>JADMNL010000022.1:152490000-154990000 GCA_016271365.2 Neoceratodus forsteri | reverse complement strand
GAGGATGAAAGTGAGGCGGGGATGGGGGCATGGGCACCAGGACTAATAGAGGAGCCAGGGATAGCATGCAAAGGGGAGCTGGGAGTCAGGAGTGCCTGGGAAGGGAGGTTGAGAGGACAGTGAGGAGGGAACAAGGATTCCAGGGGGAAAGTGAACAGCAGAGAGTAAGGGTTGGGGAAGCAGAAACAAGCATGATGGGGTAGAAGCAAGAGCCCCTGGGGGCCAGAGGGGCTGCAGGCTGCCAGGAGTGCTTCTGGCATAGACCAGAGTGTTGAAGCAGGGAGGAGCGATGAGAGCAACAGACGGAGCTGTTGGAAAGGGGAAATGGTTGGAATAAGGAGATAAAGACAGCTGTTAACAATTAAACTGAAGGTGCAATCAGAGTAGACGGACAGGTAGTGGGAGTGAGACTGTGTGTGTATGGGGGTGGAGGGAGTTAGGTTCAAAGGAAAGGAGGAGGTTAAAGTGTTCCTGCTAGGGTACTCAATAATCAGGAGCATTAAGTGGGATGGGAGGTGTGAGGGGCAGGGCTGTGCTGTCAGGGTCAAGAGTATATCTGGCTTGACTGTGCATAAGGCCAAGCACCTGGTCTATGTTTTGGCAAAGGAATGTAGAGGATCCCCCAACATATTAGTGCACCTAGGCAGTAATGACATAGAGGGAAATAGTGTGGAGGGGATACAGGCAAGGTTTCAGGAGCTAGCTAGGGTGTGTCATGCCATGGGGTGCACGGTCTCTTTCTTGGAGGTCCTCCTAGAGCTAGCATAGGAAACAAGCAGAAAATCATGGAGGTTAAAGAATGTCTCAGAGCATGGTGTATGGCTAGGGGGTATGGTTTGGTGGGGGACTGGGGTGTGACTTGGTAAGACAAGGGGTATGCTAGGGATAGGCTTCACTTAAATCTGGGGGAGTTGAAACTAAAACCGACTGAATTCATTGAAGCCAGGTGGGGTTTAAATTCGTGAGAAGGGGAGGGCTAAGGCTTGAGACTGCTGCTGGCAGGCACATCTAGGGAGGACTTGGCCTTCACCCCTCAGCAGGGGGAAGGGATGCTTAACTAGGGAACCCAAGCATGGGGGGGGGAGCTTGCAGTTTACTGAGGGACCTCCAATTGAGGGGATGGCCGAGGGCAAGGGGCAGGGATGGAGGGTGGTCCTGATTAATGCCAGTAGCATGGGAAATGTTCCCAATGCTTCAGGTGATGCTAACCAAAGGGGAGATGAATGTGGCAGCAATTACTGAAACTTGGGCCACACCTCAGCACAATTGGGACCTAAACCTGATGGGATACACTGTGTTCAGGAAGGGCAGGGCTGTGGGCAGGGGTGGTGGGGTGGCACTCATCATTAAGAATGGCATAGATAAATGCAGGGTGGAGAAGGCAGAGTAAAATGTTGAGGCATTATGGGTTACCTTGCAGGTGCCTGGGGGAAGAGGGTCAACCTGGGGGTGGTTTATAGGCCATCCCACACAAGCTGAGGAACTCAAGGAGGGCCTGGTGGTGAATCTAAGAGATCACTGTGGTCAGGAGAAGGGTAGAACGGTGGTTCTTGGTGACCTTAACATGCCTGGAGTTGACTGAGGCACTATGGCATCTTCATCAATTAGGGAACAGCACTTGCTGGACATCTTCCAGGATGCATTCCTGTCACAACTGGTGGCTGACCCGATGAGGGCTGGTCGCATCCTGGATGTGGTCCTGTCAGATTGTGATCTGGCTAGGAACCTAGTTGTAGGGGACCCACTGGCAAAGAGTGATCATGCCATGGTTTGGTTTTCCCTAGACCTGGGGGAAAGGGAAAATCACACTAAAACGGTGGTGGTTGATATCAGGGGAGTGGACTTTAAGGGTATGGAGGGGACCCTGAAGGGGCATTTGGAGGGAATCACACCAGACATGGATACAGAGAGCAGGTGGCAAATTATTAAAAGAGGGCTCCTGGAAGCCACCAAGACCAGCATGAAGGTCCGACACAAGTTTGGTAGGGCCAGGAAGCTGAGCTGGTGGACCAGGGAGGCCAAGGAGGTAGTGAGGGAAAATAAGAGCTGCTTATAGAAGATATAAGAGCTCATGAAGAAATGTGGATGGGGGAGTGTGATAGGATATCCAAAAAGGTGACCAGAGTGGTGAGATCAGCCAAGGCGGGGACAGAGGAGAGGTTAGCACAGGGGATCAGAAATGGGGAAAAAGGGGTCTTTAGGTATATCAGGGAAAGGAAGAAAGTGAAGGGGCAGATTAGCAGACTGAGGTCAGGGAGTGAGTGGGCTGAGGAGGCCAAAGAACAGGCAGAGGTACTTAACGAATACTTTGCCTCAGTCTTCACAAGAGATGATGGAGAGAAAACACCATACAGGAGTGAGGGCTAGGAATGAGGAAGGGGGGCTCTCTGCCATTGAAATTCCTGTTGGTAGGTTGTGGGAGGCCCTTAAGTCCCTGAGAATGGATAAGGCACCGAGTCCAGTTGGCCTTCATCCCAGGGTGCTGAAGGAGATGGATGTTCTTGGTACACCTCTGATGGACCTTTTTAACTCAACCCTTCAGACAGGTTGGTGCCCCAGGATGGAAGGATGGCTCATGTTGTGCCTCTCCATAAAAGTGGCTCATGGGAGGAGCCAGGTAACTACAGGACTGTCCATCTGATGTCAGTGGTGGGCAAGATGATGGAGGCCATCTTGAAAGAGAGACTGGAGGTGATTCTGGAGTCACAGGGCCACCTGGATGACTGCCAATATGGTTTCATTCAGGGCAGATCATGTCAGACTAACCTTGTGGAATTCTATGATTCAGGCGCTGGACAAGGGAAGACCAGTGGATGTCCTCCTTCTGGACTTCAGCAAGGCATTTGACTCAGTGCCACACCCGGGGTTACTGGACAAGCTGGGGTGAATGGGGGTGGGGGAAAGGATAGTGATGTGGATGGGGAACTGGCTAACTGGAGAGTTTCAGAGGGTGGGGGTTGGGGGAGGTATCATCTCCTAGGAGGATCATTAATGGGATCCCACAGGGGTCTGTGTTGGGCCCACTCCTGTTTAATGCTTACATCTCAGACATCAGGGATGGTATCATGAGTGCGATGAGCCTCTTTGTGGATGATTTGAAGATGGGAGTGGTGGTGGATGGGGAGGAGGGTAGAAGAGCCCTACAGGAGGACCTGGAGACTCTGGAGAGGTGGTCACACATTTGGAAACTGAGGTTTACTGCCAAGAAATGCTGTGTTCTCCACCTGGGGCTTAGAAACTCTAATCATGAGGACATTTTAGGTGGGGAGAAATTGCAGGTTTTGGGGGGGGGATATTGGGGTGGTCGTGGATACCAAAATGAATAACTCTGAGCAGTGTAGGAGGGTGACAACTAAGGCAAACAAAATGCTTGTGTGCATTACCAGGGGGATAGCCTTGAGGAGGCGGGAGGTGATTCTCCCTTTGTATAACTGCCTGATTAGACTGTACCTAGAGTACTGCATGCAGTTTTGGCACCCATACTTGAAAAATGACATCCAACTTCTGGAAATGGTCCAGAAGAGGGAAACCAGGATGATACAGGGCCTGGGGGAAAGATCCTATGAGGAGAGGCTTAAGGAGCTGAACTTATGCTCCCTGGAGAAGAGAAAAGACAGAGGGGACATGATCGAGGTCTTCAAATATCTAAAGGGATTGAACAAGGTCAGTCCAAATAGGGTGCTCCAGCAAAGGGAGGAAGGGGTCACCAAGGGGCATTCCATGAGGCTAGTTGGTGGAAGGCTCGGGGAGCAGACTAGAAGACGTTACTTTAAAGAGAGAATGGTGGACCCCTGGAATGCACTACCTGCAGAATTGATGTGTATTGGTACAGTGGAGGGATTCAAGAGGGGCTTGAACCGGTATAAGGGTATGGTAAAGCTGAGAAATGCCAGATCCGGAGGTTTAACTATGATGGTGGAGGGGATCAGGGGGATTTATGGGGGAGGCAGGGAGGGCAGCAATGTTGTCCTGACTGGGTGCTGATTTTCAAGCAGACTTGATAGACCTTCAGGCCTACTCTGACGGCATCTATGTATGTATGTAATGTCTCCATGATCTTCCCCACTATTGAGGTGAGGCTGATTGGGCTACAGTTCCCTGCCTCCTCCCTGCTGCTGGATTTGTGTAAAGGGACCACATGTGCCCTCTTCCAATCCTCTGGTACCACCCCATGTTGAATAACTTGATGAACATGGCTACCAGAGGTTCTGCTGTCTCCCTTCACAGTTCTCTTAATATCCTTGGGTGTATGCCATCTGGTCCCATTGCTTTGTCCACCTTCAATTTAGTGAGCTCCTGCAGGACTCTTTCCCTTGTGAATGGACTATTGTCCACCTCTTTACCCCCTTGCCAACTGCTGTAATGCTGTGACCCCTGTCCCTCCCCCTCTTCTGTGAATACTGAACATAAATATTTATTCAGTATTTCTACCTTTTCCATGTCACCCTCCTAGCCTTCCCCTCCCTCTCCATTGAGCCTTTCAATCTCCCTCTTGTTTTTCCTTCTTTTGCTGATGTACCTGAAGAATGTCTTGTCCCCTTTTTCTTTTTTTCATTATTTTGTTTATCCATTTTTTCCCGTTTTTACGCCAGCTCACCTGTGCATCCCTGGTGTGAGCATGCATGTGTGGAGGAAGCGCATGCCACACTTTATGGAATGCCCCACTCTACTAGTCACCTGTACCAACCTGCACTGCCACTAGACCTCCACCCAGTAAGGGCGGGACTACGAGAGGGTGCCATCCCACCCCAGGAAAGGAGAGCCACTAGGCTCGATCCTACTTCACCCTCCCCATCTGCACCCTGATGACCCGAGGTCATTCCTGAATCTGGGTCACTGGCGTAGTGCGAGATAAGCAGAGTTGCTTCAACCCTACGTGCCACTGGGCTGGCTTTGTCCTCTTTCTTAACTGACTGTGCTAAACCTTTCTCAGTACTTGCCTTTGCTCTTCTTATTGCCTTTTGCACTTCCCTTAGACATTCTAGGCACTCCTCCCTGTCCTCTTCCCTTTGGGTCTCCATATATTTCCTGAACCCTTTCCTTTTTGCCCTAACCTTTACTGCCACCTCTCTCAAGAACCACAGTGGTGTTCTCCTTCTCTTGCCTTTGGATACCAATCTGATGCATTGGTTTGTTACTTCCAGTAAGGCTTCCTTTAGATGCTTCCACTGTTCTTCCACTTCTCCTCCTGCCCCTGTTCTCTCCAGGGCTCTTTTGATACCCCTCCCCATTTCAATAAAGTCAGCATTTTTGAAATCCAAAACCTTTGTCCTAGTATTAGTTGAGTGAGTCTTTGCCCCTATACTGAACCACACAATGTTGTGATCACTGGATCCCAGTTGCCCTTCAACCTGGACACCTACAGTTCGATCCTCGTTGGTCATTACTAGATCCAGAATTGCCCTGTCTCTGGTGAGATCAAGCACAAGCTGCCTCAGTCCAGCCTCCTGGAGTCATGCCAAACAAATTCAAATATCTCTAAAAGTGTAGAAGTTACACATAGACAAGCTTATGAAAGTTGTTCAGGAGAAATAGACCTTTCAAATAAGTCTATTCACTAAGCTGCACTAATTACATTTTTTTAAATATGGTCATCTGATTATCTGAATTTTTATTTTTCTTCACAATGTTCACCTTTCAGATGGCTATATTTAGAAACATATAATGAATTAATATTATTGACTACTCTCATTTGAAAGCTGGTTTTGTCCTGTGCAATTGTTATGCTGGTTGTGTATGGGTAGCTTGTATACTTTCCACAATATTTACATTTGTTTGGCATGACTCCTACTATGTTTATAGTAAGGAACGTGTCTCAACCCAAAGTCAGAATGTCTTAACAAATTTCATTTGTCAATTTTTATAAATGTTTTATTATTATCAATAATGATTTGTAAAAAAACACATATACATATTAAGATGCACACTAAGATACTGTAAGAGACACAAAAGCTAGAAATGCCTATAATGGCCTCACACCTACAATTGACTTTTTGGGAATTTATTCAAGTTCCTAAGGGCATCAAGTCTATTTTTGAAAGTTAACTTATTGTCACTGACTACAACACTGGTTGGTAATTTATTCCATAATGAAACTACTCGTTGTGAAAAGAAGTGAGCTCTTTCATTAGTACGATATTTGTTTCTAGATAATTGAAGCAGATTGCCTCTAGTATCAATCTTAGTTTGTTTATAATCAAGACCACTCTGAACAAATAAATATTCATCATTACACAGATCCCATAAGAGCAACAAATCACCCCTCATTCTTCTTTCTTCCAGTGATATTAAATCAAATTTCGCCAATCTATCCATATATGAAATTGTTTTTGAAGATACAAGATATTTAGTTAACCTTCTCTGTACTCTCTCCAGTCTAGCCACATCCTTCTTTTTATATGGGCACCACAACTGGGAACCAAAATCCAGATAAGGTCTAACATATGCTAGATACAAAGGTAAAAGCACATCTGGATTTTTTGAAGTCATATTATGACAAATGGCCCACCAAATCTTATTTGCTTTTTTTATAGTATTAGTGATATGGGAATCAAAAGACAGTACAACATCAACAGTTATACCAAGATCTTTTTCACTATCTTTACTAATTAACAACTTGTCATACAGATAATACTGATGTTTTAAGTTATTTTTCCCAAAGTGTACAACACTGCATTTTGATGTATTAAAAAAGAGATTCCACCTTTTGGACCAAATTCCATGCGTCTTTAAGTCTCTCTGAATAACCAAACCATCATATTCATTTTCACAAATATTACAGATTTTACAATCATCTGCATATTTAATAATGGTGCTATCAATATTAATAGATAAATCAGATATAAAGACCTAAAAATTAAAGGGGTCAAAACGGATCCTTGTGGAACACCACTTTTTACATCTTTCTAATCACTAAAATGGCCATCAATCATAACTCTCTGCTTTCTACTTAATAGCCAGTCTGAAATCCATCTAACATAAATTGGATTGATGTTAAATATCTGTAATTTTTTTATCAAAGCCCAATATGGAACAGAATCAAAAGCCTTCCTAAAATCCAAAAAAATAACATCACATGGAATACCCCATCCAGGTTTTGACTGACATTGTCATAAAAACATATCAAATTTGTTATACATGATCTACCTTTAATAAATCCAAGCTGAGTTTGATCTAAACTAGAGACTACAGATATTAAATCATCCTTAATGATACATTCCAAAAGTTTACAGCAAATTGATGTCAGACTGATAGGATGATAATTGTCTGAATTACTTTTTATACCTTTTTAAAATAAAGGAATTACATTAGCCAGTTTCCATCCAACTGGAACAAATCCAGTGTTTAGACTTGTATCAAAATGATTTTAAAGGAATACAAAGATGATATTTCATTAAATGAATTAAATCCCAGAAATTCCATCTGGGTCAGCAGATGATCCTTTCTTAACTTAATTTAGCCTTAATAATCTCTATTGATATGTCAGCTACCTGAGAAGGATGGACATCAAATTCAGTAATATGACTTTCATTATTGTTAGAAAAGGCTTCACAAAACTAGAATTGAAAATATTTGCCATGTCATTTGGATGTATAAAGGTTTCAGAACCAAATATAATGGGGCCAGCCTTACATGTTTTTTAATGAATTAATGTAACTAAATAATAACTTATTATCACCTTTTGTGCCTTTTTGCTAAAGCTGTTTCCATTAATATTTTTGACTTTCTAATTTGTCTTTTACATAATTTTCGAATTTTTCTGAAAGCATTTAAATTTCTATTACAATTGTTAGATCTACACTTTTTATAAGTTTTATTTTTCCTTTTTATTAACTTACGTAATTTTATATTGAGCCATTTTGGTTGATGGTTCAATTCATTCTTATCAACTTTAGGAATGAATTTATCAGCTGCACTCATAATTGTTGTAGAAAATTTTTTCCACATTTCATTAATATTTTTATTTTTTAACATAACAAACCAATCAACAGCAGCAAGATGATCATTTAGTGCTTTATAATTGGTTTTGTGAAAAGCAAAACTTTAGTATTATTATCTATTTCCTCTTGAAGCAAATTGGTTTCAAAAAACAATAGTGCAGTGGCCACTATTTCCTAACAGAGCTGAGGGATAGCAATTATATACAGTAATCGGTTCACTACCTAATACAATATCTAAAATATTAGATTCACGGGATGGAAAATGAACATACTGAACCAAATTTAATTCTAAACAATGAAGTTTAGAAAGGTTTTAAAGCATTGGTTTTGAAGAATTATTTGTCCAATCTATATCACTCATATTTAGGTCACCCATAAACAAAATAGAGCCTAAATCAGCCGTGAAGACATTTCCTCAATAATATCATTAAGGATTTCAGGTTTCGAATATGGTGGCTTATAACAAAGACCCAAAAATAAATCAAAATTTAATTGCTTAATTCTTAACCAAGTAGACTCCACCAAGGAGTCCACTTCTTTGATTTTATGTGAAACATCAAATGCACCTACCGATGAGGTAATAAAAATTGCTATCCCTCCACCTCTTTGTTTTTGTCTATTATGGTAGAATAGAGAGTAACCAGGAACATAGGTTTCCCAGACTTGATCATCAGTCCACCATGTTTCTGTAATTCCGATGCTCCCTAATAATGTCAGTAATGTTTCGGTAAAAATATTTCTTCATCAGACTGTGGAGCTAATTCTGAAACAAATAAGAAATATATCTATATAAGTACAAATTATTCTTATTCTGATTAAATAATACATGACAAACATTTGAAAAACATTGCAGGTGGAACTAACCTGCTTAATATCTTTAATCACACCTTACATGGTTGCCAATGTGGAGGAGATAATTCCTCAAGTTTATAATTCAGTATTTTATTCTCTAAGAGGAGAGAAAACAAAGCATTCATTAGCCCAATTTGTTGCTTATATAGTATTGTGCATGTTATTAAATAATGATTTATGATGTACCTTTCTGTTAAAGGCGCATCACAGTTGTTTCCAAATATAACTTTACCCTAAAAGGAAGCATATTTTCAAAATTAAAGGACCAACTTAAATAAAGTTAATGTTAATCTGATACTTTTTAATTCATAAGATTTTAGTCTTACCTTTATGGTAAGATTTGAGGTAAATCTAGTTGTTTTTCTATTCAAAGTCCGTGTCTATAAAAATAAACACTAGTAAATGCACAACTCCCTCCTTATGAACTTAATGGTAAATGTTAGCGATTTGAAAGGACTCTTTGAATTCCACATAAAACCTTTTACCTTCTCTTATTTGTTCTTTAACATTTTTTTAAATCCTTCAAAGGCTTTAGGATGATGACCGAATTGAATGCTAAATGCTGAAACACCCCGCCGCCATTAGCACACCACGCCAACTAGCTACTGCATTAACCTTTCTTTCCACTTTAGTTTGAATGAAAAAAGGGCCGAGCTGCTCAGGTGTCGTAATTCATCTCACGTCACTAAATGATGTCACCCTAATGGCCCGGTCAAATGAATGAAACTCTCCCGTAAAGTCAGTAAAGCAGAGTCCTCTTAATTAACAAAATTTGAAACAGTGCTAAGGTGATATAGGAACCAAATATCAATAAAAACTCACTTATTTGGCTCACATTTTTAAAGGGAATTATGAGATTTAAGCTAGATGAAAAGATATTATAGTGTCAGTGGGTCAGTAGGCCACATTTGCGCCTCTGAGGCTGGGAGATCAGAGGGTTGTGGGTTCAGTTCCCATCTGGCACTTGGAGTTAATATCCAGTACTGACACTGTAGTGCAGCATGAGAAGAGTGCTGCACTTCTGAGTTGCCATCTTTCAGATGAGGCGTTAAACTGAGGTCCCATCTGCCTGGATTGGTGGTAGTTCATGTGGATGTTAAAGATCCCTTGGCACTTATCGAAAAGAGTAGGGGAATTTCCCCGGTGTCCTGGCCAAATTTCCCTCATTCACTAAAAATACCACCAACAGCTTAATCTGGTTCAAGGTCAGTTGGCATTCATCTGTATCCCCCTTCCCCGGGTCATGACTGAAAATAGGCAGGATTTGTCTAGTGCACTTACCCAGCTAACAAAAAATAAAAATAAATAAATATCAGATGTTGGGAGATACATACAGTGTACAGAAAAAAGGTACCCATTCCAAAAATTCCAATTATAATATTAACAACTCAAAATTAAACATAATGTATTCTACTCTTTAGTCATAAACTGACCAATTTAAAGTTTCATTGAGGCCATATTCAGATAAATAAGTTTTCAAAGTGAATATCTACCAAGCTTCTCATTTTAATTACAGTCTTTCTCTGTTTCCTCCTCGTGCTGTTTCATAAATCTTCTCAATGAGAAAAAAACTGAAGGCTTGATATTTGGTGTTTCCTTTCGATGAAGTGTCTGGCCAAATGCGGTCTCAAGTCACCTCATCTGATGTTACTTTTGTGCTCTGAAATCTGCGTTGTTAATGGTCGAGCTGTTTCTCCTATGTAATATAATGCACAAGGACATACAATGCAGTGTACTACATAATCTGTGTTACAGGTAATACAACTTCTGATTTGAAAATCCCTGTCTTCACATGTACTTTTTATTATCTTAGTTTTCTTTCCACTATTACAATCCCACAAAGGAAAAAAACTTAAATGTCACTTCTTAACCAGCCCATTCCTTCAGTATTTTCTTTCCAATGTTGTGTTTTGACAATCTTATTCCGTATTGTTGTTGTTTTGTGGGCTGTAACCCAAGGATTATTTTCAAAAATCCTCTGTCCTGAATCATTTGTTTGTAATATTTTCCAATTAGATAAAATGATATGTTTAATCATGCCAACATTTTCTGAATATTTTGTTGACATTGTGATTTTTTCAGAAGGGGGATTCAAATTTTGAACATTACTTTGAAGAAGGCTATCTCTATCTTTCGAATCCAGTTTTTTTCTAGCTAATTCCAAAGTTTGATTCGAATAGCCTCTAGCGACAAATCTTTCTGTTAAATTGGTTAAATTCCTTTCACATTTTTCAGGAATACTACTATTCCTTTTCACTAGAAGCATTTAGCTATATGGTATATTTTCTTTTAGATTTTTTGGGTGAAAGCTTTTATTATGCAATACTGTATTTTGTGTTGTCTCCTTTCTAAATAGATCTGTACAGAATTTATCATCCTTTTTCAAAATCGTCAGATCTAAAAATGCAATTTCTTCTGTATCATAACTCATTGGAAAAGCCAGATTTTTATTTGAGGTTTCTAAATAAACCTTAAAGGATTGTAATTTCTGTAGATTTCCATCCCAAATAAAAAATACATAATCTATAAAATGTTTGTAAATAATAATGTTTGTTTTGAATGGATTAGTATCTGAATAAATGTATTGCTTTTCAAAATATGCCACATACAAATTTGCATAGGTAGGTGCTAATGTTGCCCCCATTGCTGTCCCTGTTTTTTGTAAATATTTTTTGTCTTCAAATGAAAAATAATTATTTTTCAGTACCAATCTAGTTAATGCTAGTAAGAATTCCTTATCTGGTTTGTTTTTATTTCTAATTGATAAAAAATGATCCATAGCTTTCAAACCTTCATCATGAGGAATACAAGTATAAAGGTTTTTAACATCTAAAGTAACTAATAAATAGTTATCAATTGTTGATTCTTTTTTATTAAATTCTTCCAAAATTTGTATACAATGTTTGCTATGCTTTATATGGGCCCATGTATTAAATGCTAGATAATTGCAGTAATAATCTACAAAAATTGATAAAGGCTCTGTAATAGAACTAATGCTTGATAAAATAGGTCTGCCGGGTGGATGTTCAATATTTTTATGAATCTTGGGTAAACAATAAAAAAGAGGGATATGAGGTGTTGGGTTTATCAAGTCCTCCATAGTCCATTTTTCAATTATTCCTCTATCATTGGCTTGAGTGACTAACTCTTTGATTTCTACCTTTATTCTCGAAAATGGGATATTTTAACCACTTCATATGTTGTTTCATCTGTTAATTGTCTTAAACAGTCACATCTTTAATCCTTGTTGTTTAAAATAACTATTCCCCCACCTTTATTTGCTGGTATGATTATAATATTTTCATCTTTGTTCAAATCTTCTAAAGCTTTAAATTCTTCTTTGTTAAGTTATATTTTGGTTTATTAGTTTTAACATTTGTCATTAATTTTCCAATTTCCATATTAACTTTACTAATATAACTAGTTATATTTGCTGGGATAAAATTAACTGGATCAAACTGAGGTTTAACATCTAAGGCCTGTTTAAGTTGCTATATCTCATTTTTTTCTGTTTCTTCTGCTCCTATACTTTCTTTTATTCCAAAAAAAGTTTTAATCTTAATTTATGATAAAATTTTTCTTAATCATGTTTAAGTTCAAAAGGATTACATTTTTCAGTAAGACTGAATGATAGACCATAACTTAACAATTTATTTTCTATCAATGTTAATGGACGTGATAATAAATTAAAAATAGTTCTGGTGATGTTTCGATCTTAGTTTGTGTATTTTTTTCCTTTTCTCTTTCTTGATTTTCTGATTATTTTCCTTTTCTGTATGTACCTGATGTTCTTGCCACCTCCATACCTTTCAGAAAACCCCCATCTCTATCTCTCATTTTTTCTGTTGATTGCCTTTCTTGTCTATGATCTTCAGAATAGTAGTCCCTTTCATATTGAACTCTTCTTGGGTAGTATTGTCTCCCATTGATCTGTTAAAACATCTATAACATTTATTGTTAAACCTCCTATTGAAGACTCTCTAAAAACAGATGGATCAGATCCTTCAGAATCAGAGGTGACCGGACTCATATATGTATTATTTATATCATGTATATATTTGTATGTTCTGACTTTTTCCATGAATATACTGTTCCATTTTTGTAATCATTCACATCTCTTCTAAACTTACTAATTTCAATATGTTTTATTTGTTTGTCATAGTCTACCAAAGATTTTTCAATTTTATCCAATACATTTTTAAGTTGTGCAGAGTCTATGATTTCTTTAAACTTGGTTTCTAAATCATTTTCATCCTGTAATTTACCCTGTTCTGTAGTTAATGTTTCAATAACAAGCAACATAAAATCAAACAAACATTTTGATCATATTCCATCCCATTTAGTTTGAAATCCATCTGGAGAAAAACCTAATTGGGATTCCACTAACACTCGTAAACCTCTAGGGATCCTTTTTTGTGTCATATATTTCAACAGGGTGACTGCATGCTAGTCTAACCTAGTTTCTCTTTCTTTTAAAGATTCAAGTTTATTTATCATCATTTTCAGTACATTTGTGGTCTCAATTTGTCTAAAAAGGAGAATAAGAGAATAAAATATGGAATTATAAACTTGAGGAATTATTTCCTCTCCCCTCCATTGGCAACCATGTAATGTGTGATTAAAGATATTAAGCAGGTTCGTTCCACCTGCAATGTTTTTTCAAATGTTTTTCATGTATTATTTAATCAGAATGAGAATAATTTGTTCTTATATATATATTTCTTATTTGTTTCAGAATTAGCTCCACAGTCTGATGAAGGAATATGTTTTCCAAAACATTACTGACATTATTAGGGAGCATATGCATTTTTTACAAATCATTATTGATGATAATAAAACATTTATAAAAATTTACAAATTAAGTTTGTTAAGACATTCTGACTTTGGGTTGAGACAAGTTCCTCACATGTACTATTTAGATGTTAATCCACATTTCTTGTCTCCCTACTAGTATTGTTTAAATTTTAAAAAGGAACCTTGGGGAACTTATTTCTTGGCTTTGTATAAGTATATCCTAGTGGAAGGGTTTTTTAGTTCCCCTAAATTGTTTGTTTATTTTTATTTTTAGGAACAAATATTTGATATCATAATGGCAACATTTGCAGAAATTGGTCAAATTATGGATAATAGATCTTTGGTTTTAAGTATTAACCAAGAAGAAGCAAGAAGAATTACAGGATTAGTTAAAAGCAAATGACATTTGGGACAAATTGAGACCACAAATGTACTGAAAATGATGATAAATAAACTTGAATCTTTAAAAGGAAGAGACATTAGATTAGACTGGCATGCAGTCACCCTGTTGGAATATATGACAGAAAAAAGGATTCCTAGAGGTTTACAAGTGTTAGTGGAATCCCAATTAGGGTTTTCTCCAGATGGATTTCAAACTAGATGGGATGGAATACAATCAAAATGTTAATTTGATTTTATGTTGCGTGGATGTCAAGATGAACAACTCTGACACTTGTAGGAGGGCAGCAGCCAAGACCAACAGGATGCTGGGATGCATCGCTAGGGGGATCACCTCCAGAAGGAGGGAAGTGATACTCCCTCTGTATAACTGCTTGGTGAGGCCACTCCTTGAGTACTGCATGCAGTTTTGGAGGCCACACTTAACGAGGGACATTAAACTCCTGGGGAGGGTCCAGAGGAGGGCAACCAAAATGATTTGGGGCTTGGGGGACAGGACCTATGAGGAGAGTCTCAAAGAGCTAAATATGTACACATTGGAAGAGCGGAGGGACCTGGGGGACATGATAGAGGTCTTCAGGTACATGAAGGCGGTAAATAGGGGAGGAGCAGTCAGGGTGCTTCAAAGGAAGGAGGAGGGGGCCATTAGAGGTCATGGGTGGAAGCTGGAGGGGGGAAGATTCAGGGGAGAAAGGAGGAGGTGCTACTTCACTGAGAAGGTGGTGGAGCCATGGAATGCGCTGCCTAGGGGGCTGGTGGAGGCAGAGATGGTGGAGGGGTTCAAGAGATGGTGGGACAGGTAGAGGGGAAGGGTTCTGGAAGCAAAATCCAATGGAGCGAGAATATCCAAAACTGGGAAGGGAGAAGTCAGAGAAGGCGAGGGGGGCAGCAAGGTCAGCTCCTACGGTGGGGGCTGACCAAACGAGCAGACACAAAAGACCACTGGGCCTATTCTGCTGGCATTTTAGTATATTAGTATAAAACAGCATCAGTGTGAAAACACCAACAGGGACAGGTAATCGTCAGAGCAGCTACACATCAGGCAAGTCAGTGTCCCAACCCGACTCTACTTTCTGTGACACCTTGATCTAGAATCAGTGAATATATGGTGACACAGAACTCTTGTTTGTTTTAATTGTGGCTACCTCAGTAACTAAGGAATTCATTCAGCTATAATTTAGAAGTTACTCCATGTATACAGTAGGTGATAATTTAGATTTTTTCAAGCAGCTCCAGTGTTGCTGCTTCTTTTTTGGTCTCTGAGCTTCTGTTTTCTCCCTGTAACTGCTCCGTTTTGCTAATACATCCTGTTTTGATTTGTGCAAGCTTGTCGGCTTTTACTACGAGGTCCATTTTACTTGCAAGGAACCTCTACTCACTGCTGTCTCACATTCACAAGGAATGTCATCTTCAGGTGAGTGCAAGTTCTTGAGTAACTTTTGCCCATCACTCTTTCTTGTGTAGGAATGATTGAATTTTAGTGAAAAAAGCACTTTTTGAAAATAGGTATGTTCATGGCAGAATTGTGAATTGCATGTCAACTACCCCCCCCCCCCAAACTGGATGTAAGTGCTGGACATAGTTTGGTCACTGCAATAGCTGTTTTAAATATATTGCGTGTGCAGGAGGTAGTTATGTCTGTGGCAGAATTGCGAATTTCTGGCAGGTCAGTTGTCCCACCTCCCCAAACTTGATATAAGTGCTGGTTATAGTTTGGTCATTGCAATAGCTGGTTTAAAATATTTTGTAAGTGCAGGAAGTACTGTAGTTATGTGAATTACTAGCAGGTCATCTGCCCTCCCCCAAACTGCATTTGTATTCATTTTAAATAGAGCTGTATTAAAATTACAATGAAAATATTTTTTTTATATTGGGTTATAGTGGTGTGGTGTTTTGTAATTTTTTTTATAGTAAGTAAATTGGTACCTCCACGATGCACTGCTGATTATGCACACATGAGCATGTAGGGGATCCACAACACTGCTAACATTTGGTCAGTGCGGCCCCAGACAGAAAAAAGGTGAAAGGTTGAAAACCCTGATCTAGATAACACATTCATTAATTTTCTCCATAGTACATATTAATAAAAGTTTGAAACATCTTCATGGCTCAGAGGTCTGCCAGTACTATGGATCTGCGCTATAGAACTGCAGATAATTGGTTCTGTCATCATTCAGAAGATAAGTTTAAAACAACTTCCAACTCTGTTTTTTTCCTTTCAGTTATTAGGTATTTGGACATTGTGGAAAGCCCTTTGTTAATCTGTCTTTTAATTTCCCTGTCCAACTGTTTACTAGTTATGTGGCTCCTACATATGATATTAATTCACGTCATTGATTGCGAGTAAGAAACTGATCTGTTAGTTCTGACTTGACAGGGTGTCTTCTAGCTGTACTGGCAATTAGATTGTTAGTTATTTATTTAAAATATTAACTTTTATTGTTGTCCTCTCTTCAGATCATTAGTGAACTCAGGACAATTCAGTTTTATCCTGATTAAATCTCACTTCATCTACTTCATCTGCGTTTTCCCACTCGCTGCTTGTACTCTCGAATATTTAAATAAGTCTCTGGAATTATTGTGCCCAGTCCAAAAATATCAGCCCCACAAGCACTTGTGCAAAATATGTATTACTACATTAGATAACTATACAAATTAACTGCCAACTAAATTAAACTAGGATCTGCAGCTTATCTAATTGGCAGGGAAATGTGCAGACTGTGTGGGCCAAGCGGTTCTTATTTGCCATTAAAGTCTAAGGCCCAGATATTCAAAAGGGTTGTGCATGGCGCAAAAGTGTTGCACCATGCGCAGCCCACTGTTCTTCCTAACGATATTTAAAAGGAAAAGTCGCGCACAAATCTCGATGCTGGAGTGCATCAGTAATGTATGTAAGGCGCGGGTGCGAGCTTCCATGCATACCCTGCACAGCCCGATATTCAGCCTGGGATGTGCAGAGCCATGGATCACGCCAACCCCTACCTGCGCGCTAGCACAAAGTTGATCCAAAAAAAAAAAGAACAACTAATGGCCACCCACAGGTGAGCTACCGCATTGCAGGGAGCAACACGGCAGCTGCCACCTGTGGGTGGCCACCTGAGCTCTGGCTGTACCTGGCAGCACCCCCCCATGCTTGATCGCGGGCATTTACATGAAAAAAGATTAATGTCCAATATCCCTGGTGGTTAAGTGGTCCGCTATCTGCCCGATCACGGGCAGTTGTAATTAAAAATAAATAATACCAATATCCCTGGTGGTCTAGCAGTACCCCCCTCCCCACCCACCCACTGAGCGGGTGGCCAGGGTGCAATATTCAACGATGCCGTGCCATGGCACAGCTCCATTGAATATCACCCAGTCCACACCCCTGCGCAGCCAAGTTGATCTGCGCCCAAGCTTGCACCACAGTCTGGCACAGTTTGAATATCTGGGCCAAAAAGTTTCTATGTCTATTACAGTATACCCAAAAATACAGAATGGAGCCTAAATGAAATCATTCCAGTGATTTTGCCATGGTGGGTGGTATCATTCACACATATCTCCAGTACAAGAAATAAAGTAAATTAATTATGCCATTACATCAACGGATGATGTTCTGCTTCATATTTATTATTTTTTTAACTCTTATTTAATGTCTTAATCTTGACTGATAACATTGGGGGGACCACTATGGACACCATTACCAACATGTAATATTGCTAATAAATACTGCTTATTTTAGCTCATTTGTAGTAGTGTGGACAGGTAAATTACACTGTTTCTGCTATATGCTGTGCAAGCTTAATTTTTTATGTTGATTGCATGCATGCGCAAGAAACATATTGCGTCAGCTTTCTCCACAAGCAGGTTGTGGAGGCGTGGCACTGTTGTGCCCAATGCCCCCACAGCCTGCTAAGCCTTGTCCCCCATTTCCCAATGCCGTGGCACGCTGCTGCTGACACTAGTTCAGCAAGCGTGCCACAATCTTCTAAAAAAGTAGCCGCTGCAATCAGGGGCCGCCTCGTCATTGAAGCGTCAGCCATCCGCTGCAATGAGGGAGTGACTCATCACTGCAGGGCGGGATGTGACACCCCTGTTATTGTTTGTGAACATGGCGGCGGCTTACCACCATGTTCACAAACAATATAACCCCTCACCGTGTTTGCTTGCCGACTCCCTAGTTGGCATTCTGTAACTCCGCTTTGTTCCTGCTGACGGGTGCCCAATCCCTGTCGGCATAGTGAAACCCCTCGTTTTGTTCCTGCCAATGGGAGGCCAACTCCCATCGGGCTACCGCTGGCCCCCAAACCATTCTGCTGGCACGCTGGAGCCCACCCCAGTATGCCAGATACCCTGTGAAGGGAAACTGTCCGCAACGCCTTTTGGTTTGTTGCTCCCTGAAAAACAGGAAACTGTCCCTCAGCACTCGCCCTGCCCCCACCCAAACCTGCACCCACCACTGCGCGCCCTGCCTCCCACCACATCCTCTTCACCCATACTTATTCGAGTCATGCACGATCTGGGGACTGGGGAAACACGCCTCCACTCTTCAAAGCCGACTCATGAACTGAGGAAATGCCAGTAAGCTGTATAATGTAATAAATAGGGTTTTTTCAACTTTAGTGCATATCTTGGGCATTTTTGAATTTTTTCACCAAATTTTCAACATGAGGTTTTTGGGACCCCTCCTCATGAATTCTTGAACTGTCATGGCATTAATTGGCCCTGAAAGGTGGTTTCGCGGTCACTGTGCGGAATCACCCTTCGAGGCCGATTAACAAAACGACAGTGCCATTATTCATGAGGTGGGCTCTCAAAAAGCCTATGCTGCAAATTAGGTGGAAAAAATCCCAAAAATGACTGTTTTATGAGCGTGCGTTGTGCAGTTGATAAGTACGCTCGTAACTTCGTGAATTTACAATATTTTCACACCAGATTTTCAACATTGACATTTTGTCACACCTACTTGTGAGCAGTACAGCTGTCATTGTTCACATCCTGGCCAAAATGTGTTTTTGCACTTCCAGTGCAGAATAGCGCAGTTGCTGTGGGAAATCAGTGTTCAGGACAGATTAAGAAAATGACAGTGACACTGTTCATGAGTAGAGGTCCTAAAATGCCTATGTTGAAAATTTGGTAGCGATACTCCATAAAATGACTGTGTTACGAGCGTGCATTGCTCAGTTGGCACACACGCTCATACGTTTGTGAATTTATAGTATTTTCACTCCAGATTTTCAACATTGCCATTTTCCCAGACCTACTTATGAACAGTACAGCTGTCATTTTTCCCATCCTGGCCGAAATGTGTTTTCGCACTTCCGGCGCAGAATAGAGCAGTTGCTGTGGGAAATCATTGTTCAGGACAGATTAAGAAATGACAATGATACTGTTCATGAGCAGAGGTCCTAAAATGCCTATGTTGAAAATTTGGTAATGAAAGCCCACCAACTGACTGTGTTAAAAGTGTGCATTGCGCACTTTCCACGCACCCTTGTAACTTCGCAGATTTGTAATATTGTCACACCAGATTTTCAACAGTGCCATTTTTTCACATCTCCTTATAAGCAGTATAGCTGTCATTTTTCACATCCTGACCGAAATGTGTTTTCACAGTTCCAGCGCAGAATAACGTGGTCACTGTGGGAAATCAGTGTTCAGGACAGATTAAGAAAATGACAGTGGCACTGTTCATGAGCAGAGGTCCTAACATCCCTATGTTGAAAATTTGGTGACGAAACTCCATAACATGACTGTGTTACAAGCGTGCGTTGAACTGTTTCCACTCACCCTTGTAACTTTGCAAATTTGTAATACTATCACATCACATTTTCAACTGTGGCATTTTTTCATAACTCCTTATGAACACTACAGCTGTCATTTTTCATATCCTGGCTAAAATATGTTTTTGCACTCCTGCCAGACAGTAGCATGGTCACTCTAGGAAATCAGTGTTTGGGACAGATTAAGATCAGGGCCCCTACTTTTCTTCGGCACAGTGGGGCCAAGTTCTGCGGCAAGATTACCATTTTCCACAGAACTTCTGCGGCGGTGGTTTGTAATTTCTGCAGAAGTTCTGCGGCACTAACAAACTACCACATCACAGTGACAGCTTGTCATCCTGACTTCACTTTCATGGCTATTTTTATAGCAATCAGGATGGTGGAAAGCACAGTAACACTATTTCAAAAAATAACAGAATTATAAAAATAATATTATGCCTAAAAAAGCAAAACAAATGTCTCTTCCTTAAGGTCCTAGCCTGTTAAATAAATGACATATGCAGAGGGGATCTTATGTGATAAATAAGGTATTTCTATATGCATGCTATCTATCCCACTAATGAGGTTTCCACTGTCTATCAATTATATATTTGTATGTGCTTTCTACAGCACTCATGAGGTTCCCACTGTGTATCACTTATATATTTATATGCAATCTGTAACATACATACAAATGTGTGTGTGTGTGTGTGATGAGAGAGACAGATATACTGTGTGTGTGTGTGTGTGTGTACATGTATATATATATATATATTTTTTTTTTTAATTTCCATGAACTTGCATCCTCATTCATACAGGTTCCATTAGAAATGGAATAGATTTGTTATTGCAAAACTCATTTTTGATGTCAACCTGCTTTCCCTGACGCACTGTGCAGCACCATCAGGCCATGATATGCATGTGAACAGATTGTGAGATAGAGCTCTCCAGACCAGCACAATGTGTCCACCGTGTGACAGAACACTGCACCATACCTTCCCAGGCTCCATGCAATGATGTGTTCCACCAATCCTTGTGCTGCCCAGCCAGCTCCCAGAGCTAATCTCTGAACCTGAGTTGCCAGCACGGAAGCACAGCCTGCTACCCTCTGGCCCAACAGCTGTCCATGCACACAACATTTCTCCATAACTTTTAGGTGATTCTATCAACCAATGACAATATGTAATCAATAACCCCAGCAAAAATGCGTATAGTGCAATTATTTATTTAACAGGTCTATTCTTTCAACAGGTCTACACATTATTGTATTCCACTTTTCTGGGCATAATTACTTTATTTTTCTTAAAAATGACAGTTAAATTCATTTTACCAGTTATTCATTTCAGATGGCATCTCTATACCTTAAAGACACAAATAGGTTTGTACAAAGTGAGGTATGGGCGTAACAGGTCTGTGCTATTGACAAGGTTTTGTTTAAGTTGGCCCTAGTGCAATAATGTAAGACTGAAAATTGTATTAGGCTGTAGTGCAGGTTGAGCAAATATCACCATGCCTGATGTGCTGTGCCACCGTCTCTGGCAGTGGGAGCTGTGGTAGATAAGTGACTGTTCATTTCTGTTGCAGATTGCAGCCATTTCATTAGCTAATGTATGATGTTATAGCAATGATAACATCACATTCTGAGCATATGGGGGGTTTAGGATATAAAAAGAGGGGAAGGGAACCAGATTCTATGGATAAACAGAAATATTAATAAAAAATCAACAAGAAGAGTGAATTCTGCGGCACTGCAGAAGTTCTGCGGTAGATTGCAAGTTCTGCGCAAAATCTCTGGCGCAGAGAATTCTAGGGGCCTTGATTAAGATTGACCGAAAGGAGGGGAGGACCAAGCTCAACTGAGCTCTCTTGGGACTGGTGCAGATTTCTTTCTGTTCAGACAAAGCCTCCAACACAAGAGCCCAGTACAAAGAGCAGCCTGCAGGCACTGGGAGAAACATAACGAGAGGCGAGTGAGGGAGGGGACTGAGCAAACTCATCTAAGTGTTGCCAGGACTGCTGCGGTTTCTTGTGGGCAGAAAAAGGCATCAATACAGGCAGGGGCCAGTACAAAAGGCCAGCCTGCAGCAGTGGGACAAACAGTACTGACGAAAGTGAACGAGGGGACTTAGTGAGCTCATCAGAGCTCTATCAGGACTGCTAGGTTTCTTGTGGGCAGAAAAAGGTGCCAATGCAGGCAGGAGCCCCGTACAAAAGGGCAGCTTGCAGCACCAGGACAAACAGAATGAGCGATGAGAGAGGGAGACTGAGCGACCTCAATGGAGCTCTGTCGGGACAGCTGCAGACTTCTTTGTGGACAGACAAAGGTGCCAACACAGCCAGGAGCCCCATACAAAAGCGGCAGTCTGCAGCGCCAACAGAAACAGAACAAGTGAGTGACAGAGCAGTAGTGAGCGAGCTCAACGGAGCTCTAGTGTGACTGCTGCAGAGTTTGTTGTGGGCAGAAAATGTGGCAACGCAGGCAGGAGCCCAGTACAAAAGGCCAGCTTGCAATGCCGGCACAAACAGAATGCGAGAGTGACAGAGGGGGAGTGAGCTCAGTGGAGCTGTGTCGGGACTGCTTCAGATTTCTTTCTGGTCAGCAAAAGCTGCCAATGCAGGCAGGAGCCCAGTACAAAAGGGCAGCCTGCAGCACCAGGAGACACAGAATGAGCGATTGAGGAAGGGGGAAGTCAGTGAGCTCAACGGGGCTCTGTTGGGACTGCTGCAGATTTGTTTGTGGGCAGAAATAGGCAGCAATGCACGCAGGGGCCCAGTGAAAGGGCAGCCTGCAGTGGCAGGAAACCAGAATGAGCAAGTGAGTGAGCTCAACAGAGCTGTATTGTAACTGCTGCAAATTTCTTTGTGGGCATAAGAAGGCAGCAATGCAGGCAGGAGCCCAGTAGAAAAGGGCAGCCTGCAGCACCGCAGAACAGAATGAGCGAGTAAGAGAAGGGGAGTGAGCGAGCTCAACGGAGCTTTGTCGGGACTGCTGCAGATTTCTTTGTGGGCAGGAAAAGGCACCAACAGAGGCAGGAGCCCAGTACAAAAGGGCAGCCTGCAGTGCCAGGAGAACCAGAATGAGTGAGTGACACAGGGGGAGTGAGCGACCTCAACAGAGCTCTGTCGGGACAGCTGTGGATTTCTTTGTGGGTAGAAAAAGCCACCAACACAGGCAGGAGCCCAGTACAAAAGGGTAGCCTGCAGCGCCAGGAGAAACAGAATGAGCAAGTGAGAGAGGGGGAGTGAGCAACCTCAATGGAGCTCTGTCAGGACAGCTGTGGATTTCTTCCTCAGCGGAACAAGGTACCAACGCAGACAGCAGCCCAGTACAAAAGAGCAGCCTGCAGCACCGAGACAAACAGGCTGAGCCAGTGACAGAGGGACCCTGAGCGAACTTAACAGACCAACACAATCAACATTCGGCATTGACAAATGCTTGTTTTATACTGTTTGGCCATTATGATGTGCAGATGCATTACAGTTTAGTGCTGTAACTTTCATATCTAAGTAGCACTTCAGCGGTGCTCTCTGTGATGTTTACTGCTTTTAACATGTTTAACTGCTACTAAAAATAAATACAGTAAGTAATAGTCATTTTTTTTGCTTCGGAGTGTTTTCCCTCTAAAACTGACACTGGGTAGCATAACATGCTGCGATACCTCACAATAATAATGTTTTCTTGGGACCGCATCAGATCGTGAAAATCACAGCAATATTATTATTATACTGGAATACATTTGGACTACAGTATAATCAGCTATACACTTATGCTGCAAGGAACAACACTACCTCACTCACATTTGCAAATAGTCAACTGACATTTATTTCAACCGTCAAGAATAACTGAAGATGGTTAGATTCATGGATTGGATGCAGGCCCCCGAAACTATCATTATAGTGAGATACCACAACATGTTGTACTATCGAGTGTCAGTTTGAGAAAGCGGTGCCTCATCAAGAAACACTCATAAACAGTAACCACAACTTTTACTTACTGTATTTATTTTCAGTAGTAGTTAAAACTGTTAAAATCAGTAAAAATTAGAAAACACTGTTGAATGAGAACCACTAGTTAAATGTTAAAGTGACAGTGCTAAATCGTAATGCACCTGCACATCATAAACATCTCCACAGTATAACAAAAATTGTGGCTTACGCAAGATACAGCAGAAACAGTATAATTTACCTGTGCAAACTACAACAAATGAGCTAAAAGCAGTATTACATGTCTGTAGTGTTGCCCATAGTGGTTCAACCCACCACCCCAGTATTATTAATCAAGAGGAAGACCTAGGAGTTTTTAAAACAAGCATTTGTCAATGCCGAACGTTCGCTTGCAGGTATTTGCAGTGGTGTTTGGCACGTATGGTGCTTTACCCCAATGCCCTGTGCGATTGCTGGTAATTGCACAATAAATTTTCAGCATAACCTTTTTGTTACCCCCATTGTACGCTACATAGGCGGAAACACGTTTTGGGCAGGATGTGAAAAATGACAGCTGTACTGCTCATAAGGAAGTGTGGTAAAATGGCAATGGTGAAAATCTGGAGTGGAAATATTGAAAATTAGCAAACCCACGAGCTGCAGTATGGAACTGTGCAATGCACGCTCATAAAACAGTCATTTAGGAATTTTTTCACCAAATTTTCAACATTGGCATTTTAAAACCTCTGCTAATGAACAGTGTCACTGTGATTTTCTTACTGTGTCCCATACATTGATTTCCACACCGACTGCGCCATTGTGCACTACATCTGCGGAAACACGTTTTGGACAGGATGTAAAAATGACAGCTGTACTGCTCATAAGGAGGTGTGGTAAAATGGCAATGTTGAAAATCTGGAGTGAAAATATTGAAAATTCGCAAACTTACGAACGTGCGTAGGAACTGCACAACGCACGCCGTAGAAACAAAGTTAATTTTAGGAATTTGTTCACCAAATTTTAAACATAGCCATTTTAAGATCTCTGCTCATGAACAGTGACACTGTGATTTTCTTAATGGGTCCCATACATTGAGTTCCTTTTAGCGACTTCTATTGCCGTGTGCTACATGGTGAAACATGTTTTGGGCAAGATGTGAAAATGACAGCTGCACTGCTCATAAGGAGGTGTGGTAAAATGGCAATGTTGAAAGTCTGGAGTGAAAATATTGAAAATTCGCAAACTTCTGGCGTGCATAGGAACTGCGCAATGAACACTGAAACAGTCATTTTTGGGATTTTGTCACCAAATTTTCAACACAGCCATTTTAAGACCTCTGCTCATGATCAGTGTCACTGTGATTTTCTTAATGGGTCCCATACATTGAGTTTGCACAGCGACTGTGCCATTTACTACTACATGGGCGGAAACACGTTTTGGGTGAGATGTGAAAAATGACAGCTGTACTACTCATAAGAAGGTGTGGTAAAATGGCACTTTTGAAAATCTGGAGTGTAAATATTGAAACTTCGCAAACCTATGAACGTACGTAGGAACTGCGCAATGCATGCTCGTAAAACAGTCATTTTTAGGAATATTTTCACCAAATTTTCAACATAACCATTTTAAGACCTCTGCTAATGAACAGTGTCACCATGATTTTCTTAATGCATCCCATACATTGATTTCGCACACAATCGACCGCATTGTGCTACATGGGCGGAAACACGTTTTGGGCAGGATGCGAAAATGACAGCTGTACTGCTCATAAGGAGGTGTGGTAAAATGGCAATGTTGAAAATCTGGAGTGAAAATATTGAAAATTCGTGAACTTACCAGCCTGCGAGGAACCGCGCAATGCACACCTAGTAAGAAGTCATTTTAGGTTTTGACTAATTTTTCAACATGGGGTTTTGGGACCTCTTCTCATATATGATCTGGCCTGGGGCAAGGATTTCGTGCAGTGACTGCTAAATCACCCTTTGGGCCTGAATAACACCATGACAGTGACATCATTCATGAGAAGGGGTCCCAAAACCCCATGTTGAAAATTTGGTGCAAAATTCCAAAAATGCCTGAGATATGCAATAAAGTTGAAAACCCCTATCTAGCCCATTATACAGCTTACCGGCATTTCCTCAGTTCGCGTCGGCTTTGAAGAGTGCAGGCGTGTTCCCGGTCCACGAAGATCGTCGCTCGAGCTCCGGAGGTAAGTATGGGGTGAGGGGGTGTGGGAGGCTGGGTGCACAGTGGGTGGAGTGCGGGTTGTGGGAAGGGGACTGGGAGAAGCGTCCGGGGACCGCTTTCGATTTACAGGTAAAAAGAAAAACAGATGACGTGGGATGCTTGCCACGCTGGTGGGCTCCCCAGCAGCATGGCAGAAGCATGGCTGGGGGGCCGAGGAGCCGACGGGGATTGGGCACCCCCATCGGCAGACAACCTGGGACATTTGCCATGCTGGGGTGGGCCCAGCGGGCAGAAGGATACTAAATGTGGTCGAGCGGGCGATTAGCGCACCCCGTCGGGCAGACGACGCTGATGTTCGCCGCCACGCTGGGGTGGGTCCAGCATGGCAGCAAAGATTTTGGGGGCGGCATGACGCGGGGCAACGTGACGTGGTGCTCTGTATGACAGTAGTGGTTTTCTTTGAAGCGAAGACTACGCTGTCATACACAGCTCCCGCACCATTGGTGCAGGACCGCCATGCCTGCTCAACGGACCAGTGGATTGAAGGGGAGGCACACCTCAAAGTGTGCTACTCCCCAAATGTTCCTTGCGCATGCCGCAAGTTTAACATAAAATGAATATATGAGAAGCAGAACATCAGCAGTTCACATAATGGCATAATCAGTTTATTTCTTTGCTGAGGATGAATGTGAATGGTAACACCCAATATGGAAGAATCACCAGAGTGCTGTAAACGTTGGCAGATCTAGTGTGAGACTCCAGTGCAGCTCAGAGAGATGTACAAATTTGCTTAGATATTTACACTCCAGCCCAGGTAGATGTGGATACAAATGCACCAGGTGCATATGATTGAGCTCCATGCAGGTATGTGATAGCCACCCAATCTGGAGAGCAGCCAACCCCCTCCCACTTATGTCTACTTTACCAGTCACATCAGAGATTAGAGACAGGTGAGAGGGACCATGTGACTAGCACCATTTTTTATTAATGCAGCTTGCACTGCTATTAAAAAAATTGCAGTGTACTGGACCTGGCATGGATGAATAAACATTTGGAATCGTTAATACATCTCAGACACTAGTAGCATGAACACATGGGGGCACTAAATATATTAGTTCTTCTATAGTAGTTTTTACAGCCTTAAACCCCTTACTTGTTAGAATGTGGCCAATATTTAAATTTATGGGACTACGTATGTATTATTTTTATTATGTAATGTGTTAGGGGTCCTATTTAATCATAATAGTTTGAAAACTTAAGTTCTGGGAATGTGATAAAAACATTTGTTTCATTTTAAAAGAAAAACTACAGAAATGAGGCTGTCTTAAGAAACTGTTGCAACAAGAGAGTACATATCACAAATATCAAAGGTCAGACATCAAGGGTCATCTTTGAGGTCTGGTGACGGGGGCACACAGAAAGGCTATCACCCCACACTTGAATAGCTAACAATATAGAGAATAATGGATAGTTAAGTGTGTGTTATGGATTTTTTTCCACAGCTGAAGTGTGTGATGACCCGTAAACCTAGAGAGTGATGCTCGAGAGGTTTATGTGGTCATTGCACGTTGAGGGTGTGTGAAAAATACATAACATCAAACTTACCTATCCTTTATTTTTCATAATTCCTGGTGTGGAGTTTTAGACTGTATTTCTAGCAGCTTGAAAGAAAAAGATTTTTGCTAGAGTACAGTTTTATTTTTTAAGAAATTTAACTGTACATGAATAAAAACACAGTTGAAAATACTGCACTTGAAATGCTCTTCGTAAAACAATGGAATGCAACAGTTTTAAAGTATTTTCTTTGGGGAATGTCATATCAACTGGATTTCAGGTTATTATTACCTTAGGAGCACACTAACCTGAAATTTGGTCGATATGCATTTTTAATAAAACAGTAATCCGGTTGATATTTATGGTCACCAGTATTTATATTGTTGTTCAGTTTACAGACTTACAGGAATACTTACAAGGCAATAGGTATTTTCCAGACTTCCTTAGAAAGGCAGCAAAGCTGCCCTCTGATTTTAGAAACTTACTTTGGCACTGTTTTGAATTGAACTCAGTATGTCCGAGTACTGTGGCCAAGCTAAAGCTTTTATGGCACAGACTCCACAAAACTCCTAATACCTATGCACAAGTGATGAAGGCGGTGTGCTAGTACGGCAGCCAGCCTGAAACAACAGGCAATAATGCAACTCTACATATTCAACAGTTAGTATTGTCTGATTAAAGAGATTTAATTCTTCACTATAAGATATTCTAGCCTCTCGAAGTTACAAGCCTTCCAGGATGCCCCCTGGAAGGCTTGTAGCCAAGGAACTTGGGGCTCTGCACTTGGTGGAAAATTAAATCTCAACAATAGTTGAATTGCTGGCTGCTGAATTTCTTTTAGAGTGCTTTTTGGTGTTTGCATAAAGCTGTTTATGTCATCATAGTATAGGGCTAATATATGTACTACTGGCATCCGAGAGGTATTAGTGATTAAATAATCACACATCCCCACCTGGTCCAGTGCAAGTTGCATTAGTAAAATAAGTGCATCACAAGCAAGAGACACAATATGGTGTGTATGAACTTATGCACAGGGGTGTAACAGAAATTTCTATTTTGTATACAGAATCTCCAACAGTTACACCCCCAATTTAAAAATGTACACATTCTCGCCAAAAGGCACCCCCTTCCAAACAAGGCAGATTGTTGTCAGATGATTTCTCTAATCTCTAAAGAGGTTATACATGTATCTGTCTCCTAAACAACAGAACTTTAACAGAGACACTCGTCAGTGGCCTACACTAACCCAGATACTACAGATTAGAATGAAAATGTTAACAGAAAGGCATATGGTTTGTGACAGGTACTCAACAAAACTATAACAAATGTGTACAGTGAGTATGCCTGTCTACACCCTGCTTATGCATTCTATTATCTCTACTCTGATTTGTGGCTCTCTAGGGTGTACAAATTATTTGGCAACTTTAACATATTTGCATGTTGTATATCGTGTGTATTAAAAAATGTAGTTTTTTCATCATCCACTCTCTTAATTTTCTGCTCACTTTTCAGTCTACTATGTGTAAGATTGTCCTTCACGTTTTAGCTCTCTTGAAAGAGACTCTGGTTCTTTCCTTACTTCCTTGGCAACATTTGCATTTGCCAGGAATATCATTCAGTTCCTGAACACTGTATTCCCTATTTGTCCATTACCTTATTGTACTCAGTAACAAATATGACAGGTCCCTCAGTTTTGTGCATTGCATTGCGTGTGAGAGGGAGAGAGTGGTATTCTGAAGGCATCACCCCTGGGCTTTGGGGAAGTTACCTCAGTTAGATGGATGTAGAGGCCAGGAATTGGAGTGCAAAACAAACATATTTACTTCAGATTTTGGGAGTGAGGTGCTAGGGTCATGCTAAGTCCAACTTCTGAGGAGTCCCATAACAATCACATTGGAAGCAGTAAATGAAATGTCCACATTGAAAATTGGGATGTTGCAGTATGACTTTTTCAACAGAATACAAACTGAACAAAGGTGTACCCACAAGATTATCATTTTCTCACTGGATGAAGCATAGAAGACAGTCTTTTCCCACAGTAAGCAGAGATTTACTGTACAATTCCCAACAAAACAATTCAAACACAGTACATCCCATTGCTGTAGGATCTCTAGACATTTTATTTTACAAATACATTAATGCTGTCCTCACCTCTTTCCTGGGACAGCTGGACATTTTGCATTCTAGAGTGTTTATTACCTGGGAGGTTCCATGCACTCATTAAAACTCCTCCTGACAGCATCCACTGTAACCATTTCAGGGGAAACCTTGTGCCCTTCCAGTGACCAGTCAGCCATGCCAAGATATAGTTTGGCATTCCTCCCACCCTAGTCCAATCTCTGCCATCCTTTTGGGATTATACAAGAACATGATCTGGGGGGCTAGCTGCACAATCAAGCAGACATTGATAGACTAGGAGTTCTGTTTCTTCTGGCACATTCGTATGTTCATATGTATGTTCGTATGATCCTCCAATTCACCTGGATTACAAAGGCATCTGAAACATTTAAATGTTCCACTTTATTGTAGAGAGGATGGGGATAACACTGATGGGATTCTAGTAACCCCAGGGGACTGGGTGGTTTCATGTCAATGACAAAGCATTGCAAAAACAATGACAAATTCTAAAGATCCACACACAAATGCATAGTGGATGGTAGCCTGTGATATGAGTATCGGTGATTGAGCACCTGCTATAACAGCAACTCAATCCTGGTGAATGTCATGGGGGCCACCAACAAGGTAGGGTGACCTGATGGGGTGGGTTGGTGCATATAGCGATGGGATGTCACTATATGTACATGCGCAGGGGGGTGGGAGTGAGCACACTCAGCAAGGGGTGGGAGGGGTTTTGAGAGGTGGTGTCACAGTTGGCTGCCGAGCTGGCCGTGTGTCATGGTGGGTGGGTTTGTGGCTTGGGTGGGCAGGGTGCTGGGTTTGGGTCCAGGTGCTGGTGTGTTTTTGTTGTGTCACACCCCAATTTTATTTGTAAACATTTTGCACCCCCCTGGAGTTCAGAATTCTTAAGTAAGGGGGTACAGGGGCATAGCCCTTGCATTAAACATTAAATGCAACTCCTCAATGCTGTTTTCTCTAGGCTTCATGAGTCAGAGCGCCGAAATTGATTTTCAGTGCTCTGACTTCACCATAATGCTGATCGCTTCAACAGTCAGCCGTTATGACATGAAACCATAGTGAACTGATATAATTTTTAAGTAACTTTAAGTTACTTTGCACAGTGCTCAAACATAAATTTTATGAAGTTATATTTATTCATATACATAAATGCCTTTTAGTGTATTTATACCACTGTATACTGACAATGTTTCTGAAGCTCTCATTGCTCAACACTCCTTTCAGCCACCATTTATTTTATTAGTGTTGTTACTTGTAAAGATCTTCTACTTGTAGAGTAAATTATGTGAATTTTTTTTTAAATATATTTTTATTAAGGTTTTTTTTCCCTTTTCTTGTAGTTCAGGAGACATTGTACAATCACATCATTTTCTATGGTTACATCAGAATTGTTGTGATACAGGTTTACATTGCATGAATATCTTTTATACTTGATAGAGGTTGTTATTAGAAGATAAATAGACCAATAGCTTCAATCTGTTCTCGTTTTCTCTCTAACTCAGCTCCTGTCCACTATGGACAAAATTCAGGATCAACTCTGGCCTGGTAAAGAGACCATCTCTGCCAGAGGGTGGCAAATCTATCCACCTGATCATTTAATTTTGCAGTGATATTTTCCATCTGGTAGATAGAATACACAATTCGTCTCCATTCATGGATGTTTGGTATTATGGTCATCCATTTCTTTGTTAAAGATTTTTTTGCAGCCAATAGTAAGACAGAAAGTAGGGTTTTTGTCCGGGGGGGAGCAATCAGGGTAAACAGCCATAAGCACCATTTCTGCTGTGAGCTTGACATGCTCCCCAAGGCCCTCCTAAATGTATTTTTGTATGCGTAGCCAGAAAGGCATTATATATGGACAATGCCACAGAATATGCGCTAAATCTGCTATATTGGCACCACAGCCCCTCCAGCATACTCCGAATTCCATCGGGAGATATTTAGTCAGACTAGCCGGAGACCTAAAAAATCTTGATCTACATTTCCAAGAGTATTCTCTCCAAATGTGAGACTGGGCGATCTTGACTGCCTGCAAGGACGAGGAGGACCATTCTGCTTCAGATACTATGAGATCTAAATCTTTGTTCCAGCTAGCTAATATTGAATTTGTAGATTCTTTAGATTCGTCTACCATCATTTTATATAGATGACCAATTAAGTGATTGAAGTATTGTCCCCCTGAGTGGTCCAGAAATAATTTTAAAAGGGAAGGGGGAGGGGAAGTCAGCTTAACCTGAATTATTCTATTGTGAAGTAGATGGTTTCTTATTTGGAGATATCTAAAATGATCCACATTTGGAAGATTAAATTTAAATTTTAATTCTTCAAATGGTAAAATCCCATTTGGTCCTAAAAATTGAAAAGCCTGCTCCAACCCCAGTCTGCGACAATGAGAAAAAGTTAAATCATTATGGGATGGAATGAAAAAATCATCCTCTGAAATTATTTTGCAATATTCGTAGATTGATTGAAGGGGCTCTTTTTCTTGCATTTTAAACCAGTTAGCTAAGACCTGTGAGATAATACCTGTGAAATCTCTCAATGGAGAGGTTTTCCCAGGAGAAGAAAAAATTATTTTTTTATATTGTACATATCATTTAAGTGAAATTCCAATTTCTTCCATTGGGAGTCAAACTGATCAGAAAGCCATAATAAAAGAGTTTTCAGGAACACTGCTGCAGCGTATTTTCTCAAGTCCGGAAGATTAGTATCGCCTTGGGCCAATGATAATTTTAATATAGAGAGACAAATTCGTGGTTTTGTTTGTTCCAAATAAATTTAGATATCATGTTATCCCATGACTTAAAATAATATTGTGATGGAAGTAGGAATATTTGGAACAAATAAAGCAGGCGGGGTAGTATATTCATTCTAATGGTTTCAATGTGTTGAAATAAAGATATAGGTAGAGTGGACCATTTGTCTAAGTCTTTGTTGATTTCTATTGAGATAGGTTTGTAATTTATTAGTTCAAGTACTTGGAGATCTCGGGGGATGTGAATTCCTAGATATTTTATTTTGGTAGAATGCCATTTAATTGCTAGGCTTCATTTTAGTGTGTTTGGAGGGGAATACTTAAACAGTAAAGCTTTAGTTTTGGAAATGTTTAATTTAAAACCCTCCAGTTCTTCAAATCGATTTAGGATTTCTCATATTTCTTTGATCGAGTCAGAGGAGATATTAAGGACAGAAGTATATCATCTGCAAAAAGCTGATCTTGTTTTCTGGCTGTAGCAATGGGACACCCTCCACCTTTTCTGATATTCTTATTGCCCTTCTAATGGCTCAAGGTATATTACGTAAAAGTAGAGGGGAGAAAGGACAACCCTGCCTTGTGCCCTGACCTATTGAGATTGGGAGGAAAGACCCCATTTATCCCAATGTATGCTTTTGGTGAGGGTATATTTGGGTCAACCAAAACAGCAATGAATCCAGAAAATGGAATATTTTTAGCGAATCCCAAAGAAAAGGCCAATTTACCCTGTCGAATGCCTTTTCCGCATCAAGGCTTATAAAGGCAGCTGGGATCTTCTGAGTTTGGATATATTCTATAAGTATTAACGATTTTCTAACATTATCTGTAGTAGATCTATTTTTTTATAAAGCCCACTTGATCTGGATGTATTATTGATGGAAGGATTGTTTCTATTCTTTTGGCCCATATTGCCATGAAGATTTTATAGTCTGAATTCAGTATTGATATCAGGCGATATGCAGAGGGATCTAATTTATTTCCATTAGGTTTTGGGATGGCTGCTATTGTGGTGTATTCCCAGGATGGGGGGGGCAGTGTTTCCTGCTGCTGTTTCTCTGAATAATTTTAAAAGTCTTGGGTTTATTTCTTTACTGAAGGTTTTATACCATTCATTGGTATAGCCATCAGGGCCAAGGCAATGGCCAGAAATTTGTTTAGTAACTGTAGCTTCTATTTCTTCAATTGTTATGGGAGCTTGTAGTTTCTGAACTTGTGCTGTTGAGATTTTGGAAGTTGTAGTTGGTCAAGGAAGGTTTGTCTGTCTTCATGAGAAGAGGAGTTGTGTGTGTATAGACCTGTTGGTAATAATAAACAAAGGTTTGCCTTATCTCCTCCTCTCTGTGGGTTATTTTACTCATTTGGGGATGCTTTATTTTTAATATTGTTACTGTGTTTTTCCTTGCTCTCAATTTCTGTGCCAACCAACGTGCTCCTCGTGATCCACCCTTGTAGTTTGTTTGTTTTAAGTATATAAGGGACAATTGGATCTTTTTGTCTATTATTTTTTGAAGGGCTGATTTAGTTGATCTGAGTTTTGATTGTATTTCTTTATTCCCTTCTCTATATAAAAGTTGAAGATTTTGTAAGGTGTTGATGAGATCATTATGTTTCCTCTCCCTTTATTTTTTTTCTTGAAGCATAGGCAGTAATCTCGCCTCTAATGGTGGCTTTCATGGCGTCCCATAATATGGCTTCAGGAACAGCCGATTGAGCATTCTCTTCGAAGAACTGGAGGATTCTTTTTTTCATTTGATTGGTAAATTCTTTGTCTTTTAAAAGGAAGGGGTTTAGTCTGCAAAGAGTTTGTTTCATTTTTTTGCCCATATTTACTTTTAATGGTAAAGGATGATGGTCCAATATTATCTTGGGGCAAATGGTTATATCTCCTACTGAGGAGAAGTGGTCACATGTGGTAAAAAAAATAATCTAGTCTTGTGTATGAGTGAAATCTCCCTGAGAAATAAGTAAAACCTGGGACAGTGGGGAAAAATTGTCTCCAAATGTCCACCAAAACCAAATTTTCAAGTTGCGTTTTGAAAAACTTCACTGGTGTTGAGAGGTGATAGACTTTGGGGTTTGATGAATCAAGATTTGGGGTAATTGTCATGTTAAAGTCTCCCGCTATTATAAGTTGTCCCTGATGGAAGTCTAATATCTTATTGAAGACTTGCCAGATTATTGGGGTTTCAGTCTGTGGAGGTAGATATATATTAACTAATGTAACTTCTTGATTGTATAAATGACGTTGAATAATTATGTAGCATCCTAGTTTATCAGATTGTATTTTGTTTATTTTAATTTGGGTTGTGGATGGAATCAATATTGCTACTCCCTGTTTACGCCCATTTGGATAAGATGAAGAGTAAATAGTATATCGAACTCCCCATCTTAATTTCTGATGCTCTATATCTGAAAGATGAGATTCCTGTATAAATATGATGTCAGCCTTTTTTGATTTAAGTGCTGCATTACTTGGGATCTTTTGATGGGGTTATGAAGGCCATTTACATTTATAGAATAGATCTTTACTGGTTGAGAAGCCATTTGGGTTTTTTATGCCTTTCTGCTTTTTTCACTGTTTTAAGTTTAATACTGTTTTCCTTTATTGTCTCATTGGGTTTCCAATTTTCACTATTGTTATTATTTTTTTTTGTTTGTTTTTCAGGTCCTCCCCATACAGCCACATCCAGATCGCTCTCCCCCCCCGGCAGCTTGAGAAGTTCTATCAGCCACCATCAATTTCTCATTTTTCTTTGAAAAGTTGCCGAAGTTTCTGTAGTAAAGCAAATCAATAAAATATTGTAACCTGTCTCCTGTGTCTCCTTCCAGTTTCGTTACTTGAACAATAATGAACCACAACAATATCTATAACTTTGTAAATAACTGTAAATAAGTAACAATATTGTGACTCAAACCCATTCACAATTAACTGAGTAACATAACTTAACATAACTTGGTTTGTCAGAGCTTCCATTATTCGGTTAGGAATAAAGTTCCACCTCTCCATAATCTCAATTTGATTCCCAAGGGGGAAGTCAGTATTCATCGAGGATCTGCAGTGTTAGAGATTCCTCAAAGGATGCAGATTTGCACAATAGGGGTTCACCTGCGATGGGCAAAGCTGGCCTCCAGAAATCCATATGGGATATTATTCCCTTCTCCCAAAATATTGGGGAAAAAGGAGAGCGGTCAGGAACTGTTCCCTCCTTCTCCCTAACCCCCCTCCCCCAATATCCAAATAGGTACCACTGCCCCCTTTCCTAACAAAGGGAGGGAAAAATGGGGAAAGTCAAGGGATCTTACTTGACTGTCGGTTTTCGCTGCCTCTAAGGATCCCTCCATGTTTTCAGTGACCTTGGTCAAATACTGTGTCCTGCCCAAGATGTTTTCAGGGCTTCTATATTTAATTTCTCTTGAGGAAGGGGAAAAGGCCTCTCTGAGGGAAGGAGAAAGAAAAAAAAGGGGGGAACGAGAAAGGGAAAGCCTAAGATCTCCCTCTCCAATACTTCAAAATCATCCCTGTAAAGATTGAGTTGCACTTTAAGATCCTAAAGTTAAGTTCTGTTAGTCCAAAACTTGTTTTATTTGTTACAGGTCTCAGTTTAAACATTTTCCCTTTTTTTTTCTTTCCTTCTCTTCCCTTTTTCCCTTCCTTTCCTTTTTTCTCATTTTCACCTGGGGGGGAGCTCCAATCAAGGGCCCTCCCACTGGGAGGGGACCCCTGGAGAAGCCCACCAAGGACAATGACTTGTCTCCCGACATGGGCCCCTGAGGTCCAGAGGAGGGAGGGGATGGGGAGGCCTCACTGGGGGAGGAACCCGGGAGCCCCCGGGGAGGACCACCGTGAATCCCCTCAGCCAAGCTATGTGCTTGCCATCGAGGAGGGTTACTAACCAACAGCCCAATGCTAATAAGTAGAAATAGATTTACATTAATATCTCCTTATATAAGTGCTATACCATTGGGGCAGCACTCCAGAAGATAAGGGGGCACCCCAGTCCCACCGCCGACCAAGCCCCCACCCCATCACCCCCTACAAGAAGAGCACCACTGGACTCACCCACCACCAGGACTTAGTAGTGGTCCGCTGTCACCAGGGGATTCCTCAGCAGACTAATCTTCTGGAGCATTTCTTCCATATTCATATTGGGCTGAGGGGTAGCCTTCTGTTGTGCTTGTCTCTGTGGGGTGTTCATCAGAGGTCTGAGATGGGTCAGAAGATGCTCTTTAACTATTCCCTTCTTTACTAGGTCTTCCTTGGCCTCCGTGGCTGATGAGTATTGGAGAGGGCCTCTGGAAGGTATACAGTGAGCTTGGCAGGATAAAGAGTATGGAATCTAATCTGTTGGGCTCTTAATATAGGAAACAGTGGGGCATAGGCCTCTTTGGCTTTGGGTGAAGGGCGATAGTCGTTATCAATGATGATGAGATTTTTTCGCATACATGATCCTCCCTTTCTGCCACGATTTTTTAAGGATCTGTTCCTTAGTCTGGAAACTTTGCATCCTGATGACAAAAGATCTAGGTCTAGCATCTTTAGCCTTGGTTTAGGTGCCAGGGCACGATGTACCCATTCAGAATCAAGAGGGTAGTCGGGACCTAGGTCAAGGATGGGCTTAAAGAACTGATCGGCAAAGCCAGGGGTCTGCGCCCTCTTCACCCTCTGGTAAGCCAAAATCCCGAGGTTTTTCCTCCGCCTCTGTTCTCAGTGTCCTCCTGTCTAAGGGAACAGTGTAACTGGGATTCCACAAGAGAAAGAACAGTTGTTTCAGAGCATTAATTTTTATTCAGTTCTGAGAAATGCTGGTCTGCTCTCATCAGCGTGAGTCTGCAATGATCTTAGGTTGGCCCTGACCTGGTTTGGTGAGTCCTCATTTCCTGTCTAAATTCTGTGATTGCCTGTAAAATGTTTTGTTCAGGTTGAGAAGATAATTGTGCTGAGCTGGCTGCTTGGGCTGTTTGGTAGTCGGTTCCCCTTTTCTTGCCACCCTTAATTGCCATCTGTGAAGGGGGGAACGAGTAGGGCCAGTAGAGCCAATAGAGGAAGCTACAGAAAAGTTAAGCTGATCTGAAGAACAAAGATTTGCTTTTTCTCCTCCAGCAGTTAAATCAAACAATGGGGAAAATCTATTATGAAGGCGAAGTTCCATTCAACTGAGTTTGTGAGGGGCAAGCTGAAAATCTAGAGGGCTTTGTTTTATTCAGGGCTTAGCAGACTGAAACAGATCTTTATTTATATATAGCCCTTCTCAAATCTTTCTTTTATGCTCCTCTGTGATTTCCCTGATTTTCTTTTGTCCTTTACCTTTTGGCTGAGTCAGGTGTAAAGAAGCAGCAACTTCAGCTCTCTTTTTTTAATTTTATATTATTATTATTATTTTTCCCAGTTAGTTGTGCTAGTGGTAGGATCTCCTTTGTATGCCTGCATTGATCACTTCCGCTCACTCCGAGCAGTGGGGGCCGCGAGGTCCGGGAACTCCCTCTTTGCAATCAGAGATACAGGCCGCTCAATGTAGATGTGCCCAGGGGGTCAATTTGGCCCGAAGTGCAATCAGGATTGGAGTAGCAGGGCATGCCAGAGCCCCAAGGACTGAGTGACAAGGGGCAGTCGGGTGCACTCCAGAGACTGCAACTCTATCCCTCCAGTACTTATGGAGGGAAAGGAGGGGGAACATGGAGATCCAAGTGGGAGATCTGAGGGCTGAAAGCAAGTGCAGTAGGCCTCTATGAGTCAGACTCTCCTGCTTCACAGTGGGATCGAGCGACAGGAGTAGCACTGTTTTTTCATTTTTTCATCTCGTAAACTTCAGAGATGGAGGGAAGGACGTCTCCGGAGGTTGTTGGGCACTCTTTCCAAATGAACCTCCACCTTCAATGAGGTTTTTGAATTGTTTAATTTTAAATAGGGACCGATTTAGTGCATCAGGATCTGGGAGCCACTTAAGGGAGCTCTTACCACACCATTCCCGGAACCGGAAGTCCATGAATTTTTATTTTTGTTTGTGGGCATGCGCAAGAAACATGCTGCAGCAGCTTGCTTCAGTAGTGAGTTGTGGAGGTGCGACAGTGTTGTTACCAATGCCTGCAGCCCATTTGGGGGCTGGTCTGTGTGGCACCAATAGAAAATCACGCTGTCCATGACAGCAGTAGTGTAGCTTGCCACCAAGTTGAAACAAACTGGCCCGCGCAATCAGGGAGTGCCCTATCATCAACAATCAGCTGTTTTTGTGGGGCGATCCCTGACTGCAGCAGCCAATTACAGCTGCATTGTGTGGTGTTCCCTTTCAATAAATATGGCAGCAACTTTTCCATCGGCCTCTCATAGTCCCCATGGAAGCCGACAGACAGCCGTCGCCTATCACAGTCCCTGGTAAAGCCGACGGGGATGCCCAATCCCCACCAGCTCCACTCCCCCCGCAACAAACACCCAGGTAGCACACTGGGAGCCCACCTCAGCATGCTCATGCACTCTCCTGGCACACTGTATGGCTGACAGGGGTGCCCAGTCCCTGCAAACTCCACTCCCCCCCACAACAAACATCCAGGTGGCATGCTGGGAGCCCACCCCAGCATGCCAAAAGATCCCATGTCATCTTTTTCTTTTAAAAACCTGTAAAGAAAGAAAACGGTCCCTTGTTGTGTCCAGTGCCCCTCCCCAACCCACACCCACCCTCTGTGCAGCCTATACACCCACACCCCTCACCCCATACTTGCCTCCTGAGCTGTGCGACAACCTTGGTGGACTGGGAATATGTCTGCTTTTCAAAGCTGACCGCAAACTGAAGAAATGCTGATAAGCTGTAAAATGACTTTTTTTTTTAACTTATGTGGATATCTCAGCCAATTTTTTGACTTTTAGAACCAAATTTTCAACATGGGGTTCTTGGGACCCATCCTCATGAATTCAGTCACTGTCATGGTGTTATTTGGTCCAGAAAAGTGATTTTGCACTCACTACTTGGAATCACCTTTTGGGACTGAGTAGCAAAACGACAATGTCACAGTTCATGAGGTGGCCTCTCAAAGAGCCTACATTGCAAATTTAATAAATAAATTACAAAAAATGACTGTTATGAACGTGCATTGCGCAGTTTCTATGCACACTCATAACTTCATGAATTTGTAATGTTTTCACTCAAGATTTTCAAAAGTGGCATTTTTCCACACCTCCTTATGAACAGTAGAGCTGTCATTTTCCACATCCTGGCCAAAATGTGTTTTCGCACTTCCAGCACAGAATAGCACAGTCGCTGTGAGAAATCAGTGTTTGGGACATATTAAAAAAATCACTGTGAAACTGTTCATGAGCAGAGGTCCTAAAATGCCTATGTTGAAAATTTGATGACAAAAGTCCATAAAATTACTGTGTTACAAATGTGCATGCGCAGTTTCCACTTTCCATGCACACTCACGACTTTACAAATGTGTAATATTTCCACTAAAAATTTTCAGCTTTGCCCATTTTGCACACCTCCTTATGAACAGTACAGCTGTCATTTCTTGCATCCCGCCCAAAAAGTGTTTTTGCTCCTGTGGCACTGAATGGTGCAGTCACTGTGCAAATTCAAGCTTTGGAACAGATTAATGAAATCTCAGTGCCACTGTTCATGAGGGAAGGTCCCAAAAAGCCTATGTTGAAAATTTTGAATGAAAATACCAACAAATGTCTGGGGCATGAGGGTTTTCAACTGTTAACTTCCCACCCTGTACAGACTGACAAGCATTGAGGGTGTGGCTTGGGGTTCTTGGACATAATGCTCATGCCATTCCACCCCCATCCTGCAGCCACTGACTGGCATTGAGGTGTGCCTTGGGGCCCTTGGCCCTAACGTTCACCCCATTCTCCTGTACTGCACTCATCTCACCTTATTTCCTTATGGAATGTGGTGAGCGTAAGAGCCGAAGACCCTGAGGCACACCATGACACCTGTCACTGTCTGCAGGGTGGGGTGGAATGGTGTGAGTGTTATGGTTGACCCAAAGGCACACCCCAGTGTCTGTCAGTCTCTGCAGGGTAGGGGTGGGGGTTGGCGTAGTTCAGTACTTTGCTGCCATTCCTATTATGCATCTCACTAACTCCTACACTACCAATGCCAATACTAGCAAGCAAACATTTGGCATTGGAAAAAGCTTGTTGTACAATGCCGCTTTCCAAAAGACTGAAATGAGCATGCTCAAAACTCAAAATTTAAAAACTGAATAACTTCAGAACAAGTTAATATTTTTTTCATTAAACCAACGCTGGCTTCTTCTTTGGCAAAGCTCTAACTACCATGAAAATTTCAGACCAAAATTCCAAATGGTGTGACTGCAGCACGATGAGGAACAAACAGCCAACACAGGCGAAAAAAGGTGACTTTTACAGTTTTGTTTACTATACGCAGCACACAATCTGCAAATCTGGTTGAAACAAAACTTGGTACCTCAGGAGATCAACCCCACGGGACAGCACATACCAAATTTTGTGCAAATCCATTGAATGGTTGCAAAGTTATTAAAGTGTCAAATATGAGGTTTAACATTAAACTGCCTAACTATAGTGGCTCTACTGTGCCACTATAATATTTTTTTTTATAAAATGGCTAGAATAATCTAGAAATGTCATTGGCTGAGGGACATCACCTGACCATGCATTAAAATGTTATAATGCACACCTGTCATGGCTTACCACTTACATATAGCTATACTGCATTTTTAAATATTTTGACCCCAGATTTTCAACATGGTCATTTTGGAACACTTGCTCATGACCAATGAAGGTGAAATTATGGAAATCTGCCTCAAAGGGCAATTTCATGATCAGTTAGTGAAATCAGTTTTTGGCTGGGATTTGAAGATGTCCACTGCCCTTATTGATAAGATGGGGTCATAAGAAGGTTATTTTGAAAATCTGGGGTCAAAACATGTAAAAATGACAAGTTATTGCTTGTATGTTGAAATATAAAGAACCCATAAATGTGGTCATCTTTGCAGTTAACAGTTGATTTATATATTTTTATTTTTTTCTATGTAGATTTTTTGCATTTTCTCCCAATTTTTCACCCATCCCCATTCTTGACTGGGTGTGCGCATGTGGAAGCATGCTCATGCCATGGCTCAAGACACCTTCCCACAACTTGCTGCTCCCTCCTGCCTATGCTAGCCACCAGACCTCCATCTGGTGGCAGTGGAACTATCAGGGGCAACAACCACCCTGAGAGAGGAGAACTGCTGTACAGCTGCTCAGTCCTGCTCTCACCCCTTCCCCCATGCTGGCTTCTGGATGACCTGAGTCCGTTCCAAAACCCTGGTCACCGGCGTGGTGTGTGGTAAGGTGTCCAGCACCACAGCCCTCTGTACCACCAGGTTGTACCCCAATTTATATATTTTTAAAAGCTGAATATGGGCCATTTTTATTATAGGGGCATGGTAGCACCCCAATAGTTAGGATTGAGTAGCATGTTTAATGTTAAGCTTCAAATTTTGCACTTTAATAACTCTGTAACTGATCAATGAATTTGCACAACATTTGGCATGCACTGCTCCTTGGGATAGATCTCTTGACTTAGTAAGTTTCATTCTGACTGGATGTGTGAATTCTGAGAACACTGCAAAAATTCATAAAGTCATCACTTTCTGCATTTTGTTCCTCATCACCTTGTGTCCAGACAGTGTGAACGTTCAATGTGATTTTTTTTACGGTAGATACAGCTTGGGTAACAAAACAGGCATGCTTTGTTTTGTGAAAAAAATATAACCTGTTGCAGGATTATTCATTTTTCATTTCCCATTGTTTTCAAAGGGAAGATCCCTTTTCAGGATAGAGGGAGAAAGTACGACAAAGGATTTGATCTTGCAAAAAAGAATTCTGTCTCACAAGACCCATTCCTTGTTTGTGACAATAAAAACCTTTTTTGTGAGAGAAAGATCCTTTTTTGCCAGCTGCCAGAACCTAGCTAAACAAATCCCGTTTAACTAGATTCTGGTGCTTGATTTTTACAGTTAGAGCCAGAAATAATTTTTCTGAGCACCCAAAATCCTGGGTGCCCAGCTTAGTGAGAGAAGCACTTCCCTGTCTACTTCCCTGATGGTGGTCGGTCTACTGCTCACTTCACAACAGAAAAATTCCACGGTTGTCTTTTTTTTTAGCAGCAGTTAAAAAAAAACAATCTTTGTCAATTATGTTGGTCCACTGGTGCTGTGGAGTAATGCGGGGGGGCTGACACTCACTTTCTTCTCCAGCTCCCTGGCAGCCAGTCAGCTCAGTCACACTTATGAGCTTTACAAGTCATCCATGAGTCACGGATTGGACAGTTACTGCCCACATCTTTCCTGGCTCTGTCTGCTCCACCGACCAGTTAATCAAATTTTTCCACTACTCACACACATACTTTAACGGTCTTTGTCTTGATGTGTGAGTTTTGCAAGTGTGCAGTGAGCGAGTGGAGGAGGACCATCCTGGAGGAGAAGGAGACCGGTCACTGACTCGAGAACTTTCTGGGAACAGGTCATGGGAAGAAGAATGAGAGGTGCTGCCTGCTCTCCATCTCTCCTTTTGAGCCACTGCTGCCCACTGAGCCACCAGGCAGTCAAATCCCAAATGCCATCTTGGGGGCAGTGGGTGCAGCCACACGCACACACATTCTCTCCCAGCTTACTGACAAAAACTCAAACATTTTCACTTTTTTTTAAATTGCCTGGTGTCTGAAACATTAAAAAAGGAAAGCTGGCTGGCCTGGTGGTGCTGAAGATTGAGGCGCTGGATGCCTTACCTCGCATCACGCCAGTGACCCGGGTTCGGGAGTGAGCTTGGGCTGTTGGAGGTCAGCAGGGGAGGGAATGAATTGAGCATCCTATGGACTGCTCTCCTCTCCCAGGGTGGGTCTGGGTACTGTGTCCAGCGTAAGTCTGACACCTAGCGGAGGCTGGGTGTCAGCATGTCTGTTCTGGTAGAATGGGGTGGTAGGCGGGGCAGTCGGCAGATGCACTGCATGCGGTTGTGTGCGCAGGGAGCCCTTGTCAGCATTGCATGGCCTGCCTCCAACAGAACATGGAAAAAGGGGAGTGCCCAGCTGTTGTGGCTTGATGGCCATCCGTGATGTCCTGCACCACTCTGAGGGACCACCTTGAGTGGATCCCTTGTGTGGTGGGAGAGTTGATCGACCCCCACCATGGGGGGGTAAGTCGTGGGGTAATCAGTGGTTGCCCTCAGTAGGAGACGGCACAGCTTGGACGGCGGCCGGATCACAGGGTATGTAAGGACAAACAGGCTGGTTGGGACCCCCATGGAAAAAAAAAGTAATACAAAAAAAAAAAGGAAATCTGTCCTTATGGCCTTTTGCTCTGCAGGTTGCCTATTGCATGTTCCCTCTGCACCCCCCAGTGTCTCACAGATTTCTGTTTTCTGCCTGGTGTCCAGTCAAAACACAGCCTGTACGCTGTGTCAGTAAGTTTTGGTAGCCCAGTTTTGTGGTTACCATGGCGAGCAAACAGTAGCGAATATCAAGCAAGTAGCAGTGTTGAATAATCACAGGCTATCAGGCAGGAAGCTTTAGAAGTGCTCGATTTCAAAAAGACTGTGTATGTGGGTGAGAGATGGGAGACAGATGGAAAGGGAAGTAAATCAGCTATGAAAATCCATCCGTGTTGTCTGCTGCCTGTTGCTGGTCTTTCCTGCTCTGAGTCTCAGCATCAGGTTGGTGTAGGATAATATTTTACTAGAGGGGTTCTTTTAGGCTGTTCCAGTTATTAACTTCCAAGGAGAAAAAGCTGTTTTCTGTTAAAGAAACACTCGCCAGGTTATACATGGCTGTAAGTTCAGGGATTTGGCAGTGATGTGTTTTGTTTATGCTGGTGTAGCGCCTGATATGAAGGCTGCTGTTTCTGTCTTTTCCAGATGATTTTTACCCCTCACATGTGCCCATCTGACAATGCAAGTCTGTTCAATAGCAAAGTTTACAGATTCTGAAGCTTATATCTTCCTTGAGTATTTAAGCAATATCTACCATGACTGGGTATGAGTTCTGCTAGGAATTACAATGCCTGGAGTGTTGTATTGGCCGAGTGACCAAAACACATCAGGCATTGTAAATTCTAGAGTAACCCACACCCTGGAGTGGTAGATTGTGATTAAACAATGTTTTTTGTTGTTTGTAGCTTTTTGGGGGGCCATATATTTGTATTCATGTGGCAGAATAGTTTTGTTTTGTGGTTGTGTACTGCACCTGGAAAAGTAGTCCCTTGCTGTTTTTTATTGTAGAGGGAGGTAATGTGGTTATACTGTTTATGGATCACTTCCAACATGATGGTCCATGATGGGTATGTGGCCTGAGGAGCTTTCATTTTCAGGAATGTCAGGTATGTTAATAATTTGAGGTATTTCATTTAGGCAGTTTGTGTGTCGGAGTGGTCTGATGGAACTCCAAATACTCTTTCTAGCTTCTTCTCCATAGGAGGGCTCCATTTTTTAAATTTCCCAGCAGTTCATTTGAGGAGCTTGTTGGCGAGATGAAATGGGCGATGTAGTGCGGCACTTGGAAGTGTAGTGAGAAGGGGAGGGTAACATGGATACATGCCAGCTTGGCAGGTGGTGCTGTTGGTTGGCAATTCTTCCCATTGGTTCTAGTGAGGATTTACAATGGGTTCAAAGTGTCAACCCACCAATCAGGAAGTGGCTTTCTGTGCACCCATTGTATAAATATTATTTGTCAACAGAATTAACTACAGTACAGTAACTACGAACATACGAACATACGAAATTTGCCAGCAGATAAAGGCCTAGTGGTCTATCAAGTCTGCTCGAATGTGCTGCTAGCACCCCTTACACTACAGTAAAGCAGTACTGCTTAGCAATTTCATCAGTATTGCCCATTACAGATATTTATCTTAAACAGCTAAGTTTAAAAAAGTATTTGTAAGAAAAAATGAAACACTACCCTGTTCCAATATTCCTATTTCAAACACTTGTGAGGGACCCTATTATGGTTATTCTGACAGACTGAATCAGCTTTAACTCTTTACAGTATTACTAGCATATTAACACATTGTGTTATCAGTAGCATGAGTGGTTGCCTGAACTTCAACAAAGTTGCTTATTCATGCTCTGAATTCTGCAGCTGGCTTTTGACTTCCAGCAGAAACCCACTGGTGTATAATAGTTTATGGAGTTGTCTCCTGGACCTTGCCCTGCATTGATGTCAGGCTAATTGGTCTGTACTTGACTGGGTCCAGTCTTACCACCTTATTAAAAATGGGGATGACATTCACCACATTCTAGTCCCCTGGCACAGCACGTTTAGTCAGACTCCTGAATAATTAATGCAGTGGTACTCCAGGTTATTACTTTAGCTTTTATTGACTGGGAAATTAGGGCTAGGCAATTGTGCCCATTTTCAGCCTTGTCCCTGTGTACAGTAGTTGATATTCATAATTGGGGCCAAGGAGGGCTAAAGACTGTATATATTAAAAATTAAGTAGCAAATGAGATAAGAATATATGTGCCTTGTTTGAAGATTGAAAATTGTGTAGTGCTTACTTAACACGCAATATGTAAAGGGGCCTGCTATATAAGGAGAGAGGTATAAATTGCTGACATTCTGTGGTATGTTGGAGAGAGAGAGAGAGAGAGAGAGAAAAAGAGAGAGGTAGCCATTTTTATGGCTGCATAGGCGGACCCTGCAGTCGTTTTGCAAAAGCTCAGAAAAATTAGCTATCGGATCAGGCCCTGGAACGCTTCCATTCTGGACTTTCAGAATGATTCTTCTGAAAGTTCAAAATGGTCAGTACCAGTCCACCAGGGCCGCACCATTTCATTGCTGCTTCATATTCGGTGACATACTACGCATGTGTAGTGTTGCTGGGCACACTATCTTGGGAATGGCATATGCCATTCAAAAGAATTACGCATGCGCCACTATGGCACGTGCATAGTTCTGTTGGCACCACCATCTTGTATTTGGCATTCACACACATTTGGCGGCAGTTATTCCTCAGCAGTGGTGCTCCTACAAGCTCGCTGCAACCGTATCAGCTGTGGCTAGTATTTGTTATTAACTACTCCTGCTCAATGTTCACAGTGAATGACACTGGGCATTTGTCTGAAAGTGGCATAAAGGCTTCTGCAGTGGGGATACCAGCAATGAGCAAGTGCCAGTTAATTGAGAAAGGGTCAGTAAAGGCCTTGAAGCCCTGAAAATAGGCAAGACTTTAGGGTCAGATGTGATTTACACAAGGGTAATCAATGAACTGACATCAGAACTAACTGAACTCCTGTGGGAGCTATTCAACAGCTTGCTACAGTTAGGGGTAGTTCTGAAAGCAAATATAGTTAGGGGCCACTAGAGAAGATGATCCTCTGGACTTAAGGAGTAATAATCTGGTCGAAAAAGTTGGTTTAAACACCAATAACTCACCAATTAGGCAAGTTAAAAAGCAGTTGAACAGAGAGCTTCACTGAAAGTGTCTGGTGAAATACAGTCCTACCAGTCTTACCACTATTGCAGGTACACTAATGGAGACACTAATCAAAGCAGACCTAGCAGACTGCCTGGAGAGAAATAGGCTCCTGTGTACTAAGCAGAGTTTGTAGCAGGAGGTATTTTCAGACTAACCTAATATAGTTCTTACACTGGGTAACCAGGGTGGTGAATATAGGTCAGTTTTCATAATGTTCATCAGTGGCGTAGGAGAAAGAGTATAGGGTGATGTGCCACTTTGCAGGTGCGCTGTGGCAGGTAGATAGTAAATAAAGAGGTAAGGGAGCTGCAGAGTGAACTGCAAAGGTTAGAGAGGTAGCCCAGTGTTTGGCAGTTAAAATTAAATACCAAGAAGTGCAAGGAGGTACACATAGGGAACAAAAAATACCAGGATGAAATATGGGACGGGAGGCATTAAGTTGGACAGCACATCTTAGGAAAGAGAACTAGAAGTTACAATATATGCAACTCCCTGAAACAGTTTGTCAATGCAACATGGCTACAACAAGGCAACCAGAATGTGGGATGCACTGGGAAAAGGTGATACTACCTTTCTAAAGATCACTGGTGAGGCCACATTATTATTATTATTATTAAAGATATTTGGAATGCTGCGCTAGCTCTGAAGAACTGAACTAAGGAAAGACAAAGACAGGCTGGAGATGGAGCAGCATAAAGTAACCAAAATGATTCAAGGCCAACAGGGAGGTCCTACAAGGCTTGCCTTAAGGCTCTGTCAGCACTCGGTTCTCTGAAATTTCTAGGCATGCATGCACAGTCCTAATGTTTTCTTTTGACAAGGTTCAGATCCTGATGTTTTTATCTATGCAGCTGAAAAGTTTCAGCTTTAAAGTCTTAAAAACACTCTACCTATTTTCAAAGGCACCAGCTGTTCAGTAATATGTATATTTTAAAGATATCTTTCTCCATTTCTTGTCTTTCTGTATATCCTGTAAGGAAAATTATAGCAGTTAAGATTAAGAATGCCCTTGCTGGACCGGACAGCTGTAGGTAGGGTTCTTCCTGCAATGTTATTGGGTGCGGGGGGAGATGAAGTGGAGAAAGCATCCTCACCTGCATTTTACAACATCCTTGTCCCACTGTCAAACAAGCATTTGTCAATGCCGAATGTTGATTGCTTTGCTCCGTTGAGCTCGCTTAGTCCCCCTCCTTCACCCACTCGTTCTATTTGTCCAGGCGCTGCAGGCTGCCCTTTTGTACTGGGCTAATGCCTGCATGGGTGCCTTTTTCTGCCCAGAAAGAAATCTTTAGCTGTCCTGACAGAGCTCAGTTGAGTTTGGTCACTCCCCCTCTCTCACTCGCGCAATCCTAATCTGTCCCAAACACTGATTTCCGAAAGTGACTGCAGTATTCTGCACCGGAAATGCAAAAACTCATTTTGGCCAGGATGTGAAAAATGACAGCTGTACTGTTCATAAGGAGGTGTGAAAAAATGGCAGTGTTGAAAATCTGGCATGAAAATATTACTAATTTGTGAAGTTACAAGGGTGCGTGGAAACTGCACAACGCACGCTCGTAACACAGTCATTTTATGGACTTTCGTCACCAAATTTTCAACATAGCCATTTTAGGACCTCTGCTAATGAACAGTGTCACTGTGATTTTTGTAATGTGTCGCAAGCACTAATTTCCCACAGTGATTGCGCTATTCTGTGCAGGAAGTGTGAAAACACATTTTGGCCAAGATATAGGAATCGACAGCTGTACTGTTCATAAGGAGATGTTGGAAAATGGCAGTGTTGAAAATCTGGAGTGAAAATATTGCAAATTTGTGAAGTTACAAGCATGCGTAGCAACTGTGCAACACATGCTTGTAAAATAGTCATTTCTTGGATTTTTCCACCAAATTTGCAACATAGACTTTTCGAGAGCCCACCTCATGAACACCGGCACTGTCCTTTCTTTAATTGGTCCCAAAAGATGATTCTGCACAGTGACCACGAAATCAATTTTCAGGGCAGAATAACGCCATGACAGTGACTGAATTCATGATGAGGGGTCCCAAAAATCCCATGTTGAATATTTGGTGCCAAATGTCCAAAAAATGCCTGAGATATGCATCAAAGTTGAAAAAAACCCTACCTATGCCATTATACAGCTTGCTGGCATTTCCTCAGTTCACGGTCGGCTTTGAAGAGTGCAGACGTGCTCCCAGTCCACCAAAGATCATCGCGCCGGACTCCGCAGGTAAGTATGGGGTGAGGGGTATGTGGGGAGGTAGGGTCCTCAGATGGTGGGCATGGGTTGTGGGAGGGGGGCAGGGAGACAGTGAGGGACTGTTTCCTTTCTCTACAGGTTAAAAAAAAAATTTGCAGGACAGTTTTCTTTTTTTACAGGGCTATTTAGCATGCTGGGGTGGGCTCCCAGCATATCAACAGAGTGTTTCTTTTATGGGGGCAGCTTTAGCAGATGGGGGATTGGGCACCCCCGTCTGCACAAAAGGGGGGTGCGCAAGAGCTGAGCGGGATTGGGCATCCCCTCGGCACAACTGCACTGGGTTTTTGGGAGGGGGAATTATGCCAATGTGGAGTGGGGTCCTCCATCAGCAAATTAAACTGTGAAGGAGGAAATAATGCTGACGTGGACTGGGCTCCCCCTTAGGTAACATGAACTCAGGGCACTGAAACCAACAGGGATTGGGGCCCCCGTTGGCAAACAAACACTGTGGTGGGGGGGCACATGCTGCTGAGGGGGATTGGACACCCCCTCAGCAGTGTGGGTATGTTATATTGTTTGTGAACATGGCAGAAAGCCACCGCCATGTTCGCAAACAATATCACAGTACCAAGGTTCTACCCAGCAATGACGGAGCACTCCCTCACTGCAGCGGAATGTCTTAATGCTGCAATGATGAGGCAGCCCCTGATTGCAGCAGCTGAAACCTTACAAGGTTGTGGAATGCTGGCTGAACTAGTGTCAGAAGCAGCATGCCACCCCATTGGCAACAGCGGACAAAGCCTCCAGAGGCTGTGGGGGCATTGGCCACAGCAGTGTCATGCCTCCACAACCTGCTTCTGCAGCAAGCTGCCGCAATATGTTTCTTGCGCATGTGCTCAATCAACATAAAAATGGGGCTTTGTGTAGAAATCTCAGTTTAGAATTTGCAGTCTTCATTTTAAAATGTGCTACTCCTTTTGACTGATGATGACTTCTGTAAAAGAGTAGTCCTCCAGCAGCATTTATGGCTAGGTACACTAGCTCATTGCATACCTCTATACAAATAAAAGAAAAGTCTATTTTTTTGGTAGAGGTCAGGCTTTCCATTTTATTAATTGTTTTCTTCATGGATAGCATAATATAGACAGAACTGCCACAACTGACTACTGATTTTCATATAATTGGTGGTGGAGGGTAGAGTAAACTGCCCCAAATGAGTGCTTTGTGCTGTGTGACTAGAAACAAAAGTCCATTAGTCATACCTGACTGACCTAAGTGCTAGATTTGTGGAGAAAAGAGCTCTCCTGAAACCTTTTCTGCAGCGGCTGAAAGTGATACAACCAATAGGGAAAGGGGAGGACAGTAAAGATGTATTCTTCTTAAAAAATAAAATACTAGAAATTTGATTTGTTTATTCTAGATTAGACTTTTGTATTTCAAAACATTACAAAAAAAACTGCATCCAAACCCAACCCCAAGACCCACCCACTGCCCCCCCAATTCTAAAATCATAGATCTGCTACTGGCCATGCCAGCAGTGCAGTGGCTGTGTAAGACAGTGACAGAGCAGCAGAGGCCCCTGATAGAGCAGCACAAGAGACTTGAGAACAAAGCACAGTGGATTGGGCAGACAGCATGGGAGGAGGAGGTCAGGTTTTTCGAAATTGTATTTTCTAGGATCGTTGCATTAGACAGGTGGAGTCCGTCATCGTCCATTGCGTGGCAGTGGTCTCTGGGCTAGTAGTTTAGCTGCTGCTGCTGTGTGGTTGCCTGCCTCACTGCCTTCCTTAAGCTAAGGTTACTTGCTGTGCCCGGCACTGCCTGGAGTAACCCCTAAAGACTGAACAGAAAAGGGTGAAATGAAATAGTTCTTAGTCTGAGACTGTTTGTGGTGTGGTGCCTCAGTATCCAAACTGCTGTGGAATAGTGTCCGAGCCATATGATGTAATAGGGGGTAATAGCAGTAGTACACAGGGCTATGACGGGAAAGGGGAATCAAGATGAGCCATGCTGTGAGCTAAAAAAAAGCAACCTGGATATTGAGGGAGTGACCCTCATCCCCCAGCCCCAAGAAAGGCCATTGGCAGGCATAGCAGGGAGGGAGTAGAGGATTGCTCAACCCTGGGCTAAGGATGTTTCCCATACTGAAGCTGTACCTCCACAAAGCCACTAGTGGCACACAGACCTAAACAAAACTGCATTTTACCAACATAAAAAAAGTTTATAAAATGCTACCAACACAGCAGTTATAAATATTTATATTGGCTTCTAACCTGCTTATTTACTTAAAGCAATATATTTGCTAATGGAGAGAAATTGCATCAGACTGGCTAATTTAATTCTGGCAAACCATCACTATCTTCATTGTTCTTTGCTTTGTATTTCATTCCAGAACTGAGATACGGGGTTTTGAAGTTTGTACGTTAGTAAGTCACTGCACTCCTGCTATGCTCATTGTTGAACAGTTACCTTCAGAAAATGGCACTAGCACCCTCCTAAGTCCTCCACAGTATGAACAATAGTTTGCACAGCTAAAGTAACCACAGCAGAAAACAGTCTTAAAAACTGCTACTGGTGGCTGTCTTTATTGATTTTTTTAACAGTTCATTGATCCAGGATAGCCCAGCTGAGATGCAATATCTCCTTTCTAGTGGGGGTCCAGCTTCTACCCATTTCTGCAGCCAGATGAACTGCAATACTGGGAGGTTAAGTGACTTGCTCAAGGTCACTCAGTGAGCATTTGGCTCGCAGAGTTTGAACCTGTGATCTCACAGTTCCCAAGCTGGTGTTCTAAACAGTAGACCTTGCTTGAGTTAGTATTTGCAAAATTGGTAATAAAAAGCGTTTTAAAGCAGCAGTGCAAAGAAATTGTGCAATAAATCTGACCCTACCTTTTTTACACTATAAAAGAATCTAGGCATCTTCTAGTTTTACTTGGTGGCACACTTTTCTAATTTCACGAAAATCTTAGTTTTTCATAATCTTTCTAATTGATGTTTTTTCCCAATAAAAAAAAAAGATGGCCAACACATTTTGCATAGAAATAGCACTGTAGATCTGGCAAAGGTTAGGACAGAAAAAATACCAACCGTCTCTTTAGTATGCAGTAAATGAGGTACCTAGACAAGTATATTTGACCAGTATGCTAATATCTGAACTAGTTTTTTATAAAAACATTTTTCATTGCACTGCTGATTTAACATATATTGGAGAGAAATAACAATATAGTGATGATTAATACCAAGATGTCAGAAACACATCATTGGTAAAAACTATATAAGGAAATATTTTGCCTACTAACAAATTCTGTGGCTTGGGGCATAACAACCTGTGGGTGGAAACACTACCACATGAATGGCCTATGTTTTGCCCTACAGATCTGTGTTTATGACTTTTGTGGAATGTGTCAGTTTAGTAAGCAGCCTGGTACTACCAGAGCTGCACTTTACTAAACTGGCACATGCACTACCAGTCTTACACACAAATCAGTTTAACTTCATGCCAGTCCTCTCACTGTGGGCCGGGGGGGGGATTAAGCAGTAAAATGGTGTTCCTCCCTGTTCCTCATACCTCTTAACTCTTTGTCACTGAATGGGGCACTGGCCCTCAAAATATGGGAGCAGTCCTCAAATACAGATACAAAAACTCGTAACTCTGTGGTAACTAAAAATGTCTCTATTTGCGCAGTCTGGATTTACTTCACACATAGAGGGTATGCTGTAACATCAGAATTTAATGCAAAAATTTTAGCATCAGAGAGTGTTATGAATTTCTGCTTTAAATTTTGACATTACTGCACATTCTGTATGTGGGAGGCACTTTTTCCATGTTGGACAGAGCAATTCTGAGGTGTAACATTAGGAAAGTCTCTTACTACAGTATGTGGGATAATTTAACGCGCTATTGCTGTGGGTAATAGTCCTATCCATTCCATCTGTAAGGGGGGGGATGCTGAGAGTCATTCTGGATCACTTCTCTGTAGGGCAAGACTTTAACTTTTGAATATACATTTTTATGTGTGTATGCATGTGTGTGTGGGGAAGTACAGTTCAATGAAAAATGTTTTTATTTATTTCATTCTGCACTCCTCATGAAGTCATGTTGAACCCTGCTGTTCATTTTTCTCTCAGGTTCATTTATCTAGTGAAACATTTTATGTTATGGTCACCATGGTTAGAGCTTATCATACCATGGCCTTTTTACATACTGGTCTCTCTTTGCTGGCACCAGGGGCGAGTAAAGAGAGATTGGTGTGTCAAAAGATTCTGGTAGCAGGGCACTGAATACTCCCTCAATTGACCCCAGAATGCACCAGAATGCATCAAAAATGGAAAACTTTTCTGGGGCCTAGGCAGCCCCCAGACCCCTGCCCTATTAGTTAAAGATGCTAACTTGTGCATACACTTTTTTATAGGCTGGTTATTCTCATTAGCAGAATCTGTGGCCAACACCTAAGTTGTAAAGAAAATAAATAACCAGCAAGTAAAAAATCAGAGAAGTAAACAACTGCTGGAACAGATTGGATTAATCAATAAACAAACATTGCGATTAGGTAAAAAGGGTGTGCTTTCGTGAGAGAGTGCAGTTAGGGGAGTGAACCACAGTCTGAGGGAGCTGGCAGGGTGGGTGGGAAAAACTGAGCCTTTGGTCAGTTGGCTGTTTTACTTCCCCTACCCTTACAGACAGAAATAGGTACTGCACTGTTCTGCACTGAATATTGGTGCCTCTCAGCCAGGTTACAGATTCTAGTATCTTTCACACAGTACTATAGTTACAGAAGCACAGTAAGTGAGCAATGACATGGCGGTGATACTTTGTTTGCTCTCTGAAGCCATGCAACCTGTCCATAATAGCCTGGGATTTTGCTATAGCGGGGTTCGTAATAGCGAGGGAGCAGTATATTTATATTCCCTGGTGTCTAGTGGCACCCCTCACTAGCTGTCCCGATTTAATAATATTCCATGGTGTCTAGTGGCACCCCCCCATCCTCTGATTTCCATCACCATTGTAAATTGTATTCCCTGGTGTCTAGTGGGCCTCCACACTCTCTGATCACCATCCCCATTGCAAATGTGGGTGTTCTCTGGTGTCTAGTGGCACTCCCCACCCTCTCATTGCGGCAGAAACCTTAAATAAAGAAAATGATCCCTTAATATTTTTTACCCTGTAAAAAAAAAAATTCCATCACCAATCAGCCCCCTCGCCCCCACCTCCCACTCAGCACCCACCACCCCACACCCCCAGTACAGCCCCATACACCCTCACTCACCTGAACAGGTCCCAGATTCAAGACACGTCTTGCTGCTGGAACCAGTGACTGCAATATGAGAAATTAAGGTAAATGCAGTTCAATGTATTTCAGTGGTGGTTTCAACTTTTATGCATAACTTTGCCATGTTTTGAGATTTTGCACCCACATTTTCAACATGGCCTTTTGGGAACCCCACCTCATGAATACTGTGATTGTCATTATGCAACTCCCACCCAAAAGGTGAGTTCATGGTCAGTTGGTGAAAGCACCTTTTGGGCAGCATTTGACCATTTTTCCTAGCGATGTTCATGAAGTAGGGTCATAAGAAGTCTATGCTGAAAATTTGAGGTCAAAATATGTAAAAATGGCAAAGATATGACCATTCACTGCAATTTCACTATGCACGCTCAGAACTTTCAAAATTTTTAATATTTTGACCCCAGATTTTCAACATACAGTAGCCTTCTTATTATCCCCACCTTATATATGTCACAGCTGTCATTTTTCAAATCCTGCCAAAATGTGTTTTCGCACCTGTGGTGCGGAATGGCATTGCAGATGTGCAGAATTATGTTTTAGTGGGGATTCGAACATTTTCTATACTGTGGATATGAGGAGGGGTAATAACTGCATTAATATTCTCTGGTGCTTAATGACCCCCCCACCTGCCGCTGTGTACATGAGGTGGGGTAATATTGTGGAAGTACTTAACAACTGCCTGCCCATGATCCAGGACTGAATGTCCTCCAATTGGTTATAACTGAATCCTGACAAGACAGAGGTCCTGGTGACTGAGTTGAGTCACGGGCATGATGGAAGTGCCTCTGGGGTGGAGACTGAACTGGTCCTGGGAACCACCCCATTGATGGCTTCCTCTAGGGTGTGAAATTTGGACATCTTCCTGGATGACAGGTTGACACATGATGCTCAGGTGCCATCTGTCATTCAAAGAGTTTTTTACCACTTAAAGAATATCACCTGGATTAAACCCCTAGTTCCTCCTGAGGACCTGCCTTCACTAGTACCTGCCTTTATTAATTCCAGGCTTAATTACTGCAATAGTCTGTATTCCAGGGTTAGTGGAGAGACCCTCCACTGGCTGCAGCTGGTGCAGAATGCAGTAGCCAGGTTACTGATGAGCTTGTCTAGGTCATGTCATGTGACCCCGGTCCTGCAACCTCTGCACTTACTGGCTGTCAGGTGGAGGATCATCTTCAAGATGGAATTGTTTGTCTATACAGTCTGGGCCTTGGCTATCTGGCTGATCTCCTGAGTTCTGCCACCTCTGTCTGCTCCCTCCACTCCTCCACTGGGGACCACCTTGCGGTTCTGAGGGCCAGGTTAAAAACATCCAGCGACTGTGCATTTGAAGTCACTGGCAGGGCCCTCTGGAATTTGCTTCCCATATCTCTTACGGAGACCTCAATGGTGGAAATATTTAAGAGGGGTCTTAGGACTCGCCTTTTCAAGTTGGTTTTCCTGGACTAACCAGATTTTTTAAAATATTTTTAACCCTTACTGTGCCATGGACTGATATACCAGTCCAGAATTCCTATACATTCTAATTCTCTTGGCAGTCTAAGGGTTAAGACTTTATCTATTGATTATTATTATAATTGCACTACATGCCATATTTTATTGTATTTATGCTCTGTAGTTTGTTTATTATTTGGTGTTACCCTGCTTGTTTTTGCATAAGGTGTCCAGAGTCTCTGGGCTTGGGCATCATATAAATAAATGTTACCTACCTACCTATCTACACAATTTGAAGATAGAGGGCGGATGGCTCAGAGGCAATGTGAGGTAGTATTTTTTCACAGAGATGGTGGTGGATGCATGGAACCGCCTTCCTGAGAAGGTTGTGGAGTCTAAAACTGTGGGAGAAATGAAGAATGCATGGGACAGACATAAGGCAATTTTTGAGTGGGAGTAAGAAGAAATAGGCTGTTGGTTAACTAGGATCTGCAGCTTATCCAGTAGGAGGGGAAATGGGCAGACTAGGTGGGCCAAGCGGTCCTTATCTGCCATCAGTCTGTGTTTCTATGTTTCTATGTTTCTAAATGGAAGTGCAGGGCACTTTTACAGCTACATACATATATGCATCTATGGAGACACTGGAGACATAGAAACATAGAAGTTGATGGCAGATAAGGACCGCAAAGCCCATCCAGTCTGCCCATTTCTTTTTCTACCTTATAAATGTGCCATCGGTCTTTGCTCTGTCAGTGGCCTATCTATTCATAGTTATTTGTATTTCTCCCTTATGCCTATCCCATGCCTGTTTGAAGCCCTGCACTGTGTTCATAGCCACCACTTCTTGTGGTAAGCCATTCCATGTATCCACCACCCTTTCTGTGAAAAATAATTTCCTCACATTCCCCTTAATCGGCCTCCTCTAATCTCATGCTGTGTCCTCTTGTCCTGCTATTTTTCTTATATTTAAACATGTTAGACTCTTTCACCTTGTTTATGCCCTTAAGGTGTTTGAATGTCTCGATCATATCACCTCTCTCCCTCCTTTGCTCAAGGGTATACATATTGAGCTCCGTTAATCTGTCCTCATAAGTCTTCTGATGCAGTCCCTGCACCATTTTGGTTGCCCTTCTCTGGACTGCCTCAATTTGGTTAATGTCCTTGTGAAGGTGTGGCCTCCAATACTGCACACAGTACTCCAGATGGGGCCTAACCAGTGTCTTGTACAGAGGGATTATTACCTCCCTCTTACGACTTGTGATACCCCTACTAATACACCCTAACACCCCCCTAGCCTTACCTACTGCTTTAGAGGTCTGCTTGGATGATTTTAGGTCATCAGTGATGATGATGCCCAAGTCTCTTTCTTCCTTTGTGACTGCTAGCAACTCCCCTAACAGCCTATAGGTGGCTTCAGGGTTTCTCCTCCCTATGTGCATGATTTTGCACTTCTTTGCATTAAATCCCAGTTGCCACACTTCTGACCATTCTGCTAGTTTATCCAGATCTCTTCTCATTCTGCCCACCCCATCTGGATCATCTACTTGTTGCAGATCTTGGTGTCATCTGCAAACAGACAAACCTTACCCTCTAGTCCATCTGCAAGGTCACTAATGAAGATGTTGAGAGGACTGGCCCCAGGATTGATCCCTGGAGGTACCCCACCTGTGACTTGCATCTCTTCTGACTGTATACCATTTACCACCACTCTCTGTTTTCTGCCCGTCAACCAGTTTGCCACCCAGTTGACCAACTCTGACCCACCCGAGCCTACCCAGCTTGTTTATCAATCTTCTATGGAACAGTGTCAAAAGCTTTTGTTGAAGTCAAGGTAGGCACATCAACTGCTCCCCCTTGGTCCACCACTCTGGTTACCCAGTCAAAGAAATCTATGAGATTAGTTTGACAGGACCTTCCTTTTGTAAACCCATGCTGTCTTGGATCCTGTGCCCCTATGGATTCCAGGTGTTGCTCTATCCTTTCCTTAAGGAGTGCCTCCATAATCTTGCCCACTACTGAGGTAAGACTGACCGGTCTGTAGTTCCCCGCCTCCTCCCTGCTACCACTCTTGTGGAGCGGGATCACATGAGCCCTTCTCCAGTCTTCTGGGACCTCTCCTGTGCTCAGAGACTCACTAAACAATTCTGCTAATGGCTCTGCTAGTTCCTCCTTAAGCTCCTTAAGTACCCTGGGATGTATGCCATCAGGTCCCATTGCCTTATCCACCCTGAGCTTAGCAAGCTCTTGTAGACCCTTTCTTTTGTGAAGGAGTAGTGCTACCTCCCTCCCCTGTGTCCATGATGCTGAGCTGTGGGCCTGCCTGATACCTTCTCTTCAGTAAATACTGAGCAAAAGTATCTATTTAGGATAGATGCCTTTACAGGGTCCTCCTCCTCACATGCTCCCTTTTCTCCATTAAGCTTAGCAATTCCCCCTCTGGACTTTCTCCTTTCACTAATGTAGCTATAGAAAGTCTTGTCACCTTCTTTTACTGTTCGTGCTAGTGTTTCCTCAGTTTGGGACTTTGCCTGCCTTACCTGCTTTCCTTAGGGCAGTTTGGTATGCCTCCTATCTCATCCCGCTGTGTTCCCTTATATTTCCTGAAGGCCAGCCTTTTGCTCTGACCTTTTCTGCTACTGTATTTGAGAACCAAAGTGGTTTCCTTCTTCTTTGCACTTCCTTTCTGTCTAACACAATGGGATGTTGCTTCAAGTATTGCATCCTTAATGCTTGCCCACTTTGCCTGTGCCCCTCACCTGTGTTTCTTTTGCCAGGGCTAGCTTAACTCTGTTGGCCATCTTATCAAAGTCAGCCCTCTGAAGTCCCATATTTTGCCTTGGAATGGGATGATTTAGATGTAGTAGCCAAATTGAACCATACCATGTGATGGTCACTGGCCCCAGGTGACCTTCTACCTGGAGATCTGTGATCCCTTCTTTGTTAGTCACTACTAGATCTAGGATAGCCCTGTCTTGTGGGTTGCTGTACCAGTTGTTTGAGGCCCTCCCCCTGCAGGGAATCCACTATGAGTCTAGTTCTGGCAGATGTTCCTGCTGGTATTGACCAATCTGTATCTGGCATGTTGAAGTCTTCCATTATCAGAACCTCCCTTTAGCTGTCATGTTTTGTATATCTTCTAACAGTAATGTGTCTATGTCCTCCTTCTGTTCTGGGGCCTGTAGACAACCCCAGTTCTTATGGCTGTCCCATTTCCTGTTTCCAGGGTGACCCACAGTTCTTCTGGCTCCTTATGTGTATTCTGAATTTCTGTAGCTTTGATATTTTCATTAACATACAGGGCCACCCCTTTTTGCACCTCGTCTCTCTTTCTGAACAATACATAGCCAGGTACTGAAGTCTCCCAAGTGTGGTTACTGGTAAACCACGTCTCACTAATTGCTGCTATGTCCAGTTTAGCCTCTGACATTATTGCCTGCAGGTCTGGGATCTTATTTCCCAGGCTGTGAGCATTTGTGTACATGATTTTCCATTGGCCAGATTTTGGTGTGTTAGTTGTTGGGTGAAGTTTGGCATTACCCCTGTGCATCGTAAGGGGAGACAAACCTTTTTTCTTACCTGGTGATGCAAATGAACGGCAAACATGCTGAATTCCTGTTTGACCACTAGCTGAGGGGGGAGGGGTGTTCTTCTCATTCGACGTATGGGGTGCTGCACCCCTCTCCCCATTTGCTAGTTTAAATATTCTGCAAAGACGTCAAACTTCTGCCCCAATGCACTGACTCCCTCTTTAGTCAGATGCAGTCCATCAAATTTAAAGAACTTTCGCTCCCATAACTGTTGCCAGTTCCCCACAAATCTGTGTCCTTTTCCTGGCACCAACCCTGAGCCACGTGTTTAGCTCCCTATCTCCCTTCTCTGACCTTCCGTCCATCTGCTCCCTCTCCCAGACTGGCAGGATCTCAGAGAAGGAGATGCCGATGAAATAGATGATAGTTTGTCACCCAGCCTAGTCAGGTGTTCCTTGGTCTCCACAACTGACCGGCTGGCGAGACTATAGTCCCTATGTGTACTAGGACATCAATGTTTTCTCCTGCTTTGTGAACAATTTTAGTAATGCGGTCAGTGTCTCTCCATGCTGATGTACCTGGGAGACATCTGACCATCGCCCCTGGTTGGAGATGGGTATCAACTCCCCGAATCATGGAGTCTCCTATGATCAGAAGTGTTTTGGATTTCCTTTGTGCTTGTTTTGTTTTGGTTCCTGATTTGGGTGAGTTTTGTTGTGCTAGCTCCTGTGCTGCAGTGTCCTGCTCTGCAGTGTCTTCTGCCTCTTTATTTGATTTCAGAGATAGAGGCAGATACCTGTTTGTAGTGTTTATATGGTTTTTGGAGGTAATGTGTTGGAGAGCAGAGAGTGATGGGGCACCTGATTTGCTCCTCCTAAACACCTGCCAACCTCCTGGACTAACTACCCTCTGTGGTCGAGGTTTTTCTGTTGGATGCTGGGGAAATGGCGGGTGGTTCTTATAATGTATTTCCTCTTCAATATGAAATTTGAGGCATGCAATCTCTGCCCATGCTGCCCGGAGCTGAGCCCTAAGATCTCCAAAGGCCCAACATGTAGGACAGTGTCCTAAATCCTGTAAGACTGTCCTTCTGAAAATTGTTCCACAGTACCTGCAGTTAATGAAATCCATTCCAAATAAGTTGCTGGGTTTGTAACCTAGTCAGAGTAATTATGAAGTATGAAGGACCCTGCACTCCCACAGTAAAATAAGGATACCACAGTGCAGCCCTCTTAAACACATACCCTTGGGGCCAGTAAAAAGTATGTGTTTAAGAGGGCTATGCATTTATCAGATCTTGTATTCTTTTAATGGAAAGCACAACTTGCAGTATGTGCCGGGGGGCTGAGTGGGAAAAAGAAATACCAGTAGCACTGTAGTGCTTCTTTGGTTGGAATAAAGTGACTAGTGACATCCTGTGGCATTCTTCAGTCTGATTCCTGTGTGAGGGAAGGTGCTTCTGGGATTCATAAAGTGCTTCTGTGACATTCTTTTGGGTTCTGTGTTTTGATTTCAGTGTGAGGGAGGAGGGTGCTTCTGTAACTTGGGTTTGATGGTTAAAAGGCTGAAGTCAGTGATTAACACCTCATTTTTAGTAAAGCAGCTTTGCAGACAATTCATTGCTAATTAGTAAGTCAGCTACAGGCAGTGCCAGTAAAATTGGACTAGTCAGTCCACGCTTGAACAACAAAACTGAGGGAAAAAAATGCATTTAAATTGGATTCTTATATGCGTTTAACAGGTCTGTTTAACATAGGAAGTATAGGAAGAATTTGGACTTGGAAATTCTATGCATTTAATATGGGCTATGTGTTTATAAGATATGCGTTTAAGTGGTATGCACTGTATTACTGTATACTATCTCAAAAAGTAAGGAAATAAGTTGCAAAAAAGCTTTGGTAATGCTCCAGCTAGAGTCAAAGTGACAAAAGTTGGGAAATGAGGCATTCGAGTTTCCAACCCTAACACCCCACACACCCAAAGCAGGCAGAAGAGCAGATGTGTGGTGTGTCTTGGGCTTCTCAAGCCTAACGCTCACTCCATTCTCATAAGGTCTACTCATCTGATGTTATTTACAGATAGATTGGACTGAGTGTTAGGCTTGAGAAGCCCAAGGAATGTCCCATTACTTGAATGTGATATAAGTCTGTGAAAATTTGGAATTAAGGGAGACTCTATATATGCAACAGAAACATAGATGCATAGAAGCTGATGGCAGATAAGGGCCACAAGACCCATCCAATGTGCCCTTTTTTGTTGCATTGCTCACACTGTAGACCCTTCCAGGTCTATGGCACTTTCTCTGCCACCCTCTTACCTAGTCCCTATGACTCCCTTGTGCTTATTCTAGGCTTTTTTGAATCCCACCACTGTTTTTGCCCCCAAACCTTCCACTGTAAGACTGTTCCAGGTATCCACTGCCCTTTCTGTGAAGAAGTATTTACTCACATCTCTCTTAAATGTACCCCCCACCCTTCAGCTTCATATCATGGCCACTTGTTCTGGAACACCCTTTCCTCTGAAAAATACCTCCCACTTATACCTTATTCACCCCTGTGTGGTATTTAAAGGTATCAATCATATCCCCCTTCCAGGGTGTACATGTTTAATTTCTTTAGGCTCTCCTCATAGGACATTTGATGTAGACCCTGTACCATCTTGATAGCCCTCCTTTAGATGGCCTCCATCCTGTCTATGGCCTTCCTGAGATGTGTCCTCCAAAACTGGACACAGTACTACAGGTGAGATCTTAATAAAGACCTATATAGTGGCAACACCACTTCCCTCTTACTGCTGGTAATATCCCAACCTTTACATTCCAGCGTCTCACTAGCTCTTTTGATTGTTTTGTCACATTGTCTGGCCCCCTTAGGTCATTCAATGTGATTGCCCCCCAGGTCTCTTTCCTGGTTGGCACTGCTAGTATCTCTCCCTCCATTTTCTACTACACCCACACGTTTCTGTGACCCAAGTGCATTATTTTGCACTTTTTTTCCATTAAACCTCAGCTGCCAAACCTTTGACCACTCATCGAGTCATTTCAAGTCTCTTTCTATCCTTTGCACCCCCTCCAGAGTGTCCACCCTAATGCAGATCTTGGTGTCATCCACAAAGAGACAGACCTTCCCCTCCGGTTCCTCTGCTATGTCACTAATGAAGACATTAATGAGAATTGGCCCCAGTACTGACCCCCGCAGTACCCCACTGGTCACTCACCACTCCTCAGAGTGAATTCCATTAACCACCACCCTCTGCCTCCTATCCACTAACAGTTTTTTTACCCAGGTTACCATCTTATTGCCCACCCCCATGCTACCCAACTTGTTTACCAGCCTCCATTGTAGAACGGTGTCAAAGGACGTTCTGACATTCAAGTAGGCCACGTCCACTGCCCCCCTGATCCAACATCTTGGTTACCTAGTCAAAGAAAATCTATCAGATTTGTTTGACATTACCTCCCCTCCGTAAAGCCATGCTGATAATAAACCAATACAAAGGCTCAGTGTGTACTACAAGGCTGAGTGCACAAGAAACACTAAGTAAAATGACATGTTGGAAAAAGTACAAGAAGTCTAAAATGGTAATTCTAAGAGGATTACACTATGACATCAAAAAGGTATAAATCTGTCACTGTGCATTTAAGGTGGAATCAGTACAATGATGAAAAGGTCTTATTGAACTTGCATTATCTGCTTGTCACATAGTATAATATGTATCTTTCCATAAACTATGCTGTTAGTTTTTTTTTTGCCATACCCCTCAAAACTATGTACAACTTCTCATTCAGATGTACACATAACATCATCACCAAAAACTTTGTAGCAAGCCACCTTCTTTTAACTGCAACATATCTGAAAGGCTTGATAATGGCTACCAAATTATGTCTCAGATGTGCATATCTGTATGTATTGCTGACAATGTCTTCCTGTGTAAATATATTGCATTACCATTGGTGTGATTACATACCTTGAAGAGTAATGCAGTTGGTGTCTGTGTGCGTTGTTGTGTATAGTGGTTGTTTTATTTCTGTATGCGCAGTTTACATTGTTAAACTAATAACTGTTTCTGCAGTTAAGTCATTTTATGTCCCTTTAATTTGAGTTTTCCTTAAAATAAATTAAAACCTTTATAAGTGACAAGCTGAAAACCAAATGTTACATTTTGTCTCAGTTCTGCAACTAGTATGCTGATTATCATGTGTTCCCGCTTTTTCACAGGATTGCCTTTATTAAGGGTCAAATGTGGAATTTTCCAAGTACAGTCTTGTAAACAGTTCTAAATAGTTTAGAAATGTTATGCTGTATATATGTTAACAGTCATCTGCATTTTACTTATCTTACATGGCTCCCACTTCCTTCTGCAACCATTAGTTAATTTGCTTTTTTTCAGTACTTGGTTTTTCACCCTCTTCAGGAACACATCTCTAATTTGGTACTAAGTCAACTGACGTTTTTAAAAAACATGTTTGGTAAACTTATGTCCTGTGTTCTGGGTCTTTCTTCATAGATTATGAGGAAATGCTCAATGGTTGTATTGCAATCAATTCAAATATATCATAATTAATAAATGGTATTTCTAGCATGAAGACAGAAGTTGCAGCAGGTAGGGAAAATGAGCAGACTAGGTGGGCCTGGTGGTCCTCATCTGCCATCAAATTCTATGTATCTATGTATAATACATAGCTTCTTAAGAAAAATTCAGTTAGCATGTGTAAAACATATATTAACTTTCAGAAGGGCTTCTCACTAAATATAAGTGTCAAAATTAGTACAATACACTGTAATGCTGACAGTTCATAGCATGTGGAGGGTGACTTAGTTATGTGTGATATCCATTACAGAACGTATCTAGTAGTAGTAGCAGTAGTTTTATTTATTTATGGTGCCCTTCCCCAGGGCTCAAGGTGCCAGTCCAATGAGTAAAAAGCGAATAAATAAATATCCAAATATATAATAATTGTAGAAATTATAAAAAACCTACACACCCCAAAAAACTCATTAATAAACAATTCATGCACAAAAAGCCTGAAAAAACAGAAAGGTTTTAAGTCCTTTTTTAAATGCTTCCACTGAGGGGGCCTCCTTCAGGGCCCTCAGTAATGAATTCCATAGCAGCAGATCAGATAATTTGAAGGCTTTGTCCCCAGATGTTTTAAGTCTGGTCCTGGGGACAACCAGGAGGTTCTGCTCAGCAAATTGGGGGGGGGGTCTAGTGGAAAGATAGAGATGCAGGAGCTCACACAGATAGCCTGGACCCAGACCATGCAGGGCCTTATAGGTTATCAAACCAATGTTGTAGGAGATATTCCAATTAGCCAGTGGCCAGTGCAGTTCCCGCAGTGCTTGGGTAATATGACTCATCCTCGGGAGGCTCATGAGCAACCTTACAGCCACGTTCTGCACTTGCTGTAAGTGCTGCAGCATAAACAACAAAAACAAACTAAATAAATCAATACCTCCACTGACCCCAAGGCAGAAGGCATTACAGTTATCGAGCCGAGATGTCACAAAAGCATGTATTAAATAGGGCAAGTCCTCTGGGTGGATAAGGGAATGAATCTGACTAATATTCCTCAGATGGTGGAAGCCATTCCAGATGACTGCCGACACCTGCTCCTCAAATGTCAGCACTTTGTCTAGGATGAAACCTAGATTCTTCACCTTTTTGCAGTGTCAAGCTTAGAGGTACCAAAGGAAAGCTCTGTTTCCCTCCTTGACACTGCCAATCCGCCCTGCTACCAGTCTCAGTCCAATACTTCAGTTTTGTCCAAACTGAGTCTCAACCAGCTTCATGACATCCAGCCCTGGATTTCAGCCAGGCACTGTTTCATCACATCCACTACTCCATGATCCTGAGGTGCAAAGAACATATACAGCTGGATATCATCAGCATAGCAGTGCAACCCAACTCCATACTAAAAACAAAGCAGTTCAGCACTCCACAATTGAAATGGAAGGAAGTAAAAAAAGACAGTGACTGAAATAATAAGGAGTACTTTCCAAATATTACTCCCTCGCAGAACAGCTTTTTTTAAACTTTCTTACCCAACATGGTTGCTAAGGCTTCCATTGGATTGATCGGACTTATTGCTCCCTGTAGAAATTAAAATATGAAGTTGCAATGCCGTGCAGCTTTACAGCAGGTTATGGACAAGTAAACTACCAGTACTGCAAAAGGACAGCATGCAGCTATCCATTTCCATGATCAATTGTGAACGTTCGCTCTGAAAAAACAGGTTTGACCAGCTGTACTCCAAGGTGAGCCTTACCATTGACCAGTCCTTGATCCTGGAAATGCGCCATTCCCTGACCTCTAGCATGCTGGATGGGATGAACCTTGATACAGAGATGGACTTTCTCATCCTGAGCTGTGAGCTTATTCAGTCTGCTGGCATTCTGCTGAAATAAAACTTTCATTCTCTAAGCAGATCACCCCATGGGACACACATGGCTGATTAAACAGTGAAACTGTTCAGAGACTGTTGAAATATTTAATAAAAGTCCATCATGGGACAACTCATGAAAATGGTCATTTTTAAGTTCTGGTATGCAAATCTGCCAGTTGTCAAATCCGTTAAGGAACAACAAGGTAAAAAGGGGGCGGCAACGGAGTGGAACTGGAAGGGGAAAAAAAGCTTTTTCAGGTGAGTCACGTGGAATCAGTTATGGGAAACATTTGTACAGTATACTGTGGGTTTGTGGAGTGTTTTGGAATGGTTGGTATTGTGACAGAGCATATCACTGTCCATGTGTCTTGGCACTGATGACTTTCTCATGTTCAGAGTGATCTCAGGGGCAGTTCATGATGTGGCTTACTGGTGACTGGCACTTTTACCCATTGGTATATTGCAGGATTTACCATGGGTTAAAGGTGCCACTTAGAGAATCAGATTCAGGAACTCTCAGCACCCATTGTATAATACTAAAATATCTACAAACATGTAACACTCAGGCATCTAACACATCCATTACAAAGAGTGATGTTATGGGGAAGGTGAGCAAAATCACTGATCAGTTGAAAATGGCAGAAGGTTTGGAAGAAATCTGATCATGCAACATCCTAAATTTAGTTTCAAGGCTTCAGGCATCTTACACAGAACAAAATGTTGCTTTCCTCATTCATGAACTTTCCATAAAGCTGTGCAGTAAAGAACTGAAGGCATATGCATCTCTAATTACCCGAAGTTACAGAATCACCCCTATGTTTAAACAGTAAGCCCATGACAGCTTTGGTCATTTAATCTGGAACCTTATCAACATGTGATGCAAAATTGTATATTTCCACCAGATCAAGAACGAATCATTCTGATCAAGATTTATAGCATAAGGACATAAGGAAGTTTTTTCTTTAGTAAGGGGGTGATGGACCAGTGGAATAGTGCACACCAAGTTGTTTACAATGGCTCAGTATTTTATTTATTTATTTAGGAAATCGGAATTACAACCCTTTGAGTCATAGACTCGTTTCCAAAGGCTCCAAGTCAGAATAAAACACAGACATTCATACAGTATATACATGGAATAAATGTGGGTGAGCAATCATACAGAGTATAAGTACAATGAGCACGGGTTAATGCCTATACATTTGGTAGCTAAAATAGGGCAGAGCTATCGACATATTTACCTAATGAGTGGTAAAGACCTATACTATTGGTAGCTAAAGCAATGCATGATATGACCTGGTAGCAAATCGCCTCAGGGAGTCCTTGTTTCATATATAATACAATGCATTCATAGTCCAGTGCAAGTATATGGTAACCGAGGGAGGCGAGGAACCTGTAGACTAGAAATAGTGAGGGCAGACTTCAAGGGCAAGTTGGGGTAGACAAAGTGGTACTTATGGGAAGCAGGAATATGAAGTGTCGGTAGAAGAGGGGAGCTGGTAAAATAAGGTATAGACAAGGGCAGACTAGATAGATAAAAGTCCTTATCTAGGCTTAACCATACACTGTATCTGGATCGCCCCTGAAAACAGGCACTTGTGCCTAGTTGGCCTTACCCAGTTAACAAAGAATAGATAAATAAATATCTATATAGTGCATGGAGAAGTGCTGTTCAGTATGGATTTCACTGGTGCCAAAAACATCATTCTGCTGCAGTAGTGAATTATGTAGTGCAACAGAACAACTTTTCATTCTGCTGCACTAGGTACATCATACTGGTATGCCCATGAGCTTCAAAACAAGCGTACAGTTTAGCTACCTGCCGTGCAACATCACGAAAACACAAACGAACTACTGAAAGGTTTTAAAAGCAGCCCTTGATTAAGAACAAAATTACCGGTGAGCACAGTCATTATTTTCACATAACTCTGTATGTTCTGTACTCTATATACTCTGCAGTATGGTTCCCGATGTTTGGAGGGGCGGGGGGGTCGTAGCAGCTCATTAAATGGCAGATGTTTCAAACCACAAGATACATTAGGTTGTCTCTTTTTGTCCCCTCTCCCTAATTTAGCTGTTCACAGGAGTCGGGTTGATGGAGCTATACTGTACTGTTTGTATCATTTCTGTTGTTTTTATGTTTGCTTGCACGCATGTGCAAGAAACATAGTGCCATGAACGGAGATTTCGGAGGTGTGTCACCTCCTCCTCCAATTCAGGCACTGGGCTGGCAGGCGCTGCCTGTAATCGCATTTTGGAGCTGTCTATGACACGCTCCAAAATGCAGTGATCAGTTGAAAGGAGATGCTTGAGTGAGCACCGATAAGATATCGTTTGCTCACGCCGCAGTTCCCCCCACGCACAGACAGACGCGGCGCGCCTCGTACTGAATAGCCGATGGGGTGCCTAATCCCGGCCGGCTGAACGCCTCCCTGTCTTTGTGCCACGCTGGGAGCCCACCCCAGCATGGCAAACGGTGCTTAGATTTTTATTTTTTATTTTGCCGACGGGGTGCCCAATCCTGCCGCTGAACGCCCCAGTCCTTGTGCCACGCTGGAGCCCACCAGAGTGGCAAACGCCCCACGACGCTCTTTTTATTTTAAGACCTGTCCTTAGCGCATCTCCCAATGGCCCTCCCACAACCCGCACCAGCCTCCCGCACCCCCACCCCCATACTTACCTCACGGACTCCGGTAGCGGCGATCTTGATGTGGACCGGGAACCGTCTGCATTCTTCAAAACCGACCATGAACTGAGGAAATGCCGGTAAGCTGTATAATGGGTTACATAGGGGTTTCAACTTTATTGATATCTCTGTATTTTGATGCTTGCACTAATTCTTTCATAGCTAACCTCTCCCATGAAGAGGGAAACATTGTTTTATGGGGATTACGTCTGAAGGGTGACTTCACAGTGACTGTGAAATCACCCTTCAGGCCCAAATACCACCATGACAGTGACATCATTCATGAGAAGGGGTCCCAAAAACACCATGTTGAAAATTTGGTGCCAAAATTCCAAAAAATGACTGTTTTACGAGGGTACGTTATGCAGGCTCATAAGTTCGCGAAATTTCAATATTTTCACTCCAGATTTTCAACATTGCCATTTTACCACACCTTCTTATGAGTAGTATAGCTGTCATTTTTCACATCTCACCCAAAATGTGTTTCCAATCATGTAGCGCAGAATGGCGCAGTCGGTATGCGAAATCAATGTACGTGACAAATTAAGAAAATCACAGTGACACTGTTCATGAGCAGAGGTCTTAAAATGGCTATGTTGAAAATTTGGTGAAAAAATTCCTAATAATGACTGTTTTACGAGGGTGCATTGCGCAGTTCCTACGCACACTGATAAGGTCACGAATTTTCAATATTTTCACTCCAGATTTCCAATATTGCCATTTTATCACACATTCTTATGAGCAGTACAGCTGTCATTTTTCACATGTCACCCAAAACGTGTTTCTGCCCATGTAGCACACAATGGCGCAGTCGGTGTGCGAGATCAATGTACGGGACAAATTAAGAAAATCACAGTGACACTGTTCATGAGCTCAGGTGTTAAAATGGCTATGTTGAAAATTTGGTGAAAAATTCTAAAAATGACTGTTTTACGAGCGTGCGTTGCACAGCTCCTATGCACGCTTGTAAGTTCACGAATTTTCAATATTTTCACTCCAGATTTCCAACATTGCCATTTTACCACACCTTCTTATGAGTAGTATAGCTGTCATTTTTCACATCTCACCCAAAACGTGTTTCCGCCCATGTAGCGCACAATGGCACAGTCGGTGTGCGAAATCAATGTACGGGACAAATTAAGAAAGTCACAGTGACACTGTTCATGAACAAAGGTCTTAAAATGGCTATGTTGAAAATTTGGTGAAAAAATTCCTAAAAATGACTGTTTTACGAGGGTGCATTGCACAGTTCCTACGCACACTCGTAAGTTCGCGAATTTTCAATATTTTCACTCCAGATTTTCAACATTGCCATTTTACCACACCTCCTTATGAGCAGTATAGCTGTCATTTTTCACATCTTGCCCAAAATGTGTTCCCACCCATGTAGTGCACAATGGGCGAGTATGTGCAAAATCAATGTATGGGACACATTAAGAAATCACAGTGACACTGTTCATGAGCAGAGGTCTTAAAATGGCTATGTTGAAAATTGGTGAAAAATTCCTAACAATGACTGTTTTTTACGGTGTGCTAGCAGTTCCTATGCATGCTCGTAAGTTTGCAAATTAATATTTCACTCCAGATTTTCAACATTGCCATTTTATTACACTTCCTTATGAACAGTACAGCTGCCATTTTCATATGTCGCCTGTAATGTTTTCAAGACATGTAGCTTAATGGTGCTGTTGGTGTGCGAAAAGCAATGTTTAGACAGATTAAGAAAATCACAGTTACACTGTTCATGAGCAGAGGTCTTAAAATGGCTATGTTGAAAATTTGGTGACAAAAGTCCATAAATGACTGTGTTACTAGTGAGCAATGCGCAGTTTCCACGCACCTCGTAAGTTCATGACTTTGTAATATTTTCAGTCCAGATTTTCACCAGTGGCATTTTTTCACACTTCCTTATGAACAGTACAGCTGTCATTTTTCACAACATGGCTGAAGTGTGTTTCACACTTTCAAGCGCTACTGAGATACATAGTCGCTGTGGGGAATCATTGTTCGGCACAGATAAAGAAAATCACAGTGACACTGTTCATGATCGGAGGCACCAAAATGCCTGAGTTGACAATCTGCTGTAAAATATCCCCAACCTAATTATATTACGGTGTGCTGACAGTTTCTATGTACGCCATGACTTCACCATTTTTTAAATATTTGTACTGCAGATTTGCAACATTGCCATTTTTACACCTCCCCATGAACAGTACAGCTGTCATTTTTTACATCCTGTTCGAATGTTTTGCACCTAGAAGCAATGCCGCATCAGCTGTATAAGCAGCCAAGTTAACAAACTGATATTCCTGTTCATGAGGTGGGGTCACAAAAAAACATGTTGAAAATTTGGAGTGAAAATACCACGAATGCCTGAGGTATTAGGGTTTCCAACCATAACGCCCAACCCTGTAGAGAATGACAGGCATCAGGGTGTGGACTTGGGATTCTTGCCTGTAATGCTCATACCATTCCACACCCTGCAGCCAGTGAGAGGTATCAAGGTATGCCTTGGACTCTTCAGCCCCAAAGTTCACCCATTCTCCTATATCGCACCCATCTCACTGCATTTCCTAATGAAATGGGTGCGATAAGGCCAAACACCCTATGGAACACCATGACACTTGTCAGTGTCTGCAGGGTGGGGTGGTGAAATGGCAAGGCCATTATGCCTGATGACCCAAATGCACACCCCAATGCCTGTCACTCTCTGCAGGGTGGTGGTGGGGTTGGCTTCAGTTCAGTACTTCACTGCCATTCCTATTACGCAGCTCTGTAACTTCTACATTACCACTGCCAATGCCAGCAAGCAAACATTCGGCATTGACAAATGCTTGTTTGTTCTGATGCACTAAACACTGCCTGAAAAGTTCATTTTTTTTTCAATTTAATAAGCTTTATTGTATTTTAAAAGCACTGTTACATTTAAAGTCAGCAAGCAATTCAAACTTGTATAGAACAGCTTAGTAATCAACAGTAGTACATGACAAGTTTTTGTGTTTCTGAGAACTCCCATAATACACAAGAGTGTATATTATTGCAGAGAAAACATCTTCATGTAACTTCACCTAACATCAATATGAAAAGTTCAACTTACCTGTTATCTAGCGTTTTTTTCTTCATAGCAAAGCGCAATCTGTGCTCCATACACTATATAGAAAAGTGCATGGCTCCCGATGCACAACACAGCTATTCTCCGACCTCATAGTTATAGTAGCCATAGTAACTACTCTGTTGGAGAATAGCCTTGTTGTGCATTGGGAGCCATACACTGTCCTATATGTACCTGTGATGTCAATCCTCAGCTTTGTGGGGGAGCATCATCTGTAAACTGATTTACAAGTTTGCATGTTTCAGTGCCAGATTCAGGGATCGATTCTAGCACCCCTGGTTTCAGAAGTTGCAGCTCTAACCTTTCAGCTGAAAATAAATCACTTTTTAGTCAAGATGTTCGACTGGCTTTTGACTTGTATGCTGCAGTAACACACTTTGAACCTGTTTTTCTGGTGTTTTCAAAACATTGTGCTTCACATTTCAGAATTTAGAAAATGTTTTTCTTAACATTTCAGAAACATGAAGAGCAAGGTTGCTCTCTAAACCAACACAGACGCTCATCACCCTTCTACATCGAGAATGCAAGTAGTACAGTCCCCGTTTTATTTTGACATATCAAACATAAACATATCTTTCCAGTAAGTCAGGCTCATAGCAGCAGGGAACAAGGGGAATGATGGGCTTTCCTATCCTTAAAAGATCTAGGTCTACCTTTGATTAGGCACTAATAAATGATGAGTGTGCACATCATTATGCACATCATATAACAGTGCCTAATCATAGGTGGCTTAGATCTCATGTGGGTAGGAAAGCCTATTTTTCCACTTGTGCCATGCTGCTATCAGTCTGGCTTACCAGAAGATCATATTCATTATTAATATGTAAATATAACACAGGAGACTGTATTAAACACATTCATGATGTGGAAGGGTAGTGAACTCACCTGTTTTAGGTGTGGGGAGCAGGTGAGAAGAATGAATGCTGGAGAGGGACTGAAGAAGCCATTCCAGCATGGTACAGCTTTATTCAGGTTAGTTGAAGACTTGAAGGAGGACACTGAGTGGATCATTGTGAGATCTGATATTTGGGTCTGCCAGCATCTTGATCACTACCTGACTGAGGATGAGAGTAGCCAGTGATGACAAATACTCAGAGTGGCAGGGCTGCACCTAAACTGTTACTTGAATTCCATGTAGGGAGATAGCCCTCAGGTGGGGTGGGGGATGTTGACATTTGTTAGGACAGTATTGAAGGAGTTATATACAGCTCATTCAAGATTTGGAAGGGTGGTAGCCAGCCAACTTACATTGTGGACTACAGCACAGAAAAGTAATGGAGAAGAATTGCTGGGAACTGTCCTGTGTGGTTCTGCAGTTCACAGGTAAATGAGTAGACTGACACTGGAAGTCAGGTGGATTCGCTTATGGTATTAGTATGCCTCTCCTGCTAATAATATTGTTATCCATTGTAATTGCAGCCCTTGTGAGGGCATGAACAGCAGTTTTTCTGGTGGGTCATGATGCTTATTGCTTGGCCTTCCAGGAAGAACTAGTTATTGGTTAATGAGGTGGGGAAAAAAATACAACAGGGAACTGTACATGCTACCTTCACTGTGCAGAAGGGTGGTGATCCATTCAATGTTTACTGTGGAAGCAAAAGTCAAACGTTGAGAATGTGGACTGGAGAGTGATTTGGGAGGCATTTTTTTAATATCAGCTAATGATGCTATCAGTATAGGTGTGCACAACTCTCTAAGGTACAAGGTTACAATCTGAGGTGTGATAATTCTCTTCATGAGACCACAAGCTCATATGCAGCCCCAGGCAGTACTAAGGACAGGGTACGGATGGTGGGGTGTACAACAGAAGGCAGGCTAGGAGCAGGGGGTTCACATGGAAAAATAAAGCCTTATTTGTGGATTAACAAGAGAGCATGAGCTTTGGAACTGAACAACACTTGTAATTTGCTGTGTGACCCTGAGCAAGTCACTAGACATCCTTGTGCTCCCAGACCACACCTGTAAACAAGTTTTCAGCTTAGTGTGTCTGTCCTGGTTAACCAAAAAAACAGTCAGTGCATCATATAACCACTAGATCATCAGGTAATTGAAGTGTTGTACTGTAATGCAGTTTGCCTAAGAAAAAGTCAGCTGGATTGCAAAACATTTTCCGCAAGTAAAAGTAAACAAAATGAACAAAAGCACAGCTTAACGTGTACTGATCAAAATAATCCACAAATTAATGCATGGTATTGATCATGCTGGTACAACAATTCAAAATAAAGAGGGAAAGAAGAACTAGTTAGCACTACAGAAATATATGTGTATCTCTATCTCTGGCTCCGATGATGTCATCATGACTTATCACTTATCAACTTGGCAGACATCTTAGGGAGAAACCAAGGCTGAAAGCGAAAGGCTGATGTTTACATTTTTCAAAGGCTATGAAACTGCATTTATGTTATTTACATAAATGCAGTTTTAGTATAAATGTAAACAGCAGCTTTTACTTTACCTTGCTATGAAGCCAGATTTTGGAGTATGCAGCTTTAAAAAACTGCTTGTTTAGGTACCCATTAACTTCAACTCATAAACTATGGATTGGAATCCTAAAGTATGAGATCAGATCACATACTGTACGTTATACAGTAGTACTCACTCTCCTCATAAGCCTTACTACTTTGCTGTCTCTGGATGTTAACGTGGAGTATAGCTGCTGCTGCTTCTGCTGCCGAATTTTTTCGAAAATCAGCACCTTTCCCTGGAAAAGTCCTCATTGGTTGCTCATTGGTTGCTCCTGAGCAGAGGCATAATAATAATTGACTGTCCGATGGACTGGCATTTTGCTCTCCCGATACTGGACTCAGATATTAGATATTAAGCTAGTGAATTAATCTGGGCCGCCTTCGTTCAAACAATCTGGAACTGGCAAAGAAGAACATTTGTTTTTATTCTCCCTCCTATACCTCAGTTGAATCCCTGCACTTATGGGGATCCTGTCTCCCAGCTAGCGCCGATTTTCAGTTTCAGTGTGTCAAGTTGTTCCAACAGTTTCCGCTCTGCAGAGTTTTCCTTGTGCCACTGTTTAGAGTCATCTTTTGTATTGTGCTTAACATGGTATCTCAGATGCTGTGTCTAAGATTATTAGAGTACAGGATTTACAGGTTTTTAGAATTTCAGGACTTCCTTTCTGAAGTCTTCATAGCCAACTGATTTGTTGTATTTGAATCCAATGCAGCTACCAATATAATTTCTCCCTTTGTTTTCATCCCCCCCCCCCGACTGTGATACCCTTGTTTTACAAATCTCAGTTACAGAACTGGTGCCTAGCTGTCTGCTTCTGGCCCTCTGATTTGGCCCTCTTTTAGTAAATTGCAGCTTTTGTCTGTGTGCTCATTTTATTTTCACTCCCACCACCTCAAACTGCTATTTAATCCCTGTACTGTCTCTCTTCCAACAGACATGCTTGTAGTCCACTGGGCTACCTACCACCATCTGCGACTCACCTCCTGCACACATGGACACCATTCTGTGCTCCTCTCAGTGCCGAGAAGCCTGCTGCCACCGGCCCCCTGGATACAAACATCAGGTACAGCCTATACACAGCCCTGGTCTCCACGGCTGCTGCTGCTTCTGCTGCTGAATTTTTCACCCCCCCAGGCCACCTTTGAATACACTTAAGCTCCTCCCTTCCCTACCATGTCCTGTCTCCATTGGCTCCCAGTAGTAGAGTTCAGAAGCTTAAAGCTATCTGTCCCCCAACCCCCTTTGTTGACCTCCTTCTCTCTCTCTTAATCTCTTAAAGCTTCCCCACTGGTCTGCTGTTCTCGCCCAGCACTGCTCATGCAAAAGTTTCCTAGACCTACATTTTGGAATGTGGCCCTTATTGCTCATAGGTCTTATGGCCAATTTATGCCTTTTTCGCTAGATTCCTGTATAGGGACCCATCCTTTATTTGGGAATGCCCCACCATGTAATGATGTCCACTTTACTGATTCTTTCATGTCCTTACCATTGGCCTACCCTTTTCTGCTGCTATGGCACATTGACACTTCATCACAGATGTTTAATATGTGCATTGGACGTAGCAAATCCCAACAGCTACACCTTCCCCCCTATGGCATCAGGCCAGGGTACTTCTACATGCAACTTTGGGAGCACTTGGCTTCTGCTTAAACTACGATATGTCTTGCCCACCTCATCAGAGCAAATTGATTCAGGCACGATCCATTAAGTTTGTGTTGAGAGCCCCTAAAATGATACCGTTCATGCTTCTGCTCTGTTTTGGCAGCGTTGAACTGAACCCAGGCCACCCTCTACCTATCTCTGCTCTTTGCGACCTTATCAACCTAAAAGGTCTAAGTATCCTCCATATTAATGTGCGCAGCCTCCTAAGTAAGTTAGATGCCATTCAGGCTTGGATTACACACATGAAACCTGACATCCTCGTGGTTTCTGAGACCTGGCTCAAGCCCACTACCCTGGACTCTGAGGTCAGCTTACCTGAATACAATATCTTTCATGCAGACAGACGGATGGACTAGATGTGGGGGGGTTGCCATCTACGTATTGAAAAAATATATTATTTCTATTACTGATGCCTCATCATTGCCAAAAGTGTTTGAAAGCTTCATAATCAAAGTCCAACTCTCAGCCACCTTGGCCTTGCACATCATAGATGCTACAGGCCTCCCTCTGCAGGGCTTCAACTGTTAAGTCACCTTTCCCACTCTCTTAGTGTGCTGCAGTCAGAAGTCATAATCCTGGGTGACTGTAACCTGGATTGGCTTTCAGTCTCCTTCAAACCCTTGAAAACTATATGTGACTCATTCGGACTTACTCAAATTGTCTCAGAAGTGACCCATCCAAATAAAATGGACCAAAATAAAAGCTCCATACTAGACATCATTCTAGTAAACAAGCCGCACCTCTTCTCTCATTCTGAAGTCTTTGTCACTGATCTCAATGACCACTGCTTTATTGCTTGCATAAGAGCTGCACCCAAGCCTATTTCTAATTCCAGGTTCACAATCAGGTGATGTTTACATAATTTAGTGCCACAAGCCTTCCTTTTGGACTTACAAAACTCCTTGCAATGGCAGGACTTCTACCTAGCCAAAACAGTAGAGACAGCGTACAAGACCTTCCATACTGTTTTCCGTGGAGCTATTGACAGACGTGCCCCCTTGATCAAAGCATGTACCAAGAAAAAGACTCTCCGTTGGTTTACACGTCAACTGAAGTCAGCTTTGCTCAACAGGGACAAGTTCTGGAAGAAAGCATGTAAATCAAAGCTTCAGTCAGATTGGGCTGATATTAGGACAGCCAGAAACCTCTGCACAAAGCTTGTCAGAAACATTAAGGCTAACTACTTCCAGCAAACTCTGATCTCCTCCATGAAGGCCCCTGCCAAATTCTGGCAAACACTTACAGATGCTCAAGGACATGCTTCGTCAGGTTTTCTCCCTACCAAGGTCTTATACAAAGGATCCCTCATTACCGAGAAAACAGAAATCCTTGACTGCTTTAATAATCATTTTATTACCACAGGTAAGACCTTTGACATTTCACCTGCGAATAATCTACTAACCCAGTTCTTATCACAAGGACCAGCAAGCCCTCCCCCTGTCCACAATACTCCTGTCATGGGTTTCTCCTTCCAACCGGTAACTTACAAGGAAGTGGATGACCTGCTCCTTCAGCTGGATGCCAGAAAAAGTGCAGGAGCAGACCTCATTGGCCCTTTTTTCCTAAAGTTCAGTCACCAAGTGTTGGCAGCTCCATTAACGCACCTCTTTAATATGTCCCTCAACTTGGGTAAACTCCCTTCTGTCTGGAAGACTGCCCAAGTTTTACCAATCTTCAAATCAGGAGACCCCAGAGACCCAAATAACTATAGGCCAATCTCCTTACTCCCTACCCTATCAAAACCGCTTGAGAAATTAGTGGATTGCCAGTTAAGAAACTACACTGATGCCTCAAATCTGCAAAGCTCTGTGCAATCAGGCTTTAGGCCATGCCATAACACAACTACAGCTCTAGCTAAAGTTACAAATGACAGGCAGAGAGTCCTTGACTTAAAGACTCACGTATGTGCGGTATTTCTTGATTTAAGCAAGGCCTTTGATACCGTTGACCATGCATTGCTCTCAGTGTCAGCATGGCTCAGTTGGTAGCATATCCACCTCTGGACCAGAAGGTTGTGGGTTCCCGTCTCACTCTGGGATTGGGCTTGCACCTAAAAAATCACTGGCATCCGATTGTAGTATTAGGGGGTTCTGTACTGCTGGGGTGTGCCATCCTTCGAATGAGATGTTAAACTGAGGTCCCTTCTACCCATTCTGGTGTTGTCCTAGTGGGTGTCCAGATGGAAGTAAAAGAACCCAGAGCACTCTTCGCAAAGAGTAGGGGACATTCCCAGTGTCCTGGCCAACATTCCCCTTCCCATAAACCAGTTCATGCAATTATCCAGGCTGTGTGTGGGTGATGATGTGCGATATGGCCGCCACTACACATTCAGTCACTTCACTAACAGTCTAGCATTGCTTGTAAGGAGCTTTGGGATACATTGTGTATGAAAAGCGCTATATAAATGCTGATTCTTCTTAGTTACTCTCCGCAACATTGGTCTTGATGCACTTTCCCTTAAATGGTTCTCTTACTACCTGGCAGAGCGGATGCAGCAAGTAAAAGCAATAGGAGAGCTCTCCACTCTAAGACAGATTAGCAGAGGGGTACCTCAAGGCTCCATCTTGGGGCCCTTACTTTTCTCACTTTATATCAACAACATCGACCATGGAATCAAACTTTCCAGTGTACATCTCTTTGCGGATGACACAGTCCTTTACACTACCAGGCCTACTCTTGAAAGTGCCTGCTCGGACTTGCAAGCAGATTTCCTTACGCTGCAACAAAACCTCCTGAGTCAAAAGCACCCATTGAATGCCAAAATGACCAAGGCTATGCTGTTATCCCCAATGACCAAGTCCATAAACTCCCTCATGACAATATTCCCACTATCACCACCCTGTTTGGTGAGTCACTTGACTATGTTTCCAAGTTCAAGTACCTAGGTATGTGGATTGACAACAGACTGTCTTTTGCTGATCATATAGATGAGCTCTCAAAAAAATCGTAGACATAGGCTTGGACTTTTTAAGAATCAAGCATCTGCTTACCCAGGAGGCCAGAAAAAGCTTAGTTCAAACCACTTTCCTAGCTATCTTGGACTATGCAGACTTTCTGTATGGCCATGTCCCAAAAAACGCCCTATCTAAGCTTGACAGCCTTTTTCATAGGGCCTTCTGTTTCATCTCAGGTGCAACATATAATACCCATCACTGTGTACTCTATTCCATGGTAGGATGGACCTCATTTACATTCAGGAGGCAAAGGAATGCTATACTATGGACCTATAGATCTATATCCAAGATGCTACCCTCCTACATTTCTGACTGTCTGTCCTGCACCTTACAAAACTATGCCTTGAGAAGCCATTCGTACATCTCACTAGCTGTGCCTAAAGTATTTTTCCATTTTGACAGAGCCTCCTTCAGCTATGTGCTGACCCAGCTGTGGAACAACTTCCAGAAATCCTTAAAATTGGTGTATCCTATTGGTTTTGAGGAATTCAAGTCACTGTATTCGAGATACTTCTCAGAGCATTATCAATGCCCTCCCTGTCACTAAACTGTAGCCATACATTGCTATTCTTACAGTCAACCCTCTTCACTTTCTATCCTCTAGTTAGAATTACCCTAAGCCATGTTCCTGGATTCATCCTTGATTTCTACTTGCTGCTGAGCCCCCAGCTTGCACTGTCACTAGCATTAACTCTGCTCTACTAGAGTTATCAGTGTCTAAAATCACTGGCTTGGCACTTTGGTGCTGACTTGCTTCCACTTCTCTACTGTAATGTTTACTGGGATGAGGCTTCATCTTATGACCAGGCCTCACTGATTATCCTTGTACCTTGCGTTTATTGGTATGTATTGTATTACTATGCCTGTTTGTGCTATATGTTCTATTGTGTTACTGTATTATTTATTCTGTACCTATCAGACCCTTCTTGAAAATGAGCTTGCTCAGTGGAGTTTCACCTGGCTAAATAAAGATTGATTGATTGAATCTAGCTGCTGCCCCTTTAAAAACACAAGACAATTTTAGTAAGTTAGGGTCATTAACCTGTATGCTAATTTCTTCTTAGCAGGGGCTAGAAACCACTTTAGTCAGTCAGTTAGTCAGGCAGTCTGTTGCTGAACCTCATGGTGAGATGTAGTTACCTGCTGATGTCTCTACAATTTATGAACAAACCTGCTTGTTTATTATTTTGTGCGTCCAACTCAGTATTTCATATGGTACAGCAAGATATTTACTGCAGCAGCCACAGATGGGCCCGGCAGAACAGAAATAAGGTAAGGGTCTTTAGTGGCAGACCAATGCCAAAATTCCACACATGGTGGAGAATGCAGCCCTTCTTCTGTCCAGACCCCATCTTGCTTGTCTGCATCACTGGGTACCCCAAATCATTTGTCCTAGTATGCCTCAACAGTTTGAAAGTTACTGCACTACAGTCCTGACGGCTGAAAAATGACTGTATCCTGCCTTTACTATACTGGGCCTACTAAAAGACACACTGTACATATTACTAGATTGCTTCTTCATGAACAAACTGTTAAAAATTTAAGTTATCCAAGCCTCTGCTCCATGGAGCTGTGAACAGACTACCTCCCCCCCCAGCTACCACCTCGTGGCAGGGCCTTGTTCAAAACTGCTCCCCTCTGACAAGCCAGCTCCCTATGCAGTCTATCTCTCACAGTGAGGATTGCAACCAAACAAAAGGAAACAACAAAATTACCAGCCAGCACTCTGTGATGCTGCCTCTTTGACTGTGGCCCACCCAACAAATTGCTGCTTTGTCTCCTACAACTGACTTCGGTGCTGAACAGTGCTGAACTCCCACTCCACTGAGGAAAGACAGTGAGTAATGCAACTCCAGAAAAGACTGCACCAACTCTAAATTAATAAATAACCTCAGAAAACTGCTGGGTCCTGTCGCCCACAACAACTGCGGCTCCCATTGCTGTTCTTATGGCACTCCCCCCCCAAATAGCCACAGCTCGCTCCTGAAGCCACTCCAGGCCAACTCAAAGGTAGCCCAACTACAGCCGCAATGGATTGCTACCCTGCTCCTACCTCAGCCAGTTCTGCACCAAGCCAATCCTGAAATAAAACTGAGCTTTGATCCCCACTTGGCCCCGACTTACTGCGGCACCTAGATGGCTGCCTCCTGCTCACCCAGCCTGACTCAATATTCTCCAACTCTCTGCAATGCAGCTCCAAGAATTCAGTTTCTCCCTCTCAGCAGCTCAAGTACAGAACTGGAGCTCTGCTCTTCCCACAGGCACAAACCATAGCTCTCCTTTTGCTCCTGCAGATGCTCAGAGCCTCACACCACCACTCCAGCCACATTGGAGCCACCAATCCCCTCAGCCATAGTCAAACAAAGCAGCCAGTGGCCTTTCCAGTCAATTAAAATTAAATACCGGGCTGCTGCTACTACAGATTGCACCACTCCTTGATTCAGCACTACTGCCAAACAGACCTGCCACCCACCCATGCTGCAGAACAGGGGCACATTAAATAAAATGGGTGCCTCACTACATAAGTCAGTGGCAGAACACATAAATAAATAAATAGAGCCAGGGGAAAACAAAATCAAAGGCCACAGAGATAGCAGTAAATTAAATAAATCTAAGGAAGGAAAGCCTGTGCGACACTCAGTGAAAAAAAAAGTAATTAAAATAATCGGCAGACCGTTGGGACATAACAGAAAAAAAAAAAAAACAGCACAATAAATAAACGACTAGTCAAATAAATGCAGACATTTTCCCCCTTGCCACTCACAAAAGTGAAAGCCTGCCATTTTCAGTGGGGAAGAAGCACAGCTATCGGGCAATCACCATTTTGTCTCTTGCACAACAGCCCTGTGGCAAGAAGCATCCATCTTGTGTGCAACATAAAAATAACACAGGAAGTGACCCATAACCCTACGACTGGTGGCCATTTTGCTACAGTCAAGGAATACAGGAACCATATGTCAAAGTTCAGTGGCCATCTTGTGAAGGGCACTAAACTGACCTCACTCCATAGGAACTGATGACAAACATGTTGAAATGAATGTACACTACAACAAATAGCTGCTTTTTATGACAAAAACTTTATTTAAGTAACAGACAACTCAGAATTGTGTGGGAATTGTTTATTAAGATGTCTTTTGATATACCTTGATTACGAATAATTGTACTTTTGTCTACAAAAATATTTTCTTCTCAGCACTTCATCTACTCCATGATGTCCCATCTCCTGCATGACAGCACCTCCTTCTCACCCTCACAACCTTTTCTCAGTGAAATGAAGCTCGCCCCCAATCACAATGTCTGATGATTACACCAATATGGGTGCCAGAGTATCTGGAGTTCCATCTTTACCCACCTCAAGGGCGTGGGGCTACAAAATAGAAACCATCCTGCATGACCTCCAGTCTTCCATCTCAGCTCAAGGGGCACCAACTATGCAAACTATTCAGGATGACCTTGCCTACATTAAGGTTATTTCACCACAGTCCATGGTCCATGCTAGCCTACAGCCAGTACTCTTTTCAGCCTTGCCTCACGAAGACACGGTCAACTGGCTTGAGCAATTCCAAGCCTTGATTTCCTTACATGGCTGGATTGAGCCTTTGCATATTTCCAATGCCTTGCACTTGCTTCTGAGAGGGACTGCCATTTTCTGGTTCATTGCACTTCCAGAACAAGTCAAAGGAGATATTGCCACTCTGTATGCCACCTTCAAAGACCATTTTGTCCAAGTACATCCGTCCTGGTTATTGGAACAACAGCTGGGGGATTGTACCATTCAACCCTCTGAATCTCTAGAAGCATTCATAGTGGACATTGAGTCATACTGCAAACATCTGCAGAGACCTGAGAAAGAGCAAATCATGACCTTTGTCCAGGGTCTGTTTCCTCAACTCTGTTCTTATGTAATCCAACTGAAACCAACAACCTGGATGGACACAATCCAAGCTGCTCGACTTGCACAAGAGTGCATATCACTGTCCCAGGCCACTAGTGCACAAGCACCTCAGTTATTACAGTTATCCGCACTTGTAACATGTGTCCAGCAGCAGGAATCAATGATAGACATGTTCACCGCAACTGTCAATAGTCTGCACCTCAGCTCAGCTGCTTCATCTGCTGCATCTGTCAATGCTCTTTGACAGTTTTGACAGCCAGATGATCTGCCTTTACCTTCACAAGAGCCTGTTACCTGCCAGTGGTGTGGATTCAGAGGACACACTGCCGCTGTCTGTCGAAAGATAAATTATAACAACAGAAATCAAGGGAACCAAAGAAATCCACTACAACACAATCAGCAAAATGATCGCAACTACTCCCAGGATCAGGGGAACACAACAATTGACTGCCCCTCTGATTCTCACAATTCAAACAAACTGCATCCTCTAACTGCTAACTCTGGCACCCTCTCACTTCCAGCGGCAAATGTACCTGTCATCAGATCACCACTCCTAGCAAACTATGTCCCTGTAACCATTGGAGATTGTTCCACACACGCCTTGGTCAACACTGGGGCAGAAATCTCAATTATCAATAACAGAATTCTGAACAACCTAGCTATTCGTCTTTTACCCAGTGTCACTCCAGCTGACTTAAAGTACATTATCACAGCAAATACTTCTACAGTACCTAGCATAAGCATCATCCATCTCAAGCTACACTTTGGCTCACAGCAAGCTACTGTCAAGTTCTACCTAGTGCCTGATTTCCAACTAGCAGTGCTTCTTGGCCTGGACTTCCTCAAAGCTCTCAAAGCCATCCTAGACTTTGCATCAAACAAGCTGTCACTAGACCCTTGGAGGCAACTTGCAGCTCTAGACTCTGTCACTGTGCCTCCTAAGATAGAAAAGGTTTTGACTGCCAAGATTCGAGGTGAACCTCTTCCTCAAGGTGTTGTTGGCACTGTCATGGGATCCCATGCTCTGCATTCATCAGGTCTTCTTCCAGGAAACACCTTGTCTGCAGTACATGGTGGCACAGTCTTCCAAAATGCTGCAACTTCATAGATGATCCAGTGATCATCTCCAAGGGTGCCAATATCAGAAAGTGTGTCTGCTTGTCTACAGGGGACTAGCTGCATCTTATGCAAGAACATCAGCCTTGTTCCACCGACTCTAGTCCTGTCAGTACTATTACGACCATTCCAGTTTCAACAGAGTTATCCTTCAGTCAGCGACTATCCTCTTCAAAACTTCCAGCATCTCCAACAGAGAAACAGCAACTTTTGAAATTCCTGGAGAATTACCTGGATGTCTTTGTTGGTCCAGATAACAAGCTTGGATGCTGTGATATCCTACAACACACCAGCAAGATGCAGCTCAACCAGAAACCAATCTGTCAGTGAACCTACAGAGTGGGACACAAACAGAACAAATCCAAGAGTACATAATCAAAGACATGCTTGACAAAGACATTATTGAAGAGTCAACAAGTCCTTGGGGTGCACCTTGCCTGCTGGTGGTAAGGAAGAACAAGGGGTATAATTTCATGGTAAACTAAAGAAAATTCAATTCTTACACAGTGAAGGATGCTTATCCCTTACCTACAACTGAAGATGCCTTAAAGAGTCTTAACATAGCCAGCCCAGCTTACTTCACCACTGTAGACCTTCAGAGTGGGTTCTACCAAATCTCCATTGCTCCAGCTTCTCATCCATACACATCCTGGCACTGCCACTTGGGACTTTTTCAATTCAAATGTCTGCCTATGGGACTTCAGAACAGTCCAGCCACATTTCAGCGTGTTATGGAAGCCATACTATGTGAGTCATGTTGGAAATCTTGCCTAGTCTATGTAGACAATGTTATTGTTTTCAGCAGAACTTTGCCAGAGCACCTCCAACATCTCAGAAGTGTTTGAACATCTCAGACAAGCCAATCTCAAGCTTTGCACAGAAAGGTGTTGTTTTGCACAGCATCAAATTCATTACCTGGCACATGTTATTAGTCCTCAATGCATCTCTCCAGACCCAGACAAATTCTCAGTAGTCAATGACTATCCAGAACCTAACAATCTCAAAGACCTTAGAGCTTTTCTAGGCTTGTCTTGATACTACAGAAAGTTCATTTGCAACACTGCCAAGATAGTAGCTCCACCGAACGCCCACAACAGAAAGTGATGTGATGATACATAAACTTCTGAATGCAAAGAGTCCTTAGAAACCTTGAATGAAAAACTAACCTCTTCTCCTGTATTGGCCTACCCGAGGTTCGACCAATTCTTCAAGCTCTACTCAGATGCTAGTTCCTTTGCAGTAGACACGGTGCAATGCCAAATACAAGATAGAACAGAATGAGTTGTTTCTTATGCCGGGTGTTCTCTTTCCTCAGCTGAGCAGAACTATGGCATCACAGAAAAGAATGTCTAGCCATGGTATTTCCCATAAAGAAATTTGACTGTTATCTTTGCTACTCCTCCTCCTTTACAGCTATCATTGATCATTCAGCCCTCAGATGGTTCTTTGAAATGAAGAAGCCAGTAGGCAAATTTGCCCAATAGCTCACCATGCTGCAGTGCTACAACTCTGAAATTCAATACTGACTGGGTCAACTTCACTCCAATGCTGATGCTGAAATCTGGAGGCTCCATCCCTCTGCATCTTCCTCCACAGATGAAGAATCCTGCTTACAAGTTCTTCCCTTCCACACCACAGATGTGCTTCCTGTGGACTCTCCTACAGCACCTCAAGTTGCTTTGCTTTTACCAACTGCTTCTACAGAAAAAAGCACCAACCCTCACCTACTGCAAGCAGCCAAAGAGCTTCTCATCTCCTCTACTACTGATGTCTCCCTGGCAATGGTCAAAATGTAACAAAGAACAGATCCTCAATTCACAGACACAATCATGGACTTAGAGTCTGGAACCTTACTGCAACAAAAAGCAACATCGCCAGGATGTACTTTTCTTTGCTTCGCAGTACTTCCTCAGTGACGGTGTGCCTTTCCACATTTGGACCAAGGAAGGTAAGGGCCATCGCATGGACAGAACCCATGTTCAGCTAGTAGTGCCGGCCTCTCTAGTCAACGAAGTTCTTCACTCCACTCATGCCTCTCCACTTTCTGGAGATCATATGGGAATTCACAGAACCCTTGAAAAGACGAGGCCTCACATGAAGAAAGACATTGTCTGATTTGTTAAAAACTGCCAGCCCTGCTCCTAAAGAGATCCTCCTGCCAAACTGACAAAGGCACATATCATTCCAATGCCTGTATCCACTGAACCATTTCAAAGAGTCAGCACAGGCATTCTTGGGCCTTTACCCACATGCTCTGACAAATACAAATACATCATTATTTCTGAGGACTACCTAACTAAGTACTTGGAACTAATCCCATTGAATGACATTAAAAACACCACAGTTGCAAATGCTTTCCTCAACATTGTCATTTGTCATCACAGTACACCCTTGTACCTGAATTCAGACAGAGGCATTAACTCCCTTTTAACCATCATGTGAGAAACATGCAAACTTCTCAACATCAAAAAGACACACAACAAGTTATCATCCACAAAGCAATGGACAAAATGAAAAAATGATGTCTACCATTCTCAACACACTCTCCAAGTACCTGGATGAAACTCACAACACTTGGGATTGTTTTGTTCCCTTTGTGCAGTTTGCCTGCAATACCAGCCCTTGTGTCAACAGTATAGAATACACACCATTTTTCTTAGTCCATGCATGGATGCCACTCAAGAACTCCACTAGACAGGGATCTCTCACTGCTAAAGGTTCCAAAGTCAGCTTCTTCCTTCATTATTCCTATGCTGCAACAGCTTGAACTTGCCAGACATGTTGCAATCACTATGTTGAGCCAGAGAAAATCTGCAATGCAGAAAATGTCAGCAGCCAAGTCACATGAGCCTTCATTTTCCATTGGGGACATTGTCTACTTGTACCAACCTGTCCTAATTCCAGGCACTACCAAGAAACTGCTTGGTCCTTGGACTGGTCCCTTCTACATCGTAGAAAGGCTCTGTCCTGTTCACGTCCACTTGTGATGCAAGTCCAGTGGAAAGCTGGTACACAACAAAGTCCACATCAACCAACTAAAGCATGGGTTCCTGAGTAACACCCTCCCAGAACATCCCAGTCATCCAAACAATGAAGCTGCACTTGAACCTGCCATACTCTCTGAAGCTGAAATTCCTTCAGAAAACTTGCAACCAGTTTCTCCAGAAGCCCTGACTCTCTTCAACTGGATCCTGTTATGCCTGAGCAACTAGATGAACTTCCTGGGACTTCTCAGTCTTCTGCTTCTTTTTTTTTCTCAGGACTTTCTCATACACACACACTGGTGTACCAGATCAAGAAGGTTCTTAGAAATAAGTACACAAATGGATCCTGACTTATCATGTCACATGGTGCAGTTTTGACAGTGCACACAACTCATGAATTGCTTTTAATGACCTGACCTCATCCTGTCAGGAACTGGTTCAAGCCACACATTCCTCTATTCCCACTGACTGGAAAAGTCCTAGGAAATCATGAACTTTTGGTAACCAGACTCAGTGGTGGTACTTACTGTGTTCATTGTACATATAACTGTCTGCAACAACATTTTTTCTGCTGATATTTCTGTGTCATTCTAAATATTAGTGTTCTGCAACTGTTAAGTTTCTGATGATATTTCTTTATCATTATGAATAACTGTTAATGTACTGTTTAATCTGCATTGGGTATCCTCCAGCTGTTACCCTTCCCTCTTCCCTTCCCTGCACTGTGGCACTTGTCGCCCTGACCAAGATTCAAGTTGCTATGGTGTTCCCCCATCCTCTGGCACTAGTCTAACTGGTCACCATTGTAGTCCAGATTCTCACCCCCTTCCCCCACAGTGCAGTATTGTTTTGGGAAAAAAATATTTTCTTAAATATGGTGAATATTCTTTCCATGCTTAAAGTTTACCCTAATTCTTGCTGTCATGATGCCATGCTATGTTTTGTTCAAGTGGCACTCACACTCACTGTCCTGGCAGTGATGTGGAGTACAGCTTAAGTATGGGGCTAATCTAGCTGCCACTCCTTTAAGAACACAAGACAATTGTAGCAAGTTAGTGTCATTATTATAATTTGTATGCTAATTTCTGCTTAGCAGGGGCTAGAAATCCCTTTAGTCAGTCAGTTTCAGTGGATCAGCAGGTAGCACACTTGCCTCTGAGACTGGGAGATCAGAGGGCTGTCAGAGGGCTGTAGGTTCAATTCCCACACCTGGTAGATGGGTATCAGAGTGCTGTGGGTACAATTCCCATACCTGGCACTTGGGTTAATATCCCAGTACTGACACTGTATTGCAGCATGAAGGGGGTGTCACACTTCTGAGGTGCTGTCTTTCAAATGAGACATTAAACTGAGGTCCCACTTGCCTGTTCTGGTGGTAGTTCAGGTGGATGTTAGAGATCCCATGGCACTTATCGAAAAGAGTAGGGGAATTTTTATTAAACAGAAACTATAATGCAAAACCTTGCATACAAATCATATTAACTCAAAATAAACCTTAATATTCAGGAAAAAAGAGAAATGCAGTAAATAAGCACAACTCGTCTTCCACTCTCTTACTTCTATTACATGCTACAATTCACTTAACCCATCGCCATCATTATATACTACTCACTCATATCAAAACCACTGACATAATAACCCCAAACAGCTAAAACCCACACATATATGTAACATACTTTAAGAAGTCAACCATGGAAAGTGTCTCCACCATGTCTGCAACACTATATTAGGTAATTCCTGCCTATCTTTTTAAAAGGCTATCTGAACTTCCATATTGATCATACTAATGAGACCTGCAACAGAAATACATTATATTTTTGTTGTAAACTATGAAGATATCTAACTTGCCATATACTCCACTTAATACATATTAGAACTATTCTCAGGGTACCAGGATGAAACCTTTACCACCTGTCCTGAAAAAAAACAAAAACATAAACTAATACCTCATAAGTCATCTGCAGAAATTCAGAGATCTCCACAGTTTTGCTAATTCTGGCCATAATTCCTCAATAAATTGACACTGTAAAATTAAATGTGCTATCGTTTCCTCTTGTGGATTCCTCCCTTAAACAATATCATTCCTCAACAGATTTGTGGTGATGATTACTCCAGACATTTAATTTTTCATGCCAACTTAACCATACTAGATCCCACATTTTAGGCTATACCGAGGCTCCAAAATCTGGTCCAATAAACATTTCTCCAGTATTAACGGTTGACATTTAAAACATGAATCACAGTTAAAATATGTAGATACTATATATTTATAGAATTATTTCCTATTCATAAGTACAAAAGATTGTACCGTGAGTCTCCATGTTTTAGTTTCTGGAATTGCGAAACCAAATCATCCTTCAACCCCTTGGTAAATTTGTAAACACTCCCCAATGTCCCATACTCCATTTTGAAAAGAAAAAACTACACCTGTCCTGAAACAATGAAATCCATGCTTTTTGTCGCTTTTTCAGAATAGGCACAAAATTTGCATAAACATGAATGGAAACGAAAAACACAATTAGATTTATCTTATTAAGGCCACCTGATTTGACGGGCCTATATGTAACTGCTCTTTTGATAGGGTTAAGTCTACTGCCCCAAAAGAGCCTAAACAAATATTGTATACCCTTGTTTCCAATCTTGTAGGTAAAGGAAAAACATAACTTACATATAGAAAAACGGGCAAAATAAAAATTTTTCCAGAAACACTCTTTTCTTTTAGGTCATAGGCCAAATCTTCCATTTTTCTACCTTGGATTCCACTGTTCTCTGGGCATCTTCCCAGTTCTGTGCAGCCAAATTGCCATCTCCAAATAATATTCCCAACACCCTTACTGGGCCTGGCACAATAGTAATCCCTTTAATGACACCTCTTGGAGGGTCTAAGGTATGTTGTAACACCAACACTGACTTTTTTGTTTATTTAGTGCTGCCTCTGAAATATGTGAGAAGTCAGAAAGTATTTCTAATGCCACTGTGGCAGAGTGTTCGTTAGCCACCGTAAGACAAATATCGTCCGCATAGGTCATTACACAAGGAAACATAGAGCAAGGTCCCCCTTTCCTCACATGCTGTATCTCTGTACACTGCTCGATCTTTCTAAGGAAGGGTCAATACTAAAAACATATAACAGAGGCCTTAAAAGGGTTCCGCTGTTTCACACTCTTCTCAAGTAAAACTGCTGCTCCTGGGAAACCATTCACTACCAGCCTAGTGGTAATACCCCTGTATAATCATCTAATCCAGTCTATAAACTTCGAAGGTATGACATAATGAAGAAGCACAGAAAACAGAAACTCATGGTTCACCACATCATCGGCCTTTGCTTGGTCTAAACTGATAGTGCACCCTTGAGCATCTGATCTTGCACATACTTGTCCCAGAAGAAATAAATTGTCCTATGCAGTACACTTTGGGATCGCACATGCCTGTGTAGGTGAAATTAATATGTGAGCCACATCTAGTAACCTGTTACCCAGGATTTTACACAATATTTTCCAGTCCACGTTTAATAAACTAATTGGCCTCCAATTGTGTAAGTCAGTTTTATCACCCCCTTTAAATAAATAAATCAAAAAGCTTTCTAACATTTCTGTCCGCATGCTTATTTTCCCTGCACTATGTCTTAGAAAAGGGGAACCAAATAGTCAACAAGATCATCTAACAATTTTTTATAAAGCTTGATAGGTGACCCATCAGGTCCAGGGGCCATACCCCCTGTACACGATGTCACTATCTGCCGAATTTCCCTTGCTGTCACAGAGACCACCAAATCATCCATGATCTCCTATGGCATCTCTGGGATGAGAAGATCTTGTAGAAAATCTGATGTTCCATTCAAAGCACTTTCTGATTTAGAAAAAAAAAACAGCTTCTCTGTATGTTTGTGTACAATGTTTGCCATTTCCAAATTAAGTGATGTTACAGAACCTTCTGGTCTTTTCAGATGGGACATATATTTTGTCTCAGTGTGGTCTTTACAGGTGTCATATGGATTAACTTGTTCCCTCTTACCCTGTGTCCCATATTTTTGTTCTACTGCTAATGAGGCAGCTCGGTCATACTGTACTTCACACATTTCCTTCCATACATTCTCAATCTGTGTCTTATAATCATATCCAGTCTCAAATTACCTGGAAATCAGTGACTGTAAATGTCTGCATAGTTCCAGGTAGTGTACATACTTTGTTGCATGCTGGTATTTCACTCATATATGAAACAGACTTTTTAAATCTAGATGTGTCACATAACATGTACACTGAGTGTCTGGCTGCTAGAAGTTCCTGAACAGCCAACCAGATAGACTGGTTTTCCAAAAGGGAAACATTAAGACGCTACATATGGTGGGTAGCTGGTTTGCTAAATGCGCTTCTATATTAAGTGTGAGCATACCATGGTCGGGGGTTTCTATTGGTGTTACCTTATATCCCAAACACACCACCCATTGTGAAATGAAGAAAAAAAATCAAAATCTGAGAGGATAGTATTGCTTTATAAATGGTATGGCCTGGAGGTTGGGGATCCCCCCTCTGATCCATCTTTAAGTGCCACTCCAATGATCAATTTATTTAAAAAATTTGAATTACTCAATAGTTCTTGAGTATTCCCCATTTTATCCTTTAAGGCCAGTATACAATTGAAGTCCCCAGAAAAAAACACTGTTTTTGTGGTGTAAACATATATTTTTTTTTACCAGTTATTTTACCAGGTAAGACACACTAAGCTGAAAGCTTGTTTGCAGGTGCAACCTGGGAGCACAAGGAAGTTAAGTGACTTGCTCAGGGTCACACAGTATGCAAGTGGGGGCTGTGTGATTCAAACCCAGGTCTCCAGATTTTCAGCTCAGAGACTTAAACCACTGCACCATACTGCCTCCTCAACCACTGCACAATACTGCCTCCTCAATACATATTGCTGTATGGTACGCAGAACCTCAATTTGTAAGGATTTGGTCTGGGGGAGACATAAATATTTATGAGCCAGACTTCTTGTTGCTGATAAAAAATATCTAGCATCAGTACTCTGCCTGGCAGTATATCCAAGAATCTATTACCAACAATGCCCTGAGTGTTAAAATACCCACACTTGAACAGGGATCCTCCCCAAGGGACCAAAAGGAGGGTCCTCCAAACCATTCCCCAGCAGCTTGCGACATATCAGAATTGGTATGCAAAAAGGTGTCCTGAAGAAAATATACATGATAGTTAAAGTCCCGCAATATGGCAAACGTGATATGATGTCTTTTCAGATTGTTAATGCTATTTGCATTCAAAGACGAGATGAAAAAACTCACGCTTACTGTTTAGTCAATAGATACAGTCCCCTTCAAGTCTGCCCTTTGAGTGATTTCTTCATTTTCACTCTTTTCTTGCTGGACATATGAGAGTCCATTGATGCCACATCTGTGTCTGTGGCCACAGAGGACATAATGGATGAAGTATCTGACTTGTCCTCACTGTCACCCCAAGCTTTACGTTTTGCTAAAACAATGAATTTGTTCTCAGTTGAAAGAGGCTTCTGCCTCACTACTTTTTCAGGAGGTTGGTCTTTGCTCCCCTTATTTCTTCATCCTGCATGGAAGGACGTGATTCCATTGCTGTGGTGGTGGGGGGGGGGAATTGCCTTTCCTGGCAAAATCAGTGTTTGATCACCCAGATATGTGAGTAATGCTGATACAGGAGAATGGGGGGTTGATGCACTATTGACTCCTTTTTCTTCTGGTATGTCCCTTTTCCCTGCCTCTGATGCTGCAGGTATAGGTTCCTTAATGAGAGAAGGCTTGCTGGAGTCAGTTCCTACAGATGGAACATGTGGAATGGATACTGGGGCATTCATGTACTGTTCTTGTGCTCATATCACAGGGTCCTCTTGGTCTTCTTGTTCAGCTGAGGGTCTGTTATGGGCAGCCCATGGACAGGCTGTAAAGGAATTTCCTGTTTCTCCACACAAATTACAACACACCAGTGTGGGGCACCCCACACTAGAATGACCAATACCCCCACAAAGGGAGCATTTCAGTCTGTCGCAGGCACTGCTTAGGTGGGTGTAAGCCCCACTGAAAAAACAAGACTTTGATTGTCCTGGACAAAATATAAAGCCTATGCCATGTCCAAGATAAAGACAACTAGGAAGATGTTGAATAGACCCTTTCATGGTTGGTAGGTGAACCCTGATTCACCATCCCCCCGTCAAAAATTGTTCGGCATCCATGATGGGGTCTTTGCTGCCGAACAGGGTACATTTTGACTGTAGCCAGTGTAAAATATCATTCACGCAAACTCCCTCAATCTTGAATAACACTGTGATGACCTTAAATGCAGGCTTTGTGAGGGGAAACACCATAAATGGGGACCACAGGGGCGTGTACCTCACTTGCTGGCATTTCATCCAAACGTTTTCTAAATTACCAGCCATTTTAAAACTCAGGTCAAATGCTGTGTCATCTGTTGTATGAATGAGGGCATACACTTCACTGGCTTTGAACTGTAAACTTTGCTTTATCATTTTTTCCTCAAATAAATACAATCCAGAAAAATCTCCAGACACCCTACATAGTTGATTCTCACAGCATTCCTTCACTTTGCAGATGCAGGAGGGGCATGGACTAACCCTGCATATGTGAGAGAGGGCAGGGGCTCTTGGCCTGTGGACTCACAGCCGGTCTTTGTCCCACAGGAACGTCTCTCCCTGGTGGAGGGGTGTCATATTTCCATTCATTTGAACATCAGTAGGCCCACCTCTGAGAAGTGGGAGTACTTAAATTGGAGTTTGACACTGTCTTCTGAGGCCTCTCCGGTTTACTCCTTACCTCCTCAACATTTAAATGGAGGGCTGTATTTTGAGTGCATTTCAATGCTGTAGGAATATGTAGGGGTCTTTCTCCACTGGAGTCACCCACTGGTGAGCCCAACTAACTAGCCCGGACAGGACCTGGAGACATCCAAGGTTTATTACTCTGAGGGCTCCTTATCCAGCCTGCCTGCTCCAAAGCCTCTGCTATTGTCAGACCAGAAGCAGACATATTTTCTTCAAAAGACTGCGGTTATACAGTGTTTATGTCTTCTAATACTGTCACAAAGTCTTCCCCTCCACTATCAGACTCTCTGGAGTTAGGATACCCCCAAAACCTGTGCTATAATTATCTGTGCACCCTTTTCTGTGAGCTTTGGTCCTACACCAGCAGCACTTGTTGTGTCCATACATGTAATGTCATCAGTCACAATTTCTACAACTTGTTTAGGCATTTCCCTTGTTACAGAGTTACTTGCAGTCCCAGTAGTGAAAACAGCCCCTTTGGTCCTACCTGACCTTTCCCAAACATCTTGTTTTATACATTGAATTAGTTCCTGGATAGACCGCCTCATTGGCAGCTCTCTACATTCCTCATCCTCCAGTGTGCTAGAGAAATCCACATCCTGCACAGTGAAACTGCCTTCCATACTGTCTTCTTCCAGGTCCCTGTTTCTAGTGGGACCAGAATCCTAGTGCACCGATTCAGGTCCATCCGCTATACTGCTCCCCTTCACTTCCAACCTCGGTGAAATCTCAGTCTTTTTTGCCTAAAAGGAGATGCTCCTGGCATGCAATCACCTCTAGTAACTGTCTCATAGTGCTCTCCAGTTTAAGAAATAAATCATCCACTTCATCCTTCACTGACCTCCGTGACATCAGGATGGGTTATTGCTGCTCCTTTTCCATCGGAGTTATGTTAGCCACTGCCATCCCGGAACGATCCTCAGGTATATAATCCTCAGTGTTTACCTTCCCCCCTTTCTGGGCATGTACTCTGTATCTCCTGCACTTCCCCTGAGGTGCATCCATCACCATCCACTGCTACAATTGAACTGGGCCCCTCCACCCTCTCCCTGAGAGAAAAAGCCCCCTGCTGGAGAGTAGGGGAATTACCCCGGTGTCCTGGCCAAATTTCCACCATTCATTGGAAATACCACCAACAGCTTAATCTGGTTCAAGGTCAGTTGGCACTCATCTGTGTGTGGTGGTCAAGGGGGGTGAGGCGGCTGCAAGTGGGGTGCTAGTTGCACACTCAACCAGACTTGATAGACAATGTGTTCTGTTTCTGCTGGCAAGTAGTAAGTTAGTCAGGCAGTCTGTTCCTGAACCTCATGGTGAGATGAGGTTACCTGCTGATGTGTCTACAACTTATGAATAAACTTGCTTTTTATTATTTTGTACTTCATCTAAGTATTTCATATGGTCCAGCAAGATGTCTACTGCAGCAGCGACAGATGGGCACAGCAGAACAGAAAGAAGGTAAAGGTTCCTAGTGACAGATCAAAAACAAAGTGTCACATTGGGCAAAGGAAACTGGTAAGTATGCTCTTTAATAAGAAAAGGGATGTGGAAGAAGGCCAGAGCTTGGAGAAGCATGATGACATCATAATCTAGTGTCCCAGATGACAGGAGAAAAATGGGAAAAGTGCACATTACACTGTCAAATGCTGACTACCAGATCCCAAAGTCCCTAGAGCCAGTCTTGAGAAACCTCACATCCCTCAGTGTTCTTCTGTTTCCTAGTTCCCCAGCATACATCTGCATCCCTCATTCTGTCTGTGTCATCTCCCTTCCCCTTGACCCAGCCAAAGGCAGAAGTGGGTCCCAAAGACAGAAACTCTGGAAGATCTAGAGGGTTGAGTGCCAGCTTGAACTAATGTCCTTTACAAAATGGTAGTGAAACTGGCAAAGATTAGGAACGTAAATAAGGGATATACAATGGTGAGCTGTCAAATAAATGATTTATTTACACAAGTGCTGTTAGACCTTGGGTAACCTCATGAGTGGCGTAAGCCATGAGTGAGATGTTCGAGGTCAAACAGCACGAGTGTAGATAAATCATTTATCTGACAGATCATCACTGTATATTTCATTCATGCAATAGGGATGCTTTCTGTCAGTGCAAAGACATTTGCTATTGATTATCTTTTTTTGCATATGTTTGTCAAAAAAGTGAACAAAAAATTGCATTTTCTGCTCTTTTTTGCTAATTATAAAAAAATCTATAAGGTATTTATAAATGAAATACCACTCATTTTGTATATAATTTTGTGCTGCACAACTTTCATGCTCACAGCACTATGCTATCTTTTTTTGTTTTAAAGTTATTTACATTTGAATATAGTTAGTACTGGTACTGAGGCTGAACATTCTAAATGAGTTCTGGAGTGATTGTGACATATCTACTATGGCCCAGATATTCAAACTGCACTCAAAAAGTGTGCAATAGCAGGAGCAAGTGCAAGTCTATTGCGCCCATGCGCAAGAGACATGATATTCAAAAAAGGAGCAGGCCAAATTGCACCTACAGCGAAAGTCTGAATATCGCACAACCTGCGCCATAGTGCAACTAGGAAGGGGAAGCTGAGCAGATCTGATGCGCTATAGCGCAACAAGGGATGTTCAGCTGAGCAGTCCAGAGGTGCCATAGCACAACCAGGGATGCCCCCAGCTGCAGAGCAATGTAACTGCACGATCAGGGAGGTAGGGTCCCACCACCCATGCCACAGATGGGCACAGGAACACACAGCAGAACAGACATTGTCCCCCCCACACCCCAAGCACAGCACAACCAGGGGAGGGCTGGAATAACCACTGGTCCATGGAGACAAGCAACCAACCCTCAGCCTGGCCATGGTGCCCCATCACACCTACTGGCAAGCTGTGACTGGCACACAAGGAGGGCGGACCACCCTGTGCCACACCATCCCCCCAAGTGTACAGCACACCCTGCACTGTGACCCCTAGACACCCCCCATGAGCAGTGACCACCACTGCAGGAAACCCCATGCATGCCACCACCCCCACAGTGTCAATGCAACCCTGTGCAGCACAGAACCATGCAAGCCAGCCACATCATGAGCACCCATCAGCAGGTTGCAACACATGGCAATGCAACAACGGTAGACAAAGTGCCACCACGCACAGTCCCCTGAGGTACTGCTGAGAGACCGACCATGCGTTGGCACAAGAGTGACTCCATATGGGACGGTCATGTTGTTGACACCTCCTCCAGTGGTACAGCGCTCTGCACAGTATTCCAGTGACACACCCTGGCCCACCACTGGCCACAACAGCCAGCACAGATACCCACAGTGGTGCGTGGCAGCATGCACCACACCAGATGCCACACAGGGTCTGGACAGACACCCACCCATACCCAAGGGCACAACACAGGGACGCAGTGGTGGGGCAACCAAGCCCCCATTGTGGGCCCATGTAAGCCATGTACACACAACCTGCAGTCCACCATGGCAATGGAGTGCCAACCACCCTCGCCAGGCACCATGGACCAATACACCACCATTAGTCACCTGGAGCACAGGCCACAGACAGTGGGGCACATCCCCTGTAACACACACAAGCCACAGCATGGAGGTGGGACAATGACCGTGTCACCCACAGTGCCACCTGAGCCAGGCATGCACCACAGCAGTGACATGGGCAACCCAGTAAAGCGACGGGTACAGTGTCCGCCCTGCAGGGAGTGCCACCACTGACATGCCAGCAGACCATGCAGGTCACAGACAGGCATGTGTGTTGGCTGCACAGGCCATGGACAGGCCGATGAGTGCACCATGGACAGAGAGCATGCGCCATGGACCACTGCACACAGTCATCCAGTGCACAGGGAACAACACACACAACACAGACACTGACTGATATCTACCCCCACACCATAGACACCTCCACACAGACACACACACATACCTATGACTGCACCACCCCTGATGCCATGCACACCACTGCAGCTGAGCACCTATAGCCTGCTGCAAATCAGAGACCACCACAGTATTCATATAAAAGTCAAATGTATTGTAAAAATAAATAAATCAACTATGTACATAAACAACAACTATATACAGATGTGGTAGGGGACACAAAAAAGATGGGGGTGGGCAGGGGGAAGGGGTGGACAAATGGGATGGGATAGGAGGGGTGAGAGGGTGGGTCCAGGGGGGAGGGGAAGTCAGGGACCAAGGGACTATTGGTTTCCATGCCGGTCCAGGCTCTAGCTCCCCCTGGCTCTGTGCCTCTGAAGTATCCCCGACTCATCGATCCTCTGAAGGATAGTGATGGTCTCACGTGCCAGAATGAGGAGCTCCTGCAGGGTGTCCCTGATTTCCCTCAGATGTCTTGCACCTAGGACAAGGGAGCACAGTCAACAGGTGTGAATGCACAACCCCATACAGCCCACCCACTGTGCATGGCATACGGCCATGGGACATACCACTGTGATGGTGTGTGACCAGCCGCAGTGATCACGTCCACAGGACCGGCCCACCCAGGCGCATACAGCCATGCAGAATGCTGCACACACCCACTAGCCAAGTCATGCACAGCACCACCATGGCCATATAGTGACATGGCTATGTGGTGCAAATGCAGTGGCACAGCCATGCTCCTGGTGTACGCATGCACCACCAGTGATGCACACATGCATTGCCACTGGACAGTGTTGACTGTAACAAGTGGTGTGCATGGCAGTGATGTCAATGAATGGTGGCCATGCCCCGCTGCCCACCTTGTCACAGAGCATGCAGTTTTAATCATGGATGTCTGGCACTCACCCACATCGGGCCGGTCAGGTGGCCATTGATGGTCCTCAGCCCGCCTGGCTGTGGCTTCCACCACCCTCTGCTCCGCATGCACTTGGCACAGTTCGTTCGGGCCTGTAGGGACAAAAAGGAGAGAAGAACATCAGTATATTCCCGAAGCAAAGTTCCCCTGCCCCAAGGAGTGTGCTCCCCCACCCAGCCAGACCCACTCACCCCACACCCTGTGAATACCACCACGGCCAACCCCATATGGTCCCTCCCCTATGTGCTGGACACATACAACACTGTGACTCATATGGATGATAACAGTGTGTTGACGGAACCCCTACCTGGACATGGTACCATGCCCCTCCTGGCACGTGACCTCAGTCTGGCCAGTAGCTCCGGCTCCCTCCTCTGCAGGTCACCATATCGATGCCTGCACTGCTCAGCTGTTCGGCCCCTGCCTCTCACCTCCTTGAGGGCTGTGGCCACCTCTTGCCACACCTGGGACCTTGCCCTATCAAGGGGGGCCTCCTCAAAGAGAGGCCCATGGTGTGGCTCGACTGTGGGCACCAGATTTGCCAGTTCGATGGCCATCCAGGGAGCAGCCCTTCTCCATGCCATTGCGTTAGGTATAGTAGGCAATATGGCACTCTGCAGCGCAGTACCCCACGTGCAGATGCTGTGTGGTACAGTGTTGCCATTCCCTATCGCGCTGTTACAGAACAGCACGATAGAGGTGCACCTATGCCTGACGCATGGCACCAAGGAGGCAAAGGTCGGGCACAGGGTCAAGGGTCCCTGGTGCAAGGCCATGCACAGTGCCATCAGATGACAATGCATGTAGCGTGATTGGCTGCCTGTGTGCCAGCACCACAGCAGACTATTGGGCAGTTGGGCCATTGCGCCTATGAAGGCCCATTGCCACAGCGCCATGTAATGACCTTCGCTATAGCACCACTGGCACAATGGTGGCCATGCCCTGCATTGCCTACCATGCACAGCACGTCATCAGCGCAGCAGATGCCTGTGTCAGCAACCGGGGCATGCATAGTGAGGTGTACTATGCATGCCACAGAACTGCGCCATTGGCTCAGCATGTTCGACACAATTGCGCAAAGCGCAACAGCGCGATATTCAGCCATCATATGCAAATCATCCGTTCAGCCATTCAATGGTGCAGCACTGCAATTTGCATCTAATTAAAGTTGCTCCTCACCTCATTTGCATGGACTGCACTATAAAGGTGCGACAATGCTGCAGTGGCCATAGTCGGTTACTGCAGTTTATTGGTGAGATTGCATGCTGTGTGGGATGTGGACTGTGGATCAGGGACATGCATGGGACTGCACAGTCACAGGTAACAACTGCCATTCTTACAGGCTACATAATGACCGAGCACGTTCTTGGAGAGGAGGACAACAGTGGTGGGAGGAGGAGGAGGAGGCCGAATTTTACTAAAGCCGAAACCAAGGCCCTTTTCAAGGCCTACCTGGCTTAGGAGCCACTGCTTAGTGGACCGCGGGGCACCACTCAGGCCCGTGCTGCTGCATGGAAGGAGGTGGCACATGCCGTGAACCTGCATGGCAGCCACCAGCACTCCATGCAGGAGTGTAAGAAGAAGATGGGCACAGACAGGAGGAGGGTAAAGGAGAAGGTGGCTGCCATCAGGGCAGCACATGCTGCAATGGGTGAGGACGGCGGGGTGGTGCAGCTCACCCCAGCAGAGACTGACTTGCTGGAGCATGCACCGAAGTGCCATAGAGGGTTCCGGGCAGTGGCTTCCAGACAGGTGGTGGCCCATCTCTGCATGGTAAGTCATGGTCTGTCTGAGGGGCAGGTAGGTCACACGCAGTAACACAACTTGCTTTCCTTACAGATCCTGAGCATTTATATGGGTCATGATTGGTGACCTGTCCACTGTGGACAGTTGGATGGAGTCAGAGGTGGGATCATCCACCTCCACAGGTAACAATGTGTGTCTGTACGACAGTGGGGCCACCTGGCTGTCCACACTGATGTTGTTGAGACAGGTGTGGAGGAAGCTCTGCCTGTGTCCCAGTGTGCTGGCGTCCATGAATGCCAGCATGCTGTGGCTGTGGCCGGGGAAGAGTCTGGCACCAGTGATGATGACACGACCATCATGGGCAGTGACATGGGTGTGCCACAGGATGGACACACAGCAGGGCAATTTGCACCCATGGTTGTGGCTGGTGCCGCCGTAGGGGCCTGAGTGTCAGCACAGTCCCAGGCTGTGTCTGTCAGCAGCAGTGGAGCAGCACTGGTGTCTGTTCAGGACAGTGGGACTGTTGCGGCCACTGAGGTGGCACCACTGAGCCCTGGGGTGCGGCAGCTGGAGGGGCAGCATCAGCAGTCACCCACCGGGCCTGGAGGTACAGGGTTCAGTGGCAGTGTCTGTGCACCGCCTGTGGACATGCTCATACCTGGTCCTGGTGCGCAGCACCTACCCTCAAGGGGTGCTGAACATCAGGCTCTTGCACACCCTGAGAGACAGGATGCCGAGGAGGCTGATGACCTCTTGGACGAGCACACCTGCCTACTGCGAGCATCGGTCCAGCAGCAGATGCAGCTTGCGACGTCCATGGAAGCACTGTGTGTGGCTCTGGAGCAGGCAGAGGAGCATCACAGCAGGGACACCAAACAGATCCTGGCACAGATGGACCATTTGCGGGAGGATGTGACCGCTGCCATTGACAGGCATGCACAGGCATTCATTGCTGTCATGGCCACAATGGGCACACAGTCAGGTGCCCATGCGTCGTGGACACCAAGCAGTGCACTCTCCACAGCCATTCCCGGTGTCGTGCAACTCCCACCCTGTTGACGCCGGGTTCAGCTGTGGGCATCCCGAGCACTCCTGGTGCAGGCATGTTCGGTGTGCTGCAGACCCCTGTGTGGACATGGTCGCATTCACACAGTGGAACCCTTGGGGGACCATCGGTGCCACCCCATGAGGTCAGTGGCCAGCCTGCCAGTGCTGGCAGGTCTCGGCGGGGCCGCCCATGCATCCGTGGCAGCCGTGGCACTGTGTCGTGAGACTGACCTGTCTCCCAGCGCAGCTACTGTCTGGTGCTGCCCTGAGTGCATTGTGTGTTCCAGTGGGCAGTGCACGGGTGGGTACCCAGGCCTGCTGCCCGGACACACAGTCCACCTGCACACCCTCCCGGCTGCTGTCTGCAGTTACGTGTGCATGATAATGCCTGCATTGCACTGTACACCAAAGTGCAATGGTGCCCAGCTTCTGACACACGCACATGGACAGGCAGTGGGCGTGGTGGCCTGTGGACATGTTTGTTGCTCGGGTGTGCGTTCTGGGTCAGTGTGCCTTCTGGCCTCTGTGCACATTTGTTGCATTGTGTGCATGTGTGTGTGTGTGTGTGTCCCTCGGCGTGGCATGTTAATCCTCACCCATCCCTGACTGTGTGTGTGCCTCTGTGCCCTGATCCTTCCCTTGATGGCATGCACCCCCAGTGTGGGTTCCTGCATGTTTGTGGGTTGTGCCTTGGCCACTGGTGGTTGCGCATGGCCCCATGACTTACCTGCATTGGCTGAAGTGCTCCTCCGTGATGGAGTCCCAGTGCAGCTGTGCCAGCCAGAGCAGTCGGGGGTCCCGTCAGCCAAGGGGGGGCTGCCAATCACCATCATCACTGGCGTCCCCGTCGTCCCCATCGCTGTCCCCCTCTTCGACCTGTATGGCTATCCCACATTCATTGGCCATGTTGTGCAAAATGCAACAGGCCAGGAATATCCCACTGGCCTTTGAGGGGCTGTACTGTAGGGCACCACCAGAGGTGTCCAGACAATGGAAACGTGCCTTCAGCATCCTGAACACTCGCTCAATGACATTGCATGTGGTGGCCTGTGCCTCATTGTAGCATTGCTGTGATGGGGTTGTGGGCCACCAGTAGGGTGTGAGCAGCCAGGGACAGAGTGGGTATCCACTGTCACCTGTGTGTGGAGGGTGGAGGTTAGTTTGGTGATCAGCATCGCCCTGCCCCAAGCCATGTAGGCCACTACCCATGGCACCTCTGGCCATGCCCCCCCAGCCCTATATTTGTCCATTTGGTTGGCATACTCACCCACTAGGTGTCCAGTGGGGATGTCCCCACTCTCGGATCTGTGGCACAGTGCCATCTGGTGCCAGATGAAAGAATTGTGTGCTCCCCAAGGGTGTGTGGCACAGACATTGATGATGCACCCCCTGGCATTGCACACCACCTGGCAGTTGATGCTGGCATAGCCCTTGCGATTTATGTATGTGGCATCCTTGTGGCTAGGTGGTGTGCCTATGGCCACATGGGTGCAGTCTATTGCCCCTAGCATGCCAGGTATACGTGCTACCCTGTGGAACTCCTGTATATTTGCTGTACACTCCGCCACTGTGCTGGGGAGATGGATGCACTCCTCAGCATGTGGCAGCAGTGAGCTGAGGAATTGGGTGAGGTGGCATGATGTGGCTGACTGGGTTATGCCTGTGGTGTCCCCGGTTGGTCTCTGGAAGGTACCCGTGGAGAACAAGCACATGCATGCTGTTACCTTGGTCTCCACTGACAGGGCATGGCTCCGCCGTGTGGGTGCCTGCATCACATCACTGCACAGCTCACAGAGCCACCTCAGAATTGCCCTGTTCAGGTGGTACAGGCCCACAATCTCAGTATCAGTGTACAGCTTGAAGCTTGTGTAGGCTCGGTACTGCCTGTTGGGGGCATACTGCCGATGGGCCCTTCCACGGCCACGCCCCCCGCCGCCTGCCTTCTCACCCCCCTCATTACAGCCTCCATGTGGAAGGTGACACTGGCCATGTCCCTGGCTTGCATTCACCCCCCCTGGCAGCTGTTACTGTATTCTCCGCTGTCCTGGCTGCTACCTCCCCTGCACTGGGTACACCTGCATGTGCTGGCCTCTGAGCTGTGTGGCTCCCCATACCTTCCCTGTGTCTGTCTGTTGCTGTGGCCTTTCCCTAGCCTGCCCTGTTCCTGCCACTTGCCCTGTCTGTGCCTCTGCCTCTGACACATGTGGCTTCCCTGTAGCGTTCTTGCACCTCTTCCTTGCTCCTTTTTATTTTGGCTCATTTCCGCTATGGCGCAACTTCTGCTTGCTCCACTGTTGCACATTGTGCAAGTCTTTGAATATCACACTGCGCCATTTATTGCATGGTTCCTCCCCCTTCGGTTGCGCATACTTCATTATCATTGCGCTGTTGCTCAGCATGATTTCGGGCAGAATTGCCCTGCTGAATATCGGGGTAGAATGGCTGAATTGACTTGCGAGGCGCAACCTCATTGTGCATGGCTCAACTCTTTTGAATATCTAGGCCTATGTATATAAATCTGTGATGATGCATCTACTATGTGTACAAATGTAACATTTTGAATTTATCTCATAGTAGTTCGGATTTATCACATAGGATTTATGTCCATGCCTACTGTATAAAAATAGATAATGAAAGGGTAACAGAACAGTGTATGAGTATATGCTAGATACTGTCTCAGTCTAGTGGCTATGAGAAGGAGCAGATAAGCTAATCTGCTGTCCATCCATCTGTGGTTTCTTGACCCAAACTTTTTTACTTCTCCATTGTGAGTTACAGTACTGTACATCTCAGAATGATGCCAAACTGCTAGTTTATGCTTTTTTCAGAATGCCTGGCCCTGCAGCCGTCACTGGATGATTTAGGCAAATTTATAAGTGGAGTCTGGAATGGATGCTGTCTGTCCCATCTATGTCATCATGTTTATTGAAACACAAAGAAATGGCAGACCCGCAGATCAAATGGAAACACAAATTATGCTCCAAGCCAGATTTAATTTTAGCTTTTCAGTCCCATCTTTTTTCAGTAGCCTCTCAGGATTTGAAAGTTCACCTGTTCCACAAGATGATAAAAGAGAAGAAAGGCTTCCTTATCTCACCATGATTGTCTTAGGCCCTGTCCACACTAGGGGTCCTGTAATGCTACAGGCATGGTAAAACATTACAGGTGCTCCCAAACACTGTTCATGTCCACATCCTTAACATTTTCAAACCATGTTTGACAACTGTGTTTAAACCCTAATCGTATCAGGGTTTTAGCATGGTTTCCAACACAGTCTGAAAACAAGCACACTTACCTCATCAGTGTGAATGAACATCAGTACTGTGTTGTAGCCTCTGCTGCCACTGTAGTCCATCAAGGAGCCATAATTCACTGCTCCCTCAATGCAACGTGGATCAGAAACCATGTTTAATGCCACAGGTTTGCCTTTCAAGTGTGGATACGATTCGTAACTGTGGTAAAACATGGTAGGACAAGTGCAGACATATAAGCATGGTATGCTTTAAAATGTTTTTAAAAACGTTATGGCTGAACTGTGTTCAGTGTGGACAGGACCGTAGAGTGCACTGCTCCGTCTACTGTAAATTCTTTAGAAATTCCCTAGTGGCTGAAATAATAATGAACAGAACACCAAGAACTTTTCTATGTCACTTTCTTCTTTGTCTAATATGCACTGTAGGCCAAATCCAGACAACCAATAAGAAACAAGTTTTATGGTCTTAGTATTTTTTTCATTGCCTTTGTCAGACACATTTTCCTCACCTCTCACCCAAACAGACTGAGACACATACAATGCTTTAAATGAAAATTTGCCACAGCCATGGGTTGATTGAAACATAATTATAACCCAAGTTATATAGGTACTGTGGCGGATGCAGCATGGAAGTCATGAAGGTTTTGAATATTCCAACTTTTGGCCTTGCCGTTCCTTTACAAACAGGGGATCTGACAAAGGGTATGGTTTCCAGAGGGACTTCAGCCTTGGCACATAAGGGTGGCCAAACAGGGTTATGTGATGTGTTCCCATCCCCCATCCCTACACATTCGGGCCATGCCTGAAGAGGCTACAGTATCTCCTCATTGCCTCCTGCAGAAGGAACAGAAGCCATCCAAGCTGTTACCTCTTGCCGCGTCAGGGAGAAATGTCTTCAGGAGATGCGAGATTCCCTTTTCCTCTTTTTACATGTCTTGCAAGACTACCATGCCATCACATGTGACTATGACATCCTGCCACTAACCTCTAGTAATGCACTCTTTTTTGCCTCACTGAAGAAGAGAAAAACTGGTAAAATTCCTTCTTGACCTCTAAGACAGTCTCCTATATTGGGAAGGTGAGTTCCCTATGCTCTGTCATTCCCATGCCCTGCTTTTACAGGGGTGGGAGACTGGGAATTCCAGCTGAAGTAGAGGAGCAAGAGGCTTTGCACAGCTGTGCTGCTGATTAAAGTACCCTCTTGCTCCTCCTTTCCTGCCACAAGACCTCCATCTCTGGGAACCCTCAACCTGCCTGTCTAGTCCATCCTCTAGTAGGAGTTTATCTGCCTACCTTCCCTGACCTGCCAGCCCAGATATCATGAGGGAACGTGGACAAAGGCAAATCTCCACCTGCAGCAATCCTCCACAGGCTCTCTATTGTCTTTGTAGGCCACATCCCCCCAACCCAAATGGTTCCACCAAGCCACTTCAACAAGAAATTTGTTTAATGGCATTGTAGTGATGGCACACTATGGGGGACTAGAGACTGCTGAGTTTCAGACTTTTGTGTATCAGTAGTTTCATTCTGACTCAACTTTGCAATGGTGTACCCTAAGGAGATGTTTCAGGCAAAGTAGTCAATGGTGAATTTCTGATTAAATAGAAAACACTCACAAAATTATGTTTGGAGGCAAGTTTGGCAACTTTGCCTTAAGTTCCCAGGTGAATTAAAACATCACAACATCTCTATTTGGGAGTAATGAGATAAATTTCACCTTGTACATACAGTCTTACAATATCATACAAAATGTTACATTGAATTTTTTTTTTAATTCCATCTTTATTGATTTTTAGATTGACATGCAAATATACCCCACAGGGGAATTCCAGAATCATGTAATCATAACATTTAAAAAAGAACCAAACAAACCTTAAAACAAAACATATTAAACATACTAAACAATCCTATCAACCCCCCATCCCCATACCACCCTCTTCCCATATTCTCCCCCCCCACCACCCTCTTGTGCCAACCATTTGGATATACAGAAGGAGCTATAGCAAAGTTGTTTGTTCAATTATTTCACAATGACTTCAAATTGAATGCAAGGCATGTAGAGTGCCCCATCTCTTTTTATAAGTTTCCAGTCTGTTAATGAGACTAGCCATCATCTTTTATATTCATAGATTAAATAGGACTTCCTGAAGCCATACATTATAGGAAGGCTGAATGGAATCCTTCCAATGTTTAAGAACATTTTTTTTTACCAGACATGGCTACTAGCATTATATAGTCATTTCTAACCATGGGAGGAAATGCTGTGAGATCCCCTAGTAAGTACTGTACATCTGTGGTGTAAAGTAGTCTTGTAGTCCTAATAGGGGGTTGAACCTGGATTTTATTTGATCCCATGATGTGGTTATTTTAGCAAACTCCCAGAATACATGTTGTAAAGTATCCTGACCCTGGCCACATCTGTTACAGGTTGGGGGTGTTGCTCTATCCATTTTGTATAACTTATATGGGGTTAGGTACATGTTGCTTAAGATTTGCAGTTGCATTATACCAAGTTGATCTTGTGTGCTCATTTTATGACACGTTTCCCGGATTTTAGCCCATCCAGACTGTGAATTTGGATATAAACCATTCCAATATTGAGGTATACTTTCCACTTTGGGAAATATTAAAGAGTAGAGCAGGGAAAAAAGAGAAGAAACTGCATGTGGGACTACTGCTGAGAGTCTGCCAGTGTTAATCCAATGATGTGAATCTATCCTATTAACATCTTTTTTAGTGTCCATTAAGTACATGTCTTAGATGAAATATTTTTAATGCCCAGTTTTTGGAAAGGCTAAATTTTGTTAATATTTCAGACGTAGATAGCCAAATTAATTCAGAATTGCAAAAGTCTTGTGCTGTGCAAGAATGGGGAAGTGGGACCCAATTCTTAGGGATAATTTTCCCTCCTATTTTAAGTTTGGATTTTGAAATGTAGGTTGCAATAGAGCTTCAGCAGGATCGTAATCCAGAGTGGAACATAGTTGAATGTGAGTATGTACCGAGTGCCCTATAAGGTTGAATTTCAGATCTAATGGTAGGTTTTTATACTTAAGAAAAGAGGTGTCGCAGGATGTAGCCCTGATTGAGATAACAAGTATTTTTCTATAGTGAGGCATAGAGGGGTATAGGTACAAGAACTTGTGGAATCCCAACAGAAATATTTGCTCAATTGACTGGCCCAGTGACACAATTGAAATTGTGGCAGTTTAAGACCCCCTAATGATTTGAGTGATGCAAGTTTTTTATATGCTCTGCATGGAGGCATATTCTTCCAAATGAAATTATTAACATGTTGGTGAATAGTTTTAAACCAGGTTTTGGGAAGTCAAATATTAAGGAGATTCAATGGATAAAAAATTTGTGGAAGGAGATTCATTTTGACAATATTAATTCTGCCCCACAGAGTCAATGGGAGGCTTTGCCATCTTTGGAGATCTTGGTGGATTATTTTATTTAAGTCATCCAAATTTAGCTTCCACAATTGAGCAACACTAGTGGAGAGGTGGATGCCAATATATTTTATGGTTTTAGGTGCCCATTTGAATCCAGAATCTAGGACTTCATGCTTGTGGACCTTAGAATTGAGAGGAAGAATTATTGATTTATCAGCATTTAACTTATAATTAGAAAGGGAGCTGTATTCTTTTTCATTTAATATACTTTATTATATTTTGACAAACAATCATTATGACAGAAGTCCAAATAGAACATAAATGAGGATTTTCAATTGAATACAGGGAATACATTTCTAACAAAAAAGAAAGAAGCCAATACATAAGTAAGTGAGCCAATTCTAACATGAATAAGAATTAATTAAGTAGGACTAATTGTTTATTTGTTTGTTGGCTCTTTTCCCCCCACCCCCCTTATCCCACCCACCTTAGAATGCCACCGGTTGTTATTTTATTATGGTTTTAGTGGCCTCTAAAATGAAAAAATAAAAACCAAGACAGGGATAAGAGTAAAGTGTACAACAGAACAAGGGAAAAAAATGAAAATAATATAGGGCAAGATTATGGGGGCTCTCCTTAGAGAGAGTCATGTCAAAAAAACTGGATATGGATGACCAGAAGCTAACCGATTAAAAGAACGGTGTACCATGGTTTCCATCTTTTTTTTAATATTTGTCCATACAATTTGAAAGTCTAGCTATAGTACACTCAGCTTGTAGGGCAAACATAATTTCCTTGAACCATTCTAGGTAGTTAGGAGTGGTCAAGTCTAACCAATGTCTCAGTATTACTTTTTTAGCACATGCTGAAATTAAAGCCAAGTGAGCTCTCTGATAACACCCTGGTATTGATGTGTAATTGCCTATAATACAGGTTTCCAAGTTAAGACTATTTGTTAGTGCAAGTAATGGGTCCAACCTGTTTGAAATGCTATGCCAAATGGGAGTAATCTTTTTACAGGACCATAGCATATGAATTAGATCTGCAGGGGCCTGGTGACATTTGGAGCATTGATTTGAAGATAGAATACCCATTTGGTGTAATTTAGAAGGGGTATAATATAGATTATGGTTAATGCAAAACTGTACATATCTATATCTATCCCATTTAATATATTTATATAAATGAGCCCAAATTGAAGGCCAGTCTCTAGCAGTAGAGGATAAGGGGATAGTGTTATCCCACCGGAAGAATCTCCAGCACTCTAAAGTGGTCACTGTTGATAAAAATAAAGTCATAGGAGTAGGATGTCAAATGAGAAGTCAGGGTGGAATTAAGATATGGGAGTAAAGAAGCAGTAAAAGAACTGGACCAAGTCCCTGTTCGAAAGTAATGTGTCAGCATGTGGGATAAATAGAGGTATTTGAAGATAGAGGTATTTTGCCAATTAAAAAGAGAGCAACCTTCCTTAAAGGAAAGCAATTTTTGTTCCTGTACGAGCTGATCCACACATTCTATACCTATTTGTAGCCAGAAGAGCTGAAAATTGATTGGTTTGCCTGAAATTAGCAAATTAGGATTACAGAACAGGGGCTGTGCTATATCTCTATAAGTATCCATTTTGAGGAGAACTCTTAGCTACTGTTGCACTTGAATTAGAGAATTTAAAGGAGTAGTCTGAAGAGGTTTTGGGAGTTTTTTTGAGGGAACAAAGGGTAAAGCTTTGGGATCCATGCCATGTGCTACACAGAGATCATGTTCAATCTTGACCCAGGGAGGTAAGCAACCAGCACTTTGTAAAGGCTGTAACCAATGTTGGATTCTAGCCAAATAAATTGCTAAGTAATATATATAGAAATTTGGGGCTTGGAGACCGCCATCTAATTTCCCTCTAGTAAGTTTAAGATAGCTCCACCTGACTTTTTTATCCTGCCTTATTCCATGCCACTTACTAAGAACACCATGAATTTGTGAAAACCATGATTGCAGGAGGGCCTGATTGAGCATTTGTAAAGGGTATAGTAAACGCTGTAGAACATTCATTTTAATGATGTTCATATGTCCCCACAAAGTTAACGGCAGTTTCAATCAGCATTTAAAATATTCTGCTAAGGTGTCAATGAGAGCATCTAAGTTAAGTTTTTTCATGATTTTGGACGAAGGGTGGAGATAAATCCTGAGATATTTCATTTTATCGGAGTTCCATTGTAAACCCATATGAGCCACATCAGCCTTCATGGTATGTTTATTAAGGGGAAGACGTTCCGTTTTTGTCAGGTTCAATTTAGAGTTTGAAAAAGACTCAAATTGAGTGATGATTTGGAATACAGCAGGGAGGGATTGGGTGGGATTGGAGATATGTAGAAGTAAATCATCTGCATATGCTGAGATTTTATATTCCTGGTTACCTATTACTATGTCTGTTACAAGTGAAGAACACTTAATTTTCCTAATGAGGGGTTCTAAGTAGAGATTAAAAAGATATGGAGAAAGAGGACAACACTGACAGGTACCCTGTGACTGGGAAAAGGGAATGGAAAGAACGCCGTTACATTGAATTTGAGCTGTCGGTGCTATGTAAAGAATTTTAACCCACTGGATAAATTCCATAAGGATATGGTATTTGGGAAGCAACAGAAAACGATACTCCCATGACACACTATCAAAAGCTTTTTCTGCATCCAGGGAAACAAGAGCCACCGGTATGTCAGAGTCCCTGGACGCAGAAAAAAGATAGGCTAGTTTCCTGAGGGAGCTGCATTCTTATATCATTTCTAAAAGTTTTTAAATAGAGGGTTTTGTTTGGGTAAGGTGGAGCAAGATACCATCTGCATAAACCATAATTTTGGAGTTAATAGGGCCTATTTGTATCCCATGTATTTCTGGGGCATTTTGAATGGAAGCTATAAATGGTTCTAAATATAAGTTGAACAATAAAGGAGATAAGGGACAATCTTGTCTGGTGCCAGACTCAAGGGGAAAACTAGAGGAAAGAACCCCATTGCTAAAGACTCAGGTGGTGGGAGCAGAGTATAGTATTTGAACCCAGGAGATGAATTTTTCTGGGAAGTGGAATCTATGAAGTGTTTTGAATAAAAATTGCCAATCTACCTTACTGAACGCCTTCTCTGCATTTTCAGAGACCAATGCCATGCCTTGGGAAGAATTCCTGGAAACAGAAAATATGTGGGATAGGTGACGAAGGTGATCTGTGGATGACCTCCTCACCATAAAACCCACTTGATGTACACTGATTAATGAGGGAAGAACTTGTTCTACCTGAGTAGCTAATAATTTGGCAAGGATTTTTACATCTGTATTGAGAAGAGATATTGGACGGTAACTGGAGGTCTGCGTTAAATCTTTATCTGGTTTGGGGATAAGTACTGTAGTGGCTTCTAACATTGACTGGTCAACATTGGCATCATTAAGCATTTTGGTGAACACCATTTTAAGTAGTGAGGCTAACTGTGGGACACAGTTTTTATAGAAATTAGAGGTGTATCCATCTGGACCTGGTGCTTTATCCAGAGGGAGGTTTTAAATTATCTCAATTATATCAGCTTCTATGAATAGTAAAATTAATTTTTCCCATTGAGTGGGTGATAGGGAAGGAAGAGGGATACCTGCTAGGTAGGTGTCTATTTCAGATTGTGGCTGTCGGGGAGTCATTCTTGAATAGAGAAGTTCGTAGTATTGTTCAAACTCCTTACTAATATCACCCGCCATCATCAGGGGAGGTTTTTGAGGGTTGTTCTTTATGGCTACGATACATTTATTTTTAAGTCGAAGAGCTAGTCATTTCCTGACTTTCTCCCTCTGCTCGGTATATGTTGTCTTAGTTTTTAGAAGTGTCCACTCTGCCTTTTCCCTTAAAAGTTCCAAGTAGGCGTTCTGGAGTTTTGTCAGCATTTCCCTCTCAGAGTCCGTGGTATGATCTGATAGATTTTTCTCCCTTATTCTAATTTGTTGTATTACATTTTTAGCCTCCTGGGTTTCTTTTTTTTTTCTTAATTGAGGTCCACTTTATGAATTCACCTCTGAGAAAGCATTTCAAAGCCCCCCATTCATTAGCCACAGACTGAGTGGAACCCCAGTTAGTCTCTTTAAACATTTCTATAGCAGATATAATATTATGTGTTACCTGTTGGTCCTTCAATAGCTGGTGATTAAGCCTCCAGAGAGAATTAGTACCCCAGTTTAGAGACAAGGAGAGAAGGCAGGTTACCACTGCATGGTCCGAACCCACTCCCGGTTGCATTCCACTGTCCATCAGGCCCTGAGTAAGTGACTTACTAATCCAGATATAATCAATTTGAGAGTCAAAGCCATGAACTGGAGAATGGAAAGTATACTCTCATGTCAATGGGTTGAGAGTTCACCAGGGATCACATAAACCTAGGTTATCAATTAGGTCCCTACAGGCTCTTTGAGCTGGTGAGAGGCCCCATGATCTCGTGCCTGATGATTTATCCAGTATAGGATCAAAGGGTAAGTTCCAATCTCCCCAATTACCATGGGTATATGCAAGTAGGGTGATAAACTATTAGTATGATCCATAAAAAAGGATGGGGAATCAACATTAGGTCAATATACACTACCCAAAAGTATTGTGTATGAATAGATTTTACCTACTAGGAAGACGTACCTTACCTCCTTGTCTCTTATACATTTTTCACATATAAAAGGGAGCTGTCTATTAATAAGAATGACTACCCCCTTACTGACACAGGAATTTCCTGAGGCAAAAACCTTACCCATTCGTTGCCTTCTCAAAAGCAGCTCCTCTGCTTGGTAAAGATGGGTTTCCTGCAGAAATGTAATCTCACTTCGCAAAACTTTAAGGTGTTTTAGGATTTTTATATGCTTATTGGGGTACCTTGCGCCTCTGACATTCCACAAGCCAAATCTGATTAAGTGCTTCATAATACTGTATTCATCCTCATGTAAATCTCCTTGAGTATGGCTATTTTAGAAATATTATACCAGTAATGTTTCTCCATATGAATTCTTGGCTGGCTCCAGTCCCAACTCCCAATGAAAAGTTGCAGTCTGAAATTCCCTTCTTGTGGTCCATTGCCTTCCCATTTCCTTCTCCCTGCTAGTCCCATAACAATATTCCCTTCCCCCATATACCAAAATCGCAAGATATGCCCAGCATAAAAAATGAAAAAAGTTCTACTCTGTTCTTGCATCCTGAAATGCACAATACCAGTTACTGAACTACCCCCCCTATCATATTGGTCCATGGTGATCAGCATTCTGGTGATGCAGCCATCACCCCAACCACCCATCTTCCACACACTATTACAGCCTATTGTAAGCCTAATTTAACTTATTCACCTATAATCTTCATATATGAACAACAAACCCTTATATTAGCCAATAGCTCTGCTTACTTGGGGTATACGTTGTAGTGCAATACTAACCCCTATCTCTGGGGTTGCTATAAAATTATGACCAATTGGGTGTAGCTTAATTCAACTACTACAACAAAAAACTAAGTCAGTATAACATAGGATATATGAAATCTTGTACATCTTACAATTTTCAACAAGGGCTAATTAGATCTCTACAGGAAATAACAACAACCTGGTTCTTTAAACAAAAAGATACTCAGCTGATCCTATAACGTGGAATCAGAGATTAATAATGCCATCAGAAGAGAACAAAAGTCTGATTTGAAACTGATCCTGTAACTAACAAATGGGTTAGAACAGAACCTAATTTACTATGTGCTGTGGTATCTTGGGGAACTGCTTCAGACCCAGTTAATAAGTACACTTAGCCCGAAAGGCTCCTTGCGGGTGGGGAACAGCTTTAAAAAACTGGATTTTGCAAAGAGACAGTCAGTAGTCCCATGCAGGTTTAAGTCCTGGTAAAATTGTTTTCTGTCTGGGCACTCGCACGGCATGATTTAAATTGGATGCAGGCATTATTTGCTCTGATTCCAATAGGCGATCTGCTTACTGTTACGAGCTTTCACCAAATCAGACACTTTAAGGTACAGAGATCAACACCATATATACTCTCAGGAGCCAGTCAGTGGTCCTTAAACAGTGCCAATCTCTTTTGCTTCAAAAGAGAAATAGTAGGATCTGGCTCCTCAAACGAAAACCAAGAATTATCAAGGAAAACTTGAAATTTAGTAGGATAAACCACACAAAATTAATTCCAGCAGCAATACACTTGGATACTATGGGGTGGAATAGGGTGCGGTGTTGGCGTACTGATGCTAGGATGTCCTGGGTTATTCAGACTTTCTTTCCTTCCCATAAAATCTCTTGAAATTCCTTTGTTTTCTGAAGGATATACTGCTCCTGGAAGTTAAGTAAGTGGTATATCAGAGGTCTAGGATTAGCCGTGGCAAGGGGCATGGGTCTGAGTGCCCGATGCACTCTTTCTAGCATATATGTAGTCCCAAAAGGAGACATACCAGCTGTTTTTTGGAGAAATTTCTGCATGAATAATAAACATCAGAGTCTTCTTCTCTTTCAGGGATGCCAATAATCTTGATATTATTGCGTTGGCTTCTCCCTTCCAAGTCCTCAGTCTTGTTTTCAAGTTTCCTGATGATTTGTTGGGTTGTGGTGGTCGATTCCTCTATCTTATCCATGGAACATACGCGGGCTGTGTTATCTCTTACCCTCCTGTTCATATCCTCCAAAGCCTCCGATATTGATTTTACTTAAGATACAAGGGATCTAACCTCATCACGGAAGGGCTGACACTCTGAAAAAAATCTCTCCAAACTTAAGGGAGTTTCTTCCACTGATTGTATAGCCAAGGCCGCAGGTTGTTGAGAGCGGGCTGGAGTAGTTGTGCTTGCCCTGGGCTTTTTGGGCTGTTTTTCTTGAGTGACTGGCGGCGTATGTCTTGGAGCTGCCAATCGCATCTCAGCTTCCATTGCAGTTTAAAAGCCAATCTTAAGGCTGTTCTGCATGTAGTAGCAAAGAAATAGCTCTGTTTGGAACCCCAAATAAGGTTAGATTAATGAGTTTTAAGTAGATTCAGAAGTCGTGTGAGCGGAGCACTAGCGAGATGCGTCTTACCCATTCAGCTGCCTCACCTGACTCCTCCGTTACATTGAAATTATAATGCAATCATTACATTACTTCATAGGTACATACCATTGCCTATCTGACATATTAGAGAACAGAAAAAGAACAGCAGGTTGAAGTGGGTGTGTATGTGCTGAAGTGTGCATTCGTATCCATGGCTACAGAAGTGGTGGACCATGATGATTGAGATTTCTTATGTTATCTGCAGAGAGCTGTATGTTGTTTGTCTTACCTGATGATGGCTGTCTCTGGTTGCTTGTGTTGCCTTGCCCTTTCACTGTTTGTTGGGGGGAATGAGGAGTTAGGCTTGGAACTCTAACCTTGCATTTCCCTCCTTTTGTCACTTTAATCTGAACTCTAACTGATCCATTATTGAAGTTGTTCACAAAGAATATATAGATATAGATGATAAAGGCTTTAGAGGCCACTCATATATTCAGTATATGATAAAGGAATGAAAGGAAATTTGACACCATACACTTCCTCCTTAAATCAGAACTGATCTCAATTCTTTCATGGTGTTTTGCATCATTGGGGCATGTTTAATTTTTCATTTTCATTATATTTATGATAGTCCACCTCTAGTCTGCACATTAAGAAAGGTCAGGTGAGTGGATATATTTTTCTGTGCATATAGCCTAGCTGAAGTGACACAGACCAGTAGTGATATTATGGTGCACATATGCAAAATCACTGAGCAGTTGAAAATGCCAGAAGCGTTAGGAAGACTTCCAATCATGCAACATCCTAAATTCAGTTTTGGGGCTTCAAGAATCTTACACAGAAAACATTTTGTTTCCTCATTTGTGAACTTTCCAGAAAGCTGTGCAGTAGAGAATGTAAACAGAAAATGAATTATGTATGCATTCTGTAGTTTTCTTGATAGTAGTAAGGTATAGTAAAACACAAACAGATTAAATGTTCTTTGCAAAAAACTATGTTAACGCACCAGTTAGGGTGAAACTTAATGCCAAAAAAATTCAGGAAATGTGGAGTTAGGGTTTCAAACCCTAACTCCCCAACCCCACTCCCCAAGCAGCAAAAGGAGAAAACAATAGGGTTCAGGGTCTTTGGAGTTTTCACAAAATCAGTAGTGAGGTCTTCCTTGGGGTTATCAATCCTAATGCCTACCCCATTTCTTAAATAAACAATGTCAGATGTGATGTCTATTCTTCACACAAGGAAGACCCCACCAGTGATTTGACAAAACTCTGGAGACCCAAACCCTTAATGACTTTTCCTTTTTCTGCTTGGGAGGTGAAGGTAGGGAATTCGGGTTGGACACAGAAGAAAGGCCTCAAATTTGATATTATACTCAGAGAGCAGCAAGTAATCCATGCTGCTTTAAAGGACTTTAAAGCTACAAAGGGGCAGGACAAGCAGTTGCTGGTCCATGCAGAAAATACGGACCACCAACTCAATGTAACAAATGGAGCAGGTTTACAGCACAGCCATAGGGCATCAGAGCCAAAACTGACTTCACCGAAACAGGGCCTCACGTCAATCATTGTGTGCTTCCTCAGATATACCACAATAGAGGGGCTATTATACAAAGCATGACTGAAAAAACATTTACAATGGTAAGCCTTTAGGATTTTCCTAGACAAATGACTATCCCACAAAAATTATGCAACTTCAAAGAGCCTATATTCCTCCACTGCAGATCCTACAAAAATAAACTCCCTACTCTGCAAAACTCAGTGTCCAGTACACAGATGGCCAGCATATAGTACATATGACATAACTCAAGATGCTCAGCGAGATGTGCTCAAGAGAGTTGATGTCCTACTCTTCAACACCACAGAGACTCCACCTTGTCAGCACAGTGGCAATGCCAGCTGTCTTCAGTCACATGGAAGTAAAAGCAGTAGTAAAATATTTTATTCATGAGTTCATGAACAAGAATAAGCTCAACTGAGTCAAGCCTCACTTACAAGAAGGTCCCATTTCACATTTTCAATAATAGAGCACTACAGGTTCCAATAACAAAATAGGCTTAGTCTAGACATAAGTGTAAGACTGCATTATACATATACATATACATACACATATCCACGGACAATATACAGGTCAAGAGTCAGGGGCTGAGGCAGGGCCGAGCACTCCACCACTCAACAGCAACAATTAATTGACTTGAATGGGAAGGTTTGCCTGTTTGCAGATGACACAAAACTCTACAACAGAGTAGACACACAGGAGGGAGGGAAAGGTATGGAAGGGGACCAGAAAAAACTTAAAGAATGGTCCAGGGACTGGCAGTTAAAGTTTAATGCCAAGAAGTGCAAGGTTATGCACATAGGAAAAAGAAACCCAGGGATAAAGTACACACTGGGAGGGCATCCGTTAGTGGAGACAAAGACAGAAAGAAACCTTGGCGTAGTCATCACGGATGACTTAAAGGTTGGAAAACTGTTTGAAAAGGCAGTAGAGTGGGCAAGTGACATCATTGACCACATTGGTAGGGGAATTACAAGAAGAAAGTGTGAGGTTATAATTCCTCTCTATACGTCCTTGGTGAGGCCACATTTAGAGTACTGTGGTCAGTTTTGGAGGCCCCATCTCAAAGAAGACATAGACTGCCTGGAGATGGTACAGAGAAGGGTTGCAAAGATGGTGCATGGACTGCATCTTGAGCTATATGAGACAGGACTTGGGGAACTAAGTCTGTACACCCTTGAGCAGAGAACAGAGGGAACATGATTAAAACTGTTAACTACTTTAAGGGGATCAAAACAACACTAGCAGAAAACCTCTTCCAGCAAAACAAAGATGTGCATATAAGGGGGCATAACTTGCATCTGGTGGAAGGCAGGTTCAAAGGCAACCTCAGGTAGTACTTCTTTACAGAAAGAGTCATAGACCCATGGAACAATATCAGATATGATTTCAGACCATACAAAATTTCTACCATGTTGCAACAGCTAAGGAATCCAGCACCAGCTAAGTAAAAAACTGTCTTTTCCAATAATAAAGGCTGCATACACTAAACTAGGAGCCACAGTGCTCCTCAGGTTGTATTTCAGTATTTACACTGAGAAATGATCCTTTTGTAGAATAGCTTGGGCAAAAAATACTTATAAGGCCCAGACATTAAAATCTAATGAGCCACTGAACTTGATTCTTACCAGGGAAACATTTGCATTATACTGGGCGATGGAAGGGACCACTGAACGTCAGAGAAACATTTATTTTATATTGAGAGGGTGATCAGGTTGGGTGAGGGACTACTGGACACCAGGGAAACTTTTATTTTATATCGGGCAGGTGATTGGGTGGGGGAGGAACCACTGGATAACATGGAAACTTTTATTTATATTGGGCAGGTGATCAGATGGAGGAGGGACCACTGGACACCAGGGAAATGTTTACAGATATCGAGGGATCGGGTAGGGGGAGGGACCACTGAATATCACCAGGGACAAGAAATTACACCAAGGAGCATGAGTGAAAGAAGCATAGAAGCATAGAAACAGTCAGCAGATAAGGACCTCCTGGCCCATCTAGTCTGCCCGTAAGCCTTTGTACTGGATTACTGCTTCCAACTCACCCACTGCTGTACCTCTATGGTTCTCCTATGCCTGTCCCAAGCATGCTTGAATCCATCCACAGTGCTCGGTCCCACCAACTCCTAAGACAGACTATTCCATGCATCCACCACCCTCTCTGTGAAGAAGAACTTCCTCACATTGCCTTTTAACCTCCCTTTCACATTCACTCACACTCCTCAACCCCAATTTTAAATTTGCAAGTAAACCACTAAACAAGATATCAAGTTCTAACTTTCCTAGGAAATCTCTTTAGACCAGTCTCTATATACTCAGGAACTTTAAAAATTTGAACTTTAATATTTTTTTCCTCACACCAGAGCAAACCGCTATATCTTTTAAAATATTGACAGCCACACACTCTCCAGTCTAGTGAACTGTAGCCCTTCTGCACATACAGTAAGTTATCTCAGAGCCCGATTTTGGAGCAATAGCAACATAAAAACATAGACTTTGACGGCAGATAAGTTCCACTTGACCCACCCAGTCTGCCCATTTCCCTGCCTATTGGATAAGCTGCAGATTCTAGTTAACCAACAGCCTACTTACTGCAATCCCCCACTATAATTGCCTTATGTCTGTCCCATGGAAGGCGGTTCCCTGCTTCCACCCCTCTCTCCATGAAAAATAATTTCCTCACATTACCCCTGAGCCGTCCCCCCTCTATCTTTAAATTGTGCCCTTGTCTCTATACACATCTCTTTTCTGAAAGATGTTACCTCCTGGACTTTGTTGATTCCTTGAGGTACTTAAAGTTTCTATCATGTCCCCGTCCCTCCTTTCATCAAGGGTATACATATTAAGCTCTCTCAGTCTCTCTTCATATGGTTTCTGATGTAGACCCTGCACCATTTTAGTTGCCCTCCTTTGGACTGTTTCCATCCTGTCTATGTCCTTGCATAGATGAGGTCTCCAAAACTGCATGCAGTACTCCAGATGGGATCTCACCAACTGTCTGTACAGAGGGATAACCACTTCCCTTTTTCTACTTGTGACGCTCCTCCCTATGCATCCCAGTATCCCCCTGGGTCTTCTTAATGACTTCTCACATTGCTTACCCACCTTTAGGTCATCTGATATGACTACACCCAGATCCCTTTCCATTATTGTTGTTGTTAGTACCTCCCCTGCTATTGTGTACTCTTCTCCTGGATTTTTATTTCCCAGGTGCATTACTTTGCACTTTGCATTGAATCTAAGTTGCCATATGTCTGACCATTCCTCCAACCTTGCCAAGTCCCTTCTCATCCTTTCTAACTCCCTTGTGTATCAACTCTGTTACAGATCTTTGTGTCATCTGAAAAGAGGCATACCTTTCCTTCCAGACCCTCTGCAACGTCACCTATAAAGACGTTAAAGAGGACTGGACAGAGTACTGAGCCCTGAGGTACTCCATTAGTAACCCCCCTTTCTTCAGAATGTGTTCCATTCACTATTACCTTCTGTGTCCTGTTGTGCAGCCAGTTTGCCACCCAGGCTACCACCCTGGGACCCACTCCCAGGCTGGCTAACTGATTATTAATCTTTTGTGCGAGACGGTGTGAAATGCCTTGCTAAAGTCTAGGTAGGCCATATCCACAGCCCTCCCTGGTCTATTACTTTGGTCACCCAGTCAAATAAATCGATTAGATTCATCTGACATGACTTCCTGCTGTGAATCCATGCTGCTTTGGGTCCTGTGTCCCGCTGGCCTCTAGGTACTGAACAATTCTTTCTTTCAGAAGTGATTCCATAATTTTCCCCACCACTGAGGTCAAACTAACAGGTCTGTAGTTTTTCTGCTTCTGCCTTGCTCCCACTTTTGTGAAGGGGAATCACATCTGCCCTCCTCCAGTCCTCAGGTACCACCCCATCTTCCCATGATTTGTTAAAAATTGTGGTTAGTGGTGTCACTAGGTCCTCCCTTCGCTCTTTTAGGATTCTAGGGTGAATCCCATCAGGCCCCATTGCTTTGTCCACCTTGAGTTTTAGGAGTTCTTTCAGGACTCTTTCTTCTGTAAATGGACTGACGTCAACCCTACTACCCAGAGTGCTTCTATTGTTTGGTTTAGGTAACTCCTCCTCTTCTTCTTTTGTGAATACTGAGCAAAAGTATTCATTCAGTATCTCTGCCTTTTCACTGTCTCCCTCTGCCCAACTCTCCTCTCCTTTATTAATCTTCACTATCCCTCCCTTAACCTTTCTATGCTCCCTAATGAACCTATAAAAGGTTGTATCCCCCTTCTTAACTGAATTGGCTATTTTTTCCTCAGTTTGGGCTTTTGCTTTTCTGACTGCCTTCCCCACTTCTTTCTGCTTTAATTGATACAGTTCCCTGTCGTGCTCATTCTGTGATTCCTTATACTTTTTGAATGCAGCCTTTTTCTCCTTAGCCTTCCCTGACACCTCTTTTGAGAACCATAGTAGTTTTTTACAAAGGCTTGTTGCCTCCATGATGGCAGTTTTGATTTTTCTCCATTGTTCTTCCACCCCTCCTTTCTGCCCATTTGCTAATGCATTCCTCAGGTATTCACCCATTATGCCAAAGTCAGCCCTTCTAATGTCCAGTATTCTTGACTTTGTATGGCTTGTCTCCATGGTTGTGTTTATTGTGAAGCACACTGTGCAGTGGTTGCTTGTTCCCAGATGTCTACTGACTTCTAAATTTGTGATCTCTCTCCATTTGAAGTACCAGGTTTAATATTGCTCCTCCCGAGTGGGTTCCACCACTAGCTGTCTAAGGCATGCCCCTGTAGGGCATCGAGAATGACCCTGCTTTTGGATGTGGCTGCAGTCCATGTCATCCAGTTAACATCTGGCATATTCAGGTCCCCATCAACAGTATCTCCTTTTTCAACCATTTTAGAATGCCCTCTATCATTTTCTTGTCCATTTTCTCCCCTTGAGACGGGGTTCTGTATACAACCCCTGTTCGGATTGTGATGCCATTCCCTGTCTCCAAGGTGACCCAGAGTGCCTCTTGTCCTCCCCTTTTACTTTTTAGTTCTGTATCTTTGATCCCTTCCCTTATGTAGAGAGCTACTCTACCTCCTCTTTTACCCTCCCTGTCCCTTCTGTAGATTGTGTACCCTGGTATGTTGACATCCTAGTCATGGTTCACCGTGTACCATGTTTCTGTGACTGCCACTATATCCAAGTGTTCCTCTTCCATCAGGGCTACTAGCTCTGGAAGCTTGTTTCCCAGACTATGGGCATTGGTACTCATTGCCCTCCATTTAATGTTGGCTTTATCCTTTTTTACCCCATCCCTACTCTTATTGTCCTTGTCTATTTTTTCCATTTACCCCTGTCCTGCCCTCTGTCAAGCTCTGTACCTCAGTGTTTACCCTACTACCTGCCATGTTTTGTGAGGAGGCTTGAACTTTCTTGTTTCCTATCAGCACCCCCCTTGGCTAGTTTAAAAGTTTGCCAAGGAAGCCATTAAACCTGTCACCTATGAGCTTGTTTCCCTTCCTGGAAAGATGCAGACCATCGTGCCAGTATAGACCTTCATCTCTCCAGGTGGACCTCCAGTCCCCAATGAAGCCAAAGCCCTGTGCTCTGCACCAGTTTTGCAACCATTCATTAAACTGCATGTTGTGCAGTACCCTAGCCTCACCCCTGCCAAAGACTGGCAGCACCTCTGAGAAGGTTACCGTGCTTGCTACCTGTCTGAGGCTCCTCCCCAATTCCACAAATTCATCCTGCACTGCACTGATCTCATGCCTAGCTAGGTCATTTGTCTTGAGGTGGACAATGATATCTAGTTCCTTCTCCTGTGATGCTGCTTTTGCAATCCTGAGGATTTGCTTCCAGTCCCTCCAAGCCATGGCACCAGGCAGGCACCTTACTTCCCTCTCCTCTCCCTTCCCCAGGTCTATACCCCTAACAAATGAGTCCCCTATCAGAAGCTGTTTCTTCCCCTGTGGTGTCCTTTGCCAATCTTTTGTGGGTCTCCCCTGTGGCTGTCCCTAGCATTCTTCTTGGTCTCCACTGAGGGTGTCATCATAGAGGAACCTTGATTTGCCAGACTGACATATAATTTGTGTAGAGGTACAACTCAGGGGCTATGCCTCCTTTCCACCACCCTTACCCTCCCAGAACCTACTGTGGTCCATCAGCTCTTCACACATGGCAACCTCTGAGGCAGTGGTTGTGGAACCGGTGCTCTTTGGGTGGGGGAGGCCTCCTTAGTCCTTGCCAGTTCAGCCTGGAAGTGGACAACCTCCTCCCTCAGAGCTGACAGTTGCCTGCAAATAGGGCAGCAATGCAGGTTCCAGAATGTCTCCCAGAAATCTGCTGCCCCATAGCCAGTGCATTGCACCACTCCTCACATGTCCCTCTTCCTTATAATATACAATGAGCAAGATATAAAATATTTTTTTTGTTTGTTTGTTTGTTTTTGGTGTGTACTTACCCTTCATGCACTGTGCTGAGTTATTAAGAACATGACAGTTCTGCCCCAAGACCTGTTGAGAAAGTGATGTCAGAACCTTGGCTATAAAGGAAATGCCATGCCTGGGGTGGGCAGGGTGAGGGGAAGGGTGGATGGGTAGGCCACAACCACTGATGACTGTTAGAAACAATCAAATACACCACTGCTCCACCACCCTGGTGAGTACTACCCTTTATAGTAAGTCAACCAACACCACAATTTACTAGACCACTGCTCCTACACAAACCACTCTACTGAGTCCAGGGATAAAAATGAACTCACTGCTCAGCCAGCAGGACACTTCTAAAATGTTGCACAAATATCCTTCCAAATCCTAGGTCTCTAGCACAGGAATCAAGCAACTTCAGTTGTATTTCACCCCCTCTGGTTATAAAATTACTACACTTTAATGGAATCCTGCAGTTCTCTTCTTAATGCCAATAAGAAAAAATGAAACTTTCTGTAGAAAGCGTAGCTTACCTCCTTAACAAGTCCCCAACAATATTATGTTTTACCAGGTTCCCAGTTCCTCAAATGTGTTCTAGTTTGTTCTCTGCAGTATAGCTAGTTTCTCAGCTTCCAACAGAAGCAGGCAAGTCTTTTCTGGAGCAGACATGGAAAAGGTAAAAACATGATTTTTCAAATGTAAATAGCTTAAAAACTACAAAACTCCCAAACATCTACCCCCAGGAAATGCTTCCCGATCAACCTATACAACCACACAAAATTTTACAATTTAAAGATTTATCGTTCTTTGTCTAGACAGGAGCAAACATTCAGAAAAAAAAAACATTGACATCAATGGGAAAAACCTTTTTCACACTTTAATATCTCTAACAATACTAAACAGATTTACGTGAGACTTTCAGGAACTGTGAATTCTTCTATGTACAACTAATCCTGAAAGTGTCATCTAAATCTATAAAACTGTTTTTTCTACAAGAAGCAAACAAAAAATTGAGTTTAACATAGAACTCAGCAGCCACCCTAAGTATAAGGGCACTACCAAACCCCTATAATAATATTTCCACTGTAGTATCATGTGATCAGAGTGCTAAAGAGGAATGTCCTTCCTATTTTGGGGAAATTCAGAGCCATGGTTTCAAGATTCTTTACACAGAAAATGGAATGAAAATGAAATATTTTGATTTATAAAATGGGCAAAGGATTTCAAGCAATCTGATTGGTTGTTAGCCATGCATTAGATGTGTCTAATGCACATCTAATACACATCTAATATTTAGAATACACAGGCCCATTTTATAAGCGCAATAAGCCACTCCGGGGATGTGCATTAGATAGTTCTAATGCACGGCTAGGGGACTGGATGCACTCGGCCTCTGGCTTCGTGCCTCACTACATCCTCCAAACTGTGCATTAGAACTGTTTAATGCACACCCCGTTATGTCTTATTGTTTATGTAACTGTGAATTGAACCCAAAGCCTCAGGATACTGCCTTAGTGCTCTACCATTCATCTACTAGACTCACTTTGAAAGCCTTCTTGCAGTCATTTTCATTCTCCAATTGCAAATCTGGCATCTAAGAACCATGGAGATGGAAATGGCCATTTAAACATGGTAGTTCAGCAGATAGAGCCCTGAGTGTGACTTTTTTGGTATGTTTTAGAATTTCTGTTTCGGAAAGGCATTGAGCAAAGCTCATTTCCAAATGTAACCTAGGAGAACAGGGAGGTGAAGTGGCTTACCCAGTTTCACACAGTACACAGGTGACAGTTGTGGGTTTCCAACCCAAGACACCTGAGTCTCCAGATTCACATCTTAGTACTTTAAGCCGCTAGGCTACACTGCTACTTTGATTTTAGTGAGCAACTAGCAACCAAAAAGTTTAAACTGATCAATGTTGAAAGTAGGCATAATATTAAAATAATTACCAACACTTAACACTCAGGATCTAAAACATCCATTACAAAGAGTGATGCTATGGTGAACGTGAGCAAAATCACTGATCAGTGGAAAATGCCAGAAGGTTTGGAAGAAATCTGATCATGCAAGATTCTAAATTCAGTTTTAGGGCTTCAGGCATCTTACACAGAAAAAAATGCTATTTTCCTCATTCGTGAACTGTCCACAAAGCTGTGCAGTAAAGAACTGAAGGCATGTGCATCTCTAATTACCCAAAGTTATGGAATCACCCTTATGTTTAAACAATATGCCCATGACAGCATTGGATATTTAATCTGGAACCCTATCAACATGTGATGCAAGGCTATATATTTCCACCCGATCAAGAACGTATCATTCTGATCAAGATTTATAGCATTAGGACATAAGGATGTTTTTTTTTCTTTATCAAGGAGGTGGTGGACCAGTAGAACAGTGCACACTGAGTTGTTTACGATGGCTCAGTAGCAGACCTCAAGGACAAGTTGGGGTAGACAAAGTGGTACTTAAGGGAAGCAGGAATATGAAGTGTCAGTAGAAGAGGGGAGCTTGTAAAATAAGACACAAAAGAGAGCAGACTACATAGATGAAAGTCCTTATCTAGACTTAACCATACACTTAACCAAACTGACCACATTCCATCTTTCTCCTGTGGCCCCCAAAACACTAGGCACTTACAGGTACTTCCTTAGCACTTCGCCTTGTTCATGTCTACTTTCTGTTTAACTGTGGACTTCTCCCCTCTGCCTGTTCTGTCCATACTCATAATCACACTCTTACCTACCTCCTTTTTGTTTTGTTTATACTCATAATCACACATTACCTACCTCCATTTTGTTTTCTCCTCCACCCATGTCTTCTTCATGTGGTACCCTCACTCTCCCTTTTTGCTTTCCCTTAGTTATTGTAACAATGTGATTGCTGATCTTTAAAGCCTCTCCACTGTTGAAATCTTGTATTCACAGTCTTATATTTATTTGTGGATAGTTGTGCATTGTATGTATTCCCCAGCGCTGAAACCTCTCGTTATATTGTATCTGGTGATTTTTCGTGCAAAGTATGTATTCTGCAACTCCGTTAGTGCTTAGTAACTGTATGTGTCCTAATTGTCCAGGACCACCTTGTAAACGAGCTTGCTCAAGGGTGATTTTGCCTGGTTCAATAAAGTGTTGATTGATTGATTAACTGTGTGTATGTATGTATGTATAATATCTATGTATCTGTGATATCAGTCCTCAGTTGTTTTTTTTTTGGGGGGGTGCATCTTCTCTAAACTGAATTACAAGTTTGCATGATTCAGTGCCAGACTCAGGGATTTATTCTTGCACCCCTGGTCTCAGAGGCTGCAGCTCTAACCCTTCTGCTAAAAAGAAAACTCCTTTTAACCATGGTGTTAGACTGGCTCTTGTCCTTGTATCTGCAGTAATGCACTTTGAACCTGTTTTTCTGATGTTTTCAAAACCTTGTTCTTCATGTTTCAGAGAATTTAGAATCTGTTTTTCTTAACATTTCAGAAATGTGAAGAGCAAGGTTGCTCTCTAAACCAACACAGACAACAGACAGCATTGGGCGCTGATTCAAAATTTGCAGTTTGAAACTCAGTAAACCATATTTCCCTATTGAAAAACAGGGTCAAATTGTATTATAAAAAAAATAACATAGCCCCCCGCTTCATTGAGAACTCGTCAGGCTCTCAGTGCCTTGTTAGTTTGACAGTGAACTAACTCGATGTTGAGAATATGTTCATTCTCAACAAAGTGGGTTAATTATTATACATTATACAATGCCAAGAAAGAATGCTATCATCTGATTGGTCAGACTGTGACTGGACCAGTGATGTTATCCCAGTACAACATCACGGGTCTAGTTCCAGCCCTCTGATGACCACATCAACTGTTAAAGAAATCACTGCATGCATGCCGAGGTCCACTTCAGCTATCCCCTATCGAGAGCCCACTTCTCTTTTTCCCCACTCGCAGATCAGTACCCACGAGCAGTTACAACCACACTGGCACAATGCTGCACCTCACCCCATATTCTCCCACAAAAACATCTTTTAATACGAAAAAAAAGCTGTTATCTGAAATGACATTTTCATCGCATTGGGCGGTCACGCGAGCACTTTGAAACAGCCGCTCATCACTCAGTGCGCAGACCACCCAGTTCCTCAAAGAAACAGTCACACTGCTGGGGAAAATTAAAACAATTCAAACAAAGCCATGAACAAAATGGCTGACTACAGTACCTCTGATCCGACTTGAAATAGCGAGCAATACAGGAAGTAGGATCGTGGTTACTAAACTCATCTGCAGCTCCTGATCCACTTTCAAAACATTGCGGCTTCCACATTAGTAATTAAAAAAATATTATATACGGTCACCTTCAGACAATCCATGAAGTACAGCAGGACCAGGACCAGCTCAAAGAAACACAACTAAGTACTTCCCTTGTTTGTTTGTTTTTTGTGGGGGGAGGTTCTCAATAAACAAATCCAGAGAATCACAGCACAAGGACACACCGAAAAGGGAATACTCACAACTATATAAGTGTAGCACCACCTGCTGGACAACACAGATACTAAGGATTCTTTTGCCACTAGGTATACCTCCACTGGCAAAAAACTAAGAAAAAAGTATTTTAAACATATTTTTCACATTTTCATTTTATTAAAACACGATGAGCCATTGTATAATAGCAATAATGCACTCCAGGGTGTGAGCTGTGCTGGGGTAACATCACTTCTGGGGTGATTAGTCACACTCAGCCTGTGGCCTCGTGCCTAATCATCCCAGGCATGACATGATCCCAGCACAACACACACCCTGTCATGCATTATTGCTTAAATAACACACACCCTGTCATACCTTATTGCTTAAATATTCACTATCAACACCAGATAACACTCTGCATGTTATCACTAATTCTGTATACACTATATCACTTCCTCTTTTTTCACCACCTGATGGCACTTTACATAGGTTCTTACAACTAGGACGTTATCTTCATCACCAGTGTAAAATTAATAACTTCTAGATATTGAGACACATTGTCTGAGTAGTGCAGAATACTTTGTGTTTTTTTAATTTGGTAATTATAAATCACAACATCATTCTTAGCGCATCAGGATTGTTTATTTCTTAAACATTCCAGGTATTCTTATACCATAGGAGGGTGTCTTATGCAAATAGTTCTAAGTTCAGTTTGAATAGTCCATTTCCAACAAAGGGGATCCTCTAATATTCTGCAAAATAAAACAGTTTAATTTAAAGTAAAATATTTTTTAAACAGAAGTGTTTAACATGATTTGTAATATGTTTACATGTACTATTTCTGCATCTCTTATGGTTTTAAAAATGTCTTCTCAGGTCCTTTGTTTGCCAGAACTGTTCAGCTTTACTTCAGAGTTCTCGCACCCAAAGACCTCAAGAATGCACTTTATAATCATAACAGACATAGCAGCTGTTCATATGAACATAAATCAGAGGTAACTGTACATACAAACGTATATCACAGACTGCTGTTCTTTCATATAAACCTGTATCAGAGGTAACTGTACATATAAACGTATATCAGAGGTAATTGTACATATAAACCTATATCAGAGGTAACTATACATATAAACATATATCAGTGGTAGCTACATATAAACATATATCAGAGGCAACTGTACATATAGACACATATCAGAGGTAACTGTACATATAAACCTGTATCAGAGGTAACCATACATATAATATATCAGAGGTAACTGTACATATAAACTTAGATCAGCGGTAACTGTACATATAAACTTAGATCAGCGTTAACTGTACAAATAAACATATAATAACTGGTGACTCCCATTATCAACCCGTTTTTGAGTACTCTAAAAAGTCATAAAAAAAACTTGTATCAACCTGCGGGTTGATATGACTTTTACAGTCTCGGGCCGGGTTGTCTCCAGCTGATCCAGAACAATTAAACAGTGTGCAAGAATTCAGCAGTTTCGGCGCTCAACACATCTCGAAAGTACTACTAACCGTTTTCCCCACATGAACAGCTGTTCTAAGAATAATTCATACCTTTCCCTGAAAGCAATCACTCTTCTAGTTTGTCCCAAAACTTGCCTTATGTTCCAGAAAATCCTCTTTTACCAGCAAGAACTCTTGTGTCTAATATGAAATTTTACACAGTCCCTAACCTTAGCTTTAACCCCACAAATCTCCATATAGCGACTTTGACCCATGTTGCTGTGACAACTCACTTCAGATCCTCGATCAGCTCTCCAATAGAACTGTTCCTTATAGTTTTAAAACTGTAATTTGGGCATAGTTTAAGTTGGGTTTGATGACTGCATAAACCCCAGTGTCACGGCAACCAGTAATGACCCCGATCCATATAAAAGACGAATCCAGGACCAATAAGGTAACGAAGTTTGCTGTGTCACTGCCATCGTTCTTTTGCACCAGTTATTATAAAAAATAAAACACATGTGTGGGGGTGATCTGCAGTTTTTTTTTTCACACCCTCGGTGTGTGAAAATATAGAAACCTCTCGAGCTTCGCTCTTGAGGTTTCTATATTATCACACACCTTGGGTGTGTAAAAAAACTGCATATCACCCCCCTACATGTGCATTATTCTCTATATATCAGAGGTACAGTAATTGTACATATAAACACATACCAGAGGTAACTATACATATAAACCTATATCAGAGGTAACTGTACATATAAACCTATATCAGAGGAGGATACATGCAATCCTCCCAGTGGTGATTCTACTAAACTACTGAAAAAATACTAAATACTTCACTACCAAAATTCCCCTAGAGGTCTTATCTTTAACTCATAAACTATGGACTGGAATTCTAAAGTATGAGACTGAATTTACTGTGCGTTATACAGTAGTACTCACTCTCCTCCTTAGTGGAAAGGATTCATGAGCCCTACTACTTAGCTGTCTCTGGATGTTAGGCAGAGGAAACTGGTAAGTGTACTCATTAATATAAGAAGGGATGCAGGAGAAGGCTAAAGCTTGGAGAAGCATGAAGACATCATGATCTGGTGTCCCAGAGGACGGGAAAAAATGGTAAAAGGGCCCATCACACTGCAAGATGCTGACAACCAGATCCCAAAGTCACTAGGGCCCGTCTTGAGAAGCCCCACATTCCTCAGTGTTCTCTCTCTGTCTCCTAGTTTCTCAGCATGCATCTGCATCCCTCATTTTCTCTATGTCAACCCCACCATCTTGCCCCAACCAAAGGCAGAAATGGGTCCCAAAGACAGGAACTCTGGAAGATCTAGAGGGTTGAGTACCAGCTTGAATGAATGCCCTTCATAAAGTGGTAGTGAGACTGGCAAAGATTAGAAACATAAAACTAGATAATGAAATGGTTCCAAAACAGTGTGAGTATCTGCAAGATACTGTCACAGTCTAGTGGCTATGAGAAGGATCAGATAATCTAATCTGCTGTCCACTCACCTGTTGTTTCTTGACCCAAACTGTTTTACTTCTCCATTGTGAGTTACAGTACATCTCAGAATGATGCCAAACTGCTAATTAATGTTTTTTTTTCAGAATGCCTGACCCTGCAGCCATCACTAGTTGATTTAGACAAATGTATAAGTAGAGTCTGGAATGGATGCTGTCTGTCCCATCTATGTCATCATGTTTATTGAAACACAGAAATGGCAGACCCACAGATCAAATGGAAACGCAACTTATGCTCCAAGCTAGATTTAATTGTAGCTTTCAATCCCATCTTTTTTCAGTAACCTCTCAGGATTTGAAAGTTCACCTTGACCAAACACGGTTTGCATCCACACCCATAACATTTTCAAACCATGTTTGACAACCGTGTTTAAACCCTGATTGTATCAGGGCTTTGGTACAATTTTCAACACGGTCTGAAAACAAGCATGCTTACAGTACCTCAGTGTGGATGGGTCTGGTACCGTGTTGTAGCCTCCGCTGTCACTGTAGTCCTTCAAGGAGCCATAATTCACTGCTCCCTCAATGCAACAGGGATTGGAAACCATATTTAATGCCATGGGTTTGCCTTTTAAATGTGGACAAAATTTGTAACTGTGGTAAAACACAGTCGGACAAGTGTGGACATACAAGCATGGTACGCTTTAAAATGTTTTTAAAAATGTTATGGCTGAACCGTTTTCTGTTCAGAGTGGACAAGGCCTTAGAGTGCCCTGCTCTTCATACTGTGATTTCTTTAGAAGTTCACTAGTGGCTGAAATAATAATGAATAGAACACCAAAAACTTTGTTGTGTCACTTTTTTTTTTCTTTGTTTAATATGTACTGTAGTCCAAATTCAGACAACCGATAAGTAACACGTTTTATGTTCTTAGTATTTTTTTTCATTGTCTTTGTCAGAAACATTTTCCCCACCTTTCACCCAAACAGGCTGAGACATAGTGGGAAGGCTTTAAGCTTGAGGTTCAATGGGCAGAGCAACAATGTCACTCCCCCATCAGGCGTTAAAAGGCCACTCCCCCTGGACTGTTCCAGGATTAGTTTTTCATTGCATCCAGAGGCGCCACCTTCCTTGGCTCTGAAGCTGTTTTGTTTTCCACATGCCTCCAGCTGCTCTTTTCCATTTCACTGTCTGCTCAGTGTTCACTCACTCCATGCACCCATGGCACCCAACCGATGCAGCTTTGTGAGGCTCCGGGATGTTCTCCGCCAGCCCATCATTGCAGCTGCTTGCGGCTGTTCATTTCTTCCTTCGCTTCTCTGTTCTCTCTGCCGCTCCCCTATTGGCCACTGTTCACATCCCCGCTCCTGTTTTCATCCCCCATTGCCTCTTCCCCTTACATCTCCTCACTTCTTTCCTTCGCTTCTCCTGGCCATCGCATCTTTCTCTGTTGCTGGAGTTTTCTCTTGCTGGGAAGTCTGATCTCTTGCTCTGTTTTGCAGGATGGCTGGTGTTATCCCTGCTCTGCTCCCACCACTGATACTCATAGCTGCATGAGCACTTCTGGGTGCGGCATCATGCCACAGCTCTCCTTTTCCATGGCTTCTTATCTCCTCCACTACTCTGTCTAGCCTTCCTCACAGCGTTTTTCCTCCCATTCTCCCTCCACATCCCCTTCAGGTATGGTCTCTATCAGTGTTATGCTAATGTTTTAATTTTTTTTTTCTGACATTCTTCACACTGTGCAGCACAGCTATATTTACTGGCTTGCTTCTGTGCTAGCCTTTTTGATCAGAGTCTGGTCTGCACCTTTTCTGCACTCATTGTGACATGTTTAAAGGTGCCCTGCATTTTTCTCGCTCTCCTCTGCTTCTGTTGCCTCATATTAAGAACAGATTGTACTCCATGGACTCCCAGGGCAGGATTAAGGCATAGGCAACATAGGCACTGGCCTAGGGCCCCTACCGGACAGGGGGCCCCCCAGCAATCCCCAATATATATTTGCTGTATATCCTTTTCTTCTGCCTAAGCTGTATGTTTTTTGGAAAGGACTTAGCCACTGAGTAGGTCAGGGGCTGAACTGTGACATGACTCTCACCTCCCTGATTAGGTGTTAAGTGCAGCTGACAGCTTCAGGGGCCCCCAGCCAGGATGACCTTTAAGGTGTGAACAAGACCATTTCCTTTGCTTTGTCTCTGTAGCATAAAGTTTAAATACATTTAAATTTATAACATTAATATATTTAGTTTTCACCTTGTATATCATTTCCCAGTATGCAACAGGAAATGGATATGTCTGGTAGTAACCTTATAATGACACAGCACTTTATATTTCACAACATATAACATCCAAAATGTCCTGTAATAAACTTAACATGATGGTGTGCCCTTATTAGGATGGTATTTACCTGTTAACGATGGTGAGTAATAAAGAGAATGTTGTGCAACACAGTTTATGAATAACATGTTTTCAAGCTACACAGTCTATAAATAACCTGTTTTTGGAGAAAAGGGTACATCACAGCCTAAAAATAGACTTGTTATTGGTTTTATGATTGATTTAAACTGGGTGTTGGCTTTTTCAAGATAACAATTTTATATATAAGCCACTGCATGTAAACTAAATAAGTAGCACCACTAAGCAGCACCACTATTGATGAAATGAAATGACCTTGTATGTGAAGATGAATAACCACAATAATCTTGGAAGTAATCTGAAGGCTCATGTTAAATAGTTTAGTTTTTGTAACGAAGACTCTTTAGTCTGATATTTTATTATTGTACATTTTTGTATGTATGTTTTCTATGTGGGCTGCATGTGTAAAGGAACTAGTTTTCCAGTGTGCCTATCCATTAAATGAATAAACAGACAAACAAACAAACAAATTCTTTTGCAAACACAACGCAAACCTTACAGTCTCCCTCACTCATTTGGAATCCCAGCTTAGAATCTTACTCTTAACTATAAAATATTAACAGTGCAATTCAGTGTGTATGCTTTATATTTTATCTTAAGTATCTGTTTTATTGGCTTAGGAAACCTTGTATCATCCTTGAAATTTGAATGTAAGAAACAGCTTAATTTGCTTGAAACCTTTGTACCATGTTTGGCTCTGGGTTGTTTTACCCTCAGCATTCAGATGAAATACCTTTCAATGTATTATTTGTTACCTTTGTACCATACTTGACTCTGTATTGTTTTACCCGCTGCATTCGTTTGTAATACCTTTCATTGTATTGTCCATTTCTCTTGTTTTGTACTTCATGACGTGGAGCTTTTGCAAAGCAGTCTCTAACTCAAAGGTTTGTAATTCCGATATCTAAATAAATAAAAAATAAATATTTAATCTCACTCCTAAAATTAAGAAACCTACAATAAGTTTCAGTGGTACAATTATAATCATACTCTTTTTATAATTCTCTCATCTCACTCATACTGAAGTTTTGACCTTGTTACAGCTCTGTTTTCAGGGTGAACAAATGAATGCATTTCAAGATTCCCAGCAGTAAATCTTGCTATTTGTGGAGCCTGACTGGCTGGCTTACTTATCAATAACAGAAATGTTTGATCCTGGGAATGTATTCAAATTGTTCCAATAATCACTCGCTTCACAGTATAATCTCTAAAATTCATAACCCCTTAAAAGACCACAAACTTAACTCCTACACCACCCAGGACCTAGCCTCTTTTAGGGATCAGTCCCTACTCCACCCAACAAAACTCACACATCCTGGTTCATACTACCTGACAGGGCAGTATGATAACACACAGACTGTGAGTGCACACATGTGAGTTTGGGGGTGGGGGGGCTTTGGAGAAGTGCAAGTCATGACATTTGCATACAAAAAATTGTTTTTACCAGGCCTATTATTACTTTCTCTAAATTATCAAAACTCAGGCTATTGTTATTGTTCCATACGGATAGTATTAGTTTCATAATCTTTTTTTTTTTACTATCTCTTTATGCTTCCCCTTGTACCGTGACTGGTCCCTCTCTCCAGGCATCCCAATGCACCCAGTCTGCACCATGAGGACTGGGAGAATGCTCTCAGAGGTGCCCCGCTCCTATTCAACTCTAGAGACCTGGTTTGTCCCCCCCCCCAGGTGGGGTGGATGAGTCCATCCTACCTCCTCTGATCCTCAGTGGAATGTGCAGCTGAAGCTCCTTCCCGGTTCCTCCATGGTCACAGCGGTGTGGGAGCCCTTTGCCTAGATCAGATGCAGGGCATTTTTCCTTATTCTGGTCCACCCCCTGCTGACAGCAGAGCTGAAGGAGGACCAGTGAAATGAAGGCACATAAAGACGTGCCTTCGCTCCAGTCCTCAGGTGACATTGGCCCCTTCCTGTCTATCTGCTTTCCCAACCACACCAGCACTGCCTGTGGTCACCTAGGCGGTGGTGGCATAGTGGCAGGGCCAGCATCCCACTCCTCCCCAGAGAAGGAAAGCAGCCGTTTGGCACTCAATCTTCTAGCCCTGGCCAACCCCCAGTGACCCAAGTCCATCACCGAACCGGGGCACCAATGGGTGCAAGGTGTGGCATCCAACGCCTCAACCCTCAGCACCACTGGGCCGGCCAGTTTCATTAATTTTTAAGCTTTTTGTGCCACTTTTTAGGGACAGTAAGAACATTGTTTTCATGTTTCAGTAACTGATATGCAGTAGCCAAGAGGTGCAGTCATGGCAAAAGGGCATGGTTACAGTGAGGGGGGCCCAAGATTTCTCTTGGGCCAAGGGCTCCAGGTTGCCCTAATCTGGCCCTTTGGACTCCATTTGTTGTTCCATCAGATTTTGCTTGACTTCTCTATTCCCCACCTTGCTTCAATCCTCTCCTTGTCTGCCAGCTATGGCATTCTTTTCCCCTTCCTTTTCTGGCTGTTATATGGTGTGCTCGGGTTGCTGCTCCCTATTTTTTGTGCCCTCTCTTTGTGGTCCTGTTATTTTTCAACTTGGTTGATGCTCCACTCTCAGACCATCCGCTCTGATTTAGAAGGCCTGTGCTATCATTTTACTACTGTTCAGTTGAGGGGGATGCCTTCGGATTTCTGACCACTCCTTGACCCGATGTTATATCCATTGGATCATCTAACAGGTTGCTAGGTCTGTTCTTTGTGACCTACCTACATGGGCCCTTCTATCTCTCATCATCTTATTGTTTGGGGTATGGGGGTGCTAAGGATTCTGGCCCTTTGCTTTTCTTATGAGGGCTGGTGCTCTCATTTTATCTACCAATAGGTTGTGTGGTTTGGTGCTCCGGGATCCTATCTGGGATGCATCCCTCATAGGTGATTTGCCCAGGCTTCCTGCCTCATGGAGTTTCTCCTCTGAGTGCCTTTTGCACTGTTCATTGCTTATTTTCATTGCTGCTCTGCATCTGCATGCCTAGATCCCATCATTAATTTCATATTTTCAGTCTGATTTTCCACCTTGGTCTCTGTCTTGCTCTCCTGCCTTGCTTGTCTCCCCCATCCAGCCTTGGTTACACAACATGCACTTTCTTCATTTCATCCTGGCTGTGCTTCCTCTTAGTGGACACTAGCCTTCCTCCTCCCATTCCCTCCACCCTCCTTTTATCTCCTTCTTTGACCTCTCCTTTTTTGCCTCTGCTCTCTTTTGGGGGCTTTCCTATCCTGCTGTCCCGATATACCCTCCTGCCACTACCATACCCTACTCATTCACATTGCCTAATATTCCCTCCTGCATATCGGCCTGCCTATGTGTCTCCTCCTCGACCTTATTCCCTCATTCTAGTCAAACCTATTCAGATGTCCTTCTGGTACTGCCTACCTCACCATCAGCTGCTAGCTTTCCCTGGCCACTCTTGCTCCTACTTTTCATGTACTTTTCTCCATTCCTAATTTGGCTGTCAATGGACCCAGCTGGCATGCACTGTCATAGTTACCAATGATGGTAGCTTCTTCATGACATGAGCCTGGTTCTCCTTTGCTCAGTCTGACTTCAGGGTCTACTGATTCACATTGATTAATAAAGCATACCTCTCATTGGATCTTATGCTACCTCATCGATCTGTTCTCCATTCAGAGACATGCCTTCCATATCCATTGCTCCTGGGCTCTGGGCTAGCCTGTAGCTGACAGTCTTGCTCTGCACCCATGAAGTCCTTGTCTAGAGCGTGGGAAGCTCAGAGCAGGGTCCTTCTCCCTGGCCCCTAGCAGGAATGTTTGTGCTCTGGGTGGACCTTCAGTCGCCCCTCATCTCGGCGACAACTCTGGATGTAGAATTTACCACTTCCAGCTACGAGGGATGAGGCTGTCATCATCAGAGCCTCTTTGGCTGTCTGAGTGGGTCTGGAAGCACCCTCTATGCTTTTCTCCACCAAGCCTGCTTCTGGTTCACAAGATCTGTTTCATAGGCTCGCATAGGCCAGCTGAGTGCCTCAGCAGTCATTTCTCTCCTCCCTTGCTTTTGAGCATCTAGTTGCAGGGACATCGCTTGCAACCCTCAACAGCTGTCCATTTAGAAGGACAGAGCAAGAGCTTCCTCTAAATTGGAATATTTTCCTCTTCCCTCGATCTTGACTCTAAATTGCAGTAGCTGAGCCATAACTAATCAAAACGTCCTTCAGCCTGGAGTGAAGGCAACCTAGGCCTTGGATCCCCAGAGGTTTCCTCCTCAAAGGGGTTTTTTCCTCTCCTCCATGCCGATGGTCATAATATTAGTCAGGGTTAATGCTTTCACAGGTTCTGTAGTTAGGTTCCATTGTTGGATGGAGTTGAATGATGGCCCCTGCTGTTCCCTCTCTCCTTGGGAAGTCTGCCCTTCTGCATCTTGTTAGATTTCCTTTCATTCATTGTCCTAGCCTTATATCATTCCTTCCTATCTATGTCTATCACATTTATTCCAGTCTAGATATCTTCTGATTTCTTGCCTCTTCGATGCTTGACACTCTTTCGGGTATTCTTTTTGAGCTTCTTCCTAAGCTACCTTAGCCAAGGTAATTATTCCCACAGCACCTATAGTGGGGAACCCTCCTCTAAGGTTCCTTGTGTCATACCCCTACAGGGTGGTATATCCCACGGATAGAGAGGCGAACAGCCACAATGTATCAAAGTCACACAAGCAAACATCTCATTCAGCTGCTTAAGTACAATTGAATGGGAAGGCTTTAAGTCTGAGGTTCAATGGGCTGAGCAACAATGTCACACTTCTATCAGGCCTTAAAAGGCCACTCCTCCTGGACTGTTCCAGGATTCACTTCTTGTTCCCCCACCAACCACCACTCTTTTTCCAGTGGCTCATCTGTCTTTCCTGTGGGCTTCTTCTAAGCTACCTTTAGCCAAGGGAATTATTCCTGTTGCACCTATGGGGGGAGCCCTCCTCTAGGGTTCCTTGTGTCGTACCTTTACAGGGAGGTATATCCTATGGATAGAGAGGCGAACAGCCACAATGTATCAAAGTCACACAGGCATACATCTCATCTAGTTGCATAAGCACAATTGAAACAATGCTTTGGAAAAAAATTGCCACAGCCATGGGTTGATTAAAACATAATTATAACCCAAGTTATATAGGTACTGTGGCAGATGCAGCAAGAAAGTCATGAAGGCTTTGAATATTCCAGCTTCTGGCCTTGACATCCCCTTACCAACAAGGGATCTAAAAAAGGGTATGGCTTCCAGAGGGACTTCTGTCTTGGGGCATAAGGGTGGCCAACCAGAGTGATATGATGTGTGCCCATCCCCCATCACTACACATTCAGGCCATGCCTGAAGAGGCTACAGTATCTCCTGATTGTCTCCTGCAGGGGGAACAGAAGCCATCCAAGCTGTCACCTCTTGCTGCCTCAAGCAGAAATTTCTTCAGGAGATACGAGATTCCCCCTTCCCCTTTTTACATGCCTTGCAAGACTACCATGTCATCACATATATGTGACTGTGACATCCTTCCACTAACTTCTAGTAATGCACTCTTTCTTGCCTCACTGGAGATTGGGAAATCCAGTAAAATTCCTTCTTGTCCTCTAAGGCAGTCTCCAATACTGGGAAAGTGAGTTCCCTATGCCCTATTGTTCCCATGCCCTGCTTTTACAGGGGTGGGAGGCAGGGAATTCCAGCCGAAGGGGAGGAGCAAGAGGCTTTGCACAACTGTGCTGCTGGTTAAAGTACCCTCTTGTTCCTCCCTTCCTGCCACAAGACTGCCACCCCTGGGAACCCACAACCTGCCTGTCTTGTCCATCCCTTAGTAGAAGTTCATCTGCTTACCTTCCCTGACCTGCCAGCCCAGGTATCAGCAGGGGAAGTGGCCAAAGGCAAATCCCCACCCAAAGCAATTCTCAACAGGCTCTCTAATATCTTTGTAGGCCACATCTCTCCCTTTCACCCAAACAAACTGATATGTACACAATACCTTGGATAAAAATGGTGACAGACAAGTGTTTACAGAATTGTAATTGTAACTCAAGTTACATAGGTCGTATGATGTGCTCAGCAAGGATGCTGTGGCAAAGCTTTGAATGGTACAGCTTTTGACATTGGCCATGCCCTTTCCCACAGGGGATTTGACAAAGGGTACAGTCTCCAGAGGGACTTCAACATTGATGCATATGGGGTGGTCAACCGAGGTCATGAGATGTGTGCCCCTCCCACTTCATTACACATGGGGCAATTCCCAAAGAGGCTATCACAGTCTACTCAGAGAACATCCACAATCCAAGCTAGCATCTCTTGTCACCTTGCAGGGATCCAGCTGCAGAGAACACAAGATTCATGGTTTCCTCTTTGTATACTCCATTCAAGCCTACCATACTGCTATAACATGAGCACTGTTCCTGGTGCTTAAACCCCAACCCCCCACACCTAATGCTAGACATTTCATCACAGCAGTTTGTAGATCAACTACAAACCTACCACAACCTATGTCTGACAAGTGCACACCATCCCAAGCATAAAACTGAGGTACTGTAGCAAATATATCATCATGCTTGAGGACAGTCTCACCAAGTGAGTCCATAAAACTCTGCATCACCATGTTGGTCAACCTGCAGATTTATAAATTGCAGTGGAGTCTCTCACATGTCAACAATGCCTCCTTTGGATGATGTGTGGCTAGATGATGTGCACCCGCCAGGCTTCCTAAATGAAAAACAGGCCCTCCTTCTTCTGTCCCAACAGTTTCAGGGACTTTATCAAACCTAAGTAGTTTCCTCCCAGACGTACCACCAAAACACTGGGAGAATCCTGCCACTGTGCTTCGGCCATAATTTATGAGAACAAGTCACTTCATCTCATCTTTCATGTCCCATCCAGCATATTCACAGTTTCTGAAGGTCCAAGACGAGGTTCCTCAGAGCTCTGCCTCACCCAATCAGCTGTACAATGAAGGATGAAGGAGTGCCCACACAATCAAACTTGCCTTACCCAGGGAACACCACCTGCTGTGAAACAAAAACAAGAATATTCAAGCAAACGTGGTTGCACATACTGTTCAAAAGCCTGTGATCTCCATTGGCCAAACATCTAGATTTAACAATCTGTCAACCCATTATCACTAGCATTTTTTGCAGCCCCAATCCAGAAGCAATGAGTGTTGAACTCCATTGACTCCCAACCCAGCCCTTTCATGACTTTTTCTAGAATGAAAAAAAACGGGAACACCATTAGTGAGGTCCTATCTTCATGGTGAAAGAACATGACCCCTTCCCCCCGTGAGCCCTTCTGGTCATGTATTCCTGGACCTGGGTGCATGCATCTCATGATATCCCTGGAGAAGCCTTAGGCTGCACCAGAACCCCTGAGATAGCTTATCCGTCTTGTTCCTCTGAAGCTGGACAAACACCCCTTCTTGGATCCCAACCACATCATCATCCATCAAGGTCACTGGAAACGTTGCCCTCTTACTCAGCTGGACCAACTCAGACACCCAAAAGGCTCCTCAAAAGGCCACCAAGAATGCTGTGTGGAACAACTATTTCTCTGGTGACAAAAAGCACAGCTTTGGCAGTTCACCCCACAACTGATCTAGCAGTGTTGGGCTTATTGGCCAATGTCTGGCTGTTTTGGAGCCCCAAGGGACCATCCTTCCAACATTTTGTGGAGGCAAAATGCCTGCATGTTGACCTCCAGGCCAGAAGCATTGAAGAACCATGAAATGCCTGCCAAATGCTCGTTCAATGTTCCTGGCATCAGACCTTCTGCACTAAATGGAGCCATAATTGATCCGGCGAGATGGGCCAGAAGTTATGCCACCCCTGGGCCTGCTGCACACTCAGGAAGTTCTCAACACTCCTCTGATAGGCTGCCTGCATGCTGAGTGCTAATGCTAATGAATTCATGAGCTATTCCCAGGCTTCTGGATCACCAATTTCCAGAGGTAGGCTGAGACTTCTCTGGGATGTATCTCCACCTCTGGGCCAGTTCCCAAAATCTCTGCCACTGCAAATGAGAAACAGTATCAGCAATATTGTTGTCCACACTTGTTACATGCACAGCTTTAAACTGAATATTAACTACCAAACATTTGAGTACAAATACAAGCATGAAGTCGCCAAAAGGGCCCTTGACTCCTAACTGTCCATTATTGGTATGGCCCTCCCAAGTGCTGTTGGACCTGAAGGTTACCTTTTTATCTTTCAAGTACTCACTGCACACTATGAATGCAACTGTGATGGGAAAAAATTCAATAACATAGACTGCTTGGTCAAGCCTTCTTCCTCCTAGGACAGAGGCCACTGCCCACACACCACTCCCTAGAAAGAAAGCTACAAAGCCAAAGTCCCCAGAACCATCCATGAATAGTGTATGATCCTGACTGGTGGTTACTTCTAGCCAGATTGACAGCCATTGAAATAGTACAGGAAAGCTAGCCACATCCTCAGGTCCTCTCTCATGCTGTCAGTCATGCATGTCCCATGGTGAGGCTTTTGACATCCCATATCTGCTTTTGCAAAATGGTGCAGAAATGTCCTGCCCATGGAAATTACTTTGCACGCAAAGTTGAAGTGGCCCAACAACTGTTGTAGTTCATGCAAGGTTGTCTTATGTGCCTTTGCCACTTTGGCCAACAATCCCCTCAGCACCACCACCTTTTCATGTGTTAAGTGGCACTTAGTGGCTACTGTATTGATCTCAATGCCCACAAATAACATCATGTTGCATGGTCAGCCCATCTTGCCCTGGGCTAGGGGCACCACCAGTTCAGCACACATAGCCTGGAAGAATTCCAGGAAGTGCCTTCAGTTTCTGGATCAAGACATACCCACAGACAGGAAGTCATTCAGGTATGTACTACCTTCAATCAACCTGTCTTGTGTGGGGTTGCCTAGTGAAGAAATGTGCTAAATTGTTGAAACATAGCACATGCCATGGCACACCCCATCAGTATGCAGTTGTCAACATTCACTAATACTGACCATCAGCCCCTAGCCTAATAAATCCCTGTCTTCTGGATATACTGGCAAAAGATTGAACATGGACTCTATGCCCACTGTAGCTGTCAGAGCCCACTGCCCCACCATGTAGACCACCTCTACTGCCCTACCGAACAGCCTATAAGACACTGACATGCATTATGGATCAATATGATCATTGACCAAGTCCCTCTCCAGGTAAAACAAATGATTAATCTTCCTGAGCTCACCCAGCACATTCTTGGGGACTAGGTAGATGGGTAATACCCTGAGGTTCAGTTGAGGTGGTGCAGCTAATGATCCATTCATTCTCCCTGCTGTAGTCACCTTTCCCAGCTTTGCCCAGACAACCTCCATCATACCCTAGCAGATTTCAGGTTTTCAGCCTCGTATCACTTTTGGGGGCCATCATACGGTATTCTTTTTTTTTTTTAACCAGGAGAGACATACAAAGCTGAAGCTTGTTTACTGGTGTGACCTGGGAGCACAAGGAAGTTAAGTGACTTGCTTAGGGTCGCACAGTATGCAATTGGGGGCTGTGGGATTCAAACCCAGGTCTTCAGATTTGCAGCTCAGAGTCTTAAACCACTGTGCTATACTACTTCCTTACTTATTCTTATTATTTATTCTAAAACCTTCCCTGAAGCTATCTGCCAGGTCATGAGCAGCCACCCAATCCAGATGACTGCTCAGCCAAGCCTCAATGCAATGTAGTGTTGGGAGGCCTGTTGTGCCACTTCCAAAAGGGCCACGGTGTGGTGTTGCTCGATTTGAACTGGTTGAATGGTTGCAGTCAGCCACATGCCATGCAATCATACTTGTAGTTCCATTGGTCTAACTTACACAATCACTGATTTAAATAATAACAGCACCCCACCTTCTCCTTACATGCTAGTGACCAGTTCTCCCTTTTCTTGGTGACAGTAGCCATCTGACTGGAAAGTCACTTTCAGCATATTGAACCCCATTGCTGAGATCAGTGGTCCACAACAATGGAAGGCCCAACATGTCCCAGGTCCTGGCTGGGTCATTTGGCTTTCTGTGACAAAATTTGTTGTTGTACTCTAACCAACCACCCTCTGTTTTTTTGGCATGCATGGCCATCAACTCACTGTAATAATTTTATAAACCAACAGCCTTAACTGGGTTAACCTGAGTCAATATGCCCACAAAAATAGCTAAACTAGCTGACCAGTTTTCCCAGTTCCAGCGTATAATATCCCTTTTCTTAACTTCCATCTCTTCATCATTGTCCTTATCCCCCCTTCTCATCTTCTCATCATCTGGCTCTTTAGGCCTATAGGTAAGATAATCTGCTGTCCACCCATCTGTGGTTTCTTGACTCAGGATGTTCTAGTTTTCCATTGCGAGTTAGATCTTGGAGCACTGACAAACTGACAGTTTTTTTTAGAATGTCTGGCTCTGATGCCATCGCTGAATGATTAAGGTAAATTTCTAAGTGACACCTGGAACTGATGCTGTCTGTTCTAGCTATGTCATCATGTTTGTTGAAAAGAAAGAAATGCCAGACAGACCCACAGATCAAATGGAGTCACACATTAGTCTCCAAGCTAGATTTGAATTTAGTTTCTAATCCCCACCTTTTTTCAGCAGCCTTTCAGGATTTGTAAGTTTCCCTGTTTCACAAGAGGATAAAAGGCAAGGGAGGCTTCCTTATCCTGTCAGACTTAAGAGTGCACTGTTCCTTGTGCTGCGATTTCTTTAGAAGTTGTCTCGTGGCTGAAGTAATAATGAGTAAAACAACAAGAACCTTGCTGTATTGCCTTCTTCTTTGTCTAATGTGTATTGCAGTCCAAATCCAGACAGCTGGTAAGGAACATGTTTTTCTCTTTATGCATTTAATATTTTTTACATTATATAGACAGTCCATTGTAAAGCTTGTATTTATTATCAGATAATGTAGTAACTGATTTTTGGGGCGACAATGTTATGGTGATATGACAGATATTGCCATTGATGTAATAGATGGACAGGGTGATGGCAGATGCTTAACCCACATTCTGCGGCTTTTTCACTTTTGTTTGGTACCATTGATTTTTTATGTTACAGAAAAACAAGACATTATGGGAAGCACAATGAAGTCTGATTCCAAGGTAGCACAGTGTAGTAGGGATGGACCAAATGAATGCAAAACCATTATTTTGTAGTCATTAAATTCTGCAAAGAAAGAAAAAAAATGTGTTTAAAAATGTAAGATTTCCAGTATTTCATTCTGACAAATTGACATTCGTGTTAAATAATTCAAGCAGAAACCCTAACTTGCTCATTTTGTTATATTCAAACACTTTACATTCCTCCATCACATACTGTTCCACAAAACATGGTTGATGTCTCGTGGTCAGAACCTTCCTCAAGGCATGGATGGCAGTCTAAAAGAAATAAAAGACACTATGTTACAGTGAGATTTCGTCCTGGAAGGTTTAACTATTTATAATAAAAAATGGCTGCTATGCACTTCACCTATACATGAGCCAAGAGAGACAAAGCACTTAGTAAGCTCACTGTAATAAATACATTACAAATATCTACAACTGAACATATGTACACATCTGCCTATGCAGTAAAGTTAATTCATAGCAAATATCATTCTTAATACTCCTAAACCCAGGATGCAGTGTCATATAAGAGAAAACAAAGTGGGTGGGGGGTCACACTGCTGTATACAGTTACACGGTAGATTTAATTAAATTAATATAATTTTTAAATAAATGTGGTGGATTGCAGCATTCTGCCAATATGTGGATATGCTTCTCAGAAACATGGTGGAGTCAGCATTCTGTCAATGTGTGGATATGGGTCTTGAACCTTTAGCATGGAAGTGACAAATTGAAAGAGTCGATAGCATGCAGGTGGAATAAAAATAGATTTTAAAAGCATGCTTAAAAAGGCCCCCCTGGCATTTATTGGTCTGTATGCCAGTGTGCCATTTTGTAGGGCTACAGTAACAAAAAGAAAAAGTGTGATAAATATGAGGACAACGTTGTTCTCTAAACAGTGAAAGGTAGAAGGGCAAACAGCAGGGGAAAATGTGCCATCTGTCTTTATTTTCCTGCATATGTGATTGCATCCTGTGTATAGGGATATTATATGATATCCACTCTGAATCAAACTGGTATTCAGTCAAAAGCATGCAAACTAAAACAACTATGACAGGACTTCAAACAGTGATTGTACCACAATTTCTGTAAAAACTTGTAATATTCAATACAGAATTAAATTATGGGGGACTTCCCCTAATGAATTTTGTGCAAACTGTTAATAATAATAATAATAAATGTTATTTCATATAAGCACCTTTCGGGCCATCAAGGAGCTTTACAAAAAGATAAAGACAATGATGTAAAAACAATGCACAATAATAATAAATAAATCACATAAACATATAATAAATAACAAAGAATCAAGATTAAATGGAGCTGTCATAAGCAAGACTCCATAAAAAGGTTTTCAGTGTCTGTTTGAATCCCTCCACAGTCGTGCACTCCCGAAGCTGACGGGGTAGAGAATTCCAAAGGGTTGAGACCGCGTGCATAAACACATGGGCCCCAGAAGATTTCAAAGTCACCCTGGGAATCTCTAGCAATCCATCATCAGCTGACCGCAACTGTCACACTGGATGGTAAGGAACAAGAAGCTCTTTCAAGTAGTTGGGCCCAGTCAGTGTAGGGCTTTATAAGTCAGTAAACCAACTTTAAAGGTGATCCACCACCTAATTGGCAGCCAATGTAGATTGCACAGCACCGGGATAATATGAGATACTCGAAAAGCCCCAGTTAACAATCGTGCTGCTGCATTATGCATGAGTTGCAGGTGGTGGATTTCAACCCCAGAAAGCCCTAAGTACAGGGAGTTACAATAATCAAGGCACAAAGTTACAAAGGCATGGACTAATGTAGGCAGGTCCCCGGATGGAACCAGGTACTTAATCCTGGAGATATTCCTAAGATGATAAAAGGAAGACTTGACAACGGCTGACACCTGAGATCGTAAAGTCAGCCCATCATTAAGCACTACCCCCAGGTTTCACACCCATTCAGAGGATAGAAGCTGAGAGCCCCAGAGAAAAATTCCATAGGGCTGATCAGCCCTAAACCCCTCTATCCAGTGACCCAGGTCCACTCCCATCATCTCCGTCTTTCCGGCATTCAACTTTAGCCAACTCGAGTTCATCCAGTCCTGGATTTCAGTGAGGCAGGTATTAAGTACTGAGGCAGCTCTATCCTGGTCGGGGGCAAAAGACAGGTAGAGCTGGGTATCATTTGCATAGCAGTGAAACCTCAGTCCATACCATCTTACAATGTCTCCCAGAGGCAGCATATACACTGTTCAAAGATGTGTCCACTCCCTGGAGTTTAATTATTCATTTATGTGGAGTCTGAGATTGTGTGTGGACGGTGTTCTCTAAGTCCTTTGGTGTACTCCACAAAAATTAATGAATAAAACACCATGGTGGAGAAGTTTGTACTGTTTAATACATAACTTGTTAGGGAAAATCCTCCCTATATAAGTTCTGTATTGAACATTATAGGTTTTGACAGAAATTCTGGTACAATTGCTGTTTGATGGCCCGTTGTAGCTCTTTTGCTCTGCACAGTTTTGACCTAGTCATAATTAAATTTTCTTCATAGACAGATGTGTACATATGTTCAATACCAGACACTTTTCATCTATTTTTTTGTAGTTGCATTAAGTGCATTGTCTCTCTCAGTTCACATCTGGGTCACGTGCATTACCACCATTTTTAATATAAATTATTAAACCTTCCAGTACAAAATCACATTGTAGTATACAGTATGTATGATTTCTTCTAGACCACCGTCCTTACCTTGAGAAAGTGATGCTGACCACAAAATATCAGCCACACGTGGTGGTAAAGTGATGGTAGAAAATAAAAAGTGTTTCAATGTAACAAATTGGGCAGGTCAAATTTTCTGCAAGAGCGTTTCCAGTCACGGTTTGTTCCTGAACTATTGAAACAAACCAAGTTACAAAGGACAGGACAACTGGGATCCTTCTATCTCCTTACTGTAAAATTATTCAGCAAATTATATTTTTGGTATTTATTTTCTTGGTGCTGTATAGGACTTAATATTATCCCCAAGAAATCAGAGCTTGCAGAAAAAAGTTTGAAAGCCCCACACTTAGAAAAAAGTATGCTAGAACACAGTTCTAAATGAGTATCATGAAGTTTCTTTCTGCAGATGTTGGCATGGTATGAAAACTAAATTATGAATTCACTATTTTGAGCCAGATTTTCAAACTCAGACATGCAGAGCCAATGGGTGCTGTGGTTTTGTCTGCCAATTCGCATCTGAATACATATACCCAGCTTTCAAAAGAATGACTGTAACAGCAACACAAATGCAATTTGCAATAAAGAAAATGCCAGAAATTGACTTTGTGGCATTTTTGGGGGGAGGGAAAACACACATTCAGGCACAACTTGGATGGCTGGATGGATGGATGAATGGATACAACTGTTAGATCACTGTACACCTAGCACTGTTATTATTGTGACTTTTTGCTATGATTTTTGGCCACATTTCATGGACATTGGGAATTCAAAATCGGAAGCATTGCTCACCACTACTCATCATGCTGGACCTCGTTGTGGGAACTCCTCTTAAATGATTGCACTTTCCAAATGGAAATGATGCAGATAAAACTACTGTGACACAGTGGCCCGGATATTCAGCCTGCGCCTGGCAATGGTGCAAGCGTGCATCTGGGATGCACCGGGGCCAGGACCAGGTGATATTGAACGGTGATGCACCATGGCGCAGCACCACTGACTATGGCAGGGAATGTGCACAGTGCACTGACAATGCGCCGGCGCAAGCCACAAATAGGGAGCACTGGGGATGCGCCAGCTCAACTGCAGTTGCGCTGGGTGCAGCGCCCATGATATTCAGAAGAGGGCATGCAAATGGGGCATTAATATATGCAAGGCACAAATGGATGGTGTCCCTGCTGGGCAGGTGGCCACCCATGGCTGGTGGCTGGTGTGTTGCACCTTGGAATACAGCCTCCCGCCTGTGGGTGGCCAGGATTTGTTCCTCCTTTTTACGGGCTCAGCATTGTGCCCCCATATGCGGCTCACATCAGGGTTGTACCCGCATATGCACCACACATCCCGGGCTGAGTATTGGGATGTACCACATATGCATGGGCACGCCCCCTGCATTTGCACTGCATACATTACCATTGCACCCCAGCGCATCAGGATTTGTGCAGCACAACTTGCCCCTTTGAATATCATGCTGGGGTGCATGCACAACCCCTTTGAATATCAGTATCCACACTAAAAAGTCAGAATCAATGGTTCTGATAAGCAACGAATCAGTAAGTGTATGTGTCTGCTTGTATGCATGCGCACATCTGTACGTGTGTGTGTGTGTGTGTGTGTGTCAGGGGGTTCAGTTACAGAACTCCATTTTGGGAGTATTTGACCTCTAAAATTAAGGCAAAACTTCCAAAATGAAGAGGGAGGAAGTCCAAGAATTCCAAATGCAACAAATAAAATGTGATGACTTCCAAAACTACAGGCAAGAAAATCAGGACATGATGGATTTTTTCAGAAAACATTTGTATTTTATCACTAGTATACCATATTTACCAAAATACCACCACCAAGATAATCTGGTTCAATCTCACTTAATTTGCATCTGTATCCCTTCCCACCCACCCACCCCTCCAGACCAGGCTGAAAATAGGTAATATCATCCAGCCTTTCTTTCCTGGTTAACAAAAAATAAACAATAATAATATTTATCCTCCTATTGCTTCCACCAGCAATTTTATTAAAGTGCCTCTAGTGGCATATCCCACAACCTCCTGCAGCTGTCCCTCGGCTGACTTCAGACCCAGGAAGTAGCCACAGTAGCATGTACAGTGTAGTCCTATGGACAGAGTTATTAATGGCTCCATTTTGTGAGTTAGAGGTCCCAGTGCTATGCAGAGACCAAGTATAGACAGGTAATCTGACATCAGCTGTGGGACAGCTATGGGAAATTGTGGGATGTGCCGTTGGAGGCATTTTAATCAAGATGCTGGTGGGAGGGACAGCAGGATCAACCAAACAAAATATAAATGCCACAAAAGCAAGTAAGTAAAACATGTAAACACTGTATGAAACTGATAAGGGGGGGGCACAATGAGGTGTGTTTGTCAGCATGAAGCCTAAATGACATGTTGATGCTAATAATAAAACATGTCATTTAGGCATAATTTTGGCAAATACATTAAGGCATAGTATATATGGAGATTGTGAAATCTCTTTACAAAGGGGCACTATATAATAAGGGCAGTCATATGGCATCATCACGTGTTGTTAGCATTCTTGTTGAGTGTGATGTTGGAGGCAGGCACAGGCATGGTAGAAAATGCTTGCCCGCTATGAGTGGAGCACAGTTTTTGCAAAAGCTCTGGTTTGAGAAATATTACACTTAGATTCTGCAAGTACAGGTGAGTAGGGCAGTTAACCTGTGACCTATGCAGCAGTTGCTGCTTTTTTAAATGCCTGTAGTTCTACTTTAAGGGTGACTGGACCCCCCCAAAAAACTGTGTATGTGCTGTAACGTAGTATTTTCCCTTTTTTTGCACCACCCATACCTTTAGCATTTACTATCATTTAAAGACCACATTGTAAGGATGGGTCACTTACCACACACAACCATATAAATGGCACCTTTCAGGTTTACCTGATGGGTCTTCTGCTTTGCAAAGCACCAGAAGGTCTGTGGGTGAAGCATGCTGAAGGTCCGGCATCATTCACTGCTGCTTCATATAAGGCCCCCAGGGTCTTGTGCAAAGTAATCTATATGTCCGGTACTGCACCCAATGGATCTACTACTTCTGTCTCTGTGGAAAGCAAGCTACAGGCCAGGCCTTGTACCCAAGAGGTATTCTGCTTCATGGAGGGCCCACAGGGCCCTGAACAATGCCAACTACAGGTATGGTGCACTGCTTGAATCATCTGCTGCTTCCGGTAGGATTTGCAGGGCCCTACACTAAGATGTTACAGGTCCATGCCCCTGCCTAGTTGGTCAACTCCTCCATGCAGAGCCCTTTGCAAAGAAAGACACAGGTTAAACACAATGTAGGTGAGTGGAGCAACTTGACGATTGACCAAAGAGAATGACCTGAAAGTTAGGTCAAGTTAAAAATCACTTTTAATTAATGTAAAAATATGAAAACTGATTACAAACCAGCAGCACCCTTCTATCAAAGTTTCACATAGCTCTAACTCTTTATCAAGGTGGGGGTGTATAGATATAGGTTGTAGATGTTATAGATATTTTTTAGAAAGTAAAGAACTTCATCAAGATAAGCCTACATCAATTTATCCTTTAGTGTTAAAGAGCTACAACTGTATGGAAATGCTGTGTAACAGTTTTCAATCCTAGTACCCACTACTGCCAGTATCTCCTACCCTTATGACCCAATGCCAAGCTGCAGGTTTGTGCCATGCCACACAGATGTGCTGCTACACATAGGAATCACAGTGACCTTCTCCAAGAAAGCTAAAGGTCCAAAGTCATGCACAATGGGTATTCTACTTTAAGTAAGGCCTGCAGAGCTCTGCATGAAGCAAGTTGCAGGTGTGTGACCATGCCTCTCAAATCTGATAGTTTGTGTACATCCCTACATCACAGTAAAACACTTACTGGGCACAGCCCCATACCTGTAATTTGACCTGTTGGCTGAAAACCCTAACACCACATTCCATCTTTGTCTGTCTCATTAACCCTACAGATGCAGATGCAATGCATTAACATATTGTAGTATTTTCTTAAAAAATATATATATATGTATTTATACACACACACCATACTATGTGTATGGGATATGCCATGGGTTGCATGAAAATAAATGATTTATTCTGAATGGCTATTATGAGCTTAATTGACATCATGAGTGGCAGAGTGCAATCCAGTGTTGGTGTTCCCCAAATTTCCACAATGTCTTGTCAGAGAAGATAAAATTCTGACACTGTAACATATGGACAGATTACCAAAATTAGGAAACACCAATAATGCATTGCATAACAGTTCAAACCCTGATAAACACTGTACCATTTGAAAAGAGCAGTGTTAATCAATCTATTGAGCCTGAAGCACAAAGCTTGAAAAGTAGGACAAATAACAAAAGGTCCCTTGGAGAACCTGTAAACTGGTGTTCCTTGGGGTTTGGGCAATCATGCAATGTAGTGCTGGTGTTACACTAATATCGGCACCCTCTATGCAAGCATTGTAGTGTTGTTTACTCTGTCTTAAAAGACAGTGCTGACATCAGGGTAACGCCAACATTGCTTTACAATATCATTCAAATCCCAAGGAACACCACTGCACTGATGAGCAAAGGTTTCAGTGATTTCTTTCTAAAATTATTAATGTCTCTACTTATAGGGCAGGATTCACAAAAGGGATGCACCCAGCACATTCGAGATGCACCAACACATCCCCAACATGCACCAAAAGGCAATTCTGGAAGGGGTTCAATGCACCGGCACAACCCCGATGCACTAATGCATGGCAGATGCACTGCACGAAGCCAGCAATGATATGCGGCACATCTGGAGGGGCTGTGAAGAGTGCGTGCACATGCATACCAGTATACAGCATTCCTGTTTACAGTGCATTTTCTGGGGGGCTTGTCTGGCAGGGTAGGGCAGGCATTGAGAGCAGCAGTTTTAAGCAGTGACACAATGAAATATAGTCTGTCTGTGGACCTCTGTAAGTGAGGCACCACACACACTGGTGTGGTGGTCCACCCAGAGCCACTGGGCACAGTATATGTGCCTGAGGCATGTAAGGCAGCAAGTATACAGTTGTGGGTTATAAGACCTTGGTAACTTGGTATTTCAGCCATTTACATGCCCACGGCATATTGGTTGCTGACTACTTGCAATGTGTTTAGTCATTATTTGGGAGTGATCATTAGTAATAATCTCAGAAACAGTACACAGTGTAAAAGCATTTCTATGGAAATAGAATAATAATTTATATCAGGTAATCCTTTGTTAATAGAACCAAATAAGTTATTAGCTGATGTACAAAGCATATATTAGACCATATCTGAATTTCTTGTCCCCATTGCTGAACCCATGGATCAAAAAGGATATTAAGCTACTAGATTTAGAATCGAGTAACAAAACTCATTTCAAGGTTAAGAACTAAAACATATAATGAGAGATTAATGGAACCAGGACTGTTCTCTCCATCAAAAAGAAGACTGAGGGGTGACTTACTACAGCTTTATTAAATCAATTACCATATATTAATTAGAGATGTGCGAAATTAGAAAATTTTGTTCCGTGAAACATTTCATGACATTCAAGCATCTTGCAAAACATTTTGTGACTGCAAAATGCAAAATTCTGTGGGCAAAATGTGAAATTTCATCCATGAAATTTCACTACAAAATGTGAAAGTTTGCCCACAAAATGGTGAAATCTGGGCAAAATTTGGCAAATGTTTTGCGAAATTTGGCAACATTGCACATTTTGTGGTGATATTTTGTGCTTTGTGGGTGAAATTTCACAGTTTTGCTCCTAGCAAAACATTTTGCAGAATGGCAGAATTTCTCAAAATGTTTTATGTAGCGAAACTGCTGATTTTGCAGTAATTTTGCTGGCGAAAATTTAATTTCATAACATCTCTAATATTAATGCACAAAATAGGGCTGACATTTAAAAATAGGGAGCAAAGTCTCAGAGAGCACAAATGTCAGTTGGCATGAAATGAATTAATATGTATTTGTGTGTGAGTGATTCTTCCCCCAAGATATTCATGCTAGACTTTTGTCAAACCCAAGCACCTTCTCCTTGGTAACTGATCATTTATTTTTCATTTTTAAGGAAAACTATTTCAATCAATCAATCAGTCAATCAGTCAATCAGAATCTTTATTTATCCAGGCAAACATCATTGAGCAAAGCTCATTTACAAGACGGACCTGGGTAGGACAAGGTCAATTACAATTTCAATGGGGATAAATGTTATAAATGGTAATAAACTTAATCATTCACCATGTTAGAGGTCAATACAAAGTATACATGAAAATAATCCTTCATAGCATTACAGCAAAACATATGAGAGGATTGTACAGAAGCTTGAGTTGTGAGGAAAAAAAGATAGGGGTGGATAAGAATAAGTACTCATCAAGTGGTCCTTTCCATCCCATACAGAATTTTCCACAAGGAATGGGAGGGGGAAGTCTGGTATTTGTGGGCAGGTCTGGGGATGGAGAGCTGTAAGAAGGGAACTATTTATAAGGAGGGGAGAATGGGGTAATGGGGTAATGGGACAGAGGTGTGAGATGATAAGTGCAATGTGAAGAAATGAGGTAAGGGATGAAGTAAGTGCTGCTACTCATAGGATAGGGAGGAATTTATGTTAATTTAAGAGCAGTGATGGGGAGCACATAGAAAATTCCCATGGAGAAGGGAAACAATGATAATGGAAGACAGTAGTAGAGGTATACATTTGGAGTGAATGTACTAGTCAGACATATTAGTGGTGCAATGTATATATGTGATCAAGCTAACAATGCGGGAAGCATTTGCAGTGTTCCTTAATAAGGTGCAAATAAAGAGATTTAAAGGAAGTAGTGGTTATAGGTAAGCTTAGTTTCATCATTTTTTTAGTTTGTTCCACAAAGAGGGCAGCTTGAAGCTAATGGCATCCCTTCCGAAGTGAGAGTTAACTTTGGCCACTTTTAATATGATATAGGAGTAGCTTCTTTGTGCATACTGTATTTGCTTATTATGTTTTGCTGGAGACAGTCTGAAACACATTGTGGTAATTGATTGGATATTGCTCTTAAAGTCCATATGGCAGCATTTCTGTCCCTCATAAACTGAAGCGAGGTCCATCCCACTGTTACATAAAGGAGCAATGATGTGTGTTAAACGGAAGTCCTGTAATAAACCTTAAGGCTCTATTTAGAGCGTATCCAGTTTTGCCAGGTAGGAGGTGTGACAGTGGCTATATAGGAAGTCTGCATAGTCAATTACAGAAAGAATCATTGCCTTTTTTAATTTATTTTTATTTAAAATTTGGTAACTGGGAAAGGTACACTGAGCCAGGGCTCATTTCCAGGTGCAACCTGGGGAAAAGGGGATACAATAAAAACAATGAGAAGAGACAAAATCAATTACACAGCAATAAGAGGCAGAGTACAAAATGACAATAAATAAACACAAACTTACAATTATGAGCAGGTTTCAAATATAGACTACTAGTCAGGAGTCTGTTTACAGGGCCCCTAGGAGGTTAGGCAGGTTGAGGCAGGGAGACATAGGAGGTGGAGGAGCAGGAGCAAGGTGAAACAGGAGTGAGTCAAAACAGGCACTTGAGGTATGGAGTGAGGGGGAAAGGCAAATGTCAGAGGACACTGGTTCAAATTCCAGACAAGCCCTTAACTGCAAGTACCGTATTTAGAGGTTTCTGTCTTCGAGACTAATTTATCAAGAGAACACAGGGATATGAGTGGAAGCTGGCAGGGGGGAGATTTAGGAGGGATGTGAGAAAGTTTTATTTTACAGAGAGAGTGGCTGAGCCATCGAACAGCTTGCCAGCAGAGCTGGGGGGTGCAAGACCCATTAATAATTTAAAACATAGCGGGGACCGAGTAAAAGGCTTAATAGTTGGGCAGGGGAAAGCAATAAGTCGGGAGGAAGGGAGGGTCAGGGCAATAACTCAGACTAGGCATTAGATTTCAGGGTAAGATGGGGTAAAACAGGGCAGACTGGACTGACCAATGGTCTTTTACTATCGACAGAGTCTATGTCTCTTCTTCCATGGGGGAATAGTGACACTTACGGCCAAACCTTTGAAATGCAGGACATTTTCAACAAAATGTTTCTGCACTTCTTTCAGGCAAGGGTGTAGGCAGGCATTCTCACTGTACAGATTTGTGTACCAGTTTTTAAGTTTCATTCCATGTATTATACACCTTTTTCCATTCATTACCATTTTAATTTGGTGAAAAGAATATTCCACTGCTATGTTTGAAAGTAACCACTGATTAGTGGTTATGACACTTTAAAGTTCTGTTATTTAGTACATCACCTAAATATCTAAGAAATAAGGCATGACAGGGTGTGTGTTATTGTGTAATAATGTCACTCCTGGGGTGGGTTGAAGTAAGAGATGCAGTCAAGCGCTACCCCACCCCAGGAGTGATGTTATTACACAATAACACACACCTTGGCGTGCCTTATTGTTATTATACAATGGCTCATTTGTTAATAATAATAAAACACTTTTAAAAAACTATTTTTTTTATTAGATTGTTATTTTTGTGTGGGTGTGTGCAAGACATATATTGGAGGTATGGAGAAAACGTAATCCAGTAGGTGGTGCTTCTGCTTTATGCTTCCTTCCTCTCCCGATGTCTTTCTGTGTCAGTTTGTCTTCTGTCTCTAACCCCACCCCCCACAGATACACAGAGACATACACAATGTTTGGTGGCCACATACGTTTACTTGAGCCAGTTTTGCTCACAGTTGTGCTGCTTGGTTTTACTGGCTTTTAACTGAGGATCTGTGTGGGAATGAGCAAGCAGTGAGGACAGAGCGAGCATACGCTTACTCAGGGAAGACAGTGAACAGAAGTAGAATATATGAAAGCTGTGTCACTGCATGTCCCCTTCATCTGTGTAAGAAGGAATGTGAATTTACTGGTCTTGTGAGCATTTTTTTTCTTGCTTCAGCAGCGATATTTAACTGTACGTGAGGATGTGGGCATCTGAAGTGAGCAGCTTCATTAAACCGCTTGATCAGCAGTTATGGTCTGCATGGTTCAGTGAAGCCGCTCACTTCAGGGGAAAAAAAGAAAAAAGAAATGCCCATGAAAATTTAATTAGTTTTGCATGCTCTACTGTAATGTCTGGTGTGAGCGCCTCGGTCCTCCATTGAATTTCTGTTTTCAGGTGCTGAGATCCTGCAGAGGGGGTGGGTAAAGCCATGAGTCTGTGTGGACATGAAGTGGGCAGTGATTCATCCTATGGTCGTGCGGTCGTTTTGCTGCCTGCCCTTGATACAGTGATATTATTGAGAAATAACATCACTGTGACTGGGGTTCATTAGTCAATCAAGTTTCTAGATTATTTCTTGCCATTGTATAATTAGGTATAAACTGTTCTGAGACTAGATTAGCATTGTTCTTTTTATAGTAAGTTCAGAAAACACAGAAACATAAACAATGATGTCAGAAAAAGGTAAATTCTCCATCCAGTCAGCCCAAGTTCCCCAAAATAGGAAAATAATCTTCTGCTCTCAATCTGATTTATTTTAAAGTTTAGACCCTGTTCATATAGTACGTGTTATATTATTATTTTCACAGTATTTTTTAAAAAGCAAATGCGATATTGCCATATCAAATTGTGAGGCAGCAGTTTAAGAGTGTGTACAAAACTGAAACAGATGGCTACATTCCTGGAAGAGATCTATAGAAATCTTGATTGGGGGGGATAGCAAGGTAGTGAAGTTATCCTACCTCTTTACAAAACACTACTAAGGATCTACCTAAAGTACAGGGATAGAGCACAGAAACTCAGATGCAAAATATAAAACGGGATGACGTACTTATGGTCATGAACAGGAAATGGACCCTTGAGTAATCATATCTAATGACCTCAAGCTGGTGAGGCAGTGCAACAAGATGGGAGGTAGGGTCAGTGGGATGCAGTGGTGCATGGAGGAGGTATTGCCAGCAGAAGGAAGCAGGTGGTGTTGCCACTGTATAGATCACTGGTGGGTCCCAACCTGGAGTACTGTGTCCAGTTCTGGAGACCACATCTCAGGAAGGACACAGACAGGATGGAGGCTGCCCAGAGGAGGGCAACTGAAATGGTGCAGGGCCTGCATCAGAAACCCTATGAGGAGAGACTGAGGGATCTTAATATGTACACCTTGGAAGGGGAGGAAACATGATAGAGCCCTATAAATACCTCATGTGGTTCAACAAGGTACAGAAGGGGAGTATTTTTCAGAAGGGAAGGTACACGACATTAAGGGAGCATGCAATGTACTGTGGCTGGAAGGGGGGAAATTTAGGAGGGATGCGAAGAAGTACTTTTTCACTGAAAGAGTGATGGAGGCCTGGAATAGTCTTCAAGTGAAAGTAGTGGGGACAGAACCAATGGTGGGGTTCAAGCATGCCTGTGATAAGCACAATGGAATCCTAGATGGAAAGCAAGGGTGGAGGAGCCAGAGATCAAGTAGAGTCTGCAGTGACAGTTATAGGAAGGATCAAATGGGCAGACTAGGCGGGCCAAGTGGTCCATATCTGCTGACAAATTCGATGTTTCTGTTTCTACTGCTTGATGTTCTATGCTTCTGAATACAAAATGGACATTATGACATTCAAGAGGGTGTGGTACTGGGCCTCCAAACTGATCAGGGCTGTGAATGACAATGGCTCTTGATTCATACTAAAAGGAGGCTGAGAGGGGGCAGAGATGTTTGATCTGGTGTCTTTCAACGGGACATGGGGGTGTGCCCTGAAACTCAGAGATGGTGAAAGTCAGACATGCCCTGAAACCCCGAGATGGTTAATTCTGGGGTAAGGTTATGGAGTGTTTCTCTCACAGTGGGTGATGAACCTATGGAACAGCTGCCCCTACCAGTATGGACAGCACATGTAAAGACAGTATAGGATTGAAAGTTAGGCTGGGAAAAAACTCTGCTTATCAGGGGAATCCCTGCTAATAAATGCTTATTTTTGTTTTAATTGCTTGCTTAACTAGAAAAGTGGTCTAGATCAAAATGACCCATTTTCAGCCATGCCTGAGGGTGAGAGTAAAACAGTAGGTCGTCAATAAAGTGCACAGTACATTATGCAAAACCTACTATAAAAATACAAAATTAACACAATAAAAACCATACACACATTATTCATCGCAAAATGTCAGTTATCTTACATTTTCACAATTGCAATTAGAAATGGACCATAAACTGCCCTTCAAGGTTTTTTCAGCACAGAGAATTTCACTTGCGGGCCTAATGCCTGATGGAGGAGCTGATGATAAGTCTAGAACCATAGTAGTAGGAGAAGGATTGTTCTGCTATTTTTTTTTTTTGTGAATATCTTGTTATATTGTTTCATAGGAGAGCTATGTATAGACTTAGGTTTTGTGGATGGACAGATTTTTGTACTCACTGTACTTGGTGTGTTTGATACAAACACCTTCTGCACAAAACTTACAGTTTTTGATAGAGCCTCTGTATAGGGGACAAGACTTTAGCTTGGGCATATAAAGTACAGTGGTGGGTTTTTTCTTGATAGTCTGGTAATTAATCTGTATATATAATTGAATGTAACTACATACTTTGACAGAACACTGTGGGATATTGCATAATAAAATGTAATTGTAGTCTAATGCAGATAAAAAGACCTGTTTAGCAATAACGTCATGACTTCCATGGTTAAATTTAACTGGTTTCTCTAGAGGAATCCCAGCTTCCCATTTACTTTACTGGTCATTTTGTTTATATGATCCTGGAAAGAGAGGGTTTGGCCCATAGTTACACTTAAGTAGTTACAATGTTTAACAGCTCTGAGTGGTACATTGTCAGATCCAATAATATTTAAACTACAAGCATTTCACTCAAGCCTTTGCTTTGTGCCAAATATCATTGCTTTTGTTTTTCTGTCATTTAGTATGAGTTTATTTCCTTGGAAACCAATTCTGAAGCATGTCATTGGTGTTCTGCAAGTTTATCTAGGTCCGCCCTGTTTTACCAACACAGTGGAGTACTGTGTTATCCACATACATAATAGTGGGCCTTTTACTGCAGAGAGCTGGCAAATCATGAATCTAAATTATACAATGAGGTCTTAAAATCCTGTAACCTGGCATCTTTACCTGTGGGTAAATCTCACCTTAACCCGTGGATAAAGTGCCAGCAGACCTAGTTACAATATTAAGAATCACTCCTCTCCATATGCCCAGAAAAGTTTAGTTCTGGCTACAATCTTGGATCTCACTTTACAAACTCAAACCAGTTTTTAACAGAAGAAAAACATCAATATATACATACAAGGTTGGCAGTATAGCCTAGAGGTTACAGTAACGAGCTGCAAATGAGCTTGGTACAGCCAGCAAGCTTAGGTTTCATTCCCACAACTTCCACTTGCATACCGTATGACTCTGAACAAGTCACTTAACCTCCCCAGTGCTCCCAAGTCACCCCTGAAAACAGGCACTTGTGCTTAATGGGCCTTACCTGGTTACCAAAGAATAAAAAAGTATATATCTGTAATATTTAAAACTGTTAATATACAACACAGTACATTTCTTACCCTGCTTTTCTCAGTAAACATCCAATGTAGCTTCAAAACCAAAAGACAGCCAAACACACACCATGGCTCTTTCTCCACTCCCTCCCACCTAAAAAAGACTGCTCACCCATAACCACACTAACCAGACCAGCTCATAACCTGTAGCCTGTTCTTCACTTCTGTAATGGGTCGGCAGCAGCAACCGGAGTAATTTCTCCACAATATGAGACCATTTTCCTACAAATAGCAGGCATGCCGCTCTTTGCTCGCAGTATACTCTGCAAATCTCAAATGGCAGTGCGCCGCTCTCCACTCATAGCACACTCTGTAAATCTTCAAAAGTATGCCAGCCACTCACTTCACAACAGCCTCGCTCAGTTAGGACCACAGGCACATATCAACCTCACTCTATCTCTTTAAAAAAGTTAAAATGAAAATAAAAAACTCCAGCCATATCTGTGCACTTGAGTTTCAGGTGGGCAGCGGTGGCATGAAGGTGTCTACTCCAATACTATTTTACCTAGAAACAGAACTATTTAACACTCAGAGGAAGGATATACCACAAAAATAAAGAAAAACATTTTTTATTAAAAAGAAACACCCTTTAATAATTGTTTTTCTTAAACCTTTACTTTCTAACAATTGTATAATCAAATAATCCACTTCTAGTGTGGTTTAGTCACTTGGTCTGTATCCTCATGACCAAACCACACCAGGTATGGGTAAATCCCACCATAGCCCACACCCTGTCATGGACTGCTGATTAATTGAATACAGGAGCAGACCTACAATGGAAACCTGAGGCCCACCAAGACTAAGCCAAAAATGCTTAGATGTGGAAGTACCTATGCTACTTATCGATATTCTATTAGTCAGGTAGTCAGCAAACAAATACACAGTGAATTCACTGAATCTTCTGCCCACTAACTTCATGATCATCAAGAAATGATCCACCAGGTTTAAGGCCTTAGTCAGGTCGATGAAGATAGCCTCTGTGAGCAAACCATTATCAAGATTTTATGATGTCTTCCATCGACATTTACACATCATACTTTATTACTTCCTGCTTATAAAGTGGGCAAGGGGGTAGATCTGATGGTCCCTTCTGACCTTACTTTTCTATGCTGCTATGTCACTATACACTTGCATATTGCTTTCTGGATCAGGCTCTTGGAATCTAATTATTTCTACGCCAGACCTACATGAAAAGGATTTCTGAAACTAACCCAGTATCATACAAATTAAGTGTTACAGAACTGACTTTATATTCAGTATGTCTGTGCATCCCCACTTCATTCCAGGGCTATGGTATAGCCAGTGGTTCTCCCCAATCTTCCCCTTTTCAGGAGTTACGGTATAGTCAGTGGTTTTCATCAATCCCCCCCCCCTTATTCAGGAGTTATGGCACAGTCAGGGATTCTCCTACATAATATATATAGATTGGAAGGGATTTGACATGAATATTCCAGGCACCCTACTATCCAGGCATATCGGGTCAAAATGTCACAGGAAATACAGCGCAGGCAAAACCAGGAAGTAAAAACAGCTAAAGGCAAAATAGATACAGGGATACTATGGCAAACTGTCAAAACAGCTATCCCTGTAGCTATATTGCTTTTTGGCAAACAGGTTAAGGCATGTGCTTTGCAGTATGCTCCCAATCAGCTTTTGTGGCTCACAGAGTAGAACTACAGGCAGGGAGAGTGGTGGAGTGATGATGTCCCAGTGTTCAGTTCCCTGTCCAGAGATATTTAACATATTTTATTTGTTTTGCTTCCCAGGGACATCTTTTTCCCTTTCCCCTTCTCAACAATCCCCCCTGAGATTTCTCCCCATCCCCAAGTAGAGATGTTGTGAAATTTTATTTTGCCAGCGATACTGCAGCGAAATCAGCAATTTCACCATGAGAAATATTTTGCTAAACTGCAAAATTTCACCTGCAATTTCACCTGCAAACATTATTTTGTTATTTATACTGCTCCCTAGTGTCTAGTGGTCCCCCCCTCTGGCTGATCACAGGCCAAACTGAAGAACCCTCCCCCTCCGAGTCACCCATGACCCTGGCCCCCAATCTTAAAAAAAAACAATCCCCTTCCCTGTCTCTGGTCTCTAGTGGACCCCCACCCTCTTACCCTGTCTTAAGTAAGATAGCTCCCACCCACTCCCCCGCCTCAGTACCCCAATCAGGCCACTGGCAGAAACCCCTCCACTCATCTCCATGGCTGTTCAACTGAGTGTTTGGTGCGAATGAGCACATGCTTAAGTACATGCTCATTCATTGTAGTGCTCAGTCATGCTGCTGGCTGTGGAGGTGAGTAGAGGGCTATGCTTGTGGCCTGATCAGGGTACTGGGGGGAGCGGGTTGGGTGCTATCTGACTGGAATGTGGACTAGCTGAAATAGTGCAGCTGTTATTCCATAGCAGCCAACTGTGGCAGAGGGTTTTAAGCTCCGTTGGACTTTCAGAAGGATATTTCCAAAAGTCCAATCGAAGGTTCCACGATCGGCTGTTTTTAGAACTCCTGAGCGATCGCCCACACCCTTAAAAGCAAGGCTGAAGCACATCACACACTATGCCAGTTGAATTCTGAAATAACTTAAGTTGGTCTTTTCCTGTACTGTATGAAGTTTATACAAAAGTTTACATACTAGCACAGGGTATCACTGTAAAACAGAGTTACACTGCTGCTTCCCCTTTCTTGCCTCTCTTTCATAACATCAACTTTTGCATAAAACATATTGTAAATGGTTTGAGAAAGATTTTATAAGCCACAAGCCAAGTAACTCAGGATGCTGCCTAAAGATTTAGCATAACACATACTGTACAGTTCACACTTGAACATTTGCATGCATGCCAGATAAGGGTACATAGTAAGTTACTTGATCAAACCTATTGTCTGAAATTCCATTCAGCAAACATTAACACATTCTAACGACACACTCTTGAAAAACTCAAGGTTAAACAAATGATGACATACAATAAATTACTCACTGCGATTATGTTAAAGAAATCATCATCGCCAAGGGTGTCCAGAACAGATGACACAGTCTGCTTTAGTGACAAAACTGTGAAATGTTGTCCGCAAACAGAGAATTTCACCAGTTCGAGGGTGAAATTTCACCCACTCCACAGGCAAAATTTTGCATTTCGCCCATATTTTGCTGGGTGAAATTTTCCACCTCGCACAACACTATCCTTGTTGCCCCCCTCCCCCAGAAAGGTTAAAATAAAAGTGTTGGGGGTACGGGGAAGGTGCAGGGCAGGGTTCCTGCAAAACAAAGTGTACTTGTTGAATTTGGCACAGTAACTCTCCACTGTTTTGTTGAGCACTATCTTTACTGTCGGCAGTTTCGCTTCATGGTTTTTGACTATGGTGTTATTGCCTGTGACATTATGACCCTGTGCCCTATCCAGATATTCTGTCATTCCCTTAATAAGCAGAAATCTATCCAAGAGCACCTTGAGGATCTGTACTGTCCTCACATTAGTGTTGAGTGGAATGAGGAATGCTGAGTGGAATTAGCACAGAATGACCATTCCACCAGTGGAATTTCCATTGGAATGTTTCTGTTCATTCTATGCAGTTCCTCCTGCTGTGATCCATGGAATTATATTCCATGGCATGACATGTTTCCACTGAAAATTATTCCATGACCATTTCCATGGAATATATTGAGATCTACATAATGGAGCAAAGAATCCCTTCCATGTTATTACATCCCAGAATGCCACCATTATGCTCCTGATGAAATTTGATGGAATTTTATAAGAATTTCATGAAATTCCATGAAACATCAGCTGGAATTTGAAAATTCTGTACAGCACTACCCTATATCTACCTAGATCTTTCACATTATCAATAACCTTGAACATATGGAAGACTGAGATCATGTCCCCTCTGCTTTCTTTTCTTCAAGATGGACAGGGCTAGGAGAACTTGGAGAAGTTCTGACCCTTATTAAATAAGAACCGAAACACAAGAGTGTTCTGATGAGTCCTGATTAGTTCTGATTTTTCATAAAAATTTCAGTAGGGAAAGGAAACATTGTTTAACCAGGAGTAGCAGCACACTAAGCCAAAGCTTGTTTCCAGATGTGACCTGGGAGCACAAGAAAGTTGAGTGACTTGCTCAGCATCACACAGTATGCACCTAGGTGGCTATGGGATTCAAATCCAGGTCTCTAGATCTGCAGCTCAGAGCCTTAAACCACTGCTCTATACTGCCTCCATTAGATGTGTTAAAATGCATAATAAGGCGTAAATTATCTGTGATATTTAATACAGTGGGGCAAAGGGAATATCTCAGATAATGTGAAAAATAAAGTAGATCTGCTAATGTGGAATGGAGTTGGGGAAAGAATGACACATGTAGCTCAGTCAAATAGCATACAGTAGTTCTTTTGTGACCTCCCTTAACCCACCTGCCTGGTCCCAGCACAGCAGTGCATAATATACTCTCTTTGATTCCTCTTACTGATCTCTCCCTCTCAGTTCTCCCAGTGTATACCACCCTCTCTCTCTCCATCTCTGTGGTGCTGCTGAGTGGTTTTTTTTTTTAGTATGTATATTTTGAGGAATCCTTTTCCCTTTTTTACACTGTTCCCTATTTCTCTCTTTCAAGCTTTCTCTCGCTGCAGCTTTCTTGTTTTCCCTTGTGCTAGGCCATCATTTTTTGTACAGTAACTAAGCAGTGCTGATCACTCAGCTGAAACAGGCACACAGAAGTCCAGTGCTGCCTTACAGTATTTCTCTCTTGAGATCTCTCTCTCTCTCTTTTTTGGTTTCTATCCAGATCCATTTGTCTCTCTAGTCTTGTATTGTCTGTCTCTATCTATTCTCTCTTATCATAGGTGTTATATAGGTATTATACAAGCCAAAAGAGCCAAAGGCCCATGTAGAGGCTTGCCCTTTACACAAAGGGATAACCCAGAAATCCTAGTCTTAAAAAGTGATTGTGTTTTGTTGAATATCCATGCCACTCCAGACATTACATAATGGGTTTTAGCCCACCTGATAGGCTAAGGATGCACATGTGACCCAGGATCAAATTTCACAGTATACCCTGGTCCCAAGGGTCCCTTCTCCTCAGTTGTCTTTGTGCATCTGATCAGGCTACTAGCAGTCCAGGTGTCCCTGTGTGTTTGCAGTGTTGCAATTTAAGGTAGGCCTGAGTATGTGAACCTCAGTAAAACATAATTGCTATGATTAGAGTCTTCTCTGGGTCTGCAGGTTTATTTATGGAGTAGGGGGCATACAGGTCCCTATTTTAACGTGTTAATTTACATCATTTGTTATTTAATTGGCTAATTGCTGGCTAGTTATCTGCTTGCAGGAGGAGCCTCCCTCCTTTTTTGTTAGTGTTTAGAGTTGAAAACGTTGTTTAGCTTAGCAAATTCATTTTCTTTTTTCTCTCTGCTGTGGTACAATGTGATAGAACAATGATTTAGCTACTGATGTTGGTAGAAGCTAATCATCTGTTGCAGTGGTTTTGCATATCTTTTTGTTCTACCGTGCACAGAAGGGAATAGCTCTCGGAGTTTTGGCACTCAGATGGGTGCGGGTTTATAGAGGCAGGTCCCTTTTCATTGTTTAAACTCTGCATCTCTCTTTCATTGTTTCCTGCCAGGCTTGGCTTGCTGGGTATGGGGCTGCTCACTCACTCACCAGCATTTTGGCCTGCTCCTGGCGCCCACGTAGTACAACCACCCCCCCACCTTGCACTTTTCAGCTGTTCACCTGTTTATCCAGGACCATGCCTCTCAGAGACTCCCTGCTGGTGCTGTTGTTCCTCTCCCCTATGCAGAGGAGAATACAGCTCATCCTACCTACACTTCTGGTTTTCCCCTCTGATCGGTTGGAGATACCGGTGATTTTCTGGGCTGTCCCCCCCTTAGCGAGGCAGCAGGCCCACTCTGCACACCATACATTGGCTTTTCTCCCCCTCCTAGTCCCCGTATTCAAGTATCATTGCTCTTCCCGGCTCCCCTATAAGTGGGGCCGAGTTGAAATTCATCTCATGGCTTCAGGTGCACTTGGTCTCAGTGGTCCCTATTTACAGCTTTAGATCGACCAGCGAGATGGCTAGTGGACACCTTGCTTATCCCCGTACCCTGATCTCCCTCTTTAGCATGATCAGGCTTTCCTAACTCCACCACCAATCGCCACAGTCCCAAGCTTGGAGTTTTGAGGGAGTGTGTTGCCTCTGCCAGGTTTAGCTCTCTAGAACATATGAGCTCCTCACATAGCATCTCATAGTCGTCCACACACTAGTTACTCCCCAAGGGAGCCTATGCATGGGGGGGCATGGGGTGGTGCAAAGACTAGAGAATAAGGGCCAGTGATGCTTGGTCAGGCTTCAAGCCCCTTAGTCCCTCAGCCATCTTGGACCACTCTCAGTTCCTGCATGCTGGTTGGGTGGTCATTATTTTAAATCCATCCAGTGCTCGCAAATGCATGTCTCTTGGACAGTCACCATTTTAGTAGTTCTTCCAGATGGCCATTTTGGTAGTTTTGTTTGTCACCAACTATCCACCATTTTGTTATTCTTTTATTGGCGGCCATCTTAGTAGTTCTATTATTGTAGAGAAGCCTGAGGAACACAAAAGAAAATGGAGATCTCTCCCTACCCACCAGTTGTGATGCCTGTACTATCTTACAATGAGTCATCCTCCCTGCAGGGGAAGGGGTGTTTTGTTAAGGACAAGGTACACTTTTATTACTGTAATGCTATATGTCTGTATATGATAGTGGAGCATCCAGGAAGTGATAGTTAGCTTTCTCTTACCAGGACACTCTCCATGGCTTCCTCCTTATCTCCTTCTTCTTCTTCTCCTTCTCCTTCCTCCCCAGATAGTGAAGGCAAAGAAATGCACTACTTGAGGTGCCACCCTGATGCCACATAATTTGGGGCCTCAGTGCCCGGCATGCTTACATGATGAAGATGATCTCTCTTAGAACAATCCCCAACTATGGGCCCTTGCAACTCAGGGACCAGCGGTGCTAGCTAGGTAAACCTTGGGGCGCTGCTTCTCCAAAACCAACAGGCCACTGTGGCCATGATGGAGAGACAGCAGAACTTTATGCTCAAGATAATAGAGAAACTAGAAGCCTTAACTCAGCATAAGACCCCATCGCCTACAGTCCCACAGCTGGATACCGCTCTGTAGCCCGATGACCAAACTAAGAAGGGGAATTCCATTCCTAACCTACCAGAACCAAATCCAGAAGATGAAAATGGTGATGAGGAATTGCCAGACAACAAGAAAGACATGCTCTCGGATGACAGAGAGGTGGAAACTGGCCAATCCACCCCCTCCCTCAATTCTAAGTTATGTTCCTTTGACTTGATACCAAGCCTTATGAAGGCCATTAAGTATACAATGGGGTCTGAGATTGAGGAGGCCAAAGTCAAGTCAAAACTCGACCCCATGATTCAGCAAAAACAGGTCACCAAGGAAACATTTACCATATACCCTGCCATTGATGACATTTTCACCAAGGAATGGGAATCCATGGAACTGGGCAGGATGTCTGAAAAGAGAAATATAGACAGGATGTATCCAGTCAAGGATGACAAAGTCAGTGTCTGGTGTGTAGCCCCCACAATTAACCCACAAATTGTGGCTCTCAGCAAGAAGACAGTACTGCCATGTGGCACCATCTCCTTACAAGATCCCACCGATAAAAGGGTAGAGGGCATGTTAAAGAAACTTTTTGAAATTGTGGACATGGCAGCAAGAGCTGCCACAACAGCCATCTATGTTGCATGAGTACAAATACAATGGCTAGAAGAGCTTCTAGAAAAGCAGACCCCAAATCCAGAGAATCTGAGTTGTTAGAATGCACCCTGAACACAGCCAAATAGTTGGGTGATATGGCAGTGGATACACTGAAGCTTGAGGCAAGGGAGTCTGCACTAACTAATCGAGCCAGAAGAGCTCTATACCTTAAGCTATGGGAAGCTGATAAGGAATCTAAGAGTCTGTTACAAAACTTACTCCTTAAGGGTAAACACGTATTCAGAGAGAGGCTACAAGAATATTTAAAACAGAAGGCAAAGATTTTGTCTACAACAAGAGCCAGGCCCACTTATTTGCTCGCCGGCAGACATCGCTTTTGAGGGGGAAATAGATTTCAGCAAAGCCACAGACAGTCAAATTATAACCAGTCTAATTCATTTCACTGCACAGGAAACCAATATAACCACAGTTTCTGTGCCTCCTTCAACTCCAACAACCAGTTTTCTGCCTCCAGAGGATGCAATTCAAAGACTGGAAGCAGCAGAGGTAAAACAAACAACAATGACTACTTCAGCAGACCCCAAATAACTCAGCCCTTTCAGGAATGTCATTATCCCCAGTGGGAAAAAGACTGTCATTATTTCAACACAATTGGTGGGACACAACCTTAGACAAGTGGGTTCTGGAGGTAGTGTAGCTGGGGTAATCAATAGAACTGACACAAAGGCCAGAAAGACACAGATTCATACAGTCCCCAGAGTCCAAAAAAAGACCCTCTGCCCATCAAGTTCAGCAAATTCTGCAGGACCTGATGCAAAACAAGGCCATTCAACTTGTCCTAAATCACAAGCAGGGACAAAGGAATTTACTCCATCTTCTTCCTGGTACCCAAAAAGAACGGAGACCTTCACCACACTCTAGATTTAAAATTCCTAAATGAATACGTGGCTACCCAAAAGTTCAAGATGGACACTCTGAAATCTACTCTCAGGAGCGTCAGGGTGGGTGACTACCTGACCTTTATAGATCTAAAGGACACTTACCTCCATATCCCAATTTGACCAAGCCACAGGCAGTTCCTAAGGTTCTATATCCTAGGACAGCACTTTCAGTACCAGACCCTACCTTTCAGCCTGGCATTGGCTGCAAGGGTATTTACAAAAATCTCTATAGTCCTCATTGCCCATCTGTGGGAACAAGGTATGGACATTATTCCCTATCTGAATGACTGGTTGATCCAGGCTCACTCCAAAGCTCAGTAACAGAGGAGCACTCAGCTGGCCCTGTAGGCCCTGGCGGAGCATGGTTGGGTAGTGAACCAGGCCAAAAGCTCTCTAACACCAATTCAACAGTTAGAGCACCTGGGGCAGAAATAAACACATTCAAGGGGAAGGCAAGATCATGCCAAAAACAGGTGGAGAACATAATCAGGCTCATCCAATAGTTGGGGTCCTGCAGTTATCCCACCATCAGGCAGATAACTCTGGTGCTGGGGTGCATGGCCTCATGCATTGACGTGGTACCACAGGCCAGATGGCACAGGAGGCCTCTCCAAAATTACCTCCTGACCCAAGGCTCACCAACTGAGCAGAATTTAGGGGTCAAGATCTTGTTACTACTAGCAGTGAGGCCATCTCTGGCCTGGTGGACCCTAAGATGCAATCTCATGAAGGGTACTCTGCTGGAGTTGTCCTACGATGCCACCCTGGAGATGGACACCAGTCTGACCAGGTGGGGAGTGTGCATGAACTCCGTATCAGCTCAGGTCCACTGAATAACATCAGAGTCCAGGCTATCCATAATGTCCTGGAAATGACAGCAGTTTATCATGCACTGAGGGCATTCCAGGAGTCCATCACCAGTCAGTCAGTTCTGGTATGGTCCGACAACCAGGTCACTGTGGCATATATTACCAAAAGGGGGGACCAGAAGCAGGGTATGCAAAGGGAGGTGACAAAGGTCAGCCTCATCCACACTGGCGCTGTCCACCTGGCAGGCAAGCTAAGCATCAGGGTAGATTGGCTCAGCTGACAACAGGTGCACCCTGGGGAGTGGCATCTGCACCCGGACCTGTTCTGGATGATCCAGAAGATGTGGGGGCCTGTACTATTAGATCTGATGGCATCCATGGTGAACTCCCAAGTAGACAACTTCTACTCGAGATACAGGGAACAGCATTCCCAGGGAGTTGACGCTCTATCCCAGACCTGGACAATGGATCAGGCCTAAGTATTTCCTCCCATTCCCCTGATCCCGCAGGTCCTGACCAAAAATCCAACAGTCCAAGAGACTCATCATTTCAGTGGCCCCATACTGGCCTCAGAGAACATGGTTCTCATCAGCGATGGCCATGGCAATAGACAGATGGAGTCTTCCTTACAGATTCGACATGTTAACACAGGGCTTGGTGATCCACCCAGCCCCAGAAACCCTGAGAATAATGGCCTGGCTCCTGAAAGGCAGAGATTGCTAAAGGCTGGCTATCATACCTCAGTCATTTTGACTCTGCTACAATCCAGGAAATCTTCCACCACTTCCACATACGAAAGGCAGTGGGGCATTTTCTCAGCCTGGTGCAAAGCTAGGAGCATGAACATGTCAGCTATCCTCCTTTACCTGCAACAGGGTTTGGACAAGGGGCTATCTCACTCATCACTCCGGTGCAGCTATCTGCAATAAGGGTGGCTCTAGGGCCCATAGGACATTACAGCCCAGGTGTGCACTGAGATGCGGTAAGATTCCTAAGAGCAGTTGAGGTATTAAGACCCCAAACCAGACTGCCCATAGCTCCTTGGGACTTAACTCTAGTCCTCATGGCTCTTGGTTCCCCTCTTCAAGCCCTTCCTTGAGATAAACTTGTACTGGGTGGGCCTCAAGACCTGTTTCCTTCTGGCCATCTGCTCAGCACAAAGGATAGGCACACTGGGGATGCTGTCCTGCAAGGAACCACATTATTTTTACTACAGAAGGGGTGTCTCTAAGGACAGTACCTGCATTCCAGCACAAGATTGCACCCCCCTTTCACAGGGAACAATCTATCGAGCTACTAACCTTGTACGACAGCATGCAGTCAGAGGACAATATCATTCCCCATCATTTGGATGTCAGCAGCATCCTGTCGGCATACATCACATGAACTCAATCAATACGCAAAACAGAAAAATTGTTAGTTATAGCGAAAGGACAGAGGCAAGATATGGCAGCCTCAAAGACTGCAATCGCAAGTTGGTTAAAAAGAACCATCCAAGAAGCATACAAGGCAAAGAACCTCATCTTGCCAGAAGGCATTAAGGCACACTCAACCGGGGCAGTGGCCATCTCCTGGGCTGAGAGGGCTAACATGTCCACTGAATCTATTTGTCAAGTGGCAACTTGGACTTCTATTCATACCTTTGCAAGACACTACAGGCTAGGGTTCCTATACAAATAGAAGGCCTCCTTTGCGAATAAAGTGCTCTCAGCAGCCAGTTCATCTAACCACTCTCAGATCACTCTGTCCTGCAATGGTGGGAATTTTACTGTGCTGCTGATTAATGAACACATGATGTAATGTCTGGAGTGCCATGGATATTCAACATAACACAATGGGTGTTTACTCACCTGGTAAAGGTGATTGTGTTATTTGATATCCATGGAACTACATGGCCCTTTCAGCACAGTGAGCAGAGTGACAATGTATACCTTAACAAGGTTGTAGTAGTGGAATGCTCAAGTTGAGCTTATATAAAAAGGCTACAGTGAATAAGAATGGTAACCCCACATGATAGGCACAGTGGAGCTTTCATCTATCTATGATAAAATAATTCTTAGAGTGTCTCCCCTCAGTCACACTAGGTGATGGGGCATCAAACGTGCATAATAGGAAGATAATTTAGTGAAAGATTTCTTAGAGTATCTTTCCATCTGTCACCTTAAGTGACTGAGCATTAGAATTGTATTAATAGGGAAATAAAGGGTTTCTTTGGGACCTTACCTCCTAAATGTTTCTTTGTGATTTACTGGTTCAAAGTAGCCTGTTGCATAACTAGCCTCATTTCAGCTATGGAAGAATAGAACTGAGAAGCAGGGATTTCAGGGACCAGAGTATACTGTGAAATTTGATCATGGGTCACATGTGCATCCCTAGCCTATCAGGTGGGCTAAAACCCATGATGTAATGTCTGGAGTGCCATGGATATCAACTAACATAATCACCTTTACCAGGTGAGTAAACACCCATTACCCAGCATAGTCTTAGAAACTGTCATAGAACTGCTGCTGATAATGTCTAGTGGAAGTCCCGTCCATATATCAACCATCCTTTGGCTGTACCAGCCTGCTTTCCTTTTCATTGCAATGGTCTCACCTTTTAGCTGTAAATCATGATATAATTTTGTTCTCATAGCTCAAAACTCAGGCAGTTACAGAGATCCTCATTAGTAAGGGACTTCACACCTGAATTAAAAAGAAACCAATGCAAAGTGACCCACAAGAGTGGAGCATAGGTGTGAAGGGGTTTAGACAGTAGACAGAGGTCACTCCTTAATCTTCTATACTCAAGAGTGTATAGGTCTAGATTGGCCAACCTATCCTCATATTTCATGTGTTCAGAGCCAGAGGTCATCTTGGTTGCCCATCTCTGCACCCCCCCTCCAAGATCCTGATCCCCAATTTAGTACTTGGTGACCAAAATTGGGAGCAGTACTCCATCTGTGGCCTTACTCAGGAACAAACAGTGAAGTGTTGCATGTGCTTTCTTATTCCTCTGTCTACAGAGTGTTTTGAATTTAAAATCATTTGAAATGGTCACACCCAGGTCCCTCTCTTCTGCTGTCACCTTGAGTTTAGTGCCTTTTTTTATATAGACTGCACACTGATTGGTTCTACCAAGGTGCATACTTATCGATGCTAAAAATTAGTTTATGTGTGTCAGCTCACACCTCTAAGATTTTTAATGCAGCTTGCAATTTGTCTACATCCATTTGATTGTTAACAGTAGTACCAATCTTGGTGTTGTCAGCTTATTTTGAGATCCAGACACTGCTATAACAACACATGGTAGTTACATATATGTTAAATAGAATGGGCCCCAGCACCAACCCCTGTGGCACCCCGCTTGTCACCGCATCCCGGCCTGATGTTGAGCCTCTAATTCTAACTTACTGTGTCCTTCTGTACAACCATGATTGTATTCACACCACTACAGTAGTATTCAAACCTGTTCACAATAATTGTTTAATTAGTTCACTGTGTGGGACTGTATTGAATGCCCTGCTGTAAGCCAAGAAAATGACATACAATGAATTGCCTCTGTTAAAGAACTTACTAACATTTTCAAAAACCTGCACAAGGTTTGTCTGACAGGATCTGCTAGAAACAAAGCCATGTTAGGTCATGTCTATGTGACCTGTTGTCTTTATAAAGTCCTCCAGATAGTCTTTAATAAAGCTCTCTAAGATTTCACCAAGGTTTGATGTCAGACATATGGGTCTGTAGTTATCAGGGGTTTTTATATCTGCCTTTTTAAGGCTGCAGTGGGCGGAGCCCTGCAGTCCTCTTGCTATCAAAAAAGGACTCTGCATTCTTTCCGACCGAACAACCTGTTGGAGTTGCACCACAGTCACCTCAGCGTCTGTGGAACACTCCACTTACATTGCACTATTTTTATTTAAAAATACTAACTAACTATCCTTTCATGATAATGGGGTTATTACCCTCAGTGTCACTCTTATGTTTTGGGGTGGGTGGTGGCTGAGAGGGAGGGCCAGATGGGGGGATATCTGTAATTTAAAAGACAAAACTTTGGTGGTCATGGAGGAACACAGAACACTATGCCATGACCAAGATGACAGCCACACTCTACTGCATGTTCGCTTGTCATACATGCGCAGTGGAGTGTGGTGGCCATCTTGGTCATGGTGGAGCATGCCATGCTCCATCATGCCCACTGATGCTTTTTCTTTTAAATTATAGATACCCTTCCTCTCAGCACCCACCCCCCACCTCCCCGAAACATGAGTGACACTGGGGGTGCCCAATACCACAGTGTCATGATCAGGACAGTGATGATTGTTTTTAAGTAAATAATACATATCCCACCACCCAACCGTCCCTCTCAACACCCCCTCCAGAAACATAAGAGTGACACTGGGGATGCCCAATCCCCCAGTGTCATGATCAGGACTTCTCTTTTTTTATGTGTCTTTTGTGCCATTACCATACCCCCGCCCAACCCTCTAACTCAGCACCCACCACCCCGCACTGCTCCAGAATCTCTTACTGGGGTCTAATGCCATAAGTATCTCTGGACCACAGATACATCTTAACTCTTCAAAGCCAGACTGCGAACTGAAGAAACAGATATACAATTCAATGTATTTCAATGAGGTTTTGAAGTTAGTGGCGGAACTTGGGGATTTTTGCATATTTTAAGGCCCAGATTTTCAGCATGCCTTCTTTGGGCCCTACCTTGTGAACAATAGAACTGTCATTAGGCTGATCTATCCTGAAAGGTGATTTTGCTGTCCCTGCACAAAATCACCTTTCAGGCAGGAGCTGAACATTTTATCTGCCCTTGTTCATGAGGTGGGGTCATAAGAAGGCTAAGCTGAAAATTTGGAGAAAAAATATTAAAAAAAGAACAAAGTTATGAGCCTATGTTGAATTTTGTGAACGCAGGCTCATAGCTTTGGTAATTTTCAATATGTCTACCCCAAATTTGCAACATAGCCATATATTTACAGCACCTCATGAATATGTCAGCTATTATTTTTCAAACCCTGGCCAAAAAGTTTGTTCACATCCCGAAAGTTGATTTTGTGGCTCCTGCATGAAATCACCTTTTGGTCAGGAGTTTAAAATTTTCTCTGCCCTTGTTCATGAGGTGTGTTCATAAGAAGGCTGTGTTGAAAATTTGGTGTAAAAATATTAAAAAAAAAAACAAAATTATTAGCCTACGTTACATTTTACAAATGCAGGCTTGTAACTTTGGTCATTTTCAATATTGTTACCCTAAATTCCTCAGCTGCAGCCCTATCAGCTCTGGCCAGACTTGTAATATATTGGTGACACTATAGCCTCCTGCCAGTTTTTAACTGCGCAACCATTATTTAGTGAAGTTTGAAACAGAGCCATAATTGGTCCTGCTAGTTCCTCTGCTAGTTCTTTCATCAGTTTTGGGTGGATACCATCAGGGCCAGGGTCCTTATATGGGTTTATTTTCGTAAGTTTAGATGTAACCTGGGATTTAGTGAAACTGCTTGGTGATTTGTCCCCCACCACTACATTCAAGTCTGGACCAGCTGTCTGCTTTCCAAAAACTGATGTAAAACAGTTATTCATGACCTGCACAGGCCACTAACATCCTTAATTAAATCACCCTTGTCATTTGCTATCTCTTATATGCTTTTTGATTCCCCCAGCCTCCCTCTGGACTGGGAACTGAACTCCGACATCTGAGTCTCTTTTGATCCAAGTTCATGAATGAGTCCTGGATCTGGGGGGGAGTTCAATTCATCATGGAACAGTCCACCCACCCCTAACAAGTACTACCACCAATGCAATCTACATTGATTGTCACCAAGCTTGACCTAAGAAGTCAGTTGTTATAGCTGCTCTACCACTTGTTGCAGCCAATCACTCACACTATTTGAGTCACAAAGAACTTCTAGCCATTGCCAAAAAGATTGGTGATGGTGAACCATGTAAAGCTGACTCTCATTAAAAACCTCAGGGTTAACTTACTTCCAGTGTCCAAGTCACAGATTTAAAGGGCCCTCTTCTCTTGGGGAAATGTCCTAGGTTTGTCTGCTTATGCAACAGAATGCATTCCCAGATGGAAATGTGGAAATGCAGGACTGCTGCACCCTTGAATCACACGTGCCAACAATGGAGGCAGGAGGTGGAGAGAGTGATAACATAGGTCTCCAGTCCCTGACTCCTTAATCCTGGCTACAGTTTTTTGATGCTCTTATTAAAGGACTCCTGGAGAAACCTGGAGACACAGGTTTTAATTCCACAGTCACCTTTTGTGTACTGTGTGACCCTGAGCAAGTCACTCAACTTCCTAATGCTCCCAGGATGACCTGGAAATGAGTTTCAGCTCAGTGTGTCTTTCCTGGCCAAACATTTTAAAATAAAGGTAAAATAAATAAATAAATAAATAAATAAGGACTCCTTCAGCTGAGTCCTTTTTATCTGAGTTCTGGAGTGAGGACTGGATTTGGGGTCATTCTGATTTCAATAAGAACTGTCTACACAACCCTAATGTTGGGGGACTCTAGCCTCTCCTCACAGCATTTGTTTTGATTGACTGGCATTGTATCCTCTTGACTGCCTCAATATCTTTTGCGCCAGATTTGCATACAGTGTTATTATTCTTGCACGATAGCATTAAGTATGGCTCCATGTCAGTTTGTCACAGCAAATACCATACAGATGGAACAGCGTGGACAACACAGTGCAAGTCAACACCATGCCTGGTGAATACAGGCACAAATCAGTGGTGAAGTGTAGATGTACTATTACAACACCATGCCTGGTGAATACAGGCACAAATAAGTGGTGAAGTGTAGATGTACTATTACAACACCATGCCTGGTGAATACAGGCACAAATAAGTGGTGAAGTGTAGATGTACTATTACAACACCATGCCTGGTGAATACAGGCACAAATCAGTGGTGAAGTGTAGATGTACTATTACAACACCATGCTGACATGGGCCACCACTCCAGTGAAATGTTTCGACTTACTTGATTTTTTGTTTTCAGGTGGTATTCCCTGATGTGGTGTTGACTTGTGCTGTGTTGTCTGCTCTGTTTCTGACTGCGCGGTATTGGGTGCCAAGGACCTGACGTGCTGCCACTAGGTATATTTAGAGTTGAGCCAGCTGTTTAATGTTAACTCCAATTTTTGTCACCTTAATAACTTTGATGCCATTCAATGAAATTGCCTGGAATTTTGCATGCACAGTCCAGGTGCCAAGTTCCTATGCACAAGTCAAAAAACAGGTTGCGTGTTTCATAAAATCAGGCATGCTGGTTGCCAAAAACCAACAGGAGCACAGACCAAACAGCAGCTCACTATGAGTAAAAATGAACAAGGGCCCTAGTTTCAAATGCTCAGAAAATGAGCAAGAAAAAAAGTGCATTACACTAATTTACCTACAGTATATGGAATTTTTAACTCACGACTGCCATCAAATGGCCGAATATGTGTTAAATATTAAAATGTTAAAATATGTTTTTCTACCATGTATTGATTCACACCATATGAAATAATTGGGTCCTTTCATTGCCTCAGCTGAGTGACTTTGTAACATCTGATAATAACAACTACTTGTGACATGACTGTTAGAGCACATAAAACATCTAACTTCATGTCACAAGCACCACCATCAGCTGCACATCTACAATGACATGTGTAAAAATACGATGTATTCACCTTTTTTTGCCGCAAATTGTAGCCAATGCATCAAACTGTTTGAAAATAGCCCACAAACATTTGAGTGCATTTGCAGTGATCCAGTTGTGGCAGAACAACTGCCTCACGTCCTGCGTCCAAACCGTGAACAATCCATGTGCTTTAGAGTTACTTTTTCCTTCAAGTTTCATAGATATTTTGTAATTAAAGTGCATGTGGATAGGTTTAGTTGCTTCTTTGAAAGAGTTTGGAATGCCTTTCAGAATGGTTGCACACTACTTGTCATGCTTCAGCCCTTGTCTATTTTTTCACCAAGGTCATTATCTCCACCACTGCAGCAAGAGGAGTCCCATGCAGAGTGCATAGGGCCTACCTTTGTATTTCCTTCCAAGGGATAAAAGTAGGAGAGAAGGCCTTTTTCTTGTACATAAGGCAGAAAAGGAACATAAAGGATGAAACTGTCAGATTAAAAAAGGAAGGGGATTGGGCATTGGGTAGTGAAGAAAAAGCAGAGAGAGAGAGAGAGAGATACCCAACAAATACTTCTGTTCAGTCTTCACAAGGGAGAAGGACAGAGCAATGCCACAAAGAAGCCAGGTTTGGGAGCTGGGAGTGGGAAGTCATGGACGGTATAACACAATCTGACAGGGTACTTATTGTCCTGAGGGCCCTTAATGTAGACAAATCCCTGGGGCCAGATGGCATGCACCCAGGAGTCCTAACAACAGAACGGGCAGAGGCTCTGGCTGGTCGCATATCAGATCTGTTTCTTTGTTGTTTCTTTTTTTTTTTTTTAATAAAGTTTTTTTATGCTCCTGGGCTGGCAAGGATGGCTTGTTCAGCCCCATCCCAGGTGCGATCAGCCAGTCCGCTACCTTTTCTGCTTCTTCTTCCAGATGTCCTTCAGAGCGGCAGGGCAGGCCACAGCACCTCTGGCAGGACCATAAAGCCAAGTCCCCTGTCCATTCTTCATCTACTTTTTCATCCCCATGGGACTATGGCAAACATGAATAGTGCCTGTGCATGGAGGCAAGCATTCTCTTTGGAACCTCCAGCCCCGTTCCACCCACCCAGCACACTGCCAGCCACCTGAGTGTCAGTGCTACCCCCTGGCTTTCATCCGGTGGTAGCCAAAAGCCAGAATGGCTTATGTTCCCAATCCTGTAAAGGAGAGTTGCCAGATGGCTGCTTGCTCCTCTCCCAGCCTCCCTCACCAACCCCCAGCAATGCGCACTCATTCCCAAACTCATGTCACCAGCATTGCAGAGGTAAGGTGCATTACAATGCCTCAGCATTCTGCGGCACCAGACCAGTGGATCTGTTTCCCACCTCTCTGGAGTTGGAGAACATGACCTAGGACTGGAAAACAGCTAATGTGGTACCGCTCCATAAAAATGGGCTGAGCAACAAAGCAGGGACCTACAGGCCAATCAGCCTGACCTCCGTACTGGACAAGGTATTGGAGAGCATCCTGAAAGAGAGATTGTTAGTCTTTCTGAAGGAAAATGATCTCCAGGATGTGAAGCAGCATGAGTTTGTATTGGGGAGGTCCTGACAAACTAACCTAAATGATTTCTTTGACTAGGTCACTAGGACAGTGGACAAGGCTGAACAGTGGATGTTCTATAGCTGGGCTTCAACAAGGCCTTGGAGTTTCAGAAGACTGGTCAGGAAGCTAGAAGACCTAGGGTGGAGGATAAGCTTGTGGGATGAGTCAGGAGCTGGTTGCAGGACAGAAAACAAAAGGTCATAGTCAGGGCAGAATTTGCAGAAGCAAGGCCTGTGACCAGAGGTTGTCCCACAGGGGCTGGTGCTTGGTCCGATGTTAACATCCTAATAAGTGACATCAAAGATGGGAACAAGGGTAAAATCTGCCTATGTGTAGACAACAAAAGCTGTAGGAAGGTCAATACGAAGGAGAGGAAACAGGAAATCTTGGAAGATCTGGTAGGCTAGAGAAGTGGTCTGACATTTGGTAATCAATGCTAAAAAGTGTAAAGTTATGCACTCTGAGGTGAAGAATCCAGTGATCAGATATACTGGTTGAGTGGTGTGAAGGAAACCCAGTCAGAAGAAGACAAAGACCTGGAAATAATCATCATGAGTGACCTGAAACATTCAGTACACTACAGGAGAGCAGCAGTCAAAAATAAATCAGATACTGGGCTGCATAGTCAGGGGAATTACCAGCAGGAAGGCAGAGGTTATTCTGCCACTGTACAGGTCTCTGGTGAGACTGTGCCTTGAGTACAGTGTGCAGTATTGGTTAACTTATCTTTAGAGGGATATCCACTTGCTGGAAACAGCCCAGAGAAGGGCAACCAAGATGACCCAGGGCCAGCAGTGCAATACCTATGAGGAGAGGCTCAGGGGGCTCAAACATGTACTCTCATGAGGAAAGATGGGAGGGGGGGGGACACTTCAGAGATCTTCAAGTACCTTAAAGCTATAAACGGGGTGAGCATTGAGGGACTTTTCAGCCTTACTGGGAACAGACCACTGGGGGCACAGACTAACAATGGAGTGGGGAAGGTTCAGGAGAGAGATAAGAAGGGGACCTTTTCACAGAAAGGGTGCTGGTCAAGTGGAATGAGCTGTAACAGGAGGAGGAGGAGATATCCCTAAAACTGGTGGGTAGCTACAAGAGGGGATGGGAGAGGGTGAAGGGGAAAATTGCAGGTACAGGAAAAAGAGGGGTAGTTGTTGGTGGTCAAGAGGCAAATGAGGAGGGGGGCCATTCTCTCTGTAAACACTTTGGGAGCTCCACAGTTGAGCAGACTAGATAGATCCTAAAGTCTTTATGTCCTGGTGTGTTCATATGTATGTATGTATGTAGTGTTGCACCTTTGATTTAGTTACATTGAATCGGAGACTCTACTAGTCTGACCAATCTCCCAGATTGTTTAGATCCTCTTGACATTTGTCCCCATCCTCAAGGCAGTCCGTGACCCTAGCTAGCATAGTGTCAAAGCTGCCTGCTAGAGACTCCAGAAACAGATCACTGATACAAATGTCATAGAGCAGTGACTCAAGCACCAGTACCTGATGGACATTACTGAGTACCCCTCTCCAATTACTGTAATGCTGTTCCACTACAACCCTCTTTTTCCTGTCCCCAAGCTAGTTAACAGCAGATCTTGTCTAAGGCTTGTGTATAACACACTACTGTACTTTGTCCAGGAGCTTCTCATGCACAGCAGCACAAAGGCCTTGCTGAAATCCAGACAACAAATGCCTATGGTCATGCTTTTGTACACTTGTCTCATCGCCCCCTCAAAGAAGGTGATCAGGCTGGTTTAGTATGATTGTCCCCTTCGTAAAAAATCTGCTGAGAGGGACAAGAACCTTAGCTTTAGCAAGTACTCCTTTATTTTGTCCTTGATAATGGTTTCCAAGTCCTTGACCAATAATGAAGTCAGGCAGACTCACTTGTGCTACCAGGGTCAGACCTTGCCCACCTCTTGAAGATGGGCACCACACTGACCACTTTCCAGCCCTCAGGTACCACACTTGTCTGGATAGACTCATGTAATATTACAGCAAGTAGCCCGGCAATTATTCCCTTAGGTCAACTATGATCCTATGGTGTATTCCATTCCACTCTTTTGAGATTTGCCTGGCTTGACCTTTGCTAGTTAGTCAGCTACCATATTAGGTGCAGTATCCACAGGCTGCATTATTGCACCTTCATAGGGCTGGTGCTTGTCTTGAAGTGCCACCACCACAGATGCTGAGCACCACACTATATCCTCAAGCCCCAAAACATCCACGTATGAGGCTTACAGACCCAATTCTGATTTGCCATGCCTTCTTGATCTAAGCAAGCAGTCTGGAAGCAGGCAGGGGATAGGACCATCCTTGTATCATATCAGAAGCCAGGAAAGACAGGCTTCAGTTACTGGGATGTCATGGACGTTGCACTGGCAGGAAGCTAATGTAAACTGTTCACTGTGTATGTGGAGTGAGGCACTTTGTGTCTTTTTGCTTTGTGTTACCCCAGGGTTTGGTTAAACCCTATGTTTGCACCCAGTTCTGTACTACAGAGTGTGCATCTTTCTTTTTTCCTAGTCCTTGTGTATGTGGCTTATGAGGATGCCAGATTTATCCTACTTTCATCTTGCACCCTTACAGGTATTTCCTCTGTGTTTACTCCCTCCCTTGAGTAAGTGGCATTAATGTGTGCAAGTAAGCATGCAATTGGCATGAACGTGTGCAAGCCAACAGAGTCCCCTCCCACTTGTCATGGCAATGTTACTTGTACTGCCACAGAAAGTGCTCCAGCAGTGGCACAGACAACCACTCTATGAGAAGTTGAAATCCAAACAAAGTAAAAAAGTGGCTAAGGGTCTGAAACTCACTCAGTATACAGCAAAATTAACAATATCAAAAAGTGGCAAACAGGCACTATTGTGCATTGTGGCAAAAAGAGAGCTACCCATAGTTTGGTCACTGTTTAGAATAATTGTATTGATGTATGTAAAAAGGATCCAAAACTCACCCCACCAGCATCTGCCTACAGTTTCACTCATGTGACTGTGGACTTTCTCAAGGTGTGGCTACTGTGTGAACGAGCCTCCTTTTAAACACCATTCTTAAAGTGATATACTACATATACACTTAACTATTAATATAAAAAATATCTACTATCTCATAACATTGTCTTATAAAATAAACAATTTCATTAAGAAAACAATCAAAGAGAACACAATCAGAGAGAGCACACACAGCACACCTACCAGCTACATTATATCTATTATGCACACAATGTAATTTTATGATAGAAAATAATTACATATCATGACAGCAGTTGAAACTGACAGTGAATATATTGCACAAATATACCCATAAAGTGCCTAATGAAATTATTATACAGTGCCCACTACAATAAAACAGCATGAATGAATGCCCAATGCACAATAATAGGAATGTGAGGTCAAACCATCTGCTAAAGGTCAAAGAGAATTTATTCAACTTTCTTCAGATTTTTTATTTTTTAATATATAGGATATGTAGTTTGTGGGATAAAGTTAGCATGTAAGTTGCTCAGACTGAGGTAATTCCTCATGAGTGGCTTCACCACTCATGAGGGTTACTAGTGGTCACTGGCAACTGAACAAATAACTTTGTTATCCCACAGGCACCCCCACATATTTGATTTATGCAACAGTATTTTTGGGGGTTCTGGTTTGTCATATCTTGTTTTTTTAGTTAAATTCCTTTTCAGATTTTTTCTCTGTGCCTGGTTGCTGTGTTTGGTTTTCAGGATTGCTGTGCTGAGAAAGAGGAAAAAATGGCTTTTTTTTCTTAAGAGTGTTTTCATTTAAAATGTGGTTCCAGTTTGGGGGCATTTGGTTAGGGTGTGCATTTTGTGAGTGTTTGGGACTGTGATAGCTTGGGTTTAAAGAGCACTGTGAGGAGGTGAAAGAGAAACTGGGAGGCAGTGCTGGTAAGCAGGCAGCACAGGTGGTGGTAGTTAGTGATGTAGTTACTGTGTGGATAAATAGGTGATGATGTAGTTACATAGAGAATAAGAGATAGGGAAGTGTGTATTACAAGGCTATAATACCATTGAGAGGTTCCTATGTCCCCAGAACCTCGAGATGGTATTGTAGCATTGAAATACACACTTCCCTATTTATTTTTTTTTTTTTAATATATGGATCTGAGAAGTTTTACTATTCTGTGGCAATGCAGTGCTAAAGAGGCAGGTTGCTGTAGTGTGAGTTCATGTATCTTTAAACGGAGGTGCTTGACAGGCATTGCCATGGATGCCAGAACATAGAGACACCTCTGAAACACACAGCGTGTGTTTCTATTGGTTCTGCTTTGCTCTCTTGAAAATTTTATTGGGAAAATGGCAGGCGTTTTATGCGGAGGAGTTTATCCAGTCAGAAGGCCAGAGGGGAAGCCATAGAGGACAGAAGATGGAGGTTAGCTGCTTCTGTTTCATAATATGTGGCCACAGGTTCAGTGTTTTGTGTTTTGGATGAGCGGGGAGTCAGTTTTTACAGCCTGCAACAGTTATACTAAAAGCCAGCTCCTGCTGTGCACGAGGGATTCTTGCGCCTGTGCTTTGGTGTTTTCATGATAATACTATCGTTCAGGTACCAAACGATGGTACTACCACATCTGAACGATAGTATTATCACTCATTCACTGTGCTATTATCATTGTGGGAGAAGGTATATTACCAAGAATTTTTCGTATGCTTTAGAATAGTATTAATTTCACAATCCATATATTAATATATGGATAAACACATTTATCCACATAGTAGCACAGATAAATGGATTTATCAGTGCAGATTTATTCAGACACCTGTTGCATAAATATATATTTGTTTATTTATTGCCTTTTATTCTGCTATTATTGTTACGCCAACCCCTATCTCTTTATTAATCATGCATTGGAACATCCACCCATGCTGCTAGAACTCAGAGGTCAACCTCTTAATGCAAAAGGTCATATCCTAATATTTACTTGCTATCATGACCACCATAAATTCCTGTATCCTATAGATACATTTATTTTGTATGGTACCAATTTTTTTCTATCTTTCTTTATCCTCCTGGGAGTCTGGCAGGTGGCTTCAGTCCCTCCCTTGGAGGGACTCAATCTCTGGTTCACCATTCCCTGCCCAACATCCCCTATGATCCCCCATAGATTTCCCTCCATGACAGGGATGAGGTGAAGGGGCGCTGTCTTTCCCCCACCCTCAGAGAGAAATTCAGATGTTCAGGGAGCCGGGATGGGTGCTGGTGAGCCATCACGGAGCCTGCCAGCTCCATTTTCCTCCATTATCTACCCCCCTCCCACCAATGTCATGTGTCGGCAATGTGTCTCCCAACTTGCATCTCCTCCAGCCACTGCCAGAGGGAGTTTGATGAGCGGACAGCAACCCCTCCCTCCCCGAGAGAGGAGAGCAGTTCTCCAAATGCTCAGTCTTCTCTCCGTTGCTGATCCCCGGCAGCCTGGGCTCATTTCTGAACCTGGGTTGCTGGCATGGCACAAGGTGTGGTGTCCAGTGCCTCAACCTCCAGCACCACTGGGCCTTGTATGGTACCATTTTATTTCCTAAATAGATAGAGACAACATAGATGAAACAAGTCTTCATACATGTAGAGACTAAAAACATATACTATGCATCGTTGCTGGGAGATTTTCTATATAAAGAACACTGAAATGTATATTATTGCTTCAGAAAAGGAGCAAGATGAAACATTTCATTCAAGCCTGTTTTTTTTTTTACTTTCTTTTTATCCCGCCTGTACTACTCTCTTTGTCCACTCCTTCAGACCCTGATCAGCCCCACAGACCACTGTCACAGAGTCTGCCCTTATAGTGCCTGGTCTCTCCATTGTACTCCTTTGATGCCCAGATATCTCCCCTGGTGGGGTGAGGAAGAGAAGCTCTTCCTCGACCTTGCTTTGAGGAAAGCCGGCACAGCGTGGTCTGCCCTTGGATTGGTGGCTGGAAGGCACAGATTGGTCTTCATCTAGGACTGAGAGGGGGTGTTTCCATTTTTCTGTTCCTTCCACTCCCTAAGGACACCAGCTCGAGTAGACGACGTGCCAACGCACAATGCTACCAAGTGTCTGACAGTGTCCTCCCCTCCCTGACTCCAGTGCCATGGGAGCCACCACAGCCCGAAAGTTGGTGCCCCCACCGACCCTCAGGGACATCGGGTGTGAGAAGCACCCCTGGAAACCCACCCTGAAGGAGTAGAACATCCACTGGGACGCTCAATCCTCCTTCCCCTTGCCAACCCCCAACGACCCGAGTTCGTTCCCGAGCCCGGGTTGCCGGTGTGGTGCAAGGTGTGGCATCCAGCACCTCAACCCTCAGCACCACTGGGCAAGGGCCAAGCCCGGTTTTATAGTAGCCCTTAGCTCCGATTGCCAAAAGTTTCTCTTTCCAAAAGGGCATTATTGAGATCCCCCTTCCAAACTACAAAACTGGAAGGAATGTCCCTAAATCTCTTTATCTAATTCTTTCATAAGTAGTGCCAATGCATTTGTCAGTTCCATTTTACCAGTATCTTCCAAATATTCACTGATTCTCTTTAAAAGTTTTTTTTTCCAATATAAAAAGCTTTACATGAACAAATGGTCACATACACCACTGCTTCTGATGCACAGCTCATGAAGTCCCTTATTTCTTATCTTCGATTTGTTGTAGAATGTTAAAAAATGGACATCTATAATATATTCAAACAAAACTTACAATCTCCACATCTGTAAGTTCCATGCAGAAATTTAGGCCAGGAATTGACTTCTTGTAGTGGCTGACATAAGCTGTGTATCAATGCATCACCAAGATGTTTTCCTCTCTTATATACCATCACTGGGGGGTTCTCTGTGATCTCATTCAAGCAGCTCTCGAATCTTAGTACATTCCAATGTTTTTCCAGTATTCTCCAGACATCATTAGCCTGGGAACTAAAAGTAGTCACAAAGTTACACTGTTTTTTGTAATTATTTTTATTACCATTTTTTGCTATACCCCACTTTTTGTTCTTAACAGTGTTACTTTTAGAAATTAAATCATTTCTATCATTATTCACTACCCCACTGACAGTTTTCTCTATGCACATTTCACTGTAACCCTGATTTTTGAACCTTGCTGTTAAGTTTTTAACCCCATCCATTAAATTGTCCATGTCACTGCAATTTCTCCTTAATCTGAGAAATTGCCGCACTGGTATATTCTCAGTACAGTGTTTTGGATGACAGCTCGAACTATGGAATAGGGACTTCCAGTCTGTGGGCTTACAAAAGCATTTTGTAACTAGTCCCCCTTCTGGATTCTTTTGGACACACAAATCAAGAAAGTTTATTGTGCTCATATCCCAAGTGACTGTAAATTTGAGATTCACATTTGATTTTTCAAAATATTCAACAAACTCCTGTAACTCCAAAACAGTGCCCTTTCAAATAAAAAAAAGAATCTATGTTACGCTTATAGATGTCAATTTTATTATAAAACATATTCCTTGTTTCATCAGAAATGAACCCCTTCACACAGTCCATCAAGTACATATTAACAAAGTTGGGGGCAAAAGAAGCCCCCATTGTGATTCCCTTGACCTGCAGATATAACTTACTCAGCATTAAAAAAGCATTGCATTTTAGATTTTTTTTCAGTTAGCACTAATAAAAAACTATATAAATTCATTACTTAATTGTATTATGTCATACAATATATTTTCTACAGCCTCTATACCACCTTGATGTGGTATATTAGTATACAAAGACTGTGTGTCCATTGTTACTAAATACCAGTCTTTTTCCACGTGTATGTCATTTAAAATGTCTAACGTACATGAAGAGTCCCATATGTATGATCTGCCTTTTTGCACAACTGGCTTTAAATACTGATCCACAAATTCAGCCAGTGTTTCAGTTAATAAGCCTGTGCTAGCCACTATTGGAATTAAAGGCAGATTTATCATGCATCAGGCATCCATTCGTGCTGTTTTTTTGTAGTGGGTACTTTTATAATAATTTCATTAGGCACTTTATGGGTATTTTTGTGCAATATATTCACTGTTGTCAGTTTTAACTGTTGTCATGATATGTAATTATTTATTTTCTATCATGAAGTATATTCTGTGCATAATATATATAATGTAGCTGGAAGGTGTGCTGTGTGCACTCTATCTGATTGTGTTCTCTTTGTTTTCTTAATGAAATAGTTTATTTGATAGGACAATGTAATAAATTAAGTAGATGTTTTTAATATAAGTAGATGAGTGTATATATGGCATGTCACACAGTAACCACGCCTTGAGAAAGTCCACAGTCACATGGGTGAAACTGTTGTCAGACGCTGGTGGGGTGAGTTTTGGATCCTTTTTAGATGTATCAATAAAATTATTCTAAACAGAGATCAAACTATGGGTCTCTCTCTTTTTGTCATGATGCACACTAGTGTCTGTTAGCTACTTTTTGATGTTGTTCACTCTAAGAGAAGGTAAGCATCTGCTAGGACCAATTCTCTCCCCCTCAGCCAGCCCTCCAACACATCAGGCTTGTCCTTGAACCCAGGTTACTGGCATTGTTAGTGGTAGCACTACCGATGAGCCGATAGGACATCATGGTATTTATTAAATTACCATAAAGGACTCACACCAGCAGATCAAATAGAGCTCTTTAGAGTATCCAAAGACAAGAGAACAAGGGGCACAACATTGCTTAAAGGAAGACAATTCAAGGGAACTAGCTAGAACTTCTTTCCGGAACAAGTGGAGAATACAATATGTGTACCAGTCTCCCAGAGCAGGTGGTATCAGCCGATACTGCTTAATGTGGGCTTGATAGCTACTTTGCAGAAAATAGGGTGGCAGGGTATTCCTGCCATGGTAGTGGGGGAAAGAACTTGATGAAAACCAAATACCATAAAGTTACTGTGCATACATGGCAGTAGTTTAAGATTAGGGCATTTTATTTACCTGTTTATCTTTTTTTCAAACTTAAATTTTATGAAGTTTTTATAGTGTTACAGCACTTATTTCGGTACATATAATGTCAGTTGGCTTGGTACCACTGCCTCCCATACCAGGGACTCCTTCGCTGCCCTGGACATGACCAAGTTAGTCACCCAGCCCACTAGATTCAGCTGGACAAGTGGTTCCAGCACCCTACCAGACATAATACTATTGAACCGCCCTCATAAAATCTGGGATATCAATGTCCTCCCCAACTCACTAAGTGATCACTCACCTGTCCTCTGTCTCTGTTCATCCTCCATACCGAAACCTGTGTCCCAGGCAACCTTGCGCCGGCATCTATGCCCCGGGGGTCTCAGAAAGCTAAAACTGCATCTAGCATAGCTGGACTGGTCTCCCATCCATCACGCCCCTGATATTGACTCTGCCTTAGACCTCTTCACCAATGCCTTCAGCAAGGCCTGTGAACTTTTTTACCCCATACCAGAATCTGTACTAAAAAACAAAATGCCACATGGATCTCCCCATCCCTTATCCAAAAACTTAAGCATAGAGATAATCTCTGGCACATCGCTATCGAATCAGGCAAGTTGGCTGATAGACAAGCCTACAATGAGGCACATAATCAGTGCACCTGGGCCTTTAGACGGGCCAAGGCAGAGCACGATCAGACCACCCTTGCATCCACCTGAGGTTCCACCCAGACTTTCTGAGACAGCATGAAAGAGCTTAATGGGGAGACTCACTCCCCACCATCCCAACTCTCCATCGATGGCACCATTACTGCAGACCCAACTCGCATAGCTGATTGCCTCAATACTACTTTCTGTGACCTAAGCTCTGACCTCCCAAACAACAACCCCAGCTGTGACCCCCTAGACTCCAGGATCCTCCGCCTGGTCTTGGATGTTATCCTAGTCCCCCTTACAGATGTACTAAACTAGTTTCTATGCCTCAGTCAGTTTTCCAGTGCTTGGAAATCAGCCAAAATCACGCCTATACATAAGAGTGGAGATCAGTCCACACCTAACAACTACCGGCTGATCTCTATCCTCCCCCCCCTCTAAAGCCCTAGATAAAATAGTGCCTATTCAATTCTCTGAGTACCTGGCCAAATATGACATGATATGCTCAGAACAACATGGTTTCTGCCCAGGATACAGTACCACTACTGCTGTCCTGGAGTTCTCTTAATACCTGCACTCTGCTCTTGACTCTGGTAACCTAGCCGGCGCAGTGTTCATAGACCTCTCCAAGGCTTTTGACACTGTTTGTCACCCCCTCCTGCTCAACTCCCTCCATGAACTCAGCTTTTTCACTAATCCCCTTGCCTGGTTCTCCAGCTACCTCTCTGCTAGATCCCAGCGTGTGAAGATAAACGGCTCCTTGTCCAATACCCAGCCTGTTCATTCCGGGGTACCGCAGGGCTCCATTCTGGGTCCTGTACTTTTCAGCCTCTATCTCAACACTCTCCCCAGCTCCTGCACAGGAAAAATGCTCCTCTATATCGATGATGTGGTTCTCTTTGCATCTCACCCCGATCCCTCTTCTCTCCAGGTAATCCCTCCAGCACACCTACAACTAAGCTGAAAAGTGGTTCCTTGACCACCGACTTGTCATTAACCTAAAGAAGACTAAGTTAATGATCTTCTCCCATCACCAAAACAAGGCCAAGAATGCCCCCCTCTTCATTCTCCCCAGCACTCTGCACCCGCTGGAGCAAGTGACCTCTTACAAATATCTAGGCATCACTTTCGACTCGGCTCTCACCTTCCACACCCACTTCAATGCCCTATCCTCCTCCTCCATTAATTCTCGGATAGGCCTACTATACCATCATAGAGATTGCCTCCCCCTAGTTGCAATCTGGCTGGCCATCACCTCTTCTGTCCTGTCTCTAGTGGACTATGGATTGCACATTTATGCTGCGGTGGACTATACCACCTTGACTAAAATACAGCTCTTAATCAATAAGACCTGCAGGCTCCTAACCGGTGCCCCTAGCCACACTCACACTTGCCTGCTCTACTCCACTGCCAGCCTGTTCACCTTTGAGGAGCATCTGTGCTACCAGACCAGTCTACTTGCCAAAAAATGTCTTCTAGGGCTCTCTCCCCGGGGGTCTCTGCTTCCCTACGGTATGCGTCCTCATCTGTTGCCACCCATAGCTCTGCCAAGGCCACCTTTTTGATGCCCAGAACCAAGACCTCACTAGCCCAGAGGTCCTTCCATTACCGAGCCCCTGCTTGGTTCATCTCCCTCCCACCCTGCATCACAGACATTGCCAAAATTGGTCCCTTTAAATTTGCCCTCCGGAACCATCTCTTCGACTCTCGTTACTGTAGATGCACCTAATTAATCCCACTGTGGGATCCTCTTGTCAGGCCTCCCTAACTTGACAATGTCCTCTGGACAGCCTATCCTCTCCCCCTCCCTCCCACCCCACTCCCCATCCCTACCTCCACCCTGTCCAGGTATTATCTAGGTATGTCCAGGGCTGTGCCCCCAATGTAACCCTTGGGTACCTTGTATATGACTGTAACCTATTATAAGTAACATTATTATGTAACCTATGTGTACTCTATGTTTAATGTTCTGCAGCTGTACTGTTCTCACTGTTGTAACCACACTATGTAACTCTGTCTACCCCCCCCTTGCGACGAGGTGCGTTTGTAAATGAGTCCATGACTCAATGGTTGTAAATCCAACTTTTCTAATAAATAAATAAAATAAATATTGATACTGAAGCTTACAGGAGGCAGGAGACACTGAGGGGATCAGTTCAATGCTATTCCTTTGAATGTCCAAGTCTATTTTTTTATCCATTGCCCCCTGAGTGTCTATTACTACCATGATGTACATACTGTACTTTTATATTACCCATATCATCAGTTTACTACAGAAGTTTTTTTTTCTGCTAGCTTACTATTGCATCTAATGGATTTTTTCTTACTCCCTGTCCTGCCATCCAGTTCTGCACCCTTTTCCTTTCCCATCTCCTGCATGGGGCAGCATCTTGCTGTGATGCATAATATGTAGCAGCCAAAAATTCCACCTGTTTTTGAAATTTTGGCAAGTGACTTTGTAATTCATTTTGCAGTTTGGCTGTCACTTTTCTCCATTTGGTATACATCCAATATAATGTTTTCCTATTGTGCTGTGGGTGGTGGATCTTGTTTCAGCCATAATCTAAATAACAATTTTTTTTTATTTTGCTGCTGACAGTAGGCTATTCAAGAAATAAATATCAATTTTTTTATGTTGATTGTGTGTATGCACAAGAAACATATTGTGGCAGGTTGCTAGAAGCAGGTTGTGGAGGCATGACACTGTTGTGCCCACTGCCCTCACAACCTTTTAAGGCTTGGTCCACTTTTCCCAATGCCATGGGACACTGCTGCTGACACTAGTTCAGCCAGCGTGCCACAACTTTGAAATGTTTCAGCCACTGCAATCAGGGGCCACCTCATCATTGCAGTGTTCGCCATTCGCTGCAATGAGGGAGCGATCTGTCATTGCTGGGCAGAACGTTAGCACTGTAATATTGTTTGTGAACATGGCGGCGGCTTGCTGCCATGTTCACAAACAATATTCATCAGCCCCCACTGCTGAGGGGGTGCCCAATCCCCCTCGGTAGCATGCACCTTCCCCACAACAGTTTCTGTTTACCGACGGGGGCCCCAATCCCCGTTGGCTTCACTCCCCATCCCAGTTGAAGTTGCCAATGGGGGAGCCCACTCCCTGTCAGCTTCAGTCCTCTCCTTCAGTTTCTGTGGCTGACAGGGAAGCCCACTCCCTGTCAGCTTAATGCCCCCCCCAAAAACCTTTATTTTCTGCTGATGGGGGTGTCCAATCCCCCTCAGCTCGTGCCCCTCTCCTGTATGTACCGAAGGGGGTGCCCAATCCCCCATCGGCTACTGCCCCCTCAAAGAAGCAGTCAGGTGGCATGCTGGGAGCCCACCACAGCATGCCCAATGCCCCTGTAAAAAAAAAAATCCCGCGATGTTTTTTTTTTTAAACCTGTAAAATCAGAAAATGGTCCATCGTGGTCTCCCTGCATCCTCCCAAAACCCGCACCCACCCACTGCATACCTCCCTCCCTCCCCACACCCCATACTTACCTCCAGAGCCCGGCGCTGCGATCTTCAGTGGACCGGGAACATGTCTGCACTCTTCAAAGCTGACCACGAACTGAGGAAATGCCGGTAAGCTGTATATAGAGAATAACTGATTGGTTTGTGTCTATTACCATGGAGTAATAGCATCGAGAGGTTCTGGACACATGAACCTTCAGAGCGAAGTTCGAGAGGTTCCAATGTGTCCAGAATCTCGAGATGCTAATACTCCCTGGTAATAGACAAACAAGCCTATCGGCTATTTTTTGTAATATATGGATGTGACATTTGTTTCAAATGGGTAGTCGACTGTTTGACTGAACTGACTTTCTACTGGTCGACTGCGGCAGTGTCCTACGCTGTGGATTCAGTTGTGTAGTCGCTCATGATGGTCCCTGACCCCTGTCCATTTTTTTAACATTTTTTACATTCTACCTGCTCTTTAGGACCGCAACGGCAGGATCCACCAGATACTTTTATTTCCTGAGGAAAACCCATAAAATTAAAACTAGAAGCGTGACGACCGAGTTCGCTCTTGCTAAGCAAGACACCCGCAGCCATCTTTTTTCAACTGTTCTGCCCACCTACACAAGAAAACCACCCAATAAGGAGGCACGCTTCAGACATGGGGGCAGGAGGTTTCAGTAATTGACAATACTATTACCAGTGATTGACAATACTATTATCACTGAAACTTTCAGGCTATTACCAGAATTTTTTTGTATGCTTTACAGACCTATTAAATTGAAGATCCATATATTAAGATGGAATAAATAGTTTTTTTTCAACTTTTTGCATATCTCAGGTATTCTTTTGAAATTTTGGCACCAAATTTTCAGCATGGGGTTTTTGGGACCGCTCCTCATGAATTCTGCCATTGTCATGGTGTTATTTGGCCCCAAAAGGTGATTTTGCAGTCACTGAGTGTAATCACCTTTCAGGACTGATTAGCGAAATGACAGTACCAGTGTTCATGAAATGGGCTCTCAAACAGCCTATGTTGCAAATTTGGTGGAAAAAATAAAAAAAATAACTGTTTTACAAGCGTGCGTTGCACAGTTGCTACGCACGCTTGTAACTTCGCGAATTTGCAGTATTTTCATGCCAGATTTTCAACATTGCCATTTTTCCACACCTCCTTGTGAACAGTATAGCTGTAATTTTTCACATCCTGGCCAAAATTGCTTTCATTCTTCCAGTGCACAATAGTGCGGTCACTATGGGAATTCAGTGTTCGGGACAGATTACAAAAATGACAGTGACACTGTTCATGAGCAGAGGTCATAAACTGCCTATGTTGAAAATTTGGTGACGATACTCTATAAAATGACTGTGTTACGAGCGTGCGTTGCGCAGTTTGCACGCACCCTCGTAAGTTCACAAATTTAAAATATTATCACTCCAGATTTTCAGCATTGCCATTGTTCTTTACCTCCTTATGAACAATGCAACTGTCACTTTTCACATCCTGGAAGAAATGTGTTTTCACAGTTCCGGTGCAGAATAGCTCGGTCGCTGTGGGAAATCCATGTTCGGGACACATTATGAAAATGACAGTGACAATGTTCAGTAGCAGATGTCCTAAAATGCCTATGTTGAAAATTTGATGATGAAAGCCCATAAAATGAGTGTGTTACGAGTGTGCATTGCCCAGTTTCCATGCATGCTCGTACCTTTGCAACTTTGTAATATTTTCACTTCAGATTTTCAAAATTGCCATTTTCCACACCTCATTATGAACAGTACAGCTGCCATTTTTCACATCCTGGCCGAAATGTGTTTTCATTCTTCCAGTGCACAATAGTGCGGTCACTGTGGGAATTCAGTGTTTGGGACAGATTACAAAAATGACAGTGACACTGTCCATGAGCAGAGGTCCTAAACTGCCTATGTTGAAAATTTGGTGATGATACTCTGTAAAATGACTGTGTTACGAGCATGCGTTGCACAGTTTGCACGCATACTTGTAAGTTTGTGAATCTAAAACATTTTCACTCCAGATTTTCAACATTGCCATTGTTCTTCACCTCCTAATAAACAATGCAGCTGTCACTTTTCACATCCTGGATGAAATGTGTTTTCACAGTTCCGGTGCAGAATAGCGCGGTCGCTGTGGGAAATCCATGTTCGGGACACATTATGAAAATGACAGTGACAATGTTCAGTAGCAGATGTCCTAAAATGCCTATGTTGAAAATTTGACGATGAAAGCCCATAAAATGAGTGTGTTACGAGTGTGCATTGCCCAGTTTCCATGCATGCTCGTACCTTTGCAACTTTGTAATATTTTCACTTCAGATTTTCAAAATTGCCATTTTCCACACCTCATTATGAATAGTACAGCTGTCATTTTTCACATCCTGGCCGAAATGTGCTTTCATTCTTCCAGTGCACAATAGTGCGGTCACTGTGGGAATTCAGTGTTTGGGACAGATTACAAAAATGACAGTGACACTGTCCATGAGCAGAGGTCCTAAACTGCCTATGTTGAAAATTTGGTGATGATACTCTGTAAAATGACTGTGTTACGAGCATGCGTTGCACAGTTTGCACGCATACTTGTAAGTTTGTGAATCTAAAATATTTTCACTCCAGATTTTCAACATTGCCATTGTTCTTCACCTCCTAATAAACAATGCAGCTGTCACTTTTCACATCCTGGCCAAAATGTGTTTTCACAGTTCTGGCGCAGAATAGCACAGTTGCTGTGGGAAATCCATGTTCGGGACACATTATGAAAATGACAGTGACAATATTAAGTAGCAGATGTCCTAAAATGCCTATGTTGAAAATTTGGTGATGAAAGCCCATAAAATGAGTGTGTTACAAGCATGCGTTGCTCAGTTTCCATGCTCGTGCCTTCGCAACTTTGTAATATTTTCACTCCAGATTTTCAGCATTGCGGTTTTTCCACACCTCATTATGAACAGTGCAGCTGGGATTTTTCATGTCCTGGCCGAAATGTGTTTCCACTCTTCTGGTACACAATAGTGTGGTCGCTGTGGGAAATTAGTGCTCGGGACACATTAAGAAAATCACACTGACACTGTTCATGAGCAGAGGTCCTAAAATGCCTATGTTGAAAATTTTGTGATGAAACTCCATAAAATGACTGTGTTACGAGTGTGCATTGTGCAGTTTCCACGATCCCTTGTAACTTCGCAAATTAGTAATATTTTCACACCATATTTTCAACACTGGCATTTTTCCACACCTCCTTATGAACAGTCCAGCTGCCATTTTTCACATCCTGGCCGAAATGTGTTTTCACTCTTCTGGCACAGAATACCGCAGTCGCTGTTGGAAATTAGTGTTTGGGACAGATTAGGATCGAGCGAGTAAGAGAAGGGGGAGTGACCGAGCTCAATTGAGCTCTGTCAGGACTGCTGCAGATTTCTTTGTGGGCAGGAAAAGGCACCAACGCAGGCAGGAGCCCAGTACAAAAGCGCAGCCTGCAGCAGTGGGAGAAACAAGAACAAGCGACTGAGAGAGGCAGAGCGAGCGAGCTCAAAGGAGCTCTATCATGACTGCTGCAGATTTCTTTGTGGGCAGAAGAAAGCGGCAACCCAGGCAGGAGCCCAGTACAAAACGGCAGCCTGCAGCACTGGCAGAAATGGAATGAGCGAGTGACAGAGGGGGAGTGACCGAGCTCAATGGAGCTCTGTTGGGACAGCTGCAGATTTCTTTGTGGGCAGAAAAAGGTGCCAATGCAGGCAGGAGCCCAGTACAAAAGGGCAGCCTGCAGCACCAGCAGAAATGGAATGAGCAAATGAGAGAGGGGGACTGGGCGAACTCAGTGGAGCTGTGTCAGGACTGCTGTAGATTTTTTTGTGGGCAGAAAAAGCTGCCAACGCAGGCAGGAGTCTAGTACAAAAGGGCAGCCTGCAGCAGTGGGAGACACAGAATGAGCGAGTGAGGGAGGGGGAGTGAGTGAGCTCAATGGAGCACTTTTGGGACTGCTGCAGATTTCTTTGTGGGCAGAAAATTGCAACAATGCATTCAGGGGCCCAGTACAAAACAGCAGCCTGCAGCAGCGGGAGAAACACAATAAGCAAGTGAAAGGGGGAGTGAGCGAGCTCAATGGAGCTCTATCATGACTGCTGCAGATTTCTTTGTGGCAGAAAAAGGCACCAACAAAGGCAGAAGCCCATTACAAAAGGGCAGCCTGCAGCACCAGGAGAAACAGAGTGAGCGAGTGAGACGAGGGAGTGAGCGACCTCAACGGAGCTCTGTCAGGACAGTTGTAGATTTCTTTGTGGGCAGAAAAAGGTGCCAACGCAGGCAGAAGCCCAGTACAAAAGGGCAGCCTGCAGTACCAGGAGAAACACAACGAGTGAGTGAGAGAGGGGGACTGAGCAAGCTCAACGGGGCTCTATTATGACTGCTGCGGATTTCTTTGTGGGCAGAAAAAGGCACCAACAGAGGCAGGAGCCCAGTACAAAAGGGCATCCTGCAACACCAGGAGAAACAGAATGAGCAAGTGAGAGAGAGGGAGTGAGCCAACTCAATGGAACTCTGTCGGGACAGCTGCGAATTTCTTTGTGGACAGGAAAGGGTGCCAATGCAGTACAAAAAAGCAACCTGCAGCACCTGGAGAAACTGAACGAGTGAGTGACAGAGGGGCGGTGAGTGAGCTCAACGGACCAACGCAATCAACATTCAGCATTGACAAATGCTTGTTTAATATGAGGGTGGTACAGCAAGAACAGCATTGCCCGAAGGTAGAGTTTCCCATATCTATTTATCTTTATGGTATTTGGTGGATTTCATCTACAATGGCAGCACCAATCATCTATAGCAGTGTGCACAGCTTGTAGAAGAGGAAAGAACCTGATGGGTTATTGGTCTTAAATCTTTCCAAGAATGATATGCATATATGGTCTTAATGCAGCAGGGTTTGTTAGCAGGAAAAATGTAATCACGCTTTTCGTTGTTTTTTTGTTTGCCTTTTTAGTAATAATGTATTTCTGGCAAACACATCCATTTTTATCTTTTCATCCTGTTTTATTCCTGAACTGAGATATGGGATTTTGAAGTGTTTTTTGCATGTTTGTTTTTTTGTTACATAAATGCTGTCTGGAGAAAGCCACTTTGAACATATTCTGGTCAGAGCCATAGCAGCTGCTAATACAAAAAAATGATAGGAGAGTTAATTATCTCAAAGGTTTTATGAGGAAGGACATACTTAGCTAGTAACAGCTTGTTTTCAGATTTGTCCTGGGGGAAGGGGAAAGAGGAAAAGATAACAGATACAAACATACAGAATATAAAATACATACAAATGAAATAAGTATAACAAAAAATAAACAGGACAGTTATACATAAGAATAAATTGACAAATATAAGTTACCAAGCAATAAGTTGTGTAACTGACCAAAGAACAAGTAGATAGTCTTAACTTAACAAAATAAAAACTAGGCTATGACTGATATTGTGGAAGAGATATAGAATTAATGTGTAACATTATTGTACTTGTAATATTGTGATGTAAAAGTCCTATATTTACACCACAATAGCAGAAGAAAACAAAACCATAAACATCAAGGTAATGCAGTGAACTTTTTTTTTGGTTCTGGACATACACACACCCCTTGAGCACACACACACACACACACACACACCTCTGATACAACAGTTGTGCACACACAGAGGGCATGAGTGCTATTAGCAGGATAGGGCAGCTAAGCTGCAGTATTTCATTTTCAGTGGGGTCCTGCTTTTTTACATTTTTACAATTTAGCACAGCTAAAATGCAAAATCTAATTTTTACTGAGGTCTTGCTTTTATGCATGCTTACAATGTAGTTACCCAGCATAAGTCAGTTAACATTCAGTAAGGTTAGTTAACATGCAGCATCTCATTTTCAGTGAGGTCCTGATTGCTCCTATTGTTACAATATATTTTCTCAATAGTGACCAGCTGAGATGCAGTATCTTGTTTTCTGAGGGATCTTGCTTATGGCGAATGCAGGTAATTTTACGCAATTTGTCATTTCAGTAGAAGATGGGGATTTATGATGTCAGCATGAGAGTTCAGAGCTGGTGAGCTGCTGACATCATAGAGAGCATTCTAATGTTGCTTACAATTTACCAGAGGATAGCTCGATAAGTTGCAAGATCTAATTTTCAGTGGAATTCTGCATCTACCTGCAGTTTGAAGTACAATAGCCCCTGATACAGAACTCTGGAGTGCTCGGGTGGGGGTCCTGGATGCATAGAACCCCCCCTGGCTTGCCTTGATGTTTAAAAACTCCTGACTCACTGGTGGCAGCCATGGGGTTGGGGAACTTACTGGCTAGTGAGACGGAGCAGGTGAGAGAGTCATGAAAGGCTCATGAATATTCAGCACAAGCCCTGACCCTGCTGGGCATGGCTTGACCGCCTACTCCATCTTGGAGCCTTGAAACATTGCTGGTGGTGACAGTCACATGATCTGTGGAGGATTGTCATGTGGTGCAGGATCAAGCACATGTGAGTCATGCAACACTGTCACTTCTGACCAGTCAGTGAACTGAATAGCTCATTAGTCCTCTTGCAGCTTGCATTTAATTGCACTTTTAACTCGGTGGCATAAGAATAAAGAATTTGGACCTGGTCTCATCTCCCTTGGATTGGTCTTGGTGGGTGGGTGGTGAGAGTTGACAGAGAACTGAAGTAGCTCAGAGAGCATGAGTTGCAATAGCCAAGCAGCTCCCCAGCCCAAGTTTCTACCTCGTGGACCATGGCAGCAACAGGTAGCAAGTAATTTGTGCCTAAAGTGCCAGCTCCACTCTATCAGTGGCATCTCTTGCAGATGTATCTTTCTCCATCCTGGGTGGCAGAAAAATAAAGGTAATAAAAGGCCTGAAGATACAATTGAGAATGCCAAGTATGAGATGGTGAGGAGACATCGATCCTTTTTATGTGAGGTCAGAAAACCGTAATGCATGGGCATTCAAAGAACAGATACAACAGTTTTCATACTGTACTTATCCCTGTCTTGAGCAAAACCTTTCATTTGAGTTCTTATGTTTTTGATTCAGGATAAACTGCATGTATGACAATGACCTGAAAAATGAAAGGAACATAAGAAATAGGAGGGCCCTTTGTGCTGCTATTTCCTTTTAAAACTATGGAAAGATCTTTGGGGAATGAATATAGTATTGATCAGGGGAGTACAAAAAAGTATTAAGATTTAAAAGAAATAAAAAAAGATCCAGCGAAACGTCACCCTTTCCAGTGCTTGTGCACATGAGACACTCTGCGGATTGTGTTTATTTCCCCTGCACAGGAACAGAGTGCTCTGATTGGCAGGGACCACTCTTGATGCATTTTGTAACTCAAAAGTTTTTGCCTAAAAATGCACTGAACTGCACCATTTATCTCCTAAATTTGCAAATTTTTCTGGTGGAACATGCCCCACCACATCCTGGCTACACTCCGGGCACAGTCGGCAACAGTGTTAGTTTAGAACTGATACATTGGCCACAAATACTGTACAATGACTGATACTGGGGAAGAGATACAGACTGAGTGTGTGACTTACTTGTATTACTGTGATGTAAAAGTCCTACATTTACACTGCAGCAGTAGAAAAACCAAAACCATAAACATCATAGGCTTTTAAATGTCTCAAGAAGTTTAAGCTGAGGCCTTTATCTGATCTACAACCACATTTCCCACATGTCTCAAGGAGTGAAAACTGGAGCCTTTACCTGATGGCCCAACACATTCCTTCTACACTGTGAACTTTGAAGCTGTATTAACCCTTGCTGTGCCATGGACTGATATAACAGTCCTTAATTCCTATATTTTCTAATTTGGTCAGTAATGTCAGCCTGAGGGTTAAGCGTTCTTTTCCCCATGAAGAAAATAGTGCAGTGAAGGAGAGAGGAACTACACTGTACTGAATGGACAGGGCAGCAGAGAGATGTTATTCAGCTCCAATCCATGGAGGCAGACAGGCTGTGCTGCACTAGTAAATATTCCACACATTCCAGAGCCCTCGTTCTCTACTGATGTAATTGTACTATGACAGCATAGCTCTGCTATGCAGCCATAATATATTAAAACATTTTTCGTGTGGTGTTGTACTAACTATTACAAGAAATGTGTGCTTGCACCCTCCCAATACAGTGACATGATGAATCCAGCATGTAAAGCCAAACAGTAACCTTGAGAAAAGATCATTTTAAAAACTGCCAGTGGCACCCATTTTTAATAACTTGAGTCATTAATTATTAAAAATAGTAGTGAAAGGTGTTTCAAAAACATCAGAGAAAATGGAAAAAAAAGACTTACGAGAATCTAAGAATCTCAGAAATGCATTATTGCTAATGAAACTATACAATGACATTTTTGATCAACTCAGAAATACTGCTGCTTGGAAAGCTGTGATATTAAAATGTTTACCCTATAATCCATTTTATGGCTTTTCACTTCTATGGCTGCATCATTCTCATCCATCTGTATTTCCATTTCATATTTGTTTTGCAAATGCCCTTCATTCTAAGACTCTGTTAATTTCCTCCACAGATTCGCAAAGATGTTCATCTACGAATCCTCCATTATGCTGTGTATCAGGCTGTAAACCAAAGAGAGGCTTTTGCTACTGTGATAGGTTATGCCGCCGATTTGGAAACTGCTGCCCTGACTATGAGAAAACCTGTCGAAGACGTAAGCAGTATTTTAAATAGAAGGCTTTAAACAGAATACAAACACATATTAGAAAACTGGTCCCAGAAATTGAAAAAGCTGATTAACCAAGGGCTATCTTTACCATTTTTTTTATCACACCTTTATTTTATCTCCTTACGGTTGGCCGCCTCATCCTGACCGACTCCCCTAGCCCCATCCCCCGGAATAGCCAGTGCTTACCTTGAACCCGGCCTGGAAGCGGAGCCTGCGGGGAGTTGGTCCTCATCCTGCTACCGCTGGCATTTTCAACTCCAGTTACCACCCAGGAGCCCCAGGAGTAGGAGCGCATGTGCGTGGAAGCGTGCATGTGCCCTATGGCCCTGGTTGCAGTTCATTTCCCCAACCCCATGGCCTAATTCCCTGGTCCCCTCCAGCCCCTGCCACTTCCAGCCTCCACTAGGGGTCGCCATTGGCCGAGTGGTGCTACTTCACCTCCCTGGAGAGGAGAGCCTGCCTGTTGGCAGCTCAATCCAGCTCTGCCCCCCTTTGCAGCCTCCAGCGACCCAGGCTCAGTCCTGAACCCGGGTCGCCGGCGTGCTGCGAAGTAATGCATACAGTGCCTTAGCCCTCAGCACCACCGGGCCGGCTATCTTTACCATTTATGATAGCTCAGAACAACATCATGGGTAAAGATCTGGCAGCCTTTTTAAAATAACATCAAATAAGTGACAGGATATGATCAGGCATGTAAGTATAGTGAGATAGTCACATGCCTCAGGTAAAGGCACCTGAGAAGTATGATTATTTCACAATAAATATTTGCCCTGGTGTGTTTCATTGCACTTATAAAATGGAGTTTATGTAAGACTTATTTAAAACTAACAGTATTTAAGAAACAGCTTCTACAAAACAAACTACCTACAGATGTAATGCAGTTCTTTCTTAAGATGAGGTCCATGTATTATTTTCTCCTCATTTGGACTTGGTTCCTACTTAAAGGGTTTGTGTGAATAGGCAGAAGCAAGTGTTTTTTTTTGCATCATTATTTTTGGGGCTGTTCTTTAAATTTAGGAAACTCTTTTTAGTCAGGGAGGGTGATAGCTGGGAGAATATCTGCAGTCTCTTGTGGCTTGAGTAATAAATTACACTCTGCAAAACAGGCATCTGATAGGGGGAGGAGCTGAAACAGGCGTTGAGGAAACAGGCATCCCATTCCATGGAGTCCATTTATGTATCATAGAGCAGGAGTGTGACATCAGCCTAAGGTGTGTCTGCAGGACATCAGTAGGAAGACTGCAGGACCACAGAGGGCTCTGAAAGGCAGTACCTCATAATATAATCGGAACTGACAAGGAAGCTATGTAAAGGGATCCTAGAGACCGCCTATCTTGGATAGTCTTACAGTATTAATTGCAACTGTGTAAGACAGACTGAGTAGAGGATTCTATGGATACCCTATCTGGGGTAGAATAATTTCTGGGAGTTCTGCCACTGTCTCTACTGAAGAAAGTTCCAGGCCATTAGAGTGGAACTGGAAGCTGCAAGGGCTGAATTATGCCACTTGAGAGCTGCAGCTGCTAGGCCCCATAGATTACTACTGCCACAGCCACCTCCAAGGCCAATACAGGCCAGAAAAGGGGTCTGGACGGCAGGGGGGGGGGAGGAAAATCTAAGGCTGAGGAACCAATGGGTTCACTCTATAGTACTCCAATCTCCCCTCACAAGGCAGGAGGGAGTCAACACACCTAGCAGTTAGGCAGTGCTGGACAGCATGCCAGAGGGTGGGCAGAGCCCCACAGGGGGTACAAGAAATGTACATGTAGTGGGGGATTTAACTGTGGGAAACAAAAACAGACTTTATCAGCAGATATGGACCATTTGGCTCACCTAGTCTGCCCATTTTTCCTGCCTATACAGTCACTATAGACCCTGCCTGATCTCTGGCTACCTCTCTGCCCTGCTTTTCTGTCAAGATTCCCATGTGTCTATCCCATGCATGCTTGAGACTCACCAGTTTTCACACCCACTACCTCCACAGGAAGACTGGTCCAGTCATCCACCACTCTTCCATGAAGTACTTCCTCACATCCCTCCTAAACTTCTCCCTTTCAGCTTCATTGCCTGCCTCTTTGTTCCTGTGCAGTTTCCTCTGAAAAATATTCCCCTCCTGTACCTTTTGCACCCCCATGAAGTATTTATAGGTCTCTATCATGTCTCTCCCCATCCAAGGCATACATACTGAGATCCCTCAGTCTCCCCTTATAGGGCTCCTGATGCATCCCTTGCACTATTTTAGTTGCCCTTCTGTGGCTAGCCTCTACCCTATCTATGTCCTTCTTGAGATGTGGTCTCCAAAACTGAACACAGTACTCCAAGTGGGGACTCATCAACGATCTATACAGTCATAACACCACCTTCCTCTTTCTGCTGGTAATACTACCCCCCTATGCACCTCAGCAGCCACTGACCCTACCTGGTGCCTTGTTGTACTGCCTCGCCACCTAGAGGTCATCTGATATGATAACTCCAAGGGCCCTTTCCTGTTTTGTGACCATCAGTACCTCTTCTCCCAAGTTATACTCTGTCTCTGGGTTTTGGTGTCCTAGGGGCATGATTTTGCATTTTTTTGCACTGAAACCAAGCTGCCATACCTGTGACCACTCCTTCACTTACTCAGGCTTTTCCTCATTCTCTCCATCCTTCTGGAATATGTACCTTATAGCATATTTTGGTGTCGGCTACAAAGAGGCAAACTTTCCCTTCCAGCTCTTCTAGTGTCACTCATAGACATCAGAGGACTGATCCCAGTACTGAGCTCTGTGAAACCCTTCCTGTCTCTTTCCTCTTCCTTGATTGGGTGCCGTTTTGCACTACTGTCTGTCACCTAGCCATCAACTAATTTCATACCAAATTTACCACCTTACCACCCATCCCCAAACTGCCCAGCTTACTTATGGGCCTCCTGTGTGGTAGAGTGTCGAAAGTCTTGCAAAAGTCTAAGTATGCCATGTACAGTGTTCCACTCTAATCTATTTCCCTGGTCACCAAGTCAGAGAAATTGATTAGGTTACTCCACAAGCTTTCTGTTAAAAGCGTGTCCATTAAATTCCCTACCACTGATGTCAGACTGACCTGCCTAGGGTTGCCAGTCTCCACCCTGCTGCCAGTTTTATGAAGCCGACTACATCTGCCCTCCTCCAGTCCTCTGGTATTACTCCTGTTTCTAATGAGTTGTTGAATAGGGCTGTCAGATGTGTAGCTAAGTTAGTAAGATTTTAATCTCCCTCAGCACCCTTGGGTGTACCTCATCTGTCCCCACAGCTTCAACCACATTCAGATTCACAAGTCCTTTCAGGGCTTTTTCTCTGTGAATGGAATTGTGTCTACCCCCCCCCCCATTCAAGGTATTTTCTTTTTCCTGATCCACCTCTCCACAGCCTTCATGCCCCCCTGCCTGTTTTTGCAGTCTCTTCCCTTGTCTTCCGCTTTTCATTTATGTACCTAAAAAAGGTATCGTCCCCCTTAGCTACCCCTTTGGCTATCCCTTCCTCAGTCTGCACATGTGCACCACTCACCACTTTCCTTGCTTCCCTCTGATTCACCTGGTGTACCTCCCTGTCCTGTTCCTGCTTTACCTCTTTATACCTCCTTTAACCTTAGCCTTTGCAGCCACTTCCCTTGAAAACCATAGCAGCCTCTTTTTTCTTCTTTTTTTGTTCACTTTTTTTTCGGAGAAGTTTGTTGCCTTCACTATGCTATCCCTTAATTAGCCCACTGTTCCTCCACCCCACCCAGGCCACCACCCCACCATTGGGTCATCTCTGAGACATTCACCAATTTTTTTTAATATCTGCCCTCCTGAAGTCCCAATTCTTATCCTTGTGTGGTTTGCTGCTGTTGCCATTTTTATTTTAAACCACATTGCACAGTGATCACTGGTTCCCAGGTGGCCTCCCATCTTGACATCTGCAATACTGACCATGTTTTGGAACATCAGGTCCAGTATTGTACCATCACAAGAGGGATTCCTGACTAGCTGCCCAAGAAATGCCCACTGCATGGAGTCTAGGATGTCGGTATTTCTACCTGAGTCTGTGGCTGGGAGATTCTAAGCTACATCCGGCAGACTGACGTCTCCCACCTGCGGCACTGCTCCTTTTTCTGCCATTGTGCTGATGTCTCCTCCATGTTCCTTATCCAGTTCCTCCACCTGTGCTGGAGGTATGTATATCACCTTATTATGAATAGTGGCTCTGGCTCCTGTCTCCAGGGTGACTCGCAGTATCTCCAACATCTTCTTTCCACCTTGACTTCCTTGCATTTCTGTTGCTTTTATACCCTGCCGTACATACAGCACAACCCCTCCTCCCTTCCTCCTGACCCTATCCTTCCTGATCTTAGTGTAGCATGGTATGGCCATGTCTCAGTCATGGTTACCTGTGCATGACAACTCAGTAATGGCCACAATATCCAGGTTTACTTCTGCCGTGATGACCTCTAGATCTGAAAATTTATTTTCAAGACTCCTTGCATTTGCACATATGGCCCTTGACACCTTGCTTTCACTCTGGCCCATGGGTGGGGGAAGAGGTCCACTGGATCGTAGTCAGCTCAGCCCATAGTCAAGTGAACTTTTCCCTCAACCAAGAGAGCTGCATGCAGATGGGCAACACCTCAGTCTCCTGAAAGTCTCCTAGAAAGCACCAGCTCTGCATCCATTGCACTACACCACTCACATAATTGCCTTTATGGTTCGCTTTCTACTACTAACAACTGTGTGCCTTTCTCCATATCCCCCTTCCTGTTGCTTTGGTCCCTTCCCACCTACACCTTCTATTAGTATTTTCCTTGTCACCCTACCTAGATAGGGTGTTTCTTGCTTTCCCCCATTTTTCCCCATGCTTTCTCTCTTAATCACTTCTATATTGCCCCTTGTACCCATTTGCTTGCTTACCACTTAACCTTTCCCATTCTGACCATTCTTAGCAGTTTCTGTACCACTACCCAGCAACAGGTGCTAACTGCATGTTACTCACTCACAGTTACTGCTTACCCCTCCACCAGTAACTTCCTACACAGATAACAGGAAGCTAAACTCATAGAATCATAGAATTCTGTACTGGGCTGTACTTTGCCTTATCAGACTGGTAAAGCCCCCTGTGTGCCTGCTGTCACCTGCTTATGCCTAAGACACCAGTAGCTACCTGTCCTACTAGCACTCTGGAACTCACTGGGTAGATGGCCTTTTATCTTTCAGGCAGGACTTCCTGCTGAGCCCCTGTTGGTCTGTTCCCATCAGGTGACCCTCCTCTCCTGCTCCCGAGCCTCAGACCCCTGAACTGGAGCTCTAACTTGCTGAAGAAAAAAGCTTTCAAAACAGTTTATTTTTTAAAAGGTACATCATATGGACCCCTTTTTATATATGTGTATATATATATATATATATATATATATTAGAGCACTTTTTATTTCCCTCCCAATTTGTAAAGCAGTTTAAATCCCCCTTCTGATGGCTTTTCTGTACCCAGTCAGCTGGTACTGGTAAGACTTAGTTTCAAAATGCATGCCAAAAATTCCTGCAATTAGCTGGGATCTAAATTTCTACAAAACAGGTCCTTCTGCCAACAGAAATGTCTTCAACCAGGTTTTTATTTCCTTAAGCTTGTTGAAGGACTTTGAATTCTCCTTCCATTTCTTTGTTTGAAAACTTTAAACTCCCTCCTGATGACTTTCATTTACTAGCTCTGCTTGTGCTTGTAATACAGAAGTCAGGTATGCACACCAGAAACCCTTACCCTTAGTGTGTGATCCAAACCCCACCAGCTAGCTCTGTTTTTCAATTACAACTCACTATCCCCACCTAATGATTGAATTGGCTGTAATCCAGCTAGCACTAGTGAGAGTGTAGAATACTAATGCCAACGGTTGGCAAGGAGGTTTGTCAAGAAAATTCCAGAACTTCAGATGATGGTCACGGAAGGGGGCATCAACCTGGTGGCTGTCACAGAGATGTGGCACAAGAAAGGTACATGTAGTACGGCATTCAACTGTGAGGGGCAGAGGAAGGGATCTGGGTCTCACAACTGATGATAAAGAGGTGGTCTGCTGTCTCTCTTGAGTACAGCAGACAGACATATAGCCAGGATGGTGGAATCCACAGAGTGGGAAGGAAGGTCAGATCTAGGTGTGCATGTGGGCATGAATGATCTGAGCAGGTGGGGCATGGAATAAGAGAAATCAGACTTCTGTGCACTGGGAAAGGTAGCAAAGGGGACAGCAGGAGTCGCAACTTTTTCTGAGGTACTAAATAGCCATACCAGAATCAGAGTGAACAATTCCATATGTTGCAGTTCAATGCCTGGCTAAATGGTTAGTGCAGAGATGAGGGATTTCAGTTCCTCAGGGATTGAGACTTGACCTGGTGGAACTGGAGGCTGTTCAACAACCCAAATGAGGAGGAGGGCAGGAGGGTACTGGGAGAAAGATGGGCACAGCATATAGTCAGTTTAAACTAGTGAGGGGGGAGTCAGAGTGGAATGGTACACACAAGATGTCACACATGGGTGGGGAGGGCTTCTTGGACTCCTTCCACTGACCAATACTTATTTTATTTATTTATTAAATCTAGGATTACAAGTACCTTTGAGCCAAGGCTCTTTTACAAAGGTTCCAAGTCAAAGAAGGTGCTATACAAAGTAAACAAGACAGTGAGTTACATAGGCATGGTAATAGTATAACAGCATGTACATGTATGAGATTAAAAAGGAAAAAAAAAAAAGACATTCAGGCTAGATTAAAAAAACATTCAGGCTAAACTAGTGCTACAGTTCTGAACAGCAGTAGATGGGGTACAGAACAAGGGAGGGGAATATGGGAAACATGCAGCCAGAGGCATTGTCATATTAAAGAAAGAGGCGATGGAGACAAGGATAGGGTGGTAAAGACGGACATATGGGAAAGGTGCAGTGAGAGGCATTGACATATTACAGATAGAAGTGAAGGAGTCAAAGAGAGAAAAAAGTGAGGAAGAAATAGGGAGGGTTCAAGTGAGAAAAGGTGGTGCAAGGCAGGGAAAAAGTGAGGCCCTGGTGCGTGGGGGGAAGGTACTAAATTGGGCAGATCACAGGTGCTGGAGGCAGTGCGGTCAAGGCGAAGTTTGGATTTGAACAGTCCAAGTATTTGCACAGATGAGAGGTCACTGCTGAGCATGTTCAACCAACTGGGGGCCCTGTAGGTAAAGGATCTTTGACCCTGAGAAGTACGGCAGTGAGGGACCTGAAGGAGTTGGGTTGCAGAACCCCTGGTGTGTCTAGGATCGCTGCTAGGGCAAAGGAGGGCTTGGATTCCTGGAGGTGTACGCCCCATAGTAATTTTCTTTGCCATAATGCAGGTCTGATATTTTATGCGGTTTGAGAGTTGAAGCCAACCAGAATGTGCATATAAGTCACATGTATGAGTGAGTTGGTGGGAGCCAGTGATGAGCCAGCAGGCTTTGTTGAGCATAGAGGATATGCGTCAAAGAGCTGTTCATGAGGTAGAGCTGTAGATGATCAGATTGTAATCTATAACAGAGACAATGGAACTCTGTACAGTGTCCCTTAAGGCTTCAAGAGTAAGGTGCTGCCTATGCCTGTGAAGGAGACCGAGGTAAGTATTAGCAGCTTTGGCAACACTGCTGATGTGAGTTCCATAGGAGAGGTGGCTGTCCAAAGAGATCCTAAGATATTTAAAGGCATGAATCTGCTCCAGGGCAGCTCCATGGCAGTTTGTAATGGTTAAAGGTTTTTGCTATATTTATTGTGAGTGCTGCAGAAAAGCATAGACTTTCTTTTTTTTTTTATAGTTTAGGACCAATTTGTGCATGCTAAACCAGTTTTCAACTGAAGTGAAGCCTTTTTGAAGGTTGATTTGAAGGGGTAGAAGATTCTTATGTGTGGCATGGATGACAGCATCAACGGCATTGAGGACTATTTGTTTCAGGCAGGATTGTGGAAGGCTGTTTAGAAAGAGGCTGAAAGAAAGGGGCCCCAGAATAGACCCCTGCGGGACTCCAGAGCAGACGGGTCTCGCGTCAGAGATGACATCTGCAATTTTGACTTTTAGGGATCAGTTTTCCAGGTAGCCTTTGAACCAAGCTGTGGCATCAGGGGAGATCCCAGCTATCCGAAGCTGCTCAAGTAGGAGGCCATGGTGGATGGTGTTTAAGACCTTCTTAAGATCCAGCAAACATTGTCCAGCGAACTGTGGGTTGCACTGGTGAATTCAATTAGGGCAGAGGTAGTGCTATGCCCTTTTCTGAAACCATGTTGTTGTGAGCATAGCATATTCTGTTTATCCAGGTAATCAGTAAGCTGGTCAGTCAATATACGCTCAATAGCCTCGGAGAGTGAAGGTAGAATGGAGATAGGATGACAGCTCCCATGGAGGGACTTATCTCCACTTTTGTGGACAGGGGTCACGGTTGCAGATTTCCAAGTATCAGGGAACTGACCAAGACTGAGGGAGAGGTTGAATATCTTAGTAAGCGAGCCAATCACTTCATCAAAAGTAAGGGACAGTAATTTGAGGTCCAGTGAGTCAGCACTATTTCTGGAATTGGTGATTGCTTTCTGAATATATGTGTGGGTTTCATGGATCTGGAGAGCTTTAAAGTAGAATGGTGGGTGGGTAGATGAGGACGGGGGCTAGGGTGGTAGGCTGTAGTGTCATCTTCATCAAAAAAAGTCTAGAGGAAGAACTCTGCTGAGGTCAGTGAAAGCAGAGTTGAAAGTATTGGCGATAGTAGTAGGGTCATGCATGCTCATCCCATCAATGAGAAGCATAGAGGATAGGTTTTTGGTTATTTCCCAGTAACCTCCTTGATATTATTCCAGAAGGCTTTTCCATTTCTCCACATATTAGAGAGGGCTTCCTTGTAGTAGGTACTTATGTGCAGACAGATTGATTTAGTGCAGTCATTCTGGGCCCGCCTGTAATTTTAAATGTCAGAGGGTGAACCTGATGCCCTTGCATGCTGCCAGAGTGAGTCCCTAGTTGGGTGATTAGATCTGCAGAGAGCCATGGGTTGCAGATGCCTTTAACTTTGCATTTTTTGAAAGGGGCATGGGAATCATAGGCAACACTGAAGGTGTTGATGAAGTGATCCAGGGCTGAGTTTACATCCTCCGCTGCTTAAACTGATGTCGTCTTCCCAGCTGAGGTAGGATTTAAGGTGGGATAGCTGGCCATGAGGTAGGAATCTGCTGGTGATGATTGTTGGTGGAGGCTTCCAGAATATGTTTTTCCATTCGCAGATGACAGGGGAGTGGTCACTAAGCAAGTCAGGGAGGACAGAGACGTTAGTGATGCGGTTTGGATGAGTGGTCAACATCCAGTCATGGAGGGTGTTTGTGCTAGTTTTGTAGTTTTGCCTGGTTGCCAAGTTGACCAGTTGGGTAAGGTTTGCCAAAGAGATGATATCCTTGAGGCCAGCTGACTCAAGTGCCATCCAATTTATATTAAAGTTACCAAGCAGGATTGCCTCAGACCCCTGAGGTTGTGATCGAACAAAGTCCAGGACAGCATTTAGACCATTTACATGCCCTTTTGGGGGAACATACACTGCAACAACTGTGAGGGCTTTGTTGTGGGCACCTAACAGGATTTTGATGGGAGGAGCTGTGTGGAGGACTCAGAGCGGGGGGTAGTTAAGGGAAGACCCAGGAGAGAATCTTTGAGGTATACTGCACACACCCCCCTTTGGACTTCTGATCCAGTCTGAAAACGTTGTATCCAGGCAGCAAGATAGCCATGTCAGACACATTTGGTGTAACCCAGGTTTCTACCACTGTGAGAATGTCAGGTTTGTGTTGGTTAACAAAGATTTGGAGGGCACCAGTCTTTGCGAGCAGGCTGCAAATGTTAAGTGTTGCAAGGGTGAGTGTCCCAGTGTGAGGTCCTTGGCTGGCTGCAATAGGTGGTTTCAGGCCAGGATTAGGGTGAACATTGCCCAACAGCAGCAGTAGAAGGAGCAGGAGCTTCAAAGAACATAAACATAATTTCATAAGTGAGAGTTTACATTTACCCTTCTTGTACGTGTGAAAGGAGAGTTCCTGATGTTGTTTCCAAAGTGCTGTAATGAACGCCAAAGGAGCGGTACATGAGATGAGTGGGATCTTGTGCCCCTAACAATGGCATTGTGGGGTGGTCCCTCAAATACAGGAGTGGGTGTTCCAGGAGGGCGAGACACCTTGGATAGAGTTCCATGGATGCAGTATATGTGGTCCAATACAGCAGAATCAAACTTACCCAGGACAGTGGGGGAAGAAGGGGCCAGGGAAAATGTAGTAAAATGAGGTGCACCAATGCAAGGAGTCTTGGCAACCAAATGCTAGAACGTTCATTGATGGTCATGGAAAGGGACATCAACCTGGTGGCTGCCACAGAGACGTGGGAGTCCTCAAACATGACCATACCATGGTACTTACTCTTGAGGAAGGACTGGGTAAGAGACAGGGGAAGGGAAGTAGCGCTGTATGTAAAAGAATGAATAAAGGCAATTGAAATAGACAGCCTATGGGAGTTAGGTAAACTAAAAACATTGTGGGCACTAGCAAGAATGGGAAATGGGAAACAAGTCAAAATGGGGTTGTCTACAGACTACCAGATTTGGATCAGGAGGCAGAACAGGAACTGAGAGAGATAGATACTTAGGTGGCAGTCAGTTTAGGAGAGGTGGTGGTAGTGGGGGACTTTAATATGCCTGATGTAGACTGGAAAGTGCTAATTGTGGCAAGCACTGGGAACTGGTGTCTGGTAAATGCATGCCAAGAGGCATTTATAGTTCACCTACTCCACGGCCTGTCAAGGGAAGGGACTGTGCTGGATCTGATGCTCACCAACAATAAGAGGACACAAAATGTAGCAATCCTGGAACCACTCTGTTTTTACCCTGTAGTTTGGGAGCTAGGTGAGAATTGTTTGGCCTGATTGTTTGGCTTGGGGCCTCTGCTTGGTGATAACTTGGAGGAGGGGCTAAGTGAGTCACAGTTCTGAGTCCAGGTTGGTTTTGGATTGCACTATAAGACTATCTCACTCAGGTTACTGCTTAAAACAGAGTCTGGTACTCACAGACAGGACTTGAGGAGGTTTTGTGAAACAAGATAAGTGGGGTAAGTTGTGGAGAAACTTTCTGAACTTGTGTTATTCTTTTTGTCTGTAAAGTAAATTGAAAGCACAGTAGCCCACATTTAAGGGCCTTAAACCAGAGCTGTGCTTTTGCCCTGTAGTTTGGGGGCTAGATGAGAATTGTTCAGCCTGAAGTTTTGGCTTGGAGCTTCTGCTAGATGATAACTTAAAAGGAACAGTGACAATTTAAAAAGAATGGCATGGTGGTTCCTAAGGCAGTTCTCCCTCACGGCTCGACACAGGATCGTTGAAGGACAGAACACAAGCTTTAGGATCAACTGCTTTATTTTTCTCTGATTTAAATTGTTTTTTGCAGAGTATATTTTCTGTTAAATTGTGCGGATTGTCTTACTGAAAGGAAGGAAATGCACTCACCTGGGTGGTGGGTCAGAGCTGTAGCTGATTGTTTTTGGAGGGCATGGGTTTGGTCCTGCCCACCCTGCCCCTCTCCCCACCCACCACAAGTGCTTCATTTCCTTTATACCATGGGTTCTGACATCACTTCCCCAAAAGGGCAAAGGACATACACCAGTCATATCCTTAGCAGCCCAGCATGCTGCACAGGGAGTAAATGCACAAACACACTTGCATACACTAACAAAAAGGAAAAAAATAACAATTTAAACAGGAAGGGAGATAGACATGTGGGGAGTGGTGCAATGCACTGGCTGTGGGATGGAAGTCTTCCAGAAGACATTCTGGAGGCTGCAATGCTGTCCTATTTGTGAGCACCTCTCTGGCCTGAGGGAGGAGGTTGCCCATCTCCAGGCCGACCTGGCAAGGATTCAGAGAACCTCCTCCCCCACCCAGGGACCACTAGGGCTGCCACTGCTGTCTCAGAGGTTCCCAAGAAAGAGGAGCAGTTGGACCACGGTAGGTTCAGAGAGGGTGAGGGTGGGAAAACTGAGGTGCATCCCTCCAGTTCTACCTCTCCACAATTCGTACGCCATTCTGGCGGAGCATGGTTCCTCTATGGAGGCACCCACAGTGGAGACTAAGGAGGATAATGAGAACCTCCACAAAGGAGACCAAGAGGAGGGTGGCATGGGACCTCTTAAGAGAAGGAAACATCTCCTGGTGGGGGACTCAATCATTAGGGGGGTAGAACTGGGGGAGGGAGAGAGGGAGGGAGGGGAGGGGAGAGGGAGGATAGGTGCCATGGCCTAGAGGGACAGGAAGCAAATCCTCAGGGTCATGGGAGTAGCTGCATAATAGACGAAGCTAAATGTCATTGTCCACCTAGGGAGAAATGATCTTGCTGGAAATGGGATCAGAGCAGTGCAGGAGGAGTTTGTGGAGTTGGGAAGGGGTCTTAGACAAGTAGCACTCATAGTATCATTCTCAGAGGTGCTACCTGTCTATGGCATGGTTGAGGCTAGGGTACTCCGCACCATGGGACTCAATGAAGGGTTGAAATGCTGCTGTGGAGCTCAGGGTTTTGGCTTCATTGGGAACTGGGGGTCCACTGGGAGGGATGCAGAACCTATACTGGTATGATGGTCTATATCTGTCCAGAAGGGGAACCAAGGTGATAGGTTCTGTAGAGGGAGACAGTATAGCACAGTAGTTTAAGGCTCTGAGCTGCAAATCTGGTGACATCCAGCAGACCAGACCTGGGTTTGAGTCCCACAGCTTCCACTTACATATTCAAACAGTGTGGTTCATGATAAACACAGCCACAGAGTCAAGCCATACAAAAGTGAGGGTATTGGAATTTAGAAGGGCTTACTTTAGCAAAATGGGAGAGTGCCTCAGAAAAGCACTTGCAAACAGGCAAGATTGAGGGGTGGAGCAACAATGGGGAAAAATCAAAACTGCCATCACAGAGGCAACAAGCCTTTGTGTGAAGCAAATAAACAAAACAAAATGAAGGATAATAGCACTATGGTTCTCAGAAGAGGTGGGGGGGAGGTTAGGGAGAAAAAGATAGCATTCAGGAAGTATAATGAAGCATAGAAGGAGCAGGACAGAGAACTGTACTAGTTAAAGCAGAAGGAAGTAGGGAAGGCAGTCAGAATAGCAAAGACCCAAACCAAGGAAAAGATAGCCAACACAGTTAAGAAGGGGGATAAAACCTTTTGCAGGTATATTAGGGTGCGAAGAAATATCAAGGGAGGGATAGTGAGACTTAATAAAGGGGAGGGGAGTGGGCAGGCAGAGGGTGACAGTGAAAAAGCAGGAATATCAAACAAAAACTTCTGCTCAGCATTCACAAAAGAAGAGGAAGGGAGGTACCTAAACCAAACAATAGAAGCACGATGATGGGGGGTGGGGAGTGTCGATACTGGTCCATTCACAGAAAAAAGGATCCTGAAAGAAATCCTAAAACTGAAGGTGGACAAAGCAATGGGGCCTGATGGGATTCACCTCAGAATTCTAAAAGAACTAAGAGTAGAACTAGTGACACCACTGACTACCCTTTCTAACAAATCATGGGAGGATGGTGTGGTACCTGAGGACTGGAGGAGGACAGATGTGATTCCCCTTCACAAAACTGGAAGCACGGCAGAGGTAGGAAACAACAGACCTGTTAGTTTGACCTCAGTGGTAGGGAAAATGATGGAATCACTTCTGAAATAAAGAATTGCTGAGTACCTACTGTACAGGCCAGCGGGGCACAGGACGCAAGGCAGCATTAATTCACAGTGGGAAGGTCATGTCAGATGAATCTAATAGATTTCTTTGACTGGGTGACCAAAGTACACCAGAGAGGGGCTGTAGACATGGCTTACCTAGACTTTAGCAAGGCATTTTGTGGCTCTCTATCACCCTGATGTTCTCTGCCTATCCAAGAGACCTGGCTTAACATAGAAACATAGAAGTTGACGGCAGATAAGGACCGCAAGGCCCATCCAGTCTGACCATTTCTTTTTCTACTTTATAAATGTGCCACTGGCCTTTGCTCTGTCAATGACCTATCTATTCATACTCATCTTTATTTCTCCCTTATGCCTATCCCATGCCTGTTTGAAGCCCTGCACTGTATTCATATCCACCACTTCCTGAGGTAGGCTGCTCCATGCATCCACCACCCTTTCTGTGAAAAAGAACTTCCTCTCATTATCCTTTAATCATCTTCCCTCTAATCTCATGCTGTGTCCTCTTGTTCTGCTATTTTTCTTATATTGGAACATGTTAGACTCTTTCACCTTGTTAATGCCCTTAAAGTGTTTGAATGTTTCAATCAGATCACCTCTCTCCCTCATTTGCTCTAGGGTATACATATTGAGCTCAGTTAATCTGTCCTCATATGTTTGAGCTCAGTTAATCTGTCCTCATATGTTTTCTGTTGCAGTCCCTGCACCATTTTGGTTGCCCTTCTCTGGACTGCCTCAATTTGGTTAATGTCCTTGTGAAGGTGTGACTTCCAGTGCTGCACACAGTACTTCAGATGGGGCCTAACCAGTGTCTTGTAAACAGGAATTATTACCTACCCCTTCCGACTTGTGATACCTCTACTAATACACCCCAACATCCCCCTAGCCTTACCTACTGCTTTAGTAGTCTGCTTGGATGATTTCAGGTCATCGGTGATGATGATGCCCAAGACTCTTTCCTCCCTTGTGACTGCCAGCAACTCCCCTCCCAGCCTGTAGGTGGCTTCAGCGTTTCTCTAACCTATGTGCAAAATCTTGCACTTCTTTGCATTAGACCCCAGTTGCCAGTCTTCCAACCATTTTGCCAGTTTATCCAGATCTCTTCTCATTCTGTCCAGCCCATCTGGATCGTCTACTCTGTTGCTGATCTTGGTGTCATCTGCAAACAAACAAACCTTACCCTTCAGTCTGTCTGCAATGTCACTGATGAAGATATTGAGGAGGACTGGCCCCAGAACTGATCCCTGAGGTACCCCACTTGTGACTTGCATCCCTTATGACTGTATACCATTTTCCACCACTCTCTGTTTTCTGCCCATCAGCCAGCTTTCCACCCAGTTAACCAACTTCTGACCCACCCTGAGCCTACCCAGCTTATTAATCAATCTTCTGTGTGGAACAGTATTGAAAGCTTTGCTGAAGTCAAGGTAGGTTACATCAGCTGCTCCCCTTGGTCCACCACTCTGGTTACCCAGTCAAAGAAATCTATGAGATTAGTTTGACAGGACCTTCCTTTTGCAAACCCATGCTGTCTTGGATCCTGTGCTCCTATAGATTCCAGGTGTTGCACAATCCTTTCCTTAAGGAGTGCCTTCATAATCTTGCCCACTACTGAGGTAAGACTTACTGGTCAGTAGTTTCCCACATCCTCTCTGCTACCACTCTTGTGGAGTGGGATCACATGAGCCCTTCTCCAGTCTTCTGGGACCTCTCCTGTGCTCAGAGACTCATTAAACAGTTCTGATAATGGCTCTGCTAGTTCCACCCTTAGCTCCTTTAGTACCCTGGGATGTATGCCATCAGGTCCCATTGCCTTGTCCACCCTGAGCTTATCGAGCTCTTGTAGGACCCTTTCTTTTGTGAAGGGACTAGTGCACACCTCCCTCCCCCTGTGTCCATGGTGCTGAGCTGTGGGCCCTGCCCTGCCTTCTCTTCAGTCAATACTGAGCAGAAGTATCTATTTAGGATAGATGCTTTTACATAGTCCTCCTCCTCATATGCCCCCTTATCTCCTTTGATCTTAGCAATACCCCATCTGGACTCTTTCCTTTCACTAATGTATCTATAGAAAGTCTTGTCACCTTCTCTTACTGTTTGTGCTAGTGTTTCCTGAGTTTGGGACTTTGCCTGCCCTACTGCCTTCCCTGTTTCCCTTAGGGAAGTTTGGTATGCCTCCTTATCTTCATCCCGCTGCATTCCCTTATATTTCCTCTAGGCCAGCCTTTTGGCTCTGGCTTTTTCTGCTACTGTTTTTGAGAACCAAAGTGGTTTCCTTCTTTTTTGCACTTCCTTTTCTCGCTAACACAATGGGATGTTGCTTCAAGAATTGCATCCTTAATACTTGCCCACTTTGCCTGTACCCTCTCACCTGTATTTCTTTTTGCCAGGGCTAGCTTAACTTTGTTGGCCATCTTATAAAAGTCAGCTCCTCTAAAGTCCCATATTTTTGCCTTGGAATGGAATTAAGCCTTCAATTCCAGATGCTGTATGCACCCTAACTAACTACAATCTTGTTAGGTGTGACAGACTGTCCTGTAAGTGGGGTGGGGGTGTTGTGATCTATTTTAAGACCCATCTAAATCTCTTCCTGGCTACTACACCCCCCATACAATCATGCAAATCTCTCCATGCTGTCCTTCTCCTAGGCAAAAAAAGCTGTACATAGTATGTGCGTACAATCCCCCTCAAAGTGACTCCTCAGGCCTTACTGAGCTGCTCAAACACTTTGTCACCTCTGTTGGGCATAATGAACTACTAATTCTTGGTGACATGAACCTGAACTGGTTAGGTCAAGCCCATAACGCCCTCCTCTTCTTAGTACAAGGCTATAACCCTACACCAAGTCATAGCTGATCTGACTGAGATAACATCTACCTCCACTTCTGGTACACTTATTGATCAGATACTATCAAATCACATTAACAAGGTTGCGGCTGCCGGCATATTACCAGATGCTATAAGTGACCACTCTCCAAATTTGAAGTCCCTCTATTGTCCCCTCCCCCACCATGGTTTATTACCTTTCACTACTAAGCCAATCTGGATCATGCTATCTTCCTTAACGATGTCTCCACTATTGACTGATCCTACCTTTATCAAATCCATGACACCCAGGCTGCTCTTAACTAATTTATCGACAGGTTTGTGACCCTTCAAGACAGGCACACTCCCCTCAGCATGCGGCATGTTCAGGTGAAACAAACTAGATGGCTACATAAAGGCCTTCTGGCCTCCCTTGAGGCTAGGGACAAAAGCTGGAAGCGCTTTAAAAAGTCAGGCCTCCCATCTGATTACAACACCTACAGGGCTTTATGGAATACCTGCAAAAAACAAATCAGACTAGCCAAAAGCTCCTTTTGTAAAGGACTCCAATTAAATGCAGCTGGGGACTCAAGAAAATTCTGGACTCATATAAAAACCTTTCTGGGCTCCAAACAATCTCACTCTAATAACAACATGGTCCTCAATGGTGTCCATTGTAACAATCCAACTACTATTGCTATGCTTTTAATGTACAGTTCTCTGATCTAAGTACATCTCAACGTTCCCTACTTCACCCCCCCATGTCTAACCCTACAACTGCGAACCACGTGTCTGAGCAAACCCCTTTCTACTTTATAGCCTTATCTAGAACTGATGTCCTCAAGCATTTAAACACTATCTCGGATAACATTATCATAGGTTCTGACTGCCTTGAGCCCAAGTTTCTCAAACTGGCTGCTCCCTTCATTGCAGCACCTCTAGCCAGAATTTTCACCCTGTATCTATGCCACAGTCATGTCCCTGGCATATGGAATATTGCTAAAGCCACTCCAGTATTCAAAAAAGGTGACAAAAAAGACATTGCTAAATACTGTCCTATTGCAATCCTATCAGTACTGTGTAAAATCTTGGAAAAGACAGAGGCCTCTCAAATCTCTGATTTCCCTCTCCAAGTATAATCTCTTATCACCATATCAGCATGGCTTCCCCAAAGGGTATAGTACCTCCACTGCCCTGCTTAAACTCATGAATGACACGTTTTGTACCATGGATTCTGGCCTTCTAACCAGGGCCGTATTTACTGACCTCTCGAAAGCCTTCGATCTGGTGGACCATCCTCTTCTACTGGCCAACCTTACATCCCTTGGTTTCTCACAAAAGTCTGTGGCCTGGATAGAAAGCTACCTATCTAATAGATTTCAAGTAGTGAAATTTAACTCTGCACTATCAGATCAAACTTCTATAAAAGTCAGTGTTCCATAGGGGTCTATCCTGGGCCCACTTAGCTTCTTTGTTTTTATTAATCAGATTGTGCCGAACATCCCTTCCTGCTCATTCATCCTCTATGCGGATTATCTTGTCTTGTACTCCAATTCAAAGAACGTACATGAAATCAACCTTAAGCTATCCTCTGCCTTTCTCCAGATCCAATCCTGGCTCACAAATAATAAGCTTCTTCTCAATGTGTCTAAAACACAGGCAATGCTCTTTGGCTCAGCACCAAACTGAAAACTTGCCGTGACCAGCTTAAGATACCTTGCCCAACAAGCTCATTCCAGGACACTGGGAGCATGCTCAAATATCTGGGGGTCCTACTTGATAAAACTCTGGAATTTGACCAGCATATCCAAGATACCTGCAAATCAGTTAATAACAAAATCGGTATTGCTTATAAAACAAGTCAAGTACTCACTCCCTCTGGTAGACTGGCCATTGCATGGGTCATTTTATTACCATTGCTTGCTTATGGTGCCATCACCTATGTTAATGCTTCCAAGGCCATGCTTTGCAAATTGGATACCACCTACAATAATATCTGCTGCTACATCTCTGCATCCCCGTGGATAAAACACCACTTCCTGCTTGATGCCAATCTCAACTCACTTTCCCCATTTACCCCTGCCCTTCTCCCTATCGACACCTCTATGTTGGTGTTTATCACACTTACTACCATGATTTTTTGGGGGGAGGCTAGGATTTCCCTGATCCTTTCCAGTGCCTCCCCCCCTTGGCTAGTTTAAATGCTTGCCAATGAAGCATTTAAACCTATCACCTAGGATCCTGGTTCCCCTCCTGGACAGATGCAGCCCATCATGCCAGTATAGGCTTGCATCACTCCAGGTGGACCCCCAGTCCCCAATGAAGCCAAATCCTGAGCTCCGCACCAGTTTTCAACCACTGATTGAATCCCATGGTACAGAACACCCTAGCCTCTCCTACACCGTGAATGGGCAGCACCTTGAAAAGGTTACTGTGCAAGCTACTTGTCTAGGCCCCTCCCCAATTCCACAAACTCTTCCTGCACTTCTCTTATCCCTTTCTTAGCCAGGTCATTTGTCCCTAGGTGGACAATGACATCCAACAGGCCTTCTCCCTTGGCCCACCGGCTCCTCTCCCTCTGCTCCCTACTCCTTTATCACTTAGCACCCTTTTAACTCCTCAGGCCTCCTCCTCCCATGGCCTTCGTACAGCTGAAAAATCCTTGCTATGCATGCCTACATGCATAGCCGCTAAGGGTTCAAGTGCATTTTATCATGCGGCCCCTAAGCTTTGAAATTCCCTACCCTTAGTTGTCTGTCTTACACCCAGTCATGCCACTTGTCCCTGTTGACTTGATGCCCTGCCCACCTCAGTGTCTGAGCTGTTTTGTATATACTGGTCCCTGTTGACTTGATGCCCTGCCCACCCCAGTGTCTGAATTCTATCACATATACTGTATTTCTTCTTACCTAGGTGCTTTATAAGCAGACTATCTGAAAATGTAAATGGCATTTACTTGCTACTCCATGTACATAGCCTGTTGCAACTTCGCTGTCTGTATCTGAAATTGCTTTGTACTACTTGTTTTTTATCTACCATTTTTGCTGAATTGTTATTATCTTTGTGCCTAACTGAAATTTGTATACTTTTCTTTCTTGCAAAAATTCTGTACTATGTTACTGTTCCATATGGACACTTTATAATCTCCCAGGTCATGTCTGAAAATAATCACTTCTGTGTCTAGTACACCTACCCAGTATTCAAAAAAACCTAAATAAATAAATTTGACACAGTCCCACACAAAATATTAATAAACAAGTTAGCCAGTCTGGGAGTGGGTCCCAGGGTGGTAACCTGGGTAAAAAATTGGCTGGACAACAGGATGCAGACTGTAATAGTAAATGGAGTCCACTCCAAAGAAAGTGGAGTTACTTGTAATGGTTAGAAGCAGGAAAACAAGGGCACAGAGGTGTGATGTACTCACAACCAGGAAACCGTTGTGCCTCACTACACCTCCTAGCTGTGTGTTAAAGTGTGTAACATGCACCTTGTTGTGTCTTATTAATTACAAATGTAATGTGAGGCACATTAGGAAGAGAAACCCAAAAGTGCAATATGAAATTGGGGGGTGTTAGGAAGCCCCATGAAGGAAAAGGACCTAGGATTCATAATATCTGACAGCCTGTAAACAACAGCACACTATAATGGAGCTGGGAGCAAGGCAAACAGGATGCTGGATTGCATAGGTAGGGGGATAAGTAGTAAAAATCAGGAGGTGATCCTCCAATTGTACAGGTCACTGGTGCAGCCACACCTGGATTAGTGTGCAAGGTACTACAGTCCACACCTGATGTGAGACTGCAAAAAGGTGGAAGCAGTACTATGCAGGGCAACCAAGATGGTCCATGGACTAGGGAACAAAACATACGAGGAGAGGCTGCAGCATTTGAACATGTATACCCTTGAGAAAAGGAGTTATGGGGCAACATGATCGAGACACACAAGTACCTGCATGGGATAAATATGATGAACACCAAGGGACTTTTCGCCTTGAGTTCAAACACAGGGCAGGAACTCAGTTAAACATGCAAGGGGGAGATTCAGAAGGGACATCTGTAGGCTTGTTTTCACAGAAGGAGTTGTGATAACAAGCTGTTGTAGGAAGGGGTACAGGCCAAATCAGTGAACAGCTTCAAGCAGAGTTAGAACAGACATGTAAGATTAGGTAAGGGGGGCAGGAACATAAGGGAGGATGGACAATGGGACCAGTGCAAAGTAGTTGGATAGGGTGGGCAGACTGGATGCTCTGACATGCCTTTTTTCTGCCATCATTGTCTAATTATCTATTACTCCATTTATGTGCAGGGTTAGAATTGATTGCAAAGCAGTCAGTTGCTTTGTAACTAATTCTAACCATGCATGTGAACAGCTTTATCAACAATGTTGAGATCGATCACAGAATCAATCCAAGAGCACTGAACAAGTGCACCATTTACCTGGGCATCAGTTGTGTCTTGAATATGTAGATGGAATGTGAGCTGGAACTGGTCTCACACACATGCTCAGTTAATGTGCATCCTGTTTCCATGCAGGATAAACTGATTACATAGTAATCAGTTGCTTTGTAACTGAATATTACCTAGCACATAACTCTATTCTCTTCTTGGTCCATTGAATGCTGCACTTCATGTAAACGCCAATGGGGCTGGTGACCGATTACCTGGAATCGAAGACAAGGTAATTGATCACCAACTCATGTAAACCTAGTATATGTTTCATACAGTGCAATACAGCAGGTTTGTATGATGCTGTAGAATAACCCAGCGATCCAAAAAGCCTATACATGCCTGGGAAAAATGAAAGACATTTACCAGCTTTAGAGGCAGTCAACCATATTCTTTCTGTACCTTCATCTTTATCTTTTTTATTTGTCTCTCTAGCATTGCTGCCTTATGTGCAACAAATATTTAAATTTAACAATAAACAGAGGGCAATGTAATAAATAATAGAGGTTATATTTCTTATCTTCAAAAAAAGTTTGCAATTACTTATATAGATATGCTATATTTATTTTGTAATGTTTTGACCAGAAAAGACATACTAAGCTGAGGCTTATTTCCAAGTGCATCCAGGTGGCACAGGAAGTTAAGTGATTTGCTCATGGTCATGCAGTATGCAAGTGGTGACTGTGGGATTCAAACTTACTTTTTCAGGTTTGCAGCTCAGTGCTCTTAACTGCTATGCTATACTGATTTATACTGATAAGCATGTTATGTGAAACATTTACTCTCTTTCTTTAGCCTGACATCTGTTATATGTAAAATTATGGAACATACTATAAAACATACATTAGAAAACAAATTAGAAATAAAGAGACTTAGGGATCCTAAACAACATGGCTTCGTTAAGCATAGATCATGTACTACTAATATCATTGGTTTTTTATGAAAAGTCAGCCATCTATTAGATCATAATATCCCAGTGGATGTCTCATTCCTTAATTTTAAAAAGGCTTTTGGCAAAGTTTCACATAAGATCCTTATTAATAAAATGATTAGTATAGGTCTAGATCAACATATTACTCTATGGGTCACAGCACGGCTAAATTCTAGGAATCAAAAGTTAAAATCCAGGATGCCTATTTCATATCTAATTTTTGTTACTAGTGGGGTCTCCCAGGGATCTGTTCTGGGGCCCACTTTGTTTAATATTTTTTATATCTGATTTGCATATTGACTTAAAGGTGTACATTAGTAAGTCTGTGGACGACACAAAAATTTGCAATGAGGTTAAGTCCATTAAGCAAATCTCTTCTTTTCAAAATGACATTAGTAAACTTGAAAAATGGTCATTAAACAACAAAATGTCCTTTAACGAGGATAAATGTGTCATCATGCATTTAGGGTCTAAAAATCACTATACTGAATATTATCTAAATGGTTATCGGAGAGAGACCTAGGTATTCTGATAACTAACCAAGTAACATCAGGTGAACATTGCAGACACATTACTTTAAGAGCAAATTGAATTATATCTGCTGTTAAGAAATCATTTTTCTGTAAGCAGGAAGCTTGTATACTTCCTATCTACTATTCTTTTATTAGGCCACATCTAGATTTCGGTGCTGCCTTTTGGGCACCATATCATATAAAAGATAAAATCTTACTTGAGAGCGTCCAAAGAAAAGTAACTAAATTAATCCCTAAACTTCAGAATATCAGCTACAAGGATAGATATAAAGCACTAAATTTATATGATTTAGATATACGGAGAACTAGAGGTGATCTATTACTATTATTTAATATCTTAAAAGATAATACTTTGAAGGTAGATTGTGGGTTTAAGTTTGCAAATAAAATTGGTGTTCTTAGATGCAACAATAGGCAATTTGTTGTGCCAATGGCATATAAAGATAAAAGGAAATATTTCTCCACAATTAGAGCTGCTAAACTGTGGAATAAGCTACCACAATACATAGTTGACGCATCAAACTTTGAGCAGTTTAAGGGTCACCTTGATAAATATATTTTGGGTACCTAGAAGCTATACTTTACATGGTGTGGAGAGGTAGACTCGATGGGTCTTTGGACTTTCTTCTACCTAATCAAACCGAGTAAACCGCTGGATGAGAGTCAAAGTTTTACTGTGAATTTTAAAATCACCACCTTCTGATCTTGCATAATGTAGCTTCTTATTATGTCACAATAATATGTTACCTACATAGCAATACTTTTGAGGTATTCATGACCTAATTTAAATACCTTTGTTTTCTTTTTGTGTCCATAAAACAGCCAAAAAAACAACAACAAAACCAACAACAGTAAAAACAACACTGAAAACAACTACACCAAAAATTACAACAGTGACGAGAACATCAAAACCAACAACTGTAACAACACCAAGTACGATAGTGACAACCAAAACACACCCAACATTAACAGTGACAAAACCAGAACCTATTACATTGATAACACCAAAACCAACAAATACGACAGTTGCAACAACACCAGAAACAACAACAGTGAAGACACAAAAACCAACAACAGTGATGATAACACCAGAACCAACAACAGTGATGTCAACACCAGAACCCATAACTACACTGACAACAACACCAGACCCATCAACAACAATGCCACCAGAAACAACAGTGACAACACAAGAACCAACAACAGTAACAACAAACACACCCGAACCAACAACTACAAGACTGATAGTACCTGAAACAACAACAGCAACAACACCAGAACCAACAGTGACGACAACACCAGAATCATTAACAAAAGTAACAACACTAGAACCAACAACAGTGATGATAACACCAGAACCAACAACAGTGATGTCAACACCAGAACCCATAACTACACTGACAACAACACCAGACCCATCAACAACAATGCCACCAGAAACAACAGTGACAACACAAGAACCAACAACAGTAACAACAAACACACCCGAACCAACAACTACAAGACTGATAGTACCTGAAACAACAACAGCAACAACACCAGAACCAACAGTGACGACAAAACCAGAATCATTAACAAAAGTAACAACACTAGAACCAACAACAGTGATGATAACACCAGAACCAACAACAGTGGTAACACCAGAACCAACAACAGTGATGTCAACATCAGAACCCACAATTACACTGATGACAACACCAGAACCAACAGCTACACTAACAACACTAGTGATAATACCAAAATCACTAGAACCATCAACAACTGTGCCACCAGAAACAACAGTGACAACACCAGGACCACCAGAAAGTAAAACTGTATCATCATCACAAGAAACAACTTTAATAAAAGGCACAGCTGAGACAACACAATCACAAGACACAACTTCAACTGAAAGTACGACTGACACAATACCACCTGAAACAACATCTACAGAAAGTACAACTGAGCCAACACAACCATCAGATACAACTTCAACAAAAATTATAATAGCTGAGACCATACCACTGGAAACAGCTTCTACAGAAAGTGCAACTGAGACAACGCAACAATCAGGCATTAGTTCTTCAAAAAGTGTAACTGAGACCACACAACCAGAAATAACATCTACTGAAAGTGCAGCTGAAGCAATACAGTCACCAGGTATTACTTCTACAGAAAGTGTAACTGAGATCACACCACCAGAAACAACTTCTACTGAAAGTAAAACTGAAACAATGCAACCACCAGATATTACTTCTATGGAGAATGTAACTGAGACCACACCATCAGAAACAACTTCTACAGAAAGTACAAGTGAGTCAACACAACCGCCAGGCATTATTTCTACAGAGAGTGTAACTGAGACCACACCACCAGAAACATCTGCAATACTATTAGATACATCCATAGCAACTACAACTGAGACAACACAAGCAGACAGCCCTTCAATAGAAAATACAGCCATGACAACTCTACCATCAGAAACGTCAACAGGAAATCCAACTGGGACACCACCACCAAAAACAGCACCCTCAGAAACTATAACTGAGACAAAACCGTCAGAATCATCTACAGGAACTACAGCAGAGACAACATCTCCAGCAGAAACAACTTTTACAGAAAGTACACTTGAGACAGCACCACCACAAACTACTTCTAAAGAAAGTACTAATGAGATGATATCAACACCAGAAACTTCAACAGAAGGTTCGACCAAGACAACCATAGCACCAGAAACAACTTCAACAGAAAGTACAACTAAGACAGCAACAACAGGAACAATTTCAATAGAAAGTACACGTGAGACCCCCCAACCACCACATGCAACATCTACAGAAAGTGCAACTGAAGCCCAGACTACAGGTACAGTACATGTGTCTTAAAGAGCTACTTAATGAAATTAGTTTAATACAGTTTGCCTCACTCTCCTGTAACATAAACTAGCCATATGTGACTTTCATTAATAGCAGCAGGCTCATATTTGGGTATTATACCATTTTAACTCATGTTGTTCCTCCCTGGAACTACAGGTGGTGACCGTCACCATAATGACACTTGAATGACGGTAATGATGGGGTGAGGGGAATCACATCTGTCAACTGTAGAAATGAACTGTAGCAGTATATATACACCAGGTGCTCAAAAGGGATTGCAGCTCAGTAAAACCAAACTACAACAGGTATAAGTACATGGGGGTTCTGCCAGCATATCCACGATTCTTATCTCACAATAAAGACACATGCATTTAATTTCTGTGAGTTTATTGCATTTTTTGACCATGTGAATGTTTCAGTGCAGAGTGAGCAGAGAAAGACAGAGAGAGACTGGTGTGTAGGAGACAATGTGCTTCTATTTCCATTTCAGTGAGTAATGGTCTGTCAAACAGGAGAAGCCATGTGAGCTTCTTTTAAATTTAAACTTAAATCTGAGGTATGTTTAAACGTCTAGGTAGGTGTTAATCTAGTGCTATTGTTAGGGCCATTTTTCCAAGTTAACTATGGTCAAATGGAGATGCAGATTTTCAGCTTGGACATGGTCAATTCAGTATTATACAATGGGGTATGAAAATCCTGTAACCTCATTGGTCAAAACAGATCACATGACTGTGATAAATCCTCCAGTATACCCACTGTAAAACCTTTATATCACTATAAAAACAACAAAAAAAGTTGAACATTGTATAATAGCTATATACCATTACAGGGAGTGGGTATATGGGTGGATTTATCACTTCTGGTGTGGTTAAGTCACTCGGCTGTGCCTCGTGACTGAACCACACCAGACGTGGTAAATCCACCAATATACCCACACCCTGTCATGGTATATTGCTTAAAAAATCACTGCTGTGACAGAGAAGGCAGAGAGAAAGACTGTGCTTCAGCTGGTGTGGAAGTTAGAAACAGCATTTCAGTTTGGTAAAACACATTACCATGGCACAGCAGGCAGAAAGAGAGAGAGAGAGAAACTGTGCTTCAGCTGGTGTGGGAGTAAGAAACAGCATGTCAGCTCATTAAAACACACTCCTGCGGCAGAGTGGGCAGAAAGAGAGAGAGAGAGAGAGATAGCGCTTCAGCTGGTGTGGAAGCAAGAAACCACATGTCAGTGTGGTGTATAACACACTCCTGTGATATGATACATATGATAGAGGTATGATAGAGACGTTCAAGAGCCTTAGGGAAATAAAAAAGGTACAGGTGGAAAGCATATTTCAGAGAAAACTCTGCACAAGAACAAAGGGGCATGATTTGAGGCTGAAGGGTGGGATGCTCAAGGGTAATGTTAGGAAGTAGTGGGTGTGAAAACAATATGGGGGTTCAAGAGTGCATGGGATAGGCAAAAGAGTATCCTGGAGATGTGCAGAGCAGGAGAGACTCACATCAAATAGGAGCTGGGGCTGCAGCAGTGACTGGGGAAATGGGCAGACTAGGAGGGCCATATGGTCCTTATCTGCCGACAGATTCCATGTTTCTGTGTTTCCTCTGGCAGAGTGGGCAGAAAGAGACAGACTGTGCTTCAGCTATTGTGAGAATGAGAAATAGCGTGTCAGCTACAGAGGTAACAAAGTGCTTTCTTAGAAGATTTTGAGATCACGTGATGCGCATGGCCGGCTAGCAGCACCTAAGTCGGCTCCTTCTCTGAAAACAGCCATTTCGGGAGAAAGGCTATCTATTTAAAATATTACTCCATTGAAAAGTGATTGATTTAGCGCTCGGTTCAGTGTTGAGATGACTGGAGGCATAAATCTTTTGTAAAAGAGAAATGCTACGGCAACTTACTGGAGAGCCGTCAATGAGGCCTACCTTTCCGATGGAAGCAGAGATGCGCCAGGCGCCCCCTTCTCATACTCCCCTGCAATCGCCAGAGAAAGGGCCGAAAAGGCCAAAAGGCCAGACCAGGGCAATAGCCAAAATGCAAGCTGCATCGACTTCAGCACCTACCTCACTACCTTTTACAGAAAATTTTTTTGGGGAGGAATTACATCCCTTTAAAGCAACATTGCAGGAAATTACTGCAGAATTAAAAAATACACGTGGTGAGCTGGCAGACACCAATAGAGTCACTGCAGATACAGCTGCTCGAGTATCATCATTGGAGGGCTGGAAGGCCACTACAGAACCAGAAATTACCTTGTTAAGGCAACAATTCCACAAAATAGAAGGGAAGCTAGAAGATTTAAAAGGTCGAAGTCGAAGGAACAATATCATTATCTTCTGCCTACCGGAGGAGGCAGAAGGGTCGGCACCTATTCTTTTCTTGCAGAAGATGTTTAATAAGATAGCGGGTCCTTCTCCTAACAATACCACCTACGTTATCGAGAGGGCACACCGCTCATTGAGGTCAAAACCTGCCCCTGATAGACCACCTCAACCACTAATAATAAAGTTTTTGAATTATCTAGATACGATTCGTATTTTGGGGAAGGCTAGAGAAATGCAACAAGTGCTTTGGGAAGATCAGCAGCTTTGTTTTGCACAGGATCTGCCTGCCACAGTCCGATAGCATAGGGCGGAATATCATCCTTTGGTATCCAAACTTATAGCTGCAAGTATAAAATATAAAGTGCAGTATCCATCAAAATTAGCAGTATGTGTCTCTGAGTCTTGACATAACTACGAGTCTGCACAACAAGCTATACCAGCACTGCAATCTCTACTTCCAGATCTTTTTCCCCCTCGCTGGAGATTATAGGGACAAGCAATCAATCAATCAATCAATCACTTTATTTAACCAGGCATAAACACCATTGAGCAAGCTCATTTTCAAGGTGGTCCTGGGCATTAATACAATACAGTACACTTCATAAAATTACAATTACGGTGGACAACAGTGCAAAAAAAAAAAGAAGTTAATGAATGGTAATTGGGTGTGTTATTAAATTTGGCAGTTTAAAATTTAAAAAGAAGTAATGAAGTGGAACTACACCATGACCACCAGAGGGCAGCAAAATGTTAAAGACTGACTGCATGGCTCCTGCCTCTTCAGTTTTAATTTTATTTTGTTATTTTTATTTATTTTTGCTGGACTGAAACAAAAAATACTGCTTGGATCTACACTAGTGTGGTGAAGTAAAAGAGACTTATTGCATATTTGTCAAATGGATGCTAAGAAGGGGTCATTACTGATGTTGTAGAAGGGGAACGGCTCATTTTTTTCTCAGAGCATATGAAATTGTTGAACTACTTCATTTTTGGCAGAAGTGAAAAAAGTGGTTGTTAGTAAGGAATTTGCTACTGTTTTGTTTCCTCGGTGTTAACCGTTTAGACTTGTTTAAATTAGGCTGGTTAATGGAGCGGGAGCCGATTGGTAGTTGTTGGAGGGTTGCAAAGCATTACGTGCTATATAAGAGGGAGGAGGGTCACCACAGCTAGTATCTATATACAGTATACTACTGGATTTTGAGTATTGTTGCGTTCTTTTTTAAAGGGCCAACCACGAGTGTAGATAAAAGGTTAGTGCAACTGAAAGAAGGTTCTTATTATTTGGCTATGGCCAATTACTGTATACAGTTGAGATGTACGCATACTTTTTATTTCCAAATTGTTTTGGGCTGATTTTTACATGGCAAATCTCGAGGGGTGGTGGAATCCTACTACAATCGAAAGAAGATTTCTACTATTTGGCTGTGGCTAAAGAAGGGAAGAGGATGATAGAGGGCAGGGGGATAGGTGGGGAGAAATATGGAGATTTCTATAGTCAGGATCTTATATATTGGTGGGGTTTATTTACGGGATGGGGAGATATTATAGGAAATGGGACAAGGGGGGATAAGGGTACACACATTTTGGCTTAAAGGGTTTAAATGGGGAAGAGAAAGTTATAATAATGTTACCTATCTTATGGAGGAAATCTTAAACTGGCTGAGCTTATATGGCAGTGTATAAAATATGTTCCTGGAATGTGAGAGGTGCCCAGGCTCCAACAAAGAGAGCAAAAATACTTTTGAACTTACAAAAATTAGAAGCAGACATAGTGTTTCTTCAAGAGACCCACTTACCTCCCTCCTAGGTGCTTCTTTTTAGAAGGATTTGGGTGGGACAAGTTTTTGGAACAGCATCTAACTCTCGTAGTGGTGGAGTGGCTATACTTATATCACGCCGCCTACCCTTCCGTATACTTGATACAATAGTAGATGGGCATCATGGATTTATTATAATCAAAACCATAGTAGGTCACTCTGAAGTGGTAATGGGTTCAGTCTATGGACCAACAACGGATGACCCTGGGTTTTTTACTCGCCTTATGCAAAATTTGATAACGTGGGCAAAATATCCAATGCTGCTTGGGGGTGACTGGAACCTGGCTTTTTGTAATATATTAGATCGGTCTGGGGTTAGTAGTTCCTCCTTTTCATAGGCACAAATAGCTATTCAGGAAATGATGGGTACTCTGGGGTTAATTGATCCTTGGAGAGCTCTTTTCCCCTCCAAGAGAGAATACTCTTTTCACTCAATACCACATAATTCATTTTCTAGGATAGATTACTTTTTGGTGGATCTTGGGCATCTTTCCTTGGTTTCCTCTTGTCTATATCTGGCCAAGGTTATCTCAGATCACCACCCTGTTTTGCTGCACTGGAACCCAGGTCTTAATACAGTCCGTGATAAAGTATGGAGGTTTAATCACCAGCTGTTAAAAACTAAAAAACTTCATTCTCATCGTCACAATTTCTTTTCAGTGTTTATCAAAACTAATTGGCCATCTATGCCTAAGTTAGATATTCTGTGGGGAGCATTAAAGTGTACTCTTAGGGGGGAGATAATTAGACTAGCCACTATTAAAAAAAGATAACTGTACTGGTAGAGTCCCGTCTTCTCCAAGAGATAAGATCTGTGGAATTATCACTTCCTTCTTCCCCAGATCAAATCTCCCTTACCAGTTTGGAAGTTCTCAGGGATCGCTACAACTTCTTACTGACAGATAAAGTGGAGTATCTCTTACAGAGATCCAAGATTCGGTACTTTGATCAGGGAGATAAAGCAAGCAAATTACTTGCTCTTCATTTCAGGATGCAAACAGCAGAGAGAATAATCCCTTCTATATACAATGCCGTCAGGTCCTTGGTTACCTCACTACAAGCTATTCTTTGTTGGTTTCAGCAGTATTACTCCAATCTGCACTCCCGGTCTAGTACCCCGTTTGATCCTATAGATGTGGAGCATTTTTTACAAAAAATAACACTTTCCTCTTTAGATAACCAACAAGTGGAATATCTAAAAGCTCCTATATTGGTGTCAGAAATATGCTCAGCTATTGATGCATTACCACTGAATAAAACTCCGGGACCAGATGGGTATACTGCAGAATTCTGTAAAGCCTATAAAAGTCAGTTAGCCCCTATTCTTTTAGAAACTTATAATTATATTTATGAACATGGTGTTACAGATTACTCCCTTACAGAGACTACAGTGGTAGTTCTCCCTAAAACAGGAAAAGATCCTCTATTTGTTATTAATTACCGACCCGTTTCTTTGATAAATGTTGATCTAAAAATACTGGCAAAGATTCTAGCCAATAGACTGGTGAAAGTGTGGCAACGTTTAATAAGCCCAGAACAGGTAGGATTTGTGGCCGATAGGCATTCCGCGGACCATATGCAGAAGTTGAGCCATCTCATTTCTGCATCCAGGAACTCTTCAGTGCCTGCTGCCCTGGTGTCCCTGGATGCAGAAAAGGCTTTTGATCAGGTATCGTGGGACTACTTGTTCTACCTCATGCCCAAATACAGTATTCCTCAACAATTTATACAATGGGTGAAAGTCCTGTATACCCGACCGACAGCTTGTGTTCTCTGTAATGGAATGCTTTCCAATACTATGGAATTAAAACAAGGTACTAGACAGGGTTGCCCCGGCCCGCTTTTTATTTAATCTTTATTTAGAGCCACTCATTTGTTACATTAATCTTTCTCCTTCAATACAAGGTATTATGGTTGGGCCTCACCAATATAAACTGTCAGTATATGCGAACGAGATTCTTCTTCATTGCTTACATCCCTCTTCTTCAATAAAATCGACTTTAGCTGTTATCGAACAATTTGGAGAATTTTCAAATTATAAGCTTAATATAGCCAAAACAGAGGTGATGCCTTTAAATAAATATACTTATTCAGCGGAGATATCCCAATTAGGATTAAGATGGGTTAAAGACAATATGAAATATTTAAGGATATATCTTTCTACGGATTGTTTTCGAATGAAACAAAACAATTTAGATAAAACTCTTGCCCAAATTATTAAAGATTTTAATCATTGGATTACACTCCCTCTCTCTTTGTGGGGAAAGATTAATGTAATAAAAATGAATGTACTTCCCTGGTTATTATATCCCCTTTATATGACTAATTTGTTCCTCCCTAAATCTTGGTTCTCACAGGTGAATCGTATAATAGCTAATTTTATTTGGGGTAAAAGAAAGCCTAGAAGAGCTATAGCAAAACTCCAGTGTAGTAAACCAAATGGTGGTCTGCAGTTGCCGGATTTTCTCCTTTATTATTATGCAATTACATGTTCGATAATACTTAGATGGAGCCGAGGGATGTGGATAGAGGATCATCACAGTTATGTTCCACAATGGTTTCAAATTGAAAAGATATTGTGTGCCTCCCAGGGGATAGATATAGGTACACTCAGTTATGTACCTTTTAAGAATATTCCTAGCACTTTATATGATACATCAATTGGGATTACTCTTCGGATCTTTAATAGGATAAATTCTAAACTCCAGATATCTGTGGAGAAAGATATCTCACGACCAATTCTCAGACAAGGAGTCCCTGAGAGATCTTACATGTACATCCTGAAGAGAGGAGGGTGAGAGGCAACATGATAGAGACCTACAAGTACCTCAAAGGGGTAAACAGGATGCCAGAGGGGAGTGTCTTGCAAATGAAAAGAAAGCACCAAGACCAGAGGTTGTGCAATGAGGCTAGGGGGAGGCTTAAGTGAGATGTGTGGAAACAGTTCTTCATTGGAAGGGAGGTAGATGCCTGGGACAGAATGCTAGTAGACGGGGAGGAGAAAAAATGTGTGGGGGGACTTTTGACACACATGGGGTAGACATAGGGGTGTATGACGAACATACAGACATACAATAATGGCAGCAGAAACAGGCCTCACAATCAATCAAGTCTGCTTGAGAGCACAGCTAGCACCTTATAGTCCTGCTGCCCCTCCCTACCCCATCATATTACCCCTTACCATTACCCTATCCCAACCCCTTCTTGAAGCTGTCTACCATCTTGCAGGCCACTACCTCACCCAGCAAACAGTTCCACTTGTCCACCACTCTTTCTGTGATAAAATGTCTCCTCATCTGTCTCCTGAATCTGCCCCTCTCCAAACTCAGTCGGTGTCCTCTCGTGTCCCTCCCCCTTCTCATCTGGAAAATCCTCTCTGTATTAGTCTTGTTTATTTCCTTCGGGTACTTAAAGGTCTCAAACATATCTCCCCGTCCCTCCTCTCTTCCAGAGAGTACATGTTCAACTCCCCCAGCCTTTCCTGGTATGGCTTGCCTCCAATCTGTGGATCATCTTTGTAGCTCTAAGCTGTACCCCCTCCAACAATCTGATGTCCTTCAGGAACGGGCACCAGTATTGCATGCAGTACTCCAGGTGGGACCTGACCAGCAACCTATACAAGGGCAAGATAACCTCCCTACTTCTGGAGGAGATCTGTCTAGCTATACACCCCAGTATTTTGTTGGCTTTTGCCGCCACCCTTCTGCATTGACGAGAGTTGTTCATGTTCCCTGTTATGATTGCCCCAGGTCTTTCTCTTCTGTGTGACAACCCAACTGAACCCCATTTAAGTGATAATCCCTCCCATGGTTCCGGGCTTTGATGTGCAGAACCTTGCACTTCTTGGCATTGAACCACAGTTGCCATTTATCTACCCACTCCTGCAGCTTATTCAGGTCCTCCTGCAACCCCATTCCTGCTTTCTGTGTCATCTACCACAGCTCCTATCTTGGTATCATCTGCGAACAGACTGATTTTGCTCCGGATCCCATTCGAGATATCTGCAATGAAAATCCTGAAAAGTACTGGTCCCAGCACACATCCCTGTGGTATCCCACTTGTCACTGCTCTTGGTGATGAGAGTTCTCCCCTACCACCACCCTTTGCTGTCTCTCCCTCAGCCAGTTCCTGATCCAGGTTACCACTTTTGGTCCTGCCCCCACATACTCCAGCTTCCCCCAAATCTCCCATGTGGCACTTAATCAAAGGCCTTCCTGAAGTCCAAGTAGAGGACGTCCACAGCATGGCCCTTGTCCAGTTCCCATGTCACCCAGTCATAGAACTCTACCAGGTTTGTCTGGCACCATCTGCCTGTGATAAATCTGTGTTGCTGGTTATCCCGGATACTGTTTGTCTCCAAGAAGCTCACATGCCTCTCCTTCAGGATGGTCTCCATGAGTTTGCCCACGATCGAGGTGAGGCTCACTGGCCTGTAGTTCCCTGGTTCATCCTTTGGCCCACTTTTATGGCTGGGTACCATGTGGGCCATCCTCCAGTCCTGTGGTACACATCCTGTGTCCAGGGAGATATTGAACAGGTCTGTCAGCAGCCTCGAAAGGACCTCTACCATTTCCCCCAGTACTCTAGGGTGAATGCCATCTGGCTCAGGTGCTTTGTCCACTTTTAATGCCCTCAATCCCTCCAGCACCCTGCCCTCTATAATCCCTACATCTGTCATTCTCTCCCCCCCTTGCCCCCCCCCACTTCCCTGTAGTATTTGCCCCACTTCTTCCATGGAAAAATAGAGCAGTACTCGTTCAGTGCCTCTGCCTGCTCTGCCCCCTTCTCCACCCACCAGTCATCTTTCTTGATCCTCACAAGCTGGTTATTGCTTCTTCTTTCCTCACCTGTGTAATGAAAGAAGTCTTTTTCTCCTCTGTTGATCCCCTGCACCAGTCTCAGCTCTCTAAATGCTTTGGCCCCCTGACCTGTCTGATGACCTCCCTCTACCTATCCTTGTATACATCTTTACCTTCTCCCCTCCCCGTTTTCCTATACTTCTGAAATGCCACCCTCTTGGCTCTCACCCCTTCCCTGACATCCGATGCCAGCCAACTGAGTTTCTTTGCCCTGCCTTTCTTGGTCTTTTCCTAGTACAGGTCTCCGTTGCATCAGCCAGCCCTCCCCTTATTATATTCCATTTCTGATCTGCACCCATGAGTTGTTGAATGTCTGCCAGGTGCTTGCTCAGAATTTCCCCCATCATCCTAAAGTCCACCCCCTAAACTCAACCACCCTTGTACCCATGCCTCCTGTGTCCCTCCCCATGTTTAGCGTGAACCCCACTGAGTAGTAGTCACTCCCAGTGAGCGGTTCCCCCACTTCTAGGTTCCTTACAGCTTCCCCATTATCCAGTACAAGGTCCAAAGTCATTTCCAGACCCCCATACCAACTGTATCAAGAAGCTGTCCTGAAAAGCTTCCAACAGGACCCCCTCTCTTGCACTCATGATGGCAGGTGTGCTCCAATCCACCCATGGTAGGTTGAAATCCCCCACCACCACCGTGCTTCCCTTCCTGCTTACCCTTCGAATTTGATCTGCCAGTTCCAGGTCCAGGTCACAACCCTGTGATGGTGGCCTGTACACTGCCACCATCCTCAGTGTCCTATTCCTCGCGTCCTGGAACTGCATCCACAGAGCTTCTATCCTCCCCTCTTCCCCTTCCTCCCTTACGCACTTAATCCCCTCCCTCACATAGATTGCCACCCCCCATTTCCCTTGGCCCTATCCTTTCTGAATGGCCTGTACCTGGGGATCATCATATTGCAGTCCTGATACTGGTTGGCCCATGTTTCCATGATGGCCACTATGCCCACCAATTCCACCGCCAAGAGAGCCTCTAACTCCACACTTCTGTACCTTAGGCTTCTTGCATTCAGTGAGACCACCTTCTATCCTATTGCTTCCCCAACCTTACTAGTCCTCTCCCCCCTTTGGTCCTCTCTGTGCTCCCTCCTCACTGCCTTCACCTCTAACTAGGGGGGTGAGCACCCTATGCTCCCCTTTCCAGACATTGTTTTTAACAACGGTCCCCTTGCCACCCCCCTTCCAAGTTTAAATCCACCCTTGTTGAAATATAGTCCTCCTTTCCCTGTTTGAGTATGCTCTTCCCCTGCTTGCTCAAATGTAACCAGTCCTCTGTGAATAGGTCGCTGTTGTTCCAGGTCCTGCCCCAGTCTGACACCAGTTCATATTTCCTAATTCGGCACCAATCCCTCAGCCACCCATTGAACTCCTTTATTCTTTTTTCTCCCTGTACTTGCACATGGTGCTGGTAGCACCTCAGATAATGCTACCAACTCTCCCACCTCCTCACACTGCCTACCCAGTTTTTGAACTTCCCCTTTACCACCTCCATGCTTCCCTGGCCAAGTCATTTGTTCCCATGTGCACCAAAATGTGTGGTTTCATCCTCCCTCTGCTTTTGCACCTGAGAAGTGCCTTCCCTGATCTGTCTGTGGTCAACCTCAGAATTGCCTCAAACCAGATACAACTGTGCTTTTCCTCCACTTCCTCCCAATCTAATCCCCTTCAGTATGGAGTCCTCCAGCATCAACACCCCCCCATATCATTCTGATCAGGACCCCCTGTTCCACTGTGTTCCCCGTCCACTCTCCCAGGAACCCTGCTGCCTCCCTCCTTACATCCCTCATCTGTACCTTTTGTGCTCTTTGCATCAGTCCCCACTGCCGCCTCCCCTCCTGTTACTGCCTCTCCCTCCTCCTCTACCCTACCCTTCCTGTCCCATCTCTGTTTTCCATTGTAATTCTTGCCTCTTGGACCTTCCCTATCCCTCTCCCCCTCTCTTGCAGCTCTGATACTTCCCCTTCCTCTGTCAACACTGCAAACCTGTTGCTTGATAACCCTGCAATGGTGCCCATTGCCTCCTTCCTCCTTCTCTGATCCCTCCCTCCCTCCTCCTCCTACTGCACCTCTGCTCACCTTCCCCATCCTCCTAATATCCCCATCTTTAGCTCTGCAGTTCCCGCTCTGCATCTCCACACCTGTCCCCAAGTCCTTACTGTTGTACTTATATGCTCTATTAATAGTCTGAAATCAGTCCTTCTTTAACCCCCTGGTCCTCATTTGATGGCCTTTACTCAGTAACACAGTAATACTATCCCCTCAGTGTACTACATTAATACAGTAACACATTAGTACAATCCCCTCAGTGTATTACTGCTCTTATGAACCCTAAATACTTATCATAGCCTCCAGTATAATAGGTCTGTAGCTTGGTAATACATTAACACCTTAGATATATAAAATCCAAATATAACATCACATAACAAGGCTAGCTTTCATAGCATATCATAACAATCATCGCAAGAGACCCTGTGGGCTTGGTAAACCATTGTATCTCCATCCGTCTACACCCTCTGTGTCTGAACTTTTACCACCTGACTATTATCTTTAAGTGTTATTTCATATGGGCAGTTTGTATCTCCTCAAACTCCTCACTCACAGCCTTCAATCCCAACCCCCAGTGGCTCCTTAGTGGGGTCACTCCTGCCAGTGGCTTTTCAGTATTTAAGAAGGCTCACCGTGGCTCTTCTCTCACAGTTGAAACTAAGGGACCACCTCTGGGCAGTTGCCAGGGCCACTGGCAAACAACTGAACATCCAAAATTACAAACAAGCACGAAATGCCTGCACTAAAGCCATCTGGCTAACGAAATCCACCTATTACAAAGCCGCTCTCACCAATACATGGGGAAATGGCCATGCTTTCTGGGACACTATCAAGGATGTCACAGAGAAGCAGCCAAAAACCTCTCCAGCCATATTAATGGTTGATGGATCCTCAACCCTCGACCTCAAGGTGATCGCAAACATCTTTAACACAGCTTTTTCAGACCTTAGTGCTGTCCTACCCCATGACTTTTTGAAAACAGGGCCTACTCCCCAAATACTTCAGCCCCTCAGTCTAACTATCCCCTCTTCTACTTCAGGGAGGTGAGGCTGAATGAAGCTCGATGCTATATTACTGCAGCTATCTCTAAATCTGGATCTAGTAGCGACAACCTGGACCTTAAACTTTTGTTGCTCACCCTCGATGAGGTAATTCATCCATTAACAAAAATCCTAAACCTCTCTCTCAGCTGTGGAAAATTCCCAGACTTATGGAAAACAGCCACTGTGACACCCATCCATAAAAGTGGCGATAAGACGAATCACTCAAATTATCACCCTATCTCCATACTGCCCCACTCTCTCAGGCACTCGAGCGCATCGTGGCTGATCAACTTACCGACCACTTAGATAAATACAGTATACCTTGTCAACAACAACACGGTTTCTGGAAAGGTCACAGCACCACCACCACAGCCCTTCTTGAGTTCACTGGAGCTTTGCACAAATCCCTTGACAACGGTCTTCTCACAGGGGCCATTTTTGTCGACCTCTCCAAGGCCTTTGATACAGTACACCATGGACTACTAATTGACCAAATACTGAATGTCGGGCTATCACCTGACTCTTCTCTTTGGTTTAAAAGCTACTTAGAAAACTGGTTGCAGAGAGTAAAAATTGCTGACACTCTTTCTGACACCCTGCCTGTTCACTCGGGTGTCCCACAGGGATCCATACTGGGCCCCCTTCTTTTTAGCCTTTTCTTAAACTCCCTCCCTTACCACTGCTCTGAGCAGATCATACTATGTGCCGATGATGCTGTTGTGTACTCCACTCACAAAGATCCTGCAACTCTTCAACATAACCTTCAACTTGGTTTCAGTTCTGTAGAGACATGGTTTCTTAATCATACACTGGTCCTCAATGACAAGAAAACCAAATCTATGCTCTTCTGCAGCTCTCATAACCCACACAAGCTACACCACTTGGCTATCTCCACCACCCAGGGGAACACTCTAGATCAGGTGGGGTCCTTCAAATACTTAGGGATACAGCTTGACCCTAACCTCTCCTATGGACCTCACGAAGATAATGTAGCTAGAGCTGTTAATACATGGCTTGGTCTCCTCTACAAACACAGACAACACCTCACGTCAGAAGCTTTGAAGGTTGCAGCCCTGAGCTCTGTGATCTCTGTAATAGACTATGGTCTCATCATTTATGGCTCGGCCACAACCACAACCCTTAGATGCCTCTCAACTGCCTTAAATAAGGCATGTTGGCTCATCACGGGTGCTCACCGTCTCACCCACACATGTGACCTGTACACCCAGACCAGCTGGCTCCAACTATCAAACCGCATAAAGTTTCTCACCTGCTCCATGGCGAAAAATGTCTACCTTGGCCTTGCACCTTCTGGGGTCTCAACTCTGTTACAACACCGAACCAACAAACAGTGCCTTCAGAGATCCACACTGCAGCTACTGAAAGTCCACCACTGTCACACTTCATAGGGACAACGCTCTTTTGCTTATCGAGTGCCACTCTGGTTCCATGACCTCAGCCCTACCATCTCCTCTGCCCCAACAACTGGTATGTTTAAAACTAGGCTCCAGGGCTATCTCACTACCAACAGCTCCTGTGACTGCCCAACTTAACCTGGTTTCTCCACTTCCTTGCCTGCTCTAGTGCCCCCCCCTCACTGGATTCTACCCTCACATCTTGGTACCCCAATGCTATGCTTTTCACCCTTTCTCTACCCTACCTACATTCCTTCTCCACCCCCCTTTCCTTTCCCTATGACTCTGGCACTTCTTATCTCTTGTCTGTTTACTCTGACAAATGCCACTGGCTGCCTTGCTTACAATGCTACCCTTGAATTGTGTTAATCTGTAATCTGTTTGCAATGTCCTCATTGCTGTAATATCTGTCTTGATGTTCCCCATAATTTGTATTTCTCTGACATGGAACCTTTGTAAAAGAGCCTTGGCTCAAAGGTACTTGTAATCCTAGACTTAATAAATTAAAAAAAAAGAAAGCCTCCAACACAGGGTGAGTAGGAGTGCTTTAACACAGCCATCAACTGTTTCCACAACCAGCACAAGCCATCAACAGTTACAATATCACAGCCCATGTAACAGTTGTAACTCACAGTACTAATCTAAACAGTTGTAACTCACTGTACTCATTTAAAGTACAAACTGTTCAAATATCACAATTAAAACAGATTAAGAAAATAACACTGCCACTTCCCTGAACACTCCTCTTCTGTTCCTCGGTGAATAATGCAAGACAAGATGGTGCCTGTAATTACCCTCCCCCATCTCACCAGCCAAACAGCACAGATTAAAATTTTACTTTAAATGCCACAGCCATCAACTTTTCCCACAACCAGCATAAGCCACCAACAATTACAATATCACAGCCCAAGTAACAGCTGTAACTCACAGTACTAATTTTTTTTATTTATTTATTTAACAAATCGGAAACACCTTTGAGCCAAGGGCTCTTTTACAGAGGTTCCATGTCAAGTCACAAGAATAGCAAATTACAATGGTTTCAGTAGGTAGTACAAAATGAGAAACGTAATTACATAAAGAAAAGAACAAAATGACAAGATAAATATTGTGACAAGTGCTGCCAGTGGCCTCATCTGAAGAGGGGGTGAAAGGGACTGCAGGAAGAGAAGTACAGGGGGTGAATTGGGGGGTAGAAGGAGCAAAATAAGAGCAACGAGGGAGATTCCACAATGAAGCTTAAGCAGGAAAGCACGGGGGCGACCACAGGACAGGGGTAGAGGGAGGGAACAAGTGAGGAAACAGAGGAGAGAGGGGAAGTGTAAGTGGAAGGGTAAAGGAAGGGGGGATGAGGTAGGATAAAAAAGGGCAGGAATGCGAAAGGGATAAGAGAGGAAGTGCTGTGAGTGGAATAGTGCAGCAACAGGATAGGGCTATATGGGGGGAAAATGGTAAAAGAGGGCAGTCCCAGTGTATTTAGCTATCAGCAGAGATTAGGTATAGCAGTCACAAGATGCTCTGGAAACTAGGAATTGATGCAGCTTCCGCTTAAATGGTCCCAAGGTTACAGTTGTCGCAATCTCAGGAGGAAGGGAATTAAATAAATTAGCATCTCTAACTGCAATGGATCACTGTCAGAGTGAGGTTCGACAGCGAGGGACAGTAAAAGTTTGGCTCACAGAACTTTGTGTGCTCCGAGTGCCCTGGAAGAGACTGAAAAGCTGAAGGGAACCTGGTAGTAGGAGGCCAAGATCTGCCTTCTTAGCCAGAAGGCAGGCTTGATATTCAGTGCGAGCCTGGAGTTGAAGACAGTTTGCTTGTTCGTAAAGGTCACAAGTGTGAGTACGATACGCTGCACCAGTTAGTAGACAGAAAGCCTTATTCAGAGCTGTGGTGAGCCGACGTAGGGTTGTGTCTGTGACGGAACCATAAATGACCAAACCATAGTCAATGATAGACACAATTGAACATTGGCTAGGTAATCTGAGGGCTTCAGTAGTAAGGCAGTGTTTATGCCTGTGTAGAATGCCTAGGCAAATATTAACTGCCTTGACAACATTCTCAACATGGTTGGAGTAGGAGAGCATACTATCCAGAGTAACTCCCAGGTATTTAAAAGATTGAGTCTGATCAAGGACAACACCAGCACTGATTTTAATCACCAATTGTTAGGCTTTGTGCTTGCTGTGGGTACCATGGAAGAGCATGACCTTTGTTTTTTGCAATAAAGCACCAACTTATGAGAGATGAACCAGGACTCAGCTTCAGTAAAACTTTTCTGAAGTTGGGCCTGTAGAAGGGTAGGGTCAGCAGTCTTTGAGAAAATGATCGCATCATCCGAGTAGAGGAGTACTGGTTCGGAACAGGATGCTGGAAGATTATTGAGGAAGGTGCTAAATAGAAGGGGTCCCAGTATTGATACTTGAGGAACCCCAGAGCAGACAGGCAGTTTAGCAGAAAGGGCAGACACTATTCTCACCTGTTGTGTGCGGTTTGCTAGATAGCAGATTAACCTCTTTAGGGCTTCTGAATATATACCAAGCCCATCAAGTTGATGTGTCAGCAAATGGTGATTGACCATGTCAAATGCTTTAGACAGGTCAATAAAGGTTGCACCAACAAGTTGACCCTGATCAAGAGTATGGTGAATGAAACCTGTGAATTTCAGTAGGGCCGTAGATGTGCTGTGCCCTTTCCGAAAACCATGTTGTTGGACACATTGTAGGTTGTATTTTTCCAGGTACTCCACAAACTGGTCAGCAACAATCCTTTCAAGTGCTTTGGACAATGGGGGAAGAATAAATATTGGCCTATAATTTCCAGGCAGTAATATGTCTCCACTCTTAAAAACTGGTGTAACCAGAGCAGATTTCCAGACCAGGGGGAATTATGAAAGTATGACGGAATGATTGAGAAGTTTGGTGAGGAGGGATAGGACTTCATCTAAAGTTAGGGTAAGAAGTTTTAGATTGACGGAATCACTGCTTGTCCTAGTTCCTCCTAGAACTTTATGTAGGTATGTCTTGGACTCGCTTTCTGAGATAGCTTTGACGTACTGTAGAAACATGGGGGTGTAAAGGCCTCTTCTGATTTGGCCGATGTAGGAGCTGTGCTGGACAGTTCAAAGAAATGTGGGGGCAGAGTTTGGATAAGGTTTGTGAAGGATGAATTAAATGTGTTGGCAATTAACATGGGATCATGGGTGATAGACCCATCAACATTTAATAACATAGTTGGAGCCTGTTTGGATGATTTCCCAGTGATTTCCAAGAGGTTTTCCCAGAATTTTTTCCCATCTGCCAGGTCTTGGCAAGGATGTCCTTATAGTAATGTGCTTTGTGCTCATGGATAGCCTTAGCACATGTGTTCCTGGCCATTGTATAGGCCTGTATGTCAGGTTGACTGCCAGAGGTCTTGGCCCTATGCCAAAGGTGGTCACGATCTTTCATTTGAGCCAGAAGGCTAAAAGAGATCCAGAGATTATCAAATCCCCAGATCCTACGTGTCCTAAGAGGGGCATGGATGTCACAGGCTTTACTGAAATGTTCAATGAAGTATTGCAGAGCTGAGTCAGTATCAGGTGTGGTTTCAATGTAAGACCAGTCTTGTTGTCAGAGGAGAGACTTTAGTGGCTGCAGGTGGCCACAGAAGAGCACTCTACTTGTGATTGTTCTGGCAGGGTGTTTGATAAATGTGTTAAACTAATAACACTTGGTAGGAGAATGATCACTGATAGCATCGGGCAATACTTCAGAATGAGAGCTATGTGTTGGACTATTCATTAGGACCCAGTCCAGGAGTGTGCTAGTCCCAGTCTTATAGTTTATCCTGGTTGGAGTTGTTATTAACTAGGTAAAGTTCAGGCCTGTTAACTCATCCCTATGCCTTTCGGCACCTGACGAGAGCCAGTTGACATTGAAGTCACCGAACAGGATGGTTTTTGTGTCTTGTTTTAGACTCATAATGCAGTTCATCAGGGGTTTTAAGCCCTGTTCGGCAAGGTCTGGGGGAATGTAGACTGAGCCAATCTTGAGGACCTTGTTGTGTGCATTGAGCATAACCTTAACAGCAAGGATCTGAATATCCATAGCTGATTCAGGGAGGGAAAGTGGATAGGCCAACAGTGACTCCTTTAGGTATATGGCATAGCCACCTTCTTTTGTTGACAGTCTGTCCTGTCTGAAAAGTGAGTAGACTGGTAGGATGATGGCCAAGTCAGGGGTAGATGGTGACAGCCATGTTTCGATGACTGACAAGATGTCAGAATGGTGTACTACAACCCAAGCAGCAAGGGCATCACATTTTTTTAACAGACTGCAGATGTTCATACTGGCCAGGACAAGGGTACCCTGTTTTTTGTTGCCATTGACTCCATATGAAGGAGGGCCTGGATTAGGATGTACACTCCCAGAGATGAGGAGAAGAAGAAGAAGAATGAGGCATTTAAATTTAAATAGTTGTAACTCACAGCACTAATTTAAAATACAAACTATTCAAATGCCACAACTAAAACAGAAGAAAATAGCACAGCCACTTCCCTGAACACTCCTCCCTCTACTGTTCCTCTGTGAATAATGCAAGACAAGATGGTGCCTGTAATTACTCTCCCCCCTCACCAGGCAAACAACACAGATTAAAATTTTACTTTAAATATCACAGCCATCTAGGGTAGCCACCTTTGGATGAGGCAAAAAAACAGATCCTAAGCTCCACCTTTAGCCCCACCCCTTTTCATGACTCATCATGCATTGTTTCTCCTAGAAGGCCATTTGTTATATGTATTATTATTATTTGAGTTTTGGTAACAGGGTAAGTCCACTGAGACAATTACTGTCCCTTTTTCAGGGTCGACCCGGGGTTGAGGAACAACCATGAAGTTACAAGTGAAATCAACACTGCAGTTCTCATGTTACAATGTTGGCATTAGGCAGAACACATGTCGAGACAAGATATTGCAATTACACAAACAAACAATTTCAGACTTTCTTTTGGCGAGCGATGCAAGCCTAGTGAGAGGAGGTTATATACAGTGCGGTTATAGTACAAACTTCATATTAAACAGCAGCAATATAACATGGGAATGGCTAGGATCAGAGATTCTATACGTACTACTCTCAATATTATGCAAGAAGTGAGCAGTAGAGGAGTGAGAGGAAGGATAAGGTATGAGGAGGCAGCCGTGTGGGAGGTGGAGGAGTTTCTGGGCAGCATCCTTCAGTGGAAGCAAGAGCAGGTAGCCAAGTTAGATAGAAGGCAGACAAATGTGACTGGAATTGTGAGATGGAGGAGCGGGAGAGAACGGAGGGAGGAGGAGGAGGGAGTTCAGTCAGTTAGAGCAGCATATGAAAAGGAGCATCTGGATACAGTAAGATGTATTTTGGGAAAAATGAGAAGGGGGAGAGAGAGGTAGAGTGAAGTGTGCATGGTATTTGTCTGATGCAATAAGTTCTCTGAGGCAAGAAGAGGTGAATTTGTGGACGAGCTTGAACATGAGGCTCAGGGTGTAGTACCTCAGTTTAGCTTCATATGAGGACCACCCCAGTGAGGAGAGGACATCACAATGGTGAGAGTGGGAAGGGGCCCCCAAGGCAAAACAACCCACCCTGTGGTATGTCTGAGAGAAGAGGGACATGGAGGCGGAGTTAGTGCTGAGGAGGAGGGGTGCAGCATAGGATAAGAGGGGGAGGTGGGATGCAGTGGCTATTTTTTGGCAGGAGGCAAGTGTGAGGTGTGCAGGCGTATGTGATAGAGGAGTCAGAGTTTCTGGTTGAGGTTTTTGATAGTGTTTGAGACACGGGAGTTGAGCGAGAGGGCGGTGTCCAAGGTAACATCCAGATATTTAAAGGAGTGGACCACCTCTAATGAGTCTCCTCGATAGAGGAGATGCTAAGATAGGAAGACTAGGCTTTTGCATAGGTTGATGATCGAAGATCATGTATTTTGTTTTTTCTTAGTTGAGAACAAGATGATTACATTGGAACCACTCTTCCAGGGAGGCGAAATCTGAGGCACGGTCTCGATTGATTTGGTCTATAACTGGAGAGGAGTGGTAGATGATGGCATCATCTGCGTATAGATGAACTGTGGCTCCCCCGGAGAATTTGGGGAGGTCGTTGATAAAGAGCGAGAATAGCATGGTGCCCAGAATGGAGCCCTGCGGGATGCCATGGGAAACTGTTTTTTGTTCAGACTGGGAGCCATACCATTTAACTTTCTGGGAACGATCAGACAGAGAGCTCTTGATCCAGAGCAGCAAACTGTGGTCCAGGCTAAGTAGATGCAGCTGGTGATGCAGGAGCCAGTGATTGATGAGCTCAAATACTTTTGTGAGATCCATGAATATGGCTCCAGTGGTCTGGTCCTTATCCATTGCTTGGAAGATGTCAGATGTTACTTTTACGAGTGCAGTGAGAGTACTGTGACTCTATCTAAAGTCGTATTGACAGGGTGATAGCAGATTGTGGGAGTCAAGATAATCTTGTAGATGGTTATACACTATATGCTCTTGTATTTTAGCCAGGTGTGAGAGAAGAGATATAGGGCAATAGTTTTCTATTATGGAGTTAGGTCCCCCTTTGTGGACCGGGACTACTACTGCTACCTTCCACTTATCTGGAACAATGTTGGAGAGGAAGGACCGGTTGAAAAAATCATGGATGGGGCTAGCTAGGGTAGAGGTACCCAGCTTAAGACATTTTGGTTCCAGTGAGTCATATCCAGGAGAGCCCTCGGGTTTTAAGCTGGATAGAAGTTGCTGCACCTCTTTGAGTGTGGCTAGTTTCAAATGGAATTCAGGATGACCCCCTAGGTTAGGAGGAAGAGTCGTGTGATGAGCGGAAGAGTTGTGAGAGATTGAGGTGTATTTTTGTAAGTCAGTAGACATTGTTAAATTCAGTGGCTATGGTGAGTGGGTCATCAAGGGTGGAGCCATTGGCTGAAACAGAGCTTGGGTTTTCTACACGTTTTCTTTTTACTAGAGAGTTAATTTGTATCCAGAATTCTTTGGGATTATTAAGGTGCCCAGTTTGGGGAGATTAAAGATGGTATCACTTAGCTTTATGTACAGAATTTTTACATGTATTCCTGAGCTGTCTGTAAATAAGCCAGTCCGAGGGGAGTCCACTCTGTTTATACATTTGCCATGCTTTATCATGGAGGGTCATAAGAGATCTAATATTCCTTGAGAGCCATGGGGCTTTAACACCCTTGGATCTGCATTTCTTCTTAGGAGTGTGTTGGCTGACTATTTTGGTGAGAGTGGAGATTAGAAAGTCTAGGGCCTGCTTTATGTCAGGAAGTGTATTAATGGGCTCCAATCTGTAGCGTTAATGGACGACAGAAATCTGTTGATGTCAAATGTAGTCATATCCCTTACCAGGGAAATCTTGGGTGGAGGGTTGGTATAGTTGTTTCTCCATGCACAGAAGGTGGGAGAGTGATTGCTTAAGCAATCTGAGAGCGTGCCAGCAGCTTTGGTTTCAAGCAGGCAGTTGGTCACCATCCAGTCTAACAGGGTATGGTTGCCAGATTTTGGATTGACTCTTGTATGATCATGGAATAACTGGGTGAGGTTACCATCAGCAAGTGATGCACGGGTATTACCAGTATTGGGGTGGAGCCAATCACTGTTGAAGTCCCCACATAGGATGAGGTTGTGCTTTGGGAGGCTGCCTAAGGATGCAAGAAGGGGAGGCAGGCTAGCAGTGACAAAGCTGGGGGGCATATATAAACACCCGATGATGAGATTTTTAACATTTCCAAGCGTAAGTCTGATGTACAGGGACTCAACAAGAGGAGGTGAGGAGACAGGAGTGGGGAGGAGAGTGACATTGAGGCCTGTTCTGTAGTAGATTATTACCCCTCCACCCCTTTTGCCTAGCCTATCATGTCTAAAGTTGCCATAGCTGGGAAGGGACACCTCATGCTGTTTGAGGGCAGGTTTTAGCCAGGATTCGGATATGCATAGGATGTCGGGGGCCATTCATAGAGCCTAGGCTTCTAATTCAACCACTTTGGGGTGTAGGCTGCAAATGTTAATGTGGACTATTTTTAGACCTTTCACAGGAGGTATAGAAGCTGCAGCTTGGTACATAGGAGAATGGAGTGCAGGTCCCAGGTTGGGTTTCTATGTACCCAGCCTGGAGCAGTAGGAGGAGAGTGGATACAGTTACCTAGGGCAAGGTGCCGGTAGAGAATATTCCAAGGACTGAAGCAGCATTGGGAGCACTGAGTCGTTTATGCAGCCAGTGCCCAAGCATAGCTGTATCACGTTTAGGCAAACGGGATGTAGAGAAGTATAGTCAGGGATTCTGGTTCAACATGAACTGGGGGGGGGAGGTGAACATTCACCCTCAGGGTGTTGGAGGGCCCCAGCTATCACCCAGTCCACATACCAGCTTGAGGCAATTAGACAAGCAAGTGAGACTAACCCAGTTATACTGCTCATTATAGCAGTCATGTCAAGCTGGGCAAGCAGGCAGCGAGCAGAGTGCAAGTGCCCTGCCTAAACTTGGAACCCTAGGTCCAAAGGTGTCAGCAGGGAGACAATAGCCAATGGGGAAGGGACTTTCTAAAAGAAGGAGGGGCAGCAGGAGTATTTAAAGGAGGCCTGGGAGGGGTTGGCAAGGTTGGAACGAAAAACCATGCCCTGCAGGATAGAGCTACGAGCCCTCAGCTACCTGATTTTAAGCCAGAAGAACTTGACTGAAAGGCATACCAATCGGGAGCGATGCTCCTCGTGGCCGGCCCAATCAGGAGTCTTCAGGGAAAGCCATGGCCAATGAAAGCCGCCGAAACAGCCTGGCTCAAGATTCCAGTGGCAGCGTACCTTCACTGTTCAGTCTGGGAGTCAGGACCAGGTGGCTGGTCTGAAGAGGAGGGTTGAGTCCGGAGAGGCTGCGGCCAACGAGATGGCCATTGGTTCTGCCTGTTGTGCTGTGCGTCACTTGGTGGGCGCTCTGATCTAAGGAAAAAACAGAGAGCAAGTGTAAATTAAATAATGAATAGGACAGGAGGCAAGGGGGGCTGGTGACAGAAAGACAGAGGGATTGGGGTGATCGAGAAAAACACAAAGGCTAAGCACTTAAGCGTTGCTGAGGGTGGGGTCTGAATGGGACATGAGAGGGTGAGGACAGAAGATAGAGTATAAAGTTTCAGCAGGAGGAGAGGGCAGGTTCAAGTTCGAGCTGAGGCTGCAGAGATAGAAGTGTTTAGTTAGGAAACAGGTTGTGGGAGGGATAAAGGAATGCAGGGGTTAGGTAGCAAGTGTCTAAGGTCACAGTAAGAAAAGAAAAAAAAATGCAGGCAGGAGAGGCAGGATTTCGGCAGGTACTGAGAAAACACACATTTTCCTAAGCAGCAGAAATTTAGTTAGCAGGTCTTGTAAAAATCAAACTGTTTCTTCCAACACTGCAGCAATTTAGCTAACATACAGGTCAGGCAGTCATTCTAAATCTAGGTTGATTCAAAGCAGTTAAGCAGCATTGTAAGTAACAGATAAAAAAAATAAAAACAACCATGCCCTGCAGGATAGAGCTACCAGCCCCCAGCTACCTGATTTTAAGCCAGAAGAACTTGGCTGAAAGGCACACCAATCGGGAGCGATGCTCCTCGTGGCTAGCCCAATCAGGAGTCTTCAGGGAAAGCCACAGCCAATGAGAGAGCTGCCGAAACAGCCTGGCTCGAGATTCAAACGGCGGCATACCTTCACTGTTCAGTCCGGGAGTTGGGACCAGGTGGCCGGTCTGAAGAGGAGTGTTGAGTCCGGAGAGGCGGTGGCCGATGAGACGGACGTTGGTACTGAAAGACAACACTTAAAACAGCAGCTCAACAAAAATGTTAAGATATTGTACTGTACTGTACCTGTTAAAGTTACTTTCCTAGGTTCTTCCTAGTTATTTATTTACTTATTTATTTATTGACATTGCTTTACCAGATAAACATACAGAGATAAAAGACATCTCATTTACAGATATAATCTTGGGGGGAGACAAGGGAGATACTGTAAGTAGTACACAACAGTATACAGTACATGGTATATAATAATACATAATAAGGAAATTGTTTCATGTAATGTGTACTTCATATATTTTTCCTAGCTCCATTTCCTGTCCATGTCCACAGCACTATTTCAAAGCCAAATAAGTGACTATACATTTTTCTTGAGGAAAAAAAAATAATTTAAAACATTTAAAAATGCCTAAATTCTGTTAGAGATGAAAATGTTTACCAGCAAATGAAAGTGGAAGACAACTGGCTCTGTTACTGTCACAAAAGGTGGGGGCAGCTGTGCTGCTACGCCACTTTAAGATGCAGTGGAAAAGATTAGGTTAAGTAAGTGCTAATTGTGTTAATGGCCATACTTTACACCTCCAGGCAGACTGCTTTCACAAACAAAGGGCTGTATTGACAACAGAACTTGTTTGTAACCTGGACATGTAGCTGAAACAATGAATGATGTGACAAAATGTGTTTCAAAAGTGTGTGACCACTCAAAATGGCTCAGAAACCTGACCAGCACAGAGCAAAACTGGATTACCTGATAGGGACCCTGAAAACCTGACAGGTGGCAACCCTACTGAGCCATCAACTGTTCTCACAACCAGCACAAGCCAACAACAGTTACAATATCACAGCCCCAGTAACAGCTGTAAATCACAATACTAATTTAAACAGTTGTAACTCACAGTACTAATTTAAAGTACAAACTATTCAAATATCACAATAAAAAAGAAGAAAATAGTCAGTTCCCTAAACATTCCTCCTTCATCTGTTCCTCAGTGAATAATGCAAGATAAGATGGTACCTGTAATTACCCCCCCCCCAAAACAGGCAAATAGCACAGATTAAAATTTTTGCTTTAAATTTCGCAGCCATCAGCTCTTCCCACAACCAGCACAAGCCACCAACAGTTACAATATCACAGCCCAAGTAACAGTTGTCACTGACAGTACTAATTTAAACACTTGTAACTCACAGTACTAATTTATAGTACAAACTATTCGAATATCACAATAAAAACAGAAGAAAATAATACAGCCACTTCCCTGAACTCTCCTCCCTCTTCTTTCTAGAATGTAGCCCCTCCCCAAATTGGGGGGCTTACTGTAAGTGTCTCCCTTGGGTCCTTTAATGCCCACTGCCAGGCAGACATCCTTCAGATATGGTAAAGCCATGGTCATTGACATTTTTCTATTGATCTGCATGAGAGTGCCATTTTATGCCTGCGCAGTGTCCCTTAAAGTGCCATGGCCAGTGTGTATATTGTAAAGAGTCTGGGGTGGGTCCGAGTGTTTCTGAGCTCAGGACCAGCCAGGCATTTCCCTGATCTACCACACTCTGCTGTCACTAATAGAGCAAAGGGAGCCCTACTTTGTGCTGTAAACATATACTTTTCATTCTTTACTGTTTTTGAGAAACAGCAAGTTGTTTAACCTGTCTTCTTTGCAGTATGCACTCCCCAATGGGAGCTGCCATGTTTGGTCTGGGACTTTCAGGTTTAGGCCAACCAGGACTCGAGATCTTAAGGGGTCCTTAGCTCAGGTGCCTTGATGGAGAAACCGTGAACTCTAGTGTTTGGCGCCTAAAAGAAATGATGGGACCACAAGACTGTTTCTGACAGCTCCCTTAGCCAACTGGATTGCAGGAAAAATGGAGAAGTTCAAGAACTGTTTTAAACCAGTGTGGCACTCCTGCTTGAGACTCTGAGGAGAGAGGAGCTGATCTGGCTCAGCTAAGATTTTCACAAGAGAGGTCAGTTTTGCCTCATGTGTTCTTTGTTTCAAAAGGGGATCGATCTTTAGGAACTGCCTGCTAGCAGACTGCAGGGTTGCTCAGCAAGTTGGCTGAGATTGCAACTGGCCAGAAACCGAAGGAGAGAAGAAAGTGTAATGTTTTTTTCACCTTGATGTGCTGAGGCCTACTGCATGTGACGAGACAGTGATTCAGGGACTCCTGTTGCCAGTAGGGGAGCCAGTATTACACAGTAAGAGATCTGTTTGTCAGCTGGAGGTGTCATTGGCAAATGAACCAAACTATTCAAAAGGCAATTTGTTGCATTAAAGGTCATGTCATTCTCAGCCCAGGCCGTTTGCTCCTGTACCAGCACCAGCACCTCGGCGAGAGACCAGATCTGGGGAATCAGCCTCTGAGCAGCATTCCAACACAGGTTGCGGCCACCTATATGGAAAGGCCGTAAAGTGGAGGTAATTCGTGTCAGCCCAGGTCCCTATGAGCATCAACTGCATGTAACAGGTCTTCATTTCGCCAGTGTCTTCATCCATCTTCTGGGTACAGTGAGTAAAACCAGGTTAGCTCCCTGCAATAAGTGTTTCAATTAATTTATGGTACCATCTGATTGTGTTCGGCTAGTGTTCAAGTGTTTCAATAGACTAGGCCAAACAGCCATGGATACAATTGGATTGCTTTGCATTACTAATGTTAATGGTTCCTCCATCAAGGGCCCCACTGAAAGCTGCAACGCCGGCCACCCCAGGCACTGTTTCTAGCATGCCAACATTACACTCTAGGTACCCAGTAGTTGTAGACTGTTTAATACAGGGACTGAATTGATTGCATGGAAAGTAACCTGTCAGAATACAGTAAAGTAATTGTTGGTCTAAATTCTCACCCCCTCCTTGTTCACATCCTCTTAATAAATCTGATTTACTGTTTTACTGTTAAGCTGGCTTGTGTGCATATCATTACCTGGGTGAAGGTTATTTAAACCTTGATAAAGTATTTAAAAGTGCATGCTTGCATTTGAAACTGTCTTTCTTTGGGGGGTCCAGGATGTTTGCCCAAACACCAAACCCTGGTGGTAAGTGCAAAATGCGTGAGGATATCATTAATGCCTGTTGCAATCAGTCTATTAAATACTGCAACTGGTTATTGCCAATCTAAAGGTATAAGGCCACTAGGTAGGATTGTGAGTGGTTATAGCTTCCCAGAGGGCTGTACCAGTCTAGATAGATACCCACAAAAGCATTACTCTGGGTGGAGGCACCAAAACCTTGTGTTTACTAAGGATAGGGACACCCCGGTCCTTGTTAATTTCGAACTCAGGCCCCTCAACCTGTTGTCAGGGAGACAGGCAGGGGCAGTAACACATGGTATAATGGCGTCAGGGTTACAAACATGGAGGTACTGCTGGGATCACTGCCGCTAGTGGTCAAGATACAAAATTGCAATTGTTTGTTAATTTAGCACCAAGACAAAAACGGAGAACCTTACTAAGGCTAAACTTGAGATTCCTCCTCATGAAATGGCTTTGCAATGCCTGTTAGTATGGAGTGAAGCAGATGAGATTGGTCCTCACCATGCTTTAATGTTATTGGACATACCATTGGGGACTACCAAAGCTGCTATAGAGGAAGCAGTGAGTCAGGTTAAGTGTCTGGGTAAAATCACAGTAAAGGGGCAGAATACTGACTTATTGTCCCAGACCATAGTGACTGTTATTTCATGTAGTGCTCCCATAGACCCAAAGACTGTAACCCCCGTTATTATGCTTGAGGGATCCCAGATGGGTTGGATGATTATCACTATGCATAGTGGAGCGTCTCCATCTGGGGGGGTCACCCAAAGTGGAAAGGTTAAAATAGAAGTTGAGAAAACTGTTGGCAGGTGAGGGACAGACTACTGAGGATTTGAAAAGGGCCATAGAGAGTCCTGGGGAGCTACGCTAGTAAATTCCTCCCTGGCCACTACACCCCTGCCTATGCCTTCCTGAAGATAAGTGAGCTCCAGGATGGGCAGCAGCATAGGTTCATCTCTGGAAGATCATGCCAGACCAACCTAACAGAATACTATGACTCACAGGGGAGTTGGACAAGGGCCATGCGGTGGATGTGCTGTATTTGGATTTCAGCAAAGCCTTTGATTCAGTCCCTCATGGGCAGCTGGGGGCAAAGCTGAAATAGGTAGGGGTGGGGGCTAAGATGGCTAACTGGATCAAGAATTTGCTGGAAGATAGACTGCAATGGGTGGTTGTGGATGGGGGAACTCTCATCTCCTAGGCCAGTGACCAGCAGTGTGCCATAGGGCTCTGTGCTGCTGCCAGTGTTGTTTGATCTGTTCATATCAGATATTGCTCATGGGATTGGGAGCAGGATCAGTTTGTTCACTGATGACACCAAGATGGGGGCTGTTGTGGATGACATAGATGGGTGGCAGAAGCTACAGGGTGACCTAACAAAACTTGAGGAGTGGTCGGTAAGGTGGCAATTGGGTTTTAATGCAAGGAAGTGCAAAGTTATGCACTTCAGGGTGAAGAACCCACAGAGGGAATATTGGTTGAGTGGAGTGAAGTTGTGTGTCAGTGAGGAGGAGGAGGATCTAGAGGTCATAGTAAGAGGGGAGCATGAACAACTCTGCTCTGTGCAGCAAGGCTGCAGATAAGGCCAATAGGATGCTGGGGTGCACTGTGCGGGGGTTCTCATCCAGACACAAGGATGTGATCATGTCCCTGTACTGGTCCTTGGTCAGGCCGCATTTGGAGTACTGCATGCAGTACTGGCATCCACATCTGATCAAGGACATCAGGCTGCTTGAGGCAGTGCAGTGTATGGTGACAAAAATAATAAAAGGGATGGAAGGCAGAACCTACGAAAAAAGGCTGAGACACTTGAACTTGTACATCCTGGAGGTGAGAAGGAATTGGGGGAATATGATTGAAACTTTCAAATACTTGAGGAGGATTAAAAATCTGGCACAGAGGAGTTGTTTAAGTTGAGGAAGTGAAGGAACACGAGGGGGCACGGGATAAGACTGGAGGGTGGCAGATTCAGGAGGGAGATGAAGAGGCATTATGTCACTGAGAGGGTGGTGTCAAAATGGACCACTCTACCAGAGGACGTGGTGGCATGCAGGATGATGGGCAGTTTCAAAACAGCATGGGGCAGGGTGGGTGGGGGGCTGGGTAAACAACGATGAGCAGTGTCCAAGGGTGAGAGGGGATGGGGTGGGGCATTTGCAATATAGGGGTGCTAGCTGCACATTCTAGCAGACTTGATAGACCATGAGGCCTGGTTCTGCTGGCAAGTTTTGTACTGTATGTCCATATGCCATCTCCCCTCTCAGTGTCCCCCATAGTGGCACCCTCTGTTAGTTTGGACTGTTACTACAGGCTTAGACTGTTTTCCGGCACTGTTCCCACCCCCGTGGGGGAAGATGACTTAGAGACTTGGATGGGCTATGCATCCCATCTCGTCCAAGAGTGGCAATGCTCAGAAGATGAGAAGTGTAAGAGACTTATGGAGAGTTTAAGGCATCCTGTACTTGAAGCTATCAGGTTTCTTCGGTCCGCAAACCTGGATGCTATCGTCAATCAATATCTCTTTGCTTTAGAAAGAATTTTTGGGAGTACAGAGTCGAGAGAGGACTTAATGTGGAAGTTCAAGTCCTCCAAGCAGTGGAAAAATGAACGTTTATCTGCCTATGTGAATTGAGCAGAGAGGGCCCTTCAGAGAGCTAACCACAAAGGTGGCATACTGGTTAGTGATCTAAACAGAGTACAACTAGAACACATCCTTAAGTCAGCTCAGTATTCTAGTGTGCTTATGCTAAAACTGAAGTTCCAGGATCAAAAAAATGATTCCCCTTCATATTGCTGGCTAATAAAAGAAATTAGAGAAGCAGAGATTGAGGATGAGTGTTGGGACCCTTACGAGGGCGCCACCAGGGCTACCCCTGCATCCGAAAAATCAGATGAGAAGAACAATACCCATGATGTCCAGCAAATCAATGACTTGCTAAAAGAGTTGAGAGCTAGTACCCAGACCACAGCAGACATGGTAGAGCATCACATTGCTTGTGCTTCCAATACTGAGTCTACCAGTGAAACTCACCCTGCTGTAAAAGGTGCCAGTGCCCAGGTTCCTGAGCGCAGGCAGGATACCAATGTAATGGAAGAAATGAGAGAGCTGCGAGCTTTGGTGAGAGACCTCATCCACTTGTCTCAACAGTCCCTATCATGGAAAAAGTATGGCAGAGCTGACTCTGAGTTGAGGCCCAAGGAAGAGTATACCTCCTGACAGCCATGAACAAGAGGAAGATCCTGTTCAAGCTCCTAACCCCAGGCTACATGTATTCTGCCACCACTGTAGAGAAGATATGCACACCAAGAAAGCCTGCTGTTCTCCTGAAGATTTGTGTAGTGTAACTGCTAGGCTGCTTAACTAGGTGAGACAAAGTAACATAAAGCCTCAATCTAAGCCATCATACAAGTCTTTTGTATCTAAGTCCACTGTCCAGCGACCTGTAAATACTGCTCCTCCTGACTGGTAAGAGATGGTAGGCCCTTAAATGGAGACCACTGTGCATACTGATGGCATCCCAGCCCAAGCCGTGCTAGTCAGCAGTTCTCAGGTCACCATAATATTTAAAGATTGTTATGACCAGCATCTGTCCGACCACCCTCTACAACCTCTGGATGGATTGCATGTGTGGGGTTTAAGTGATACGTCTTATCTGTACCTCAGATTCATAAAAGTGTGGCTCTCTTTGTCATCCACTGTGACAGGTGTGGACAAACTTGTAGAAACCCTGGCATTGATCTGTCCTTGGTCTGGCCTGTATGATGTAATCCCAGACTTGATCGCACTGGCACCCATATATTTGGTCGATTGGCACAAATGCATCAGGAGAAACAAGCTCAAAAGACTGAACAAGCTTTACACATCCATACAATGGAGCAGAAGGCCTGTGAAATGCAGATGCAAAATAAAGAGAATGATAAGGATGAGCCAGTGGATTTGTCTGGAAGAAGGATCTGTTGACTCTTGTTTTGCCATCCAATGCACAGTGTAGTGTTAGTGGAGAGATGCGCATGTACAAGGATGTGACCAGAAAGATACTCATGCTGGACACTCCAGATGAGGGAAGGTTGCCTGATGGGCTTCTGGTTAAACCAAGGGTGCTGCCAGTTCGTGCTCATGCCTATGCCAAAAGAGTTGCAGTACCGATCTGCAATGTGACTGACAGAGACACTGAAGTTATTCAAGGATGTACCCTGGCCAAGGTGTACTGTGCAGTCACTGCAGTGTTGCCAAACAAGTGCCACAGAGAGGAAGACAGTGAAGTGTTCCCAGATATGTTTGATTTTGGGGAGTCACCCATCCCGAGCGACTGGAGGGACAAAATTAGCCGCAAACTGACACAGTGTAACAAAGTGTTTTCCATGAAAGAATAGGATGTCGGATGTGTTAGTGGTGCTGAACATCACAGACTCCATGACAAGAGGCCTTCTTGAGAATGATCATGCCATTTGGCTCCTGCTGACATTGATAATGTCAGACGCCATCTACAGGAGATGTTAGCAGCTGGAATTATCCAGGAGTCACACAGCTCTTACAATCCCTGATTGTGGTGGTCTAGAAAAAGAACGTCTCAGTGAGGATGTGTGTTGATTACAGAACACATTAATAGGAGAAATATTCCAGACCAATACATGATGCCTCACACCCAGGATGCCCAGGACTGTCTCAATGGAAGTGAGTGGTTCTCTGTGCTTGACCTCAGAAGTGGATATTACCAAATAATTCTGATGGCTACTGAGGACAGAAAGAAAACTGCCTTTATCTGTCCTTCAGGCTTTTATGAATTCCTGCATATGCCCCAAGGCATATCTGGAGCACCTGCCACTTCTCAAAGATTAATGGAGCATGCTGTAGGAGACATGAAGCTCCTTGAATGTCTTGTCTATTTAGATGATGTCATTGTGTTTGGCAAAACACTTGATCATGAGGCTCATCTGTTTAAAGTCCTGGACAGATTGGAAGAATTTGGGCTGAAACTATCAATTGACAAGTGCCAGGTTTTCCAAAGTGCTGTAAAATATGTAGGCCACATTGTGTCCTCTGAAGGCATCCAGACAGTTCCAAGTAAAGTAAAAGCTCTGGCCACGTAGCCGAGGCCCAGCAACCTCAAAGAACTCCAGAGAGTCCTAGTTTTTTGTGGGCATTATCGCCACCTTGTCAAGGACTACACAAAGGTGGCTTGACCGCTGCTAAATCTGACATAAGGGAATCTTCCCACTAATCTGAGATTTAAAAGGGACACTGTTAAGGAAGGTGACAAGGTCTACTTCAAACTTAATGAGTCCTTTGGGTCAAGATGGACTTCAGACTGCGATGCATCATTCCAGGAAATTATTCACTGGCTTATGCATGCGCCAATACTTGCATATGCTGACCCATGTAAACCATACGTACATCACACAGATGCCAGCTTGAGTGGCCTTGGAGCTGTACTTCATCAAGAATATGAAGAGGTACTGTGTCCAGTGGTGTTTGCAAGCAGAAGTCTCACACCATCTTAGAACTATCCAGTTCACAAATTAGAATTTCTTGCTTTGAAATGGGCCATTATGGATCAGTTTCACTAGTATTTGTATGGCGCCAATATCTTGGTTAAAACAGATAATAACCCAGCCATGTATGTCCAAACCTCAGCCAACCTAGATGCAACTGGACACAGGCGGCTATCTGCCATTTCAACACATAATTATTCAGTGGGGTATCTTCCAGGCCTAAACCATATCAGTGCTGATGCCCTCTTCAGGAGGCCTGCTTCAAATCAAGAGTGGGTGTGAATGTCAGAACAGTCCATGACGGCCCTGTGACAGAAGTTTGACAGAGATGAACATCCATCTGCTGAGATTGTAAATTGTCTAGCTGATTGCCCAGGACCTCCAGATATCTGCGTGCCTGTAGCCTACTGCAGTTTTGCAGCATTAGACCTGAGTGCCTTACCTCAGCTTAACTCTGCTGACATTCAAAAAGAACAGTATCAGGATCCCATGATTAGACAAGTTTTAAACGCCTTGCACAAAGGGAAAGATGTTTCTAAGCTGCTATCAAATGATCAAAGAACTGCCTTGAGCTGGTCCATTGGCACAGCAGTTGGATTTCTGCTTGCGATGCCAGTGTCCCAGGTTCAGGAACAGACTCAGGTAGCTGGAGGGCCGGCTGGGGGAGAAGGCTTGAGCGTCCGACGACTGCTCACCTTCTCCATGGGGAAGGTGGGGTTCTGGTCTGGTGTCTGCTGACCCCCAGTGGAGACCAGAGGTATAGCAGTGCATCAACCAATTAACTGGGGGGAGTGGTGGACATCTGTGTATGCCTAGACGTCATGCACTCTGTATTCCTGGGGAGAAAATGGGAAACTTTCTCCTCCACTCGACTGGATGATGGCCATCCGGTCCCCCCCCCACCACGAGTACCTTGATCAGGCCCCCAGAAAGACCACCTCAGAAGCACCCAAGGGGCCAAGTAGTTGCGCTAGCTGGCCCCTACCAGAGACTTTCTCCTTGGAGGGTAAGACCCTATCCAGGAAAAGGTTACACCTGGTTACCCCGAGGCTGGCTGCCATCTGAGGTAGGAATGGATGGTGGCAATAGGTGGGGGTAAAAGTGAGCGATGGGAGGAACTAGACCACTGATGACCCAAAGGAGAGGCCAACGGGGGAGATACGGCGAAGGAGGAAAATAGATAATACAAAAAAAAGAACTTCCTTACTGTTTCAGGAGGGACCCAGACTTACGCTCTGAGAGAAACTACTCTATGGAGAACTAACAAATAGCAAGGGAGAAGTTATAAGAAAACAACTGATATTACCTTCAAAATTTAAAAATGTGGTCTTAAAAGCCCTCCACCACCAAATGGGACATTTGGGTAGCGAGAGAACTGCGGATTTAGCCCAAGCTCATTTCTACTGACCCAAGCTGAGTGCAGATGTTGAGCAATATGTCAGAACCTGTAGCAGATGCCTTCAACTGAAGGCTCATCCATAAAGGGCAGTTCCTTTTGTTAACATAACCACTAGTGCACTGATAGAGCTTGTGTGCACTGAAATTTTGAGTTTGGAGCCCAATGCCAAGAACATTAGAAATGTACTTGTTGTAACAGATCACTTCACCAGATATGCACAGGCTTATCCAACAAAAGAGCAAAAGGCCCATGTCGTAGCTAAAGTTTTGGTGGAGAAATTTTTCGTACATTATGGTACTCTACAACGTATACATTCCAACCAGGGAAGGGACTTTGAAAGTCACCTCATTAAGGGAATAATATCTCTCTGGGGTGTGAGAAAGTCAAGGACTACTCCCTATCATCCACAATGGGATCCACAACCAGAAAGATTTAACAGGACTTTGCTTGACATGCTTGGCACTGTGCACCCCTAAGACAAACTGAGGTGGAGTCAGCAGATAAGTACCTTAGCGCACGTTTCAATAATTGTACCAAAAATGATGCAACAGGTTTCTTATCGTATCAGTTAACGTTTGGTCAAGAAGCATATCTCCCAGTGGACATTTGCTTTAGCGTTTCACCATATGAGAATCAAGCAGACAACTATCTGCAATATGTACACAAACTCAAAGCACAGCTTAATCACGCTTACCAACTTGCCCACACTATGGCTGCTAAGAAGAGCTTAACTAACAAACAGATTTAGTTTTTGCAGTATTGATCCTTGCAAGAACAGATCCAGGAGCAAATGGTTTGATACCTTTTATTGGACTAACATAGATGTTACAAAAAGAACAAAATGTTTAAGCTTTCAGACTAACAAAGTCCTTCCTCGGACGCTTATGCCAGTTATTCAGAAACTCACATACTATTAACACCCAGATCATACATAAAAAAAACAGAAATAATTCTTATTGGTTTAAAATACTCATTTAAATCATCACTGAAGTTAGAAACAATTGAACCAGACCTCACCAGTTTGCTATTAGTTGAGATGCCTTCCAGGTCAAATGTCATCTGAATAAGATAACATCCTTCCGAGCAGAAAGTTCAACTATAATAAATTCTAAATGTCTCAGCATGTGCAGACAATACAGCAGGGGTGCACAATGTGTGGCCCAGGGGCCACAGATGGCACCCACTGCAGCTGTCTGTGGCCTCCAAGGGCCTACCAGCTTCCACTTGCATTTTTTTGTTTTTGTTTGTTTTTCAGTTTCAGTAACATGTTGAGAGATAAATAAATTAATTAAATAAATAAATAGGTAGGTAGGTATGTAAAATTTATTTTTATACAGGTAATACATGTCATTTGGACATAATCCAGTTTACATGACAGACCTGTGTAAATTCCTAACTAGTCACATACAAATAAGTTTCATGTTAAATACATATAAATACAAACACCACAATATACAAACAACACGGTATACCTAAAAGACTTACAATAGCTAGATTATAAAATCTCAAAATCCCAAGAAACCTTAGAGAAATGTAGATAAATGTATGTTTGATTTGTTTTTCTGTGTACAATTAATAATGTCTTCCTGGTCATTTGTCACCTCGAGCTATTTTTACAGTGGCCTTCGGCCAGTGGCCCTTGGCCCTTAGCCTTGACTCAAGTCTTCAGTCCAGTCCTTCACAAAAAAGTTGTGCACCCCTGGAATACAGTCTTAATGAACCGTTGAATTCAATTCTTACTTAAGTTCATGTTAAAATGTGATATTGTTGTATGTTAAAAACAAACAAAACTATATAACCAACATTTTCTATATATGGCATTAACAGGGTTTAAACTAAAGTTAATCTAGTGTGAGCAACTGTTACGCATTGCTATACAGTTTAAAACATATCTGGAGACATTTTTTAACTATACACTCAACCAGTTACTATAGTCCATAAACCGTAAAACCTTCAGTGTTGTAACAGGATGTTATACAAAAGGTAATATCAATTGTTAGTGTAAGTGCCAATAAGGACCCCGCCAAGTAAATGAAACCATGCATTCTGATATGTTCAGAAGTCAATAATGTGTCAGTATATAATCAAACTACTATATATACACAGACAGTCTAAGGACTCTGAATAGAAACCCAATGGAGTTAAACCCTACCACTCTGTGGGTAGATAACTAGTTAGAAGAAAGTGTATATTCACTACATATGTGAGCTAAGAGTCCTAACACATCATCATTTGCACCAGTCACTACAATATTTACCAAATGGAATTGAACCAGTCAATGACCACCAAGTAAATGAGATCATGTATCCTAATATGTTCAGGGTTCAAAAATGTGACAGTATATAATCAAACTACTCTACATACAATAACAGTCCAAGGAATCTTAATAGAACCACAGTGGAATAATCTCCCCCTCTTGGGAAGATAACTAGTTAGAAGGAAGTACATATTCACTATGTATGTGAGCCAAGAGTCCTAACATACCATCATTTACACCAATCACTATAATATTTGTCCAATGTAATTTATTCTGTCAAGGACCCCCAAGCAAATGAGATCATGCATCCCAATATGTTCAGAATTCAAAAATGTGACAGTATGTAATATAGAGGATAATGTATGGGCATCGGTGGTTAACCATGCTATGCTAGTCCCGAGTGGTTACCTTGGCAACTTTAGTTAACCTCGAGAGCACAGTCAAACTAAAGTTGCCAAGGTAACCACGAGACACTAGCATAGTGTGGTTGACCACCGATGCCCATACATTGTCTTTTATAGTGTATGGGCATCGGTATTTTGTCACATTTTCGAGCATAAGCAGGACTCTGTTTAAAAAAACACTCCTTCTTACCTTAGCAGTATCACAACGATATAGTCGATTTCTTTTGCCGAATAAAACATTTTTTATTTAGAATGAAAACATTGACAGTTTACTCGTGAACTGTATAACAACAAAAGAAAAACACACACGCTCATTCAAACTAAATGCTATGGGTGGAGATCAGTTCTGTTATTTTTGCGACGAGTGAACATGTGGCAGGGTGCGACCAAGCAGAGTTGCCGTACAGTATTTGCTGGACTGCGTCATCACTGTGCGGATGTTTTGCCTCACTGAGATTGCCTGTGATAAGGGGGGACAGGAGAAGAGAAAAAACAATGGAAAATGGCATGAAGAAATCAGGTAGCTTGCTCAATTACAATTAAACAGGCAGCTAACAGTTTCTACGCTATTAGAGGGTGAGAGGTTCACATTTACTACTTGTCTACTGACCTTTCAGGAGTCGCTGTCAGTGGAGTCTGTGATTGTGGATATCCGCTTCCGTTTCTGTGGTCCAAAGTAGTTTTCTTTGCGTTTTTTTTTGTTTTGGTGCTCAGTTATGAATGCTCTGTGATCGTTATCCAGACTTTTAGAGAATACAGCAGCTGCCATTATTTGGTTTGTGTTACGGCATTTTGGGCTTTGTGACTGTTTGTCTGTTTTATTTTGAGTGCTTTTGACAGCGCTCGGGCTGCCGTGCTGCCTTGGAAATGACAATGTCTGTGAATTCCAATTTGTTATGCCATTGATGTGACATTACATCGATGGGTTAACAACACAGCAACGTCACATTGATGGTATAACAACACTAGTAAAAGATAAATTTCTGCTATTGACAGTGTTCTACCATACATTACAAAACTAACAGTCTAAGGAATCTGAATAAAAACCAAACTGAATTAACCTCACCCCCACCCCTGAGGAAAATGACTAGTTAGAAGGAAATTAATATTCATTATGTATGTGAACTAAGAGTCATAACACACTATAACACCAGTATGTCATGTACCTGAATATAAGCCTACCTCAGTCCCCTCCCCCATACACACACATGCACACATAGTTCTTTGGTGAGGAATCAGCATGTTGATAAGCAGTTAAAAGGGACACTATACTTGGGGTCATTGACTGGTTAAACTCACCTCGGAGGCTGGGAGATCAGAGGGCTGTCAGAGGGCTCTTGGTTCAATTCCCACACCTGGCAGAGGGGTGTCAGAGGACTGTGGGTTCAATTCCCACACCTGGCACTTGGGTTAATATCTCAGCACTGACACTGTAGTGCAGCATGAGGGGGGTGCTGCACTTCTGTGGTGCAGGCTTTCGGATGAGACATTAAACCGAGGTCCCATCTGCCTATTCTGGTGGTAGTTCAGGTGGATGTTAAAGATCCTATGACACTTATCGAAAAGAAGATGGGAATTTTCTTATTAAAACTGGAAAAGAAAATTACAACAAAATCAAATGAGAATGCATATTGCAAATCACATGAGAAAAAGGAAAACATAGCAAAGGAGAATCATACAATCATACCTGGAAAAAAAGGAAAAACAATATAGAGCACACAGTATTAATTCATACTGAAAACAAACCTAATCCCCAGCCTATTCCCCCCTCCCCTCCCTTGCTCTCCCCAAGAGTAGGGGAACAGCCGTTGAAAATAAGATGACATATACAGTAGCAAGTGTGACAGGTAAGGAAAAAAAGTTCATAATCAAGCCCCTGCATGAACAACATACCAAATTTAGTTGTATCAGAAGTGCAGAATTTAGGTACATGATATAACAATTCATAACACAAATCATAGCTAAACTAAAATATTCTCAACCAGACAATATAAACAAAAAGCATTTGTCAACGCCGAATGTTGATTGCGTTGGGGTGTTGTGCACGCTCACTGGCCCTGTCAGTCACTCAGTCTGTTATGTCTGGTGCTGCAGGCAGCTGTTTTGTACTGGGCTCCTGCCTGCGTTGGCACCTTGTTCTGCCCACTAAGAATTCTGCAGCTGTCCTGACAGAACTCTGTTGAGGTGGCTCACTCCCCCTCTCTCACTCGTTCATTCTGTGTCTCTGGTGCTGCAGGCTGCCCTTTGTACTGGGCCCTGCCTCTGTTGGTGGCTTTTCTGCCCACAAAGAAATCTGCAGTAGTCCCGACACAGGTCTGTTGAGCCTGCTGACTCCCCCACTCTCACTCACTCATTCCATTTCTGCCGGCGCTGCAGGGTGGCCTTTTGTACTGGGCTCCTGCCTGCATTGGCACCTTTTTCTGCCAACAAAGAAATCTGCAGCAGTCATGACAGAGCTCCACTGAGGTCGCTCACTCCCCCTGTGTCACTCACTCATTCTGTCTGTCTGTTCTGGCGCTGCAGGCTGCCCTTTTGTACTGGGCTCCTGCCTCTGTTGGTGCCTTTGTCTGCCCACAAAGAAATCTGCAGCAGTCCCGACAAAGCTCTGTTTAGCTCACTTACTCCCCTTCTCTCACTCACTCATTCCATTTCTGCCGGCGTTGCAGGCTGCCCTCTTTTATTGGACTCCTGCCTGCATTGCCGCCTTCTTCTGTCCACAAAGAAATTTGCAGCAGTTACAATAGAGCTCTGTTGAGCTCGCTCACTCCCCCTCTCTCACTCGCTCATTCTGAGTTCCCTGCCATTGCAGGCTGTCCATTTGTACTGGGCCCCTGCATGCACTGGCACCTTTGTCTGTCCACAAACAAATCCGCAGCTGTCCTGACAGAGCTCTGTTGAGGTCGCTCAGTCTCCCTGTCTCACACGCTCATTCTGTTTGTCCTGGCTCTGCAAGCAGCCCTTTTGTACAGGACTCCTGCCTGCATTGGCACCTTTTTCTGCCCACAAAGAAATCCGCAGCAGTCCTGACAGAGCTCCGTTGAGCTCACTCAGTCCCCCTGTCTCACTCGCACGTACTGGTTCTCCCACCGCTGCAGGCTGGCCTTTTGCACTGGGCTCCTGCCTGCACTGATGCCTTTTCCTGCCCACAAAGAAATCCGTAGCAGTCCTGAAAGAGCTCCGGTGACATCGCTCACTCCCCCTCCCTCACTCGCTCTCTCGTTCTGTTTCTCCCAGTGCTGCAGGCTGCCTTTTGTACTGGGCTCTTGCGTTGGGCCCTTTCTCTGCCCACAAACAAATCCAGCAGCAGTCCTGACAGAGCTCAGTTGAGCACGGTCCTCCCACCTCTCCTCGTTCAATCTTAATGTGTCCCACGCAGTGATTTCCCACAGCGACCGTGCTATTCTGTGGCAGGAGTGCAAAAACACATTTTAGCCACGATGTGAAAAATGGTAGCTGTACTGTTCATAAGGAGGTGTGGAAAAATGCCACTGTTGAAAATGTGGGGTGAAAATATTACAAAATTGAGACGTTACAAGGGTGCGTGGAAACAGTTCAATGCACGCTTGTAACACAGTCATGTTATGGAGTTTCGTCACCCGATTTTCAAAATAGGCATTTTAGGACCTCTGCTCATGAACAGTGCCACTGTCATTTTCTTAATCTGCCCCGAACAGTGATTTCCCACAGCGACCATGTTATTCTGTGCCAGAACTGTGAAAACACATTTCGGTCAGGATGTGAAAAATGACAGCTGCACAGCTCACAACGAGGTGTGGGAAAATTCCACTGGTGAAAATGTGGCGTGACAATATTACAAATCTGCGAAGTTACAAGCGTGCGTGGAAACTGTGCAATGCACACTTGTAACACAGTCATTCAATGGGCTATTATCACCAAATTTTCAACACAGGCATTTTATGACCTCTGCTCATGAACAGTATCACTCTCATTTTCTTAATCTGTCCCAGACAGTGATTTCCCACAGCGACCGCTGTATTCTGCGCTGGAAGTGCGAAAACACATTTTGGCCAGGATTTGCAAAATGACAGCTTTAGTGTTCATAAGTAGGTGTGGGAAAATGGCAATGTGGGAAATCTGAAGTGAAAATATTATACATTCGCGAAGTTACGAGCGTGCGTGCAAACTGCACAATGCACACTCGTAACACAGTCATTTTGTGGAGTATCGTTACCAAATTTTCAGCATAGCCATTTCAGGACCTCTACTCATGAACAGTGGCACTGTCATTTTTTTAATCTGTCGCGAACACTGATTCCCAACAGCGACTGCGCTATTCTGCGCCAGAACTGCGAAAACATATTTCCGCCAGGATGTGAACAATGACAGCTATACTGTTCACAAGGAGGTATGACAAAATGCCAATGTTGAAAATCTGGTGTGAAAATATTGCAAATTCACAAAGTTATGAACGAGCGTAGCAACTGCGCAGTGCACGCTCGTAAAAAAGTCATTTTTTTGGATTTTTTCCACCAAATTTGCAACATAAGCTTTTTGAGAGCCCACTTCACGAACACTGGCACTGTCATTTTGTTAATTGGCCCCGAAAGGTGATTCTGCACAGTGACCGCAAAATCACCTTTCTGGGCCAATTAACGCCACGTCAGTTCAAGAATTCATGAGGAGGGGTCCCAAAAACCCCATATTGAAAATTTGGTGGAAAAATTCCCAAAAATGCCCGAGATATGCAGTAAAGTTGAAAAAACCCTATGTATTACATTATACAGCTTACTGGCATTTCCTCAGTTCGTGGTCGGCTTTGTAGAGTGCACACATGTTCCCGGTCCACTGAAGATCATCGCGCCAAGGTCCTAAGTACGTATGGGGTGAGGGTAGGTGTGGGAAGGCAGGGCATGCAGTGGTGAAGCGGGTTGCGGGTAGGAAGCAGGGAGCGGCGCTGAGGGGCGGTTTCCTTTTTCCAGGATTAAAAAAACAGATGCAAGCGGGACCGTTTTCTAACTTGCAGGCGTCTAGAACACTGGGGTGGCTCGGTGTGCCAGCAGTGGCTTTTCTTGCGGGGGCAGCAGTAGCCGGCCAGGGGATTGGGCACCCGTCGGCAGCAACAAAGGGGGTAACAGAATGCTGATGGGGAGGGCTCCCCCACTCGGCAACAAAACAAGGGAACACTACAGCCGGCCGGGGATTGTACCCCGTCAGCAGGAACAAAAGCGGGGCACAGAATGCGGCCAGGCGACAAAAGACCACCAAAGCCGATGGGATTGGGGCCCCCATCGGCAACTCACACGTGGAAAGAGATATTTAGAACACGGCAAGCCGCCACCGTGTTCACAAACAATCTCAGGGGTTTTATATCCCGCCCTGCAATAACGGGTCGCTCCCTCATTGCAGCAGATGACTGACGCTGCAATGACGAGGCTGCCCCTGATCGCAGCAGCTGATTTTTTAGAAAGTTGTGGCACGCTGGCTGAACTAGTGTCAGTAGCAGCATGCCACAGCATTGGGGAAAGTGGGGCAAGCCTTTGCAGGCTGTGGGGGCATTGGCCACAACAGTGCCGTGCCTCCACGACCTGCTTCTTGAGAAACCTGTCGCAACATGTTTCTTGCGCATGCGCGCAATCAACATAATAAAGGAGGTTGCTTAGTAGACACTGGAAAGTGGCTAATAACATATGCAATAAAATATATGCTAAGACTATAAGATACCATATGCATATCTGTTTCTGACCTCCTTCTAGTACCCCACTGTCGGACTGCTCAGTACCAGCGACCTTTCAATACAGAACCCCCCTGTGGTTTAATAATCTAAGCAACCAACTGAGCAGTCTTTCTAGTCTGTCCCAGTTTAAACATATGCTTCATTAGCATCTCCTAACAGAAAGCACTTGTGATTGTTACACCTAGTTTCCCACTTCTGCAGACACCCTTATACCATTTTTTTCACTCACTGAGACTCTTACTTGGCTTCCTGTTTTGTTTCACATCTCCTGACAGAACAATTTCCCATTTCCCCCTGCCACCTCCTCCCTTACCTCACCCCCTCCTTGCTCTTATCCCACTGACCCCCCCCTTCCTGGACCTGTCCAGGCCCTCTGTTCCCCACTCTCCTATCTTCTTCCCCTTCATCTGCCCTCCTTTTCCTCTCTTTAACCCCTTCTCCCACCTTAGCCTCCCCTCTCTCTCTCACCTTACGACAAGGCCTCTGGCTGCCATATTTTCTTTTCCTTCTCTATCTGGACTCTGCCGTCTCATTTCCCATACCCCTTCCTTACTCTTCCCTTCCCCCCACCTCCTATTAGCAATGTTGCTTCAAATGTACCTTATGGTTTTCTATGCTTGCTTGTAATCTTGAGTGTGTAACACTGTTCCCACTTAGTTACCAGTTGACTTGCTGTGCTTCGATGATACCACGAATGTTGTCTGCACCTCCATTGATACCATGAATGTTGCCTATATCTCCCAATCTTATTGTAACCCTTTCCTTTGATGTGGAACCTTTGTAAATGAGCTGTCCCTAGCTCAAAGGTATTTGTAATCTAAGATTTAAACAAATAAATAAAACTATCCTAGCATCTAATGTTACCTGGGTGTTCCATGTATGAATGGACTAAGGTTCTGCAAGCAGTAGATCAGTAGTTCTTTTGTGAGAGACCCTTAATACATCTTTCATGCAGCCAGCTGGTCTGACCGGGTTATCTAAAAAAATCAAATACAAAGCAATATTATTCCAGGAACAGCCATTGGGTGACATCGTATTGGATACCATTATACTTAGGTTAACCAAAAGAAAGGGTCCCACCTGTCTTGCCATGTCTTTAGCTGACTTTACCCTTATCCACTTGTTTTATTCTCAATAGATCTTATGAATTAAATAAAACAATGCCAATGGTGTCAGTTGCTGCAGTTGCAATACCAGTTTACATCTCACATGCCATATCCAGAATAAAAAACAGCCCATCAGAATTCTTAAGCTACCTTGGCCATATCGTATCCAAGAAAAAGGAAAGAAACCCCCATAGAAATAATCAGAAGACATAATACCTGAAACCTTGAGTTTGCCATTTCACTGACAGAACATTCCAAAATTCTATAATAAAGGGACATTGAAGATATAACTAATCCATCATTTCAAGTTGTGCCTGACAGGAATTTCTGGGACATGCACTTTCTGAAATCTTCTTATACTTTTGATTACTCTTTACATTAATCCTCCCATGAACCCCAAGCCATACTATGTCTTTAAATTTGGAGGGAAGTCATTTATCACTTAACATATCTTTGATTGCCAGCTGTACTGGGCCAATATACATAGAAAAGGGTTCTGTATTAAAGTGGGTAGAGATAATATAGTTATACAAATTTTTATGACCCACAGTTAACGTATGTTGTGTCAGTATTCCCCAATATTTAATAGAGTCAAAACACAATATCCAATCCAAAGATAATTTATATTTATGCTTCTTTTTATGCTGAAAATTGTTATCCCACTATTTTTGGAGTACATCCTGTAAAGTAGCGAGACCACACTGTCCATTGTAAATTGATATCTTTAAGTATAGGTAGCAAATTCATATAAAAAAGATAGACCAGAAAAATACTAGAGGGTTTATCATACCCACACCTCTATCTTTACGGGGTAGGTATGCTACAACCCTTTTAATTGGGTTTAAATTATTACTCCAGAGACCTTTGAAGAAACATAAATAAACTGTTGTTTCTCTGTGCTGTGGTATGGGATATGTATGACTTAAAACAGAATGACTGGAACCAGAAATGTTTTTAGTAAATGTGCTCATTTATCTTTGCCCATGAACCACTTATTCCAATTTGAGACTAATTTCTGTCCTTTTTCAATTTGTTTATCCCAGTTGAAAGTCTGCATATCCCCAGATCTAAAACATACACTTAGTATTTTACTTGGCTGTGTAGTAATTGGAATTTCTTCTAAATGTTCTGGGACCGTCTCCCCCATACTGAAAGGAATTGTAGAACTAGGAATGCAAATACTCTTGTCTGTATTAATATGGGCCCCAATAACCATCAACAGTACCTGTTTTAATTTATATGCATGTATGCCAGACTGTTTATCTCAGACGGTAAGTACCAAATCATCCACATAAGAAATCAGTTTCACAGTGTCAATACCCATACAAGAGATCCCAGATATTCTTGGTGACTTGTTCAAAATTCTAAAAATAGGATCAACACAAATAACGTACAGAAGGGGACTAAGTGGGCATCCCTGGCGTACCCCTACTTTGACCTCCACCTTCCTAGCTAAGCATTTATCATAGGACTGAATAAAGGCCTTAAAATAACATTGTAGAATTCATTTAAAATATATAGTAGTAAACCCATGCACTCTTAAACAGAACCATAAATAGTTATGCTTGATTCTATCTAAAGCTTTTGACTGATCCAGATCGACTAGATAACCCGTGGTGTCTGAAAGAACCCCTTTACATAATTTCCCTAAGAAGCAAAAGTGCATCTGAAATTTTTGACCTGGGATGGAACAGAGCTGAGAATAGTGTATATCTCCCAGCATGCCAGTTACTCTCAAACTCAAAAGTTTAGCTAGGATTTTAAAATCTGTATTCAAAAGAGTTATTTGTCTCCAATTTTTTAAATCTTTTTTATCTCCTTTTTTATATAGGAATGTTAGGAGACCCTCAGACATTTGTTTTGTTATCTGAAAAGTCTATAAAAAACTCTGAAAAACTAGTAAAAGTTCATGGGGAATCAATTGAAACAATACTTGATACAGTTCCCCTGGCAACCCATCTGATTCAGGGGCTACCTTTTTGTTCAAACTAGAAAAACCTGTGCTGAGCTCCTCCACCCTCACTGGTAATATTACTGCTTCTGTTGAAAAGAAGATAACTGTGGTACATCCGCTGCTTTCAGAATTTGCTCCAGCTCTGGTTCTAAGAATTTTGAAGGACTATTCTGCTTAGTTATAAAATTTTCCATTTCTGTAAGAATAGCGTGATTATCTCTAAGTTTAATGCCTTGATTATTTGTTACAGTTATAATCCTACTCTTATACAACCTAGTGCTACAGTCATCAAGTGAATTCATCTGATATTGTTTCCCTGGTGTGCCAAACCATTGCTCTAATTCCAAAGATTTCAGTCTATCATACTGTAATGTCATCAGTTTGTCCTTGACGTCTGATAATGCTAATGAAAGATCAGTGCTATCATCTGTTTGCTGTGAGAGCAAATCTGAATAAAATGCTCTCATCTGGTTATAAGCATTAGTGTTATCAATACTTTTTTTTAAGGAAAGAGACTGTAAAAGAGCAATAATAGCCAGTTTAGCATCTGTCCACCACTGTGTAGTCGAGTCATAGAGAAAAAGAACTGACTTCCTGTCCTCCAGGACAATGCTTAGATCTTGAATAACCTCTAGATTTTCTAATAATCCTGTATTAAGTCAACCCCCCCATCACTAGTTCTAGAATGGGATGAGGAGACACAAATGCCTATCAAGGCATGATCAAAGGATTCTGTAGGAATGGTATCAGTTTGAAACAAGAGAAGATGTTTTGATGTAAACCAATAGTCTATACGTATAGACAGGGGACCCTTAAACAGGTATGTGCTGGGGTTTTGTTAAAAAGGCTTGTGCATGTGTCAAAGATACTGTTTGAACCACAGTTTTAAGAAAGAGAATGTCACTGTAAGTTATAGACCCAATGGAGGTTTTATCAGATTTCAATAAACTAATATTGAAATCGCCACCCAGTAGTACTTCTCATTTTACATAAAGGTATAGTTGGATTTGTTTCAGGAGGTCAACTCAGAGTGCTTTAGTCTGGGGACAATAGACATTTATCAGTCTATAAGATTGTCCTTCAAGGCCAATATCCAACAATAGTGTTCTACTTGGGCGGATACAATATCTGTCAATTTGTGTACCTGGATATTGGGAGTTGCAAAACAAATACCAGGGCCACGACATTGGTCCTGACCTATAAACCAATGAGAGTCACTTAGTACCCAGTCCCTTTGTACACAAGTAATATCCACAATAGAATGCAACCTGGAGCCTGTAAAAAAACATATCATAGCTATACTCTTGCAACAAAGAAATAGTAGTTAATCTTTTAAAATCAGATTTTATGCTGTTAACATTTAGACTGGCAATCCAAAAAGGAATAGACAATTCATGAGGTGGATTTATTGGCAGATTTCACACTGGATTGTGTAACTCTTTTCAGTCTATGAGTTTTTTTCTTGTTTGGCGATGGGGGAACCAACAGAGTCACTAACAGACTGGGCAGAGGTATCACTGTCTGCCTTATACATCTGTTCACCCCAGGTATGTAAAGCACTGTACCTATTTGATAAAGGCAATTCATCTTCACAGAAGTTGTCTCGTGGGCAATCAGAGGCTTTCTTGTGCTTAGTAGGCACTTCATGAAAGGGCTCTTGATCCATCAGGACTGTAGTATGTGGGGGGGGGAGGTGGTGGCATTGCAATCTCCATATCTGAGATTGGGTCCATAGGTTGGGATGTTGATAAGGGATCTGATACAACCATAGAGGTACCACTCAATAAAGGGGGGGGGGTTTCTGGACATCAGACTGGGTCAGTGGAGTTGGTCTTGTAGGTGGGAGTGGGGGGTTCTTGCAGCACAAAATGGTTTCTTTGCTTTATGCAGATAGAAGTCCTGTTCAGCAGTGTCCTCAGAATTATGAGTTGCCCAAGGGCAGGAGCCAAAATCATGCTCGTCATCACCCCAAAGATTACAAACAGGGTAAACAGTACAGAGTTGTGCTGTATGACCCAACCCCCACACTGAAAACATTTCATTGCAGTACAATCTGTGTTAAGGTGAGACAAAGAATCACATCTATGACAGCTCTTAGGCTGTCCTTGGTAAAACAGAATACCTCTGTCCCACCCAAGACAAAAGCAGTTGGGCAGATGTTGAATGCCAACTTCTGTTTGCTTCAGTTTTATCCTAAATATCCATCCCTCAGTCCAGACCTGTTGTTGTCCATAATGGGTGTGGAGTTACCCTGGATATCACATTGTTTTTCTAACCAAAAAATAATGTCATTAATGCTTACACCCTAATTCCTGAAGAGGATGGTAACTGTTTTAATGGAGGGCTTCGTGACAGGTATAGCAATATAGTCTTGCCAGAGTAGGGTATTTTTTACTTCTGCATAAAGTCTCCAAAATTTGACAAGTAGAAGGCTAGTATAAAAACTGACATCAAAATTGTAATCTCCTGGCATATGGATAAAGGCGTAGACTTCTGCTGGAGTAAAACATAGGGAATCATGGATTACGGTCTTCCCCACATAATGTGGCAGTGAATCTCTGTCCCCTCTATATCGTAACCAGACTATAAATCGTCTCTTTGCAGCTTTCACCAGTTTTCTAAACAAACTTGTATAACTGGCTTTTGTGAGGGACTCAAACTCAGGTTGCAAGTTCTTAGAAATGGGCTCCTCTCCTACCGCCAACAAACCTTCAGGTTCCCCAGCCCTAGAGGGTGGCCTACCTTCAGATGCCATCTCAAAATTCCCCCTGAGAATCATCATCTTCTCCAGTGTCCCATTCTACATTTGGAAGTGCCATTGTTTCTACAGTCTCCCCATCAGTTGGTGAAATAACGTCATTAGCCCCATCTGTTCCAGTGGTCTGCTGCAGGGATGTCCCATGTGAAAATACTGCAGAGTGTAAACCCTGGGCCAATGTTTGATTCTGTCCAGGGGGACTGATTTGTTCTGAGGTGCTCAGCCCCCGAGATGGAGCACTCAGTTCTGCTACATTAGTCTGGTTGCTATGCGGCACTGAACCAGCAGGTGGAATAGCTGGGTCAGGAATCCAGCGGCCCTACAAAAAGAGCCACCTGGCCTGTTAAAAGGCTGTACCAGGAGCCCATTCAGGCTTGGAAAACAGACTATCGGGTAGGCTTGGGGGAATATTTCTCTCTTGATCCTCACAGGAGGTCGGAACATTACAGTCAGCAGTATGAAATGAAGCTTTTTACCTGCTATAAGCTGTGGGCTTATCTGTGAGTGCTTCAATTTTTTGTCAGCCTCAAGCTTTGATTCAAACACTTCAAATTCTTGTTTAGCTTCATGTATCGTGGCAAAAAGTTTTTTTTTTTTTTTTTTTGTAATTCCTGCTCAAGCGACTCCTCCTCACTTATTGTAGAATCTACCGGAATCTCTGGCACCGCATTCTGCCCTACCATTGATGGCTCTCCTTGGGGGGATCGACCATAACCATCTCTGGTGTCCATTGTTCCCTTACAGTGTGCTTCTACACCTCCACTGAGGTGCACCTTCCTCAATGCTGTCCTGTATTAAAGTGGGCTCCTCCATCTCTCCCAGAGAGACAAGTCCCATTGTGGAGACTAGGGGAATTTTTCCAGTGTCCTGGCCAAATTTCCCCCATTCACTGGAAATACCACCAACAGCTTAATCTGGTTCAAGGTCAGTTTGCACTCATCTGTGTGTGGGGGGGTTAAGGAGAGAGGGGCAGCTGCAAGTGGGGTGCTAGCTTCACACTCAAGCAGACTTGATATACCATGTGGCCTGTTTCTGCTGGCAACTAGTAAGTAAGTAAGTATGTAAAACAAAAACACAGACATGCTGAGGTCCTATTATATGTCCATCCTTTGAAGTAAAGGTCTGTGGATGTTTAAGTCATATAATGTGCCATAAACTCCCAAACCAATGTTCATGCCATCTTCTATAATATTGAGAAGTAAAATAAGCCTGATCTCAGAAGCCCGTCTCTGTTGTGTACTTTTGAAATTTCCTTTTAGAACCATTACTGACATATCTGAGATTGAGTGGTCAGGCTGAGAGAAGTGTTGCCCCACTGTTTTTTCAGTCATTCTCATATTAATAATATGTCTGTGCAAGTTCATTCTAGTGCAGAGAGGTTGGCTTGTCTCTCCAACATACCCTGTTTGTGGACATCTTTTGCACTGAATGAAATAAACAACATTCCGTGATGCACATGTATAATTCCCCTGTACCCTGAATTGTCTGTTTTCTGATGTAACCACATAGTCTGAAGTGGAAATGAGCTCACAAATGTTACATCTGAGTTAATTATAGGCTCATCTACCATTTAGTGTCATGGCATTCTGTTCTGGTGCAAGTTTACTCCTGACAATCAGGTTAGCTAAATTAGGTGGTTGTTTAAAAGATACTGTAGCAGTGGTAGTTCTTGAAAAATATTATTTAGGGTCTCATCCTCACTAAATATTGAGTGGAAGTCCTTAATCTTAAGTACAAGTTCAAGGTCAGGATGATATGTGACTACTAAGGGTATTCTGTTGGTAGTTGTCCTTTCCTTATACTGAAGTAGTTGTTCTCTCAGTACCTGTGTTGCATGTTCTACTGCTCTGTCAATTTCTCTGGAAGAGCATCCCTGCTCAATAAAGGTGTTTTTCAATATAGCCAAATGTGTGTCTCTGTCTTCCTCATTTAAACAGATACAGTGATACTGAAGTGCTTGACTGTACATGACAGATTGTTTTGTGTGGCTTGGGTAATTACTATTCCTGTGTAAGTATCTCTGTCTATCTGTTGGCTTCCTGTAAATACATGTATGTAAGGTTCCATCCTTGATGGTGACAGTGGTGTCCAGAAAAATAACACTGGTGGCAAAATATTCCAGGGAAAGCCTTATGGTTGGGTGGAGGTTATTAAGCTCCTGATAAAAATCCTTAAGTGTGTCAGTACCCTCTGTTCAAATTATAAACAAATCATCCATGTAATGGAAATAAGCGAGTAGTTTGTGTGTACAGTGCCTTCAAAAATCCTTCTCCAAATTCGCCATAAAAAGATCAGCATACTGTGGAGCCATCCTGGTGCCCATTGCTGTTCCCATAGTTTGAACATAATGAGCCAGATATTCAGACTGTGCTGGGCAGTGGTGCAAGCCTGGGAGCAGTGCAACTGAGCTGCGCTGGGGCCAGAACCAGGCGATATTCAATGGTGATGCACCATGGTGCAGCACTGTTGAATATGGCAAGGTTGGTGCACATACTGCACATGGTGCAGTGGCACTGTGCCAGCGCAAGCCATGGAGATGGAGCACAGGGATGCACCAGCATAAGCAGAGTTGTTCTAGGGGCATCACCCATGATATTCAGCCAGGGCATGCAAACGAGGCCATAATATATACAAGGTGCAAATGGGGCCATTTGCATATCATTATGGCCCCATTTGCATGCATCGCGCAGGGTGGCTCTGTGAAATGTGCCTGGTACCCTGTCTAGCTGCTGTCATCAGGGGCGGGTCCCTGGTGGGCGTTTGTAACCCCTCCCCTCCTGTACGCCCGATCGTGGGCATCTGTAATTGTACTATAATAACCTGGTGGTCTAGTGGTCCTCTCCCCACTTGCCCAATAATGGGCATCTGTAAATGTAAAATAATTACCTGGTGGTCTAGTGGTCCCCTCTCCATATGCCTGATCATGGGCTGTTGTAATACGTAGGATTAACCTAGTGGTCTAGAGGTACCCCCCTCCTCTCCTACCCACAGAGGACCCCCGTCCATCCAGCACCCCCATCATTGGTGGGCAGCAGTACCCTGCCTGTATACTGCCTGGTGCCCACCAAATGATGCGTCCATTCACATATCTGGTCCTGTGTAGTACAGCATGGTCTGTAAGCCCATTGGTCCACACTGTGGACCAATAGGCATACAGACCATACTCTATGATGTAATTTGGTGGCTGGCTGGGCAGGCTGCTGCCACCTGTTGATGATGGGAGGGGGTGCTGAGTGGCCGGGGGTCCTCTGTGGGTGGTTGGGGAGGGGGGTACCACTAGACCACCAGGTAAATCTTTCATATTACAACAGCCCGCGATCAGGCATACGGGAAGGGGACCACTAGACCACCAGGTAATTATTTTACATTTACAGATGCCCACGATCAGGCATGCAGGGAGGAAACCACTAGACCACCAGGTTATTATAGGACTATTACAGATGCCCGTGATCGGGCATATGAGGAGGGGACCACTAGACCACCAGGTTCTTATGTTTTATTACTGCAGCCCACGATCAGGCATACGGAGAGGTGGGGGGCACTAGACTACCAGGGAAGGTTCAGATGCTTGTGGACAGTGTTCCTGCTGGGTGGGTGGCCACCCACGGCAGGCAGCTGTTGTGTTGCACCTTGCAATACAGCTGCCTGCCAGTGGGTGACCAGCATTTAAGCCTGTTATTTTTGGCTTAACTTTCAGCACCAGTGTGCAGTGCATGTAGGGGCTGCACCAACATATGCGCCGCACATCTTGGGCTGAATATTGGGATGTGCCGCATATGCATGGGCATGCCCTCTGCATCTGTGCTGCATATATTACCAATGCACCCTGGCACATCGGGTGTTGTGCCGCACAACCTGCCCCTTTAAATATTGTGCCGGGGCACACTTTGAATATCCTGGCCAATGTTTACAATTGAAGCTGAAGTTGTTATGTGTCAGATAGAGTTCAATTAGTTTCCCTACCACTTCAGGGTCATTGTTGTGGTCCAGTCCTTTCTCATGTATGTAGTTAAGGCAGGCTGAAATGCCATCCATGTGTGGAATATTAGTCTAGACGGATGTTACATCCATTTTGGCTAACATGGTATTGGGTGGTAAGTCCTTATAACCAGAAAGTTTACACAGGAAGTGTGTATTGTCCAGGATGTAACTATCTCTTTCCATAACCTTTAATTTTAAAATGGTTTCAACAAACCTTGAGATCCCCTCAGTCATGGTACCATTACCAGAGACTATGGATGGGTCTTCCAAGATTGCCAGGTTTATGTATTTTTGGCAGCATGTAGAATGTCTCTGGTTTGGGTTCAGCAGGGATGAGGTCAGTTAGTCTGTCTTGGACATGGTTTGGAAATGAGCTAATTAAGTCCTGTAGTTCTCTTTTATAGCTTGTAGTGTGGTCACTTTCCAGTTCTCTGTAGTAGGTATGGTCAGTTAGTTGTCTGTTGGCTTTATTATTATAGTCCTCTTGGTTTAATATCACCACTGCAGAGCCTTTATCAACTTTTTTTATGATAATGTTGTGATTTGATTTCAGTGTTTGTATAGCCAACTGTTCCAATGGAGAGCAGCAGAATGTGCCACACAGGTACCAAGAGCCCTGTAGTTCTCTTTTATAATTTGTAGTGGGGTCACTTTCCAGTTCTCTGTAGTATGTATGGTGAGTTAGCTGCCTGTTGGCTTCATTAATATAGTCCTCTCAGTTTAATACCACTACTGCAGAGCCTTTATCAGCTTTTTTATGACAATGTTGTGGTTCAATTTCAGTGTTTGTATAGCTCTCCATTCCAATGGAGAGCAGTAGAACATACAAAACAGGTCCCAGGAGGATGGAGGGCTATACAGACACTGAAATTGAACCACATTGCACATGCTAAGACATTTAGAATTTATGATAGTTGAATTTTCTGCTCTGAAGGTTGTTAGCTTATTCAGATGACATTTGACCTTAAAGGCATCTCAGCTAATAACAAACTGGTGAGGTCTGGTTCAACTGTTTCTAACTTCAGTGATGGTTTAAATGAGTATTTTAATCCAATGAGAATCCTTTCTGGGTTTTTATGTATGATCTGGGTGGTAATAGTATGTGAGTTTCTGAATATCTGTCATAAGTTTCTGAGGAAGGACTTTGTTAGTCTGAAAGCTAAATCACTTTGTTCTTTTTGAAACTTCTATGTTGGTCCAATAAATGGTATCAAACCATTTGCTTCTTAACTAACAAAGTAAGACATGATAAACAAGTTAAGTCTCAAGAATTGAAAGCTGGAGATTGTGTATTGATGAGACATTTGTGTTTCCAAGGGAAACATAAGATAGCTGGAGTCACACCCCACACATTGTCATCAGCAAATTGGATGATCTGCCAGTTTACAAAGTACGTCCGAAAGGAGATCCTCGAGCTGTAAAAACAATACACAGGAATCACCTTCTGCCTGTAATGGGTCATGTCCTCACACACAAAACCTCACGGGGCAAAAACCACTCAATGGAGACAGCATAAGTCCCCAAGCTGCCCCCCAGAGGAGGTTATCTTAAAAGGGGGGGGGTTCAGGGATGCAGACCCCCAAAATGGGGGGTGCGGTGGAATAGCCCCCCAGAAACACTTTTACCAGTGTTTTCATTCCTTGCTCACTGTTTTAGCAGCACATTATAGTGCTGTGTTGTTTCTGCATGCCAGGACATGACCCCATACCCCTTCTTCCAATTGAAAAAATTGTCATAGACACTGTATAGCAAAATATTGCTCCAATTGGGCCTGCTACTCGTACTTGATCTGCTACTCAAAATAAACAGCCAAGCCAGCTTCCTGTTGCTCAGCAACCCGAGCCTCCCTTAAGCCATGCTGCCGTTAATGATGATACAAATTCGGAGTCTAGTGGCAGTGAATATGGAGCTGTGTACTATCATTTCTTAGAGCTGGCTCAACTGTTCCAAGGAATCCCTTCCTGCAATATTGGAGGGAATGCTAATAATCAAGAAGTGTCAGATAATCTTGCTCTTTCAACTACTGCATCCCAGTACCACATGAAAGTGAAAATCAAAGTGTGACCTCTGAAGTAGTTTACTCTTTGTGCCTTGTGGACTTGTCCAAAATTGAAATGGAAAATCCTTATCAAGTAGAGAGTGACCACACCAGTGAACCTGTAGGGAAAGCTAAAATAAATGGACCTAGTGAACCAGATCTCATAGCAGAAAGTGTTGCTATTTCTGAAAGTGCTAGAAATGTGTTGGAGTACTCAAAATTCATTGAAGTACCTCTTACTGATGAATCAACGTCTACAGAGTCAATACATTCAAGTGTTACTACAAACACAAGTAATACACCCAATTCTGAACCTAACTAGAGTGCAGAGGTGCCACTTTTGTCAGCAGCTGTCTTGTTGCTGTACTATGAGCCAGGATTGATCACTCCGAATGCTGATGTTGAAAGGACTGTGCCACTGCCCCCTACATCAAGAAGATCAGGTAGAATTGTGAAACCAGTATTACGCCTTAATTATGATTCACCAGGAAAGCCTGTAGACTTCCCCATGAATGTAGTGCATAAAGGGGTATACGTCACAGCTAACTCCCTGCCTAAAATAGGGTTCACTGCATTCTCTAATCTAATAATCAAATTCTCCTCCAAGCATTTTAGGGGGCACCATTGCAAAGTAAATGGGGTCCAGTAATGAAGTGTAAAATATTTGTGTAAGAGCGGAAATGCTTAAAGGTTCAAAGGGAAACTGTAATGCATATGAATAACTGTCTAAAGCAGTATGAAAATATGTGAATTTAACATGTGGGGGTAAAATGCAACTGTTGGAATATGCAATTGCTTAATGGAGACTATAACTTAAAGGGAAAGCATGCTATATTGCATAAAGTTATACAATATCTGTGCAGAGAGTGTATATAATAACGTATGGTTGCAACCTGTACATAGTATAGTGTGTTAATAATGATTGTTGCTTATATTATAGACTTGGCGCGGTCTCCAAGTTTCCTAGACAGGGGAGAGTGTGTCCCCCCAAATCGGGGGGCTTACCTTACGTGTCTCCCTAGGCCCCTTTAATGCCTGCTGCCAGGCAGACGTCTCTCAGACATGGCAAATCAGTGGTTGTTGGCATTCTTCTATTGATCTGTGTGAGAGTGCCATGCTATACCTCTGTGTTGTCCCATTAAGTGCCGTGGCCTGTGTGTATATTATAAATTGTCTGGGCTGGGTCCAAGTGTTTTGGAGCTCATGATTAGCCAGGCATTTCCCTGATCTGCCCCACTCTGCTGTCACTAATAGAACAGAGGGAGCCCAACATTATACTATAAATATAATTCTTTACTGTTTTTGAGTTAGAGCAAGTTGTTTGACCTACCTTCCTTGCAGCATGCACTCCTCAATGGGATCCACCATGTTTGTTCTGGGACTTCCAAGTTTAGGCCAATTGGGACTCAGTGGACCTCAAGGGGTGCTTAGCTCAGGTGCCTTGTGGGAGAAACTCTGAACTCTAGTGTTTGGTGCCTAAAAGAACCAATGGGATCACAAGACTGGGACTTACAGCACCTTAGCTAACTGGATTGCAGGAAAAATCAACAAGTCCAAGAACCATTTTAAACCAGTGTGGCACTCCAGCTTGAGACTCTGAGGAGAGAGGAGCCGGGTTGGCGCAGTGAAGATTTTCACAGGAGAGGTCTGTTTTGCCTCCTGTGGTTCAACTTCCATCCAAAGGGGGATCGATCTTTTGAAACTGCCTGCTAGCAGACTGTTGGGATGCTCAGCAAGTTGGCTGAGATTGTTTCTGGCCAGAAACTGAAGGAGAAAAGAAAGTTTATTGTTTCTTCATTTTGATGTGCTGAGGCCTACTGCATGTGAAGAGACAGTGATCTAGGGACTCCTGTTGCCAGTAAGGGAGCCAGTATTATGCAGTGACAGATCCACCTACCAGCTGGAGGTGTCACCAGCAAATTAATCAAACTATTCAAAGGACAATTTTCTGCATCTGGGCCCATGTCATTCTTGACCCAGGCTGCTTGCTACTGTACCAGCATCAGCATCTTGGCAAGAGAGCAGATCCAGGGAATCAGCCCCTGTGCAGCATTCCAATGTATGTTGTGGCCACCTATTGGGAAAGGCTGTAAAGTGGAGGTGAGTCATGTCAGCCCATGTCCCCATGAGCAGCAAGTGCAAGCAACAGGTCTTCATTTCACCAGTGCCTTCATCCATCTTCTGGGTACCGTGAGTAAAACCAGGGTAGCTCCCTGCAACATGTGTTTCAGTTAATTTATGGTACCGTCTGATTGTGTTCAGCTAGTGTTCGAGTGTTTCTATAGACTAGGCCAACTGGCCTCAGATACAATTGATTTGCTTTGCACTACTAATTTTAATGATTTCTCAGTAAAGGGCCCCATCAACAGCTACAAAGCCGGCCACCCCACCCACCGTTTCTGGCATGCCAGCAGTACACTCTGGGTACCCAGTAATTGTAGACTGTTTAATAAAGGGACTGAACTGATTACATGCAAAGTAAACTGTCAGAATACAGTAAAGTAATCAGTCTAACTCCTCGCCCCATCCTTGTTCACATCCCCTTAATAAATCTGATTTACTGTTTTACTGTTACGCTGGCTTGTGCGCATATCATTACCTGAGCAAAGGTTATTTAAACCTTGATAACGTATTTAAAAGTGCATGCTTGCATTTGAAACTGTCTTTCCATGGGGGGGGGGCAGGATGTTTGCCCAAAGAGCAAACCCTGGTGGTAGGTGCAAGATGTGTAAGCATATTATTAATGCCTGTTGCAAACGGACTATTAAATACTGCAATTGATTATTATCAATCTGAAGCAACAAGGCCACTAGGTGGGATTCTGGGTGGTTATAACTTCCCAGATGACTGTACCAGTCTAGACAGATACTCACGAAAGCATTACTCTGGGTGGAGTCACCAAAATCTTGTGTTTGCTGAGGGTAGGGACATCCTGGTCCTTCATAATTTTGAATCCAAGCCCCTCAGTCTGTTATCAGGGAGACAGGCAGGGGTAGTAACCCATGGTATAATGGCATAAGGGTTACAAGAAGATAGACAGGGAGGAGAGAGGGTCACCAGAAACCAGTTAGGGTCTGCAGAGATAGATTAGGCAGTAAACATTTACGCAAGCTGGGTGGGCCAAGTGATTTTTTTCTTCCAACAAATTCCACGTTTCAATGTTTTTATCTTTGTAAACTGACTAATTGAACCGTTCTCCAAAGACCTTAGTATTTTGTCTTACTCTGATTTGTAAAACAGAAATTTCCCATAAGAAGGCAGAATTCCTGTCCAGGGAAATTTCTGTTGCACGGAATCGACCAGCTCAACTCTTCAGAACTGTTGACAGACTGTGCAACCCAGCCTGTCAGCAGCTCCATTGAGTTTTTACACAAACTGATTGTGATGAGATCACTCACTTCTTTGCGAATAAGGTTGATGACATCAGAAGGGAGTGCCACCAACTTCACTCTATGGGGGTTGCTGTTGATTGGTGCCCTGTCGCAGAGCCTGGAGTTTCCTGGAGTGCCTTTGACCAGCCGGATTTCGTAGATATTATGAGGATTGTCCAGGAGATGCATCCCACATGCTGTAGTTTAGACCCAGGCCCTACTTCCCTGATCTTGGATTGTAGTGAGATCATTGGCCCGGTCTTAGCTCATATCGTCCGGTGCTCTTTAGATATGGGTGTGTTCCCTAGCTCCCTGAAGGAGGGAGTGGTGATCCCCCTTCTGAAAAAAGCTTCTTTAGACCTGGAGAACCTAGCAAACTACAGGCCTATATCTAACCTCCTTTTCGTGGGGAACGTTATTGAGAAAGTTGTGGCTGCTCAAATGGATAACCATTTAACCATCCATAATTTATACGAACCCTTCCAATCTGGTTTTCGTAAGAGGCATAGTACTGAGACTGCTCTGGTTCAGGTGCTCAATGATCTCTTGATGGTGAGAGATTGGAGACACCATTCTATCTTGCTTCTCCTAGATCTATCATCAGCTTTTGATTCTGTGGATCATGGGGTTCTGCTCAAATGCCTGATGTTCATCTGTGGGCTGTCGGGTACAGTCCTGAGATGGTTTTTATCTTTCCTCGGAGGGAGAATGCAGAGAGTGGTCTTGGGTTTGTTTTCATCCGTGGTCTTCTCTCTGGCATGTGGGGTACCTCAGGGCTCGGTGCTGTCTCCCATGTTATTCGCAGTACATATGCTACCCTTCGGAGACATTGTAAGATGGTACGAGCTGAGGTTTCACTGCTATGCTGATGATACCCAGCTCTACCTGTCTTTTGCGCCTAACCAGGTTGGTGCTATCTCGACACTGAACAACTGCCTCACAGAAATCCAAGACTGGATGAATTCCAGCAGTCTAAAGTTGAACCCAGGAAAGACTGAGGTTTTGGTTGTGGACCCAGGTCACAGGGTAGAGGGCCTGAGGACTGGGCTTCCTTCCAGTTTAGTCCTGGGGAGGACCAGATTCTCACCTCTGAACGGGTGTGTAACCTGGGAGTGGAGCTTGACGTTGGTCTGACTCTTTGACATCAGGTATCAGCAGTCGTCAAGCTGGCCTTTTTCCATCTTAGGAACATTGCCAGGATTAGGCACCTTGTTTCATCCAGTGACCTGCCTGTTTTGGTCCATGCCTTTATGACATCTCCCCTTGATTACTGCAACTCCCTTTATCTAGGGCTTCCTGGGGTTGATATCCGCCACTTGCAGCTAATGCAGAATACAACAGCACATTTGTTGACTGGGGCATCTAGAAGATCTCACATCACCCCTGTGCTGCATGCTCTGCACTGGCTGCCAATACAGTGGTGGATCACCTTTAAGGTAGGTCTTTGGACCTACAAAGCCCTACATGGATTGGGTCCCGATTACTTGAAAGAGCTCCTGGTGCCTTACACCCCTCTGCAACAGCTCCGCTCAGTTGACGAGGGGTTGCTGGAGATACCGAGGGTTAACTTGAAGTCATCTGGTGCTCGTGCCTTTGGATTTGTGGCACCTACCCTCTGGAATTCTCTGCCCCGTCAGCTCTGGGAGTGCAGGATGGTGGAGAGTTTTAAGCAGGCACTAAAGACTTTTTTATGGGGAAAGGCATTTCCTGTTTTATCCTGATTTTATATAATATGTATGTGAATATATGTTATGTTTTGTACTAATATTGTACAGTGCTTTGAAACACTGAAAGGCGCTTAAATAAATGTAATTATTATCATTATTTATTATTATTATTATTAAAGCCTCTAAATATGGAGATAGCAGTGTAGCCTAGCAGTTGTAAACCATTGGTTACCAGCTTCAAATCCTCTACAGTCAATAGCTCACTGAGTGATTTTGAGGAACTCCAACAACCTATTTCTCACCCCCATTAGATGTATAACGGGATAGATGGAGGACTCCAGCTGAAAATGTGACAGTATATGATTACCTCTTGTTATGCATGGATTTCCATCCTCACTAAAAAGTTTTTGTACCACAGTTCAAGGGTCACTGAGTGACACTGTGCCACTATATGGTACAACAGCTTTTACAGTATAATTACAATGGTAACTTATGCCACCTTGCTATTTTACTTCCAGTTTCCTGCCCACATACAGAACCCAGAACTTCCCCTAACTCAAAATCTTCTGTTGTTTTATCATTTTATAAAACAGAAACTTACCTCTTTCCTGGGTGGATTTTTATCGGTGAGTTGTGTTCCTGTTTAAATCAATCAATACATACATGGAAACATAGACTTTGATGGCAGATAAGGACCGCTTGGCTCACCTGGTCTGCCCATTTCCTTACCTACTGGATAAGCTGCATATTCTAGTTAACCAACAGTCTATTTCTTCCTACCCCCACAAGAATTGCCGTATGTCTGTCCCATGCATTCTTGAATTCTTCCACAGTTTTAGACCCCACAACCTCCTCAGGAAGGCGGTTCCATGCGTCCACCACCCTCTCTGTGAAAAAATACTTCCTCACATTGCACCTGAGCCGTCCCCCCCATCTTCAAATTGTGCCCCTTGTTATTGCACATCTCTTTTTCTCAAAGATGTTACCCTCTTGGACTTTGTTGATTCCACTGAGGTACTTAAAAGTTTCTATCATGCCCCCCCTCTCCTCAAGGGTATTCATATTAAGCTCCTTTAGTCTCTTCTCTTGCTGACTCTGCACCATTTTAGTTGCCCTCCTCTGGACTGCCTCCATCCTGTCTATGTCCTTGCAGAGATGGTGTCTCCAGAACTGGACACAATACTCCAGATGGGGTCTCACCAACTGTCTGTACAGAGGGATAACAACTTCTTGTTTTCTGCTGGTGATGCCTCTCCCTGTACATTCCAGTATCCCCCTAGCCCTCCCTACTGCCTTCTTACATTGCTTGCTAACCTTAAGGTCATCTGATATGATTACCCCAGGTCCTTTTCCACTTTTGTTGTTGCTACTACCCCCCCCTCATTTTGTACTCTTCCCCTGGGTTTTTGTTTCCCAGGTGCATTATTTTGCACTTCTTTGCATTGAATCCAAGCTGCCATACTTATGATTATTCCTCCAATCTTGCCAAGTCCTTTCTCATCCTTTCTACACCTCCTCTTGTGTATCTACCCTGTTGCAGATCTCTGTGTCATCTGCAATGGAGAGGCATACTTTTCCTTCCAGTCCCTCTGGAATGTCATTATGAATACATTAAAAAGGACTGGACCCAGTACTGAACCCTGCGGTACTCCACAAGTAACCCCGCTTTCTTCAGAGTGGACTCCATTTACTATTACCTTCTATGTCCTGTTGTCTAGCCAGCGATTTACCCAGGCTACCACCCTGGGACCCACTCCCAGGATTATTTTTTTGTGTGGGACTGTGTCAAATGCCTTGTTAAAGTCTAGGAAGGCTATGTCCACAGCCACTCCTTTGTCTACTACTTTGGTCACCCAGTCAAAGAAATCGATTAGGTTCATCTGACATGACCTTCCCACTGTGAATCCATGCTGCCTTGGGTCCCGTGCCCCACTGGCCTCTAGGTACTCAACAATTCTTTCCTTCAGAAGTGATTCCATCATTTCCCCTACCACAGAGGTCAAACTGACAGGTATGTAGTTTCCTGCCTCTGTCTTGCTACCACTTTTGTGAAGGGGAATCACATTTACCCTCCTCCAGTCCTCAGGTACCACACCATCCTCCAATGATTTGTTAAAAAGGGTAGTGAGTACTGTCACTAGTTCTCCCCTTAATTCTTTTAGAATTCTGGGGTGAATCCGGTCATGCCCCATTGCTTTGTCCTCCTTCAGTTTTAGGAGTTTATTTAGAACACTCTCTTCTGTGAAAGGACTGGGATCAACCACCCTATCCAGAGGGCTTCTGTTAATTGGATTAGGTACTTCCCCTCTCTTCCTCTTTTGCGAATACTGAGCAGAAGTATTCGTTCAATATCCCTGCTTTTTCACTGTCCCTCTCTGCCCACCCACAGTCCATTCTATTCAGCCTCACTATCCCTCCCTTTGTCTTTCTATGCTCCCTAATGTACCTATAAAATGTTTTATCCCCCTTCTTAACCGAGTTGGCTATATTTTCCTCAGTTTGGGCCTTTGCTATTCTGACTGCCTTCCCTGCTTCCTTCTGCCTTAACTGGTACAGTTCTCTGTCCTGCTCCTTCTGTGTTTCCTTATACTTCATAAATGCTATCTTTTTCTCCCTAACCTTCCCCACCACCTCTTTTGAGATCCATAGTGGATTTTTCTTTCATTTTGATTTGTTTATTTGCTTCACACAAAGGCTTGTTGCCTCTGTGATGTCAGTTTTGGTGTTTCCCCATTGCTGCTCTCCCCCTCCTTGTTGCCTGTTTGCTAGGGTGTTTCTAAGGCACTCTCCTATTTTGACAAAGTCAGCCCTCCTGAAGTCCAGTACCCTCACTTTTGTATGGCTTGACTCTGCAGCTGAGTTTATCATGAACCACACTGTTTGGTGGTCACTTGTTCTCGGATGGCTACCCACTTCTAGATCTGAGATCCTCTCACTGTCCCAGTTTGTGTACGAGGTCTAAGATTGCTCCCTCCCAAGTGGGTTCCAACGCTAGCTGTCTGAGGCATGCCCCCTGTAGAGCATTGAGAATGGCCCTGCTCTTCGATGTGGCTGCAGCAAAGGTGCTCCAGTTAACATCTGGCATATTCAGGTCCCCCATCAACAATATCTCCACTTTCTCTGCCATCCTAAGGATGCCTTCTATCATATCATTGTCCATTACCTCCACCTGAGATGAAGGTCTGTATACAACCCCTGTGCAGATTGTGGTACCATTTCTAATCTCTAAGGTAACCCACAGTGCCTCCTCTCCTCCCTGTTTACTCCTTTGTTCTGTTGCTTTTATTCCTTCCCTTACATAGAGAGCTACTCCTCCCCCTCTTCTACCCTCCCTTTGTCTCCTGTAGGTTGTGTACCCTTGTATGTTAACATCCCAGTCATGGTTCTCTGTGTACCATGTTTCTGTGAATGCCACGATATCCAGGCATCCCTCTTCCATCAAGGCCACCTGTTTCGGGAGCTTGTTGCCCAGACTATGGCATTTGAACTCTTTACCCTCCATTTCTTGATGGCCTTACTCCTTGTTGCCCCATCCCTGTCCTTATTGCCTTTGTCATTTTCTCCATTTACCCCTGCCCTTCTCCCTATCAACGTCTCTTATCTTGGTGTTTACCTCACTAGCTACCCTGATTTTTTTGGGGGGGCTAGGATTTCCATGCTCCTTTACCATGCCTCCCCCTTGGCTAGTTTAAATGCTTGCCAATGACGCATTTAAATCTATCACCTAGGATCCTGGTTCCCCTCCAGGACAGATGCAGACCATCGCACCAGTATAGGTCTGCATCACTCAAGGTGGACCCCCAGTCCCCAATGAAGTCAAACCCCTGAGCTCTGCACCAGTTTGTCATCCACTGATTGAATCCCATGGTGTGGAGCACCCTAGGCTCACCCATGCCATAGACAGGCAGCACCTCTGAGAAGGTTACTGTGCGTGCTACTTGTCTAAGGCCCCCTCCCCAACTCCACAAACCCCTCCTGCACTGTTCTGATCCCTTTCCCTTCCAGGTTATTTATCTCTAGGTGGACAATGACAGCCAGCTCCTTCCCCTGTGCAGCTGCTCCAGTGAGCATGAGGATTTGCTCCCTGTCCCTCCAAGCCATGGTGCTTGGCAGGCACTTTACCACCCTCTCCTCTTCCTCCCCAGTTCTACCCTCCTAACAATGGATTCCCCTATCAGGAGTTGTTTCCTTCTGTTGTGGGGTCCCATGCCACCCTCCTGTGGGTCTCTTTTGTGGAGGTTCCTGACATCCTCCCTGGTCTCCACTGTGGGTGCCTCCATAGAGGAACGACACTCTGCCAGAATGACATATGAATTCTGGAGAGGTACAACTGGAGAAATGCACTTCTGTTCCACCACCCTCATCCTCACTGAGCCCACTGTGGTCCAACTGCTCCTCTTTCTTGACAACCTCTGAGGCAGTGGCGGTAGTGCTGGTGGTCCATGGGTGAGAGAGGAGCTTCCCCAAATCCTGGCCAATTCAGCCTGGAGAGGAGCAACCCTCCTCCCTCAGCCCAGAGAGGTTCCTGAAGATGGGACAACACCGCATCCTCCAGAATGTCTCCTGGAAGAGTGCTGCACCTCCTTCCTCTTGCTCTTCTCTGTCTGTTCTCTGCCAGACATTATCTAGGGCAGTTTTTAAATCCAAAACACTTGGCTTCATTCTGGCTAAGCCACTCCCACTAATTTATAGCTCCTTGTTCACCTAGATAATTGCACAGATAACAATTCACTTCGGCCAACTCAGACATACACAATCTTTTTGTTGTTGTTTGTTTGGTTGGTTGTTTTAACCCCAAATTGAAGGTCCCAGTAGTAGAGTTCTAATTCTTTAGTCTCAGTAGAGAAGCATAGTTATAACAGCACCTCCTTCCTCTTGCTGTTCTCTCTCTGTACATACACAAATATGTTTTAGGAATAAAAAAGTAGTAGTTTTTTATTTTATATGACAAATCATACACCACACAAAACGAAAAATGAGCGACCATGTACAACTTGGCAGTGTTTCCATCTTGTGGTCCCTGTGATGTCACCAGAATCCTTGATGGAAAAACAACCTTGCTGTGCATGGTTGCCCATGCATTATTCACTATATTGCATCTCAGCTGGGATTTTCTAGGAGATATGGTAGAATCCCTAGATTTGCCACAATCTCCTGAATTAAAGCAGCCCATTGTGTTTTTTATCAGCTATAAATGCAGTATAACAGTGGGGACTTAAAGAACCTTGAGCATTGTGAAATATCATTTTCTCACATTCACCTAAATGTGTGTAATCTGGGAATAAGATAAGCAACTTAGAAATGTTATGCAATTTCTAATAATGTGGAAAAAATTCCACACAAAGATGAAAACCTGTGGGGACTTCCGGTGACGCAACATACCTAATGGCAGCTTAGCTCCTCAGCTCCGAGCCCCGGGTCATTTAATTTGTAAATTGCACGCCATCCAGCAGCATCTGAACAGAAATAGAATTCTCACCACACTTTACTACATCGGGCAAGATGGGAAAATAAAAAAAAAAAGATTTCTCTGCTCAGCCTAAAAAATATGCGCTGTATATGGAAGATTGGCCTATCAGTCCTACACTGTTCCAGTCATCAGCAATAACTGTTTCTGGAGATGAAGACTCAGACTCAGAGTCCACATTCACCATTACTAAGGCCGATGGCCAGCGTATGTTGAGTATTTTGCACCAGATTGATTCTACAATCTCCTGCCTACAAACAGACTTTAAAAAGCTCGAGTCTAGAACAGTGGCAGTGGAGACTCATCTCGATACCCTATAGAGTGAACATATGGATTTTGGTAAATTCTTGGCCTTTCTACACCGGAGAGAACATGAACGAACCATTCAGGTGGAGGATGCAGAAGCTAGAGCCAGAAGGAATAATGTTGGAATATTCGGAATTCCTGAGGGTAGTGAGCAGGACAACATGGTGGCATACTTAGAATCATGGCTTTAGCAGGAACTTGGCCTGCTATCAGATTTTGAATTTGCCATAGAGAGAGACCACCTCTCGGTGGCCCCAAAACCAAGGCCAGGCCCCCCCCCCCGAGATCTATTGTAGTGAAATTTCTCAAATTCCCCACAAAAGAGAAAATCCAATGTTTAGCCCGGGGAAAGAGGGACTTAAATCTCGATGGCCAAAGTGTTTATTTTGACCAAGATTTTCCCCCGGGAATGATGGACAAAAGGAAAAAGGTACTTCAAGTGGTCAAGGCTCTACGGGAGATGGGAATGAAGGCATTTCTCCATTATCCAGCAAGACTCTGATTGCAAAATGGAGAAGGGGTGCATATCTTTGATACCTTGCTGCAAGTTACTCCAGTGTTGGAGAGGCTCGGAGTTCAAGTTCCAGACACCAGTGAGGAGAGGGCAGAATATGAAATTGAAAATCTACTGTGAGGCATTGCTCCTAGTGGTCAGCACCCCCAAAGAAGAAAACAGGACTCCCTCTTACCTCTCCACACGGATGTTGCCAGATGGGTCCTTCCCATACAGCCCCATCACTAAGTTCATCAGCTGGTGAGAAATGTCTCTCTGACTTTGTGTTTTAGGGAGGCTCCTAGATTTGCAGTTGCTGTTTTGTTCTTAGATCCTCCCACCTAACCAAAGTAGGTTATAGAGTTCCACTGGGACAAGTAAATCAAGCTCTCAAGGTGGAACTGTTGGAGTCGGGATCCGGTTCTGTGAAGACTGTATTGTGTAGGGACTGCATCCTGGGTGCGCTCCCTAAGTGCTACCCCCTTAACCTTTGATATGCAATGCATTTGGGCTGATGGTGTGGCACTCTTTGAATAGACTGGCACTGTTCAGTTGGGCCAAATCTCACTGAAGGTCTGTTGAAAGTTTCAACGAATACTGCAAGTTTTGATTTTTACTGCCCTATTTTTTCTGTGCGGTTGTTGGCACACTGGGGCTATGTGGTTGGGGGGCTGGTGGGTTGTACATATACCTTTTTCATTTTGGGACAGAGGGAGAGACATAGAGTAAATATTGAGGAGATCCTCATTATTACAGACCCTTACTCTCGGGTGCAAGGGGCAGTTACTGTACTATGTGGGTTTGAAGCAACCATCTTGTTGTAGTTTCGCTGGGTTGTACAGCCCTGAATCATTGTTCTTCCAAATTCAATATACTAGTCATGACAGGTACCTGGGTGAACCCTTGACTAGGTGGGTGGATCAGGTGACAGTCAGGGGAAGGCCAGTGCCGTAAACTGGTATTATTATCTTAATAATCTGAGTTTCCCGTGGTGCCACTCACTGTGATGCATTTTACAAGGTCTGTCTGATTGTTAATTTAATTAAATTGTTCAGTGCAAGTCAGGCAGACAAAGGTTTGTTTGCACTGAAGATTTGAAAATTACTGGATTTTCCTTTTCTTTTTTCCCTTTTATTCCAGGGGATATCCTACACAAATCCTCTTCTTGTTTGATGGCATATTTCATTTAAATTACTGGACCCGGGACCAGTGGCTATGAGCCTTGGGCCTTGTTTTACCAGAGGTCCCTCTAGAAGGGAAGGTGTACCTCTGCCAGCGGTGGTGGGCAGAGCTACCCTTGGCACGGTGAGTGCTGTACTCTTCTGATATCTTTGGAGGACTTAGTGTCCTCAATGACTGACCTGCAGCTGCAGGAGGTCAAATGGGTAAAGATTTTGCTCTGTACCCCAGGGCGGCCATTCCATTATTTCCACCTTAGTCCATTGGGACTTTTGTACATCATTGTTCCTGTTACCCTGCATCTCCAGTTGAGACTGCTACTTCCTTTACAGATGTTTAATGGTAGTTTCACTTTCACGAATGTTGTATTTTTTCTTTGATTTGCACTGTTTTTCGTTGAGTTTGGGAATGGTTGGGGGGGCAGAGAATTAAATTTTCATTCTTACCAATGGGGTCACTTAATATATTCACAGTGAATGTGAAGGGTATTAACAATGTAACTAAAAGGGTTAGAATTCTGAAAGAACTGAAGATTTACATTGCGATATAGCTTGCCTACAAGAAACCAAGCTCTCTACCACAGAGAACATTAAGTTGAGAAGATCGTGGCTTGGCATGGTGTTCTCAGACTCACACCCCACATCTCCCAAGATAGGTATGGCTATTTTAATGAAGAGGAAACTACCATTCCAGACTCGTTCAATTTTGAGTGAGGGTAGTGGTAGATGGGTAATACTTTTTCGAGAACTTCAGGGTCAATTTACACATATTGTGTCAGTCTATGCCCCCACTCCTCCCTCAGGAACCTTTTCAGAGAATTATTCTCAACCATAGGGAGTCTAGAGCCTGGACACCTCATAGTGGCTGGTAACTGGAACTGTGTAGAGAAGTGTAATTTAGATAGGAACCCACCCAGTGCGCGGGGCATGGGGGGATGCTCCAGACTCCTACAAACTTTAATCGCAGAATTAGGCCTGGTGGACCTGTGGAGGTGGCAGAACTCCACAACCAAAAACTATACTTTTTATGCTCCAGCGGTTAATGCCTATTCCAGACTGGCTAGGATATATTCTTGGCAATCAGAGGCGCATATCTTTGGAGATGTTCGAATACACCCGGTCTCTTTCTCAGACCATGCGCTGGTCCAAGTGGTGGCAGCTTGGGAACCAAGGACACTGAGGGGTTCCTGGCATTTAGACACTGGCCTTTTAATGGATAAAACTCTGGTGGCAGCAACAAAAGAGGACATCAAGTGGTACATCGAAGAGAATAAGGTGGCTGACACTCAGATGAAATTTATCTGGAATGGCCTCAAGGCAGTGCTATGGGGCAAATTCATCAGTTATGCTGCACATCAGAACAAGATTCATAAAGCCAAGATATCCCAAGCCCTGGCCTCTGTTGCTCCCTGGAAATGGAGCATAAAATCACCCGAGACCCCGCCACTTACTACAAATTACAAGCAGCCAGGGAGGTATATAATCAATTGATGGAACATCGTACTCTCAATTCCCTACATTTTACTAATCAATGATACTATGAGAAAGGGGAAAGGGCAGTTACGTTATTGGCCTTGCATCTTAGAAAGCAGGAATTGAACAGGTTTATTTCTAAAATCAGGAGTATGAATGGATCTGGGGAGACATTGGTTAATCCCTCAGCCATTGCAGGGGCCTTCGCTGACTTTTACTCCCACTTATACACAAAAGAGAGGTGACCTCACCATGTCCAGAATATTGATTCTTTTCTGGACACAGTGGAACTTCTGACTTTAATGGTGGAGCAAGTCATTAACCTCAAACGCCCATTTACTGAGGAGGAACTGAATTCAGTGATTGCATCCATGAGCTCTGGGAAGGCGCCCAGACGTGATGGCTTCATTGTTGAATTTTACGAAATGTTCAGGAAAGACGTGACCCCAATTCTGCTAGCAGTGTGCAATGAGGTGCATGTAAAGTGGGGGGGGGGGCTCTTGAAACCTGGGGAGAGGGTATTATTTTAGTGTTGCCAAAACCGGGGAAGGATCTGGTGGAGTGTGCCAGTTACTGACCAATTTCTTTGTTAAACGTGGATGCAAAGATTTTTGAAAACCTTACTGGAGAAAGACTAAAAGGGATTATTCCAGACCTAGTGCACACAGACCAAACTGGATTCATTCCCGGACGGCATGTACAAGATAACATCTGGATTTTACTCAATGTAATGTCTTCGGGCTCCTGCATCCCTTCCCTGGGACTTCAGACTATGATCTCATTAGATGCCGAAAAGGCATTTGATCACCTGGATTGGATGTTTTTGAATAAAACCCTGACTAAATTCAGATTTGGGAATAAATTTCAGGATTGGATTTCCAATTTGTATAGTAATCCAGGGGGCTAGAGTCAGACTGGATGGGGTGTTGTTGGATAGGTATAGGATAGAAAGAAAACTAGACAGGGCTGTCCACTCTCCTCCTGTTGTTTGCATTAAGCATGGAGCCCTTTGTAGCTAAGATAAGGCAATCCAAAACATATAAGGGAATTAGGGTAGAGGGGACGGAGGTTCGGAATTCCCTCTACGCAGATGATACATTATTGTATTTGGATGACCCAGTGAACTCAGCCCCACAGGTGGTATCCCTTATCCAGGAATTTGAGTCCATTTCGGGGTTTCGGGTAAATGAGTCTAAGATTGAAATGCTTCCGGTTACTAGGCCCCGGGCAGAGTGACCTCCCTCAGGTTAGTTCCTTCAAGAGGGCCAATGAAGGTTTTCATTACCTAGAAGTCTGGATGCCAGATAAAATAGATAAACTATACAGCTCCAATTATCTTAAACTGCTACACAATATTCAAGGGGATTACAACAGATGGACAGAACTCCCTCTGTCACTGTCAGGCTGCATCGGAACGGTGAGGATGAATATCCTGCCCTGATTACTCTTTTTATTTTCTGTCTTACCACTAAAATCCCTGCTCAGGTTGTGGAAGGGTATGAAATCAGCCACCTCTAAATTTATTTGGAATCACAAACCCCCTAGGGTTAAATGGCAAATTCTACAGAGGAATAAGAGGGCTGGGGGATTGGGACTTCCCAACTTTACCAGTTATTACTGGGCAGCCCAGCTCCAGGTGTTGAGCTCATTATGGCCTGGGGGGGATCAACCTTTATAGACGGAGTTGGAAAAGCCTAAAGTGCCAGGGGTTCAAGTGGCTGACATCATTTTTGATGACCAAGAGGGCCTCTCAAAATTTTGGTTGACTAACTCATGGGTGACGGTGCTAAAGCAGGCGTGGATCTGGGTTACAAAGAAAATGGGATTCCCTTTGAGGTTGTCCTCTCAGTCCCCTATTAGGGCTTGTGTGGATTTTCTTCCTATTGATTTGGATCTGAGGTTCAACAGGTGGGAAAGGGCAGGCCTTTGATGTATAGGCCAGTTGTATAGTTCCCAACATTTTATAAGTTTTCAACAGTTGGCTAGGGAGTTTGGGCTTTCACCCTGAGATCACTTCAGATTTCCGCAAATCAGGCATTTTATTGAGAGCAAGAATCTGAACCCTGCAGAGTTGTATGTTCCCAACCCCCTGTTGGAATTCCTTCTTCCAATAATCTCTGGGAGGGATATGAGAGGATTGATTTCCCAAATTGTCACAATTATTGCTTCAAAAAAACTGGTTCTTATGGGGAGACTAAAGGCTACATGGGCAAGGGAGCCGGGGCTTCAGCTGGGGGAAGAGGACTGACAGCAGATCTGGGCTGGGACACACTCCACTTCTGCCTCCCCCTCACGGCGGGGGTTTAGATGGAAAGTTAATATGAGATTCTTCCGTACTCCAGCTATTACTAAGCACTTTGGCTCATCCAATTCAGATTTATGTTGGAGAGAATGTGGGGAGAGGGGAACACATGCCCATATTTTGGGGGGCTGTCCAAAAATACAGGTGTTCTGGGATCAGATAGTTCAAGAATTGGGAAAAATATTTCAGGTGCAATTCCTAAAAGATCCCCAGTATTGATTGCTAGGCCTCCCCCCCCTCCCCCGCAACTTTCCACGAAGGCCCAGAAATATTTATTTTTTATTCTATTGGCTGCAGCTCAAAAATCTATCACAAAACAATGGTTGGACAAAAATTCCCCAGCCCAGGGTCACTGATATTCTATTTGTATTCAAATCCATGAAATGGAAAAAGTGACTGCTTTATTAAATGTACAAAAAGACAAATTCATAGGGAGATGGTTACTTTTTTTCCATTATCAGGCAGAGAAAGAAAATAAAAACTGAACTGGAAATAATGGCCCAATGCACCTAATATGGTTGGGGGCATGCTACACCAGGCAAGAAACCCTCTCCCTCGCACAGGGAGGGGCGAACATGGTCCAAATCAGACCTCCTTCACTGCTAATAGAAAGCAAAGATGTTCTCATCAGATCTATACCCGTTTGATGGAACCCCTTGATGGGAAGTGATTCCAGAAGGTGTAATAAGCTTAAGAGATTAATAACAAGCATTTATCAATGTCGAATGTTGTCTTGCTGGTTTTAGCATTGGTAGTGCAGGAGTTAGAGAGACACATAATAGAAGTAGCAGTGAAGTATAGAACTGACATCAACTCCACCCCACAGAAAGTGACAGGCATTGGGGTGTGTGTTTGGGTTGCTGGCCATAGCGCTCATGCTATTTCACCTCATTCCAACCCTGCAGATTCTGACAAGTGTTGCGTTGCGCCTTGCGGTCATCTGGCCTTATGCTCACCCCATTTCATAAGGAAGTACGTTGAGATGGGTGCAGCATAAGAGAATGGGTTGAACTTTGGGGCTGAAGAGTCCAAGGCACACTTTGATGCCTGTCAGTGGCTGCAGGGTGGAGGTGGAGGACCAATGGCATGAGCAGTATAGCAGACACTCCAAAGACACACCCCTGATGCCTGTTAGTCTGTACAGGGTGAGATATAATGGTTAGAAACCCTAATGCCCTAGGCGTGTGTTGGTATTTGCACTCCAAATTTTAAAACATGGCCTTTTGTGACCCCACCTCATGAAAGCATTTGGGACATCCGTTCATGAACAGTGCCCCTGTGATTTTGTTAATCTGTCTTGAACGTTGATTTCCCACAATGACCGTGCCATTCTGCACCACAAGAAAATGTCATCTGCACCATTGATAAGGAGATGTGAAGAGATGGCAATGTGGGAAATCTGGAGTGAAAATATTAAACATTCTCGAAGTTATGAGCAAGTGTGAAAACTGCGCATCACACGCTCGTAACACAGTCATTTAGTAGAATTGTTTCACCAAATTTTTAACATAGCCATTTTGGGATCTCTGCTCATGAACAGTGGCACTATGATTATCTTAATCTACCCGAACGTTGATTTCCCACAGCGACCATGTGATTGTGCACCAGATGTGTGAAACTACATTTTGGGCAGGATGTGACAAATGACAGCTGAACTGTTCATAAGAAGGTGTGCAAAAATGACAATGTTGAAAATCTGGAGTGAAAATATTACAAATTCTCGATCTTATGACTGGGCATGGACACTGTCTAATGCACGCTTGTAACATAGTCATTTTATGGAATTATTTTACCAGATTTTCAACATAGGGATTTTGGGACCTCTGTTCATGAACAATGTTGTTGTGATTTTCTTACTCTGTTCTGAACATAGTTTTTCTACAGCAACTGCGCCACTGCGCGACAGATGTGAGAAAACACAGTTCAGGTAGGATGTGGAAAAAGAAAGCTGTACTGTTCATAAGGAGGTGTGAAAAAATGGCAATGATGAAAATATGGAGTACAAATATTAAAAATTATCGAAGTTACGAGCGTGCGTGGAAACTGTACAATGCACGCTTGTAAAACAGTCATTTTATGGACGTTTGTCGCCTAATTTTCAACATAGACATTTTAGGACCTCTGCTCATGAACAGAGTCACTGTGATTTTCTTAATCTGTCCCAAACACTGATTTCCCACAGCGACCATGTTATTCAGGGCCGGAAGTATGAAAACGCATTTCGGCCAGGATGTGAAAAATGACGAGGGTGTGTCAACACTGCGTGACTCACGCTCATAACACAGTCATTTAATGGATTTTCATCACCAAATTTGCAGCACAGGCATTTTAGGACCTCTGTTCATGAACAATATCACTGTGATTTTCTTACTTTGTCCCGAACACTTATTTCCCACAGCGACCACGCTATTCTGCGCCGGAAGTGCAAAAACACATTTCAGCCAGGATGTGAAAAATGACAGCTGTACTGTTCATAAGGAGGTGTGGAAAAATGGCAATGTTGAAAATCTGGAGTGAAAATATTACAGACTTGCGAAGTTACAAGTGTGCATGGAAACTGGACAACGCACTCTTGTAAAACTGTCATTTAATGGACTTTCAGCACCACATTTTCAATATGGGCATTTTAGGACCTCTGCTCATGAACAATATCACTGTGATTGTCTTACTTTGTCCCGAACACTGATTTCCCACAGCGACCGTGCTATTCTGCTCCAGAAGTGCAAAAACACATTTCAGCCAGGATGCGAAAAATGACAGCTGTACTGTTCATAAGGAGGTGTGGAAAAATGGCAATGTTGAAAATCTGGAGTGAAAATATTACAGACTTACGAAGTTACGAGCGTGCGTGGAAACTGCGCAATGCAAGCTTGTAAAACAGTAATATTTTTTAATTTTTTCAACAAATTTGCAACATAGACTTTTTGAGAGGCCACCTCACGAACAGTGGCACTGCTGTTTCGTTAATCGGTCATAGAAACATTGAATTTGATGGCAGATAAGGACCGCTTGGCCCACCAAGTCTGCCCATTTCCCTACCTAACGAATAAGCTGCAGATCCTAGCTGACCAACAGCCTACTTCCTCCTACCCCCCACTAGAACTGCCTTATGTCTGTCCCATGCATTCTTGAATTTGCCTGCTGTTTTTGACTCTACGACCTCCTCAGGAAGGCTGTTCCATGTACCCACAACCCTCTCTGTAAAGAAATACTTCCTCACATTACCTCTGAGCCTTCCCCCCACTATCTTCAAATTGTGCCCTCTTGTTTTTGCACACCTCTTTTTCTGAAAGATGTTACCCTCTTGGACTTTGTTGATTCCCTTGAGGTATTTGAAAGTTTCTATCATGTCCCCTCTCTCCCTCCTTTCCTCGAGAATATACATCTTTAGTTCCTTTAGTCTTTCTTCATATGTCTTCTGATGCAGACCCTGCATCATTTTGGTTGCCCTCCTCTGGACTGCCTCCACCTTGTCTATGTCTTTGCAAAGATGGGATCTCCAGAACTCTATACAGTATTCCAGATGTGGTCTTACCAATTGTCTGTACAGAGGGCCAACAACTTCCTGTTTTCTACTGGTGATGCCTCTCCCTATGCATCCCAGTATCCCTCCAGCCCTCCTTACTGCCTTCTCACATTGTTGGCACACCTTTAGGTCATCTGATATGACTACCCCCAGGTCCCTTTCTATTTTTGTTGTTGTCAGTATCTCACCCCCCATTGTGTACTCTTCCCCTGGATTTTTGTTTCCCAGGTGCATTACTTTGCGCTTCTTTGCATTGAATCTAAGCTGCCATACATTTGACCATTCCTCCAACCTTGCCAAGTCCCTTTTTATCCTTTCCACCCCACCTTGCGTATCAATCCTGTTGCAGATCTTTGTGCCATCTGCAAAGAGACATACTTTCCCTTCTAGTCCCTCTACAATGTGACTTATAAAGACATTAAAAAGGACTGGCCCCAATACTGAACCCTGTGGTACCCCACTAGTAACCCTCTTTTCTTCACTGTGGACTCCATTTACTATTACCCGCTGTGTCCTGTTGTCCAACCAGTGTTTTACCCAGGCTACCACCCTGGGACCCACTCCCAGGCTAGCTAATTTGTTTATTAATCTTTTGTGCAGGACTGTGTCAAATGCCTTGCTAAAGTCTAGGTAGGCCATGTCCACAGCCTCTCCTGGTCTACTGCTTTGGTCACCCAGTCAAAGAAATCAATTAGATTTGTCTGACATGACCTTCCCACTGTGAATCCTTGCTGCCTTGGGTCCTGTGCCCCACTGTCCTCTAGGTACTCAACAATTCTTTCCCTCAGAAGTGATTCCATCATTTTCCCTACCACTGAGGTCAAACTGACAAGTCTGTAGTTTCCTGCCTCTGTCTTGCTCCCACTTTTGTGAAGGTGAATCACACCCACCCTCCTCCAGTGCTCAGGTACCACACCATCCTCCCATGATTTATGTGCGGAATCACCCTTCTTCCATAATTTATGTGCAGAATCACCCTTCAGTCCCGAAGGGTGATTCCGTGCAGTGACTGCAAAATCCCCTTTCAGGACCAAATAACGCCATGACAGTAACTGAATTCATGAGGAGGGGTCCCAATGACCTCATGTTGCAAATCTAATGGCAAAATTCCTAAAAATGCCTGAGATATGCATCAAAGTTAAAAAAAAACTATTTATGCCATTATACAGCTTACTGGCATTTCTTCAGTTCGCGGTCGGCTTTGAAGAGTGCAGACGTGCTCCCGGTCCACAGAAGATCATTCGCCAGGCTCTGGAGGTGAGTATGGGGTGAGGTGTGTGTGGGGGAGGTGGGGCATGCAGTGGGTGGGTGGGTGTGGGTTGGGGAAGGGGGGCTGCAGACTGCAAGGGACTGTTTTCTACTTTACAGGGAAAAAACATAGCGGGAAGGCTTTTGTTTTTACAGATACATTTGACACACTGGGTGGGCTCCCAGCGTGTCACCTGCATGTTTTTTTTTGGGAGGGGACTGGAGCTGATGGGGAATGAGCAGCCCGTCGGCAAATAAAAAAGAGTGTTGGGGGGATGATGCTGACGGGGATTGGGCTCCCCATCGGCAGATGAACTGGGGAAGGGAGCATGATGATGCCGACAGGGGGATTGGGCACCCCCCTAAGTTGGCTTTTCTGGGGACTGTGCGAGGCAGAAGGCACAGCCGCCATGTCGCACTGAAATTTACTCTGGGAAAGGCGTGCCCTGCAATGAGGTGGAGCTCCCTCATTGCAGCATCTAAAACCTTTCATGCTTTTGCACTGCTGTCATAGACAGCATGCAGTCTAATTTGTGGCATGGAGCCCAGCCCCAAAAAGCAGTGAGGCCACAGGCCACAACAGGACCACGCCTCCAAAACCTGCTATTCTGAAGTTACCACAACATGTGTCTTGTGCAGGAGCAAGACAACATACAAATGAGGGGCTTTTGTGGGACCTTTACACTCCCCCTCAGATTTAAGGGCCCAAGGATTATTTATTTCTATTTAATGACCCCCTCACTTACTAATTCACTTATTTATTTACTTCTTTACCCTGTGGTCAATTAACTAAGTGATCCAGGACTCCCTGCCTCTCCCAAGTAGATGTTTTGGATTGATGAAAACTCGGTCACACTCTGTGAGCCATTCCCATTCCAGAGTTTTAGCTCCTTTTGTCTGTCTGTGTCTTGTATTTTTAACTTTTGGTTAACTGTTAGTTATCAGTCCTGTAATAGATTTTGTTTTGATGTCTTCTAAACAGTACTATCTGTAATGTTGTGTATTGAAAAACCAATAAAATTATTTAAAAAAAAAGAGATGAAAACCTGTGACATGAGGAAAAGAAATTGATGAGGTAGTCACTTTGCCTTTTGCAAATGTTTTTCTTACAAATGAAGAAAGATTTTTTTTGGATAAAACATTTTGTACTTAAAAGCAAAAATACTAGTGCATTTACATTTTTCTTTTTTACTGAAAGCAAAAATATTAGTGCAATTACATTTTCTGTAAGTAGTTTCCACAATTTTCCCCAAATCCCACAAACATGAAAGTTGAAATTGTGGTGGAGTTCGCTGATTAAGTTAATTAAGTTTCCCCAAGTCCTAAACGGAACACTGTTAGGTCTTATATTACTTCTAGTGGCAAAAACACATTTTATGATTGTGCATTTGTTGTAGAATGTACCTGGTTATTGTCTGCCTGCTTCCTTTTTCTTAGGGAAAGTGAAAAACTGGTTATAGAGCTGAGTGGAATTTTTCAGAATGTGCTTCCACCAGAATTCTGTAGAATTTCAAAAATTCCACTAAATCCAATGGAATTCTATCAGAAGCAATTTCTGAAATTCTGAAAGTAGAATCAAAATAGGGTTGTGCCATGTTAGCCCAAACAAAAGCAGGAGAGAAACCAAAAGAGAATCTTTTTTGAGGATATCTCTTTCATCAAGCCACATCTTTGGAATTACATCCCCATCAGCACAAGGGCGACAGGGACATGATTGCAAGTCAGGGGCTGCCCATGATGACATCAGATATCTGCATCTAAATAAACATCTTTCCACAGTTCTTTTTCCACCATCAGTCATACTCATTGGAGGTATTCCACGAAAAGAGCAACTCAGTTTGAGTGAGTCAGTTTGGACGAGTAGAAAATAGCACGTGATAAATGAGCTAGTGTGTGTTAATAGCTCATGTTAACTTCAGCTCGGTAGTGATGACAGTCAGCAATATAGGGAGTTTGTTGATGGAGCATGTAGGTAGCTGTTTGGCTGGCCAGATCTTAGCTGGCCACATAACGTAGTGGTTACAGTCACCGCTTGTGTGGTTGGCAGACCCAGATTCAAGACCGGCTGTGTGGAGAGTTTTTTTTATTCCTATTCTGCCCACCCTACCAGCTTTCTTTCCCTCCAACCCCGGCTGTGTTAAATTGATTGCCCTCCCTAATTTTCTCCACCTCCCAGACTTGATCCCCCTGGTGATTATCTCCCCTCCCAAGGTGTTCCCTGTCCCTGAACTGAATCCCCACCCTCCCAGTATTAGTTATTTTAATTTTGGGGTGCAGGTGGGGGGGCAAAGTCACTACAGCTGATCATGTTTTTGGAGTGCACTGTAGTGCTGCTCACCGTTTTGCTTGTAGCTGTTATTGATTTGCTGTTTTTCTCTGCGCCATTTTGCAGTTGCTCTTCTCACATGGAACCCTCATTGTAACTGCCACAGAAACATCGACTGGTAGCCATTGATTATTCTTTTTCTAACTTCAAATAATCACTAATTTCATTATTTTTGGCACTTCTTTATGCTGCCAAAAGAACCATAAAAGTTATTTCGGTATTGTGAGTTGAGAAAAGATTTACAAGGACAACTCAAACAAACTCTGTGTCTGTTGTTTAGGCCTCACTCACAATGTTAAAGTCTGTGAGATCTGCAGTGGTTTCAACTTCACTGCCAGGTGACACTGGAAAGGAGTGCTGGAAAGGTTCCTTTAGAAGAAAACTTTGGTAATGATAGACAAATAAGGGAAGGAAAAATCCACATTACCTGCCCCATCGACTGAAGTTTGGTATCAAAATTAAAAGAAAAATCATCAGGAAGCCACAAGCATAAGCACAGGGACAAAGAAAAGGCCTGCCTGACGAGATACAGGTCACCGCTGTGGCCTTCATTTAACCCTTCTACCTCATCATTGTCCACTTCTTCAGCCATGACAACTGTTCATGCATACATACAAACATACAAAAAAGCCAGCAGAAGAAGGTCATTTGGTCTATCAAGTCTGCTGGTATTGCAGGGTCCACAGCTTGAGCTAATGTCCCTGCCCTCCCTTCCTCCCCACTCCTCCCATCCTCCCTACCCATGATCCTCCCTTTCCCCTATGCATTCCCAGCCTCTCTTAAAGCTGCCCACTGTGTTCAATGAGATGACCTCTTCTGGCGTCGCATTCCAAGTGTCCCCCACCCTCTCTGTGAAGAAGTGCTTCCTGACCTCCCTCCTAAACCTCCCACACTCCAGCTTAAGACTGTGCCCCCTCGTGTTATGGTTGCAACTCATCTTAAAGGGACTCTCCTTATCAACCTTATTTATCCCTTTCAAGTACTTGAAGATCCCAGTCATGTTCCCTCTCTCTCGCCTGTCTTCCGGGGTGTACATGTTAAGTGCCTTCAACCTCTCCTAATATGCCTTACCCTGTTGACCCACTGCCATCTTTGTAGCCCTCCTCTGGACCTTCTCCAGCAGGTTAATGTCCTTTTTGAGATGTGGGCACCAGTACTGAACTCAATACTCTAGATACAGCCTTACCAGTGACCTGTACAAGGGCAGTATAAGCTCCTCTCGCCTACTACTGATCCCCCTAGATACTGTATGCATCCCAGCATCTTGTTTGCCATTACTGTTGTTTTCTTGCACTGCATGGAGTGCTTCAGGTCATTAGTGATCATGACTCCCAGGTCCTTCTCTTCCTCTGATGCAGATACTCGGACTCCATCCAGGTAGCAATTTGTCCTGGGATTCTTGGCTCCAATATACATAACATTGCATTTCTTGGCATTGAAGCCAAGCTGCCAGATCCTGGACCACCTCCCTAGCTATTCCAGATCTTCCTGTAGGTCCTGTATCCCTTCAGCTGTGTCCACTCTCCCACAGAACTTGGTGTCATCTGTGAATAGGCACAATTTGCCCTTAATGCCATCCCCAATATCATTAATGAAGACATTGAACAACAGTGGCCCCAGCACTGAGCCCTGTGGGACCCCACTGGTTATCTCTCTAGTGCCAGATAACTCTACCCACAACCACCCTTTGGGTTCTGTCCCTCAGTCAGTTTTCCACCCATCTGGCCATCTTTTCCCCAACCCCTGAGATCCACCAACTTCCTGAGCAACCTTTTGTGGGGCACAGAGTCAAAGGCCTTGCTGAAATCAAGATAGAGGATGTCTACCGTTTGGCCCCTGTCTACTGTCTTAGTGACACAGTCAAAGAAGTAGCTGGCAGTGTAGCCTAGAGGTTAGAGGAATGAGGTGTGAACAAGCTTGGTACATCCAGCAGACCAGACCTGAGTTTGATTCTCACAACCTCCACTTGCATACTGTGTGACTCTGAGCAAGTCACTTAACCGCCCAGTGCTCCCAGGTTGCCCCTGAAAACAGGCACTTGTGCCTAGTGGGCCTTACCCAGTTACCAAAAGACTTAAAAAAAAAAAAAAAAAAGAAGTCAATCAAATTTGTTTGACATGATCTCCCCCCCATGAACCCATTCTGCCTTGCATTCTGGAGACCATGCTCCTCTAGATATTCCACCAACCATTCCTTTAGTATGGTCTCCATGAGCTTGCACACAGTGGAGATCATACTGACTGGTCTCTAATTCCCTAGGTCATCCTTGGGACTGCTTTTGTGGAGGGGCACTACATGAGTTGTTCTCCAGTCCTACGGTACCATGCCTGACTCTAGTGAGCTATTAAACAGGTCTGCCCGTGGTCCTGCCAGTTCCTCAGCCAGTTCCTTTAGTACCCTCAGCTTTACTCTGTACGGGCCTGGTGATTTGTCCATCTTCAATGCCAGCAGCCCCTCCCTCCCTCACTCTATCCTCCTCTATCATTACATCTGTGTTCCTCCCCGCTCCTCTTTTTCCTCCTGTAGGCACTGTTCCGTCCTTCTCCCTGGTGAAGACAGAATAGAAGATTCATTTAGTATCTCTGCTTTTTCCCCATTATTCTCCACCCCTTTCTTAAGCTTAGCAATCCTTTCTTTCTCGACCTTTTTCTCACTTATATAGCATAAGAAAGCCTTTTCCTCCTCCTTAATTCCTTCAACTATCTGCAGCTCCTTATGAGCCTTTCCTTGCCAGACTTCCTTACTTGCCTCACTAGCCAACCTTAGATAATTTTCGTCATCTATCTCTCTCTTGGTCCTCTTCTTGAATTTTGTATTGGCTAACATCTTTTCCCTTGCTGCCTGGGAAACCACAGAACTGAACCAGCTGGGTACTTTGGCCTTTGTGTTCTTCCCCCTGAGCCTAATGCACTCATCTCTGGCAACCAGTATTATTCCTTAATGACAGACCACCTTTGGTCCACCCCCATATCTGCTCTAATGCCTGCCAGATGGCTCCTTAACACTTTGCCCATTTTCCAGAAGTCCGCCCTCCTGAAATCCTGGGTTTTGGTCTTAGTTGGGATGCTTTCCCTGCCCATATCCAACTGGAACCACACGGTGCAATGGTCACTTCCACCCAGTGGCTTCCTGACCATTATTTTCTATACATGTTCCCCATTTGTGAGCACCAGATCAAGAATTGTCTCAACACTTGTTAGTTCAGTGACACCCTGAGTCAGGAACCCACTCTGCAGTCCTTCCAGGATCACCTGACTCCTAGCACATGTTGTGGAGGGTATGCTCCGGTCCACCTTTTGCAGGTTGAAATCCCCCACAATTATCATCTCTCCTTTCCCAGCAGCTTCCAATATTTGTGAGCTCAGTTCCCTGTCCCTCTCCTCATCCTGATTGTGTGGTCTGTAAACCACCCCCAACCTCACCTTTCTCCCTCTACTGGACCTTAACTGAACCCATAATGCCTCCACTTCCCCTTCCTCTGATTCCTCCATCATGCAAGTTATTCCCTCCATGATATAAACTGCCACCCCACTCCCTTCCCAACTACCCTGTCCCACCTGTATAGTTTATATCCAGGGATCGCAAGGTCCTAGTCATGGTGTGATATTGCCCAAGTCTCGGTTACTGCAGCTATGTCCACCCTTCTGTCTTCTAATAGTGCCTGCAGGTCATCCATCTTGTTTCCAAGACTCCCCCCAACTGTTGATCAGCCACCAAGGTCAGGGCTTTGCTTAGGTGCTACCAGGCCTATCCAAGGCAGTATGTTACTATCATCACTGGGTCTTCACCCATCTTCGACAACTGTAGTCATGACCCTTAATACACTGCAGAAGAGACCTCTTCTGCTGCCAACAGCATGGCCAGTGTAGTCTTCCATTCCTTTTGTTGAGGGAAGAGATGACAAGGTTGACTATAATCCAAACCTCATATTATAGGAGGATTATAAGGAAGAGAAAAGATATGCTGAAGGACAGTATTTACCTGGCACCAGCTCCACCTTATGTTCCTGTAGTGAAGACTCTGTGGTGAACACCCCAAGGTTAAACCTAGAGGAGCAGTCCTTCCAGCCCCTGATGCAGAAAATGCAGGCTGTCTTCGGTTTTACTTAAACAAGATTCCACAAAGACAATTTTAATAGAGTTCTTGGAGATGCCTGAAACTCCCTCCGTGGTCATTCCTGCAGTATTCCCAGCTGTGGAGAAGGCTACATATGCAGCCTGGTATTGACAAAATGCCATACCAGTTGTATTTAGAAAGGCTGAAATTATGTACCCTGCACCTTCTAATAAGCCTTACTATGCCAACCAACCAGAAACTGATTCTGTGGTGATCATTGCTGTCCATGATAGATCCAGGTAACCTAAGCACATGAGCTCCCTCCCTGCTGATAAGGAATCCAGTAGGCTGCATGTCATGGGAAAATGCACTTACGCCTGTGCCTCATTGGGCCTATGTATTGCAAACCTCCAGGCCCATATGATATGTGATTAAATACCAAAATACCTTGTGGAGAAGTACTAAGGCTGCAGTACAGGCCTTACCTGAGAGTAATGCCAAAAATAAGTTACTTAAAACCCTGACTGCAGGGGCTGAAATAAGTAAACATTTAATCCGCACAGCCTATGACATTTCAGATGTATCTGCCATGGCAAATGCCTAGGGCATTTGTCTAAGGCACTATTCTTGGCTTAGAGTAGCAAGTTTTGCAAACTGTGTCCAGCAAGCAGTGTTAAATGCCCCTTTTACAGGCAGCAAACCATTTGGATATGATGTTAAAAAGGCTTTAACAGGCATTTAATCATCCAGGATGACATTGAGATAAGTAAAATCCCTGTACCGACACCTGGCAGAGGTAGGAGCTGATGTCAGTTTTGTCAGCCCATTGCCAGAGAGGGCCATCAGCTCTATAGACAACACAGCAACATAATGGTCCAGGATCCTTTCCAACCCACCTGTTCAGCCTGACTTGTGCCAATATACCCTACAACCACCATTGTCATAAATCCAAAAAATACCATGAAAATCAACGGAATGGAGTCAGCTATGCAGCTCCACAGACTGGGCGGCTGTCCCAAATACTTAACAAATCCAGGCAGATAGCAGAGCGCAAATACCTTTTCACCAATAATTTGAAATTACAAATCACATTTTAAGTATGGAAGAAAGATGCAGCTCACAGTTAGTAATGCAGTTGCAGTAACTGGACTGCTATTTATTCTTACAAATTTCCATAAAAAGGTGAGCACAGCAGGACCTTCTGCAAAACAATGAAAAACCCCTAGCACCTCAACTCTCACGAGTCTTCAAAGGGGGTGTAACATACAAGCATTAGAACCAATTTAAATCACTGGTTTATCAATATTAATGGGCTAATTAAACCAGCATTTAAAGTGCCTGTAGGCAAATATACATCACACCAGACTGAAATGCAGTCACACTACCATAAGTACTATATAAAAAAAGTGAGAAGAGAGACAAGATATGTAATACAGTAACAAATCTATATTAAATGTGGCCATAACCTGACTAAAGGGCTCCATAATATTCAAGCTCATAAAAGGCACTTTTATATGTTTCACTGTTAAATGGCCACTCCAAAATCTGAATTCATTAAATATCTTGTTTGGGAAAAAGAAGAAAAAACAGAAAAAACATGATTTATAGTGCGAACACAATATTCTTTTCATTTTAAAAGGCCATGTAGCACTATTTATAATAAAGGTTCTACACAGATAAAACATGATTTGACTTCAAACATGCATAACTAAAGAATACTAATTTCAGAAAAAGCCCTGAATCAACTTATGCCATAATAAGCAAAGGCAGATGTCATGGAAAAGTAAAATTATTTTGTAAGAAATGGCTTAATTTCCCATTTATCATTAAGCCCATTGGGTTTAACATTATTCATCTTAAAAATCCACATGTTTTCCTGTCTGAGCAAGAGATTTGACCTGTCCCATCCCATAGGCAAAGGAGCAACATGCTCAAAGCCCATAAATTTCAAATCATTTGGTGATGAACTGTGGAAGAGCATGAAGTGGGCTCCTACTGGAGCATCATGACGTTTATTACTTATAGACCTAACGTGTTCCTGGATTTGTTGTTTTAGAGGTCTGACAGCTTTGCCAATATATAGCAGGCTACATGTACACCAGAGAGCAAACACCACATATGTGGTATCTTCCCTTACCTCTATTGTTTTGTTTAGCTCTCTAGGGTGATGGAAAAAATCTTGGACATTAGACCCATATTAACAAATATTGCACCTTTTGCATGTAAAAAAAAACCTTTTGCTCTATTCGGGAGCCACGTTTTTCTTTCAGTAGTATCAGTTTTTTCTTTTTATGTCTATCGTAGACCACTTGATCCCTAATACACCACTGCCTCCAGGGGTAATAGTTTGGGGTCATCTCTCCCTCCATCTGAGTCAATGAAGGGAGATCACCACAGACAAATGGTGTCTGGACATTATTGCCAAAGGTCATACTCTGGAACTTCTGCATACTCCTCCAGGTCATCCACTACCTGTATTAAGTTATCTCCCAGGACACATGTCCCTGTTGAAAGACAAGGTGCAGGCTTTACTCCAAAAACGTGCCATAGGACTGGTTTCTTCCAGGCAGAGGAACAGAGGATTCAACTCCAGATACTTTTTAGTCCCAAAGTAACCAGAAAATCTGAGGCCTGCCCTAGGCCTTAGAGATCTCAACTGCCACATAGAGTACAAGAAGTTCCATATGGTCTCTGCAAACTCTGCTCCCCTGTTGCAAACAGGGGACAGACTATGTTCCCTAGATATAAAGGGTGCTTACCTCCATGTATGAATCAGACAGCATCACAGAAGAGATCTGAGATTTATGCTGGAAGGGGAGCATTGCCAGTTCAGAGTATTGCCTTTTGGTTTATCTTCTGCACCATGGGTCTTTACCAAATGCTTGGCAGTGGCAGCAGCAGCACTCCACCAAGAAGACCTGTATGTTTTTCCCTACCTAGATGATTGGCTCTTTAAGGCCCACACCAAGGATCAACTATGGCTTGAACCAGGAAACTGTTCGACAACCTAGGGATGACAGTCAGTCTGCAAAAGTCAGCACTGACCCCCTGACAAAGACTGCAGTATATATTGGCAGACTAGGAAACAGCTCAGGATCATTTGTACCTACCTCTGGACAGGGTCAAACACTTCACGGCTCAAGCACAGATGTTGTTCAATAGTCAGTATGTCTCAGCCCAGATTTTCCTATGCCTTCTGGGATGGATGGTAGCAGCCATTGTCACTATGCCACTGGCCCAATTGCATATGCTGATCCCACAATGGACCTTAAGAGTTCAGTGGGACCAGCTGAATGGCAAACTAGATCAACAGGCATTTGTTACCTCTCCCTTCAAAAATCACTGATAAGGTGGATGGACTGCAACAACTTACTGCAGGGCATTTTATTCCTGATTCCAACCCCAATACAGATTCTCACTTTGAATGCCTGAGGATCCTGATGGGGAGTGCACCGGGGCCCGCATCTGACACAAGGTACCTAGACACAGGTGTAGACAAGATTGCATGTAAATGTTCTGGAGATGAGAGCTGTCTTTTACAGTCTACAGGCATTTCAGGAGCATCTGATTCTGCGTCCTCTGTTATAGACAGACAACGTCAATGTGATACATTATATCAACAAACGGGGGGAATCATTCCTATTCGCTATGCAGGGAAGCAATGAAAGTATGGTATTGGGCACTGGCGCAAAGCATAGAACTATCAGCTGTGCATCTTCCAGGCATCCAAAATGTCTTGGCAGACAAATTAAGTAGGCCACAGTCCAGGGTGCATGAATGAACTCTGCTAACCTCAGTAGTGGAAGACCTCTTTACAAGGTGGGGTTGCCCAGAGTTGGACCTTTTTTCATCCCCACGCAACACAAAACTGCTGTGTTTTTGCTGGCTTGCTCCAGGGCCTGGAGTTTTCTAGCAAGACATGTTGCCCTCTCTTGGAAAGGGAGTTTTCTGCATGCCTTTCCTCCCTTTCCTCTAATACAGAGAGTACTACTAAAATTGAAGAAGGAGGGGCAGCCCTCATCCTCATTGCTCCACTATGGCCCTAGCAAACATGATGTCCACTACTACAACAGTTGGCAGTGGAACCCCCAACACCTCTGTCACATTAATGGCCTGTTGTCACAGAGCAATGGGTCTCTGGTCCATCCAGACCTGAAGTCCCTACATCTATGTGCATGGCTCCTGAAGACATACAGTAGCTATGGCATGATTTGGAGTATCACCTATGGTGACTGATGTTCTGGTGGCTGCCAGAAAGCCCTCCACCAGACATACCTATTTTTTTTTTTTGTAGTGGAAGTGGTTTAGTAGTTGAAGTGGTTTACGTTGTGGGCCACTTCCAAGCAATTGGATCCATTTACCTGTCTGGTCAATACGATGATGAAATATTTGTTGTCCCTCTCAGATTCAGGTCCTCAGTATTCCTGACTCAAGGTGCATTTAGCTGTTATTTCAGCTTTTCATGCTCCCGTGGATGGATGTACGGTTAGCCAGTTAGATGTATTCCATACTTTTCTGAGATGTATACTACATAAGAAACCTCCCATTAGAAATCCAGTCCTGGTTTGGGACCTGAATTTTGTTTTAGAGACGCTTACTTGGGCTCCTTTGAGGTACCTGTGGCTAACACTTTCTTTCATGGAAAGAGTTATTTTCAGTTGCAATCACTTCTGCTCAAATGATTTCAGAGCTACAGGCTGTAATGTGTGAGCTTCCCTATTTGATTTTCCATAAAGACTGAGTGTCTTAACATACGAATCCTAAGTTCTTGCCAAAGGTGGTGTCTCAATTTACTTTGAATCAAACCATCCATCTCCCAGAGTACTACACAAAGTATGCCAACCAATCCAGGGAAAGCATTGTGTTGTGCCATACTTTAGATGTACATAGAATTCTCAGATATTATGTGAACTGCACAAAGGATGGCAGAATGTCTTTTTATCTTTTTTTTTTTTTTTTTGCCATTCACTTTTTATTGAATTTTAAACAAATCTATGGTACAGAGACTTACATTGCAAATCACCATACAGCAAAAACAGACATTGATGAATATACATCATGTAAGATAACCGTAACCATGACGTAAGCCCCTATACCCCCCCACAAACCCTAACCCCCACATCTAGAACCCCCCCCCCACAAGGCATTATATTCTAAAATTGGTTGACATGGAATCTATCACTAACATATTTAGGAGTAAGCAGTTTCTAACTGGGACCAAATTCTATCAAAAAGAGGCATTTGATTGTGAAGGATCACTATCATCCTCTCAATCCTGAGGCTTGCGAGCAAGTTCGTTAACCACTCTGAGTAGGTAATTGTAGTAGAGTCCTTCCAATGCTTAAGAACTAATCTTTTCACAATAATGGAAATTAGGGTCATATGGTATTTCCTCAGTTTAACCGGGAAATCTGACAGAACCCCTAGTAAACAAACCTCTGGTGTAAACATCTCACCTATACCTAACAATGGACTTGCTCTGTCTCTAATTTCTCCATAGCGGAGCAACTTTTGGACAGTGCCAGAAGATGTGCAGCAAGTCACCCTCCCCAGAGCCACATCTATAGCACCTAGGTTCTTGCAGGGCCTTCAAGTCAACTAGCTTCTGAGGTGAATAGTAGATATTGTGTAAAATTTTAAATTGGGTTAATCTGAGATAGTCCTGTCTCGTATATTTGTGACAGTTCCCCCATATACGCGTCCAATCTAAACTAACATTGGGGAAAACCTTAGCGCAATATGATGAGGGGGCTAGGTTTTCAGTAAAAGCCCGCTGGAACAAGACTTGGTAAATCCTCAAAACAGCATGAGGGGATCCTATTAAAGGTTTTAAATCAGTCCAAAAGGCCACGCAGGGCACAATAGGTCTCATTACCCCCAGTTTCTGGACAAGGAGGTGTCTTAGTTGGTAGACTTTGAATACCTCCCTCGTAGATAAGTTGAAATTTTTAATTATTTATACAATGGAACTAGGATCTCCCTCCCCATTGAGAAGGTCCATCCACCTACAGTCTCCCAACTCCGGCATCCACTTATGTGTAATCATCCTGTTACCAATTCGCCACTGAGGGTTTCCTATAATTGGCTGGGAACTGTCCAAAACGTAATTATATCTCAGAAAATTACAGGCTTGGTTATGAACCTTAAGGGATTCCCCAATGGGTGTATTCTTAAATAGGGAAACATCTTGGGGTGTTATAAATAAAGCTCGATTTAATCCTAAACTCTTAATAAGACTAACCTCCAGATTAACCCATAACGGAAGATATTCCTATTAGAATTGGAGATGGGCAAGAACGCCCATCTGCCATATTTATTCATATGCGCCGCCTAAAAGTAAAGGGCAAAGTAATTTCAAACCACCCTGTAGTTTAGGTGTTGCCACTTAACATAGGCCATCCTGGCCTCTTATAATTCAAATAAAATCTGCTATCATCTTGTGAAGTTTCCTAAACCACGATAATGGGAGCCAGACATTAAAGTTACACAAAGGGTAAAAAGTCTGGGAATATGTTCATTTTTACCACGTTATCCTGCCCACAGTGAAAGAGGAAGTTGGGCCCACCTTTTCATATCTAACTCTATAGTATGGACCAAATTATCTAAATTAAGATGACGGAGCCTATCAGAATTAGTTGTCAAAGTAAGGCCCAAATATCTCAGGGAATTAGGGCTCCAGCCCAGTCCAAGGTTGACAATGTACCTTTTAAATACCCTGTTGTTTAGGGGATACACAACTGTTTTCTCTTGGTTTAACTTGTAATTGGCTAACGCACTAAATTCAGTTATAACCTCGAGCAGTGCTGGTATTGAAGAAACCGGATTAGCAACATAGATTAACAGGTCATCCGCAAATGCTGTGACTTTGATTACTTGGTCTCTAATTTGGATCCCCCTTAATCCTATTAAATGAAACTATACGTCTAATCAAGGGTTCCAGGTAAAGGTTAAAGAGGAGAGGGGATAAGGGGCAGCCCTGCCTCGTCCCAACTTGCAATCGGAAGGATGAGGATATAACCCCATTACATACAATTCTGGCTGACGGGTTTAAGTAAAGGGCCCTGATCCAGTCAATAAACTGATTCGGAAAAACAAATTTATCCAATACCTGAAAAAGAAACGACCAATGAACTCTATCAAATGCCTTCTCGGCATCCAAGGAGACCAACACCCAAGGGAGAACAGCCTCCTCAGATGCCGAGAAGACATGAGAAAGCGTTCTGAAATGGTCTGCTGAAGATCTCCCCTTCATAAAACCAACCTGTTCCCCCCAATTAGTTTCGGCAACACACTGCCAACTCTATCAGCTAATATTTTGGCTAGAATTTTTATATCGTAATTTAACAGGGAGATAGGCCGATAACTATCAGGCTTCTCAGGGGGCCTATTAGGTTTGAGTAACACAACGATGAGGGCTTCAGAGAGATACTTATCGGTGTCCGCACCCGAAAGAATATGTTGGAATAATTTGGATAGTAAAGGGACTAGAGAAGATGAAAAGTTTTTATAAAGTTAGGTGAAAACCCGTCTGGGCCAGGTGTTTTGTCGCTTTGGCAAATTCTTAATTGCCAGCTCTATTTCCCATACGTGATATCAGCAGTCAAAATATCGTGGTCTGTCCCTTTCAGTTTTGGAAGAGATATCCCATCCAGATAAGACTTGATCATATCCTGACTTGGAGGAGACTGCATAGGTCCATATAGAACCTCGTAATAATTCCTAAAAATCCGGGTTATGTCCTCTGGATTTGTCTTAATGCACCTATCTTGTTCTGACCATATTCCCCCAACTAAACGAGATGCTTCCAACTGAGCAATCCGTCTGGCCAGAAACCTACCCAGTTTATCACCTTGATCTACATAATTGGCCTTTGTCTTGATAATAGCCAGCTCTGCTTGATCTCCCAACAACTTAAGATAGGTATTTTTAACTTTAATTAGCCTAGACTCATTCTCCTCGTGGGGGTTAGCAATCATAGCGTCCTGTAAAACCTTAATTTGACTTAGCAAATCTGCCATGGTAGCATTCATCTCTTTTTTCCTTCTAGACGCCTGGCTGATCAATAACCCTCTAATAAACACTTTCAACGTAGACCAAAGAATATCAGGCCTTACATCCCCCCTCGCATTAATCTCAATAAAATCCTCTATTTGCGAGGTCAGATATTTAACTATTTTAGGGACCCTCAATAATTGATTGTTTACTTTCCATCTGCTACCTTTACGAATAAAAGAAGGGGAAGAGATCGTTACTTCCACCGCAGAGTGATCGGATAGTGGAGCTGCCATGATCTCAGAGCCAATAACCCCTTTAAGTAAGACACGGGAGATAAGTATATAATCGATCCGGGAGCCTGACCTATGGACCGGGGAGAGGAAAGTATACTCTCTTGCTTGTGGGTGGAGCACTCTCCAAACATCCGCCAGGCCCAAACGAACCAGCATGTCATTAAAAGCCAAACTAGCCGGTGTAGAAAATGTTTGGTTTTTAGTGGATCTGTCTATCGAGGGGTCGAGGACCAAGTTGAAGTCTCCCCCACTTATCATTGGGAGATGTGTAAAAGGTAACAAGGCCTTAAGTAATGCTGCCAAAAAATCCTGACTATCTGAATTGGGCCCATAAATTGCCCCTAACAAAACTTCCATATTGTAAAGCTTGCCCTTAACTAACACAAATCTACCCTCTTTATCTTGAATGGTTTTAATAGGGCAAAAGGGTACCGATCTGTGGAATAAAATCATGACCCCCCTGCTCTTTGTATTACCCTGAGAGGAATATACTTCCCATTGCATTCTCCTCATACAATTTACTTCGTCCTGCAACAAATGCTTTCCTGCAAAAGCCACCTTTACCTTCGCCGCCTCAATATACTTCAATATTTTATATTGCTTTGATTTATGACGGGCCCCTTTAACATTCCAGGTACAAAGCTTAATAAACATGTCAGCCCCCATAGAAACAAACTAGGAAATAATATATAAAATGACCCTCCATGTCAACTTGGAAAGAATCCTTGTAGTAGCCTTGTGACCCCCCCAAAAACCCGGAGCCCCCAACCCAAACCACACCCCAACTACCACTAACCAACCTTACCTCCATCCCCTTAGAAACCCCTCCACCTATCAGCCGCCCCAATACTCTCCTTCCTTCCTCCCCTGACCCAAGCACTCCGCACTACGGCCCATGATACCAGGATATTCAGCTCGCCCCTCCGCACACCGCCCTACCACCCACCCAACGAGTAAGTGAAAGCCCCTATTTAACTAACAAATACCTCCCCTAAAAGCCCTCAGGCCATATACCAGCTTGATTAATACTTGAATGAGGTAACCGGAATTGGAGATTCGACACTCCCCCCCCTACATGCCCTAATACCAGACAAATCGAGGGAGCAATAGGACAAAACTCTCCCTTGCATAGCCCAAACAAATGAGCAAAACTAATTAACAAAATATAGAAAAACTCAACAGGCGGAGAAATTCTTAAAGCCTTAATGCCCCGTATTTCCACAATAAAATTCAAAAACATTTGACAATCAACTGTCCACAGAAGTCAATAACCAGAGTCTGATAGGCGTCGCAACCAGTCTCTAAGGAAATAAGGTCCATCAGAACACATAGGCATACAACTTGTGTATTTAAAGGATCGAGTATGACCAGCTGAATCTCACATAGCCAAGTTCATGGCTCCTTAAAAAGCGCTGGGAAGGCCTCCCGAAGAGCTACCAATGCCAGATCCAGTGATTCAAAGGTTTTCCATTCTTTACCAATAAGGACCTGAAGCCGTGCAGGGTATCCCATTCTGAACTTCAATTCGGCAGCAATCAGCCGCTTAACTAGGGGATGAAAAACAGCCCTTTTCTGTCGGATCGAAAGCGGGAGATCTTGTGCTACTCTGACCCGAACTCCTTACCAGTAAACCTCCTTATCCTCCCTGGCTTTGTCTATAAGCAGCTGTCTTTCCTGATAATTAAGGAATTTTATAATGAAGGGTCTGGGAGGGCGATCTGGTGAAGGTAGTGGACGCAATGCCCGGTGAGCTCTCTCTACGGTGTATTTAGGTCTGAAGGGCAAAGGCCCAGCAATTTTCTCCGTGATTTTCTGTGCAAACTTAATCGGCGCCTGCCCCTCAGCTTTCTCTGGTAGGCCAATAAACACAACATTGTTGCATCGGCTCCGACCCTCCAAGTCTTCCACTTTAAGCTCTAGTTTGTGCATCCTCTGAGAGAACTTGGCAATAGCCATGTCGGTCTTTTCCCTAGTGCCTTCTAAGGATTTAATGCGTGCTTCGTTATCTGAGGCCTTGCGGGTTAAATCTGCAATCACCGATTAATATCTTTAAGCTCCCCTGCTATGCCCAGAATTGTATCCTTGAGGGGCCAATCTCTTCTAGGAAGCCGAGACAGTGTGAGCGGCTCTTCCGCAGAGCAACATTGCTTGCCCCTGAGATAACGCCTGGACCGAGGCCTTGGATTTTTTCGCGTGAGCTTTTCCGGGTCACGGGCGGGTGCTTGGGGCTTTTCATCTCTGCCTCCATAAAGTTCGTGTCTCCGGTTCTTCTCCAAAACTTTACAGCCAATAATTTCTGGTTTTGAACGCTTAGGTGAAGGTATTTCCTGACAATCGGACGGGTGAAGGACGGAGCTCACGGAAACCCAGCTACTCCGCGTCCCGAATCACGTGACTCCGTCTTTTTATCTTTTTGTTTCATTCACCCCTGGGAAAGAGGATGCACCTCTGTCTAAACAGTGCATGTCCAAATGACTGGCACATTGTATTATTTTCTGTTATAGGAAGCACAGTTAAGGGACTTCCTGGAGTGGTTTGTGGTCATTCCACAAGAGGCATGGACACTTCTGTTGCTTGTTTTTGCAGTGATTCTGCTGTTGAGATCTGTGAAGCTGCCAGATGCAGCACTGTCCACACCTTCACTAAACATCACAGTCTGGATATTGCGTCTCATAGGCGAGCAGAATTTGGCCTGGCTGCATTACAGGGCCTGCTGTCATTAATATATATTTTCTATCTGCCCAGGCTGTGATTTTTATTTTATTTTTTTGGTACTGCTTGGGACTTACTCCAATGGTGTGGCCTGATGAAAGAGATATCCTCAAAGAAGATAAAACATTTACATACTTACCATAGCAGTATATCTTTAAGAGAATCTCTTTCATCTGGCCATGCCATCCCACCCTCCTTCCCCCCTTGGGATATGGAAATGGATTTCCTGCATTGCTTCAATCCATAGCTGTCTTTTCCAGCTCCCATAGTGGCCTGGTACAGTAAGCTGGGAGCTAGCCTGCTCTCCTGGTTCTCCACAGAGAGGTCCTCTGAGTATAATCTCCAGCAGAGAACTGAGGAGAGATGGGGATGCCCACATTTATGTAGACACTGGCACATGACATCATTGTAGGTGGCCCCTGGCTTGCAAAAGTCTCCATGTGGTCCTGGCCCTGACATGGGTGTAGGATGTGGCCTGATGAAAGAGATTTTCTCAAAGATCTACTGTTACGGTAAGTGCATAATGGTTCTTTTGTTTGTTCTTTGCTAGGTAAAGATAATTCCTTTATTAGGCAAGCAAAAAGTTAAGCTTTCGAGGCTTGCAAGCCTCTTCTGCAGGTACCTACTCGAAAAAGAGGCTTGCAAGCCTCAAACACTTATATCGTTATTTTTTCATTAGCCCAATTAAAGTATGTGGCTGGATTTTTAATGCTCCTGAAATTCCTGCAACTGCGGGAAAAAACTGGCGCAAGTGAGTCTCCACTCATGGAGCCGCAGTTTTAGCTGCAGGTGTGGTATTCTCAAAGGTGGAGCCAGCTTATGACTGGCTCCACAAATTATGGCAGCATGTGGGCATTTTTTTGGCACAATGGTACAGAAATGGTATGCCTGATGGGACCTGGCATAACATCTCTCGCAGCTGGGCTTGCTGATAATACAAATTTCCACAAGTGCAAGGATTTTGTCCCACAGAGGTGGCTGCAGCATGGGACTTAGTCCTGGAACATTTTCAAATCTAGCCCCTTAGTTTTACCTAGCAAAAAGATTATCTTCTTGTTTCTCTCCTGAAAGCAGAATTAATTTATTTTTAAAATTGCAGATTACTAATCTGCTTAAGAGAGTGATTTATGTAAACTGTGGATTCATTTTCCACAAACTGAGGAATAATATTCTGCAGATTCTGTGATCTGTGAAATATTATTCCATGGTTTACATAGAAAGGCTGCTTAGAATTCCACAGAATGAAAAAAAAAAAAAGAAATTGTGAAAAGCATTTTGGAAGCGCAATTGCCATTCCGCAAGAGCATTTGCCATACTTTATGAATTCCGTCAAAAGATTCATACTTTATGCATAGCTCCAGTAATCAATTAAACATTTTTATATCAAATCCTTGATCTCATCTCTCTGCATATGTCCCAGACTTAAGAAATACCCACTCATAGTACAGCCACTCAGGATGCAGTAGGCTCCTCCCATTACATTATGAGTGGCTAGATGATGTGGAGAGGGGATCCCAAGCATCAGGAAAGAAGCATCTGGAGAAGATCAAGGATGGTAAACAAATAGTTTTTTGTGTCAGTTAACCTCACTGTGCTTAACCTTTCTGTTGTTTCTATCAAAACTATCTCTGTGCTGCTTGAATTTTCCTGTTCGACTAATGGTGCCAATATTTTAACCTCTCCTTCTCTTGAACTGCAAAAGGCCTTAAGAAACTGGTGCTTTACTAAAACAGTATTCATGTCCTTTCATAATGTGGTAAACAGTTTCCAGTTCGGGTCAGAAAAAAAAGATGCATGTACAGTACCAAACGGCTAACTAAGTCAGCAAATTGTACAGCATGGTAGCACTTGTATGCTTTTTTGTCTGTGGCCAAATTTAAGGCCTAAGGGGTGATGTCAATTTCTCAGTGTTCTTTGAAGGGTCTTTCTCAAAAGAATAATTTCTTAATATTTTGTGGTTTCCTTAAAGTAAAGTGATAATCTTATATATAAAAACACCCCCCCCAAGTACCTAATCATCTGATAGCCCTAAAAGGCATTTTGCTGGGTTGCTCCTTGGGACCATGCCTTGAGAAGGGTTAAAGGAGGGCTTAGTGTGAAAATACCCTAACAGCCCCAGGCAGATGAAGCTGGTCTACTCTGTCTGTGCCACAGTAGGGCTGTACCAATTCTTCATACTCCTCGCTGACCCCTCCTCCCAGACCTTGACCATACTAAGGTTCATACTAAGGTATCTAGGAGACAAGAAGGTGGGTCCCCATTTTTTCAGGCTCCTGTCCACTTACCCATAATACTGCACAATGTTTCCCTCAAAAATGTATCTATCAAGAGGTTGCTAGAATTGTTGTTTACTGTTACTTATAATAACCTCCATGGGCAAAGCATTCCAAGGGAACACCACTCTCTGTGTGACGAAAGCCTGTCTTCTAGTTGTATTAAATTTCCTGGGTTGGAGCTGAAGTGGGTGTCTCCTAGTACATAATGGATTATATTTAAATTCCAACTGCAGTTGATTTAACATATATGTGTTCTGCATGATGTCATAGCACATCAAGAGTTCCCCTGAATTCTCCTCACCTCCAAGGATATGAGGTTCAAATCTAGGAGTATATCCTCATATGGTTTATATCTTAATTCGTGTATTATTTTTATAGCTCTCCTCTCCACTGTCTCCAGACCATCCACCCTTCCCCTTGCCACAGGACCCCACACAGGGCTACAATAGTCCAGGACTGGTCTCACATATGCCCTATATAGTGGCATTATCACCTCACATGTCCTGCTTTTAACATTTACTTTTATTGCCCACAGTATTTTATTTGCTTTAGCTATTTAGGTAGTAAGCTGAGTGTTAAATGTTAGTTTGTTTTCTATAATTACTCCCAGGTCCTTCTCTTCTGCTGAGTACGTTAAAGCTTGTCTTTTCAGGTAATAATTTTTCATCTTGTTTTGTATGCTGAAGTGCACAACACAACACTTATCTGTATTAAAGCTCATGTCCCTGTTTGAGGCCCACTAATATAGATTATCCAAATTTTTCTGTATCGATGCTATGCCTTCATCATCCTTTGCAATCCCTGCTAGCTTGGTATCATCTGCATATTTGCTCAACCAGTTTATTGCACTCTTTCCCATATCTTATATAAATATCTTAAAAAGCACTGACCTCAGCACAGACCCCTGTGGCACCGCACTCATCACCACCACAAGGGGGGAGAGATATCCATTGATATTCACCCTCTGGGTTCTATCCATCAACTATGCCACCATCCACCCCACCAGCCCAGTGTCCAGTCCTAGGTCCATCATACTATTTATGATTTCACAATGGGGCACTTTGTCAAAGATCTTTGCAAAGTCGAGGTAAATGCAGTCCAACAGTTTTCCCCTGTCCAAAGCCGAAGACACTTTTTCATAAAAGGACAACAAGTTTGTCACACATGATCTGCCTGCCTGAAAGCCATGCTGATCGTCATCCAACTGATCAGTACCTATGAGGTGAGAGCCTATTTTATTTTTTATTATGGTCTGCAGTATCTTCCCCAGGACAGATGTCAAGGTGATAGGTCGGTAATTTGTGTAATTTGCTCTATCACCCTTTTTATGTTTGCTTGTATGCATGCCCAAGAAACATTATGTGGCAGTTTAGGAGAGAAGCGGGTTGTGGAGGCGTGGCACTGTAGCAGCCAATGGAGGCACAACATTTGGGGGCTTGGCACTGGTGGACAAATGGAGGCACAGTGTGCTGATGACACTGGTCTCCAAAAGTGCCACCAAGTTTAAACATTTTCGCCACAGCAATCAGGGGCTGCCTCATCATTGCAGCATCAGCCATTCTGCTGCAAAGAGGGAGAGACCCATCATTGCTGGGCGGAACATAGCCTATTGTAATATTGTTTGTGAACATGGTGGCAAGCCGTCACTGTGTTCTAAACAATATTACCCCTCATGGGGGTGCCCAGTCCCCTCGGCATCATGTACCACCAAGAAAATTGTTTTGCTGATGGGGGCCCAATCTCATTGGCTTCATTCCCCACTGGTAATTTGCCGATGGGGAGCCCACTCCCCATCAGCATAATGGTTCCCCAAGCATTCAGTTTGTGTTGAGGGGTGCCCAATCCCCTTTGGCTCTTGCCCCATATGCTGATGGGTGCCCAATCCCCCATCAGCTACAGCCCCCCCCAAAAAAATCACTTGGATGGCATGCTGGTAGCCCACACCAGCGTGCCAAATGACCCTGTAAAAGAAAAACTGTCCTGCAATGTTTTTTTTTTTTAACCTGCAAAGCAGAAAATGGTCCCTCATCAATTCCGGTGGCCCTCTCCTAACCCACGCCCACCCTCTGCACACCCCACCTCCTCACACACACCCTCACCCCATACTTACCTCTGGAGCCTGGCACGATGATCTTCAGTGGACCGGGAACATGTCTGTACTCTTCAAAGCCGACCGCGAACTGAGGAAATGCCAGTAAGCTGTATAATGGTATAAATAGGGTTTTTTCAACTTTGATGCATATCTCAGGCATTTTTGGGAATTTTGACACCAAATTTTCTACATGGGGTTATTGGGCCCCCCCTCCTCATGAACTCAGCCACTGTCATGGCGTTAATCGTCCCGAAAGGTGATTTCGCGGTCACTGCATGGAATCACCTTTTGGGACTGATTAATGAAATGACAGTGCCAGTGTTCATGAGGCGGGCTCTCAAAAAGTCTATGTTGCAAATTTGGCAGGAAAAATCCAAAAAATTACTGTTTTATGAGCATGCGTTGCGCAGTTGCTACGCACGCTCGTAACTTCACCAATTTGCAATATTTTCACTCCAGATTTTCAACATTGCCATTTTTCCACACCTCCTTATGAAAAGTATAGCTGTCATTTTTCACATTCTGGCTGAAATGTGTTTTCACAGTTCTGGCACAGAATAGCGTGGTTGCTGTGGAAAATCAGTGTTCAGGACACATTAAGAGAATTACAGTGACACTGTTCATGAGCAGAGGTCCTAAAATGCCTATGTTGAAAATTTTGTGACAAAAGTCCATAAAATAAGTGTGTTACAAGTATGCGTTGTGCAGGTTCCATGCATGCTCGTAACTTCACAGATTTGCAAAATTTTTACTCCAGATTTTCAACATTGTCATTTTTTCACACCTCCTTATGAATAGTACAGCTGCCATCTTTCATATCCTGGCCAAAATGTGTTTTCGCACTTCCAGCGCAGAATAGCATGGCTGCTGTGGGAAATCAATGTTCAGGACACATTAAGAAAACCACAGTGACACTGTTCATAAGCAGAGGACCTAAAATGCCTATGTTGAAAATTTTGTAACGAAAGTCCATAGAATGACTGTTACATGCATGCATTGTGCATTTTCCACGTATGTTCGCAAGTGCATGCATTTTTCTAGTCCCACTACAGATTTTCAACATTGCCATCTCTTCACACCTCCCTATGGATGGTACATCTGTCATTCTTCATATCCTGCCCAATCTGTGTTTTCGTACATGTGGTGCAGAATGGCACGGTCACTGCTGGAAGTCAAAGTTTGGGACACATTGACAAAATCAGACTGCCACTCTTCATGAGAAGAGGTCCCAAATGCTTTCATGAGGTGGGCTCACAAAAAGGCCCTATTGAAAATTTGTAGTGCAAATACTAACAAACTCCTGGGGCATTAGAGTTTCTAACCATAACGTCCCACCCTGTACAGACTGACAGGCATCGGGGTGTGCCTTTGGACTGCCAACTGTACTGCTCATGCCATCCCACCCCCACCTCCACCCAGTGACAGGCATCGAGGTGTACCTTGGACTCTTCGGCCCCACAGTTCACCCCATTCTCCTATGTTGCACCCATTTCAGTGTATGTCCTTATGAAATGAGGTGACTGTAAAGCCAAACACCCCAAGACACATCTCAACACGTGTTGGTGTCTGCAGAATAGAATGAGGTGACATAGCATGAATGTCATGGGCGAAGACCCAAACACTAACCCCCAATGCCTATCCATCTCTTCAGGATGGAGGTGGGGTTGGTGTGAAGTTCAATACTTCACTGCCATTCCTATTCTGCATCTGTCTACCTCCTGCATTTCCAATGCTAATACCAGCAAGCAAACATTCGGCATTAACAAATGCTTGTTATGTATAGGAACCATGGTTGCCTCCAACCAGACCTGTGGAATCTCCATCTCATGCAGTGATTTTAAGAATATCGGTCTTGGTGGCTTTGCAATCTCTGGGGATAGTAATTTCAGCATAACATTTGATATATTGTCTGGCCCAGCAGAATATGTATTCTTTAACTTATTTATTATCTCATTTATAACGCTTTCAGTTACATGTATTGGGGGGAGGCTGGCTTTTTGAATTGGTGATTCACACCTTGTTTATGGGAAAAGACTGTTCCAAAATATGTATTAAAAATATTTGCCATTTCTGTTGGTTCATTAATTATTATTATGTAATTTGTCTTAAGGGTGCATAGCCCTGTATTTGTTTTACGAAGTGAATTTATGTAACTGTAGAACAGTTGCATGTTGTCTTTCCCTGCCCCACTGGCTAACCTATTTTCCATATTTTGCTTACTTTTCTTAATTTTTACATTGCCTCTGTGTATCTATATACTTTATTCATGCTACCTTTGTTTTGCCATTTTTATAAGCTTTACACATTTTTTACTTTTTTTTATTGATTTTTAAATTTTGTTTGTGAACCACTTAGGTTTCATGCCCCTATTATTGTATTTCTGTCTTTTATCAAAACATTTATCACATAAAGCAATTACATGGTGTTTAAAACTCTCACACATCCCGTGCACCGCTTTATTATCAAATATGGTTTCCCACTGTAACTTTCTTAGTTCATCCCTTATTAGTTCCTTGTTTGCTGTATTAGAAAGGTAGGTCTCCTTATATCCTTTTATAGGAAGAACCTGTTTATTTACTGTATATATGACATTGCTATGGTCACTGTTTCCTGTGGGAGGGGGGAGGCCCTACAGTTTGTGATTCTAATGTATTTTGCTGCCATAACTAAATCCAATATATTATCCCCTCTTCTCGGGTTCTCTACATATTGGTGTATGCCAATCTGGCTCATGATCTCTAACAGTTCTTTACTCATTGCTTTTTTGCTTGGAGTGTGTCCCAGTTTATATTACTTAAATTTAAGTCACAAATCAGCACTGCCTGTCCCATAGTGCAGGCTTTCTCTGTTTCGTTAAACATAGGTATACTATCTTTGTGGCTTAACCCTGGGGGTCTATAACATATTCCCACAATTCTACAGTTATATGCCCATGTTTCTAGCCTTATGCAAATAGTTTCCGTATCTACAGCCCCCCAGTTTAATCTGATCTGATATATCAATAGATTTAATGAGGTTTGATATATATGCTGCTACCCCCCCAACCCTTTCTTTCCTTCCTGTCCAAATTATATAATTTGTAGCCTGTTATTTCTCTGCCCCATATGTCCCCTGGGGTCCACCAGGTTTCTGTTAGTCCAGCCACATCAGTCTTGTTACATATTAATGCTTCCAGTTCTTCTTTCTTATTCTTCTGATGATGGCAAGTAAACATTTTAGCTTGGTTATTTTTTCTTTCTTATTTGGTCCATTTTCTAGTTTTGCTGGCCTATTTAGGAGGATATGTTCATGCATTTCACTCCCTCCCCCCTGAACTAGTTTAAATGAAGGTGAATTTCATTTGCTATTTGGGTGGCAAGTGTTGATGTTCCCAGGGGGCTTAGGTGTAACCCATCTTTGACATATAACTTTTCATTCTGAAAGAAGGTGTCCCAGGTGTGTAGGAATCTTATTTTGGTGGTTTCACATCTATTTATCAAATGAGCATTTATTCTTTGGATGGTGCAATTTTTTTCCACCTCAGAACGTATGGTTGGGAGTAGCCCGGAAATTATGGGGGTTTGACCAGCTCATATAATCACATCTGCACATTCCATTATTTCCCTAGCAATGTCTTTCTCATGTTTTTTACCTATGTTGTTTATCCCCACATAGATAACTATAATGTGGCTACCTCGTTTACTATCCATAAGCCGAGGTAGTGAAATATCCTTCTCCTGGCTTTCTGGGGGTTCCACCCTTAGGAGACTAGCTGTGGGCCATGGTCAGGATTCCAGAGAGCTTGCTGAGCAAAGGCTGGCAGTGGTTTGAACCACTACAGCAGGCAAAAGGACTTTGGGAGGTAGAATGACCTGGTAGCTGGTGAGTAGTAATGGTAGAAAAACTAGAAAGTAAGAAAAAACTAAATTGTTTTTGTTTGTTTTTTCAGGCTCTTTTATGTCATCTTTTCCTCTTCCTTCATCTTTACCTGCAACTAAACCTACAAGCACAAATACACTCACCACTATAAATGATCTGCTGACTACAGCTCCTCCAGTGACTATAACTGAACCAACTACTGCAACTCCAACTCCAGTCCCAACCACAACTCCACCTATGACTGAACCAACAACTTCAACTCCTCCTACAACTCTGTCTCCAACTACAACTCCACCAGCAACTGCAACTTTACCAACTACACCTGCTACTACAACTACACCTACAACTCTATCAACTACACCTACTACTACAACTAAAACAACTACAACTCCACCAACTACACCTACTACTACAACTAGAACAACTACAACTCCACCAACTACACCTACTACTACAACTAGAACAACTACAACTCCACCAACTACTCCTACTACTACAACTAGAACAACTACAACTCCACCAACTACACCTACTACTACAACTAAAACAACTACAACTCCACCAACTACATCTACTACTACAACTAGAACAACTACAACTCCACCAACTACATCTACTACTACAACTAGAACAACTACAACTCCACCAACTACACCTACTACTACAACTAGAACAACTACAGCTCCACCAACTACACCTACTACTACAACTAGAACTACAACAACAACACCTAAAACTACAGCAAAACCTTCTGGTAGTGGTGATTCATGTTTCTTTGGCAACTCCACAGTACAGCTTGAAGATGGCACTGTTAAACTGATTAAGGATGTGAGGATCAAGGACAGAGTGCTGGCGGTTGACACATATGGAAAGCCAGTGTTCAGTGAAGTCATTCTATTAATGGATGTACTTCCAAATTATGCTGGAGAATTTGTTGTCATTGAAGCAGCTGGAAGACACTTGCATCTCACACCTGCTCATCTGCTATTTGTGTCAGACACTGGCAATTCACCGTCATTTGACCCACTGCCAGTATTTGCTGGACAGGTTAAGGAAGGTCAGTTTGTGTATATTGCTGAGTCTGGTGATGGAGGAGTACAGACAGTCAGAGTTGAGAAGGTGTACACAGTTCTGAGCCATGGAGCCTATGCTCCCCTTACTGAAGAAGGGACAATTGTTGTGGACCACATCCTGGCATCATGCTACGCAGTTTTCAGTAATCCCAAGGTAGCACATTGGACTCTTGCTCCTTTCCGATGGTTACACAATGTAAACAATGTATTGCAGAAATTCACTTCCCTCTCACTTAATCTGGGTCAGGATCCTGAGAATGGAATGGCCTGGTATCCCAATATTCTCTATCAAGTTGCTACACACCTTCACATTCTGTAAAACAAAAAAATCTATCTACTGCATCTTAAAATGAATAATGCTTTGTTTTGTCTTATGTGATTCTTCACAACCTGTGCCCCATCACCTTTTACCTTTTTGCCTCTAATGCATCCTTCTGCCTGCCAGACTCACCCCTCACTGCTATGAACTGTCATTTCAGACCTCCAACCACAGCATCCCAGGAAGTGGCATGTCCCTGCAGGGAGCATCCTCTGGCCTTTGTGGAGGTTGGCTTCCTGCTCCTTACTTCCTCCTTGTTTTTTTTTTTTGTTTTTTTTTTTGTAAGTGCACTAGACAGATTCTGCCTATTTTCAGGCATGACCTGGGGAGGAGGATACAGATGAATGCCAACTGACTTTGAACCAGATTAAGCTATTGGTGGTATTTTTAGTGAATGGGGGGAAATTTGGCCAGGGCACTAGGAAAATTCCCCTACTCTTTTCAAGAAGTGCCATGGGATCTTTAACATCCACCTTTAACTACCACTAGAAAAGGCAGATGGGACCTCGATTTAATGTCTCATCCAAAAGATGGCACTTCAAGAGTGCAGCACCCCCCCCTCATGCTGCACTGCAGTGTCTGCATTGGGATATTAACACAAGTGCCTGGTGTGGGGCTAGAACCCACAGCCTTCTGATATCCAGGCATCAGAGGAGAGTGTGCTACCTACTAAGCCACTGAAACTGCCAGCTTGTCCCCACTGGGGGTCTCCCACAGCCTGAATGAGGGATAATGTTGCTGGGATACTAATGGGAGGGGCTGTTTGGTGGCACAGTGGGAGGGGTCTATTGTTGTGGGGGCACCACAAGACCATCATCTGGCCTACTGGACCAGTATTTTTGGCTTTTTACGCCACCCACCCTCCCTCTATTTAAGCCATCCATGCAGTCACAGGCCTGGGGTTGTACCCGATGGTAAGTGGTAACCCACGCCATCAGTGGACACCTCCACCATGCCACCACCAGGAGCCAACACATAATGATGTACTGAACATCAACTCTGCTGGGAGGAATGTGTCCTTGTGATGTTCTGAATCCCTCATGCCAGCCTTTGCACCTGACATTCAGAAATGAAAGAAAATGAAAATAAATTTGTGTATCTTGATAGTTTTGTAAGATGAACATTATTGCTGAAAGAAGAAAATTAAATGGTTACTAGCAAATATTGCTGCTTTCCTCTTCTCCTGCTGTTTGATCTCTTGCTGAAGTCACATCATAATAATTTCCACAGCAACAAACTGTGATGTCACAAACAGATGGCTATGGCTTTAACAAAGAATGAGCAGCAGAGGCAGATGAGCTCTAGGGGAACAAGGACCCTGTTCCAGTCAATTAAACCTAGCAACGAAAGATCAAAGGAAGAGAAATGCTAATGAAATATACCATAAGATGAATTGCATTTAAAATCCTGTATTATATTTGTCAAATTGTTCTCAAAAGTGACTTACTTTATGGAAAAAATATATCCCGTTTTAAGGAAAATGTGCCTAAAATATATGTTTTTTAATTTCGATTTATGGTCCTACTTCAGCCTTTATTACCCTGCAGTGCTATACCCAGACCCATCTATTACCTTCTCTGGGCCATACCATACCTCCAGTAGAGCTTCAAGCCCCTCAGCAGTCTGAAATCCAGCCCTGAGGAGGGGTGCCTAGTTGATGGTGTGAGACCTTTGGTCATGCAGCATCATCCTGCAGAGCAGACAGGGTTGTCCCTGTTACAACAGTCCTTCCCTGGAATGATAGCTCAGTCTTCCTCAAATGTATGCACACATCAGGTATGCACAGAGGCTGTCTGAATCTTGGTACCTCTGCCCATGTGACGATGCCTCCTACAAATGCTCTGAGGTGTATATGCAGCAAAGCCTACACTCCCACCCACCCAGAGGAGAGATCCGCTGGGATGCACAACCATTCTCCTTCCTCCATAACTCTAAAGCAGTGCAGTGTCAGTTGCTCAGTAGGTAGCACACTCACCTCTGAGGCCGGGAGATCAGAGGGCTGTGGGTTCAGTTCCCACATCTGGCACTTGGGTTAATATCCCAGTACTGACACTGTAATGCAGCATGAGAGGGGTGCTGCATTTTCTGAGGTGCCATCTTTCGGATGAGACGTTAAACCGAGGTCCCATCTACCTGGATTGGTGGTAGTTCAGGTGGATGTTAAAGATCCCATGGCACTTATCGAAAAGAGTAGGGGAATTTCCCCGGTGTCCTGGCCAAATTTCCCTCATTCACTAAAAATACCACCAACAGCTTAATCTGGTTCAAGGTCAGTTGGCATTCATCTGTATCCCCTTCCCCCGGGTCGTGCCTGAAAATAGGCAGGATTTGTCTAGTGCACTTACCCGGTCAACAAAAGCTAAAATAAAATTAAAAAAAAATAAAGATTTGGGTTCATTCCCAAACCTGGGCTGCCAGTTTCCAAGCATGCATATGTGCTTGATAGTAAAGGCTAAGGAGAGATAATACATAACTAATGTGAAATATAACCTGAATTGTGTCCGAATACTGTGTTCTGTAAATCTCCTTGAGGTGCCTGTAGCTCTTAAAGAGGAACCGTCAGTACTAAGAGGCTGTGAGGTCGGGTCCAATTTGCAATTTGTGTGCACACTTTTTTTTCGCTTATTGTTTACTGCAGTATATTAGATTGTATCTGGCTCATCCTGCTGAATTCCACCCCAATATTTGCTGTAACCATGAATCCCAGAATCCCCTGCAGCTGACTTTAGAGCTGGGCTGCAGCCATGAAAGATTCAACAGCTTGAAGTACACATTAGAGTTTTATAAGATCTGTCCTTTTGTAAATAACGGTACTGCTGTGAAATAAACAGCAATTCCTGAGTATTACATTAAGATTTTAATAATTTCAACAAAAGTTTTAAATAATACTTTAAAAAAAGTTTAGGATAATTGCTTTGTACATTGTTGTAAGTATTATTTTAAACATTAATATCCATGGAATCATTAAATGGTTAATGTAACACCAGGACATTGCTATCTCACAGTAGTAGCAGATTTACATAATCACTTCGACTACACTTCCTGTTATAGATCGAGGGAGCACTCCCGACCAGTTGGAAAGCTCCTTTCCTCTGTGAGTTAGGCACTCTTATTCTGTGAAGAGCGTCTCATGTGCAGATGCCCTGGAAATCGGCATGTTCTGGGAAGTTTAAAAAAATATATATTATTGATTGCTCTCAATCAATAATGTATTAATACGCCCCCATCGCCACTTGTTGCTGAAAACGAGTGGTTTCATTTGCCTTCAGATTGAGCCAGAACAGCTCAGCTTCACTGTTCTCACTCAGCTTCGCTTCTCTGTTCTCACTCAGCTGAAGTCATGTGAAACCATTCATTTTCAGGAACAAGTGGCTCTGGAGGACGTATTAATACATATAAGGCTTTACTGTTACTCTATCAGTCACTGGCTATCGTTCATATTTGGAGACACTATTCTGTAGTAAATGGAAGAAACATTGCTATTAACACAAGCATTTGGGTCAACACCAGCACTATCTGCATGTAAATAGCCTCTCAGCAATAAAGCAAAATGCTGCCCAGTGGAATTGTTATTTTTTAAACCAACACTACCGATGTTGTGGAGGAGTGGGAGGAAAAGAAAGCTTCTGAGCAGTACTTCGGCACAGCCGGTGTTAGTGGGAGCAAAAGTGTGAGCCATGGACAGTATTTTGATGCTGCATGTGACTGGTAGAACCAGGACAGGGAGAGAAACATGAAGCCAAATGGTATTTAGGAGCAATACGTGATGGGGAGAGCAAGAGACAGAGAAAGAGAGAGAGACAAATGCCCAGTAGCCTTTGGGCAATGCTTGTGTCAGAGGGAGCAGGAGGGAGAGAGAGAGTCTACAATGAATATCTGATATAGTTATTAAAAGTCTAGAAGAAGTCTATTCTCATAGAAAGGTATGAATCGGGATTATCTTCAAACAGAAAAAAGTGGGTTTATGTGTTCAATATAGAATGAGTAGCTGGCTAGCAAAAAATAAATGCCATCTTGGATTGGTACCCTATTTATTTATATTAGCTGACCCTTATAGGAGGAAATTGTTTACTAGATTCAGATTTGTATATTATGATTGTCAAATACTAAGAAAGGCATGGAAGATAAATCACTCCAAAGGATTATGCAAATGGGGATTGGGAACTAATGATCTAACACATTTAGTTGTACTGTGCCCATTGTTCTCAAAGTATAGAGACACATTTCTGGGTGATATATTTGCTTCTATATATAGAACTGGAACCCAATAATGTTGTCCCACATCTTTTTAAATCAAAAACAGCTGAGGTCCTGGAGTCTGTGGTCTCTCCTCTGAAACCTTTAAATATGTAAAGGGGCTCAATAAAGTGGGTCAAGGGGGTCTGCTGAGGAGGAAGGAAGGAGGGAGCCAGAACTAGAGGGCAAAGCCTCAGATTGCAAGAAAATAGGTTTGGGGCAATGTGCAGGGGCACTTCTTCATAAAGAGAGCGGTGGAGCCCTGGAACAGACTGCTGGATAGAGTAGTGGGGGCTAAGATGGTGGAGAAATTTAAGAGGGTATGGGACAAACATATGGGACTGAGTTTTAGGGGTAGGTGGGGGCAGGCAGGAAGGGGGATGTGTGAAAGGGGAGGGTTGGGTAGACTAGATGGGCCAGAAGGGTCCTTTTCTGTTGTCAAATTTCTATGATTCTATGATTAATGTAATTAAAATAAAAAATTGCATATTATTCAGAATAAATACATATTTTATAGTAGGCAAGTTTTTAACATATATCCTATTACCAGAATGTACAAATTTGAATAATGAAAGAAGTATTTTAATGTTGCACTACTGCAGGCAAAGAAAGAGGGAGGAGGAGCTGTCAAGCAGCATTTGGGCACTGCTGGTTTGGTGGCTGAGTGGCAAGGAAAGAGTCACTGAGTGGCAGTTTGGCATTGCTGGTATTGGAAGACACAGAAGGGAGGGAGGGAGGGAGAGAGAGAGAGAGAGAGAGAAAGAGATGGAGAGGGAGAAATGGAGATAGAGAGAGAGAGAAACAGAGAGAGAGAGAGAGAGAGACACCAAGCAGTATGCTGGCAGTAGTGGTGTTCAGCTGGGGGGGGAGCAGGATGGAGACAGAGCCACCAAGAAGCATTTTTGCACTGCCAGTGTTTTGGGGAGGTGAGAGGGAGACAGTCATCATGTGTCATTTCAACATTTCCAGTGTTACGTGGAATTGGGAGGGGGAGAGAACTGCCAAACAGCTTGTTGGGGCTGCTAGTGTTACATGGGGAGGCAGGAGGCTGAGGCCTCTGAGTCGTATTACAGCACTGCTGGTGTAGGGAGGAGCAGACTGGAGAGACAGCCTGTGCACAGCAACTGAGGAAACAACAAGCACTGCTGGTGCTTGGAAAGCAAGGAAGGCAAGCGAGAGCCACAGAAGTACTGCTGAGTGGTTAAGTGGAACTGTTGCAACAGGTGAAGTCCCCACCATAGATGGAAGAGCTACACAAGACAAGGTGAAATTTTGGTCTGTATTTTGCAGTTGTGTGACTGTACAAAGTCAACTGGAGAGTGTAGAGAAATCTCGTGGAGTCTGGAGATTGTAGGCTTATGATCAGTTAGTGTCTGTTAAGCCTCTGAAAGTCCCAAACTGTGAAACCAGTATGTCTGCTATGTCTTAAGCAAGCAAACACAAAAATTAAGTGAATATCTTATTTAAAATGGCATAGAGTGCATATAAGATACAGTATATGAGAGCGGCAACCTGGCCCTGTTAATGCTAATATGACTACTCCATCCAAACTCTAACAATAGTGGGTGACAGATCCAAGATGGATCCATGTGAAAAAACCTCAACCCTGTATATTTTACATTGCTTGTTGGAATACTATTTTAATACAGTAACACAAGACATTGGGAAATCCACATATATGCTAAAGGCCTGAGTACATAAATATTATTGGTACTGCATTCCTATGACCGACTAGATGTTTCTGTTTACCAGTGTGGTACAGAGGTAGCTGCTGACATCCGTAATGATATCTATAATTATTAGTTATAGCTGGCCATGGGTCAGAGCAAAGAACATAGCTGGATATGGCGGAATGTTGTCACGGACAGCCACTGCAAAAACTGCCGATTTGTATTAAATCAGAAAGCTGCTTTGAAATTTATCAGAGATGAGTGCAATAACCCCGAATTACATGAAGATAAATGAAATAGCCAGTGTGTTATTGTGGAACTGTATTATCATATTCATGGATGTGAGAGAGGGTAACGGCTTTAGATGTTAGCACTTTGATTTTGTTTGCACTGTTTGTTTTATTTTAGAAATTAAGATAATCTTAGCAAATTTACCAAATATACCTTTGTATATGCCATTGTTTGTACCAGGCATGGAACCTTTGTAAATCAGCTACTAAATCAAAGGTTATTGTAATTAGAGACATTAAATAAAATAAATAAAAAAAATGTTTTCCTCATGTGTATGCTCTTCTTTTGTAAATAAAGTTGTCAGTGTGGCTCTACAATTGCTCTTTTCTTCTTTATCAGTAGGGCTGCCTGAATTTGATTCTTGTTTTTTATAATTCTGATGGAATATATTGGTTTTTATTTTTCAGCCTTTTTCCCAAGCTTTATCGATTTAAATTTTCATAGTTGCATGAAATTATGGGATTTCAAGCATTTATTTCGATTTATATAGCTTTAATGTTTACAGTTGCTGTTAATGATAGTAAACGCTGAGGATTTACAAACTAATAAAAACACATTGTTATCATCACGTGTCAAAATAGCAATATATCTTGTTTTGTCTATCTGTAAATTTAAATTATTATTGATGGAAATATTTTTCCATCGGTTTGTGTGCGTGTAGTGAAATCAACATTTATCGACATTTACCTATTTAAATCTAATCCTGGCAAGCCTATTTATCAGTCATTCTTGGTTTGCAATACCACATCCTACTTCTGTGAAAGACTGAATATATCATAATTATAGAAAACTACAACAAGCATTTGTCAATGCCGGACGTTGGCTTGCAGGTATTTGCAGTGGTGTTTGTCACGTATGGTGCTTTACCCTAATGCCCTGTGCGATTGCTGTTATTTGCACTACAAATTTTCAGCATGACCTTTTTGTTACCCCCACCTCATAAAGGCATTTGAGACCTCTGCTTATGAACAGTACCACTGTTATTTTGTTAATCTGTCCTGAACGTTGATTTCCCACAGCGACCACATCATTCTGCTCCACATGTGCAAAAACACAGTTTGGGCAGGATGTAAAAAATGACAGCTGTAGCATTCACAGGGAGGTGTGAAGGGATGGCAATATTGAACATCTGGAGTGAAAATACAACAATTTCTCGAACTTACAAGCGTACATGGAAACTGTGCAATGAACGCTCATGACACAGTCATTTTGTGGACTTTTGTCACCAAATTTTCAACATAGGCATTTTGGGGCCTCTGTTCATGAACAGTGTCACTGTGATTTTCATAATCTGTCCTGAGCATTTATTTCTCACTTTGACCACACCATTGTGTGCTGGATGTGCAAAAACACATTTCAGCCAGGATGTGAAAAATGTCAGCTGTACTGTTCATAAGGAGGTGTGAAAAAATGCCAGTGATGAAAATCTGGAGTGAAAATATTTCAAATTCTCGAAGTTATGAGTGTGCGTGGAAACTGCGCAATGCACGCTCATAACACAGTCATTTTTTGACATTTTTTCACCAAATTTGCAACATAGGCTTTTGGGAGCCCACCTCATTAACAGTGACACTGTTGTTTAGTTAATCAATCCCAAAAGGTGATTTTGTGCAGTGACCATGAAATCACCTTTGGGGACCGAATAACTCACATGACAGTAACTGAATTCATGAGGGGTCCCAAGAACCCTTGTTGAAAATGTGGTGCCAAAATTTGCAAAATGCCCGAGATACCACCTAAGTTGAAAAAAAAAACATTTATGCCATTATACAGCTTACCGTCATTTCTTCAGTTTGCATTCAGCTTTCAAGAGTGCAGACGTGTTCCCACTCCACTGAAGATCATTGCACCAGGCTCCGGAGGTAAGTATTGGGTGAGGGGGAGGTGGGGTATGCAGAGGGTGGGTGTGGGTTTGGGGAGAGGGCACAAGACACAGCGAGGGACAGTTTTATGTTTTCACAGGTTTTAAAAAAATAAAAGATGTTGCGGGACAGTTTTCCCATTTACAGGGACAATGGGCATGCTGGGGAGGGCTTTCAGCATGCCACCTGGGTGTTTGTTGGGGGGTTGCTGGAGAAAATGGGGACTGGGTACTCTGTCTGCACATACAATGTGTTTGGTGGGGGCAATAACAAGGGAGCAGGGTAGATGGCAGCAGAGGGAGGAAGTGGGAGGAATTTTATTAGCAGCCAGAGGGAAAAGGGTGACGTCAATATGTTAAATACACACACATTACCACCTGACTGCGAGTGGTGCTTTTCTTTTAACTGAAGACCACTGCAGCCAAACTGCTGTCATAGACAGCTCATGCATCCATTGTGCAGTAGGGTTGCACACGCTACACTGAGCACTGCATTGGACAGGAGGGTCACACATCTTCAAAAAGTCGATTGTCCCAAAACGTTCTTTGCACACCGATGCAAGCGAATGCAAAATAAACAAGCATTTGTCAATGCCGAATGTTGCTTGCTTCTATGTGCTGTTTAGGTATTTGGAAGTCATTGGAGTGCAAATATTGAAAATTCGCGAACTTACGAGCGTGCGTAGGAACTGCGCAACGCACGCTCGTAAAACAGTCATTTTTAGGAATTTTTTCACAAATTTTCAACATAGCCATTTTAAGACCTCTGCTCATGAACAGTGTCACTGTGACTTTCTTAATGTGTCCCATACATTGAGTTCGTGCACCGACTGCACCATTGTGCGCTACATGGTCGGAAACACATTTTGGGCAGGATGTGAAAAATGACAGCTATACTGCTCATAAGGAGGTGTGGTAAAATGGCAATGTTGAAATTCTGGAGTAAAAATATTGAAAATTCACAAACTAACGAGCCTGCGTAGAAACTGCGCAACACACACTCGTAAAACGGTCATTTTAAGGAATTGTTCCACCAAATTTTCAAAATAGACTTTTTGAGAGCCCACCCTATGAACGCTGGCAGTGTCATTTCATTAATCAAGCCCAAAAGGTGATTTCGCACAGTGACTGCGAAATCACCCTTCGGGCCCGAATAACGCCATGACAGTGACATCATTCATGAGAAGGGGTCCCAAAACCCCCATGTTGAAAATTTGGTGCAAAAATTCCAAAGCCTGAGATATGCAACAAAGTTGAAAAAACCCCATCTAGCCCATTATACAGCTTACTGGCATTTCCTCAGTTCGCAGTGACTTTGAAGGTGCAGAGCGTGTTCAGTCAGCGAAGATCGTGGCGCGAGCTCGAGAGGAGGTAAGTATGGGGTGGGGGTGTGGGGATGCAGGGTGTGCAGTGGGTGGAGTGCGGGTTGTGGGAGGGGATGGGGAGACAGCGATGGAACGCTTTTCTTATTTACAGGTTTTTTTTGTATTCAGACGCTTGGACATTTGCCACGCTGGGGTGGGCTCCCAGCGTGGCAGCAGAAAAACTGTTTGGGGGACGTGGAGCCGGCCGGGGATTGGGCACTCCGTCGGCTAAAACTAGTTTGCCACGCTGGGGTGGGCTCCCAGCGTGGCACCAAAGCTTTGGGGGCGTGAGGCGCTGCCAGCACACAGCGGTGTGAGCTGGATGTTTGCCATGCTGGGGTGGGCTCCCAGCATGGCAGCAAGAAAAGCTGTTTGGGGGGCGATGGGCCGGCCGGGAGATTGGGCACCCCTGTCAGCCAAAACAAGATTTGCCACGCTGGGGTGGGCTCCCAGCGTGGCACCAAAACTTTGGGAGGGGGCGTGAGGCGCTGCCAGCACACAGCGGAGGTTTTCTTTGAAGTGAAGACCACCGCTGTCTTACACAGCACCTGCATCCATTGGTGCAGGACCGCCACGCCTGCTCAACGGAGCAACGGATTGCACAGGACAGTCACACCTCCAAACTGTCCTATTCTCCCAAGACGCTCCTTGCGCATGCGCGCAAGCGAACTTAAAAATGTGCATAGAGTGTGCATAATACATTACAGTGAAATGACACATTCAATACACTAGTCTCCATAATCTAGGACATGGGGAGATGTTAGCCCATTGAAACCCATTATGTATTTTATAAATATGATTCTGTTTAAATTTTATCAAGTTTGAACAACTCTGTGGTGCTGAGCAGTGAGTGGGGTGATTGACCATTCTGGTGAACCAGCTTTATGCCTGAATTGTGAGATGACAGGTGTAGGGCTGACAGGGTGGTGATGCAGTGCTGAATATATGTACGTGCCTTCTAAGCACAACAGCCATATCCAATCCCTCTACCGACACTTGCCTGCACTCAGCAAAGCTGAACCCCAATGCTGATGCTCTGGCAAGAATCTTGTCTCCTCTCCTCCCCCTTGAAACTAGACCATGGTAAAAGGAGGTGGCTTCCCAGAGCAATAGGCTCATTGAGCCTTGCAATGGAAGGTGGTCCCAAACTGAATAAGAGAAGTCCATGAGTGGATTAACAAGAGGAACAGTGAGACCCAAGCTAAGTGCAATGCAGTCACCGGAAGACAGTAAAAATATATGCATAGGTATTCTTTACATATGGTTTCCATTTATTTATAATACAAAATAGGTTTTAGTGCTGTAGGGATCAGTCTTGGGACCTGTTCTCTTGAACATTTTCGTTTTTGATACTGGGGTGGGGCTCCAACGGAAGATCTATGGAAAAATGGACAGTAAGGAAGTGATAAGAGCTACAAGGGGGGGATAATGGAAATGCTTGAGACATGGTCAGGGCCCTGTATTTTCTGTGATTCTGCGGTTGCAGCAACTGCTGCAGAAACATGGTCTTGCTGCAGAAACAAGCCTCTCCTGCAGAAACAGCATTTTCTAGTGCAGTAAAAATGGCTATCACCTCTGAAAACCCCAACTAAATAGCTAAAATGATTGTGAGCAAGCTTAAAATGGCATTGGTGTGAGTTGGCAGTTCCATTATACATCCACCCGCCCCAGTTGCAGTAGTCAGTGGGACCACCACTTTCCAATCCACTGGCAGTCAGCCCTGAAGCGTATGACCATTATGGCTTTCTACAAACATAACAATGAGGGAACTTCAGGGAATCTATTTCATGAGAAAGAATGGTGGTTCTGTTTGCCAATTGCCGAACTGTGGAATGAAAAACGTATTAGTAATTATTGCAGATAAAAAGAGGAGGCTTTCTAGACCTTTGTCTAATGTAAAATGGCCCAGCTACTATCTAGCCTTGAAGTAAATCCTTATAGAGTGGGAGAGAAGAAGATATGGAAGCCAGGTGACATTGATACAACACCACTGGTGTTGAACTGCACAAGCAGGAGGAAGCAACTAGAGCAGCATTACAGCAGAAACCATCAGCACCAGGCGTCAAGCAAGTGGGTGGGAGGAGCCATTGGAGCAGCAATGTTTTTTATTTATTTATTTATATTTACTCTACTTTTTTCTGGCAAGGCCTCCCATCGAGGTTTGCCTTGGTCACAGCCCCGGACTCCCAACTACCGTCAACTCCTGGCATTCTCCCGATCATCTCTGGCTTGCCCCTGGAGGGCAGGGCTGCGGCACTGGTTCCCTGTTCCCAGTACCGCAGAACCAGTATCTAGTTGGGAGAGCAGGCGATGGTAGCTAATCGAGGGCTTCATATAGACGGAGGCCCCACCTATTTTTACTTCCTCTGTAAGCAGGGGCTGGGACGTGCAATGTCAGCCAGCATCCGCCCCACCCCTGAATTGGTTGATTAGGCGCCGGGCATAGTGGTGAACCCAGTCTCTGCCGGGCGTCGCCACTGCACCAAGCATGCAGTCCCTCCTCCCCCCCTGGAGAAGGAGAGCAGTCCAAGGATGCGCAATCCTTCTCCCCCCGGCCAGCCCTCCAATGACCCCGATCCGTTCCTGAACCCAGGTCGCAAGCGTCACAAGTGGAAATCCAACCACTGCACTGACAGGCAGACGGAGCAGCACTGTTTTGCAACCAGGCAATACTGGTCTTCAAGCAACTGGCCAGGCAAGAAATTCCCAGGAGCACAGCTGTGGTAAAGCAGCACTTGGCAGGTGGAAAGAACCATAGGACAATAAAACAGACTGCAGTAAAAAAAAGAAATAACCTTTCAATTCTCCCATACCCTACATCCAGTCCAAATCATGATGCCACAATTGATTTGCCTGTGCATCCACAAAACTGCCCCAGTCTGCCTTTTCCTAAGCATTCATTCTGGGTAACTAGATTTTATTTTGGGGCTCATTTGAGTGGCCAGAGAGTGTAAAGCCAACCACAGAATTGCCACAGAATCACTACAGAATTGCTTATTGCCTGGCCACAGAAAGCATGAGGTGCTGTCGCAGAATGTAGGTCCAGTTTGCTGCAGTGAACATGGGGCCCTAGACATGGTCATGGGCATTGCAGCTGACATTCAATGCACGTAGGAGCAAAAAATATGAATTCAGGATGGGGAGGTAATAGTGTAGAGAAGGACTGAGGAGAGGGACCTGGGGATATCAGGCAATTATCAATTATCAGCACAGTGGTTAACTGAGTGGCATGGAGGGCTGAGGTGCTAGTGCCTTACCTCCTGCCACATTGGTGACCCAGGTTCAGTTGCGAGCACGAGTTCCTAAGGGTTTGCTAGGGAGGGAAAAGATTGAGTGCCCGATGGCTGCTCTCTTTACCTGGGGGGGAGAGACCTGCATGCTCTGCTGAATGCCTGCCACCTAGTGGAGGTCAGGTTGTAGTGCAGGTCTAGGAGGGCAGAGGAAGGGAGGGAATCCGGGACATGTGAGTGCCTTCATAAACATGTGTCTGTGCACACCCAAGCATGGGGAACAGGGAGAAAACTGAAAAAGCCTGTGTCTCCCTCCCCCCTTCTTCGTATGTGATGGCCATTGGGAGACTCCCAGGTCTTTCATCTGAATGGATCCCAGCTGGTGTGACAGCAGAGGGAGCAGTCAATGGGACTGGGGATACCCTCAGTACAGGGCCTGATGACAGGAGCAGGAGATGGCAGACATGCTAGCAAAAAGCAATATGACAAAAAAGAAATTATCAGCACAGTGCAGCATGGCAGCCAGGATGTCCCCTGAGGAAGCCTGTGTGGCAAAGTGCTGGGGTTTTTGGTGGCTGGCTTGTTGGACTGGGGTATGTTTTTTGGAGCTAGCTTTTATACTTGAGTAAACTGCAAAAATAAAAATACATTTCACTTTAAAATACATCAGGAGATCTTTTTTGTGGCGCAGTAAAGCACAGTTTGGCTATTAGATTTGACCCAGTTCCTCCCCTTTCATTTGTGTTGTTTATTCACAGAGGGTTACCTATTCATTAATACATGTTTGCCAATCAGATTCACATTTTGTTTTACAGTTTCTGAACTACCAAAATGGAGGTTTGGGGGGGGTAAGGCACTGTGGAAGGAAGGATGTAGAGCTTAGCTACTGAGATTAGGAGACTTTGTTGGGGAGAACAAGTCCTGTGACTGCTGATGGCCACTTGTGAGGCTGCAACCCACTATAAATCTCCCAGAAGTCCAAGCAACCCCAAAGCATGGGCAAACCCAAAGCATGAGTGCCGCAAAACCACAGTGTGGCATCTGAGATCATCAGAAAGATGTCCGCAAGGAGGTCCGCAGGCCACATTCCCCAGCTGAGGCCAGAGGGGGTAAGGGCACTTGGTAGCATGTAGGCAGAGACAGGGAGTTGCAGCTGACCCCTATCTGGGGTCAACTTACAGAGGGAGTAGTAAAAGATAATTTAACAGGGAATGCAACTGGTCCCTATCTTCGGTCGGTATACAGATTAGTTTTGGGATTGTAGCTTTTCAGCCATCCCAGTCTAGGATAGAGTACTTGGTAAGCAAACAACCAGAGAAAGGTGTTGCAGCTTTTGTCTAGGAAGGATAGAGTACTTGGTAAGCAGACAACCAGAGAAAGGGATTGCAGCTTTTTTTTTTCACCTTCCCTTGCTCCAGGTTGGCCATTCCTTCGGGCTGCCTAGGTCCCCATTGGCGCTTCTGCCCCAATGCCAGCCACCATCACCACCTCATATTTGCAGCCCCCAGGTAACACAGATGTAATCTTTTGCTAGGTGGGTGCCTCCCCTCCGATGGAGATAGGCACCAGTAGGGTCCAGCCAACACATGTCACTTGACCCAGGTGCTGCTGAGGTGGATCTGGGCTGCATCGGGGGCTCTGCGGCAATGGGAGCCGGTGACCATCATTCAGTTGGCCATGGAGCACTTTTCAGCTTTGCTCCCTGATGGCGTGGTGTGCTACGATGTCAAGGCATAAGCCAACGTTCCCCACACCCCCCCCCTTAGCTAGTGGGACCCCAGCGTGTTGCCATAACCTGAGCCTCCGCCAGGAGTCGGCAAGCACCAGGTCCCCAATCCACCTTCCCCCCAAGAGAAGGCGAGCAGTCTCTGGATGCTCTAGCCTTCTCTTCCTGGCCTGCCCTCCAGAGCCACGAATCCTTTCCCGAACCCAGGTCACTGGCATCACAAGCAGAAATCTAACTGCTGTGTCAGCAGGCCAGATATGGGTCACAGCTTTTGAGCCATCCCCACCTGGGTCAATGTACTAGGATAAATTGAGGGATTTCATGGGGGTTAGCAGCGTAACCTTATATAGGGTAAAACCCCAGGGGTAGAAAGGACAGTAGAGTTACACTGTCAGGAAAGAAGTACACTACATAATGTGGAGAGGGGGATTGTCAATGGGGAGAGAGGTTGGGGAGAGTAGTGTGTTGCAGGGGATGTGGGGCAGCAGTTTTCATAGGAACTATGTGAGAGGTTGGGGGATGGCTGGTTTGCAAGAGCCTAGAGCAGCTAAAGGTGGAAATATGGCAGCTTAGATGGTAGTTAGAAAGATCAGTTAGAAAGGGGAAACCTAAATGGGGTGTGGGTGAAGAGGGGAAGGGTGGCTGGAGGTGGGGGTCGGGGTTGGAGCCCAGACTGAGTGGGGAGTCTGCAAGGGAAGAAGGAATGGAGGGGGGTCTAATGTAAGCTCCACGAGCTCCTCTTCCACAGATGGAGAGGAGGCCTGTGAAGAGGGGTGGTCATTAGAGGAAGAGGGGTGACAATAATGGGTGGAAAACCAGTGAGTGCACCCCAAAGGGTGTCGATGTGGAATAGATTCCTTCCACTGATGAGAGAAGGTACTGGAGAGAATAGCAAGGGTGGATGGGAAGGCAGCAACGGGGGAGGAATTTCAATACTAGGGAAGGTGTACACAAGGCAGTGGTCATTGGGAAGGGTGGGGGAGTGAGCAGAGATGGTTGGATAGGGAGGGGTTGGGGGCAAGCAAGGAAAGGGCCAAGTGCAGGAGAGCAGAATGGGAAAGCTGGGGGGAGGGTGATGCAAGGGGGATGCAGGTGGACATATTGAGGGGCAGACAGGAGGAAGGGGAGGAAGGGTCAGAAAAAGAAAGACAGACATGTTATGATGAGGACGGGGAACTAATGAGTCAGGAGGGGAAAGGAGAGTTGTGATCCTGGGTGACTCCATTGTTAATGTAGTGAGATGGGGAACATGAGTGCTAAAATGAATCACAGAAGAGTGCATTGTATGTCAGAGCTGACCGCATGGAGGGTAGGGCCAAGAATAGCCAAGATTAGGAACTGGGGGGAGAGCCATAGCTCATTGCTCACCTAGGAACAAATAACTTGGTGGACAGTAAGGTGTGTGTGTTCAGGGCAAGTTCAAGGAAATGGATCAGATCTGCAGGAAGGTGGGGAGGTTGGTAGCCTTTTCAGAAGTACCACCAGTGCCAAGGGCCAGTACTGCAATGAAAGGTAGGATAGAAGAATTTATTACATGGGTAGAAAGAATGCTTGCTCCTGACTGGCCAAGAGCAGCTTTCAGCTGGGCCGTTATTACAGCACAATGGCCCAGCTAAAAGTAATATGTTTAAAAAAGGCATAACATTTACTAGAAATGACCCATTTCATAATCGCAATATGGCACTCCAGGGGGTGTGTTATGGTGGACTGACGGCCCTTCTCAGGTGGTGAAGCACTCTGTTTCGTCTCATGCTTCAATCCACCTGAGGTGGGCCATTATCCCACCATAACACACCCCCTGTCATGCCTTACTGCTTCAGTAATGTCTGGCTCAGAGGGTGGTGTAAACAGAAGAGGTATGGACTAATTGGTGATTAGGGGGATGCATGGGGCAACAAAGACCTTTATGCACTGGATAGGCTGCACCTTAATAGGGAGAGTGCAAGGATTTGCTAAAAGTCAGATTCCGTGAGTATACAAGCAAATAACTAAATTTAAACTGATGGGGAACATTAAGGGTCAGAATAACCATTGTTACCTGGAGAAGGAGGCTGTCAGGCCTCCCCCCAACCAGGACAAGCAGAGGAAGGGGAAGACAGGAGGCAAGAAAAGAAGAGCAGGGGTGAGATCAGAGGTATGGGAAGGTGGGCGAGCAGTACAGGGGTGAAGGGGGACTCATGTCAAGGTGGAGGTGGGGCTTCTGAATGCATTGACCTTAGAGAACAAAATGGCTGAGCTGCATTCACTGATAACAGAAGGAGAGGTAGACGTGGTTGCCATCACAGAGACATGGGCCACAACTAATCATGGCTATGACCACTCCATCCCAGGGTACATGCTGTAGAGGACAGATAGGGAGTAGGTGGGGTGGGAGTTTATTTCCCTGAGCACATGCTGTGAGACTGGCATTAAGGCTGGTGAGACATTATTGTCTAGGGAGCTTAGCGAGGTGGCCAGTATGCATTTGTAATACTGTGTGAGGGTGAAGGAATTAGTTGTACTAAGGAGGAGGAGGCAGATGGAAAGAAGGGCAGAGTTGCTCTGAATACAGGTGTAGTCTTCAAAAGGCAAGAAGATAAGGATAGGGATAGTATACCAACCACTGTATCAGGAAGAGGATTTGGACAGGGAGCTGGGGTCCAAAACAGTAGAAAAGGCTGACAATGGGGAAGTGGTGATCATGGCAGACTTCAATCTAACGGTAGTGGGTTGCAGATCCCTGCTATCACATTTACAAGGTCGCAGATGCATTCCAGAGTGGGTTTCTAATAATGTGTCATAGAACCCACCAAGAAAGGGGGCTGTATTGGATGTGGTTCTGACCAATGGTGCACATATTATCCAGGATATAATGATAAAAGCTCCTCTGGTAGGCAATGACCGCAACACTGTGTGGTTCCACCTGGAGGTGGACAAGAAGAGATCAGAACTAAGACAAGTGTTGGACTTCAAGAGGGTGGACTACAGAAGGGTGGGGACCATACTGGAGGGGCACCTCACTGAGATCAAGGATGTGCTTTCATTAAGGAGCGGCTGCTGGCAGCCACTAATGAGCATGTTAAACTGAAAAGCTAAAAAATCAGAGCTAAAAAGCCCAGCTGGTGTGACAGGGATAAAGCCCACATGGCAAGGGACAAAAAGGTAGCCTTTTAAAAGTAAAAGAATATAGAAGGATGAGGATAGGAAGGGGTACAGCAATAGAGCAAGAGAGGTGAGCAAGACAGTAAGATTGGCCAAGATTGGCCAAGGCTAACAAAAAGCTGCTTGGAAACACAGAAACATAGACAATGATGGCAGAAAAAGACAAGTAGTCCATCCATTCTACCCGAGTTTCCTATCAAGCCCTGGGACTTATTGTTCCTCCAGGGTCTTAACCCTCCCCATTCTCTCTCCCACTACCCTCCCTGATTCTGTTGCCCCAAACAACCACTATACCCTTCAGTCTGTCCCAACCATGCTTGAAACCACAAACAGTTTTTGCACCCTACCACCTTGGCTGACAAATTGCTCCTTGGCTCCACCACCCATTCTGTAAATATTACTTTCTCACGTCCCTCCTAAACCTCACAGCTATTAGTTTCAACTTGTGATCACATACATAGATGTCATCAGTAGATAAGGGCCTTGTGGCCATCCAGTCTGCCTTATCCCTCTTTCTAATGCTTAAGGTATCCTAGATGCTACAAGCCCCCTCCTTCACCCTAGCTTAATAATTCCCATATGCCACATGACCAAGAGTTCATATTTAAGCTAAATACTTCCCCACCATTCATATTGTTAATTCCTTTCAGGAACTTGAAACTCTGTATCATATCTCCCCTCTCCGTTCTGGTCATCAGTGAGAACATGTTCAATACCTTGAGGCCCACCTCATGGGATCTGCCTTGCTGGCTCTGAATCACTTTTGTTACTCTGTATTCCTCTAACCCCTCTGCCCTCACCCATTACCCCCCCCCACACACAACCTCCCCCCTCCCCTGGAGAGTACCAACTAAAATTAGTCTAATTGATAAAGAAAACAAAGAAGTATATCACCAACATACAGCATACAGAAGAGGAAAAGAAAGAAAAAGGAAAAAAAAGGGGGGAGGAGACATAGTAAATCTGACAATTAGAGCAAATATAAAGCATACAGTTTGCCCCATTTTTTGTTAAAAGCTTTCTTATGGCTACAAGAGCTCGCCACCAGTTATTCAGTCTGGAAGAAGGATGTTATATCATTTAGCCATTCAGTGTATGATATAGTCAGTTGGTCCATCCACTGCTTAAGGACCAGCTTCTTAACCACAATTGAAATTAAAGCCATGTGAAATCTACGTTTTTGAACAGCAATGTTAGAGAACATACCCAAGATACATATCTCTATGGTAGAGAGATACTCCAAACCTAATAGAGGATCAAGTTTAAACTTAATTGTTTGCCATAAAGGGGCTACTTTTTCACATTATCTAAATAAATGTATTAAATTCCCTTCATCTTTACTGCTCCTGCTACAGATGGGGGCTGGAAGTCTGCCCAATTTAGCAAGCTTGACTGGTGTATAATACATATTGTTTAAAATGTGATATTAGGTGAGTCTGAGTCTATCCTGGGTATGATATTTGTGAAGATCTTCCCAGATTTGCCCCCATATGGGGTTGGTATTTGGTAAAAGAGAAGACCAAACTTTGGAACCAGATAAGGGCTCTGGAAACTTGAGATCCAGAAGGTATGAGTATATCTTGGAGACCCCATGTGGTTTGTTAGCAAACTCTTGAACCTGATCTAGAATGAGCTTAAGCTGGGGTTCTTTAGATACGGTACCAAAAAGAGAACAGATTAAATGTCTCAACTGGAATACTTTCAAAATTTGTTTCTGGGGTATCTTAAATCTGGCCATGAGTTCTGAAGAGGAGAGAAGAGTATTGAGAGAACAAATTTTCTACTAAAGTTCCAAGTAGTTGTGGGAGCCAATCTGAGGAAATCAGTGATCTTCCTATCCTAATATTGGGATTATACAGAAGGGGTTGTCCAAGATCCATTTTAGGAGAGATCTTGAGGTAAGCCCAACACTGGTTCAGTACTTTAAGCGTGATACCAATAACCGAGTTTTGTAAGGAGCATGGTAGTGCTGACTTGGTAATGTGGAAGATAGCAAGCGATGTGAGGTTATGGGACTATATTAGCTATCTTTCAAGTTGAAGCCAGGCTGGTATCTGTTTATCCTCCCTAGTAGAGAGCCATTGGCCCACCTTAACAAGGTGACTGGCCCAATAATACATAAGGAAATTAGGGAGGCGAAGACCACCCATTCCTTTGGGTAAACTAAGTTTAAGAAAGGAACATCTGGGAAGCTTGTCCTGCCAGATAAATTTGGAAATCAATGAGTGGATGTGTTGAAAAAATGAGCTTGGCAGCCACAGATTCAATAGGTTTAAGGGGTAGAAGAGACGGGGCAGAATATTCATTTTAATGGTGCTAATCTGGCCCCATAAAGAAAGAGGGAGTTTTGCCCATCGTTGGAGGTCTTGTTGGATATTTACCAGTAAATCATCAAAGTTAAATTTCTTGAGCAACCCTGGGTCTCTGGAAAGGTATATACCTAGGTATTTAATCAAATGTGGGGACCGTTTAATCCCAAATTGAGTAAAGTCCCCTATGTAGGTGTTATTGTTTAGGGGGAAGATTTCTGTTTTTGATAGGTTCAGCTTGTAATTAGAAAGGAGTCCATATTGTGTGATAGTGTTTAAGGCATGCACCAGAGATGTGTTTGGGTATTCCAGGTGGAGACATATGTTGTCAGCACAAACTGAGAGAGTCAAGATTTGCTGTGAAACCGAGATGCCCTGTATTTGAGAGGAACGTTTGAGGTTGAGAAGAAGAGGCTCTAAGTATAAGTTAAAAAGGAAAGGGAATAGGGGGCAACCCTGTCTGGTGCCTGTATGCAGAGGGAAGCATGAATAAAAAACTCCATTGTAGTAAATTTTTGCTGAAGGAGACATGTAAACCGATTGTATCCACCGGATAAAAGAAATGGGAAATCCCATTTTCTCCAGGGTTAGCCATAGAAACTTCCAACTAACTCTATCAAAGGTCTTTTCGGCATCTAGCGAAATTAAGGCCATAGGGGTCTGAGAAGTTTGGGCTGTATGGAAAATATGTGAGAGAGTTCTAAGATGATCCGCTGACGAGCGGCCCTGTACAAAATCCACTTGCTCAGGACTCAGTAAATTGGACCAAAGCTTTTTAATCCGAAGGGATAGGACTTTAGTTAATACTTTAATATTGCAATTTAAAAGAGAGATTGGATGGTAGCTGGCAGGTTCCGTGTGTGGTTTATCGGACTTAAGAAGTACAATTATCATAGCTTCTAACAATAAAGGATCCAAAGTGTCAGCCTTAAACATTTATTTGTATAAATTGAGAAAAAGGGGGGATAATGCCTTGCAGAAAGTTTTACAGAACTTGGGAGGAGAGCCATCAGGCCCCGGGGCCTTATCGAGTGTAAGCCCCATAATCGCCTCCTCCACCTCCTCCAATGTAATAGGGGAAGATAGATAAGACAGGTGTTGATCTTGTAAACAGGGAAGGCCTAGTTCCTCCAAGTATTTCCTAATGTTTAGGGAAGATGATAGAGAGGTACTTTTGCTGTAGAGTGTACTATAGAAAGTTTCAAATATGTGAGCTATGTCTCTAGGTGAGGTTTTGATAGTACCATCCTGTGATTGTAAAGAGGGAACCAATCTCAAGCTTTCTATTTTACGTGGACGTAGAGCCAGCAATCTACCCGCCTTTTCACCTTGGTCAATATATTTAGATTTGGATTTTAATATGGCATATTCTGCTTTTTCCCTTAATAAGTCCGCGTATTCATTTCTTAAAGTTAATAGGTTGTTCAGGGAGGTAGGTGTAGAAGATGAGGATAAAGAATTTTTGGCATCTCTAATTTGAGCTAATAGAGAAACCACTCTTGCCTCTCTTTGTTTTTTCCTTGTGGATGCTATTTTAATAAATTCCCCGCGGAGGAAACATTTCAGAGTGCACCATATGATGTCTTCTCTGGAGGTAGAACCATTATTAGTGGCCATAAAGCTGGGGATTAGGTTTTTGATAGAGACACTGTATATTCATCTTTAAGAAGCTGAGTATTTAGCCGCCATGCCGAGTCCCTTTGAAAGTCTGGGGCAGGAGAAAGCGACACCCATGCCACCAAGTGGTCTAATAAGATTATTGGTTCAAGGCCTACTTGGAGAAGACTAGATAAGAGAGAGAGGCCGGTTAACACATAGTTTATTCGGGACCAAGATTGATATACATGGGAGAAGAAAGAAAAAAGGCGGTGAGAGGGGTTAAGAAGGCACCAGGGATCACATAAACCAAGATGGCTCATGATATCCGGTAGGGCCCTTTGGGAGGTGGATAAAGGTTTTAGTGGCAAATATGACCTGTCCAAGTCTTGGGACGGTGGAATGTTCCAGTCACCTCCTAAAACTAATGAAGAGGGCAGCAATCTGGCTATCTTATTAGCTAAAACCATTAGAAATCTGGGTCTCCCCCCACTGGACCATAAATGGAGCCAAACACTACTTTAGAGTTGCTAAGGAGGCCTTTCACTAATATGAACCTACCATCTGGATCCATTAGGCTCTCTTCAACTTGGAATGGAATGTGTCCTTTTATCAAGATGGCTACCTCCCAGCTCGATGAGGTCCCACCTGCAGCAAAAATTTGGGAAAACCCTTGTCGACGTAACCAGGTGGCTTCATTGGTTAACAAATGGGTTTCTTGAAGCATTACAATATCTAAATGTAGTAAGACACAGTTTTTAAGTACTTGGTATCTCTTCACTATGTCTCTAACACCTCTGACATTCCATGTGGCAATTTTAAGAGGATTGTTAGCCATTATCCAGTTTTAAAGAGAAAGACACACACAAAAAGCTAACTGAGAAAAATACTTTGAAAAGCACACTCCAAACCATCCCCCTTCCCATCTTCCCCCCAGAAAGGCAGATCCGGCTGTGAGACTGTATCTTCCCCTGATAACATAAACAGTATGAACTCTTAACAGGAATGAAACTAACCATAATGACATGTTTTGAACCTCAATGATAGTTACCCCAGGAGAAACAACCGGTTGAAAGAATACCCCCCTTAACCCCTCCAAAACCACCAATAACTATATACAACAGACCCCCACATAGTATTTGAACAAACCTTTAATCCCCTCGAAAAGTCAGCTGGAGACCAAACCCATTGGCCGCATTTCAGTAGAAATATATCCAGACACAATGATTCCTGTTTTGAATGGGAGATCCAAGATCCAACCTGAAAAAGTGACTACACAGCCACCCCTCAACCTTATAACTCAGGATGCTCCCTTGAAATACGCCATTCCCCCCCACTACCAGTACGTTATGCAGCCCCTTTGAGCCTGCACTGGACTGAAGCATCCCCTTCCCCCCGCCCCTGCCATCCACGTTCCATCAGTAAGGATATACAGTGCCCTGATGGTGATTTTTACTATTGGTGAGAAAAAAGCTGGGAGGAGAGATCAGAGTTTTTGCCTCCCTAAAACAACCATACCCAATTTTTGGTCTGCTAAGGAGGCCCTATCTCAAATATCAGCTCCCACCCGCAGGCATAGATGGGAAGGTTAAATATCAACTTACCTCTTTTAGCTGGCTACTTCAAATAATCATAAACAGGCTCCCCCAGTAAAATTGAAAGTCTTAGAGTGACGGTCTGGCTTGGAACTGATAGCTAACACGCAGCCCCTCGATAGCCCTAGACTTGAAAAACAAGGAAATGAAAGGGGGATATTATTTTGGCAGGACCAGAAGAGGGCCGTTCCAAAAGGTGCATCACGGAAATGCCCTCCCACTGAAGGTTCCTACCTTCACCCTACAGAAGTAGCCGGTAACACCACGAGGAGAAGATTGGGCCTACTAGGTGACATTGAGGCCTACCCAGACTTCCCATCCCTACTATCAAGGGCAAAAACATCCCCCCCAGTGCCAGGTAAAAAGATCCAGCTCATTAACCAACATTAGGAGAGTATTCTCCATTTAAACAAATGAAAACCAAGTTAGTTCTCCACGAAATCAGCCCACTTTGAAAAGATTGGGAAGCTTGTTTGTGAGTTCAGTAGATGCCTGTTCTGGAGAGTCAAAGGCGTGCCAGGTGCCATCGATTGCCACTTGCAGCTTGGCCGGGTACAGCATTTTAAAGCGGATGCCTGCCGCTATCAATTTACTGACAACTGGGTGAAACGCAGACCTTTTTTGGCGAATCTCAAAATGAAGATCTTGTGCTATTCGTATTTTGGAGCTGCCCCAGGTTATTGATTGTAGCTCTTTGGTTTTCGTTAATATGTGTTGTTTTTCCAGGAAGCTGAGGAATTTGATAATGATTGGTTGGGGAGGGGTACCAGGTTGAGGCTTTGGTCTGAGGGAGCGATGAGCTCTTTCGATGTGGTATTGTGGGTTTAGTGGTGAGGGTCCCACAATCTTACTCAGAAATTTCTGCAGGAAAGGAATGATGTTGGCTCCTTCTTCAGCCTCAGGCAGACCAATGATCAGCATGTTGTTTCTCCTGCTTCTCCTCTCCAGGTCCTCTGTTTTAAGTTGGAGTTTGTGCACCTGCTGGTGGAGTTGGACAATCTCGGGGTCGGTTTTGTGTTTCCATCTCTCCAAGGATGTGGTTCAGGCCTCTGAGTCACCCAGTCTAGTCGTAAGACTGTTGAGATCCCACCGGATGGTCTTCAACTCTGTGGAGATATCTGTTAGCGTTTCCCTGAAGGGTAGCATCTCTTGCAGAAAACAATCTTCAGTCAGAGGAACTGCAGAAGGGCTAGAAGCAGTTGTTTTGTCAATGCTTCCAGATCCTTGATTTCTTGACTTTTTGGGAGTTTTCTCCGGGGCGGAGGGCAGAGTGTGTTTTATACTGGCCTGCCGCATTTCAGCCTCCATCACCGCGGTGTAGCTAAATGCAGTGTAAGATCGAGCCAGAAAACAATCGCTGAAGGCAGGAGTGTAGTAGAAGTAAGATTGGTTATAAATCAACATTCAGTCTTTCCAAAAGTTGTGAAAAAAGGACTTTGCAGAGGGCAGTAGGTAGAAGCTCCAGTCTATTGCTGCTTCTAGGTGTTCAGCATCACGTGACTCCGTTTCAGATCTTTAATAATATGTATCTTACTCCAGTTAAACTTTTTGCAATAGGTAGAGCTTCCTCTGCTAATTGTGTTAGATGCCACCTAGTGGAGGACTCCCTTTTACACATTTTCTTGGAATATCCCAAAGTAACCCCTTTGTGGAATCACATCAGACAAAACTCAGATCCTTCGTTGGGTATTGTGGATTTCTTCTTACCAGAGATTTGCCTAATGGGAGATTAAACCAGTATGGAGGTGCGTGAACGCAGATACTATCTGGCCCTAATGGCTATGTCTGTTAAGAAGCTGGTCTTGCGTCACTTGCAAGTCACACACACCCTTACATACACTGAGTGGCTGCAAGAACTTCTCTTTAATTTGAACACTAAGAAGCTGATAGCTAGTATTCATAATTTCCTTCTGAGGTTTGAGAAGACATGGGGCAAAATGGCAACCCTTTACACAATATGGAGAGATTAGGCCTACTCTTTCATATAGTGATAGTGGGTTTTACAGAAGGTTCTGCTGATGCCAGGTGAGGGGGGCAAGGGTGGGTTAGGGTGGGATGGGGATGGTGGGACTTGTATGTAGGTTCACTGTTATTACTTCAGAAGCTGATGTACTCCATTCTAAATGAATAAAGTTGACTTAAAAAAAGAGGGAGGTAATAATCCCTCTTTACAAGACAATGGTTAGGCCCCATCTGGAGTACTGCATGCAGTACTGGAGGCCTCACCTGCACAAGGACATTAACAAAATGGAGGCAGTCCAGAGAAGGCAACCAAAATGATGCATGGTCTGCATCAGAAAACATATGAGGACAGATTAACGGAGCTCAATATGTATACCCAATAGCAAAGGAGGGAGAGAGGTGATATGATCGAAGCATTCAAATATCTTAAGGGCATTAATAAGGTGAAAGAGCCTAACATGTTTCAATATAAGAAAAATAGCAGGACAAGAGGACACAGCATGAGATTAGAGGGAGGCCGATTAAGGGGGAATGTGAGGAAGTTATTTTTCACAGAAAGGGTGGTGGATGCATGGAATGGCCTACCTCAGGAAGTGGTGGATATGAATGCACTGCAGGGCTTCAAACAGGCTTGGGATATGCATCAGGGAGCAATACAGATGAGTATGAATTAATAGGCCATTGACAGAGTAAAGGCCTATGACACATTCATAAGGTAGGAAAAATGGGCAGACTGGATGGGCCTTGTGTTCCATATCTGCCATCAACTTCTATGTTTCCATGGTCTGCAAGGGGCCCATCAGTGTCATGCCAGTCATCAGCCAGCCTAATCATACTGTTCAGGCTTGCTGGGAGGAAACTTTGTGTATTTCAAAGCAGAGAGCTGACCCAATCATAGGTCAGCTCTTTCCTTTGATCTGTATAACCACCACCCAGTTAGCACAGCTGATCTGTCATGATCAGCCTGCTGAGGTTGAATTACACCCTGTTACATGAAAAAACTATCAATGTCTGTTGCTGTCTTGTCCTTACTGTCCCCCACCCAACCCTCCCACTCAGCACCCCACTAAACCCCACCCCACCCCACACAAACATAACACTGGGGTTGCCCAATCTCCCAGTGACACCACCCAAAATAAAGAAAACTGTCCCACATAGTTTTTAAATGCATCCTGCAAAAGAGGAAACCATCCATCAATGTTTGTTGCAGATGCTGCCATAACTGCCACCCCTCCAGTCCAAGCCCAACCCAAACACAAAAACCGCAAGTCTCAGTGCCAAAACTGAAATGGTGTGGACTTTTTTGTTTCATTCAGGTACACATAGTACCCTATTACTGCTGCAAAACTGCAGTAATAGAGGTGTTCTTAGACAGGCATCATGGGAGTTGAGGCAATCTTCATCGAAATGTCAGAAAGTTCGAAGTCAGTTGCTACATCTAAAGTTTGTCCTTCTCCAGAGGAACTGGAGAGTTTATGCAAAGATGGATCCAATGTTTACTCGTATTGAAATCCCAGATTGCTGAGAACACTGTCGGTATAAAAGAGATGAAAAAGAGCATTCTGACTTAAAAAATGAAAATGGACACAACTTTAGCTCTGGCTAAATTTCTTATGTGAGATTCTATTGCCTTGAATCACAAAGTTGAGACTCTTGAATATAATCAAAGAAAACTAAATTTACATTTTGTAGGTATGCCCCTGGTAGAGACATAGATATATTTAGTACCTGGGACTTCATAACTAAAATATAGAGACTCACATATGCCACATATCATCAGAGAAAATAATTTGTGGAAACTCAAACAAGTGACCTGAAGCCCTCCACTATAATAGTTAATTTTGTACTCCTTTTGAGCAAGGAATTAATAGTAAAAGCTGCATGGATTAAGGGGGTATATATGTTTAAAAATCAAAGAAGTTTCATTTACCCCAGAGTTGCACCTATCACTCAACAGAGGTGGCACTGTCTTTTGCAATATCAAGAAGAAACTGAATAACTGGGGGAGGGAGGGGTACCTTTCTATTCTATACTCTTGTAAAGCAAGGATGAAGATGTCTGACCACATCAGGACATTCTTTGATGAAGAACAACTTAAAAAATACATTTAAGAGCAAAATGTGACCAATGCTTCCAAAACAACTTATGATACTGAAGAGGATATTGAGTCCGATACTGGTTCTGGTGAGCATAAAATGGAAACTAGACAAGATTAGCTGCAATATCTGAACTTCTACATATGTCCAGTGATTCTCTGAACTCTGATGACATTGTGAATGTAACACAGTCTGCTGGGTGAAGTGGCTACTAAACCTTCTGGTGCAGCTGAAGAACCGCTATCAGTCTGAAGAGAGATGGTCAGCAACTTGTTTGATTACTAATGCTGTGATAAAATTGTTTATTAAGCACGTTCTGTTTCAATATTAGTGACTTAGCATACAGTATATATTAAGGAATACTAGCTGCATGTCTTAAAATAATCATAGAATAATGTGAACATTAATTAATTTCTTCTTTACATTTGGCCAATAGCAAGCTAACTTAACTTCCACTTTCGTTTTTGGTTTTTTACCGTGCAGTTATTTCATTGTTCTAGCAAAAGTTGCACTTAATTATGAACTGGATTAAAAAAATTGAGGAAGCTGATTGGCTGAGAGGTATTTGAGACAGTGATTATATCCCACTACAGACTCATGGCTTCAAAAAACCTCTGGCCACCAGCCTCCTCACTCCCAACAAATTCCTCCGACCGCAACTTCTCTGATGCTGCCGAGAATCAGAGCCAAGGTACATTTCCACAGCCAGCCTAAAATCCCAGTTTGATCTGGTCTGGTAGCTGCACACCAGGGTTCAACTCGCTGTCGGTAGCAGTGGATGGGTCAGTAGCTCTATTTACGCTGCCTGTCAATTGCTTAAATGTCCCTTTTCTTTATCTTCATATTGCCAGCATCTGTCACTTCACTCTCCAACACACATGCATGCGTGTGTACACATACACACACACTGGCAACACAATGACCATTACTGATGGCCACGCTGAACAAAATTGAAACTTAAAAAAAAAAATTCATCAGCCGCTAACAGCCAATAAAGAGACATGCTACTACCAAAACAACAAACAGGGATAACTTAAACTGAGTGCCAGTCGAAACAGCCCTCTTGGGCTCCAAGAGACCCCACTAAAAGCCAAAGGTCAACAACATCCTGCCCAGTCCAACACCCACTGACCGCTCATGCATGAACCAGCCAAAGCTTTGCTACTGGTCCTCATCTTATACTCCGTCCGGCAATGGAATCCTGCTCTATTATAAGCTCCTGTTGGCATGGAGAACCTCATCCCCCCCACAGGCCACTGTAACTTAACAAAGGAAAAAACAGCAACCACAGCAAAGGTCACTGCAGTACACAGAGTCAACCTGATTCACAGTATGCATCAGTTATAACAGTACCACCTGCTGCCTATAACAAAACCCACAACAAAACCTAATGGGACTATCTTGTTTTAATGTATTGCTACACTTTAAAAGGTTTTACTAAAACATTTTAAAAGCTTTTAACATTTTTTTAGTAAAACAAATATGAATAAATTCATAATAGCAATAATAATCTCCAGGGTGTGGTATATCATGGGATATCATCACTCCTTGGGCGTTGGATACAACCACCTGAGGCATGACGATATCCCATGATATACCACACCTTGTTGTGTATTATTGCTTAAATATAGTATTCATTTCTGCCAAGGATTTACTTTTACATATATACCATGGTTAACTGATTAACTTATTCAGTGTATGAGTACATCATGTATAGATAATTATCGAAATAATACAGTCTGATACTTTAAATATATAGAAAGTTTACTTTAAATATATAAATATAGAGTTATGATGTTTTGTAAATGAAATAATGCTATATAGCTTTTGTTCTAGCATGCTTTGCCACCTGAAATAAAGAAAACCGTCCCTCAAATTTTTTTTAAAACCTGTAAAAAAGAAACTCTTTCATCAATAACTGTTAACATTCTGGCATGGGGGTGCCCAAGCCCCTGTGCTGGATGCTACCCCCCCCGCCCATTTCACTTATGCAGCACCAAGGAGTCCACCCCTGGTGCAATCAAACATAACATTGACACTGGGAGTGCCCAATTCCCCAGTGTCACCACCTGAAATAAAGAAAACCATTCCTCATAGTTTTTTTTTAACCCTGTAAAAAATAAAACCATCCACCAATGTCTGTTGCTGCCATTACTGTCCCCACCTGACCCTTCGGCTCAGCACCCACCACCTCACCCCCCAAGCCCTTACTTACTCACCGGGGGTCCCATACCATAATCCTCTCAGAACCGCAGACATGTCTTCACTCTACAACACTGGACCACGAACTGAGGAAATCAGGAATGTGAGTCAATATATTTCAATGGGGTTTTGAACTTAGTGGCATAACTTGGTCATTTTTGAATATTTTTGCCCCAAATTTTCAACATGCCTTTTCTGTGACCTCACCTCATGAATGATGGCAGCGAAATTAGGCAAATCTGTCCCAAAAGTCAATTTCATGGTCACTGTGCAAAATCACCTTTCAGGCAGGAGTTGAACATTTTCTCTGCCCTTGTTTATGAGGTAGGGTCATAAGAAGGCTATGTTGAAAAGTTGGGGTAAAAATATAAAAAAAAAAAAAAAAAAAGTTATGAGCCTATGTTAAAATTTATGAACACAGGTTCGTAACTTTGGTAATTTTCAATATTTTGACACCAGATTTTCAACATAGATATTTCTTTTCTTTTTTTTTTTTCCTTCTATATAGCTGTTTGCTCCCTGTGGCCACCTACTGCTGTCATTGGGCCTCTTCTGTCACCAACCTCATCAGCATCTCCCCCGCCATCATTAGCTGATGGTGATCCAAAAGGAGCGGGATCTGAGATCAGCGGGGCCATGACATATGGCCATGGGGAGACATGGATTTTGTTGATTTTCTCCTATTTCTCCCAGAGCAGTGGTGGGTCAGGTGAATTCATGTATGTGGAGTCATGCATGCATTCCTGGAAGCCACGTACTACATCCACGCACCCACCCAACATTCGTCAGTCCCCCAGACCTCCCTTGACCTGACATTCAGCCTCCACTGGGTATCAGTCGAGAGCGAGGTGACAAGTTTTCCCAGTCCGAGAGCGGAGAGCATCCCAGCAGCCACTACAGTCCTCTCCCAGTCCTCCCCCCAAGTTAAACCCTGGCAGTCTGTGATCGCCTCCGAACATGGGTTGCTGGCATGGCGTAAGGTGTAGCATCCAGTGCCTCAACCCTCAGCACCACTGGACTGGCCTAACATAGCCATTTCTTTACAGCATCTCATGAATGTGACAGCTATAATTTTTCAAATCCTGACCAAAAATGTGTTTTTGCACTTATGGTGTGAAATCACCTTTCGGGCAGGATTTGAACATTTTCTCCACCCTTATTCATTAGGTGGGCTCATAAGAAGGCTATGTGGGGTCATAAGAAGGCCATGTTGAAAATGTGGGTTAAAAATATGAGAAAACAACAAAGCTATGAGTCTGTTGCACTTTTTCAACACACGCTCATAACTGTGGCAGTTTTCAATATTTTGACCCCAACTTTTCAACATAGCCATTTTTTCACACCATCTCATGAATGTGATAGCTGTCATTTCTCAAATCCTACCCAAAATGTGTTTCAACACCTATGGTACAAAATGACGTTTCAGCCATTGTTTTATAAATGACATCTGCCATGCTCAGAAGGAGTGGTCATAAAAAGATTATGTTGAACATTTGGAGTAAAAGTGTGAAAAAACAATTAAGTTATGAGGACACGAATTGCTTCAGCATGTACTCATAACTTTTTTTTTTGCAGATTTTGGGTTCTAATGTTCATCACATCCCTTGTCTTACCCCACCTCCTGAACATGGCAGGTGTCATTTTTCAAATTCTCTCCAAAACTTGTTTCCACAGTCGCACAGTGAAATCACCTTTAGGATGGGATTTTAAGAATTCCTCCTGTCTTGATCATAACGTCAGCTCATGAAAAGACTGCTGGACATTTGGGGTCAAAATGTGGGAGCCCACTTTAAAAGTAGAATATTGCCTCTCAGCTGCCCTATCCTGGGTAATTACACTCTAACAATGTCAAAGAAGGACACAGCTGAAAATGAGATATTGCATCTCATCTGCTCTATCCTGGGTAAATATATAGTAAAATGTGTACAAGTAAGACACAGTACAACAGCAGTATCAGCTGTGAATATTCAGCATTGACAAATGCTTGTTTTGCCCTGGGACAGTTTTGAACTGGTGATGGTGAAAATGTTTTTGAGGTGTTTCTGAGTAACAGAGATTAAGTTAGCCAGCTTACAATTTTTGTTCAGGATGAAGGCTTAAAGACCAATGATTCAATAGCTTGGACCTCCTTTGACTTCATTGTCTCCAACCTATCCTTATCCTTCCTGAGGTGAAGACTACCAAACTGGGTGCAGTACTCCAGGTGAAGACTCACCAGAGATCTATATAGGGAAAGTATTACCTCTCCCTTTCTGTTATCAGTACCCTTTCTGATACATCCCGGCATCCTAATTGCCCTCCTATAGGCCTTGTTGCACTGACTTCATTGCTTTAATGAGTTGCTGATGATAATACCAAGGTCTCATTCCTCAGCTGTAGTATTAAGTTTCATCCCACCATCCAGTACTCAGTCCTGGGGTTCTTGTTTCCTAGGTGTGTTACCTTGCACTCTCTTCTGATTTAACCCCATTGACCACAACCCTCTGCTGCCTCCTCTTTAGGCAGTTACCTGCCAAGTTTACTAGGACTTTAGGCACACCCAGATCCTCCATCTTCTTCAGCAAGCGTCAGTGAAGTACCGAGTCAAATGTCTTGCTGAAGTTGAAGTACAGCAAATCCACAGCATGGCCCCTATCTAATTCCGTCATCATCCGGTCAAAGAAAACTATCAGGTTAGGCAAACAAGATCTCCCTTCCATGAATCCATTCTGTTCACTATCCTGGAGATCGTTATTCTCCAAGTAGTCCATAAGGCCCCCTTTGAACAGTGAGTCCATCAGTTTGCCTACAATAGAGGTTAGACTGACAGGTCTGTAGTTTCCTGCTTGTTTCTTGTCCTCCCCTCTTATGGAGTGGAACTACGTCTGCCACCCTCCAGTTCTTTGGAACTACCTCTGTTCAAAGTGAGCTGTTGAATAAACCTTCCAGGGGTTCAGCCAGTTCCACTTTCAACTCCCTGAATATCTTCGGATGCAGTCCCTCTGGTCCTAGCCTTATCTATCTTTAGGGCTGCCAGCCCTTTCAGAACCCTTTTGCTAGTAAATGTTGGCTGCCTCATCTCTTGAACCCCCCTTAATGACCGCTTTGATGCCACTCTCTGACAAAAGTCCATGGTCCTCCCTAGTAAAAACTGAGCAAAAGTAATTGTTAAGGATGGCAGCATTTTTGCCCATTCTCCGCTGTCACACTCCTCCCTCAGTTATCCTTACGATTCCCTCTCCTTTCTTATTTATTTCCCTAATATATCTGAAGAGCTGGTTTTCTCCCTTCTTGACCCCCTACAATACACAGCTCTGTGTCTGCTTTTGCCTCCCCAACCACCCTCTTTGCCTTCGTGTTTTAAGCAGATACTCTCCCCATTCTTCCTCCATCTGCTTTTCCTTATATCGATAAATGGTCTTTTTGTCGGCCCTCACCACTTCCCTGATCCTTGCCAAGAACTATAATGGTCTGTTGAGCATGTTCTTTTTGGTTACCATTCTCATGCATAACTTAGATGCCTCAATAATGGCCCATTAATTACCCCCATCTCTCTTCTACCCCACCAATGTTATCCGTCCCTACCAAGTTATCCCTGACCAGCTCCTTCAACCTATTGAAGTCTGCCCTTCTAAAATCAAGCACTTAAGCTTTTGATTGTGGTTTATCAGACCCAAGGCACAGTTTGAACCAAATGGAGTTATGGTTGCTGTTCCCCCAGTGACTCCCTTACTCACACAGCTCCTACCCCCTTCCCAGTTGGTGAGCACCATATCAAGAATTGTAGTCTGACTGATGAGTTCCTTAACTAGCTATACCAGTAGACAGTCCTGGAAGGCGTCCAGCAAAGCCTGACTTCTGGTACTCCTTGGCACTGGTATATTTCAATCAATGTCCTGCAGGTTCAGATCACCCACTACCACTACTTCCCCCTTAGCTACCCCTCTTTCAAGGTCATCCCTGAGCTCCCTGTTCCTTTCTTTCCCTTGCCCAAAAGGTCTATAGATCACCCTCAAGTGCATTTTTTTTGCCTGAGACTGTGGTGAGTTACACTCACAGTGACTCTGTCTCCTAATTGCTACCCATGATGTACCCCTCTTCTGCCACTTTGATACCTTCCTTAATAAGAAGGACACTTCCTCACTCTCTACCTGTTCCTGTATCACTCCCGAACAGTCAGTAACCAGGGACCGTCAGTTTTCAGTCATTATTTTTTTGAAGCCCACATTTCTTTGATGGCTGCAAGGTCCACCTCAGTCTCTGTGTCTGCCATCAGTGACTGGAGCTCACTGATTTTGTTACCTAGGCTCCTGGTATTAAGGCACACCCCATTTTCCATCTGACCCCGATCGTTGCAACCCTTGTGCTTTCTTAGTCATCTCATCCTCTTGCTGGTGCTTGCACCCTTTACTTACCCCATTTCTAATGTTCCTTCCCCCAGTCCAGTAAGGACCACAGCTTTCTTTGTACCCACTGTGGTGCTATAAGCCAATAGATGTGGGGAATTACTGGCTAGGATCCCCTTCCTTTCACCTACCTCCATGGTTCCCCTATACCCAGTCTCCCCCAGAGTCAGTTAAAACATCTGATATAGACATCAAACCTCTACCCCAGTGTGCAAGACCCCCCTCTCTAGTCAAGTAAAGTCCATCATCCTTGAAGAATTTCCTGTCCCAGAAGTTCCCCAATATCCCACAAAGTGGCAAACCTCTTCCTGACACGTCCTTTAAGCTGCCCATTAAACTCCTCTGTTACATCACTCCTTATCCTATCCTGCTTCCCCTCCCTGCGACAAATGGAGGACTTTGGAAAAGGCCAGGGAGGCTGAGTGTGCCACAAATCTGTCTCCCAGTCTACAGACATTCTGCTTCACCATCTCCAACAACTGGTTCACTAGATCATTGGTACCCAGGTGTACAAGCACCCCAGCTCCCACAGCGCTCTCCCACCATCCTCCCTGTCCTGTCTAAATCCCAGATGGCTGATGTCCCAGGAATGCACCAGACCATCTCCCTCCCATCCAACCCCCACATTACTCTTTCAACTGCATAATCACTGAGTCCCCAATGATGTAGACTCTCTTGGTAGACTTGCTTCTCTCGGGTGCCATCAAGATGTCCTGCCCTTTCCCACCAACTTACTCAGAGTGTCCCCCCAGCACAGTCAGGCACCTGAACCTCCTGTAGGGGTACAAAGGGATTCATTGTCTGGATAGTGCTGGGCTGGATGATATCCTTATGGCTACCTCTGCCCTCTTCCCCCCATCACTCTTTATACTCCTGGATCAATGGGTGTCTGGGAGACTGGGGTGTCAGAGGCAAGCTCCTGAGGAGCTGATGACATAGCTGAGCAGCACTAGGTCATAACAGTGCCTGTATGGGCAGTGGTGTCAAAAACAGTGCCATCCAAAAAGTGCTAATCATAAAAGTGGCAGGAACAAATGCCGCAAACAAACACTTTGTCACTGGTAGCAATCACAAATCTGATTTGTGATCATTACCACCAGAAAACTGTATTTTTGTAGGGGGTCCAAGCCCCCCCCACAACCTCTTAAGTGGGACAGTCTGCCCCCAGACCCCTCTAATTAAAATAATCAACTCTGAGTCGGAGTTGGATTATGGGGAAAAAATAAAAATTTGGAGACCAGGGTTAGAACCCTGGTCTCCAAGACAATTCTGGCTGAGCTGCTCATGGTTTAGTACTCCATATGAAGGAAGCAGCTCAGCCAGCCTCCTGATTTCCTCTCACCTTGTGCTGTCTTCTAGCACCACAGACAGCAACCTGGGGATCGCTTACTACATAGTGCTGTTATTCCCCTATGTCGGTGGAAGTGCTGTATAGACCACACTGTTCTGTGCAGCTATATTATTTTTTTTTTATTAAAGTTTATTGATTTTCTTAACACATACATGTTACAATTGTTATACTTTAGCAGGATACAGAAGTAGATAGTAGATAACCCCCCCATACCCCTTACCATTCCTTCCTCCCATTCCCTCCCCCAACCCCAGGTGCCAGTAATATTAATTGAAAGGTGCATTGTAAGGACACATTAGATCTAGCTGGTTATGAGTTTATCACATACATTATAAGGTGTACAGAACATGCAACCTTTCCCATCTCTTTCTATAGGATCCCATATGGTTTGAGAGGCTAGCCATTATTTTTTCAACCCTTAAATTGTGAAGGAGCTCTTGTAGCCATTCTACATATGAGGGCTGTACAGAGTCCTTCCAGTGCCTCAATACAACCTTCTTGACTGACAAAGCAATCATCATAATGTGGTAGTGTCTAATCATTAACGGGAAGCCTGTAAAATCCCCTCACAGGCACACTTCTGGAGTGAAATACTCCTGTAAACCAAGTAAGGGGTCTACTTTGGCTTTGATGAGGTCCCACAAAGCAGAGATCTTGGTACATTCCCAGAACAAATAGAACAAAGTACCCATGCCATTATTGTATCTGTTACATATTGGGGTCTCTGCTCTTCCCATTTTATGCATTTTATAGGGAGTCATATACATATCATTGAGAAATTGTAACTGCATTAGTCATAATCTGTCCTGTATAATGCATTTACAGCAGGTTTCCTATATTTTAGGCCATCTGGAGGAGGGGTTAGGGTATAAGCTGATCCAGTAATTAGGAATACCATCTACTTTTGGAAAGACCAAGGGGTATAGAATGGCATATAATGAGGAGACAGCATGTGGAGCTAAAGCTAGAATTCTACAGGCAGGAACCCAATCACCCAAGTTGTCAGGAGCAACTTTGTTCCTGAAATAAGTTATTAGCATATAATGAATCTGGTAAATTTTAAAGGATCATTTTGTGCCAAGCCAAATTTATGTAGTAGCTCAGATGTAGTCAGGCAGTCATTACTCTGATTAAGGAACTCCTTTGCAATATAGTGCTGCAGTTGTGGGACTCAATTAAAGGGAATTGTTTTCCCTCCCAAAAGAAAGGATTTTGAAAGACGAGTTGGGCTAAATCGTATATGTTCTCATACATCATAGTAGCGCAAAGTTGTGAATGTGTGCAGTGCTATTATTATAGCGCTATTCTAACTGGGTGGGAGCTGGGCTACTTTTACCCTTGCTACCACCAGCTGAACATGGAGCTCTGCTAATGTCCTGCAGATGGGGTAATGCCCCCTCCTCCAGAGCATATTCCTAGAGCAGAGTGTCCCACAGCTGCTACAACTAACTGCCTTCCCTCTGAACCCATCTCCATAAAGATAGATACTAAACAGACTACTAATTCAGTTCTTAGTGCTCACCTAGATAGTGTGTAGCTGTAGGCTCGTCTGACAGAGGGGGTAAAAAAGGGGAGAAAAGGCTTTCTTCAAATACAACAGGGAGAAGAGAGATATCACGGATGGGACTGTCAAGCTGAAAAGGGAGGAGAGATGGGTGGAGGGTAGCATGGAAAAGGCAGATGTATTTAACAAGTAGTTCTGTTCAGTTTTCATGAAGGAGGACGGCCTAGTTTCCCAGGGGAAGAAGGGGGTGGGAATTGGGAAAGTGGAGCCACAGATGGGAAGATCAAATCTGATAGTGTGAGGAAGGATTTGAAGACACTGAAGGTGGATAAGTCACTGAGACTGGACAAAATATACACAAGGGTGTTGAGGGACCCAGCAGATGTCCTGGCAGACTCCCTAAGCAGAACTGTTTACCAACTCTCTAGAAACAAGGGTGGCATCCCTGGATTGGAGAATAGCACATATAGTGCTGTTACACAAAAATGGGCTAAGGGATGACTCTGGTAATTATCGTCTGGTAAATGTGATCTCGATTGTAGGGAAGTTAATGGAAAACATTTTGAAAGAAAGATCAGTAAACTTTCTGGATGTAAATGGACTTCATGATGACAAGCAGCATGAGTTCATGTCAGGGCAATTTTGCAAGACAAACTGTTTTGTTTATTTTATTTACTGAAGAGTTTCACCAGGAAGGTTACGCTGAGCAGCAGGATGCTAGTCTCATGGTATGTCCTGGGGGAAGGGGACTGGGATACATAGAAAAGCATACAATCAACAAGCAATAAGGACTATAAAACTGAATATAGAATTGCAATGAGGATTGTACAATGATTTCATTAGGAGAGGAAGGGGTGGGCTATGCTATACTAGACAGAGAGGGCATATAAGGGGATGGAGGGGAGGGGAGGGGGAGAGATAAGTGTGTAAAAGTGCTCAAGGGGTAGGAAGGGGGAGGGAGGCAATTAGTTGAACTGGCAATGGTGGATATATAGTTACAGAGCTCAAGACATGCCTGGGAGATTAGCATCAGTCACAGTTTGGAATAAAGAAATTTGTTAGCGCAGAGGACAGAGAACCTGCAGAGGAGGAGTGGCAAATTTGTGGTGGGAGCTGGTTCCATAACTTAGGGAGGCTGTGGGAGAATGCCAGTTGGCCAGAAGTAGTGCCCCTATGGGGTATGTGCAGAGACCATATCTCAGCCGTTCTGAAGGAGGAGAAGAGGGAGGAAATGTAGGAGGGGAGAGAGCCAAGGCAGAATTTAGAAATGAATTTGGCAGCGTGAAGTGAACGTCTGGTAAAGTTAAGAGAGCGGTAGAGGATACAGTGGTGAGTTAAACTTAATTGATTTTCTTTGATTGGGTAACCAGGATGGTGGACAAAGGCCAAGCACAGTCAACAAACTGGGCCCAATTTTCAAAGGGATTAGGATGACACAAGGGACTTGCATCAAAAGATTTTGACACAAGGGGTGACTTGCATCACAACTTATGGCAAAATGCAATTTTCTAATGCAGCCTGTGTCAAACCCTACTGCAATTGCACCAAAGCCCCCTTGCATCAAGGTTGTGGCAAACACATCAGTGCACCAGGTCACTACAAACAACACAAGGGGATCTTTGCTATGGGAGGACTGGAACATCCCATTTTTTGTGATTTTGCAAGCATTTTGCATGGACGCAGCTAGGGGCACCACTTAAACCAGCCAGGAGGTGGTCTAAGTGGCATGCGCCAGTGGAAGGAGGTCAGACAATGGGCTGCTGGGGGAAAAAGGGGCAAGGGAGGTAGCAGAGAGGAAGTCAGGGAGATCAATGGGCATTAATGGGAGTGCTGTGGCACCCTGTGGGGTGTGTTTGCTTTTGTAAGTATTTATGTATTGTCCATCAATACTTAGAGTACCGCAAAGTAATGTAAATAGAATTTATACTGTACGGGGCTAGGGACAAAATATCAGCTGCCTGGGCTATGTCTACCTGATGCCATGTCACATTCTGTCCCTGGACCCCGCACCCCCATACAGCATAATTTATAAGTACAGTACTTTGGGGTACTCTCATAGGAACTGACAATACAAAACTACACACAAAAGCAAATGCACCCCCATCCAGTGCTACAGCATTTCCTTTAATCACTAGCTGTCTCCCTGACTCCCCCTACGCCAGCTCCCATGCCCTTCTTTCCCCAGCCTCCTCCCATTCAGCACAGTCACCACCACCTCCATCCATCCCAGACCCTCTAGTGTTGTGCCACCTGGGGGGATCCCTCCGGCAATTTCCACAGTTGTGCCAACTGTTTGGCACATCTGTCAGCTTGCAGCAAACCCAGGGAGTTTGCCACCAGGACCCTGACTTTTCTAAAATTAGGCACAGGGTTCCTGGTGCACCCTGAGTTTGCCACAGCCCTGGAGCAATGCAACTTGTGGCACTCTAAGGACTCTGAAAATCAAGCCCCCTGTATTTAGATTTCTATTTTTTTAACTTCTTTAATGCATTTAATCCATTCTACAATGCATACAAGATTAGTAATACAACATCCCAGGTCACAGAGTATTCATCAGACAGGAATTCCATTTTCATTATTGTTGAAATATTCTATACCTATCTCCAGGTTCAGAAACTGATTATCTGTTAAGAATAAATGTGTGATCATACCTGCCTTATACTAAATAGTATACATTACCTCTGATTCAATGCTGTTCCTGCAATATGTTTATGCCACTATAATTAATAAACATTTTGTCAATGGCTCAGCAGGTGGCATACTTTCATCTCAGGCTGGAAGATCAGACAGCTTGGGCTTCTAGTCCCACATCAGGAACATGGGATGAATCCCCAATACTGACACTGCATACATCATGAGGTGCAATTGCTTGGAGGAGATGTTATGCTGAGGTCCTTTCTGCCCATTCTGGTGGTTGCTTAGGTGGACATTAAAGATCCCATGGCACTTTTTTATAAGAGTAGGGGATTTTCCCAGTGTCCTGGCCAACTCCCCCCTCCCCCCCCCGCTAATATCACCAACAGCTTAATCTGGTTCTGTACATCAGTTTGCATGTGTACGCATATTCCCTTTCCCATTCCCCTGGTTCATATCTAGAAAAGAGCTATGGCTCTGTGTGCCTCTCTCAGTCACCAATTTTCAAAAAAAGTAAATAAATAAAACATCTTTCAGTAAAAAACTAGAAATAAAATAGTTGTCAGCAACTCTTTTTTGGCTGTTATTGTGTCTATGCTTTACTATTGCTGTACCTGTTTTACATGTGCTGTCTATGAAAGCTGGGATAGATTGACATCAGTCCTCTGGTTGTGGAGTTACTCAGGCCCCCATCCTAATTGTCTTCTTGTTGGTTGTTGGGGAGAGAACTGGTCGACCCTCAGTTTCCTCGGTATAATCCATAAAGGTTAATCAAACTGCCATGAAACTTGTCTCCTCGTAGCAGTAGCTCTACTGTATTTTTTTCAACCTGGTGTATTGATTTTATGAGGGTTAGCCATTCCTGCAATGAGGGGCTCTGTGGAATGAACCATTTTCTGGTAATTACTTTGTGAGCTGCTGCCAGTACATTCAGTCCCTGCAAAACTTCTTTTCTGGTTGGACATTCTACCTTTTGATAAAAGTCCCCAAATCATTGTCAGGAGGTCTAAACCATCTACCTCAGGTTCTTGGCAATATTAGAGATGCAAAGAAGTCACAGACACGTTGCATAAGAGTAATAAATCTTGTTTATTACTGTCAAAAGGGAAATCACAGTTGCCCTAAGCAGTTCTTATCATTAGGAACTGGGAGCCAATGCTATGCATTCCCTGTACCTCGAGGAACGTAGAAATCTCAGGGGTCCCCAAGGTAGAAGATGCAATGTCTTACTTGTATACCCAGGGCCCCTGGTGTTCTGCGGCAGAATTTTCTGATTTCTTCGGCATGATTTATTAATTTCTCTGGCAGAATGCAGTCCTGTCATTGTCTAACTGTGATGTGATGTCATCGATGACATTATATGCTGAGCATAGAGGAGGAGCTTCAGGATAAACGAAGTGGGAAAGAAATCCTGACACTATGGAAAAACAGTATATTTATATGAAAATTCACCAAAAATAATGAATTCTGTGGAACTATATATATTCTGTGGCATGATGCAAATTCTTCGGCAAATTCCGCAACCGCAGAACCGCAGAATTCAAGGGGCCTTGTGTATACCTAAGATATTTACCAAAGTTACTGTAAGATAGAAACATTTCTAGTTACAGAGATGAGACCTATTGGCTAAATTAGAGGTGGCTCCACAGTGCTAGGTAACATTATACAATTTTGTTATAGTCATCACTTTGTGTGAACAATGAATGTACAGTTCGTGTACACAGCCATGTAATAATACAAATCATCAGAAGATGGCAGTGCCGACTCATATATCATAATACTACAAGGACACAAGTGTCCTAACATCTTGCAAACTAGAAATACATGTGTATACTAGAAAGTAAAGCGTATAGCAATTGTATGCAGACATATCATGACATCTACTCTTGTTCAGTAGATGTCCATAGCCCTATGAGTTAGTATAACTGTAATGCCCCAAAGTTGTGGCATCCCAGAAAGTTCAAAATAAATAAATAAATTTGGGGTTCACAGGTGCTCAGAGTACCTGCTGTAGGTGTAGCCAGCAGGGTACTAGGATAAGGGGCCCCTGAAAATAAAGATTCAACCTCCTTGTAATGAGAAAATGTAAAATAATGCAGAGAAGTGCCCTGTGCACTTACAGTATGGTCAAAAGGCAGATTTAAAAGCAATAGATGTCACAATGGCCTGGATGGAATGTTGTGCTGAGTGGCTCATGCGCAGCATTCCACTCCAGCCAATCTAGAACCCAGGGAGGTTCAAGTTTAAAAAATAATTCTACAGTTGTGCAGTTGATCCTGGACAGTGGTTGAGGAGACAGGACACAGAAGTCAGGAGACAGTTTAGGGCTTATCTTGTGTTGAAGCCGTCCCTCTGGGCTTGCTGTGGTCCTGTGCTGCCTCCCCTGTCTGAAGACTCCCTGCTCAGTGTTGGTTTGTGGTCGGTGGTGCCATCGGGGCACCACGAAGAAGTGATCGGCCGTTTACCGCGGTTTTGGGCTTGTAAGCCCCTTTGTTTATTGTTTTTGGCCCCCCAAGGATTTTTAGTGTAATTTTCGGTCCCACACTGGCGGCAGAGAAGCGCAGCATCGCCGAGTTCCTGTTCGGCCGTCTGAGGCCCCCAGTTGTCCCCCCAGCTGCCTGAATCATTCCCTCCCTCTGCCACAGTACCTCCCACCTCCCGTTTACCTCCCGGTCCACCGGAGCAGTCTGAGGAGTGGTGAGTTGGCGGCAGCACAGGCTACGTGCTGACCGCCTGTCCAGAGAGACTTTGTTTTATTTAATTTAATTTGAAAAGCGCAGTAGGCGCTTAGAGGAGCGGCTGCGCACCGCAGGGGCAGGGTTGTAAGGACCCTATTTGATATTCAGGAGGGGAGGCGGGGCTATCGATGCCCATAAGGAGGGGCCGTTCCTTGAGGCCTTTTAGCGGCCTTTTAATATTCATTTGGGGCGGATCTCAGGCGGGATCTTGGTTGCTGAGTGACAGCAGCTTTTAGGAAGCCTTCAGATTTAAAGGGGCTATGGTTTTGAAAGGGCAATCTAGGCCCACAATATAAAGTGGGGCACCAGGCCCAGTATTACGAGGGGCACTAGGTCCAGTATTACGAGGGGCATCAGGCCCAGTATAAGGTGGGGCACCAGGTCCAGTATAACAAGGGGCACCAGGCCCAGTATTATGAGGGGCACCATGCCCAGTATTATGAGGGGCACCAGGCCCAGTATTAAGTGGGGCATCAGGCCCAAAGTAAAGTGAGGCACAGGCCCAAGATAACGTAGGGCATCAGGCCTGAGGTAAAAGTAGGGCATTAGGCCCGAGGTAAAGCTTGGTACTAGAGGGAGACCCCGGCCTAGCGGAATAGGGCAAGCCAGCCAAGTGGTACTAAAGGGAGGCCCCGGCCTAGTGGAATAGGGCAAGCCAGCCTAGTGGTACTATAGGAAGGCCCCAGCCTAGCGGAATAGGGCAAGCCAGCCTAGTGGTACTAAAGAGAGGCCCTGGCCTAGCGGAATAGGGCAAGCCAGCCTAGTGGTACTATAGGGAGGCCCCAGCCTAGCGGAATAGGGCAAGCCAGCCTAGTGGTACTAAAGGGAGGCCCCAGCCTAGCAGAATAGGGCAAGCCTGCCTAGTGGTGCTAAAGGGAGGCCCCGGCCTAGCAGAATAGGGCAAGCCAGCCTAGTGGTACTATAGGATTCCTTAGCCACAACGTACTGAAAGAGATCTTATTCCAGAAGACCCTTCATTTAGAAACAGGGGTTCGTTCAAGAGTGTTTGATTTGCCTATACTGTGAAACTACTGTAACTACTGTACTGCTTATGCCATGGCTATTGCTCTAAGTACCTGAACTATTGTCCTAAGTACCTGAACTATTGCCCTAAGTACCTGAACTATTGCTCTAAGCACCTGGACATTGGCCCTCATCAGTAATAGTTACTCCTGAAGTTATAATTTGCCCTCTTCTGACAAATTATTGTATTATTCCACAGTTTTTTGGGCATCTTTCAGTTATATGTTTACTACTGTATGAAGACAGTCTCAATCTTCTACCACACTGCAGTCCCATAGTGTGGTCTGTAACACCACGTACTCAGAATCAGTCTCTACTCAGAAGAAGACGTCCTATCAGCATTCTTCGCTCCTGTGGGATCATCCATCAACTCCACACGTCTGTTTGTGTTGTCCGCTGAAGTCGAGTCTGTCGCCAGTCGTACAAGTCGTACCCACCGTTTTCTTGTTTTCACAGCTTGAAAGTATATCCGCCGAAATGCATCACGACAGCCGTGCCAGTGTCATTCCGTATGGTTCCTGTTCCAGACATCCCAAAGTTGGTCGCCCTCTACAGAACAGTGAGCTCATCCTGGAGAACCTAGTCTGCACCCCTCCTGGTCGTTTGCCGAAAGTCGAGTCCGTCGAAGCCCAGTCCAGGACGCGTCCGCCGTTTCTTTGTTTTGTGTTAGTTCCTGATCCTAGGATTGCAGAGTCAACCATCATCTCTTCAGATTCTTATGGTTCCTGGTCCTGTCTGAGTTTCTTCTGAGTTTAGCTGGCCCTTGGAGTGGCTCAGCATCAGTCAGGTCATGGTAGTCCTCCATTGGATTCATCGCCACGCAGATCTTGATCTATCTTCATCCTTGGCAACCCTGGAAGTGGGTTTTGGCCGAGGAACCCTTTGTTTTCAGTGTGTTATTTCAGGGACCAGTTGCTCTGGTTCTGCATTCCGGCAGCCTTGGAGAGAGTGGGCTTTTGCCGAAGAAATATATGGTCTGTTCACCAAACCTCTCATCACCCCAGTGGCCTTATCTAGGTCCTTGCTGGGAATTGTGATTAGGGTTCTACAGTTCTGATTTGTTTCCCTTGTAGCTACTAACGAAGAACGACGGTGTACACAAAGACGCCGGATCTCTGGACTCTTGTAATATCTGGACTCTTATGGAAATGTGTGATGCTAATTACCCTAGTACAGTTCTGAGTAGCTTATGACACCTGATCCTCATTTACAGTATAGAATAGTGTCAGAATAAGAGTGGCAGTAGGCCTAAAGTTTATTCTTGTGGTAATAACCTTAGTAGTGGTAGATAAGAGTATTTCTCTGTTTATTGCCCTATTGTACTCAGGCAAACTCCTCCCTCTTGTGACTGTGTCTCTTTACCCTTGGTATAAAATAAACGCCCTGCGGGCATTGAAGCACTAAGTTGACTCCTGCCCTCTCCTTGTCTGGGTAACGGTTATCCTATCCACATAATTCAGACCTTAGTGCCTCGCTCATCTCTTTTCACAACCTTTAGAGTAGAGCAGACTTAACAGAGCACCTCCAGCTCATCACATCACAAGCATCACATAACTTATACCTAAATGCTAGTCATCTGTGGTGTACCTCTGGGGTATCAACTAGGGTGCAGGGACCTCATGTAACATTATATACCCAAAGTCAGGCTCCAGTGACATTGCCAAAAGTTGTTTGCAAACCCTCTTAACATTATCCCAAGGTGATTGGACAACTGGGCAGCTCTAAAAAATATGATAAGGAGTTCCTTCTTCTCCACATTTTCTTCAACACCTGTCTTGACCTAATTCTGTGCAGCATTTAGTTCTAGATGGGGTCAGAAAATACCTCCTCACTACCTTCCAGTGGAATTCTTTCAAATAATTAGAGGCTGATGTGTGAAAAACTCCCTCCTACACATTTTTCCATTGTTTGTCATCCAATCGGATGTTAGTTTCCCGCTGCCAGGTACTCTGACTAGAAATCAGGGGGTGTTCCCTGTCAAAGGTATATAACAAAGAATAATTTACGATGTAAGGTCTTTTACATGAAGTCCACATCCTCCTGTCAAATAAGTTTATTTATTTAAGGGGTGTGGATCTGTCTATAAGTCTTGCAACTTATTACCTACTTTAAGAAATGAAGATACCTGATGGCATCAACAAACGTATTTCTATGTCTCCTAAAAAATGGGTCTATTCTTGGTGAGGGGAATGCCTTGCAGCAATTTATGTATGTGTATCTTGCTATTGTAGCTGTGATCCCTAAAGTCACACAAACATTTCCCTAGGTGCCTCACTTTGTTTTATTCAAGGGTTAGTGATTGTAGGCAGGAGTCAACGGTTAGCTAATAGTTGAAATCTATAGATAAAGGACAGGCAGTTTTGTCACTATTCTGTTCCATGGTCAATCAGGCATTATCAGAGACACCTCTTTTATACATTGCTCAAGAAAGAAGCTGAGCCATATGGAAATATCATTTCAAATTAGGGAAACCTAACCTCCCTTCAGTTTTTGGTGCTGTAAATCAGATCCTTTGGTTATGGGACCTCCTTTCTGCCAAACAAAGGTATGGAGTGCTTTTTCTGTTTTAAACCCATCTGAATTTGATATATTACTAAAGCCTATATCTGATAAATTACTTGCATATTTTCATCAAAGTGAAAGATTGGAATCCTCTGTCTTTACAATAGAAATAATTGTATTTATTTTAAGTCATTGTGAATGTTGCAGTAAAATTCTATCACATTATAAACATATTTAGGACACACTGAAAGGAAAGCAAGGAGAAAGATATAGGAGACAAATTATTTAGAACATATGATTATTTAGAATATACGAAGGATTAAAATCTCAAGAGCTTTAGAGGTACATTAAATGTACATTAAAATATTGATATAACCTTTTTTTTATTAAAGTTACATAATTTTAATAAATAGAGTTAAAGGGAGTTTTAAGATCATTTAAAATTGGCACAGCTTATGGTGTATCTTTTTTACTACAGACTACTAGCCAAGAAAGGAAAAGGACTGAAATTAATCAAGACCAGGAACTGCTGCAAGACAAGACAAGTTAAGTCTTTTATACTCTCTCTCTACCTCCTCTTGCCTCTCCCCTTCTTTCCAATCTCTTATTCCCTTGCTCTCCTCCTCCTAGACTAGAACCTCCAACCCTCTACACCATAGTCGAGTACCCTACCTCCGCACCACCAGCCTCTCCCCTACTAGACCAATCTGTCATTCAAATTCCCCTCTTTCTTGGTCTCACCTCTCTAATAAGGATTTTCTCTTCTCAACAATGGCACACACTTCTATCTGCCCTATCACTACTACTTCTTATGTTTGCCTATCCTTCCTTCCATAACCCCAACCCCCAACCCATTCACCAGTTGCCACTTATTGCCCCAACAGTATGGTCCACTGGTAATACCACTACTATCCCATACCAAGTACCAGGCCTCCAACTCCTGCCAGATTACTGTTTGCCCACTTAACAACTTCTCTCTACACTCCACTACTCACGTCCCTCAATGCCACTCCTAATTTTCTACCACAAACGTGGCCACTGGAGAACATTACATAACATTAAACCTCTTGAATTCCTAATAATTTGGCAGAGCCTACTCCTTCTCCTGCTCTCTAGCAATGTCCACCCCGACCCTGGGCTAGCCTTGCAACCTCATCTCACCTCTAGTATCCATGGAGGCATTAAGTGTGCTTCTGTCAACATCCACAGCCTTTTGCCTAAGATTGACCTCCTACAAGCCTTTACTATGCAGCATAGCCCTGATGTCCTTGCAGTCATTGAGACCTGGTCTCCCCCAAAATACCCAACTCTGCTGTTGCTCTGGATGGCTATATGTTATTCAGGGAAAACAGACTGGGAAAAAGGGGTGAGGGGGTGCCTTCTATCTTATCAACTCGCTGCATGGACTGGTCCTTCCACCTGTCATCACAGGGCATAACGTGCAGGTGTTGGCAATTAAAATTGCTATTGGGCACCAGGTTAAATCCATTGTTGACCTTTCAGTTTACATTCCTCCCTACAACACTTCTCTAGGCTTTAACACCATCCTTGATTGGATCTCTAACCTGACCAGCAATACTGAATTAGTCTTGCTGGGTGACTTTAATGTAAACTGGCTGGCCCTAATTCTGCCCCACTCAGGGATGCAGCCACTGCCTTAGACCTCTCTCAACTAGTATCCTATGCTACAAGATTTAACTATAGAACTGGAAACAGCACACTTATAGATCTTATACTCACAAACTGTCCTGAGAAATTCTCTAACATTGAAATCTTATCAGACTCACTAGTGACTACTCAGCAGTCCTTGCCACTGGTCCAACCATTCCCCCGAACTCCCTACTAAACCTGCTTACCACCGTATCCTCAAAAAGGGTATGCTGAAACAATTTTAGCAATACCTCTCTAGCTCATACTGGTCCTTTATTGAAACTGCAGCTAATATAGATCAGGCATTAACAAACGTTATTATCATATTTAACAAAGCCTGCAACATCATTTCCCCATACTCAAAGCAGACTATCAAAGGCAACACCCATCCCTGAATCACCCCTGCTCTTCTTGAATCCATGGCCTTAAGGGACAACCTCTGGCAAATAGCCCGGGCCACCGGTCACATCACTGATTGACAGAGATACAAGGCAGCAAGAAACACCTGTACTTGTGATATTCAATTTGCCAAAGTTGTCCACTTCCAGAGGTGCCTTTCCTCCTCCTGGGGGGATGGAAGAAGGTTATGGGACAGCCTAAAATACCTCAATGGTAAGTCTACCACCTCTCCCCCCATGCTAAATATGGGTGGAACCACCACAACACAGGACTGTCAGCTCATTGCTGACACCATTAACACCACCTTCACAGACCTTAGTGGCATCTTCCTCCCTGACTTCTTCTCCAACACCCCCTCACTGGTTGACACCCATCACTCCCAGGGTCCTCATAACATTCCACCTTTTTGATTCAAGATCGTCAACCAAAAAGAAACTAGAACTTACCTTCAGTGTGTCCTGGGTAAGTCCAGACAAAGCAGTGACACTTTGGACCTGAAACTCCTACACCCTGCCCTTGATGCAGTACTACACCCCTCACCATTTTCCTAAACTGCTCCCTCTGCCTTGGCCAATTCCCCCAGCAATGGAAGGCAATGGTGGCAACTCCAGTTCACAAAAAGGTAACAGGGCCTCTTGTAGTAACTACCATCCAATATCCATCCTCCCTCCTCTATCAAAAGCACTGGAGAGGATCATTGCTGATCAATTGTCAGACTACCTTGCAAAATACAACCTTCAATGCTATCAGCAACATGGCTTCAGGAAGGGACATAGCACTACCTCTGCCCTCCTTGAATTCACTGACTACATTCATAAAGCTCTTAATCATGGTCACCTTGTTGGGTCTGTGTATATAGACCTAACAAAAGCATTTGACATGGTCAATCACATCCTTCTAGTTGTTGCTCTCCTTCTATCAGTCTCTCTTGGGAAACTATCTCTTGGTTCTCCAACAATCTCTGTGGGCAGACACAGCATGTCAAAATCCATGATATCTTCTCCTCTAGCCTACCTGTCTGCTCGGGAGTCCCTCAAGGATCAATTTTGGGTCCTCTCCTTTTCAGTCTCTTCCTCAACACCCTTCCCCCAAGCCTGTCCTAGTAACCTGCTCCTATACACAGATGATACTGTTACATACTAAAATTACTCTGATCCCCTCCCACTAGAGAAATCCCTTCAAAAGGGCTTTTCTGAGTTGAAACCTGGTTTTCCAAACACAAACTAATAATTAATTATACAAAGACAAAAGTTATGATTGTTGCCTCCCTCTGAAACAAGCATAAGGTGGTCTGTCTCAACATCCATAATAATCTCTGCCATCCAGTGGAACAAGTCAACAGCTTCAAGTACTTAGGGGTTACACTCGACTGTTCACTTTCTTTTCAGGAGCATGTCAACCTGGTCTGCAAGGCAGTAAATATAAGGATTGGTTTACTCTATAGGCATAGGCACTGAATGACACCAGACGCCATCTGAATAGCAGTAACGAATTCCATCCTCTCGATCATCGACTATGAAATAGTAATTCTTCAATAGAGTAAAGGTTGCCCTCAATAAGGTGTTTCACCTATTGACCGGTGCCCATAGACTCACCCACACTTGCAGCCTCTACTCTCTTACTAATTGACTAAACTTCAATAATAGGCTTATCTACCAGACCTGTCTACTAGCAAAAAAAGTTATCATCGGCCTCACTCCCCCCTCCTCATAACCACTCCTGTCAGGTGCATCCACTACCAGGCCCACTAGGAGCACCACCAAAATTATCTTCAATGTCCCATGCTGCATAATTTCCGTATGCCAGTAGGCTTTCATGCATAAGTCTCCAGTCTGGTTAAATAGCCTGCCACCAGAAGTCCTGGCCAAACAAAAGTTTGGACCCTTTAAATACGATCTGACAGCACCTGCTATCTCTTAGCTCCTGTGACTGCACTTAATCTGGGCTATATCCCGCTACCCCCCCACCAAACCCACTCCTCTTGTCCCTGTGACTATATCTACTTAGACTGTTACCTTTTACTCTATGTTCTAAAGAGGAATTAACTGATTATTTCTTTAATGACTATGTCTCCTTAGACTGTTACATGAAAGTTTTTGCTTATATTGGTCTCTGACATTGTTGCCTGAATTACTGCTTCTAATATGCCTGTGGTTCTCCCATTCAAATTGTACCACCTTATGTCTTCCACTGTCTTCTAGCATTCAGCATTATTGTATGCTATCGTTCTCCTTTGGTGTTATTGTAACTTATCATACCCCATGTCTCCACCTGCATTGTACCTGTTTTCCATATAATACTGGCTTGTTATTTACTGAATTTCTGGTACCCTGCTGTGACTTGTAATTTGCATATTCTCTGATGTGGAGCCTTTGCAAACGGTCCCTGACTCAAAGGCTATGTAATTCCAAGATTTTAAATAAATAAATAAAAAGGTGTGAAGACACGGCTGGACTTCATCAGATGGGATTATGAAACCTCCTGCATATATAAATGTACTTGGTATAATTTGTTACAAAGATTAGTTGAGAATTGGACTTTTTAAGGACTTATAGAATTTTAAGGTGCACTGATAGTATCAAGAAATGTATTCACAAGTATGCACAGATATACAATTATATCTAGAGTTCCTCTCCATAGTATACAAAAATCCACTGGCTCTATTTTTACCAAGCTTAGCACTTACTCCCACATTGATCAAATGTCTGTTTCATGTACCAGCTCCTCCAAATGTCTCCTAGCTGCTACAAGTTGTTTGCCCTGTAAAGGCAAAATGTACATTGTATACTATTGTACTGGGTACCTATGATGCTGTACTATGCTATTTTAGTGATGTTTTTGCTCAATTTGTACCATTGTATTGTTTACTTGGTATTTACTGTTGTATTCAATCTCCCCTTCCCCTGCTCCCCTAGGACACACCATGAGATGAACAAGTTTTTGCTCAGTGTGCTGTCCTGGTGACATTGCTCAATAAATAAATAAAATAATAATAGTAATATTAGTTTATATAGATTTTAGGTGATTTTTACTTTATATTGTGACATATACAGTATATATATATATATATATATATATATATACACACACACACACACACACACACACACACGCACGCACACACACACACACATACACCGATCTGTGTGGTAAAAATGGTTAGTTCAAGAAGTGGGCTAATTTATTCTCCAGATCTCTATTCTGGAAGGAATAGTAAATCAATGTCTAAATTAACTAAAAGAAATAAATCAAAAGATGAGTTAGGGGATGTGCAAACTAAAATAACTGACTTCCTCTCTGGGCCTGAAACGCAAGAAAAATTTTCTTTGACCCCAATTAATAATCTATCTAGGGAATGTGAGAAACAAATTTCAACAGTTTCTAAAGAAGAGAAAACTAAAATATTCAGATCACTGTGATGAACAGAATCATATTTAGAGGCCATTTCCTTTGCATCTATAATGGACCCTATGCACAATGCCAATGCACTGTGAAAACTGGGCACGTTGATATTGATACGCATGAATGCCATGGAGTGGGGTCCCATGGACCCCGTGTGGCAATCATGAACTGAGTGCTATACAGTTGCCCAACTGATTCCCTGGCAGTGTGGACAGCAATGTGGGTGGGCAGTGGACATTCCAGGGGTGGGCTGGCACAAAGGCATGTAGTGCTGGCCACAGGTGGATGCAGTGCAGAGCAGGTTACAGCAGCTAGGACCCTGTCCTAACACACTGTGTACTCCCTCTGACATGGGGTGCCAATCACGGTGGAACACGGACACTAATCCCTGTGATGCCCCAGACCACTAGGCTGCTGGTGGAGGCCAGAGCAGCTGATGGGGTGACCACCCAGTCAAAGGAAGGCTTGGTCCATAATGGCAGTGCCACTCCACAACCCCTGATTATGGGCCTGCCCCAGCTCTGTAGTGCCATATGCCTTCCTCCCTACACATGCCCACCCCATCATTGTACTGTACATGCCCCCTGCATGCCCAGTCCCCAATGTGGTAAACAGGCCAACTCACACCAACACCCACTGGTGCCTGGACTGGCCACACATGGCAGACCCTCGAACCTGATACCCTAACCCACCATTGGTGTCCAGTGGTGCCCCATGGCACTGACCCTCCGCCACACCTGCAGTGTCTATGCCATGGTCAGAGATGGCCAGTGGCACAGCCCTCTGCACACCTCCCTGGCTGCCAGCTGTCTGACATACCCAGTGGCATGCAGCCAATGATTACCTGCATATGTCAGATGGCCAGTGGCCATGGAGGTGTATGGAGGGCTGTGCCATTAGTGGTCTTTGACTGTGGCACCAACACTGCAGGTACTGTGGGGGTGGTGCCATGGGGGCACCACTGGACACTGATGGTGAGTGGGGGGTACTGGGTTTGGGGGTCTGCCATGTGTAGCCAGTATGTGCACCAGTGGGTGTTGGGGGAGCCTTGCTACATGGATGCTGGTGGGCACCATATGATAGAGAGGGTCAGCAGGTGTCCCCCATCTTCCAGGGCCTCAGCCAAGGGTCTAGCACCCAAAGGCGTGTAGCTGTATGGGTTCGAGTGTCCACAGGTGCACTTCATGCCCCAGACCCATGCTTAGCTGCACAAGTGCTCCACAAGTGATCCACTTGGGACCCAGGGTGGGCCCAGCTGGGTCTGCTATGCCCTCCTGCTGTCCTGAGTGTATGTGCATGCTGGGGGTGGGGCCATGGACAGGTGGTTCCTAGTACTGAATACCAGTTGGTGTGCACCTGTCTGCAGGTGCTGAGCTATGTGGATGGGATACGCACCTCCAGCACATTTGTGCATAGGGCACATTATTTGTAACTCAGATTATGAAGAATATTCAGAATCCTATTATGATTCATATGATGCCTCAAGGGAATTGACAAAGGAAACCCCCATACAAAATCAGATGACTGGAAATGATCAGGATACACAGAATAAAAATAATAAAAAAGTAAAATTAATGATAAAACCGGCACAACGTTGGGTTTATTTGACCCAAGTTCAGAGATAAGTTTGGAGGTGACATCAGATTCATGTGAACTAATTAAATTAGGAGGTGGACCTGATGTAAACCAATTACCTTCAAGATATGGGAACTCTAAAGGAATCTATGGTATGCCACTGTTTTTTAGGAATTCTGAGTGGGAAGTAGAAAAAGATACAATATCCTCAGTCATACAGGATTTAAATATCATAACAGAAGAACTCAAAAGTTTAGAAGAGTAGGACAGGTCTGGAAGGATACATAGAAAATAGGAATGCATACAAAACTGTGGTTGCCATCCAGCATTGGATTATGAGAACTATGGTAAGCAAGACTCAGAAATTATTTTTAATAAGGATTATTTTACAGATGAGGGGAACTTCACAGCTTCCTCTGCTCTGTCCAAACAAACCTTAGAAATAATTAAAAAAAATGGCATGCTAATGTCATGGTACCAGAAAATGTGTGGGTTATAAAAGAAGAGTTGGCAAGTTTAAGAACAGAGGTTTTCTGTAATAAAGTACTTACAGAATGAATTGGGATCTGGTACAATCAGCAAGTAATAAATGAAGGAGGAGATGAGGGAACAAGAAGCACTGAGATCATTTTCAAAGAAACAGTATACCCTTCCATGGCCATGGACTAATGTATAAGTCCAAAATTCCTATGCATTCTTATTCAGTTGGCAGCCTAAGGGTTAATAAAGCAATACAGGTTAACCTTCCCCAGCCATTTCAAAAATGACAAGAGGCAATTGTTGCACTGATAGATCTTACCAAGGATCAAAAGAAGAGAAATTTTACAATAACAAAAATACAAAGAAACAAAAAGACAGGAAAAATAATAGGAAGCATAAAATTATGTCACAGTCTAGTGGTTTTAAGATACAAACACAAAGTAAGGAGGAAAGTAGTAATTCCTCCAAACAACTACAAGTGCAAGATGTGAGAAGAGAGGAAAGCCAAGACATTTTAACAACAGAACAGAGCATGTTAGAGATAGAAAACAAGTGTGACAATTCAATAAGGGAAATAAGGGAAGAAAATAGAAAAGAAAGAAGTAATACTTGGGTCATGGTGGTTAGAAAGGGAAAAAAAAACATTTTAAATAAAAAGGAAAAAATAAATATATGAAATATGGACACTTGTACAGATTGTATAGGAGAGAATTGTCGTAATATAAAAAAAAGAAACAAGAAAATTAAAGTGATATGTAGTACCTAATTGAAATATATGGAATACAACAGTTATATAATGAAACCCCAGAAGAAATAACAAACTGGATAAGTGCACGTATGAATATAAATGATAACAGGGAAAATGCTTTTATAACAAGACCCCCAAATAAACAAATGAAAGACTGTGTTCTGAACTGTTGTAATATACAAGATATGACTAATAAAAGTTGGCAGCTAGAAGCAGAATTTACAATTAAATCAATTTTCGTTTTACCTCTGCAGAAAGTGCCAAGAATTAGTGTAGATACACAAATCCAAGATAATAATGATTTATAGAACAGAACTGGGAAATGGGTCAATAAAGTTATCAAAGTAGTAGATGAATGTAATAAAACCAATCTTTAAATTGGAAAAAGAGGATGCGTTCCCTCTTTGGTTGGGAAGTCCAGAATTCACAGCCCTTTGATCAAGTCAATAAGGAGATGGCAATGTTTCTATCCTGTACTTTATGGATAAATATACCTCATTATCTAATAAAAAAAAAATTATCGTTCATGAAAGTTGTTCTGAGCACCCACAACTAGACTTGACTTTTAAAATTTCAAAATTGACCAAACTAATAAAATAATCATCTAAGGTGTGGGAAGACATGGGTTTGTTTCTAATAGATAGCAATAAGTGGGAAAAGGAGATATCTGGTCCAAACATTGACAAGAATTAATAAATATTTTAACTTGGAATATTGAAGGTCTCATCATTAAAATGGAGAAAACAGAGGTTATGAATTTTTTGGGAAACAATGGATATTTTATTTTTTCAAGAGACCTGGTGGATGGATTATAACCCCTCTTTAATCACAGGGTATTCTGGGTTTATTGTTTTATTTTATTTATTTTTTATTTATTTATTTGAGTCTAAGATTACAAAGTACCTTTGAGCCGGGGCTCTTTTACAAAGGTTCCACATCAGTGTGTACAGTCATACAATTTCAATTACAGTATAGAACAATCAGTAACACTGATGGTTGCAACATGTTATTACAAGGGTTTTTACATGGAACACAAGGAAGTGGATACAGACAAGGGAAAGGAGAAAGGAGAGGTGGGGAAAGGAGAGGGCAGTAGGGGCAGGGGTATAGCAGCCTGAGGGCTTTGTCAAAGATGGATGGGGTAAGTGCATCAGATGGGCAGTGGTGGAGGCAAGTGCTGGGTGGAGGGGCAATAGCTGGCAGCAGAAAACAATGGCTGCTAGGTGGGAGTACTGAAATTATTCATGGCAGTCACAGGAGCTGGAGGAAAGAAGAGTGAGGCGAAGCTTGGACTTGAAAGCACCCATCATGGGTGAGGCAGAGATGTCACTACTGAGACTATTTAGCCAGCTGGGTGCCCTATATGCAAAGTACCTTTGGCCTTGGGATGTGCGACAGTGGGGGATTTGCAGGAGTTGAGGTTTAGACCTCCTGGTGCTGCAGTTGTTGTTACTGAGTTTAAGGAGAGAGCAGACACCAGGAGGGGCACTGCCCATCATTATTTTCTTTGCTGGAATGCAGGTTTGGTATTTTAATTGGCTGTTAAGTTGCAGCCACCCAGTTAGAGAGTAGATGTTGCAGGTATGGGTGAGACGGTGAGATCCGGTGCTGAGTCAACAGGATTTATTGAGGGAGGTAGAAACACATTAGAGAGAGGAGGCAGTGGCGGAGACATAAGTAATGAGATCATAGTCAATATTGCTAACAATGGAGCTGTGGATGGCAACTGATAATGCTTCAAGGGTTAGGTGTTTCCTGTGATGGAACAGTAGGCCCATCTTGATGTTAGCAGCTTTCGACACAGTACTTATATGGGCAGCATAAGAAAGGTTGGAGTCAAGAGTGATGCCAAGGTATTTGAAAGATTGGACTTGTTCAAGAGTGACTCCTTGCTTGGTTTTGATGGAGAGGTGATACTGCTTATTTTTGTTGTGAGAGCTGCTGAAAATCATGGACTTTGTTTTTTTCTGATTTAGGATCAGTTTGTGCTTTAGGAACCAGTTTTCGACTGATGTGAAGCTATGCTGGAGGTTTTCTTGCAGTTGTTTTGGATGATGGTGGGAGGCTAGGATTACAGCATCATCCTCGTAGAGTATGATTTGCTCTGGACAGGAATCTGGAAGAGAGTTTAAGAACAGGATAAAGAGGATGGGTTCCAAAATAGAGCCCTGGGGGACACCAGAGTGGACCGGTCTTGCATCTGAGACCGTGTCAGCAATTTTCACTCTTTGAGACCAGTTGTCTAGGTAGCTTTTGAACCAGTTTACAGAGTTATGTGAGAGAAAATCATGGACTTTGTTTTTTTCTGATTTAGGATCAGTTTGTGCTTTAGGAACCAGTTTTCGACTGATGTGAAGCCATGCTGGAGGTTTTCTTGCAGTTGTTTTGGATGATGGTGGGAGGCTAGGATTACAGCATCATCCTCGTAGAGTATGATTTGCTCTGGACAGGAATCTGGAAGAGAGTTTAAGAACAGGATAAAGAGGATGGGTTCCAAAATAGAGCCCTGGGGAACACCAGAGTGGACCGGTCTTGCATCTGAGACCGTGTCAGCAATTTTCACTCTTTGAGACCAGTTGTCTAGGTAGCTTTTGAACCAGTTTACAGAGTTATGTGAGAGCTCCGCTTTCCAGAGCTGGACAAGCAGGAGGCCATGGTGGACGGTGCCAAAGGCCTTTGTTAAATCGATGAAGGTAGAACCAGTTAGCTGCCCATTATGCAATGAGTGGTGGATGGCACTAGTGAATTCAAGCAGTGCCGTGGAGGTGCTATGATTCTTTCTAAAACCATGTTGCTGCCTGCACAGTATGTTGTGTTCGTCTAAGAAGTCAGTCAGCTGGTCTGTGACAATATGTTCCAGTGCCTTTGAGAGAGGAGGTAGGATGGAGATAGGCCAGAAATTCTCATGGGCAGTTTTGACACCACTTTTGTGAATAGGGGTTACAGTGGCAGATTTTCATTTGTTGGGGAACTGGCTGAGGGTGAGGGAGAGGTTAAAGATCTTGGTCAAACACCTGAGTACTTCTTCAAGGGTGAGGGATAGAAGTTTGAGGTCTAGTGAATCATTGCTGGTTCTGGACTTGCTAATGGCTTTAGAAACATAATCATGTACCTGGTGCATCTTGACCACTTTAAAATAGAAGGGTGGTGACTAGTGGGAGCAGTAGAGGTTGAGGACATAGAATTGTCCACTTCTTTGAAAAAATTAGGGGAGAGTACGGTACTAAGATCAGTAAAGGCAGTATTGAAAGTGTCTGCAATGATTTTTGGGTCGAGTGTAATATCTCTATTTATGCTGAGCACCAATGGGGTGTATTTTGACTGCTTCCCAGTGACTTCTTTTATGTTGTTCCAGAAGTCTCTTCTATTTCCCCAGGAGTTAGTAAGAGCGTTCTTGAAAGTCTGATTTCATTAGCCGAATAGCTTTGGTGCAGTCATTCCATGCACATTTGTAGTTTGTGATGTAAATTTGCTTCCAAGTAGCTCTAGCAAGCTCCCAGAGGTGGTTCCTTGCCTTTAGCTGCCTTAGGAGGTCACCTGAGATCCAGGGGTTACAAAGGGCTTTTACTTTTCACCTTTTAAGTGGGGCGAATTTGTTACAGGCCTCATTAAAGATTTTGATGAACTGATCCAGGGCAGTGTTCACATTTGTTGCTGTGAAGATTGGTGTCCAGTCCTGTTGGAGGAGGTGAGATTTGAGATGAATAAATTGGCCATGGGGTAGAACTCTACTGGTGATGGTTTTAGGGGAGGTTTAATGAATTAGTTTGACCAGAAGCAGCTGACAGGGGAGTGGTCACTGAGTGAGTCTGGCAGAACAGTGGTGTTTGAAATCTGGGTAGGGTGACTGGTAAAGATCCAGTTCAGAAGGGTGCTGGTGCCAGTTTTGTAGTTTTTTCTGGTTGGTGAGTCTACCATCTGTGTGAGGTTGGACACCACAATGGAGTCCCTATGTGCCCCTGCCTCGGCAGCAGGCCGGTTATATTAAAGTCACCTAGAAGGATAGATTCAGTATCTGGTGGGAGTGACCTGACAAAGTCCAGAACCGCTGCAAGTCAATTGCCTTGCTCTTTAGGTGGTATGTACACCGTGACAACTGTGAGGGCTTTGTTGTGAGCACCAAGTAGGATTCCGATGGGAAGAATCTGTGCCGTAACCGTCAGGGGAGCAGTGTTGATGTGGTGTACCAGGATAGTCTCTTTAAGGCATAGGGCACAACCGCCACCTTGTTTAGTCATCCGATCAAGTCTAAAAACATTATAACCAGGAAGGGTGATAGCCTGGTCAGAGACAGATGGGGAGAGCCCAGTTTCAACAACTGCTAGGATGTCTGGGCTATGCTGGCTAGTAAAAATCTGGAAGGCATCCATTTTGGGAATAAGGCTGCAAATGTTAAGTGTTATAATTAAGAGGGCTCCTGAGTGCTTGTTCAAGTTAACGACCTTAGAGGGGGCTGGGCCAGGATTTGGATGAACATTGCCAGACAGCAGTAGGAGGAGGAGCACTAGCTTCAGGGTGCACATACGAAGTTCCCTAGTCATGCACTTATGCTTTTTTGTCATATATGAACACATCATAGGGTGAGAGCGAACGTTCAGAGACAGAGCAGTAAAAGGAGAAGGGGGTGTACCCAACGTCCACAGGTGGGAGAGAACAGTTCCTTAGTGGTAGGCGGGGTCTGGGGTGGAAGGTTGAGCTCTGGAGGTAGAGTACCAAGGTGGTGATATGTGGAATCAAGTAGGTAGCTGAGGGGGAAAAGGGGAAGCAGACTCTGGGAGGTTGGAGTAGGGGAAGGAGAAGAGCAAGGAAGAGGAGAAGGGGGAGCACAGTACTGGAGGAATGCATGGTTAGATGGCAGAGAGGAGGCTGAGGGGTGCAGGTGGAAAAAGAAGGTATGGAAGGCAAGTGAGATGAAGAGTGGAGCAGACAGAAAGGCAGTTGCACAGTGATTGTAGGTGAGGGGGCAGCACAGAGGTACAGTGAGATAGAAGTACAGGAGTTAAATTGCAAGAGGGCAGGGTGGTGGGGGAAAGGAGGAGGACCTAGCAAGGCACCATCTAGAAAAAGGGCAAAGAGGAGGGGCTACCTAAAGTGGCATGGATAGGGTCTATTTAATTAAGGTAGGAGGTGTGGGAGCGGTGGCAGACGTAAAATTGTGGCCGATTCCACTGAGAGTCAATGGGCGCAGCATCCCTGAGTCAGAAATGTTTCAGCAAGCGCAGGTAGCCAGTCATAGTGTAGGAAGAAAGCAAGAGTCCAATCAGGGTGCAGCACAGCAAGTGATGGGCCACTGGTGGCAGCTCACAGCAACCCTGGTCAGGCTATCAGACTTACCCAGCTTTCAGGATTCTGAGGGCAGCCAGGAGGTGTGTGGCTGGGTGGCAGGAGTTCCGAGCCATGGCCCTGCCTATGGAGGGCTCATGAGCCCAAGTCAATGACAGGATCTGCAGGTGAAAAGAGAAAATAGTGGGGTTAGATGTGGGAGGGGGAGCTACACAAAGGAGAGGTGATAAGGGTAGCTAAATCGGGGGGTGGGGAGCTGAGCACCGGAATTGGCAGACAGAGCAGAGGTGATACTGTGGGGGGGGAGTCTGTGGCCAGGGACAAGTTGTTTTGTGAGAACAAAAGCCTTGTCTTGGTGCCATGGGGAGGAGGTGAAGAGATGGCAGAAAGTCAGAAAATTAGCAGAGAGTGAGAGATGGGTGGTTCAAGCCCAAAGAAGAAGGAGAAAAAATCAAGTTCACAGTGTGCACAGAAGAGCTGTTTTAACTTTTGATCCCAACTGTACATTTCCTCAGAAATGACACAATTAAAAAGCGAGTAAAATCAACAGTGAGAGTCCAGACAGAGCAGCATGGAGCAGGCCCAAAATTTCAGCTGATTCCACTGAGAGTCAATGGCTCAACAGGCCCGCGTCAGGAAAGTTTCAGCAGGCGCAGGTAGCCAATCACAGTGTAGGAAGAAAGCAAGGGTTCAGTCAGGATGCAGCACAGTGAGTGATGGGCCAATGGCGGCAGTTCACAGCAACCCCGGTCAGTCTATCAGACTTACCCAACTTTCAGGATCCCGAGGGCGGCCAGGAGGTGTGCGGCTGGGTGGCAGGAGTCCTGAGCCATGGCTGTGCTTACAGAGGGCTCGTGGGCCTGAGTCAATGGCAGGATCCAGCTTTCAGGATCCTGAGGAAGGCCAGGAGGTGTGTGACTGGGCGGCAGGAGTCTCAAGCCACGGCCTTGCCTACGGAGTGCTCATGGGCCCGAGTCAATGGCAGGATCTGGCTTTCAGGATCCCAAGGTTGGCCAGGAGGTGTGCAGTTTGGCGACAGGAGTCCTGAGCCATGGCTGTGCCTATGGAGGGCTCGTGAGCCCATGTCAAGGGTAGGATCTGGGCTTTCAGGATCCCAAGGGTGGCCAGGAGGTGTGCGGCTGGGTGGCAGGAGTCCCAAGCTGCAGCCGTGCCTACAGAGGGTTCGTGGGCCCAAGTCAATGTTCCTGCAGAAAACTAAAAAAAGGCAGACCTTGTGGGGGAATAGCTACATTCATTAAAACTTCTCTAAATTTGGTAGTTACCAAATTAAATCCTCCTGCTAAGTATTTTTTACCTATAATTTTGTGCAAAGATACATGTTAACTAATGACAGTAAATATTTACATACGTCCTTTTAATAAAAAAAGCAAACATTGATTATTATTGGAATCCAATTAAGCAAGAACTAGATTTATTGGTTGATAAATATGGAACATTGCCTATAATATGTTATTGGAGATTTTAATGCTAGCATAAACCAGGAGGCAACTATATCTTATGAGAATGATTTAATTAAGAAGATGAATATAATAAATCAAAATATTACTGTTAAGAGACGCACAAAAGATAAAACAACAAATATGAAGGGAAAGAAACAATTGGAAATAATGGATAGTTTTGATTTCTGCCTTATAAATGGTAGAACTGAAGTGGTGAAATAGGAAGTTTACATTTATAGGACCTAAAGGATCCTCTGTTACAGATCAAGTATGGGTAAATATAGGAGCATTAAGTATTACTGAAGATCTAGAGATTATAAATAGGCTAGAGTCTACACATTTTCCAGTCAACTCAGTCTCATAGAGGAAATCTTATTTAGAACCAATAATGGAAATTTATTTAAAGAACAAAATGTAGAAGTAATTAATCAATGACGCATTAGATGGCAAGTACAGGTAGAGAGGAGGTTTAAGGAGCTATTAAATTCAGAATACATATTAACTATTAGGCAAAATATTATGCATGGTAAAAATATTAATAACCTGGTTGACCTTATAGAAAATATCCACAACTTCATCTGATCTTTTTTTACTATTATTAAAAAATTTACATAAAAACACTTGGATTAATAATAAATGCAAGCAAGCAAAGACTAGACTAAATACACATTTAATACCGTATAGAAGATCCCTGACTACAATAAACTTACAAATTCTGATTAGAAAAAGCAAAATATACAGAGAAGTGTTACGTCAAGAAAAATAAAAACATCAGTATATAATGTGGATGAAATTAAGAAAAACAATAATAAATAAAATTGTAAAACAGTTTTGGCTATAGGTGAACAAGGGCATAACCAATATGTTAGAAGAATAGAGGTGACAATTACTCCTGAAAAATGGAGAGAATATTTCTTTACACTATATTTCTCCTTCTCTAAAGAAACTAAAACTATGGTATCAAAAAGTAAGGTACAATTTCCCAGACCATTTTACATAGGACCCCAGGAAATACTATTGGCCTTAAAAAAGATCCATTTCAATAAGGTCACTGGCCCAGATTGCATCATGGCTGATATATGTAAAAAATGTTCACAATGGTGGCTACCCTTACTACATATCTTATTCAATTGATATGTTCAAGGGGAGCAATTTCCAACATCATGGAAAGGAGGAATAATAGATCCAACTATTTATAGACCTATAAGCCTGTTAGACTCATTACAAAAAATCTTTGCCAGAATTATCTAGAATAGGCTTCAAACATGGACAGAAGAAAGACATCTCTTGAGCGAATTCCAAAATGGATTTAGAAATAATAGATCTACTACTCAACTTTGTTTTGTACGGAACTATCTAATCTGGAAATATGTTAAAATTAAAAAGTCCAAATGATACTGTTGTTTAGTGGACCTTAAAATAGCTTTTGATACTCTCAATAAGCAAATCATATGGGAAAAGTTAGAACTGTATGGTGTCAACAGAGATTTATTAAATATATATATAAGATTACACCAGAATGACTGGGCAAAAGTACAACATGACCAAGCAGGGGAATTTTGCCTTGCCTTTCAGAATCAATCATGGGGTGCAGCATGGGTGAATATTAGCATCCCTATTTTTTAACATCTATATAAACTCCATAATTGATAGTCTTAGGGATGCAGAATTTCATTCTCCTAAAATACATGATATGTATATTCATTTATTCATTACAAATTGGGTTTACAACCTTTGAATCAGAGATTCATTTACAATGGCACCTCGTCGCGAGGGGGCAGACATCAAGACAGTTATTACAGTGCAGATTAAAACAGAGAATAACATTACAGGTGCAGTAAAAGGAACATTTAACATCGATACACTTAGGTTATATAATGTAGTAGTTTGTATGTTACTTAGGTTGCATAGTACTACAAAATTGTGAGTTACACTCATGGATATAGTAGATCCTCAGAGAAGATAGCGGGTTACATCCCTGTTTGGACCTAGTAGGGAAGGAGTGGGTCTGGGGAAGGGAGAGGCTGTCCAGTGGATGTTGTCGAGCCAGGGGGCAAGGCGGGTGGGTACCACAGGTTACAACAGGGGGTTAGTTGCACCTACAACAGTGGGTATTAAAGATATGGTTCCAAAGGGCTATTTTGAAGGAGCCAATTTTTGGCAAGTTGGAGATGCAGCTAGGGAGGGCATTGAACCAGGTGGGGGCTCAGTAGAGGAAGGATCTCTGGGTAAGAGAGGTTTTGGTTCTGGGCACCTTGAAAGTAGCCTTATCAGAGCTATGGGTGGTGATGGATGATGATGACTCCTGTAGGGAGGTGGAGACCCCCGGGGGGGAGTCCTAGCAGTGATTTCTTAGTGAGAAGGCTGGTCTGGTAGAGCAGTCGCTTCTGAAAGTTGAGCAGATTGGTGGTAGTATAGAGAAGGCAGGTGTGAGTGCGGCTGGGGGCACCAGTCAGGAGCCTACAGGCATTACTGATGGAGAGCTGGATTTTGGAGAAGGCAGTACTGTCAGCTGCGGCGTAGATGGGCAAGCCATAGTCCATGAGGTACAAGACGGAGAAGGTGATGGGCAACCTAAGGGCAGCCTGAGGCAGGCAGTCCCTTTGCTGGTATAACAGGACAATCCGAGAGTTAATGGTGGCTGACAGGGCATTGATGTGGGTGTGGAAGGAGAGGGCAGTATTGAACATGATGCCTAGGTACTTTTATGTGGTCACTTGTTCTAGCGGGTGCAGAGTGCTGGGGATAATCAAGGGGGGTATTTTTAGCTTTATTTTGGTGGTGGGAGAAGAGCATTGATTTGGTTTTCTTTAGGTTAATGACTAGTCTGCGGTCACCGAACCACCTTTCAGCTTGGTTGTAAGCTTGCTGGAGGGATAATTGAAGGGAGGTGGGATTGGGATGTGAGGCAACAAGGACTGCATCATCAGCGGAGAGGAGCATTTTACCAGTACATGAACTGGGGAGGGTGTTGAGTTAGAGACTAAAAAGTATTGGACCCAGGATGGAGCCCTGAGGGACCCTGGAGCAAACAGGAAGAGTGCTGGAGAGGGAGCCACTGATCTTGACATGCTGGGATCTAGCAGAGAGGTAGCTAGAGAACCCAGAAATGGAACTGCCAGAGAAGCTAAGTTGGTGGAGAGAGTTGAGTAGAAGGGGATGACAGGCAGTGTCAAAGGCCTTGGAGAGATCAATGAACAGTGCTCCTGCAAGGCTGCCAGAGTCAAGAGCAGCATGCAGATGTTGGGAGAATTCCAGGAGAGCCATGGTTGTACTTTGTCCTGGGTGGAAACCATGCTGCTCTGGGCACATAATGTTGTACTTGGTTAGGCATTCAGAAAGCTGGATCAACACCACTTTTTCAAGGGCTTTAGAGAGTGGGGGAAGGATGGAGATCAGCCGGTAATTGTTGAGGGTGTACCGTTCCCCACTCTTATGTATGGATGTGATTTCAATAGTTTTCCAAGCACTTGGGAACTGACCCAGGCATAGAAACCAGTTTAGAAGGTCAGTCAGGGGGACTAGGACTTCATCTAAGACCATACGGAGGATCCTGGAGTCGAGGGGGTCACTGCTGGGGTTATTGCTGCTAAAGAATTTTAGCAGGTGTGGCCTGGCTTCTTGGGTGGATAGGGTGCACAGGTAGAATGGTGGGCGATGCAGGACTGGAGGGAGAGAGGTGGAGATTGGGTCAAAGAAGCTGCTGGGTAGGACCGAGCTTAGATCAGAGAAGGCAGCATTAAGGCAATCAGCTATAAGGAGTGGATCTGTGGTGGGGGTGCATTGATGGAGAGCTGAGATGGTGGAAGGGAGTGGGACTTCCCATTTAGCTCTTTCATATTATCCCAGAACGTCCAGGCTGAACCCCAAGTGGAAGCAAGGGTGGTCTGGTAGTGCTCTGCCTTGGCCCGCCTAATGGCCCAAGTGCACTTATTGCATTCTGCATTGTAGTCCTGTCTATCAGATACCTTTCCAGATTCTACAGCAATGTGCCAGAGATTATCTCTGGCTTTGAGTCTCTGGAAGAGGGATGGGGTGATCCATGGGGCATTGCATTTTTTGGAGTGGATCCTGGTGAGGGGGGCGAAAAGGTCACAAGCCTTACAGAAGGCATTAGTGAAGTGGTCAAGAGCTGAGTCAATGTCAGGGGCGTGCTGGATAGGGGACCAGTCTAGCTGGGCTAGGTATTGTTTTAATTTTCTGAGGCTGCTGGGGCATAAACAGTGGTGTATAATGGCCTGGGACACTGGCTTCAGAGTGGAGGATGACCAGAGACAGAAGACTGGGGAGTGATCACTAAGATAGTCAGGGAGGACAGTGACATCCCAGATTTTGTAGGGGTAGTTAGATATAACAACATCTAGGAGAGTGCTGGTGCCAGTAGAGTGGTTGAATCTGGTGGGCTGGGTGACTAACTGGGACATAACCAGGGCAGCAAAGGAGTCCCTTATATGGAGGGCAGTGGAGTCAAGTCAGTTAACATTGAGATCACCTAGGATGACTTGCTCCACTTTGTGAGGGAGAGATGTAAGGTAGTCAATGAGGAACTGGACTGCTTGGTTTTGATTCCTCAGGGCTACGTAGGAGACCATGAGGAAGAGAGGGCCTCTGGCAGGGTCAGGTGTGATTTTTAAGGTAAGGGCTTGGGCTCCCATAATCAAGTTTAGGGCTGGGGTGCCTGACCTGTAAGGGGAACCCCACTCGGTGGTCGCAGCCACCTCTCGTTTGCCTACTTGGTCTCCCTGTAGATGGTATATCCAGGAGGGTGATAGCAGAGTCAGGGTGGATCTGGAGAGCCAAGTCTCTACCAGTGCAATTATGTCAGGTTGAAGTTGAACAACCCAGCACTGGAGGGCAGCAGATTTCTTTAAGAGACTGCAAATGTTTAAGGATGCAAAGCAGAGGCCAGTTGCAGTACAGGGTTTAGAAGGGCTGGAAGCCATAGGTCCTTGGCTTAGGTGTACATTACCAGATAATAATAATAATAGCAGTGTAATTATTCTGGTTAGTGGCCGGTGGTGATGGAGACCCTTGGGTCGACACTCAGCTGAGGACTTTACAATCAGGGTGCATGGGATAGATAAAGTGCAAAGGGTGGGAATAGCAGGGGAGACCTGGGTCCAGGTCTGGACTTGGAGGGCGGAGGGAGTGGGGGTGTTGGCAGGGTGGGGGTGTTGGGGGGTCACGGGTGTGTCGAGGGTGGGGGAGGACCAAGTCACTGTGGGATAGTCTGGGGATGAGGTGCCTAGTGTGGAGGAAGGGTGCTCTGGTTGGTGTGAGGTCTGCACCAAGAGGGTGAAGTAGAGTAGACTTAGTAATGGAGTGTAGGTACCCATAGCAGCTGAGCAGCAAAGGAAGACTGTCCAGGAGTAGTAGAGAGTAAGGAGATGTAGAGCAGCTTTGGCACACTTGGGGGAAAACCCGTCTAGTGGGTGAAGAGTATAAGCTGCAATTGGTAAAAATCAGTATCAATCAGTAGAAGAGGGAGAGGGAAAAGAATGATGAATAATGATAGACTAACCACACAATAAGTGAGATGAGACAGGAACTGTACTGTTTTGGATTGGATAAGTGTGCTTATAACTGGGCCCTCTAGTGGCTAAAAGATATAATCTGCTAATGGAAAAGTCAACAACAGGTAGGGAGGTTCTGAAGCAAGTTTTTTTTGGGGGGGGCACTACAGCAACCTCAATGGGACACAGAGTTCAGTGGTGCAGCTCACAAACTTACAGCTCTAAGAGAAGGGGCACAGGGCAGATAGCAAAATCACACTACCTTAATAACCTCTCTCAAACTTAAACCAACTCTTAAGAAATCTATACTTCAGACTAAACATTACTTAGAGTGAGAAATCAAGAACATGTCAAGCAGAGGTCAGTCCTAGCATTAATTTCTTGGCAGCAGTTCCTAGAAGACTTCTGGATTGCTGCACATAGTGTGAGAAACACTGACAAACAGTGGCAAGTGAGATTCCTCCAGGGGTAGATGCCAAAATTCAGAGTTCCAACCCGTACCTTGCTTGGAGGGTGAGCATCGGGCAACTTCTTCTTAGACTGCTTACCAAACTGCAGAATGCAGCACAGTAGTCCCCTGGTGAGATAAGGTGAAAGGACGAAATTAAATAGCAGGCTTGGAGGGGAGGGCAGTCACTTGCCTCACTTACATGGACGAGCTTGTGCTAATATCTATGTCTTTAATTGGTTTACAAAGAAAATTAGATTTATTTAGCAACATTGCAAGATAAATGATTTGACTATAAAGAAGGGAAAAAAAAGCTTGATCATCTTTGGGAATAAAAGGAGAATAGTACTGTCCCTATTCCTAGACGGTGAAAAAATAAGAACAACCAAAACCTATGATTATTTGGGTATCAGATGTTCTGAAGATACCTCTTGGAAACAGCATACAGATTATATAATAACCAAATCAAGAACAAATATAAATGTCTTTAAGAGGTTTAATACAAGCCTGGATAATGATACAATGCAAGGACTCATGACTGTTATTAATAATCAATTAAAAGTGAATATATTGTTCAGAGCAGAAATATTGGCTAATAATAATATACAAAAATTGGATATATTATTAAATAAAACATATAGATGTATACTACAGGTAGCACAATCAGTGTCTGGAGAAATAATTTACAGATAACTAGGTCACTATACACTAAACTCATTGTTCATGGAAAGAAAGATTGTACATGTAATGAAATTATTTTTACTTCCAGAATGCAGAATACCTAGGATGTGTTTGGAAGAAGCTGTATCATATAATGAAAGAGGTTTTATTTCACCAATTATACAAGATATTCAAACATATATTATGTCTCTGGGGATAGGACATCTTCTGTTTGAGGTCTACTTGAAACCATGAACGATAATAGTACAAGTGATTAAAACATGTGTAAGAAAGAGATAGAGAACTGGTTAAATATCAAATTTGCATAAACACTTTAAGCACTTTGGATGATTTAAGGTATTGTAACTGGATCATAGTACTGCAACATATTTAAAGATTCTAGATAATCCAAAAGACAGGAGAATATTTACTAGATATCATATGGAATTGTACACTTCAAATTATATAGGATTTAGTCAGAAACAGAAAGGAATTATGGATCAGTTCTGTTCCTGTGCACTAAATACAGAGAATGACCTTAAATGTATATTTCTCTGTTGCCCTAAATATGAAAGGGGAAAGATATTTTGTGTAGGACCCATCCTGGCTGGGATTTCACTTCCTCCAGATGAAATTATCAAGGAACTGTTTAATTCCACTCATTATGGTATGCTAGTATGTAATATTAAATTCTTGCAATATGTTAAACTATGATACAGATGTATTGATTAGATAAATATATTATAATGGTGGGAACTATGGATGAAAACTATAGAAAAGGATAATGAATAAGAAATGTTTCTAAAAAATATAAAAGGTGTTACTTTTTATATAAAAAAATTAAAATTGATCAAAGTATTTATGTATATGCTAACATTTAAACCTTTCTAAGATGATTATGTGTGTAATCTGAAATTTGTGTGTTTTAAATTGTAATGACTATATGTCGAACAATAAATTTTGATGCAAGTATATTAAAGGGGAGAGTTTGAAACTGGAATAAGAAACGAGGTAAAATACTCAGTCACATAAATTCTACTCTATCAAATAAAGACAATGTTACCAATTCCCATCATTTAAGATCTGCCAGAATGTCAGTAATGAGTTTCCTGTAATTTGTTTGCCATTACCTGGCCAAATCTATTGGGATTTGTATCCCTAAATATCATATCGGTGTGTTAAACCATCTGTATGGTACCCACAGTTTGTGTTCCATAGCCATCTTTTTTTTTCCTTTGAAGATTTTATTTTATTTAAAGTTTAAAAAAAAATTCCAGTAGGGAGAAAGAACATTTCAATACAATAAAAACAACAAAACAGGGTAACTTATGTTACAATTAACGTAATCAGAATAAAAAGTAAAATCTTGTTATGACATAATAAATACCGTTATTATACCTAGACATCAATATCTGCTGCTATAAGGTGTACAATACAGTTGACATATTTCATATGAGTGCAGGGTGGAGGTTGACTCATATTTCTGAGTGGGATAAGAAAGGAGGCCAGATTTTGTGGAACACATTGAGCTTCCCAAGAAGACTGAGATCCATTATTTCCTTATATATTGTTTCAATCATTTTATTGTACCACACCTTTAGAGGAGGAGGAAGGAGATTTCCACTGAGATAAAATCAGTCTTTTAAGAGTCAGGGCAGCCGTTCAAGCTCCATTTCTTTGGAAACTATTTGTCTGTTCTACCCCTTCAGTGATCCCTAAAATAAGAAATTTGGGGGTAAAGGGATATTTGGTTTTATATGTGGATTCACATGTTCTGTGAATCTTATATCAGAGATCTTTAATGGAAGGACAGGACCAGAGCATATGAAGATGATCAGCGTGCTCCTCCTGACATCTCCAGCAATTACCATCAGGTTGCAAGCCTTTAGTGTAAATATCTGTGAGAGGAATAATGATAAAAATCTAAAATCTTGAGCTGGATTGTTTTCCCTTGTATCTCCCTGCTACAAGAGTATGCATTTGCCCAGGCTGAAGCCCATTCTGAGTCCAAAATAGGTCCATAGATTTCTTTCTCCCACTTCTCCTTGGCAGGAGCAGTCAAGAGGGAATGGTCAGAAGCATTTAAAAGCAGTTTATATATTAGACTAGTGCCTTTTCTAAAGTTAGCTAGTTTACATAATTGGCTCCTTTCCTCAGAGTTTGGTAAGGAGAGATCTGGACGCATGACTGCATCCTTAAGGGTCTTCCTTAGCTGTAAATAATTGGCAAATTAAAATCTATGCTGTTTGTAGTTACCCTTTAAAATCTCAAAGAAAAGAAGTTCATCATTTGGACCCAAAAGGTCTTGAAGGTTAGTGATACCTAACCTACTCCAACCTGGGTCTTCTAGTGGCAAGTGATTGTAAGGTAAGTTAAGTGAGCATTATTCCAAATAGTCATTAGTCTGACTGGTGGGCATTGTAACTGTAGGATGCAGTGTGCATTCTTGATAGCATTAATAGAGCTGGAGATACAAGTATTATTCTTCAGAGCTCTGGAAAGGGTCCTGAAAAGGTAGTCTGATGGCTTATAAGAAGCAGAGAGTTGTTTTTCCACTCTTAACCATAATGGCTCCTTCTCAGTATGGTCAGAAGTAAGATGCTTAATGGCTTGTTTAAGCTGAAAAGCAAGAAGGTATTTTTCTCAGTGAGGGAGTTTGAAGCCAACCTCCATATGTTGGGCCCTTAGTTTATCTAAATATAGTCTTGGAAGAGCGTCATCCCCAAAGAACGTGCTTAACTGACATCTGAAGTTTATGGAAAAATGTATTTTCTATTTGAAATGTTTAATTTTGAAACAGGTAGAATAGCTTGGGGGTCATAATCATTTTAAGGGAAATAATGTTGCTCCAGACAGGGAGGTTTAGCTTCCCCAATTTTTTAAGATCATTTTCAGTCTTTCAAATTAGAAGGGTTAGGTTAGTGCTCCTTAATTTTGGTAGGTCCTTTGTAATTTTAATACCAAGATAGGCCAAAGTGTCTTTACACCAAGAGTCAGAGTGTAACTTACCTAGGGAAATTTCCCCGATGTCCGGGTCAAATTTCCCTCCTTCACTAAAAATACCACCAACAGCTTAATCTGGTTCAAGGTCAGTTGGCATTCATCTGTATCCCCCTCCCCCGGGTCGTGCCTGAAAATAGGTAGGATTTAACTAGTGCACTTACTCGGTCAACAAAAACTAAATAATGCAGTCCTGGGGTCAGGTGAAAGTTGATGGGGAGAATTTGTGTCTTCGCCTAATTTAGCTCGAGACCTGAAATCCATACAAAAGTATTAAAAATAGTTTCTAATTTTGGAATCAAGGAGAATGGGTCAGAAACTGTGACTAGCAAGTTGTCCACATATGCAAAGACTTTGTTTATGATTCATCCTGTCTTGATTCCTTTAACTTCCTTACAAATTGTGATTGCCCTAATTGGGGTCTCTATAGCAAGTATGAATAAATACGAAGAAAAGGACAACCTTATCTGTAGCCCCTATACAGAGAGAATTGTTCTGATAGTGGGGCTTGCCATTAAAAGGCAGACCAGGTTGTCCAGTGATCCCAGCCAGGAATAAGAGCATAGGAGAGAAAAGGGGGGGAGAGAACTGAGGGATAGAGAGGGAGGGGCCTGCTGACATCACCAGGCAGGAAAGGGTAATATGACAAGGGCAAGCCAGAGCCCCATGGATTGGCTGGTGGGGCAGAGTCCAAAGGGGATCCTGACTAGGGGCCTTTCAGTGGTATAAGAAGCCAGGGCTCAGGTAGTACGACCTCTTTTGATGGGAATTTTCTTGCATACAACTCAGCACATTGTTGGCAAGCAGCAGGTAAGGCACAAAGAACTATTAGGCCTCTAGGCCATGCGTCCCAGGTGACTGGTCCCAGAGCAGTTTGTGTGTGTGTTTTTTGCCTCTCAATGCTTACTTTTTTTTTTTTTTAATTATTTAACCAGGAGTAACACATGAAAGATTTTTTACAGGAGTGACCTGGGAGCACAGCAAAGTTAAGTGACTTGCTCAGGGTCACGCAGTATGCAAGTGGAAGCTGTGGGGTTTAAACCCAGGTCTGGTCTGCTGGATGTCACCAGATTTGCAGCTCAGAGCCTTTAACCACTGCACCATACTACCTCTATTTTATAGAAGCATAGACTATGCTGAAGTTAAACCTGTACTTGGAATGATCTTTAATGTGGTTTGCAGTAGAGCATGGATGAGCCTGAATGTGAGTTCAACGGTTTTTGTTTATGCTTTGGAGCAAGGTGTTTGGCATTGAGAAGTTGGCCTGGGGTCTGAAAGAAACAAAGGGTATAGGAAGGCAGGTTGTTTGTTCCAAGAGCATAATGTTTAGCTGAAAGAAAGCTGTGATTATTTGTGGCTCAGCTGTGTAGAAATTTTGTCTAGGAAAGTTGTTAGGTTACCACCTTTTTTTAAGAAGCCCAAAGTGGGACATTTCTTACTGAAATATGAGTTTTAGCCGGACAATATGTAGCCTCAACCAACACAACAGACTTTTTCTCTAAAAATCATAATTAAGACTAAGTATTGCAGTTTTTAGATGTTCTGTAGTGTTTCTAATCATTTTAAGGTATTTTAGTTAAGGTACTATATAGTTTTTGCAGCATTTAGAAGAAAGTCTAAAAATATTTTTTGTACTATAATGTCAGGACATTTAGTATTTTTCATGTTTTTTGCAGGACACAGCTGCCCAAACCAGGATTGTCCTGTGAAAATAGGGACAGGTGGTAAACCTAAAAGATTACGGGTTTAATCCTTAGGGTGGGGGGGATTTCCTTACAGAAAGGACATTCTGAGCTTTTTGCAGTAAAGGATCATTTGTGTTTTTCCTTTCACTGTACATGCTGATCTGTGTCAGGTCTAAAAAAAAATAAATAAAATAAAAGATGGAAGCAGAGAGAAACAAGAAATGACCACAAGAAAGCAAAATCTTTGGGGTGTTGTGTTTTCAGTCATTGGGCATTATGGTGTTCAGCATTTTTCAGTGGGGCAAGCAGAGAGGTCTCATCGCAAGGGCCTGCTCTCAGGGGATAGTGCTTGGAAGCTTTCTGATAGCAGCATATGCATGGCGGTGCTTTTAAGCTGCAGGGAGGATGAAGTAGCTAACACTAAAGAATCACGCGTTTCATTGTAATTGAAGGGTATTTCATCTGTTGGGCTAACAATTGTGGTCATGCAGTAGAGCACTGGGGGAGTGGTGCTTCCTGGCATTTAAGTGGAGATGCACCGAAGGCAGGCAGCATGATGTACACTCAGTTGGTTGTTGATTGGTGGCTGATTTGGTGGAAAAGTCTGGTGAGAGCTCGCTCGGCCTGACTCAGCGGCGTGCATGCCCAGAGGCCACGTGGTCCATGGCAACTGGGCAGAAGATGGATGGGGGGTTTCTCCTTGCCCTGCTTAGGTGGAGACATGGGAAGAGAGCTTGGCTGTGTCTGTGGGACTGAGGGAAAGTCAACAGATGATAGGGGCAGATTGCTCCTTTGTGTCCAGGTTACCGGTGATCCTCGTTGCATCTTGGGGGTGGCCTTTTTTCTCAGAGCAAAGCCATGGATGCAATTTGGAAGAGCAGCATTTCCTGTGAGGGGGTTGTTGGACAGGGCATTTGTAGCCTCATGTAGTGTGCTGAAGAGCAAAGGTTAATGCTGCAGCTGAAGGTCAGGCACCAGCGGAGAGGCGTCTTGTTACCGGGGCCTGCTGGTGGTGTAAAGGTTGGGCCTGCAGGAGCAGGCCAGCAAGATGGGAGTGCACCCCTTGCAGGCATATGGTACAGCAGCCAGTGCAAGTGGATCAGGGCACTGCACTAGTGTGTTTTTGATTTAAAAATAAACAAACAAAAGAAAAACAGAGAGGGCAGGAACACCCCAGCCATTTTCAGACAAACAGGGTTGTTTTTGTTTTGGTATGGAGGTGTTACGTGGCTATGCTAGAGGGAGTGAGCACACATGGGCAGACCTGGGGCCTAACTGAGCAGGCCCAGAGCAAAGGTGCAAAGGGGCGCATACCTCATGGTAGAGGCATTGCGCATGACACAGTAGCAGGTCCATGAGGCCAGGAGAGGGGGCATGTATCAGGCATGGAGGGGTTATATTTGGCACCAAAAGCCATCCATTTGATGTGGAGAACAGCACAGCAGACAAAAAAGGGGAGTTTTTGTGGGAATGCAGCAGAAGGGTCAGGAGAGTGGCCATGGTGCTGCCACCATTTTGATTCAGAACATGTGGCAGTACCATTTTGTACAGGCAGTGTGGCAGCTATCCTTTAAAAATGGATACATATATCAGTAATAAAATAACATAAGAGGAAGGGATCTTTGATTCCCCTTTGGGGAAGGCACAGTGACATAGGAGGGATAATGTATAGATCAGCATGATGTCATGTTGAAATAAAAAGAATGCAAGGGAGTATGCTACAATGCTTTCATGATGCCATACTGTGGTCACAGGGGGTGGGATCATTTTGCGTGGGTCGAGCATAGGACACTGGCATTGCTAGACCACAAGGTGGAGGAAGTGAAGTATAAGGGGAAGACCATAGAGAATTGGCAAGGTGGGTTCATAATATATAGTGCATTATTATTGGAGAAACAGCCGGAACTCGCAATCCCCTTTCTGACATACACGTCCATTATTAGGGAGGTGTACAAGACAAAGGTCGTGTATGGGTGGCTCAAGTATGATGAGGCCTTCCAGAAATGAATGGCAGCAAAAGGGGACCTGAGGTGGGATTGCACCCACTCAGAATTGTGGGTAAGGACCCTCTCCGGGGAAGGGGGAGGAGCAGTTGGAGACCAAGCTAGGCAGAACAATCTGGGCACAGGGGCAAAGGCATGTTGGGAATATAACAAGGCCACCTGCACATGGGACAGCTGTAAGTTCTGACATGACTGCTCAAAATGCAGGGGAGTGCACCCGGCCTCCAGCTGTCGGCAGAATGGGGACAGAGGGGAACAAAATGGAGGGCAGTTTCACAAGCAGTCCTTTTGGAGCACCTGAGGGATGCAAAGCAGGGGCCGCGGGGGCAGCATAGTGCTCCCAGGGGATGGCGATAGCAGGACAAGGAGGGTAGGGCAGAGGGAATACATGCTGGCGTGGACTCCCATTTCGCTATCAGCAGTGGAGGAATGGACCGTGGAATACCCAAATAAAGGCACAGGTGAGCTGCTCGGGAGGGTTCAGACGGGTTTCCCACTGGGGTTCCAAGAGGGGGCAGGATAGTACGTGGTCCAAGAATTTGGGATTAGTAAAGGGAAAAGAAGGGATAGTGGGGGCCAAGATAGAGAAGGAAATCAAGGCAGGCCGGGGGAGGGCCCATTAGAGGGCCCCCCATGTACGCATTTCCAGATTTCCCCATTGGGTGTGGTGCCCAAGAAGGAGGAAGGGGAATTCTGTTTGATACATCATCTATCATACCCAGAAGGTTTCTCGGTGAATGATGGTATTCCAGACCACCTTAGGGCAGTATCATATGCCTCGTTGGAGCAGGCGGTAGCACAGATTAAAGCAATTGGGGGGCATGGGTGGTGAAGATGGACATTGAGTTGGCATTTTGGCTCTTGCCCATCAGGCCAACAGATTGGAATCTGCTGGGCTTTCAATTCTAAGGTTGCATGTATTTTGACAAATCCATGCCCATGTGTTGTTTGGTGGCCTGCTCCATGTTTGAAAAGTTCAGCTCCTGGATACAGTGGGTTGTCGGGCCCAGGTATGTGTACAGGAGGGTTGTGCATTACTTGGATGTTTTTCTTCTCATTGGGGAAACAAGAGTGGAGGCGCACAAAATGCTAAGGGACTTCCAGAGCATGTGTCAACGGATAGTGATCCCGCTGGTGCAGGGCATGATGGGGGGCCTGGCTTGGAAGTTGGAATTCTTGGGCATAGAAGTGGACACTGAAGATGGTTGCTCTTGCCTGCTGGGAGCAAAGTGGCTCAGCTGAAAGGTTTACTGCCCCAGGTGGAGGGGGGGGGGAGAAGGGTGCCGCTGGTACAAATACAGCAACTGCTGGGGCACCTTAATTTCACCTGCAAGGTCATCAGCCCAGGCAGAGCTTTTACAAGAAGATTAGGGAGGGCCACAGGAAAAGCAAAACAGTTGCACCCCTGGGTGGACATCTCTAAAGGGGTTCGGGAAGACTTTGGAGTGTGGGAAGAGTTTCTCCACAGCTACAATGGGGTGACATTCCGGGAAGACAAGTGGGAACGGAATACGGACCTGAAGCTGTTCACTGATGCCTCAGACACCCTGGGAATGGGGGCATACTTTCAAGGGGATTGGATGTCAGAACCATGGCCGACAGCTTGGGCAAAAGGCAGACTATTGAAGGACATCACCTTCGGGGTGTTGAGGCAGCACTTGAGGAGATGCAGTGTTCTCTGCTATGGCTTCATTTATGCTTCCTTTGATTATTTTTGGGTTTGGGTCTATTGCTGAAACTGGAGGGTCAGAAAGGTGGTCTACTCTTCCTAGAGATCAGTGAGTAAGTAGGCTCCATGTCAATTAAGCAAAGTAAAAATAGTGACAGCAATTACAGAAATTATATGTTGGCGACTGCAATTACGGTGCCCGTATTTATGAGCGAGCACTATAACAGTGACAATGTGGCAAATGCTTGATTTGTGGGGGGCTTGGCCCCTCACACCTCCTTTGCCTGGGGCTTTGCTTACTAAAATAACCACATCCAAGGTCGTAGCACCTCAGGCAGGGGGTATGCACATGTCGCCGATTCAGTTCCCGCCCATATGTATGGGTATCATAATTGCAGTTGTTGTAATGCCATCACTTAAATTGCTAGTCGCTATTTTTACTTCATTCAGTTATCATGGTACCGAGTAGGTACACCCTACACCCTACTTATTAAACTCCTGCAGGCATATGGCTTGATATGGAGGCATAAGTTGAGAAGGGAGAATGTTGTTAAGTGTTACTGTGCTGTGGAGAACAGTGCGAGCTAGGATTTTCCTTGGAGACTGGTGGGGAAACTATGTGATCTCAGTTGTAAAAAAGCCCTCAATTTGAATTATTAACAGTTAGAGCTGAATTGGAAAAATGCCTTCCTGAAGTTTTGAGCCCTTCAATTAATTCCCAACCCTGGTTTGGTGTTGAACAATGCAGAGATTGTCCAGAGCCAGTGTTAATCATTAAAATGGCAGGACATTTCATGAAGTAGCTATACCCCTTCTGCTGTAATGTCTGCCATACCTCAGATGATAAAACAAGATCCTTTCACCTTTCCAATACAGTACACGTTTCTCTCGGGCAGTTCTTAATAATTCATCTTTCATTGAAAATCTAAAAAAATTAGCAATCATGTGGTGAGGTCAAGCCCCTTTTTCTGGTCTCAGAGCTAAGGCTCTATAGGCTCTCTTTATCTCAAACAGCCAGTCCCACTGAAATTAAAACACCTCCACAAACAAATGTTGCAAAAACGGAATCATATTATTCCTGTTGACCCCTTCAGGCAGACCAGTTATTCTAATGTTATTCCACCTGCTGCAGTTTTCAAGATTGTCAAGTTTATCTAAAATATAGCACAGTGGTTTGTCATGATGCTCAGAACTGTCAATTAGCTGAATAACATTTTCTTCAAGTTAGAACACCTTACTTTCGGTTGTGTCAATACGGTTTCTTGTGTCGGTTGACTCTTGCAGGAGATTAGACATTGCTAACTTCATGTTCGAAATATCTAATTTAATCTTTGTCAGCATCTCTTTGATTGTAGCAAGTTCCAGTTTCTTCTGTTGAGAGGAAAGATTTTCTGAGCTCTGTCCTGCAAGATGAAGTTTTGTGGCGGCTGGCTTTGAGTTAGCTGGAGTCATTCTGACAGGAGGTGAGTGAGGCTTCATTTAAGGGAAAAAAATAAAAGCAGTGCCCGATTGAATATAAACTTATGAATTTGTTAAAAAAACTATACTGTTAGCGAGTTATACTGAATTTACACAGATGCAGCAGGTTCTAAGATAATTAGTTCTGGGGTCATCTGACCACTTAATAATATAATTTCTGGTTTTACTGCATTAATTATAAATCCTGATGAAATACCGAAATATTGTAATATGTTCTCTAAAATCAGAAAAGTCCTGATAGGGTCTGTAAAATAAAACATGATGTCATCTGTGTATAGGAAAATTCTGGATGCTTCCCCTCCTACTCAGTTCCCCTCAATGTCTGGTTGGGCTGTTATCATTGCTGCCACTTGCTCCATGCTTAATGCGAATAGGATCAGAGACATGAGGCATTCTTGTCTCATTTACCTGGTTATGTTAATCAGATCAAAAACGATATCATTTACTTTAATTAGGGCTTGAGGTCCCCCATAAACAGTATCTCCCCTTTCTCTACCATCCTAAGTATGCTTTCTATCATATCCTTGTCCATTCCCTCCCCAGACATGGGGGTCTGTATACAACCCCTGTGTGGATTGTGGTGCCATTTCCAGCCTCTAAGGTGACCAACAGTGCCTCCTCTCCTCTCCTCCCTGTTTACTCTTTTGTTCAGTTGCTTTTATCCCTTCCCTTACATAGAGAGCTACTCCTCTCCCCCTTCCCTCCCTGTCTCTCCTGTAGATTGTGTACCCTGGTATGTTAACATCCCAGTCATGGTTCTCTGTGTACCATGTTTCTGTGACTGCTACGATATCCAGGCATCCCTCTTCCATCAAGGCCACCAGTTCATGGAGCTTGTTGTCCAGACTACAGGTGTTGGTACTCATTACCCTCCATTTCATGATGGCCTTACCCCTTTTTGCCCCATCCCTGTCCTTATTGTGTTTGTCACTTTCTCCATTTACCCCAGCGCTTCTCCCTATTAACATCTCTATGTTGGTGTCTACCTCACTTAGTACCTTGATTTTTTTTGGGGGGGGCTAGGATTTCCCTGCTCCTTTCCACTGCCTCCCCCCTTGGCTAGTTTAAATGCTGGCCAATGAAGTATTTAAACCTATCACCCAGGATCCTGGTTCCCCTCCTGGACAGATGCAGACCATCACTCCAGTATAGGCCTGCATCAGTCCAGGTGGACCCCCAGTCCCCAATGAAGCCAAATCTCTGAGCTCTGTACCATTTTTCAACCACTGATTGAATTCTGTGGTGTGGAGCACCCTAGCCTCATCCTTGCCATAGATAGGCAGCACCTCTGAGAAGGTTACCGTGTGTGCAATTTGTCTAAGGCCCCTCCCCATCTCCACAAATGCTTCTTGCACTGCTCTGATCCCTTTCTTAGCCAGGTCATTTGTCCTTAGGTGGACAATGACATCCAGCTCCCTCCCCTGTGCAGCTGCTCCTGTGATCCTGAGGATTTGCTCCCTGTCCCTCCAAGCCATGGTGCCAGGCAGTCACCTTACCTTCCTCTCCCCTTCCTCCCCAGTTCTACCTTCCTAACAATTGAGTCCCCCACCGGGAGTTGTTTCCTTCCCTGTGGGGTCCCATGCCATCCTTTCGTGGGTTTCCTTTGTGGAGGTTCCCAGCATCCTCCTTGGTCTCCACTGTGGGTGCCTCCATAGAGGAACCACACTTTTCCAGAATGGCATAGAAATTGTGGAGAGGTACAACTGGAGGGATGCACCTCTGATCCACCACCCTCACCCTCCCTGAGCCCACTGTGGTCCAACCGCTCCTCTTTTTTGGCAACCTCTGAGGCAACAGCAGAGACCCTGGTGGTCCCCTGGGTGGGAGAGGAAGTCCCAAAAATCCTGGCCAACTCAGCCTGGAGATGAGCAACATCCTCCCTCAGCCCAGAGAGGTGCCTGCAGATGGGACAACACTGCATCCTCCAGAATGTCTCCCGGAAGACTGCTGCTCCACAGCCACTGCACTGCACCACTCCTATCATGTCTTTTTACTGTCCCCCTAACTGTTGTTTGGAATACTTACTCTTTCATCTGTTTGTTTCTTTTCTTTTTTTTCTTCCCCTACTTACTTACTGCCTATGTGCCCTTTTAGCTCCTGATGTTCCTGTTCTGAGACAAGAAGTTCTTATATTTCTCAGTAGTCTCCTTACTTGCTCAGAATCAGACCTCCAGCAGCTGGGGGGGACGGAGATCTACTCTTGCCCTTCTAGGATGTTGAGTCTTTGGCAGTTCTGTGTTCACTCACTTCCTGCTCCCAAACAGGAAGTTCCTGTTGTCAGTTAAATCCTGTGGCTATAAAAGTAGAACTGGTTTAGGGCGGGGGTGGAGGGGAGGGATGGAGGGCAATATAGTCCTAGTAGAGAAGATTTAGTTATACCAGTAGCTCCTTCCTCCTGGTGTTCTGTCTGTTCTCTGGCAGAAGCTATCTTGGGCAGTGCTTAAATCTGGCTTTAACCTGGATCCTTCTAGCTAAGCCACTCCCCCTACTGTGCAAATCATTCTACACTTAGTTAATTTCACAGATAACAATTCCCTTTTGACACCTGTGACAAGCACCTAGATAAGTACACAGATAACACAGATAACAGATAACAACTTCCTTCAACTACCTCTGACAAACACACTAACTCTTTTTTTATTACCCTGAATCGAAGGTCCCAGTACAAGAGTTCTAGTTCCTAGTTCCAGTAGAGAAGTTTTAGTTATACCAGTAGCTCTTTCCTCCTGCTCCAGACTGATTTCTCCCAGGCTGAAGCATGGTTGGTCCCAAATCCCTGGGTCCCTCCCGGGCACATCTTCTCCCACTTGTCACCTCATCTGGCTCTCCTATTGAAGTGGTACAATCCTTCAAATATTTAGGTCTTACATTGGACCAAGGACTCACACTAAAACCACATGTAGTCTTGGTGGCCAAAAACATCCACCAAAAACTCGGACTGCTCTACCGTCTAAACGCCAATCTGATACCTGAGACAAGGCTGGCAATCACTCAGAGTGTCCTCCTACTGACTCTTAACTATGCAGCCCCAACCCTACTAGGCATCTCTAAGCTAGACTATGGTAGTCTACAGACATTGTACCACAAAGTTGCACGATTCACTACAGAAGCCCACCCGAGGACCCACCACTCCGAAGTCCTTGCTGCACTCAAATGGCCCACCCTGAACCTAAGACTTCAGTACCCCCTACTAAATTGGACATACAAGCTCCTCTCCAATGACCCCCTCCTGCAGGGATTATTCACTAATCACCCCGAAACACCCCAGCAGGCCCCTTCGCACTTTGGACAAAAAACTGCTTGAACAGTCCAGGCCCAGATCTGCAGCAGGTAGTAAGTCCTTCGCCCATATAGCACCCATACTGTGGAACAAGCTCCCCTGTCAACTACAAGAAGCACCCTCCCCAGCTGTTTTTCAGATGAGGTTACGTGCTCACATCCAAAATCTCAGCTCCTGTGTATGTCTGGAAGGTTAGCTAAATCACGCCCCCGGCATCTAATTACCACAGCTGACCTAGGGTACTCCGCCTGTAAATAGTTGCCCTCTCCTATATAAAGCTAGCAACTCCAATTGTAATCACTGCACCTTTTAAAGATGTATACCACTTTGCTTGTATATTTTTAAAGTACTACCTGACCTCAACCTAACAGCTGCTACGGATGCTGTGTGGTGTTACAAAACATCGTACACTTGTATGCAATGTACTACACTGTATCTATTGACTGTTGTTGTCCAAATATTGTATATAAACATCGTACACTTGTATGCAATGTACTACTCTGTATCTATTAACTGTACTTGTTCAACTCTATGTAACTGACCCCGGGTCGCCCCTGAAAAAGGGATCTCCGGGGCCCAGTGGGCTTACCTGGTTAACAAAATTTAATAAATAAAATAACAAATAAATAAATAGAACTACCATGTGCTATCTGTAATAACTCAGATCTAAACTTTTGTTGTATAATCAATTGTTCTATCTGGCCCTGTGGTGTCTGAGCTTTAACCCAAACTCCATACAGTAGCCAATTATATTTTTTAAACATAAGTTCACCCTGTTTTGATTTCACCCGCAGTTGCTTAAAATAACCCTGGAGAGAAACATCGTTCACTTGTTCTGAAAGAAAATCACAATCAGTGATCAATTTAGTTTCAGCATTTTCATATGTTAACCCCTTAACCATCAGTCTTTTGTTGCCACTGTTTCTTCAGACATCATCTTTCTTTCCTGGACTTCTGGATCTTGGAGCTATGCTCAAACAAGTCCAAATCAAAATCAGCGAAAGGAAAAGAGTCCCCACCATCTGAGATTTTCTTTGCCTGAGCTCTTGTCACCACAGCTGCGGAAACATCAGGATTTACTTCATCTTTGATTAACTCAGTAAACCCTGGAAAGTCATTTCCAATAATCACAGGTACAGATAACTCAGGGACTACCCTCACTTTCATTTGGTGCAACACCCCATTAATAGTCAGAGTCACTTGGCTGTTGGGATAATATAGAGTGTCCCCATCTATGCAGATGACACCAGTACCTTATCCTTTTGGACATTGTTTTCCTAGCACTTCAATATGTACTAGGGTCTGTCTGCTTCCCAAATCTGTAAGATCCTTTACAGTCATATCTCCCACTTTTACATCTGTTAAGTACTTACCCCAATTTACTAAGGACAAATCTGCTCCAGTGTCACTCTTCTTAAGACAATTTCTTGCAATATGACCTGGCTTATTACAGTTATAGCAAACAATGTCTTTGGATACAGATTTGCTGCCTCCACCAGTGTTCCCACCAGACTTGGAATTTAAATGGGAAAAAGTGTGTCTTAACAACTTGGCTGTTACCTCACTGCTGTGGCATTTGTCTGGCCATTTGGTAGTCTTCAGCCAAAGAAACAGCCCTTTCCCCACTTTGTGGTCAGTGTTCCTTTACACAAAACTGCACATCTGTAGGCAGGATGTTGATGAATTGCTCCATTGTAAATGTGTCGATGATCTATGGGACTGTTTTGCTCTCTGGTTGGAGTCATTTTATAAGGAGTTCTCTGAGTCGGGTGAAGGCTTCTCCAGGATTGTCGACTGAGTTGTACTTCAGAGATCGAAATCTCTGCCTGTAGATCTCTCCTGAGATGTCATACCTTTTTAGGATTTCGCTTTTCACCAGGTCATAGTTTTCTGATGGTGCAGTGTCCATACTGCTGTAAGCAAGTTGGGTTTTCCCTGTCAGGTAAGGTGCCAGTTGGATTGCCCATTGCTGCTCTAGCCACTGGCAGGCTGTGGCAATCCTTTCAAAAGTTATCAGGTTTGCTTCGATATCATCGGAGGGACACAACTTTGTAAGTTTCATGTATTTCAAGTTGCCTGTGTCCTGTTGCTTGTCTGGATCTGTGCTAGATCCTCTGCCTTTGATAGCCTGCAAGGCATCCAGCCACTGCTGCTCCTGTTGCTGCATCTCTTCTCTCCTCTGCTTCTCCATCTCTTTTTGTTGTATAGCCCACCATTTAAAAAAGAAAGTCAGGCTTTCAGGTTCTTTCACTGTCTGTTCTTTCTCTATAACTGGTGCTAGTTATACAGTCTCAGTTTGGACTTCTGTCTCTGCTGGTTTGGCTGCCATTCTCCTGGTAACCACTCCAGGACTTGCTACTGCAGAATCCATAGCTTTCTTCTACACTTCCCTGGTAACAGGTCTAATACACAGGCACAAAACTCATGGCTTAAAGTATGCATGGCATAAATCCCACTTAGGCTGACATCATCTGTCATCAAGGCACAGGTCAGGAAGCACAGAAAAACCTGGAGCAGTTGTAAAATTCACAACAAGAGTTTTATTATGAATAACAGTAAAATAAAAATATAAAATTGTTCAGAATAACTATTCACTGTACAATGGCAGTATAAACAGAGAAAGTCCATCTGGGTTTCTTCTCAGTTTCCAATCTCAGTCTCTCCCAGTCTCTGTGTTGCTCTCTTTTGCAAAACATTGCAGCTCCTTTTTATAAATCTATGCAGGAGCTCTTTAAGAAAACAGCATGCTTCTCACACTGTGTTCGTGTAAGTTTCAAGTGTTTTTGTCAGTTTCAGCAGGTGCATCAAAAAGCACATTGTGACCTAGAACTGACCTCATTTACATCTTCTGCAAAAGGCTTAAAAATTGTATCTCAGGTCAACCCCTTGAGTTCCAAATAGCTTTGCAACCATTTCAACAGTATAATTATATACAGCGTTAAACAAAGGGATCCCAGTATCAATTACATTTCCACAAAATGATTCACATATATTTTTATACCAGCAGATATGTAAAGAGAAGAAAATGCAGAACAGCAAGTGAGGGTAGAGAGATAGCAAGAGGCATAGAATTGCAAGATCATCAGGATGATCAAGTTCTAGGTCTCATGAGAAAATTTGGTTGCACAACCAGACAGAGAGGACAGAAAAGGATCAAATAGAACAGATCCTTGCATTTAAACTTTCTGCATAACAACTAGGACAGGGCCGTATTCAACCCCATCACACATGGCATGCAATTATCAGCACCCCTTTCTGCAGTGCTCATCCTCACACTTGGCTAGAAGTGGCTTTCAAGGTGCACAAGGTAAGCTTCCCAGACCACAAGAAGGAAAACCTGCCCACCCTGGCATGGGGCCAAAGGATTAATCCATGGCTGGACCAGTACCAGGCACACAGGAGTGGGGTGTGCATATTTATGGAACACATACAAACAGAAGTGAGCAAGAAGTAAGTGCATCAGCTGGAACTTGAACTCAGGTCACCCAGAATACTGTTCCGATTGCACTAACCAGCTGTGTCACTGAGACAACTGGACCTGGCTGTCCATGAGCACATTACTCCTTCTCAAACGCACAACCCAATGGTAACATAAATATTTACTTGTAACAATCACACAGGAGTGCGGTGTACATATTTATGGAACACATACAAACAGAGGTGAGAAAGAAGTAAGTGCCTCAGCTGGGACTTAAACCCAAGCTACCTGGAATACCATTCCAATTGCGCTAACCAGCTGTGCCACTGAGACAACTGGACCTGGGCTGTCACTGAGCACATTATTCTTTCTCAAATGCACAGCCTAATGGCAATACAAATATTTGCTTGTAACAAACACACAGGAGTGCAGTGTGCATATTTATGGAACACATACAAACAAGTGAGAAAGAAGTAAGTGCCTCTGCTGGGACTTGAACCCAGACCACCTGGAATACTGTTCCAATTGTGCTAACCAACTGCACAACTGAGACAATTGGCAACACAAATATTTCCTTGTAACAATCACACAGGAGTGTGGTGTGGGTTCAAGTCCCAGCTGTCGTACCAGGAAGGGGACTCGGTCAGTGATTACATAGCTCCATTGTACACCTCTGAGCAATATGAATAATTTGACAGGGCAATAGAGGTAGCTAAATCCGCTATCTCCGATGCACATTTGGTGAAGGCAGACACTGAGTTGCCTTCAGACTGCTACCAGTGCATCCTGAGGACAGAGCCCTCTTGGGCATGAATTACGAAGGGAGATACTATGTTGACAACTGCATGCCAATGGGATGTGCGTGATGTGCACCATTTTTGAACAATTTAGCACTTTCCAGCATTGGGCGACAGAGCAGGTGGCTAGTAACAAGACCATTATTCACTACCTCGATGATTTCCCATTTGTAGGGCTGGCCACATCCCAGATTTGTGGCATGACCTTGGTGGCCTTCAAGAATGTGTGCTGAGACTTTGGAGTGCCATTAACCCCAGGCAATGTAGCACCCCCAGGGACATTGATGACCTTCTTGGGCATTGAAGTTGATACAGAGGGGCAGCAATGCTGGTTACCCACTGACAAACTGGAGTCCCTATGGGGTCTATTGTATCAAGCAGAGCAGGCCAAGAAGGTTATGCAGCAGCTGGTTGGTTACCTCGACTTTGCCTGTAGGGTCAGCCTCACAGGCAGAACATTCATGAGACATCTAGCAAAGAGGGACAAGGGTTACAAAAAATGACACCACTGGATCTGGGTCACTAAGGAGTTTCAAGAGGACCTTCAGGTCTGGTGTATGTTCCTGGACTACTTTAATGGGGAAGCCATGTGGCAGGATTCCAGGGTCGACCAGCCTCTGGAGTTGTATATAGATGCTGCAAAAGGGCTCAGGATCAGAGCATACTTCAAGGGTGAGTGGTGAGCAGGGCAGTGGCCACCTCAGTGGATGGCAGCATGGTTGAGCAGACAGACCATGTTATTGGAATTCTTTCCAGTGGTGGTGGCCCTCTGCATTTGGGGAACTAGGGTGAAGGACAAGAAACTTCACTTCAGGTTTGACAACATGGGCATGGTGCATACCATTAATCACCAGTTAGGCCCGCAGGGACCCTTGGGGGATTTGATGTGGGTCTTTGTCTTGAAATGTATGCTGCTGAACATTCACTTCAGAGTGGTTCATGTACCAGGTGTTGATAACGGAATTGTCAATGCTTTATCTTGCTCACAGTGGCAGAGATTCAAGGACTTGGCTCTAGCAGTGGAACAACAGCCATGGACAGTACCACCTTTCCTGTGGGAGGCATTGACCAGGAGACATGGAGATGCATGGTTTGCATTATTATTATTTTAATGTTGATATTTTTGTTGTTTGTTTTTATGAATTGTGAAGAGCCTTGGTTTTTGATAAGTCACCTAATAAATAAATTTTATTATTATTATTATATCTAGCATCCTGCCCTCAAAAGGGGGAGGCCTTTTTCCATCATGCGGATGGCAGGCCAGTTACAGCGTATCAGTTTTGGTATATTCTGAAAAGGGCTATTCTGCAGGTGGGACTGGACAAGCAAGAGTTTGGCACCCATTCCTTTCAGTTAGGAGTAGCAATGAATGCCAGGAGAATGGGTTTATTTGATGAGGAGATCCAGGCCTTGGGGCGATGGAAGTCCTAGGCATTCTTGCGCTACATCCAACCTCACTTTCAGTAATGTTACGTTTGTCTGTTGTAAGTCCCCCAGGTAGTCCCCAGAGCACATGGATCTGTGAGCACTCCTTCATCTTTTGGGAAGTGGGGAGAGTGGCCAACCAGTCAGAGGGGAGCAACCTATTAATGTCACTGCAGGCAGTGCAGATTTTGTGGTTGCACAGGAAGGGCATGCAGTGGGGACGGTTGCTCCCATTGCTCCAGGAGGAGGATGGCAGGTGGAAGAGCCCAGACATCTTGCTGACACACTTAGGAGGGGAGTACCTGTGACACAAGAAAATGGTAAGCCTGCTGCTGGCAATGAAGGGAGATACACGTTGCATTAGAGTTGGGTGGCCTCATGCAGGTCTCATCTGGTTGCATTTACTGATCAGTGAGTGCTGGCCACATGCAAGGGATGTGGCATCATTGGATGGAGCTTGCGTGAGAGTTAATCAGGAAATGAGAACCTTGAAGGAGTCTGTGGGGGATGCAGTAGTGAGACATGAGACAATATACACCTCCCATCAGGACCTGTTGGTAGGGAAGGAAGGGCAAGTGCAGGCTGAAGGTTTCGATAGTATGTTGCAGGCTTTAAGACAGGACTTGGAGGAACAAACTGTGCGAGCAGGCTTGAGGGGTCATATGAGGTGCATCCTGTGGTGGCTTGGGAGGAGAACAGTCTGAAGGTAGTGGGGGAAGAAGGGGGGATGAGGTCAATTCTCCTGAAGAACTCATCACTCCTGGTCAGCATGAGGACAGGAGAGTGCAAGACTCAAACCTGAAAGGTGGGTCATGGTCAAATCTCATCAGTGCATGCTGCAAGGACAGTGGCACCGAATGGGAGGGTAGCTACAGGGGTCTTGGCCATGTGACCTGATCAGAAGCCATTGGAGGTATTTCTGCATGCACTGGAGGTGGCCCAGATTGGAGGGCAGGTGTGGAGTATATGATGTACTGCTCATCCTCCCATCAGTGCACTCTGCTTAATTAATTGTCATGCAATAATAGTAATAAACACATGGCTGTGGCCATTTCCTCCAATATTTGTGCGTGTGTATGCGTGTGTCTTGATTTCGGAAAAGGAGGGAACTGAGCAGCTTCCAGACAATACAGAGGCTGCTCAAGAATTGTAACAGTGGTTATTTGTCTCAGGCCCCCCCCCGGACCTGGTCAAGGAATAGGATACCTCCTCCTGGAGTGGTCAGTAGCCCTTGGAATGCCCTAATAGGAGGAGATATCAGCAGGCTGTCCACAGGGAGGTGGCATCCATCCAGGGGGAGGAGACAGAGGGGTTAACTGGACAGTTGATCGGTGATTCTCCCTTGTTTTCCTCCTTCAGTTGGATTCCCACTAGCCTGCCCTCATAAAAACAGGGTAAGGGGGCCAAGATAGACAGAGCCTCTTTGATCCCGGATGGGTGACTGCAATAAGAGTTGGGCAGTGACTTTTCCCAGTTTTCCCTATAAAAGAGTTTTTTTTTCTGTTTTTTTCACCTCCAACTGAGGAAGAAAAACTAGGCCAAAGAGTGCATGACAGTAAAGTGCATTGGTGTTTATCAGTCATGAGTATATCTCTACTGTTACAGCCTTGTGAGGTGGCTCAGGAGGAGGGCAGATCGAAGGCAGTGGTGGAAGAAGGAGGGGTGAGGCCAATTCTCCTGAAGGACTCACCGCCCCCAGCCAGCATGAGGACAGGAGACTGCAAGACTCAGACCCAAAAGGGGGGGGTACGGTCTAATCTCATCAGTGCATGCTACAAGGACAGTGGCACCAAACGTGGGGGGGGGCAGCCCCGCAGGGGCTTTGGCCATATGACGCCAATGGAGGTACTTCTGCACATACCTGAGATGGCCCAGATTGGATGGCAGGTGTGAGGTGTCAGATGTACTGTGCATCCTCCTAGCAGCACACACTGCTCAATTCACTGTTTTGCAATAATAATAATAATAAACACATGGCTGCGGCCATTTCCTCCAAGATCTATGTGTCTTGATTTGGGGAAAGGGGGAAATTGGTGGGCTGCCAGACAAATGACGTTTCAATAATTTTAACTCCCTTACTACTGACATTGATGGCAGCGGTGAAGCTGTATGATGATTGTTAAACACTGTATCCATGATGTCACACAGTTCACATACACTAAAGTCAGTTTACAAGATTGATGATTAGGATGTCACACTTGGGGTGCAGCATCTCCTGTCGACTGCCATGCCATGCTGATGCCTCCAGTGTGACACCCTTGTGCTCTGGCCCTTTAGCTCTGGACTACAACGGAGGACCACTAGGGCCAACAAATTTAGTAGGCCCAGCCAGCATCATCCCAAACCCCAAGACACCTCCCAGTTGGGCAATGGGGTAAGATCAAAGAACTGATACTCAGGAAAGTTACAAGTCCAGTCTGTAAGGTGACAGACAGGCACTGCACAAATCCCCATCCCCCTCAAGACTCCAACTGGCTCTAAAAACAGTCTCTCTGTCCTTGTAAAGTACATCAGTTTTAATTTGCATTCCTTTAGTGTCCAGGTGCTGCACTCAGTCCAGTGTCTCAAAATGACTTTCTTAATGATCATGCTGAAAACATGGAAGAATAATTCTGAATTGTGCTTTTTATGATCAAATGTGAAGTCTTCCATAACGTAACTTGAGAAGTTGAAATCCAACTTTATTTTAATGTAGGGCGCTGTGTAGTTTTAATGATGCACCTGAAATTTAGACTGTAGGACAGTCCCATAATAACACATGCAAGTGAAACTTGTTCCATTTCATATTTAATGCAATTTGGGGATTGCAGAACTCCTATTAAAAAAAAAAAAACATTTTCATAGTAAAGTGTAGGGATACAAGGTTATAACAGTTTGTTAATATTGATCAATGTTTTCCATATTCTTGTTCCATTAATGTAGCAATAGTAGTTTTCATTTATTAGGCATCCATTTCCAGAGGCTCTGGGATCTGTACAGGATGATATGTCAAAAGAAATAAAACACATCTTTAAATTTGATAAAGAAGTAATAAATAATGTAACCCACGTGTCACCTCCCAAAGAGCTACTACCCCTGCCTGCTGTCCTAAATGCAGGTTGAAGGGCCTGGGTTCTGATCTGACTAGAACAAGGGACTCAATACTAAAAATAATGCTTTTCCACAGTGCTTCCACCCAAAATGTTCTTTACATGGGTCTGATGTTAAGCTAGCACAACCCTTTGGGAAGTTGTACCTACCAAGAGCGCCAACCAGTGGTTCCCACACATGGAGTTGTACCAAACACTTTACTTAATATTCAAAGTTACAATTTAGGGTGAGGGCTAATAATATTCTCACAGTTACCACTCTTACCCACAGGGTCTGGACTTCCTGAATGCACCCCATACACCTGTAAAGCAAGCTAAGCAATAGCAATAAGATACCTTTTTTTTTTTTTGTAGAAAATGTTTTATTTTCAGATAAAAGGTGAACAAGATACAGTATACATCCAGAGATTCTGTTCCATAGAATTAGTCATTCAGCAAGCAATGTACATGTACAAACTTCCAGTAAGCATAGGGAAGGGAATTGTAGGTGGGTAAAAGAGGGGGGAAAAGGACAAGTAAGGGGGGGGGGCATAAAGCTTGGAAAAAGAGAGGGGTAGGGAGTAATACAGACATCAGTTATTATTCTCTCAGAGGTGTGCAGACAATTAACCATACATACAGTACACAGGAAGAAAGGTCAGACAGCAAGTTAGGAAAAACAGTCAGATATCCCAGTTGTAAGCAAATTGCTATCCACTCTTGTAACCTCTGAAGTTGTGTACCGACTAAAAGTTTGATGAATTAAGGAAGGGGTACTGAACGAGGGGGGGTAGGGAAAGGGTACACTGTTTTGTCCTTGTTCTATTTCCAAGTGAGTAACAGATTATCGTACTGACCAGAGTATGAATCCATCCTGGTCAATCAGCTTTGCTGGACATAAACACACCAGCCTGATTCTATAGGTCTAGACTGGCAATTCAGTCTCTTTTCACGGCCTCAGGAGAAAAGTTGGACAAAGTGTGTGTATGATCTGCAAAATCTGGGTTTAACCTGGGACAGAAAACAAATAAATCCCAAAGCTTAAGTTCCTAACTTCAATACATTATAGTAGAAGTGCCATATCCAGGGTACAGCCAGATTAACCTGTTAATAGCAGGGTGCTCTTATTGAGCCAGAATCCCAACGGGGGGGGGATGTAAACAGTAATCACTTTGCACATCATTAGGTCAACTACTAACATTCCACAGTCAATCACATCATATCCCACAGTTGGTACGAGGGGGTTCATCCTATGCAGGGTTTTGCCAGAGAGGCACCTGAGAGAGAGGGAGAGGGTCCATTTTCATTTTCCTTTGTGTATTAAACCAATTAACTCTGGATGCGACCACTGTAGGTGAGGTAGGATCTGCGTTCGGCATATGACGTGAGTCAGTTTGGGGACTAAGCCTTTGTACAAAAAGGGAGGAAAGGTGAATGATTCCCATGATGTCCATTTCAAGTTGTATCCATTGTTCAAGTTCAAGTTCAAGCTCAAGTTTATTGCAGGAAAAACTCCATTGAGCAAGCTCCTTCACAAGGAGGTCCTAATACATGTAGACAAGCAATGTACAATGCAGATATGTAATAACAATATATACATGAGATGCGCATTATATGATAGAGGCTGAATATACATACATACAAGGTTCCACAATGACGAGCGCAGGTGGTGAACACTGATTTAACACAGGAGAATGAATTACAGGTTGCATTCTGATGAATGAGGCTGATGTATGCAATACATATATTGTAGGAGCTAGGACAAACAGAATACACTGATAAAAGGGGGGGTAGGAGTAATTTGATAGCGTAGCACTGGAACTTATTCGCTGGGAGGCCATGAACAGGTGGGGAGGAAAAGCAGTTAATATGGTAAGGCAATTATATCATACCCACGTATAAGAAAATAGCACCCTTGGGGAGGGGAGAGATTTAATGACAGTTACAGGTGTCTTTTATTTTGGCTGAACTTAGCAATCTGTAAAAGCTAATAGAAACTGTGCTAGTTAGTTTCAGTACAGATTGCAATTGATTCCAAATAGTGGTAAGGGCATAAGCAATAGCATGTTTACCAAAGGAGGTCTGCGTCCTTGGTATATCAAGCATAATAAAGTCAGATTTCCTTAACGAGTAAGCACTATATGAGATACTAATGAGGGGTGAAAGGTAGCTTGGCAATTTCTGCAAGAGCAGTTTGAGGGTCCATTACCCAGCATGGAGCAGGCATCTAGTAGTAAGGGATGTCTAACCGACAGCTGCATATAAGTCACAGTGATGCGAACGGTAAGGGGAGTTGGTAATGAACCTTAACGCATGGTGATAGAGGATGTCCAATTTACTTAGGTTTGAACGAGTGGTAGAGGAATAGATTATGTCTCCATAGTCGAGCAGGGGGAGAAAGGTGGCCTGGACAAATTTGTTCCAAATTTCAAGAGGAAAAAGAGGCTTATTTCTGTAATAGAAACCTAACCTGGCTTTTAATCTTCTAGAGGCCTCTTCAACGTGGTCCTTGAAAGATAATTTATTATCCATCCAAATATCCAAGTATTTAAATTTGGTTACTACTTCCAAGGGCTCATTTAGCGTAGTAACAATGAAGTCTTGGGCTAGGGTATTGGGAGGACCTGTAACAGCACTGCGGGAGAATATCATCGCTTTAGTCTTTTTCGCATTAAGCAGAAGTTTTGCCTTTATTAGCTTATGCTCAAGTTGTGTGAAATCCATTTGGAGCACTCCCATGACTTCAGATAGCGATGATCCAGAAGTATACAACACAGTATCATCCTCAAAAAAGTGCAGATGGGATGTAGTTATGTTAGCGTCTAGATCATTGATATATATGGAAAACAAGATAGGGCCTAAGATGGATCCTTGAGGAACTCCTCTTACAACAGGCAAGGCAGCAGAGAATAAGACTTCCACCTTTACTTTTTGGGATCTCCCAGTTAAGTAGCTACAGAACCACTGTGTGGTGTGGTATGTGGAACCCATCTTTGCAAGACAATTGACTAATAGTTTTTGATCAACAGTGTCAAAAGCTTTGCTTAAGTCCAGAAATACAGCGCCAGTTACTTTCTTAGCATCTATAGCAGAGATCCAATCATTGGTTACTTTCGCTAGAGCAGTGATGTTGCTATGATTGGCCCAGAAAGAGAGAAGAGGAGAGTGGACATGCTCACTTAATCGTTTGGGCTAACAGGAAAGTCCGACGGTATCCCTCTAGCCATGGAAGATTCCAGCCCCCTTGCTTCCAATGAGATCTAAGTTTGGACCAACTAAATCTAGGTTTAGAACCTTCCCATAGGAAGTCTCCAAATAATTTATCTATGGCCTGGTGCCAGTGTTTAGGCAAAGGGACTGGCAAGTGCATAAGAAGGTAAAAAAGTGTAGGGGCTGTTACCATTCTTATGGCTGCAATTTTCCCTGTTAAAGTAAGTTTTAATAATCCCCATCTGTCAAAATCTGTCTTGATGGAGGAGAGAAGGGGCTGTATATTAGCCTGCCATATACCCTCCAAAGATGGAGTCAAATTAATACCCAAGTAAGTGATGCCATTGGGAGCCCATAGGAGATCAGCTGCAGCCACCAGTTGTAGTGAACAGTGGGAGTTAAGAGGGAGTACCCCAGTTTTATTCTAGTTTAGTCGTAGGCCTGAGTAACTAAAGAAGGTTGTTAAGAGACTAAGCAGGAGGGAAATGGCATGGTGGACGTCCTCCAGGAGAAGAAGGAGAGCATCAGCATACATAAAAGTTGTGTAGGTTATACTTCCCATTTTCAAACCCTGTATATCAGGGTGACTACGGATTGCAGCAGCCAGGGGTTCAACTGCCAGTATGAACAAAAGGGGGTAAAGAGGGCAGCATTGCCTCTTGCCTCTTCCCAATGCAAATGGGGGAGAGAGTACCAAATTTTTATTAACTCTGGTTGAGGGGCTCTCATATATGGCTTGTATCCTAGCTAGAAATCTTTCTCCTAGGCCAAAGTGCATTAGGACCATGTACAGCTATCCCAATTCGACTGAGTCAAATGTTTTTTCAAAGTCTACAGCAATGGCAGCTACCGGTGTAGAGAGTGACTTCGAAATTGGCAATAAACTCATAAGGGTTCTCAGGTGGTCCGAGCTATGACGTCCAGGTACAAAGCCTGCTTGTGATGGGTGTATAAGACCTGGGAGTAGGGGACTGAGTCTAGTAGCTTGAATTTTGGTGTACAGTTTGCTGTCTAAATTAATAAGTGATATCGGGCGGTATCTTCCGGGGTTGGTAGGATATTTGCCCTTTTTGGGGATAACTACAATGGTTACCTCGTACATAGATGGAGGTAGGGTACCTTTAATTTCAATCTCTTGGAATACCTGGGTTAAGAGAGGTAGAACAACCGGGGCTAGTGCCTGGTAAAAATCTGCAGTGTAGCCATCACTACCTGGAGATTTCCCCTTCTTCAAATCCAGAATGGCTACAGCTACTTCATCACTAGTGATCAGAAGGTCAAGGCATTGCTCCTGTTGTTTCTGCAGTTTGGGAAGTTGTAAAGCATCTAAAAAAGATTGAGTATCTCCGTTTGGTCCTGTGTGTGTGGAGGTGTATAGCGATTTATAGAAAGAAGACATAATAGAGTTAATGTCCTTCAGGTACGTACCCAATACTCTTTGCGTGTTCTTCAGCCCAGGCATATATCTACTGGCTTGCTGTTTACGGATCTGATAGGCAAGCACTTTGCCCCCCTTGTCTCCTCCCTCACAAAAGGTATGCCTGAGTCGAAGGTTGGCTATTTCAGCCTTCCTGTTTAAGAGTTGATTGATTTCAAATTGAAGACCTAAAATAGTTCTACCTATAGGGGACTGAATAGATGGTGAGGACATGGACTTAAAGACACCTTCCACTTCAGCTAGTTTCTGTTCCAGGGTAACCAACTGTTGTTCCCTTTCTCTGCATTTAGCCTCAGCAAAGCCCATGATGCTACCCCACATCGTAGCTTTAAAGGCTTCCCATATGGTACCAGCAGAGTTGTCTGCTATAAGATTTTCAGCCAGGAATAGAGGAGACCTCATTCCTAGCCAAGGGGATGAAGTTCAGGTCTTTCATTAGGAGAGAGTCTAGTCTCCAATGTCTGGGTGGGGGGCCATGGGATCCCACTGTATGAGGAGTTGAACTGGGGAATTGTCAGAAATAACATGTGGCAATATTGAGACCTCAAGAGTTTTGGCTGTGAGGATGGGAAAGCCCAACCAAAAATCTAGCCTTCTGTACGAGTCATTAGCTTCTGAATGGAAAGTGTAATCTCTCATTCTGGGGTGAAACAATCTCCATAAATCAGTGAGCCCCTGATCCAGGATCATTTGCTGAAGGGCCTTCCCGCTTCTTGTGTGCACCTCTTTGCCCTTGTCATTTCTATCTAGGGAGGGTACCAGTGCTAGGTTAAAATCCCCACCAATAAGCAGTGGGAACTCTCGGGGGTTAAACTCCAAAATCACCTCTGCCAGATTATGAAAAAATTAGGGGGAGTCTACATTAGGGGTGTATAGATTACATAGAGTAAGTGGTCCTGTAGGTGTGTTATATGTGGTAATTACCCATCTGCCTTCTTCATCTGAAAGCGTCTGGACTAATGTCCAGTTAAGAGATTTATGCAAAAGAATAAGAACACCATGTTTCCTAGTTGGGGCATTGGAGTATATCTGTTGGCCCATCCAGTCCTTATTCATCTGAGTGTGATCATCCTGTGCGAGTTTGGACTCTTGGAGGAAAGCCACTTCAGAGTGTAACCATTTCAGATGTGCCAGGACTTTCTTACATTTCACCGGGGAATTTAGCCCCCTAACATTCCAGGTGTGCACCACAATGTCTGTCATTATAGCTTAAAGGACACTGCAAAGGGGACTGGAATAAACTCAGCAAGAGGTACAGTCCACCCCAACCCCTATACCAGGTGGGTCAATTGTTTCTGTCCTCCACCTTCAGACATGAGTTGGAAATAGCAGTGTACAAAGCTTACAATTAAATGCTGTACCTATGTGCTAGCTGAAGATTTAAATTGCTTAACTTATCAGACAAAACAACTAGGAAAGGTGCAATGAGACTAAACTGGCTGGAGCCCCAGCCAATGGCATGCCCTATCGCCCTTGGGGAGCGTGGGGTAATTAAGCTTCAATAGGAAGGGGAGCTTCTATGCACTATAAGCTCAAAATGACTTATCTAGTGCACTATTTATAATATCACAAATGGGAGTAATATGGTAATCCATTGCCCAAAGCCATGTCCAAGTATACCGAGCCATAAATGAGCCTCCCCTAAGAGGGGAAGAGGGAAAACTTTGGTGATCTCCGATTAATAGCTGGGTTGCTGGCTAACAGAAAAGTCCAGGCGTCCTCCCGAAAAACAGGAAATATATCAACATCCCAGAAGCCACTTTCCTAAGAAATAAATAGAGAAGCTATGGAAATATTACCAGGGATCACAAATATTGGAGAAATATAGATTGCTGACTATCATATCATGTGCGCCTAGCAGCCTTACAAATAACTCCCCAATCTTGTATCTCTTCAGGGCAATATAAAAGGAGGAGGGAGGGGACTCCTTAGTTAAGATCTAAACTAGATCTAATTAACAATAGTAACATCTAAACCAACACATTGAACCAATAACTTGTATCAGATCTGTATATTAACTTCTTATCCTTAACAATGTTATACTTTCCTTGTAGGATGTATCCTTCCATGGAAGTACCTATGTTTAGGGGCAGATAATGGGGGGGGGTGCAAGTAGCTGTAAGAGGGGGTTGAATGTGTTATACAGACTTGAGCAAAGCCCAGAAGTCTCTGAGCAGTACATACTCTCGTTTGCTGTCCACCCTTCCCTATCCCTCTATTTCTCCAAAAGGCCTCCAACAGTCAGTGTCTGTTAAATCGAATAGAAGCAAATACATAACGCTCTATGCCTGGCCCACATTCTGGATGTGAGTACTACATGGCAGCATAGCAAATTTCTTTGCTGCATCATCTGCTCTTAGAGGCTGTGAGGCCATGCAGACAATGGGGTCTGTTAAGGTTGTATACACTAAGTACCAGTCACACTGCTATGGTCATCACAGACCTACCCCCACACTATTTCTCGGTAACTTAGTAAGAAGAGAAGGAGGGGTGGGAAGAGGAAGAGGTTCTGGAATGATCAAACAGAAATACAATCAGGTGTCCTTTTCCCCCTATCTTTCTAGAAGGATTGACCTTGCACCATACAGTTCTGCTACACACATTATGTAACTACCCTCCTAACATTGTTATACACCCCTATATTAGTACCTCCGAGTAGGCATCTGGGAGCATTAATAAGACCTGTGTTGAACAGACCAGTATGCTTAAACTAATAGGGTTCACCCTGTCAAGAGGAGGCCCTGAATGCTGGCTTTTAAAATCGACCAAGATTTATGCTCCAGGCTTGTTAGAATCCGCTAAGGCCCCAATTATCCCCCTTCTTTCCTTTCTTAATTCCCCGAGAAACCTGCCCCAAGGTACTTATCTGATTTGCACATAGTATGCACAGATGTTTACGATGGATCAGCAGGATCCTTTTCTGTACTGCGGCCTGGAGGTGAACTGGGTGCCTGTGTTCATGTTTCTAGGTCCTGCAAGGGTAGCGCAGCATCCACAGCATAGGCCCAGGAGGTGTGCTCGTCCTCGGAGTCATTGTGATTAGGGACCACAGTGTTAGTGTCCATCTCATCCCCTCGATCAGTGCCTGGAAAATCCCTCAGTGCCACAAAATGATTGTGTGCAAAGCATGGGCTGACGAATTCCGGCTCCACTGTACTTACTGCATTGGAGTGCTGGGCCTGCCTTCCTGAGGAGTATTTCCTATCCTGTGGGTGGCTGGGTTTAGAGTGAGAAGAGTTCGGTGATCGTTTCTTGACTTTGGAGTTATGAGGGTCCAGGCCATTATGAAGGGTTGTAGGAGGTGCTACCGCTATGGTTTCAGGTGGATCTTCTCTCGGTAGATGTCATTGAACTCTGTCTTTGACCAGATTGAGGGATGAGGAACCCGAGCCAGCCAGCCACATTTTTGCAATAAAGGCCATAGTTGTGTCCGGGGAGGTAAACTGATGTGCTGTACCATTCACTGAGATCCGTAGGTTAGCAGGGTATCGCAGGGTGAAGGGAACTTGCAGATTGTGGAGCTTGCGCCACACTTCAGAGAAGGCTTTCCACTTGGCAGCTAGATCTTTAGAATAGTCTTGAAAAATCATGATCATATGCTCTCTCCAGTGTAATTGCCACAATTCCCTGGCCTTAGACTGAATAGCTTCTTTCTCGGCATAGTTTAAAATTCTTGCAATAAATGGTTGAGGCCTGTCCCCCTGCATAGGTCTGGGCTGTAAGTAATGATGCGTCCTTTCGATTGTAATTCTTGTGCCCTTAGGAAGTTGAAGAATCTCTGGTAGCATTTGCTGCAAGAAGTTTAACACTTTCTCATTTTCACAACCTTCAGGGAAACCAAGGAGTCGCAAGTTGTTATGGCGACTTCTGTTTTCCAAGTCTTCCAACTTGTCTTGGAGAAGACGAATCTGGGCTGCCTGTTCATGCATAGTGGAACAATGGCCTTGGAGTACATCGTCTTGGGCTGTTGTTTTTTGTTCCAGGTGCTCCACTCGTGCGTCCATTTGCTGCATAGAAACTGACACAGTATTCGCCGCTAATGTTAGGGCATCTATACTGGTCATAATAGAGGTGAACATTTCTCTGACTGTAGGTTCTTCCCTCTCTGGTGCCAAGTGCACCATACAGCCTACTGTACGGGCGGTTACAGCTTTGGGGTCATTTTAATAAGTCATACCTGGATGGAATCTTCCCGTATTTAGCCAGCCCTGAACAGATACCTTCAGATCCCCAGTGAATTAGTTTTCCCCCATTGGGAGACACAAATATCTATATTTATCTGGGTTCTGGGCTCTTAGCCATGTGGAGCTCTGAGATCAAGCCACCATCTTGGTCGCTGGCTGGCCACGCCCCCCGCAATAAAATACCTTTTAACTTTTACCTTAACCCAGCTCTCCATAATATTATGCTCAGGAATCAGTTTAACATTCAGACAACAAACTGATTTACTGGGGGATTTAAGCAGGGAAAGAGTCATGAATCAAAATTATGACTGAGGCAACACTTCTGTATTAAAGAAATGTTCAAGCACATTTACCCCTGAGTAGTCTCGGTCACTGCAATCTGGGTACCCAATGTCTAAGTTGTTGCAGACCTGAGCAGTGTCGCAGGTTGGCTGGTGCTGCAGCTGGTTGGGGCCCTTAAATAAACAATTGGTTATTGATTCTTTACTTTTGGCTATTGCCACACTCACAAGCACTTTAAACCAAAGAGAAATTGTAATCCTCAGGCCTGTCAGCCTGCAAAACAGTTTAAACCACAACGAGAACTTGGAAAGCAAATCAGATGGCAAATACTTTTAATGGGACGTTGCAGGACCAAACCCTGTTGTACTCACTGCATAAGGACCTCAGATGCTGAGCTGATTTCCAGGCTGGTTCCTCTTGAGGACTGTCTCTCTGACTGATGGCTGCAGGCAGCAGATCTCTTCTTTTTGGACAGGGACCAAGATGCAGGGACCAGGGCTCGCACGACTCACCCCAGTGTTAAGGCCTCTCCCCCAAGGATGGTCGCAACCCACGATGACCAACTCCACAGGAGATGAATCCCTCAACTGGTCTCTCAGCAGTGTCTGTAGAATAGGCAGTGACAGTCTCTTAACAAAGTTATTTGGCATCACAGGCTTTAACTTTAGAACAGTCTCAGATAGACCGTGTAGCTTACATACTTGCACACTGCTGTCCTTGATATGTAAGATAGCACAACAACATTCCAGGTCTCCCCTTTCAGCAAACAAGCTGGAGAAAATTCTGGAAGCCCCAGACTTCAATTTCAGACACAGTCCCTGAGGAAAACAAGTCTCTTACCAACACACCACTTAAGGATCTCATAGACATGCTGACCCTCTTTCAGTCTGGAATTCAGCTCTAAGGAAATCACTTTCTCCCACTTGGAGACTTTCAAATCGGTCTGTATATCTGGTAGTCCCAGTGATTCAAACAAAAGTTCATACTGCGGAGAGGTAAAGCAGGCTTCTCCCCAAATTTCCTGAGCTGTGAATAGAGCCTCCTAACAGACCAGAAGCTCATGCCAGACTGGCTCCTCAGCCGTTTCTCTTGACTGCAGGAAAAAGGAAATCTGTAATCCGGGTTGGCTATCCAAGCTGTCAGTCACAGTTCCAGCATCCTGATTAGTTAAAATGGGCACCAAGCACATAGATTACAGTTTCTCCCAGCAGCCATAGTAAAAGGACCCTTAAGGACCCCTTGTGTTCCGATTGGCTCAAAAATGGGGTCAGACTGTCAACATGGTGGCAAACCGAGCAAAATATAAACAGACCTAATATTAAAGTACATTTTTTAACATAACAGCTCAGCTTTAGAAATAAACAGTTACAGCATTGAATAGGGCTGCATCTACCCATGTAAGTGACTGTACAATGGAGCTCTCTGGGGTGTTGCCCGGCTGGTCGAGAGCTTCGTTCTTCCCCAACCCAGCACAGGCTATACACCATATACACACAAGCTGCACCTCTTAAAGGCACAATGTGGTGCCATTAATTCATACAGTAACACAGGAACCAGGAATATAGCAGTACTCTACATCAGAATTTATTATTTACAGTACTTGACTTAGCCAGAGTCTTAAAGGCAGAGCACCAGTGGGGAACCTTCCAGGCAGGAAACACTACAGTGTCCTAGGAGATGACTAAGGTAAGCCCACCCAGTTTGGGGGGAGTTACAATAACAAACATAAGATCAGAAGGCAGAGAATGGAAGCAAAACCTAGCAAGGACTACACAGTACCAAAAGCCTCCTAAAAGGAAAAACATCCTTCTCCTTGTAAATGCCCCCACTTGGGGGACCTCCCTTAGAGGCCTAGGAAGCCTGTTTCACTGGGCTGGCCCTGCTATTGCAAATGCTCTGTCTCCTGATGATTTGAGCCTTGTCCTGGGAACAGCTAGTAGACCCACCTTGGAGGAGTAGATTCATGGAAAGCAGAAATGAAAGTGTAATTCAAAAGGTTGCTGTGTGCACACAAATGAAACCCAAACAACAGAAGAGCAAAAGAAATAAGTGCTTTAGCTGGAATTTGAACCCAGGCTGCCTGGCATACCATTCTAGTTGTTCTCCCAGTTGCCCCACCAAGGCAACTGAAAACCTGGGACTCACAGAAGCACCTTATCCTTTCTCTAAGGCACACTTTGGTGCTCCACAACCGCATTTTCATTCATGAGGCTGCGGTGTGCACATATATGGAACTCATACAGAAAAGAGAAAGAAATACGTGTCTTAGCTGGGATTTGAACCTAGGCTGCCTGGAATACCATATTGGTTGTGGTACTAGCTGTGCCACTAAGACAACTGGAAAACTGGGATCCCCAGAAGCACTTTACTCTTTCTCTAATGCACAACCAGGTGCTGCACAGTCACAGTTTTGTTCACTGGGGTGTGCTGTGCACCTACAGTGGTGTGAAAAAGTATTTGCCCCCTTCCTGATTTTCTCTATTATTGCATATTTGTCACACTGGATGTTTTCAGGTCTTTAGACAAAATATAATATTAGATAAAGGAACCTGAGTGAACAAATAACACTTTTTTTTACTTATTTCATTTATTTAATGAAAAAGTTAACCAACACCAACTGGCACTGTGTGAAAAGTAATTGCCCCCTAGTTAAATCAACCCAATTAAAGGGATAATTAGAGTCAGCTGATTGAACACATCCAGGCTTGATTACAGCCAGCCCTGCTCAATATAAACCTCACTTATTTTGGCCCTTACCATCAGAGTCACGTTGCCAGCACAAAGATTCAACATGCATTATGCCATGATCAAAGGAAGTTCCTGAAAGATCAGAAAAAACTTGTTGCCCTCTATCAGTCTGGAAAGGGTTACAAAGCTATTTCTAAGGCTCTGGGACTCCATCAAACCACAGTGAGAGCCATAATCTCCAAATGGATAACACTTGGAACAGTAGTGAACCTTCCCAGGAGTGGGCGGCCTGCCAAAATTACTCCTAGGGCGCAGTGTAAAATCATCCAAGAAGTCTCAAAGGATCCTAAAACAACATCCAAAGAACTGCAGGCTACTCTTGCCTCAGCTAAGGTCAGTGTTCATGACTCCACAATCAGAAAGAGACTGGGCAAAATGGGCTTCATGTAGAGTAGCAAAGGCGGAAACCACTGCTAACCAAGAAGAACATAAATGCTCATCTCTCATTTGCCAAGAAGCACCTGGATGATCCACAAGCCTTTTGGGAAAATGTTCTATGGACAGATGAGTCCAAAGTGGAACTTTTTGGACAACATGGATCCCATAATGTCTCGCGTAAAGCAAACACAGCATTCCACAGTAAGAACACCATACCAACAGTCAAACATGGTGGTGGTAGTGTGATGGTGTGGGGATGCTTTGCTGCCTAAGGACCTGGATGACTTGCCATAATTAAAGGAACCATGAATTCTGCTCTGTACCAGAAAATTCTTAAGGAGAATGTCCAGTCATCCTTCCGTCAGCTGAAGCTGAAGCGTAGTTAGGTCATGCAGCAAGACAATGATCCAAAACACAAAAGCAAGTCCACATCAGAATGGCTAAAAGAAGTAAAATTAAAGTTTTGGAGTGGCCTAGTCAAAGTCAGACTTAAACCCAATAGAGATGCTGTGGCAGGACCTGAAGCAGGCAGTTCATGCTCGAAAACCTACCAAATGTTACTGAATTAAAGCAGTTTTGCAAGGAAGAGTGGGTTAAAATTCCTCTACAGCGATGTGAAAGACTGATATTGAATTATAGGAAGTGTTTGGTTGCAGTCATTGCAGCTAAATGTGGCATAACCAGTTATTAAGTGTAAGGGGCAATTACTTTTCACACAGTGCCAGTTGGTGTTGGTTAACTTTTACATTAAATAAGTGAAATAAAAAAAAATAACAAGTGTTATTTGTTCACTCAGGTTCCCTTTATCTAATATTACATTTTCTCTAAAGACCTGAAAACATCCAGTGTGACAAATATGCAATAATAGAGAAAATCAGGAAGGGGGCAAATACTTTTTCACGCCACTGTATATGAAACCAAAACAGAAGAGAGAAAGAAATAAGTGCCTTATCTTGGATTTGAATGCAGGCTACCAGGGATACCATTCTGGTTTGTGCTACCAGCTACGCCACCAAGGCAGCTGAAAACCTGGGACTCCTAGAAGCAACTTGCTTTTTCTCTAATGCATAGCCTGGTGCTGCACAATCACACTTTCGTTCACAGGTGTGTGCTGTGCACATACATGGAACCTAAACAAACAGAAGAGAGAAGGAAATAAGTGCCTTAGCTGGGATTTGAACCCAGTCCACCCAGAAATTAATACCATTCTGGCTGCACATCCAGCAGTGCCACAAAAGTAACTGGAAAACTAGGTCTCCCAGAAGCATCTTATTGACAGCAGGGGGAAGAGAAAGGGGAATTAAAGAGTACAGATCAAGGGGAGAGAGGGGACTAAGGAGAGGGCACAAGTGAGAAGTGATTATCAGGGCCCCTTGAATTCTGCAGTTCTACAGATACAGAATTGTTCACAAAACTTGAATTCTATCATAGAATATATATAGTGCCACAGAAACCTTATTTCTGGTCATTTTTCATTCAAAGGCAGAATATGCCATAAAGTTTGACTCCTTTCTCATCACTGATTATCCTGAAGTCCCTCCTCATTTTGAACATGTGATGAGATTCAATGATTTCTTAGCCAACAGCTCTGGTGCTTTATGCTACAAAGGTGAATGCAATACATTTCCGTTTAACCAAATTTCAATAATCTGGAAATCCTAATTATTCATAATTTACTGTGTCCCCCCATTGTGCCCTGTGAAAGTCAATCACCTGTCAAGCTGCTCTTGATTGTCCCATTACCGCTAATCTTCTCCCTTTTGTATTTAATGCAGGCAGTGTGAAAACTGATCACAGCACAACACATCACCAGCTGCTCTGCAATACCCTGCCCTGCAATACTTTAACATGTCTAAGAGGAAAAGATCAGTGCTCGACCTGAAGCAAAAGCTGGAGATTTTAAAAGATTTTGAACTTGGAGATAAGGTGGTGGATGTTGCACAGCATTATAACATTGGCAACGCTAGAGTCAGTGACATCCAAAAGGTGAGTTAAAAGCTGTAGAGCTTTGCTTCGGCTATGGACAAGAGCATTAAAGTAGAAGAGAGAAAGAGAATGCATGTGTTCTGTGATGAAACCCTGGATAAGGCGGTGTACATGTGGTTTATCCAAAATGGCATGAAAGGCACATCGATCTCCAGGCCAATAATAAAAGAAAAGGCCAAACAATTCCACCGACAGCTGAATGGAAAGTCAGTTGCTTTTACTGCAAGTGATGGCTGGCTCAATCGTTTCAAGCACCGCCATGGGATCCATCAGCTCAGTGCAGCCGGTGAGTCCCTGAGCACCTCAGATAAATCAATTACTGCATTCTGTGACAAATTGAAGTTGATTATGGAAGTAGAGGGGCAGTCTGAGCAACAACTCTACAATGCCGATGAAACCGGTTCATATTGGCGCTTGCTGCCAGAGAAAACATTGGCCTCCTCAGATGAAAGCTGTGCCCCAGTTTTAAAAAAATAAAGAGCACCATACCATACTTGTGTGCTGCAATGCCATAGGTGAACATAAACTGCTGCTTTTAGGCATAGGTAAATCTGCCAGCCCCAGATGCTTCAAACCCATTAACCTTGCCACCCTGCCAGTGCTTTGTATATCTCAAAGAAGTGCCTGGATGAACTGCGAGATTTTCAACTCCTGGTTTAGAGAGAGTTTTGTGGCTTTTGTCTATTCCTACCTGAGTTCCAAATGGCTCCCCATCCATGCATCTCTTCTCATTGATAATGCCAGTGCACATCCTGGGACATACAGCTTAAGGAGTGCAGATGGGCGGATAAGATGCGAGTTCCAGCTGCTGAACACAACAGCCAAAATCCAGCCTTTAAACCAGGGAGTTCTGGCTACATTAAAGCGTCTTTACCAGGGAAAACTGCTAGCTTTGCGTTAAGTGAGGAAAATGAAGAGCTCGTTTTAACTAACATTATCAAGTCTGTATCAATTAAGGAAGCAGTGTACATGCAGGCAGAATCATGGAAGGAAATCCAGCAGAGCTGGGCAAATTCCAATCTGCTTCTCCCCCCCACCCCCTGGAAATTTACCAGACCAATCCCCAATTTAGCTGAGGATCATGATCAGAAGCTGCAAGCAATCAGCTACCTTAATGAAGTGGCTCAGCAACTGTCTTTGGATCCAGAGGTTGTTGAAAATTGAGTTCAGGCAGATGAGAATGAAAAAGACTACAGCAAGCTCTCTCACACTGACATTGTGCATTCATAGTATCATGGTAAAAGCCAGCAGAATAAGCCCCATATTCTATCGTGTCTGCTCAGAAGCTAGCCCCCTACTGGGAGCTGGCTCCTCCACTCCCCCAGCCCCAGAGATGGCCCTCCCTGGCCTCAGCTTCCCCTTGTACCTGTCTCAACCCTTCTTGAATCCTTCCACTGTGGTCTGTTCCACCAGACTCCTGGGCAGTGCGTTCCATGGTTCCACCACCCTCTCAGTGAAGAAGTGTCTCCTGTGTTCCCCCTGTACTTCCCCCTTCCACTAGTGCCCCCTGGTAGTTTCCTCCCTTCTTAAGCCAGAACACTTCCCTGGCTCCACCCTTATTTATGTCCTTTACATACTTGAAAGTCTCTATCATGTCCTATCTGTCTCTCCTCTCCTCCAATGCGTACAGATTGAGTTCATCCAGTCTCTCCTCATAGGTCCTACCATCCAAGCCCTGAATCATCCTGGTCACCCTCCTCTGGACCCTCTCTAGCAGTGCTATGTCCCTCTTAAGATGGGGTCTCCAGAACTGCACACAGTTCTCAAGATGCAGCCTAACCAGGGCATTATACAGAGGGAGGATCACCTTCCTCCTCCTGGTGGTAATCCCCCTGGTTATGCAGCCCAGTATCCTGTTTGCTTTTGCTGCAGCTCTTCAACAATTCTCTGTGTTATTCATTTTGCAGTTCACCACTATCCCTAAGTCCCTCTCACCCGATGTGACTTGCAATGTGGTCCCCCCAAGGGTGTATGCATGTCCCAGGTTTCTAACACCAGATGCAGCATCCTACATTTCCCTGCATTGAATTTCAACCCCCACTTCCTTGCCCACCCCCCCAGGGTATCCAGATCCCCCTGCACAGCCTCTCTCCCCTCCTACACGTCTGACAGTGCTCCCAGTTTTGAGTCATCCGCAAAGACCTACTCCTAACACCCCACCCTATGTCTGAGACATAGGAATTGAACAGAAGTAGCCCCAGAACTGAACCCTGGGGGCCCCCACTGATGACCCTCCAGGGGAGGAGACTATCCCTCCAACCACCACTCACTGTATTCACCCCGTAAGCCAGTATTCCACCCACCTGAGCAACTGCCCCCCACCCCAGCCCCCCAGCTTTGTTCGTAGGCTGATGTGGGGTACCGAATCAAATGCCTTACTGAAATCCAGATAGAGGACATCCAACGGCCTATGTCGGTCCAGGGCACCTATCAGCCAGTCATAAAACTCCGCCAGGTTAGTATGGCATGACCTCCACGGAACAAAACCATATTGCCTGTCATCCAGGTGCCCCAACCTTTCCAGCTGCCTCCAGCTTCTCCTTGATAATGCCCTCCATAACCCTGCCTACTACAGATGTTAGGCTAATGGGCCTATAATTCCCCATCTCCTCTCTGGACCCCCCTTGTGGATCGGCACCACATGAGCCACCTTCCAATCTTGAGGCTCCCACCCTGTCATCAGGGAGATGTTGAAGAGCGAGGTCAGTGGAACTGCCAGCACATCTGCCAGTTCCTTCAACATCCTTGGATGCAGCCCATCTGGCCCTGGCGCCTTCTCAGTCTTTAGCGACTGGAGGGCCTCTCTAACCCTATCCACTGTGATTTCACCCTCCCACCCCTCTCCTCATGCATCCTTTCCTCCTCTTCTAGATACAACCCATCCCTTGCCCTAGTCTCATCCAGTCCTTCAGTCTCCAACTGACTTCCTGGTTCAGTGGGCTCCTCTACCCTCCCATCAGGTTGGAAAGATCCCCCACCTCCCCCAGTAAAGACAGAGGCACCTCTGCTTGTTCCCGAGCTTCCTGTGCCCATTCGCCCTCAGTTCTAATCCTGCTGATCTGTGACCTCACTTTTCTTTTCTTCCCTATATAACTACAGAACCCCGTGGATATCCCTGGACAGGTTAAGCTCCTTCTTCGACTTGGCCCCTCTTACCACTCTGGTGACCCTCTTAGCAAGGAAATCATACTCTCTCCTCTCCTTAGCCCCCCCTTGAGCGCTTTAAACATGCATAGGCAGCCTTTTTCTCCCTCACCGCCTCCTGCACCTCCTGGGTCCACCAACACGGCTTACTGGCCCTACATTGCTTGCGCCTTACCTTTGAGCAGGCCCTCAAAGCCTCCTGCACCCTCTTCTTGATGGTCTACCACAAGCTACCAGCATCCATGTCTGACCTTATCTTATATAAGCACCCTTTAAGAATCCTTCTCATGCCCTCAAAGTCCACCCCTCTGAAATCTATTACTTCTGTGTTAGTGCAAATTTCCTCTCCCCCTAGGAACATAAGAAACCAGACTATGGCATGGTCACCACCTGCCAATGGGCTGCTCACCTCCAGGCCCCTTATCTGGTCACTATCTGCTAGGACAATGTCCAGGATCCGATCCTGCCTAGTAGGATCCTCCACATGCTGGACCAGGAAGGTATCCTGGAAGACATCCATCAACCTCTGCTTCCTGGCCACTGAGGATGTCATAGTGCCCCAGTCTGCCCCAGCCATGTTCAGGTCACCCATGATCACCACCCTGCCCTTTCTGAGGCCACAGTGATCCCTGATGTTTTCAGCCAGATCACCCTCCAGTTTCGCTTCCGTTGTGGGGAGTCTGGACACCACCCCTAATTTTAATCTTTTACCCCCCTCGTTTGCAGGGTTACCCAAATTGCCTCCACATCTTTTTATTTTTTTAATTTTTTTATTTTCTTATTTTCAGAAGAATCAGAAATACCTTTGAGTCAAAGACTCCTTTACAAAGGTTCCACGTTACATATAATAGGTCAGCTGCACAAATACAAATTAGTACAGATACAAATACAGTGATTGATTATTTCAGATTAAAATTATGTTACAACAGGAAAGCTAGGCTGACATTCAGGAACTAGTGCAGTCTGAGACAGTTTAAAGCGACTGGAAACTAACATCCCTGAGCTGGCGGAGGTAAGAGCTGTATGCAGAGGCAAGTCAGAGGCCATTGTCAGTCTTAGATGGACAAGGTACCAGTTCACGAACAGTCGCAGTCAGTTGAGGACCGAAGATGGGCCCTAAGGTGCGTTTGGAAGCGACCAATGCTTTGATCAAAATGCAAGGAGGAGGGTAGGTTATTCATCCATAAGGGTGCCCTGTAGCAAAAGGATCTTTGAAATTGAGTTGTGCTACAGGAAGGGATGGAGAGACGATGGGTATCTGAGCTACGGGTGTGCTTAACTTTAGGGTCCAAGGTGGTTAAGGAAGTGAGTGCCGCAGGGGCAAGGCCAAGAGTGATTTTTTTTGCTAAGAGACGTGTGGAATTTGATTCTATTATCAAGGTTAAGCCAGTTGGTGTCCTTATATAGCACACAGGTATGGGTAAGTCTGTCACACCCTAATATAAGATGACAAGCCTTGTTTAGCACAAGTCTAAGACTATCCAGGACTGAGGGGCTTGCCCCTCCAAAAGTCAGAAGGCCATAGTCTAGCAGGGAGAGTACCAAAGAGGAGATCACAAGCTTAAGGGCCTCAGGGGTAAGTCAATGTTTATAGTGGTGCAAAAGCCCGAGCCTAATATTTAGAGCCTTGGATAATTGGTGTATATACTCATGATAGGTAAGGCCAGTGTCCAAAGTGATGCCCAGGTACTTAAAGGAATGGACAAATTCCAGAGGGGTCTGGGACGCTGATAGTCTTTAAGGAAAAAAACTTTCCTGGAATTCTGCGGATGAGCGAAGAGCATACCTTTGATTTTTTTATAGTTAATAATAAGGCATTGTGTGGTGAACCAGCTTTCGACAGCGTTGAAGAGGACTGGAGGGAGTGGTGGAGTTAAGAGGGGTCTGGACTAGAGGAGAAGATAACAGCATCATCTGCATATAGTAATAGGCATCTCCTTCTGCCTCCTCAATTCCACCAACTACTATATCATTTTTGACTATCAATGCCACCCCCCTTCCCACCCTCAGTATCCTTCCTAAACATTGTGTATCCGTCTAAATGTAGATCCCAATCATGCCTCTGGGGAGCCCATGTCTCAGTAATTGCCGCCTAGTCTGCTGCACCCTCAACTAGCATTGCCTGGAGCTCTGGCATTTTATTGCCCATGCTCCTGACATTGCTCAGGACTGTCCTCCACCAGACACCCTCCCCCTCTCCAGTCTTCTCAGCCCAGTACAATCCCCTGTCTCTCTTCCCCCTTCAGTTCCCCCTGGTCTTTTAACACTACCCACAGCCCACTTTGCATAATCTAGTCCTGAACTCTCAAGCCTCCTCACTGGGGCTTTCAGTCTTTCTATCCCTTCCCCCTTTATAAGTTTAAACCCCACCTATCACCAATGAATCCAAAAAACTTTAGTTTAAAGGGTACCTAAACAAGCCATTTTTTAAAACTGCAAACTCCAAAATCTGGCATCACAGCGAGGTAAAGTAAAGGCTGCTGTTTACATTTATGCTAAAACTGCATTTATGTAAAGAACATAAATGCAGTTTCATGGCTTTGGAAAAATGTAAACATCAGCCATTCACTTTCAAAAAACAGCCTTGGTTTCTTCCTAAGATGTCTGCTGAGTGTGTTAAGTGATGAGTCATGATGACATCATCGGAGTCAGAGACAGAGACCCACATATATTCCTATATAGTGCTAACTAGTTCTTCTTTCCCTCTTTGCTTTGAATTGTTGTACCAGAATGATCAACACCATGTATTAACTCATGGATTATTTTGATCAGTAGACATGTTAGGCTATGATTTTGTTCATTTTGTTTACTTTAACTTGTGGAAAATATTTTGCAATCCAGCTGAATTTTTCTTTGGAAAACTGCAATACAGTACAATACTTCAAATACCTGATGATCTGGTGGTTATGGGATGCACTGAATTTTGTTTTTTGTTAACCAGGAGAGACACACTAAGCTGAAAGGTTGTTTACAGGTGTGGCCTAGGAGCACAAGGAAGTTTAGTGACTTGCTCATGGTCACAGCAAAGTACCAGTCTGGTTCAGTTCCAAAGCTCATGCTCTCTTGTTAATCCACAAATAAGGCTTTCTTTTTCCACATAAACCCCTACACCTACCCTGATTTCTGTTGAACACCCCACCATCCATACCCTGTCTGTAGTACTGCATGGAACCGCACATATGCTTATGGTCTCATGAAGAGAATCATCACACCTCAGATTGTAATCTTGTATCTCAAACAGTTGTGCACACACCTATACCGATACGCAACATCAGCTGGCACTGTTAAAAATGCCTTACAAATCACTCTCCAGTCGACATTCTCAATGTTTGACTTCTGCTCCTACAGTAAACATTGAGTGGATCACCGCCCTTCTGCACAGTGAAGGTAGTATGTACAGTTCCCCTGTTGCCCCCCCACCTCATTAACCAATAACTAGGTCTTCCTGGAGGGCCAAGCAATAAGCATCATGATTCCCCAGAAAAACTGCTGTTCATGCCCTCATAAGGGCTGCACTTACAATGGATAACAATATTATTAGCAGGAGAGGCACACTAATATAAGCAAATCCACCCAACTTCCAGTGTCAGTCTACTCCTTTACCTGCGATCTGCAGAACCCCGCAGGATGGTTCCCAGCAATTCTTTTCCAGCACTTTTCTGTGCTCTACTGTACAATGCGAGTTGGCTGGCTACCACCCTTCCAAATCTTGAATGAGCTATATACAACTCCCTCAATACTGTCCTAACAAATGTCAACATCCCCCCCCACCAACCCGATGGTAATATCCCCACACTGAATTAAAGTAACAGTTTAGGTGCAGCCCTTCCACTTTGAGTATTTGTCATTGCTGTCTACTCTCATCCACAGTCAGGTAGTGATCACGATGCTGGCAGCCCCACATTTCAGATCTCACAGTGATCAGCTCAACATCCTCCTTCATGCCTTCAGCTAACCTGAATATAGCTGTATCCTGCTAGAATGGCCTCTTCAGTCCCTCTCTGGCATTCATTCTTTTCAGCTGCTCCCCACACCAAAAATTGGTGAGTTTACTACCCTTCCGCATCATGAATGTGGTTAGTACAGTCTCCCATGCTACTGTATCTTTTCATATTAATAATAAACATGATCTTTTGGTAAGCCAGGCTGATAGCAGCATGGCACAAGTGAAACAATAGGCTTTCCTACCCATATAAGATCTAAGCCACCTATGATTAGGCACTATTAAATGATAAAGAACCTCTGTGTGCAAATACTGAGGCAAGGGTTACCCCAAAGGGCATTTGGCTGGGAAGCCAAGTTTCAAGAAAATACAAAATCACACATGCCCACACAATGCAAAGCATCATGGGTTGCATATGCAAATCACCACAGAATGTTATGCTGGTTCGACTTTATGCAGAATTGCATGGTGCCGAAAGGCCTCTCACACAGTTTGCAAAGGGTGCCAACAGATGACATAGACACGTGTTTCATCCTACCAGGACTCATCAGTATGCCTCGTCTGTTTGACACCCCAGTGGAGTGGTTCACCACAACATAACCTACACAGACTGTCTTAGGGTAGCTGGTTCATTCCACTGGGGTGTCAAACAGACGAGACATCTGACGAGTCCTGGTAGGACAAACACATGTCTATGTCATCTGTTGGCACCCTTTGCAACTGTGTGAGAGGCTTCGGCACCATGCAACTCTGCTTAAAGTTGAACCAGCATAACATTCTGTGGTTATTTGTATATGCAGCCCATGATGCTTTGCATTGTGTGGCATGTGATTTTGTATTTTCTGAAACCTGGCTTCCCAGCCAAATGCCCTTTGGGGTAACCCTTGCCTCAGTGTTTGCACACAGAGGTTCTTTGTCTTTTAAATGTTTTTTTTATTGTAATGGGTTCACCACAACATAACCAAGACAGACTGTCTTAGGGTAGCTGGTTCATTCCACTGGGATGTCAAACAGACGAGGCATACTGATGAGTCCTGGTAGGACGAAACACGTGTCTATGTCATCTGTTGGCACCCTTTGCAAACTATGTGAGAGGCCTTTCGGCACCATGCAATTCTGCTTAAAGTTGAACCAGCATAACATTCTGTGGTGATTTGCATATGCAGCCCATGATGCTTTGCACTATTAAATGATGCGCATAATCATGTGCACACCCATCATTTAAAAGTGCCTAATCAAAGGTAGCCTAGATCTTTTAAGGATAGGAAAGCCCATCACTCCCCTTGTTCCCTGATGCTATCAGCCTGATTTACTGGAAATATATGTTTATATTTGATATGTCAAAATAAAACAGGGACTGTACTACTTGCATTCATGATGCAGAAGGGTGATGAGCTCGCCAGTTTTCAGTGTGAGGAGGAATAGTGAAGAATGAATACCAGAGGGGGACTGAGAATGCCACTTTTGCAAGGTACTGCTATAATCAGGGAAGGGGGGGAACAGAAGGAGAGAAATATGAGCAGATTACTGTGAGAAATAAGATGTGGGGCTGCCAGCACCTTGATCAATACCTGTCCCCGTTGTTTTGGCCAATATTCCCCTTCCCATAAAACTAGTTCATGCAATTGTCCAAAGCTATGTGTGGATATTAATGTATGAAATGGCTGCAAATACACATTCAGTCACTTCACTACCAGTTTAGTACTGTCTGTAAAGCACTTTGGGATACAATGTGTATGAAAAGCACTATATAAATGCTGATTCTTATTATTATTATTACTTCCCATTAAAAAAAGAAGACTAGCATATATTTGATTTTTGAGACGGTATGAACTCTAATATTGGACTGCATAAGAACTTTGCTACAAAGAAGTGGTGGATCTAGGGGTGGTGACGGGTGTGGCTCCAACCCCCCCGCCACACACATAGTAACGTATTTGCTTGCTGCTGCTGCTGCATTTCACTGTGTTGAAGAAGTCTGATATATTGATTGTACAAATGTTTTCATTCAAACTATAGATTACATTTGTAGGTTCTGTCAGAAACATACTAGAAAAGAATAATAGCAGGAAATACAAAGGTTTAATAAAAATGTTAAAAAGTGCATATTAAGCACACCACCCCATCACCCCCATTGTAGCATGCTGGATCCACTATAACCACTAGACCTCCAGGTTATTCAAGATTTGTACAGCACTTTGGGATGCCACTGAGAAAGTCGGTTGAATTAAAACACAATTTCAGCATGTTAAAGTAAACAAAATGGACACAACCATAGCCTAACATGTGTATTATACAAAATAATGCACATGGTTGTAACCATTTAGGTAAAACAATTCTATACAAAGGGAAAAAAGAACTACTTAGCACTATAGAGAGTCATATATCTCTCTGACTTTGACTCCAATAATGTCACCACATAACACATTTGGTGGCCATTTTAAGTAGCAGGTAAGGCAGTTTTTTTTTAAATTAGAAGGCTGATTTTACAATTTTCAAATGCTCTGGAACCACATATAAGTAAATTATATAAATGTAGTTTTAGCATTAATGAATACAGCAGCCTTTCCTTTAGTCACCTACGGAGTCAGATTTTTGAATAGTTTGTTGTCAAAATGTTGTTTAGGTATCCTTTAAGGATATCCCTCCCTTCCAGGTTGAGATGCATCCTATCCCTGGCATATAACCCCTTGTCTTCCCATGTATCACCCCAGTCCCCCATCAATCCATACCCTTCTGAGTTGCACCACTCCCTGAGCCACTGGTTCACCCCCTAAGTTTTTGTTTATTTTCATTGCTTGCCCTTGGTATTGGCAGTATCTCAGAAAAGGAGACTGAGCATCCTATAGAGTGGCAAACCCTAGCCAACTCCCTGAATCTTGCCTGTATCTCCAGTTTACTGTTCCCTTCTAAATCATTTGTTCCCAGGTGAACTAGAAAGTCTGGGGATCCACCGCATTCCTTTGCCATTGAGTATAGCTGGAATTTGGCCTTATGTACTGATAGGCCTGGGATACATTTAACCTTGATTGGGCTGCCTTTTCCCTCCCCAATCCCCTCCCACTGGATACCTCTAATCATGGAGTCACTCAGGAGGAGCACCTTCACCACTCCCCCCAAGTTACTAGCCCATTTGTGCCCTTCCATACTCCTTCTTCTGTCTACGTCCCCTGACTTGTACCTTGCACCCCCCCCCCACAACCTGGGTGTCTCTGTTTTGTGCGTGCCCTTCCAGGCTTCCTCTTCTGCCCATGTCCCCCAGTTTTCTCCTCTCATCCCCACTAACTTGGGGGTCACAGGTTTGTATGTGCTCTTCCAGACTCTTTCTCCTGAATATGGCTCCCTGCATGCTCCTTGCCCCTCCCACAGCCTGGACAACACGAGTTTGATTGTGCCCTTCCAGGCTCTGTCTTCTGTCTCCCTCTCCTAGCATGCTCCTCACACCCCTCACAGCCTGAATATCACTAGTCGCCCCCCTTAACTCTTCTCCGGTTGGTCTGTTGCCATTGACTTCTCCACCCAGGCCTCCTATTCCTGCTTTCCTTCTCCCCTCACTCCCCCCCTCAGGTTCTGCAGTAATGGACCCTTGTGCCCTAGTACTCTCTACAGCCCCAGCTTCTGGACATTCCAGTCTTGGAGCTGGCCTACCCAGAGTGCACCCATCCTCATCCCCCTCCTTGTCTGCATTTCCCTTCCTCAACTCTGCCCTGTCCTGGATCCGGGCCTTGTCCACCCTGACTCTGTTCTGTGCATCCCCCTCTGCCTTACCTGTCTTAGACCCAGGCTCCTGCACCCCTTCCCCACCCGTCTGGTGCTCTGGTCTCACATTCCCCATGCCCTCCCCTCCTTTCAATCAGGCCCCCATACCTGCCCCTCAGACATCTGACCAATCCCTCCCCATCATCCTGCACTCCCTGCCCACCAGCTTCTTCCACCTTATCATCCAGGTACAGCAGGGTGAAACGATTTGTCAGTGTGATACCTGCCCCAAGCTCATCAACTCCTGTCCCCTTCCCCCTTCCTTGGCTCTCTCTGGGCAGCCCCCTCCTTTCAGAGTGAAGACCGTACACTGGAATTTTCATGTCTCTCCCTCCAGTACGACCATGTGGTCCTAGTCCTCTCACTCCCACTCCTATACCCTGGGGTATGCCATTTTGTCCTCGCCTATCATTATATGGTTCCTGCCCCCTCCCTCTCCAACCCACTCCCCTCCCTCCCTCCAACTGCTTCCTGATCCCCGCAATCTTTCACCTGATGCCTGCCTACTGATAACACATTGGGCATCCCCCAAACCTCCATGCCCAATTCAATATTATGGCTACCCTGCATCCCGTATACCCAATCACTCTCCCAAAGAGACCAGCTCTTGCATCATTCGATCCCATCCTCACTGTTAGGTGTGGGCAATATGGGCCCCCCCTTGGCAAAAAAAGTTCCCTCCAATCTGTATACACTCAGTCAATCTACCTTTTTTCCAGCAGTAGCCAGCATATGCCCATGCAATCAAAACAAACAGTACCAAAGATGCAGTAGCCAGTACTACCCAAGCATCACCCTAACAGGATTAGGATGTTGCAAGGCCTTATGGGACTCACCCAATAAATGTAGGGTAGAGGCCGTGGGGTGGAGTGGGTTGCAGGGTGGGTGGATGGGAGTACACCACAGGCTGTGTCAAAACTCAAATCAGCCAAGGAGTTCTCTGGCAGTGACACCTCACACAATCACCAACTTGTCTGCTAGTATCCCTTACTCCTGCCCAAACTAAATGTAAAAGCACAATAAATGGCAGTTAAGACCAGCCCTCAAATACAATTACAAACACACAGAAATACCAGCTAAAAAAAACTTTCAGATCTACTTACACTCACAGCCACCAACTAAAGACTCGTTCTCCCTCTCCCCTAACTGAAGACTAACTGAGATGGCAGTTATATCTTACATTCAAACAGCACTAATCATCTGTAATATGATGCCTGCACTTACAGGCCAGACAGCAACTTTTAAACACACAAACACCAACTTGGCTGCTAGAATCCCTTACTCCTGCCTAAACTAAATGTAAAAGCACAATAAATGGCAGTTAAGACCAGCCCTCACATACAATTACAAACACACAGAAATACTAGCTAAAAAAAAAAATCTTTCGGATCTCCTTACACTCACAGCCAGCAGCTAAAGGCTTCTTCTCCCACTCCCCTAACTGAAGATCAGTTCAGTCACAATCACAGCAAGAACTGAATGAACTGGGGAATGCTAAGGAACCTACTGATGAAGATGAGCATCATGTCCCTCCTGATAGTGAAGCTGTGGACTGCATAAAAAAGTGATCACCTGGCTAGAAAATCAGACTGATGCAGACATACTGCAGAGTCTGCTGTTGAGGCAATTACAGCAGAAGGCAGTGCAGAAAAGTATTGCACAAAAACTGTCTTGGTTACTTGTTTTTTTTAAAGTTACAGTTCAGTGTTTGTCAATTTTGACTCATCCTTCCACTTATCTGAATGGTCAGTTATCTGAAGGATTTTGATGTCCCCCAATTCGTTCAGATAAATGGAAGTATACTGTAATTTATGTGGCAGATAAGCAAACAAAAACTCTGCCACACAAATATGAATGCCTTGTCACAAACATTGGGAGTGACATTCTACAGAGGACTAGGGGACCCTGATAATGATAAAAAGCAGAAACAATAGAGAGGAGTCAGAGATTGGTGAGCACTCAACATTAAGAGAAGGGACGGTACAGTAGGTTGGGGGAGGGGATAAACAGAGTGTAAAAACTTTCAGAATTGTTAATGGGACTTTAAGTTATTCTGGAGGTTTACTTTGGCTTCACCTACAGCCCTGGTACTATCAAAGCAGAGGTTATTGTACTACAGTAACCCTTCAAGAGAGCCTGAGGTCTTGTGCTGGTACCCCCCCCCACGGTCATGAGCCTTCAGGGAATCTATTAGGCCTGCAGATAGCTAATAGTCAGGGAGGGTGGGAGACATGTTAATGCATCCTCTTGAGTGGGGGGGACAGATGGAGGAAAATTGGGAGTTGAAAGAACAACAGCAACATTTAAACAGTCAATGTCAATTAAGGATGGCAGAAAAGTTGTGTGACCTTAAAGATGTGAACCAGGTGCACTTTGGGGGGGTGCTGGGGTGGCAGAGCTTGCATACACAGTAGACCATGCTGTGGTCACTGAGTGGGCCTGGGAGAATTCCAGATTGAACTATGCAGTATAGGTGTGAGGCAAGGACCCAGTCAATCTGGGAGTGAATTAGAAAGTGGAGGTTTAGGTGAATGCATTCGGTGATGAACTGGGTGAGGATTTGGGGCTTGGATTTGGTGGTTGACGTTTTTAAATGAGTAGACAGACAAATTTATGTTAAAGTCCTCTAGGACCATCAGCTCACAGGTAAAAGAAAGGCAATGAGATAAGTAAGGAAGTCAACAAGGGAGACAGGTGGGGTTCAAGGTAGAGGTAGATGCCAGTAATGAACACTAGGAGGGAAGAGGGAATTGGCAGCTTATACAGGAAGAGTTTGTGTGATGTGCAGCAGTTAGCCAAAGTACTCTCAGCTGAGGCTATGATCAACGTAAACTGTCACACTGTCACTTTATTTACCCTAGTATTGCAACTGTACAGTATAGTCATTAGAGACAATAGACTCGAGTTTCAAAGGGCCTTTAGACTATCTGAAACAGCCACCTTGCATCAAATCTAGGTGCACTAAGTACTGTTCACTGTAATTTTCAAGAAAAGAATTCTGTGTGGCAGAGTTCCCCAAAATGCTGCAGGAGGTCCACTGCCTCAAAAATATGTCGTGTGTGGAGAGAATGATGCAAGCTGAGTCAAAAATGCATGGGATGAAAATGACTCAAGCTGAGTAAAAAAGACAATGCAGAGAGGCCAGCCCGGTGGCACTGAGGGTTGAGTCACTACATGCTACACCTCATTTCACAATGGCATCCCAGGTTTGGGAACAGGCCTGAGTTGTCAGGGGTCAGCGGGGGGAGAGCAAAGAGTGGGATTCAGCAGCTGTAAGGAAGATCTGCTCTTCAAGGGAGGGATCTGGAGCTTCCCTCAGCTGTCACCCGGAGGAGGACAGATGGCAGTTCGGCCTATGTAGGAGGGGGGTCAGCAAATGCCAGGGGAGGGCACATTTGCTTGACCTGGAAGGACACTACTTCTTTATTCAGCTGTGAGCGAAATTCTATATTGCACTTGATATCTGCAACAAACGTGCACTTTTGCTTAATTCTGTGGGAGGTGAAACTAACTACCCTTGGTAATTGCTTTTTATTCACATATTTATTTAGTGTTTAACTAAGAAGGGGCTTGCAAACTCTGTTTATCTTGTTAGTAACTCAGAAGGATTTAAATACTGCATTTGGGTAGATCCTTGGGTAGCTAGATTGTCTACTAGGATTTTCTGACAGTTAAACTATTTTAAATAAATTACAGGTGGCTGAGGAGTTGAAAAAGGAGCTTGCAAACTCTACTTATCTTGGAAGTAACTTCACAAGTGTTTGAATACTGCATTTTGGTTGTCCTTGGGGTAGCTGGATTGACTACTAGGATTTTGGGACAGAAACTATTTTAAATAATTTACTGAGTGCGTAGGAGTTTGTGATAGTTAAACTATTTTTAAATAAGTTACTGTGGTTAAGGAGCTGTCATAGAAAAACCTGCAGTGTGAAACAGGAAAAGACAGTCTTTCAAGCAACAGAAGGAGGCGGATCTAGGTTTATGTTTGTTTGTTACAATTCTTAACATTTTCAGTGCAGGAAGAGTTTAAAGCACAGCTGACTTATTTTGGGGCTGACAACTTTCAGAGCACAAACCACCAGGCCTGTTTTTGGGCTGGGGAGGTTTACCTGTGTCTGACTTGGATGTGTGGATTTTTCTCTGTTTGATTAGCAGGGCATTTTCTCTGTCAAATTGTTGTGTAGGGCATCTTGCTGACAGGAAGGCACTCATTGCAGCAGTGGGTCAGAGCTTTTAGCTGATTGTTTTGTGAGGGCACAGTTTGGGCCCAACCCCTTCCCACCCTCACCCCACCCACCCCTGGAAATAGTTCCTTTATACCTGGGGTTCTGACATCATTTCCTGAAGAGTGCAAGGTGCATATCACTGTCATATCCTCTCTAGCACACTGCACTGACAATATAAGCATACACTTTGTACTATATATATATATATATATATATACATTAGAAACCAATCACACAGAAAAAAAAAATGTGGGGAGTAGTACAATGTAATGGCTGTGGGGCAGCAGTCTTCTGGGAGTCTTTCTGGAGGCTGAGATGCTGCCCTATTTTCAGACAACTCTCTGCCCTGAGGGAGGATATTGCCCGTCTTCAGGCCACACTGGACAGTAGTAAGGGGACCTTCCTCCAGGCCACACTGGATGGTAGGAAGGGAACCTCCCCCATCCAGGGAGCACCAGAGCCACCACCACTACCTCAGAGATTGCAAAGAAAGCGTGGCAGTTGGACCACAGTGGGCTCAGGGAGGGTGAGGATGGTGGAACAGAGGCACACCAGTCAGTTGTTCCACACCACAATCCATACACCATTCTGGGGAAGCATAGCTCCCCTATGGATGCACCCACAGAGGAGACTAAGGAGGCTGAGGATGACTGTCACAAGGGAGACCCACAGGAAGGAGGCAGAGGACACCACAAGGAAAGGAAGCAGCTCCTGGTGGGGGACTCAATTATTAGGGGATAGAACTGGGGGGGAGCAGGGAAAACTGAAGTAAGGTGCCTGCCTGGTGCCATGGCTTGGAGAGACAGGAAGCGCATCCTCAGGATCACGAGAACAGCTGCACGGGAGTCTGAGCTGGATGTCATTGTCCACCTAGGGACAAATAACTTGGCTAATCATGAGATTAGAGTAGTGCAGAAGGACTTTGTAGAATTGGGAAGGGGCCTAAGACAAGTAGCACACACAATATCCTTCTCTGAGGTGCTGCCTGTCAATGGCATGAGTGAGGTGAGGTGAGGGTACTTTGCATCATGCAGTTTAATGAATGGTTGAAAAAATGGTGTGGAGCACAGGGGTTTGGCTTCATTGGGGACTGGGGTTCTACCTGGAGGGACACCAGCCTATACTGGCAGGGTGGTCTGCATCTGTCCAGGAAGGGAACAAGTTTTTTGAGCAATCAGTTTAAATGCTTCATTGGCAAGCTTTTAAACTAGTCAAGGGAGGCACTGATAAGCAGCAGGAAAATCCCAGCCTCTCCCTACAAAACAGGGTACTAAATGAGAAAAAGACTGAGGTGAGACAGGTCAGTGGGGATGCTGCAAAGAAGGTAAAGCCATCAAAAATGGAGAGCAATGAGTACCAATGCCCATAGTCTGAGTAACAAGCTTCCTGAATTAGTGACCTTGATGGAGGAGGAACATCTGGATATCATGGCAGTCACAGAAACATGGTACACACAAAACCATGACTGGGACATAAACATACCAGGATACACTATCTACAGGAGGGACAGGGAGGGTAAAGAGGAGGAGGTAGCTCTTTACATAAGGGAAGGAATCAAAGCAACAGAACAAAGGGAAAACAGGAGGTGAAGAAGCACTGTGGGTAAATTTGGAGACGGCAATGGCACCACAATCCACACAGGGTTGTATACAGACCCTTTTCAGGGGAGGAAATGGACAAGGAAATGATAGAAAGAATACTTAGAATGGCAGAAAAAGGGGAGATATTGCTGATGGGTGATCTGAATATGCCAGATGTTAACTGGAGTGCAGTTGCAGCAGCCACTTCAAAGAGTGGGGTTATTCTAGATGCCCTACAGGGGGCAGGCCTTAGACAACTAGTATTGGAGCCCACTCGAGAGGGAGCAATCTTAGACCTGGTTCTCTCAAATGGAGATGAAGAGAGGATCACAGATGTAGAAGTTGGTAGTCTTCTGGAAACTAGCGACCATCGAACAGTATGGTTTACAATAAACACAGCAATAGAGTCAAGCCATACAAAGGCAAAAGTACTGGACTTTAGGAGGGCTGACTTTGCCAAAATGGGTGAGTGCCTAAGGAATGCACTAGAAAATGGGCAGGAAGGAGGGGTGGAAGAACAATGGGGAAAAATAAAAACTGCCATCACAGAGGTAACAAGCCTTTGTGTGAAGCAAATAAAGCGAAGCGATGTAGAAACCACTATGGTTCTCAAAGGAAGTGGCAGTGAAGGTTCAAGAGAAAAAAGCATTCAGGAAGTACAAGGAATCACAGAAGGAGCAGGACAGAGAACTGTATCAGTTAAAGCAAAAGGAAGCTGGGAAGGCAGTCAGAACAGCAAAGGCCAAAACCGAGGAAAAGATAGCCAGCTCAGTTAAGAAGGGGGATAAAACCTTTTATAGGTACATCAGGGAGCGAAGGAAGACCAAGGGAGGGTTAGTGAGGCTTAATAAAGAGGAGGGAGGGTGGGCATAGGATGACTGTGAAAAGGCAGAGATACTAAACAAATATTTTTGCTCAGTATTTACAAAGGAAGTGGGGGAGGTACCTAAAACAAACAGTAGAAACACTCTGGATACAGAAGTTGATACCAGCCCATTTACAGAAGAAAGGGTTCTGAAAGAACTATTAGAACTGAAGGTGGACAAAGCAATGGGGCCTGATGGGATTCATCCCAGAATTCTAAAAGAACTAAGGGTAGAACTAGTGACACCACTGACTACCCTCTTTAACAAATCATGGGAGGATGTGGTGGTACCCGAGGACTGGAGAAGGGCAGATGTGATTCCCCTTCACAAAAATGGGAGCAAGGCAGAAGCAGAAAACTACAGACCTGTTAGTTTAACCTCAGTGGTAGGGAAAATGATGGAATCACTTCTGAAGGAAAGAATTGTTGAGTATCTAGAGGCCAGAGGGGCTCAGGACCCAAGGCAGCATGGATTCACAGCGGGAAGGTCATGCCAGACAAATCTGATAGATTTCTTTGACTGGGTGACCAAAGTAGTAGATCAGGGAGGGCTGTGGACATGGCCTACCTAGACTTTAGCAAGGCATTTGACACAGTCCCACACAAAAGATTAATATACAAGTTAGCCAGCCTGGGGTGGGTCCCAAGATGACAGCCTGGGTAAAGAATTGGCTGGAGAATAGGACACAGAGATAATAGTAAATGGAGTCCACTCTGAAGAAAGGGGGTTACTAGTGGGGTACCGCAGAGGTTCAGTATTAGGACTGGTCCTCTTCAATGTCTTTATAAGTGACATTGCAGAGGACTGGAAGGAAAAATATGTCTCTTGCAGATGACACAAAGATCTGCAACAGAGTTGATGCACAAGGTGGAGTGGAAAGGATGAGAAGGGACTTGGCAAGGTTAGAGGAATGGTCAAATGTATGGCAGCTTAGATTCAATGCTAAAAGTGCAAGGTAATGCACCTGGAAACAAAAACCCAGGGAAGAGTACACAATGGGAGGTGAGATACTAACAACAGCAAAATGGAAAGGACCTGGGGTAGTCATATCAGATGACCTAAAGGTGGGCAAGCAATGTGAGAGGGCAGCAAGGAGGGCTGGGGGATACTGGGATGCATAGGAGAGGCATCACCAGTAGAAAACAGGAAGTTATTATCCCTCTGTACAGACAGTTGGTGAGACCCCATCTGGAGTACTGCGCGCAGTTCTGGAACCCAGTCTCCGCCAAAGACATAGACAGGATGGAGGCTGTCAGAGGAGGCAACTAAAATGGTGCAGGGTCTGCACCAGAAGACATATGAAGAGAGACTCAAGAGCTGAATATGTATAGCCTCAAGGAAAGGAGGAGAGGAGACATGATAGAAACTTTCAAGTACCTCAGGAATCAACAAAGTCCAAGAGGGTAGCATCTTTCAAAAAGAGGTGTGCAAGAACAAGGGGCACAATTTGAAGATAGGAGGGGCAGCTCAGAAGTAATTTAGAGAAGTATTTTTTCACAGAGAGGTTGTGGATGCATGGAGCGGCCTTCGGAGGAGTTTGTGGAGTCAAAAACAGTGGTAGAATTCAAGCATGCATGGGACAGTCATAAGGCAATTCTAGGGGTTGGGGGTAGGAAGAAGTAGGCTGCTGGTTAACTAGGATCTGCAGCTTATCCATTAGGTAGGGAAATGGGCAGACTGGGTGGGCCAAGTGGTCCTTATCTGCCATCAAAATCTATGTTTCTATGTTTCTATAGGGGCAGAAGGGGCTAAGCCAGCACCACAGGTTGCATGTGTGCCTCCATGTGTATGCAAGGTTGTGTGCCGGGGCCCCGGGTGTATGGGGAGAAAAAGAGCAAAAAACTGATATGTGCCCCATTGCCAAATAAGCAGGTGGTGGTGGTGGCAGAGATCAAAAGCTATATAAAAAAGACATTGCAGGGGACTAGAACAGTCAAAAAGACAATGCAGGGGACAAGAATGACTCAAGCTGAGTCAAAAAGATGATGCATGGTGTGAGAATAACTCAAGCTGAGTCAAAAATATAGTGGATCAAATGGCCAAGACACTGGCTTGTTAAGCCCCCAGAATGCTCTAAACTAGTCTCGCAGACCCATTACATAATCAATCCTCTCCTTTATATGCTTCAGTTTCACTTAGAACAGCTCTGACTGGTCTAAGAGCAGCATACATCTTTGGTGCAGTATCAACAGCTTCCATGTTTGAAAACAAAAAAAACGGGAATGGTGAATCATTTTTAATGCAAGTCCCATTGTGACAAGGCCCACACATTTTTTGATGCAAGCTTGTGCAAGCCACTTTGGTTTAGGCAGGTCCACTTTTGATGCAAGCAGTGTTAGAAAATCAGAATTTATGCAAGGTTTGACACAGCTTGCTTCTTGCATTATTCATTTCTGATGCGAGCACCTTGCATCATTCTCTGGCCTTTGAAAATTGAGCCCAATCTTTAGACCATTGATCCTGCTCTTAGCAGGATTACAAAAAATAGAATTTCTGCTGGTCAGAAGAAACCCTTCTCCTTGTTCCGTCATATCATAATAACAAAACAGCAGTAGTGTTGCAATGGACCCCTACTTGTTGCTCATAATGGGGCCTACTTACTAGGGGGCATGGATCAAATGCGCAAGGCGTGCGCAGCTATGTACCCGCAGGAGAACAGTGCGGCACTGCAATCATGAAGCAGCAGTCTCCACCCAGCTCTCTTATGCATCCCAACCCCCCAGGTGCAGAGGTGCGTGGGGGTGGGGTTATGAGCCTGGAGGCAGTGGATCCCTTGTGCTCATATGGCACCAGCTTGCTGGAGGGAGTAGAGCACTGGCAATGCAGCCTGGGGGGCATGTACTGGCCACCTGCCCCCAGCCCGATCCCCATCCCCTGACCACTGGGGCACCTTCCTGCAGGGGTCCAATGACCCCCTGACAGCACCAGCGGGTCCAGCGGCAGTGACTAGAAGGGGCACATAGCCATTATGGCTGACTTCCAGACGTGCAGCCAGCAGCACCCTGCATAAGGCACTCCACTTGTTCATGCATGGGGTGGAGTACTGGCCCCCCCAGTGTCCCCGGCCCGCCCACACCAAGGATCTGGTGTGGGAGGCATAACTCATTTGGGAATGCCAAGGTGGGTGTGTATGGGTGTGGGTGGGATATGCGCCTGGGTTAGGCAGCATATAGCCCATCCACACCACTAATGAATAGGCCTCAATGGGATTACATATACCAGTATTGTTTGAGTCAGGACCCTTTGGGAATGTGGCAGTGGGGACAATTTCTTCTAGTTGTATGGGGACATAACTGCAGGTTAAAGTGGCCTTCTGCCTAGGGATAGAGTGGATGCATTGACTAGGAGAAGAACTAGCAGGGTAGTTAAGGGGATTTACACTAGATTATAGGGGGAGGGGATAGTGCAAGGGTACAACAGTAGCAAGAATCAGACACAGCAGATCACAAAGGAAAGGACTTAGAAGGGTAAATATTATCACTTAAATGCACGTCAATATGAGGTGCACTGCTAAAAAAAAAAAAGGTGAGCTCTGGAGTCTGATACATGCTGAAGGCCAGAGCTTAATAGCACTTATGGAGGCCTTGTTGGGGAAAGAAAATAATTGTGACACAGAGGTGTAAAGACTATTCCTTGAGACCTGAAAAAAACAGGGCGGTGGCATCTCTTCATAAGGGAGAAGGTCACTGCAGAGAACAAGGAGGGCATCGAAGGGGGTGGGACAGTGCCTCAGAGTCCATCTGGGCTGAATTATTTATTTATTTATTTAGTTAAAAAGTTTCACCAGGAAAGACACACTGAGCTACAATAGCTCATTTCCAGGTGTGTCCTGGGGGAAAGGACAAGTGGATACAATGATACAGGCTCAGAAAAGTACATAGAGCAGTCAACTGTAAGTATAAAACATTTTGCACAATGGCATGTTAATTCAGTACAGTATGTTAGCATAAATAATACCCACAACCGCATCAACAGAAATATTTGCTTTGAACACTAAAGGAGGAAAGGGAGACTAGTGTAATAAATAGGGGGACAAGGATCGGTTGGATAGCAGATACCTGCACCTCTCTGGGATGTAAACCTTGCAAGGGAAGATGGTAGAAGGAGAAAAAAGAATACAGGGTGGATTAAGCCTGCTCCCCTCCGGGATGCAAAACCCCACCAGAGGAATGGCAGAGGGGAATAAATAGGAAGGAGTAAGGAACAAAATAAATAGCAAAAGAAATAGGTAGAAATCACAAACAGTGGAAAAAAAAAAGAGAAAGGCAGTAGATACATGTGAACATGAGAAGGGGAGACAGGGATGGGAAAATAGCAAAAGGGGGAAATTAAGAGAAGTGTGGTGGGGAGGAAAACCTTACTCACAGGATCAGAAGCCAAGGGGAAATTAAACCCTACTTGAATGCAAATCCAGCTACTGATAAAAGCAAATTGTCCTGTCATGGGAGGGCAAGATGGGAGTTGGGAGGAGGAGAATAAAACAGAGGAAAAGGGAAGAGAGGAATAGGAAGGGGATGTAAGTCAGTTGCAGTTACCGGGGGGGGGGGGGATGCTGAAGTAGATGAGATGAAGAGTGAGAGGATGAAGCAGAGTGGATATCTGAGGGAAGGGAGTTCCATATGGTTGGAAAGTGATAGGAGAAAGCTGCTTTCCCAGATATAGAAGAATGGGGAGGAAGGGCTGGGGTCCTATAGGGGGAGTTGCGAAGTGAATACGAGGAGATAGGAGGAGTGGAAAGGAAGAAGTGAAGGTAGGGAGGCAGAAAGCCAAGCCAGAACTCACCAACAAAGGGGGCACCATGGGCAAGGCACCTATCCACAAGGGAAGGAATTAGGGGAAAGGGTATAGATTTCCCCTAGGGGTGTACCACAGACTTCCAGATGGCTCGGTGGAGCATGCTGCACAGTTGGGCTGGGGAACTATGAGATTACCAAAATCAGATGCACTGGTGATTCTAGGGGGCTTCAACCTCCCAAGCACAGACTGGTATCTTTAGAAGGCTAATGGCAGGGTTGAGACTGAGTTCTTGTCCACTTTCAAGGTCTGCTTCCTAAAGCAGCATGTCCAGCAGAAGACAAGGTATTAAGCTAAACTTCATCTTGTTCTCAGCAGTGAGGATGGGAAAATTTCCAGTGTGAACATCAAACACCAGAAGCAGGCAGTGACTACAATTCAGTATATACAGTTGCCCCTCTCTCTACAATGAACCCCCGGGAGCCAATTGGGAAGTTTGTTATACTGAGGATTCGCTATAGCGGGAGAAGAGTAAATTTTACTGAAAAACATTCAAGGCATAATGCAGTAGTTTTGAAATGAGGAGCAGAAGATGTTTATGTTTTCAATAATTACTTTATCAAGTATTGTACTATAGCAAATTTTTATTGATGTACAGCAATTAAAAATAAATTTTAAAAACACTGCATTTATTTATTTCTGTAAATTTAAAAAAAACCTTGTTATAGTGTTTACTAATTTATTTTGCGACACTTCTTTTTTGGACTGAACAATGAGCTGCCTTAGCTGGAGCAACTGGAGAGAGAACACAAATGCCTGCCGCTTGAGATACCGCAACCTGGTTTCAAGTCCAGCTATCCCCCTCCACTGACTGTACATAATAATGGTCTGTTTCTGCCTCCTCAGCACCTTTAAGTCCATTCTAGTCATCAGAATCTGATATTGTATGAGACCCACTCTTAATCTCTTGCAGAATCTCAGCATCTGTAATTGTTTCTGACACAGGGAGATTGTCATCTTCTGTAAACCATTGCTGTACCTGATATTGGGCTTCATGGTCAGTCCCTTGGATAAGCCCCAAGCCAGCAGTGATGACATCTTCCATATAATTTTCAGCATCTTGGGGTGACACTTCTTGGACATTAGCTGAGCTGCTTTTTTCAAAGATGGAGCCAAGAGCATCACACCAACAATTTGTTACTTTAGATGCAGTTATAGAGTCCCATGCTGTTCCTGTAACATATATCATGTCTTTGATGTTGCACACTGTTAGAAGCGTAACCAGTTCTGTACCACTGTCTGGGAGAATAATCTCTCATAGCAGCCGCTTCCTGTAGAGTTTATACTGTATAAGTTTGTAATTATGCCCTTGTCCATAGGATGTATCACTGATGTCGTGTTGGGGGTAGATACAAACCTTTGATTTTCCCTTCTCTGCTCTTCAGTTCTTCTGCTTTCAGATGAGCAGGGCATTGGTAAAGTAGTAAAATGGCTTTGGTGTCCATTCCTTTACCTCGTAGGAAGCGACACACTGATGACACAAATTGATGGTGGAACCATAGTCTAAAAATGTCTCTTGTCATCTAAGCATTTGAACTGTAATCATATGGAAGAGGTAATACATCTCGATTAATGTGGTGGAAACACCTGAGATTGGCATACCAACCTATGCACAGGGGTTTTAACTTGTGTTCACCTGTGGCATTTGTGCAAACTAGAAGAGTAAGCCGATCTTTGTAGATTGCGTAGCCTTCAATGCATCTGTTTCTGTTCTGGCCACTAAAGTTCTATCTGGCAAGCATTTGTAGAAGAGTCTGGTTTTGTCAGCATTATATAGTGGACTTGGCTCACAGTCGCCCTCCTCCAGAATGTTTATTAATTTTAGCATAAATTCAGCTGCAGCAGTGTTATCAGCTGACCTCTCTTCACCAGCTATCTTTAACTACCTAATTCCATTTCTACACTGAAAATGTCACAGCCAACCAGGGGATGATTTAAAATTGCAGTCCTCCCCTAGCAGCCACATAGCAGCTACTTGGCAAATGACTCTGCTTTTTCTTTAACAATTGCTCCTGATAGAGGCACACCAGAGGCATGCTGACTTTCAAACCAGATCCTTTCCACTTGGTCCACCTCTGCATTTCCAAACAGCTGCAGTTTTTTTCTCTGCATTCCTTCCTTCTCATAGCAGTTATCTGCAAAAGCTTGCAGAGAGTCTTCTTGTTTGCGAAATGTGCAGATAGTGGATTTAGCCAGTATGCCCCCTTACGGCGACACTGACACAGCAAAATACACACCTGTCAGGAAAATTAACACTTTGCCAACAGGTTGCTGTGTTGGTGTGCCTGAAACAGAAGCATGCTGTCTCCCAGTCCTACACCCCTGCCCCGAATCTACTCTGTCTGGAGTTGAGAATCTAAAAGATGGGGGGGGGCAGAGCTCCCTGCATGGGCAGTTCGGGGGGAAAAGACCCCCGATGAAAAATACAGGACTGGGAGACACACAGGAATCATGTAGACTGCAACTTGTGGTCAACATGATTCATGTCGGTGAAATGACGGTCGACATAAAGAAAGTTGAACCGGCATGCTAGAGCCGATTTTGCCAGGGAGAACTCGGCAGCAAGTTTGGTGACTCCTTCCCCATTCTTCATTCTGTCTATGATGGCGAGTTTGGTGTGTAAGTCTAATGCCTTTCTTTTCTTCATCTCAGCCATTTTACAGGACAGAACAGAATGGAATGCAGGGACCGGCTTTTAGAGGTAAATGAATGCTGAGTAAGGAAAACCTTGCTGTATTTTATTCAGAGGAATATCACGAGGAAATTAACAAAGTGCTAAGTGCTGTGGGATAATTGTGGGCTAATTGATAATAACTATGGGGCTATCGGGCAGTGGTCACAATCCAGACATAGCACTTCCATGGTGCAAGGAGCCTGATCTACCTACCCCCCCAAAGAGATAGATAAGGTGCCACTTGCCCCCTCGGGCAGCGGTCACGATCCAGTCATAGCTCCTCCACGGTGCAAGTATCCTAATCCACCTAGCCCCCAAAGAGATAGATAAGCTGCCTGCCCTTGAATGGGGCTGCTTTAGCTCCCCCATGGTCAGCCGGCACCCAGCCAGCCACCGACCGAGACCAGGACATCCGCCTGTAGCTCCTTGGAAGGTACGGGACAGCGCAGCCAATTGGAACACGGGCGCTTCCAGCAAATCTGCTCTGATTGGCCAGGACTTTCCACCTGCTTCAGCCACCTGGCACTTTTTACAAATTGATTTTCGATAGAACTAAGCACATTTCAACTGTGTAATCTAAGTTTTTTTCCATTAGCAGGTTATACAGACCTGCCACTAGAGAGATTCTTGGTCTTTCTACACAAATCACTGTACTCAATCGTGGGCAATATGGCCTGCATTATCATTCTACTTCTAATCCTGGCAAAAATTATGACTCATAAAGCATTGATCCATGCTAAGACAGAAGTCATCCCAGCCTGGGAACCCACAATCATAGTTACTGCTGCATCTTCATATTGCTTCCCTACTCTTAATCTGTTGGGTTTTCATTTTAATTCTCATCCCTCTCCTCTGACCCTCCTCCCTTCAACAATGTCTTTCTGTGCACTTCCCCTGCTAGCCTTGAACGGCCATGTCAGCATCTCCTATGCCCTGGCTAAACATACCTCAATGACTGAACACCACACAAGAACCCCTACGAAAAGAGCCCACTTCTACCTGATAAATGCCCTCAAGAAAATGTTTCTAATTCTCCTTTTCTGTTCAGGCAATGTCGAACTAAATCCAGGTCCCCAACTCAAATCACTTCTCTGTCGGAGTTTGCAGCTGTTCCTGGGATGAAACTGATGATGGTCAATATTCTAAACCTGCTCAAAAAACATGATCATCTTCAAGTTTGGGCAGCCCACACTGACCCAGATCTGATTATAATTACCGAGTCATGGCTAAAAAAGACCAACACTGATCTGCAAATTACTATACCACGCTTCAAGCTCTTTAGGGCTGATAGGGATTCGAGGGGGGGGGGGAGTGGTTGTATACGCCAAATCAAAATTTGATGTTAGCAGCACTTCCTGTAAAACTAAGCCCAAGGAATACGAGATTGTCTTGCTTAAACTTCATCTTCCATCCTCAGAGTGCATTATAATCATTGGTAGCTATAGACCCCCGTCAGGAGGCACAGAAATTCTTAACATGTTGAAATCCATAACTTTGGCTGCTAACACAGAAACAATAATCTTTGGGGACTTCAATATGGATTGGCTCACTGCTAAATCCCACTCCCTAAAAGCCATCTGTGATGAGCTGGGTCTTACACAGATAGTAACTGAACCCACAAGAATCAATGCTTCTAACTCTGCCAACAGCTCACTCTTAGATGTCATCTTAACATCGCATCCCCATAAAATCTCACATTCTGCAGTTTTCCATAATGACATGAGTGACCACAGTATCGTTGTATGTATGAGATTCCATTCTAAAACCCAGCAGCACCCTAAATTCAGAATCAAATGCTCATTCCATAAATTCAACTCAGTAAACTTCCTAACCGATCTAGCTATGATCAGGTGGCAAGACCTATATCTTGCCAAATCTGCTGATGCCACCGTCTCTGTTCTAAATGACAACCTCACCACCCTAATTAACAAGTATGCTCCTCTTATTAAAATGAGGGTGTGGAAAATCTCGCATCTGTGGTTCATCCAAGAGCTCAAATCTGCACTTACCAATAGAGACAAGCTATGGGCTAGGGCCAGGCACACAAAGGACCCGGCAGACTAGCAGGCATTTAGAACTGCCAGAAATGCCTGTGTTAAAAGTGTACATGCTACTAAAGCAAACTTCTACATCTCCACTCTAGAGCAGGCCAAAGGGAACTCCCAAAAAATCTGGAAGACACTGAGATCCATTGAAGGCCATCCTGCTGCTTCCTCCCTTCCCACCAAGATTCTGGCCAAGGATGGGATGGTTGAAAATAAACTGCGAATCCTCGAAGAACTTAACCTTCACTTTGCCACTGCCGGGTTGGCATTCGACTCCTCCCCATATGCTAGCCAAGTGAATAGCAACACTAGCCCAGATACTACACATGCTACTCCACCTCATCCCTTCCAGTTGTGCCTGTTTAGCTACAAAGAAGTTGAAGACATAATTCTAAGCCTTGACACCAAGAAAAGTGCATGGGACGATGGCCTTGAATCATTTTCTTGCAGTTGAAACTATGCCAACTCACAGCCCCATCCTTCACATCTTCAACCTCTCTATTATCACAGCCACTCTTCCATCCTGCTGGAAATCTGCCCATATTCTTCCTCTCTTCAAATCAGGAGATCCTTGTGACTTAAACAACTACCGTCCTATCTCTAGCTTGCTCGTTCTTTCCAAAGTGCCGGAAAAACTTATATACAACCAACTAAAAAATCACCTCGATGCACACTCACTCCTAAACCTGGCCCAATCTGGCTTCAGGTCAAAGCACAGTACCATCTCAGCCTCGGCTAAAGTCTCTAATGACTGGATCCATGCTATGGACACCAAGAAGGTTACTGATGCAGTCTTTCTAGACCTCAGTAAGGCCTTCGACACTGTAGATCATCACCTCCTAATCACCTGTCTTGCCAACATAGGTGCCACTCCACTTACCTTACAGTGGTTTAACAGTTATCTCACAGGAAGGATACAAAAAGTCAAAGCTGATGGCCTACTATCTGCCCCCTTCCAATTGCCAGAGGAGTCCCTCAAGGATCCATCCTAGGACCAATCCTTTTTTCCCTATACATCAAAAACCTTGACTCCCACATAAAGAACTCTAGCATACATTTCTTTGTGGACGATACGGTTTTGTATGCATCAGGCTCATCCTTAACTGAAGTCAGGGAAGCACTCCAAGCTGACTTTATCCAGTTAGAAAGCAACCTTAGCAAGTATAAGCTTCTCTTAAATGCCAAAAAAATGAAGACAATGATTTTCTCGAGACTTGCCTTGTCTGGTGCCCTACCTACCCCACCTGAAAACTTCATAGTTACCTCCCTAGGTGAACCCTTGGAAGTCGTACCTAAATTTTAATAACTAGGTATGTGGATAGACAACAAGCTTTGCTTCAATGACCACATCGAGGATCTATTAAAGAGGCTTAAAGCACGCTTGGGTTTCTTCTTTAGAAATAGGACCCTCTTTTCTCTCGTGACCCACCAAAGACTTGTCCAAGCAACATTTCTTCCCTTGCTTGACTACAGAGACATTATCTTTATCTCCTCCCCAACCATGAGCCTATCTTAACTGGATGTACTCTATCACTGTGCTCTTTACTTCATTACTATCTCTGCATACAGGACCCACCACTGTGATCTTTATGCAGCAGTTGGGTGGACCTCTCTTGCCACCAGACGCCTCCTGCATGCTGGCATTAGGACCCTCAAATTACTACTCTGCAAACTGCCTGTCTATTTAACGTCTCTCATACACATCTCACATAGTGCCTACTCCCTAAGGAAATCCAACCTTATCCTACTAGATGTTCCCAGGACACATACCACAGCTGGCCAAACAGCTGTCTCATACACCCTCCCAAACATTTGGAACCAACTACAAGCCATGCTGAAGCTAACCAGCATCGTATCAATTAACTCCTACAAAACACTAGCTATCTCTAAATTAAAAGACATATGTAGGTGCTACTAGGCCCCCAACACCAAGTCAACTTCCTAGGTACCAGCTGGCCCTCTACTTATTAATACTTGCATAATTTAGGGCAAGGATAAAGCTGTTAATAGCATAAGGACTTCTATTGTGTATACCTCTTGAATTATATATATTTTTTTCTTTGTTGTTCTACATTTTGTATCCCCTGTCTATGTAATTGCGAATTGTATGTGAATGTGCCTCAGGAAGTCCTTGTGAATGAGCTTGCTCAACAGAGTCTTTCCTGCAATAAACTTGAACTTGAACTTCATAGCAAAAACAATTGTATGCCACTTTATATGGTTATATGTTGACAACAAACACAACTCACAGTGTTGAGTAATTTTTGGACTGTCCAGAATTTGTCTGGCAAGCATCTTGTATAACACATCAAGTCTGTTGAGCTTTTCAGTAGTAGAATAATCATATTAGATGTCTGTATAGTCAAAAAGATGAGGTGTTGTGTTTGTACTATTTTTTGCCTCAGCTCAGCTGTTAAACAATTTCTATGGCTACACAATAGTCCAACATGTGTACAGATGTTTTTAACAGTACAAACCATATCATTTTATGTGGTGGGCACACACTTTTGCCACCATCAAAAAAACTACACGTTTGTTCACATTTATTCAGACCTGATGGTTGTCTGATTTGCAAGGAGAGACAGTTATTACTTCAGATGCAACTGGAAGATTTCTATTATAGAAGAATGCAAGTGTCATGACAGGATACACATAAACTGGGCTACTGTAAATATGGTAACAACAGACTAAATGTACAAGCAATGGCAAGAATTCTGAGCTCTGTGAGGCTGCTGTACTTTAATGGATTTCAAGGACATCAAATTCTGACTTTCATGAAATTCTGAAACTATGAGATTGCAAAGATTCTAAGGCTCTAATGTCAATGACAAACAATTCTATAGATCTATAACACTGGTCAGGGGTTGCCCAAAGTATTAGTCTGTTTAACAAAATGTTGTATACAAGAAGGGTATTTCAAGGGAACAAACGCATTAGAGTGGGATGAAGAAAAATGCTTCCAGGAGGAACAGGGAAACTTTACTTTCAAAAGAGGGGACCACCAAAGGATGCTCCTTGTCCACTGAACTGATGATTTGAATGCATGGGAAAAGTCTTAACAGACTGCCAGACTGGATGCACTAGAAGATTTTTGTATCAAGAGAAGGTCAACGCAGGCTGTTGATCAATGAAGAACAAGGGATTTCTCTTTTCACTAGACCCTCTGGGTATTGGTAAGGAGGTTGTGACATATCACCAACCAGGGTCATACTGAACATGCACAAGGATTTGTAATTCTGATCTCTTGAGCTTTCATTTCTCCTGGTCTTGTCACTTTCATCATTCCTAATTTTGCTGCCTTTGTTGTTCCTGATACAAGAAAATTCCCACCCCACTGCATGTCAGAGCCCTTAACTATTGAGTCAAGGCTGCTCATAGACTTTCTTCACTTTCTTAACAGGGCAGGGACACAGCAAAGATCAGTAGCTGGATGGGCCTGTCCTGTCTATCCCCTGAGTCTAGCTCAGTTGGCCGTCCACATTGTAGTCCACAAGGTAAAAGGTTAAAGATCATTGGCAAACTGCTTATTTTCAGTAAAAGATGTGTTTCTGGAAGGAAGTGCTTTGACAAGTTACTCTATAATGTGTAGCCGTTTCTATTCAGTACTCAGGAAGGTTTTCACAGTTGTTTATAGCTCGAGTTTTAAACTGCTCTGTAGTCTGACTGCAGCAGAATCAGGAGTGATGATGTTGTTTTAGAGCTGTCACTGTCTGGCTGTCATTTCCCACTACATAACACTTCGTGCTTCAGCTTGTTAGTCTGTACCATCAAAGAAATTTGTGATCTGTTTACTGGACACTGAGTCATTATCCCTCCTCTACTAACCTTTCCTTACTTTTCTTTCTATGATTTGCAATTTTCTCTGATTTTTTTTGTATTGTTCTGGTAGCTTTTATTTCCCTGTGTTACCGGCATCGTCGTCTAGTTTCAGTCTGTCTTTCAAAGTGCTGTGGAGCTGTTCTGACATCGGACCATGATGTGATCATGCTAAAGGGGTCCCCATGTTGTATTTGGGTATTTGTGAAATGCTTTAGCCCTTTATGTTGATGAGTGCCACACAGTGAATTAGTCTTGTGTGGTAAAAAGTAAATAAGTCAAACGCGCTTCATGGTCTTTTGCAGTTCGATCTCGAAGTGCAAAAGTGACAGGCAGGATTTCGGCTTTATTGTGTTGTGCTGGTACTGTTATTGACTGAAGAGGTGTCACAAAGTTCTGGCAGTAGTATATTCTGCTCTTTATAAGTTCCTGTGTGTTTAATTTCATTAATTTATTGCTAAAGTTTTTTACATGTCATTCAAACTGATTCATTCTGTATGGAATGACATAATCTGTCAAAGCTATGCACAGTAAGTTTTTATTCAACAGACAGTGACATTTTAACAGGCAACATTCTTTTAATTTGCTGCCTCAGATTGTTGAATAATTATGGATGAGTTAATTATCAGGACCATTGGTACTGCTTTGACAATTTTTTTGAATTCTATTTTCCAGCTGTACTGATGTAGTTGTTGCACTGCATAAATCTAGACCTGTGTTGCTGTATTTGTTATTTCAATTTTTTTTGTTACTTCACAAGTTGAAAGACAAAATGGCCATATGTGTTGTGATTGATGTGTTTGATAGTTGCATTAGTGTATTTCTCACAATCTGTGTGTATATGGATGGTAACAATGTTCATAAAGTAATGCTTCAAATAGTTGTTTCCCTTTGGTTGTACCTGTCCTACATTAACAAAGTGGTTTCTAGAACATCCTGTTTCATGCTGACAACTGAGTATAACAGAGGAGTGTACTGTTTCAGTTGTACATTGAAATGTATGTGTGTATTCCATTAAAAAGGAAGTTTTGCATTATTTACTTCCAGTGCTGTAGGGTTATTCTGCCTTCTGATATAAATCTTTGCTGATGTCTGGTCTGCATGTGTCCTTATGTGAATGTGTAGCTGTGTGACTTTCTGTGCACTATTCTGTTACAACTGCTCCTTAGCCCTTGTTGCCTTCTTCTAATATGTGAGCTACATATAAAGTATGCTGTACTGTTGCCCATTTGGCCATAAGAATGACCTGTCGAGTGGTCATAGTTTTTATAGATTTCCAACTGACAAGCTGCATCACATGCAGTAGATTGCTGCAGTGAAACAATCATTGGCCACCTGCCAGTCAAAGTGTATTTTGCTCAGATCATTTTGAACCTGGCCAGTTTCAAATAAATCTGGCATTGTTGGCCAATATTGGCTTTTGTCCAGGACAGCATCATCTGAAGAAGGATGCAGTGCCCACAATTGTCTGTCATCATAAGCGGGCAGCAAGACACACCAGTAAACAGTTGAGAAGAGGAAGCACATTGAGGTAATTTCTGTTTTTAATTTTTTATTTTTTTTGTGTGTGTGTATGTGTGTGCACATGTGTGCTTGCATGCATGTGCTTGTGCATATGTGTGTGTGTGTGTGTGTGTGTGTGTGTGTGTGTGAGTTTTCTTTTGTAGTTAGGCTGCATGTTATTTGTTTTGTTTTTTGTGGTAGGTCATGACTCAATTGAAGCCCAACCGCACTTTTATCATTTTGATCGCCAGTTGACATGGGTGCTTGGCACTGGAGTTGTAAATGTGTCTGAACAAGAGACAGATATACTATAACCTCGTCTGTGACTGAATTTTCTCTTGTCACAATGGGAATCTGTCAGATGTGCAGATACACACAGTCTCAGAACCAGAGCAGTGTTGCTGTGTATTGTCCAAGCCCAACAAAGTAATGTATTCATTTGCTTATCTGAAGTCCCTCCATCCCCCTCCAACCAGCACCACACCATGCAGATCTGTATCTGATCATACCTTGGAGTGTGCATAAGACAATATCTTTGTGTAATCCCAATAGCAAAGGGCTAACACTGCCAATCTGTTCTCAGGAACCCAGAGGCCGTTACCAGAGTGACATGGTTTCAGTTTGGTGCCATGTTTGTTGCACACTTCAAGGGTATGTTTTTTGCTACAGTGGAAGATTCCAAGACTGCAGTTGCAAAAGCCATATTGGCTGATTCCCATGACACATCATGATTCCTTGTGGGTGGGGGGCAGTGGATGGTTATGTGCAATACATTGGTGCAATGTATGTCAGAGCGTACAACCACTTGTCATGTCCATGACTGTAAACCCAACCCAATGCAATCATTACTTTCTGATCCTACAGGTGGGTAACTGTCATTGATTTGGTGGTTGAGCACAGATGCCCTTAGATTGATTCCTGCTTCCAGAATACAGCAGTTTGGTCACACTATGTTCGAGTCTGTGTTCCAGTTATGTGCTTGCTGAGGTGGGCACCCTGTTTGACTGCTGAAAGTGGTAGGATTCATTGTGTAGAGGACAGTCAGCAACACATTACTTCTGGAGAGTATCACAAGTTCCTTTCTACCAGGACCAGAACCAACATATTACATATGTTGAGGTATTCTAGTTGTGCATTGTTGTTGAAGCTGAAAGGCCCTCAGAATTATCTGCTCTTGGAAAATTACGAGTGCCGAATCTGCTGTTTCAGTGGATAAATTATGCAATTATGGTTCTTGGCATGCTATATCACTATTTTTGCCATAGGACTGGTGCAGTGGTTTGCAGTGGCGGCACATCCAGATTTGGAAAATGTTAGCCACCAAGGCCAGCCTGGTGATGATGATGATTGAGGTGCTGGATACCACACTTCTTGCCCCGCTGGCAATCTGGTTTCGGAAATGAGCCTGGTTCATTGGGGGTTATTGGGGGGGGGGTGCTGTGAGATGGATTGAGAGGCTTCCAGGCAGCTCTCCTTTCTTGGGTAGGGACACATTCATAACCCCTGCAAGGCTGTCCCTGGGTGGGGGCCTGGGGTAGTGCAGATGGTAATGGCTAGAGTAGGGATGGGTCCGCTGATTGCTGTGTGTGTGCCTCCGCACATGCAGGAGCAAACACCGCAAGGGGAGGTGAGAAAAGGTGAAAACAGGAGCTGGTAGGCTGCATGATGGCCCTGTGGTGCCTGCTCCAGCCCCCTGAGTCTGTATGTTGGACTCTGGGGAGGGGAACGTTGCTACCATTAGGCCTCAGCTCTGCCATCTTCAGCAAATCACAAGTGAATGATAAATATACCCTTTGGAGCATTACATGATGTGTGTTGCTGTGTTTGTTTTTCCATTGTTTAGTCCCAATTAGGCCCATAAATGGCTCCCATTACTATGTCAGATCTCTCCAGAGTACCAGTCACAAAAACAGATCTACCGAAGGGGTCTCGGAGACATTGTTTGCATTTGAAAGTCAAATGTTTATCTATCAGAATAGCAACCCCTCTGCTTTGTGTATCAAAACCAGCTGCATAGATTTGCCCTATATTTAACCTCCTTAGCAAGTTAGCTTCCATTTCAAGTAGATGGGTCTCTTGTAGGAAAGAGATCTGTCCCTGTTGTACCTGCAAATGCTTCAAAATTTTATATCTCTTATTATTGTTGTGCACACCTTTGACATTCCATGAAATCACTCTTATACTGTTAGCCATAGCACATGAATGTAATGATTATCTTCAGACAACTCTTGCAAGGTTTGAAAACTGTTCCCTTTGCTGATACCATGAGTCCCTTCCTCCCTCCCTCCCCATGTCCATACTCCCCCATAAACACAAACATAAAACCGATTCCTCTTTTTGTACTACTATGTTCTAATACAGAGCACATACCTAGAAAATCTAAGTGTACCACTTCCTGATCATCAATAATTGCCCATTCAAATTCAGCCCAGTATGGTGATGTTTGATGAAGAGGTCCCTTCCCTTTGATACTGATCATGACACTGCTAGATATCAACCAAAAACTCCCCTATTTCACTCCCCACACCCCATCCCTTAACATATATTTAAAACATCAAACCAGAATTTTGACAAAGTTAGCTCAACTATACCTTAACTATATCAGAACTGTTCTAGAAGGAATTATGCATCTTAAGGTATGTTCTGGGTAACTATCCCAACTAAGGATCTAGTATTTCAATCCTGTAAAAGTTAAGTTATCTGCTTGGCCGTCAATCCCTTTCCTCTCAGGAAGAATATAGATTATTTAATAAAAAATCAAGAAGTAAAGAAAAAAGGAAAAAAGAAAAACCCCATACCAAATATCTACCCAAACTAACTTAAGTTCTTTGTTTTCTTTTTGTAAGCATTGGCATGAAAACCATTAATTCTGGTTGAAAAACGTTGTTAATTGACCAAGCAGTTGGGCCAAATGAATTTAAGATAACATAAGGGTGACCCTTAATTATCCTTCAGTAGAAGGTTTAACATAGAAACAGGAAACAGGACCCCACCCCCCGAGATGGAGGTGGAGTTCCTGAGTACAAAAAGCAAAAAGGAAAAAAACTGCATGCCCAGAAAGTTATAATCACAATGCTCTTTTGCCTAATACTAGATGCTGGTATTCATGGAGGGTTCAAACTGTCCTAGGTTGCAGCCGCACAGTTGTGCGCACTCGCACAAAGCAGATTAACTTGCACACAGTCTCAGTTGCAACACCACGATCAAACACACCATTAGCCAGCTGCACCAGGCATTTCCATAATGAGCAAGGTCTCCTCTATATTTCCATGTACTGGGCAGATCCCGAAAAACGAGAGTGTGGCACAGGCTTGAAATCAGTTGAGACAGGATGACACCGCAGGGAATCTCATGACCAATAATTTGACCAGCAAAATCGCGGCTATAACCAATCTGCTGCATATACTCATTGTCTGTAATTTTGAAATCATTTGTATACTTTTATAAGGCCAAAGTTGCAGAATTCTCCAGGAATTAGCCAACATCCAGAAATAAGGAGCCTATTTCAGGGGGTAACTATGACAGTTCCATCGTGGGATCATGTGGTTAGCTTTCACCCACTTCACCCCCAAGCCCCAGACCATTAAAGTCATTATTAAGCTCTAGAAGCATGTTACCACTTAACAGACGTCACTTTTTAAACAGCTCTGGTAGAAGCTCTGTTAATTCACTTACTGCTTGCTCATTGGACTCAAACGAATGCCATTTATCTTTTACCTTAACTTGCAGAAGGGCTGGGTACATCATTCTAAAATGTATCCCCGCAGGGATCAGACGGGAAACTGTTGAGTGGAATAAGCCCCTTCTTTGCCTCACTGAAGCTGGCAGATCCTGAGCTATTCATATTTTGTGGCCCTCCCACATTACTGATTGAATGTCCCATAATTTTGTCAGGATATGCTGTCTGTCCAGATAGTTTAATAACATCAGGAGGAATGGTCGAGGGGGTGATCCAGTAGCTGGCTTTGGGCGCAGTGCTTGGTGGGCTCATTCCACTATATAAGAGGGTCCATTGGGCAATGGACTGGTGATTTTGTCCAGCAATTTCTGCGTGAATAGAATGGGAGAGGAACAATCCTCTCCCTCTGGGAGGCCGATCACCACAAGATTGTTGCAGTGGCTACATCCCTCGAGATCTTTGATCTTGGAGTACATTTTTTTAATTTGCTTTCAGAGTGCTACTGACTCTGGATCTGTAATTGCCCTTCATTTCTTAAGTGACACTGCTCATGCCCCAGTATCCCTGACTTGTTCAAAAACATCCGACATTTCAGTTTTCAAGTCCGCTACATTCATTGTTAGGAGACGGAGAGCCTCCTGAAGTGGCTTCATTTCTTGCAAGAAGCGATCTTCTGTTAATGGTACTGCCAATGCCATGCCCAAGGAAACTGAAGGAGGTTTTCCCAGCTGTGGCCTAGATTTTATTGTGGCCTTCTTAGGCGATGGTGGAGGAGTGTGCTGCGGGAGTTCCGGTCTCATATGGACCTCCATGTCCAGGGTACTGTCAATTTCTTGAAGTCAATCGGTAAGTGAGCTTCCTCAGTGTTCCAACTGTGTAGAAAGTAAAGCTGCCTTTTCAAAATGTGTTAAATTAAAGCTGAATAGGAGCGGAGGAGCAGGAGAAAACCAGGAGTGCTGCTTTCTCTAGCTATGCATCACGTGATCTCTCGGGATTGCAAGGTTAACAAATTCTAGCAAGAGTTAATATGGCTGCAAAATAATGGTATTGTGGGCAGTGAGAAATGTGTAAAGTCACAATTTTTGCACTAACCACTGAGCCCCCTAACTGCACTTTCTAATTGCTGTGATACACACACACTGACCAATACATATACATATATATATATATATATATATATATATATATATATATATACTATATATATATATATAGATATATATATATAAATATATATGTATATTCCAGTATAACATAGCAGTGCATTCTCTGCACATATTTTTACAGATTAAAAAAAAGACATTGAGGGACCATTTTTTCTTTTCAGGCTCCCAGGGACATCGGAGGGTGGGAAGGTTGCCACTAGATACCTCATTTAAATTTCTTATGTTCCTTTTAGATCCATTTTAATTTATGCAAACAATGGGGTTGGTATAACTTAACCGGGGCGGGGGGGGTGCAGAAAAGAAGGGGACTGGGAGGGGAAAGGGGAAAGAGGAAAGAGGAAAGAGTAGGGATGATACAAGTTACCTAAGGAAAGATAGAAGCACCTTTTAAGTTGCATGTTCCTTCTAACATTGCAGAAAGATATCCTTAAAACATTACCATGACTTTAATAACTAGTATGAATCAATACATAAGCAAAGACAGAAACCGTGCCTACTCTGAGTACTAGTGCCCATGAACCAGCTCTGCTTCTAAGAATCAGGCTTCCAGTACAGGAACCTAGGAGATAATATGGCAGAGTTCACATGAATCATGGAAAGGAACAGAGGCTTACTAATTTTAACAAAAAGGGTTCTATTTCATTCAGACCCTTTTAGTGTATACAGGGCCCCAAATTATATCTTCTACTCAGGGTCAATTCCCTATCGCCCCTTCTTGCCCCTAAGCATACTTGTTCTAGGCCTGTCAATTACAAAATGTGTTCTTTTTTGTTAATCACACCCTGTATGTGGACTGCCCTTACATACTCAAGGTTGCCACTGTTGATAGCCCTCACATGCTTGCCTTTTCATTCCTTCTATTTTCACTTCATTCTACCTACATAACAGGCCCCACAAGTACAGGTGGCCTGATAGACCACATACATTGTGTCACAGTTTATGAAGTGTGACAGACGTAGCACATTTCCATCATAAAGGTTTTGTATCTATGTACATTCATTAACATATTCACAATATTTACGTCTGCCGCACTTTTTACACGTCTTGGAAGGAGACAAAATCAACAGAGGAGGAAGTTAAGAAGGAATTGGAGGGGAAAGAAAAACATTTAGAAACAGTTACAAAGGAGAGGAATTTTGAAAGATTTAAAAAAAGAGCTGCAAGAAGAGATACAAAGCCAGGACAAGAAGATTTGTGCTACCTCTTTGTGGGTAACACCAAAATTTGCAATAGGTTGGACACTTGGAGGGGGTGTGGAAAGGATGAGCAGAGGCCTGAGAAAACTAGAAGAGTGGTCAAGGGTATGGCAGCTGGGTCTCAATATGAAAAAAAGTGCAAAACAATGCACTTAGGGCACAGAAACCCAAGGGCAGAATACAAAATGGGTGTAGTGATATTGACGACCGCCAAGCAGGAACAAGACCTGGGGGTAATTTATTTATTTATTTACTGAAATGTTTCCCCAGGAAGGCACACTGAGCAACAGGTTACTTGTCTCCCGGTGTGACCTGGGTGAGGAAGGGGTACAATAGGGATGAGACATTTTACATTCAAGTTACAAAGATCAATATAGCATACAATTAATTAAGGCAGTTGTTACAGTGTTACATGCATATGTAATTTGTGAGAACAATTAATAAGTGCAATGATTATAAGAGAACAAGTGCTATTATGAAATGAGGGGTGAAGGAGAGAGAGAGGAGATGGAAGATAATGCAGAGTCGTGTCCTGCAGAGACCCCTTCAGGATGCAGGGAACCCTGCAAGGGGACAGAGGACTGGAGTAGGGATTAGACAGGGAGAGAGAGAGAGAGAGAGGAAGTAAGTGTGATTAACACATAGGATGGGGAAATAAGGCCTGACCCACAAAGAGAACCCTTCAGGATGTGATGATCCTGTAAAGGGGCAGGGAAGTTCAAGTGATTGTAAATCCTCCTGCAGTTAGGTGTTATATTTAGGGAGGGATAGTGAGAGGAAGGGAATGAGAAATTACACCTGGGAGGGGATGAGGCCTGATCCAAGGAAACCTCCAGGATGCTGGGGATCCTGCAAGGGGACACGGAAGGCCAAGGATAGGTAGATGGAAGAAGAAAGGTGGTAAGCCTAGGCACTATAGGACCCCTTCAGTATAATGAGAATCCTGCAAGGGGAGTGTGAAGGCTAGGGAAAATGGGGGAGAGAATAGGGGAAGGGAGAAAGGTATGAGAACTAGCGCCTAAAAGGGGCTAGGGCAGTAGAGTCAATAGAGACATTGGGTAAATTCCAAAGGGAGATGAACTGCAAGGAGCAAGACAAAGTAAATTAAGGTGGGTCATAACAGGAACAGTTAGGTGCAAGATAGTTGGAGATGGCAGTGTTGATGGAATAGCGAGAGAAGGAGTGTCAGATTTGGGGAGGTAGATTGAGTTCCATATTTTAGGGAAATGGTGAGAGTACCTAGACTGTCCAGAGAGATTGGAGTGGTGGGGACAGTTAGTGTGCGAGTGTCCGCAGATCTGAGGGAGTGGTAAGGAGGGGGATGTTATAAATGAGGGGGAGAGGTAGGAAGGGAGTTCACCCAGCCAGTATTTAGCCATGAATTTAGGACAGTGTGAGAAGCATCTGTTTGTAAGGGAGGGGAAGGAAAGGGCTCGATAGAGGTCACAGAGGTTGGTGCAAGAGGGAGCATCTAGGGCAAAGTGGCAGAAGGAGTTGAAGAGAGTGTCAAGTCTGGTCAGGGAGAACCTAGTAGCAGCACCATAGACTATGTCACAGTAGTTAAAAATGGGGGGATCATCTTCTGGACAAACTCAAGCCTAGCTGCAGGAGGGATGCAACTGCGGTTCCTAACCAGGGCACCAAGCTTGGTGAGTAATTATTTCTGGATGGTGTCTATGTGTCCAGAGAAGTTGAGATGTTGGTCTAACAAAACCCCAAGGTATCTGAAGGATGAGGTGTCCTCAAGTAAAGTACCTTCAACAGTGTGGAGAGTGGGCATGGAGAGAAGCCTAGAGAGTCTATGCCTTGTGCCAAAGGTCATGGAGACTGTCTTTTTGGCATTGAGGAATAATTGATGGTTTGCAAGCCAGAGCTGGACCTTGTTGAAGTCATGCTGTAAGCTTGATGTAACCTCAGCTGGACATGAGTCAGAGGCATACAGGACAGTATCATCAGTGTACATATGTATGGTGGAGAAGGGGGAGCAGACAGATGGCCAGTCATTAAGGAAGATGGAGAATAGAAGGGAACCATGCATGCAGCCCTGAGGGAAGTCAGTGCAGATCAGGAGGGGTGGTGAGATGGCATCTGCGATCTTAACTGATTGGGTTCTACCAGCAAGGTAGGCCTTATACCAATTAGTGGCAGAAGGGTTAGACCAGCAGATGAGTGGGAACCAAGGTGAAGAGAGTGGGAAACAGTATCAAAAGCCTTGGCAAGGTTGACAAATATGGCTGAGGTGATTTCACCATTGTCCATCCCAGAGAGGATGGTGTCAGTGAGCCAAAGTAGGGAGGTGGTGGTACAGTGTTTTTCCTGAAACCAGATTAGAATGGGGTGAAGAAGGAGGTATCAGATAGAAAGGAGGTGAGCTGAGAGAGGACTAGATGTTCTTACAGTTTGGCTTGGGTAGGGAGTAGCGAGATGGGGTGATAGTTGCCAGGGTATGAGGGGTCTCCACCTTTTGGTAGGGGGAGGACCACTGCTTGCTTCCATGTGGTAGGGACATCGGAGGTTGAGAAGGATAGATTAAGGATTAAGGAGAGGGGGTAGACAATGGCCAGGGCTGAGAGAGACAGGAGTTTAGGGTCAAGATCATCTGGGGAAGATCCTTTTGAGAGGTTGGTGGCGAGGAGGGCATTTAGAGTATTGGTGGAGAAGACTGATGAAAATGAGAAGGAGGGGTGTGGGAAGATAGGAAGTGGAGTGTTTTTTTGGGGGGGAGGATAGAGGGGAAGCCATGACATTTGAGGGGAAGGGGAAGGAGTAATTAGAGAGGGACTTCAGCAGTTCAGTTGTACAGAAGGTATAATAGGAGTTAAATTCCGTAGCTACGGCATAGGAGTTGGCTACAAGATTGCCATTTACCTTTATCACTGGTGAAGGTGGGCAGGACTGAAGGGTAAAGAGGGCATGAACCACCTTCCAGAACTTGGAAGGGGAATTTATGTTACTGAAGTAAGAATTTTTGAAGTAATTGGATTTGGCGAGCCTTGCTGCCCTGGTACAGGTTTTTCAGAGCTTATGGTAGTCCTTGTGGTTGCTAGGAAGCTGGGTGGATTTATGGTGCTTCCAGCCATGATCTCTGTCCCTAATACAAGCTAAGAGTTCTGGAGTAATTCACAGTAGGTGGTAACCCCTAACCCTGGTTTGTTTGAGAGGGGCAAAGGCATTCCAATTTGCAAGAAATATTTATTTGAATTAGGCTAGAGCCTTATCAATGGAGAGGGAGGAGTCTAAAGGAGACCAGTCAGCAGGTGCACTATTTAGGGAGGGAAGGATGGGCACTTGGCCCCCCCCCCACATTGCAGGACAGTTTTTTTTGTCGTGTTTAATATTGCGCCCCTCAGCGAAACTCCCACTCTCCTGCCCCCCCAGAAACTCAATGTCTCAATGTCCCAATTTCCTTAGCGGCTGCACAGCGATGTGCACATCCACTGGAGAGGACATCAGGACAATGTCATGTCTGAAAATGGGAGAGAAGGCACTGGAGTTAGAGGGTGAGGCGACTCTGGCAAGCTGCTCTCTGAGAGAGCCAAGGCTTAGTACTGTGGACTCCGAGTTAGACTCAATGTTTTTGGTGGTCAGTCATGCTCTGCTGCTCAGTAATAGCCACCAGGCCCACCCAGACAGGGAGAAGAAGTAAGAGAGAGCAGCAACAGGGGTGACTCCGGACTGTGCCGAGCGGACCACGGCTTGGTTGTGTTATGAGACTTGGTGGTCTCCCGCACCACCGCGGGCCATCAGTGCAGACTGTCACACCACACGGGCACCTGGCTGTTCAGTTTATTACAGGACAGACCAGGCAGTCTGCAAGGCCAGGGCAGTGAACTGGGGTGGCAGTAGACAGGCCGGTAGCTTATTGTTGCAAAGACGCATGCAGCTAGGAGGGGCAGGCTCAGTCCTCCACTGTGTACTCCAGCTCCTGCAACATGACAGCAGCACTGCACTGAAGATGGTCATGATGGTCGGCCAACCTGGAGAGAGCTGCAGTGCAATGATGATTACCAGGGCGCCAAGGCAGTCATGCTCTGGGTCTGCCTGTGACAAGAGGGAAAGGCTGCAATTTGAGACAAGGCAAGCACAGGCCACTATGGGCAGAAGATAAAGAAAACATTGGCTGGTGGTGAGTGAGCTGACAACACAGACAGTATATATGTATTGGTACAGTAGTCACAGGTAAATGGCAATGCTCCAGCACTGTGCCATGATATAATGATGTACTCAGGGGCAGAAAGAGCTGGAATGGGGCATCAGCATGGAGCCTCAGGATACAATGCACACTGCTTGAATGTACTGTATCAGCTGGTGGTGGCTGGGTGGGCTTACGTGGGGATGCATGGAGTCACTGTTCCAGCCAGGTACAGGTCTTTCCCAGAGGAAATGTGTCTCTGTGGGTATAAACTCAAACAGCATCCCTCCATCTCCCCTCACTGGGGTCATTACCAACCCAGTTTCTGAGTTGGTGCTGATGACATCACCAGACCTTCAAATTCCAGGCACAGGCTTCTCCTGAGATAAAGAACAACAGGGAGCAATTGTCCTCAAGTTCTGCTTTTGTGACTGGTGCTAGCCCTCACTAGAGTAGCCCCGATGGAAAAGTTAGAGTTTAATCACAAAGCAACAAACCCACCTTAGTCTTCCAGTGCCCACCTGTTGAACACTGTATCTCAAAATGTGGGGGAAAAAAGATCAAATGTGAGTCCTTATATGATGCAAACAGAAACTCAGAACAGTGAGTAAAGTAGTACTGTTTTGATCCTAAAATCTACTGTTTGAGGTGAGCAGTATAACTATGATTGTCTGCTTTACAATCTCAGCATACAGCAAGAGAGGGACATCACTGAGTCTCCAGGGGTAAAATGAGGAAAATCCCCTCCATTGAGGGGTAGTTGAGAAGGACAGGTAACTATAGATGAGCTTATATTGTAAATCTGCAATGAATGGTATTTAAAAACAAACAGGATTTTAACCAGAATTTACCATCTATGCTTCAGTCTACTCAACTATAAAATGGGTAAAAGGCCACAGGCCAGTCATCAGTGAACACGAGGTATTACATCTCAGTTGGAGTATCCTTTGTAAATCAGTTGTTACAAATACAACAACTCACACAGTCTCTCCACTGGACCAGCCATCATATACTGTATCTTAACATCTCTATCAGATGGCAACTAGCAAGGGTATTGTTGCAAGACAAGCATTGATGCAGGGGTTACAGGAAATGAATCTGAATTGAAAAAAGTCTGGGAAAGTTTAAGTAGAAAATGTATGGGAGTTAGATACTGCACAGTACCACTTATATACTGTAGGTAGATTGAAATGTAGTGGTGTCAGATGCATTTTTATTCTTTGGTGACAGTAAGGCCCACTACTAGGTACAGTGCCTCAGCTGTTTTCAGATGTGAGACCCAACAGCAGAGAACTGTGGAAGTTAAGTGATTTGGTCAGAGTGAGTGGCACAGTAGGAAGCTATGGGACTCAAACCCAGGTCTGCAACTAGCAGACCTGGGTTTGATTCCCATAACTTCCACTTGAATACTGTGTCACTCATTTGACCAAGTCACTCAAACAGATGTATAACTTTTGTTGGAGATGTCACGATTCTGATCTGTTACTGTCCAGCATAGCTTGTGGGGACCTACAATTACATATTACTACTGGTGTTGATACAGGATGCCCTTACATATAATGAAATTCTGGACAATCTTACTTATAGGCTTCAATGTTCAAAAATGTTATAAAAAAGTAAGATATAATCCAAAGTCCATCAAAACTCATATATTTATTAAACTATTTTTCTTCACACCCATATACATGAAGCAACAGTTTTGTGGCTTAACATCACTTCCTCAGGCCAATCGTATATGAACAGTGTTGACACTAAATTAGAAACAAATAAATCAATTCAGATAGTTTTTAAATTTCTGCTCCTTTTGCATTAATATGTCACATTGGTATATACTGCCAATAATTCTTTATAATAACATATTGAATTAAGTCAAATTTTCAATTAAAATTTCATTTACAAACTAATTATAAAACATCTTCTCTTTCTTAGTTAAATCCCAATCTATTTTATATTATTGTCTCCATATTAAAGTCAAATTTTAGTTCAATGTAGTATAAACTTTGTATTGTTTTCAAATATGCAAAAAAATACCTTAATTTTCATTTATTTGAACTCCACTGATCTGGAAGTCCTGATATATCACTCTCAAAATGAACACCATGCTGCCCTGCTCCTATTACCATCTATTAGAAAAAACATAAATTTATTTCAAATGTTAATATATTTAAATCTTGTATCGTTATTATTTAAACATCATATTGCCAGTCACCTGGTCACACTCTAAAATGGGCCAGTTCACTTCTCAAGATTTTCATCCACTTAATAGTAATCTTGCTAGGAAAATCACATCTAATGTACACACAATATATCATTTAGAACAGAAGGATATAAGACTAGAGTGGCATGCTTTGTCCCTAGGTGAATATATTAAGAATAAAAGAATTCCTAGAGGCTTGAGGGTGCTGGTTGAACCCAATTTGGGTTTTACAACTCCAAAATTAAATGGGAAATGGATGGGAATATGTAACAAATGTGGCATTGATTTCATGCTGGCTTTAATAGAGGCCATAATGGAGGAACGAAACAGACTTACAGTAGAAATCCAAAATGTTAAGGATGAATACAAATCCAGGGTACAATTACAAGAGTTTACAAGTACATTAGAAAAAATTAAAAAAGATTTAGATAAGTATGAAGAGTGTATTAAACAACAAAAAATACGTAAATTCAAAAGAGATATTAGAGATTATAGAGATAACAAAGTGTACAGCTGGTTTATGAAACAGAAAACCTATGGGAGCAACCAACACCAACAAGGAAGATCAGACTATTATACCGATTCAGATAGTGGGGACAGTTATATAGTCAATTCCTATGATAGGATAGGTAGGAAGGAAAATAGGGAAACTTTTTTAGAAAAAGAGCATACACAACAGGTAGAGAAAGGACAGAAAGCCCTACAGGAACAGGTGGAAACAGTTAAGATATATCCTAGAATACTAAAATTTTATATTTTACCTAAAATACATAAAAGTTTACAAAATCCACCTGGTCGACCCATAGTATCAGGTTTGGAATCTTTACTGGAACCCTTATCCAAATATATAGATTTTCATAAACAACAACTAGTAAGAAAAATGGATATTTATATCAAGGATACTGGTCATGTCATAGAGATAATACAAGTGGAAAACACTAGTAACATTGATATAGCTGATATTTGGTTGGTATCCCTTGATGTGAAGGATCTTTACACATGCATACCACATGAGGAAGGAATGGCATCTTTAAGAATAGCATTGAGGAGAAGAGAGAATTTATTTCCTCATCCAGACTTTTTAATAGGTATGGCAGAATTAGTTCTATTGAGAAAACAATTTTGCATTTGAAGATGAGTTTTATTTACAGGTTCAGTGTACAGCAATTGGGAGTACAATGGCCCCATCATATGCCAATCTCTTCATGTGGTATTTTGAGAAAACACATATATTAAATGCAAACAATAATTCATTTGGAGGCAATATTATCATATGGAAATGCTTTATAGATGACATATTATTGTTGTGGAATGGGACAGAAAGTGAATTTGAATCTTTCATTAGATATGTTAATAGTAGAGATGAAAATTTAAATTTTTCAATAGAAAGTGATAAAGAAAAAATATCATTCTTGGATTTACAAATTTTTAAGAATAGAGGTAAATTAGGGAATACGTTATATTGCAAGGAAACAGATCGTAATTCTTTATTACATTTTCAGAGTTATCATGATCCAAAATTAAAACGGAGTATCCCAAAATCACAATTATTCAGGGCCAGGAGAAATAACACCACTGATGAAGATTTTCTTACAGAAACAGAGGTCATGAGGGACAAATTTGTGTAAAGAGGTTATCATCATGGAGAGGTCAAGGAGGTAATCACAGAGGTGTCATTAATTACTTGAGATTCTTTATTACAATGGAAGGAAAAGAAGAAAATGGAAAATAGAATAGTTTTCTCAACACCCTACAGTCACTTGAGTAAAAAATAAAGAACATATTAATACATAATTGGCATATACTCCAGGCAGGTGGTAGTCCAAATAAAAGATTTGCAGATATACAACTAGTTACATCCAAGAAAAATAAAACACTAAAAGACAAACTGGTGCACACACAACACAGAAAATATAAGCAGAATCTGTCCAGGGGAGACAATTACTTTTAGAACCATTAAAGGATGGTAATTACCCATGTGGGCAATGTTGCCACTGCAACAATACATCTAGGAAAATATATTTTGAACATCCTTTTACTAACAAGAAATATATAATTCAACAACACATAACGTGCAAGTCACATCATGTAATTTATATAATCAAATATCCATGTGACAAACTCTATGTTGGGAAGATGACAAGAGAACTTAGAACAAGAATCGGGGAACACAAAAGTGACATCAGGATGCAAGACGAGAAGTCATCAGTGGCAAAACATTTTAATCGTGAAGGACATACACCAGCATCACTGAGATTTTGGGGACTTGAGAAAGTTTTGGAACCTCAAGGACACAGAAATTCATGGGACACTTTGTTATTAAAGAGAGAAGTGTATTGGATATACACAATGGACAGTGTTAACCCAAGGACTGGTATGAACAAATCATGCAATTGGAACCTATATTGGAACTAGGATTTGAATATACCTGTTAAATATTATTAATACATATAATCATAGCAAATACTTGGCATCAACATTAGTATGAAGGAAGATTTAAATCACATAAGTGGTTCTGGTGGGAGTTTAATCCACACAATTCATGAATGGAATTGTAAGCATATCATCAACAGAATTTTCTGGTAACATCAAACTTAATTAGTTAACATAAATATTAAAATGGATATAAACATAGATGAAATAACAGGAGTTAGTAGTGGTCCTGGTGGCAGTTTAACCCGAATAATAACATGAATGAAAGTGAAAGTATATGTAATCAGTAAAATAAATTTTATGGAAAGATCACATTTAATTTGTTAATACAAGAATGAAGCAGTCAAAAATAAGTGGTTCTGGTGGGAGTTTAACCCACATGACACATGAATGGAATTGCAAGCATATCATTAACAAAATTTTCTGGTAATATAATACTTTACTAGTTAACATAAATATTAAGTGGAAATAAAGTGAAAACAACAGGTGTTAGTAGTGGCCCTGGTGGGAGTTTAACCCACCTTTCACATAAATAAAGATGAAAGCACATATCACATATAAACTGATATGTGCAAAAAAGCCTGAAACATTTATTAGCAATTAATATTTACATTTTGGGAGATTAGGTTTATTTACAAAACTAACACAGAAAACAATAAGTAAAATAATAGATGGTTTCAGTGGTTGTGGTGGGATTTAAACCCTTAGGTCAAAACAAGGAGATAATGAGTATACATCATTACTAGTAACAGTATCAAAAGCACCAGGTGAATTTTAAACTAAAGGTTTTTCAGGGCAGAATTGACACTTTGGAGAATAAATATATTTGGACACTAAAACCCACGTTAAAATCTTCGTTACAGATCAATATGTAGTGAATTTTAAAGAATTGATATATTTAAAGAGTAATTCATACAGGGGACAAATAATTTAGGTAAAAACCAGAGATGGGAATTGAACTTCTGACTAGGACAGTGTGCCTAGGAAAGTGGTTACTCTAACCATTTAGCCACAAAGCTAGGCAAGCAATATACTTGTCTTTCCTCTAGACTAGTTTGAAAAATAGATGGATTCAGGGCAATTAAGGAGGTTATTCAATTATTCAATTAGTTAATTTTGCACGCCTTGGGAGGGTATTTAAAACCCAGATCAGTCAACCTGGCTCCTTCCAGAAGGCAGTCTTTTGCCTGAGATGAGGGGCACTCTGTGGAGCAAGGTAAAAGTTAAAGTTTATTTTAATTCCGTGGCACAGGGATCAAAAAGTTTTCAAATACTGATGTCCTCTTTTCCTTCTTATAGTAAGTTGAAAAAGATGCAAAGACATTGAGTTCTATCCCAGAACGTGGTTTAATGAAAGCAATGAGAAATTGAGCTTCGTGTAAGAATAGGCAACAGCAGGTAGGGATTACCGTAGTAAACTTTGAAATTTAATAGAGAAATGAATAATAGTATTAAACCAAGTAAAATACAGTGTTAGAAATTAATTTTTATGTCTGTTTCCTTCCTCATAGCCGCTTTCAATTCATGAGGACAATTGCCAAAGATACATTAGATGTGATTTTTCTAGCAAGATTACTATTAAGTGGATGAAAATCTTGAGAAGTGAACTGGCCCATTTTAGAGTGTGACCAGGTGACTGGCAATATGATGTTTAAATAATAACTATACAAGATTTAAAGATATTAACATTTGAAATAAATACATGTTTTTTCTAATAGATGGTAATAGGAACAGGGCGGCATGGTGCTTGTTTTGAGAGTAATATATCAGGACTTCCAGATCAGTGGAGTTCAAATAAATGAAAATTAAGGTTTTTTTTTTTGCATATTTGAAAATAATACAAAGTTTATACTACATTGAACTAAAATTTGACTTTAATATGGAGACAATAATATAAAATGGATTGGGATTTAACTAAGAAAGAGAAGATGTTTTATGATTAGTTTGTAACTTAATTCAATGTTATTATAAAGAACTATTGGCAGTATATACCAATGTGACATATTAATGTAAAAGGAGCAGAAATTTAAAAACTGCAACTGAATGGATTTATTTGTTTCTAATTTAGTGTCAACACTGTTCTTATACGATTGGCCTGAGGAAGTGACGTTAAGCCACGAAACTGTTGCCTCACGTATATGGGTGTGAAGAAAAAGAGTTTAATAAATATATGAGTTTTGATGGACTTTGGATTATATCTTACTTTTTTATAACATTTTTGACCTACAATTACATACCCCATGCCCTGTCCCCACTCAGCCCCTGGCCCCACCCCCACATCCCATCTAACCAGTAGTTGTTGCCCCCCCATTGAAATCTGACATGGCGCCCCTGCCAGTCAGAGAGAGATGGGTTGTGCAGGAAAGGCTCAAGGTCTAGGGATTTGAAGGAGTGAAGTTGCAAGGTTTTATAAGGAGATTTTGGTCTGTATTTTCCTGACAATGAATATTGGGTTGTGGTCACTGAGAGCATTTGGGAGGATGCCAGAGCTAATTACTCAGTGGGGGTGGGTGGTAAGTGCCCAGTCGATCAGGGAGTGATTTTGTGTCTTATGGTTGGAGTGGGTGAATTCCGAGGTCAACTGCAAGAGGCTCAGGACTTCAAGATCACTACATATTTTGGATGTCTTGGGAGTCGGCCAGTTTAAGTTAAGGTCACCTAAGATGTATAGTTCACCAGAGCGAGAAAGGAGGTTAAAATCAGGAGCAAGAGAGGGCTAGACAATTGGGCGTAATCATATCAGATGACCTAAAGGTGGTCAGGAAGTGCAACAAGGCAGTAGGGAGGTCAAGTGGGATTTTGGGATGCACTGGAAGGGGTAGCAACAGTAGAAAGAGGGAGGTGGTGTTGCCTCTTTATAGGTAGCTGGTAAGACCCAAGCTAGAGTATTGTGTACAGTTCTGGGGACCACATCTCAAGAAGGACCTAGACAGAGTGGGTGCGGTCCAGAAGAGGTCAAATAAAATGGTGCAGAGTCTACATTAAAAGCCCTATGAGGACAGATGAAAAGACCTCAATATGTACACCCTGGAACAGAAGAGGGTTGGGGGAATATGACAGAGACCTTTAAATACCTTATTGGGGTAAATACAGTACAGGAGGGGAGTACGTTTCAAAAGAAAAGGTGCTCAGAACAAGGGAAGTGCTATGAAGCTGGAGGGGAGTAGATTCAGAAAAGATGTGAGGAAGTACTTCTTCATAAAAAGAGTGGTGGATTCCCAGAACAGCCTTCTATTGGAGGTGGCAGGGGCAAAACCTGTGGTGGGGTTCAAGAAAGCATGGGATAAGAACAAAGGAATCATAGTGGAAAAGAAGGGGAAGGGGAAGGGAGAAAAAGCTATTGATTGGGCATGGTCAGATGTAATTGTGTAGGTAGGGAGAAATGGGCAGACTGGATGGGCTAAGTGGTCCTTATCTGCCATCAAATTCTATGTCCCTATTAGATAGGCATGCTGGTACACACCCAAGAACTGGGGACACCATGTCAGAAGCTGGGCCAGCAGAGGATTGCTTACTCTCCCCGCACCTAGGTAAACAAGGTCAGGTATGAAGACCAACAACCCAGCAGCAGCAGCAGCAGCACAAAAGGGGTTTACTGAAACACGACATGGCAAAAAGCAATTTTAACCAGCAATATAGCATCTAGCACATTTAAACAAAATAAAGAGTTCCCAACAAACAGGCAGAGGAAAACGTGGCACTCATCCACAACCCACATGTTGCTCACCCAGAATGATGGTCATATTGGGAGCATACGAGCATTTGATAGTGGACAGCGAACAGGATTTAATGGCACTGACAGATGCTCTGGAGACACTAGAGAAATGGTAGAGGGACTGGTAGCTGCAAGTTAATGCAAAAATGTGCATGTTCATGCATCTAGGAGCCAAGAATCTTGTAATAGAGTACAGGATGAGGTGTGTACAGCTAGACAAGAAAACTGAGGGGAGGGATATAGGGTTGGTAATTACAGACAACCTGAAACAGCACTGTGTAAAAGAGCAAGAGTGAGTGCAAATAGGCACAGGCAGGGGCATTAGCAGCAGAAGACGGGGGGGGATTTCCCTTGTACAGATTCCTGGTATGGCCACACTTGGGGTGCTGTGCACAGTTCTGGAGTCCACACTTGAGGAAGGACAGGGATAGGGTAAAGCCAGTGCAGAGGAGGACCACCAAGATGATTAAAGATCATCATGGGAGGCTCTATGAGGAAAGGTTAAAGGTCCTGGACATGTACAGGCTGGTGACCAGGAGGAAGCAGGTGGACATAATAGAGACCTGTATGTTTCTACAAGGGCTAATCAGGGTAGACAGCATCAGTTTCTTCACAAATGATTATGGATATGGCATATGGAGGAACTCTAAGACACTGACAGGAGGGAATTACTGTTCCTGAACCACACTTCCAGGTGGTTGAAGGCACTCTGTGCAAGCACCTTGTGCCTCATAATGCACCTGGTTTGCAGATCGAGAATATTATCCTGTTGTTTACTTGTAAAATGGAGTCTGGCCAATTCTAGGTTCTTGTTGGTCAAAATCCTATCACATGGTATTGCATTAACCTGTACAAATGCAACTTTGAAGTGAGTTAGTTAAACTACATCCTGCCAATCATAACCTTGTGGTGCTTTAACTGATACCACATCCTGTCAGGATCGATGGTTAATATGTAAATGTAACACCCACATGGGAAAACTTACCATAGTCCCTCACACAAAAGTGCTTTAAAAATCAGACATTAAAAAGCAGTACCATCAGGAACTACTACTAGAAAACAAAAACGGTCACCAATGTCATATGCAAGTCATCAGGAACTACTACTAGAAAACAAAAATGCTCACCAAGTCATGTGCTGCCCCACAAAAAAATGTAAAGTCATATACTGCAAAGCAAAACATTAGAAACACAACTGAAATAAATAACAAGCATAATATCCAACTAAAGAATCTTAAAATCCATCAAAAGAATCTAGGTTTACTTAACAAACTCTGGCCAGAGCCAAAGTGGCTATTAATGCATTAATCTGACATGGGATATGGAATTAATATAGGGATTGGATTCTAGTGAATGAACACACACACACACACACACACACACACACAATATTATTTGTATTACCCCACCTTATGATGAAAAGAAGTGGATTTTTTTATCATATATTTATCTTTTTTTTTTTTGAAAGCATACATTTACAGTACTGTATGCAGGATATATACTAGTCCATTTCAAAGAATGGGACAATATTGAGATACAACAACATTTGAAAACAATTCATCAAGCACTTAACACTTAGCACCATAATCCTATTCTTCAAGCCTTATTTTAACATTCATATTCATATTATTCTCCATATTTAATACAGTACCAAATAATACAAAAGAATCAAATCAGACAGCCTGCCTATGAGCACATTACAACCAAAATAAATGTCTGTTCAACAAAATTCATCAACGCCTTCAAGCACAATTTGAGACATTTCTTTTTTGGAAGAGTCGGGGACTCTCCATTCCTTGGCGATTCTGATCCACGCTGGGCTTTAACAAAATCAACAAGCTGGTCAATCTCGAAAAAAATGTATTGATTGCCCTTAAATTTAATCCCAACCTTTGCAGGTGCCAAAAGTTGGAAAGTCCATCCCAACTCTAACACTTCCTGATGATGATTCAAAAATGTTCTCCTTCTTTGTTGTGTTTGAAAAGAAAAATCTGGATATACAGTATATGAAAATGATGAGATTTATAAAGAAGCAACCCCTTTACCCTAGATAGCTTAACCAAAAGGTCACAATCTGACTGAAAAGCAAAACTCAGAAGGATCAAGTTTTTTAAAGTAACTTTCATTTTATCTGCTTGTTCTGGTAACACAGATCACGCAGCTTTAACAGTCCTGTAGGCTTTAATAACAAATGGTAGATTCTCCAATGGAAGATCAAAAACAGATACAAAGATATCTTTAAGGAGATCCCTTACTGAATCAAATTCCAGGTCCAGGCTATCTGACAATCCAACCAACCATAAATTCTTATATCTCACTTGGTTCTCCAAAGTTTAAATTTTCAGATGCAAGTTATAGGTTTCTCTAAATTGAACAGCATTTGTCGCTTCTAATGTTACGAGCCTACTTTCTTGCTTGTCTAACTTCTCAGCATTCTGTACAATATTACGTTGATTCTCCGTAGCCATTTCTTTGGTAAATTCAACTTTATTCTGGATAAAGTCTAGTTTGGCATTAAATGCATCCTGCTTGCTCTTCTGCCTTTCCAAAACCACAAGAACGTGATCGATTGATTTCCCCAAGGTTTCAATAGTGTAGCTTGTATAGCTTGATAGCAATCCAGCCAGGTGAGGGGATGCCTGTTGAGATGCTATAGATTTACTTGCCATAGTATCAGCCTCCACACTGGGCTTCAAAGATTTCTGATCCACAGCATTTTGGGAATCCACAAACATAGTGCTCTGAACAGGCAAGCTTTCCTCTGTAGCAGCATATGAAGGAAATAGCTCCGGAGTGGTACCTGCGATTTGTGAACTGCCAACCGGGCTGATTAAGGGCCGCAGCAGTCGCTTCTCGAGTGGTTGAATATTAGGTGAGGTAAACTCCCACTAGAAGATGAGGTACGTCTGTCCTTGCATTTCTTTTGCTTATCAGCTATACGAAAAACTACAAAATTTGCCACAAGGCATCATAAGAGAACGCACATTTTTCAGCTATGTCGGAGCTCCTCACGATGCATCTCAGTGCTAGGATGCCATATTGCCCTGATGGATTTTTTTAATCCCATCTGAAAGGCCAGACTGGTGGTGCTGAGGGCTGAGGCACTGGATCCCACACCTCACACCTGGATGCTACACCTCGCACTATACCAGCCATCTGAGTTTGGGAGTAAGCTCGGGCTGCCAGGGGTCAGCCAGGGGGTGAAGAGACAGATTGAGCAGACTCAAGGCAGATATCCTCTCTGGGGAGGGACGTGGGGTTTCCCAAGCTCTTGGCTGCCTCCCAGTGGAGGCTAGGTGGCATTGCCAAGCAATGGGGGGAACCTGGCATTAGACTAGGATGGAGGAAGGGGCCATCACTGGAGCTGCAGAGTCATGGGTGCCTCCATGTGCATGTGTGACCACGAACCAGGGTCCTGGGAACTGGGGGGGAGACAGAAATACCATGTCTCCCCCATTGCCAGGTAAGGCGAGGTGGTAATGGGGGAGCAAAAATCAGGATGGAAAAAAAATAATCCTGACTGAAAGGTGATTTCACAGAGGGACTGCAGAAACATGTTTTGGAGGGGATTTGAAGAATGACACCTGCCTTGTTCAGGAGATGGGTTAAAAAAAGTCTATGTTAGCTGGCCCTGTGGCACAGTGGTAACACTGCTGCCCAACATGCCAGCTGGGTTCAGGAATGACCTCAACTTGCTGGGGACAAGTCGGGGGATGGTGAGGCTTGAGCGTCCCATGGACTGCTCTCCTCTCCCATGGGGAGGCATGCCATTGCCACTGAATTATTGCCACCATGTGGAGGCCTGGTGGTAGTGCAGGTCAGATGGACAGCATTGAAGTGAGGTTGCCCCAGGACTCTGTAGCATGCATGCCCCTCCATGCATGGGCCAGCAATGGGGGAGGGAAAAAATCAGGAAAAATGGTAGAGTGGAGCACAATGATGCCCTGTGCCAGCTGTGACCCACGCCACCATCAGGGGACCCTGACCCAAGCTGTCTGGCTCTGAAAATGGGGCCCTAGCTCTCCAGTCTACTATATCAGTAGTAATGAATTAATGCAGTGCAATGTCTGTAACTGGATGAAGTTAACCAACACTACCTCATACTGTTTTTTTAACCAGATGTGTTGTAACTTTTTTTAACCAGCTATGTTATTACTCTTCCATGGGACCTAAGTCACAAGCTGCTCTGCTTAATGCAAGAAAATAGTGCACCAGAGGGAGGGGGAGAGGGAAATACATTTTAGTGAATGGGGAGGATGCTGACAGATTTGCAAGAGGCTGTGTTTCAGCTCCATTCTGACATAACACCACTGTGCTGCATTATGAATTCCAGTCAGACCCTTTACTTTCTTTTTCTATTCACCATATGTCAGCATAGTTCTGGGCTACGCAGTTGTAAAAATCACTGGCAACTTAAAACATATGCTAATTTATTTTGGAAGAAAATGTATGAGCAACGAAATAGTATGATCTTATTTATGAGCAGGTTGTGTAAAATATATATTTTTTTCAATAAAACAGAAGTGTTGTTTAATCTTTCAGTGGGTTGTACTTCAGTACATTTTGAAGATGTCATGTTAGTCACTAGTCTCTAATTTCTTCTCTTAGTTTTTTATAAAAAGCTGTTTTGTTTTTTAATGCAACAAGATATAAGGGGACTGGATGGCACCATGGTTGTGGATCCTTTCATCTCCCTGTCATTGGTTCAGATTTGATCCAGGGCTAGACAGAACTGACTGAAAGCTATTCTTTCACCCATGTTACATACACTGTGGTGCTATCAGTCCAGTCCCTATTGGCCAGATCTCCACATCACAAGCCACCTTCACAGTTGGCACTTGCTGGCAGTAGCACATGGCAGGCCATGAACTGAGATCATGCATCTTATTCAGTTTTTTTTTTATCAAATGAGGCTTGGAAGACAAACAAAAGATGGGACTGGTAGTCAACACAGGAGAGGATATTACATTCTGTGTCAGCTGGCAATTAATTATTCTGTTAACATTTCAAGACATACATAAATGATCATGGAGTCTAAACTACTCTACCACCTGCCCATGTCTGTGTTGTTAAGCACATTGGCAGCGCAATGCCAAGATGTCTCCCCTGCACTGGTCCATGTTGTACATGTCACACAGGTAAATATAGGATATTGCTCTCCATCACTGTTAATTGGGCACATTTCAAGCATTCTAAGATACACATGTATAAGTAAATGGGGCTTTCCAGATGCCTCTTGGTTTATTAAGTGTCATCTCTTGCCTTCTTAGTGTTTAGTGTCTGAAAACCACAAAGATGAGCTCTCCTTCCCCCATCACCCCACCGTTTGCCATTCTTCTCCCTCACCCAGGCCTCATTGCTTCCTGTTCACTCAACCTCAAAGTCCTCTACAGCCTATCCTCTCCTATCCAGATCTCACTTTTCTCCTTCCCTACCCCCATAAAGAAGCCTTCAAAACTTAAGCACTACCTCCTCCTTCCTTTTCGTCTCCTTATCCTCTCTGGTGACATCCACCCCACCCCGGCCCCCTCTCACACTCTCTTACTGATCCTCTAAAAAGCTTTAAAATCTGCCATTTTAATACCAAAAGCCTTCTCATCAAGATTGATTCCGTGCAAGTCTGAGTCACCCAGTGCTCCCCAGACCTCTTATGCATTACCAAAACTTGGCTCTCATCACAAATTCCTGACTCTCAGGTATCCATCCCAAACTATCGAATATTTTGACAAGACCATGGAAAATGTGGAGGTGGCATCGCAATCTAATGTTTGGTCCAACCTTACTTGTCATGCATCCTTCAGCGTGTCTAGTCCCTCCTTCCATGAATGTCTGACAGTTACCTTTAATTTCCCATCCTTCCTCCATCACTCCATTGTTGTGCTTTATGCCTCTCCCAAAATTCTGCCCTCCTCACTCATAAACATAATCACTACCTTTGTGGCAACTGCATTGTCAAAGAGCTACTAATTCTGGGTGATTGCAATTTAAACTGGATCTCACCTTCCAATAAGTCCATTACCGAGCAAGTTGAATCCCTAAATCTGTCTCAGCTAATCTTGGAGCCTACCTGTCCAAACCCTATCACTCAGAACTACTCCCTCCTTGATGGGATTCTTTCAACCCATCCTCATCGGATAGCTGCATCTGGCACCTTCCCTGACACCTTCAGCAATCTAGAGACTTTCTGCATCCCCTGCTCACCCCCACTCTACAGATGGGTTCACCTCAGATCTCTTGACCTCAAAGCCCTCCTTCATGATCTCCACTCTATTAATTTGTTCCTAATGTACTCAGCTCCTGACAGACTCCACTCTGCCTATCTTCACTCACCTCCTCCTAGGTGTCTGGAACCTTCATGCCCCATTGCGGAGGCACAGAGTTAAACATTACCATCAGCCCTGGATCTCTGCTGATATCATACACTTATGTAGATCTCACAACAAAGTCTGGGCCCGTCCCATGCTCATTCTGACCTACAGATCTATAGGACCATGAGAAACACCTGTACCAATACTATAAGGTCTGCTTAAGCTTCATATTTCTACTCCTAGCTTCACCTAGGGTATAATTTTCCTGCCAACTTCTGGCACACAATACATTCTCTCCTAGACTCCCCCACCCAACAATCTACCCCCACACTTGCCACTGATGGCATGCCAGTCTCTGACGAAGCCTCTGTAGCCTCTGAACTTAACTCCTTTTTTGTAACCAAAAATACAGTCACTGTTCTAGTCCTCACTGTTATCCATTCGCTGATATGGGATCGCTCTTTTGGATTTGCCCATATCACATGGAACCATCAACTCTAATAAGTCTAGCCCAGATGACCTTGCCCCCTCTTGTTAAATAAATTTAACTCTGCTGGACTCTCCACCCAAGCGATTACTTGGTTCCAGTCTTATCACTCTTGCCACTTTCAGTGAGTCCGAGTATTTGGTGCCCTTTTCCCCCTCTCCATATCCATGCTGGAGTCCCCCAAGGCTCAGTCCTGGTGCTGATACTCTTTTCTCTATTTCTAAATGATTACCCATCAGAATACTCCATTTCAAACATACAAATGTATGCTGATGATACAATTCTGCATGTCTCAGGCCCTTCTGCTCTTGCTACTAAATCTCAGCTTCAAGCCAACTTTCACTTAGTTCTATAGTGGTTTCAAGCCAACTACCTCAAAGTTAATGACAAAAAAACCTGTTTCAATAACCTCTGGTTTCCCTCACAAACTAACCAACCTCTCCTCCCCACTCAAATTCTCTACCTTGGATAGGTCCCAACTTGAAGATAACCCCGACTATAAATACTTGGGAGTCTGACTTGAACACCACCTAGATTACTTCAAACACATCAAGCACTTTCACTCAAAGCTCCGCTCCAGGCTATGTGCTCTACATCATAACAAAGATGTCTTCCCTTTGAATGCTCTCCTTGCTCTCCTCACAAAAATTATCCTACCTACCTTGGATTATACTGACATTATCTACGGTACAGACTCAGCATCTGCTCTGACTAGGCTAGACTCCCTTTGCAATGCCTTTTGTTGCTTTGCTTTAAACACCCCTCCCTGCACCCACCACTGCACTCTGTACTCCTTCCTGTCCCTCTCCTCACTGCACTGTCATCACAAGCTGCATTCCTCTCATCTCCAAATTCTGGTTAGGTTCTCTCCCCAGCTACCACTCCTCTCCCCTGTGACTGAGCTCTCCTATCCCCTGTGATCCAGGGATTCCCACACTTTCTACCTTCCTCACCCATACCTCTCAAGCTTTTGTCACTGAATGAGGAGCATGGACATTTTTGGACACTCAAAATGACGGACAATGAGGGACAAAAACCCTCAAAATGAAGAACACATCCTCAAACATGGAGATACAAGCTCAGAACACTGTGAAAACCATAGTGTTTAGTTGTACAAAGTTTATTTTGGATTTAGTATTTTAGAATATTAAGTGTTTCAGCTTTAAAGTTTGAATTTACAGCACATTCGCTGTGTGGGCAGCTCCTTAGGGATGGATGAGGGACAGAACAATTTTAAGGGCCAAAATGAGGGCTGTCCCTCTTAATTAGGGACACTTGAGAGGTATGTCCTCGCCCTGTGTCTTGCTGCTGCTTTAACCTTTAGGCTCCCCTCACTCTGGAATTCTCTTCCTCTCCCCATTTGTCTCTCCTCCTCCTTACCTTTCCTCAAAAGAGCCCTCACTCCACACTCTCCTTTCCTTAGTACCTGCTCATGCTAGTGCTCCTCTACTGCTCTCACCTTTTCCTTCCTCCAAGTACTCACTTTTTCCTGTTGGCTAAATAGCATGACATATTTGCTCCTGTTTACTTTGTATGCCAGTGTAATTTCATTAATATTGTAGTTAATGGTTATGCACCTGCAAACAAAAACCTGTAATGATGTATTTGTATAATACCTGAAAATGCCTTTGTTTTGACTTGTATTGCTCCCTTCCCCCCCATTCCCTGGGTTGCACCTGGAAAAGAGCCTCGGCTCAGTGTGCCTCTCCCAGTCACCAACTTTAAATTAATAAATAAATAAATATGATTATACTCTTGACAAGCAAAGAGACATATTAAAAGCTCCATTATCTATCTATAAATAATGCAATTTGTGCTGTTCACAGAGAGTCCGATCTGAGCCAGTTACACTGTGAGGCATATCCACTATATTGGCAGTTTTAATATCCCCAGACTGTGCAATTGACACCATCATCTATGGCCACTATGTCCACAGTTTTTAACCAGCCCTGAATGTGCCTGTGTACTCACTGCAGCTTGATCCACCAAACAAGAGATGACCATGAAATCAAAGTGGTGACTCCATGAGTAATTGACTTGGAAAGAAACAGTTCACATTACCAAACTGCTAAACATGCAGCGTTTTAAAGTCCTTCCTACCAACAAGTTGCTAACAACCAATGGAGTGCCTGTACACAAGATTAAGTGCCATCTTCCACACAGTTAGGTTTCATGCTAGTTAGGGAATCAGGCTGACAGTTAACAGAGAAGATACCTGAGAGCAATAATTCAAATCTAGTATGTGAGTATCATCCTGGAATATTAAAAATTAACTATGTATCAGATCATTATGACTGTCAGTTTAGCATGAGTTATTTTATTCCTAAAACTTAATTCTTTAGCATCAAAAGCCATATAGCTCCTTTACTGCTGACATTTGAATCGGGACTGAGGACTATATTAAAAAAAATGGCAAGAATGAAGTGTAACCCCTCACCCCTGCCTTTTTGCCAAAATGACAGGTGACATGCTGTTGGCGCTGGCAGCAATACCTGGTGGGGACCTGGGTTCGGGGAGGATGAGGTTACCTGGCACAAGGAGACCTAGGTTTGGCTACTCTGCACAGGGGCACCCAAGTAAATCCAAACACAGGAAGCAATAACTGTAATGTCCAGAACCAGGAATGGGATTTTTCAGTGTGGCTTTTATTCACAACTAACTGAACACAATAAAGCATAGATGGACCCCCATGGGGCTACGTTTACTGATAATGCAGATTAGAGACTACAAGGTGGTCCACTGGAAGAATGAACCATTTCTACTATTTTCAGGCTCTGGACCCACCAGGCACACAGCCCGGACTTGCACGAGCTTTGGGTATACAGCCCAACTGGCCCGGCTCCCCTGCCGGCCACTTGACTGATGGTCCATTGGAAAAATGAACCCATTTTACTTGTTCTGGCTCCCCACACCACTTAGAGTCTGCGACCCCTAGAGAGATTTTCCCATTTGCGACCCGCGTCTGGGTACTTCCCTCATCACTGGCCAAGCGCATGAGGCAAGTAGCAATCACAGCAGAAATCCGTAGAGGTGGACCTGGTTACTAAAGATGGGGGGTGTTCCCACCTCCAGCTCCCACAGCCCATACCTGGACATTTCTCTGGAAAAACTGAAACTTCGGAATGTAGATTAAATGGTGGATGAACTGTCACACCCCTCTACAATATTACTTAAATTCACACAGCACTCTAGCTTTTGACACTACTCCATTTGTTTGTCCTAGTACTATAAGCCCCCCAAATAGTAGTTAAAATCCCAGATTTCTTCACATATCCCAGACTGAAGAAACACATTGTTTGCCCTCTCATATTAGAGCAAACACTCACCCTTTTGTTGCAGGTGCCCCACAGGCGAAGTACAACTCTTCCCACTTTTCAAACACAAACCGAAACTGAAATAGGAAGCTTTCTTTCTTTCTTCTGCAGAAATTAGGGGATTGCCCCTGGAATCCACATGGGATACTTTACTTTCTCCCCCCCCGGAGGGAGGGGGGCACTGAGACCCGGACAGTGGTCTCCACCACTTGAAACTGGCTTCTCACTCCTTCTCTTACAGAAGGTAAACAGGAACTCCCTTCCTGCTTGAAGGCAAGCAGGAGACTCACTTTGAAAACTCCCAACGTTCTATCTAACTCCCTCTGCTGCAGATTCCAATGTGGCTTATGCAGCTGCGACAGTTCTATTGGTGATGTCATCTCTCAGTCTCAGCTGAGACTGAGAAGAGAGTGAGACACTGTGAAACCCATTTAACTAGAGGTTTCACAAGCTGCCTTCCTGCCTACCACTAGGTCTTACTAGGATTCTAGTAACCCCCAGGTAACAAGGGGTTACACTGCTTGACCAGGAAAATGACTGTCCCCAGTCATTATGCACCCGGCCTTAGGCCATCCCACCCTATGTGCTACCTGCGGAGGAGGGGTGATCAGGCCCCCTCCTACCATGTGCAAGCACAGGCAGGCAACACTAAGGGCCTAGAGCCCTGTAGCTGACATATCAGCCTCTACACTATCCACTTACTATGGACACCTAATGGCTCTGGTAGAACTATCCAGAGCATAGCCCTGATAGATCAGCACTGCAGTCCCAATGGCCATTCAGGACCACAGCCTGTCTATCCCCCCCTAACACTCTAGGGAAAACCTATCTGCCTCTAACATAATATTCCAAAATAAAAAAACAAATAAAAAACAACCCGGTGACCTCCCCGACCTTGGGCAGCCTGCAACCACCCCATTAAAATACCACATTACTGCCTCCTCCCTACCCCCACAACCACACCTGTGGAAGGAAAAGGTTTACTACAGCAATAACCATAACAATAACACCACAGTACTTTAAATTTCTACAATAACGCACTGACAAGGAACTCCGATGAGCCCCTCCTCCTCTTCTTGTCTTCTCTTCTGTCTTCCCAGGAACGCCTGTAAGAAAAAGACAAAACAAAACACACTCCTAATCTGCATACACAGTCTACTTAAAACCCTTACCATACAAAACACTGAAAAATCCCAAAAAGATTTCTTAGAAAAAAGGTAGAAAAACAGTATTTACATTAGAGTACAATAATGACATTATTTACAATACACATTTGGGGGGGATGGAGTGCCCTAAAATTCCCAACTAGTGACCACAAGGCCCGAAGGCTAGTCCAATAAAGAGTCTCTCCTGGGCCGGAGCCTGGTGAAACACAGTTCTAACAGGCCAAAGTTCCGAAGGGGAGAGTCTTTGCGGACAGTTCACACATTTTTGAAGTCTGTAGTGTAGGGTGTGTACTCCATTGTCATAAAGATAGGAAAGTTTCGGACTTACCAGCCATTTGTAGTACAAGACTCTGCACGAACCTGCACCCTGCCGAAGATTCTCCCTGGCAGCATTTCTTCTGACACAGCTGGGCGGACATGTTCCGGGAACCACAGGAGGGCACATCTGGAAACAGCTGGGCTGATGTCATCAATGGAGATAAAACCTTAGGACAGGAACAAAAAAGAAAAACAGCTGGTCCGACGTCATCTGATTACCAGGTGATGAACAGGAAACAGCTGGGTTGGTGTCCTCTCTGGATCTGAAGTCATCTGGTAGGCCAGTGGATGGTTGCTGGACAGGACAGTACACTGTAGACTGATGAATGTGGAGCACCTGAGTCCTGGTTATTAATATTGGCAGATCAATAAGGACACTTCACAGTCTGGTGTGGCAGTATTGACCACCACTGCTTGGCTCTCCATTTTGTAGGCACGGGCTTAATTGCTGGGAGGTCCTTGCACTGAGACCAATAGTACCGGGGGTCAGGGGCTTGAATTATTACCCCATCTGGGCGCACATAATTCACACAGTGGGAGATTTCACATCCCTCTAAGTCCACCACTCTCACTCTGTCTATGAACAGTGTCCTGCCTCTCTTCCACTGGATATACTGTTTGTGGAACAGTCTATTCTTTACATGCTGGTTAGCCCCAGGATGCACACTTTTCATTGCTTCATCCCAGATCCAGGATTTCCTTCAGTCCTCAATCTCCTCCCAGACTTTCCGAGGAAAGGTAGGAAAGGTCATACCATAGATCTCATTTGCCTTTCTATGAACCAGTTTCTCCTCTTTACTTGCTTTGGTCAATCTGAGACCGCTGGCCTGGCTTGGGGGTGGCCAGTCCTGGTTCTGCCAGCTTCGCATCCTCAAGGAATTTAAAAACGGATCCTTGACTTCTTCCTCCTGTAAAGCCAGGGCAGTGGCATCACCACCTTCTTCAATACATTCCTCCGAGGCAAGATCTTGAGGCTGTGTACCCGTTCCTTTCTCACAAGGCCACATAGGTTCCCCCTCATCTTCCTCTTCACTGAGGATCTGAGCCCAGGAGTGAGCAGTCATTCTCACCCCTGAGACTATCCATTCATCACTAGGCACAGAGGTCGACACCTCCCATTTAAAGGCCTTCTGCATCTCATCTTCATCTAAGAGACTTGGGCTAGGCCCCCCCACCCAGGGGTCTATTGATGCTTTATCCGAACTTTCTTTCTGAGATCCAGCATCCAAAACTTCAACTTCTGGTTCTGTCTCTAACTCTGCACCCTCTAGCTTTGTGCCACACTCCCCCAAGGGACCTTCCTCCACAGGCTCCGCCTGGTGCTGTGTGCTGCCAACTGCAGATTCCTGAATTTTTGTCCATATGGGAGCCAAATGAATTGGAGGCGCTTTATACAAGCCATATTTTTGTAGGCATCCAGCACAGTGAGAAATCATGAAGATGTCCCTTCTAGCACTCAAGCATATTTGGCATACACGCACTGGATAATTAGGAATTGCCACATCAGGAGGCAGTTGCCCTCCATAGCACCACTTTTCAATATCTCTCAGTCTATTTACTGCTGCTGTTACTGCAACCCGGGCATGATCCGGGTAACAAGCTGGTCCTGAGGCCATAACTGCAGAAAAATAAACAAGTTCACTGTAACTGAAAGTCCCACTTTAATGAACACACTCTGCAGCTTTAAAATGGCTCCTCTGTTGCTGTGTTTACTTTACTACCCCACCCTGTATTGGGCGGCAGCACTCTGGCCATCAACATTTAGAATCTAGGTCAAGCCCTCGCTTTTGATTTACACCAACTACTGATAACTTTTACTCAAACTGCACAACTTGCTCTGATTTGGCTTTACACACATTTACAGGATTTTCCTTGGACTTTTCACAAGCTGGTAACATTCATTTTATTTACAGTCCCTCAAAAGCTTCAGGTTTTAGCTCAGGATTGCCTGCTTCTACTAGTGTTGCATTTTGCTACAACCCACAGTCTCTCTCTGGCTGCAAACTTTAAACTGAGGCTATTTTCACTTCCATGCACACATTCAATGGCTTTACAGACTTGCACTGGCTGGCAGGACTTCACACAGTCGTTACTTGTAAAGCGACTACACTGCTGCACACACATTTTATATGGCATAACTGAAAATCACTGTTTGAGCAGTTTCTTAGTTGTTTACTTACTGTGATCAGTAGCAATTTGCTGCAATGGGGTAAAACGGCCTGCAGCCAGTTCTTTAAGGCCTCTGTACACAAACGGGCGTGCAGTCTTAGCGATCGTCGTTTTAACCACCAAACTCGCTATTTCCACGATCGAGTTGCGGGTTGAGCCCGATTTTAAACTCAAAAGTCAATTTTTTGGATATTTACAGTGCTTTGAATACTCCTCGACGCTCCTCCACTGCCAGTACATGCACTACACTCTGTCCCCTCTCGAATGCTGAGGCAGTCTCTGTAAAGCTGGCTATGGGGCGGGACTAATTGCAGCCTGACCAACCACACGATGCCATGCAAATGAGCCTCTTCTTCCTCACGAGGGCTCTTCTCCACGGCGGGAGCCCATTTCAACCATATAACATTGCCATTAACTCTGCAGTCTCGCCATTTACACAGAAAGCATTTCCAACGTCCAGGGTATAATTTCTCTGTTGCTACCCCTAGTCTTCCACACTTTCCTTCACAAGAATTTATTTTAAAAGCATTTCAAACGTCCAGGGCATAATTTCTCTGTTGCTACCCCTAGTCTTCCACACTTTTCTTCAAGAGAATTCATTTTAAAAGCATTTCAAACATCCAGGGCATAATTTCTCTGTTGCTACCTCTAGTTTTCCACACTTCTCTTCACAAGAATTCATTTTAAAAGCACTTCAAACATCCAGGGCATAATTTCTCTGTCGCTACCCCTAGTCTTCCACACTTTTATTTACCACAGTTCATTTTTAAAGCAGGCAAAGACGCTGTAAACAATTTTGATGCAGGACAAGGGCACACTCTTTGGCTTTAATGCTCCTTGGTAAACAGTTGGCATTCTTTAAGTAGCAGCATAAGATTTACAGCACACAGCAACACACACTAGGGAAATTGCTTCAGCTTTTTGGGCTACCCAGTGCCAGATAGCCAAAACACTAGCCCCCTTGCCCAAGCACCTTCCTTCCCGAACAAATCCAAAGTGGTGCCTCCATTTTTGTAACCCCCCCTGCCTTTTTGCCAAAATGACAGGTGGCATGCTGTTGGTGCTGGCAGCAATACCTGGTGGGGACCTGGGTTCGGGGAGGATGAGGTTACCTGGCACAAGGGGACCTAGGTTTGGCTACTCTGCACAGGGGCACCCAAGTAAATCCAAACACAGGAAGCAATAACTGTAATGTCCAGAACCAGGAATGGGATTTTTCAGTGTGGCTTTTATTCACAACTAGCTGAACACAATAAAGCATAGATGGACCCCCATGGGGCTACGTTTACTGATAATGCAGATTAGAGACTACAAGGTGGTTCACTGGAAGAATTAACCATTTCTACTGTTTTCAGGCTCTGGACCCACCAAGCACACAGCCCAGACTTGCACGAGCTTTGGGTACACAGCCTGACTGGCCCGGCTCCCCTGCCGGCCACTTGACTGATGGTCCATTGGAAGAAAGAACCCATTTTACTTGTGGCTTCCCACACCACTTAGAGTCTATGACCCTTAGAGAGATTTTCTTCTTACTTCTTCTGACTCCCATACTTGAATGTCGGTCCATTGGAAGAATGGACCCATTTTACTTGTTGTGGCTCCCCACACCACTTAGAGTCTGCGACCCTTAGAGAGATTTTCCCATTTGCGACCCACATCTGGGCACTTCCCTCATCACTGGCCAAGCGCATGAGGCAAGTAGCAATCACAGCAGAAATCCGTAGAGGTGGACCTGGTTACTAAAGATGGGGGTGTTCCCACCTCCAGCTCCCACAGCCCATACCCGGCCATTTCTCTGGAAAAACTGAAACTTCAGAATGTAGATTAAATGGTGGATGAACTGTCGCACCCCCTCTACAATATTACTTGAATTCACACAGCACTCTAGCTTTTATTTTCTCCATTTGTTTGTCCTAGTACTATAGGCCTCCCAAATAGTAGTTCAAATCCCAGATTTCTTCACATATCCCAGGCTGAAGAAACACATTTTCGCCTCTCATATTAGAGCAAACACTCACCCTTTTGTTGCAGGTGCCCCACAGGCGAAGTACAACTCTTCCCACTTTTCAAACACAAACCGAAATTGAAATAGGCAGCTTTCTTTCTTCTGCAGAAATTAGGGGATTGCCCCTGGAATCTACATGGGCATACTTTACTTTCTCACCCCCCCGGAGGGAGGGGGGCACTGAGACCCAGACAGTGGTCTCCACCACTTGAAACTGGCTTCTCACTCCTTCTTACAGAAGGTAAACAGGAACTCCCTTCCTGCTTGAAGGCAAGCAGGAGACTCACTTTGAAAACTCCCAACGTTCTATCTCACTCCCTCTGCTGCAGATTCCAATGTGGCTCATGCAGCTGCGACAGTTCTATTGGTGATGTCATCTCTCAGTCTCAGCTGAGACTGAGAACAGAGTGAGACAGTGTGAAACCCATTTAACTGGAGTTTCACAAGCTGCCTTCCCTGCCTACCACTAGGTCTTACTGGGATTCTAGTAACCTCGGGTAACAAGGGGTTACAGAAGAATTCATATTGCATTTTTATACAACTGATGTCTAATGTACGTGAATACCTCTGTGCTGTACAAGAGGTCTTCACATGCAGCAGTATGTCTAATTCACTCCTATGGGGAAAAAATAAAGACATGATTTCTAAGCAAATAATAAAGTTACATTTTCCTTAAAGGAGATGGGAAATTGTCTTGCTTTTAATTATCTGAATGAAGTATTAAAAACCAAAAAAGTTACATGTCTCTTATTTTTAGTTAGCAATGATCTAAGTGCCTTTTCTATCCATTCAGCCTTCTGATAACCTAACCTACATTCAAATAGTAGATCAGCTTTTTCTCTCACTCTGTAGATACAGTGAGCCTAGCTTTCCAAATCTAAAGTAATAAACTCTGATCCTCCATGCTGGTGAATGCTTCTGCTTTTAATGTGTTTGAATCAAGTTGGAGTTTATTAATTAATTTTTCTCTGATTTTACAGCCAACACTATCTGATAGTACTTGGTGGAGGTGATATAGCTTTTTTTCACTTTGCCAAAATGAGCAGTGTCATTATACTGGTTTTATAGAGCCTTGTCAGCTTCTCTCAGTTCATCAGTAGTATTGGTATGATTAGGAATTGCTTGCTTTTTCACTGTTTATTTAAAAATGCCCTCACCTTCTTATGATGTCATATGTGTTTGTCAGTGGTTTGGGCTGTTCAGTCAGCAGGTAACATTTTCGAGTGAGCAGTCAGCGGCATGTGTGCTTTCATTAGCCAATTGGACTGAGTATAAAAGAGACCCAACTGAGCAAAAAAAAAAATCAATTACTTTAGCCCCTGAAAATGTTCAATGGCTCTGCTGTCAGCTGTAGTCTAATTTGAGAGCATTTTGTGAGGGAGCTTTTTTTAAAAACTTGTATGTAACCTGTAAGCAATTAAACAATCTGAGGATTTTGCCCGAGTGGGAAAAGAAGTGAGAGAGCACCTGAACAAACTGTCAGCATATTCAAACTGAGTAGTCGGCCAGGTGCTTTTTGTTTCTTTTCCCTAACAAAAAAAATTAAGAAAAAAAATCACTTTTTATTATTTAGTGTTATTATTTAGTTTTCCTCATGTAAATACATAGTGATTTCTCCATTTATAATATGTAGTCTGTTTCATTCATAGTCACTGTTTTAATTAGAACATTTTAATTAGGACAATTTATATTTAGAGAGATACATGCAGATTTGATTATTGGAGTTAGTCGATGGAGTAGAGTATTGGAGCTGAGTAGTGGGGTGGGAGTTTCCAAGTGAATGAAAATAAAGTCAGCATGTCAAACTGATTCAGCATATCAGCAAAAGCAGATGCCTTTTTCAGGTTTGAGCATGGCTACAGTGCTTGTCTCAGTCTCAGAAATGTCTCACCACTGTCTGTATTGCTGACTAGTCTGGGTTAGCAGATCTTCTCAAAGTGACAGAAAGTAGAGAAGTTTACTGAATGGGGAAGGTGCCAAGAAAATAGTGCAGCAAGGAGAGGGGGAGGAGGGAAGGGGTAGAAGAAGGAAGCATAGTTTAGTGAATAGAGAAAATGTGGACAGCTTTTTTGACTCCACTCCCCTGGAGTAGCACAGCTGTGCTGCATTAGGAATTCTGGTCAGACTCCATCTACAGAAAGCAATACAAAGAAAACAGTGCAGTGATATTCTACAGAAAATAGTGGGGTGAGGGGAAGAAGGAGGGAGGAAGATGAGGAGAGGGGAAGGGGTGAAGAAGGAAACAGAGTTTAGTGAATGGAGAAAATGCAGACAGATCTTTTGACTCCACTTCCTCGTAACAACACAGCTGTGCTGTGTTAAGAATTCTCATCATATCCATTCTACAGATAGCAATATGTTAGCATTGCTCTGACGCTATACAGCCATAAAAATGAAACCTCAAAAGGCCTCATTGGTCCACTGCTCACAATACAAGTCTAACTAAAACCATTTTAAGAATTCCATTTCACACAAGAAAACACACTCGGTACTGTATAAACACAGAGCAAGATTAATTTTATCACATGACTACTTAAAGTGTTCTAAATAGAGTAGCAATTTCACAATGTTAAAGGCAGCATGAAAGAATAGAGATTCACTCTCCAGATATCTAATTAGGAGTTCACACTGAATCCCAGCTGCATAGGGCTAAAGCAGATGTCATTAACAGAATATAAAACACAGGTTTAATTAGTTATAATAGGAGCTAATAAGATAAGTGGGCCTCACTGTTCAACTGAAAAGGGGAAGCAAATGAGTGAAGACTGGATACCCTTTTCTAAAACAGTATTTCCATTTTCTTATTCATGGCTGGTAATACGGACAATGTCAATCAGGAAGCAAAGTATTTGAGCCAACCATCCACACCTCTTCATTTTCTAAAATGTGAAGTTTGATTTTCTTTTTTTCAATGAATACAACGATCCCCTGATGTGCCCAGTGTTTCACCCAACCCTGGTTTCTTCAGGGTCAAGGTTTTTGAGTTCACTACTTCCATTTGTAACACATTCAAAAAATGATCTTTTGGATAGAACAGTAAACCAAGGTCCCATCTGACTGTTCAAATGGACTTTAAAGATCCCATGGCACTTCTCAAAAAGATTAGGTACATTTTTATTTGTAAAAAAGGGCTACATTACAGCAAATTTATAGTACAATTGAAAACAATTCGATCAACAGTATATCATCTTAACAGCTTTAACTATGCTGAATTACATACTTATTCTTGTTAACTGAAAAAATTTATTCTTTGTGTATTCACATTATTCAGGAACCCTGTGTGCATAGTTACACCACAAGAGCCTAACTTTCTCCATAGGATACATTTTGGCATATTTTTGCCAGTTGATTGCAATGTTATCTGCACATGTTTTAATAATTCAGTGTGAGTTACAAATATCTGTTGTATCACACATGTATATCTAGCTTGCCATATATAGTAATGAAGTATTGCAAATACTGTATACAGTGTATCTATATTATATATGCACAGTACAAAAATGCTAGGCTAGAGCCTACAAATCACTTATGCTCTTCTAAGGGTAAGCAGCACTTACTGCCCCTCCCTTGTCTGCCCCTCCTTTCCTCACCCTTGTCCTTCCTACACCCATACCTCCAAACCCTCAAGACCACCCCGACCCTCTGTCTTTCCTTGCCCCATGCCCTTACTACCCTCTAGCCTAACCCTCCCCACAATCTCCTCTTTTGATCCTGAATGATACTATGAAACTGCTCATTTGTCTGAATTTGCACAACATATTGTTACTGCACCTGTATGGAATCTTGAAACATTTTAATTGTACAGTTATTGTATGTAACTTGGCCAACTGCTTTATCGCTTGTTTTTGCTTATGTACCTTTTTGTCTTGTAGAATCTAACTATCCACTACACATTTTTCCTACCACCACATGTTGAGTGTGCATATACTGTAACTTGTATTTCTATCTGTTGTTGTTTTGCCACCTTGAGGCCCATGTCATGACTGAAAATGGTCTTCTGGATCAGTGCACCTACCCAGTTACCAAAGACATACATACATACATACATACATACATACATACATGCATAAATATTTACTCCAACCTCCGGAGGTTACCCCATACATAAAATCTGGGTAGGACAATGTGGCCTATAACGGTTCTCCCCATTCTTTTGCTAAAAAAATTCAAAATGATTTTGCATAATCACACTCTAGGAATAGGTGTTCTTGGGTTTCCAATACCTGCCCACAGGTGTCTCTTAAGCAGTATCTCTCTGTGATTTGTTTATGTTTATTATTATTTTGACACTTAATCTTCCATAATTGCTTAACCACACCATATCCCAAACTAAGGTTGATAGCCTGTTGTTTGTCAAGTATTGCAGTACTTTTTTCTGTTTGTTTACTGGACATAGTGGTGAAGTTACTTCCTCTTTTCTTTCAGCCTGTATTATAGCTTTGTAAGTAGTTTTCCTATGCTGAATTTGCTGTTGTGCTGAGGATAACCCGTTGGGGATAACCCCCATTTAATGTTTTTGAGTACTTCTAAACCAAACTTTGGTAGTATAGTCATTCGTTTCAATAATCTAGGCTTATTTTGTGTCCACAGGATGATGCAAGGGGACAGCCAGTGTAACACTAATGGCCTCCATGACTAGTCTCCTGGTTTCAGAACGTTTTCTATATTGTAATTAATGAAAATGCTGCTGTAAAAAGCTATTGGGTTTGTCATTGACTCCTTCCTCCTGTACTTTCTTATAAGTAAATTCTCTTTTTATAGGGTTCAGCCTACTTCCCCATAGGGCTTGAAAGAATACACTATATAGTGCTGTTATTAGAGCTTGAGGTGGGGGAAATATATAACTTATATATATGAAGATAGGGATTAATAAAGACTTGATTAGTAATACAGTAACCCTTCGCTATAATGACATCAGACTGATTCGTTATAGTGCATAATTCATTATAGTGAGGCTGCTGCAAAACATCATTTGTTCATCCAAAGTCTCAACTCTCAGTGCAATCAGTACACATTTTAAAACTAAGTTTTGTTCTTTATTACTGAAGTGGATCAATTTTATTTAAATCTAAGAAACTGGGGAGTGGTGGTGCTGTGGAGCCCAAGCAGAACAGACGCACTCAACATCAGCTCTCTCCATTTATGACCTCAGAAGGCAATAAAAGTTTATATTTCTGAAAAGCAAAACGATTTAGATATATATTTGAGGAAAGTTCAGCTCCAAGAACAATATATGAAATCCTAATAGAGATCAGGGCCAGACTAACTCAGGGAAAGGAAAGCAACCGTCTACGGGTCCATCGGCCCACCCAAAGCAAATGGCTGATTCAGCATCTGGCCTAAGTACTGAGACTGAAACCCTACAATCTCTGGGGACTAAAATGCAATGCCTGATTTCATCGGTTTCAGATTTAAGCCAAAAAATGGATGGATTCAATTCCAGAGTAGTGCTACTTGAATCTACAGTCGACATTATAAAAACAGAGATGATAGAGGTTAAGAAGCAGGCAGATGTAGCAACCAGTGTGACTGCCCTGAGGGTAAAGGAGGAGCAGCATTTCAGGGCACGACTAGAGACCCTGGAAAACCAAGTACGCTCTGCTAATATTAGAATCTTGGGTCTCCCCAAGGAAATTGAGGGGGACCATCCATCTATGTTTCTTAAAGACTGGCTTGCTGAGAAACTACAAGCAGAAGGAGATCTGGATCGTTTCCATATCCAGAAGGTGTACTGTATTACGCCACGCAGTTACCAGGAGGCCTCTAATAATCCTTGTACCTTACTTGCAGTCACAGCCAGCATGGAATAACGAGACTGGATTCTAGTGCTAGCCAGGAAATAAAGCCTGATTAATCAGGATGGTCAAACTATCCACATCTTGCTGGGCATCAGCTTTGCAACACGCCAGAGAAGGAAGAAATTTGATGGGATTTGCCGCATCCTGAGAGAGGCTAACATTCCCCACTCTATTGTCTTCCCAGCTAGGCTCCACATTGTTTATCAGGGCAAGGTCTGGGCCTTCATAGATCCTGTGGATGCAGGTCAGTGGGCTAAGAAGATACAGGAGGAATCACGGAGACGCAGAACAGAAGAGGAAATGGAAAGTGAAGAAGATTTGGGTTGCTTACCTGAGGACTAACTCTTTTTTCAGACTTTTAAGTGGGTGAAAAGGTTATAACCTTGTACTCCTTCATGGTGATGGGAGGATAGAGGGATTTTGGCATTAAAAGGTAATGCTAATACTCTTAATTAGTTCTCTTGTTTTGGAGGCTTTCAGCACATCTAATACAACGGGCTGTGTTGTGTGTCACACTTTACATTGCTTTCTATATTAATAGGTCAAAAGCTGATTACTTTAAATATGAGTGTGTTGTTCACATTAAGGGAATTAAACTTAAGGAGACTAGCACGGCAAAACATTCCCCCTGGTGGGGTAATGCTTGTTAGGTATTCAAATTGTAAATTTTATTTTAAGAATTAGCCATGCTGCTTATGGGCTACTTCTCAGTAACTTACATAACTTTAGCCCTAAGGATGAATAAAGTTTCGACTTTTCCCCTGTTGTTGTATCACTGATATGTTGGATGCAATATTTAATCCTGTGATTAAGGGACTTTTGTCCTTTTGGTACTATATTCTTTACATGGACCGTCGATCATACGGAATGTGCATGATTGTGCACTAGTTGTAAAACTAATAAAAATTAAAATATATATAAAAAAACTAAGAAACTAAAGGCAAATGCTAAAAAGCAAAAGGGCAAGAAAATAATATCAGTCAGTTACGTTTCAGTCCAGTATGGTACTCAGTTATCAGCAGTATCAGGAGATTTAAAAAATGTAGTGATTTTTGTTTGTGTAGCAGTACACTTTATGGCTCAGTCTCTAGCATAAGAGAGGGCATTCCTTAGCTGCAGTACCCTAATGGAGTCAGAATCCTGTGACTGCATCTACAGCAGTCCTGCTTTGATCCCAGTGATGGCTTGCTGGTAGGTGAGCAATGGTATGGCATCCTTTTCCCCTACATCCTCTTCCCTCTCCTGGTCCTCCAGTTCCTATGTTTGCTGACTGATCACACTGACAATGTCGGCATCTGTCAGCTGGTCACGTGTCCCTGCTGTATCATCAGAACACAGCCAATCATCGATTGTTGCTGCCATGGAGTTGTCCCTGGGGATCAAATCTAGTTGTTAAGCAAGACTTGCAATCTCACCCGTGTCATCTGTGTCCTCAAGGTTGTCAGGATTTCTCAGCAACTCCCCGAATGCAGCTCCTAATGTGGCAATCCAGCAGTGCGATATCATGAACTCAGACACATTGGCCCATGCTTCCCCACATAAAATAGTCATGTCCTTCAAGGTTAGTTTCATTGCAAACTCTGTAACCCCTGCTCCATCAATAGAAACCAGGTCTGAGAGCAAGCGCTTTCTGTAGTTCTTTTTAAATGTAGCAAATATCTCCTTGTCAAGTGGCTGTTTCCGGGAAGTCGTATTTTTGGGTAGGAATACAGTTTGTGTTCACCATCCCTGGAACACAGCTCACTTTCGGGGTAATGCACTGGACACTGGTCAAGCAGAAGGATGACCTTTACGGGAATTTAATTTTTTCGTACATGCAGGCAAACGGAGGGGACAAAGTCATTAAAGAACCACTCCCAGAAAATATTGCATGTCATCCATGCATTCCGACTGTTGGAGTAGGTGACAGGGAGGAAAGTAAGGGTAATATGGTGGAAGCAACGGGGCTTGGCAAACTTGCCTATCATGAGTGGCAGGATTTTATGTATGCCAGTAGAGCTGCATGCAAACAGGAGGGTTACATGGTCCTTGTTAATTTTAAACCCCTTACTGGCATTCTCCTCATTCTGCCCTGCAAGTGTCATCTCTGGAAGGCACCTCCAGAATAGCCCCATTTCATCCCCATTATAAATTTTTTCTGGCTGGTACCCACCATCCTTTATAATGTCCTGTAACTCAGGGATAAATTCTGCAGCAGCAGCATTGTCGTAGGACCATTGCTATTAGTGATGCAGACACGCCTGATCCCGTGTCTGCACTGGAAGCACCACAACCAGCCAGAGGAGGATTTGAATCTGGTGTGTGGTCCATGGATTTGTTGTGCAAACTGCTTTGCCTTTTGCTGGACTATAGGACCCAACACAGGCACATCGTTTAATCTCTCTTGGGTGAATCAAATCTGCGTCAGCCTATAAATCTCATTTTCATTAGGGCAACTCATTTTTTTCCTGGACAGTCCATCGGCATCATCACACTCACTTGCAAAGTCACGAAGGGATTGCTCCAGCTTTCGCCAGGTGCACATGGTGGACTTTGAATACATGGGGCCTGATTCTAGAAGCTTGGTGCAAGTCACCGCCTAGGGCAACTTGTGCTAAACACCACTGCGACATGGACCCTGTGCCCTATTCAAGAAGGGGCAGGGTATCTGCGGCTATTGCTGAAAATGTCTCGTAAAGGCCTAACTCTATGCCATCCACTCCTGGGGCTGCATCCTTTCTGAGACTATTAATGGCAGTTTATATCCCTGTTAAGGTAATCTTGTCAGTTAATAATTGAGTATCTATTTCTGGGACCCGAGGTAAATCTAAATGTGAGAAATCCTCTGGTGTCCACTGTGTTTGGGGCATTATTCCAAATGACTTTTCTACATATTGTTCAGCTATTTTTAAAATACCAGATGAAGAGGAGACCATTTGGTCTTTATCATTTTTAAATTCCCAAATCTTTCTGTGTCCCACACATTCTTTACACTCCTTAAAAGGGCCCAGAGAGCCTTTTTTTATACTGTATATGTGTGACAAACCGAAGTTCTTGTTCCAATGATTTGGCTCAGTTGTATTGAATATCTATCATCTGCTTCTTTATAATCATTTGTGCACTGTAATCTATTTTTGTGACTGTGAAATTAATTTCTGCTGCTAACTTCTAAATTGTATATACAGTAAGTAATTCTTGTTTGCGAAATCTCTTGATATGGTTTGAAACAATGTTTTCCATGTTCCTTTGGTATTCTCCCACCAGACTATGAGCTTGTCATAACATCCTATAATGGATAATCTAGCCTCCCATACCTTCAACTATTTCTTTTGTATTGTAGGATTGTCCAGTACGGTTTCATTAAGTCACCAACTATTTTTCTTACATCTAATTGAGTTATCCCAGCCCACCAGCACTGTGATTTATTTATGGTTTGAAAATTCCCGTGCCTGAGAATGAAAATTCTAAATTTCAAGGGATGGAGATAGAAATATAAAATCAATTCATGTGGATTGGTGGCCTTTAAAGAAGTTATGCCCCCCGAGACCATTGTTGTTTTGCACACATCTATGAGGTTTGCTGTAGTATCATGTTTCTTAGAGCTAGTGAATCACAGAAAAGTTTATTTGTCTTAAGCCCCCATCTGCTTGTTCCATACCACAATTAAAATCTCCTGCCCAAATGACCAGCCGAGATGTGTGTAAAAAAGGCTGAATTTCCTTAAAAAGTGTTACCCTTTGTGCCTTGGATTGAGGGGCATAAATAGAAATTAAACAAATTTTTCTTGGAAAAATATTTAAGTCTAGCATCAAGGCCCTTCCTGGATGAATGTCTAAAAGCCTAGAAATTCTAACCTCAGGTTTGGTGAGCAGGATTTCCAGCCCGTCGCAAGTGTCCTCCCCTATGGACCAGAAAGAGGCACCCATTGTCCACTTTTGAGAGGCCTGACAAAGTTCAAGTACAGTTTTAAGTCTAGTGTTTTGTAGGCACCAGATATACCCCCATTCACTTCCTAACATTCATTATGTTGTTAACGTTAATGGTAGATATGGTTAGTGAATGCATAATAAGTACAAAGGAGAGAAATAGCATTCAATCTACAAATTATGAGGTTTTAGATAACTTTCTGTGTCTTGTTATGGAATTATCTTCTCTTTCTTCTTCTGTGTCTGAGGTAATATCAGTGGGAGTGGATGCCATGGAGGAAGAGTCTGACTCTTCATCCCCTATTCCCCCTCATTGCTTGTCTGGAGCTAAAGGGATGTACTTGTTTCCTGATTTCCAGGAAGGAGGAGCTTTTCCTTTCCATTTATTTTTTAGAGACTGTAGGGTGTACTATTTTCCCAAATCTGTTCCATTTCTTAGGGGGTACTGTTTTATGTTGGGCACCTTGATTGGGTGGGGGGGCATGACCTCTTCTACTGGCTCTGTGCGTATCTACGATGTCTGCTGGGAAATGTCCATATTTTTTTCACAAGCTGAGGTAGCAATGCCTATGTTAAGTATCAAATGCCCATCTGGTGTGTTACCCGAATTCGTTTACAGTGTTGTGCCACTCTGTTCTGGAATGTGACCACTTTCTACTGGGCCTTTCATTGCTGCATTATACTCATGATTTGTCACCCTTTTAGCTTGCAGTTGTTGGGCTGTATTTATGAGACCTTCATGAGATGGACAATCCTCTCGGTTGTGGGAAGCCCAGGGGCACCTACCATATGCATGGCCTGTTTTTTTCATACAAGTCACATTTAAATAAATTCATATAGTTGGCAGATACATGGCCATATACTAAGCAATGATTACATCATACCGTGTCACATGCTGAACTTAAATGTGTGGAGCACCACATTTAAAACAAGCCCAAGGTTGACCTGCATAAAACAAGGACCCTCTATCTTTACCCCAAAAAAAACTATTTGGTAAATGTACCAGACCATTGTTGGACATGAAAAGTTTGACCCTTATTTTCCACCCCCCATTCCAAATCTGTTCACTATCTAGAATGGGAGAGAGTCTATCCATAACCTCTCATCTTTGTCTTAGCCAAAAGAGGATATCCTCCACATTAACACCCTTGTTCTGAAATGTTACTGTTACATAGTTAACTGCAGGCTTAGTGAGAGGAACTGCTAGGAAATGAATTCATAAGGTGGAATTCTTAAGGATTTGCTATTGGGACCAGAATCTGTCTAGTCCAGTAACATTTTCAAAACCTATATCATAATGTCCATTCCTTATATGGATCAGCACAAAGATTTCAGAGGAAAAACATTTCATTGAACCCTTGAGTAACAACTTAACAATATGCATAGTCTGTCAGGAGGGTTCTCAAGCCCTCCTTTATAGATTAGCAATGATACATTCCTTCTAGGTGCAGGTTCTCCTTTATTCTGAAACAAATTGGAATGTTTGAATATGGGTTTGAGCCAGGCTTTCCATTCAGGGTCCCTTGAGGATGTCTCTGCTGGGCCCAGCCTAGGGAGTGCATTCTCTTATTGGTCAAGGTTCAGTATCTCAGCAGGGTGTACCCCACCTCTTATAGCATTTCCGGATGTGGTTGTTTTTTGTGAATTATGTATAGCAGCAGCTGACTGCACGTTTGAATTACCCTGGAGTATATTGCTATTTGTATCATTCAGCAGTTCAGATTCTTTTAATGTGGTGGCCACAGTTTGTTTATTTCTTTTGCAGGAACATTATAACTTTGTACCTTAGGGCCATTGGGACCTGGGCGCCAAAGTCCTTCCTCTGATAATATCCATCCTGCATCTTCCAATGCGTGGGTTGGGGACCAATTTCCTTCACCTGCATCTGTATTTGAACTTTCCATGCTTGTTCCTGGTGTTTCCTTAGTTCTCCATATGTCTGCGTCTTTTGATTTGTTTTTCTGCATTTCTAACCCAATATTGCAATGTTCTTTTTGTAGCAATTTTTGTGTTTTGCCTGTGTTCCTTCTCCGAATATTGGAGAGTATTTGTTTCATTCACTTGCCGCTGTAGGTCCAGTCTTCATTTGCTTTTTTGCATTTTTGCAAGTGGATCTTTCAGTTGCTTCTCTTGTGGCACTAGGCACATGATTTCTGAATCGTTTTTAATGCCAGCCACTATGCCTTTTCCTTTATTACCAGGCAACTCCATTACAGTTACTGTGGCTGAGACTGTGAGTGGGGCAGCAGTCTCCTTTGGTGCAACTGAATCATCCAGCTGATTCTGACTGACAGCCCAAGAATTGGGTTTCACAGGAGCGACACTCTGCTGAACTTTCAGAAGCTTCATTTGCAGATCCTGTTTTTTATTCCAGGTATTTTTGCTCCTCTACATTCAATTGTGATTAGAGCATTTCTATTTGTTCATTATCAGCATTGTCTGAATCAGTAACCATCTTAACATTTGTGTCTATGGTGTCTCTTGTAATATCAATGGGTACCTCATTCAGATTTTCTGTAGTCTCAAAACTCTCCTGTTCCACTTTTTCCTGTTCCATACCATTCTCTTGCATTTGCACTGTGATTACATTTCCCCACAGCCTCTTGAGTAGTGAGGACAGGGGAGGAGGCCTGCTCCCCTGCCTGTGCTGCTTTCTTGCTCTCCTCTGTCTCCAGCATACTGACCATCTTGGACTGATGGCCAGAGATTCCCCCAGTGGTAAGTAGGGCAATTTTTTATTTAAAACAAATTCAGGAATACAAAAATAAAAAAGGGGGGGGTTAAAAGAAAGCAATACTAGAAGTTAATTCTTCACTTCAGATACTAAATACTATAAATAAGGAAAAGAAAAAATACAAAAAATTAATAAGAAAATTAATAAAGAAAACACAGAACAACAAACAAAAAAATAAATGAAACACTGATCAATCTGTAATGCAGTATCAGATAACAAAACATGTTCTATAACTTAAAGAGGCTTCTAGATCCCCCCAAAAATGAGCTCACATTTATTGCAATTAACCAGGTGAGTTTCTCTTTAAATCTAAATAAAATACCTCCTGTAAAGCAGAATCCACCAAAGAAAGAATTGAGAAATATGACATCCGTAGCTGATGTAGCACCAACTTACATCTGGCTTGCCACATGTAAAATTTTAAACATGCCAAGAAAACTCGTAAAGTGCTGATGTTATACTTCCGTAGTGTCCCTGTAAACTCAATCAAGAACAAGCATGCATAAGTGAGGCATTCTAACCGCAGAAGCTTCCATTTCTGGACAGCAAACTCCCAAAACCCTTTACTAAAAGTACATTATAGGAAAAAATGTTCCAATGTCTCTATTTCCACAGCACTTTCCGGAAAGAACAAGAACGCCCTGATCTGGCCTTGTGCTTTGGTTCCCTCGCATGTTCAACCATTCATAAGCACAAAGCCACACCACATCCCACATCCTCTCTTGGATTTGAAAATCTTGTAGCTGGTCTAGGACTAACTGTTGTTTACCCACCAAACAGTTTTTAAAATCTTTTTCAGAAATACAAATAGTCCCCCATATAGAATCATAAAGTGTTTTCAGGCCTAATTAAATAATATCCTGCTTCCCCACCTTCCACTTTATAATTTTTTGAATAGAGGGTTTTTAGAACTCTGGGAACGTGAGATACCTAGTTAATTTCAGGGGATCACTTACCCATCAGGATAGGTAGGGACTCATCATACTTCTCAACCAAACATTCTCCAGAGATAAAGGCTCCTGGAACACCAACTTAAAGGAACTAATTAAAACAAATTCTAGTCAGAGCCAACACGGCAGCATAACGCCATTCACACCACTCATGGAGAGCATGGAGCTCATGTGGGAAAGTTACAGAGAAAACTGATGGCAGATAAGGACCACTAGCCTTATCTAGTCTTTCCTTTTTCCTTACCTATAACAGTGGCTGGTGACCCTGTTTTGGCATCAGCTAATCTTTTCTTCCCACTTCTAGGGATCCTTTATGTCCAACCCACATGCTTGAATCCCTCTACTATGCATGTTCCCACCACCACTTGGGGCAGGCCATTCTATGTATCCAACACCCTTTCACTGAAGAAGAACAACTTCCTCATATTTCCTTTATCCTTCCCGAGCAATCTCATATTGTGCTCCCTTGTTCTTGTACTCATTCTATACTATAAGATGTCATCCACTTGTACCTTATTTATGCCTTTAAGATACTTGAAGGTCTCTATCATATCTCCACTTTGTCTTCACTCTTCCAGTGAATACATATTGAGGTCCCTCAATCTCTCTTCATATGTCTTGTGGTGCAAGCACTGTACCATCTTGGCTACCCTTACCACATCCACCCTGTCTATATCTTCATGAAGGTGTGTCTCCAGAACTGCACAAGGTATTCCAGGTGAGCAGCATTCTGTACAGATGTATCACCACCACCCTTCTTCTTCTGCTTGTGATACCCCTCAGTGTATTCCAGCATGCCACTGATTCTCCCTATAGCCGTTGTGCATTGTTTGGCCACTGTTAGGCCGTTCAAGATGAAAATCCCCTAGTATCTTTCTTCCCTAGTGACTGCAAGCACTCCTCTCCATCTCGTAGCTCTCTGCAGGGTTTCTGCACTCCAGGTGCATGACTTTGCACTTCTTCACATTGAATCTCAGTTGCCACACTTTGGACCATTTTTCCAGATTTTCTAGGTGCCACCTCATTTTCTCCACCCCATCTTGAGTGTATACACTATTGCAGATCTTGGTGTCATCTGCTAAGAGGTGACCCTTTCCTTCCAGCCCTTCTGCAATGTCACTAATGAAGACATTACAAAGGACCAGCCCTAGGACTGATCACTGAGGTACCCCACTGGTCACCTCCCTTTCCTTGGAATGGATATCATTAACCACCACCCTCTGCTTCCTATCCGCCAGCCAGTTCCTAACCCAGTTCCTGTGATGAAGTTCTCCTTGAAGATGCAGCTCGTGGCAGAGAAGTGTGCCATTTCCAGGTGTGCCATGTCCAAGATGTCCACTGGAGTTTATGTATCTGCACTGACTCGAGAGATCCATGGCAATCAGAATCATGAGGTGGCATAATACACTGTTTTTGAAAAAAGTTGTTCACTCTGTATTTTTATAGTGTATAGCATTATTTTTTTATTCATTTGTTAACCGGGATATGTGCACTGGTTCAAGGACCTTTTTCAGGCATGGCCTGAGCCAGAAACATGCACAAAGAATGATAAAATGCAGTGAATCATACATAAACAAGTATAGAATCCAGTGCAGACTGGCAACACACAGAGGTGGACAAATAATAATAAGAGCACACAGTGCAAGATACAACAAACAAGGTTGGCATTATACAAGATACTGTATATAAATATACTGTATAAATACAGGCAAGGGATCAATGTCCTGTAACAACAGGTCATGTTACATGTATGTGAAATGTAAAATGTGCAGTGTTACAGTTATGTGAAATGTGCACACAGCAGTTTGGCTTTCATAATGAAACTGCCATATGCAGTCTGTAGAGGTTCCATAATGCTGTGGGTACAATCACATTTCATGACCTCTGAAGTGTGGTACAACAACATTTTGAAAGGGATGGAATTCTATGCAAAACAATGCTGCACTATACACTGTATATCAGTTCTTGGTAGATATGGATGTCTTTCCCCACCTAGACAGCCTGTTTCCCTTATCTACTGTAATGCAACAAACCCTACTTGTGTGCTTGCTTTATCACCACTTTATGTTCCAGAGTGCAAATCCTGTGCATCAAGGTTGAGGTGGTTCACATAAGCAGGCAGCTAGCCTAATAAAGAGATTAAAGTTCTCAAATGCAATAGCACTCCATAGATTACCACAAACTCCAGGATATTAAATCAACTGCAATTGTTGTATTTTAAAGTTTACACCAGTGCTAGCCCCTAACGCCTCGTCTACAAGTCTTCAAGGGGCCGTATACCATACAAAGTTCAGAGTGCAACTGATACAAAAAAATCCATGACATCACAGTGACACATTAATAAGACGCCAATTAAGGAAATAAATAAAAAATAAACTTTTCAAAAAGAACATGTCATGTCTAAATTAGCTCATTTAGTTACTGTTTATGGAAGCCAGATTATCTATCACTCACTGTGGACCTAGAGGCATTGTATACCTCTATTAAACAAGAGATCGGCATCAAAACCACTAGGTTTTTCCTTGAAAAAGATCAGCCGAAAACTAAGACCCCTGTAGATTTTCTCACTGAGGCTTTAAGTTTTATACTTTATTGTGGTTATTTTGAATTTGATAACAACTACTACATACAAAAATGTGGCACAGCCATGGGGGCCTCAATAGCCCTGGCCTATGCTAATTTATTTATGGGATCATGGGATTTTCTGCACTAGTACAATCAAAATGAAAATCCCTTTTTCAACAATATAATAAAGTGGGGATGTTTTATTGACGACTTCCTATGTATTTGGAAAGGCAGCATTGAAAGTGCACAAGAATTCATTTTATGGTTGAATGACAACAATCTTAATTTAAAATTCACCTTTAACATTCAGCCAGAGCAAACTGATTTCCTGGATTTGACATTTGTAAGTAATAGCATCACAAAGAAAATCAGTACAAGAGTTTTAGAAAAACCACATCCACTAACTCACTGTTTAGAAACAACAGTTCTCACCCTAGAAAGGGAAAATTATCCATTCCCTAGAGCCAATTAATCAGACTAAGAAGAAATTGTTCTGATGATTGTGATTTTTTTCAACAGGCAGGAGATTTGTTGGAGAGATTTAAAGCAAGAGGCTATCATGAGCCAGTTCTCACTAAAGCCTTGAATAAGGTTATTAACGAAACTCAGGAGCAGCTGCTAGAGGCTGGAGTGACTCAAAAGAAAAGAGAAAATAAGGTGCTTACATTGTCTTTAGAGTTTAATGGAATTGCAGGACAGGTGGGAAACATTATCTGGGATTGTTGGGACATTTTGAAAAGTGATGGTAAAAAGTCAATTTTGCCAAAAGGCACAGGAACCAAAAGGGGTGCATAAGTGTATGAGATACAATATCTGCAAATATATGAATGTTAGGAGTGAGTTGGTTTTGCCTAACAATAGTAAAATTGAGATTAGAGATGCAATCTCCTGTACAACCACTTTTGTAGTATATGTGTTGTGGTATAGTTGTCAATTGCACTACATAGGTAGAACAATCAGAACACTAAAAGAGCGCATTCAAGAACATATTAGATCCATTAATAATGGTAAACTGGACAAACCTGTTAGCAGACATTGTGCAGAAGCACACAACTCTGACCCAGAAAGCTTTAGGTTTATGGGCCTAGAATGCATTAAGACTCCAGTAAGAGGAGGTGATAGACAGAATTTGCTATTACGCAAAGAAAGTTATTGGATCTTCAGGGCAAAAACTGTTAAACCAAAAGGCCTAAATGAAAGATGGGATCGTAAGCCATTCTTAAAGTAAGAATTTATTTACTATTTTTATTTATTTATTTATTTAAGAGTTTTACCAGGAAAGCATGCTGAGCAGAGTACCACTCAATTCCAGATCGCCCTGAAGGGGTTACAAATGGCAGGGAGTATAGAAGCAACATATATACAAGAGTATAGAAGCAACATATATACAAATGTGGTACAAGACAGATGGTGACAGCAGTCAATCTTACAATATACAGATATAATTCCGCAACAATGGAAACAGTAAAAAGAAATAGCCCAGTACTAAAAGGAAATACCCAGACAGATGATTAAGGCAGGAAGCTTAGGTAGTGAGGGGAACTAGGGGGGAAGGGCAGAAAAACAGGAGCAGGATGTAGCGAAGTGAGTAGTAAGAAGGGCATTTCGGTGTGGAGTGCTGGTGGCATGTCTAATGTCTGCGGGCAGGGAGTTCCATAGTTTGGGCAACCTGAAGCTGAAAGCGGCTTGGCCAGACCGGGTGGATCTGAGCTGGTATTTGAAGGAGCCGAGAGTCGACGTTCCTGAGAGCATATGCTGGTGGGGGGAGGGCTGCTAGGGAGGACATCAGGTAGGATGGGAGAGACTGAGTCCAGAATTTGGCTGCAGTTCTAGCACAGTGTAGTAGTCGCCGGTTCTGGAGAGAGGGGAGATCCACGGACTGATAGAGGACACAGTGATGAGTGTTAGGAGGCCGGTCCAAGGCGAACCTGCAGAAGGAATTGAAGAGGGGGTCAAGCCTGGATAGGGAAGTTTGTGGGGCCGTGCTGTAGACTACATCGCCATAATCCATAACAGGGAGGACCATTTTTTGGACTATTGCTAGCCGAGTTGCTAGGGGGATGCAATTTTTGTTGCGGTAGAGGGCACCCGGCATGGGATGCAGTTTTTGTGGAGAGCATTAATATGCACAGAAAAGTCAAGGTACTGATCTAACCAGACACTGAGATATCTGTAGGAAGTGCAGGCCTTTAATGGAGAGCCATCCAGACTGTAAAACGTGGGGGCAGGAAGGCGGGTTAGTTTAGCCCGAGTGCCAAAGGTGAGGGAGACTGTTTTATTTGAGTTTAGAATTAACTGATTTGCGTGGAACCAACGTTGGATGGAGTTGAAGTCCTTCTGCAGACAGGATGTAACTGCCTCCGGGGATGGTCCAGAGGCGAACAACACTGTGTCATCAGCGTACATGTGGATGGCGGTATGTGGGCATGCAACAGACAAGTCGTTGAGAAAGATAGAGAACAGTAGAGGGCCAAGAACAGACCCTTGGGGAACACCACTGGTGACTGGGAGAGAAGAGAAAGTGGCCGAGCCAACCCGGACTGATTGGGACCTACCTCCCAGGTAGGAATTGAACCAGTTAATTGCGGGTGCAAACAGTCCAGCTTGAACAAGTTTATCCATTAACAGGGGATGCGGGACCATGTAGAAGGCTTTTGCCAGATCGATAAAGATAGCTGCAGTTAATTCCCCTTTGTCCATACCTGTGAGGATGAAGTTGGTGAGGAGAAGAAAAGAGGTGGCGGTGGAGTGATTTTTCCTGAAACCGGCCTGGAAGGGGGTGAAGAAAGATACAGCATCAAGATAGGGGTGGAGCTGGGATAGTACAAGGTGCTCTTGAATTTTGGCTAGAATGGGGAGCAGAGAGATGGGACGGTAGTTAGATGGGGAGGAAAGGTCTCCGCCTTTGGAGAGGGGAATGACCGTGGCTTGCTTCTAAGCAGCAGGGACGGACCCAAGTCGGAAAGACAGGTTAAAAAGGGAGGTTAGAGGGTAGGCTATGGCAGGTGCGGATAGCAGAAGCACTTTGGAGTCAAGGCCTGATGGGCATTTACCTTTGGAAGGGTTGAGTGACTGCAGTATTTTTAGTATCTGGTCAGGTGTGACTGGGTTAGTTAATTGATGTGACTGATATACTCACTATGTGATTTTCTCATAGTCTTTTTTCTTCTTTTTACTTTTCAAGGTGTTATAGGCATGAATATTAATGCAATTTTCTGTTGATTAATTATAGTAACTTCTGTGTCTTTTCTTTTAGAATGACTTATGAATTGCAAGTCACTTCCAGTTTACAGTGCCCAGGAATTAGTCCCATTGGATGCTGCAAACATGGCTGGATGAGGAACTGGAGCTTGCACTGGTGTGAACTTTAAAATACAATTGCAGTTGATTTAATATCCTGGAGTCTGTGGTGATTTATGGAGTGCTATTGCATTTGAGAACTTTAATCTAATTATTAGGCTGGCTGCCTGCTTATGCGAACCACCTCGACCTTGATGCGCAGGATTTGTACTCTGGAACATTTGGTATTTTGCCTACCTTTTCCTGTGAGTGGCTGTGCATGTTTATGCACAGGTGAGGCTTTACCCTGCCAGTTTTTCTACTGTCCAGCTTAAGCCATATGGTAAAAGTAACACTTATTTGTGGTTTTACACTTCAAAGCATAACTGTTACATTTTCTACTCACGTTTAAATTCAGAGACTGTGGCCCTGTTCTGAATTAAGTAACAGCTTCTGTCCTAACTTTAACCCCTTTAACATTTCTTTGCCTTCTTTTTGCGTTAATTCCTTCCTTAAATATCTGTATGCCACAGAGCGTAGGCACTCCAAAAACGAGTAGCTTATTGTGGAATTTAAGTGAAGATACAAAATAATTCAGGGAGTCATTAATCCAGAGTTACTTGGCAGTGATATGTCGGAAGAAGCACAGGTGCTTAGGATAACTGCCAGAGCTACAGCTAATGCAAGTTTTTGTTTGGAAGATTTATCTTTATTGGAATCCAGGAAGCAGCGATTAAAAGCCAGCTTGGAAGGAGCTGTGATTGTGGGACAGTCTACTGTTACACAAGGTCCCTGCACCCTAATTGGTACCCCATGAGGTAAACCGCAGACCACTAGCATTTAGGTATATGTTTAGCATTTAGGTATACTAACATATAGGGCTAAGGGCATCTACTGTATAAGAGTAGGTATCAGGATATGTATGCATATAATTGCTTTACTTTCTAATATACACATGTATTTCTTACTTACAAGATGCTAGGACACCTGTGTCCTTGTAGTGTTATGATATATGAGTCGGCACTGCCATCTTCTGATGATTTGTATTACTACATGGCTATGTACATCCTGTACCTCTTTGTTTCTACAAAGTGATGACTATAACAAAATTGTATAATGTTATCTTGGACTGAGGAGCCACCTCTAATTTAGCTAATAGGGCTCATCTCTGTAAGTAGAAATGTGTCTATCTTACAGTAACCATGGTAATTATCTTAGGTATATAATGTAAGACATTACGTCTTCTACCTCAGAGACCCCAGAAGACACAGATTCCTCAAGGTATAGGGAACGCTTAGCATTGGCTCCCAGTTTCTAATGGTAAGAACTGCTAAGGGCAACTGTGATTTTCCTTTTGGTAGTATTAAACAAGCTTTATTACTCTTATGCAATGTGTCTGTGATTCCTTGCATTCCCATTATTTCCAAAAACCTGAGAATGAGGTTTAGACCTCCTGACCCCACACATACTTCTAGCGAAGGTAACATTAAACAAGCATTCCTAACACTAGAGATGCTGATGATTAAAAAGATTAACATCAGTTACAATATTACCTCATTAGAATCCTATTCTGATAGAAGTCAAGCACCTAGAGGTTTGCATGTAACTAAAGTGCCCTTGTGTGGTCTTGAAAAATTCAAACATAAAGCAGCATGGTTAAAAATATCTGAAGCAGCATCATTAGCCTTTACTCGACTAATTTTTGAAGAAGATGTAGAAGATTATGGGGCTCTAGAGAAGGAGTTCAAATTGGCTAAAGAAGAGTTGGCTAAATACAAAACACATTCAGAATTTAGCCATCTTGATAAACTGCTTAAAAACAAAATAGTTAAGCATGAAAAGGAGATTATTGAGAGAAAACAAACTAAGCTTTTAAAACACAGCCAAGACTATGAATTAGGTACTGTGTATATCTCACCTAGAAATTCAGAAATCAGATCTAGAAGTAGAAGGAGGTCTAGGAACAGGAGCTGGAATAAAAACACTGGCCTAAACTCTAGGAGAAGACGGGCATCGGAACAGCCTACAAACAGAAGTGTTAAATCTGTCTCAGTTGATCTAGCCAAAAATACAGAAGCAAGGCCTTTTTTAGAGGAAGTAGCAGATCAATTGGATCTGCACACACAAAATGAAAATGACACAGTTGGCTGGGAACTGTTCCTTCAAGCTAGATCTCTCTACTCCTTTTTCTTTGATTTTATTATTAAAGTTCAGTTTACATTCATTAATAAACTTATATGTTTAGATATATGTAAAGTACTTGTCATTTAAGCTGTTTGAAGCTTAAAACATGTACATTAAATGTATTACATGGTGTATCCCTTTTAGGAGATCCCTGTATTGAAATATGTGAAATTGTGTTTAACAGCACACTTAAGCATACATAGCATTTCTTTGTCTGTATATTCCTTTTCATTTCCTTTCCACATTTTCTCTTTCCTCCATCCTCTAAATGCTTTATCCCCTTTGCTTCCCTGTTATAAACAGTAACTAAATGAGCTAATTTAGACATGACATGTTCTTTTTGAAATGTTTATTTTTAATTTATTTCCTTAATTGGTGTCTAATGTGTCACTCTGATGTCATGGATTTTTTTGTATAAATTGCACTCTGAACATTATATGGTATATGCCCCCTTGAAGGCTTGTAGCCAAGGTGCTAGGGGCTTGCACTAGTGTGAACTTTAAAATACATCAATTACAGTTGATTTAATATCCTGGGGTTTGTGGTTATTTATGGAGCGCTGTTGCATTTAAGAACTTTTATCACCACTTCCACTGCATCAATGTTCCATTATGCATATTTTATTCATTCATGAATGCCAGTGTCATTTCTGACCCTGCCACCTCTGCTTTGAGGAAGTTTAATGCATTCGCTGCCCTATTAGAGAAGAAGGACATTCATACATTTTGCCTAGGTCTGCCCTCCCCCAGCCTCATATCATGACCCCTTGTTCTAGGACACCTTTTAATCTGAGTATGCTTCCTTCCTGAACATTATTTATACCTGTGAGGTATTTGAAAGTCAATATTTCATATCATATCATATCATATCATATCATATCATATCATATCATATCCATCGTAACCACCCAGTTCATGGAGTTACTAGAATCCCATCAGTATCAATATCAGTGCTAGGCAGGGAAGGCAGCTGGTGAATAACTAGTTAAATGGGTTTTCACCTACTCCCTCTCTTGTTTACTTTGCTTCAGCTGAGATGAGAGAGATGAGATCATTTAAAACTCTCACAGCAGCATAAGCCACTGCAGCTGAGAATGGGGAGTTTTAGAATCTTGGGTCAGTCTGAGTTGGTAGTAGAAGTAGAAGTGTAAGGAGTGGAGCTGCAGTGGGCTCTGTGTGGAGAGCTCATTTTTTCTCATGCTAGTCCTGAGAGATTCCAGCCTGCCAGAAAAGTGTTGGAAACCATTGTCTACAACAGGATCTCCTGATATTTCCATCCCCAGAGAGATGGATGGAAGGAACTGTTGGAAGATGAATCCAAGGGGCAATCCTCTCTTTGATTTGGGACAATTTGAAGGTGTCTGCACATGTTCCAACTGAGTAAATTTGACTTTTGTGCTTCCTGGAGAAAGTACCTGGTTCTGTGGTGTTTCTCTGACAGAGAAAAAGGTGCACCAATTTTGGTTCTAAAGGAGATTTCTTCTCAGTTTTAAAGTCATCTCACAATAGTGGGATCCAGAGACAGACTGCTCCCATTTTGCAGGACTTTAGTTTTACACTCCCGGAGTAGTATTTTTTCTTAATTGCTAGATGTGAAAGTTCATTCAAAAGATGCATTTATTCTAAGTTTTGAAGGAAGTTTTAAGGTGTAACTCTGAAATAATGGTGGGTATGAATATGGAAGATTGGGGGCAGCCCCACCGATCTGGAGTGACCAGTTCAGCACTATAGGTTCCATAAGGGTGCCTGGTTATTCCAAACATGGTAGCCAATGCCTGAAGAGAAAGTTTACTGCTTGTGTGGACCTGCTAGTTATGAGACCCAGCGTGCTCCATTGTCAGTTGCCACATAAAAGTCTGAAATCCTATGACATATGGCAATGTGTGTGCTCAGTAGTGACCAGTACCACTAGAAGAAATTTGTGCTCAGCTGTGGCCAGTTGCCACTGAAGAGAATTCCAAGTCCTATGAAATATGGGATACATCGAGTTTCTGTCAGATACAGTGTTCTGTTGTTTCTGCAAATGTCTTGTGCCACAATATGTAAACCATGGGTGTCCACCCTTGCTTTAGCATACCATCTTTTGGAATAAAGTCACACTATAGAACCCCAGCTTGGTTTGGACATTTACCTTTCTGGCTTTCTGTGTGGAATTACTGTGTACTCCTGCAGCAGACAAAAGATTAGATGGCTAGCATAGCATTAGGCAAAAAGTTCTCTTTTCAGTATCTGGGATTTGTAGATACCTTAATAGGTCACCAACATATAGTAGCATTTTAATGCTTTGGTACACCCCACCCCCACCGCTTTTTTGACCTCTAGAAATAATGAGCCTGGCATACATTTCCAAAGCTAGGGATGGTACCATTTATGAAGTGCTTGGTGTGCCCAGTCATGAGTACCCAAGGGGGGTAGCTAACTGTGTAAAGTATGGGGGGAGGTTACCTAGTTATCTCCAGAGTGCATATAATGAGATCCTTTTGTCTGTGGTTGTAGTTATTTTATAATAACTGGTCAGTAATTTTTTAACATAGGCTGACCGGTTATAATTAACTATTATAACCCACAGGTTATAATGGTGAGCACATGCTGAGGCACTCAAAACACAGCAACTCCCTGATTGGTTGGTGCTCTACTACTGGGTGGGGTAACAATTTCAAAAATATGGTGGCTGCTAATCCTGTGTACCGAAGAGCCACCAGACCGAGAGTCATCATTGGGTTCTCTTTATCAACCAGTTCAACATTAACAAACAAACACACTTTTATCTCATTGATCCTGTCATTTGGAATCCACAGTGGACAACAACTACCAGCAGGAACTGGAAATGGCTCAGAGGCCGAAGTGCCTGAGCTAAGCCTGATCGCAATTGTGATCCAAATGTCTAGTTCTGCAAGTCAGCAAGTGGAAAAATAAATGCCAGATTAAATAAAAAAAGCTTTACAAGAAAAAAACAAAGGAGAAAGAGAGTGTGTGTGTGTGTGTGTGTGTGTGTGTGTGTGTGTGTGTGTGTGTGAGAGAGACATGAGTGAGACCGAGCAATACCAAATGCACTTAGGCAAAACAAAATTGCTGATCAGCAATTATAGAAAATAAAAGGTGTGGAAGTGTCCTACTGAAATGTGTTCTACTTAAGTGCAGTGGTCACTCTCAGTGTGGGATGCTTTAATAACCCCTTCAAGCTTCACCCTCATTGTTTATGTAGCATCCCACACCTCAGACAGCCATTAAATTCCTGTAACGTACACGTCCCCATCCATTATTCTAAATGTTAGTCACTGCACCATATTTTTAATCATAAAAGATTTTGTAATGATTTTTCAACAATGGAACACAGACGAAGCAGAGATGACTTGGTATCAAATGCAGTAGGGAACAGTTGTATACTTAACGTTTGCTTATAGGATGCACTGTTTGCAAATATTAGGCATGCACTGAAGGAGTTTTACACTAAGTAGAAGTCTACATTGCGATGATTAGTACCTTTCTGTTTTAACAATAATAAGTAAGAACATCAACCATTGCATGGTGAACCATACCTTCTAGCTATGGGTTGATAAAGGAGTATGCAGCCTGAGTATACATTAGCCTTGAAGTGGTGTGGGCTCATCTTGTTGAACATTTACAGAACAGAACTGAGCAAAATCCTGAAAATTACCAGCCATTGCTGACCTGTCGGGGGTGAACCTGTATAAGTAAGAGTGACCCCTTTCTGGGACCTTTCAGCCTATAAGGACTGAAGTGAACCAGTTCGGGTGGAAAATTAGAGTGGAGTAAAATTATTGTCTGGCTCAGAAGGGTGGGTTGTCAGGTGGTGGGGTGCTGGTAGAGTATATGTGTGATCTGAGATAAAGGACCCATTTCTTGTCATAAGCCTGTGTGTGGTTGGCAGTGGTGTATGTCAACTGTTCAAAATATTTTAACTTAGCCACTGTTGTATGCCATGTCAGAAGAGAGAGAGGTCGACTCTGGCACCACCTCATTTGGATACCCCTTTTGGCTTCAAGTAGTACCATGAGGAGCCATTTTTTTTGATTGTTTGGAACAGTTTGACACCTTCGAGGTATTGCACAAGAGGCTAAGGATTGGGGTAGCAGGGACTTGTGTTTGCAAGATCTTGGAGCAGTCCTGAATTACTCCTGTCCAGAAGGGCACCAGTATGGGACACTGCAATAGTATGTGCAGCAGATTGGCCTATGGGGCCTGGCATCTCCAGCATGTGGAATGGGGGATTAGTCCCATCTTTTGAAGTGTGTCCAGAGTACGGTACCATCTCAGCAGTACCTTAAGGTGTATAAGCTAGCTCCTAGAGTCCCTGTAGACCAGACAGGCATCTTTGAGGTATTGCCACACTTCAGTGTCTGTTATCTTTATTTGTAGGTCCTGCTCCCATTGCGCCTTACACTTAATCATGGTATCCGGTAGGGAGTTCCTAAGCACACCATACATCTCGCCTACAGTGCTCTTTACTTTGCCTTCTTTATGTATGGTGGTCAGCAATTTCCACCCATTTCCCATAGATGCAGTGGCTCTGAGGGTCTTGGATGCAATCCAGATCTGGAGAAATCTCCAGAAGTCTGTTTTGTGTAGTAGATACTGTGCCTGCATTTTCAGAAAGGACATCATGACTTCAGAGTCTAGTACATAAAGACCTGCAATTGTACAGATGCTGCCTGCTGCCAAGAGTGGCAATTGTTGGTTTGTCCCCCCACTAGCACATCTAGGTTGTCCCATGGGGGGTGATGTACTATGCAGATGGTGCTCATAAAGGGACTGGATATTGAGTGAGATGTTTGTGCTTGTGCCAGGTTTCTCTTGTATCACTGATAACAGGAAGAAGGTGGCCCTTTGGGTGTCCCTCTTTGCTCAGCAGGTTCCCCAGTCATTTGGATTCTGATAGATCCATTTCTAGATTCACCCATACAGGGGTATTTGGGGTTTTAGGAAGAAACCATTTGATTGCTTGTGCAGCCATATATCCTAGTAAGTATCCCTGTAGCCAGGGGAGACCCTTTCCCCTCAAACCAGTGCACCCATAATCTAGTTTTTCCAAATCTTGGGACTTTGCCTTCCCAGATGAACCCTGCTATCACCTTGTTGATCTTCAGAAGTGTGTTTGGTTGTGTAGGAATTGGTAGGTTGCACATGAGGTATGCTGTCTTAAGCAGCACAAACATGTATACTGCATCTACCCTGCCTTTCAGGGACAGGTGTAGCTTAGTCCATCTTGGTGTTTCCGCTCTGATGGAGGCTGTGATTGGTGTATAGTTTTTCTCAACCACATTCCTCCATAGTGTGGTGATGTTTATCCCCAAGTATGTGAAACCTTAGGATGCCCATACCACTGGTGTGCCCTGTAGGCATTCCCTCATGCAGGGCAAGTTTGGTGGTCACAGCGTACCAGTGCACCATTTTAGTTGCCCTCCTCTTGACCACCTGTAACTTATCCATGTACATAAAGAGATATGGTCTCCAGAACAGGACACAGTACACTAGTTGAGGATTCATCAATTATTTAACTTTACAGTGGTATAAACACCTCATACTTCTTGCTAGTGATATCTGTGCACAGCACCATCCCACTGGTGCTCTCATCTGCTTTGTCACATTGCTTGGATTCTTTTAGGTAATCAGAAATAACAGTCCCCAGTTTTCTTTTCTCTTTTGTGCTCACCATTGCAGGGCCTGTTGCAGGTTGTTTCTGCTGCAAGACACCAGGGCAGCCATCCGTTGGACCAGGTGTTCTCACTGGGGCTTGAGATAAATAATCTCAAGATTGATCAGGAGGTATGGTCCGATCACTGCAGTTCATGTTCAGGGCTCCCACCAGATGCCCTTCCCCTACAGAGATGATGAGCTGTTGTCCTTTGTGGGGATTGACCCCAGAGGGTTTTTTGGTGGCAGCAGATCTATCTGGTGTGGGTAATGCATGTGTTGGAGGCATTAGTGCTGTGGTGGGCTCTTATAATAGAGTGCTATCCTATGCCATTGACTCCCTCACACCTGTCTGTGTATGACCCAAATCTTCCTACCTGAGGTCCCCATGGTTTGATGGGGACCTCAGGGAGATGAAGAGAAAGGGTCGGAGGTTGGAGCGCTGCTGGAGAAAGTCTGGCCTGGAGGAGGACAAACTGGCCCTGCATGTACATTATAATGCATTCCAGGGGGCAATCAACCATAAGAAGGCAGTGTTCCTGTCCAAGGAGATTGCTGCCAGGAAGAACAGACCAGCTATACTTTTTCGGACTGTGGACAGGCTGCTTCGTTCTGCTTGTCTACAGCCGAAGAAGGTTTTTTCTAATGCTGAATGTGAAGAGTTTGCTCGGTTCTTGTCAGACAGAGTGTCTGGTATTTGGCAAGGAGTTCCTCCAGTCAGCAATGCTATAGCTGGCAGTGGCCACGAGAAGTGTTCTGAGTGCACGCTGCCTGGTTGGGGGGAGTTTAGACCAGTGGAGGTAAGTGAGGTCACTTGGGTGGCGACCAATCTGAAGCACACTTTTTGCAAACTGGATCTGGTGCTGACACATTTCTTGATGAGATGCATAGACAATGTTGGCCTGGTGTTTGCTCTGATTTTCTGGTGTTCCTTATCTGAGGGGGTCTTCCCTGATGCCTTGAAGGAGGGATTGGTGAGACCACTCCTAAAGAAACCATCGTTGGACCCAGAGGTTAGGGCAAATTACTGACCTGTCTCCAATCTTCCCTTTTTGGCAAAGGTTGTGGAGAAGGTGGTGGCGCTTCAGTTGGGGGAACACCTCATAATCCATGAGTTGTATGAACACTTCCAGTCAGGGTTTTGGATGAGGCATAGCACAGGTGCAGAATGATGTCCTCAGGGCTAGAGATCGAGGAGAAAAGACAATTCTTGTTCTCCTTGATCTCTCCTCAACATTTGACACTGTGGACCATTGTGTGTTGCTTGACCACCTTAGGGAACTCTGCAGACTCACCAGCACTGTCATCTGCTGGTTTGAGTCCTTTTTAACCAACAGGAGGCAACGGGTTATGATGAGGAATTTCTCCTCCACCCCTAGACCCCTATCTTGTGGAGTACCTCAGGGATTGGTGTTAGCCCCAATGTTGTTCGCAGTGTACATGCTGCCCCTGGGAGGGATCATTAAGAAGTATGGCTTGGGTTTTCATTGCTATGCTGATGATAGCCAGCTACATTTATACTTTGCCCCAGGTACATCCAATATGGTAGATGTGCTAAACAGCTGCTTTGCTGAGATCAATGACAGGATGGCCTCTAGCTGGTTGTGACTGAAGCCCGATAAGATGGAGGTATTGGTGGTGAAGTCAAACAGAGTGCGTGACAGGATGGTCTCTGAATCAAAGACTGGACTTGTTCTGGGATCTGTTCCATTGAAGACCTTCTCTAGGGTGTGAAATCCTGGTGTCATTCTGGATAGGAGTTTGACTATGGAGGCACAGATATCTTCCACCATCCACTCCTGTTTTTTCCATCTCAGAAATGTCGCCAGGAAAAAGCCCCTGTTCTGCCTCTGAACCTCCCCACTTTGATGCATGCCTTAGTTACTTCAAGGCTTGACTACTGTAATGCGCTCTACCTTGGGGTCACGGGAGAATCTCTCCACAGACTGCAGCTAGTGCTGAAGGCAGCTGCCTGGTTATTTATTTATTTAATTGTTTCACCAGGAAAGATACACTGAGCAACTTAATGCTCGTCTCACGGTACATCCTGGGGGACAGGGGAAAGGGATATACAGAGTACAAGTTATATAGAAACATAGAAACATAGACTTTGACGGCAGATAAGGACCACTTGGCCCATCTAGTCTGCCCACTTCCCTACCTACAGGATAGGCCGCAGATCCTAGTTAACCAACAGCCTATTTCTTCCTACCCCCCACAAGAACTAAGTTCAGGTAAATACATTCATATGGTGTAATTATACATACAGTTATAAAACAGGAACATGGCACATGAGACAATATAGGCTATTGTAGAGTTTCTGTGCAAGCAGAACTTGGGAGCAGCATACAAATAGAATCAGTACAGGTAACAAGCAATAGGAAACAAGGTTGACAATGCATAAAATACAGAAGTACACTAGTGCAACATGCAGCAGGGTGAACATATAGGAACCGGTCACCTCTATTTAAGAGCTAGTCTATAGGTAGAAGTGCAAGTAGGGAAGGGGTGAGACAGAAGAGAGGAAGAGGGAGAGAAAAACAGAGAGGGAGACAGATATGGAAGGGGGGGACAGGAATAGGTGCAAGAGGGTGTGAGGTAGTTGTGCAATGCAGTAGTAAGGGAATAGAGGGAGGAGGAGTGACGAATTTGTGGAGGGAGAGCATTCCACATTTTAGGCAGATGGTAGGAGAAGGCTTTTTGGCCAGAGGTTGTGGTTCTGCAGGGGAGTGAGAGGGTACGAGTGTCAGCATGGGATCTCAGGGAATAGAGGGAGATGGTGGGGTGCCAATAGAGAAGGAGATATATGAGGGGAGAGATCCAAGTCAGAATTTAGAGATGAATTTTGCACCATGAAGCCTGCACCAGGAGTGTAGAGGAAGTAGGTTGACAGAGCGGTAGAGGTCACAGTGATGGGTACGGGGGGGAGGCATCGAGAGCAAAATGACAGAAGGAGTTAAAGAGAGAGTCCAGTCTGGATAGGTGGGACTGTGGGGCAGCATCGTAGACTATGTCACAGTACTTGAAAATGGGCATGATTATCTTCTGTACCAGCTCACGCCTGGTGGCGAGCGGGATGCAGTTGCAGTTTCTATAAAGTGCCCCAAGCTTAGGCCTTAGTTTTTTCAGAACAGCATCAATATGTACAGAGAAGTCAAGGTGTCTATCCAGCCAGATGCTGAGATACCTGAAAGAGGAGGAGTCCCCTAAAGTAGTCCCATCGAGGGTGTGGAAGGAAGGGAGGTGAGTTAGCCTTGCAAGTCTCTGCCTTGTGCCAAAGGGCATGGAAACCATCTTCTTGACATTTAGAAAGAGTTGATGAGAACTAAACCAGAGTTGGACTTTGGTAAAGTCGTACTGGAGCCTGGTAGTGACATCAGCAACAGTATTGCCAGAGGTAAACAATACTGTATCATCTGGATGCGGTGCAAACCCGGGGGAGGTCATTTAAAAAGATGGAGAACAGAATGGGGCCTATCACAGAGCCTTGAGGGACTCCAGTGGTTATAGGCAGGGGGGAAGATATAGCATTAGTAATTCTTACTGATTGTGACCTGCCGGACAGGTAGGCACTGAACCATCCTGCAGCAGATGGGGATAGACCAGCAGCTGAAAGGCTGTGAAGAAGAAGGAGGAGGGGGTGAGAAACACTGTCAACAGCTTTAGCTAGGTCAACAAAGATAGCTGAGGTAATGTGCCCTTTGTCAAAGACTGAAGAGATGGTGTCAGTTAATCTTAGGAGTGAGGTGGTGGTAGAGTGGGATTTCCTGAAGCTATACTGGAAGGGGGTAAAAATGCAAAGTCGGAGAGAAACAGAGAGAGTTGTTCAAGTGCTATGTGTTCCTGTAGTTTAGCCAAGGTTGGCAGTAGGGAGATAGGGCGATAGTTACCAGGGAATGAGGGGTCACCACCCTTTGGGAGGGGGAGGACAACATCATACTTCCAGACAGAGGGCACAGAGGCAGTCACAAAGGAGAGGTTTAGTAACAGGGAGAGTGGGAAGGCTATGGCAGGAGCAGAGATGTTTAGGAGCCTGGGGTCAAGGTCATCAGGCGAGGAGCCTTTGGTAGGGTTTAGGGCTAGGGGAGCTTGAACTGTAGAGGAAGGTGCGACAGGGAGAAGGAGAATGGGGAGGTGTAAAGGATTCAGAGGAGGGGATGGAGCAGAGGAGCAGAATGGGAGGGATGGGAGGAGGGGTGACATGGGGCGAGGGGAAAAGGAGTAGAGTGGGGGATAGAGTAAGGGGTGCAAGATGGGGCCAGCAGGGCAGGAGAAGTGCTTGGGAGGTTGCATAGCAGAGAAGAGGCACAGATGGCAAAGTGGGAGTTGAAGCAATATCGATAGGTTCTGAAAGAACAGAATGATTGTGCCTGAGGGAGGGAGGTGGAAGGGTGGAGGAAGATGAGGGAAGGAGTGAACAACCTTCCAGAATTTAGAAGGGCTATTTGTATTAGTTTGGAAGTTGGATTTGAAATGCTCTGCTTTAGCAAGGCAAATTGCTTTGGTGCAGCCATTCCGCATTTCACGGTAGCATTGGTGATCGCCAGGGCAGTTAGAGGCTTTGGCTTTGTGCCATGCCAGGTCGCAAGCACGTTGGCAGGCCAGAAGCTCAGGATTGACCATGGGGAAGTGGCCACCGCGAACCCTGGTTTTGCAGGGCGGGGCACGGGAGTTCCAAACCTGCAGAAACTTAGAGGTGAAGTAAGCAAGGGCATTGTCCACTGACGCTGCTGTGATAATGGGGGGACCAGTCAGTTTGCATAAGGTCGTGAAGCAAGGATTGCAGGTCGAGTGATGCAAAGGGATGAGTGAAAATGATTTTAGCAGGGAATTTAGGCCTATGTATTTCCGCAGTACAAATGTCATATGGTGGTCACTGATAGAGTCAGGAAGTAGTCCTGATGCCACTACTCAGTGTGGATGGGAGGTGAGGATCAGGTCCCGAAGGGAATGATTTAGTGTTTTATGGTTTAGACAAGTGGGTTCCTGGATCAGGTGATGGAGGTTTAAGGCTTCGATAGTGGAGAGGATGTTAGCCAGTGATGGGGCCAGCCTGTTCAGATTTAAGTCACTCAAGATGAAATGTTCACCACAGCCGGCGAGTGAGGAGAGCTTAGAGACCAAGTCAGTGACATTGGAATGTGGCTGACCAGGGCAACAGTAAACTCCTGCAATGAAAATGGGAACTGTGTGAGGAAAGAAGATTTTTAAAAGGAGAGCCTCGTGTGATGACTGGACAGATGTAGTGAAGGAGGAAGTGATCTGGAGGGTGGAGGAGGTATAAATAGCCACACCGCCACCTCGTCCGGACCTGTTCTGTCTAGATAAAGAAAAGCCAGAGATAGCTATTTCCTGGTCAGGAATGAATTTGGATAGCTAGGATTCAGTGATCACAATGATATCGGGGGCATAGTCCTGGACCAAGGGGAGTAAAAGGGAGATTTTGGGAACAAGACTTCTTATGTTTAGGTGGATGATTTTAAGTCTATTTGGTAGACAGAGTGAATTCGTGCCTGGGTGGGCACCAGCTGGTGGATGGGCAAGTGCAATGCCAGGGTTTGGGTGGATGTCACTGGATGCTAAAAGGAGCAGGAGAATAAGAAGCTGTGGGAGACTGCATCCCTTGGGAAAATGATAGAGAAGTCATTTACTAATTTTAGGGGGGGGAGAGTCAGAGTGATAGGCGAGGATACTACCTTAAGGAGGGTAATCAGCTGAGTGTGTGCCGAGTATGCACGGGAGTATATATGGCAGTGGGGTAGGGAGGTAGTAACTGGGTGCAGCATTATTCCAGTGGGGCATGCCAAATTGTCAACCACCATAAAGGTTGCTTGCAAATTAGGATGGTCTAACGGCAGCTGAGTACAGAGTGACAGAAGTATGAATGGGATGAGCCACAATTTTGAAGTCTGCCAGAACTCCATAGTACACCAAGTGATGGCGAGAGAACACAGGAGGTTGATGACTAGAGTAAGCGAGCAGCAGCTCAAGAGGGGGAAGTCACAGCCTGATGCCTCTAGTGGCAGAGAAATATAAGGAGCCAATGGGAAAATGGGTAGATAGAAAAAAAAAGCCGATCAGGTGATCAGCGATAAGTATAAGTGTCGACCATGGGTGGCTGGGTGGGGAGATGGCAGGGTAGACTGGTTTATGGCAAGTGCTGTACCTGGAAGGCTGAGGATCCGGGCAGCAGCCTGAGGAGTGCCGTCAGTCCCAGGGCTGAGTGGGTCGGCCGTTGAGCCAGCAGTCCCAAGGAGGGAGGTCCCAGCTGGAGAGAAGAGAGAGGGGGAGAGATTAAGTAAGCCAGCCAAGTGCAGGAGGTGCAGACAGCACAGCAGGGAGCCCACTTAGCACAGCAAAGGGCCCAGTAGATTGGGAGCCAAAAAATCTGGACTTCAGTGGAGCAGCACCAATTCCCTAAGAGAACTGTAATCACTGCCCTTTTAGTTTCTATGCTCCAAGTACTTGATTTCTCATTTATTCACAAAGAATATATGGTGTATTGTAAAGTGTTGTTCTGTGTAGAATTCCATGCCTTTTAATATGCTGTTGTACCAAAGTTCAAAGGTCATGGAATGTGATTGATCCCTTTTGTGTTTCAACATCATTCTGAAAGCTAGAGACTGCACACCTCAATTTCATTCTGAAAGCAACGTAACTGCTACATGCACATTTAATGCAGTACTATATACATTAAATAAAATACAGGATGAGCAACTTTGTGCACAACCAGTGTGTTCTACCAGCTCGGGTTCTGATTCCCATAGACATCTCAAGCTTCACTTTTGAGGTCAAAGGGAATCAGGACCCATCTATGACAGAACATACTGGTTGTGCATAGTTGCCCATCCAGTATTATCTATTTAATGACACACACTAGATCACTCCTCAAGCTTAAGTAGTTCTGTCTTCATTGTTCCATTTAGTTTTCCACCCCGCACAGTAGTGTCTACCCTTTCGTAGATCTTTGTCTCAACCACAAACAAGCATTTGTCAATGCCGAATGTTTGCTTGCTGATATTAGCATTGGACATGCAGGAGTTAGACAGATGAAGTATAGGAATGGCAGTGAAGTACCGAACTCATGCCAACTCCACCTCCACCCTGCAGAGATGGACAAGCATTGAGGTGTGCCTTTGGGTCATCACCCATAATGCTGATGGCATTTCACTTCACCCTATCTTGTAGACACCGACAAGTTTTGAGGTGTGCCTTGGGGTATTCGGCTTCAAAGTCACTCCATTTCATAAGGACATATGCTGAAATGGGTGCAGTATAGGAGATGGGGTGAAGTCTGGGGCTGAAGAGTACAAGGCACACCTCAATGCCTGTCACTGGCTTTGGGGTGGGGGTGGGGGTGGAATTGTGTGAGCATTACGACCGGCAATCCAAAGGCACACCCGTGATGCCTGTCAGTCTGTACAGGGTGGGACATTATCGTTAGAAACCCTAATGCCCCAGGCATTTGTTGGTATTTGCACTACAAATTTTCAACATGGCCTTTTTGTGGCCCCACCTCATGAAAGCATGTGGGACCTCTGCTCATGAACAGTGGCATTGTGATTTTGTTAATGTGTCCCATACTTTGATTTCCCACAGCGACCATGCCATTCTGCACCAGATATGTGAAAATACAGATCGAGCAGGATGTGAAGAATGACAGCTATACCATTCATGGAGAGGTGTGAAGAGATGGCAATATTGAAAATCTGGAGTGAAAATATTAAAAATGCTCCAGCTTCCCAGCGAATGTGAAAACTGCGCAACCCATGCTTGTAACACAGTCATTTAATGAAACTACTTCACCAAACTTTCAACATAGGCATTTTGTGACCTTTGCTCATAAAGACTGTCACTATGATTTTCTTAATCTGTCCCGAACATTGATTTCTCACAGCAACCCTGCCATTGTGCGCCATATGTGCAAACACACATTTTAGGCAGGATGTGAAAAATGACAGCTGTACTGTTCATAAGGAGGTGTGAAAAAAATTCTAATGTTGAAAATCTGGAGTGAAAATATTACAAATTCACGAAGTTATGAGGGTGCATGGAAACTGCACAATGCATGCTCGTAACAGTCATTTCATGGACATTTGTCACCAGATTTTCAACATAGGCATTTTAGTACCTCTGCTCATGAACAGTGCCACTGTGATTTTCTTAATCTGTCCTGAACACTGATTTCCCACAACGACCGTGCTATTCTGTGCCAGAAGTGTGAAAACATATTTTAGCTAGGATGTAAAAAATGACAGCTATACTGTTCATAAGGAGGTGTGAAAAAATTCCAATGTTGAAAATCTGGAGTGAAAATATTACAAATTTGCAAAGTTATGAGGATGCGTGGAAACTGCGCAACGCACACTCGTAACACAGTCATTTTATGGACTTTTGCCACCAAATTTTCAACATAGGCATTTAGGACCTCTGCTCATAAACAGTGTCTCTGTGATTTCTTGTTCTGTCCTGAACACTGTTTTCCCACAGTGACCACGCTATTCTGCACCGGAAGGGTGAAAACACATATTGGCCAGGATGTGAAAAACGACCGCTGTACTGTTCATAAGGAGGTGTGAAAAAATGGCAATGTTGAAAATCTGGAGTGAAAATATTACAAATTTGCGAAGCTATGAGTGTGCGTGGAAACTGCACTACACACGCTCGTAATACAATCATTTTTGAATTTTTTCATCAAATTTGCAATATAGGCTTTTGAGAGCCCACCTCATGAACAGTGGCGCTGTCATTTCATTAATCAGTCCCAAAGGTGATTCTGCACAGTGACTGCAAAATCACCTTTTGGGACCGAATAACGCCATGACAGTGACTGAATTCATAAGGAGGGATCCCAAGAACCCCCATGTTGAAAATTTGGTGCCAAAAATCAAAACAATGGCTGAGATATCTACATAAGTTGAAAAAAATAACATTTATGCCATTGTACAGCTTACTGGCATTTCTTCATTTCGTGGTCTGCTTTGAAGAGTGTAGACATGTTTCCGGTTCACCAACGATCATAGCAATGGGCTCCGGAGGTAAGTATGAAGTGAGGTGGGGGGTGTGGGGAGGTGGGGTGCGCAGAGGCTGGGTTCAGGTTGGGGGAAGGGCCATGAGGAACAATAAGGGATTGTTTCCTTTTTTAATAGAATTTAAAAAAAAAGATGTGGGATGCTTTTGGCATGTTGGGGTGGGCTCCCAGTGTGCCACCTGAGTGATTGTTGGGGGAGACTGGAGCTGACAGGGATTGGACACCCCCATTGGCCATACAGTGTGCTGGGGGAGAGCACATGAGCATGCTGGGGTGGGCTCTCAGCGTGCTACCTGGCTGTTTGTTGGGGGGGGCTGGAGCTGACAGGGACTGGGCACCCAGTGACCCATACAGTATGCTGGGGGGCATATGAGCTAAGAGGATTGGGCACCCGGCAGCACAGAACAAATGGGGGCAACATGCCGTGAGGACTAGGTTACCCCATCGGCAAATTAACTGGGGAGGGGGCATACCAACAGGGGGATTGGGCACCTCTGTCGGCTTTAAGAAGGACTGGGAGAGGCAACGGCTGTTTGTTGGCTTTGTGGGGACTGTGAGAGTCTGATGGAGAAGCCACCACCATGTTTCTCTGAAATGGGACACCAGACAATGCAACTGTAATTGGTTGCTGCAGTCAGGGACCGCCTTGCAAAAACAGCTGATTTTTGATAATAGGGTGCTCTCTGATTGCAGTGGCCAGTTTCTTTCAAGGTTGTGGCAAGCTACACTACTGCTATCATGGACAGCCTGATGCTCTATTGGTACCACACAGACCAGCTCCAAAATGGGCTACTTGCATTGGCAACAACACTGCCATGCCTCCACATCTCGCTACTGAAGCAATCTGCCGCCATATGTTTCTTGTGCATGTGTGCAAGCAAACATAAAAAAGCATATCTTTCCTTCTAACCCCTCTTTATTATCACCACCAGTGATGTCAAAAAAGAGTACAGGCCAAAGTACTGATCTCTGTGGCGCACCACTGGTCACTGCTCCAACACCAGGTGAACACCATTTCCAACTACTCACTGATGCCAACTCCCCAACAAATTCTCTACCCAGTTTAACATTTTAGTACACAATCCCAGGCTGCCAGCTTCTTTTCTATTCTGCTATGTGGAAAGGTATTGCGGGCCTTACTGAAATCCAGGTGAGCCACATCCACCACTGCACCCCTGATTAATATCCCTCATCACCCCCGCAAAGAAAACTTCAATATTACTTTGATATCAGTCCCCCCAAGTTAACCCATGCAGCCACAAATACTGTAAGTCACAGGTTTCAAAATATTCCATAATCCTTTCCATCAACAGTTTCTCCATTACTTTCTCCTCCACCAAATGCAGGTTGATGGACCTGTAGCTGCCAGCTTACCACCTGCTGCCAGCCTCCTCCCTGCTTCCACCTTTGTACAAACGAGCCCATGGTGAGGGTTTATTTTTTTTATTTATTAAAATGTTTCACCAGGAAGGCATGCTGAGCAACAAGTTGCTCATTTTCCAGTGCGACCTAGGGGGGTGGGGAACAATGGGACAGAATACAGAGAAATGTTACAGTGCTGGAATACAATTTGCTTGCTTGCATACAATGACAGCAGGAGGGATCACAGGTGGATAACATTGGCTAACAATGCAACAATTAAGTATAGTAGATATGGAGACACATATAGCAAATTGGCAACAGTTGATGACAGTTGGTAACACTGAAACACATATAATAACTTGGCAACATACGTATGTGACATATGTACAACAGTATGTGAACTGAGAAATGTAGAAACTTCTTGACTCAGAACAGGAAGATCAGGAGCTTAAAGGACACAGAGACAGTAAGTAACTAGGGAGAACAAAAAAATAAATAAATACATAAATAAAAAATAAACAGAGGAAAGAGTAAGTAGTCCAAACAACAGTTAAGGGGCCAAAACTAAGGCATGATGGGAGTGGTGCAGTGCAGTGGCTGTGGAGCCGCAGTATTCCAGGAGATGTGCTGGAGAATGCGGTGTTGTCCCATCTGCAGGCACCTTTCTAGGCTGAAGGAGGAGGTTGCTCATCTCCAGGCTGAGTTGGCCAGGATTTGGGGGACCTCCTCTCCCACCCAGGGACCACCAGGGCCACTGCTGTTGCCTCAGAGGTTGCCAAGAAAGAGGAGCGGTTGGACCACAGTGGGCTCAGAGAGGGTGAGAGTGGTGGAACAGAGGTGCATCCCTCCAGTTGTACATCTCCACAATTCATATGCCATTCTGGCAAAGTGTAGTTCCTCTATGGAGGCACCCACAGTGGAGACCAAGGAGGATACTGGGAACCTCCACAAAGAAGACCCACAGGAGGGTGGCATGGGAACCCACAAGGGAAGGAAATAACTCCTGGTGGGGGACTCCATTGTTAGGGGGTTAGAACTGGGGGAGAAAGGGGAGAGGGAGGTAAGGAGCCTGCCTGGCGCCATGGCTTGGAGGGACAGGGAGCGAATCCTCAGAATCGCTAGAGCAGCTGCATGGGGGAGGGAACTGGATGTCATTGTCCACCTAGGGACAAATGACCTGGCTGAGAAAGGGATCAGAGCAGTGCAGGAAGAGTTTGTGGAGTTAGGGAGGGGCCTTAGGCAAGTAACACGCATGGTAACCTCCTTGGAGGTGCTGCCTGTCTATGGCAAGAGTGAGGCTAGGGTGCTCCACACCATGGAATTCAATTAGTGTTTGAAAATATGGTGCAGAGCTCAGGGGATTGGCTTCATTGGGGACTGGGGGTCCACCTGGAGGGATGCAGGTCTATACTGGCGTGATGGTCTGTATCTGTCCAGGAGGGGAACCAGGAACCTAGATGATAGGTTTAAATGCTTCATTGGCAAGCATTTAAACTAGCCAATTGGGGAGGCACTGGAAAGGAGCAGGGAAATCGTAGCACCCCAAAAAATCAGGGTAGTAAGTGAGGTAAACACCAAGATAGAGATGTCAATAGGGAGAAGGGCAGGGGTAAATGGAGAAAATGACAAAGGGAATAAGGACAGGGATGGGGCAAAAAGGGGTAAGGCCATCAAGAAATCGAGGGTAATGAGGACCAGTGCCCATAGTCTGGGCAACAAGCTCCCTGAACTGGTGGCCTTAATGGAAGAGGGATGCCTGGATATCATAGCAGTCACAGAAACATGGTACACAGAGAACCATGACTGGGATGTTAACATACCAGGGCACACAACCTATAGGAGAGACAGGGAGGGGAGAAAAGGGGCAGAGTAGCTCTCTATGTAAGGGAAGGGATAAAGGCAATGGAACAAAAGAGTAAACAGGGAGGAGAGGAGGCACTGTGGGTTACCTTAGAGACTGGGTATGGCACCACAATCTGCACAGGGGTTGTATACAGATCCCCATGTCAGTGGGAGGGAATGGACAAGGATATGATAGAAGGCATCCTTAGGATGGCAGAGAAATGGGAGATACTGTTGATGGGGGACCTGAATATGACAGATGTTGACTGGAGCACCTTTGCTGCAGCCACATCCAAGAGCAGGGCCATTCTCGATGCCCTACAGGTGGCACACCTCAGACAGCTAGTTTTGGAACCTACTCGTGAGGGAGCAATCTTAGACCTCATACTCTCAAATGTGGACAGTGAGAGGATCTCGGATCTAGAAGTGGGTAGCCATCTGGGAACAAGTGACCACCAAACAGTGTGGTTCCTTTGTAAATCAACCCATTCACCACTGATTATAGCATACATTGGAAGGAAATGACAGGCAGCACAGAAGGGAGCATGCACCATACACACATACACAGGAAGCATAACCAATTGTAAACAAAGTGGAACATCAGTGTGTGTGTGTATGTGTGTGAGTGTGTGCAGGAGGCAGAACAGGTCAAGGGGGAGAGAAAATGGGCTCCAACACTGCACTGCACAACAGAATTTTAAACAGCTATGCGCGCAACAGATCAGAAGTAAGACATCTATGTGGTACTGACGTTTTTTATCTAGCACTGCTGCTTTAAGCAGGAAGCAGAGATCTGTGCCTCAGCACCAGTCAAAACACTAAGCACAGGACAACTACTTCACATTCCTGTCACATGCTACCATAGTAATTTTTCTCTCTTCTACATCATGGCAAAACGTCAGCATGGCTCCGCCCATGCTGCCGTAAAAATGGTATGAAAAAAATAACACTGGGCTTATCATTCCTACACCACCCTTTGCCTTAGGAAGATACAGAAAATCCCTTTTAATTGGATTTAACCAACTACCCCAGAACATCTGGAAAAATATACAATATAATGTGGTTTCCAGCTGGATCGGTATGGGAAACACATAGCTGATGTATAGGAAAATGGGAATAATAAATTGGCAGAGGATTCATATCATCTTAATCTTTAAAAATGGTCATGACTTCCACCGTTGGACTTTAACTATGCAGGACCCCAGTTTCTCTGTTCAGTTAAGAAAGGCCATGTCCCCAGTGTCAAATTTAATCTGCAGAATTTTGATAGGGCCTGGCACTACAGAAATCCCACCAATAGTTAACACTCTAGAATTACCTCCCTGCAAAGAGATCCCTACACTCTTATGCAGATTTAGGGTTGCACCCGAAACTTGAAATAAATAAAAAAAAAGTAGCAAAGCCTATCCACTGGCACCATTCCTTAAAAAAACACAAATATCATTGACATAAGCCAGAATTTTGAGGATTCATGAGTTCCTGGCCAGGATATGCCCTGTATCCCTGGGTTAGTAATAATATTATGTACTAAAAGATCTAAGGAAAACACATATAGCAAGGGACTAAGTGGACATCCTTGCCTTACACCAACCATAATCTCTATGTCCTTGCCTACTATCTGATTATTATATGTAGCCACATATGCATTGTTATATAATTTAGCTAACCAGTCAACAACCATTACCGGAATTCAATAATATTTGAGTGTTTCCCACAGATAAAAATATTCCACCCTATCAAAAACCTTGGCCTGATCCGAGGAAAGCCAAAATCGCTCTGCTGGGTGTTGTTGAAAATAAGCAAAGGCATCCCTAATAACACATAAATTGTGCTTAATGTTCATACCTGGTATGGAACATGACTGTACTGAGTGGATAAGAGATGGCTCCACCTTCAGTAATCTGGTATTGAGAAGTTTAGCCAGAATTTGGTAATCAGAATTGTGGAGGCAAATAAGCCTCCAGTTACCAAGAACAGTTTTATCTCCTGATTTATACAAATAAATCAATAACCCCTTAGTAAAGGAAGAGGGAATACATCCTAGGAATAACAGCTCATTAAAGATTTTTGCTAGCCAGGGAACCAGTATAGTAATAAAAAAAAGTCACATGGGAGACCATCCCAGCCCAGGGATGCACCATTCTTTTGGCTTTTTATCACCATTTCTACTTCTGTAGCTGAAATTGGGGCTTGCAAAGTTCACTTGTCTGTCTCAGAAAGAGATGGAACTACTGCTGGAAAGAATTCCAGTGGGTTGGATCTCCCCTTGAATAATTTATCAAAATTCTTTATGGTATAGTTATCCACCTAGGATAAGGCCCTCAGGGACTTCACCAACCTACCTAGATTATCTTTCAGTTTAGAGATATGAGTGAAATCTAACTTTTTCTTTCAAACCAAGTTTGGGTCCCCATTGGGTCCCTGCTATGTCCCATAAGGAAGTTCAGTGTCTAAAGCAGCTCCCCTATTGTACTGATAGGCCTTCATTTCTCACTGAATATACCGAATTTGATTAGTTACCTCAGGATAGCCTGCGTTGGAGAGGCATATCAATCTTTGCAGATTATTCCTGAGGGAAAGATATTTTAGATATGCCATGTCCCTCTTTTGCTTCCCTGCACAGGAAAACAATAATGGTGCCCCTTTTTTGTGTCCTCCCACCAGTCCGACAAAGAGTCATAAAGACATTGAATAGACTCTCTCCTAGCAAAAAATACTTGTACTTGTTGCACTATTTCTGCATCTTGCATCTTGGAGAGAGGTCATATTAAGTCTCCATCTCTGCAGAGAATGGTGAGATTTTGTTTAGGCTCCAAGGCAGAGAAATAGCAATGAATGGTTCAAAAATTCCATGGGCATAGTGTCTGTCCTGGAAATTTCCAAACTCGGAGACAGAAAGAAAAAATCTGTTCTACAATGTAAAGATCCCCAAGAAAAAGTACTCCCTCCCACAGGATGTATCTTCCTGTAGCCATCTAGTATCCCAGCAGTATTGATCATGCATTTTAAAGAAATAGTATCACAATAAATCTTTTTCCCAAGATCTTGTCTCACTGAAATGTCCAAACTCTCCACCTAAAAGTAGTTTCCTTGAAGTGGCTATAAAAGGTTTCATTAAACTAAAAAATGCCACTTTATCACACTACCCTTGTGGAGCATAAACATTTATACAATGGAATGGGAGGTTTTGATATGAAATATCCAGTATCAATGCTCTCCCATGACCGATATCAACCAATCTGAGTAGTTAAACAGCTGAGTCTGAGAACAAGATTCCCAAGCCATCAGCCCTATCCTGTCCAAAGAACCAAAACAACAGGCCCCAACACCATCCCTTTTCATAGCTTGTTGATCAGAGACTAAGGCTGCCCACATTTCTTGTAAAAATATTTTATGGAATGTTTTCCTGATGCAATAAATGATAAATAGTCAAATGCTTAGATTTGACTTTAAGATTATACACATTTAGGGTTGAAATTTTAGTCTGTTCCATGGAACAGTGAAAAAGAGAGACATTAGCAATTCAAAAATCTAAGAAGCAATATTAACCACAATACCAAAATCATGTCATCCTTCTCCCACCTCCCTTCCCTTTAGGGGTAGTCCTTTTCCATTTCTTCTTCTTCTTCTGGCCTGGAGAGGGAACAGTCTTTTGGCTGGCTGACTGCCCTGAAGCCTCTGAATCCATATCACCCCAGTCTGAGTCCCCCCAGTCCTTTCTAGACTGAAGAGCATCAAATTTGTTCACTAGAGGGATAGTCTCAGTTTGGGGCTGCTGCTTGGAGACCCTTGCACTCCTACAAGGTGATCCATCTGTGCCAAAGGGGGGCATGCTAGAACCGTCCCCTGGAGAGTCAAGCTGCTCTGGCTGAAGTATTGCAGGACCAGTTCCTGTGCCTGGAGCCAGGGAGTCTCTGGTTGAGGAGACCTTGGGAGGTGGTTCCACAGTATGTAGTGACTGGTGCTCCACTGTGGACAATTCCAGATCCACCTGTCCATCTGGGGCCAAAGGTGCTGGGGGGTTCTGGGCATCTGAGGAGCTGGGGTTAGAATGGGAGACTGTGGCCTAGGTTGTTTCTTGGAAAGGGGGGGGTTGAGGCTGAATGACTGAACTTGCTCTTTGTGCCTCGAAAAATGAACTCTGAGTGGTTGAGGGGATGTACCTTGGTTTGCTGCCACCCGTGGACTGTCCTTGAACATATGCCTTTTAGAGTCACATAAATTGCAAGTATTCCAATCCTGGCAAGCCAAACTGGCTAGGGGGAGAAGCCCCTCCAGCCTGCTGGTGTCCATCCTCCTCTCCTTCTATGGGGTCATCCTCCATCTCGGTGGAAGCTGAAAGTGTCCCCTACCCAAGAGTAGAGGAATTTCCCCAGTGTCCTGGCTAAATTCCCCCATTCACTAAAATTACCACCAACAGCTTAATCTTGTACAATTTCAGTTGGTTTCCACCTGTACTCCCCCCTCTTCCCAGGCAGCACACAACTAAATAAAATATAAAGAGACATTACATACCGTATCAACATGCAATGTAATTTACAGAGCATAGCAATATGACATGGGAACAGTAGTTGTGCACTAGTTAAAATTATCACAGTGGTGTTATATTTATTTTTTATTTTGTTTTTGTTGACCAGGTAAGTGCACTAGACAGATTCTTACCTATTTTCAGGCACGACCCAGAGGGAGGGGGATACAGATGAATGCCAACTGACCTTGAACCAGATTAAGCTGTTGGTGGTATTTTTAGTGAATGGGGGGAAATTTGGCTGGGGCACCGGGGAAAATTCCTCTACTCTTTTTTGAGAAGTGCCATGGGATCTTTAACATCCAGCTGAACTACCACAAGAACAGGGAGATGTGACCTTGGTTTAACATCTCATCCAAAAGATGGCACCTCAGGAGTGCAGCACCCCCGTCATGCTGCACTACAGCGTCAGTATTGGGATATTAACCAAAGTGCCTGGTGTGGGAATAGAACCCACAGCCTTCTGATCTCCCAGCCTTGAGGCGAGTGTACTACCTGCTGAGCCACTGACACTGCCAAATTGTAATCATTATACTGCTATTTAATATAGTAGTATATATCACATATTACCATCAGTGTTTAAACAAGTGCTGATCAGAGCTACAACAGCTGCTAATGCAGGAATGTGATACGAAATGTAGAATTAGTGAGTGACTTTTTTTCATGCATAAATTTCCATTAGACAAAATTATTTTAGAACATCACAATAATATTCAAGTCTTTAATGTATTGCAATCATAAAACATGAACCGCAATAATAAAACTAAGGAACATTTAACAAGAAATAACACTGACTACAGAAACACAAGGGGCACCGTTTGAAGTTGGAGGAAGGGGGTTTAGGAGGGATGTTAGGAAACATTTTTTCACAGAGAGGATGGTGGACAAATGGAACATGTTGCCAGAGGAGATGGTCTCAGTGAAAACAGTGGGCAGCTTTAAGAGGGCTTGGGATTGGCAAAAAGGGAAGCCATGGAACTGTGGGGAGGCAGTTATGAAGGAAAGGTTGATAGAGGAATGGGGGATGGTCAGTGGTGTAAGCCAGGGACACTGCATTACTATTGAGCAGACCCGATGGACCAATTTGGCCTTCCTCTGCTGGCTCTATCATATGTTCATATGTTCGTATTATTTAGTTATTAAGAACATACTATCAAAATTGAACATAATATTATGAAGGAAAACAATTCTCAACTACATAAGAATCCCTTATGAATTGCAATAGAATCTATAACAATACATTACTATAAAAAAATAGAATGGATTAACTAGGAAAAGAACTTGAGGGTAAGTAGTACAAGAAAAGAGTATTAGTTCTAAAGAATAGCCAGAGGCCACGGTATTCAGAATTGCACCTGGCAATGGCGCATGTGGTGGTGCAGCGCAACTGTGTTGCATTGGTGCAACTAAGGGATATATTCAAAAGAGATGAGCCATGGTGCATCTCCTCTGAATATATCAGGTAATGCATACTGCGTAAATACAATGTGCTGGTGCATGCCCCCCAGAGAGGGCTGAATACCAGGAGTGGGAACTGCGCCAGTGCAATGGAGTTCTACTGTGTGCAAATTCCTGATATTCAGCCAGCAGTTTGCAGATGGGGCCATAATACATGCTAGGAACACATGAGGCCAAACTCATGTCATTATGGCCCCATCTGCATGTGTTGTACAGGGCAGGCCAGTGAAATATGCATGGCGCCCTGCACAGCATGTGGTGCTGCCAGAGGATGTCTATTGGCACCCCCCCCCCGTAGCCCTGATTGCTGATAAATAAATGTTTAATAATTCCCTGGTATTCTAGTGGAACCCCAACCCCACCTGTAGCTCCAATCACTGAGAAATAATAGTGAATAATTCCCTGGCAGTCTAGTGGTACCTTCTTCCCTGTAGCCCTGATCACCAAGAAACAGGCATTTAATAATTCCCTAGTAGTCTAGTGGAACCTCCACCCCATCCATAGCTCCAATTGCTGAGAAATAATAGTGAATAAATCCCTGGTAGTCTAGTGGCACTCCCCTCCCTCCCCGTAGCTCCCATCGCTGACAAATACATGTTAAATAATTCCCTGGTAGTCTAGTGGCACCCCTCTCACTCCCTGTAGCTCCAATCACAGACAAATACATGTTTAATAATTCCCTGGTAGTCTAGTGGCACCCCCTCCCTCCCCATAGCTCTGATCACTGACATATACATATTTCATAATTCCCTGGTAGTCTAGTTGAACCCCACCCCCCCCTTTTGGGACACTGAGTACCCATAAATCTCAAGTAAATACATCCCTGGTGGTCCAGTGGCATGCCCACCCATACAGGAGCCCCTGGCCACCCGCCACCCCAATCATCAGCTGGCAGCAGCAAACCCACCCACATACCTCCGCAGCTGCCCACTGAATGACAGCTTGCAGTACATACTGTAATAGTCATTCACAAATAAGTGAATGAATGAATGGAGCTACAGGTGAGGAGGGGGTACCACTAGACTACCAGGGAATTATTAAACTTGCAGTTCTTGACAATTGGAGCTACAGGCAGGTTGGGGGGAAACACTGCACAGTGAGGGACATTATTGGGTGCTTGTGCACAGTGTTGGGGGATTGCCACCCATGGCTGGTGGCTGCTGTGATGCACCTTGCATTATGGCAGCTTGCCTATGGGTGGCTACCATTTGAGCCTTCTTTTTCAGGCTCACCTTTGTGCCCTGGTATGCAGCACATCTCAGGGTCATGCCAGCATATGTGGCGCACATTCTGTGCTGAACATCGGGATGTGCCACATATGCCTGGGAGCACCCCCTGGAGATATGCTGCATACATTATCTTTGCACCCGGGGCATCAGAGATTGCACTGTGCACTTCCCTTGAATATTGCCATGGCTTTTTCTGTGTTGCACTGGCACAACTCAGTTGCGCCAGGCACAACTCCTTTGAATATCTAGCCCAGGAAGTACAACAAAGAGGGAAGGACACCAATGAGTAGAGAGAGTACAGCAAGTTAACAGAGTGCTCCATTTGTTATTAAACTTGCTCTCTCTATCATTAAATCAGTGTGCTATTTTTTCTAGCTTTAGTGCTTCCATAATTTCAATTTTCCATTCCACAAATGAGGGTGAAGTATTGTCTAGCCACTTTCTGAGAATCAGATGTTTTGCAGAAATAGAAATTAAGGCTAAAGCAGCTTTATCAGCCCAACAATATAATTAGTAGTTGGGAAGTGACCTATTATGCATAACAAGAAGTTAAAGTTGGAGAAAACATTGCATAACTTTCCTATAAAGTTATTTATATGGCAGCAAAAACTTTTCATAACAGGGTAATTCCAGAATTGGTGTTTTAAATCTACCTTAGAACTATTACCATTAACACAATTATCAGCTTGTTGCAGTCCCATTTTTGTTTTCCTGTTGTTGGGAGTGTAAAATAAATTATTCAAAAGTTTATAGTGCAATAATCTATCATTTTCCAAGGAACAGATTTTAGATGGGAAAGAAAATGTTTTTCCCAGTTTCAGTTCATTGACAGGCCATTAGTGGCAGTGTTCCAGTAGTTGACAGATTCAATTGTATGCACCCTAACAATGTTGATGAAAAATGAGTAAATCACAGAGATGGTGGGTTTGGTTTTGCACAGGTAAACAGAATGTTTCCAGTACAGTATTCTCATCAGTGTTTAGCGGAGAATCATTTTTGTTGAAAAACCTCTTTAGTACATTTAACAGATTTGTTAAAAGTTCAGTGTCCACCTCACCAAAACTAAGCTGCTCTTTCAAATGGTCACTTTCAAGACAGATCCCTTCCTTCCTTAAATCTTGAATTTTTCTAATCCCCAACATATCCATGGTTTGGCTATGATGTTTTTTTTTTCTGACTGTAATATTTGGATTTACTCAGAGCATTTGTTGAGGTGATTTATTCAGATTTAAGCCCAATAATATTGCCATCAGCTTGATATTTCTAATGGAGTCTGAGATAATTTGTTTTTAATAGAGCATTTGTTAAGTTTAGGGCTTGTAAATAACTGGAAATCAATGTTAATATTGTTGTTTTCAACTATGTCCATTTCACTACTGAGCCACTTGGGAATGCAAACATCTGTGTATTTGTATTTTAACCATCTGCAATATTGCATAGCCCTACAAGCCAAGTAGTGTAAATGAAAGTCAAGGAGCTCAGTTCTCAAATGATTTAGAATGCTGGAACCCCCAGGCGCACTGAACTCATGGCTCATGGGGCTTGGTGCATTGCCTGGCCAGCAACTGGGATTCTTGATCCAACGCACCACTTGCACAAGTTAGACCAGCTTTTTCTGGCCCAACTTTGCTGACCTTTTTACAGTGTTTACACCAAATATTTGGCAACTGTAAAAAAAGGGTAAAGTGTCACAAATGCATGTGACCTTTTAGAAACAGGCACAAGGCGTGCCAATATGTCTGGTGCAGCACAGGGCTTGACACATGGGGTTATGTATGCCCTGCGTCAACCTTTGAGAATGAAGCCCATGAAGTTTTAAACTTCCTTTTTCTTTAACCATGGTTAATTGGTAATAGGCGTGTCTAGGTCTTTTATGATTCCATACAAATCTATTTATGTTATTCTGAATAGTTAGGAACCATTGTTTAGGGATGCAATTTGTCATAAGCATAAGGTAATACAGAATTTTAAGTAACAGGGTCATCTTCACATAGTCTATTCTGCCCCAAAGATTCAAAGGTAGTCTAATCCAGTAATCCAAGTCTGCCTCAATGACCTGTTTAAGATAGGGAAGGTTTTGTTTCACAACATTTTGATAAGATTTTACCACTTTATTCCCAAATACTGGATTTCCCCTTCAGCCTGTTCAAAACCCATCTTGCTCAGATCTTCTAAAAGGTGACTCAGAAATATGGAGATGTGATACCCAAATCTGTGGCACTGATAAGAAAAAATAAACAGGTTTATTGTCTACCCAGAGCAAGAATGTATGATGTGCAAACTATGTTAACAGGATTAATAAGAAATACACGTGACAATACTATGTTGCTACTGCATATTGGCACAAATAATGTTGGAAGGGACAATGAAAAATATATTATAGATGACATTCTTGAAATAGGTACCCAAATCCAAACAAAAGTAGGAAAGGTCATAACATCTGGAATACTACCAGTGCTAAATAAACATTCTGAAAAATATAATACCATACAGAGGATAAATACAGGTTTAGAAAACAGGTGTTTGAAACAAAGACTGACATTTATAAACACATGGAGATGTTTTCTTAGGAAAAGCAATCTGTATGCGAATGATGGTCTACATTTGTGCAAAGCAGGAATTAATGTGTTGAATAGACATTTTAGTAATACAATACCAAAACCTTTTAAACTAAGTGGTGGTGATGATGGTGATGATGATGGTGGTGGGGATGGTAGGGGTATGATATGATTACATCTGAAATAAAAGTACTACTGATTAATACCAGAAATCTAGTCAACAAGACATCTGCTTTTTCAGATGTTAATGTTATTTAACTTATTTTACTGCTTACTTAAGTTTTGACTGTACTCTAAGTATTCTGATTAATATTATTTATTATTAGTCCTAAATATTCCTCAAAATGCACAACACTTTAATCTTTGGAATTGCGCTTATAAATAAAGATTGATTGATTGAAAATTGAGGAACTGGAAATATTATTACAAAAATAAAATATTGATATATGAGCATTGACTGAGACCTGGTGGAATGATGGTTGGATTCCTAGGATAGATGGGTACAAGGTGTTCTACAAGAATAGGAAAAAAAATAGGAGGTTGTGAGGCCCTTTATATTAATAACGCATATGAAACTTGTTTATGTGAGGACATGATGAATAAAAATGAAAAGGTGGAACACATCTGGGTGAACTTGATTTTAAGAAAACAAAATAAATTTTTCCTCGGTGTGTGTAATAGAGCAACAAATGTAAATAGGGAGGAAAACAAAAAAAATTATAGAATCTTTTGGGAGAATTACACCCGGAAGTAAAACTTATTTTAAGAGATTTTAATTCCCCAAATATAAATTGGATAACTAATACTGGCTCTTCTCTAACAGATAAATAATTCCCTGACATGATGGTGCTGCTAAACATGAGGCAGATGGAGCAATCAAATACAAGGGAGGACAATTTATTGGATGTAGTGTTTAGTAACACTCCTGATGATATACAAAACTGCATTGTGACGGAGCCATTATCAAACATTGACCACAATATGGTGCAATTTTCAATAAAGGGCATTTGCAAGGGTTCAAAGTGTATTTCTAAAACAAAAGCCAATTATACAGATATTAGGGGACTTTTTGGTGGATGGGATTGGAAAACTGAATATAAAGAACTTGACATAGAACAAAAATGGGAAAAGCTACATAGTAAGCTACAGTATTGTATGCAACATTATTTACCTGAAAAGACTAAATATAGGGGTGGAAAAAAATTCCCGGTCTGGTACAACAGGACAATAGGAGCAATGATATGAGTGAAGAAATAAGTATACAAAAAGTTTAAAAGTTGCCCCTCTTCCAATACTTGGAGTAATTTCAAGATAAGGAGCAATCAATGCAAATCCTATATTAAGAAATATAAAAGGGAATATGAATTAAAACTTGCTAACAACACGGAGGATAACAGGAAGGCATTTTTGGATATTTAAATAGAAATAAAAACAGCCAGCCAGGAATTGGTCCAATTAAGGTTGGTAGCAAAGTAATTTCTGATAGGATAACTATGCCTAATGTATTTAATAAATACTTTGTTAGTATTTTTGGACAAAAGAATAGCGCAATACCGAGCATTCCCATTACTGAAGTCAAGAAAATTACTATTAACAAAAATGAAGTAAAAGAAAAATTAATAAATTTAAACCAAAACAAGTCACAGGGACCAGATGATCTACATCCCAGAATCCTGAAGGAACTGCCTAATGAACTGACAGGGCCTTTAGCTGATAGTTTTCCAATTCCCTCACTGAGGATAGGGTTCTTCCAACTTGGAGATTAGCTAATGTGATACCAATTCATAAAAAGGGCTCCAAGCAGGATAACAGAAACTTTAGACCACTAAGTCTTACATCAATTATTGGTAAGATTATGGAGGAATTTGCTAGGGATAAAACTGAAAAACATGTCTCAGAAGAGGAGGTCAACATAAGACAACATGCGCTTACAACCAATAGATCATGCATGACTAAAGTATTTGCTTTTTTTGAGCCCGTCAGTAAAGCACTGGATGAAGGATTGCCCACTGATGTGTCATTTATGGACTTTTCAAAGGCATTCAATATAGTACCTCATAATAAATGAATCCAGAAATTGATCGAATTAAACTTTAGGTCCAATATTATCAGCTGGGTGAGCTCATGATTGGAGAACAGGAAACAGAGAGTGTCAGCAATGGGTCACACATCTGAATGGGAAAAGGTGACAAGTGAAGTGCTGCAGGGCACCATGTTTGGACCTACATTGTTTAAAGTTTATATAAGTTCAATGCATCCTAAATATAGTGCATGGATTAGTAAGTTCACAGATGATGCAAAATTGGAAGTGGTTATAAATAACAAAACAGCAGTCACTGAATTTCAGGAAGAAATATGGAATTTGGAAAAATGGGCAAGGGACAATGAACTAATGTTCAATTTAGATAAGTGTAAGGTGCTACATTTAGGAAAAAATAATGTGATGGCTATATATGTGTTGGAAGGTACAGTAAAATACAACAAGAAACATACTCTGAAAAAGATCTGGTAGTAATTATAAATGGCAGACTAACAGCAGAAGATCAACGCAGAGAGGCAGCAAGAAATGGCATGAAAATGCTGGGATGTATTGATAGAAATATCAGGAGTTGGGAAAAACAGGTGATTATTCCATTGTACAGGACATTGGTTAGACCAGGTCTGGAGCATTGTGTGCAGTTCTGGTCTCCCTATACAAAGGGCAGTAGAACAATCCTTAAAATTGTTCAAAGGAAAGTGACTAGGTATATAAAGGACATGTCCTCAAAATCATATGACACTAGATTGAGGGACTTGGATATGTAGTCCTTGGAGTACAGAAGGTGTTGTGGCGATATATGCCTTGTGTGCAAAGCCATGCAGAATAATGATATATGTGAATGTGTGGGATTTTAACATAAAGTTGTTGAAAGACCAAACAGATTTCATGGATACCAACTAAAAGGTGAACTATATAGGTCAAACAAATGTGGCAAATGGTTTAATTAAAGAGTGGTAAATATATGGAATACATTGCCAGCTGGAGTAGTGGAATGTATATCCTTGAACTCCTTTAAGACTGCCCTAGACAGATTTATGGGGGAAATCAGGACATTGTTTTAAAGTGTGATTCAAGTCAAGTCATTAAGGCCCAAGGCTATTGACTCATATTATTCTATATTCCTATGTTCCTAAAAGCATTTAAAGACAATGGCCCAGATATTCAAAAGGGTTGCACCATGCGCAATAGGGATGTGCCAACGCAAGTCCAAAAATGAGCCATTCTGCGATATTCAGCGGGAGGCAGATGCGCCCCCCCAAATCACACTGCACAAGAGCGCAATGATAATGAATGCATGCGCAACTGAAGGGGGAGGAACCATGCATAAATGGTGCAGTGCGATATTCAACAACATGTGCCATGTGCAATAGGGGAGCAAGCGGAAGTTGGGCAATAGCGGAAATGAGCCAAAATAAAAAGGAACATGAGAGAAAGGTGCAAGAACACTGCAGGGAAGACACATGTTGCTGAACCATAGGCAGCCACACAGGCAACACACACTGAGAGCAGGACAGGACAGGACAGAGGCAGATAACCTGGAACCCTCAGGAACAGGAAAGGTGTGGGGAGACACTGCCACAGTGCAGTCCAAAAGGAGGAAGTGCCACACAGCACTGAGGCCACTACAGGAAGGTGTTCCCAGTGCAGGGGAAGTAGCAGCAAGGACAGCGGGGGGAACAGAGAAACAGCTGCCGGGGGGGAAAACAAGCCAGGGACATGGCCAATGCCACCATCCAGATGGAGGCAGTTATGGGGGGGTGAGAAGGTAGGCAGCAGGGGGAACGGCCGTGGAAGGGCCCATTGGCAGTATGCCCCCAACAGGCAGTACTGAGCCCACACCAGCTTCGAACTGTACACTGATACTGAGATCATGGGCTACTACCACCTGAACTGGGCAATTCTGAGGTGGCTCTGTGAGCTGTGCAGTGATGTGATGCAGGTATCCACACGACGGAGCCATGCTCTGTCAGTGGAGACCAAAGTGACAGCTTGCATGTGCCTGCTCACCACGGGTACCTTAGAGAGACCAACAGGGGACACGACAGGCATAACCCAGTTGGCCGCCTCACGCCACCTCACCCAATTCCTCAGTGCACTGTTGCCACATGCTGCGGAGTACATCCATTTCCCCAGCACACCGGCAGAGCACACAGCAAACATACAGGAGTTCCACAGGGTAGCACTTATGCCTGGCATGCTCAGGGCAATAGACTGCACCCATGTGGCCATCCGCACACCAACTGGCCCTGAAGGGGCCGCATACATGAATCAGAAGGGGTATGCAAGCATCAACTGCCAGGTGGTGTGAGATGCCAGGGGGCGCATAATCAATGTCTGTGCCACGCACCCTGGGGGAGCACATGATGCCTTCATCGGGCACCAGTCAGCACTGTGCCACAGGTTCAAGAGTGGGGTCTTCCCCACTGGCCACCTAGTGGGTGAGTATGCAAAGCACGCAGAAAGACATGGAGCTTGGGAGGGGCATAGTCAGAGGTGACATGGGTATTGGCCTAGATGGCCCAAGGCAGGGCGATGCTGATCACCAAACTAATTTCCACCATCTACACACAGGTGACAGTGGATACCCATTCCATCCCTGGCTGCTCACACCATACTGGCAGCCTGCGAACCCATTGCAGCAACGCTACAATGAGACATATGCCACCACATGCAAAGTCATCGAGTGGGTGTTCTGGATGCTGAAGGCACATTTCTGTTGCCTGGACATGTCTGGCAGTGCCCTACAGTACAGCCCCTCAAAGGCCTGCTGGCTATTCCTGGCCTGTTGCTTCCTGCACAACATGCCCAATGACTGTGGGATAGCCATACAGGTTGAAGAGGGGAACAGCGATGGGGACGATGAGGACGCTGGTGAAGACGGCGATGGGCAGCCCCCCCCGGTCGAAGGGACCCCCGACTGATCCAGATGGCACAGCTGCACCAGGATACCATCACAAAGAAGCACTTCAACCAACCCAGGTAAGTCATGGGGCCATGTGCAACCACCAGTGGCAAAGGCACAACCCACAAACACTCATGGACAAACACCAGGGGTGTATGTCGTTAAGGGAATTGGCCAAGCATGGAACTGCACACACCATCAGGGATAGGCAAGGTCTAACATGGCACACAGTCACACACACACACACACACACACACACACCTCACAAGACATGCACAAAGGGTAGGAGGCACACATACCCCGACCGCCACCCCTAGCCACACACAGGTCCACAGACCACCACACCCAGTGCCTGTCATTGTGCATGTGTCAGACGCTGGACAACATTGTACAGTGGTGGACAGAGCAACACAGGCATCATCATGCACATGCCACAGTGGACAGCAACCGGGAGGGTGTACAGATGGAACGTGTGCATGCGTGCAGGGCCGGGTACCCAACCCGTGCATTGCATGCTGAACAATGCACACAGGGGAGCATCAGACAGTAGCTGTGCTGGGAGACAGGTCAGTCACGTGCCACAGTGCCACGGCTGCCACGGATGAATGGGCGGCCCCGCCGAGACCCGCCAGCAGTGACAGGATGACCACTTGCCTCATGGGGTGGCACTGCCAGTCCCCCAGGGGTTCCACTGTGTGAACGCGACCATGCTCGCTCAGGGGTCTGCAGCACACTGAATATGCCTGTGCCAGGCATGCTTGGGATGCCCACAGCTGAACCCGGTGTCGACAAGGAGGGTGTCGCACGATGCTGGGAATGGGGGGTGGACATTGCACTGCGCGGTGTCTGCGATGCATGGGCAAAAAGCTGTGTGCCCATTGTGGCCATGACAGCTGCGATTGCCTGTGCCTGCCTGTCAATGGCAGCAGTCACATCCTCCCGCATCTGGTCCATCCCTGCCAGGAGCAGAGCGGTGTCTCTGCTGCACCGCTCTTCTGCCTGGTGCAGAGCCGCACCGGAGTGCATCCACCACCGTCACAAGCTGCACCTGCTGATCGACTGATGCTTGGCGTATGCAGGTGTGCTCATCTAAGAGGTCATCTGCCTGATTGGCATGCTGTCCCTCATGGTGTTCACGGCCCTGATGGTCAGCACCCCTTGAGGGTGGGTGCTGCACACCAGGGGCCAGGCCTGGGCATGTCCACAGGTGGTGCACTGATGCCGCACCCTGACACTGTACCCTCATGGCCATTGGCTGACTGCTGACATTTACCCTCTGGCTGCCGCTATCCAGGGCTCAACGGTGCCACCGCAGTGGCTGCAACAGCCCCACTGTTCTGGACACACACCAGTGCTGCCCCACTGGTGCAGACAGGCACAGGCTGGGACTATGATGTCATTCAGGCCTCCACAATGGCACCACCCACAGCCATGCCCATGATGTCACCTGCTGTGTGGCCATCCTGTGGCCCACACGTATCACTACCCATGAATTTAGCTCCATCATCATAAGTGATGGATCTGGCACCAGCCCGAGTCTCAGCATGCTGGCATCCATGGACTCTGGCACGCTGGGACATGGGCAGGGCCTCCTCCGCACCTGCTCCACCAACATCAGTCCAGATGTCCAGGAGGGCCCACTGTCACCCTGACCCTCGTATGCCTGTGGAGGTGAACAGGCCCCTCCTCTATCTCCATGCTACCACCCTCAGTGGACAAGCCCACCACCGCTGACCCATGTAGATGCTCAGGAGCTGTAAGGGAAAAACAGTAGAATTAATGTATCTGCCCTACCCTGTCCCCCCCCATTGATAGACCAGGACCTACCATGCAGTGACGGGCTACCACCCATCTGGAATTCACCACCCGGAACACCCTCGATGGCACAACGCTGCATGCTGCCAGCAACCAGCAACCCGCTCTTCTTGTGGGGTCAGGCATTGCACGTCCGGCTGTCTCCCACCGGTCGCAGACTGTGCTGCCCTGATGGCAGCCACCTTCTCTTTAATCCTCCACCTGTCCGTGCTCATCTTCTTTTTGCACTCCTGCACAGACCACTGGTGGCTGCCATGCAGGTTGACGGCACACGCCACCTCTTCCCATGCAGCAGCATGGGCCTGTGGTGTTCCCAGGTATCCACTGAGCAGTGGCTCCTGGTCGAGGTAGGCCTCAAGCAGGGCATCTGTTTCTGCCTTGGTGAAGTTAGGCCTCCTCTTACACCCACGTCTCTGTTCCTCTTCCTCCACCTCATGATCGGTCATTATTCATCCTGTGAGAATGACAGGTGTTACCTGTGACTGTGCAGTCCCATGCATGTCCCGCACACCACAGTCCACACTCCCAACCAGCATGCAACTCACCACAATAGACTACAGTAACCGACTATGGCCAGTGCAGCCCAATGTCACATTTTTATAGCGCAACGCATGCAAATGAGGTGAGGCACATTTTTAAGTGGATGCAAATGCAGCGTCTGTGCCATTGAATGGCTGATTAGCTGATTTGCATATACCAGCTGAATATTGCACTGTTGCACTTTGCGCAATTGTGTTGAACGTGCTCAGCCAAGGGTGCAGTTCTGTGACATGTGCAGTACACACCAAACTGCACATGCTCGGGGTGATGACCCAGATGCCTGCCATGCTGCTGACGTGCTGTGCGTGGGAGGCAATGCAGGGCATGGCCACCGCTGTGCCAGTGGTGCTACTGCGCTGTTCACATATATGGCACTGTGGCACTGGGGCACTGTAGGTGCACTGGGGCCACAGCACTGTAGGCCACTACAGGAGGTGGCACACAGGCACCCAATTGTGCTACATGCATTGGGTTCCAATCGCACTGTTGCTGTCCATGCACGAGAGACCCTTGACCCTGTGCCTGACCTTTGCTCCCTAGGTGGCATGCGTCCGGCATGGGTGCACCACTATCACGCTGTTCAGTGACAGTGCGATAGGGAATGGCAGCACTGTACCATGCAGCATCTGCACATGGTGGACCGTGCTGCTGAGTGCCATTTTGACTCCAACTATCTGTTGAGATGGCACGGAGAAGGGCTGCTATGTGGAGCCAGGTTGAATTGGCCAATTTGGTGGCCATTGTAGAGCCCCATGCTGGGGCACTATATGGTGATGCACCCCTGGACAGGGCCAGGAGTGCAGTTTGGGAGGAGTTGGTGGATGCGCTGGAGGATGCCACGGGAATCAGGTGCACGGCCAAGCAGTGTCACCACAGGTATGGGGACCTCTGGTGCAGGGACCCAGACATGCTTGCTCACCTGCAGGGACAAGCCAGGAGGGGCACGGTGCCATAGCCAGGTTGGTGCCCCATCCATACACTGTTAACGTCCATACAGGTATCACGGTTGCATGTGTCTGGCACATGGGGGGGCCATCCAGTATTGTCTGTGGTGGTGGTATCGGGTTGGGGGGTGGATGGGTACGGCTGTGTGGGATTGCACACACATGGGGGCTGGGGGACTTTGCTACTGGATTCTACTGATGTTCCTCTCTCCATGTTTGCACCTTAGGCCCACAGGAGTGCAGGCTGGCGAGAGAGAGGAGGCACCACCAGGAGGACCAGCTGGCCAGGAGGGATGAAGGTCTGCAGAGGGACAGGGACCAGTCTGATGATGGTGAGTGCCATACTTCTATGATTACTATTGCATGCTGTGTAACAGGGCTGGCAGTGGGGCATGGCCACCATCCATTGACACCACTGCCATGCACGCAACTTGTTACAGTCAGCACTTTCCAGTGGCACTGCATGTCTGGGAGTGCATCAATAGTGGTCCATGTGTGCACTGGGTACATGACTGTGCCACTGCCTTCACACCACATAGCCAAGTCACTGTACGGCCACGGTGGTGCTGTGTGGGACAAGGGCAGTGGGTGTGTGCAGTGGTCCACATGGCTGTGGGTGCCTGAGTATGCAGGTCTTGTGGGCACTGCAAATGTGGGTGGTTGCACACCATCACAGGGGCGTGGCACATGGCTGTATTCCATGCACAATGAGTGGGCTGCAGGGGGCTGGACAGTCACACGTATTGACTCTGCTCCCTTGTGCTAGGTGGACATCACTGGATGGCCTTGCAAAGAGGAATGCAGGAGTTGCTGCAACTGGTGAGGGCGTCCCTTGTGATACTTGAATGGATGGAGTGGGATGGGGTCTAAAGAAGAACCCATAGGCACTACAGGAGTGGTGAGTGAGGCAGGCAATAGGTCCTCCATGCCACCTGACTCGACTAACCCCTCTGGACCCACCCTCACACCCCTTCTTCCCTCTCCCATTTGTTCACCCCTGCCCCATGCATGCCCCCACCTGGTTTGTGGCCCTTCCCCCACTTGTAAATACTTGTAAATAGTTTTTTGTTACCTCATTTCAATACATACATTTTGTTATGACAGCTGTGGTGGTCTCTGATTTGCAGCTTGCTACAGGTGCATGGCTGTAGTGGTGTGCATGGCATCAGGGGTGGTGCAGGCATGGGTGTGTGTGTGTGTGTCCAACAGGGAACCACCTATGGTGTGGGCGGGGGACTTGGTCACTGTCTGTGGTTTGTGTGTTGTTCTCTGTGCACTGGATGCCTGCGTGCAGTGGTCCATGGTGCATGCACTGTGTGCATGGCACCCTTCATGGTGCCTGCACAGGGTGGCTGGCACACCTGTGCCATGTAGGGGTGCTGGACATGTGTACATGGCTGCTGTGGCCATATGCCAGTGGCTTGGTTGACCCGCTACTGTGTCCCTGTGTTGGTGTGCCCTTGGGTATGGGTGGGTGTTTGTCCATGCACTGTGTTGCATCCTGTGTGGTGCATGCTTCCATGCAACATTGTGTGTGTCTGTGTTGGCTGTTGTGGCCAGTGCTGGGATGGGATGTATCCTTGGGAGGGTGTGCAGGGTGCTGTACCACTGGTGGTGGGGTCCGGGGCATGCCCTGTTGCATGTGGGGTACCTTGTGTGCCGATGCATGGTCGGTCTCTCAGCTGTACCTCCAGGGGGGATGTGCAGGGTGGCACTGTGTATGCTGTTGTTGCATCGCTGTCTGCTGCCACCAGCTGCAGGGTGCACATGGTGGGGCTGCCTTGCATGGCTCCATGGTGCACAGGGTTGCATTGTCACAGTGGGGGTGGTGGCATGCATGGGGTGTCCTGCACTGTTGGGAGCTACTCCTGGGAAGGGTGTATGGGGATTGTGGTGCAGGGTGTGCTCTGCATTGTTGGGATGGTGTGGCATGGGGTGGTCAGCCCTCCTTGTGTGCCAGTCACAGCTTGCCAGGGGGTGTACTGGAACACCATGCCCCGGCTGTGGGTTGGTTGCTGGTATCCATGGGCCGGTGGTTATTCCAGCTCTCCCCCAGTTGTGCAGTTTATGGGGTGTGGGGGGTGATGTTTGTTCTGCTGTGTGCTCCTCTGCCCATCTGTGGCATGGGTGGTGGGCCCCTGCATCCTGTCCCTGCGCATCTCTGGTTGTGCTGTTGCATTGCTGTCCTGCTCCACGGGGCATCCCTGGTTGTGCTATGATGCATCTGGACTGTTCCACTGAGCATCCCTTGTTGCGCTATGGTGCATCTGAAATGCACAACTGCACATCCCTGGTTGCGCTATGGCACAGGTGGCAACAATATTCAGTCGTGTGCTGCAGGCACATCTTGGCCTGTGCAGTTTTTGAATATCATGCTTCTTGCGCATGGGCGCAGTGGACTTGTGCTTGCTCCTGCTGTTGTGCACTTTCTGGGCGCAGTTTGAATATCCAGGCCAGTATTTGCAATTTGTCTGTATTTAACTTAAAGCCCAAAAGGCTACCAAAGTCATGTAAATTATCCATAATTCTATGAACATAGTTTAGAGGGTATGAAACAGGGAGCAGGATATCATCTGCATAAGCAAAAGTGATATATTTCTTTCCATTAATATCTATCCTTTTTACTAGGGTGTCATGTTTAAGTTTAAGTTTAAGAAGTAAAGGCTCTAATGAGAGAATAAATAAACTCTGGGATAACGGACACCCCTGTTTAGTGCCTTTACTGATTTTAAAATGTGTTGAAATCTACTTATCATTGGTTAAAACAGCACATTTGGTAGATGTGCAATGTAATCATACCCATCTGACAAAAGTGTCAGGGAAATTAAAAACTTTTAAGACTTTTAAGAAATATTGCAATTCACTCTGTTAAATGTTTTTTCCACTTCTACAGAAATGAGTGCTGTAGATTTATTTTTTCTTTTCTGATAATTTGAGTGTAAAGGATCTTTTGCACATTATCTGTGGTGCACCTACCTTTCAGAAAACCAGTCTGATGATGTCCTATTAACTGCTGTATCACCTTATCTATTCTATCAGAGATAATTTGATCTGAAATCTTGGTATCCAAATTAATCAAGGATAGTGGTCTATACATCACACAAAGTTCTGGGTCTTTACCTTTTTTATGGAGAACAGTTATTAAACCTTCATCCCTGGGGTGTGAGAGATTTTTGTGGTCCCAGGCTTCTAAGAAACCCCAATGAAGTATAGGAGCAATTTGTTTGGTAAATTTCTGATATAAATTAACTGGGAAGCTGTCAGGTCCCATGGATTTATTTTTACAAAGAGATTTAATAACCTCCACTACTTCCTCTATACTGATTTATGTACTAAGTGCAACATGGGAATTTTCATTCACCTTAGGTAGGGGAATCCTATAAAAAAATCTTGAACCTGTTTCCAGTAAATCTGGGTTCTGTTTTTTGTACAAGTCTACATAGAAGTCTCAAAAAACCTTTTCAATGTTTTCAATGTTATTTGAATCTGTTGGTAAGTTCCCTGTATTGGTAGCTTTAATTCCCACTGTATTTACAGGACTATTGGAGTTTTTCAGCTGACTCACCAGTAATAGGTGAGCTTTTGGGCCAGTTTCTAAAGACCTTATTTTTGGATTTCCTTTTACTAAATATTGCATCTTCTTTACGTAGGTCATCATATTCATTTTTGGCTGAAGACCACTGTCTCCATTTATTTTGTCAATTGTCTGTTGCTAGTTCTTATTCTATCTTTTTAAGTACATTAATTTTTTCAGTCTTGCCATGTTTCTCTTTTTTCTTTTTCAAAGCAATACTAATAAATATTCCTCTGAGGACATATTTTAGAGTCTCCCAAGTAGTCCAATGATGTATCCCTTGGATTGGTAATAAGAATGAAATCAGCTGTTTCTTTTGAAAATATTTCATTAACAGATGACTCCTCTAGTAAAAACATGTTTAAGCACCACCCTGCCAGGGCCTGAGTTCCCATAAAAGTTTGATATGATGATTGAAACAAGGGCATGGTCTGAGATAAAAAGTGGATGATCTGTTGTATTTAATCATGAGGACACAGAATGAAAGTGTGGTCAATTCATGATCTGGTTCTATGTACCGGTGACCATTGCATTTGTATTCAAAACTCTTCAAGAATCTACTAAGTCAAGGGTCTCAATTAAGAGTTGTTAGTCTCTATTAGCTTTTATTGCTTTATGTCTGGTGGAGGATTTGTCTAGAATAGGGTTCAACATGCAGCTGGTGTCACCTCCAACAACTTTATTAGAATTCAGAAATGTATTCGAGTAGTCTAATATTCTGAAAAATGTTTGGTGAGCACACTTATTAGTTCCATAAATATTAACTACAGTGATCCTATGTGGGTTGAGACTGCCATTAACAATCAAATAATGCCCTCCCTGTCTGCTATAGTCTCATCAATGCAAAATTGTACATTTTAATTTAGTAGAATCATAAAACTGGCTTTCTTTTTACTGCAACCCTCCAGCATCATGTGGCCTACCCACTCCCTTCTCATACAGTCTGCCTCCCGTTGTTTAAGATGGGTCTGTTGAAGAAATGTAATATTTGTATCTAGTTTTTTGAGATGTCTTATAATTTTGTAATGCTCCATCTTCTCATTGAGACCATGTATATTCCAGGATATTATTTTAATGTTGGGATTCATGGAAAAATGTTATACAGAAGGTGGCAGGTCCAATTTTGGAAGCACATTCAAATATCTGAGATAGTATTGATTTTCAAAGCACCTCAATACAACTATTTTGGAGAATAAGTTTTCTGTAGAAGAGTGAAAAAAATGAAGTAAAATTAAGAAAATACAAAAAGAGAAGTAAGAGAAAGATTTTACCTAAAAAAAAAACTAAGTCCATGCCTAATGCTACACAAAAAAATACCATCGAAAACAAAAGAAAAATACAGAAATAACAAATACTTAACCTGCATCCCATATAGCTAATACAGTGTGTTGCTGTAAAAAGAGGGAAGCTCAAACAAACCCCTAGCCAAAACCCAAATACAAGTCAAAGAGATTGCCCACTAGTAACCCGGCCCCCCCCCATTTTAAATCAGTCACGAGATATCAACTAATGAAAATGTAATTATACAGACTATGAGAAGAAGAATAATGAAATGCTATGGCAACACAAATATCCATGAAATTAAACTGAAATGTGTAACATCAGAGACAAAACAGTTGCTGTTACATTGCATTGTTTGATATGAACAGGAAGTCATGTATGAAAAAGCAACAGAGTGTAAGGTGATTCAATAAGATTAAGTTCAACAGTCTTGTTATTTCACTATTCCCCTACCAGTCAAAAGGAAGAAGAATCAAAACAAGTAAGAGCCAAATATCTGTTTTAAAAACATGTCAACCAAAGCGCTTCTCCACTGTGTCCTGTTCCTGGCAGCACCCCGCCATCTCATAGGGTATGTCTTGGTTGCAGAGAAGCAAAACGAAATGTCAACTCTGGGAAAGAAAATACACTGATGAGTGTTTACATATAGTAGTAAAACTTAAATAAAGTAAAACTGGAGCTCCAAAACACATGGAATAGAAGAAAATAACTGTGGAGGAAACAGAAAACTTGAAAATATCTGTTAACAACAGAACTGCACCACTGTCCTAGGACTTGCCCATGTGCAGTAATGTGAATCCCAGCACTTTTGGACACAAAGCTCTGCATTTTCAGAAGTACATGAGAGTGCATTGCAATTCACAGCCCAGCCATAGGGGAGTCAAACCCACTCGCATCAGAAGGTGTAAAGTTAGACACTAATTATAAGGCCAATTGTAATTTAATAAACAGTTAGAGAGGGACACAGAACAGCTTCTTACTTACAGTACACTATTGTCACTGGAGCCAAAGTCATGCATTACAGAAATCAAAATTCATAAACAGTGCAGGCAAGTCTTTTCACAGTCCTTCTTTTGCTGACTGATATCTGGGGTATGATTTGATACCTTCTGAAGTCCAGACTTATAGCAGGGTGGGATGTAATAGGCTCTATTTAAGACCAGCAGCTTTGAGTTTCCTTTTAATAGGGTAAAAGGTACGGGTGTGCAAATACCTTAATTCAAATATTCAGATGAATATTCATATTGGAGTGCCAGATATTTGTTATTCGATCTCCACCACAGATAATTTTTTTTTTTTAAAGACATTATAACACTATTAAATTCCACCACTTCCTTCCCTTTTGAAGTACACTAGGCAGTTCTGCCATGAACACTCCCCAACAGCCTTTCAGGGGCCCAAAAAGGCAACAAACTACTGCACTGGCCAGTGGTCAAGTAACACACGGTCATCATAGATTGAGCAAAGGCTGCAGATGAGGTGAAGTCTTGTGTCTTGCCTAGGGCTACTAAAATGGCATTGGCATAAGTGCATTGTATGTCTACCCTGGAAGAGAGGAGAGTGAGATGTGCCACGATAGAAGAGATCTATACAAGTACCTCACGGGGTGAAGACAGGGCACAAGGGCACATAAGGGGAGTCTCTTTCAAATGAGAAAGATCAAAAGTGCCCAGGATAATGGGTGCATTTGATGAAGCTGAAGGGAGAGTTCATCAAGACAGATGTGAGTAAATATTCATGGAAGGCATTGTAAATGACTGACTGGGACTGCAGGCATAAGTGATGGTGCTGAAAACAGTGTGGGGCTTCAAGCATGCGTGGGATATGCATAGAGCTAGGGTGCTATTGAAAACAGGCAGGGAGGCAGCAGGGTTGCTTTAGGGTCTGCAGATGATACTGACAAGGCAGGGATGGACAATCTGGGCTGACTGTGTGGGCCAAGAGATCCTTTTTCCAACAGATAAATAGTAACCTCAAGTACACAACAGTAAGGTCACTAAAACATGGTAACTGAGTGTCATGATTCGTGATCATGATGAAGCTGAAGATTTTAAAAAAACAGGGTTGCACCAAGAACATTTGAAGTGATGTGGTTCATGAATCGTGATGACCCTGAACATGATTCATCATGACATGACTAAATGAATGTAATGTTTACTTGAGATTATATCTGGGTGACTCAGAATTAAATGAGTACAATGTTCGCTCTGAAATTATATCTAAGTTGCAGGGGTAAGTACAGCTCTAACTGGCTGATTTAAATGAGTATGATGTTTGCACTGAGATTATATCTACTGGGTTAAGTATAGCTGGCTTGTGAGGACAAAGATTTGATTCCATCTGCTTAGCAGGGCATCCTGAACATGAACACTAACAGCACTACTGCTAAAAGCACTACACCTAGAAGCTGTTTTGCCCACCACCTTTTTTCCACCCTCAAGGTACACAGCGTACTCTGCCTCATCTTCAAAGTCACTCACATGTGCCTCTGATGAAGAAGATGATGTGTCACTAGGCAGTTCATCATGGGGAGGGAAATACTCAGAACTAGATGACTGGTCATCCCCTCCAACATTTTCAGGAGTACTGAGAAGCTGAGAAGCAGGAGGCATAACTGTATCAGCTGTAATGGTCATAGGTAATATGCACTGTGGCAGAGATACCAGACCATGGGGATACTGTTACAGTAATGGCAGTAGTGGCATGGCTCATAGTGTCAGCAGTGGCTGGAGTGACAGTCACAATTGCACGACTGGCTGTAGTAGGCATGCTGCCTGTTGTGGAAGAAGAAGACAGAGTCTCTATAGTGGTGGTGGTGACAATGACAGATGTGATGGTACTGGTGAGAGGTAGGGACACATTGGTGGTTGTGGTGGGAGTTGAGAATAGTGTCCTGCTTGTGTTTCTTGTATCACTTTGTCCTATGCCAGCCACAGTACTACTGTTGCTGGAAGACACAGGCTTGGAAAGGGTAAAGAATAATTTTGGGTATTGAAAATGGGCTGACAATCGCTCACATTCAGGTTCAGCATCACCAACCTGTTCCTCCATTGTAGATTTGTTTGGGCTGGACCAAGTATGTTTCTTTCCGTCTCTACCTGTCATTGTCTTTGTCTATGCCAACAAGTTCAAAATACTCTCAAGTACTTAATACTTCGTAAATGTATAAAAGTTCTGCTTTATTGTAGCACCAATAAATTATTGCAAGCAGCACCTGCTGCAATACTGCCTTATTTTCGCACAGAAAAAATATTGCAAGCCCTCCAGGATTGCTGGCAGCGAGGCAGCTGACTTTAGTGAAAACCCAACCCAAACTCAGATTACACCACGAATATATTTCTTATAGAGATTTCTACAGCAGAACTACTGCAATTCACTTTTTTTTTATTTGTAAAGGCAAAAACGTTCAGCTGTATTTCAGTATAAAAAATGATTGCAAGCAGCGGTACTGCTTTATTTTCACACAGAAAAAAATATTTCAAGCCCTCCAAGACTGCTGGCAGCTAGGCTACTGATTTTCTTGAAACCCCAGCCCACACTCAGATTACAACACAAATATTTCTTATAGAGATTTCTACTGCAGAACTATTGCAATTCACTTTTTTTTTGTAAATGCAGGCAAGTTCTGCTGTATTTCAGTACAAAAAAATGGTGGCAAACAGCAGTACTGCTTTATTTTCTCACAAATGATTGCAAGCCTTCTGATACTGCTGCTGGCTAGGCAATTGACTTTCATGAAACCCCAGCCCAAGCTCAGATTACACTACAAATATTTCTTACAAAGATTTCTACGGCAGAACTACTGCAATTAACTTTTCTTTTTTTTGTAAATGCAGACACGTTCTACTGTATTTCAATACAAAACAAGCATTTGTCAATGCCGGATGTTTGCTTGCTGGCATTGGCATTGGTAGTGTAGGAGTTACAGAGCTGTATAATAGGAATGGCAGTGAAGTATTGAACTGAAGCCAACCCCACCACCACCCTGCGGATACTGACAGGCATTGGGGTGTACCTTTGGGTTGTCAGGCATAACGGCCATGCCATTTCACCACACCCTACCCTGCAGACACCGACAAGTGTCACGGTGTGCCATGGGGTCTTTGGCCCTTATGTTCACCCCATTCCATTAGGAAATATGGCAAGATGGGTGCTGTATAGGAGAATAGGGTGAACTTTTGGTTGAAGAGTCCAAGGCACACCTCGATGCCTCTCACTGGCTGCAGGGTGTGGGTGGGGGTGGAATGGTATGAGCATTACAGGTGACAATCCCAAGTCACACCCCTGATGCCTGTCAGTCACTACAGGTTGGGGCGTTGTGGTCGGAAACCCTAACACATCAGGCATTTGTTGGTATTTTCACTCCAAATTTTCAACATGTTTTTTTTTGTGACCCCCACCTCATGAACAGTGGCAATATCAGTTCATTAGCCGAAAGCTGATTTTGCACAGCGACTATGCCATTTGGTACCACCGGTGCTAAAACACATTTTGAACAGGATGTGAAAAATGACAGCTGCACTGTTCATGGGGAAGTGTAAAAAATGGCAATGTTGAAAATCTGCAGTGAAAATATTAAAAAAAATGGTGAAGTCACGAGCGTGCGTAGAAACTGTGCAGTGCACACCCATAATGTAATTAGTTTGGGGATTTTTTACAGCAGATTGTCAACACAGGCATTTTGGGGACCTCCACTCATGAACAGTGTCACTGTGATTTTCTGAATCTATCCCGAACAGTGATTTCCCACAGTGACCACGCATTTCTGTGCTGGAAGTATGAAAACACATTTCGGCCATGGTGTGAAAAATAACAGCTGTATTGTTTATAAGGAAATGTGGAAAATTACCAGTGGTGAAAATCTGGACTGAAAATATTACAAATTCATGAATTTACGAGGGTGCATGGAAACTGCGCAATGCTCGCTCATAACACAGTCATTTTATGAACTTTTGTCACCAACTTTTTAACATAGCCATTTTAAGACCTCTGCTCATAAACAGTGTCACTGTGATTTTCTTAATCTGTCCCGAACATTGATTTTGCACACTGACAGCGTCATTGTGCACTACATGTGTGGAAACACATTTTGGGTGAGATGTGAAAAATGACAGCTGTACTGCTCATAAGGAGGTGTGGTAAAATGTAAATGTTGAGAATCTGGAGTGAAAATATTAAAAATTCGCGAACTTATGAGCATGCGTGGGAACTGCGCAACGCACGCTCGTAACTTAGTCATTTTGGGGAATTTTTTCACCAGATTTTCAACATAGGGTTTTTGGGGGCCTACTTCATGAACAGTGACACTGTCATTTTGTAAATCAGTCCCGAAAGGTGGTTCCTCACAGTGACCTTCAAAATCACCTTTCGGAGCTGATTAATGCCATGACAGTGCCAGAATTCATAAGGAGGGGTCCCAAAAACCCCACGTTGAAAATTTGGTGCCAAAAGTCCAAAAAATGCCTGTGATATGCATCAAAGTTGAAAAAACCCTATTTATTACATTATACAGCTTACCGGCATTTCATCAGTTCATGGTCGGGTTTGAAGAGTGCAGACGTGTTCCTGGTCCACCGAAGATCATCGCACCGGACTCCAGAGGTAAGTATGTGGTGAGGTGGGGGTGTGGGGAGGCAGGGTGCAATGAGGGTGGGTGCAGGTGGGGGGCAAGACAAGCAACGAGGGATCGTTTTTTGTTTTTAGGTCTTTTTTTCTTTTAGGAAGACGACGCGGGACTTTTGCCATGCTGGGGTGGGCTCCCAGCGTGACAGCTGGAACTTTTGTTTTTGGGGGGACAGTGAAGCCTACAGGGATTGGGCACCCCAGTCGGCCATACAGAGGTTTGCCATGCTGGGGTGGGCTCCCAGCGTGGCACCTGGAAGTGTGTTTGGGGGAGCAGCAGACGGACATTTGCCACACTGGGGTGGGCTCCCAGTGTGGCACCTGGAAGTGTTCTGGCGGGGCGCTGAACCAACAGTGGATTTGGCACCCTCGTCAGCAGTAGTTCACTTCAAACTGAATTTATGTGCCAGGAAGAGAAAGCAGAGACGTATACAAGAAGGATTGCCAGCAATATGCTAATCAACACTTTGCCAGCAATATGCTAATCAACACTATCTTATCGCTGTTCACTGAAGCGGTCTCTCCCATTCAATTGTATGGCACTGCATTTTCAACTGCTGTCATAGACAGCTGCAGCATTCACTGGTGAACTGTGGCTGTGCCTTCAAACACACTGACTGAACTGGAAAACAGGGTGCCACACCTACAAAAAACTCGGTTGATGGCACTATGTTTCTTGCACATGCGTGCAAACAAACATAAAAATGGTTGCAAGCAGCAGTACTGCTTTATTTTCGCATAGAAAAATTACTGCAAGCAGCACACACTGCAAGTGTCACTACCTAACCCTAAACCATAGGGGGTGGAAGTGCAGTCAGCCGACTTCCCTCTGAGACTGCTGGCGGCTATTGACTTTTATGAAACCCTAGCCCAAAGTCAGATTACACCACAAATATTTCTTACAGAGATTTCTACAGCAGAACTATTGCAATTCACTTTTTTTTCCAGAATCAATAAGCTTTATTGGAAAGAAGGTTTTTCCTTTTTTTCATACATAGAAAAGAAGAAGTTTCATATCTTAGAACTGTACATTGTAATAGAACAGGATAAAGAACATCCATATTGCCTTACATTCATACATCCTGTTGTTTGAAAATGAACATATAGATCTACAGTCCTGTAATAGCTGTATCCAAAGTATAGCAGACATGAACTTGTCTAACCTTCCTTCCTCCCCTCTCCCCCCCTTACTACCCTTACTACCTAATTCGTCTCTCCCCCAGATAAGCAGTGATCGTATTTCTAAAGCAAACTACGTTCTTGTAAGGTTGCTGAGAGTAACCATTAATTAGTACCATCATTGTACTGGCTGTAGTGAGGCATGGTGCAATCCAGGCCTAACCTATCAGATAGTTAGTAAGGTGTGCAAAGGCACCCATACTCTTTGATAGTAGTGTGGACTTTTAGCCATGTGGGCAATGATATTTTCCACCTGCAGGGTAAAAAGAATCTCCCGTAGCCATTCTGTGAGGGAGGGAACACTTTGGTCTAACCAATGACACAAAATTACTTTTTTGGCACATAATGATATCATGGCCATGTGCTACGTTGGTTGCCAATCAAGAAGTCTCCATAATCTCCTAGTATGCAACTTTCTGGACTAAAGGCATCTGAGAGACCTATAATAGGGTCCAATTTGGATTTGATAGTGACCCATAATGGCGAAGTTTACCACATTCCCATAGCATATGTAATAAAGTGCCAGGGTGTTCTTGGCACCTCGAACAAAGATTGGAGGAAAGCCTCCCCATTTTGTAGAGCTTGACTGGGGTATAGTATAAATCATGAATTACATAAAATTGTAAGCTGCGATACCTGACCCATTTTACATCTTGACATAGCTGTGACTAGATTTTGGACCATGAACGGGTTGTTGGAGGAACAGGGGGTAACACCTTGTCCCAGAGATAGTGTGGGGTTCCTCTCAATTCATCTATGCCATCCCTCAGGAGGCAGTAAAAAAAAGAAATAAGATGAGAAGAGGGTAAGATAGAAGTAGCTGTTAGTATGGGTCCAGACAGATTCTGTTCCCAGCGACCCCAAGCCAAAATGATGGAGGAGCACATGTGTCAATTGAATGTATTTAAAACAAAAGAAGACAGGGAGATAAAATTGTATAGATGCCGCTTGGAATTACATCAACTTATGATCTTTGAGCAGTTTACTGATCCTAAGTTGAGCTCCCAATGACCAAAAGTTGTGAGTGAGGGGCTTACCTCCAATCTTAAATTTGAGATTGTTAAGAAGGGGTTGAGAGACATCCTTTACCATGGATACCTGAAAAGTAGCACATATTTGAGCATGCACTCAGAGTGTTGTCCTGATAGGTGTATCATGGAAACTTTTGGGAATATGTTTAAGAGGGACATAAATGAGAGTATTGAGGTCAGAATCATGAGGCAGGCAAAGAGTTCTTTCTATTTGTAACCACAGGGGGGAATATTGTGACGGATCATCGTACGTCACTTCCTTCAACCACTGCGTAAGAACTGAACAAGTGATGGAGAAGTAGTAGAGAAGAAAATTTGGTAGCTGCAATCCTCCCTTCTCTTTACTTCACTGCAGTTTGAAGAAGGCCCTCCTGGGTGCTTTGCCACACCATAAAAAGTTAGATATAACCCTGTGAACTTGTGTAAACCAAAGTTTTGGAAAAAAGAGAATTGTCATCTGTAGCGGATATAACAGGCGGGGAAGAACATTCATTTTTACCACATTTATTTGCCCCCAGAGAGAGAGAGAGAGAGAGTGGAAGCAGGGCCCAACAAAAGAAGTCTGTTTTAATTTGAGCAAGAGTTTTATCCAGATTATACTGCTTCATTTTGGAATCAGAAAAAGAAAGATTTATCCCCAAATATTTTAATTTGTCCTTAACCCATTGAAGTCCTAGATGAGAGACATCAGCTGAGAATGTGCAAATGTTAAGGGGGGTATTATTTATGACTTGGTTATATTGAGTTTATAATTAGAAAACCTGCCAAATTCTTCAATAATCTCTAATGTGGCGGTGATCGATGCAGGGAGGTGTGATACGTGTAGCAGTATGTCATCGGCATACACCGAGAGTTTGTATTGGTGGGGCCCAACAGCTATACCTGAAACCAGAGGAGAAGTGTTAATACGCCTGATTAGTGGTTCTAGGTAGAGATCAAACAAAAAGGGAGAAAGCGGACATCCCTTTCTGGTGCCCTGTTGAAGGGTGATGGATTGTGAGAGCAAGCTATTACAAAGTACCCGAGCAGAAGGATGTGCATATAAAACTTTAATCCAGTTAATGTTTTCTGAGGGAATTCAAAACTGAGGCAGGAGATAAAATAAATATTCCAAGGAGACTCTGTCAAAGTCTTTTTCTGTGTCCAGGGAAACCAAGGCAGATGAAATTAGGGAGTCCCAGGACGCAGAGATCAAATATGCCAATTTGTGCATGTGGTCTGAGGAGACCCTGCCTGCCACAAAGCCAACTTGTTCTCTACTTATAAGACCATGCCATACCTTAGCAAATCTGTTGACCAGGATTTTAGCAAATATTTTTAGATCAACATTGATCAGAGAGACAGAAAGGTAGTTAACAACTTGGAGTAGGTTCCTACCAGGTTTGGGGAGAACCACTATTGTGGCTTCAGTGAGGGAGTAGTCTGAAATGCCATGTTTATACATGTAATTATACATATCTAAGAGGACCAGCGCCAGTTGCTTTTTGAAAGTTTTATAAAATTCTGTGGTGTACCCATCTGGGCCAGGAGCCTTGTCTGATAGAAAGGAATCTATAGCAGAATTTATCTCCACAATTGAGATGGGAGCCTTAAGCAGAGCCACCTGGTTTAGGTCTAGCTGTGGGAGTTGAACAGTTTGTAGAAATTGGTCAACTACTGCTGGGGTGAAAGGGGTGATTGGACGAGAATATAAGGCTTTATAGTACTCCTGGAAACACTGTACAATCTCTCTGGGAGAGGTAACAATTTGTCCCACAGAATTACAGATGCAAGGGACTATTCTATCCGAAGCCTGCGCTTTAAGGTGAAGGGCCAAAAGCTTTCCCGCCTTGTCTCCCTGGTCAAAATAATGAACTTTGGAGCATAGCAAAAGGTGTTTGGCTTTTTCAGTTAAAAGTGAATTATATCATGCTCTAAGGATTTCTAGAGTGTTAAGATCTTCAGGGGCAGGACAGGTGGAGAGTGACAGCTCCGATCTCCTTATTTCTTGAAGAAGATCAGATGTCACTTGAGAGATGATCTTTTTCTTAATTGTGGCCAAACAAATGCTCTCCCCCTGTAAAGAACACTTAAGAGCTCCCCAAAAAATCTTTAGCTTGGACATAGTAGGAGTATTAGTGTTGAGAAAATTAGTATGGAAATTAGCAAGGTGAGAGGACAGATGGTCTGACCTCAGTAATTGACTATTAAATCTCCATACTTTGTCCTTGGAGAGAGGAGGGCCCTAGGCACCAATACAGCAAAGTGGGATTGTGATCTGAGATCACCTTAGGAAGGTAATTGCATGACAATACTGAAGAAAGGTGCCCAGTGTCCTGAAGAAAGTAATCAATTCAGGAGAATGAGTTATGAGGGATGGAGTGAAAAGAGTAGTCTCTCTGGAGAAGGAATAAAGACCTCCATGGATCTATTAGACCCACTGAGTCCATCATTTCTCTGATGGCCAGCTGTGCAGGGAAAAGAGATAAGTTTTGACATCTCTAGCAGTCCAAGACATTACAGTAAACCAGGTTCCAATCCCCCCCCAACAACATAGGGAGGGAGGACCATGGAATGAGTTTATTCATGAGGGAAGTAAAAAACTGGGGGTCCTCTGCAGTTGGGCCATATATTGATCCAAGTACTACCACAGAGTGGCCTATTAAGGCCTTAATCAAAATGTATCCTTCCTGTGCGTCCACTGTAGTGTCCAGCAGATGGAAGGGCACTTGTCATGCTATAAGAATTGCGACCCCCCCATGGGTATCAGGTCCTGTCCCCAGTGCATGACCCACCCAGGACCTTCTGAGTTGAAGGACCTGGGAAGGGGTCAGGTGGGTTTCCTAAAGAAAAGCCACACTGGTGTCCAATTTACAGAGATGCAACAGTATTTTTACATGCTTAACCGGAGACCGGGCACCTTTCACATTCCATGAACACACTTTATAATTGACCATCATGGTGATATTGTCTTTAAGAATGCAGCCTCAGGGCATGGCCTGGCGCAGGAGAAAGATGGCAGCCTAATCAGAGAGCTCTGTGGCTATCCACCACATTTCTTCACCATCCTTACTCTAATCTATGCAGTTTGAGTCATTCTGCTGATAGTATATCTGCTAGATGCCATCAACAGCAAAATCTGTGAAAAAAACAGGCAGAATTGCCCTTCAGAGCTGCAAAATCAGCCAAAGAATCTAGGGGCCTGTCACGTCCCTCCTTAAGAAGAGCTGCCAGCACCAGTAGCCTGGGAATGCTTCAACCTGAGGGGAGTCAGACACTAAACTCTGAGATGGACCTGGTGGGTTCCTCATGAACACCGAAGGATATCATGCTTTAGAACGACTCATTAAGGAACTCAAATATGACCTGGGGACACAGATAGAGGCTGGATTCGACAATGTCACCATGCAAATCCAGCATCTCCAACAAACCATCAATTCTGTGTCTGAGACAGTTGAAGGACATGAGTCTCTGTTGGGTGAGTTAGAAGCCAGAGTGAGCACTCAAGAGGAACGATTTCAAAACTCCCAATCTGACCTACAAAAAGCCCTCCGGGAGTTTGATTTCCTAAAGCAAAGCATAGATAACCATGACAACAGGGAGCAACAATACAATATTCACATCATCAGGCTCCCAGAGGGGCTGGAGGGCAGAGACTGTCCCACTTTAATGAAAAAATGATTACAAGACACACTGGAGATCTCCCCGGAGGTGTCGTTGGAAATCCAGCGTGCCCACAGGTCACTTTGCACTAAACCCGCACCCGATCAAAGACCCAGACATGTCATCATCAAATTCCTCCACTTAACAGACCACCATAAAGTGCTTGAGAAGGTGAGGGGGAAAGAAAAAATACTAGTCCAACATTCACGGGTCAGCATATTCCCTGACTACTGGCAACTCCAAAACCAATGCAGAGTGTTTGTAGAAGTGAAGAAAAAGCTGCACGACATGGGATGCCAATTTTCCCTGATGTATGCAGCACACCTGATTATTGGCCACAAGGAGGAAAGCCCAGGTCATTTACAAACCCAGAGGTGGCCATGAAATGCGTGATGGAGCTTGAAAAGTCCTGTAGGCAGCATGATCAAAACTAAAAGATCCTTTATTACCCACGAGTTGACTTTGACTAAGGTATTGTGACTGGTGTGGGCCTGTTGGTGGGGGTGGGGGTGTTTATAGCGGGCGGACCATAACTACTCAATGAGGCATATCAGGGCTGGTTTGGCAGGGGCTCCCCCTCCCGCTCTCTTCCTCAGTTCCTGCACAGTGAATCCCTTTGGAGCCTGAAGTGGCTCTGACTGCTGATTGAACTTGCAGTTTTTTTTTTTAATTATTTTCATTGGGTCTGGGCTGGAGGCCTCAGGACTTGAATTGGCAGATCCCAGACTTATCGAGACTTTGATTGGGCCTACTGGAGGCCCAGCTTGTGGATGAGAGGCACAGTCACAAATATGTCCTGACTAGACTGCAATAGATAAAGACATGCATATATGAATTGGATGCCTGTTAAATTTATACTCTGTGTTTTTCTGGGTTGGGGGAGGTCACGATCCCATTTAGGACCCAACGCCTTGAGGGCACCTTCTACACATTTATGGGGACAACTGAGCAATGCAAGTTAACCTGGGGAAAGCATTCATCGGAGGTCAGCGTTCCCCAGCTTTTCTGTTTCCATTAGGGGTAGCTGACTTTCGGGGGGGGGCAGGGCTTGGGCCCTGCCACTTTATAACAGATTGCAACAGCCAACTGGGGTGTGACATACACCTTACCAGCCTATCTTGCCTGAGCCTACCAAGGGGGGGGGCTTACTATGGCCCTGTCCCTCGCTCGGGGTGTCCACTATGGGTTGTACACTGGTGTGATGGCGAGGGCACTTGGCTGGTTCTTTCTATTTTAATCTAAGCTAAATGGTGGATAGCCTGCTCGATCCATGCAAAGTAGCGGGTGGGTAACCTATTTGAATCGGGGTTGGGGGTACTCATTTGGGTGTTCTTGTTGGTTTCTATAATGGGGGAGGGAGGGAGGATCTACGGGGTATAATGTATGTTTATCCATGCGATGGGATGTTTACTTCTGTGTTGGGTGTTAGGGGTGGAGAGGTACCTCACTTTTTGAGCACCTGTCCATGGGGTGGGGTGTCTGTTGGGGGTTGTATAGTGTTTTGGAAACTACTTCTGAGATCATATGTATGTGAGTGCAGATTGTTTATTCGATATGAGACTAGAGCAAAATATTATACAGACACAGTATCATGAGTAAACATACGCTGGTTTCCTGGAATGTAAATGGTCTAAGACATGTACTCAAAAGGAAAAAGGTCTTGGTCAACTTAAAAAAATTGGGGGGGCATTGTTTTCCTCCAGGAGATACACTCGACTTCAGAGGAGGCCACAAAAATGGCAGGCGGTTGCACCCTTTTTTTGATGTCTCTGTTTACGTCGAGGGCTAGGGGGTAGCAATATGGATTAGACCGGGACTTCCTCACAAGATCTTGATGGACTGGGCAAACCCCCAGGTGTGTTATTTTACAGTAGAAGTGGGTCTGGGAGATATGAAATACACCCTAGTTTTGGTGTATGGTCCCAATTTTGATTCACCTGACTTTTCACGCACTTGGGGGTTGCACTGGCCCCACTACTGGATAATTTGATAACCTGGAGGTATTTAAATATGTATTGGGACCCAGCTCTGGATCACTTGGGCCAGAGAACCAGACCCCCATGGTGCAGTGTTGCCACCATTCGCAACTTTGCTGAGGGCAGGGCCCTACTGGAGGCATGGAGACACTGCCACCCACACACAAGAGAATATTCTTTTTTCTGAGTAGCCCACCAGGTTTATACTAGCTGGACTGCTTCATCCTTCTGAAGGCATAAGCTGGGTTTCTGGAAGAGGCCAAATATGGGCGAATAACAGTATCAGATCATGCCCCCCCTGCAGGTCACCTTTTTAGTCCCAGGAGAAAGTACCTCGAGACCTAGCTGGAGAATGGACCCAGCACTACTATATGATGAGTGGTTTGTCCTTCAGGTTAAAAATAGATCTGGGAATATATAAAACATAGCAACCCAGATGATACCAGTGTCTGCAGCACATGGGATGCTTTAAAGGCACACATACAGGGGGAGGCAATCTCTTACTCAACATTTATCAAAAAGAACCTGAGAAGGGAAGAGAAGGAAATTGAGAGACAGATCCAGGAACTGGAGAGGGAGCTGATGGGTCAGGTGTGCCCCCAGAAAGTACAAAAGCTGAAAGACCTGAAATGCTCCCTGGCTCAATATACCAACGGGGATAGAGAGGAATCTCCTAGTAACTAAAGCCGGGGCCCATTTCAACGGGGACAAGGTAGTCAAATGGTCAGTGGGTCTGGTCAAAGGTAAAAGAGCTGAGAGGACCATCCTGGGGATGGAAACAGAAGGAGGAGATATCACTTATGACCAACTCCAAATAAATACAACCTTCAAAGACTTTTTTTCAAAACTGTATACCTCAGAATTCCCGGATGCTGGGGACCTAGAGGCTTTCCTCCACCAAATTGTTTTGCATCTGTTGGAGAGGAGGACAGGAGGGACCTTGATTCCTCAGTCTCCTTGGAGGAACTGGGCTGGGCAGTTTAGAGGGAGAAGAAAGGGAAGGTCCTGGGCCCTGATGGTACACCCTTGGAGTTCTATAGACTGGTCTGGGAAGAGATTGGTCCCTTTATGTTACAAATGGTGCATTAGGCCTTTCGAAGAGGATCTTTGCCCATATGAAGTCTTAGTGACATTTCTGGCGGATTGAATGCTTTTCCTTGAGATTGGTAATTCTGGGCTCTAATAGCTGGGCTTGCAGGGTTCCTGAGGGACCTCAGGGTCAGTGTCACACACAGAGGTGGAGAGTGGGGTAGGCTGGAGGGCTTGTCCTTTACTCCCCTTCCTGTAGATTCCTGGGGTAGCCAGCTGGGGGGCTGACTCCTCCTGGAGCTGAAGTAGTGGGCCACTGACTTTCTGGGGTAATTTTTCCCCTTGGTAGGCTGATTGGAACCTGCAGCCTGCTAGTGGCCTTTCTGCGATTCGAATTGGAGATGGAATTTGAAGTCTGAGATTTAGAAGACTGACTTATATTGTTTGCTGCTTTTACTGACATTAGGGAGGGTTTTCTGATATTTGTATCCTGTGTTTACGCAGTAGCTGAATTTGGAAATATCCACAGCTAGACAGAACCTCTGCTGACTGCAAATATTTTTTCTTTTTGTTTGTTTAGCAGAAATAATATGAGCAGTGAGAGTGCCTTATAACATCTTTGATTCCACCTGTTTTCCGGTATTATTTTATTATTATTATGTAATTATTATTATTTTGTTGTTTGTTTATTTTTTGTGAGAGTGTTTAATTTGTTTTTTTAGGTACCAGGTAGTGAGAGGACCTGGAAGTAATTTAAGATTGTTTTTGGTTAATTTTTGGTTGACCCCCAGGCTGTGAAAGGAAATGTGGGTTTAATCAATACATTAGATTTTGTGTTAGGGAATTGGTTTAGTTTAATTTTAATTTTAGTTGTTTCTTATAATTTGAAGTTGTATAATTTTAGTTGTAGGAAGTTCAAGAGTAGCTTAGGATCAGTGGTGTTTTTGTAATTTTATTATATTTATAGTTTTATAAATTGAGCCTCTAGATGTGCCTGCTGGCCCCCCTGTCATGTGCTATTCGGCCTCCGCTCTCCATGCCCTCCGCCCTTCTCTTCACCCCCGCCTGTTTATGTTTATCATCATTGTCGGGTGCTGAGATTGCTCGGGGGATCTGGGGTGGGGGCCAGACAGCGGAGTGAGCGGGACCTTCTCATGGGGTGGTTAGGCCCAGAAGACGCCCTGGGGTGAAATGGTATCTAGAACGTAGTGATTCTGTTCTGGTTCCCATACCCAAGGGCACCTCCAGTTTGGGATGGCAAGCGGTAGGGACAACTTGCCAACCTCGTCCAACTCGGGCGTTGTTATGCAATGCCAGATCTGTCTGCAACAAGACTGGCCTTATTGCAGATTTTGTTGCAAGGGCAGATCTGGCTTGCATTATCAAGACCTGGTTGGATGGGAATGCTGCCCCTTTTTTAGAGGCCGCTGTTCCCACTGGGTACTCGGTTATACATCGCCCGAGATTGGATCGCGGGGGGGGTGGCGGTCTGTTTCAAGACCCAATTGAGCGTAACTGGTGTACCAGTCGAGGAGGCCAGGTCATTTGAGTGTATTGTGGTAGCTGGTGTAGGGTGCAGGATTGCCCTCATCTATCGTCCACCAGGTGATGAGAAGCTTTTTCTGCAGGAAATAGCAGATTTCGTCGCTGACATGGCCTTGGAGTCGCCCAGACTGATGGTTCTGGGTGACTTCAGTGCTCGGGTCGATGACGAATCTTCGCTTTTTGGTCAACATTTCCTCCAGAAGATGACATCTCTGGGCTTTACACAGGTTGTTTCCTCAGCTACACACAAGGGAGGTCACTCTCTTGACCTGGTCTTCCTCCTGAGGATCGAAGCCTCTGATTTGGTGGTGGAACCAGTCGGTTGGTCCGATCACTATTCAGTTGGGTTCAATTTTGAGGCCACCCTGGGTAGGTCGGCCCCTGTGAAGTTGGTCAGGTACCGCCCATTGTGGGACGTGGCCCCTGAAGACCTGATGGCGGTTATTGACCTCTCGTTGTTGGACGAGTTTTGCACTGATCCTGAGCAGCTGGTGGTGGCCTATAATAGGGCCATATCGGTAGCACTCGATCAGATTGTGCCAGTCCATGTTCGCCCCCTTCCGCGTCGTCCCGGCGCTCCATGGTTTGATGGAGCTCTGAGAGGGTTGTGGAGGATGGGGTATAGGTTGGAGCGTCGTTGGAGGAAGACTACCACTGATGCTGGCCACCTTATTTTGCCAGAGCATTATAAACTCTACCAAACAGAAATTTCCCATAAGAAGGCAGAATTCCTGTCCAGGGAAATTTCTGTCACATGGAATCGACTGGCTCAGCTCTTCAGAACTGTTGACAGACTGTGCAACCCAGCCTGTCAGCAGATCCGTTGAGTTTTTACTGAAATTGATTGTGAGGAGATTGCTCGACTCTTTGCGAATAAGGTTGAAGACATCAGGAGGGAGTGCCTCCAACTTCATTCTAAGGGTGTTGCAGTTGATCGGTGCCCTGTCGCAGAGCCCGGAGTTTCCTGGAGTGCCTTTGACCTGCCGGATCTCGTAGATACTATGAGGATTGTCCAGGAGATGCATCCCACATGCTGTAGTTTAGATCCTGGCCCTACCTCCCTGATTTTGGGTTGTAGCGAGGTCATCGGCCCGGTCTTAGCTCGGATTATCCGGTGTTCTTTAGATATGGGAGTGTTTCCCAGCTCCCTGAAGGAGGGGGTGGTGATCCCCCTTCTGAAGAAAGCTTCTTTAGACCCGGATGACCTAGCAAACTACAGGCCAATCTCTAACCTCCCTTTTGTGGGGAAGGTTATTGAGAAAGTTGTGGCTGCTCAGTTGGATAACCCCTTGACCATCCATAGTTTATACGAACCTCTCCAGTCTGGTTTTCGTAAGAGGCATAGCACTGAGACTGCTCTGGTTCAGGCGCTCAATGATCTGCTGATGGCGAGAGATCGGAGACACTGTTCTATCTTGGTTCTCCTTGATCTATCATCAGCTTTTGATACTGTGGATCATGGGGTTCTGCTCGAACACCTGACGTCCATTTGTGGGCTGTCGGGTACAGTCCTCAGATGGTTTTCATCTTTCCTTGCAGGGAAAATGCAGAGAGTGGTCTCGGGCTTGTTTTCATCTGGGGCCTTCTCTCTGCCATGCAGGGTGCCTCAGGGCTTGATGCTGTCCCCCATGTTATTTGCAGTATATATGCTACCCCTTGGAGACGTTGTAAGACGGTATGAGCTGAGGTTTCACTGCTATGCTGATGATGCCCAGCTCTACCTGTCTTTCGCACCTGACCAGGTTGGTGCTATCTCAGTACTGAACAACTGCCTCACAGACATCCAAGACTGGATGAATTCCGGCGGTTTAAAGTTGAACCCAGGAAAGACTGAGGTTATGGTTGTGGACCCAGGTCATAGAGTAGAGGGATTGAGGACTGGTCTTCCCTCCGGTTTAATCCTGGGTGTGGACCAGATCCTCACCTCTGAATGGGTGCGTAACCTGGGAGTGGAGCTTGACATTGGTCTGACCCTTCGACATCAGGTGTCTGCAGTTGTCAAGCTGGGCTTTTTCCATCTTAGGAACATTGCCAGGATTAGGCACCTTGTTCCACCCACTGACCTGCTGGTCTTGGTCCAAGCCTTTATGACATCGTGCCTTGATTACTGTAACTCCCTTTACCTAGGGCTTCCTGGGGTTGATATCCGCCGCTTACAGCTAGTGCAGAATGCGGCAGCACATTTGTTGAATGGGGCTTCTAGAAGATCGTACATTACCCCTGTGTTGCGCGCTTTGCATTGGCTGCCAATACAATAGCGGATCACCTTTAAAGTGGGTCTTTTGACCTACAAAGCCCTACACGATCTGGGTCCTGATCACTTGAAAGAGCTCCTGGTGCCTTACACCCCTCTGCGACAGCTCCGCTCGGCTGACGAGGGGTTGCTGGAGATTCCAAGGGTAAATTTGAAGTCATCTGGTGCGCGTGTGTTTGGATTTGCTGCACCTATCCTCTGGAATTCTCTGCCCTGTCAGCTCTGGGAGTGAAGGACGGTGGGAAGTTTTAAGCAGGCACTAAAGATTTTTTTATGGGAAAAGGCGTTTCCTACTTTATTCTGATTTTATATTGTATGTATTTGAATACGCGTTTGTATTTGATTTTGTATTGAATGTATTTGAATATGTTTTTATGTTTGTATTTGCTGTGGAGCACCTCGAGATTTTGAAAGGCGCTCAATTAAATAAATTTTATTATTATTATATCAATGTGTACTGCCACTACAGTCGTGCTCCCAAAACCTGGAAAAGATCCCCTTACATGTGGGTCATATAGGCCCATATCCCTCCTGAATTCCGACTATAAAATCCTTGCTAAGCTTTTGGCTTTGAGAATGGAGGGTCTCCTACCCAAGATGATTATCCCAGACTGGGGGGGGGGGGGTTCATCAAGGGAAGGCAGGCTAAACAGAATATAAGGTGGATGGTTAGCATTATTCATGGATGGACTTGAAGGGGGGACCGGGGGGAGGTCTTTCAATACTAGATGCTGAAAAGGCAGTTGTTAGGGTGGAGTGGCCCTTCATGTATGCAGTTCTTCAGAACCATGGGATGGGTGACACAATGTTGCAATGGATTAAGGTTCTTTACAATGGCCCACAAGCACAAATTCTTACTAACTGCACTCTGTCAGCCCCCTTTCCCCTTACGCATGGCACAAGGCAGGGCTGCCCACTCTCCCCACTTTTATATGTGCTTACTATTGAAGCCCTGGCTGAAACAATTCACTGTCACGAGGCAATTCAGGGGTTTAGAGGCAGCAGTAAATCCCATGTTATATCCTTGTTTTGCAGATGACATCCTGCTTTTCCTGGGGACCCTGGCATTGCCTTCCAGCTCTAACCAATATTTTCGAGCTCTATGGCCCGATTTCCAGTCATAAAATAAACTGGGGCAAATGTGAGTGGATGCCCCTGGAAGAGAACAGGCAACCCATCTGGCTCAACCATTGTGTCATCCATCCATCTCATGAAATTAAAGATTTAGGAGTTAACACTAACTGCAAAGCTAGCTAGAATGGCAGATATTAACTAGCGTAAGGTGGTGGCCAAAATTAAGGAGGATTGCAATAATGGGAGAGCCCTTCCCCTGACACTGCTGGGAAGAATTAACCTTATAAAGATGAACATCCTGCCCCAATTTCTGTACCCATTCCAGACAATCCCAGTCTACATTCCCAATAGGTACTGTATATTAAAGCCCTGGAGGGAGCTATCACCCAGCTGTTATGGCAGGAGAGGAGGCCCAGGATTAAAAAGGCTGTATTATGGAAACCAGTCTCCCAAGGGGGTTTGGGACTCCCATGTGTTAAATACTATTACCTGGCATCCCAGCTGGCATATATACAGGACCTGTTAGGGAAGGAGGATACCCTCCCGGACTGGGTGGGGTTAGAGACCAAATCAACCCTGTCATTGTACTACGATGTGTTTGCGGCAGTCCTGGTGAGCACCCCTCCTGAAAAGTTTAAACACCCATGCACTAGGGCAATGTGGAGGGCATGGAGGTTGGCCCACAATGTTCTTCAGCATGAGGGTAGCCTTTCCCCGGATACTCCTTTACAACACGTGACAGCCGGAGCAGGAAGGGAGATTAAGAGGGCCCTGGCTAACTGGGTTCAGAGGGGGCTTTACCCCATGGATCAGGTGGCTGAAGATGGGCAGGTATTAGACTTTTCTGTCCTAAAGCGGAGATACAATTTGAGCACCTCATTCTATTTCTTCTACTTGGATCTCAGGCAGAGAATAGAAAGAAGGATGGAGGTAATGGGTCCTGGAGGGTGTGGTTGCTCTCCTCTGGAAGAGACATTCAATGGAGGGTATTCTGACCCCTCATTTATGCCACTGAGGGCATGTTATAGGCTACTGGTGGGGGCTATGCCAGAACACCTGGATAGAGTGAAAAGGCAATGGTAGGGGGATACGTTTTCGGATTCCCTCACTGGGGGAGATTGGGCAATGATTCTTAAAATCTCCTTAAAATGCTCTGCGAATATTAGACTAAGGGCAGTTCAATACAATGTTCTTATGACAGTATACTTTACACCAGCTCTGGCACATAAAATTGACCCATCAGCCACTGACCTGTGCCAGAAGTGCAGCATAGAAACATAGAAACATAGACTTTGATGGCAGATAAGGACCGCTTGGCCCACCTAGTCTGCCCATTTCCCTACCTATTGGATAAGCTGCAGATCCTAGTCAACCAACAGCCTACCTCTTCCTACCTTTCCCACCAGAATTGCCTTATGTCTGTCCCATACATTGTTGAATTCCCCCACTGTTTTTGACCCCATGACTTCCTCAAGAAGGCTGTTCCATGCGTCCACCACCCTCTCTGTGAAAAAAATACTTCCTCACATTGCCCCTGAGCTGTCCCCCTCTATCTTCAAATTGTGTCCCCTTGTTCTTGCAGCATCCATGTTGGTACCTTTTTCCATCTAGTGTGGGACTGTCAAAAAGTTTACGCATTCTGGAAGGAAGTTCTGTCACTACTGTCATTCATGTTAGGGGAACCATTGAGAATGGATCCGGTAGAAGCTCTATTGGGTCTGCATGGGGGGGGAGGACGAACCCTTAACTAATCATTATGGAGACTAGGTCTGGAGCTGGGATTGTGCCAGCTGGCCCTATATTGGAGACTCTCGAGTGCCCTCTCAATCTCTGCTTGGGTGAAAGACCTGTTGGAGTGTATGAAACTGGAAAGAAGGATTTGTAGGGAACTGGCAACAGTTCTGGGAGCGAAAGTTCTTTAAATTTGATGGACTGCATCTGACTAAAGAGGGAGTCAGTGCATTGGGGCAGAAGTTTGACGTCTTTGCAGAATATTTAAACTAGCAAATGGGGAGAGGGGTGCAGCACCCCATACGTCGAATGGGAAGAACACCCTTCCCCCCTCAGCTAGTGGTCAAACAGGAATTGTGCTGCTTGCCATTCATTTGCATCAATCAGGTAAGAAAAAGGTTTGTCTCCCATACATGATGCACAGGGTAATGCCAAACTTCACCCAACAACTAACACACCAAAATCTGGCCAATGGAAAATCATGTATACAAATGCTCACAGCCTGGGAAATAAGATACCAGACCTGCAGGCAATAATGTCAGAGGCTAAACTGGACATAGTAGCAATTAGTGAGACGTGGTTTACCAGTAATCACACTTGGGAGACTTCAGTACCTGGCTATGTATTGTTCAGAAGAGACCGAGGTGCAAAAAGGGGGGGAGGAGGCCCTGTATGTTAATGAAAATATCAAAGCTACAGAAATTCAGAATACACATAAGGAGCCAGAAGAACTGTGGGTCACCCTGGAAACAGGAAATGGGACAGCCATAAGAACTGGGGTTGTCTACAGGCCCCCAGACCAGAGGGAGGACATAGACACATTACTGTTAGAAGATATACAAAACATGACAGCTAAGGGAGGTTCTGATAATGGGAGACTTCAACATGCCAGATACAGATTGGTCAATACCAGCAGGAACATCTGCCAGAACTAGACTCATAGTGGATTCCCTGCAGGGGAGGGCCTCAAACAACTGGTACAGCAACCCACAAGAGACGGGCTATCCTAGATCTAGTACTGACTAACAAAGAAGGATCACAGATCTCCAGGTAGAAGGTCACCTGGGGCCAGTGACCATCACATGGTATGGTTCAATTTGGCTACTACATCTAAATCATCCCATTCCAAGGCAAAAATATGGGACTTCAGAGGAGCTGACTTTGATAAGATGGCCAACAGGTTAAGCTAGCCCTGGCAAAAGAAACACAGGTGAGAAGGTACAGGCAAAGTGGGCAAGCATTAAGGATACAATACTTGAAGCAACATCCCATTGTGTTAGACAGAAAAGGAAGTGCAAAAGAAGAAGGAAACCACTTTGGTTCTCAAATACAGTAGCAGAAAAGGTCAGAGCCAAAAGGCTGGCCTTCAGAAAATATAAGGAACACAGCGGGATGAAGATAGGAGGCATACCAAACTGCCTAAGGGAAGCAGGTAAGGCAGTAGGCAGGCAAAGTCCCAAACTGAGGAAACACTAGCACAAACAGTAAAGAAGGTGACAAGACTTTCTATAGATACATTAGTGAAAGGAGAAAGTCCAGAGGGGTATTGCTAAGCTAATGGAGAAAAGGGAGCATGTGAGGAGGAGGACCCTGTAAAGGCATCTATCCTAAATAGATACTTTTGCTCAGTATTTACTGAAGAGAAGGTAGGGCAGGGCCCACAGCCCAGCATCATGGACACAGGGGAGGGGTGAGCACTACTCCCTTCACAAAAGAAAGGGTCCCACAAGAGCTTGCTAAGCCCAGGGTGGATAAGGCAATGGGACCTGATGGCACACATCCCAGGGTACTAAAGGAGCTAAAGGAGGAACTAGCAGAGCCATTAGCAGAATTGTTTAGTGAGTCTCTGAGCACAGGAGAGGTCCCAGAAGACTGGAGAAGGGCTCATGTGATCCCACCACAAAAGTGGTAGCAGGGAGGAGGCGGGAACTACAGACGGTCAGTCTTACCTTCAGTAGTGGGCAAGATTATGGAGGCACTCCTTAAGGAAAGGATAGTGCAACACCTGGAATCCATAGGGCACAGGATCCAAGACAGCATGGGTTTACAAAGAAGGTCCTGTCAAACTAATCTCATAGATTTCTTTGACTGGGTAACCAGAGTGGTGGACCAAGGGGAGCAGTTGATGTCGCCTACCTTGACTTCAGCAAAGCTTTTGACACTGTTCCACATAGAAGATTGATAAATAAGCTAGGTAGGCTCGGGTGGTCAGAAGTTGGTCAACTGGGTGGCAAACTGGTTGACTGGCAGAAAACAGAGAGTGGTGGTAAATGGTATACAGTCAGAAGAGATGCAAGTCACAAGTGGGTACCTCAGGGATCAGTCCTGGGGCCAGTCCTATTCAACATCTTCATTAGTGACCTGCAGATGGACTAGAGGGTAAGGCTTGTCTGTTTGCAGATGACACCAAGATCTGCAACAGAGTAGATGATCCAGATGGGTGGGCAGAATGAGAAGAGATCTGGATAAACTAGCAGAATGGTCAGAAGAGTGGCAACTGGGATTTAATGCAAAGAAGTGCAAAATCATGCACATAGGGAAGAGAAACCCTGAAGCCACTTATAGGCTGGGAGGGGAGTTGCTAGCAGTCACAAAGGAAGAAAGAGACTTGGGCATCATCATCACTGATGACCTAAAATCATCCAAGCAGACCTCTAAAGCAGTAGGTAAGGCTAGGGGGGTGTGAGGGTGTATTAGTAGGGGTATCACAAGTCGTAAGAGGGAGGTAATAATCCCTCTGTACAAGACATTGGTTAGGCCCCATCTGGAGTACTGCGTGCAGTATTGGAGGCCACACCTTCACAAGGACATTAACCAAATTGAGGCAGTCCAGAGAAGGGCAACCAAAATGGTGCAGGGACTGCATCAGAAGACATATGAGGACAGATTAACGGAGCTCAATATGTATACCCTTGAGCAAAGGAGGGAGAGAGGTGATATGATCGAGACATTTAAACACCTTAAGGGCATAAACAAGGTGAAAGAGTCTAACATGTTTAAATATAAGAAAAATAGCAGGACAAGAGGACACAGCATGAGATTAGAGGAGGCCGATTAAGGGGAATGTGAGGAAATTCTTTTCACAGAAAGGGTGGTAGATGCATGGAATGGCTTACCACAAGAAGTGGTGGCTATGAATACAGTGCAGGGCTTCAAACAGGCATGGGATAGGCATAAGGGAGCAATACAAATGACTATGAATAGATAGGTCACTGACAGAGCAAAGGCCGATGGCACATTTATAAGGTAGAAAAAGAAATGGGCAGACTGGATGGGCCTTGCGGTCCTTATCTGCCGTCAACTTCTATGTTTCTATGTTTCTAACCCAATATAAAATTAGAAATCAAGAATGTAAATTCCAGGAAATGTGGGCTCTGGTTGAGAGGGTGGTACAGTCCTGCCAGTTTCCATTTTTCTAATAGGGTCATATCAAGTGCCTTTAGCCCTCAAACACTCTATGAGGTGGAGTGCAGGTGAGAGCTTCTGGGGGCCATGCGGCCCCCAGATCCCCGGCTCTTTTCTGGAGGGGGGGCACAAAATTAGTCTCTTGCCCAGGCCCAAAATGCCTTCCTACGGCTCTGATTGCCTGCCCACAGTGGCTGGCAATCTTCCCATGCCCGCGGGAGGCCTTAATTGGCTGCCTGTGGTGGCACTCTTCCCCACATGTGGTCAGACAAAAATCTCGAAGTCACTTCTGACTAGAATGAGAAAGAACAATTTCATCTCTCTCCTGCCCTTTGTCTTCCTTGCAACTTTCTGTTTCTGCTTAATGTGAGGTCTGACTGCACCCCAGAAAATGAACAGGGCAGGTGGCCAGTCATAAATTAGCAGACTTCAGGTTGTTGTTTGAAGATAGATTACCTGTAGCCCTTTTGAATGTCCCACTTGGTAAACTCCTTGATGACCATTCCCTCAGAACCACAAACATCAGCTGTCAGGGTGGTCAACTGGAGAGGGAACGACTGAGAGTGAACTGTGCAATGAAAGGAAGCAACAATGGGAGCTGCCAGATATGCCTTTCTTTTCAGTAACAGTCCTGTTCTCAGTTCCACTCTGATCAGCAGCTTCATGTATAATGACATAAAACATAATGGGGAAATAAAATATTAAATAGAAACATAGACATATTTGGAGCCAACAGTAGGGGTATCAGCAGCAGAGGGAGTGGGTTATTCTTTTGGAATAGAGTAGGGTAGGGTTATTCATTCTGTGACAGGGTGGGTAATGAGTATCAGCTGATGAGAGGAGAGATGGGGTATTTGTAGTGGGACAAGGCAGGTATCAGCAGATGGAAAATGGGGTAGGGGTATCTGTATTGGGACAGGAAGGGTATCAGCAGATGGCAGGGGTAGGGTATTTGTATTAGGACAGGATGGGCATCAGTAGATGTGAGGAGGGTTTAGTTGTATTCATGTTGGGACAGGGTGGGCATCAGCAGCTGGTAGGATGGGTAGCGGTATTCATAGTAGCAGGGTGAAACACAGAAACATGTTATCTCCCTCTCGTTAACGCCCCTGCTCCCGCTCCCCGTGCTCCTCCTTTGTAGAACTCCATTTCAACACCAACAATATGAACAGGTACTCCAGGCACACGTAAAGAAAAGAAATGATATAAAGAGAGAATTTTATGCAGGTTTACAGGCTACAGCACGGCATGCTGTAGCCCTGTAAAACTGCATAAAATTATCTCTTTGGCTGGTTTCTTTTCTTTACGTGTGCCTGAAGTACCTGTTCATCTTGTTCACTGGTGGTGTGTGATGTTGAAACGGAGTTCTACAAAGGAGGCAGTGATGAAGAAGAACACTGACGCGTCCACCCCTGCCCCCCCCCACCGTTACACCCCACCTTCGACCCTGGAGAAAAGTACTAAAGGCCAAAGCACCAGGCCACCAGTTCCGGGAATTCGAGAATTGGAAAACTTCTACTTCTGCACCAGGCTGCCCCCTTATTGGAGGGCCATTCTCTGGCTGAGTTCTTCCCTTCAAGAATGAAATCAAAATGAAGGAACTTAGACAAGAGTTTAAAGCACTTCGATCTTCTCTGGGGGACCTCCAGGCAGCAAACAGCGAAGGACAAGGGTCTGCTTAATCTCCATGGAGCAAAGAAAGACAATGTTGATACAGAGTTTGATCACCGCTGGAAGAACACTGTGGGTCAGAGGTGGCACTGCCCACTAAACTAATAATTCTTGCCCGAATCCTTGGTCTCCCAAGAAAGCAGAGGGCTCTGAGTGGTGCCTACTCACCTTTGAAAGCACACGCTATGTACCCTCACTTTGAATGCCGCTTGGTACATTGCTTATTATGTCTGGTGCCGCCACAGGGTTCCGGATTCCCACAAGACCTTTTCTACTCCGATTTCTGAATTTCTTGGAATGCTAGCAGCAGCACATCTCATGTGACCCCCCCCTTTGCTGGTCTTCAGCATGTGCGCCCCTGCTAACAGGTAGTTATAATCACACAATCAAGTCAACTCAGAGTCAAAAAAAAAAAAATTTAAAGCGGCAGCGCTGCCGCAAAGTTAAAAAAAGCTTCAGAGATGAAAATTGCGCCCCTCAGAGACTTGCGCCCAATGCTAGGGCACCACCCACCCCACCCTTCCTACTGTACTGCACGCAATTAAGGAGCATGGGAAGAGTGCTGTCACAGTCAGCCAATCAAGGAGTCTACTCAGTGAGGGTTGACTGACACATTTCGAGCCTTCCAGGGACCACACCCCAGACCTCAAAAATATAGCTGTTGCTGCAATACCATGCCCCCTCCAGTTCCTAAAAAAATGGTGCCTGTCTGAATGTGCTACCTGAGTGTAATGAAAAGAAGCTGAGGTAGTCTGGACCTAGTCAGTTCAGTTGTGGTCTCTAAGGGGCAGGGATTTCTTGCTTTGGTGATGTTGCAAGCCTGGACACTGTCTCCTACTACCAGTACTTGGTACCAGACCACTCACCGCTACTTAATAGAGAGTAAGCTGTAGCACTCAGGGCAGCCAAGCACTAGGCACTAGGCAACAGCAGCACTGGCACTGCAGTGTCAATTGGTTGTGTTTAAGCCAACAAAGATATATATACATATACAGTATATATATATGTGTGTGTGTGTGTGTATTACAATAGTGAATATATATATATATATATATATATATATATATATATATCACAATACATACACAGATACAATACAATTAAAGAGCTGCTGACACCTCAAAGAAAACTTAGAAAAAAAACAATATTTAGGTACAGTTCGGCTAGCATTCTATTTAATAGACTTCTCTTTCCCATTACTTATTACTGTGAAATTTTGCATGGAAACATGCTCTGTATCCCTTAGAGTTCATCTGCCTCGTCAACTTACTCCCTACATCATGTCATAGTCCTCTGTTGTGACATCACAGCCTGTTGCCATGGAGTCATTTGGATGTCACAAGCAGTGCATTATGACATCAGGTAGGGAGAAAGCAACAGGAATGGATGAACTCTTCAGGAGCAAAGATCCTATTTTATGCAATTGATCTCAGTAATAAATAATGGGGAGGAGAAATACAGAACCGTGTGAAATACAAGCTGAGCAGTGTCTAAATATTATGTTTTATTCAGTTGTCTAATGGTGGAAGAAAGCAAGAGTAGGAGCCAAAGATTGTATAGTTTCCAGCCCTCACAAATAGACATGGTAGCTGATCTGCTCCCATGTTGAGGGGTATTAAAAAATACAATGCACTTCAGATCAGTAAAACAGTTACAAGACCCCTAATGTGTACCCCAGGAAAAAGGGATCCACTTCCTGAACCTGCTAAGGCACCCACAGCCCCCTTTTGTGTGTTTCCTTGGGTACACACTAGGGGTCCTGTAATTTTTTTACTGGACTGAAGCTCATGGTATTTTTAATACCCCTCAACCCTGGAGCAGGTCAGCTACTGTATATGTTTGTAAGGGGCTGGGAACTTTACAGTGAACACCTGCTCTTTAATCAAGATTTATTTTCCCCTCGCTCAATTATCCTCCCTCTGTCTACACTTCCCTCTTGCCACATTGCCAGCTAAGATGTCAGAAGCCCTGTGCCATCTTAGCTGGCAATGTGGCATCAGGAAAGATACGGAAGTGTAGACTAGTAGTAAATGTTATTTGTTGTAACTTGATTAGCAAAAGAGAGCTTTATTTTACTTTTCCAGCCAGAGTCTCCCACATCTCATATTTCAGAGGAGCAAAATATTCCCTGAAAACAGGGGTAGGGAACATGTAACAAAAGTATGTTTTTTTTTTCAAGAAAAGCCCCCAAACTCACCTCAGAGCTTCTGGGGGCCATGTGGCCCCCAGATCCCCGGCTCTTTTCTGGAGGGGGGGCCCAAAATTAGTCTCTTGCCCAGGGCACCAAAATGCCTTCCTACGGCTCTGCTCAGATGTTCAGCAAACCTATCTAACTTGTCCAAAAAGGAAGGGGGATTGGCTGAAGTACTGAACCCCCCCCCGAGATGTCACAAGTCTTCAGATATTTCGATCTGATACCCCAAGGAAATGTAGAAAAGAGAAGGAAGTAGCAGGATTGTCCACAATGTCAGAGCAAAGTGCAAGCAGTTCAAATTTAGCTCTCTGCTGCCCTCATGTGGTAGATCCAAAATACAACATGCATTCGCACAGTCTTTATATTCGCATATTCGTGCTGGATGCCATCTGTGGCTGAAGCTGGTAACGGGCGAACACTGAACAAGTTGGGAATCAAGGCTTGCAACGCTGGAAGGGCTTGCTTGGCAGTATCAAAACTGTGCCAGGTATTATTGTAGTACACAGACAAACGCAATGGATACCGCACCTTATATTTAATTCTGGCAGCAATAAGTTTAGTGACCAGCGGGTGATACGTTGCTCTCCATTGCCTTGTGGCTGCTGGCAGACCCTGGGCAAAGCGTAGATGCTGGCCCTCCCATGAAATCTCCTGGAGCTCTCTGACTTTCCCCAGAACAGGGACCTTATCCAGGTAATTAGGGAATTTTAGGATCAAGGACCTATGTGGTTTCCCTGCAGCTGGCTTAGGTCTAAGTGAATGGTGGGCCCTCTCATTGATGAACGTGGTGTTATTAGGAGCGGGCCCAGTGATTTTGGTTTGCATTTTCTGCAGAAATATTATCGGTGCAGCACCTTCAGTGTCCTCTGGAAGGCCGAAGATAAGGATGTTATTTCGGCAACTTTGGCCTTCCAGATCTTCTAGCTTAGCCTCCATGCAGTGTAGCTTTTGCCTCAAAGTAGTCACTTCAGGCTTTATTTTGGCTTTCCAATCCTCCAGTGATGTTGTATGGGCCACCACGTCCTTTATCGCTCTGGTCACATCAGTAAGGTCCCCTCGCATGAATTTGAGTTCGGAGGCAAGATCTTGTAAGGTGTTTTTTTTAAATTTTTTTTATTTATTATACTTTTTGCCCCACCACGGATGACCCGGCCTGGTCACAGACCTTTGCCTCCACCTCCATATTAGACTGCACCCCCTAGGATACCCCCTGGCCTGCCCCCCAGGGTGGGGTGTGACGCTGCCCCTGTACAGCGCTGCACATCAGGACTAGGTCCGAGGGTCAGTCCTGGAGGTTGATGAAGGCCAGAGCAGGCTTCATCTAAGGTCGTTCATGAGAGAATTTTTTGTAGGCTGTACGTGGGGGTGGGAACATGCAATGGTGTCCAGCGTCAACCCCGCCCCTCCAAGTAAGTTCCTAATGCTGGTTGCTGTGGTACCTCTGGCTTCCGTCAGGGGTCCATCAAGCATTGGAAATTTGCCCTGCCCTCCCCATGGAGAAGGAGAGCAGTCCCTGGGATGCTCAATCCTTCTCCCCCGGGCCGGACCTCCGATGACTCTGGTCCGTTCCCGAACCTGGGTCGCTTGCTTCAGAAGCGAAAATCCAACCGCTGTGCCAATGGGCCAGCTAGGCAGTTTTAAAAGGTTGTAATTCAGCTATAAATTTCTTTTCAGTGAGAGGAGCCAGAGCCTGTTGAGTTGTAGAGGAGGTGGCTGCTTTTGCAGGAGTGCCGAGCTGACCTATAGATCGTTTAGGTGCCTTCTCAGGCATCTGTGGTGGGTGTGCTGGAGCGGCACCTGGCGCATTTCAACTTTCATGCTGCTGGATAGGCCTCAAAGTATTGAGTGACTGCCCCAGTGGTAATATGCCCTTTTCCATGCCCAACTTCACCTCGGATAGTCTAAGAGGCAATCTGAAGTTGTTTCTTTAAAAGCACCGACAGTTATTGAAAATTACTTCTCAGAAATAAGCTGTAAATCGGGAGCTGAGGTGGGAACTGATCTTTGGAGCTGCTAACCCGTTAGCGGCATCACGTGATCCTCTCACTTTTTTTCTGTTTGTAAATGCACACAAGTTCTGCTGTATTTCAGTACAAAAAAACTGGTTTCAAGCAGCAGTAGTGCTTTATTTCACACAGAAAAATGATTACAAGCCCTCCAAGACTGCTGGCGGCTAGGCCACTGACTTTTGTGAAACCCCAACCCAAACTCAGATTACGCCACAAATATTTCTTACAGAGATTTCTATGGCAGAACTACTGCAATCCACTTTTTTTTATGTGTAAATGCACACAAGTTCTGCTGTATTTCAGTATAAGAAAATGGTTGCAAGCAGCTTTATTTTTTCACAGACAAATTACTGCAAGCAGCACGCACGCAGGGCAGGCAAGGGTGTGCTCACACTGCAAACATCACTACCTAGCTGTAAACCATGGGGGGGTGGAAGTGCAGTCAGTCGACTGCCCTCTGATTTATGGCTAGGCTACTACTGGGTTTTGTGAAATCTGAGGCCCCCCACAAGAAATACTTATTATTTACACCACCAAATTAAAGACTTTTTTTTAAAAATCAGTACAGTACAGCAGTCCAGGTAGAAGTTAGAACTACTGTAATTAAGGAGATAAACTGCAACTTAAATCTCTCTGCAGCTCCTCCTGGCAAAATAAATCAGACAATTTCTCTGAGGTAAAATACAAAAAGCCTCACACCACTATCAGTCCCTGAAATGAAGGTATACTAGTTTCCCTTTGCAGCTCCTAGCAAAAAAAAAATCACTACATCAGACAATTTATCCAGGGAAAAAAACACCTCCCAGTGCTCCCACTACTACTAGGCACTAAAGACACATGGTACAGAACAAAAAAAAAAGATTTTCTGTTGAAAATATTAGATTTTTGCAACTCCTAATCTCTGCTGACTCAGAGCTCTCTCTCTCCACTCTCCACTACAATCTCTGCACCAGTTACAAGAGGCCCCTGAAATTACGGTATACTAGTTTTTCTTTCAAAAGCAAAACTCAGCACTCTGTAGTTGGCGTGAATACAGGCATGAGTTTAATAAAACATTCAAACGCCAAGCCTCACAAAGGACAGGTAGCACAACTAGGTAATTAAACTCATGCCTGTATTCATGCCAACTACAGAGTGCTGAGTTTTGCTTTTGATGGATTCCTACGTTCTAACTCGAGCACCTGTGTATACGGAGGAGCTGTTTTTGCTGTGCATACTAGTTTTTCTGCAGCTCCTAGCAAAAAATAAATAAATAAATAAATCAGTACAACGTATGATTTATCCACAAAAAAGACCTCTCCCAGTGCTGCCACTAGTACTGGGCACTAAAGACACATGGTACAGAACAAAAAAAATAAAGGTTTTGCGATGAAAATATAAGTTTTTGCAACTCCAAATCTCTGCTAACACAGAGCTTTCTCCATCTCAACTATGATCTCTCTCTCCACTACACATCATCAATGTCTTAACTGTTCACGCGATTCAGCTTTGCAAACGCCAGCTATTGGCTTGTTAATCCTGCGAGATCCTGAAATCCCATAGGAATGCCAAATACTGAATATCGCCGAATAGCTGTGATATTCGGTATTCGGCTCCCGAATACCGAATACCGTATCATTCATGGTATTTGGGATTTAATATTCATTATTCACACACCCCTAGCAAAAGGCTTTTCATTTCTTGCGTAGCTCATTAGACAGGTCGTTAGAGCATTTAAGAGTGATTCCTTGGTGCTGGAGATACGATTTATTCCTCACAGTTCATTGGAAATAGGTCGTGTGTTGAAAGTTGAGGAAGCAAATGATAATGGGCCTGGGTTCGTTTTCTTTTGTGGACTTAGGTTTACGTGATCGGTGAGCTCTCTATAATATGAAGAAGTTGCAGTTGAGTGGTGGTCCTGCCAGATGTATTAACAGTTTATTTATGAATCTGATAGTATCTGAGCCCTCCCAGCCTTTAGGAATTCCAATGACCCTGGGATTGTTCCTCTGGTTTCATGATTCCTGATCTTCCAATTTTTCTTCCTGCTTGGAAATGCCGTGAGTGTTTTGAATGATTTCCTTATTGTCTTTAAAAGCCCAGTCCTCAATACTTGAAATCCCTACTTCAACATCTGCAATCGGAATGGGCAGACTGACCTGTCAAAACTCAGAACCCCCGGATCCAAATGCTGCCCAGTGGACCTAGGTCAATAAGAACCCATCGCGTAACTGTACCGAGTCCGTGTCCACCGGCGGCGTGTGGCTGGTACATTTAACAAAAATAAAAAATGGTCATCCCTGGTGTGTCTAGTTGATCCCCCTCCCCCCATGCTCATCCTCAGCTAACCCCACCCTCCTTTGATTGTGCCAGCACCATAAAGTTACTGATGTGCTCCTCCATCTTCAGGTGTGTGGCTGTGAACTTGGGTGAGAGGGGAGACTAGCTTTTTGTCAGGTTTCAGCTCCCAGTCCCAAACTACAGTGCAATATTTATACTAGCAGGCAGTTCTGGAATGCAGCCCTGATCCACAATCAAACTGGCATCTATAAGCTGTAAGACCATTCGAATGGTCCTACAACTTATAGCTGCTGGCTTCATCGTGGCTCGGGCTGCATTCCAGAACTGCCTGCTAGTATATTATTTGCACTGAAATTTACTGCATCATTCTGGTTACTCTATACTGTACTGTCTGTAGCCCCTGATGGCTTTGCGTCATTCTGGTTGCCCTATGCTGTACTGTCTGTAGCCCCTGCTGGCACTCCATCATTCTGTTTACCCTATACTGTACTATACTGTCCATAGCCCCTGCTGGTACTGCATCATTCTGGTTACTCTGTACTGTACTGTCTATAGCCCCTGCTAGCCCTGCATCATTCTGGTTACCCTATACTGTACTGTCTGTAGCCCCTGCTGGTATTGCATCATTCTGCATACCCTATACTGTACTGTCTGTAGCTCCTGCTGGCACTGCATCATTCTGGTTACCCTATACTGTACTGTCCATAGCTCCTGCTGGCACTGCATCATTCTGGTTGCCCTATACTGTACTGTCTGTAGCCCCTGCTGGCCCTGAATCATTCTGGATACCCTATACTGTACTGTCTGTAGCCCCTGCTGGCACTGCATCATTCTGGTTGCCCTATACTGTACTGTCTGTAGCCCCTGCTGGTACTGCATCATTCTGGTTACCCTATGCTGTACTGTTCGTAGCTCCTACAGGCCTTGCATCATTCTGGTTACTCTATAATGTACTGTCCGTAGCTCCTGCTGGCACTGCATCATTCTGGTTACCCTATACTGTACTGTCCATAGCTCTTGCTGGCACTGCATCATTCTGGTTACCCTATACTGTACTGTCCATAGCTCCTGCTGGCACTGCATCATTCTGGTTACCTTGTACTGTACTGTTTGTAGCCCCTGCTGGCACTGCATCATTCTGGTTACTCTATACTTTACTGTCTGTAGCCCCTGATTGCCATGAATCATTCTGTTTACCCTATACTGTACTGTCTGTAGCCCCTGCTGGCCCTGCATCATTCTGGTTATACTGTGCTGTACTGTCTGTAGCCCCTGCTGGCACTGCATCATTCTGGTTGCCCTATACTGTACTGTCTGTAGCCCCTGCTGGTACTGCATCATTCTGGTTACCCTATGCTGTACTGTTCGTAGCTCCTACAGGCCTTGCATCATTCTGGTTACTCTATAATGTACTGTCCGTAGCTCCTGCTGGCACTGCATCATTCTGGTTACCCTATACTGTACTGTCCATAGCTCTTGCTGGCACTGCATCATTCTGGTTACCCTATACTGTACTGTCCATAGCTCCTGCTGGCACTGCATCATTCTGGTTACCTTGTACTGTACTGTTTGTAGCCCCTGCTGGCACTGCATCATTCTGGTTACTCTATACTTTACTGTCTGTAGCCCCTGATTGCCATGAATCATTCTGTTTACCCTATACTGTACTGTCTGTAGCCCCTGCTGGCCCTGCATCATTCTGGTTATACTGTGCTGTACTGTCTGTTGCCCCTGCTGGCACTGCATCATTCTGGTTACCCTATACTGTACTGTTTGTAGCGCCTGCTGGCCTTGCATCATTCTGGTTACCCTATACTGTACTGTCCGTAGCTCCTGCTGGCACTGCATCATTCTGGTTACCTTGTACTGTACTGTTTGTAGCCCCTGCTGGCACTGCATCATTCTGGTTACCTTGTACTGTACTGTTTGTAGCCCCTGCTGGCACTGCATCATTCTGGTTACCTTGTACTGTACTGTTTGTAGCCCCTGCTGGCACTGCATCATTCTGGTTACCTTGTACTGTACTGTCTGTAGCCCCTGCTGGCACTGCATCATTCTGGTTACCTTGTACTGTACTGTTTGTAGCCCCTGCTGGCACTGCATTATTCTGGTTACCTTGTACTGTACTGTTTGTAGTCCCTGATGGCCCTGAATCATTCTGGTTACCCTGTGCTGTAATTTCTGTAGCACCTGCTGGCCCTGGATCATTCTGGTTACCCTTTATTCTACTGCCCATTGTCCCTGCTGGCCCTGAATCATTCTGGTTGCCCTCTGATGTCTTGTCTGTAGCCCCTACTGGCTCCGAATCATTCTGGTTGCTATCTGTTGTCCTGTCTTTAGCCCCTGCCTGCAGAATCTTGCCTATGTCTACTCCAGTTCTATGTTTCTTCTCCACAGGATTCAATCCTGCTACCATGCATTGTACCTAGCATTATTTGTGAACAGTCCTTCTGTTTTTTTTTAATCTGCTTCCTTCTACCATGGAGGTCAACTCTGCTACAGCTATTGCTCTTAACTAGTTTTAATGTGCATGTGGGCCATCATGCCTTACTGTGGCTTCTTTGTTTTGCCTGTGGTGGAGGCCTGAGGGGTTCTAGTGGAGAGCTGTGGCCCTGTGTGGTTCATTTACCTTGTGTTCATATACCGCCTTTGCCCTGGGACCTGCTTCCTTGTCTCTCTTACTCCTGGAAACTTCTACCTTGTTTCCCTTACCCCTTGAACCCCCTGCAATGTCTTCCTTATCCCTGGAACCTACTGTCCTGTCTCCTTCCCCTGGAACTTACTACAATGTCTCCCTTGCCTCTGGAACCTACTGCCTGTCCCCTTTACCCCTGGGCACTGCTGCCTTGTCTCCCTTTCCCCTTGGAACTATTGCCTTGGTCTCCCTTCCCCTGGGAACTGCTGCCTTGTCTCCCTTGCCTCTAGAAACTACTGCCTTGTCTCCCTTACCCCTGGAATCTCCTGTACTGTCTGCCTTAGCATTGGAACTGACTGCAGTGACTCCCTTACTCCTGGAAACTACTGACTGTCTCCCTTACCCCTGGGTACTGCTGTCTTGTCTCTCTTACCCCTGCGATCTGATGCCTTGTCTCTCTTATCCCTGGAACATCCTGTCCTGTCTCCTTTGCCCCTGGAACTTGCTGCAATGTTCTCCTTACCCCTGAAACCTACTGCCTGTCTCCCTTACCCCTGGGAACTGCTGCCATGTCTCCTTATATCTCTGGAAACTAGTGCCTGTCTTCCATCCCCTCCTGGGAGCTGCTGCCTTGTCTCCCTTACCCCTGGGTACTGTTGCCTTGTCTCTTTAACCCCTGGAACCTGATGCCCTGTCTCCCATATCCCTTCCCTGTGTGTAAATTTGTGTACCTGTTTTGGCCTTTGAGTCATTATTGTTTCACCGTCACTTTTGCTTTGCCCACAGAGCTTAGCGTGCTTACTGCCCCTTTGGGGTTTGTAATCTGCTCGAACATTTTTATTTGTACTCAGTGGGACTCAACCCAGAGTCTAATGCACTTCTATATTACTTGCTCCATAGCAAATCTGCTTAACTGCAGTTGTACCAAGCAATATATTGTTGTTTCAGTGCACTACTGCCCTCACTTACAAAACCCCTGCTTATTAAGCTCAGCTACTGCTGGAGGCTATTCACTATTTGTACACTGTTTCATCATACTTCAGAGGTCAACTCAGCTACAGCTGTTGCTGTAAACTAGTTTTCAAATCTGCTTGTGGGTCATGGCGCTCTACCGTAGCTTCTTTGTTTTTCCTATGGCGGAGGACTGGGGAGTTTCTATAGTGGAGTGTCATGGCACAGCATGGTTCATTACCTCATGGTCATATCCTGCCTTCACTGCAAGAATCCTCCAGGTATTTGTCACCTTTTATTGGCACTCATTAATGGACTGGGTAGTTAGCCACACTAAGTTACCATGCTGCTCATTGCCTGTTATGGCCAGTTCCATTGCTAAAGTGTTTCTCATGCTGCTCATTGCCAGTTATTCTCTGCATTACTGCATCTGGCCTTACCATTACTAAAAGTGTTCACTTGCTGCATATTGCTTGCTATTTTCTGCATTACTATGTATGGCCCACTGCATTGCTAAGAGTTTGTTGCAGAAGCCAGGTCTCTCAACCATCCCTGGTGCTCCATTTGAAGGAAAGAGTGAGTTTCCTCAAAAGATACTGGAATATTTCCCACTCCCCCTGTCTGGGTTTCTAAATGGCAGTAACAGAGCCATCACACAATACAATCCAAAGCCTGGAGGAAATGCAATCTTGGCTTTGGATCCCAAGAGATTTCTTCCTCAAAGGGTTTTTTTTCTCTCCTCCATGCTGCAGGTCATAATAGTTAGTTTAGCAAATATTCCCTACTTAGGTAGGTTCCGCTGTTGGCTGGAGATGGATGATGGCCCTACTAGCCATTCTCTCTCTCCTTAGGAAGCCCCTTGCTGTCATCAGTGCAAGCAATATTATTGGAGCTATCCTGCTAACTTGTGCATCTCACTTATGTTTCATTAAGCTGCCTGTTGCTGTCAGTCTGCTTCTCTACCTCCTAGTCATCTATCACTGCCTCAATTCTTTTGAGGTTCCTTCCTAAGGTATCTTTAGCCAAGGGACCCTTCCCATGGCACCTCTAGAGGTGGAACCCTCTTACAGGGTTCCTTGCTTTCAGTACCCCTACAGGGTGGTAATTCCTACTGGAATAGAGTACAAACAGCCACAGATGCTGTTCTACAATTGCACAAGCATAACATTATTCTGGCTGAGAAAGAAATTGAATTGAAAGGCTCTGCCTGCAGTTCAACGGGTGAGCTACTTCCTGCACTATATAAGCAGGTCCTCCCAGCCTCCATCTGAAGCACTTTCTCTTTGCCTCAGCATCCTCCCCTCCTCCTCCTCCAGCAGCTCACCTCTCTATTCCCAGGGGGTTCCTTCCTAAGGTACCTTTTGCAAAGGGATCCTTCCCACGGCACCTCTACAGGGCTGTAATTTGTACTGGAATAGAGAATGCGAATAGCCACAAACATTGTTCTACAATTGCTCAAGCATAACATTATTCTGGTTGAGAATGCCATTGAACTGTAAAAAGCCTCTTTGGTGCCCACATTTATTTCTAGTTCAGTACCAGCTTCTCTCATTGAATGTTTTAATCCTTTTTGGTTCTGCAGGTCTACTGAATCTGCAGTCTTCATTTCTGATTCCTGAGACATGGTCCAAAGTAGAAAAACTGTCTCACTGCAGAGCACACCTTTCCCTCAGTGATCTGGGCAGCAATCGGAAGTTGATCAATTTGATTTTAAAATTAAGACAAAACTCTGCCAAAATTAATTCTAAAACTTGCTATTTCATGTCAGCAGATAGCAGTAATTAAATTAAAAGAACTCTTTTTACATAGGGAGGCTTAAACATGGAACTCAGAGAGACACATTTCTCCTGCTTGGCTGCATTCGAAGAAATCAGAATTAATGAGTGACTTAGTTGTACTTACATAATTGTGATGTAGAAGTCCTACATTTACACCACAATAGTAGAAAAATAAAAATAAAATCATAAATATCAAAATGCAATATTTCACCTGCTGGGGGGAAGGAGGTCTAAGCATCACACAGGACACTCTCCTCCTCTGTGGGAGGCAGGGCTCTCAGATCACCCCATTACTGCCACCTGTGGATGCACGGGTCATGGCACGGGTCTCACAGTGTGGAGAGGAGAGGATGCTGTTAGGTTCTTGGCTAAGATGTGCACCAGCAAGTCTGTAGCCTGGACTTATGTCCTTCTTGCCCAGTGTCTTTAGGGTCAGAGTTTGGGGAAAAAGCAAGCTAACAAAGGTAAAAAGCCCCCGCTGCCACACAGCATGATCCCAAACATCTGGAGTGGGGGATCGAGCACAGATGGTCAGTATAACCGCCACCAAGCCCCTCCAGCACTGGAACATAAAAATATGTTAAAAAAAATACAATGTTTCATTTTTACTCAGTTACTGCTTGTATCCATTTTTAAAATGTAGTCAACCAGGACAGTCCAGATAATACTAGGCCTGCAACCCTAGAAACAAGTCAGCAAGACAGGGCAAAAAGGTTTAAGGACAGAGAAAACCAAACACAGGTTACTAAACCAACTTTGGTTCAAGCCAAAGATACATAGAAACATAGAAGTTGACGGCAGATAAGGACCACAAGGCCCATCTAGTCTGCCCATTTCTTTGTCTGCCTTATGAATGTGAGATAGGCCTTTACTCTGTCAATGGCCTATCTATTCATACTCATCCGTATTGCTCCCTTATGCCCATCCCATGCATGTTTGAATCCCTGCACTGTATTCATATCCACAACTTCCTGAGGTAGGCCATTCCATGCATCCACCACCCTTTCTGTGAAAAAGAACTTCCTCACATTACCCCTTAATCATCTTCCCTCTAGTCTCATGATACCTTAAGCACTGCTATAACAAATACAGAAAACTCCATGCCTGGCTTATTACCCCCACCCCAAGTAAACATAGCACAGACAATAGGTAAGGAACAGGAAATTTGGGCCACAGACACAGCTAATGAAAAGGGAGGAAGATCAAGATGATAATGCTGATAATGAGTGGTATATTATTCAAAGTAATAGGGTGGCAAAAAAGGGAGAATGACAAGACACTTTGTACTTCCTGTGTGTAACAGATTTGATCCCCTAATCACCATGGCTCGTGATGACACGCCCAACACCCACGATAATCCCACCTGAAGCACTTCTAAGATGAGCACGAATTTAGGCATTAATACCACACTCAATGTAAATATTGTACCCCCAGTGCAGGTCTTAAACATAATAAGTACTACTGAAACAGATGTAACTACTATAAGCAGGAGTAACGAGGGCACTCTAACAGAGATGGGTGAAAGAAGTAATACTGTAGAAACCCAAACAGAGGATGGTCCCCGAGAAAGAAACATATAGCAGATATTTTTACTGGGAGACTCTATTACAAAGTATACGGATAGATTTATGATTTGTGGAACTAAGGAGACCATAACTAGTTGCAGCTACAGTGGAGCAACCATCAAAGACATTACCCAGATGTTACCCAGCATTTTACAGAATGTTCAAAGCCCCAAAACAACACTTTTTCATGCAGGCACCAATGACATTAACAAACAGGGGGCAGATGAAACTACTAAAGATATGCAACAGACAATAAAAGTTCTAAAAGACCATAATGCTAAATCTATTCTTTCCGAAGTTATCCCAGTACCAAGGGCAAGTTGAAGGAAAAATCAAAACGTTAAATCCTACGATAATTGGCTTTGTAGATGGTGCCTGGTGAATGATATAGTATGTATTAGGACCTGGGAGCAATTTGTGGATAATAATCTATTTTGTCAGGATGAGCTACACCTCAGCAAAAAGGGGACTAAACTGTTGGGTAACACTTTCAGTGAAGTGTTAAAGGGAAACCAACATGTGTCAAAAAAGTAAACAGCAGGGGGTGTAAGGGAGAAACAAATAATTGGGAAAACAACAATTCCAAAAAATAAAGAAAAACATAAAAACAGGGGTGAAATATCTTTCCTGCTAATGCCAGAAGCTTAAACACAATCAAAAAAGATGAGTTATGACTATTTTATATATCAGAAACATACTGATGTTGCAGCAGTTACAGAAACCTGATGGAATGAGACATCTGGATGGAACAACAATATCTCTGGTTATACTGTCTATCATAAAGATAGAAAAATATGAAGAGGGGGTAGAGTTGCCTTTTATGTAAGGAAAGACATCAAATACAAGCAGATCAATGATCCCTATACTAACAACACTTAGGAAATAATTTGGATTGAATTAATGAGGGAAAATCAAAATAAAATTTTAGTAGGCCTTTGTTATAAAGCCCAAGATACAACTATACTTCAACATTAGCAGTTAGTTGAAAATACAGAAAGTAGGTTAACTGACACTGAGATTATGCTCTTGGGTGACTTCATTGCCCCTGGGATAAACTGGGATAATGGAACAGCTATCACTAACCAAGAACAAATCCTTTTGTACATGTGCTTAGCAAACAGGCTATGACAGAGGGTTAAGGAACCCACTAGGAATACCAACACCCTAGACTTAGTCCTAACAGACATACCAGATAAACTTAACAAACTAGTGGTTCATGAACCCTTAACCAAGGGGGATCACAGCATCATTACCTTTGCCCTAAACACCAAACTAAGGGTTGACGATGGCATTACAATAATCAAGGGCTATAAACGGGCCAACTTTAATCTGATTAAACAAGAACTTTACCAGTGGGAATGGGATGATTCATCTATTACACCTGAACAACTTTGGTCCAGAGTTAAGAACAAATTACTTGAATTAACATATTCGAAATAAAACACTTTACAACAAAAAAGGGAAAATACCACTATGGCTCTCCAGCAAGATTCAAAAACTCCCAGCAAACAAAAAAGGGCTTATTGGACCCTAAAAAGGGACAATAATGAATACAATAAACACGTGTATAAGGCAGCACAAAAGAAATGTAAAAAAAGCATCAAAGAGGAAAAGAAAACAACTGAATTTAGGCTTGCCCATATTAATGATGGTTGAAAAAGCTTCTACGCTTATGTGAACAACAAGAAAAACATTGACAAATCCTTTGGTCCTCTTAAAATTAACAATATTGAGGTGTCAGATCCTCAAAAAATGGCACAGAATTTTAATGGGTATTTTTGGCCAGTATTTAACCCAGGGCAAGCCATAACTGAACATCATACAGTGGAACTAATACTGAAACAACCATAGAATTCTCCAAAAATGAAATAAGGGACAAACTAATAAAAATCAAAACAAATAAATCCCCTGGTCCTGATAAACTCGATCCCAGACTATTACAAGAACTAAGTTTTTTGCTGTTAGACCTGTTACATAGAATCTTTAATATGACCATTAGCACAGGAGGAATTCCGATAGCCTGGAGAAAAGCAACCGTGGTACTGATTTTTTAAAAAGGGGACAGATGCAACATGACTAACTACAGACCGATAAGCCTGACCAGTATTCTGGGCAAGGTTCTAGAATCACTAATAAAAGACAAGCTGGAACATGAAATTACATGTAAAAACTTGGGAGGCAATTCACAACACAGGTTTAAAAACCAAAGGCCCTGTCTGACAAACAATTTGGTATTCTATGAAAAAGTCAATGCCTTACTAGAAAGGAAATCTTCAGTGGATGTGATCTATTTGGACTTCTATAAGGCATTTGACAAGGTCCCCCATTCTATCATTAAAGAAAAAATGTATGCTATGGGAATAAATATCATTCTGAAATAGGTTGAGGCCTGGCTGAGGAACAGAACTCAGGCTGTACAGAACAGAAGATGCCAATCTAGAGTTGTCCCCTCTGCCACAGAGGTCGGTGTTGGGCCCAGTGCTGTTCACCATCTTTATCACTGATATGGCTGTAAAACTGTCCAACTTCACTGTTACATTCGCAGATGACACTAAGATTACCACTGAGGTAAGTAGAGACACTTAGGTCGAATCACTTAAAAAAGATCTGACAATTCTAGAAGAATGGTTCAGACTAAATGGCATTGCCTTTAACACTGACACATGCGTTGTCATGCACCAGGGAGAATCAAATAGGAGAAATAACTATTCCATAAATGGGAGAACCATACAGGTATCTGAAAGTGAAAAAGACCTGGGAGACATCATCACTAATGACCTCAGATTTAGCAGACGGTGTACTGTGGTTATAACCAAGTCAAATAAAATCATCGGCTGCATCAGGATGGCTTTTCATTCCAGAAATAGAGCATGCATATTGCCACTGTATAGGGCATACATAAGACCAGACTTGGACTACTGCTCAATACTCTGGAGTCCCTATCTGTGAAGTGATGCCAGAAGGCTGGTGGGTGTACAGAGAAAGGTCACAAAATTGGTGGAAGGGATGCGTAATAAGAGCTATGAACAGAGGTTCACAGAACAGAATATGTATTCACTTGAACTTAGAAGAACCAGAGGTGATCTTCTAGTAATGTACCTTATATTTTGGGATGAACAACTCATAGCAGACCTTGGGCTGACTATAAATCAGAGAGATTGCTCTCTTAGAGGCCATACTTATCAATTGAGGTTAACCTTCTCCAAAAGGTCTCTAAGACATTACTTCTATACTCAAAGAATAATATCCTTATTGAACTCGCTACCGAGAGATGTAGTTGAAGTGGGAGTCCTTCAATTCTTTTAAACAGGAACTGGACAGGTTTCTGCAGCCTAACTTGGGGAATAATTGAATCCTCTTTGAGGGAGATATACCACAATGGGTCTACCACCTTCTGTACATCTTAAAAATCCTAGTATAACTCCTAGTATAAGATATCATGCAGTATCTCATTTTCAATGGTGCCCTAATTGTAACCATTATTACAATGTATTTTTCCTAATAGTGACCAGCTGTGATGCAGTATCTTGTTTTCTGAGTGATCCTGCTCTTGGTGAATGCAGGAAGTTATTTGTGCAATGTGATATTTCAGTAGAAGATGGTGATTTATGATGTCAGCATGGGAATACGGACCAGGCGAGGTGCTGCTATCATAGAGAACATCATAATGTTGTGTACAATTTATTGATCCAGGAGAGCTCAAATGAGTTGCAACATCTCATGTTCAGTGGAATCCTGCTTCTACCTGCAGTGTAAAGCACAAACTGTGGAGCATTCAGCAACAGTTTTGGTTTAGCACCAACACATCAATGACAAGTACTTTACAATCACAATACAAAAAACAAGCATTTGTCAATGAGGAATGTTTGCTCACTTGTATTAGCATTGGAAGTGCATAAGTTAGACAGATGCAGAATAGGAAAGGCAGCGAAGTACTGAAGTGATACCAACCCCACTCCCAGCCTGCAGAAATGGACAGGCATTGGGGTGTGCCTTTGGGTCATCTCCTATAACGCTTATGCCATTTCACCTCACCATATCCTTCAAACACTACCAAGTGTTGAGGTGTGCCTTGGGGTGTTCGGTTTTACAGTCACCTCATTCCATAAGGAAATATGCTGAAATGGGTGCAGTATAGGAGAATGGGGTGAACTTTGGGGCCGAAGAGTCCAAGGCTCACATCAATGGCTGTCAGTGGCTGCAGGGTGGGGGTGGGGGTGGAATGGCATGAGCATTACAGCCGGCAATCCAAAGGCACACCCCAATGGTTGTCAGTCTGTACGGGACAGGACATTATGGTTAGAAACCCTAATGCCTTGGGAGTTTATTGGTACTAGCACTACAAATTTTCAACATGGCCTTTTTTGTGACCCTACCTCATGAAATCATTTTGGACCTCTGCTCGTGAACAGTGGCACTGTGATTTTGTTAATCTGTCCTGATTGTTGATTTCCCACAGCGATCACACTGTAGCAGTACTGCTGTTCCATTGGACTGGCCATGCTTGCTGTTTAAATAAATTGTATATAATAACTAGCCATAGATTTCTCTCTATGGAGATGGCCAGTTATTATTTCCCATAATAAGAGTCTGGTTATTACCGCATTCACGCGCACAATTAATACTCCGACTGTGTATGTGACAGCAACCGCGTTTGGGTTTCCTTAAGTGAAAAGCAGCTGCAGCGTTCTTCAGTCAGTCAGCACTCTGCTTTAGAAACAAACCATTGATCAGGGAATTAGTACACATTCCTCCAGTATTTTATTTATTTATTTTGAAACAGAGAGATGCACTGTAAAATTTAAGTAGTAAACTTCAGTGTAGTAATGTTGTAGGTGTTCACCCGGTATCAGAGCTTACCACTACCATTAAAAAGCCATGGCTAACCCACCTGACTCCAGGATCTTTTCAGCAACTTTACTTAAAAAAAAGGTAGTTATTTGGAAGTATATTTCTTGCTCTGTGGACAAAAAAAAGAAGGTAAACCACTTGCGTTTACTCAGCTGCCTATGCCAGAACTGAACAGAGCTGATGCTAAAGATGGTGCTTATGATTTTGTGGGTGGGTGGGATCAATGGCCAGCAATTATATAAAATCAGGCATGGGGTGGAGTGGTTACTCAAGTTTAATGTACACCCTTGGTGTGGGATGCTTTTATAAACCCCTCAAGCTTCTCTGTTGGGGTTTATGTAGCATCCCACACCTTGGGTGTACATTAAATTCTTGTAACACACACCACCCCATGAATTATTCTTCATATGTTATATTTTCCTTGCTGCAATGATGTGCGCACCACCTTTCTTTTGACAAATAGGGTGCAAACTAGTGGTTCAATTAATTTACCTGGTCCTCCCCATTCAGACCATGGTGAATCAGTCGAACCAAAGGTCCACCTATCTCCCTTAAAAGCTAACCATGGTCCTAAAGAATTGAACACCTGAAGTTTGAGGTGTTCAATTCCTTTGAGAATCAAACTTGCAGCTGTGTTTATTTATTAATTTATTTATTAACTGTTTGGTATCAGGTAGTGTACTAGACAATAAGTTGCCTATTTTCAGGCATCTCCAAAGTGTAATGTTGACAGGCATTCGGGGTAGCTCTGAGGTAAACATCACTGCATATAGACTTGTCAGTCTCTGAGGGTGTGTACATTTGGTATTCAGCAGGGCATTAGTTCCACTTGGCTTCCTATAGCCCTTCATCTTTACTATTTTCCCGGGCATACCTCTTAATGTGATGTCCAGTCAACAGGACGATTTCAAAACAGAACAGAGGCTCAGAGTTTGTGATTTTTATCAGTGTGTTCTAAATGAAGGCAAGAGAAAAGTAGGGGAATTAGATAGGGGAAGTCTGTTGCAACTGAAAAGAAAAATAAGCATTGAAGAATAAGGCCCCTCAAGCAGAGAATACAGTAGGTCTATGATCCCAAGTGGAGGGGATAGGTTGCAGGGTCTCCTGAGGACAGAGACTTTTTGGATTTTTAGGCTTAACTGCTTGAAATCACAAGGGATGAACAACACTATCAATTACGACCCATTTTTTAATGGGGGAGGCATACCTGATGCAACACCTTAGTACTGATTGAGCACTATTAATTAAAGTGTGCTCCCGACTACACCAGTAAGTATACATGCTGGTTATCGCTGTCTGAAACTGACAGGTACTATTGATCGCAATTAATGTAAAAAGTATTGCACAGTAAACATGTGCTTCTGTGACATAGTATGATTTTTGCAGTCTATGACAAGCCATCACTCCACTGTCAATATTGCAAATATTATAAATATAAAATACTAATATGTTAGATGAATTGCTTTGCTATGGACCTAACACTTGTCTCTTTTGCTCCATTTAAATTTGTTGTTTTCTATATCTGTACCATATGTCATCATTACAAGCCTGAATGTGACTGGTCTGATGTAGGGAGCTGAACCAGTAATCTGACAGGAACAAGAATGAGAGGTGAAAGTTGTGACAATTTACCCAGGCATGATCTGAAGGTTTTCACCCACACAATAATGACAAATCCTGCTTTTATACTGCACATGTGGACTTCTTTTAGCAACACTTGTTATCACTGTGATCTAAATCTGTTGTTGTTAATATGGCAAGGACACTGGGTGCACACATTTTGCATTTAGTTTTAATGCACTTGTACTTTAATATGATAGCAAATTCAGGCAAGCAAAATGCAGCATCATTATGTACATGGCATGTTCTCATCTTGTTCTCTGAGGAGTATCCAGTCACCACCTTCTCAAACAACATGTGTTCAAAACATTTGAGTTCTTGTGTATTGAAGAGATTATAGTTCAAGCCTTCTGTTAGATTGTTTAGGAGTTAACCTAAGGATACCTCTTGTAGTGTTTATACAAGATGCCCCTTACTGCTAAACAAGGAGATAAGCTGGTCAGGTTTGGAGTGCCATGGTAAATGAGCAGGTGTTCGGTCTCTGGGGTTGTGCTCTGTGCGTTATTTATTTATTTATTTATGTTGGCAGTTTTTATTATAATGAATGAGTTATAGCAATGACTTAATAGGTTCTTTCTCCAAAAGTGCACTTAAGAAAAGTAAACTGAATTGAAGGCAGTGCATGTAAATATTGTATGTGAGGAGGCATGTCAGTAAAGAACCATGTCAAAAAAATGTCTCTCTGTGTAAAATGATTCTTTGGATTGTCAGATAAATGCAACATAAAATTAAACTTGCTTGTTTGTAAAAATGGTCTAACAGTTGTCCTTTACTTATACTGCACAATGAAATGTTACATTAATGCTGTTATCATTGTATTACAAAATGGAAGGCACAGCACAGAGAGGAGACTGTAAACTTACAAGGGATTTTAGGCAATGATGGACTCAGATTTGGACTTCAGAGCCCTGGAATGTTTTTGTGACATCCGACTAATGCCATCACTCAGATGACACAAAAACATTCCAGGGCTCTGAAGTCCAAATCTGAGTCCATCATTCATTGACTAAAATCCCTTGTAAGTCCTCAGTCTCATCTCTGTGCTGTGCCTTTCATTTTGTAATACAGTAATAACAGCATTTAATGTGATGTTCCATTGTGCAGTATACCTAAAGGACAACTGTTTTTTTACACATTTTTTGGCATGAATCTTTCGATATGCCTCCTCACATACAATATTTTGGGAACCGACCACGAAAATGTCTGAGGGGCCCATTAATTAAATCAATCATGTGTGGACTCGGTCACAAAACAAAACCCAGCATATTCTGAAACCTCAGATAGTGCTCAGTTGCAGAACGCTTTGTGAATGTTTGAGCAGCAGAACAGTGGTGGCAATATTCAACTTTGGCACACTGCAGTCTGCACTTACAAGGCCATGGAGGCAGTCAGCCATCATGATGCAAAATGTTGTAATATAACGAATGCCATGTTGCCCCTTGTCACCCACCTCATTCACCTCCCTCCCTCCTCATCATAATCACACTGGATGTACTTAAACTCCACTCACTTTGTGAAGTGCAAAGCAAACAAAAATGCCATGCGTTCAGTATCTGATCATGTACCCAGCTCCACTATTCTCTCTCGCCTCCTTTCACAATACATCAGCATAGCCCTCACTATGCAGCCTTAAAAAGAACTGCGAGAACCAATGAGATGGAAGCCGGCTGACAGCAGTAACATGTTCATCCACACCACCTAGAAAGGCACTGCTTTACCTACATAAAAGAGAATGGTAGCTTCACTGCAGGCAGAAAGACTCTGAAAACTGGGATAGGTGGCTGAATCTACGTAGTCACAGTCTCCCATAGAATTCTGAGACCATAGCTTTAATTTAATTCCGGCAAAGCCCACTATGGGATGTAGTACAGATCCCCCCCCTTGGAACAAGAGCATGTGATGAAGAGGGCACATATAGCCCTAATTAGGAACCAGCCAATCCAACTGCCAGACCTACAGTAGGTCAGCAATAAAACACTTTTTTCAGATACCAGACAAAACCGAAGCTGTTACTGATCACATGGAAGCAAATAACTACTATGTAAAGGACAGAGACTATTTTTTGAACCAGACTACTCTCTTGAGCTTCATAAAGGCAACATAAAAACATAGAAACACAGACTATGACAGCAGATAAGGACCGCTTTGCCCACCCAGTCTGCCCATTTCCATACTTATTGGATAGGCTGCAGATCCTAGTTAACCAACAGCCTACTTCTTCCTACCCCCCACTAGAATTGCATTATGTCTGTCCCAAGCATTCTTAAATTCCCTCACTGTTTTTGGCAGTACCTAGTCCAAAAACAAGAAAGAGAGAATTAAGAGTGAAGCAAATCAAATCAAAGTTCTGGTTTCCCACTAAGCTTATTTTCTTCATAGATGGGAACACTCATGAATTTGCTAACTTAACAGAAGCTACCTCCACCCTTGAAGAAGTTGGAGTCATGGTACAGAAGAAAGATGCAGGTGTGTGCTCTCAAAAATGCTGCATGGATATCAGCTGATGGTGGCTATAAAGAAGGGGTGTCTTGTCTACACTAACAGCTAACCCTCCCACCTCTGGTGGATCAGCTCAGTCATGGCAGGGCTACCCCATCTGCGATTGACAAGTATTTCTCTCAGCCCTCCCCTTTAATTTCAGATAACTTTTTGTCTCCATTTCACCTTCCCATGCCGAATGGCCACCAGCCTGCTCTTAGCATGCTATACCCAGAACACAGGGAGCTAGTGGCTGTCTCTTTGTAGCAGAGGGCCATCCCACAAAAACTGCAAAGAAATACACCACCAAACCTGGATAAACTAGGTGCCTGGAGTCCTACAGCCAGGCAGCAGTACACAAGGTCTCACTTGTGCTGCTGTTTACAAGCCAAACTGACTGACCCCCCCCCCACAACTCCATCTTTTGCTGGTGGGCTAAGGGATAGCAGCACACTTGACAGTGTAATGCTAGCTGTGGCTCACTTGGCCGTGTCATGCTGGCAGCTCAGTTGGCAATGTAATGTTGGCTGACTGTGTGATGGTGGCCTGCATTAGCTAAGTAAGGCTTCCCTGTCTTGAGCTCTCCTCTGCACTGGCTGGCCAAGGTAATGCTCCAGTCCCCTTTCTCTGCCTGGCTCATGGTAGCACCATACTGGATGGTCGCACTTACTCTGCCTCGCTTCCCTGATTTGGTTCTCTCCTGATTGGCTCCAGCACTGGATTCTACCAATGGGATGCCAAGGACAATGAACTACACCCATCCCAGGGAAACTTTATTCACAGCTGCTATGATGATGGGGGTTAGGGGAATGCTAGCTAGCAGTGGGCAGGGCTGTGCTGACAAGGAGGTATTTTCTTCTTCCAAAGACAAGAGATAGTGAAAGAAAAAAAGTGTGGGGGGGGGGAGAGTGGAGGAGGGGAGATAGAAGGAGAAATAGAGAGAATATCCAGACCAGAGAGTCATACTGATGTGCTTCAACTCCACTGGGAGGGCAAAGCAAGGAGCAAACACATAGAAACATAGAAGCTGATGGCAGATAAGGGCCACATGGCATATCCAGTCTGCCCTTTTTTGTTACATTGCTTACACTGTAGACCCTTCCAGGTCTACGGCACTTTCTCTGCCACCCCTTACCTTTCCCTTATGACTCCCTTGTGCTTATCCCAGGCTTCTTTCGAATCCCACCACTGTTTTTGCCCCAACCACTGTTTTTGTCCCTACAGCCTCTGCTGGAAGACTGTTCCAGGCTTCCACCACCCTTTCTGTGAAAAAGTATTTCCACACATCTCTCCTAAACCTACCCCCTCCAGTTTCATGTCATTGCCTCTTGTTCTGGAGCACCTTTTCCTCTCTGAAGTACCTCCCACTTGTACCTTATTCACCCCTGTGAGGTATTTAAAAGTTTCGATTATATCCTGTCCTCCTCTCCTCCAGGATGTACATGTTTAATTCCTTTAGCCTCTCCTCATAGGACATTTGATGTAGACCCTGTATCATCTTGACATCCCTCCTTTGGATGACCTCTATCCTGTCTATGTTCTTCTTGAGATGTTGCCTCCAAAACTGGGCACAGTACCCCAGGCGGGGTCTTACTAAAGACCTAGATAGTGGCAACACCACTTCCCTCTTCCTGCTGGTAATATTGCTACCTATACATCCCAGCATCTCACTAGCTCTCCCAAATATTGCATTGTCTGGACACCTTCAGGTCATCTGATATGATTACCCCCCAGGTCTCTTTCCTTCTTGGTCCCTGCCAGTATCGCTACCCACATTTTATTCTGCACCCCCAGGTTTTTGCGACCCACGTGCATTATTTTGCACTTTTTTGCATTAAACCTTAGCTGCCAAACATTTAGCCACTCATTCAAACGTTTCAAGTGTCTTTCCATCCTTTGCACCCCTTCTGGAGTGTCCACTCTGTTGCAGATGTTGGTGTCATCTGCAAAGAGGCAAACCTTTCCTTCCAGTTCTTCTCATATGTCACTAATGAAGACATTAAAAAGGACTGTCTCCAGTACTGAACCTTGCAGTACCCCACTGGTCACTCTTCCCTCCTCAGAAGGAGCTCTATTTACCACCACCCTCTGCCTCCTATCCCCTAGCCAGTTTTATACCCCGGTTACCACCTTATTGCCCACACCCATGCTACCCAACCTGTTTATCATCCTCCTGTGTAGAACAGTGTTAAAGGCCTTGCTGAAAGTCCAAGTAGGCCATGTCCACTGCCCCCCCGATCTGACACCCTGGTTACCCAGACAGAAAAATCTGCTTTGTTTGTCATAACCTCCCCTCCATAAAGCCATGCTGCCTCTGGTCCTGCAGTCCACTGGATTCCAGGTGTTCCACAATTCTTTCCTTTAATAGTGTTTCCATCAGTTTCACTACTAAAGATGTCAAGCTGACAGATCTGTAATTTCCTGCCTTTTCCTTGCTACCACTTTGGTGAAATGGGACTATGTATTCAGCAGGGTCATGCCCTTCCAGATCCCTAGTCTTTCTCCTCCATTTGCAATACGTCAGCATAGCTCTTGCTATACAGCCACAAAAAGGGTCCTGTCTCTGTAATGAACCCACGTACATTAACATCACAACTGTTATATAACTTGTAACTGATCATTCCATTCAGTTTGGAGGCGCAAAATATTATGTCACGGTTCATCCTGGTGGTTTAAGCCCAGAGCAAACAAATAACTCTACAGTTAGTACATCAACCAATCATAACTCCTTTCTGCCATGTCCTATTCCTTAATTACTAGATTTGTAATTGTAGGCTCTCTACATTCACCATCAACTCTCTATTCATTTCTCTTACATGGTGGGATGACAATTAACTATTATTAAAATACATATTTGGAAAAGAAAACTAAAGGTTGCACTACTGAAAATACAGGTGTTCATGCCACAGAACTGATATCTGTCATTGAGGACCCCCTCACAGGTGACATGAATGTGCTAGTTTGAAAAGATTATCAAAGTAGATTAGCCCCAAGCAGCTTCTTACTGTAATCGTTGCATTATGCAAAAAGGGTGACACAAAATGAAAGCCCTGAGAGACAAACAGTCATGCATCAGTTTAGCTTCAGTTTAGTTTCAGGAGTTAAATTGGGCAGGACCAGCAGAAATTCAGTTTTTTCACCTCTTACAAAACTGTATGAGAGTTCCTGCACCTCCATCTTCTTTTTCTGTTTAATATTATAGGAGAGTTCCATCACCTAAGCATTTTTATTAAGCCAATTTTGTTAACCAGGTTAGGCTCACTGAAACAAATTCCTTTTAGGAGCGACCCATTGATAGATGCACTAAAGATCTATAGAATAATGCATGTGAAGGTGTGTAACAAGTATTTTTCACAAGCCCAAGGTGTGGGATACCTAATAAATCATGAGAGAGAATCTCAAGTGGTGTATCGAGGTACCCCACACCGAGTATTATGAGGAACAGCTGATGGCCCTAATTTTATGTACCCAGTGAAGGACAAGCATGAGAGAGGGACACGATAAAAACATTTATGTTTCTGAAGTGTATATACAGGGTGAAATAGGGATTTAGTTTCAATGGGCATGACCAGAGGTGGGGGGGGGGAGGGCAAGGTCAGGAGAAACACAAGGACAGTTTACTTCATGGAAAGCGTGTTGGAACCATGGACCAGACTGCTGGTGGAAGTGAAGGGGGCAGCTATGCTAAACAGGTTTAAACATGGCTGGGATAGGGAAAGGAGATACATATAGTTTATAATGGGGCACCACACATTTGATGGATGAGGGAGCAGGGGAACAGGCAGACAACCCACAAGTTCTGTAGGTCGTTGTGGTGAGGTAGTATAGTATGAGTAGACCTAATGGATCCTCAGCCTCCTTCTGCCATTAGATTCTATGTTTCTGTTTTGTGTAATAACACGCAAGTTCTGACCATTTTTTAGTTAAAAAAAACTTACTGATTTCACAGCATCATGTTACAGTGGTTGTTACATCAGTACCAAGTGCAGTTAGCTGAAGTAGACAGGTACTTTCCTAGTTCAATGTTGAACATATCAGTGGCTTAGAAGCTATGAGTAAGGGGGGTAAAATGTTCTAAATGGGGACAATAGGTACCCAAATAAACACTGACCCATTTTGGTTTCCATGAGGGGAAACTTCAACAGTTTTATTGTTCAAGAACGAGGGTTGTAATAGGGAAGTTGTGTAAACAGATTCACAGGAACAACTTCCAGGGTGAAGACTGCCCAGAGGAGGGCAAATAAAACATTGGGGTGTGGGGTTGCAAAGGAAGCCCTATGAGATGAACCTGAGGGATTTCAACATGTACACCCTGGAAGAGAGGAGGGCGAGAGAGAGAGAGAGAGGGGTGACTTACAAGTACTTCACAGGGGTGATGAGGGTACAAGTGGGGAGTTTCCTTCCAATGAGGATGAGTAAAGGACATGGAGCATGTGATGAAGCTGGAGAGGGGAAGTTCAGGAGAGATGTGAGGAAATATTTCTTCACTGAAAGGGTGATAAACACCTGAAACAGACTGCAAGCAGAAGTGATGGAGGCTAAAATAGTGGGGAACTTCACGTATGCGTGGGATAAACATAAGGGCACATTAGAAAAGAGGGTGTGGGGGGGGAGGGTCACCAGAGGCCAGAAAGGGTCTGCAGAGGTGGAATAGGTCAGGAACACTTAGACAGATTGTGTGGGCCAAGCGCTCCTTTTCTGCTGACAGATTCTATGTTTCTTTTTCCTCCAATGTTTTTATTGAATTTAAGCATGAACAGATATGTACAGTATAGCCTAATACCATTGTCATAACAAATGGTGAAAAGGAATAACAATTAATAATCATATTACATAAAATCCCCACCCCCCCTTAACCTACCTAATATTTTATTTAAACTATACATTAACCTCTTCCATACCAAATCCCTTTCACCCTCCTTCCCCTCTATACATTCTATTTAATGAATAATTCAATACATTTAAAACCTATACAGTGATGGGAGGACAGCCTGTATCTCTATCCATGCTGGCACAGACATATATTGGTAATCCACTGTTTCATCCCACAGTTTTTCAAATTGTAAGGTTTCTTTCACCAGAAACCACCATCTCATATGTTCAAAATTCCCTAGTGAGGTAGTTCCATTTCTCCAAGATTAACCTTTTAGTCACCATAGTTCAAATACAAAAGATTTTTTCAGCTGTTTGTTTATCCCTAGATGGGTGGTATCAGTTAAAATTAATAGTGTTAAATTAAGAGGTATATCAATTCCCATTATTCTGGATAATAGCTTAGAAGTGTGGAAGTACCACTTTAAAATGTACTAACACAATCCCAAAGGTAATGGTAGAGGTTACCCAGTGCCCCATATTGACACCAACATTGTGTATTCTCATTTCTTGCTATTTTCTCTAAAATTTGAGGTGTGTGGTACACTCTGTCAATAATCTTCTTTTGAATAGCCTTGTTTTTGGCGTAAGTATAGTCCTTGTTTACATTAGCTGTCAGATTTCTCTTCCGTATGGTTCGTACCATTCTCAATGTTCCATTTATTGTTTGTCTTAATCCATGGATCAATTTTGGTGGTTACCACATTATTATACATTTTTTGCAGCAATTTATCAGTACCCCTTTTTATGTTGGCTGACGCTTGTGCACGAGTCAACATATTGCAGTAGTAGCAGATTTGGAGGTGCGGTCACTGTGGGCGAATGTAGAGGATGCATCAGTAGGCGCGTCCCTCATTCCCCAATCGGCCAGCATGCAGGCACCACACCAGCAATTCAGAATGTGGCCACCAGATCTAGGAAAAGGTCCGCTGTAATGAGAAGTAAGCTTCTCATTGCAGCAGCACAATAACTTACACCTCGGCTGATAAACATGGCGACACTGACTGCAGCTGCCTGACTTGGGGTGCCCAGTCCCCTGTCGCATGCCCCAACCACTTCATTTGCCGACGGAGCCCACTTCCCGTCAGGCATAATGACCCCCGCGTGCCGTGACGGGGTGCCCAATGCCCCTCGGCATCATGCACTCCCCAACAGTCTTTCTTTGCTGATGGGGGCCCATCCCCATCAGCTACAGTCCCCCTCTTCCCTGTTTATTTTGCTGATGGGGCAGCCCACTCCCCATTGGCATAATGTCTCCCCCCTATCTATTGTGTGCCGACGGGGGTGCCCAGTCCCCCTCGACTCTTGTCCCTCCCTTTCATATGTGCTGACGGGGGTGTCCAATCCCCCGTCGGCTATATCCTCCCCATCCACGAAACAATCTGGTGGCATGCTGGGAACCCACCCCAGTGTGCCAAGTGTCCCTGAAAAAAACATCTCAGGATGTTCCCTTTTTTTTTCACCTGTAAAACAGAAAAAGGTCTATCATGGTCTCCTGCCCCTCCCCAACCTGCACCACCCTCTGCCACCTGCCTCCCAACACCCCTCACCCCATACTTAGCTCTGGAGTCTGGCGCAGCAATCTTTGGAGGACCAGGAACACATCTGCACTCTTCAAAGCCAACCGTGAACTGAAGAAATGCCGGTAAGCTTTATAAAGACATAAATAGGGTTTTTTCAACTTTGGTGCATATCTCAGGCATTTTTGGGAATTTTTACACCAAATTTTCAACATGGGGTTATTGGGACCTCTCCTCATGAAGTCAGTCACTGTCATGGTGTTATTCAGTCCTGAAAGGTGATTTCACAGCCACTGCACGGAATCACCTTTTGGGGCCGATTTATGAAATGACAGTGCCACTGTTCATGAGGGGCTCAAAAGCCTATGTTCAAATTTGGTAGGAAAACAAAAATGGCTTCTTTATGAGAGTGCATTGTGCAGTTTCCATGCACTGCAACTTCATGAATCTGTAATATTTTCACTCCAGATTTTCAAAATTGGCATTTTCCACACCTCCTTATGAACAGTACAGCTGTCATTTTACATAGCCTGGCTGAAATGTGTTTTTGCACATGCAGCATAGAATAGCATGGTCGCTGTGCGAAATCAGTTTTTGGGTCAGTTTGAGGAAATGATGGTGACACTATTCATGAGCATAGGTCCTAAAATGCCTATGTTGAAAATTTGGTGATGAAAGTCTATAAAATGACTGTGTTACAATCGTGCACTGCTCAGTTCCCATGCACCCTTGTAACTTCACAAATTTGCAATATTTTCATGCCAGATTTTCAACACTGGCATTTTTTCACACCTTCTTATGAACAGTACAGCTGTCATTTTTTACATCCTGCCCAAAATGTATTTTCACACCTGTGGAGCACAATGGCATGGTCGCTGTGGGGACTCAACTTTTGGGACAAATTAACAAAATCACAGTGCCACTGTTCATGAGGAGAGGTCCCAAAATGCCTATGTTGAAAATGTGGTTAAAGAAATCCCAAAAATAATTGGGTTATGGACATGTGTTTCACAGTTTCTATGCATGCTCATGACTTCGCCAATTTTTCAACGCCAGATTTTCAACGTTGCCATTTTTTTTCATCTCCTCATGAACGATACAGTTCTCATTTTTTACATACTGCCTAAAATGTGTTTTCGGACCTGTGTCACCAAATGTCATAGCCGCTGTGCAAAACCACCTTTCAGCTAACAAACTGATAGTGTCGCTCTTCATGAGGTGGGGTCACAAAAAGCCCATGTTGAAAATTTGGAGTGAAAATACCAACACACACCTACAACATTAGAGTTTCCAACTGTAACACCCCACCCTGTGCAGACTGACAGGCATCATGGGTGTGGTTTGGGATCTTCGGCTGTAATGCTTCCTATTCCACCCCCACCCCCACCATGCAGCCAGTGACACATATTGTGGTGTACTTTGCAGTGTTCAGCCACAAGGTTCACCCCATTCTCCTATACTGCACCCACCTCAGTGTATTTCCTTATGGAATGGGGTAAGTATAATCCCCAAAAACCCCAAAGCACACCACAACACTTGTCAGTGTCTACAGGGTAGGGTGAGGTAAAATGGCATGAGCGCTATAGCTGATGACCCAAAGGTACATCCCAATGCCTTTCGGTCTCTGCAGGATGGGGAAGGGGATGGGGTTGGCGTCACTTCAGTACTTCACTGCCATTCCTATTATGCATCTCTAACTCTGGCACTACCAATGCCAGTGCCAGCAAGACAACATTCGGCATTGACAAATGCTTGTTTATAATATTGCCATGTTCTTGACTTACTCTAGATAAGTCAATTTTTTTCCTGCAAAATATTTTTCTTACATAAATTAAATTTATATTTTAGTGTAAAATAAATGATAAAATTAGTTTGGGGTATATCAGAAAACATTTCTTTAAACCTGTCATATGAAACAAATTCTCCACCTTCTAACAGCTGTATCCATTTTTGTATTGCAGTTTGTTTTAATGCTGCAAATCTTTTTACATAGCTATTGGTCCTAACTGCTGTATTGCCCCATACTGTATATTTAAACAAAGCCAAGAAAAAAAAGTTTTATTTCCTTTTTCAATGTACCACACAGCTAAGGAATTTTCAAACCCATTTGTAGTTACCATATCCAATTATTGGAATCAAATATATTTACTTCTTTCCAAAACTAGTTTCCTACAGGCTCTCTTTTTAAGAAAAAGAAAAGAAAGCCCATTACCACAAGATTTGTATTTGGTATGATACAGCATAAGACAGTGGATCTGGGCAACTGTAATCCCCTTCCTTCTGAGGACAAATCAGTCGCTGCCATGCTGTCCTTGGCTTGCCTCCTCTCCGGAGAAACTTGACAGAGGTTCTCTTAATCTGATTGAACCATGAGAGGGTGGGAAACCCTATTACAGTCTGAATAGCAAAAATCAAATGTGGTAAGGCCATCATTTTAATAGCCTCTATTTAGAAACACAGAAGGTGATAGCAGAAGGTAACCTGTGGTCCATCGAGTTTGCCCAAGCAAGGTATCCCGGGATCTATTGTGCACCGGTGTTCTGTCCTCCTAGATACCCAGCCTAGCCCTTGCCAACGCCCTGTGTTTGTTCCCAACACTTGTCCCACCCATGCTTGATACTCACTTTGCAGCCAGCACCTTGGAAGGTAAACTATTCCAAGGTTCCACCACCCTCTCTGAGAAGTAATACTTTCTGATGTCCCTCTTGAATACTCCACCCTTCAATTTCCACTCGTGCCCTCTTGCAGTAGAATTGACGTTCCTGGTAAAAAGCTGTGCTTCTGGCACATTGTTGATGTCTTTAAAGAACTTCAAGGTCTCAATCATATCCCCCCTCTCCCACCTAGTCTCTAGCAGGTACAATTTCAGATCCCCAAGCCCCTCTTAATAGGTGATTTCCTGAAGGCCATGTATCATTTTTGTTGCCCTTATCTGGTCCACTTCAAATCTATCAATATCCTTTCTTAGGTGAGACCTCCAGAACTGTACACAGTACTCCAGGTGAGGCTTCACTACTGACAGGTAAAGTGTTACTATCACCTCCTTGTCCCTGCTGTCTATTCCCCTGCCAGTGCATCCTAACACCCTGCTAGCCCTGCTGTAAGCCTTATTGCACTGACTTTGCTGCTTGAGATCATCCCTAATGAGGACTCCCAGATCACTTTCCTCAGCAGAGGAGCTCAGCTGGACTCCATTTAGCCAGTATTCTTCCTTGAGACTGGCCCTAGCTAGGTGCATCACCTTACACTTCTTAGCACTGAAGTTTAATTGCCATATTTGTGACCACCTTTCCAACTCCTTAAGGTCCTCCTGCAGTTGTCTGACTCACTCCATACTATCCACTTGTAACCCGCCTACTAATGGGGGTTCATAAAAAGCCACTAGGAGCTTGACTGAGTGTTACCCTGTCTGCTGGCGTTTGGCGTTTAAGCCACTAGAATGGCACTGTGAATGCTGGTAGACCCTCCACCTACTGTCTCTTTAAGAGCTGTCTGCTTGCAGACATAATTGATGCTTTCCTAGGGGTGCTGGTGTTTCCCTGCTCGAATCCTGCCTGAACTGCAGGGCAATCATTTAATTTTGTGATCGCTGAAAGTGCAAAGGGAGCCCCTCTGAAATATATACCTGTTTCACTGTAAACATTTAAGGCATTAGTAATATTGTAGTTTGTCTAACCTGCTTTTGTTACAGCTGGGACACTGTGTGTGTGGCCCCTCTATTTTGGAACTAAACTGCTGTGCTGGGCCAATGGAATAAGGGGAGCTTTAAAATGGAGACTGTTTGGACCAACCAGAATTCAAACTCACCTGGGAGCCGGCTTACAACGGGAGGTATAGCTAGTAATTCTGGGAAGTGAAGTTTTGGACCTTGGCGCCTTTTGGCACCAACCGAGAGAGCTTTGGTGTGATTGACAGCTGAGTCCACCAACTGGACTGGGTGGTGCCCAAAGAGAATGTTCTGCCCTGCGACTGAGAGATCAGATCCAATATGACTGTGAGGAGAGAAGGAGCTCTGTGTTTCAGCGTTGTACAGTTTTGTGCAGGAAGCACGTGAGAGGCCCTGCAGTCAGTCGGTGGCCATTGCAAGCTTGAATTGGACTGAATCCGAGTTGTCTGAAAGGAAGGAAGGCTGAAAGTGGAAATCAGGCTCACCATGTAGAAGACTGGAGAAATTGCTGAATCGCACTTGGTCTGTTAGGAACTGAAGCTGCTGTGTGAACTCTTGGGAGTTTGCAGTAAGTGCGATCGGGACCTATGAGCAGCTGCCTGATATAGTAATTTCCTTTACATATAAAAGTGTTGAATGCTTGTGGAGAATAGCTATTCCGGTTCTCTTGTCACCGTGTGGTGTAAGCTGAAAGCTGAACCAAGTGAAATAGGGCTCATCTGTCCACTAGTTAAAGTAGTTGGGCCTGGCCTGTAGAATCTCATCTCTTTCTGCCTCGTTTGTCTGGCAATCCAGAACAGCCATCTGCATCAGGTTCTCAGCTTGGGGTAGTGTGAGTACAAATCAGAGCATTCCCCTGCGACCTGTTATCAATCACCAGTGTTTCATCTGATTGTCTTTATTTTATTTCCTCAAGGACTGAGCCATCTGGCTCCGGATTACAATTGGGTGTTGTGCATATCTTTTACCTACGGGGCCCTATCCATCTGCACCTGCTGGCCAACCCCGGGCAACGGACTTGGCTAGCCCCTCCAACCTGGATACCCAGAGTGTGACTTTTAAGACCCTGTATGAATGCACAGCACTGTGATTTAATTCTGCCAATCAGCTTGATCTCCCCTTCCTGTATTCTACTCCCCTTAAATAAACCAGATTTGATGTTATTGACTTTAAACTGTCTGAAGTGTCAGTACCTATATTGCAGGCATTGCATTAGTTTGTGTATGTTGATCAACTTTATTTTACAGGGGGTCCTCCGAGACGGACTTCAGAATTGGTCTCGAGGGTAAGTGGTACCTTATAGTTGAACCGTGTGTACATGTGGGGTATTGGTACTCTAATTCCTATGTATTGTGTAGATCATTAGAGGGATTAGAAGGGGGTCTCAGTGTCCCAGAGGGTTGTGACCAAACTCAACCAACCATTACAAACCCTGACCTCTGGGTGGAGGCACCCGCCCTAGAATCTAAGCCCCTCAGCCTGTTGGTAGTCCAGCAGGCAGGGGTAGTAACCCTTGGGATAGCGCCACCTAGGGGTTACACACTCTTCCACTGAGTTTCATGTCATCTGCAAACAAGGCAATGTTGCCATTTATGCCCTCGCTGATGTCACTAAAAAACACATTGAAGATGACCAGCCCCAGGATCGACCACTGAGGCATCCAACTAGTGACCGGCCTCTCGTTAGATTTCACCCCATTTACTACCACCCTTTGTTTTCTGTCCCTCAGCCAACTCTGTACCCACTTTACTATCTATTCTGCTACCCCAAGGTCTTCTAGCTTTTTTAAGAGGCATCTATCCAGGCCTGTGTCAAATGCCTTACTGAAGTCAAAGTAAAGCAAGTCCACCGCATGACCCCTGTCCAACTCCTTGGTCACTTTGTCAAATAACATAATAAGGTTTGTTTGACATGACCTGCCCATCACAAACCTGTGTTGTCTGTAGTTCTTGAGGTGATTTACTTCGAGGTATTCCACTAGATCTTGCTTGATAAGGGCCTCCATAATTTTACCCACTACTTGATGTGAGGCTGACTGGCCTATAGTTACCTGTATCTTCCCTGTCTCCACTCTTGTGCAGTGGTACCATGTCAGCCACCCTCTAGTCACCTGGAATTACCCCTGACCCCGGTGACCTGTTGAATAGGTGCACAAGAGTCTGAGAAGCACTGCCATCTCTTCTGCAAGCTCTCTGAGCATTCTAGGGTGTAAATCATCAGGGCCAGGGACCTTGTCAGGTCTGATGTCTGAAAGGCCCTTCCTGACCCTGTCTGTGGTGAACACCTGGGTGCACATTCTCTGAATCCCTCTGGTCTCAGCTTTGATACCACCATCTGGCAGTGGGCCCCAATTCTCCATCATGAATACTGAGCAAAAGTATTTAGGGCCTCACCTTTTTGTCTGCCATCCTCCAGAGCCTCACCCCCCACTTTTAACCATACAGTTCATCCCCCTTTCTTCATTTTTTTCACTGATATAGCGGAAAAAGGTTTTCTCCCCTGTTTTGACTCCACAAGCAATTTGCAGCTCTTTTGTTGCCTTGGCCTCCCTCACTATTTTTTGGCCTCCTTACTTTTCTGAGTGTTATCCTCCCACTCCCTGTCCCTTTTATGTTGCCTGAACCATTTGTATGCATTCTGTTTGGCCCTGATTGCCTCTCTTACTGGATGGGAGAACCACAGTGGTCTTTTAAACCTATTTTTCTTTGTTGTAGTCCTGATGCAAAGTCTTGTTGCCTCTAGAATGGTATCACTAATATCTTTCCATATTTCCTCCATGTCTGGCTTGTCACTGATGTTTATTAACTTATCCCTCACTATCTGCCTCAGTCTACCAAAATCAGCCTTCTGAAAGCACAGCACCTTTGCGCTTGAGTTAGTTTTAGTAACACTCACGGGGAGAGTGACAGCTTTTCCCAATCCTCTAGTAAAAGTTTTATTTTATCCCTTTCTTTATCGAAATTAATTTCCATTAAATTAGACTGATTGCTACTTAGGGTAATATCCAAATATCTACAACAATTACTAATTGTAACATTTTTAACACTAGATGGGTCTATAACATATCCTTCCCCATACATTTTTATTGCAACTGATTTCTGTTTATTCAGACTGTGTCCTGGTAAACTCGCATATTCTTTTATTTTAGCAAGAACAATTGGTGGTCCCACATTTATATTTTGCATTATCTAAAGAATATCATCTGCAAAGGTGTTTAATTGAATTTGTCCATTCTTTACAGGGATGCCCTTTATCTCCTGGTTCGCTCTTATTTTTTTTTTTTTTTTTAGCTTTTGTTGACCGGGTAAGTGCACTAGACAAATCCTGCCTATTTTCAGGCACGACCCGGGGGGAGGGGGATACAGATGAATGCCGACTGACCTTGAACCAGATTAAGCTGTTGGTGGTATTTTTAGTGAATGAGGGAAATTTGGCCAGGACACCGGGGAAATTCCCCTACTTCCTGCTTCCTGTGAGCAGGGGGGACCCATTTTCTGGTGGGACCAAGATGGTGGAGGAGGAGGACGTCTGCTTGGTGGGAGAGCTGGCCTCTGCTCCCACAGTGTGCAATGTGGAGGCTGACCCTTTGAATACTCAAGATATGGATTCAGATATGGAGTTTCACGATGCAGTGGTTCTTTGGGAGGATGCAGCAGTTGATTTAAGAAAAAAATTCTCAAAGGACTGGGAGAAAGGAAATGCTTGAAAAGGAATCTTTGGATGCAAGGTTCAAATCCAGCTTGGAACCTGACGACATGGATGCATAATACCTGCAATATTGCTCTCCCTAGACGAGGTGTTAAAACTGAGAAAAAACAGGACTGCACTTAAAGAAAGCTCTGTGGAGCATGGTGAGTCTTTGCAACAATTTTTATTATTTGGAAGCCGCTACTGAAACAGACAACGGCTTTTACAATCTGCTTTACCCGCTTTAAAAATGTACAGCAAAGTGATTCCTCTCGCTACACAATCAGTGTGTTACGGGAGTAAGGGAGAAGCAAGCAGTTGAGCACTCTATGGACTTTGAAATTCGGCATTCAGCCGCTCACCTGAGTTATTAACTCTGCAGCAGGTAGAATCGGGCTTGACAGCTGCAGCGTTGCTCCTAATAATAATATGGCTGACTCGGTTCAGTCGGGAGTCCTGGCAGGCGAGACCACTTCTTTATAGCCCAGCAGCTACGCGGAAGTTCCTGAAGTAAAATTGACTGTTAGTAAAGCTGCTAACAGTACTATAGAGGTTAGTGAGTGCATTCAGCCGCTATAGCTCCGACTGCCCTAACAATTGAAAAGCGAAAACAGAGTCCCCAAAGGAAGTACAACAGACTTTGTCTGCATCAGAGCTAAAGCAGTCTGAGTCTGCATGGTTAGACAAATCAGCTGGATTCGTTTTTAAAAAGCATGGGGCTCAGCATAATGTAGTTTATCAGTCCTCAACTGTTTCCCAAACTGGAGTTACTGAATTCTTCTTTCCAAAAAAAAAAAATACCTCTTATAAAATCTGGTCTACAAACACATAATATTTCAGAGCTCTGGTCCCCTGATAAAGCACTCAAAGGAGCAGGTTGGAAGCAAAATGCAGCAGGCATATGGAAGCCTGATCCTACTTGGGACTCTGATTATACCCTCTCACAGCATTCACCAGAGTGGAAACCGGACTTACAACAGCAAAAGCTGGAACAAGATTTGCAGGACAATAAAAACTGTTTAGAGGTAGAAAAACTTCCACTGAGAGCTACATCCCTGGAGTCACAGATATCTTTACCTTCCTCGTTGAATACAGATTTGGTAACACCCCTGCAGGAGCCTATTGCTTCTTCTCACACACCCTCTCCAACGGAATCCATTCCTCAGAAACCACTTATGTCTGAATTATTTTCTAACACTAAAAAAGCAGCACCTCTTCGAATTCCGGTTGAATTCGTTATAAAGGGGGTTTAGCGGATCGACCAGATAGACACTACGTGGGGAAAACCTTATTAAAAGAGTCCTTGCATTTTACCCCAAAAGATGTGTATGCATTTATTAATATCTCTGGAGAGGATAATTTTGACATCAGTTTTAGGACACCACATGCATTGGACTTATTCTGGGATAAGTACAACCAGGTTAAATTCTCTCCTCTATGGACCCCCTTCTTAGTGATTCCTTTAACTAAACCCCTGATAAAACATATTACGGTCATGTTTAGAAATGAGGGGTTCATGTGGAAGATATATCATTTGGTTGTCCCTTAAGTGTGAAATTTTAAGTGGGCCGGAACCTATCCTAGATTCTGAACAGTTTTGGACGGGAGGATGGAAATACAAAACTAAACTGAGGCAATCTGAGACAGGGGTAGTCCATATTCCCAATTCCTTTCTATTAGGAAAAGACAGAGGGGTTTGTTTTTATAGTGGACAACCCCGGCTTGCTACAGATGTGGGGTTAAAACACACCTCTCAAGTGTTTGTGACCAACCACGTTGTGACAACTGTGGGAGGTTGGACACACAACTATGTATTGTCACAATCAGCTCAAATGTGAGCTTTGTGAAGAATCTGGCCACTCTTTTCGGGTTTGCCCTTGGGCTGCAAAAAATAAAACATCCTGTATAAATTCAGAGCTTTTAATTCAGCAAGCTCAGGATGCTGCACAATTTCCCCCTCCTAGCTCACAACCCCCTCTACCTGTTTCTTCTTCTCAAACCAAAGTTCAGACCCTTGGTGTAGTACCCCCCATTGACAAATCCTTAGGAATAGCAGACAAGGTGGAACAAACTGTTTTGGTTATGGAAGTCATTAAAAAATCAAGTATGGGCCCACCTGAGCTTTTGGATTTCCCCCCTGTGTGTTACTCTGAGGTTTCGGTGGAGACTTCTGAGGAAGCATCTAAGGCTTTAAATATTAGGCCTTCACTACCCCAATGCAGATCATCTAGGCATTTGCATCCCAAACCCCCTTACTCCTCCCATAGAGACTAGCAACTCTTATGCTGCATTGTTTACTCCTTGGGGAGATACAGAGATGGAATTAAGAGATTCAGACTCCCAAAAATCTTCCACTCGATCTCAGCCAGTGGATAACTATAAAGAAAAGAAAAAAAAAAAAAAAAATGATAAAGTAGTTCTTTTTTATAACAGCTAATGCAGTGGTCATGGGGCTCTTTGAACACTCATAGTTTGCTTAATATAGTTAAGAGGCAAGCCCTTTTCACTATATAAAAACCAAAATTTATCAGTATGTTTTACAGGAAACCTGGATGTACTCAGCAGAACAACTCACTACTTTCAAACGGGATTGGGTGTGGGGCCCTTCCTATTGGTCCTTTGGAACTGATACAGCAGATGGTATTGAGATTTTATTCAATACTTATTCCTTTAAACTTCATAATTTAGTAGATCTTATTCAGGGAGAGTCTTGATATTAGATGGGAAATGGCATGATATATGCTATCGATTTATTAACATCACAATCCACAGACAAAAGCTGGTAGAGTTTCTTGTTTAAAAGCTGTTCAACCCTACTTGGTGACATCAGTTAAGGTGCTTTGGGAGGTGACTTTAATTGCACAATTTCTGACTCACCTAATCAGAAGAAAAATAAAATTTATTGTGATTCTCACATGCTAGCTAATATAGTTAAAATAGCAGGTTTATTTAACTGTATCTCCCTTTCCTCTCAAGGGCCAAGGTATTCATTTACAAAGGGGAAATTGTTTTCCCTAATAGACTACATGTTTGTCTCTCATAATGTACAACTGGATTCCTTTTAAGATGATCCACTGTGAATTTTCTGATCATTTATTACTTTCTTGTAGTTCATTATCTACAGGTTCCCCTGAACTTAGGCAGCTCAGGTGGAAACTGAATAACACTATGTTAGATATACCATATATACAGTCCAGGGTGAAACATATTCTAGCAGCCAGGTTGTCAGTGGCTTTTTTTTTTAATGAGGATTTAGGAGATTGGTGGTTAACAACTAAGTTCGAATTATGTAATTGGTTTAAAAGGCAAGGGCAAAAACAAAAAATTTTAAGTTTTGAGATATTTGTCCTTAGGCAACAACTGCAGAAACTTATGACAATTGCATATGTCTCCTTAGACTATTCAGACTAAATTAGTAAAATAAAGGAGGAAATGAGAATTTCCAATATGATAAGCAAAAACCCTACAGGCTATTTTTCCAATAGCATAAAAAATCCCCATTAGGGACCCTTTTGAAACCTGTAAAATCTGAAGGCTTCTTCTAATATTGATTCTTTGCAAAAACCTGATGGCTCTTTGGCCACCACGGTTGCTCAGCTCAGAGAAACAATTATTGGGCATTTTGAACTCTAGACCCCTCTCTTATTACAGAGGCAGAAATGCTTTCATATCTTAAAACATCTAAGCCCCCCAGGTTAGCAAAATCTCAACATTATTGGATCCAATTACAAAGAAGAAATAATAAAAGTAATTAGGAATTGAAATTAAACATTTCACGGGTAAGGATGGCCTTTCGAATAATCTGTATAAAGTTTTTCAAAGGAATTGAGTCAATGCTTGTATATTTTATTCCAGTATTTTATGGAAACTGCTGTTTTCTTTCCCTCTTTTCTGAGGATTGCTGATTTACTTATTCAAATCTGGAGACAGACAAAATATTAAAAATTGGCGACCAATTACCCTCTTAAATTCAGATTATAAAATCTTCACCAGTATTTTGAATAATCGGTTAAAAATACGCCAGATGGGTAATTTCTCCTTACCAGTTTAGTGGGATACCTAATAGGCAAATTCAGACAGCCTTAATGATCATATGAGAAGTTATTGAACATCTTTCTGAAGTGGGAGTCACGAATTGTATGATGGTCGCTGATTTGGAAAAGGATTTTGATAGGGTATATTTGCCTTTTTTATTTCTAACGTTAATACATTATGGAGTTCCATTGCACATTGTTAATATAATTAAAAAATTATATGAACATAATATTGTGTTCCCCTTCGTGCAAGGTCAGACGGCAAAATGTTTTCATTTACATACTGGAGTTCGTCAAGGTTGCCCTCTTAGCCCCCTACTCTATATCTTTTCTTTGGATCCCTACTACAAAATTAACTACTGTTCCATTGTGGCCAGGTATTTCTGATAGTGCAGTTAAGGACAAACATCTTCTGGCACAGGCCTATGCAGATGATTTGATTGTATATTTCATGAATCATTCATATGTGCACATTTTTTTGACCGCATTTGGGCTTTTTCGAAAGTTTGAATGCAAAATAAATATTGCACAAAACTAAAAAGTTTATTTATCGGAGCAACAGGTCATAAGGAAGCGGTGCAGGGTGGTATCCATTTTTCCAGAACTCCCCTTAAAGTTTTGGGCATACATTTTGGCCCCCAGAACATACCAGTTGAAAATTGGGATATAGCCCTACAAACAGTGGAGAATAAAGTCAATAGATGGAAAAAGTGGAAATTGTCCAAACTGAAATGCATACATGTTATCAAACAGTTTCTTTTACCATGTGTTCAGTATGTAGCTATGATTTTTCTGCTCCCAGTGCATCTAGAAACTAAACTGTATGGTTTATTCTTTCAAATGGTTTGGGGTAATAGATTAAACCCCATTAAAAGAAGCTATACATATTTAAGTAAAAAACAAGGAGGTCTTGGGATGGTGGATCCAGTGATTTTTGCTCACTCTTTATTCATTATGTGTTCAGTGAAAAGTGGCTTACGATTAGAAGCAGGGAGTAGGGATAAATGGATTTCCAGATCATTGGACAAATACTTTAGGAATTGGCTTTCTTTGGCTCAAAAATAAATCCTCACATTTATATTCCACAGTATTTTAGACCAGCTGCACAAAATTATATAAATGGAAAATAGAGAAAGAGACAATTCTGAGTAATAGCATGAAAGAATTTTATCAGGTGGTAATGGCAAATTTACTTCCTTTAGAGCCATGTTTTAAGAATTGCCCTTCTTCTTTGAATCCTAAAGTATTGGCCCAACTTAACTGTCGTGGATGCCTCAAATGCAATGGGAAACACAGTGGCTAATATTCTATGGCCGTTTAAATGTTAGGGTAATGCCAAGTACAAAGCCATTGAAGAAAGTAAGTGTCCTTACTTGGATTGTATAAATACTGAGGAATCGATGGAGCATTTTCTTTTACACTGTTCCTATGCAAAGGGTTTGTGGGTTTATTTGCGGCACTTTGGGGTTTTAAGTGGCTGAATTTTCTTACATATCAAATCTTGGTTTTAGGGGTTTATCCAGCGACTCTTTCTGATTTTCATGAAGAAACACTGTCATTATTTTTGGATGTTTACGTTATTATTTATGGCAGGCAAGGTGTCAGTGGGTAATATATCAAAGAAAATGCCTTATTTTTGTTTTAGTATTTTGGTTTCACAGGAACTCTCGAGGATTCGCTCAGGATGCTCGAAGGACAGTACAGACTCAGTTACTAAAATGTGGAAAGGGTTTTTCATTTATTAAGTTCAAATAATGTATAAAAATAATCTGATAATTACTCTGATTATTGTATAAGTTTGTTAGATTAAGTTTTGGTTCTTACTTTGTATAATTGATTACACTGAGTTGTTCTAATTATGTTTAATAATACAATAAAAACTCCCCTACTCTTTTCGATAAGTGCCATGGGATCTTTAACATCCACCTGAACTACCACCAATCCAGGCAGATGGGACCTCGGTTTAACGTCTCATCCAAAAGACGGCACCTCAGAAGTGCAGCACCCCTCTCATGCTGCACTATAGTGTCAGTACTGGGATATTAACCCAAGTGCCAGATGTGGGAACTGAACCCACAGCCCTCTGATCTCCCGGCCTCAGAGGTGAGTGTGCTACCTACTGAGCCACTGACACTACTGACTTTTCCTATTCAAGAGTGGTTCTAAAGACAATATTACAGGGACACAGTAGTGCCCCTACAGTTAGGGTGGCTGGTGAGTTTTATGTAAAACTTTTTTTTTGTTTGTGTCTTGTAGAAAGAAGGTTTTAGAGATTTACATGAAACCTTCAGGATTTGTTGTTCATGATGGAATACAAAATCCCTGAAAGTCTAGTAAATCGATTTAAATTTTTAGAGATATTAAAGTGTGAAAAAAGATGTTATTCCCATTGACTTCAATGATGTTTTTTTTTTTCTGAAATTTTGCCCTAGTCTAGACAAAAACTAAAAATCCTTAAACTGTGAAATTTTGTAGGGTTGTGTAAGCGTATGGGGAAGGACTTCTTAGGTGCGTTTGATGTTTAGGAATTTAGTAGCGTTAAAGCTATTTACATTTCAAAAATCCTGTTTTTACCATTTCCAGTGGGCTCAGGTATTGGGCTTGGAGATAACATACCACATGCACAGAACAGTTTCAATATTGTTGAATGGGACCGGGAAAGTGAAAGGAGTAGGGCTGTAGTGTCAGATAAATGCAGGTTTTAGAGTGATTGGTGATTCCATCACTCAGCAATGAGAATGCCTATATTTAATAAAATTCATCATAACTAACAAAATCTGTTTTTTTTTTTACATTCTTCTCACATTAGTCATGGATTTTAAAATAAAATTCACTCACTGATTTTGTCACTGATAGCTCTAGTACAGCTACATCTGTGATTGTCTGTAACACATCTGCACCACAGGGCAGTGAGTCTGTTCTTAAATGGTACCTATGTCGATGATCTGCTTTCAGTCCTGCCAGAAATACTGTATAAATTTGGGTAGAGGCAAGCTCCCCCCATCCCTTGTGTCTCCATTGTCGGGTGCTATGTGATTATATTCCAAATAATTTTAATTCACAGGCGAATTTCCAGCAAATCCGCCATATCCCTATCCATGTGTCATTTGGAAGTTTCCCCCTTTAGTGAAACATTCACCAAAATTGCTATCATCATATGTAACTTGGCATTGCTTTGTTTTTTTTTAAGTGCAAATTACACCTAAAAAAAACAAGAAAGGAGAAGTTAGAAATTATCAATGGTGCCGGGCACTGGCCCCACTGTCATATCACATCCCTGGTGTCCGAGCAGCCAGCCATGGAGGAGAGTAGAGGGCTGTGCTGGTTGCCTGATCAGGGTCAGAGTGTGGGGGAGCGGAGTGGTGGGGCAGTACATGCAAGGGTGGGGGGTCCACTATACACCAGAGAAATTATTTATATTATACAAGTTGGCACAGCTCCATGCGATCAGGAGGGGGGACTTTGGCATTTAATTTTAGGATGGGACAGTGATCGGCTGGGGGGGACCACTAGACACCAGGAAAATTATTTATATTATATAAGTCAGGCCAGTACCTGGCAATTGAGGGAGTTAGGGGATCTTGGTAATGGCTTTAATTTTACAAAGGCCTGGCAATCAGCTGGGAGTGGGGGCACTAAAATCTTAGAACCACAAGACACCAGGGAAATTAAATCTCATAATGGGATCATGAGAGGTGGGAAGGGGCAGGGCCAGATTAAAGGATGTGGGGGCCCTACTCCAGGTCATACTTCGGGGGCCCCCTACATACCCACTCTTCAGCAATGAACAGGGTACTCACGGTAGCTTCTAGGTGGTGGCGGGTGTGGTGGTGGCTAAACAGTGGGAGAGGAAGTGCTACACACAGGAAGTGTTATCTTTATAGCCAAAGCTTTCCAGTTACAAATTTTTAAATCAGTGCTCAGTTTAATAAAAACTTTCCACTGCAAGCTATTTATTTTTAAATGTTCACCAATTAGTATTGCCTGAGTTTGTATTTCACTGCTGTTCTTATGCAATAAATGTATGTAATTATTTTATTGATTTTGTTTATGCATAAAGCAACTCAAGCCTCACACACTGGGTGTGATTATGGCTCAGGATGGTAAAAGCCAGCAGCTGCAAATAAAGAAGGCACATCTATTTTTCATTTAATTGGAGGAGAGAGTGAGAGAGACTGACTTTGTACTGAACTCCCTATTTTAATGGCTATGATTGCAATGCATCCTTTTCCGTCAAACCAGACTGCTGATCATGCTGGATGCCCATGGCTAGTGGTGGGTGAAATGGGCTCAATCCGCTCCGCAAAATGATTTGCGGAGTAAAGGCAAATTTGTGGAGTACTCTGCAATGCGAAGCAGAGTACTTAGCATTATAATAGGTAATCACGAAGTCCATTGAAAACAATGGCTTGACGTTACTCCTCTTCAGACCACTAATCCACCAATTTTAGAAGCGATGTGCATTGGAACCAATGTACTTCGCCTCACTTCGCCTTGTTTTTAAGCTCGAAGGTGAATTTTGCATGGATTCATGGGATTTCAGGTCACATGGGCTCTATATTGATCTGCATAGCCTCAGCTTGGGATAGTGTGTAGCAAGCTGTAGGAGACAGTGTGTTCTGAGAGCTGTCTGTGATTCAAACCTTCTAAAAGCTGTTAAAAAAGCATTTTTGAGGGGTTTTTTTTGGCTCAAACTTTAGTTCGTCAATTGTAGAAAACCCTCCTGTGCTCATATCATTGAGCGTTTTTGTTTGTGTGTGGATTTTGAATGTTAATGTACAACATTGAGTGTGTGTAGTAAAAGACAATGAAAGTGTGCTTTGGAGGAGGGGTGTATCTGTAGTGTAGGTAGATTTAAGTTGGAGAAATAGGGATTTCTTTGTTTTTTGGTTATATTTTTGTTATATAACTGACTGTGTTAATGTACAGACAATAATATTGTCAGTAATTGTTGAAATGTTTTTGCTGATTGTGTGTTGTGTGGATCTGGTGCAGCAGTTCATAATTTCAGGTTGTTTACAATACATGGCATATTACTGAACTTTTCAATTTGCTTCGCATTACTCGTTGACCATTGTAGACAAACTGTGTGTGTATGTGTGTGTGAGTGTGTGTGGTGTTGCGTGACATCAAATAATGCACCTTTTATTGTGCCACAGTGTAATTGCAGGTGCAGCTGTGTGCACCTGCTATCCACTGCAGCTGCTTGATTTGTACTGCCATCGTGGTATCTGTTCTTTGTTTTGCTGCTTGTACTGCCACAAAAATCTGCAGTCAGTGTTCCCCCCACCAGCAAAAGGAATTGTTTTTCAGATTGCATTGTTTGTGACCTCAGCACCACTGGTTAGTTAAGGTGTTATTTTCACTTGTGAATTTGCATCTCTATCTGTTGCTGAAGCCAGTTATTTTTTTGGCTTCACATCCAGTGTCCCCCCAATCAGACAGTGAATGTACCAAAATCTAAATTTGTTTAGAATGTTGTTGTTGATCCCCAAAATGCCTGCAAAGAAACGTGCAAGCAAAGCTGGTTCTCACCATGGCACTGCTGCCAGTAAGATAGTCTGTGGGCATGGTAGTACGCAGATGCAGAAGTGCATTGCTGATGTGAGGAAAGGTATTTCTCCTGCAATGTTTTTTACAGTCCAATCAGTAGCTTCACTCATAGCTGGAGGAGATGATGTTTTCCCAGCCAGTGTTGTTAGTGCATTTGCTGGTGGTGGTAGTATGAGTATTGCTGCCTCAAGTTCGACTTCTGACCAGTGTACTGAGTCCAAAACTATAGTGGAGTGTGAAGCAGTGCAAGTGAGTGACAGTGTAGATGATGTCCTACTTTCCAGTAACATCCCAGTAACTGAACCTGAGGATTCTGATAATCATGTCAATGACAGCATACAATGTGATATTTCATCCACCGTGGTTTATGTCACACATTTTCCATGCAGTGATTCACAGTGTGGTGAAAAAATATCAGGTGATGGTGGTGTTGATGATGATGATGAATGTGATGATGGCAATGATGTTGCTGTGGTTGCAACATGCAGTCCACATGCCAGCATCCAAGCAGAAGATGTAGATGTGTGTGATGTTGATGAATATGATGATGATGTAATTGACCCCAGTTGGGAACCGGAGAAAAAGAAATTCAAGGTGGCTGTGTCTAAGTCTGTTTGCACTAATACCCACCCAGTAAAAATGTGTGATTTACCAGTTTCAGTTGATGATGATGATGATGATGATGACCCAGTAATAATGAGAGGTAGTCGTGGTGGTCAGCTGCAGTCCAGGTGTGCACTGTCTGAAACATCACGTAGCACTCCCCACTTCAGTGCTTAAAAGAACAGAGTTCAATAAACAGCATCATGGACATGTTAAAAATAGAGCATCGCAATCCCTTGTTTGAGATTTTTTTGTTCAAGATGCAAATGATGAGTCAGTTGCAATCTGCCAGGTTTGCCATGTGCGTGTGAGTCGAGGTAAAAAGGGGAGCCATCTGGGCACAGGACGACAGCATATGCATCTTAAGAATAGGCACATGGCACTGTGGGTCCAGCACAACATGGCAGCTAATACCATAGTGGGGCATTCACCCTCATCAGCAACCATCATGGGCATGTTATCCCCTTCCATGAGTTACAAGTCCAGTAGGAAATTAAATGTGTACAGTAGTGAGGAAATAACAGCAGAGGATTACTACAGGCATGATGAGGTGGAGGAGCATAATGATTTTGAAATGTTGTCCAGTGCTGGTGAGAGTAGCAGTTTTGGTGGTGGTGAATGCAGTATGTCTGGTGTAAGTGGTACATCAACCCTGGTTGGCAAATCTGGAAAAATAACTGCATGTCTGGGTTTTTCATCATCACCTGTGCAACCGTCTTCATTAAATGTCCACACTCCACCCCCACCATTCGCAGAGCAGAACCATTTGTCATCACACCCCATGTAAAACTTTTAAGTCAGCCCACATTACAGAGTGTTTTTGCACATAAGCTGAAGTACCCCCCCAATCATACAGTGTCATGTGAACTTAATGCTGCTGTAGCTGAAATGCTGGCAATTGATCTTTTGCCCTTCTCCTTTGTGGAGAATTCTGGGTTCCGGCGGTTTGCTGCATGTGCCTGTCCAAAATGGAAAGTCCCATCCAGGACATACTTTTTGACCCGTGCTGTCCCCGAGTTGTTCCTTACTGTGTCTGACTAAGTAAGACATGCCCGTCAACATTCCTCCTCTCCATTCATCCATTTAAGTATGGATATGTGGTCAAGTGGCAAAACAGAGGGGAGTTCATATCTGTGTATAACTGCACACTGGGCGCAGGTGCCAGGGGTTGTTTGTGATGTTGGTAGTGTGAATAATCAGTGCAGTAAGGTGGATTGTCATGGTAGCACTCTTCCAGGAATTCGACAGCATGCAATGAATTGCTATGCGCAATGTGACCTGGTCACACACAGGTGAAAACATGTTGGACAAGGTACTGACTGAAACTGACAAGTGGCTGAACCCCCTGTCCCTGAGAGCTGGGTTCATGGCAAGTGATAATGGGTCAAATGCAATGAAATGCATCACAAATGGTGGTTTATTTCATGTTCCATGCATGGCCCGTTGTTTATATCTTGTGGTGCAGGAGTTTCTGTAGCACACTGATGTAAAGGAAATGCTGACAGCTGCACACTGTATCTGCTCTCACTTTTCATGATCTGCAAATGCCCGTGACCAACTTTGGCAGCTGCAGATGCAACCAATTGAACTCCCAAAACAACAACGGCAGCAGGTGAAAGCTGCTGAAAGGTTGTGGGGAAGAACAGTGATTGCTTCCATTTACTCAAGTTTGCACTTATTTGAACAGTGATTGCTTTTTTTGTATTGAATGTTATTTGCAACTGCACTTTACTGTCTGTTTGAAGGCTTATAGCAATCATACGGCTGCCTGAGGGGTTCCGGTGGTGGACCAATTGAGAACTGTACTACGGAGAGATGGGGCTTTCAAATGCTACAAAGCCTCATGCCATCAAGCACAAGTGACGTGTCGAGAGGGCCATGGTGTGAGCGGACTGAGTGGCACAAGCACCACTCAGTAGGGAAAAGATATCTAAATCAAGTTGGATTTGTTTTTAAAGAGTTAGAATTGGAACATTTTGGGAACAGAAGTATCAAATAGTTTAAAAACTAAAATATTAAGGATAGTAGAGGTATATAAACTAGTTAAAAAGGCACAACGAACTTGATTAACATAACGAGTGGGTGGTTACTATTGGGTTCTTATATTATATGTGTATGTGGTTTGAACACTGTGCATAATGGGGGAAATGACAAAAGAAAGTTTATAGAAGTACCAGGCTGTCTTCAGATAGCAAAAAATTCAATAACCAGGAGACAAAATTTTTTACAAATGAGAGGAAATTGCTAAATAGATGTTTTGTTCCTCAATATACTTGTATAATGGTGAATCGGTCAGGAATCAAAAGTCTGTTGGTGGTCTTGATGTTAGCACAAAGTGGGGATGTGGAGACAAACCCAGGTCCAAAATATCCAGAGATATCAGTGATACACAAAAACGTAAGAAGTCTGGTGAACAAAGTTGATGAATATAGGGTCTGGGCAGAAGAAGAAAAAGCAGATTTGTTAGCAATTACAGAAACCTGGCTTCACCAGGGAGTGACCAATGAAGAGATTCAAATAAATGGGTATAGTTTTGTAAGAGTAGATAGAGAGAAAAGGGGAGGAGGGGTTATGCTGTATATCAAAAATACTTTAGGTTCTTACAAAACTACATTAGCACAACGTATAGAAGGAATGGATTGTTTCATGATAGAACTGTTATCCATAAACGTTATAGTGGGTGTAATCTATGCCCCTCCAAGAACAAGAGTTAAACAATTTGAAAAATTAACAAATGTCCTAATGGATAAATTGAAGGATAAAAAAGTAATTTTAACAGGAGAGTTCAATGCAGATTGGTTTCAGGAAAGAGGGGAAAATTAAAAAGAAGTGTTGCTGCTTTGGAGTTGGTACTACAAATAAATAAATCCCCCACTAAATGCACAAAAAATAAAGACCAGGGTATAATACTTGATCTGATTTTTGTTTCCCAAGACTTAAAAGTTAACACTTGGGAGGTTATGCCATTACATTTAGGAGATCACATTCCCATAAAATGTAACGTGGAATTAAAATTACCAGTAGATAAACCAAATGATACTTACTGGATTAGAGATCTGAGGAAATTTAATGCAGAAGCTTTTAGAAATAGTCTAGAAACAATTCGTTGGGGCAGAGTTCTGCTGATACCAGGCTTAGAACTTGCAATACAAGAATTTAACAATTCAGTAATAGCGGTAATTGATAGTCATGCACCTAAAGTATTAAAGAGGAGAAATAACAAAGATGCTAGGTGGTTAACAGGCAGGCTAAAGAAGTATATTTTTTTTTATTTATTTATTTGTCAAGTCTAGGATTACAAATACCTTTGAGCCTTGGCTCTTTTACAAAGGTTCCATGTCAGAGAAATACAAATTATGGGGAACATCAAGACAGACATTACAACAATGTAGACATTGCAAACAGAGTACAGATTAATACAATTCAAGGGTAGCATTGTAACAAGGCAGCCAGCGGCATTAGTCAGAGAAAATAGACAACAGATAAGAAGTGCCAGAGTCATAGGGAGAGGGAAGAGGGGAGGGGATGAGAAGGAATGTAGGAAGGGTGGGGAGAGGGTGAAAAGTGCAGCATTGGGCATATTCTTATAAGAATAAGAAACTGAGTATGGAAAGAGCAAGGAAGATAAAAACAAAAGAAGATTGGGATAAGTTTAGACAGTGGAGGGTTAAATGCAAAAAAGGAAGTTAAGATAGCAAAAAACATGTATTACAAGGAAAATATTAGTAAAGCTAATGATCCAAACAAGTTTTGGAAATGTGTATCTGATCTGCGAAAGCCTGTCAAAACAAAAAACAACATTTCAATATTATAAGATAATATAATAGAAGAAGACCCAATAAAAGTTGTTAATTTACTTAATAAATACTTCAGAGATCTGCCTGATTTAGACATATCCAGATCTTCAACAAAGTTATTAGAAACATCTACAAACTTAACAAAAGGAAAAGAGCAAGAAATCAGGAAAATGTTTCCAACATAACAAGAACAAGGACTTAATTTCAAAGAAGTAATGGTAGGGGAAATTGTTGAAATTGAATATTGCAAAAGCTGTGGGATCAGATGGTCGGGATATAATATTTTAAAACCGGGAGCGGGTATTTTAGCACCCATGATTATTTACTTTCTAAAGTGGAGCCTAAGAAGTGGAACTGTTCCAGAAGTTTGGAAAATAGGTAAAATCATTCCAATTGTTAAAGGAGGAAACAGAAACAATCCCTCAAATTACAGACCAATAGTATTACTTCCTGTATTGTCAAAACTACTAGAGAAACAACTTCATAAGCAATTCTATCCGCACTTGGAGCAAAAAGGGTTACTGACAAGTCAACAGCTTGGATTTAGGGAGGGGAGGTCCACAGACACCGCCCTAGTGGATTTTAATAATTTGGTGGCTAGGTCACTAATTATGGGAAAGAAGACGGGAGTGGTGTTTGTGGACCTAAGTAAAGCTTTTGACTTGGTTGACCATATCAAATTGTTAGCTAGATTAGGTAAAATGGGAGTTCAGGGGGTGGAATTACAATGGTTTCAATCATATTTGTCAGCAAGAATGCAATGTGCTTCAAATGGGAATATCCTCTCAGAACAGATACAAATAAAAAGAGGTGTTCCTCAGGGCTCAGTGTTAGGCCCACTATTGTTTAATGTGTTTGTGAACGACCTACCATCTGTAATCCTGTATATTGAGGTGAGACTTTACGCAGATGACACCATGTTAGCCTCATCAGCTGATAATGAAGAACATCATAATGTAAAACTGCAACATGACACGTTAGCATTAGAGAAATGGTTTAGAGACATGGGTTTGGTGTGGAATGCTAAAAAAATGCAGAGTGTGATATTTGGGCTGGGAAAAAAGCAAAAAAAAGACAATGGATTTGCAACTAAAGTAGGCAGATAGTATGCTGATCACGAACATAAGACAATACAAATATTTGGGAGTCTTAATTGATTCAAAATTGACTTATAATGAACACATTTTTCAACAGGTTAAAAAAGTAAACCAGCATCTAGGGGCCTTAAGAAGAGTAGCAGGATGTCTTAGTACAGAAACTAAAGGAAAACTTGTGGCCAAAATGATTATCCCCATTTTGGAATACAGATCTTCCTTGTATATGTTTTCTACTCAGACAGCATTACAGAGTATTGAGCATACTTATTATAGATTAGGGAAACTTATAACGAAAAGTAAATATGGAATTCATCATTGCACTTTATTTGAAAAATTGAATTGGTTACAACCTGAATCAAAAAGAATATATTTATGGTTATTGTGGTGTCAAAAATTGATATTTCATAAAGAAAAGAAGTTCACCAATTTATTTATTTATTTATTTAGTTTTTGTTAACCGGGTAGGTGCGCTAGCCAGCAGGTGACTATTTTCAGGCACAACCCGGGACAGTACAATACAGCATAACACATGGAAGTAAACAATACAACTGAGGCAACAACCATACAGAGTACATTCCAGACATATAGAGGTGGTTCCAGCTAGTCTAACATGATTTAGTCTATACTAAGCATGACCAGCAGACCAAGAGCAAGGAGGTGTTTCAGGGGAGTATTGGTACAGGTAACGGGTAAGGAAGGAGTATAGGGCCAGAAGGAATGCTTGCTGCATAGGGAGACTGCCGGGTTTGTGGTTCCCCAACTGGGCAGGATGTTGTGGAGTGACAGGGAAGGGTGCGGGCAACAGGAATCGTGGGAGAGATAGTCGGCCAGTGCATCTCAGGAGGGGGTGGGCCATATATGGGAGAACATATGGAGCACCCAGCATCAGGAAAAGGCAGGAGGAGGGGTAGAGGGAGCCATAACCTGGTGGCCATCAACAGACAGCCTGAGCAGCAGCAGGGTACCCAGGGGAAGTAAGGGGGATGCCAGAGAACATCCCGGCGGCAGGCTAGAGGGATGCTAGGTTCATGGCCCCACACTCGGGTGTGAAGAAAAAGGAGGTGGACGGAGAAAGAGGGCGACAGAGAAATACTGCTATGGCAGTAGAAGGCGGGTAGGTGCAGCTAGGCTGGTGGTTCTGAGGCTGGGCATGAGGACCGGTGGCAGTCCCAGGCCTTGGACATCCAGCAGCAATGGTAGACAAGAGAAGGGGAGAGAGGAGGTATGGCCTTATAATACCAACATGCACTTGTGGCAAGTTTGGGCAGTGCCCAGGTAGCGCAGAGGATAAGAGACGGGGGGGAGGGTGAAAGGAGCCGTAAACTGTCAGCCGTCAGCAGCCAGCCCAAGCAGCCACAGGGTGCCCAGGAAAAGTAAGAGAGGATGCCAGCGACATCCCGGCAGCAGGCTAGAGGGACGCCAGGTTCATGTCCCCGCTGTCAGGGATGAAGAAAATGGGAGGGGTGGTTGGGAGGTAAAGGCGGCTTAAAATACGGCTTTAGAGGTAGGAGGCGGGAGGGTGCAGCCGGGCTCGTGGTTCACATGAAACACATGATAACCACACACCTTGAGTTTATAATGGAGAAACTTAGGAGAAATAAGTTAATAATTACAAGGGAAAGAACTTATAATAGAACAGGTAGCCTTATGCTACAAAACAGTCTATCCAAATACTGGAATGAGATACCATATAATTTGAGAAATGTGCAGAATCCCACTACTTTAAAAAGTTATTGTTTAAATACCTTAGCTCAAAATGTACATGTTTTAATTAATTTTAATGTTGTGTTAATGCTGTATGTAAGTTTGTCTTATGGAATTTTGAACAATTTATTTATGGAACACAGGCCTTTGCTGTAAATGGGGTCATTCCCTAACAAATGTTTCCTCTGTAAAAATCAAATTTTATGAAACAAAATGAAAAAAAAATAGCCTCCCTCAGCACTGCTTGAAGCTGGAAGTTGTCACCAGTGGAACTCCACTTTACATGGCAGAAAGGTTGTATGAACAATACAAAGCCATCTCAGAATATCTTGTGATGCACACTAGCTGTGACAGTTCTGTGACCTCCATGTCTATGATGACTGAACAGTGGCGCCTCATGGACTCTGTAATAACAATTTTGTGGCCTTTTGAACATGCCACACAGGCAGTGAGTGGCGAGTCTGCCTCCATTAGCCAATCAATTCCATGAATGTACAGCATGGCCTTGATGTTGCCGGAGACAGTGCTAGCAGTATGTTGCTGAAACACATGCTGACTGTATTTGACCAGAATCGTCACATTTTGAGCATTCAGCGTGGTGACAACTTTGCCATAGCAACAATGCTGGACCCACGATACAAACGTGGAATTGTATCAGTATTGGAGAGAGGGCCTGAACAGGTAAAAAATGTCAGTGGGCAACTGATGCACTGGGTTCATGGGGCACAGAAGTCACATGCCAAGGTCATCAAAACTCAGCAGCATAATCTGACTGAAAGTGTACCTGGAGGACCATCAAGCATATCCTGCAAGGGGAAGGGACTGCAGTTCCAGGTGGTCTGTCATCCAGAGTGGTTGGCATAAAACTGCTTTGGGAGGCTTTGTCCCAAGTGGGGATTTGTGAAATAAATCATTCCAGAGAACAGGATGATGTATCAACCACTGGACTTAGTGCAGCACAGAGAATGGTTGAGTCATATTTGTCTGAAAACAGGCATCTGTCAATAACTGATGATCCTCTTTTGTACTGGAGTGGAAAGGTCAGTGAATGGCCAGAGCTGACTGCAGTGGCACTGAAGTACCTCACATGCCCACCCTCCAGTGTAAGTGTCGAGAGGGTATTCAGCTCAGCAGGTGCAATAGACAGGAATCGTCGGACAAACCTCTCTCCTGCAAATGTTAGTTTGCTAACATTCATAAAAAATGAATGAGAGTCACATACCAGCACAGACTGCAACCTCGATATTTGTACCCCGGCCTAGTCATGGTGGTTTTGGTGATGTGGAAATGGACCATCCTGGTGGCACTGGCAGTGTCAGCATGAAATGGCCCACCACTGATGTAGATAATGACACAAAGGAGAAAGAATTTCCCAGTGGTCAGACTTCAGACATAGATGACTGTGAAGGCAGCTTTCTTTATGAGGATGATGATGTGGTTTATGTTGGCAGGTTTTAACTGAAGTTGTTAAAAGGCGGTGTGCCCCCCTGGAGTCAGACCACCACCACCAGGACTGATGTTAGCCACTGCCACTACTAAGCATGAGTTTGTCCGCCCCCCCGGACCACCACCACCAGGACTGATGTTAGCCACTGCCACCATTGAGCATGAGTTTGTCTGCCGCCTCGGACCACCACCACCACCACCACCGGGACTGATGTTAGCCACTGCCACCACTGAGCATGAGTTTGTCCGCCCTCCCTGGACCCCCGCCATCACCACCACTGGGACTGATGTTAGCCACTGCCACCATTGAGCATGAGTTTGTCCACCCCCCAGACCACCACCATCACTGGGACTGATGTTAGCTACTGCCACCACTGAGCATGAGTTTGTCTGCCCCCCCCGGACCGCCACTGCCACCGGGACTGATGTTAGCCACTGCCACCATCACCAGATGCAGGAAGATATCACAGGGAATGTCATCATGTGCCACAGCTATCACCACCAGCACCCACCACCAGTGTCATTCTGACAATATTTCCCCATTACATTGACCATGCCAAGGCAGAGGGAGTTGAACTGGAGACCACATCCATCAGCCACAGGCACAAAGTTTCTTAATATTTAAACTATAAAGTGAGTATGTGTACTAATGTTTTTATGCTATTTAACTTCCTCTAGCTGTATGTTTTGTTTCTGTAGCTTTTCTGAGCTGTAATAGTCAAACACATACGGTAAACTTATTTTGTTTTTTTACAGGTTAACAAAAAAACTCTCCTTTGCTGAAAGTCGGTATGAATGGTACTGCAGCTGTACTGTACACAGGAACCTATGGAATATCCATTTCAAATCCACACTAGTAAGTATCAAGATTTTATTTCATCCGTTCAATTTTTTTTTAAAAGACTGCAGCAAATGCGACTGCGTACGATTCATAAAATAGGTGAGATGTATACGTCACCAAAACTATTTCTGTAAGATGTCATGCACTGTATTCTGAACTTCCAGCTGTGCAGCCATGACCATGACAGTGTTGAAAAAGTTGCATACAGGTTGTGTTACTTGACAAGATGTGGTTTTGAAATGTAACTTGACTTGAAATTGAGAACCAGGGACAATCAAGTTGTAAGAAGTCATTCATTTCTTTTTTTTTTTTTTTAGGAAACTTCCAGATGCTATGTTGTTGAGTCATAGTGGCCTTATCCAAAGAAGTTCTTCAACATCAGCCCCCCCCCCAGGCTGGGGCAGACATGCAACATGCAGAGGTCATTTCAATCGATGATCATAACCATCATTAACAATCAGACTCAAGAAAGATGCTGATGAAATCTGTAAAGTAGTAACCAAATAAGAAACCATTGGAAACAAAACTTCAAATATGCTTCCCCCACCCCAAAAAAAAAAAAAAACTTACCTTCGTTGGCTTGAGAGTTATCCATTTAAAATTTTCTATGCAAAAAGTTCTCATCGAGCACTGGAATGTGCACACCAACAGTATCTGTGACCTGTGATACAAAACAATACAATGAGTACATGTTTATATATGTCAACCCCCACCTACAAAATACACAAATATATATCTATATATATATATATATATATATCAACTCACCAAGGCTACTATTAGCGTACAGACAGAGGGCACCCTTCAATCCGGTTGAGATGATCACATTGCATTTGCTGGAACCGCAGCACTCATTGGACCAGCAAAAGTTTGCTCACGGTCATCATTTCTGAGAGGACTTTGCATGTGGTGTAACGCTCCCATTTCACTTCATTACCACTTGTCAATTTTCTGCACACAAGACAGATGCATTTTGGGCATGCAGAAAATATCTGGGGACTCTGTGTGAGTACTGCATGCATGACTGAGTGCACCATTAATTCTGGGGGACTTTGCATGTGGTGTAACGCTCTCATTTGACTTCATTAACACTTGTCAATTTTATGCACACAAGACAGATGCATTTTGTGTGTTGTGTGAGCTCATGATGTCATACTGAAATTGTCAATTAAAGCAGCATTGCAAGAATGTGGTGACAATTTTGAACTGTACTTTTTTATGCTATTTTACAATGCCAGCCACTAATTACCTCTAAGTCATGACTTGAATGATACACTTCTTTTCACAATTTCTGTCTGCTTTACTTCTTTTTGTCATGTCTGAAAAAAGGAGCATGCCTTTCAGCATTGTTCTGACCAGGTTTTTAGCACTATTTGCAGTTGCTTTTCAATAAGTATTGTTCTGTGGGGTCATAAAACACTGCCTGCTGCATAACTGTTAATTTTACAGCAGAAGTGATATATAACAACTAACTGATGTGATGGAGAAAAGCAGTGGAAAATACTGACAAAGACCTGGTCAGCACCATATTAAAAGGAGTGCTCCTTTTATTATTTCAGACATGAAAAAAAGTAGTAAAGCAGACTCAAATGCTGGAAAATATAGTATCATACACATCAGGATGTAAGTAAAGTGGCAATGTAAAATAGCATTAAAAAGTATAGGTCAGAGTTCTCAACAGATTGTTGCACTGCGGCTTTACTGAGTTACATAGTTATTATGGTGTTGCACCTAATATATGGGCACCTTACTTCCAGGGGAATCTTTCTTGCTCCACATGTCCTTACATAGTGCAATAAATTTCTGTCAAAAACACCCATAATTTAATTAAAGTGTGTCATGTCACGGAGGAATTCACGCTCTGAAAAGCTGCCCAAATTCTGCCCCCTTTCTCAGCAACGTTAGGACGTGATGCCAGTGAGATTGTGGGTGCGTGCTCCATTATAGTGAATGTCTGGCAGCTTTCCGAATGTTTCTTTATGTTGTAATGGTCAGTTTGTGGTGAAACGTGGGCACGTTTCCAGTAACAAGGCTCTCAACGTTGCTGAGAGAAGGGGGCAGAATTTGGGTGGCTTTTCAGAATGGGAATTCCTCCATGATATGGCAAACTTTAATGCAATTATAGGCGTTTTTGACAGAAATGTATTGCACTATGTAAGGACATGTGGAGCAAGAAAGATTCCCCTGGAAGTAAGATGTCTTTATACCGGGTGCAATGCTATAAGTTGGTGAATCTCTTTAATGTCTATTTCACAAACAAAATAGTTATAGAGCCTCGGTAATGTTTACTTTGTGTTGGGACTCATGAATCGGATTTGAAGTGTTTCACAAAAAGCATGAAGACTGAGCAATGCAAGTATGTTGTGCTAAACTGCATGTGTGCCATCAGTGTTCTTTCCTGCGTGTGCATACATTGTCCAGCTTCATGAAAACATATATATGGTAAGACTTGTTGCAGTATCAAGAATAAAGATAACAAAGAATACATGATGTATATTTTATTGGTACCATCAGCACCAGCGCAGTAAGTGATATGATATTTTTTCAGAGGTATCGGGTCACTGTACACCTCAGTCACTAACTCACAGTGCACACGTGACTTTGCGGAGATCATAGCACAAAAAACACATGCCCTCCTAAAAGTAATGTGTGCAGTATGTGAGTAAGGTGCACTGTGGCCAGATACCTCTGTAAAAGTATCGTATCACTTAGTCCACTGATGATGATGATGGTGACAATAAAATATACATTATTCTGCTCACTATTCTTTATACCATAAACACTGCAACAAGTCAGCAACAGCAATATATGTTTGCAAGATGCTGCACAATGTCTGATGTCACACACACACACACACACACACACACACACACACAGGAAACAGCACTGATTGCACACATGCAATTTAGCACATCTTACTTGCACTGCTTACACCAGCTTGTCCACAAGCACTCCACCACAGAAAGTCAACATTACTGAGGCACTGCATTACAACAAAAGGGCAAATGTCTATTATTAAACAAAAAAAAAACACACAAAAACACTACAGCACAGTAGTGGGTGGGGGTCCAGGAAAAAAATCCCTTAATGGGGGACTCCATGATGTTCCAGCAGCAGATGGACCATTGTCAGTATTTGCAGCTGCTGTTGCTGGATTTGATCCACGTGCTGCTGCACAGCACCCACCCTCTTGTTGCTTTCCTTGAGGGCCACTCACACCAGTGCAATGTCTGCCTGCATTGCAGGCACTGTGGCGGGGTCCACTGCAGCAGAAAAGCCAGGTAGTGGTGGTGGTGGTGAGGGTGGTGCTGGTGGCTGTGGTGGCAGTAGTGGTGGTGGAGTAGCTGCTGCTGTTGCCCTCCTCCTGCTGCGGTGGAGAGGCACAACACCCACAGCACCCTCTGCCACTTCCACAGAAGGGCCAGCAGGTGGATGCCTGGCCCCTTCGGTGGCAGCCTGCCACTCCACCTTGTGGTGGTTTGCCATGTGCATGCGCTGGCCACCGGTCCTCAAATGTGTCCCCTGGGGGCCATGGTGCACCTGCACACCACACAGATGGAAAACCACAATGGTGCTGTTTCCCCCGACACAGTTAAAAAACTGCCACACTGAGGAGCTGCAGGGGGGGAACAGATACACTGCTGGAAGCACCTTCATTCACCTGGGGCTCCACCTGTGGTTGTGGAGATGGTGGAGGGGGTGCTGCTGGAGCCCCTACAGCTGCTACTGGTGGTGGTGGTGGTAGTGGTGGACTCAGTGGATGCACTGCCACCGGTGGCACTGGTGCTGCTGCTGCTTCCACAGGGGGAGAAGCAACACCCAAGAGTTGGGAGAGGTCCAATAACACCCGACCATTCCCACATGTGTGCACTCCTCTCCTCTGCCCATGCCCATGGGCCACAGACTCTCCTCGTCCCAGGTCCATCACGCACAAGTCCCTCAGACTCTGACTGACTCCTCAGTACTCTGACCTTCACGTGCACTCACAGTCTTAAACACATGCACACACTCAGTCACACACACCAACAAAACAAAACTTACAAAAAAAAATTCAGTAGCAAAAAAACAATGAAAAACACACAACAAAAAATCAAGATGTAGCATTTAAAAAAGCTGTTTTTGTGCTCAAAATCACAAGATGCCAACTACAGAACAAACTCTTCTCTCTCCACCAAAAAGACTTCCTCCTTCTACAACTGCAAAGGAGAAAGTGAAAGTAACTGCTTTTCTGACTCACTTCCTTCCTGCCTGGCTAAAACATGTGACTTACAGTACTGTAAGCCATGTGATGTGTGGGGGGCTGCCTATATTGTTGTCACTTTGCCTTACTTCACGTTAAGGCAGAATGACAATGCGAAGTCATAATGAAAAGGTGAAGTGATCCCTTTCCAGTGATCACTTTTCGTAGCACTCCACCAATGCGAGGTGGTCACTTTGCGTCTGCTTTGCCAGCGGATTTTAAATTTACTGCATCTCTACCCATGGCCTGGCTTAAGGTGGAGCATCATGTTCCCAGCCCTCTGCTTATAGTAGGGATCATTCTGTGTACCACAGGCAAGGAACACATGCATTGCATGGTTACACAGTTTTTCAAGTCTGTTTTTGCATAAAAATGGGTAATCTTATAACTGAAGACATCTCAAAAAATAAATTTTATGATCTATTAATCCTTAATAACTGGGACGGAACATTTCATTTTCAGTGTTGTCCTACTTTTGTCAAATTATAGTTCCATAGACTATGCGAATTAAAATTCTAAAACTGGATTGGAGCAAAGGGGCAGTCAAGCACCATACCCTACTAGGCCAGCCGCCAAACAGTAACCATTTCTCTCAAGGAACACATTTGTCTAATTGGTGGTAAACCACAACTAATCCTACACCTTGGAACAAATGACATGGCTGGGGAGGAGGTGCAGAGGAGATTCATGGAGCTTGAAAGGGGTTGTAAAGGTACAGTCAGTTCCATGGCCTTTCCAGAAGTCCTGCCAGTGCGCTGTGCCAGCACGGCAAGACAGCTGAGAATCAAGGACTGTAACCACTGGCTGAGGCAGTGGTGCAGAAGGGAGGATTATGAATGTTTAGGAGATTGGGGTGACACGTGGGTGGACAGGTGACTGTATGCAAGGGACAGGTTACATGTAAATGATGAGGGGGCTAGACTGCTAAGGAGGAAACTGCAGGAATACATAGATGGAATACTGGGGGATGTTTTAAACTAGGGAAGGGGGAGTGCCAAAATAAGGCTGATCCAGGAAAAGTGGCTGGTGGAACTTACCTAACCTGCATTCCCCCAGAACTGGGGGCAGGAGATGCTAGTAGCAAAGATAATTGTTGAAGGAAGGGGTGGTTGAAGGGACTGCTGGCAAACACCAGAAGTCTGGGAAATAAGATGAGGGACCTGGAGGCAGTGGGGGGGGAGGATGACCTAGATCTAATAGCGGTTACTGAGACATGGTGGACAGAAAACCACAGTTGGGAGGTGGAAATACTGGGGTATGGTCTCTATGGGAGAGACAGGATTGGAAAAAGAGAGGGAGAGGTAGCCCTGTACATGAGAAACAGGATAAGGGCAATGGTGAGTGGGGATGGGAAGGATCAGTGGAGATCCTATGGGTCACACTAAGTAAGAGGATGGGGAGGCAGTAAGGATAGGGGTGATCTACACTTCACCAAATCAAGGGGAGGAAATGGATAGGGAGATGGTTAGGGAACTACAGGGGATGGCCAGCAAAGGGGAAATTGTGGTAGTGGGAGATCTAAATCTTCTGGATGTGGACTGGGGAATCCCAGAAGCATCATCAGAAAGGAGTAGGGAGCTGTTGGAGTCCATGCAGGAAGCATTCATTCACCAACTGGTCACAGAACCAACTAGAGGAGGGGCCATACTGGACCTGATCTCATGTCCATAGTGGGTAAACTTATGGTGGTGATACTGAAAGAGACACTGGTGGCATTTCTGAAGGGAAATGAACTGCAAGATGGGCAGCAGCATGGGTTCATCTCAGGGAGGTCTTGTCAGATCAGTCTAGCAGAATATTATGACTGGGTTACAAGAGAGCTGGAAATGGTCACACTGTGGATGTCCTATACTTGGACTTCAGGAAGGCCTTCAATTCAGTGCCCTGCAGGTGGCTGGGGGGAACTGACTTCTGTAGGGGTGGAGGAGAAACTGGTAAACTTGATAGGGAACTGGCTGAGAGGGAGGCAGCAACTGGTGGTGGTGGGGAGGCTCTCAGCACCTAGGCCAGTGGTGAGTGGAATGCCTTAAGGTACTACAGTATGCTGGGTCTGGTGCTGTTTGGGCTGTTCATTTTGGGTATCTCACATGGATTTGGGTGCAGGATTAGTCTGTTCGCAGATGATACGAAAATTGGGACGTAGTTGATGAAGTAGATTGGTGGAAACAACTACAAGGGAACCTAACCAAACAGGAAGAGTGGTTAGAGAGGTGGCAGCTAGGCTTCAATGTGAAGAAATGCAAGGTTATGCACTTCGGGGCAAAGAACCAGAATAGGGACTACTGGTTGAGTGGGGTGAGGCTGGGGGACACTGAGGAAGAGAAGGACCTTGGTATGTTGATAACAGGGAGCATGAACAACTCTGCTCAATGCAGGAAAGCTGCAGCTAAGGCTAACAAGATGCTGGGATGTATTGCAAGGGGATTCTCATCCAGGCATAGGGACATGATCCTGCCCCTCTACAGATCATTAGTCAGGCCACACTTGGAGAACTGTGTGCAGTACTGGTGTCTGTATCTGAAGAAGGACATTAACCTGCTGGAGGGGGTGCAGAGGAGGGTGACAAAAATGTTAAGATGGATGGTGGGCAAAGCCTACGATGACAGGCTATGTGAGCTGATTATATACACCCTGGAGGAGAGGAGGGAAAGGGGGGATATGATTGAAACATTTAAGTATTTGAAGGGGATAAACAAAGCCAGTGCTGACAGATTGTTCAAGCTGAGGAAAGGTAGGGACACAAGGGGCACGTTCTAAGATTAGAGGGTGAAAGATTTAGGAGAGAGATGAGGAGACATTACTTCACAGAGAGGATGGTATTAAAGTGGAATGCCCTACCAGAGGGGGTGATATCATGTAAGATGGTAGGAAGTTTTAAAAGGGCATAGGACAGGGAACGAGGGAGGGCCTGGGTGAATTGTACTGAGAACTTGTGGAATAGTGCTGAGAGCGTCCTGAAGATGTGGGATGTGGTTGAGGAAGCTGCAATCTAGGTGTGCTAGCTGCACACTCAAACAGACTTTGATAGGCCATGAGGTCTGTTTCTGCTGGCAGTTTCATATGTTCGCATGGTTTTGACAAATGGGGATAGTGTGGAGGAGTAGAAGTTGAGGAAAACGTGGGCGATAGCTACCATAGAATGGTAAGATTTAGCCTTTGGATGAGGTCGGTTAAGAGCAGATCTACCACTAGGGTGCTGGACTTCAGGAATGCGGATTTTAAGAAAATAAAATAAATTATTCGAAAGGAACTGGGCAGGGAAGGAAAACCTGGAAGACATAGAGGAGCTGTGGGGGGGGGGATTAAAAGGGAGGAGACAGAGCAATGTGTCAAGCATGCAAGCACGAATAAGAAAGAGAAAACCACTTTGGTTCACAATAGAAGTGAGGGAAGCAGTCAGGAAGAAAAGGAAGGCATTCAGGGCATACAAAGTCTCCAAGGGGTGGCAGATAAAGAAGCTTATAGGGAGAGACTAAAAGAAGCCAGGGAAAATAGTCAGAAGGGCTAAGGTGGAAATGGAGGAAAAAATAGTAAGAGAGGCAAAATGGAGAGACAAAAGGTTTTTCAGGTATGTGAATAACAGAAGGAAAGGCAAGTAGGGGATTATGAAGCTCAAGGGGGAGGTGAAGCTCTAGTAGAGGGGGAAGAGGAAAAGGCAAATCTTCTGAATGACTACTTCACCTCAGTTTTCAGGGTTGAGGAGGGGAGAGAGCCAGAGCTGAAAAGTAGGGGAAGGGTAGGCAGGGAGTTGGACACAAGCCCCTTTAAGGAGGATAAGGTATTGGAGGAACTAGGAAAACTGCAGACAGACAAAGCAATGAGCCCAGATGCAATCCACCCATGGGTACTTGAGGAGCTAAGGCAGGAACTGGCGGCACCACTTACAAAGTTATTCAATCTGTTGCTGGACAAGGGGAGGGTCCCAAGGACTGGAAAAGGGCTCATGTGGTTCCATTCCACAAGGGGGAGGAGAACCGGAGGAGCCAGGAAACCACTGCCTGGTTAGCCTTACCTCCATAGTGGGAAAGCAAATGGAGGCACTTATAAAGGAAAGGCTGGTATAATTTCTAAAGGATGAGGGCCTCATAGATGACAAATAACATAGGTTCACAGGTGGAAGGTCATGTCAGACCAACCTGATTGAATTATTTGATGGAATAAAGGAGATATGGGACTGGAAGGGCAGTGGACGTGGCCTACCTGGACTTCAGGAAGGTCTTTGACATTATCCTCCACAGGAGGCTAATAATCAAATTGGGTAGCTTAAGGGTTCGGATCAAGGTCAAAAACTGGGTAGAGAATTGGTTGGAGGGGAGGACTCAGAGGGTTGTAGTAAATGAGGAGCACTCATAAGCTGGAGGGGTGATGAGTGGGGTTCCCCAGGGATCCGTGCTAGGACCCATACTGTTCAACATATTCATTGGGGACATCTCGGAGGGCCTAAATTGGAAGGTGTGTCTGTTCACACATGAAGATCTATAATAGAGTGGACACCCTGGGGGAGGGATGGAAAGATTGAGGGAGGATCTGGGCAGGGCGCAGGAGTGGTCAGCAAAGTGGCAACTACAATTCAATGCAAAAAAGTGCAAATTATGCACATAGGGTGTAAAAACCCAATGGTGAAATACTGGCTGGGGGGAAGAACTGGGAGTAATAGAACAGGAAAGGGACTTGTGGATCACAATTTCAGAAAACATGAAGATTCAGAGCCAGTGTGACAGGGCAGCAGGGAAAGCAAACAGAATGTTGGCATGCATAGGAAGGGGCTTCACAAGCAGGAGAAGGGAGGTGATCATTCCATTATACAAAACAATGATCAGACCACAGCTAGAATACAGGGTCAAGTTCTGGAGGCCACACTTACAAGGGGACAAGGACAGGCTAGAGAGGGTCCAGAGAAGAGCAACCAAGATGGTGCAAGGGCTACATGAGAGATCTTACTAGGAACAGCTAGAAGAACTAAACTTGTACACACTGGAGATAAGAAGGGAAAGGGATGACATGGTAGACATTTTCAAATATCTGAAGGGAATAAACAGGGTGAGGAAGGGTAGCATCTTCAAGATGAGTGGAAACAAATCCACTGGGGCCATGCATTCAAATTGAAGGGGGTAGATTTAAAAGAGATGTTAGGGGAAGCTCTTCATTGAGAGGGTTATGGGGCAGTGGAACACACTGCCAGAATGGGTCATGGGGGTAGATTTGGGGACAAATTCAAGAGAGCTTGGGACACCCACACAGGGCTAAATAAGAGAGGGAGGGTAAGGGAAAGGAGGGTGTAAGATGAATTAGATGAGGGTATATTGGGCACATTAGATGGGCCATGGGGTCCTTTTCTACCAGCAAATTCTATGTTTCCATGATTTATGTTTCTCTATATATTTTATTCACATTTAACATCCAGGACAGCCCTCAGATGTCAAAACTTGTTTTCAGGTCTCATGTTTACAGTTTTTCAGGAGAGTGAAGCATAGATTATATTAAAATTCTCATGCATAATATTCATAATTGTGCTGAAGGATAATAGAACAGTATAGCATATCTGTACTAATTTGAATAAAAATAGGGTTCTATCCATGGGCTAAAATGCATTACTAAAAGCTCTCTGAAAACTTTAGAGAGCTTTTAGGAATGCATTTTAGCCCATGGATAGAACCCCCTTTTTATTCACGTAATTCACTGCCTGTATTTTTTTTGTTTCATTCATGTGTAGTCTCTCATGTATTACTACCTCATGTATTGCTACCTCACCTAAGTATACATGCAACTTAGAGTTTCCATTATACTCCTCTATTACTCTGTATCCATGGCTGTTTCTGCTTGGGGGGGCTTATATGGATATATTCTATTTTTTTCCTCATTGTAACTATTGTACGTACTGTAATTTTTCTTGTGTCCATCCAAGACCACCTTAAAAATGAGCTTGCTCAATGGTGCTATTCCTGGTAAAATAAAATAATTGATTGATTGTAGGTTTGTAAAGTGTTTTAAATGTGCTTATACACAGGTGAAAAGAGGGCACTTTGAGAACAAGTTATAATAGTGACCAAATTTACAGACATGCCATATTTTAAAATTGAATTACACTCAGAAGCTGTTTACCACCAGTGTGCTACAACATAAATACCGCACCATGTGTCCTACATACTGTAATTGTATGTGCACCTCACGAAAAAACTCAAAAATATGAGGCCATTTTCCCATTTCCTTTTTAATGTGAAATGATTAAATAACATGTGCAGTGCTATGCATGCCTGTCATTTTACACAGAGGCCCAGATATTCAAAAGGGTTGCGCCATGCGCCACAGGGTTGCGCGTGCGCAACTCCAAAAATGCGCCATTCTGCGATATTCAGAAGGGGCCAGTTGCGCCACCGAAAACATGCTGAGCAACAGCGCAATGGAAATGAAGGCATGCGCAACCGAAGGGGCCGGGTCCATGCATAAAGTGCGCAATGCGATATCCAACACTCGCGCAATGCGCAGAGTGGCTCAGCCGGAAGTTATGAGAATCGGATTTGAGCCAAATAAAAAGGTCTCAAGGAAGGCGCAAGAACCCTAGCAGGCCGCAAACTGGGGAGAGAGACAGAGACAGAGAGAGAGAGAGACAGGAGGAAGGGCAGAGAGGGACAGTGGGTCCAGGAGGACAGAGAGGCAGTGGGGGTGCCCGCAGTGGAAACAGCAGTGGGGGCAGCGGGGTAACACAGGAACAGCAGCCGGGGGCAGAAGCCAGGAGATGGACAGTGTCAGCTTCCACATGGAAGCTGTAATGAGGGGGTGAGACACCATGCTGCAGGGGACGTGGCTGCGGAGGGGCCCATCGGTGGTAGCGCCGACAGGCGGTATCGCCCGCATCAGCTTCAGCTGTACACAGACATCGATTGTGGCCCGGCACCACCTGAACAGGGTAATACTGAGATGGCTCTGGCAGCTGTGCAGTGATGTGATGTAGGCACCTCACGACGGAGTCATGCTCTGTCCGTGGAGACCAAGGTGACAGCCTGCATGTGCCTGCTCACCACGAGCACCTCCAGAGGCCGACAGGGGACACCACAGGCATTGCACACAGTCGGCCACGCCACGCATCCTCACCCACCTCAGCAAGACTGCTGCCTCATGCCGCGGAGTACATCCATTTCCCCAGCACCGCGGCAGAGCGTACAACAAACATGCAGGAGTTCCACAGGGTAGCACGTATGCCTGGCGTGCTAGGGCCGCCAGAACTGCACCCATGTGGCCATTCAAGACGCCACCTGGCCCCGACGGCCAGGCTTATCGGAACCGAAAGGGCTTTTCCAGTGTCAACTGCCAGGTGTGGTGGTGATGCCACTGGCGCATTATCAATTTCTGTGCACACACCTCTGGCGGAGCACATGATGCCTTCATATGGCACCAGTCTGCACTGTGCCATCGATTCGAGAGTGGGAACATCCCCACGGGTCATCTAGTGGGTGAGTACACATGTATGGAATGCAAACTCTGTGCAAGGGTGGAATGACACAGGTGCCATGGTAGTGGCACACAAGGATATGGGCAATATGGACCTGACATGACACTGATCTCCACTATCTCCACACAGATGACTGCGGATACCCACTCCATCCCTGGCTGCTCACACTGTACTGGCGCCCCACGACCCCAGCGCAGCTATGTTTCAATGAGGCACATGCCGCAACACGTAACATCATAGAGCGGGTGTTTGGGATGCTCAAGCGCACGCTCCGATGCCTGGACACCCGCGGAGCTCTACAGTACAGCCCCCAAAAGGCCTGTGGGATATTCCTGGCCTGTTGCATCCTGCACAACATGGCCAAAGACCATGGGATAGCCATACAGGTCCAAGAGGGGGAGATGGGGACGCCAGTGGCGCCGTGATGTGGGTGATGAGCAGCCCCCTAGGACGGAGGGACCCCCGACTGACCCGGCAGGCCCAGCTGCACCGGGACACCATTGCAGAAGAGCACTACGCCCAACACAGGTAAGGCAAGGGGACATGTGCAGGCAACACTGTCCATGCGCAAACCACAGGCACACAGGGGAACACACCGTGCATGAAGGTCAGGGGAGTTGAAGGTTCCAGGCATACCAACACACCAGCAGAGAGGGGTGAGCACTCATATGGAGACACACACACACACCAGGCAGCATACATGGGCAGCAGCACAGCACTGAGGAAATGACATTGCCAACACACAGCACCACCAACCACCCCCACCACCTGGACTGTCCACGTACGTGTGTCAGGACCTGGGCACCCTTGCACCTTGGTACAGTGCAATGCAGGCATCATCATGCACATGCACCTGTGGACAGCAGTTGGGAGAGTGTGCAGGTGGTCCGTGTGTCGCTTGGTGAGCAGAGCACCCAGCAGTGCACTGCCCACCATGACACACATTGCACACAGGGCAGCACCAGACAGGGCCTGCACTGGAGACAGCTCAGTCAGGTAGCACTGTCCCACAGCCACCACGGATGGCTGGCAGCCTCGCCGGGCCCAGCAGCACTGGCAGGCTGAGCAGGGGCTACATCGGGGCGCTGGTGCACCACCAGGGTCCCACTGTGCTAACGTGACCTTGCCCGCACAGGGGTCTGCATTCTGCCAAACAAACTTGCACCAGGGTGCTCGGGATGCCCACAGCAGAACCCGGCATTGACAGGCCTGGTGTCGCACGACGCCGGGAACGGGGAGTGGAGAGCGCACTGTGTGGGGTGTGTGGTACAGGGGCACCTGACAGTGTGGCCAATGCGTCCGCGACAGAGACCACTGCCTGGGTCAGCCTGTCAATGGCAGCGGTCACATCCGTCCGCATAAGGACCAGCTCGGCTCGGTCCCGAGCACACTCCCTGCTATGCCGCTCCACAGACACAGACAGTGCCTCCACGGACCTTGCAACCCGCCCCTGCAGCTGTACCGAGTCCTGCAGCAGGCGGTGTGCGCTGGCCCAATGGGTACTGTGCCCCAATGGCACGCGGACCCCAGGTAGGACGGTCCTGGTGCACAGCACCCTTGAGGGTGGGCGCTGTTCACCAGGACCAGGTATGGTGGATCAAAGGGCTGTGGACATGTGCCACTGCTTGACACTGTACCCCCAGACCTGGTGTGCGACTGCTGCTGCCGCCCCTCCAACTGCTAAGCCCCCAGGTCCACTTGTTCCACCTCCATGCTGACAACAGTGCCAGACACCTGCACAGCCACTGGTGCTGCCCCACCGGTGCTGATAGGCACAGCCTGGGACTGTGCCAGCATGCTGGTACACAGGTGTGAACCAGGAAGGCCCAGGGGCATGTGCTGGCCTGCCATGTGTCCGTCATGGGACACACACCTATCACCGCCCATTGCAGGCCTGCTATCATCAATGGTGCAGGTGGTGCAACTGCCATAGGCACAGCATGCTGGCATACCTGCATGCCAGACTGCTGTGACACAGGCTGTGCACCCCCTGCACCCGTATCACTGACACCGGAGTTGTTGGCCCAGCCTGCATGCTGCTGCAGTGCCTGCAGGCTGGTGGCGGAGGTGGATGGTCCCTCCTCCACGTCCAGCAGGTCTGCCTCACTGTCTGGACCCACCACCACCACCGTCTCCTGCAGATGAACAGGATCTGTAACAGAAAGAGAGTACATGTGAGTGCATGTGAACAACAGCCCCCCAACAACACCACCATGTCATACTGTGCAGTGATGGGCTTCCACCTGTCTGGAATCCTCCTCCTGGTACGCCCGCAATGGCACTCAGCTGCATGGCCGCGACCAGTGTCTCCTCTGTAGGGGTCAGCTGCAACACCACTGGTGGGCCCCCACCAGTGCCAGCACATGCCGCCCTGAAGGCTGCCACCATCTCCTTCAGCCTCCTGCGGTCAGTCCCCATCTTCTTCCTGCATTCCTCTACAGAGCGCTGGTGGCTTCCGTGCAGGTTGACGGCCCGAGCTACCCCTCCCATGCAGCTGCACGCCTCTGAAGGGTGCCCCTCCGTCCACTCAATAGTGGCTCATCCTCCAGGTAGGCCTGGAAGGGCCTCTGTCTCTGCCGCGGTGAAGTTCGGCCTCCTCCTTCGCCTGCGCCCACACCCTCAGCTTGGCTCTGGTCAGTCATGGTGATCTGTATGGGTGGAAGTGACACCTGTCACTGTGCAGTCGACAGCATTACCCCATGAGCATAGTTGCGGTCTGGGGCGGAAGCCCCATTTCCTCTCCTCAATGGCAGATACTGATAGAAAGGGTGCCCTTTGTCCCTTTCTATGCCCTTTCATGCTCAGCCCCTCAGCCTTTATCATCCTCCGCCCATGAGCATTGTCCTGAGCATCACACAGCATGTAACTCACCTCTCACCTGCAGTAACCAAATCTGGCCAGCACAACCCACTGTCGCATTTTTATAGCGCAACACATGCAAATGAGGTGTGGCGCAACTTTAATGACAAGCTAATCGCGCCACCGCGCTTTGAATGGCTGATCGATGATTTGATATGTCGGCTGAATATCGCGTTTGCGCTTAGCGAACACGGAAGGTCCGCTGAGCCAATGGCGAGGTTTGTGGCTGTGTGCCACACTGCATTGCACATGCCCAGACAGCGCACGAGATGCGCTCATCGTGCTGCAGACCTGCTGAGCGCGATAGGCGATTCAGACCATGGCCACCATTGTGCCAGTGGTGCTACAGCACTGGGCACTATATGGCGCTGTGGCACTACCGCGCGATAGTCCACTGTGGCACTGGTGCTCAGCTTGGCAGTCGCACAGGATGCCCATCGCCCTATGGCGCTGTGCGTAGCTCGCGCTATTGCCGTGACTCTGCGTATGCCCTCTGACCCCTGGCGCTGTTGGCATGCCATGTATCGTCCCTATTGTGCTGTCTGGTGACAGCGCCATGTGAAATGACGGCGCTGTTCGAACAGCGCGATTGGAGCCTGTGGTGGTCTATTGCGCAACAACTCCACGTGGGGTTACGAGCAGCGGGGCGCCATATTGCCTGCTGTAAAGTTGGTGCCATGGCTAGGAGGAGGGCGGTGTCCTGGAGCCAGCTTGAAGTGGCCAACCTGGTGGCCCTGGTGGAGCCCCACTGTGAGGCACTGTATGGTGAGGCCCCCCTCACCATGCCTAGGACCCATGTGTGGCAGCAAGTGGCCACTGACTTGGTGGAGGTCACTGGCCGGGGCCGGTCTGCTGAGCAGTGCCGGCACCGGTACAGTGACCTCCGCTGGAGGGAGCCGGAACTTTGACTGCGCTGCGGTCACGACAGGCGGGCGAGTCCCTAGGCCAGGTGAGTGTACCATCTATGCACCTATATTCTCTGTAGGGGTGTGTGTGCTTGGGTGGCTGTGCATAGGTGCCAGCTCGACACGGTTGGCTGTGTCAGTGCAGCTAGCGATGGATGGTTATGGCTGTGTGGGCAGGCACTCTCACTGGGGCAGGGGGCACTCTGCTTTTGAGTCACACTGATGTTTGTCTCAACATATGTCTCCCACAGGCCAGACTTTGAGGACGCAGGCCGAGGCTGACGTGGGCCGTGCCAGGGCCCAGGTGCCGGGGGGTGTTGTGCCCCAACAACAGCAGCAGCAGCAGCACCAGACCCAGCTGCTGGAGGAGTGTGAGTATCATTACTTCATGGATGCTATTGCATGCTGGGGGGGGCAAGACCACCAGCCATGCACAACACAACCAAAGGTGAGGTCATAATTCCACTATACAAGACACTAGTGAGGCCCCACACTGGAGTACAGTGTACAGTTCTCGAGACCATACCTACGTATGGACATGGACTGGGTAGAGAGGGTTCAGAGGAGGGCAACACGGATGGCGCATGGATTGCATCACAAGTCCTATGAAGACAGGTTGACAAACCTGAACATGTACTCCCTGGAGGAGAGGGGGGAGAGGGGGATATGATGGGGACATACAAGTATCTTACAGGGGGAACAGAGTGCAGGACAACCTATTTTTAAGCGTAAGAGATATTCCAGGACTAGAGGGCATGGGATGAAGTTGGAGGGGGGATGATTCAGAGGACACATGAGACAGAATTTCTTCACAGAACGGGTGGTGGACAAGTGGAACACCCTGCCAGAGGAAGTGGTGGGGGCTGACTTGGTCACGGGATTTAAGAATGCATGGGATAGCAATAAAGGAATTCTGGAGGTCAGGGGTAAGGTGCAACAGACTTATCGGAAAACAGAGTGAACTTACAAGGTCAAATGGCCCGACTGGGTGGCCCATAGGCCCTTATCTGCCGACACTGTCTATGTATCCATGTATGTAGGCACGACACAGGTGACATGCATCACAGTGCAGTATCACAGCGTCTGTGTATGCGTCACTGGTGGTCCAGGGATGCACTGGGCACATAGCTGTGTAACTGGCATCGCATCACGTTGCCACATCACTCTGCCAGCCTAGTTTGTACTGTGATTGACGTGGGCAGTGTGTGGGTGGTGGTGCGGCGATGGTGCCGCCTGTTTGTGATGGCCATGCATGTTCACTGTGGGTGGGTGTATGCCATCACAGGTGCGGGACATTGGGCTTATGCTTGCAGGTTGGGTGGTGTTCGGGTTGTGGTCAGTCACAGCCATTGACTGTGTTCCCATTTTCCTAGGCCTCGAGGTGCTGCGGAGGATGGAGAGGGATGTCAGGGCCATCCGCCAACTTGTGGGGCAGAACGCCGAGATCCTGCAGTTTATCCACCGTCATGGTGTGCAGAGGAGGCGGCACAGACCTGCAGGACACCAGCAGGAAGACAGGCAACCAGCTGGGCCATGAATTCTCCGCCCTTTCCACTTCTCCCATCCCTACCACCCTGCCTTCCCTCTTCAAGTTTGTAATCCCTACCCCTTGACCAACCCAACCTTGTACCCATTCCCCCTTGTGAATAGCTGGACTTGTTTCTATACTGTTTGTTGTTGTTTAATACATTTTTATATGTTTATATGAATAATGTGTTGGTCTGTGATTTGCAGCTGCCTATGGGTGCCCAGTTGCAGGGTGTACATGCCATCTGGGCTGGTATGGTCCTGGGTATGTGTGTGTGTGTGTGTGTGCATGGGAGGTATCTCCAGCATGGCAGTGACTTTCGGTTGGTCTTGCCATCTGCTGCCACCCACTGCTGGGCATAGGGTGTGTCTGACTTGTAGGCTTCTGTGTTGCATGGTGCTGATGAGTGCTGGGGGCTGCATGGTTTCCTGCAGTGCCAGTCACTGCACATGGGTGGTGTCTTGGGGTCACAGTGCAGGGTGTGCTGTGCGTGCAGGGGGGCTGATGTGCACTGTGGTTGTCAACCCCTGTGTGGCACTCTCCGCCTGCCAGTGGTTGTGCTGGGGTGTCATGGCTCTGCTATGCTTTGTTGGCTTGTCCCCATGGGCACGTGAGATCATCCGTCCCACCCCCAGTGATGCTGTGCTTGGGGTGTGCCGTGTGGTGTGGGTTCTGCGCAGTGTTCCTGTGCCCATGTGGCATGGCTGGCGGTGGGCCCCAGCCTGCCTCCCTGGATGTGCAGTTCCATTGCTCTGGGGGGGCTGTGCTTGCGCTATGGCAGCTCTGGACTGCTCAGCTGAGCTTCCCTGGTTGCGCCATAGGCGAACATTCTGACTCAGCTTCTCCTTCCTGGTTCTTGGCGATGGCGCGGTATGCGATATTCAGGCGTTGGTTGCTTGCTAATTTGCTCTGTCTACGTTTGAATATCGCACCTGCGCCAAGAGACGGCGCGCAACTGGTTTGCGCTTGCTCCTGCTGTTGCGCCAGTTTTGAGTGCAGTTTGAATATCCAGGCCAGAGTGTACTTATAGCTTCAGCATGCTGGAGTACTCATTCACTCACTCACTGAACCAGGTCCAGCAGCACTGGGCTGAAAGCATCCTTCAACAGCACCTGGGCCATGATCAGGTCGGGACAGTGGATGGTTGTCGAGAAAATTACTGCATCACCACCACAACTGGAAATGGTTCTTCCTCTTGTGTTCTCTATCTGCATGGTAACCACCCCCATGTGCCAATGCCATGCCTGCCAGCTCCACTCTTAAAGGGATCGTGCTTCCCTCCATCACTCCAGCAGTAGTAGACAGGAATTAAAAATCAAACTCCGGGGATGTGGGTCCCCCATTAATGGGGGCCCTATGCCATGGTATAATTGACATATGGGTTCATCTGGCCCAGGGGGTAAGGATTATTGACTTGTAATCTAGGGGGCTCGACTGATTGGGGAGGTGGAGCAGCAAGACGGCCATTAAGCTGCTCCAATTCATGTTCCAGCTCTGAACGTTTGCACTAGATTATATTTAATTTTATTTAATTCCCTGCTATTTTGACTGTAACTTAGAGGTTCATTGTCTTTTTTAATGGAAAGGCACAGGCCTGTAGTTATGTGGGGGAAGAGCTCCTCCCCCACAACCTACTTAAAGTATCTGTCTACAGCTGCTCTGCTTAGAGCGAGTCACACTTGCTTCTCAGGGGTGCGCCCCCCCTCCCCATCCTCCTTGCCTGCCTCCTGCTCCCCTGTCTTGCCTCGCTGTTGCCTTGCTCACTCCCTTCCCCTTCCCTTCTTGGTGTGCTTCCTTCTGCCCTGTCCCTCTCTCTGCTTTTTTCTCTCTTGGGGGGCTTTCTGCCTGCCGCGCCTCAGTTCATCCACCGAAGCTCCTCACTTACCGGTTGTTTATTTCCCTGTGGTGGTCATCCTCTGTGTGCTCCTGCTGTCCACCATGCTCATTTACTGACAGCCGACTAAAACGGAACTGGCGCACAGCTGAGGAGTGGCCGCTTATGTCTCACTGCTGTTTGCTGTCCCCAGGATTCTTCTTCTCACACATTTTATTACTGCTGTGTCTAGTCTGCTTGTTGTGGTCGTCCAGCCAGGATTTGCACATATCTTTCGGGGCAGGGAAGGACTGCATCTACTAACATTACCTGACAGCTCTCCATAAGTCTGGCACACTTCCGGATTCTCCTTGTTCTCTGTGCAAGTCTTGTCTGCACTGCCTTATTTTACAGCACTCCCTGCTTTACTTGTTGGATTTCAAACTGAATCGGCATCTGCCCAGGGACAGTTTGCATTTTGCAGAAAGCACTGCAGCTCATGTATCTATGCATGGGACAGCTGTCTTGCACATTTTTGGGGGGATTAGAGTTTATTTTGTCTTCTGTGTGAGACAACTCTCCATTCTGGTCAGCTAATAAGCCTGCTCACAGCATTGCTGTTTAAACTCAATTTCTAAAGGGCAGGGTAGGGAGCTGTGTATCTTCAAGAGGAACAATGCATAGTGTTACTACACCTCTTCCCTGTTTTGGTCCTTGAATCACTGACTTTCATTTCCTTGCTCACAAAGTACTCAGTGCTACTAGTCAGGCTGCCTTTCCTGGTTGCCGCCCTCAAATTCTGCCTTAGCAACTTCCGCCGCTATCCCTGCCGATAACATGTGCTGCTGCAACCTTTAGGAACTTCTTTGCCTTGGCTACTTCTGCATACATCACTACTACTCTGCCTATATGCTGCTATTCCGGACCCTGATGCTTCTAACCTACAGTTAACATCCTGAATCCGACACTAGCCTGCAGCTGCCTTGGGACGTATCTCTAGTTTGTCAGCCCTTCCTCTTAGCATTCCCTATCCCATATTCATACCATATTCCTAGCTATTGCAGTGGTAACATACCTTTGCCTGCCATGACACTTCATGTACAGCTAGGATTCCACACTCAAAGGATTTGCCCGTGCTTGCATAGGATTCCGGCTGTTCTCCATCCTGCTGGAGCCCTGTCTGGGCACACAAACTTTATTTATAATATTGCCGTGATGGACCATTCCTTTCAACAATATTTTGAAGCCCTCTATATATGTAGACATATCATTGATTGCCACAGATGTGCTCAGTGGCAGCCAGCTTCCTTTACCTGCTAAGTACTCTACAAGCTCAACTTACTGCCATTCGGCTTCAACCTGATGCTCTGTTCAGCTGGGCAACCTCCGTGGTGGCACCCATCATGCTAGCCTATGTGGGGTCTAGCGTGACTCCTCTTCTTTCACCAACCTATGTGGGGTCTGGCTGCACTGCCGGCCACATGGGGCCTCGCCTGGCACACTTCTGTTCCTTTATTGCCCTACGATGGGTTTGCAGCCTACTAGCCTTTATGGGGTTAGCTGCCTCTCTCTCTCTGCTCACTTACCAGATGACCTGCATGGTCCCGCCACCATGCCAGCCTTCTTGGGGCTTAGCTGCCACTCTCCATTCACTTTACTTCTCAGGATTGGATGCACCGTCAGTTATTCCTCGTCTTCAGTCATATCTACTCGGATCCTGGACTTTGCAGCCCTCACCTTGTGCTCACACTTACTTCTGGTTGTCAAGAATACGCTTCTGCCTTCCATTGGATTTAATTCTGGATCACATCGGATATTCACCTCATTTCCCTAGGATGCTTCTTGCCATACTGCTTCAACTTCTTCGGAGTTACTACTACTTTATCATAGCTTTAAGCTTAAGACATAAATCTACTACAGTTTAGGATGCTTATTACCTCTGGTCGAGTTGCCAACTCATCCACTCAGGTCTCTTCATTGCATACCTTACCATCCTCGATCAATGGGAAACAACAATCTACAGCACCCTTCTACTGCTCTCATAAGTATGCCTCAGAATATTTCTACGCTGTACAGAATTGGCTTGGGATTATGGTGCCATTTACAATACCATTTGTAATCAATTCCTTACTACGTCACTACTATTTCTGCATTGCATGCAGTTCAACATTACTATTACTCTATCTACCACTGCTCTACAACCTGCCTCGGCCCTAGGGGCCGGAGGTTCACTGCATTGCACTTCAAAAGACCTGTGCCCCTACGGGCCCGGAGGTCCCTTGATCTTATATTACTACACTGTAATTACCTGCTTTTATGACCTACTTCGCCATCAAGCCTGGGGGTTCAACTACTTCTACTCTACACCTGCCTCACGCAGCTTCGGGGCCTGGAGGTTGGCATATTTAACTATATGCCTGCCTGCCACCGTGTCTGCCAGCCTTAGGAGCTCCTTTCTACTATGGACTCACATCCAGGATTTGTTTAGCCGTATGTCAACTATTCTTTGAAGGCTTCTGCCTTTCCATTTCAATTCCTATTATTTACTACTATGCTTCTACCAGGACTGAAGGCAAGCCATCCGGAAGACTTCAATCTCATGGGTTACACTTCGACATTACTGTACTCCAATCCTCTAAAGCTAGCTTTGGATTCTTTATGACACTACTTCATCTGACGCAGCCTCCATCACTATTACCATCCATGTCTTTAGAAGCACATCAATTCATGATTCATCAGACTATTTTCACAAGTTTAATTCCAGTTGCTGTACCATTCTGGCTTCTGAAACGTGTATATCTACAACACTGTATACGACTATTTCATTCACCAGAAGAAAGCTCTTCGTCTTACATGCTATTTAAATTCCCTTAATGCTCTCCACTGTATACCATACATAATTTATGCAATACTCCTCCTCCTCTGCTACTACGTCTGCATCTTACAGGTTTGATATTACTACTATTACTGCTGACCTATGTACAGGTCCACGTATTTATGCTATCTGCTAATGCTACCTGTGTTGCCCTTCCAGGGCCTAGAGGTTCATCAAAGACTGTCTCATATATTCTATGACCTGCTTCATCCCTCATGACCTGGAGGTCCATCTAATTTATTGTCTACCTATTTGCACCAAGATCTATTCCAATTCACTTACTTGTCTCACCCACTCCGGACTGGAAGTTCCTACTGCTTCACCCTTGCCAGATTCCATGACCTGCACCTAACTGCTATGCTTCATCACCAAGGCTTTCATTGCAAAGCTTGCCAAGAGGAACATGGAACACCTATCTTCCTACTCTGGCCTTGGACATATTAGCCTTTTGGTTACTGGTTCTCCTTGGAGAAGACTTCCTCACCTGCTGGAGCGCTTCACCAAGGCAACTTCAACGCTTTGAATTATCATCGACCATGGATTCCATTCTACTATCATTCTGTCCTGGACATGGATTCTTGGATTAGGAGTTCCTAGAAGGATACTGCTATGTTCACCCGACACTTCAAAATTCAGTACTTTATTCAGTTTTCCACTTCACTGGAACAGGATCTACAACTTGGAGTTCGGATTAACCGATAACTTAAAACTGTTACTTATGATTACTCTCCTTTAATATGCTCAGCAGGATGGACAGATCAGCAGCCATGGGTCCTCAGAGGTTTCCCCCCAAGGGGGGTTTCCTCTCCTGCGTGCTACTGGTCACACTCTTCGGAGTTGGAGGAGATAATTGTACGATATTATTAATTATTTGGGGGGGATCTCATCCTACTCAACTTAGCCTTCTTCCTGAGGTGGGATACAGAGAAAAGCCAAAACAACAAGTCATAACAAATTACTCACCAGTCTAAGCATCCAAGTACCTTGTATCGACCATCCAGTTCACATGTACTATAATCACTGACTTGCTCATGTCCATGCTGAACTTTCTAAGCACTAATCATTTCATAAGACTAATACCTCATCAGTATTGCATTACTTACTGCTCTGGCCTCTGTATCCAAGCAATCTACATCATTCAGCTACAGTACGTAGCATAAGTACTGAGCTATGAACCACATGTAATGGAAAGATGCAGGCCTGTGGTTATGTGGGTGAAGAGCTCCTCCCCCACAACCTACTTAAAGTATCTGTCTATAGCTGCTCTTCTTAGAGCGAGTTGCACTCGCCCTCCATCCTCCCCTTATACCTCCTCCTTCTCCTGCACTCTTATCACACCAAGAGGGGGTTCATCCTACTCAACTTAGCCTTCTTCCCGAGGTGGGATACAGAGAAAGGCCAAAACATCAAGTCATAACAAATTACTCACCAGTCTAAGCATCCAAGCACCTTGTACCTACCATCCAGTTCACATGTACTATAGTCACTGACTTGCTCATGTCCATGCTGACATTTCTAAGCACTAATCATTTCATAAGACTAATACCTCATCAGTATTGCCCTACTTACTGCTCTGGCCTCTGTATCCAAGCAACCTACATCATTCAGCTACAGTACGTAGCATATGTACTGAACTATGAACCACATATAACCAGATTTAGTGCTTACTGGCTGGAGATCTGGCCTCTTCCCAATGCCTGCTCGAAGTGCAACAGTGGATTTATATTGCTTGTGTGTTTGTATCTTGTCCCTTTGGAGTTTTGTGTGGTAGTTTGCCAACCTATTCTCACCCCTTGGACAGCATGTGGACTATGGCATATTCAGTATTTTGAGGCCAGAGGTTCACGAGAAACCACAGGGAACACAGTGGAAAATCTGGAAGGATTGTAAGTGCTGTTCTGAAAGCCGTATATCAGTGAAATTACAGTATGCTAACATTGCCAGGTGGTGGTGGTGGTGGGGTCTACATTTTAGCATCTAATGAAAAGAAATACTATGCTCAGAGTAGCGTTTTCTCTGTTTTTGGTTCCCCGGATTTCCCAGACTAACTTTTCTGTTAAGGAGAGAGGGGTAGCAGAAAACTGGATAAGCGAGGGCAAGAGACAAGGAATTTCAGAAAATTGGTCGCTGAGGACTTTTAGGAGCACGAAGTGCTGGAAATTTTGAATAGAACTCTCAATGATAGAATAACTAATCAAAAAAGCTACAGAATCTGTTCTCCTCTTTAACTTCTCACATGGGATAACACTAAGGATATTTCTACTTTTTTTACCTCATCCTGAGATGACGTTTTGTTTGGAGGTACTCATTTTTCTTTGTTTTATATCTAGCGGCTTGTTTGCTGAAGAGATGAAGAGCAATGTTTTGTGATTTTTTTTTTAAAGATTCATAGCCGGTTTAAAAACTCCTATGAACTTCATGCAGGACTTTCTAGATTCCATGTACTTAATTGAAAGAGGTCAGCATCTCGGATCTGCTTTTGTATGACCCAGATTTCCAATGTCTACTTCAAGTAAGTCCTGTGGGTTAAAATGTTCCTGGAGCTCCACTGACAGAGGACAATATGGAGCAATATGAAGCTGGTACTCCTTTCATTATGACTACTGATTTTTAGATCTGTTTTTTTTTAAAGTGAATAATCTGGAATATTTGTAAAATGGCAAATGTTTTATAATTGCGGTAGTTAATTTAATCTGTTTTAGGACCTTATTTGTGCTAAATGAACCAGAAAAAATCTATGGCACACTTAGGTTTTAAAAATACCAGCCCATATAAGGGCATGTCCTAAGGATACTGTGATTCTCATCACCTTTCGTAACTTGCTTATGTAGTGGTCTGATTCCCTGAAGGTAGTGTGCTCGGGGACCCACTAAGATAAAAGGGTGGCTACAGCAACAGTGTCGTGATGACTCAAATAAATCGCACACAATTTACAAACATCAGTGCAGCCCCCTGCAGATGGAATGCCTGGAGAACACTTCAGGTTCCCAAGGAGGTGGATGTTATCATCTGACAGAGAGAGGCGGGAGTTGAGAATGAGGTTCAGATACTTTACTGGATTTATTTTGCAAACAGGGGAAGGAAGACATGGCCACAGGGAAGTAGGGGTAAGCTAATGATTCTAACATGCTGTACGAGGAGGACTCTTGGACAAAACCAACTGTAACAGCTATGCTGTCAAAATGTCTCTAACTCTAAGGTCCCTGTAAAAGGGTGATTCTATGGTAAAACAGACTGTAACAGCTAAGCTGTAAGAGCATCTTTAACTCTAAGGTTTCTATAAGAGGGTGATTCTACAGTAAAACAGGCTGTAACAGCTATGCTGTAAGAGCATCTTCACACGATCTGTATCTAACAATCACTGTAAGAAGAATTCCTTCACTTTATTCTTGAGGTGCACCTCCTACTGAGTGACTGATACCCCAGAGTACTCCAAACCTAAGGACTTCTACACCATACTATAGCAAGACTCCATAACTGTTATTATCCACAGTTTGTGCACTGTTGTTACTTTCTCTGTTGTCGTGGGATTGTACAACTGTATGAGGAAGGACAAGACAAAAGGAATTGGTTCCAGTGTGGACAAACAGGTTAGCTGTGCAGCATAACTCTGAAGACTTTCAATAGGACTAGAAGACTGTGGAGAGACTTTCTAAACAGACCATGCGTCCATTGGCCACACCCACCTCTCCTGGGTTGCCGGAAGTCAGAACAAGCACAAAGATTCTCTTGGCTAAGAACCCCACTGAGGGCTGCTGGAACTGGAGCACAAAGGATCTGGCCACAGTCCTCTGGTGGACAGCTGGGTTGAAACATCGAATGCAGAGGCTACCCTGCCGCAGCCCACTGGTGGACTGCCAGGTACTGAAAATGCAGAACACCCCAGCCACAGTCTATTGGTGGACTGCTGGGTGAGGAAGATGAGGAAGATGAGGAAGAACCTCTGCCAGAGCCAGCTGGTGGACTGCTGGGTAAGGAGGATGCAGAAGAACCACTGCCATAGCCCGCTGGTGGGCTGCCGGGTACGAAGGATGCAGAAGACAATGGAAGGACCCCACGGAAATTAAGAACCTGGACGAGGAAGTCCTTGGAAGTCAGAGAATGACAGATTTCTGGGCACCAAGGCCAGATGAGCCAAGGACTGACACAAAATAATAAACAAGATGTTGGCTTTGAGTAACTGGAACAGAAGATCTGGACGACACTACGATGCGGATGACAAAACAAGAAAATGGATGGCAGAATCTGCACTGTGCCAGGCCGTACACTGGAACTGTTAGAGGAAAACAATAAATGTAACATTGCAAAGGTACAGCTGCAAACGTGGATCTTCAGGAATACTGCTGCAGACTGGTCCTGGAGTGCACCCGTGGAATACCTTTACGAGTATTGCTGAAGACTGATTCAGAAACACAATAGCACTAGGTGCTGGCACTATGCAATATAACCATAGTTCGAAATCAATTACTCAGTTCAGGAAAATTGTAGCAATTCAATTAAATATCACAGTTCCAACAGTTTTGCTCAATATCACAGTCTCTGAATGTCCAGTCCACAGCAAACAAACAGGTATTTGGTTATTTTTTATGAGGGCACTTCCTTAGTGAAGCCCTTGCTAGCTGTGGACCTAACTGCAGTGGGGTCCCTCTAACTGAAACTGTTTCCTCTTGTAACTGGAGATGCACTGGTGGCTAAATGCTGATGGTCTCTTTAAACTGTGGGATACACTAGCTGGGTGGGCCTATTGTGGCTGGGCCCCTTTAAATGCTTGGGTCTATTGTGGCTGGGCCCCTTCAAACACTTTGGCCTACTGTGGCTGGGCCCCTTTAAACACTTGGGCCTATTGTAGCTGGGCCCATTTAAACACTTGGGCCTATTGTGGCTGGGCCTCTTTAAACACTTGGGCCTATTGTGGCTGGGCCCCTTTAAACACTCAGACCTGTTGTGGCTGGGCCCCTTTAAATACTTGGACCTGTTGGGGCTGGGCCCCTTTAAACACTTGGACCTATTGTGGCTGGGCCCCTTTAAATACTTGGACCTGTTGGGGCTGGGCCCCTTTAAACACTTGGACCTATTGTGGCTGGGCCCCTTTAAACAACTGGGCAGTGTTACCTATTTTAAATAACTGGGCCTGCTGTGGCTGGGCCCCCTTTAAATACACTGGGCCCAACTGCTGGCTGGCCCCCTTTAAATACACGGGGCTGAAGTAAGTCCTTTCTATCCCTCACTCCCCTTGCCCTGCCTTGCCTCTACCTCCTGTTTAAATATACATAAGCCCCCTTCAGTGACTGCTACCTTGAGTCCCACCCCTGGCCATTGCTATGCCAGATGAATATAAAATTTTATTTAAATACGGCCTGCCTCTCCTCTAGGCCATTGGCCTACCTTCTTCGTGCCTAGTGACTTTAAGAAAAAAAGTAAAAAAAAACTTATTTAAAACTGTCACCGGTCAGCAGTCTTCCTTCAGTGCTGCCGCTTACTCACCGCTCTGGCCCGGTGTGAAGAAGGAGGGATCAGAAGGCTGGGAGGTGCTGCTGCAGAGGGAGGGACTTGTGGATAGAAACAGGCACATGAGGGGATGACTGGGGCCTCGGGGTCATCGCAGGGCTCCGGGATGGCTGACGCTGTCTCTCGGCTGAGGATGTTGCCCTTCTTTTGCCACCAATGTGGGATAAAAATAGCACACTGGAGTGGGGCACAAAACAATAAACAGGGCCAAACAGAGCCCACATCGGATGCAGGACTGGGACATTCTTTTTCTTTAGCTGCGACCACCAGATTTGACTGCCACACAAGACCAGACACCAGGAGTCTTCACTAAATGGAGGAAGGTACCACTGCAGAGTCAACAGAACCGGCTTCAACATTTCAGGTAAACCCAGGGTCCTCGTCGCACTATCTATGTTCTCTTTACTCTACAGCCAGTCCAAACTGCCACAAAAACAGTTCTCCCCCTTCATACAGATGTTCGGGATTCTGATTCTTGAACCCCAAGCCTGTTCCTGGCCCAATGGAAAAATTTTCAAACAAGTCACCACGCACTGGACAGGGACAGCAGTGTCAGCATGTGGGTGCCCATTTCTCATGCTGCCTGCTTGGGGGGGGTGTTATGGAACGGAGCAGAGCAGGCAGTGAGGGGGAAAAAAGGAAAGCTTTTCTTTTATTTCAAAAATACTGCCCTGCCTAGCTGGCACTTACTGGGGGGGTGAACACTAACAAACAAATGGGGCCCCTGTTCAGTGCTCTATATGTACCCCTCATGCCCACACTTAGAAGGACCCTGGAGCATACTAACATTTTATTTTTATTTCAACTTTTTCTTCTGTGGTGTCCCCATATTTTGGTGCACTACACTTATTGGCAATCCAGAATTAATAACATGACACCTAGCATAATTTATCATTCCTTAAAATAATTTGCCCTTAAAACTGGTTAATCTGTGACTGTGGCTCCATTGGATATGGAAGTAACCCAGCAGAAAGAGAAGGCTTTCTAGATAAACTCCTTAGTATTGTGCATGAAACACTTAGTATGATAGCATTGAGAGCAGCTTTTCTGTCCATGGTATTGAAATGATGAGTCATGCAGGACCAAATGCCACCATGGTGTCTTGATAGCAAAGGAGTACTAATTTTGACTCCCTTCTGTGAAGTTTAGGTGGTCGGGAAATGATAAAAGTCCCAACTGATCTATTGGATCAAAAAGGAAATCTCACCCAGATCTGAGTGTGATAATATGAGGGTCTAGTCCTGATCAATACCACTTGAATGGGATTTGGGTGCTTACTGGAGCTCTAGCTAACCAAGAGCTGGTAGCTTCATTTAGTGGAACCCTTTTACTGTGTGTGAATGCAGTATGGCTAGGATCCCCCCAGATGATTTCAGAAAAAGTTTGCATGTTTTAACATGGTGAGAGTTTTTGTAATACCTTTCTGAAAACTGGTTTCTTCATTTTCCCTAAATCTTGCAAGAGTGCAAGAGTGACCGGTGTGTGACTGTGGTTTATTTGGATAGCAGCCAGAAGTAAGAGAGGCCTTCTTAGATAAACTCCTTAGTTTTAAGCATAGAATGTTTAGTAAGAAAAATTCTGGAGGTTATTCTTGACCTATAGTGTCAGAATGTTGGGCAGGGACATGGCCAAGACATACCAGGTATCCGAACAGCCAAGGAGCACATACTGTACAGTACAGTAGCCCCTCGCTATAGCGAACCTCATTATACCGAATTCTTGGTTATAACGAATGCCTCGCATGGCTCCTGACAGTGTCTGTTATTGTCAGTTAGCAGTGACAGCTACCTAGTCTCTTCATCTCCCTCACTGATAAATCAGCATTTGTCAATGCTGAATGTTGATTGCATTGGTCTGTTGAGGTCGCTCAGTGCCCCTGTGTCACTCGCTCGTTCTGTTTCTCCCGGTGCTGCAGGCTGCACCTTTGTACAGGGCTCCTGGCTGCATTGGCACATTTTTTCTGCCCACAAAGAAATCTGCAGCTGTCCTGACAGAGCTGTGTTGAGGTGGGTCACTCACCCTCTGTCAGTCGCTCATTCTGTTTCTGCTGGCACTGCAGGCTGCCCTTTTGTACTGGGCTCCCGCCTCTGTTGGCAGATTTGTCTGCCCACAAAGAAATGTGCAGCAGTCCCGACACAGGTCCATTGAGCTACCTCACTCTCCCTCTCTCACTCGTTCCATTTCTGCTGGTCCTGCAGGCTGGCCTTTTGTACAGGACTCCTGCCTGCGTTGCCACCTTTTTCTGCACACAAAGCAATCCGCAGCAGTCATGATTAAGGTCTGTTGAGCTCGCTCACTCCCCCTCTCTCACTCACTCATTGTGTTTGTCCTGGTGCTGCTGGCTGCCCTTTTGTACTGGACTTCTGCCTGAGTTGGCACCTTTTTCTGACCACAAAGAAATCTGCAGCTGTCCCGACACAGCTCCGTTGAGGTCGCTGTCCCCGCCTGTCTCACTCTCTCTCTCATTCTGTTTCTCCTGGTGTTACAGGCTGCTCTTTTGTACTGGGCTTCTGCCTGCATTGGCAGGTTTTGCTGCCCACAAAGAAATCTGCAGCTGTCCCGACACAGCTCCGTTGAGGTGGGTCTCTCCCCCTGTCACTTGCTCATTCTGTTTATGCTGGTGCTGCAGGCTGCCCTTTTGTACTGGGCTTCCGTCTCTATTGGCAGCTTTTTCTGTCCACAAAGAAATCTGCAGCAGTCCTGACACAGGTCCACTGAGGTAGCTCATTCCCCCTCTCTCACTTGCTCATTCCATTTCTGCCGGTGCTGCAGGCTGGCCTATTGTACTGGGCTCCTGCCTGCATTGCCGCCTTTTCCTGCCCCCAAAGAAATCCACAGCAGTCATGATAGAGCTCCATTAAGCTTTCTCACTGACCCTCTCACTCACTCATTGCATTTCTTCCGGTGCTGCAGGCTGCCCTTTTGTACTGGGCTTCCGCCTGCATTGGTACCTTTTTCTGCCCACAAATAAATCTGCAACTGTCCTGACAGAGCTCTGTTGAAGTCGCTCACTCCGCCTGTCTCACTCGCTCATTCTGTTTCTCCTGGTGCTGCAGGTTGCCATTTTGTAGTGGTCTCCTGCCTCTATTGGCACCTTTTTCTGCCCACAAACAAATCTGCGGCAGTCCTGACAGAGCTCCGTTGAGCTGGCTCAGTCCCCCTCTCTTACTCGCTCATGCAGTTTCTGTCAGTGCTGCAGGCTGCCCGTTTCTACTGGGCTCCTGCCTGCATTGCTGCCTTCTTCTGGGCACAAAGAAATCTGCAGCAGTCATGATAGAGCTCCGTTGAACTCGCTCACTGACTCCCATTCTCTCACTTGTTCATTCTGTTTCTCCCACCGCTGCAGGCTGCCATTTTGTACTGGGCCCCTGCGTGCATTGCTGCTTTTTTCTGCCAACAAATAAATCTGCAGCAGTCCCAACAGAGCTCCGTTGAGCTCACTCACTCCCCCTCCCTCACTCACTCATTCTGTGTCTCCCACTGCTGCAGGCTGCCCTTTTGTAATGAGCTCCTGCCTGCGTTGGTGGCTTTGTGTACCCACAAAGAGATGTGCAGTAGTCCCTACACAGCTCCGTTGAGGTCGCTCACTCACCCTCTGTCTCTTGCTCGTTCCGTTTCTGTGGGGGCTGCAGGCTGACCTTTTGTACTGGGCTCCTGTTTGCATTGTTGCCTTTTCCTGCCCACAAAGAAATCTGCAGCAGTGACGATAGACCTCCGTTGAGCTTGCTCACTCCACCTCTGTCACTCGCTCATTTTGTTTCTGCCTGCGCTGTGGGTAGCCCTTTTGTACTGGCCTCCTGGCTGCATTGGCACCTTTTTCTGCCCACAAAGAAATCTGCAGCTGCCCTGACAGAGCTCCATTGAGGTCACTCACTCTCCCTGTCTCACTCGCTCATTCTGTTTTTCGTGGCGCTGCAGGCTGGCTTTTTGTACTGGGCTTCTGCCTCCGCTGGCATTTTGTTCTGCCCACAAAGAAATCTGCAGCAGTTTTGACAGAGGTCCATTGGCCTCACTCACTTCCCTGTCTCACTTGCTCATTCTGTTTCTTCCCTCGGTGCAAGCTGCCCTTTAGTACTGAGCTCCTGACTGCGTTGCCGCCCTTTTCTGCCCACAAAGAAATCTGCAGCAGTCACGATAGAGTTCCGTTGAGCTCGCTCACTCACTCCCCCTCACTCACTTGTTCGTTCTGTTTCTCCCACCACTGCAGGTTGCCTTTTTGTACTGGCCCCTGTGTGCATTGCTGCCTTTCCTGCCCACAAACAAATCTGCACCAGTCTCAACAGAGCTCTGTTGAGCTCACTCACTCCCCCTCCCTCACTCGCTCATTCTGTGTCTCCCACTGCTGCAGGCTGCCCTTTTATACAGGGTTCCTGCCTGTGTTGCCAGCTTTTTCTGCCCACAAACACATCTGCAGCAGTCCCCTAGAGAGTTCCATTGAGCTCACTCACTCCCCTCTCTCAGTCGCTCATTCAGTTTCTGCCAGCGCTGCAGGCTGGCCTTTTGTACTGGGCTCCTGCCTGCATTGCCACCTTTTCCTGGCGACAAAGAAATCCGCAGCTGTCCTGACAGAGATCCGTTGAGGTCGCTCGCTCACTCCCCCATCTCACTTGCTCATTCTGTTTCTCCTGGCACTGCAGGCTGTCTTTTGTACTGGGCTCCTGCCTCTGTCTGCATTTTTGTCTGACCACAAAGAAATCTGCAGCAGTCCCGACACAGCTCCGTTGGCCTCACTCACTCCCCATCTCACTTACTCATTCCATTTCTGCAGGTGCTGCAGGCTGCCCTTTTGTACTGGGCTCCAGCCAGCATAGCCACCCTTATCTGCGCACAAGGAAAACTGCAGTAGTAACGATAGAGCTCTGTTGAGCTCGCTCAGTCCCCCTCTCTCGCTTGCTCATTCTGTTTGTCCCACCGCTGCAGGCTACCCTTTTGTACTCAGGCCCTGCATGCATTGCTGCCTTTTCCTGCCCACAAACAAAACCACGCCAGTCCCAACACAGCTCTGTTGAGCTCACTCACTCCCCCTCCCTCAGTCACTCATTCTGTGTCTCCCAGTGCTGCAGGCTGCCCTTTTGTACTGGGCTCCTGCCCACGTTGTCGCCTTTTCCTGCCCACAAAGGCATTTGCAGCAGTCCCAATAGAGCTCAGTTGAGCTTGGTCACTCCCCCCCAGTCGCTCAATCCTAATCTGTCCCAAACACTGATTTCTGACAGCAATTGCGGTATTCTGCACCAGAAACGCGGAAACACATTTCGGCCAGGATGTAAAAAATGACAGCTGTACTGTTCATAAGGAGGTGTGAACAAATGCCAGTGTTGAAAATCTGGCATGAAAATACTACTAATTTGCAAACTTACAAGGGTGCATGGCACCTGCACAACACACGCTCGTAACACAGTCATTTTATGGAGTTTCATCACAAAATTTTAACATAGGCATTTTAGGACCTCTGCTCATGAACAGCGTCAGTGTGATTTTCGACATTCGTAGCAGTCCCAACAGAGCTCAGTTGATCTCGGTCACCCCCCCAAGTCACTCGATCCTAATCTGTCCCAAGCACTGATTTCTGACAGCAACTGTGGTATTCTGCACTGAAAGCATGGTAACACATTTCGGCCAGGATGTGAAAAATAACAGCTCTACTGTTCATAAGGAGGTGTGAACAAATGCCAGTGTTGAAAATCTGGTGTGAAAATATTACTAATTTGCAAACTTACAAGCATGCATGGCACCTGCACAGCACACGCTCGTAACACAGTCAATTTATGGAGTTTCATCACAACATTTTAACAAAGGTATTTTAGGACCTCTGCTCATGAATAGTGTTGGTGTGATTTTCTTAATATGTCCTGAACACCAATTTCCCATAGCAACCGCGCTATTGTGTGCCAGAAGAGTGAAAACACATTTCGGCCAGGATGTGAAAAATGACAGCTGCACTGTTCATAAGGAGGTGTGGCAAAATGGCAATGCTGAAAATTTGGAGTGAAATTATTACAAAGTTGCGAAGGTACGAGTGTGTGTGGAAACTGTCCAATGCACATTCGTAACACACTCATTTTATGGATGTTCATCACCAAATTTTCAACATAGGCATTCTAGGACCTCTGCTAATGAACAGTGTCACTGTCATTTTCATAATGTGTCCCGAACATGGATTTCCCACAGCAACCACACTTTTTTTTTCATTCTCCGCCTCCTGGGTCTGTGTGGTGGCTGCTTGTGTTTGTCTGTGTCTGTAGTTTAGTTTTTGTGGATTTACATGGTTTTCTGGTTGGAGTAACTACACCATTCTTGCTCACTACATCCGTGAAAGTCTCCTGGACTGGATTTCTACAAAGCATCATCACCAGGTATCTGCAGTTTTCATTTTAAAATCATTTTAAAATCAACTTGTTGGAAGGTATCCCCAGCAAAACATAAGTGAAGCAAGGAAGTCTGACAAATTCAGTGACTCTGGGTCCTGCTTGAATCCACATTTTCGTCTGACCTGCCCCATGGTCTGTATTTGGGCTTTTCAAGACCTCTTTGAATGACAAAGACGCATACAGACAAAAGGATTTCACATCCTGCATATGCACAGGCAGAGTTCATCCCTTTCAGGAATTCTAACACATTCTGTGACTGTGGACCTCAGCTGTTGATTATTTCTTTTAGCTTTTGACTTAAAGTGATTTAACAACTTCCCCCGATGTCATGTTTGCAGATCACCTTCCCTTCATTGAGTGATGCAAAGCTCAGCTGCCCTGAAGTTAAGTGCTAAATATATTCAGATGCTTAGTTTTTTAACATTTTTGTGCCACAGTTGTCTGTCTCTGCATGTTTTTTTCTTTGTTTGAAGTTCACACATGAGCAGTGCATCCACATGCATGAGTGACATCAGCACAGGGTAGGTGTTCCCACTGCACCTTTCTTACTGCATGTTCATTCATCTTTCCTGGACCCAGCCTCAGTGAGTGCAGATCCAAAACTGAATTGGCAAAAATTACAGCACTGATGACTGAAATAGTTTGTTATATTGACAGCTCATATACTTGCTTTTGGGATTACAGAAGTGGTGATTTCTCCTGATTTTCAATTTTACTCATCTGACTAAGCTCTGTGTCCTAGGTCCATCAGTTCTAGGAACATCACAATCTACATTGCTTGAGTACAGTGTTACAGTTTTAATAAGTGCGGCAAGTACATAATTATAACATGTCTGTATAAAAAATACATTTTTTAACTGAGTGGAGCTGTAATCTGTAGCGTACTGGGACACAAAAGGATGACTTTTGAACTGGGCAGATCTATAAATTGAAGTAAGCTTTTCAGTATTGGTACATAGAGGTCTGTGTTAAATGGATGACTTTTTCAACAGTACAGAATTGTAATGTGCAGCAAGAGTATAAGCACTGAGCTGCACAGTCCAATCCCAGGAGAACAGTGCAATAAAGTGTGTATTTTTGGCAAGTGCTGCTTCCAGTGTGATTACTTCAGTAAACTGCCTTTGCTATTGCATTTCTGATTGTCACCATCATTATAGACAGTTTATATATTTTCTTGTGCTCCTGTGTTTTCTTGGGCTCATTTGGTATTCTCATGCAAGCACCATAACACTGATCACCAAAGTATACTTAGATGTGCATGAATAAAGGGACATGGTACACTGAATTGTTTCTCCAGCTTGCCAGCTCCTCGCTAAGTTTATAAATGAATGTAATAAAATCCGTTATATACTGTAACATAGTTATACTGCACATAGTTTACAGTGTATCTCAAAATTAAAAACACTTAGTTTTTTAACATTTTAACATACAGTCTTTATTTATAATTAGGATTACAACATTATTGTATGTGCTCCGGAGCATCAGCAGAAGAAGAGTCTGCAGTTGCCATCCTCTCCCGACACTGTGGTACCAATGTACGGCTTCTATGGTGTTATATTGCAAAGTGTGCTAGTCAGTTTGGCATACTTAGGGAATAATGTCTGAATCAAAATATGGGCTACACAGCAATGAATGCAGTGAGTCTACACAATGCACCATGACATTGGTAAGGCATGGGAGACAGTATAGTGCAGCATCTGTTGTATTTGCTGTATACTTTTCACACATGCATCAGAGATCCACTGTATTGGAAAAAATGGGAAAACACAAAACGGCTTGACACAGACCGAAGTGGTAATGAAGTATGGTGACATAAGTGAGGAAAGGTAGTTCAAATACAGTCTAACACTTGAGTACCTACTGCAAGGATATGTCCCTTTTTGTAGTGGACCAATCAAATGGTACTTAGGCTATCTAAACATAAATGCAGTCTCTTTCTCCATGAGAAGGGTATTGGCAGTGTCATTTTTAACCTTGGGAGTGGGGGATGATCACCAACTGTACTGTGTATTTTTTGCTCAATTCATAATGCACCTGGAGGCACACATGTAGCGGCAATAAGCCAATGGCAGGATGGTATTACAGATGCTTATGCAGACACTAATGACAGCTGCAGTCTGTATAGTTCCTGAGCGCTTAGAGGTAACACAAAGCTGGTGCAATAATTTGTAGTTTTAAATTTATAACATGCCATAAACAGGGGAACCGGTGACTTCAACACGTTACTCAACCACTGATACCTCTAAAGGGGAAAGTACAAGCAGGCCCCCCACCCCCAAACACACACATACACAGAGAAGAAAGCTATAGCATAGACCAGTTGGCACTAGGGCAAAGACAGACCCAAACACTATAAATAATTTACAGATAATAAAAGTTCTATGCTGCAGCATTTTTCTAAGTGTATGTGAGCAGCTGGGGGGTTTGGAGTGGTTGGGGTACAAGGTGCCTGCTTGTAATTTCCACTCTGTGCTCCATCAGAGTGAGTGACTGATAAATCAATTGGCGGGAGGTCACTACAAACTAGTGCCAGGTGAGGAATTTGGACAAATTGGATTTGGACAAATTGTGAGCCATTTATCCTGCTCAAGCAATGCCACCAGATCAAGCCGTGCTCTCAGTGTCAAGCTGGAGTGGCCAACAACTCGTTAGCATAGGAAAAGCAATCCCCCATCAAAAAAAAAAAAAAAAAGAAATATAGAAACCCAGGGTACTATCACTAGCATTTGTGTGGGCACATTGATGCTGGGAATAACAGAACACACACCATACCTTGATTTTGCACAGTAAAATGACAGCAATGATGGCAACCAAACTGTAGCACTAAGTAGCAAAATATAATATTAACAGTCCGTGTTGCTAAGTCTGCTCTCACTGCTGTACTGGAATGGATCGGGACTACTGCTGTGACTGCCTGAGCTACAGCCCACATCATTCTCGCTGTTGTCATAGGGTCATCCCTATGAGTATCTACTATGCAGTGGTTGTCAAATTGTGGCACTATGTCAGTGTCCGAAAGATCACTGTTCGTGCAGGACAACATAATGCGTTCATCATCGGACCCTGAAAATGAACTGTTTGACATTGCTATTATCGTGCTGTGTGCTGCGACCAAGAGCTCTATTATCAAGACAGAATTGCTGTGGCCAAGAACTAATTTTAATTGCAGAGCATAGATCTCCCTGTGGTGACATTGCAAAGGTAATGAGTGTCAAAGGTCACCAAATACAGGCTCCAATACACAAAATGACATTTCCTAGTTTGTGAGGGTGAAAACCTGATTTAATTTGCTAAAATAGCTATGCATCTATCAAAATACATTGCGAATAAGTTCTATATGCAGTCACCTTGCAGTATATGCGTTCATATATCAGAACTTGGTAAATCGCTTTAACCACCAGGTATCAATATTTTCAATTGAAATCAACTCTTAATGTACTTGTCTCTTAGGGCTTTCTATCCAACAACCATTTTGAAAAACAAATGAAACTTTTGGCCTGTTCTCAAAACCACTGCAACTGTGTCCTTATAGCTCCTTGCTATTACTAACTGGTCACTACTTCATGCATCATCCTTATGGAAAGGAACCTGTTAAGAAAGGGCACTGCTGCCCCACAGAAGCAACTTTAAACCCCTTTTAAAACATCTAATACTGCTGCTGTTGCTCTTGTCAGGCAACATTCACCCTAACCCTGGCCCACCACAACTTGGCCACAAGGTTAACAGCAGTGCAGAGTCACTCTCCTTGACAAGCATTAACATCTGCAACCTCCTCTCCAAACTTGATACCCTCTCTACCTGGGTTTCCCAGCACAATCCAGACATCCTATCAGTGCTGGAAACATGGCTATCTCCGAAGATACCTGACTCTGCAATAGCAATTCCTGGATACATAGTTTTCAGACAGGACAGACTTACCTAGAAAAGAGGAGGCTGTGCCCTCTACCTTAAAGAGTCCATTATGGGTCATGTCATGCCCACGCCTATCCCCAGAAATGACATCCAAATCCTTGCTGCCAAAGTACTTCTCAGAACTCATAACAAGATCCTGACTGTTGTCTCTGTCTATATACCACCCAAGTTGAGCAATCTGGGCTTTCACTCCCTCCTTGACTATATCAACTCCCTGGATCAGAATACAGAAGTTATCCTACTTGGTGGTTTCAACATCAACTGGCTGGCTTCCAGCTCGAATAGTTATAAGGATGCCCTAGCTGCTGCTAACTTCTCACAAATTATCAAATCACCTACTAGAGTAAACTACAGAACAGGGACCTGTACACTTCTAGACTGGGTACTAACTAATTGTCCAGATACATCTCCAAAGCAACAGTCCTCCAAGACTCCTTAAGTGATTATTCCCCTATAATGTGTATCTGGACCAACAAATACACCAAACTCCCCCACAAAACTGTTAACAGGAGAATGCTGACCCCCGGTCATCTTGAGTCACTTAAAACACTCCTTCATGAACATGACTGGTCACCAATTGATATAGCCCCTGATGTAGACACAGCACTTGAATACTTTATCACCTGTTTGAACTCAGCCTGCGATGTTCATGCTCCGTTCAAGAAGCGTTAGATCAAGGGTGTCAATAACCCATGGATGACACTACGTCTCCTTTCACAAATGAAATCTCGAGATCAGCTCTGGTATCGTGCTAAGGCTACTGGCATCCAGACTGATATCCAGGCCTACAAAACAGCAAGGAATGCATGTACCAGAGCAATCTGCCATGAGAAGGCTAACTATTACAGGAATGCCTTAGCCAGCACCTGTAATGACAGGAGTAAATTCTGGCGTAGCCTTGCTGAAGTGACTGGAAAGGATCCCAAAACAACACCCACAATGTTGAACATAGATGGTACCATCACTCTTGACCATGTAATCATTGCCAACCCATTTAACACCACTTTTGCTGGCCTTAGTCACGTGCTACCTCCTAACTTTTTTGATCCCACCACAGTCAACCCAGCTCCTGTTAGTTCAGGTTTGCCACCAGGGCACCCTCCTTTCCATTTCAAAACAATCCCAGAAAGCCTAGCTAAAAAACACGTTCTTAAAGTGCTTGGAAAGTCTAGGGTCAGTGGTGATTCACTGGATATGAAACTTCTTGCCCTCACCATTGATGAAGTCTTGCTCCCACTTACCAAAATCCTCAACTGTTCCCTCATGCTCTCCCAGTTCCCCCAAAAGTGGAAACTGTCAGAGGTGACTCCAGTCCATAAAAGTGGTGACAAGACTCTCATGAACAACTTCAGGCCTATATCCATCCTCCCTCCTCTATCCAAAGCCTTGGAACGGATAGTGGCTGATCAGCTCATGGAGTACCTTGTAAAATACAACCTGCAATGTTCCCAACAGCATGTCTTCTGCAAAGGGCACAGCACTACCATGGCACTCCTCTAATTCACAACACATATCCATCATGCACTTGATCAGGGCCAGTTGGTCGGCGCCTCTTTTATTGACCTGACTAAGGCATTTGACACTGTCAATCACTCCATTCTCCTCAAACTACTATCCCTCCTTGGTCTTTCAAGTGAAACTACCCTCCGGTTTCAAAGCTACTTCAGTAACCGGACCCAACAGGTCAGGATTGGTGAATTCCTCTTGTCATCCCTACCAATCCACTCTGGAGTACCCCAAGGTTCTATCCTGGGTCCCTTGTTATTCATCATATTCCTGAACAATCTCTCTGCCTCCTGCCATGACAGAATGTTACTGTATGCAGATGATGCAGTAATCTTCACTTGCCACACTGACCCCAACTCCCTTCAGTCTCAACTACAGAAAAGTTTCACAGAAGTGGAAGACTGGTTTTGCTCACATAAACTCATCCGTAACCACAAAAAAACTAAAACAATGTTGTTCCATGGAACCCACAACAAGTACAAGGACCATGAGCTCATAATTAACAACCTCGAAGGCATCACTCTTGAGCAGGTGGATATGTTTAAATATCTGGGCCTGACCATTGACTGCTCCCTCTCGTATACCAAACACATTGACAATATCGCTAAAACTGTGAACTCCTGTATAGGGCTACTAAACAAGTATAAACATTGCCTAACAGCTGAAGCCTTGAGCCTTGCTATCCAGAGCTCTGTTATCTCAACTATTGACTACAGGCTTGTTATCTATGGATCCGCTACTGATACTGCACTGCAGCGCATAGCTGTAGCCCTTAATAAGGCATGCAGACTCCTTATTTCAGTTGCCCCCCTTTCTCACATGTGTGACATTTACAAGCAAGCTAACTGGCTCCAGCTATCCGGCAGGCTAAAGTACCAGACCTGCATCCTAGCTAAGAAGACATCACTGGGCCTTATGCCCCCTGGAGTCCAATCAATATTGACCCCGCAGCCTGTCCGCCGCCTAACTAGAAGATCAAACAGTCTAACCTTTACAATACATCGCTGTTGGACCTCTCAAGCTCAGCATTCTTACCTTGTCAGAGCCTCCACCTGGTTCAACTTGCTGCCTACAGAAATCTCCAACATTGCCACGATTGGTGCTTTTAAGTGTAAACTGCGTCAACACCTTGTGGCTAGTGCCTTCTGTGATTGCTTCTTATTTTCCCCTCCAGGCATACTACCCTCAAGCATCCCTCCTCACTGCCTCAGCTCCTCCTCCTTCTCTCCTACCCCCCATTACTGGGTATAGGATGAATCTGTCTCCTTTTCTTTTTCATCCCCCCTTTCCTCCTCCCTTGCTGTTTCCCATCTACCAATACCCAACGCAATGCCCTCCCCATTTCTCCCTTCCTCCCTTTCTCTGTCTCCCATACCACCCCCTCACCACCACTCTTCTTTCTCTTTTCCCACTAACCCACTCCTAAGCTTCACTGAGCCACCTATGACTTGTACTGTATAATTAACTCGCAACATAATTCCTTGACAATGCCTTTGGCTGCTATTATTGTAACCTTATTGTCTTTTTTTTTTGTAAGTTCCATTGTAATGATCATGTTAGGTTTTGTACCTTATTGCCTTGACTTGGAACCTTTGTAAAAGAGCCCTCGGCTCAAAGGTGTCATCTGAAATACAAATAAATAAATAAATAAATAAAATTCTGCGCCCGAACTGCGAAAACCCATTTCGGCCAGGATGTGAAAAATGACAGCTGTACTGTTCATAAGGAGGTGCAGAAGAATGGCATTGTTGAAAATCTGGAGTGAAAATATTATAAATTCGTGAACTTACGAGTGTGCATGCGCACTGCGCAACGCACGCTCGTAACACAGTCATTTTATGGAGTATCATCACCAAAGCTTCAACATAGGCATTTTAGGACCTCTGCTCATGAACAGTGTCACTGTCAGTTTCTTGATCTGTGCGGAACACTGATTTCCCACACCGACCGCACTATTCTGCAACAGAAGTGCAAAAACACATTTCGGCCTGGGTGTGAAAAATGACAGCTGTACTCTTTACAAGGAGGTCTAGAAAAATGCCAATGTTGAAAATCTTGGATGAAAATACTGCAAATTTGCTAAGCTACGCTCATGCGTAGCAACTGCACAATGCATGCTCATAAAACAGTCATTTTGGGGATTTTTCCCACCAAATTTGCAACATAGGCTTTTTTGAGAGCCCACCTCATGAACACTGGCACTGTCATTTCATTAATCAGTCCCAAAAGGTGATTCCATGCAGTGACCACGAAATCATCTTTCAGGGCCGATTAACACCATGACAGTGATAGAATTCACGAGGAGGGGTCCCAAAAACCCCATGTTGAAAATTTAGTGCCAAAATTCCAAAACATGCCTGAGATATGCATCAAAGTTGAAAAAACACTATTTTTTCCATTATACAGCTTAACAGCATTTCCTCAGTTCACGGTCGGCTTTGAAGAGTGCAGACATGTTCCTGGTCCACTGAAGATCATCGCGCCGGCCTCCGGATGTAAGTATGGAGTGAGGGGGTATGGGGAGGCAGGGTGCACAGTGGGTGGGCGCAGGTTGCGGGGGGGCAGGGAGATCTCCATGGGACCGTTCCCTTTTTTACAGGTTACAAAAAACAAAAGACATCGTGGGACCATTTTTTATTTTGCAGGGGCATGTGGCATGCTGGGGTGGGCTCCCAGCAGGCCAACGGAGTATACCTTTTTTTGGGGTGGGGCAGATGTAGCCGATGGGGGATTGGACAACCCAGTCGGCACACAACAAAAGCAGGGGGGAACATAATGCTGACGGGGAGTGGGCTCCCCCATCGGCAACATAAATATTGGGAGCAATGCAGCCCACGGGGATTGGGGCCCCCATCAGCAATTAAACATGGTCGGGGGGGCACATACTGCTGAGGGGGATTGGGCACCCACTCAGCAGCGGAGGTTAATATTGTTTGTGAACACGGACAAAATGACCTTTCAAATGAGGGTAGTCTGTAATCTGAATTCGTTAGAGTTTCTTAAATATAGCCATCCAAAATTCAGGTAATCGGATGACCATAGTTTAAAAAATATAATTACTGCAGCTCAATGAATACGTTCATTGGAAAGGTATTTTCTCCCGAACAAATGTCATACTGCTTGTTTATGTGTAACACATATACTTTTAGAGATAATTATATTTGTTTGGCATAACTCCTATGAAAAATGAAAACTGAGGTAATCAGATGGCCATAGTTTAAAAAAATTTAATTAGTGTAGCTTAATGAATAGGCTCATTTGAAAGGTCTTTTTGTCCTGAACATCTTTGATACTGGCTTTTTATCTGTAACTTGTATATGTTTAGAGATATTTCCATTTGTTTGGCCTAACTCCTACTGCACTTCTGAACAGCCTCAGTTTTGTAAACCAATCTGCCAGTTAAGTGAAATTCTAGACCAGACTACCTTGTTCATCTCTTGTCATGCTTAATTTAAAATGGACAGAATTGATTACTTGTGTGTAGCTGTTTGAAATGTCTCTATTTTCATAAATGAAATATATACCTATAAACAATCCCTATTTAACTCTGTCTGAATGAAAGTAGAAGCTGCCAGTTCTGTTTTGCATTGTTTTTATTCTATATGGACAACATTACGTGCAGTTCCTTTCATGGAACCAAGAATTTGGAGTTTTGACTATGTCACTTCATGGTTTCAGAACTATGGGCACTGTACTGATAAGTTCCTACTAACATTTCTGAATCCGTGAAACCACAGAAAAATTTGTTGCCATATTGGTCCTTGCAACATAAGATCCACAGAAATAGATGATTTGATACCTTTTATTGGACCAACACAATTTTTAGAAAAGAACATTTGATTTTAGCTTTCGTATTACACATAATCCTTCATCAGAAAACACTGGCAGTTGTTTTAGAAGAACATACTTTCTCAAAACCCAGATCATACAAAAAAATAAAAGATGAAGAGTTGTTAAGGACCCCATTGGTTAAAACTGCATTCAGAAAAACAACATAACCATATAAAGATAGAAAAAGTTTCATCAAAAGAAAGCTATCCCAAGGTCAAATGTCACTAACTTTAAAGTTCACTCCCTGAGAAAAACTATAAACCAACTGAAGCTTCATTTTAAAACCATCTGTTATGTGTGACTGAGCTAGCATTAGTAAATGACAATGATTATGATAGACAGCATCCTTAAGATGTCAGAGAAAGGGGAGATACTGTTGATGGGGAAACTGAATATGCCAGATGTTAACTGGAGCACCTTTGCTGCAGCCACATCAAAGAGCAGGGCCATCCTCAATGCCCTACAGGAGGCATGCCTCAGACAGCTAGTGTTGCAACCCTCTTAGAAGGGAGCAATCTTAGACCTTGTGCTCTCAAATGGGGACAGTGAGAGGATCTCAAATCTAGAAGTGGGTAGCCATCTGGGAACAAGTGACCACCAAACAGTGTAGTTCACAATAAACTTAGCTGCAGAGTCAAGCCATACACAAGTGAGGGTACTGGACTTCAGGAGGGCTGATTTTGGCAAAATGGGAGAGTGCCTTAGAAAAGCACTAGCAATCAGGCAAGAAGGAGGGTGGAGCAACAATGGGGAAACATCAAAACTTCCATCACAGAGGTAACAAGTCATTGTGTGAAGCAAATAAATCAAAATGAAAAAAAAGCCAGTAAGGTTCTCAAAAGAGGTGACAGGGAAGGTTAGGAGGAAAGAAGACAGCATTTAGGAAGTATAAGGAAACACAGAAGGAGCAGGATGGAGAGCTGTACCAGTTAAGGCAGAAGGAAGCAGGAAAGGCAGTCAGAATAGCAAAGGCCCAAACTGAGAAAAAGATAGCCAATTCATTTAAGAAGGGGGGTAAAACATTTTATAGGTACATTAGAAAGCATAGAAAGACAAAGGGAGGGATAGTGAGGCTGAAGAGAATGGACGGTGGGTGGGCAGATAGGGACAGTGAAAAAGCAGGGATACTGAATGAATACTTCTGCTCAGTATACACAAAAGAGGAGGAGGAGGGGAAGGTACCTAATCTGATTAACAAAATCACTCTGGATGGGGGAATCAATCCCAGTCCTTTCACAGAAGAAGGGGTTCTGAAAGAACTCCTAAAACAGAAGGTGGACAAAGCAATGGGATCTGATGGGATTCACCCCAGAATTCTAAAAGAATTAAGGGGAGAATTAGAGACACCACTGACTACCCTTTTTAACTTTAAATCATGGGAGAATGGTGTGGCACCTGAGGATTGGAGGAGGGTGGATGTGATTCCCCTTCACAAAAGTGGGAGCAAGACAGAGGCAGGAAACTACAGACCTGTCAGTTTGACCTCTGTGGTAGGGAAAATGATGGAATCATTTCTGAAGGAAAGAATTGTTGAGTACCTAGAGGCCAGTGGGGCACAGGACCCAAGGAAGCACAGATTCACAGCAGGAAGGTCATGTCAGACAAATCTAATTGATTTCTTTGACTGGGTGACCAAAGCAATAGACCAATGAGGGGCTGTGGACATGGCCTACTTAGACTTTAGCAAGGCATTTGACACAGTCCCACACAAAAGATTGATAAACAAATTAGCCAGTCTGGGAGTGGGTCCCAGGGTGGTAGCCTGGGTAAAACATTGGCTGGACAACAGGACATAGAAGGTAATAGTAAATGGAGTCCACCCTGAAGAAAGGGGAGTTACTAGTGGGGTACCACAGGGTTCAGTACTGGGTCCAGTCCTTTTTAATGTCTTTATAAGTGACATTGCAGATGGACTGGAAGGAAAAGTATGCCTCTTTGCAGATGACAGAAAGATATGCAAAAGGATTGATACACAAGAGGGAATGGAAAGGATGAGAAGGGACTTGGCAAGGTTAGAGGATTGGTCAGAAGTATGGCAGCTCGGATTCAATGCAAAGAAGTGCAAAATAATGCCCCTGGGAAACAAAAACCCTGGGGAAGAGTACACAATGGGGGGTAGTAACTACAACAAAAATAGAAAGGGACCTGGGGGTAATCATATCAGATGATCTTAAGTTTAGCAAGCAATGTGAGATCGCAGTAGGGAGGGCTGGGGTATACTGGGAGGTATAGGGAGAGGCATCACCAGCAGGAAACAGGAATTTGTTATCCCTCTGTACAGACAGTTGGTGAGACCCCATCTGGAGTACTGCATCCAGTTCTGGAGACCCCATCTCTGTGAGTACATAGACAGGATAGAGGCAGTCCAGAGGAGGGCAACTAAAGAGGTGCAGGGTCTGCAAGAGAAGCCATACGAGGAGAGACTAAAGGAGCTTAATATGTATACCCTTGAGGAAAGGAGGGAGAGGGGGGACATGATAGAAACTTTTAAGTACCTCAGTGGAATCAACAAAGTCCAAGAGGGTAGCATCTTTCAGAAAAAGAGATGTGCAAGAACAAGGGGACACAATTTAAAGATAAAAGGGGGCAGTTCAGGGGCAATGTGAGGAAGTATTTTTTCACAGAGTGGGTGGTGGACGCATGGCACAGCCTTCCTGAGGAGGTTGTGGGGTCTAAAACTGTGGGAGAACTCAAGAATACATGGGACAGATGTAAAGCAATTCTTCTGGGGGTTAAGAAGAACTAGGCTGTTGGTTAACTAGGATCTGCAGCTTATCCTGTAGCTAGGGAAATGGGCACTAGGTGGGCCAAGCGGTCCTTATCTGCCGACAAAGTCTATGTTTCTATGTTTCTAAAGGCTGTTTGTTAACTAGGATCTGAAGCTTATTCAGTAGGTAGGGAAATGGGCAGACTAGGTGGGCCAAGCGGTCCTTATCTGCCATCAAAGTCTATGTTTCTATGTTTCTATTAAAAACCACAAGAAAAATAAGCTTAAGCAATACATAGTAAATAATGTTAAAAGTCTTATAAATATGAAAATATCTATGTGTTAAGTAACAAATAAGTTAAAAGACAACCTGCCCTAGTGTAACGTAAGCATTCACAAACTGTTTTATGCAGTGGAGTCAATCAAATTTTACACAGTGTAAGTATTGTTCGGATACAAGTTTCTTAAACTCTGTACAATAAGTCCATATTATAGAAACATAGAAACACAAAAGTTGACAGCAGATAAGGACCGCAAGGCCCATCCAGTCTGCCCATTTCTTTTTCTACCTTATAAATGTGCCATCTGCCTTTGCTCTGACAATGACCTATCTATTCATACTCATCTGTATTGCTCTCTTATGCCTGTCCCATGCCTGTTTGAAGCCCTGCACTGTATTCATATCCACCACTTCCTGAGGTAGGATGTTCCATGCATCCAAGACCCTTTCTGTGAAAAGAACATCCTCACATTACCCCTTACTCAGCCTTCCTCTAATCTCATGCTGTGTCCTCTTGTCCTGCTATTTTTCTTATATTGAAACACGTTAGACTCTTTTGCCTTGTTAATGCCATTAAGGTGTTTGAATGTTTCGGTCATATCACCTCTCTCCTTCCATTGCTGTAGGGTATACATATTGAACTCCTTTAATCTGTCCTCATATGTTTTCTGATGCAGTTTCTGTACCATTTTGGTTGCCCTTCTCTGGACTGCCTTAATTTGGTTAATGTCCTTGTGAAGGTGTGGCTTCCAGTACTGCATGCAGTACTCCAGATGGGGCCTAACCAGTGTCTTGTAAAGAGGGATTATTACCTCCCTCTTCTGACTTGTGATACCCCTACTAATACACCCTAACATCCCCCTAGCCTTAACTACTGCTTTACTGGTCTGCTTGGATGATTTCAGGTCATCGGTGATGATGATGCCCAAGTCACTTTCTCCCCTTGTGACTGTCAGCAACTCCCCTCCCAGCCCATAGGTGGCTTCAGGGTTTCTCTTCCCTATGTGCATGATCTTGCCCATCTTATTAATCAATCTTCTATGTGGAACAGTATCGAAAGCTTTGCTAAAGTCAAGGTAGGTGACATCAACTGCTCCCCCTTGGTCCACCACTCTGGTTTCCCAGTCAAAGAAATCTATGAGATTAGTTTGACAGGACCTTCCTTTTGTAAACCCAGGCTGTCTTGGATCCTGTGCTCCTATAGATTCCAGGTGTTGCACTATCCTTTCCATAAGGAGCGCCTCCATAATCTTGCCCACTACTGAGGTAAGACTGACTGGTCTGTTGTTCCATGCCTCCTCCTTGCTACCACTCTTGTGGAGCGGGATCACATGGGCCCATCTCCAGTCTTCTGGGACCTCTCCTGTGCTCAGAGACTCCCTAAACCGTTCTGATAATGGCTCTGCTAGTTCCACCCTTAGCTCCTTTAGTACCCTGGGATGTATGCCATCAGGTCCCATTGCCTTGTCCACCCTGAGCTTATTGAGCTCTTGTAGGACATTTCTTTTGTGAATGGTCTAGTGCTCACCTCCCTCCCTCCTCCCTGTGTCCATGATACTGAGCTGTGGGCCCTGCCCTACCTTTTCTTCAGTAAATACTGAGCAGAAGTATCTATTTAGGATAGATGCTTATACATGGTCCTCCTCCTCACACGCCCCTTATCTCCTTTGATCTTAGCAATACCCCCTTCTGGACTTTCTCCTTTCACTAATGTAGCTATAGAAAGTCTTGTCACCTACTTTTACTGTTCGTGCTAGTGTTTCCTCGGTTTGGGACTTTGTCTGCCTTACTGCCTTCCCTGCTTCCCTTAGGGAAGTTTGGTATGCCTCCCTGTCTTCATCCACTGTGTTCCCTTATATTTCCTAAAGGCCAACCTTTTGGCTCTGACCTTTTCTGCTACTGTATTTAAGAACCAAAGTGGTTTCCTTCTTCTTTTGCACTTTCTTTTCTTTCTAACACAATAGGATGTTGCTTCAAGTATTGCGCCCTTAATGCTTGCCCACTTTGCCTGTACCCCCTCACCTGTATTTCTTTTTGCCAGGGCTAGCTTAACTCTGTTGGCCATCTTATCACAGTCAGCTCCTCTGAAGTCCCATATTTTTGCCTTGGAATGGGATGATTTAGTTGTAGTGGCCAAACTGAACCATACCATGTGATGGTCACTGGCCCCTAGGTGACCTTCTACCTGGAGACCTGTGATGCTTTCCCTGTTAGTCAGTACTAGATCTAGGATAGCCCTGTCTCTTGTGAATTGTTGTACCAGTTGTTTGAGGCCCTCCCCCTGCAGGGAATCCACCACATGTCTAGTTCAGGCAGATGTTCCTGCTGGTATTGACCAATCTGTATTTGGCATGTTGAAGTCTCCCATTATCAGAACCTCCTCCTTAGCTGTCATGTTTTGTATATCTTCTAACAGTAATGTGTCTATGTCCTTCCCCTGGTCTGGGGGCCTGTAGACAACCCCAGTTCTTATGGCTGTCCCTATTCCTATTTCCAGGGTGACCCACAGTTCTTCTGGCTCCTTATGTATATTCTGAATTTCTGTAGCTTTGATATTTTCATTGACATATAGAGCCACTCCACCCCCCTTTTTGCACCTTGGTCTCTTCTGAGCAGTACATAGCCAGGTACTGAAGTCTCCCAAGTGTGGTTACTGGTAAACCTCATCTTGTTAATTGCTACTATGTCAAGTTTAGCCTCTGTCATTATTGCCTGCAGGTCTGGGATTTTGTTTCCCAGGCTGTGAGTATTTGTGTACATGATTTTCCATTGGCCAGATTTCGGTGTGTTAGTTGTTGGGTGAGGTCAGGCATTTCCCCTGTGTGTCTCATGAATAGTCAAACTTATACTGTCTTAAACATTATTTAATATATGGATTGTTAAAATAATACTATACTAAAGCATTAAAAAAAATTTCTGGTAATACCATCACTCTAGGAGTGATAATACCACCATTCATGAATGATAATACTATCATTCAGGTGCCGTAATAATATCGTTTGGGACCTGAATGATAGCATTATCACTTAACCTAAACAGCGCAACCGCAAGTCTGCCACCCAATGTCACTGAAAGCATGCCGCCTGATTGACAACTTTTCCTTGGTGGACGGGCAGAACATCTCTTAAAACATGTCGGCCATCTCTCGCTTAGCGAGACTGAAGGGAGTCCTCGGTATTTCTCTGATTCTTTTTATTTTAAATGTGCCCCCAAATAGATTTATCTGGTTGATCATGTGTTCCCTGTTCCCCAACAGAAGAAAAGGTAGGAATGCCTACCAATTCTACTATGATGTGCTTATGAGAAGGGGGGAGACGAGTGACACAATGAGTGAGAGATGGGGGAATGAGACAGCACAAGACAGTGCAGTGGTTGGCCAGGACCCAGACAGTCCTTCACTGAAGTGGCAATCGCCCATCCCAAAAGACAAAAAAACAAACTTGGATCCATATATTTAAAAAATAACAAACAGCTTAATGTATATTGCAAGGCAGTAAATCCATCTCAAGCTTCTGGGGACATGGGAACCTCTCAAGCTTTACTCTCAAAGTTCCCTATGTCCCCAGAATCTCTCGATGGAATTGCTGCCATGTAATATATACTAACCTATCTATTATTCTATTTATATCTGTAATTCTGTAACAAGGCTGCTAAGTGCAGCAAAGTGCTCGGGAGTCAGTGGGTGGGTGGCAGACCCTGCTGACCCTGATGATAGCACATCCCTGATTGCAAAAAACCAACCCGTAGTCCTGTCCAGTGGGAGTTGGAGGGTATTGTAGCTCTCTTATGCTGCTGCAGTATTGGGCTACTGTCCTGAAGACCAGAGGCACTGATGATATCTACCTAAGAGGAGCCTGATGTCTGGTGGTCATAAGTGGGGCTTTAGCCTGGATATGTAAATAATAGATTCAATGCTGCTGTAATCTGGACCACCAATGTTTGCTGCCATAACTTTTATCTCTGCTGTTTTTATTGTAACTTGTGACGAAGATGTGCTGTTTAACTACAAGCTGCTGCCCCGAACATTTTGCCATTACTGTTTGTGATCCTACTGCATGGAATGTTTACTGCCTGAATCAGCTGCTTATTGTGTGGTTCCCCATATGTGCAGCTGTTGACTTTAACTTTATTTGCCTTGTTTGCCTATTTGCTCCTGAGTGTTACTTGCAGCATGGCAGTTGGAATTGTGCACTTAGGGTGTCTTTACTGCTTAATCTGTTGCTAGCTGCACCCTCTCCCTCCCAATTGGTGATGGCAGCCCATGAAGGTGGGGTTGTGGTGTTCAAATTGGTGAGCTTGGTAGACGCAGTGGCATCTACTGTGGCAGCCAATTCACAGCTAAGTGTGGTAAAGTGTTTGGGAGTCAGTGGAGTCTGTGGAAGACGTGGGAGAGTGTGAGGCTAGGGTTGTTATTAGTGGGTTGTGTGGGGGTGAAAAAATGATTAAATATTATTACATGTGTGTGTTGTTAGTATTATGTGATATATGTGTGTGTGACAAGATAGTAGGAGAATCTGTTTCTAATGGGGCTAAGAGGGACTGCCAGAATGAAGATGATTATACTGTGTCTAATCTGATGGCTGGTGGTAACATTAGCTGTATTACTACTCACCTATTAAGTAGGAAGAAATATGAAATTAGACAATGTGGATATTTATTCCGAAATATTCTTAGTTATTTTTATCAGGTTGGGATTAAGAACATGGTGAAATTGTTTAAATATTTTGTCTTACTTTTGTTATCAGAAGATGTGGAAACTAATCCTGGTCCTCCTGAGTTTAACATAGGGTTATCTGGACAAATTTTTTCTCAATTGCATTTATGTAAGGGGTTTAAAGTTATTCTTTTCAATGTCAGAAGTCTGGTCCCTAAGTTAAGTGAGCTAGAATATTTTGTTTTTTTATCAGCAACTGGATGTCATGGCAATTTCTGAGACCTGGTTGAAACCTCAGGTTCCAGAAAATTTATGTAAATTGCCAAATTACAATTTGTTAAGAGCTGATTGTAAGGAAAGGAAGAAGGAAGGGGAGTAGCAATTTACTTTAGGGACAATCTTCAGTTGACTGTTTTGGGTTCTGGTGTAGAGACTGATTAAAGTTGTGATTGGTTGATGTTGAAAAAACATCTGATCTCAGGCTGTCTCTATAATCCCCCTCAAACTGGTACAGATGGTTTAAAGGCATTTTTGGACATTGTTTCTCCATATTGTTTGTGTAATGATCAAGTCTTGGTAGGAGATGTTAATTTAAATTGGGAGCTGTGGGATGGTCCTGGTTTGGAATCTCTGCTGCAATCTTATGGCTTAATACAAAAAATTCTTCATCCTACTTGATTAAATCCACACTCAACTAAGCATTCAGTTCTTGATTGGGTAATTACTAACCATGAGAGTATTATGACTGCCTCTGGCATTTTGCCAGATTCTGCAAGTGACCATCAGGGCATTTTGTATTTTGAGCTTTAAAACACTAAGGATTCTGCCCAGTATTCTGAAACACTGATGTTTTAAAAGGATTAATCTTGAAGCAGTTACTGCCTCTTTTTCTGCAATTGATTGAACATATCTTTATTTAATCCCTGACAGGACTATGCCTTGGATTATTTACTTAATCAATTGTTAGTTATTCAAAATGCCTTCTTTCCTTTGTGCACTATTAGACTGCAAGGCAAGTTAAACAAGTGGTTTTCTGATGAGATTAAATTGTATATTAAACAGAGGAACCATGCATGGGTGCATTTTAAATGTAACCCCTCATCTGCTTCATTTGTTATCTATCACAATTTGAGAAACAAGGTCTCGGAAATGGTGACGGGCACTGAAATGGAATTTTGCAATGCACAATTTACAACCAATTTATTGGATTAAAAATTTTTTTGGTAGAATGCTAATTCATTACTGTCTTTTAGGATTAATAGAGAACTTAATAAATTGCCGGTGAATGATGAGACAATCTCTGACCAAGCAGTAATTGCAGACATATTTAATATTAAGTTTACAGATTATTCATTTATAGATCAGGCTTATTTGATGTTTCTCAGAGTGAGGAGCCTGGACAAGTGGAGAGGCCACAATTTCAATTTAGGGTAATTGAGCCATATGAAATGTTTGATTTACTTTGTACCTTGCCCAATAAGAGTGCTGACTGTGGGAGAGGTCTTGAGGTTAGGTTTTTGAAGGTTGTTATTTTCTATATAACTGATTTGTTATGTTATAGTTTTAATTTATCTTTGACTTTGGGCCAATTCCCACTTGATTGAAAGTGTGTTAGGGTCATTCTAATCCCTAAAAATACACATGCGGCCAGCTTGGATGACTTTAGGCCTATATCCATCTTAAACCCTCTGAGTAAATTGTTGGAGAGAGTAGTTTCTAGCCAATTGAAGGGTTATTTGGATTATTATACCATCTTAAGTTCACGGCAGCATGGGTTTTGACAGTGATATGGAACTGGTACTGCCTTGGTCAGGTTCACAGACACCATCTCAGTGGCTTTGAAGATGGCCTAATGACTGGGGCAGTGTTTGTGGACCTGAACAAGGTATTTGACTTAATTGATCATGGGTTATTATTATGTAAGATGAAAGCTATTGGTCTTTCTGTAAGTGCATTATCTTGGGTGAATGATTATTTGACAAACCATCAACAGTTCATGTGTGTTGGGTCACAAGACTCTCAAATGGCTTTGATTGAGTGGGGTGTATCACAGGGGTCCATATTAGTGCCCTTGTTATTTTCTTTATTTGTCAAACAATTGCCTGCTCATTGTGGACCCTGCGACTCAATAATGTACGCAGATGACTTATTTCTTTATAGTCAGGGTGAATCACAAGAAGATTTGGTAAATGCTCTTGATGCTAGTTTCAGGAATGTGTATATATGGTTTGCAACTAACTCCATGATCTTAAATTTAAAAAAAAAATCAATGATATTTGGGACCACACTTATGTTGAAAGATAACCCTTGCTTACGGCTTTATGATGGGGATGGTGCTGCGATAGATCAAGTTACCCAATTTAAATATTTAGGGGTGTGGTTGGATTGTGGTTTAACTTTTTTGTTACATAGTAAGCATGTTAGTCTGACAATAAATCAGAAATTGGGTATTTTGTTTAAATTTCGGTCTTATTTTGCTTTAGAAACTAGAAAATGTATTGCTATTGGCTCATAGCTCCCACATTTTGATTATGTTTGTTACTTGTATCAGAATTTAAATGTTAGGGAGCATAATTTTTTTTCTGTAGCCTACAATAATATCTGTAGGTTTATTTTGTTAGTCCCACTTAGGACACACCATTGCATGCCATATTCACAATTAGGTTGGTTGTCACCTAGGGTAAGAATTCATTATTTTTCTGTTTTCTTGCTCTATACGTCTCTTTTTCTTCTAACTTTCTTCTGGCTGATATGGTTGAAGTTCATCAGTCCCTAACAAAATTTAGATCTGCTAATGGTACCTTATTGAATTTACCAGTTTTTAAGACTCAGAATGGATTGTGGTCTTTTTTGGACACAGTCCCATTCCTTTGGAATACATTACCTTCTAATCTTCGTTAAACCATGTATTTTGACTATTTTAAGAATAAGTTTAAGTTATTTTTGTTGTGCCAGTCTAAGTGTGATTGTTAATGTGAGTTTATTGTTTTGTTATTAATGTTGATTATAGTTTGTCTCTGGTTGGACCTGAAGAAGAACTTTGTCCAGTGTCCCAACCTGGTTAACAAATATATAAATAAAAAAAAGTGACTAGTGTATGTGTACATTCAAAACCCAAGCCTAACACAGACCCCCTTGTAACTGAGATACTTTTATCCTAATATGTCCATGTATCAACATGTGTCCATATGTACCTAATCTGCTGTTATATTAAATAACAGTTCTATAAATCTAAAACCAAAACACAACTGACAGCTTCATGTTTTATTCAGGCACCATTAAATATGGATCTTTTACAGATATGAATATAATTTATGAAAATAGAAACATTTCAAACAGCTGCACATAAGTAATCAATTCTTGTCCCCTTTAACTTATTCAGACCCATTGTGTGTTAAGAACATTGGAGACAAAACTCCAATCTGCTTTTCTTTGAGAATCTTCCTAAGGCACTGTGCAGAATTCTTAGCAAATGTGCACACATTCCAAACAAATCTAAATTTCTTTAAAACTATTCCAGGTGCACAAACCAACCAGACTGAAATTTGTTCAAGCAAAAAGACCTTTCAAGTGAAGGTAGTCACTATTCTGAATTCCTTATATTTTGTAAAATATTTATTTATTTATTCAATTTTGGTGACCAGGTAAGCCCACTGGACCCCTGAGGACCCTTTTTCAGGGGTGACCTGGGATTACATAACATAGAATAAATATGGTCATCTTATTGCCTGTACAGTATTTCGATTTTGGTTTTTACAAAATTCACATTTCTGATGGCTATTTAAAAAAAAATAGCTATAAAAAATTTTGATTAGTGACTACCCTCATTTGAAATGCCTTTTTGTCCTCAACTCAAAAATGTTAAATAATGCACTTTTGGCACAGAAATCCAGAGGTAGAGTACAAAATGGGAGGCGTGGTATTGACAACATTAAGAATGCACACATTCAAAAAAAAAGATTTTACATACAGTTGATTACTGTTTAACAATATTATGCATCTATGGCTGCCACTGTACATCTGATGCAAACCCATAATCTCATCGTTCCTCACTTGATGTGGAAGGAGGGGGTTGGAGACCATAACTTGCTCCTTGTTTTTGTATTAAAGGGGTCAGGTTTTTTACAGCAAAAATAAGGAAAGGGGTCATTTCTAAAATGTGCACATGAGCATGGGGACCACTTTTTTTCAGAACATGCCACCACCAGCAGCTACCACTTCAAGACTGCTACTACCCCTGCCTAATACAATCAGGGGGAAACCAGACGTAGTCTACCAGTGCTGCGATCAATATGGTTAAGGCACATTTATCAGACATTACTGCTTAGAAACGAATGAGAAAGTGACTGTGATGGCAAGCAAGTCCCAGCCTAGATCTTTAGTTTGTTAATAGTCTCCTCCTGAGTCTGATTTTTATAGCCATGTGGGCTAAGTTTCACAGATGTTATGCCACAATCATATTTATATAAGAGCACTGTGGAAGAATGTAACCGGACTGCTGTCTGATGTTCTGCCACAGTGCTCCAGCATAGTTTCCATTGAGTCTGTTTATGCAGCCCTTCCTCGCCGCAGGCCACATTAACATACCCACTTCCTGGTGCACTACTTTTCCTTTCTGCAACTGTGGAAGTGACAGCTGCCATGCGCAACATGGTGGTGCTGACTTAAACTGTGCATGCACGAGTATCGTGCACACATATGTAACCCCATGCCACCTTTGGCTAGCTGGCTCCCTCTTAAAAAATATATTGCTTACTAAATGGCATACAACTTACTTTTGGCAGAACTACATACATGGTACCATCCCTGTTGTTGGAGTGCATACCAGGCTCAGTATCTAGAGGATGGGGGGGTGGGGGTACATACTAAAATTAACCTTTTTATTTACAACTGGGTCCAGGAGAGAGGATGCTATGCATTTGCTAGACCTAACTGCTGAAGAGCCCCAATAACATTCACACTAGAAGCAATAAGTGGAATGTCCAAAGCATTAACTGAGATTTTGCACTATGGATTTATTTACAGATGTTAACTTAAAGCAAGGGTGGTCCCCCCAAAAGTTTGTCATTGCAATACAGGCATACTCTCTTTTGCAGAACACTTTGCTAGGCAGTACTGTTTTCCACAGAAACATCTCTTTCTTCCAAAGTGTATATCTGTGGAATGTGCCACACACACTTTACAATCCTCTTGGTGCATGGTCTTTGCCTAGGGAACACTGGTACCCATCCATGAACCAGTTAGCCCTGCCTGAAACTCCAGATGGTGTTCCTCCCACCCTTTGCTCCAAACAGCCTCCGCCATTCCTTTAGGGTTACACCAAATGAGCCTCCAATCCCCAATGAATTGCTACAGACTCCCAACTTTAAATTCAGCATAATTGTGGTCAAGGGGGTCCTGACCAGTATGATCTAGCCTTATCTAGGGTACACATACCTCAGACAACTCCCTCAGAGAACAGTCTCAGATTCTGTACTCACAGATTTATTGTTCCTTCCTCCCTCCCAGTCATGGAAAGAACACAAGGCACCTTTCTTTCTCTGGTAGCTGTCAGATTCTACTCATTGTTCTTCCTTAAGGCAGCTGTGAACTTCAGGACCTTCAGAGGATTGCCCATTAGATCCATAAGAATTGCAGTCACTCTCACTTCCTTGGAGTGAAACTAAAGAGTCCTGCAGGCAAACGGTCTCCACTACTTCACAGGCAAACTGAAGATTTTACCAGAATAGGGTGAGAAATACCATGGCTCCCTTTGAAAGAGCCCCAATGGCAGACCTCCTACCACTCTGACTGCCACACTTGAACTTACTGATGAACATTCTAAGCTCCCTGAGAGCAGCTGACTCTAAAATAGTAATGCTGCTGCAAGAGTTCTAAATTACATAATCAACCTTCTTTCAGGCTAGCTGAGTAAACAATGATGCCATTACTGTATGTAAGAAGCCCCTGTTGAGCTCCCCACCAGCTGCCTTTTTCTACCTGCCTAAGACTAGTACAAATGGGATCCTAGTAACCCCAGGGGACTGGGTTGTTACACATAGTTATGTCAGCACTGTCATGTTGCACAAGGCTGACTCATGGGCACACTACGCATGTACGAGTATCATGCATGCACAGAACTGCAATGGCTGCAGTATTACGGCTGACTCCGGTATAGCGAGAGCACCGCATATTCTTTTCACTGCTCTTGCCACTCCTAAAAGCTCTCCACAGCCATATTGGCTCTGACCAGAGTTTGTTTCAGGAGGGAAGTCAACATTTTCCCAGATTTGTCTCCCTGTATTTATTTAGCTTTTTTAATTTATGGGTATTACTAGCCACTTCATGATTATTAATTTTTATTTTCTGAAGCCTATATTGGTACTATTCCTCCCAATATTTTGACAATCATGAGTTACGAGTATATTCAATTCATTTAATCTCTTATTTAAAGTGTCTAGCTGATTATTCTGTTTAGTTTTATGAGATCTGTAAAAATAATGACACCTTTTAATTCTGCCTTAAGGCATCCTGGAGCTTTGTAACTGGCATATTGACATCATAATTATAAAACTAGTACTTTATAATTGCTTCTTGTACAGTATTTTTGAATTCTAAGGCCTGCAATAAATCCTTGCCAAACCTCCATTGTTTATTGTAAATCTTATTTAAATCTTCCATTCTGATGCCAGTCTGTATCAGGACATGGTCAGAAAGAACAATAATATTTATTTTAAGTTCTGATAAATTAGACACTAATGATTTTGATATAAAGATGTAGACAATCGGGGGACGGAGCAGCAAGATGGCTGCGCTGCTGCTTCGCCCCATGCCACGCTATTCAAGTGCTTTTGCTTAAAGTTTTTTTTACCTTGTTTTTTCCTTGTTTTTTTATCTCCTCAGCTCTAGTTTAACAATGTGTGAATGAAACTACTACTACTTTTTAACTAAAAACAAAGTGGAGATTATGAAAATGGCTTCCATTGCTGAGCATTGCCCTCCAGTTGATGGTTAGATGGCACAACCTTTTTTTTTCACTGTTCCTACAGTCAACATATGGAGAGTATAGCAGTAACATGGAAGCTTTTCTCTCTGGCAAGTGACATTTGTTAAATCAGTGATATTTACAGAGAGGCTGTTAAATAATATATGTAATCTGAATGAGTCAGCTGACAATTTTGGCGTTCTGGCATTTTGGTGTTTGGGAAACTAGAAATGCTGGATGTATTTACAGAGTGAGAGGGTTTTTTTCCCTTACAACAGCTGAAAAGTGGGGGGTTGAAAACTTAAATTTCATGAGCGAAACTGATGTTATTTTAATTAATAGCTCAAATGGCAGCTTATGAGTGTAGAAATGAAAAACTGCTTGAACGATGCTTTTTGGAGTCCCTTTTGGTGATGAGACTTGAGAAATCCTGAATTGGAGAATAAGAGGAAATCTAAATAGCATTTACTGTTGACAAGCCTAAATTTGGCCTGCTAAAGATATGCCAATATTGCCTGGGGGGGGGGATTGTTCCTGTTTATTTGTTTTGTCCACCCCAAGGTTATTATGCTCAGTGGAGCATTTTTTTTCTCTTAATTTGTAGGTGGCTGCTGAATGAGGAGAGAAGAGAAGGAGGGAGATGGTGTCCTAAGTTTGAGTCCCAGTAGAAATGCTGGGTTTAGAGATTTGAAAAGAGGAGCCAGATTGTGACTGAGAGCTCTTGAGAGGTCAAGGAGCACTCTTATTTTGCTTTGTATTCATGAGTCCAGATGAATGGTTAGCATGGAATTTTTATGCTCAATGGGTAAAGAATAGAGTGGCGCTTAATTGCCTGGCTGGGAAGTGGACAGACAGGAGGTCTGCCCTCAATGTTTATAATGGCTTGAAAATGGTGGGTAGAACTACTGATAATCCCTTTGCCTGTGATGATTTTCACAACTTTTCCCATTTGGATAAGGAACTAAGTCTCATAAAGAAAGATAACTGCTGCTCTGTCTGGACTAATAGTTAAGGAGCCACAAGGCAAAATGTTCAGATGGCTGAGTCTTTGAACATGTGCAAATGGTAATTTATATTTAATTCTGATAATGTGCTCAAGTGGTAACACTGTCATACTCTCATATGGCGAATCCCCTATAAAAGGATGACTTATGAGCTCTTTGATTTAAAACTAATCACATTGTATGAAGTTATTACCAGCTGTTAGTACTACTGTTAGGAGCATGAACTCTAAAGTTTTAAGAGTCTAATTTTATATTTTAGAATTGGCTGCTACCTTACAATGGGATACCTTGTGAATTTTTGACCTAAAACTTGTCAGATTTTATGAAGCCCTGTGAGCAATATTACTAACAGTATGGACTCCAGCATCTTAAAGAGCCTAATTTTATATGAACTTGTATAATTTGTTTAAAAGGAAACTTGTGGTGCGACTTTATACACATCAGCACTTTCAGTGCTTACTCGCTGGCCTTTACTGCCTGAGGAGTGTGCTGCTGACACTTTATAGGCATATTTAGAAAGTAAAATCTTGGACACTAGTGTTGCCTTATCCATGGGCTCTTTAAGAGATAATGGGCACCAAACGTTACATAGAAGATGGACTCTGGTGCAAAATAGGAGCCTCTCAGCTTAAGTTACATCTGCAGTGGAATTATATTCATTCTCCTTGAATGGTACTGACATATTAGGGCTACAAGTTTTATTTAGGTGGGCAAGAAAACATGTGGTCCCTCCTAGGGATAAAAATGGAATCATGTGAACTTGTTAAAAGCCCTTAGCCCTAACTATTCCTGTAGAACTATAATTTTTTGAAAATTTAAGGGCCCTATTGGATTAAAAACCCTTAGAAGACTGTGGACGTATATATACGTCCAGAATCTATATACGTTCACATATATTCAGTTCTCAAAGGGTTATTAAACCAAAGTTTATCGGTTATTGTAAACAATGACCGTGTTATCTCACCTAGTGAAATGCCTGATGTTTTTCTAAGTAGAATTGTTGAGCCTTAGAGAAAGTTCACATCTCTACACTTAAGTAGAGGTGAAACTCCTCTGGACTAATTGGTATTAGAATTTAATAAGTAGTCTTCTAGACACACGGATTGACTAATTTGCTATTTATGTTGTGTGTTTACAGGAAAACTTGTATGTTTTATGTGTGTATATATATATATATTATATATATATATATATACATATATATGTGTGTGTATATATATATATATATATAAAAATAAATATGGACACGAGATCCAAAATGTAATTTGATCTCTGGTCATAGGCATTCGAATATATGTACATTTAAGGAGTGCAGTTTTGGTACCTGAGAACAACTCATGTTGTGTATGTGCATGGCTTGCCTGAATTTGTTAGTATATTGTAATGGCTTTATCGCTGATCACTAAAACTTTTTGGATTTGATTTGATATCAAGATAGAGTCGATTCTTGAGAACCCTTGATTTTTTTTATCATAGATACATAGATGTTGATGGCAGAGCATTCCTAAATCCTATAATTGTTTCTGCCCCCACTGCTTCTTCTGGCAGGACATTCCATTTGTCCACTACCTTCTCTGCAAAGAAGTACTTCCTCATGGTCCCCCTGGACCTCCCTCCCTCCAGTTTCATCCCATGTCCCCTAGTCCTGGAGCATCTCATTCTTTGAAAAATTGTGTTTTCCTGCACCTTGTTCCTCCCTGTGAGGTATTTATATGTCTCAATCATAGCCACCGCCCCCATGGATTACGTATTCAAGTCTTGCAGTATGTCCTTGTAGGTTTTCTGATGTAATCCTTGCAACATCTTGATTGCCCTCTTCTGAACCACCTCCACCCTGTCTATGTCCTTACGTAGGTAAGGTCTCCAGAACTGGACACTGTACTCGAGGTGTGGTCTCACTAATGTCTTGTATAGTGGAATGATGATCTCCCTTTTCCTGCTGGTGATACCGCTGCTTATGTATCCCAGCATCCTGTTAGCTTTTCCCGCTGCCTTGTCACACTGACTCCCTAAGAAGTCATCAGAGATGATGACCCCCAGGTCTCTCTCCCGCTTGCAGCATTCTATGTCCTCCCACCCAGCTGATAAGTTGCTCCTGGGTTTTTGTGCCCCATGTGCATAATTTTGCATTTCTTTGAGTTAAATCACAACTGCCTCTCTCTTAACCAGTCCTCAAGCATCTGCATATCCTCCCCATTCTATCCACAGCCTTTGGCATGTCCACTATATTGCAAAGCTTTGTGCCATCAGAAAACAGGCAGGTTCTTCCTTCTAGGCCTTCTGTAATATTACTGATAAAGATGTTGAAGAGGACTGGACCCAGCACTGATCCCTGTGGAACCCCACTAGTCACCTTTCCCTCTGTGGAGTGACAGCCATTTACTGCCACCTTCTGTGTGCTGTTATCTGAGTCAGTTCCCCACCCACTTCACCACCGTCCTACCCAGTCCCAAGTTTCCCATCTTATTTAACAGCCTTCTATGCAGTACAGTGTCATACTCCTTGCTGAAGTCCAGGTAGGCCATGTCCACAGCTCCCCACCCCATCCACTTCCCTCATCACCCAGTCAAAGAATTCAACGAGGTTAGTCTGACACAATCTCCCCCCTGTAAAACCATGTTGCCTTGGGTCCTGTAGACAATTGGCAAGTAGGTGCTCTACTATTCTTTTCTTCAGTAGTATTTCCATGATCTTTCCCACTCCTGAGGTCAGGCTGACTGGTCTGTGGTTTCCCGCCTCTTCTCTGCTCCCAGTTTTGTAAAGGGGGACTACATCAGCTATCCTCCAGTCTTTGGGTACCTCTCCTGTTTCCAGTGACTGCCTAAACAAAGTTGTCAGAGGTTCTGTCACCACCTCTCTTAGCTCCTTCAGCACCCTGGGGTGTACCCCATCTGGCCCCATAGCCTTATTGACTCTCATTCCTTCTGGTTCCTTCAGGACCATTTCCCATAGAAACTGACTTCTATCCAGTTCTGTGCCCTTCCTCCCCTTTCTACTTCCTTCTGGCCCATTACCCATCCCTTACTCTGTAAAGTCTGAGCAGAAATATCCGTTCATTATGTCTGCTTTCCAGTTATCATCCTCCACTCTACTCCCGTCCTCCCCTTTCAGTCTCACTATCCCCCCTTGCCTTCCCTTTTTCACTGATATACCTGTAAAAGGTTTTGTCCACGCTAATCACTATTTTTGCAATGTGTTCCTCTGCTTGTGCTTCTGCTTCCATTACTGCCCTCCCTGCCTTACTTTACTTCACCTGTTACCTCTCCCTGTCCACTTCTGCCTGAGTCTTTTTGTATGGTATGAATGTGATTTTTTTTGGCTTTCACTTTCTCTTCTACTGTACCTGATGAGTTGTGATACTCATGATGAATATATTCCTGGGCCATAGGGTACAAAGATCTCCATGCACCAATTAAATCATGTATTTGTAAAAAGAAAATGTTATAAGATTAGCATGATATTTGTTTGATGGGATTAATTTTAATGTCTTGTCCAACTCTGGATTTAAAAAAGTGATAAAGTCCCCTAATAGTACTATATTTTGCACTTTGATCTTCATTAGACCCATAGTAATTTCTGCCAAAAATTCTCAATATTCCATAAAGGGTGCATAGATAGATCCCAGCGTAAAAATAGTGTTTAGTATTTTAATCTTAAAAAACAAAATCCTACCTTTTTTGTCCAAAAATGTATCTAAGATTGCATAGTTCCCTGTTTTCCTTAATACAAGGGCAACCCCTGCACTTTTCCTAGTGCCCTCAGAGGCAAAAATGTGAGAAATCTAGTTAAAGTTTTAAAATTTCATTCTGATTTAAATTAGTTTCTTGAAGAGCTGCGCAATGAGCCTTAGTTTTATTAATATAATTCAATAGTCTGGCTCTCTTGATTGGTGAGCGTTTTCTGTTAACATGGAAAGAAGCACATCTAAAGTTATCAAAATGGACAATCATATAGTTAAACTAAAAAACACAAACAAAGGCCATCCCTGTACATAAAAACCATAACACCCTCTTTCATCCCTTTGTTACCCCATCCCCCATTCACATTATTCTCCCCCAGTCCCTCCCTTAGCGATTCAAAAAAAAAAAACATACAGCAAGAAAAAGCCTTGAAGTCCAAAGGGACTTTCTGTGTACCCTATTACTTAACTCCAAGATTGATCCCCCCGCTTCTCAGCACTAAACTACAAATACAAGAATCACATTGCAGTTTTCAGTAATTGTAGACCAGACTGATCCCATAATCAAAAAGTAACATAGTAATTGACGGCAGATAAGGACCGCTAGGCCCACCTAGTCTGCCTGTAATCCCTGTCTGCATCAGGGTGGCTGAGCCTGCTTGGTCATTAGTTTTTGCCTCTCTTTCCCACCACTAGGGTTACCTTATGAACTTGAACTTGAACCCCATGCATGTTTGAAACTCCCCACTGTGATGGCTCCCCCCACCTTCTGGGGTAGGCTATTTCAAGTATCAAACACCATTTCAATGAAGGAAAACTTCTCACACTCCCCCTTATCCTGCCCCCCTCTAATCTTATGTCATGCCCCCTTGTCCTTGTACTTCTCCTGTACTGAAATATGTCCTCCACCTGGACTTCGTTTAAGCCCTTCAGATACTTGAAGTTTTCAATCATATCTCCCTACTCCTACCTTTCTTCCAGTGTACACACATTGAGGTCTTTCAGTTTCTCCTCATATGTCTTCTAGTGCAAGCCCCTTACCATTCTAGTTGCCCTTCTCTGGACTGCCTCAACCTGTCCACATCTTTGCGAAGATGCTGTCTACTGAACTGTACTCCGTACTCCAGATGAGACCTCACCAGCATTTTGTACAGTAGCATCACCACCTCCCTTCTTCTGCTAGTAATTCCTCTTCCTATGCACCCTAGCATTCTACTGGCCCCTCCCCATAGCCATGTTATATTCTTTGGCCACTTTTAGGTCATCTGAGATGATTATCCCTTTTTTTCCCTGGTGACCATTAGTAACTCTCCCTATCCTGTAACTCACCGCTGGGTTTCTGTTCCACAGGTGCCTGATGTTTCAGTTCTTTAATAATCTTGACCATAACATAACTAATTCCAAATTGCATTTCTTTGCTGATGACACAGTCCTGCGTACTTCTAGTTCAACTCTGTCTGAAGTAAGAGACGTACTTCAAGCTGACTTTGCGCAGCTTGAACAGAACCTTATTAATGCAAAGCTCCTTGTTAACACCAAAAAACTAAGGCCATGCTTTTTACTCTCAACACCTCAACACCATGGCCTCTCTAAACCTGCCTAATGACGTTATTGTCACCTCTCTAGGCAAATCTCTTGAGGTTGCCTCCAAATGCAAATCTCTAGGTATATGGCTAGATAATAAGCTCACCTTTAACAACCATATTGATAACCAGGGCCACTGGAAAATTGTACCCGCAATTTTTTTGCGGAATCCACAATTTTCACATACTCAGCAAAAACTGACATGTTCTGCAATTTTTGAGTTTTTATATTGAACTGTGTAAAAAGTATTAACATTTTTGATAAAATACTCTCCAATATGCTGACAATTTTGTATGCAAACTTGGGTTTGGCTGAAACAATGCAGTGCAAGGTAGGGCAAGGGTTTTATGTGACACTGATTTCTTTTGAATCCTTGTCTTGTTCGGTTTCAAAATCCTCTGGCCAAGCATGAGTACACTTAAACGCTTAACATTTGTTTTGTGTTGAAGCTGTCTATCAGAAAACTTTTTGCTGCCATACAGACTGAAACAAAAGATGGGAGAAAAGGTGCAAATTATCCCATTCACTTAAATGGGTGCTAACTATGAAGCCTTTTTGTAAGTGGCTGGGCAAGGTTTTCCTTGTGAGCATACTTTCATTTAGACTAGTTTTGATTTAAACAGCTGAGGATTTTTGGATGACCCTGCCAATTTTAAAGTTGAATAAGCTAGTTGGTAACAGTGATCTCACTCTTAGCAACTACCCCCTAGATGCTCACATGCAAAGACTACAATAAAAACCTTACTAAAGTCTAAAAACAAGCTTATAAAATACAAAATGTATCTGAACATTTATCTTTAACTAAACAAAATCATTGCAGCCAAAGTAAAACAAAGGTAAATTACAGGGTACCCTGACTACTGTATGATGCAGTAAAAATGTATTGGTATTTTTCACATTTTTTGGTAACCACATAAGACCAACTAGGTACACGTGCCTGTTTTTCAGATACAACCCAGGTGCACTGAGGAGGTTAAGTGACTTGCTCAGAATTGCACAGTATGCAAGTGGAGGTTGTGGGAATCAAACCCAGCTCTGCTAGATGTCATCAGCTAATTCATAGTTTGTTACTCTAACCTCTAGATTATACTGCCAGACCCAATAACCCCCTGATTTAATGTTTAAATATATGACTTCAAAAAGGTGCCTGCAGTACAAATTATGACCATTAAACACTTTAACATTTTACTTAAACTCAATTATTCACCACTCTACTAATTTTTTCTTGCACCAAAGTGGGTGAATAGTTAGCAAAGCACTGCAAACAGCTGTTGATTAGGCTTCATTATTCTACAGCCAGAAACAAAACAAAAAAATCTTTCTTCTGGATTTGCTTAATATTGATTTGCTGTGGCTCACTTTATAGAATCTATTTAGTGCTGTATGATTCAGATGCTTTTAAATTTTAGAAGATAGGCAATGCTTATGATAGCTTATCGATTTAGTATTCTTTTAAGGAGCATAAACCTTTCTTTATGTTTTAAACATATTCAGGTATCAGTGTATTAATTTAACAATTTATACTGACTAATATATGCTGCAGGAAACACTAAAAGATTTATTATGAAGCACTCAGGGTCTATAATAGAACCCCCCCAAACAATTTCCCACAATTTTTGCAAAACGGTCTGCAATTTTGGGTAACCTTTTCCACAATTTTTCAGTGACCCTGTTGATAACTTGAACAGCAGGTTAAATTCCAGAATAGGTTTCTTCTTCAAAAACAGGTCCTATTCCCTATTGAGATTAGAACTAAGCTTGTTCAGGCCACATTCCTGCCTTTACTCGATTATGGCAACATAATCTACAATTCTACTTCAGCCTTAAACCTGAACAAATTTGATGTCCTCTGCAATCGTGCACTATGATTCATTGCTAACTCCCCTTTTCAAACTCCGAAATGTGATCTGCATGCAGCTGTCGACTGGACGCTGCTTACTACCAGATGTTTGATTCACTCTGGCACTTGATCTCTCAAAATCCTCCTAAATAAACTGTTGAGCTATATAACATCCCTTATTTGCTTCTCCCACAGTTTGTATTCCCTAAGGAAGTCTGACTTTATCCTTCTAGATGTGCCTAGGACCTGTACCTCCTTTGGTAAACATGCCATCTCACACGCACTTCCAACTATCTGGAACCAGCTCTGTCTATACTGAAACTCTTTAGCTTTGTTTCTGTCAATCTCTTTAAAATCTTTGCTATGACCAAATGAAAAACTACCTGTGGATGTTTCTAGTCCTTACTTGGCTTTGACTTTTATATCAACAACTCAGTTCCCCTCCCTAATTCTTCTACCTCTCTAATTCTACTTGCCTCTCCTTTTCCTTCCCCACCCTCCCTTTACTCTTTATTTCAGTCATCCTTATTTTTGATATTCCTCCGCACTTTTCCTCCTTTTCCCTTCCTCTCCTTCCTCACAAGATCCTCCCTCTCTTCTCCATCTTCAACCCCCTTTGCACCTATCTTATACTTTCCCTTCACTTTATGCATCCTATTGCTCTTGTTCCAACTATGCTGGCTGTAGTCTCTGTACTTTTAATGATGTCTCCAAGTTATGTTTATAAATATTACCTTTTTATATCTTATTTTGAGCACTATATACCACATGTACCATATACTTTTATGTACCAAGATCTGATATATGTAATTTCCTTTTTCTGTATACGTTCCTTAGGACCTCCTTGTGAATGAGCTTGCTCAATGGAGTTTTTCTGCAATAAACTTGAACTTGAACTTACGATGAATTTTATTTATTTATTTAGTTTTTGTTGACCGGGTAAGTGCACTAGACAAATCCTGCCTATTTTCAGGCACGACCCAGGGAAGGGGGATACAGATGAATGCCAACTGACCTTGAACCAGATTAAGCTGTTGGTGGTATTTTTTTTTTTAGTTAATGAGGGAAATTTGGCCCGGACACCGGGGAAATTCCCCTACTCTGCTGGCGCTCTGTGGCCAGTAGAGGGCTACGTTTGCACTGCTGTATGGCAGAAGCTTTGTAGTGTTGAAGGAGGATGGATGCTAGCACGGAGGCTCCTGCTAGCATGGCTCTACACATTGCTTTGGATGCAACGATTCCTGCCTCTGTTGTTGAGGCTTCTGACCTGGAGATGATGACGGATGTTCCGGAGCTGATCGGTGCATTGCCGATTCGGGAGGTATCCGCTGCCCTTTCTTCCAGTTCTGTTTGTGTACCGTCTGATATGGGAACTTCTGTTCTCGGAAACGTTGCTCCTATGGCTGGGTTTTCACATGACGCACTTCCGAGTATGGCGTCTGAGGTTTTGGTAACTTTGGAGGATCGCACTACTAAGGACAATGCTTCCTCTACGTCTCAAGTTGTAAGACAACAATTTGGATTAGCGGCACCCGATGCTGTTCAAGACTGGTTGACGGAGAACTCTTTATCCAACGCTGGATGGATTCGGAACGCTGTGGGGACTTGGATACCTGATCCTGCCTGGACGCCTGTTGCACTACCTTCTTCTAAGCATGCCAACACCCTGAGCTCAGGTATTGACACTGGTTCTTCTACTGTTCATAATATTGATGGTGAGCACCTATTATCAAAGGGCTCTGGGGCATTTTCTGGCCCCAGTACGTCCTCAGAGGGAGGGGGGGTTACAGGATTTACGGGATAAGAATCCTCAGGATAAAGGCTCTGGTCCTTCTAAGTGAATTCCTATGGCTGACTTGTTCAAAAATAAGCTTGAACAAGCTCCTAGAAGGAATGCAGTATGTCTACGGTATAGAGGTGGCCTTACTACTCACCCTGATAGGTACTATGTGGTCAATACTTTACTTAAGGGTTCTATGTCATTTGTTCCCTCTGATCTATTTGCCCTAATTCATGTTTCTGGAGAGGATTCTTTTGATGTTAGTTTCCAAATTAATCAACGCTTAGAAAAATTCTGGGAAAAATATTCTCTTTTGAAGAATACACCTTTGTGGCTCCCCTTTTTAGCTATTCCTCTGACTAGACCCCAAATCCGCTATGTCACTATCATGTTCAGGAATGAAGGGGTAAACGTAAGTGACATTTATCAATGGTTGCAAAACCGCTGTGATATACTAGGTCCCCCTGAGGCTTTATTAGATCTAGAAGGTATTTGGACTGGAGGCTGGAAATTTAAAGTAAAATTATTTCAGGTTAATTCTGACATTATTCATCTCCCAAACAGTTTCTTTCTAGGCAAAGATAGGGGCGTGTGCTTTTATAGTGGTCAACCCAGGGCCTGTTATAAATGTGGCTCACGAACCCATATTAGTAGCTCCTGTGATATGATGAAATGTTCACTCTGTGGGGGATATGGGCATTCGATGGACCTCTGTGAGAATGTTTTTCAATGCAACCTATGTGATGACAAAGGGCATGCCTTTCATCAATGCCCCTGGGCTAAAAGAAACCGAGCTGAAGGGTGGGATCATGATGAGTTAGTGACGCAAGCTCAAGTCAAACTGCATAACCCTGCCCCTAGTGAATCTGTATCACTTTCGGATGCTCCTCTTCCAGTAGTGATAGACTTAGTCCCCCTATGGATGACTCTAGACCCTCTCAAGTCCAGGCTTAAGACTCAGAACAGGATGTTATTTGTGATAAATCCACTATGCCCCCACCCATTTTTGAAACTGTTAAGGGGCGAAGATTTACTAGGTCTTCACTAAAAATTTCTACTCCTTGACCTATCCCTACTGCTAATATTTTTTCTCCCCTGCAAGACGACCTTGGAGACTCAGATTTAGAATCCGATAATTCATATAGATCAGAAATAGTTACTGAGGATGAAGACAGTAAGTCTACAGAATTAGCTAAAGAGAAAAAGGGAAAGAAGGGGAAAAAAAAGGAAAGCCAGTACCAGCCTGAAAGGAGGACCTGGCTGAGCACTAAACTTCTATGGCCACTTTAAAACTATTGTCCTTTAATGTTTGCAGTTTAAAGTCTTATAAAAAACAAATCTCTATTTTGACTTTTTTTGCAACTCTTTCAGTGGACATTTTTTGTTCAAGAGAGTCGTCTTCTTCACTTGCTGGAGTAGACCTTATCAAAAGGTGGCACTGGGGCCTTCATTTTGGTCTTTTAGGCAGACCCTGCTGATGGTGTTGGCATTCTTTTCAAATCCACCCACTTTCATATTTTTAGACTTCTTGATATTGATCCAGGTAGAGCCCTGATTTTGGATGGCTCTCTTGGTGATTTCTCCTTTCGCCTTATTAATATATATGCCCCACAAACTAAATCAGCCAGGGTTGCATTATTTGGGGAGATTAAGCCATTCCTCTTTATTAGACTGCATACTATTTGGGGAGGGGATTTCAATTGTTCTTTAGATACTTCCTTATCTGGAGTCACCCAAAAGAAAATATATTGTAACTCTAATGCTTTGTCACAAATCCTTTCCGGTACCAATATGAAAGATGCTTATCGTACACTGCATCCCAAAGGTAATGGTGCTACTTATCACAGATTTATTTATGCCACAAGAATTGACATGTTTTTCTTTTCCCAACATTTATATCCCATTTATTGTAAATCTCAGCCTTCAGAATTTTCTAATCATAATATTCTTTTTTGTACATTTAGTCTGCACTCTCTCCCCCCCAAGATTTTTTCAATTCACAGCCGTTGGAGATTAAATATGTCACTTCTTGAGAGTTCTCCTTTTTCTTTACAAATTGAAGTTTTTTTTGCCAATAGAGAGTCTGTTTTTTGTGCCTACACCTCTCCATTAAGTTGGTGGACGGATACAAAAAGGGACTTGAAGAAACTTTTACTTTCCTATGGTAAAGCTAAGGCTAATTCTAATTATTTAAGATACCTTCTTTTGAGAAACCAGTTATATAAATTGATGTCTTTTCCCTCCTGGCAATAAGCATGATTTCACCTCTCACATTCAAGCAGTAAAAGAGCAAATGAAATCTTATCAATATGATAGAGCTAAATCCTTAGAATTAGAATTTAAATTTGGACTTATGAAATCTCCAGCTTCAGATCCTTTTGAGGCCTGTAAGCAAAGGCTAGAGAATACCCTTATGACTCAACTTGTTTCTCCCACTGGGAACTTGGTTAACAAGGATTTAGAAATGTTAGCTGTAGTTCAACAATATGTTAGTGATACTTTTCAGGACAGGTCTGATCAACCTTTGCCTGATTTTTCTAATTTCACTGCTCCACTCCCTCAAGTTCCTATTTCTCATATGACCTCATTACTCCAACCTATATCTCCCATGGAAGTTGAAAAAGCCATCTTGCAATTAAGTAAAAATACTTCACCAGGGTTCGATGGTATCCCTAATGAGTTTTATAATCTTTTTCTGTCTTACATGATTTATTTTTTGCTGAAAGTATTTAATTCTTTGTTGTTTTCCTCTAATTCCCAATCTGGGTTTAACACCTCTTTACTTTTTTTTCTGTATAAATCTGGAGATAAAACTTTATTATCTAATTGGAGGCCTTTAAGCTTGTTGAACAGTGATTACAAGATTTTGACTAAAATCCTCAATAATAGATTATTATTGGTAGCTGATTGTCTTATGCACCCGGCTCAAACTTGTGCTATACCTAATAGATGCATTCAACACAATTTATATCTTTTGCGAGACTTATTTGAGCTCAGTCATACAGGCAAAATCTCGGGATATATTGTTGCCCTAGATCAGGCTAAAGCTTTTGATAAGGTCCGACATACTTATCTATTTTCCCTACTTTTACGGTATGGTTTACCAACACCTTTTGTACGATGGCTTTCTACTTTATATGAGAGTGCTACTATTGTCCCCATGGTTAATGGCCTTTTTGGTACAGAGATTCCTATTTCTATTGGAGTAAGACAGGGCTGCCCATTAAGTCCGCTTCTGTACTCTTTTGTTCTAGACCCTGTAATTAGGCAAATTTTATGGGACACTAGCATTATTGGCTTAACTCCTTCCTCTACTTTACCAATTGAAAAAGTCACCGCATATGCGGATGATGTTACTTTATTACTTAAAGATATTCCTTCTTTTACTAATGCACTACAAATTTTTTCTCATTTTTGTGTATTATCAGGAGCTCAGATTAATATGGAGAAAAGTTTTATCTTTTTTTTACACCCTATGATTTCAGCACCTTCTGACATTTTGGGTATCCCAGTTGCTTCTTCCCCCCATAAAATTCTGGGTATTTGGTTTGGGGCAGGAGATTTGGCTTCCTATAATTGGGAGAAACAACTATACAAAGGAGAGTTTAAGATCCATCGCTGGAAAGGGTGGAAATTTGGGAAAAAGAAATGGGTAGTAATTATTAAACAATTTCTGTTACCTATTTTTTTATATTTAAGTTATGTATTTCCACCCCCTCTTCATTTGGAAACCAGAATCCTTAGTCTTTTTTTTCAGATGCTATGGGGAAATAGACTGAACCCTGTACGTAGGGATATTACTTATCTACCTATTATTAAGGGAGGGCTGGCAATGATTAACCCCATTGTTTTCTATCATTCTTTATTTTTATTTGAATCCTTCTCTTATTTTTGGTCTCCTGCCACCATGACCTGGCAGTTTTGGTCACAGTTTTTATGGTCCAGGTATTTGGATAAATGGTCTCTTTTACCTCCAAAAATTCTGTTGTCTGACTCTTTACCATCTTATGGTATTACTACTTTGAAAAAATTACAGCAGTGGAAAATTTCTTTTCCGCACTTACTTACTTTCTCCAGAAAACCCTTTTATAATTTCATTGTCTTTGATGTGCAAAAACGTGTTCTCCTCTTTCCAGAATGTGTACCCTCTAAAATGCTTTTTTCTCTAAGAAAGCTGATGGATTTTAGGATCCTCCCACATATTTGGGATATTGTTTGGCTCTCTATACAAGGAAGATTAGGGGTTAGAGATAATTTGAAATATAAACCCATTACTGAAAGATTCTGCTTAAGGACTACCTGTAGAACCTGTGAAGAAACTATGGTACATTTTTTTGTTACTTGACCCTTTAGTCAACAATTTTGGCAGGACGCTGCTATACATTGGAATTTGCCCTTTTTAGCTCATATTTCATATCAAACCATAGTTTTGGGAGATTATACAGGGATATGGCGTTTATTTCATAAAAGTACCTTAAATGTTTTTTTTCATTTGCACAATATTATTTATGGCAAGCTCGCTGCCAGTTTGTTCTGCAGCAGCAAACAGTATTATTTAGTACCATGTTTTTACAGATTGAGAATGGGTTAGCTTCTGTGAAATCTAGAGATAATGTTAAATTCTCAAAACCTAAAGTTGATTCTTTTTGGCAGAACTTTATTCATGTGTGAAAGATGGTAATACTGTTTGATATTTTTCTTCCTGTATGATATTGTACTCTGATTGTTTTTTGTATTCTATTGTGATGTTATGTTTATTTTCAATAAAACTTCCCCTACTCTTTTCGATAAGTGCCATGGGATCTTTAACATCCACCTGAACTACCACCAATCCAGGCAGATGGGACCTCGGTTTAATGTCTCATCCAAAGATGGCACCTCAGAAGTGCAGCACCCCTCTCATGCTGTACTACAGTGTCAGTACTGGGATATTAACCCAAGTGCCAGATGTGGGAACTGAACCCACAGCCCTCTGATCTCCTGGCCTCAGAGGTGAGTGTGCTACCTGCTGAGCCACTGACACTGACATAATTGCCATATTGTGGACCATCTTCCCAGCTTACCTATGTCCCTCTCATCCTTTAGGCTCCCTCTGGAGTGTCTTCCCTGTTGCAGATCTTGGCATCATCTGCAAATAGGCATACCTTCCCCTCTAGCCCTTCCAAAATGTCTGAAATGAAGACATTGAAAAGGACTGGCCCCAGAACTGATCCTTTAGGTATACCACTGGTCACCACCTTTTCTTCAGATTTAATCCCATTAAATACTGTCCTCTGCTTCCTGTCCCTCAGCCAGTTTCTAACCCAGTGCTTGACTCTATGGCCCATGCCAGGCTACTCAACTTGCTTACCAGCCTTCTGTATTGAATGGTGTTGAAGGCATTACTGAAATCGAGGTAGGCAATATTCACCACTCCCTCTGATCCACCTCCTTCATCACTCAGTCAAAAAAGTCTATCAGATTTGCTGGATGTGACATTCCTACTGTGAATCCATGCTGTCTTGGATCCTGTGCTTCACTGGATTCAAAGTGTTCCACAATCCTTTCCTTAAGCAGTACTTCCATAATCTTGTCCACTACTGAGGTGAGGCTGACTGGCCTATAGTTTTGTATTTCCTCCCTGCTACCAGTCTTGTGAAGAGGGACCACATGTGCTTGTCTCCAGTCCTCTGGAACCACCCCTGTATTGATCAACTAACTAAAGAGGGCTACTAGTGGTGCTGCTAGCTCCTTGCTAAGTTCCTTCAGTATCCTGGGATGTATACCATCTGATCCCATCTCTTTGTCCACCCTTAGTTTTGTGATTTCCTCCAGTACTCTCTCTCATCTGTGAATGGACTGGTGTCCCCCCACCACTGTTTCTGTTGTCCAGTTGTGGCCCCTATCCCTCCTCCTCCTCCTCCTCAGTGAATACCAAGCAGAAATATTTATTCAGTATCAATGCCTTATCTAGGTTCCCCTCCACACACATTCTCTTTCATCCCCTCTGAGTCTTACAATTTCTCCCCTGTCATTCCTTCTTTCACTGATGTACCTGTAGAAAGTCTTCTCCCCTTCTTTTGTCATCTGCGCTAACCTTTTTTCAGTCTTCATCTTTGCACTCCTCACTGCCTTTCCTACTTCCTTCTGCCTCTCTAAGTACATCTCCCTATCCTCATCCCTCTGTGACTCCTTGTATTTTCTGAAAGCCTACTTTTTGTCTGTAACCTTCCCTGCCACCTCCCTTGAGAACCATAGTGGTTTGGTCCATCTTCTTCCCTTCTTTCTCAATCTGATACACTGATTTGTCACCTCCACTGTGGCTCCTTTTATGAGTGCCCACTGCTCCTCAACCCCTCCTCCAGCCTCCTTGCATGCTAGAGCTTCTTTGATCCCCCTCCCATTCCTTACAAAGCCCACCCTCATGAAATCCAGGACCCTTGCCTTTGTGTGACTTGTCTGTGATGCTGTATCTATCCAAAATCACACTGTATGGTGATCACTGGATCCTAGGTGACCATCTACCCTGACTTCAACAATCTTATCCCCATTGGTCAGTATAAGGTCCAGAATTGCCTTGTCCCTGGTGGGCTTCTTCACCAACTGCCTGAGACCTTTCCCTGCATGGCTTCTATGATGTTTTGGCTCCTGGCTGAGGCTGCTGCTGGGATGGTCCAGTCCACATCTGGCATGTTAAATTACCCAGCAGCACTACCTCCCCCTATACTGTTATCGCAGGTATTTCTTCACTATTTCCCTATCTCCCTCCTCCCCTGTACCAGAGGGCTGTAGATCACTCCTGTGTGAATTGCTTTGCCATTGCTTGTCTCTGGTGTGACCACAGTGCCTTGGTCTCCTCATGTCTAGCCTGCATCTCTGCTGCTTTAATATCCTCCCTGGCATAAAGGGCCCCACCTTTTTCCCTCCTTAGCCCTCCATAATAGTGCATACCCTGGTACATTCACTTCCTAGTCATGGATTCCAGTGTACCATGTCTCAGTGATTGCCACTATGTCCAGGTCAGCCTCCGCCATCGAGCCTGTTAGGTCTGGGATCTTATTATCCAGACTGTGTGCATTTGAATACATGACTGCCCATGTTACACTTTCTTCCCCCCTTATGATTCTGCTTATGTCTACCTTTTCCCTCTTTCCCACTCTGGTTGTTTTCCTTTGCTGTCTCCCCTCCTTGGCCATCCCCCCTTTGAGCACAGTAATATTTGCTAACATCTTTTCTTCTTGATCCTCTCTGCTAGCTTCTCTAACCCATGGGGGTGGGCTGCTTGTGTCTCCCTGCTCCCAACTGCCCCCCCATCGACTAGTTTAAATGCTTACGAAAGAAGGATTTAAACTGCTCAAATAAGTTGAGCAACTTTTTTCCAGCTTCTTCCAACGAGTCATACACCAAATGGACTCCATCAATTACCACTTTCGTCTTGTCAGGAAAACTCATTGTTGCCTTTAAGCCCTTAGCCCATAATTTGTTTCTTAGGGCATTAAACTTGTTTCTGTCCTGGACAACGTCTGTATGAAGATCATCATAAACAGAGAGAGTGGCTCCCATCAAAGATATTCATTTTCTTATACACTTGCACCATCAGATTGTTTTTCTCCTCAGATTTAAAAAAAAATTGCTGTGATAGGCCTAGGAGGAGTTTGTGAGGAATAAATTAGGTCAAGTTCTGTGCACTCTATCAATACTCTTTTGTACATTTGGAGTATCTGTCTCTAAATAAGCAGCAAAGATTTGATTCAATGAATCTCTTAAGGACTTTGTGTCATCCCAAACCTCCAGAACTCCTAGTATTTGGACATTTTTCCTTCTGGCACGTGCTTCAAAGTCTATTAACTTTGTTTTAAAATAATAACTTGCTTGTTCTAGATCCCTTATTTGTCTCTGAAGCAGCAAAGCTTCATTTTCTAAAGTAGATATTCTCTGCTACATTGACTTTATTTGTAACTTAATTTATGTGTTTTCAGTAAGCAAGTTATTTACTGTTGACTGAAAGTTATCTATTTTTGTTCAATTTCTTCCAATTTCTGTAAGCCTGCATTCAATTTAGTTAATTGCTCATGACTTTGTTTAGCCCAAGAAGGGGGCACACAGTCATCACTATCAAGCTCTTCCTGAAAATTTGATGCTTCATAATCAGTAGATAAATTAGGCCCAAGAACATTTTCATCCTCAATAAAAGCAGGCTTTAGGCTTATTTGCTGGACACCAGGCTCTATGTTAGTTACAAGGCCAGAAGAATTAGTCAACATTAAATTCTCATTCACGCTTTGCTTGTCTCTCTCTTTTGTGATATTAGGACACAATTTTTCCCCTGCAACTAAGACCCCTCCCTTCTGTCTTCTCTAGTAATCATACATTGCTCCACAGCTGCCTCCTTGTAACTTATGCTTGTTCTGCCTGGTGAACGTACACTCCTGTTTTGGAGTTGAACAGTATTATTAGAATCTGTTTCTTTTTCCTCTAACCCCTCTTTCTCTGTTGCAAAAGGTACAAAATGTAGCATGGGGACTCGGACCTGCTCCGTAAGCTCCACTTCAGTTTGTTTATGTTCCACAGTGTTTTTCACCACTCCCTTCATGCTTGTTAGTGTTACACCTGGTGGCTCCTCTGGTGTTCCACCTAGCACTCATGTTGCTCCTTCTTCAGTCTCAGATTCCCCATGGAAGGGATCCAAATTAATGGCTTCTCGTGAGAAACATAGAATTTAGAATAGAAACATAGAATTTGATGGCAGATAAGGACCACTTGGCCCACCCAGTCTGCCCATTTCCCTACCTAATGGATAAGCTGCAGATCCTAGTTAACCAGCAGCCTACTTCTTCCTACCCCAACCCCCTAGAATTGCCTAATGACTGTCCCATGCATGCTTGAATTCCACCACTGTTTTTGACTCCACAACCTCCTCCGGAAGGCCATTCCATGCATCCACAACCCTCTCTGTGAAAAACTACTTCCTTAAATTACCTCTGAGCTGCCCCCATCTTCAAATTGTGCCCCTTGTTCTTGCACACCTCTTTTTTTTAAAGATGCTACCCTCTTGGACTTTGTTGATTCCCTTGAGGTACTTGAAAGTTTCTATCATGTCCCCCCTCTCCCTCCTTTCCTCAAGGCTATACATATTAAGCTCCTTAAGTCTCTCTTCATATGTCTTCCAGTGCAGACCCTGCACCATTTTAGTTGCCCTCCTCTGGACAGCTTTCATCCTGTCTATGTCTTTGCAGAGATTGGGTCTCCAGAACTGCATGCAGTACTCCAGATGGGGTCTCACCAACTGTCTGTACAGAGGGATAATAACTTCCTGTTTTCTACTGGTGATGCCTCTCCCTATGCATCCCAGTATCCCCCCAGCCCTCCTTGCTGCCCTGTCACATTGCTTGCCCACCTTTAGGTCATCTGATATGACTACCCCCAGGTCCCTTTCCATTTTTGTTGTTGTTAGTATCTCACCCCCATTGTGTACTCTTCCCCTGGGTTTTGTTTCCCAGGTGCATTACCTGCACTTCTTAGCATTGAATCTAAGCTGCCATACATTTGACTATTCCTCTAACCTTGCCAAGTCCCTTCTCATCCTATCCACCCCACCTTGTGCATCAACTCTGTTGCAGATCTTTGTGTCATCTGCAGCAGGACATCTTTTCCTTCAGTCCCTCTGCAATGTAAACATAAAGACATTAGAGGAGGACCAGTCTAATACTGAACCCTGCGGTACCCCATTAGTAACCCCCTTTCTTCGAGTGGACTCCATTTACAATTACTCTCTGTGTCCTATTCTCCAGCCAATCCTTTACCCAGGCTGTCATCTTGGGATCCACTCCCAGGCTGGCTAACTTGTATATTAATCTTTTGTGTGGGACTGTGTCAAATGCCTTGCTTAAGTCTAGGTAGGCCATGTCCACAGCCCCTCCCTGATCTACTACTTTGGTCTCCCAGTCAAAGAAATCTATCAGATTTGTCTGGCATGACCTTCCCACTGTGAGTTTATGTGTATGACATAAAAATCCATATTCACCACCAAAGCAGATGTACTTGAAGGCACTTCAGGTAAAATTTTCGTTTTGATAGATATTGGTGCAGGTGAAGGAATTTCTGATGCTGTTGTAGTTGGTGTTGGTTCAGAGATACTTGTTATGCTGGAGGGACCTGGTGAAATTTGGAGTCTGACATCCGTTCATTGTTCTTCGGACTTAAGTTCTTTCATTTTACTTTTATGCAAGGTACTAGCTTGTAACTTAGCTGTAGGCACTTTTGCATGGCACTTGTCAGTACCGCTCATTCTGTGACCCACTTTCTTCCACACTGACAGCTGCAGGGCAGATCACCTTTATACAGTAGGAACTGTACTGGAACATGCAGTACAGATCAACCGTAACATTACCCTTTCATGCCGTGTAAAGGCGATCTGCTCCTCAACACCCAGGAGGGTTTGGAATTCCCCTTTGTCAGGGGACAGAAATGAGCAGAATGGCACTTCTACAAGGCCCAGCAGAATGATACAAAACCCTGCAAACCCAGGAAAGCAGGACTCATGGAATTGGCAACAGTTCATTCTCCTTGAGGAAAGGATCACCTTTACATGGCAGTGGGGTAAAGTTGCAGTTGATCTGTATCGCTCATTATGATACAAATAACTGCATGTAAAAGGCCCTTGTATCTCTAATTATTTTATCAATTTAGAGATAGAGTTACTGGTATTCACCTGCTTCTGGGCTTTAGTCATTTTCTTCGGTGTCATTCTGAGCCCAATTAACCGTAAAGATTTTCTTGCTTTAAATATCACATACAGGTCCTCTTCACAAAAATTCTTCATGTTGTTCTTTCAGTGCAGAATCTGAGATGCTATGGTATGCTCCTGCATACCTTGGAGCAGAGGGATGTGGCATTGCTTCCTTCAGCAATTCACCATTGCAACCAACAGATTCTGTGTTTCTACCTTTGCCAACATTTTATACCTAAAACAGGCATGAGCATGATTACACTTGATTTTTAAAGGGGGACCATAAAGGACCCTACACTGAAGTGTGGGGCTGGTCCAAACAGGAACTTTGTGAGCAAAAATATTCTGTTTTATGTATTGTTTACTGTAGTTTAGTTGATTCAAACAACATGAAGTCTTGCTGTATTCTGACTATTGCAGTTAGCCCCAGCACTCAAACTGCCCCGGAGAGTAGAGGGTTAATTTTCTATGCAGAGCATAGAACGTTGAGCTCGGGCTCGGTTCAAACCTCTGTCTTCTGCACTTTGAAGTGCAACTGTCAGATTCTTTACTCCACCTAACTGAACGACCGCTTCGGAGATTTCTCCTTTGCTCACAGTTCATACTGTAAGTCGGTTAAAGTCCTCGGTTTTACCGATTATTTTTCGCAAGTTTCAGTTCAGATCTCTGTCTGTGGTACAGTAAGTACTAGGTAGTGAACTAGACATAGTAAACTTGTGGAAATTGTAAAATAGATTTTTCGACTGGTTCGACTGAACTGGCCGTTTAGTGATTTATATATTCTGTCTTTGTTTTTAAACTTACAGTGTGGTTACCGGTCCTTATTGGTTTTAGAAAAACTGCATTTTCTTGTGGTTTTTCTAATACCTGTGACACAGTTAGAAACCGATAAGGGTGTCTTGCCTGGTTGTTTGCCATAAAAAGGGTAAGTTTGTGGTTAGGATGGCTATGTCTGAGAAACCCAAAAGAAAAACTGGACCCACTGGGTTTCAACACTGCAGTGTGTGTGGGGTGGTCTTTGCTAAGGCTGATTCCCACACCACCTTTGTTTATTGTCTGGGGTTTGACCACCTCGATTCAGACTGCCAAATCTGTAAAAATTTCCCTAAGTCTACCCTGGAAAAAAGATTAGTTAGGCTCAGGGATAAGGAGGCCATGAAGTCCGCTGACCCGGATGGCCAGCCCGGTTCGGTTCCGACTGAACCTGAGGGGAGTGAACTCTGACCAGAGCGATAATTCTTCCGGCAAGAGGAGAGCCAATCCTGAGGGATCAGTTCCTACAAAAGGAAAAAGAAAAGAAAAATCAGCCAGTTCAGTTCCAGATACCTATTTTCCGACCACTGAAGAGATTGCCAATGTGATAAGGATTGTAGATTTGCTTCGTCCAGTTCCATCTGATCCGGCGCCTTCTGGCAGGCACTCAGTTTGGTCGGTTCCTCCATTCAAGATTATGCCCCTGAAGATTTCTATGAACTGGATTTGGAGGGGGATGAAGATTATGATGATGACGATGGTGTGGGATGTCTGGTTGAGCCCATTGAACCAGACATCTCTCCAGACAGGCCTTCTGGTGTTTCCCCTCCCAGGTTTTCTGAGTCCCCTTCCCACTACATGTTTTATAGGAAAGTGGCAGAAACCCTCCAGCTCCCTGTGGAAGATGCTGTAGAGGACCAAGAGGAACCTGATTATGGGGAGATGATGGACATCCCAGAGTCCACGAGACTGTCTATTCCCCTTCATAAGTATTTTGGGAAAAAGACACAAAAGATTTTAAAAACTCCAAATTCTGTATCTCCTGTTGACAGAAGGATGGACAAAAGGTACACCTTATCAGGTTCTGGTACAGAGCACTTATATCAACAATGCAGCCATGTTGGGGTTGTGCAGGATGCAGCCTGTGATAAGGCTAATATACCCTTAGCTTCACACCCCCAGATAAAGATTCTAGGAAGATGGATGCCATGGCAAAGAAACAGTACATGGCATCTGCCTTGGGACTCAGGTGGGCTAATTATATGGCCTATGCAGCCAGGTACCAGAAGTCCACTTGGGATACTGTACTGGCACTGGCTAAGCAGTCCTCCCCCCAGCAAGCCTCAGAGCTGGAGGGGGTGGCTGCTGATGGGATTGAGGCATCTAAAGTACAGTTCCATGCTGCTGTGGACTCCAATGATGTGTTCTCTAGTGTCATGGCTACATCTGTGGCTCTTCGGAGAATGGCTTGGCTCAGATGCATTAGTCTCTCACAGGACACCCTGGATAAGGCCATGGATTTCTCTGTGGTGGGTAATTCTCTGTTTGGGAAGCAGACAGAGAATTACATGAAAAAGATGGATGAGTATAGGACCACCTATAGGAGTGCACAGGCCAAGGAAAGGCAGGCAACTCCTCAAAGGCAGCAGGCTGGGGCAAGGGTAGGCCTTTTCATAGGCCTTTCTACCAAACACAGGCCTCTTCTTCCTTTCCTCAGACTGGATTCTTCAGAGGGAGAGGCAGAAGGTGGATGAGCAGGGCTGCATCCATCCCTCATCCTAAGGCTCCTGCCAAGCAAACATCCTGATGTATCAGCCCGGGTCGACTCCCCCATTCCTGTAGGAGGCTGGCTGGCTTACTTTGTCCAGGACTGGATGGTTGTTTCCTCAGACAAGTGGGTCCTGGAGGTGGTAAGCCAGGGGCTGGTTCTCAGGTTCAAGAAATTTCCAAAGTTGAGGGCCAGATCTTTTCCACCTGCAAGCATCTCCGAAACCATTGCCCTAGAGGCAGAGGTTTCATCTGTACTGGCTCTAAAGGCTGTAGAGAGAGTTCCTACATTGAACAGGGGCAAAGGCCTGTACTCCAGGTACTTTCTTACCCCATAAAAGACAGAGAAGTGGTGACACATTCTAGACTTAAGATACCTGAACAAACATCTTTTAAAACCAAAATTCAAAATGGTGACTCTGGGAATAATCCTTCCCTTTCTATGGCCAGGGGACTGGCTAGCCTTCCTGGACTTAAAAGATGCCTACTTTCACATTCCCATCAGGTGCTCCCACAGAAAGTACCTCAGGTTCAAATTGCCTTCAGGCCATTATCAGTTCAAAGCTATGCCCTTTGGCCTGGCATCAGCTCCAAGGGTATTCACAAAATGCCTAGAAGTAGTAGTGGCCTTTTTAAGAAGGAAAAATATTTCCATATTTCCATACCTGGATGACTGGCTCATTGTGGGTCAGTCCCCAGACCAAGTCAAGTCAGACTTTCAAGTGACTCAGCAAGTGCTCACTTGCCTAGGATTCCTTCTCAGTCTTCTCAAATCAGTTCCCGAGACTGTACAGCTCCTCACCTTCATAAGGGCAGAGTTGGATACAGTAAAATCAAGATCTTTTCTTTCCCTGGAAAGGGCAAGGGCTATTGTAGAGCTGGCTTCTTCATTCTACCTTCTGGTCTCTCAGCCAGCAAGGCACTTCCTTCAACTTCTGGGTCACATTGAAGCTTCTACAGTAGTGGTCCAAGGGGCCCGATTTCAGATGAGGGACATTCAGTTTCATCTGAGGGTCTTTTGAAAGATTCTCTAACCAAACTAGTTCCAGTGACCCAGACTCTGATCCAGGCTCTCCAATGGTGGCAGGATCAGGGCAACCTCAGGCAAGGAGTCCCATTCATCACTCAGTCTCACTCTGTGGTCCTAACCACAGATACTTCTCTATTGGGGTGGGGAGCCCATCTGGGGACTCTCACAGCCCAGGGACTGTGGTCCCCTCAGGAATCCCTTCTTCATATCAATCTCTTAGAACTCAGGGTGGTCTTTCTGGCCCTGCAAGCTTTCTCTCAGTCATTGCAGAACAAGGTGGTTCAGGTCAGGACAGACAACATCACCACCATGTGGTACATCAACAAGCAGGGAGGCACTCTGTCCATGGCCTTGTGCACGGAAGACATGAAATTGTGGTCCCTAGCTTATTCTCTGCACACCTCTCTGATAGCAGTCCATGTTCCAGGGAAGGATAAAGTGCTAGCAGATGCATTGAGCAGGATCTCCCAGGACCATCATGAATAGTCCCTTGACCCTCTGGTGTTGAAAGTGATTTTTTCAAGGTGGGGTACTCCAGAGATAGATCTCTTTGCAGCCCCAGACAATCACCAACTTCCTCTGTTTTGTTGCAGACCCCCAGTATTGAGCTCAGTCCCTCTGGATGCTCTTATTTTGAACTGGGAAGGGAAATTTCTATATGTCTTCCCTCTCTTTCCTTTACTGTTCAAGGTTCTGGTCAAGATAAGGTCACAACCCTGCAAAGTAATTCTGATTGCTCCAGACTGGCCAGGCAGCCTTGATACCCCCTGTTGCTGTCCCTAGCAGTCCATCTTCCCATGTCTCTTCCCAGGAATTACAACCTGTTAAACCTCCTCTCAGGGGAGAATTTGGTACCCCAGTCTTCGGTCTCTCAATCTTAAGGCATGGTTCTTGAAGAGTTAAGAGTATGCAGCTTTGCATCTATCCCAAGGGGTTCTGGATATTCTCAAAGCCTCTCGAAAGCCTGCCACCAGAAAAACTTACAACTCCAAATGGAAAAGATTCAGCATTTGGTGTTCCAAGAAGCATATATCCCCAGACACTGCTGAATTGTCTACAGTTCTGGATTATATGGTTCATCTTAATGGCCTAGGCCTCAGACCAGCTACTCTCAAAGTACACTTGTCAGCTGTTTCTGCTTTTCTGTCAGTGGGAAAGCCTTCCTCACTGTCATCTCACCCTGTATTCTGTAAAGTTTTCAAGGGATTGCTTCATACCAATCCCCCCCTTTAGGGATCCTACCCCTGCTTGGGATCTTAATGTTTGCATTGCTCAGCTTATGCAACCACCTTTTGAGCCTTTATCTTCAGCAAAGCTTTAGTACTTGACATGGAAAACTGTGTTCCTGGTAGCTATTACCTCTGTCAGGCATATCAGTGAATTACAAGCTCTGTCAGTGGAGCCTGATTTTATCTCATTCCATAGAGATAAGGTGGTCCTTAGAACTAATAGGAGGTTTTTACCTAAAGTGGTTTCAGATTTTCATCTGAACCAATCTGTGTCTCTCCCTGTGTTTTTCACTGGTCATTCTTCTTCAGGAGAAAGACGTTTACACTGTTTGGATGTTAAAAGAGCCCTTAGTTACTACATTGAGTGTACTAAGGCTCACAGGTTTGACTCCCTTCAGTTGTTTCTCACTTATGGGGAAGTGGGCAAGGGCAAACCTGCCACTAAGAGAACTATTGCCCAGTGGTTTGTCTCTTGTATTCAATTCTGCTATGAGAAGCTAGGAAAAATACCTCCCTCAGGCCTGAGGGCTCATTCGACTAGAGGTACAGCTGCTTCCCTGGTCATGGCCAGGGATATTCCTTTGCTAGAGATATGTAAAGCAGCCACCTGGAAAACTGTCCATACATTTACCAAGCATTACTCCCTGGACATCAAGGCTAGGAGTGATGCTCAGTTTGGTACAGCAGTACTGCAGAGCCTATTCCCAAGGTAGGTTTGATTCCCTCCTCCATGGAGGTACTGCTTGATAGTCTGCAATAGTCAGAATACAGCAAGACTTCATGTTGTTTGAAGAAAAAATTACTCACCTTAGTAATTATGTTTCTTCTAATGGAGTCTTGCTGTAGTCTGACCTCCCTCCCTACCTCCCCTCTCAGAACCTGTTTTTGGGAAGTGGGCTGGCAGGTGCAGTGTTGCACCCCAGTGGTGCATTTGGGTACTCCCTCCTTTTAGAGAGGGGAGTGGGTTATATTATTAATTTAACAGTCTTAAGTTGTTCACTACCTGGTTTTTGATTTTGGATTTTTTGACTTGAGTCTTTTGGGGATCCAAAATATTAGGTTGCCATTTAGTTAGTAACAATTTTACAATTTCCACATAGTAGTTAGTTAGTATTAGCTCATAAGAATCTGACAGTTGCACTTCAAAGTGCAGCATACAGAGGTTTGAACCAAGCTCGAGCTGAACGTTTTATGCTCTGCAGAGAAAATTAACCCTCTACTCTCTGGGGCAGTTTGAGTGCTGGGGCTAACTGCAATAGTCAGAATACAGCAAGACTCCATTAGAAGAAACATAATTACTAAGGTGAGTAATTTTTTCTTATATTGCACTAATTTGCTAAATTGCAGGCTGGCATCTTTTTTTTTATACAAATCCCAGAATCCCTTCAGCTGACATCAGAGCAGTAGGCAGCAGTAGAAGATTTAGTAACCTGCAATGCATGTGGCTTTTATAATCTCAGTTTAGGTGTTTTCTGGGACTGCTTTTCTCCAGGGACTAAGTACAGTCCTCTGAGACTGTACATAGCCCATGGAGAACAGTGGGCCAGCAAACAAAAGATTAGTGCTTACATAAACTCTAACATGCACTGCAGGGTATTGAATCTTATCACTAATGCCTACTTCTCAGATGTCATCTGCAGTGGATTCCAGGATTTGTAGTAACAGAAGATGTCAGCCTACAACTAAGCAAAATTAGTGCACTATAATCTATTATACTACACTAACCATAAGTAAAACAAAGTGTTTTTGCACACAAAGTGCACAATGGGACCAGCACTACACTTGAGTGTGGGGGCCCTTTGTGGTGATAGTTTCCTCTTAAATCCAGAGGTAATTGACTCAGTTTTCCAAGAACTGTACAGTGGTGTGCTCATGAAGGATCATCAATTGCATATTTACAGATCTTGTTATACATAGCTCTTTCCCTTTTTGTACCACAAAGCAACTGACAGAAATGCCCTCATACATGTCTCTAGTAGCCACCCACAGCATATGATAAAAAATTCCCTAAATCCCAGTATCTTAGAATAAAAAGGAACTGCAGTGAGGAGAAGAAGGAGGATGATTACCAGGAACAGAGAAGTTTAATGAGGAGCCGGTTCCAGCAATGGGGTCACAAACCAGACATCTTGGATCAGGCAGGCTGATGCATTTGTGGAATCCACTAGCCAATGGAGTCTATTTGTTGTACAAGAGAGAATGAGGGATGATGTAATACCATCAAGCCTGGTTACTACATATGGCCACCAATTCAGTACCATAAGGAATACAGTGGCAATATTTTATATAATCAGATATTTTGAATTTTTCAGAATTCATCTATGTATTTATGTAAAAGAATGGAATAGGAATGCATTTCTGTACACTGTGTCTTTAACTGTGCACTTTAAATTGATTGTATGTTGCTTACTTGCTCCTCCTCCTGATGAAGTGCCACGTTTAGATGCGAAGCGCCGAGGGTTTGAGACTCACTGGAGTTCTCATGAAATTAAAAACCTTGCTGATGCTTAATTTTGGCATTTCTGTTTGATGTGTTTTTGTTCTAGTCTTCAGTGCAGGCAGTGCAGCCTCTTTGCTTTTTTCCTACTACCTATGGCCACCAATCCAGTGCCATAAGGAATATAGTGGCAAAAGGTGGCCACTGTCATGCATGGGTTATATACCACCAGCTGGCTCACATGTAATCATAAACTTATACACTTACAAATATTAGTGCCTTACCACAGTCTTATAATGTTTTGTCTTGTTTTATTTTTTATATTTGTGTTCTTTATTATATTTGCTATTCTGATATTTGTCTGTAATGCATTTACCCATATATACTGTTTCTAGATTCCACGTATATTCTGCTGTACTCATAATCACTCATATTCTGTAGTTTTCCACTGTTGTGACACAGTGTATGCTTTTATGATTATGTTGCAAACATTTCCAGACTAACTGTCTGGAAATAAGAACAGACAAAGTTTATTCTTGTTGAATAGGTGTTTCCTTTGTTTAGAGATTCTTCCTTCATTTCCAAGGAAATTGCCCAAGGGAACCACCGTATTTACATGCCTTATCCAATGCTGTATGTTTATCATATCTGTACTCTTATCAGTCATATATCATTGTATACACACCAGCTCCTCAGAGAGAAAGAGACCATACTTGAGGAATGGTGGGAAATAGGCTCCCTTGTGAGTGCTTTGCTTCACTTGTTATGGCGTGAGTATCGTAACAAACCCTTTTTAATTACTTCTACTTGTTGTTACTTTCTTAGTCCAGCATACCATGCAAAAACCCAAGGTGCGATCTTTTCACATGTAACAATGGCGAGCCAGCCCATCACGGTTTGTCTGGCAGAGAATAACACTCATGTTAGTTAGTGATTTGGGCTCTGAGGTGTGACTTTCCTCAGAGGCAAGTAGCAATGAGTTTGGCAACTTAGGGACTCAGTGTGTAGATTGCTGCTCACAGTTTTGTGAATTCCTCCCTCATAGGAGTTAACAGATGTCATCTGTCTGTGTGTGTTTGAGTACTGTGGTTGCAAACATGGCAGTTAACCCACAGAATGGTTTAAAGATTTCCATACTTATTGACATGTCTAAAATATGCACAGGGTTGGGGGAAGACATCTCGGCTTATCTCACTGCACAAGGTGCGTGGGACGTGCTTAAATAACTAATAGTTGACTATAGATATTTTGGATCCAATTCCGTTGATCTGTGTGCAGTATATTGAACTGAGACAGTTAACTATGATGCAATCCGCCTGAGGGCTGCTGTGGAGGCTTTCAAGCCTAATAGGGTTAATGGTTACTGATCAATCTGTGGTTGAACCATCTGATAAGTTTGTTATAGACTTCCATGAGGAATCCTCCTTATTAATCGGATTCACAGATCAAAAATTTGCCTGTTCTGACCCTGGAGGTTTTTTTTTTAAATGGAAAGTACGTCTGACAGGGTGCTGTCCTGTCCTTGTGTTTTGGGTTTGTGGTGAGTACACTTTAATTATATCTGTTGGTTGATCCACCTTCCATTGCATTCTATAATGAATCTAAGTGTGTACACTTTTATCTACACAGCTGTTCCTTACTACTCACTGTAGAAGAAGCACTACCTTTAATAGTAGTACACCATATCTTGTTATGTATTTCCTGAATGCTTAGTTTACTTTGCTGAATTGCAAACAGTGTACTCAAGATCACGCTGTTCCCTGCGCTTCTGATAATGACTAATTGGAGAATGTTTTGAAAAAATAACAGCAGAAACATTAATGTATTCGGTAATGAATGTTAAGGTTTAATGATATCAGCTTCATGAACTATAATGATGTGTTTGATTTTTAGCTGTTTTGAAATCAGTAACTGGTGTTAGCCAGGATGCAAGAGTTAAGCTGGTCTTTTACTCTGATTGTGTCACTTAGCTTTGTTCACTTGAGCTATTTTTTTTTAATTAAAAGAATCTTAGTTTGCTTGTTCCAGGTTTGCCTTCATCAGTGATATAGTGTTGCAGTATATGTTTTTGAACGTGCCATCCTGGATTTTGACATGTAGAAATATATTTAGTTGTGAAACACTGTGCCAAATTCAGCATCTGCTATATCTGTTTGTCATGGTTTCAAATTATTAGTCCTCTCATCTCTCTCTCTCTCCCTCAGATCTCTGGCTCAAATCCCTGGGCTAGACTCTGTTGCTGGAGCAGCCATGGCTCAAGCAGCCAGCCACCCAACCACTCCATCTCCACAAGCCGCCCAGGTGCTCCAATTCACCAGATCTCCAGCTTAAATCCCTGGGCTAGACTTTGCTGCCAGAGTGGCCGTGGCTCGAGCAGCCAGTCACCTGCCCATTCCATCTCTGCAAGTCACCCAGGCACTCTGATTCACCAGATCTCCAGCTCAAATCTCAGGGTTAGACTGTGCTGCTGGAGCAGTCATGGCTCGAGCAGACAGCCACCCGTGCTCTCCGTCTCTGCAAGCCTCCCAGGAGCTGTGATTCACCGGATCTCTGGCTCAGATCCCCAGGCTAGACTCTGCTGCCAGAGTGGCCATGGCTCAAACAGCCAGACACCCGCCCACTCCATTGCCGCAAAGCTGCCCAGGAGCTTCAATTCACTGGGTAAGAACTCATCCCCAACCGGTGAGCCAACAGAAGCTCCGATTGATCCAGCACTCTTTGCTGTCGCCACTGATTGGACTGGCACCTTAGGCTTCTGCCACTGATTGGTCCGGCTTTTTTCCCTCTGTTCTGTGCTTTCAGAATGGCTTGAAAAGCCATAGTTTTGCTATTTTGTACTGCCTTAGCCTGATTAATTTGCTCACACTGTTATTTACTGTTTGTTGTGCCTATATTTTGACTGCTCTATTTCTCTAGTTCCCTCACCCTTAGCCCATCTACTAGCCTTCTTGCTTAATTTGTCCTTCCCCTGTGCTCCCCCTGTCCAGTCTCCATCCTTCTAGCACCTTCTGTCTTGTGGCGCCTTGCTGATTATCCTGACCTCCCACCCCACCCCCTTTCTTTAACTCAGTTCTACTCCTTAGTGCTTAATTACTCCCTGTCCTCGACCCCTGCCATCTCTCCAACCCCTGACTTTACACTTGTGCCACTGACTCTCACTTAGTCTCTCATCTCTCTCTCTCCCACTCAGATCTCCGGCTCAAATCCCTGGGCTAGACTCTCCCTCTGGAGTGGCCGTGGCTCAAGCATCCAGCCGCCGGTCCCTCCATCTCTGCAAACCACCCAGGAGCTCCAATTCACTGGATAAGAATTCAGCCCCAACTGGTGAGTCGACAGAAGCTCTGATTGGTCCAGCACTCTCTGCTGCCACCACTGATTGGACCGGCACCTTATACTTCTGCCACTGATTGGTCTGGCCTTTTCCCTTCTGTTCTGTGCTTTCAGAACAGCTTGAAAAAGCTGTAGTTTTGTGCCCACCCCCTCTGCCCCTCCTACCTTTATTAAATAGACGTAAGTCCCGCCCCAGGCTGTTTCTCCTCACTGCTTTGACACCAATTGGACCTCCCATAGGTACTTCCCACTGCCCAGGTGTTGCTCCTTCAGCTAGCCTCCTGCTCTGTCATGCTCCCCCTCTCTCTCTACCCCTCCCTGCTCCACAACACTGCTATCCAAACTCCTCCTCTGTCCTTCCCTCTTGCACCATCTCCGTTGTCCTTTATTTTCCACTGTGCCCTCTCCCTGCGCCCCTTCGGCTCCCACTGCCTTGACTACTGGAATCATGTCCTGCACCCCCTCCAATTCTACTATTCCTTCTGGCTTCTATTCCCCTTTGCTACCCCCCTGAAGCCTGATACCCCTTCTGTCAACCCAGTTTCCAATTTGATTTTGTCCATTTCCACAGATGTACACTTCATTTTTTGGCACCCACCTCCCTTTCACTTCCCACAAAACTTGATTGGCTAATCATGGATACTCATACCCGATGGCAACAGCCCATATCATCTACCATCCCTCTCGTGCTTCTTACTGCATCCCTCTGGGATCAGTACCATCAGCTCCCCCCACCTGCTAGAACTAAAAGCTCCTGCAAACTCACCATCAGGTACCTGTGCCTGTGTACCCTGAAGCTACTACTCCTCCTACTTCTCCTCTCTGGCAACATCCACCCTAACCCTAGCCCTATAGCTCAAGGATCAAACAATCTAGTCAATCACACTGGGACACTCTCCCTAATCTCTCTCAACATCTGCAGCCTTCTCTTGAAGCTCGATGCCCTGCAAATCTTCTCTTGCCAGTACAAGCCGAACGTCATTGCCATAGTTGAAAGTTGGCTACCACCAAAAGTCCCTGACTTTACAATAGCGTTACCTGGCTACAACATTTTCCGGCTAGATTGAAAAACAAAAAGAGGAGGGGGATGCGCTATCTACCTCAGAGAGACACTCACGGGTTATCCTCTCAACATCTCTCATTCAGATACAGCTGTGCAGATCCTTCCCATTCATATCATCTTAGGAGCCCATGTTGCTGCAGTATACATCCCACCAAAAGAACAAGTAAAAGGCCTCAATGTCACTCTGGACTATGCACGTACACAACCACTGGGCTCTGAACTAATTCTACTTGGTGACTTCAACATCAACTGGTTCACCCCTGATACTGGGAACTACAAAGATGCCCTCACCTCTGTAAAGCTGACACAACTGGTCACCACCCCAACCCACCACAACTACAAAGCAGGAACCGCTTCCCTCCTGGACTGGGTCCTAACCAGCCACCTCACCCAGATCTCCAATATCTCTGTACTCCTTGATTCTCTCAGTGACCACTCCCCTGTCATCTGTGAATGGTCCAATAAATTCTACAAACTGCCACCATCCATCACCATCAGCAGAATCATTCTCCGAGGAAAACTGAAATTACTCAAAACTCTCCTCAAGCAACAAGACTGGTCTCCCATTTACAATGCAATGGATGTGAACTCTGCCCTTGATTTCTTCATCTCCACCTTCAACACAGCCTGTGACTCATATGCCCCCTTAAAAAAGTGTAAAGTTAAATCACTCTTCAATCCTTGGCTTACCACTGACCTAATCACACAACTAAAAGAACGGGACCGCCTCTGGCTCCTGGCTCAGGAGTCCAGCACGCAAACCAACATTCAGAACTACAAATGTTACCGTAACTCCTGTATATGCTCAATCAGGCTTCACAAAAGCACCTACTACAAAGAAGCGCTTACCAACACAAGGGGAAATGGGAGAGCATTCTGGAATAATATTAATAAAGTATCCAGAAAACAACCTAAAACCTCCCCAACAATGTTACTCACAGATGGGACTATTACCCTCAATCCTGCCACCATTGCCAATACTTTCAACACGGCCTTCACAGACCTCAGCAATGTTCTGCTCCCCAACTTCTTCAAAGAAGATTCCTCCCCCACTCAGTCTACCACTACTACACTATCTCCAACCTGCCCCCCTTCTACTTCAAAGCCATCAAAATGCACGAAGCTCGTAAATACATCACATAAGCAATCTGTAAAACAAGACATAATGGGGTTACACTTGACCTAAAGCTGCTGTCACTCACTCTTGATGAAGTGATTAGTCCTCTTACCAAGATATTCAACCTGTCCCTCAGCCTCAGCCAATTCCCAGACAAATGGAAATCTGCTACCATTACTCTGGTCCATAAATCAGTTGATCGGACCAACCCTGGTAACTACTGACCTATCTCCATTCTGCTGCCACTATCCAAGACCATCGAATGTATAGTTGCTGACCAGCTCACTGATTACCTGGACAAACACAAAATCCTATGTCCACAACAACATGGCTTCAGAAAAGGTCACAACACTACGACGGCACTCCTTGAATTCACCGGAGCCATACATAGCAGTCTGGATAATGGGCATCTAACCAGGTCAGTCTTTATAGACCTAACTAAGGCCTTTGATACTGTTCACCACCACCTACTGCTGGAACAACTCACAAGCACAGGGGTCTTCCCTGACTCCACATCCTGGTTTAAAAGTTACCTGGAGAATAGATCCCAAAGAGTGAAAATTGCAGGTGACCTCTCTGAAGCATGACCTGTCTACTCCGAGTCCCCCAAGGATCTATTCTGGTGCCCCTTCTCTTTAGTCTGTTCTTAAATAACCTCCCCTAATCATGCGTGGAACATCTCATCCTCTATGCTGATGATGCTGTTATCCTTGCCAACCATAAGGACCCACTATCCCTACAGAACAAACTTCAGCTCGGCTTCACCTCCGTAGAGAACTGGTTCAGCAAACACAGACTCATCCTTAACTATAAAAAACCAAATCCCTGCTCTTCTGTAACTCTCACAACAAGAGCAGACAACACCCACTAACCATTTCAAACCACCTTGGAATAAACATTGAAGAGGTGCACTCCTTTAAATATCTGGGGATCACTCTGGACAATAACCTGGCCTACAGAGCTCACATTGACTACATAGCAAAGGAAGCTAACCTGTGACTGGTCCTCCTTTACAGACATAGGGTGCACCTTACCCCTGAAGCATTAAGGATCACTGTCCAAAGCTCTGTAGTCTCTGTTATTGATTATGGCCTCATAATCAGGGCCCCTACTTTCTGCAGCACAGTGGGACCAAGTTCTGCGGCAAGACTACTGTTTGCCGCAGAACTTCTGTGGCGGTGGTTTGTAATTTCTTCGGAAGTTCTGTGGCACTAACAAACTACCACATCACAGTGTCAGCTTGTCATCCTGACTTCACTTTCATGGCAGTGGTTATAGCAGTCAGGATGGTGGAAAGCACAGTAACACTAGTTCAAACAATATCAGACTACTAAAAATAAATTTATGCCTAAAAAGCAAAACAAATGTCTCTCCCTTAAGGTCCAAGCCTGTTGCATAAATGACATATGCAGAGGGGATCTTATGTGATAAATAAGGTATTTCAATATGCATGCTATCTGTCCCACTAATGAGGTTTCCACTGTGTATCACATATTTGTATGTGCTTTCTAAACCACTCATGAGGTTCCCACTATGTATCACTTATATATTTATATGCAGTCTGTAACATACATACAAATGTGTGTGTGTGTGTGTGTGTGTGTGGTGAGACAGAGATACTGTATGTGTGTGTGTATATGTATATATATTTTTAATATCCATGAACTTGCATCCACATTCATACAGGTCCCATTGGAAATGGAATAGAGGAGTTATTGCAAAACTAATTTTTTATGTCAACCTGCTTACCCTGACACACTGTGTAACACTATGAGGCCATGACATGCATGTGAAACAATTGTGATATAGAGCTCTCCAGCCCAGCACAATGTGCCCACCATGTGACAGAACACTGCACCATACCTTCCCAGGCTCTGAGCAGTGATGTGTTCTGCCAATCCTTGTGCTGCCCAGACAGCTCCCAGAGCTAGTCTCTGAACCTGAGTTCTGGCATGGAAACACAGCATGCTACCCTCTGGCCCAGCAGCTGTCCCTGCACACATTTCTCCATAACTTTTGGGTGATTCTATCAACCAATGACGTTATGTAATCAATAACCCTGGCAAAAATGCGTACAGTGCAATTTAACAGGTCTAGCCTTTCAGCAGGTCTACACATTATTATATTCCCCTTTTCTGGGCATAATTACTTTATTTTTCTTAAAAATGACAGTTAAATTCATTTTGCCAGTTATTCATTTCAGATGGCATCTCTACCTTAAAGGCACAAATAGGTTTGTACAAAGTGAGGTATGGACTTAACAGGTCTGTGCTGTTGACAAGGTTTTGTTTAAGTTGGCCCTAGTGCAACAATGTAAGACTGAAAATTGTATTAGGCTGTAGTGCAGGTTGAGCAAATATCACCATGCATGATGTGCTGTGCCGCCATCTCTGGCAGTGGGAGCTGTGGTAAAGTGACCATTTCTGTTGCAGAATGCAGCCATTTCATTAGCTAATGTATGGTATAGCAGTGATAACATCACATTCTGAGTATATGAGGGGGTTTGGATATAAAAAGAGGGGAAGGGAACCAGATTCTATGCATAAACAGAAACATTAATAAAAAATCACCAAGAAGAGAGAATTCTGCGGCACCGCAAGTTCTGCGGTAGATTGCAAGTTCTGCACAAAATTCTGCAGCCGCAGAATTCTAGGGGCCTTGCTTATAATATATGGCTCTGCCACCTCAACAGCCCTCAGGTGCATCTCAACTGCCCTAAACAAAGCATGTTGTCTTCTAAATGGTGCTCACCTCCTAACCCAAACCTGCGACCTCTACGCCCAATCTGGATGGCTACAACTATCAAACCATCTAAAATACCAAACCTGTATTATGGCCAAGAGAATAACCCTGGGTCTTGCCCCCCCGGTGTTCTAGCCCTTCTCAGTCCAAACTGCAACCCCTGCCATACCAGGGGATTTGACTATCAACTCCTGCTGACCCCCCACTAGTGAATCTCCAGGGGTCAACGCTTTTTTGCTTACAGAGCACGTAACTGGATAAATAATCTCAATAAGGAATTCTGCTCCATCTCCAAGCTTGGCCCTTTCAAATCTATGCTCCACCTCTCACTCTCTGCCTCCAGTACCTGAGACTGCCACCTCTAGCCAGCAACACTACCTACCCTCTCAATGCTGCCTAAACTCCTAACCTAGTTCTAAATTACTCCATCCTGATTTCCCTCCTCCTCCTCCTCATGTTCCTTCACCTCCCTACCTCTCCCAAACACCCCCCTGCACTTCTGTATGTTATGTGACAATGCCCCTGGCTGCTCTCCCCCATGTCCTACCGCTGTCTTCCAGTGCTGTAGCAAACCCCATTGTTGCCCTTGACCTGTGTGTACCTGTGTTGTTTGCCTCTTCCTCTGGGCATTGTTTTGTAAATTAATTTTATCCTGTGTATACCTCATCTCAATCTCAGTATTTGCTGTGTTATCTTGCACTGCCTTGTATTGCTGTAACAATCCCTTCTGACCTGTGTTAACATAGAAAATGTTTGCCTCTCCCCCAAGATTGCTTGTATATGACTTTATCCTATGTGTACCACCTTTGATTGCTTTATATCCTGTATTATCTTGCATTGCCTTGTTTCATTGTACTGTCTTATACCGACGTGGAACCTTTGTAAAAGAGCCTAGGCTCAAAGGTATTTGTAATCCTAAACATAAATAAATAAATAAATAATAAATAATATTAGAGTCGTTCACTGTGTTTTCTGATGCTCCACTAGGTTTTTTTATGTCATTTTTAATGAGGTAAATATGCTCATAATATGGCTGACACCTTTAGCTTGTTGTCAATGACTTTTTCCAGTTTGCAGTGTTGGCACATTGTCTGCAAACTTTCTATCATTCAGATGAGTGGTTGGTTTTATGTTGGAGTATAGTGGACTGGTGTCCTTAGTATTGATTCAAGTTAATCATAGTTTGTTGGAAAAAACAAAAGAAAATAAAAGCATGACACAAATGCTTGTAAAGGTTTTCTATGTTTTTTTTTTCCAATATGGCCTCTCCATCTGACGTCATAGAAATTGTGATGATTTATCAGTTTTGTTTTTGATGCCTCTGCCAGTGGCTAGACAGTGTTCTTTTATCTGTCAGACCTCTCATTCAGTGTGGTGTTCAAGGCCACCGCAGCTACAGCTGGGTTTGATCACTGGAAACATCATTTGAACAGTAAGTGACCTTTAGCAAGTCACTTGACCTCCTTGTGTTTTTGAGCTGTACCTGTTTTACCAGCTCACCATTGATGTACTGTACCTCACTAATTAAATCAGTATTTCTTATCCAAATATAACTTTAATGGGGTGTGCACATCAAGAGTACTTTTGTTAAAAGTTTTTTCCCAGTCGTCCTCACCTGTACATGATGTCAAGACTGCAATTATTTTCTCTCTCTCTCTCTCTGTGCTTGCAGCCATGCTACTGCTTGCTGTCTACAAACTTGCCCATTGCTATGTATGCCTTCCTATATGGAGGATCTCACGGATTCTTTGTCCTTGTCCTGTATCACACATCCTCATGCATCGCACAGTGTTCACCCCCAGCATTTGTAATGATCCTTAACTTTATCTTTAACATGATAGCTACACAATGTACACTGCCACGGTAAAGTATTATGTCTGTTTTGGGAGATTTTAACCTATATGTATATATGGCCACCCCAGTAACTGATCACTTGCATTAACACCTGCTTTAACAACTGGTGTGCCTGTAAGGGCCAAAAAATTGTTGAGACACTTAATGACATAGTTAACTACTAACACAACATTGCATGGCTATTTGTTTAATAAATAACTGTTCAGGTATGGTGTCATATATATATATATATATATATATATATATATATATATATATATATACACACACTGTATATATATAAATATATAAGAAAAAACTCTGTTTAATGCATTAGTTAGGTTGTTCTACACTGATAAAAGTGAGTAATTCGGTGTAAGGTTGAAAGCCCCCTAGACTCTCCCTGCCCACACCCCACCGCATCGGCATGAGGGTTGTCAGCCGCAACTCTCACCCCATCATATGTATAGTGAAGCAGAGGTGTAGGCGAATGGGGTGAGAGTTAGGACTGATAACCCTATTGTGCAATTCTAATGTCGGTTGGGGTGTGGGCAGGGGGGCTATGGGGGCTTTCAACCCTAACACTGAATTTCCTCACTTTTGTCGGTGTGGAACAACCCTAACTAATGTATTAAACAGAGTTTTTTGCCTCTAATTTCCCTTCTTTTTGAGAATGATAATGAGAAATAGTGAATGTAATGCAGTGGCTGGAGTTTGGGGCCCTTTGGGCCCCATGCTCCCAACACGTAATGTGGCGGCAGGAGCATGGGGCCCTTTGGGCTCCACGCTCCCACCACATGATGTCTTGTCACATAGTAACATTGTGCCCACAAACACAAATAGCAATGCGCATGGTGACGCAAAGTGAAACAGAAAGAGAAACAGTAGTGTAGACAGAAATGTTAAAAACAACGCAAAAGCAAGTGCAAATGAAAGCACAAAGGGTAACGCACGTGGTGGTGTAGACATGAACGGTAAGTGAAATGGGAATGGAACCGCAAGTGAAAACGGTAACGGTAACAGTAATGTAAGTGCACAGGCTAGTTTTCTCCAAAAGCTGCATAAAGCAAGACAGTGAGTGCAAAGAATCTATGCATAATAATGGTTCTCGGAGCAAAAAATGAGGAGTTGGAATACTAAATTGCTTATATATCAGGAACCGTATGACGTAGAAAAAAAATTAAAAAGTCATATGATTAATGACTTTCCTGGCTAGTTTTGTAGTTAGCCCCTTCTAGGGGGCTAAGTGTTTTTCCAATGAAAAGTCCGTATCTCATACCGTTTCCGAGATATGGGCCCTGAAAGGTGAGGCGAACGCCATAATGTTATCCTATGGGAAAAAAAGAGAATTTCGGAGTGCCATAACTTTGGCTCCCTGTAATATTGTTTCACCAAACCACAAAAAGGCACATCTGTGGGATGTTGCCTGTGTTCCCTCCAAATTTCAGTCCAAAAGACCAAAACGTTATTTTGCAGCAGGGCACCAAAGGATTCCTGTAATGCATTGGACGCTGTAATGTTATCCTATGGGAAAAAGCATCAACTTTGGGTGCCATAACTTTACTGTCATGTAATATTTTTTCAATAAAACACTGAAAAGCACATCTGTGAGATGTTGGCTGCTTTCCCTCCAAATTTCAGGCCAAAACACTTAACCGTTCTTTTGCAGCAGGGTGCTAAAGAATTGCTGTTATTTTCCCACAGCCTAGAAAAGTACTGTCGAAGTTTGTGAAAGCTTTCGCAAATTCATTCGACACTGTCGCAAGTGCGACAGTACTTTGTGAAAGTACTTTTCCAGAAATTTGAAAATCATATTTCTGGGGTGTTTTACCCCAAAATAAAGACATGGCTAGCATCCTCAGGGTCGACTAGGTGAATACAAAAAGAATTAGGTTGCTAGAGGGTCCCAATTTTAAATGCCAAGCATTTTTCTGATAGCTAACTGAAAACAAAATGGCAGATCTGTGACAGTAAAAGGGCCATTTGCGAAAGTAAAAACCTGCTTTTGCGACACTGTCGAACTTTTTGTTAACTTTTCCCATTGACTTATAATGGGAACTTGTTTTTTGAATAACTTTTGAACAGTTTAATATTTTTTCACAAAATTTTCAAAAGGCACATCGGTGACCCCGGCCGCACGTTTCCTGAAGATTTTGAACCAGTCACGCGAACCGTGCGACCTGTAGGTGCAACCGTAAAATTCCAGAAAAGCGTAAACATGCATGCAGATCACCCTTAATAACTCCGCAGACATATATGCGACCAGTACAAAACTTGGCAGGTCCCAAGGCATATGGGTCTTGATCCTGTATTCCAAATTTCAGGCAAATCCATCAAACAGTTGCAAAGTCATTAAGGTGCAAAATTTGGGGTTTAACCTGTAAATGGCTTCTCAACCCTAACCATAGTGGCACCCCATGCCACTATTATATATATATATATATATATACTGTGTATATATATATATATATATAGATATATATATATATATATATATATATATATATATATATATATATATATATATATATATACTATTTAATGCAGGATGTATTCACTAATAGAAGGCTTTTACAGTTCATCAGTGATGAGTATGTATAATGCTGCAGCTGCTACCATTCTTCGTGTGATTCTCCATGTCTGTGACATTTCCATAGATGATAGACTGTAAGCATAGCCTCCTGAACTATTCAGGGAGCTCAAGGAGGGGATTGAACCATGTCACCTTATAGTGCACCAACAGTGGTTGCAAATAAATAAAATTACTTTTGGACCTGACTAAGCTATAGCTAGCAGATCCAGAAATGGGGGAGCTAAACCCACTGTCCCTCCAGTAAGAATATACAAGAAAAATGTGTGTTTGCTAATAACCCATTTGTTGGTTACAAATTAAAAATAAAAATATATATAATGTACTGTAACATTATAAACCAGCTCAGCCTCTCTGCCTTTCCAGTGCGGTATAGCACAACTGTACACAATCTGTTTGCAAGTGGCTTTATGCCAACAACCAGCACCAGCCAGGTGCAAGGGCCTTGGCACTCAACTAGTATTCAGCTGAGCTGGGGGGACTGTGTACATTCCCATATTCTTTCACATTTCCTTTTTGTCTTTTTGGCTCCTGTAAAACACAATATTATTTCAACAGTCATTCCTGGACTCTTGACGACCAACTTAATTTTAAATGTGATCAATGTTTAAAATGTATTTTCTGCAATGTGTTTAAAATGACTATTGTTTCATTGTGATTATGTCATTGTCATTACATATTCACATATTCTTGCAGCTTATCAAGTATGACTTCAGTAAACTGTTCTACATCCATGGATATTTTGGGGTATTAGGCCCATCTGGGTGACATCTGTCACACTCACATGGGGGTACCAAGTACCAACCACTTACACAACAAATTAGTTGTTTTCACAAACTGAAATGTCCCAAAAACACCCCCATGAAAGATTATTTCTTTCTTATACAGTAGGTTATGTGCCACCATTCATACTCCCAAACAAAAGCAATCAGCATTGCTATCCCATACAGATTCACTGCAACCTGATAACCATGTACACTTGGACATCATATTGGTGGCCCCTAACCAATCTTACAGATTAAATGGCAGACTGTTAGCAATCAATGACAAATCCCTAAGGTCCACCTAGCTAATGGCACACTCCAAGGTAGGCCCTACACCAGAAGGTCACCCACTGGCATCCTGTCTATATGCCAGGTCCAAACACAATACACAGGTTTCTACATCTGTACTGTACTCATACATCCATATTTTGTGCTCTATTTCTATATAATACTACAACTACATAACATTGTACACCTCATTCTATTGCTAGTACTGCCATGTTTCCAACTGTTGTTACCCCAACAGAGAAAAGTCTACCCAATGTTCCAAGCATAAACCATGACTGACTAGTGGTCTGATTTCTTTTTTCACTCCCAGGTAACCTTGTATGTAATGTGTAATACACACATAATATGGCAGAATATAAATTATGCTTCACTACAAACACTTTGCGTCATATTACCAGACCCCTTTGCAATAGAACTGATACATGCTCAAGACCCAGTATCAGAGCACCACACTACTGACTACCTAGAAGTATTTCACCCTAGACAATGGACCTTACAAAAGGGACATCTTCAAATCCCATAGGCGCAACAGGCACTGTTGTACACCCCTGTGTTTCATGGTGTAAATGGCATACTGCCATACAATAAAGGTTCAAAGTGCATACAACAAGCATGATATTGCACGTTCATTTCGTGAGCTAGGCCTAAACTAGGACAGACATCAACTCATAAGCAGGAAAACTATGTTTTCTTTCTCCACTTTCACAACCTCTTCTGAGACTTGGAAACTGGGTGTATTCACAGATGACTAAATGGTATCTTCTTATTATTGGACCTTGACCTGCACCTCCGAGTGCATGGCCGATGCCATCACTTGTCTATGTCACACCACACCATAACTAAAGGCACTGCTAATAACCATACCATTTTCCTTTTAACAACTATATGTGTGTTTTAAAACTAAGTTTCTAACAAAGTTTTACAAGTTTTTAGGTTTCCATAGAGTGGTAAAATCTTCCAAGCAAGACATGCAACTTTTCTTCATGGCTGGTTTTCCATATTTGTCTGGCTCCTCATACGAACTAATTGTTCTTATATGGACTGTGTTTTTGGTTGCTCTTTCATGAATTATATTCTTTATAAACTGTCAACATTTGTGCAAAATGTGCTCTTTTTACAGAAAGCAATGCCTGTGTGAGTATGGCTATTCCATTGAAACTTTCAGTGGACAATCTTGTATAACCCTTGCCAAGACCTTTGCTAATCCAGCCAACCAGCTACATGGACATTATCTTTCTTACCATGCTGGTACACCTCTACACAACCCCATGTGCAGTGTATGCCCCATGGGTTACAAACTTTTGACAAATGACATTTCCAATGTAACTACACTGCTTTGTGGCTACCAACTTGAACCTAATGGACTGGTTCTTCTTTAAGGACATTGCTATTAGATTCTTCAATCAATAACGCACACCGCCGTCCGATATGCAACCATTATCTGCCTTTTTAACTCTCAGTATGAACTGTTCTTTATGAATGGACAAAGACTTTACCACTGCTTTTACAAACAATGTTCTGTGATAATACACATCAACAATGTTTCTTATACACATATCCATTGTGGTGCTGACATACCTAGTTTCTGTTTTGAATTTTATGATCTGACCATTTGTGATTACCCCTGTGTTGCCTCCTGAATAGGTCTACTTTCACAGTCACGCTATCTGTATGCTATAGAAAAGTAATTCATTTACATTATGAGTTTTATGCGCTTTGCAAAACAGATATTCAAAGCAATGTTTTAAAGCTCGATAGTAATTTATATCTTGTTTTGACTCAATCCACTACTAAACCTTTGCTGTCTGAAGCATATTTTATCCAGCATCTTGCACGACTGTGGTTCTTTTACAGGGCTTGTATCTCAGGCTTGTTGACACGTTTAGTTATACTAATTCTACACATAACCATCTTCAGGCCTACCCCCAAGGTAACACCCAGCAGGGCTACCTAGAGAACTCTGCCTCCATTCCAGCCTAGCCAAGAGCTTAAGTAAGCTATCAGTCCTCTTTAAACGCACTTGGTACTGACCATCCCAAACCCCCCCGCATACACACACCATACTCGACAAAGCCCTCTGGAGCTGCTCCCCCCCCCATCACAGCCCTCCTCATTTCACTATCCCCCCACCTCTCGCTCTCTGCAGTTGGTTTCAAACCCAGTCCCCCTTGTTTCACTGTCACCCAGCCTCTCGCCATCTGGGATAGTGTTAAACCCTATGCAGTTACTCTGCCATAGTCTATCAACAGATTTGGAGGTTTCCAGGGGTGTGCTACTTAGGGCAACCAATTAGAAATAGCTTAGTATTCAATTACAACTGCTCAGTTTTTTTTCTCCTATTTGTCTAATTGTTATGTAATCACTATTTAGTGCCTAATGATCAGGCCTCTGTAACCACTGAATATGTGTATTATCTTATTGTCCACCCTGATGTGGAACCTTTGTAAAAGAGCTCATGCTCAAAGGTCTTTCTGAAATACTAATTAAACAATTAAACAATTCTTTCTGTTGTGTTGCCCTTTGAGCAAGGCAACAAGGAGGAGAGGGGAGTGTTATGCCTGGGTTATATACCTCCAGCTGACCCACATGTAACCATAACCTTATACAGTTACAAGTATTAGTGCCTTACCACAGTCTTACAATGTTTTGTCTTATTTAATTTTTTATATTAGTGTTCTTTATTATCTTTGCTATGCTAATATTTGTTTGTAATGCATTTACCCATATACAGTCAAACCTGGTTAAACCGCGACCCGTTAGTCCGTTTTACTTATTATCCATTTTATTCTACACAGTGACCAAAAAAACATGTTGGTAATCACCTCATTAAACCGAATATCTTGATATCCATAATCTGTAATGGGCTACAGCAGTCAAGCTTCTACATGTGCTTAGCAATCACGCCTTGTTATTACATTTTTGCTGACAGGTGTTAATGATGAGCAGAGAGAGGTGAGCGATGTGATAATGCATGCTGATTAAGTGTAAGTGCTGACAGTCTCACACTCCATTCAGATCAAAGAGGCACAATTATCACATTCAGTTAAGCTGTACTAGCGATAATCCCCTCTCCCCTTCTCTCTCATTCAAGCAGCATTCACCACACTATGGCAGCCAAAGAGAAGAGGGGAAGAAGTGAGATAACAATCTCACAGAAAAGAGATCTCTTCCTTTGGAAAGAGGGGAATCCAGCAGCCACGAACAGAGACATGGTTGAATATGCACCACAGGTTTATGGTCTGAAAATTGGAGCTAGCACTTGCAGTGACATCTGGCAAGCAAAAGAAAAGTAGCTTTCTGCCTTGAGTGCTTCAAAATCATTGACCCGTGTAAGGCTGGGACAGCACCAAAATGTAGAAACAGCACTTAGCTTTTGGGTCACTGAGATGAACAGCCGAGGTGCCTTCCCTCCCCTAAGTAAGCTGCAAAATGCTAAGTAAGCTGCAAAATGCTAAGTGCTGCTTTAGTACTGAGGGGCTGATTATTTATGCCAGCACACTAGCACCCGCTGTGTTGCCCTACCTCCCCAGAGAATGTGAAAGTGGTGTTAAGCATTGCCCGCCCGCCCTACTCGAAGCAACCTTGTGATCTTGAGGTGTAATCATACACAAAATAAAATTACTTAGAGTGCGACTTTAAAAAAAATGTCATAATGTAGAATGAAATAATTAATTTGTGTGCAATAAAAATGTGTGCAATAAAATTTTTAAACGCAGAATGGTGCCATTGTATTAATTACAGTACTGTTCTTAAATAACGCTGTGACTTATTTGTCCATTGTTTTATAATGTGGACAGCATTTGAGCAATACAAACATGAATGGATTAACCAGGTTTGACTGTATATTGTTTCTAGTTTCCATTTATATCCTGCTATACTCATAATCACTCATATTCTGTTGTTTTCCACTATTGTGACATTTTGTATGCCTTTATGATTACGTTGCAAACATTTCCAGACTAACTGTCTGGAAAAAGAACAGATAACACTTATTCTTTCTGAGTATGAGTTTCCTTCATTCAGAGAGTCTTCCTACATAGAAACATAGAATTTGATGGCAGATAAGGACTGCTTGGCCCACCCAGTCTGCCCATTTCCCTACCTAATGGATAAGCTGCAGATCCTAGTTAACCAGCAGCCTACTTCTTTCTACCCCACCCCCTAGAATTGCCTTATGACTGTTCCATGCATGCTTGAATTCAACCACTGTTTTTGACTCCACAACCTCCTCTGGAAGGCCGTTCCATGCATCCACAACCCTCTCTGTGAAAAAATACTTCCTCACATTACCTCTGAGCCGCCCCATCTTCAAATTGTGCCCCCTTGTTCTTGCACACCTCTTTTTTTGAAAGATGCTACCCTCTTGTACTTTGTAGATTCCCATGAAGTACTTGAAAATTTCTATCATGTCCCCCCATCCCTCCTTTCCTCAAGGCTATACATATTAAGCTCCTTTAGTGTCTCTTCATATGTCTTCTAGTGCATGTAATTGTCCAAGGGAGCCACCTTATTTACATGCCTTATCCAATGCTGTATGTTTATCATATCTGTAATTGTACTCTTATCTGTCCTATATCATTGTATGCACACCAGCTTCTCGGAGAGAAAGAGACCATACTGAGGAATGGTGGGAAATTGGCTCCTTTGTGATTGCTTTGCTTCACTTGTTATGGCATGAGTATCATAATAAACCCTTTTTTATTACTCTACTTGTTATTACTTTCTTTTCCCAGCATACCGTGCAAAGAACTTAAGGTAACTTCTACATACTATCTGTGAAGCACTTAAGTAAGCAGTGTTGGGACCCACATTCCAGGATATCGCTGTTAGTTCTGACATTTGTTGCCAGCCTACAATCACGTTTAACTATATCAGTATTTTCTGCCAAAACCTTGCATGTTCCTTTACGACTTTTTTAAGAGGATGCAAATGCTCAGCCCAGTATTTTCTTGTTGTCAAGTCACATGTCAGTCACCAAGCAACTATGCTAAGCTAAGTGTAACTCCCCCTACCAAATCAAGGGCTTACCTGTAGCCCATAGCTCCCATTCCGCTCTCCTGCCAGGTGCCTCCCAGGATATGCCTGTGTTTTTTCTTGATCCCCTGATGTTGACTCAAGCCCTTCTGTGCCGCTGGTGCCCCATTGTAAAAGCCAAGCCCTACAGGGGTCCAAAATCCAGGCCACAATCATCTGCACTGCCAAAGCACACTGATGCAGCAGGGATTGCGTAGGCACTGGTGGCACCTTTGATCTAGTGACCTCTCACTTTCCCGGTCAAACGAAGGAAGAGTTCAGCTTTCCTGCTGTCCCCACCTGATCAATGGAACCTGGTGACCATGTACAGGGGCAAGAGAGCCTGCTTTTATGAAAAATAAAAGACATCCACAAAGTGTTTCAGATCAGGGCTCATGAATATTAATGAGCAGGAGCCTCACTCTTATGAATATTCATGAGGGTGCTTTGGCCTTCTGGGAAGCTTGTTCTCAGCTGTGGCTGACAGGGAAAAAAGATGTTTTCAAAATAAATATTGTAACTGCTGTACCTGTCTTGGGGGAAAGTTGCTTAAGCAGGGGGAAAGTGTTTAGGCAAAGTGCCCTTAATCTTGGCTGCACCAGTATAATGTTTGGAACTTAGATGGCACAGCCTGCCTGCTGCAAGTCAGAGAGCTAAAATATTGGCAGCACTGACAGGCTAACAGACTGAGCAATTTACTAAATCTGTGCAGTGACAGCAAGTGCACATTCAGGGATAATGAACTGTAGGGCATTTGTGCAAACATTCACGTTATTCTGGCTACACCAGGACTTTGTTTGAGACTGTATTGATCTGCTCAAAGGACTGTGTGTTTTAAGCAGCCATTACAAACCCACAGCCAATTGGAAAGCCAAGATATTAAAGCTAGGACTTGTGGGATGTTAGCCAAAGCTCATGGGAAACTTCTAAGTACTCATGGGGAGCTGCAGGGACCTAATTCCAGGCACCAAAATAGCAAACCAACTGTGCATTGAGTGATGTTCATACATAATTAATTTTCTTGACTGAAAGGCCCTCCAGCCAGTCAGAGGCCAACCACCCAATAGCTTCAGCCAATCAGGAGCCTCAGGACAGCCCTATAAGAGACTGTGTTTTTCAGCAATTTCCTAGATTTAAGCGGGAACCCTCACAGCGATGGGGGCTCTGGGCCCCAGCCATGCATCTAAGTCTGGACATCCAGTTGATCCTCTCCACCCAGGAGAGAGACAGTGACTTCTCAGCAGTAAAAGTTATTTATTTAGTTTAATGTAGTACCTGCTAGCCTGGGCTTGCCAGAATGTCACCAGGTGCTAGCCCTCCCTTCCACGTTGGGGAAAGACATGGACCTGCAACCTGATGATATCATGCCAGCTGTGAGAGAGCTTATGGCACCTCAGTTATGAGATGACTGAAGAGTTCAGGAACCTTGATAGTAGAGATTCTACCGTGAGGAGCCTGACTGAGTACTCTTGAACCCCTGGTGCAAGAAAGAAAGAAAACTTGCTGAATTGGGGAAGCCTTGCCCAAGTGACTGTGCTATGTAAGATCATTCTTGGGTCTCCACCCTGCAACTGCTGTGCCTAACCTTAGACCAGCCTGTTGGCACTTTTGCTGATCATAACTCTTCTGGGGACACATTGTGAGCCAAGAACAGAGTAAAAATGTGCTGATATGTGATATCTGCTGGAGCCTACAGGACTGGAAGGGGAGTACTCAGTAAAGGGGCTCATCCTGACTTTGCCTGGGAGTTCCAGTATTGTGCTGTCTGGTCAAGATGCCCAGTGGAGCTGCAAGCCACAGCCATGAACCACAAATCCGACTGAGACCTTGAAGTTTGAATCAGATTTCAGTAACCTGGAAATTACTGTTTTCCACTAAGTAATCTAACCAGGGTGGCCCTCCTGGTCCCTGGTGAAAGTCACTATCCCTTCCAAAAATGTGCTAAGTGTCCTAAATCATATAAATGTGCTAAGTGGTCAGAAAGAAATGCGTAACTTCCAAACATGGTGTGACAGACTGTTGCATCCAACCAAATGTTTTGACTGCAACATGCAGGGCAACCCCTGTACACCCCCAAAGGGTCTGAAATCATTTGTTTGTTTAATTGCTTCTAAGTTAAGTACTAATACTCCGTGAAATCAAGCCAGTCAATGTACAGATGCACCATCCACCAGACCTGCAACCAACAGGGAACTTTGGTAACTGGGTACCCAGGGTAAAGTGTATGAGATTGTGAGATATCATGTTGAGTCTGGGGAACTGGTACCAGTGGTGGGTAAAAATAATAATAATGTATTCCATCTGATTTAAGGCAGCTAGATAGCCAGGGCTCTGGATATCATCTGTTGGTGTAATGTGATTACTTCTTCTGAATCATTAACAGGTCTCTACCCTGCTGGAGGGTTTTCACCAGCACCAAATCCAAACAGTCCAACCAATCAAATGTAAATATTAATAATAAACACTGCATAACCTCTATAACTCCGGTTTCCCTGTTCCTAAGCCCTATGCCCCCAAATAAATATTGTTACTGTTGTTTTTGCACATTATTGTGCCATGAGCATATTATTAGAGCAAGTCTTTAATTAATGAAATGTCTGAAATGTGGGGAACTGTTATTGAGTCATATGTTGGGGTGGCAAATGGTCAGAGTGGGTGGTATGACATCCCAGGGGTCATACCAGGTAACAGCTAGCCCACATAAAAGTTAAACTCTGGGTGGAGGCACTGCACAAAGGTAGAAGCATAGAAAGAACCAGTTTTAGAGTAACATTTGGGAACCCAGAGCCCCTCAACCTACACCCTAGGTGGTAGGTATGGGTAGTAACTCTAGGAGTAGCACCACCTGGGGGTTACATAAGTGTCCCCGCTCTCACTCGCAAAGCTATTTTGTGAAGTTTTAATTTCTAATAGTGGTGAGTTTTGTCCCCTCCTCTCTAGACTGGATCTTGGGTGACTCACCACATGAAGTTCTTTTGTCATAACCACACAGTCAGCCATCAGCCCCACACAGAGAGAGTCAGTTTTACCCATTTGGGATGCCATTTCACACAGCCTCTGGTGAGGGATATTTGGACAGACTATCCCAGGGGGTCCATCAGCACTGGGCCTGACCACCATAACTACTTTTATCAAACAGACTTTAATTTTGTCATGAGGTTTGCTCCAGACAGCAGTGTCAAACTTCCCAGAGCTATGTATGGTTACTCCGTGTCACCAATGGGTTTCTATGATGTGGCAAACAATTTTCCTGGACTGCATCTCCCTGCCCCCTGAGAAAAGACTTTTACTGACTTCTCATGATTGTTCTGGATGTCTTATTCACAAAGGCAAAAAAAATAAATTAAAATTGCATGATAAGTGTGTGCGTGTGTGTGTGTGTGTCTGTGTGTTTGTGTGTCATCAAGGTCAAGTCATGTCCTACTTTTTATTCCATTTGAATTAAGGAGAGACTGATGCCCAGGAAGAGGGTCATGTGACTTGCTCACCGTCTTCCTGTGAGCTGGTGGCTGAGGTCGGGGGGATTCGAACCCAGGATTCTCAGACTCACAGTTTTATGCTGTAATCAGTGTGCCATTCTGCCTGATACACATATATCTGTCTGTCTAAAAAATGCAACCCAGTTCAGTTTAGATACATTTCTATGTCTATATTTTATTATTTGTGATCTCTTATGGGTGAGTGGCTGTGGTTATTGAAATGAAAAAGTGAGGTGAGTCATCTAGACTTGGCTGACCAACAGTGAAAAAGCCTCCACCCACTTGTGTTTTGTTTGTTTGTTTCTCTATTCCTAGACTCAATAAAGTTATATTATATAAAGAATGAATACCAGCTAAGGAGATTTATGCTACTTTGAAAAAATCCCCTATTTAATGCGTATCTGAAAATGTTTTCAGAATCCTGATTTCTGTTTCTTTTTATGTTGTCTTGGGCGCATAGCACAAGCAACATTTTGTGTCAGCTTGCTGGAGTAGCAGGTTGTGAAGGTGAGGCAGTGTTGTGGCCAATGGTGCCACTACTTTCTTGGGCTGGTCTCTGTGGCACCAATGAAAGAGCATGCTGTCTATGACAGCAGCTGAGAAGCATGTCACCAACTTGAAAGAATTTCACCACTGCAATGAGAAAGTGCCCCGTCATTGCAGGGCATGCCTTGCCTGCTGAAACATTTCAATAAACGTGGCAGTGGCTCCCACCAGCTGCCTCACACAAACCCTAGATAGCCGACATAGGGGTTGCTGAATTCCCCTTGTCAGCATGCCCCTTCCCCAGTTCGTTTGCCGACGGGGATGCCCAATCCCATTGGTATAATGTCCCCCAAGGTTTATTTGTCTGCTGAGGGAAGTGCCCAATCCCCCTCGGCATCATGACCCCTCCCAACCACAGAGATGCTTTCTTTGCTGACAAGAGGCCCAGTCCCCCATTGGCTTCAATCCCCAATATCCAAAACACAGAGGTGGCACTTTGAGAGCCCACCCCAGTGTGCCAAAATGTCCTTGTTACATCCTGAAAGAAAAAAACCTTCCCGGGCAGTTCTGTTGTTTTTTTATCCTGTAAAACAGAAAATGGTCCCTTGTGGTCACAACAGCCCCCTCTCCTAACCCACACCCATCCTCTGTGCACCCCACCTCCCCGCACCCCCCTCACCCCATACTTACCTTCAGAGCCCTGTGCGATGATCTTCGGTGGAGCAGGAACATGTCTGCAGTCTTCAAAGCAGACCGCAGACTGAAGAAAATCATGGTAAGCTGTATAATGGCATCAGTTGGGGGTTCACCTTAGGTGGATATCTAGGCCATTTTTGCAACTTTTGTATCTGAATTTTCAACATGGGGTTCTTGGGGCCCCACGTCATAAACTCAGTTACTGACATTTCATTATAGTATAACCCCAATTATTCGAATGTGCTGGGGGACATCGAAATAATTGGGATAATCAGGTGTTCGGTACATCGGGAGACCTGTTTTACGAGTCATTAGCAATCACGAAAAAACAGTGCAGTAGCAAGCTATGAAAGCTATTGAAGCAGCACAGACCACAAGTCTTTACCAAATCAATGTACAAATTGAATTAGACATAAAACAACCATTGATATTATGACACTACATATTTAAAATTGCTTACATGTTATTGCTGACAACAGTAAAAGTCTTTGTAATTGCAGCCTGCTTTTTGCTTCAATTTAGTTTTTCTACAGCCTGCAATCTTAACCTTTGTTACAGTAATTTTTGTAGATTGTCTGTACTATCTTGACTTTCAAGCCACTGCAAACACTTACAGGGTATTGAAAGCCTCTATGGCTTCAGATGGGGTTGGTACCTGCATAGCAATGGCTTTTCCATCCTCCTCCTCCTCGTCCTCAGTTATCTCCATCACTTCCGGTATGTTTTGCGCTATGTTCATGATGTCATCATCACTAAGCTCACCATACCCATCATCGACAGCATCGCACTGCACCCATTGTTCTACAGCATCAAGTGAGCAATCTGTTTGCTGTGCAATTAAGTTTAGTTCTGTGCTCACCTCAGTCACCTGCTGCGCAACAATTGGCTCATCCTGTGGCTCATGTAGGACTTCAGATTTTTCCCAGCACTGCACTATCGTCTCCTGTCGCACCTCAGACCACAACTCAGCAAGCAGGTAACAGGCATCTTTTATCGTTAACTTTTTTATTGCTTCTGTGAGGGACAATCAATCATTTTCTTCTGCTAGAATTGTGGATAGAAGCTTGGACCGGTATAGTCTCTTCACTGTGGCTAAAATACCTTGGTCCACTGGTTGAAGCTTTGATGTGGTGTTTAGGGGTAGAAATATGCAATGCATGCCACCATCTGCTGAATAAGCTGGTCAGGATCAGGATGAGCTCCAGCGTTGTCTAGTAAAAGGATCACTCATGGTGGGAGGTTTAAGGATCTTAAATGCACTCTGACAGATGACACAAAGTAACTGTGAAACTGCTGCTTAAAGATTGTGGCATTCATCCAGGCGTTACTCTGGGTGGTGTAAGTGACAGGTAGTTTCTGCATGTTCACATGCTTGAAGCATCGAGGTCTCAGTGACTTGTCAATTACCAAAAGCTTTAGTCGATGACATGCTGAAGCATTTGCACAACCCAGGACTGTCAGTCTCTCTTTGTTTTTCTTTGAAACTGGGTGCAAACTTCTCAGACCAACTAGCAAGGGTCTTTTCAGGTAACATCTTTCAATAGGCACCAGTTTCATCAGCATTATAAATTTGTGCCTCTGTGAGACCCTCTGCTGTCATAATTTCACTTAGCTTCTGGTTAAATGGGGCAATGTTTGCACTGGCAGCATATAAAAGTTTACCAACAACAGTAAGCTGCCGTATGCCATGTTGTCGTTTGAAACAGCTAAGCCATCCTTTACTTGCACCAAACGATTCATCCATTCCATTAATGTTATGATGAAATGAAATGGCTTTTTGCTTTAAAATAGGACCTGATTTGGGTGTTCTTTGACATAATTCTGGACAACCACAGGTACAATGCCTCATCAAGCACTTCATCCCTGCAACCCTTCACTGATTTGCAGCTGCTAGGTCCCTCTGGGCAGTTCATGGTGGCGGCGTACTCCCTTATTTTTTCTTTGGCAGCTTGGATATCACACACGGTAGAGATACCAATTCCAAAATGAGTGGTAACATCTACAGTGCAGTCGCTGTTCTCCAAGCATTGTAGGACACAGAGTTTTGCCTGCATGTCCAGAATACAGCTTTTTCATTTGGAACCCATACTTTCAGCAACACGCTCTGTCAGCCTGCCTGTTCAGTTACAAGGTTAACAGCTTTATCCTGTTTCTGTCAGCTTGATTACAAGGCGCTAACTGAGTAATCATAAAACTAGTTTTATTAATGAGCTACATTCATGGTTTAACAGCATAGTACAGATATTTTTACATCGAGGACGAGGAGCGATTTCAGATAATCCGTATATTCAGATAAATGGGTTTCGGATAATCGGGGTTATACTGTATTCGGTCCTGAAAAGTGACTTCACAGTCACTGCATAGAATCACCTTTTGGGACAGATTAAGAAAATCACAGTGACACTTTTCATCAGCAGAGATCTCAAAATGCCTATGTTGAAAGTTTGGTGAACTCATTCCACAAAATGGCTGTGTTACAATTGTGCAGTTTTCACACTCGTAACTTCAAACATTTTTAATATTTTCACTTCAGATTTTCAACATTGCCATTTCTTCACAACTCCTTATGAATGGTACAACTGTCATTTTTCACATCCTGCCCGAAATGTGTTTTCACACATCTGGTGCAGAATGGCTCAGTAGCTGGGGGGAAATCAACATTTGTGACAGATTAACAAAATCACAGTGCCACTGTTCATGAGCGGAGGTCCCAAATGCTTTCATGAGGTGGGGTCACAAAAAGCCCATATTGAAATTTTGGAGTGCAAATACCAACAAACACCCAGGGCATTAGGGTTTCTAAATATAACATCCTACCCTGTAGAGACTGACAGATGTCAGGGGTGTGACTTTGGATTGTCACCTGTAATGCTCACACCATTCCACCCCTTCCTCCACCCTGCAGCCAGTGACAGGCATCAAGGTGTGCCTTGAACTCTTCGCCACCAAAATTCACCCCATTCTCCTATACTGCATCCATCTCAATGTAGTTCCTTATAGAATGGGGTCAGCGTAAGGCCCCATGACCCCAAGGCACAACACGACACTTGTCAGAGTCTGCAGAGTAGGGTGAGGTGAAATGGCATGAACGTTATGGCCAAAGACCCAAAGGCACACATCAATGCCTGTCCATCTCTGCAGGGTGGAGTGGGGTTAGTGTCAGTTCCATACTTCACTGCCATTCCTACTATGCATCTCTCTAACTCCTGTACTACCAATGCCAATGCCTGCGAGACAACATTCGGCATTGACAAATGCTTGTTTCTTTCCTTTCTTCTTTTTTCTCTTTCCTTCTGACGTTCATTCATTTAAGGATGGAAGAATCACAAAATGTTCTGTGGTTCTAAAAAGCTCTGATAAGCCAAAAAAGGTCTTGAGAGTTATCTAAGCCTTATCAGAACTTTCGGTACCTTTAAATTTAGAGTACACAAACAGCTTTACCATAACTGCCTGCCCTTAAGTTATTATAAATGGTACATATCATGTCTATAAGTTGAATCCTAAAACAAATATCTTAAAAAGTTGTAGTCAAAAAAGCAAAAAAACTGTTTAACATGCATCGAACATCCGGCACTGACAAATGCTTGTCTTTTTCTTCTTATCAGGTACCCTTGGGGATTTGTCTCCCTCTTGGTTCTCCCTGCTGATTACTTCAGCCTGTGGGGAGGGGACCATTTATATCTCACTGCTTCCAACTGCCACACCCCTCAGCTAGTTTAAATGCTTGCCAATGTAAGATTTAAACCGCTCACTGAAGACCTGGGTTCTGCCAGTGCCATGTTCTTAGATGTATTGCCAGTGCCATGTGAGGCTCAGATTAAAAATAAAAACATAATATAGTTTAACATGTGGCTAAAGGCTTGGAGTGATGAGGAGGGGTTTAGTTAGTCAGAGGACTGGGGATTCTTCTGAAAGAACAGCTGATAGTTTGCAAAGCAAAGCCTGCATCTGACTAGAGAAGAAATCAGTGCATTAGGGACAATATCTAGATGTAATAATTAGCAAGATCTTAAACTAGTAGGGGGAATTGTAGTGACAGAATACAGGAGCATACACTATGACACAAATGAACTTAACATGTCTCTTCCACAACAGACAGGACAGGGTAAAAAGGGGACAGAAAGGATGACTGTACAACAGTCATTAAGGATGGAAATACCAGAAGAAAAAAAAATGGGCAGGTGAAGAAAGTTGTACATAGATACCAGTGTCTTTGGGAACAAAATGAATGAGCTGCAAATGGTTATGGAATCAGAGCTACTAGATGTAGTGGCTATCACAGTAACATGGCCTAATAAAAACAATAGCTGGGACCGTAATATCCTAGGCTATATTGTATTTAGATGTGATAGCTGGTGACACCAAAGGAGGCTGGCAGTGTTCATGAAGGTGACCATAAGGGTCTTACAGGGCAAAACAATTTCATGAGGGAAGGGTTTAGGATCACGATTGCTCCAAGTGAATATGGAAGTGGGAAAATTTATAGGAGTGGACTATAAGTTGCCTAACCAGACAGCTAGCATAGACTAGGAACTGGACTAGGAACCAGTAAAGGAAATTTAAAATGCATTGTGCCAATGAACTGGAAGGAACTGGAAGGGGACAGGATCAGTTGTGTTCCAGGACAGTAGCTGCTTCTTGTTGTTTTCACAGGGTTTCTTGTGGATTTTATTTGGTAGAAGGTTATTTCTTTTCTTTCTTACTTCTAAGGGGCTAGCAGGGTATTGTTTTGGGGGCTGTTAGAAGTTTGAAAACTGATTTGGTGGCTGTAAGTGGGCTCATTTGTTGGATGTTTCACTGTATAACAGGCTGCGCTGGTGGAGGCCTATTTCTTCTGATTTAAAACCTATTTGGTGGGATTTGCTTGGGCCTGGTTATTTGAATTGGAGACCTATATCTGCTATTTCAAGCCTATTTTGATGTGTTGTTAGTGAAGCTGATTAAATTGGAGACCTGTTTCCTTTGGCAGCAAACATATTTTGGGGGCTTTGAGTTGAATTTTGATTCCTTGTTGCTGACTTCGGTAGCTGCAAAGGTTAGTGCATAGTGGGGGAAGGGTGTTAATGGTCTGGCCAGGTCTCACTCAGCTAATTGACTGGAGGCAGAGCTGAATCAGGTTTGTGGTGTTAGCTGCTTTGTCTTCTCAGAATGAACTGGAAGGGGACAGGATCAGTTGTGTTCCAGGACAGTAGCTGCTTCTTGTTGTTTTCACAGGGTTTCTTGTGGATTTTACTTGGTAGAAGGTTATTTCTTTTCTTTCTTTCTTACTTCTAAGGGCTAGCAGGGTATTGTTTTGGGGGATGTTGGAAGTTTGAAAACTGGTTTGGTGGCTGTAAGTGGGCTCATTTGTTGGATGTTTCACTGTATAACAGGCTGCGCTGGTGGAGCCCTATTTCTTCTGATTTAAAACCTATTTTGTGGGATTTGCTTGGGCCTGGTTCTTTGGCTGCTGGGCTTGGAGAGGAGACACAGGGCTGATACACTCTCTCTCGAGTCGGTGTCTGCCCAAGACCCACCCCCCCCACTACTCCCTCCCAGAGTTCTGCTAATTTAGAACACCTGCCCTGCAATTGGAGGAAAAGGCTGCAGGTGCAGCTCATGTAGTTCTAGCCACTGGGGGTTGGATTTAAAGGCTGGGTCAGAGGAGCTTAGGGAGTTGTTCATTTCCCTTATAAGTTTACTGTGTTGTACTGCACCTAGTAATAGGGTTACCGGTGTACTGTGGGACTGTATCTAAGATTAGTGGGTGACCTGATTAGGCAGTAGGGGTGTATCTTGGACTAGGGAGGAACCTGGTGGCTCACCCAAGGAAACCTACTTGGAAGGGGATGGAACCACACGTCATTAGGGCCGGCATCTTTGGGAGGGTGGTGGGGTGCACAGGGTGTGGAGCAGCCATGACACTGGACTGGGCTTGGAAGTTTGGTGGTTGCCCAGTGTGCTACCAGCTGGCACAGCTTAGGGAGGAGGTTGTGGGGATTAGGAGACAGCTGGGGGAAGGGGGGAGGTATGGTTGGGGAAGGGGTCAGGGGATCTCCCACGGGGTTGCATCAAGCACTGGGGGCAGGGGCATAGGGAAAGGAGTGCAGGAGAATACTCAAGGGTCACAGAGGTACCCTGGCAGAGCGTGTCCTAAAGGACACTACCAAGGAAGCAGGCAGGTAACTGGGGACCCTCACAAAGGGGGGCCAGAGGGACAACATCCTCAGGGAAGTAGACAGATGGCCGTGGCTGGACAGAAGTAAGCAAGGTGGGGAGGTGGATCAGACCTTACACTCAGTAACTGCTTCAATTCTTTTCTTCTGCTCGAGGATGAGGGGGGTGATGTAGCCATGACAGGGGTGGTTAGAGATGGAAAGGGAGTGGGGGGCAGGAGGTGGAGGCCAGATAGCAGGAAGAACAGGGGGGAACCTGGAATGCAGGAAAATGGGAGGAGCAGTGAATCAGAGCAGGAGGGGCAGGCGGAAGAGGGAAGAAAGCACAAGGAGAAGGACCAGTTGGGAGGAAAGGTAAAGGAGAAGGACCAGAAGTACAAGAAGGATTTAGTAAAGGGAGCTGAGGGTTTAGGCCAGGGGAGCATGACAAGCAAGGAGGGACTAAATGGAGACAGGAAGGAAGGGAGGACAAGCTAGGCTAGTTTAGCAGATGGGGGAGAAGGACCAGTCGCGAGCAGTGAGGGGGGAGTTAGCAAGGTACAGAAGGATACTCAGGAGGAGGAGAGGCATAGGATTGGAGGGAAGGGGGTGGCCAGGGTAAATAAGGAGGGGGTGGCATGTGACACCCAGATTGAGGGAGGAACAAGGAGCCGGCTGGGTGGAGGGGCCGGTAGAAAGGATGAGGGACATGGAAGGGGGGAAATGGAGGAAAAGGAGTGGTCAGAGTGCTCCTGTTGGGGGATTCTATGATCAGGGGTATCAAATGGGATAGGAGGAGAAGCCTGGCCAGTTAGAACAAAATGCTTCCCTGGACTAATGGTGCACAGGGCCAAGCATAAGGTATATCAAGCAGCAGATTGTGGGGTTCCCCGGACATACTGGTCCACCTGGGTACAAATGACATTGAGGGAAGAAGGACTAGAGATACAGGCAAGATTCAGGGAGCTTGCCAGGGTCTGTCATGACATAGGATGCACAGTTTCCTTCTCAGAAATCCTGCCAGTGCCAAGGGCTAGTGGGGAGCACAAAAGGAAGATTAGGGAGATAAACCAGTGGCTCAGGGAGTGGTGTGAGGCCAGAGGGTATGGGTTGATGGGGGATTGGGGGGAGACCTGGGAGGATACGGAACTGTATGCTAGAGATAGGCTCCATCTCAATTTGGAGGAGGGAATCCTTAAGTTGAAAATAGTGGGGTTCATTGGTGAAAAGTGGGGTTTAAACTTGTGAAGGGGAGGATGGAGAAAAAGGCTGTCAAGGGGTGCCAATAAAGGAGGATTCTGTCTCCACCCCTGGGGGAGCTGAAGAATTGCAGGGAAAGGCCGACTGGTAAGTGCAGACCAGGAAAGCAGAATCCCCATGGGAACACGAGCAGGGAAATGGAGTATAGGGAAAGGGTGGAAGGTAGTCCCAGCTAAATGCCAGGAGCTTGGGCAATAAATGCCTGAGCTCCAAGCGATGCTAACTGAGGAGCAGTGGATGTGGCAGTCACTGAGACCTGGGCCACTGCAGGACATGACTGGGACCTGAACCTGGAGGGTTACACTATGTTCAGGAAGGACGGGGGGAAGGGAAGGGGAGGAGGGGTAGCAATGATAGTCAAAAACTGCATTGGCATAGGAGGAGTAGAGGAGGTGGAGGGAACCGTGGAGGCGATTTGGGTCACCTTGATAACAAGGGGGGGGCAAGAGAGTAAAAATAGGAGTAGTGTATAGACCCCCTGCACTGGCGGAGGAGCTGGAGGACAGCCTGGTGGCAGATGTTGTGAGACACTGCAGACTGGGCAGAGGATGGGTGGTGGTGTTGGGGGACTTAAATATGCCAGGAACAGACTGGGAGACTAAGACATCCTCTGTGACCAGGGAACAGAGGTTGTTGGATGTCTTTCAAGACGAGTTCCTAACTCAGCAGGTAGGGGAACTGACCAGGGAGGCGCGGGTACTGGATGTGGTCCTGGCAGAAAGTGACCAGATTGGGGGCCTGGAGGTAAGGGACCCATTGGCGGGGAGTGACCATGCCACGGTCTGATTCTGCCTGGACCTAGGAGGGGTAGAAGGCGGCACAAAGACAGAGGTAACTGACTTCAGGGGGACGGATTTTAAGGAAATGGGAAGGATCCTTAAGGAGCATTTGGATGTGATTGGGTCAGACATGGACGCTGATAGTAGGTGGGAAATCATCAGGAGAGGGGTGCAGGATGCTACCAGCACCTGTGCAAGAGTAAGACAAAAATGCGGTAGGGCCCGAAAACCCTGCTGGTGGACCAGTGAGGTCCAGGAGGTAGTGCGGGGAAAGAAGGCAGCCTATAGGCAATTCAAGTGCTCAAGAGTGAAAGGGACTCGAGGGGAGTAAGGAGCTGATGGCTAGAAGGGCCACTAGGGTGGTGAGGGTGGCTAAGGCAAGGAAGGAACAGAACCTGGCCAGGGAAATTAGAGAGGGAACAAGGGTTCTTAGATACAATGGGAAAATGAAGGTGAAGGGGCAGATTAGCAGGATTAAAACAGGGAGAGATGGGCACAAGACCTGGGGAGCAGGCTAAGGTACTAATGAGTACTTCACCTCAGTTTTCACCAAGGAAAATGAGGGTGCTGCATCATACATGGGAGGAGACAGAGATACTGAGGAGGGGGGAACCCTTACCGATCAGCGGGTCTGGGGAGAGGGGGAGGCATCACTGGCAGGAGGGGGGAGGGCTAAGCAGGGAGAAGAGGTAGCAGAAGTGGAAATCAGAGCAAAGAGAGTGAGGGAAGCCCTCAGGTCCCTTAAGACGGAGAAAGCACCGGGGCCGGATAAATTACATCCCAGAGTGCTGAAGGAACTTGCAGATGTCGTGGCGAAACCCCTGGTGGAGCTTTTCACCATCTCTCTGAGGACAGGGTGGGTGCCCCAGGACTGTAAGGTGGCACATATAGTGCCTATCCACAAGGGGGGATCAAGGGAGGTGGCAGGGAACTACAGGCCTGTCAGCCTGACATCGGTGGTGGGCAAGGTGATGGAGGGCATTGTCAAGGAGAGGCTAGGGGGGACCTGGAAAAGTCAGGGTGCCTGGATGATAGACAGCATGGATTCATCCCGGGGAAATCGTGTCAGACAAACCTTGTGGAGTTCTATGACTGGGTGACAAGTGCCTTGGACCTGGGTAGACCAGTGGACGTCCTCTTTCTAGACTTCAGCAAGGCATTTGACTTTGTTCCTCATGTGGGCCTGTTGGATAAGCTGGGAGAAATGGGGGTGGGGAACCAGATAATCAGATGGATAGGCAATTGGCTCCAGGACCAGACCCAGAGGGTCGTAGTTGGTGGGATAGTCTCATCCCCAAGGAGGGTCATTAGTGGGGTCCCACAGGGATCAGTCCTTGGGCCCCTCCTGTTCAACTCCTATGTCTCTGACATAAGGACAGGAATCAGGAGTGAGATGAGTCTTTTTGCAGATGACTCAAAACTGGGGGTGGTGGTGGATGGGGAGGAGGGGAGGGTGGCCCTGCAAGGGGACCTGGAGGCTCTGGAAAGATGGTCTAGAAAGTGGAAGCTGAGGTTCAATGCAGGAAAATGCAAGGTACTCCACCTGAGGGCCATAAACCCGAGTCAAGTGTATACCCTGGAGGGGGGAATGCTACAAGTCTCGATGGCTGAGAGGGACCTGAGGGTGGTGGGGGATGTCAAGATGAACAACTCGGAGACTTGTAGGAGGGTAGCAGCCAAGGCCAACAGGATGTTGGGATGCATCGCTAGGGGGATCACCTCCAGAAGGAGGGAAGTGATACTCCCTCTGTATAACTGCTTGGTGAGGCCGCACCTTGAGTACTGCATGCAATTTTGGAGGCCACACTTAAAGAGGAACATTAAACTCCTGGAGATGGTCCAGAGGAGGCCAATCAAAATAATTTGGGTCTTGGGGGACAGGACCTATGAGGAGAGGCTTGAAGAGCTAAATATGTACACATTGGAAGAGAGAAGGGACCTCGGGGACATGATAGAGGTCTTCAGGTACATGAAGAGGGTAAATAGGGGAGGAACAGTCAGGGTGCTTTGAAGGAAGGAGGAGGGGGGCACTAGAGGGCATGGGTGAAAGCTGGAGGGGGGAAGATTCAGGGGAGAAAGGTGGAGGTACTACTTCACTGAGAGGGTGGTGGAGCCATGGAATGCTCTGCCTAGGGGGCTGGTGGAGGCAGAGATGGTGGAGGGGTTCAAGAAGGGGTGGGACAGGTACAGGGGAAGGGTTCTGGAAGCAAAATCCAATGCAGCAAGAATACCTGAAACTGGGAAGAAAGAAGCCAGAGAAGGCGAGGGGGGCAGCAAGGTCAGCACCCAGGGTGGGGGCTGACCAAACGAGCAGACACGAAAGACCGTTAGGCCTATTCTGCTGGCATTTTAGTATGTTAGTAAGGAACATTTTACTTATAGGAGATTTCAGCCCCTCAGACATAGAGTAGGATACACCAGAGGTATGAAGCTGAGAATGCCTCAAGTTTGTAGAGATTATTCAAGACTGGGGTTCCTCATCCAGTGGGTGCAGTGGGAACAAAGGGGGAGTCAATCACTGATCTTGTGCTGTCTACCCAGTACATATCTAGCAATATCATGGCTGAGGATACAGTTTGATAGAGTGGCCACAATACTGCAAAATGAACATTGTGCTGGATTCACAGTGACTGAATTCTAGCACTGTGGTCAGAATCACTGACTTTGATCAAATAGCAACATAGGAAATTATGACAGATAAAGGCCTAATGTCCCATCTAGTTTTCCCAAGGCTGTTAAATTGTGTGACTGTGTCTTTGCCAGTTTTCAGTACCACCCAGATTGCCCCCCTCATACACTAGTCTCGTGTGCCTGTCATATCTCATCTGAACGTTCCCACTGTTTCAGCCTTGACGACTTCCTCCAGAAGTTTGTTCCAGTCCAACACCATGGATGCAGCCCTATTGGCTCTGGCTAGAGTTTGTTGACGTTAATAGGAGCTTGAGGACCTGTGTTGTTCATGGCCTAATTAATGTTCATTCAGTTATGTGCTTCTACTTGTTCACACTGCTATCATGGGTTCTATATGGGTCCAGGTTACGAAGTGCCTCATTAAATACTGCACATTGGCTACAATGCTGAGATCTGATATAGTAGTGCTATTTAAGGTCAGTTGATGACTGGCAGTCTGAATATGTGGATGCAGGAGATTATTTAAACATTTCCAAAATGTATTTGGAATGCGCAGATCACCCTCTGCAGACTTTTAAAGAACACTGTGTGAGCCCATGCTCTTTCTATGCTTCATAGATGTAAACAAGTCTTCATTCATCCCCAAACAGTTTAAACAATTTATTTAGCTTTCCTCGAGGAGTACGTGTCCCCTGTGGTTAAGAATTCAGGAACAAAATAATCTAATGCACAATAGTTTGAGGTACAGTTTTGACCTGCGACCAAACACAGACTGAGTCATCTAGGAAAGAGGAGGAGATACAAGCAGAGTACCATAGCCATAGAACTCAATCATTAAGGTACAAGGTTTTTACTAGCTTCATTGGATCATACTCAGTACACCACCATATGTTCTCTAAGAGGGGGCAGCATAATTCCTCACCTCTTAGTCTTCCCACATTTCTAACCAGAGTACAGTCAAGAAATGAAGGATCACTTCAAGAGAGGAACAATGACAACTAAAGGTGCCAAATATAAAGATATACCAGCAAGTGGCTATGGAAAGCAGTAATACAGAATATTATTCAGAGAATGCCCCCTTGGTGGACAGAATGTGAAAGAACAGCACAAAAAGAGGAAAAACTATGACCATTTATATGCAACATATGATAGAAGTGAAATAAAAAAGATAACAAAGCCATGTCTCAGATCCACTATCTCTACCAGGAGTACATACACAGGTAAACCTTAACTTTTCTTTGTATTAGCCGGTAAGATAAGTTGATTCAAAATTGCATTAGCCCACAGATATTTGCACTAGCCCACAATTGTAATGGTAAATTTTGATCACATATGCAGGAAAAAATGCAAGCTGAGAAAACACTCAGATTATTGCACAATTGGCCTGCTGCCACATTGCTTCCAGCCCTAGCACAAAAAAGACTGCAATGCCATGACACACAGTGTGCCCCCTATTGTTTTGTACTGTGGCTTCCACTCTTCTTCTTTCTGCACCCCTTGAACCACAGGATAACACAGCAGCAAATGTTCTGTCAAGTAGTCCTAGCTCTGTACACACAATGGCTGGCATCATCATACACCTCCCCACACTCTCACTACCACTCACAGGTTAAGGAACAGAGTCAGGCAGAGAAAGACACTCTCCCCACCTTGTGATCAGCTGCATCCCTGCATTTCTGGAAGTTTTTGTACAGTGTCAAGTGAGCCAGGGGCACATCTAGGATTTGTTTAGGGAAGGGGCTGCACAAACCTAAGGGGCATGGGAAACAGAAAACTTTGTGACATTTTTATTTTTAAAAGTATTGATTTTAACATGCTATGCCCCAACAGTAACATATTTTTTATGTTGGCTCACACTTGCGCAGCCAACATCTTACGGTAGCAGCAGATTTAGAGGTGTGGTCACTGTTGAGCTAATGCAGGGCACGCATCAGAAGGTGCGTCCCTCATTCCCCAATCAGCAAGCAGCAGGCACTGACCTCAAGCATCCCTATTGTGGCCACAAGAACAAAGAAAAGGTCCACTGCAATGAGAGCAAAGCTCTCATGCAGTGTGACCAAAACACGGTTCGTGACGTGCAGGCAAACCACCTGTCACAATGCTGATGAGGGAGCCCACTCCCCGTCGGAATCATACGGCCCCCCCAACAGTTTTTCTTTGCCGACGGGGGGCCCAATCCCCAGCGGGCATTTATCCCCATCCCCATTGATTGTGCCAATGGGGGAGCCCACGTCCCATCGGCATAATGTCTCCACCCCCGCTTTTGTTGCATGCCGAGGGGGTGCCCAATCCCCTTTGGCTCGTGTCTTCCCCCCCCAGTATGTGCCAACAGGGTTGCCCAATCCCCCATCGGTAACAGAATCCCCTCTAAAAAAACACTTGGGTGACACTCTGGGAGCCCACCCCAGCGTGCAAATCCCCTGCAAAAACCTGTCCTCGATGTTTTTTTTTTTGTTGTAAACCTGTAAAAAAGAAAATGGTCCCTCACGGTCTCCCTGCCCCCTCCCACAACCCGCACCCACCCACTGTGCACCCTGCCTCCCCACACACACCCTCACCCCATATTTATCTCCGGAGTCCAGCGTGACAATCTTCGGTGGACCGGGAAAACATCTCCATTCTTCAAAGCCGACCGGGAACTGAAGAAATGCCGGTAAGCTGTATTATGGCATAAATAGGTTTTTTTCAACTTTGGTGCATATCTCATGCATTTTGGGGAATTTTGGCACCAAATTTCAACATGGGGTTATTGGGAACCCTCCTCATGAATTCAGTCACTGTCATGTTATTCTGTCCCGAAAGGTGATTTTGCGGTCACTGCAAGGAATCACCTTTTGGGACTTATTACCAAAATGACAGTGCCACTGTTCATAAGGGGATCTCTCAAAAAGCCTATGTTGCAAATTTGGTGAAAAAAATCCAAAAAATGGCTGTTTTATGGGTGTGCCTTGTGCAGTTTCCATGCACACTCGTAACTTCGTGAATTTGTTATATTTTCACTCCAGATTTTAAAAATTGGCATTTTTCCACACCTCTTTATGAACAGTACAGCTGTCATTTTACATATCCTGGCCAAAATGTGTTTTCGCTTGTCCGGCGCAAAATAGTGCAGTCACTGTGTGAAATCAGTTTTTGGGACAGTTTGAAAAAATGATGATGACACTGTTCATGAGCAGAGGTCCTAAAATGCCTATGTTGAAGATTTGGTGACAAAAGTCCATAAAATGACTGTGTTACAAGCGTGCGTTGCGCAGTTTCCAAGCACCCTTGTAACTTCGCACGTTTGCAATATTTTCATGCCAGATTTTCAACAATGGAATGTTTTCACACCTCCTTATGAACAGTACAGCTGTCATTTTTCACAGCCTGCCCAAAATGTGTTTCTACACCTGTGGTACACAATGGCGTGGTCACTGTGGGAAATCAACTTTTGGGACAGATTAACAAAATCACAGCACCACTGTTCATGAGGGGAGGTCCCAAAATGCCTATATTGAAAACTGGTTAAAAATATCCCCAAAATAATTGGGTTACGGATGTGTGTTGCGCAGTTTCTATGTATGTTCATGACTTCACCAATTTTTCATATTTTCACTCCAGGTTTTCAACATTGCCATTTTTTACACCTCCTCATGAACAATACAGTTGTCATTTTTCACATCCTGCCCCAAATGTGTTTTTATCCCTGTGTCACCAAATGGCATAGCCACTGTGCAAAACCACCTTTCAGCTATCAAACTGATTGTGCCACTCTTCATGTGGTGGGGTCACAAAAAGCCTATGTTGAATATTTGGAGTGAAAATACCAACAAACGTCTACGATGTTAGGGTTTACAACTGCAACACCCCACCCTGTAGAGACTGACAGGTGTCAGAGATGTGACTTGGGATCATTGGCTGTAATGCTCACACCATTCCACCCCCACCTCCACCCTGCAGCCAGTGACAGGCATTGAGGTGTACCTTGCAGTGTTCGGCCCTAAAGTTCACCCCATTCTCCTATACTTCACCCATCTCAGCATATTTCCTTATGGAGTGGGGTAAGTATAAGGCCCAAAAACGCCAAAGCACACCACAACACTTGTCAGTGTCTACAGGGTAGGGTGAGGTAAAATGACATGAGCGTTATAGCTGAAGACCCAAAGGCACACCCCAACGCCTGTCAGTCTCTGCAGGGTGGGGGTGGGGTTGGTGTCAGTTCAATACTTCACTGCCATTCCTATTATGCATCTCTAACTCCTGCATTACCAATGCCAATGCTAGCGAGACAACATTCGGCATTGACAAATGCTTGTCTGTTACTGAGTTAAGGTATGTTAAGCAGCCTATTATTCAAACACTACCGCTGCTGGAACATGAACAATGCAAATGATGAGAGAGTAAACATCATGTGGGGGAAGTTATTTTTGAAAGCTTCCAAGAAAACACCATTTAGTTTACATACATTCAGGCTGCTTAAAAGTTGGAACAGTAAGTAAACATTGATTCACAGCTTTTAGAAGCTTCCTGAATGTGAGATGGGAAAAGAAGAGCTGAGTGTTCATTATCAAAGTCAAGTGGTTGGATGTAGGGATTTTTAATGCCCTTTGTGGCATTGTTCCGCACATAAGGAACAAGAACAGCAAATGATTTTAGGGTTTATTAAATCAAGCTCTTGGTGGGGGCTCAGAAATATTTGCTGTAAAATGTGTTGCAGATAAGAAATTTCATTTTGTGTGTGTGTCAGTTTTAGGTGTTAGAAATGCTGGTATGTTGCTGATATACCAGTCTTACAATCTAATGCATGATGCAGCCAGATTACATTTTATTTAATTATGTGTACAAAATGTCCATCCCTAATGTCCTTTAAAACCTTTATGTAATTTTAAATCTACACAGATATGGGTTGTTGTCAGGTTTTGATTCTGTAGCTCTGTTTCTTTACCTTATTGAGAGGGCACATACACCTGAATTTGTGAAATGTTGCAAAATAAAATGTTTTATATTGTGTTGTTTAAGTCATTGTGTTAAATGTAATAAATATATTATGTTTCAACCAGTAAAAATTACAACCCATGTATTTTAAGTTGATGTTCAGAGTTAGTAGACCAGCAATTTGCTTTAATCGCCCAGTATGATGATAGATGGGAGACTTAATAAATATTTTTGTAAGGTTTGGAGAAGATGTCTAAAGTTCAGGTACAGTTGTATACTCTTGGTTTTGATGTTTGCTTGCATGCATGTGCAAGAAACATAGTGCCATCATCCGAGTTTTCGGAGGTGTGTCACCCCCTCTTCCAATTCAGTCAGTGTGTTTGGCAGGTGTGGCGGCAGTTCTCCAATGCCTGCTGGAGCTGTCTATGACAGCTCCAAAATGCAGTGGAGTACACTTGAAAGGGGGAGCTACGCTTCAGTGAGCAGCGATAAGATATCGCCTGCTTATGCGCGCTCCCCCTACACACACACACACACACACGCAGCGCATACTGCATGCTGCTGCCCGCCACACACGCACACTGGCCGGGTGCCCAGTCCTTTCGTCATCAGCTGTGCTGGTGCCCCCCAAAAGCCTTCCACATGTCACGCTGGGTGCCCACCCCAGCATGGCAACTCATCGTGATAGCCAACAAGGGTGCCCAATCCCCCGTCGGCTCCACTGTCCTCCCCCCCAGAGTACAGGGTGCCACGCTGGGAGCCCACCCCAGCGTGGCAACTGATGCTATGGTCAATGGGGGTGCCCAATCCCCCATCGGCTCCACGCCCCCCAACCAGCCATCCTTGTGCCACACTGGGAGCCCACCCCAGCGTGGCAAACGTCCCGCATCGTCATTTAAAAAAAAAACCTAGAAATAAAAAACTGTCCCTCGGCACTTCTCCCTGCCCCCCTCCCACAACCCGCACCCACCCACTGCGCATCCTGCCTCCCCACACCCCCCTCACCCCATACTTACCTCCAGACCTCAGTGCGATGATCTCCGGTGGACCGGGAACACGTCTGCACTCTTCAAAGCCGACCGCGAACTGAAGAAATGCCGGTAAGTTGTATAATGGGATAGATAGGTTTTTTTCAACTTTGCTGCATATCTCAGGCATTTTTGGAATTTTGCACCAGATTTTCAACATGGGGTTTTTGGGACCCCTTCTCATGAATGATGTCACTGTCATGGCGTTATTTGGGCCCGAAGGGTGATTTCTAGTCACTGCACGAAATCACCTTTTGGGACTGATTAACAAAATGACACTGCCAGTGTTCATAAGGTGGGCTCTCAAGAAGCCTATTTTGAAAATTTGGTGGAAAAATTCAAAAATGACTGTTTATTTATATGCATTGCGCAGTTCTCTACGCAGGCTCGTAAGTTTGTGAATTTTCAATATTTTCATCCAGATTTTCAACATTTCCATTTTACCACACCTTCTTATGAGTAGTACAGCTGTCATTTTCACATCTCACCCAAAGCGTGTTTCCTCAATGTAGCACACAAATGGCGCAGTCGGTGTGCGTAAATCAATGTACGGACAAATTAAGAAAATCACAGTGACACTGTTCATGAGCAGAGGTCTTAAATGGCTATGTTGAAAATTTGGTGAAAAATCTAAAAATAACTGTTTTACGGTGTAAGGCGTGCAGTTCCTACGCACGCCGTAAGTTTGTAATTTTCAATATTTTCACTCCAGATTTTCAACATTGCCATTTTATTACACTTCCTTATGAACAGTACAGCTGCCATTTTTCACATGTTGCCCAAAATGTGTTTTCGCACATGTAGCGCACAATGGTGCAGTTGGTGTGCGAAAGCAATGTTTGGGACAGATTAAGAAAATCACAGTTACACTGTTCATGAGCAGAGGTCTTAAAATGGCTATGTTGAAAATTTGGTGACAAAAGTCCATAAAATGACTGTGTTATGAGTGAGCATTGCGCAGTTTCCACGCACCCTTGTAAGTTCATGACTTTGTAATATTTTCAGTCCAGATTTTCACCAGTGGCATTTTTCCACACTTCCTTATGAACAGTACAGCTGTCATTTTTCAGAGCATGGCAGAAATGTGTTTTCACACTTTCAGTGCAGAGATGCGTGGTAGCTGTGGGAAATCATTGTTTGGGACAGATAAAGAAAATCACAGTGACTCTGTTCATGATCGGAGGTCCCAAAATGCCTGTGTTGACAATCTGCTGTAAAAAATCCCCAAACTAATTACATTACGGGTGTGCATTGCACAGTTTCTATGCACGCTCGTGACTTCACCAGTTTTTTTAATATTTTTACTGCAGATTTGCAACATTGCCATTTTTTACACCTCCCCGTGAACAGTACAGCTGTCATTTTTTACATCCTGTTCAGAATGTTTTTGCACCTGTGGTGCTAAATGCCGTAGTCGCTGTGCATAAGCAGCTTTCGGCTAACAAACTGATATTGCCACTGTTCATGAGGTGGGGTCACAAAAAAAAATATTGAAAATTTGGAGTGAAAATACCAATGAATGCCTGAGGTATTAGGGTTTCCAACCATAACACCCAACCCTGTAGAGAATGACAGGCATCAGGGATGTGACTTAGGATTCTTGCCTGTAATACTCATACCATTCCACACCCTGCAGTCAGTGAGAGATATTGAGGTATTCACCCCATTCTCCTATACCGCACCCATCTCACTGTACTTCCTGATGGAATGGGGTGTGCATAAGGGCCAAAGACCCCAAGGCACACCGTGACACTTGTCAGTGTCTGCAGGTTGGGGTGTGGTGAAATGGCATGGCCGTTATGTCTGATGACCCAAAGGCACATCCAATGCCTGTCACTGTCTGCAGGGTGGTGGTGGGGTTGGCTTCAGTTCAATACTTCACTGCCATTCCTATTATGCAGCTCTGTAACTTCTACACTACCACTGCCAATGCAAGCAAGCAAACATTCAGCATTGACAAACGCTTGTTAAACTAGAGAAAATAAAACGTCTGCATTTGAGACACTTAGCTGTGCAGTTACTCTGTATTGTGAAAGACTTAAAGGAAAGAGAATCAATGGGTCACCAAAATCCTCAGCAAAAAAAAAAAAAGCAAAAAAAACACACTAATGGAATGTTAATGCTTTTAGACTACGGTAGATTATCTTAAAAGTCTGACTTTTCTTCTTTATGCAATTGTTGTAAATCCCCTAGCTAAAGCGTCCTTTGAAGAAGGCGTTAGCTGTGCTGGCAGCTGTAGTCTGCAGTCAGTCAGTCAGTCAGTCTATGTGTTTTTTAAGATTCAGGAAATTCATGCCAGCCTGTAAATATTCAGTCTTTTCAATACATTTACCGCTAGTTGTGTTTTTGAGTTGTCGGGTTTTTTTTTTTCAGATAATAGTTCTAATTAAATAGTAAATAGTTATATCACTGTCCAATATCATGTATGTCATGTTATTCCTCTGAGAACTTGAGCCAAGTCTGCATTTAAAGATTACTCAGCAACTGAAATGGTGAAAGCCCATTTGTCAAGGTACTGCATGGTTCCTGTTAGTTTGCAACCCACAAACTCATTGTCTGCATGGCCCAGCCATTAGTCATCAGTGAATTAGTACTGCCTTCAGGCAAAACTGCCCAGCACTTCTTCACGCCATTACAGTTTTGGGAAAGTGTTTGTACTCTATGCAGACTTGTTGAATTATTGCTCTCATTTCCGCTTGTCTGGGTCTGAGGTAAGTCACCCCCTTACCTTCCAGCTCACTATAATCCTTTGCTTTCTTGTAAAGCTACCTTCAGCAGGGATTTAAGGGGAGGAGAACTTTCTCTTTTAAGGATATTCTTGGCATTTATACCATGGTTATGTTGGAGCATGCATTATGTGATAGACTGAAAGGTGTACTATTTGTGTAATGATTGCTGTGCTGAAGGTTGCCTGAGAAATTTCTGTCAGAGTAGCCTGCACATTTCTTAGCTGTCATGATATGAGCTTCATGTTAACTGTGTGAAAAGATACTGTAGATGTGGATAGTACATATATCTGTGAACTTGCTGGTGATTTGTGTTAAGTTGGTAAGAGCTGACAGCAGCAATCTATGAATCTGTAGACCCAGAAGACAAGTGTTTGAATCCCACAATCACCACTTGCATACTGTGTGACCATAAGTAAGTCACTTAACTTCCCCCCCCCACTCCTTGTAAGCATCTGGAAATGAGGTTCAGCTCAAAGTTTATTGTTTATTGTAAATTCTAGGAATTAATACCTTTGAGCCAAGGCTCTTTTACAAAGGTTCCGCGTTAAAAATTGGTTATAAACAATAGGGGTACAGGGTTGTACATTTAGGTAACATTGTGGAAATAGACAGAGACAAAAAATAGCTAATCTAATGACATTTATGAACAGCAGATAAATCACTTAAGCACTTTCACTATTTAGAAAACAAGTGGAGAGGGAAGATAGGTAAGGGAGGTAAGTTAGGTAGAGTAAGTGAGAAAAAGAGGAAAGAGGGGTGGGAGGAGGAGCAGACCATTGTAGGAGACGAGGATCCACTAGTAGACCTTTGGCAAGTAAGAGGGCAAGGGAGGAGAAGTGAGAATAGATTAGGATTTAATCAAGGCAGTCACAGGAGTTTGAGGTGGTTAGGTGAGAGAATAGTCTAGATTTAAAGGCACCTAATGAGTTAGAGGAGGTAATAGAGGTGTTGAGAGTGTTTAGCCAGTTGGGGGCATGATAGGCAAATGATCATTGACTATGTGTGGTCCGACAGTAGGGGACCTGGAGAAGATGAGTTTCTGATCTTCTGGTAGTTCGTACACTTGAGTTCTGGCATAGCAGGTCTTGAATGCAGTGTGGAGTGAGGCCCATGATGGATTTCTTGGCCATTAGGCAGGTGAAGAACTTTAAACGGTTTGATAGTTGTAACCACCCAGTATCAGCATAGAGTTCACAGGTATGAGTAAGTCGATGTGCACCTGTAAGCAGCCGACTTGCCTTGTTTAGGGAGGTTGTGATCCGTTTCAGTGCACTTGGAGGGGCGGACCCATAAATAATTAAGCCGTAGTCGATGACTGAGATGATTGAGGATTGAATAGCTAGCTTCAGTGCTGGATGGGTGAGGAGTTGTCTATTTCGGTAGAGTATTCCGATCCGCTGATTAATAGTTTTGGAAATACCATCAATATGTGTTGCGAAGACTAGGCCTTGATCAAATGTGAGTCCAAGATATTTTAAGGTAGCCACTTGTTCAAGGGTGATTCCCAGGGAAGTGTTGATAGTAAGTGGAGCTTGCCTATTCTTGTTCTGCGGACTAGCGAAGAGCATAGTTTTTGTTTTTTTTTGGTTTAGGACTAGCTTGTGTTCAACGAACCACTCCTCAACACTGGCAAATGCGTGCTGTAGGCTGAGGCGTAAGGAGTTAGGGTCTTTGTGTGAGGATAGAATCACAGCATCATCAGCATAGAGGATGATTTGCTCTGGGCAGGATTTAGGGAGGGAGTTTAGAAAGAGGCTGAAGAGTAGCGGGCCTAGGATGGATCACTGCGGAACTCCTGAGAGGATGGGCTTAGGGTCTGAGAGGACTCCAGCTATTTTTACAACCTGGGTGCGTTGGGCAAGGTAGCTTTTGATCCAGGCACCAGAGCCCAAGGAGAGCCCAAGAGTCTGTAGTTGACTGATGAGTAGGCCATGGTGAACAGTGTCAAATGCCTTCATTAGATCAATAAACACAGCTCCGGTGAGGAGTCCTTTGTCTAAGGCCTTGTGGATTACTCCTGAGAATTCAAGCAAGGCTGTGGTGGTGCTATGCCTTTGTCTGAAACCATGTTGATGGTCACAAAGAATGTTATATTTCTGCAGGTAGTCTGTAAGCTGGTCAGCTACCAAACGTTCAAGAGCCTTTGATAAGAGGAGGTATTGAAATTGGTCTATAGTTACCAGGCAGAGACTTATCACCACTTTTGTGCAATAGGGTAACTTAGCAGCCTTCCATATACGAATTTACTAGAACAGAGGAGAGATTGAAGATTCTGGTGAGGGAGAGTAGAACTTCATCCAGGGTAAGGGATAGTATTTTAAGGTCAAGAACCACTGCTTGCCTTTGATTTAGATATAGCCTTCTTTATGTTTTATAAACTTTGTGTGCTTTAACTCTTTTAAGATGGAAGGGTGGAATGTTTGGAGAGGCAGAGGGGGATATAGAGATGGGGGGGTCAGTAGAAGCGAAGAAGTCAGATGCAAGGACACTGCTGAGGTCGGTGAAGGTCTCATTTAAGGTGTTTTCTATGACCAAGGGGTCGAGGGTGGTAGAGCCTGCCACATTCAGTATAGTAGGAGAGGATTTGGACTGCTTACCCGTGATATTTCTTAGATTGTCCAGAAAGATTTCCCTTCACCCCAGGTGTTGGAGAGAGCAGTTTTGAAGTAGTCACTCTTCACTCGATGAGTCTCTTTGGTACAGTAGTTTCAGACCTGTTTATATTTTAGGATATCAGACAGAGAGCCAGAGTCTCTTGCAATAGCCCAGAGGTGGTCCCTTCCTTTGTGTAGTGCCATTAGCTTATCAGTGAGCCAAGGAGCTGAGAGTGCTTTTACTTTGTGCTTTTTTACAGATGCATATGAATCACAGGCAGCACTGAAGGTGTAGATAAAGTGGTTAAGGGCTTCATCGACGTCTTGTGTATTGTAAATGGGAGACCAGTCTTTCTGTCTAAGATTTTCCTTGAGTGGAGTAAGGTTTCCAAAAGGTAGTACTCTGTTAGTGATGGTTCTAGGGGTAGTTTTCTGAACTTGTTTGACCAGGTACATATTATAGGAGAGTGTCGCTAAGAGAGTCCAGGAGAACAGCAACATTATTTATCCGGGCTGGGAGGTTGGAAGGATCCAATCTATTAGGGTACTATTACCAGATTTATAGTTTTTCCTAGTGGGTGAATTGACCAGCTGTGTTAAGTTTGCAGCAAAGATAGCATCCTTAGTCGACCCTGTGTCTGTTGCAAGCCAGTTGATATTGAAGTCACCAAGGAGGAGGAGGAGCTCGGCATCAGGAGGTTGAGATCTGACGAAATCTAGTACAGACTGGAGGCCGGGCCCAGGATCTTTAGGTGGGATATAGATAGCAGCAACCGTGAGGACTTTGTTTTGGGCACCAAGGAGAAGTTTGATAGGAGTTGTACAGCAGAGTTAGTGGTGGTATACGTAATAGAGAGGCAGTTGAGATATTCCTTTATGTAAATGGCACAGCCACCACCCCTTTTTGACGTCCTATCCAGCCTGAGAATCTTGTAGCCTTGAAGAGATATAGCATGGTCAGAGGTGCTGGGTGTCAGCCAAGTTTCAACAATGGCTAGGATATTGGGGTTATGCTGACTGACAAAGGTTTGTAGGGAGGCCAGTTTTGGTAGGAGACTACAAATTTTTAAGGTGACAAAGGTGAGTCCCCCCCTCCATTTTGGCAGGCTTTGTTGTACTGTAGGAGATTGGGCCAGGATTAGGGTGAACACTTCCTGATATTAAGAGGAGGAGGAGTAGGAGTTTGAGAGTCCATTGTCGTATTTCATAGTAGGTGGCGACCAACCTCAGTTGCTTATGTGTTTTGGACCAGTACGGTCACCTAGGATCCCAGTGTAATGCATCGGCCAGGAATAGGTGCCAGGTTGCCCCCATGCAATCATTGTAATTGTTCATATTTAAACAGTCCATAGCTGGATGGTACCATTTATGCGTATGGGGGGAGATTGCAATCGTGCCTGATGTTGGGTAGTTTGCCAAGAGGACCAGAGTAGAGGGTGGTGAGGGATAGGAAGAGGTAGGTAGGTGGGTTAAGGTTGGAAGCAAGGAGAGGGCTAGAAGAGAGAGAAGAAAATGTTTACAGGGAGGCATAGTAGCTAGGAGGGGAGAATAGGAGGAGAGAAGAAGGAGGAAGGAAAAGGAGGTCTAAAGAGCTAGAAAAAAAAAGTTAATAAAATAAAAAAACAATGAGTATTGTTACTTGCTTAAAGTAGCATTGAACAGTTGTTAACCTGTTGCATGACACTGAGCAATTCACTTGACCACTCTGGGTTTCTGCCCACACAGTTGTAATAAAGTTGTGAAAAGTGGTGAAAGGCTGGACTCCACTGCAAGCATGCATTTTTAAAATTTTCACTCCAGATTTCCAACATTACCAATTCTTCACACCTCCCTACGAATGGTATAGCTATCATTTTTTACATCCTGCCTGAACTGTGTTTTCGCACATCTATCGCAGAATGGTGCAGTTGCTGTGGGAAATCAACATTCGGGACAGAGTGACAAAATCACAGTGCCACTGTGGGGCGTTAGGATTTCTAACAATAACGTCCCACCCTGTACAGACTGACAGGCATCAGGGGTGCGCCTTCAGATTACTGGCTGTAATGCTCACACCATACCAGCCCCACCCCCACCCTAAACTCGGTGATAGGCATCGAGGTGTGCATTGGACTTTTTGGCCCCAGAGTTCACCCCATTCTCCTATACTGCACCCATTTCAGTGTATGTTCTTATGGAATGGGGTAACTATAAAGCCGAATACCCCAAGGCGCACCTCAACACTTGTCAGGGTCTGCAGGATAGGGTGAGGTGAAATGCTGTAAATGTTATGGGCGACAACCCAAAGGCACACCCCAATACCTGTCCACCTCTGCAGAGTGGAGGTGCAGTTGGCATGAGTTCAGTACTTCACTGCCATTCCTATTCTGCATCTGTCTAACTTCTGCACTTCCAATGCTAATACCAGTAAGCAAACATTTGGCACTGACAAATGCTTGTTATTAATTATTGTTAATATGGCCCTACAAATGACTGATGTTTATCTTCTCCTTTTCTTTCTACAGAGCACCTGCTAATTTTGGATCTGAGTTCTACAAGCATGTGGATCCTGTGGGAAATGCCTTGGTTTAAATTTTATTTGATTGGGGAGATTATAGCCCATTATACTTAACCCTTCAAGTCAGGACTCTCCACACTTTTTATTTCCACATTTTTTCAGCTTCTTCTTCTGTTCCTCATTTTTCTCCCATTCACTCCTTTTTCTTTTGTCTCCCTCACTCCCTTATCTGATCTTCTTAGAGTGTATTATGTGGTTATGGCAGTCTTTGAAAATTATCTTCCTTTAATTGAAATTCTTATATTTCAGATAGAGAACTGACAGCCAAAAAGCTTTTAAATGTTTGCACACAATTTTCTGATGTTGAATTTAATTGTATATATGTACTTGTGGAATTAATTAATCGTGGAGTAGTTAGATGCTTGATTCCCATCATTCCTTTCATGTTATTGTGACGTTTTGGTGTTGGTCAGCCACAGAGGAGCCTTGCCTTCATTGTAGCCTGCCCTACCCACCTGGTTCCTCTTTAATGGTTGCCTTCTGGCACCAAACGAACTGAGCAGGATGCATAAAATAATAAACAAAATTTGTTTTATTCAGACACATAAGTAGGAGCATCTGTTCAGCATGAGGTACAACTCAGAACTGAATGAAGAACAGGAAATAGGGGTTTTACAAGCCCCCCTGCAAGAACTAAATAGCGTAACAGTTTCATTTCCAAGGCTCAAGCTGCACATTATATTCCGGTTAAAGGGGTGGCAGCTATTCCTAAGCACCATGCTTAACTCATACTCCACATCACCGCAGGGACAGAAAATGTGAGTACCACTCAAACAAAAGCAAGAGCATGGCATTAAACAATAGGAAGAATTTGCAAAACTTTTTAAACACTAAAATGAATATTAATCAACATTGTGGAGTAGACTTTTAAGAAAGACCTCTGACTGAAAACCACAATACTCTGCTGCAGGGGGGAAGGGAGGAAAGAGTCTGGACTACACTGGTGACTAGTCAGTGCAGTACCAGTGAAGGGGACACCCTAGCACCTGAAGTTTGGACATGCCACAAGCATTAAAGTGCAGAGGAAGGGAAAGGGAAGAGAGGGAAGTGGAGCAGGAGGACATACCCCAAATACAATTGAATATATCTTACTATTGCAAGTCATCAACATTTCTAAAGAGCTAGAGGGAAAAAATGGTTATAACAATAATAATAATAATTCTTTATTTATATGGCATCTTTCAAAAACCAAGGCACTTAACAATCAATAAAAGAAACAAGTAAACCATAAATTTGCACATTATAAGTACAATAAAATACAGATAAAACAATAAAACAAAGTTTAAATCATTCACTAAATGCTTGCTTACACAAATAAGTTTTGAGAGCCTGTTTAAATCCTTCCACAGTCGCGTACTCCCGTAACTGATGGAGTAGAGAATTTCAAAGAGTATGGGTGCATGCATAAATGCATAGGACCCTGAAGATTTTAAACAAACCCTTGGAATCTCTAGCAACCTCTCATCAGCAGAACAGAGCGATCACCCAGGGCAGTAAGGAACCAGAAGCTCTTTCAGGTAGTCTGGACCTGATCTGTGTAGGTCTTTATAAGTCAGAAGTCCAACTTTAAAGGTGATCCACCACTCTACAGGCAGCCAGTGCAGTTCACGCAGCACCGGAGATATATGACAGGACTGAGAGGTCCCCATCAATAGCCGAGCTGCTGCATTCTGCACCAGCTGCAAGCAGTGGATAGTCACCCCAGGAAGCCCTAGGTAAAGGGAATTGCAATAATCCAAGTGTAAGGACACAAAGGCGTGGACTAACATGGTGAAATCACCAGATGAAACAAGATGCTTAACCCTGGAGATATTCCTCAGATGGTAAAAAGAGGACTTGACAACAGCTGACACCTGCAAACACAATGTCAGCCCTTTGTCAAAGATTACCCCCAGGTTTCACACCTGTTCAGAGGTCAAGAGTAGTAAGCTCCCAAGAAAAATTCCCGAAGGCCCCGGTCCACAACCAGCACCTTGGTCTTTTCTGAGTTCAACCTCAACCAGCTCAAATTTATCCAGTCCTGGATTTCCATGAGGCAGTTGCTAAATATCAAGAGGGCTCTATCCTGGTTGGGTGCAAAAGAAAGGTAGAGCTGGGTATCGTCAGCATAGTAGAGAAACCACAGCTCATACTGACTTACAATGTCTCCGAGGGATAGCACGTACACTGTGAACAACATGGGGACAACACTGATCACTGAGGGACCCCACATGACAGAGGAACTGGGTCAGAAGAATGAATCCCCAACACCACCCTCTGAGTTCTTCCACTGAGGAAAGATGTAAACCACCTGAGGAATGTACCTGACAGGCCACAGATGAACCTCAGGTGACTGAGAAGAACCCCATGGTCCACAGTGTCAAATGCTGATGAGAAATCTAGAAGAACCAAGATGGAACATATTTTCTGATCTCTTGCAATCAGGAGATCACCGAGCACCTGAACCAGCACCATCTCAGTGGTATGCCTTTTCTGGAAACTGGATTGGAGAGGTTCATAGATGTCATGAATGGATGGTTCTCCAGTTGTAGGGCCACTACTTTCTCAATCACTTTCCCTATAAAGGGAAGGTCTGAGATAGGTCTGTAGTTTGTATGGCAATCTGGGTCCAAAGAAGCTTTCTTCAAGAGGGGTGTCACCACTGTCTCCTTCTGGAGCTAGGAAACTCACCTGTTTCTAAGGAGCACCAGACTATCTGTGCTGGGGCTGGTTCAATGATGTCATTACAGCATCTAAGCAGGGTACTTGGTCCTGTGTCCAAACTACAGCATGTAGGGTACTTACCCTGGACAATAGCATGACATCCATGAATTCTGGCTGGTCAAAGGTGCTCCAGGAAAACTAGGGAGCAGTGTCCAAGTGCTGATCCAAAGCAACACCCATAGAGTGTGCTGGTTCAAACTCCGCCCTGATGTCGGCCACCTTAGTCGCAAAGAATCATGCAAGTTCATCACACTCTTCTTGTGAAAAGGCTCTTCAAACCTGCAGACAGGCTGGGTTGCACAGTCTGTCTACAGTTCAAAAGAGCTGAGCTGGTCAATTCTGAGCAGCTGCAATCTCCCCAGACGGAGATCTGCCTTCTTACAGGTGATTGCAGAATGATAGGCTTGATAATGGTCCATCAATCTAAGCTGGTCGGCATCCAGGATGGATCTCCACCAGCAATGCTCTAACCTTCATCCTTGTTGCTGTATCTCCCTCAAAGTCCCATCAAACCAAGGGGACCGAGGGTGAAGGGAGAGAGAATGAACTCAGACAGGAGCAACGACATCCAGGGCTGCAGAAATGGCCTTATTATAGGCCACCTCTGGGGCCACTGGGGCATTGTTTGCCAGTAGAAGGACCGCTAGGTCAAGCACTGCTGCCAGGCCTTCAGAGCTTGTGTCTCATAAAGGGTGGTACCTGACCATCTCCACAGGGGTAAGCCTACAAAGGGGGGCATGAAAACTGTACCCCACAGTGTAGTGATTGGACCACCTGACAAGTTCCACCCCCAAATCAGAGGCTTTGAGCCACAGGAGGAAGACTAGGACAAGAGAGTGACCATGTTTATGAGTAGCAGTGGTAACAACCTGAGTGAGGCCCAAAGAAGTCATTAATTGGAGGAAGTGCTGTCCAAATTGTGAGAGTTTGTCATCAACCCAGGCACTGAAGTTACCCAGGACCATCAGCCTGGGAGACTCAAATGCCATGTCGATCACAAAGTCCACCACTTTCTGAAGGAAATGCTTCTCATCACCGGGTGGACGATAGATGAGGGCGATCCTACAGCCTACACCAGCTACTACAGTTCACTCAAATGACTCAGTCTCCTCAACTGGTACACTCGTGAGGCCCAGTTGTCTTGAAACAGACCACAACCCCCACTCACGATCCAATCTCGAGTGGTAAATCACTGAGTACCAGGCTGGAGTTGTGACCTCCAGTATAGGGCCAGAGTTCTCATCCAGCCAGATCTCAGTGATGCAATCAGGTCAGCTGTTCCCACAAGATCTGCAATAACTGCAGTCTTGTTTTTAATGGACCTGGCATTGCATAACACTGCTCAAGTTGGATGAGCTTCTAGGGCCACCTGGATGGCCTGTCCACCAAAATTGGTAGTGCCCTTGGGTATGGAAACCAGGCATAGCGAACCATTATCTGGGTTCCATTTCATCCCAGGGCATCTTCTGGATTTTATGATTCTAATGCAGTGGCACAGCTCATTCATCCTCCACCGTTCTCACCCCCCAGCCCCCCTCCCCCCTGAGCAATACCCAGTGCTCTACAGTGCTGGTAAATTGTAAATTGCAGTGAGGGGGATTAAAGGGTGTAGGACATGAATGGTGGAGGACAGATAGTGCACGACCATGGGGGCAGGCTTTCAACACATTTTAATAACCACAATAAAGCTACACTACTCCACAGAAAAAAAAAAAAATAAAACCTCAAACGGTAATTTTTTTTTTCTGAAAACATTTCAAACAACAGATAATGAGCTATAATAATGCAAGGATAACAGCCTATAATGAAGACAATAATGAATGACCACTCTGTTGTATAAGGCAGACAAGAGTTAAACACACTGAGTTCAAGAAATGTCCACTGAGTTCAGTTATTAAAGTTCACACTTTTTTGCAACTTTTACAGTCAGTGGGAATTGACTTGTGTGTGGATTGGACCAGCTCCTGACAGGACGGGGTTAGCTCTGAAAAGGGGACCCAAGAATTATGCATGCTGTCATAAGCACACTATTTTACACAATAAGTCCAGGATCTGTTTACATAAGTTTTGTGGAATATCTTTTTGATCTGGTATAAGAGACAGTCCTGAGAAGAAGAAGCATCAGCAAAAGATTGAAAAGTTCCAGGTAGTCCATCTGGCTGAGCAGGCAAGACAGGATCCAGCTGAAGAGTGGCAGGACCATGGGGTTGTGGAAGAACTGGTCGCAAATTGTCGGCAGGAATTTCAGCTTCCAAAAGTATAGCAGGTTCAAGTGCAACTTCATTGTTTCGGGGACTGAGATAATCTGGGAGGATATCATTGAGGTGCCCATGTTTCAGTCTGTTGATGTGGATTTTATTGTGTACCAGCTTTCCATTTGAGTTGTGGTGCAAGTGAACGTGAACAGGAAGACGTTTTTCCACAATGTAGAAGGGACCAGTCCAAGGGCAAAGCAATTTTTTGGTGGTGCCCAGAACTAGGACAGGTCGGTACAAATACACAATGTCCTCAACAGAAAAAGAAGATTCATGCGACTTGGTTGCTGACATTTCTTGCATTGCAGATTTTCTCTGGGCCAATGTATCAACTGTGACACGTCTGACAAGTTTAAGCTGTTCCAACATTAAAATGATGAAGGATGAAGCTGACTTTGGAACCTCTAGCGATGAAAGATCCTTGTCCAGAGGAGTTCTTGTGTGACATCCATGGACTAGAAAAATGGTGTGTACTCTGTACTGTCAACACAAGGGCTGGTGTTGTAGGCAAACTGAATGAAGGGAATAAAACAATCCCAAGTGTCATAAGTCTCATCCAGGTACTTGGATAGTCTATTAAGGATGATAGACACTATTCTCTCACTTTGTCCACTGCACTGTGGATGATAACTGGTTGCATGAGTCTTTCTAATGTTGAGAAATTTGTACATTTCTTTCACAATGGTTGAAAGGTACTGTAGTTAGTGCCTCTGTCCAAATGCAGGTATACTGGGGTACCATGACTACAAATGATTGTGTTGAGGAAGGCGCTTGCCACTGTGGCAGCTTTAATGTCTTTTAGGGGAACTAATTTCAAATACTTCATAAAATAGTCCACAAAATCAAGAATGTACTTGTTGCCAGAGTCAGGGCATGTACACAAGGGGCCAAGAATGTCCATGCTGACTCATTGGAATTGATCAGTGGTCACAGGCATTGGAATGATGTGTGCCTTTGTCAGTTTGGCAGGAGGCTATCTTTGGGAGCAGGGCTGGCAGGATTTGACAAATCTGACAATATCCTTGTTCATGTGAGGCCAGAAGAATTGAAGCCTTGTATTTTTGAAAGTTCTGTGGATTCCCATATGACCTCTGGAAAGTGGAGAGGCATGAGTGGATTGAAGAACTTTGGTGACTAGTGGGGCTGGCACAACTAACTGTTGGCACCCTTCGCAAACTGTGTGAAAGGCCTTTCAGCACCATGCATTTCTGCTTAAAGCTGAACCAGCATAATATTCTGTGGTGATTTGTATATGTAGCCCATGATGCTTTGCGTTATGGGGGCATGTGTGATTTTGTATTTCTTTGAAACTTGGCTCCTTGGCCAATGCCCTTTGGGGTAACCATTGCCTTAGTGCTTGCGCATGTAGGTTCTTTGTCTTTTAACTGTACATGAGTTCTATCCATTCAATGGCCCTTGCCTTTCTCAGTCCAAATATAAAAAAGCACACCATTATTGAGAAAGTACTGTGATGCAAAGAATGGTGCCTCCTGGCAGTGTTGCTTTTGTTGTGGCAAGTTTCCAGTCTCTAGGTATGTAATTATATCTGTAAATAGAGGATCAGTTCTTTGTTGTATTTTGATCGTAGCCAGGGAGATATCATTAGTAGAGGAGGTAAGAGGCTGTTCGGCTGCTTGCAGTAAGAGCTTATTGGTGCTTTTCTCTGTCGAAGCAATTGGCAGCAGCAAAACAACTAGAGGTGCTGTAGAACTGTCCACTGGGAGCACATCTGTGGAGTGGCAAAGAAGAGCTTATAGACAGGATTCTTCATCTGTTGAGGATGATGTGGAAGGATACCATTTCTGGCTTAAAGCATCGGGATTAGAATGAACTCGACCTGGCCGATACTGAATTTCAAAGTTGTAGCATTACAATATGGCAGTCCATCAGGCAAACTTGCCTACTGGCTCTTTCATTTTGAATAACCATCTGAGGGCAGAGTGATCTATGATAGATGTGAAAGAGGAGTAGTGCAGGTAACAATCAAATTTCTTCACAGCAAATATCATGACTAGACATTCTTTTTCTGTGATACCATAGTTTTGTTCAGCTGAGGAAAGAAAGCACCCAGCATAGGAAATAACTCATTGTTTTCCATCTTGGATTTGACACAGTACAGTGCCCACTGCAAAGGAACTAGCATCTGAGTAGAGTTTAAAAGGTTGGTCAAACCTTGTCAAGGCCAATACTGGAGAAGATACTAGGTTTGGTTTCAAAGTTTCAAAGGCCACTTTACATTCGGAAATTCAAACATAGTCACATCCTTTTTTGATGAGGGCGTACAGTGGAGCTGCAATCTTGACACAGTTGCAAATTAATTTTCTGTAGTACCCAGGCAAGCCAAGAAAAGCTCTAAGGTCTTTCAGGTTGGTAGGTTCTGTATAGTCCTTTATTGCTGAGAGCTTATCTGGGTCTGGAGGGATGCCTTGAGAACTAACCACATGTCCCAGGTAATGAATGTGATGCTGTGCAAAGCAACACTTCTCTGGGTGAAGCTTAAGGTTGGCATGTCTGAGATGTTTGAACACCTCTTTAAGATGTTTGAGGTGCCCTTGGAAAGTTCTGCTGAAGACGATAACATCATCCAAGTAGACTAGGCAGGATTTCCAAGACAGACCACATAATATGGTTTCCATGACACATTGAAATGTGGCTGAACTGTTACGAAGTCCCATAGGCAGGCGTTTGAATTGAAAAAGTCCCAAGTGGCAGCACCAGGCTGTGTATGGGCATGAATCTGGATCAATAGTAACTTGGTAGAATCCACTCTGAAGGTCTAGAGTGGTGAAGTAAGCTGGGCTGGCTGCAGCAAGGCTCTCTAAGGCATCTTCAGTTGTAGGTAAGGGACGAGCATCCTGCACTGCGTAGGCATTGAGCTTTCTGTAATCCACTATGAAATGATACCCTTTGTCTTTCTTTACCACCAAGAAGCAAGGTGTGCCTCAGGGACTTGTAGAGTCTTCAAAAATGTCCTATTCAAGCATGTCCTTGATGATGTCCTCCAGGATCTGTTTTTGTTTGTGTCCCATTTTGTAGGCTGGCTGATGGACTGGCTGCTGGTTGGGCTACACCTCAGTGGTGTGTTGTAGGATATCACAGCACCCAGTCTTGTTATATGGATCAAAAAACACATCCAATGGTTCTCCAGGAATGCCAGAAGTTGTTTTCTGTTGGACTGGCTGGAAGTTTTGAAGAGGGTAATCGATGACTGAGGGGTAGCTCTGTGGAGGATGGAGTGGTCATGATGGTACCGACAGGATGAGAGCTGGTGGAGCCAACTGAGGCTCTTGCAGGAAATGGAGCTGGTCCTTGAAGACAAGCAGACAAACTTTCCAATGTTGGCACCCTTTGAGATGACCACTGACTCATCTGTGAAGTTGCAGCATTGTTGGAAGACTGTGCCGCTGTGCACAGCAGACAAGGTGATCCCTGGAAGGAGACCTAAGGAGTGCAGAGCAGGGGATCCTGTGACGATGCCAACAACACCTTGTGGAAGTGGTTCACCTTGAATCTTGGCAATCAAAACCATCTCTGACTTAAGAGGCATAATCTATAACTGTGAGTTGCCTCAGATGATATAGTGACAGTTTGTGTGAGGCAAAGTCTAGGTTGGCTTTGTGAGCTTTGAGGGTGTCCAGGCCAAGAATCACTGCTGGTTGTAGGTCAGGCGCTAGGTAAAATTTGAGAGTAGCTTGCTGTGGAGTTTGAGATGGACCATGCCTGTGATAGATACTGTAGCGGTACTTGCTGTGATAATGTACTTGAGGTCAGCTGGAGAGACATTAGGTACATGATGTATAGCTGAGATGTCTAGAGTACTGCTGTGAATAACTTAGATTTCTGCTCCAAAGTCAACCAAAGTATGGGTGGACAAGTCTCCAGTGGTTACAGGGACATAGTTTGTTAGGAGAGGTGACCTGATGACAGGAACCTTTGCCCCTGGAAGTGGGTGTGTGCCTGTGGAAGCAGCTAGAGGGTGCAGGTTGTTTGAGTTGTGAGAGTCAGAGGGACAGTCAGTTGCTATTTTCCCTTGATCCTGGATGTAGTTGTGGTTATCTTGCTGACTGGACTGTGGTATGCATCTCTGGCTCCTTTGATTTCTGCTTTGATTTTGTACCTTTCAGCAGACAGCAGCAGTGTGTCCCCTGAATCCACACCACTGGCAGGTCACTGGTTTTTGTGAAGGTGGGGGTGGCTCAGGTTGCTGTCAAGGTGGTCAAAGAGCACTTACAGAAGTTGCAGGGGAAGCAGGAGCACTGAGGTGTAAGCTGTTGACAGTATTGGTGAGCATCTCTATCATTCATTGCTGTTGCTGGACACAAGTTGCGAGGGTGGCTAACTGAGGACTGGGGTGCTTGCACAATGGTAATCTGGAACATTGATATGGACTCTTGTGTGAGTCATGCAGCTTGGATTGCGTCCATCCACGTTGTTGGTTTGTGTTGGATTACATGCAGGTGGAACTGAGGAAGGAGTCCCCATACAAAGGTGACTTGCATTTTTCTGATTTTTGCAAACATTTGCAGCATGACTCAACATCCACTATGAATGTTTCCAGAAAATCAGCGGGTTGCATAGTGCATTCCCACAGTTGCTGTTCCAATAACCAGGGTGGAAGTGCTTTGGGAAAATTGTCCTTGAAAGTTGCATACAGGACAGCAGTGTCCCCTTTGACTTGTTCTGGCAGTGCGTTGAACCAGGTAATGGCAGTCCCTCTCAGAAACAAGAACAAGGCATTGGAAATGCACAAAGGATCAGTCCAACCATGTAAGAAAATCAGTGCTTGGAATTGCTCGAGCCAGTTGACAGTGTCTTCATGAAACACTGCTGAGAAGAGCACTGGCAGTAGGCTGGTATGGACCGTGGACTGGAATTAGGTAGTTTTAATGTAGGTGAGGTCATCCTGGATGGCTTGCATAGCTGGTGTTCATGCATATGAAATGGAAAACTGGATGTCTTGCAGGATGGTTTCTATTTTGAGGCCCCATGTGCCTGAGGTGGGTGGAACTAGCTCTCTGGATGCTTTGGTGCTCAAAGTGGCATCTTTCTCAGTCATCATGGTGTGAGACAAGCTTCCCTGCAGTGAATGAAGGTTATAAGGCTGAGAAGGAGCTGCCGTGATGCAGGAAATGAGATGTCGTGGAGTTGATCAAGTGCCGAGAAGAAAATATTTTTGTAGCCTAAAAGTACAATTATTTGTAAACAATTTCCTTCAAATAACATCTTAATAAACAATTCCCACTCAATTCTGTGTTGTCAGTTATTTAAATAAAGTTTGTTGCGAAAATCAGTTATTTGTGATAGTGTCCATTTAATTCGATAGGTTTGCATTGATTCCTATGAAGTGAGGTAATTTGGTCTTTGACTGTTGCAAGATAGCACCACTGGCGGGGTTAAAGTCACTGCTTTTGTTATTGTTTGCTGCCACAAGATGGAGGTTTCTAGCCATGGGGTAGCTGTGTAAGGCAATATGGTGATAGGCCTTCTTCCCCACTGAAATTTTGGCAGGCTTCCCCTTGGTACTATAAGTGGCAAAATGCTGGAGGGAAATGTCTGTATTTAGTTGCAGCATTTTGATGTTGTTTATGATGCTTTGCTTTATGTTTATTTCCTTTTGCCTTCCCCTCGTTCTGTTGATTAAGCTTTGATTGCTTTCCAGTTGCCCCCAGTATTTGTTTACTGTTCCCTCCAGGTTGAGAGCCTGTGGCTTTGTGTATTTTCTGCTCTGGCCCTGAGTGACTTGTTTAAATGGCCCTGCAATTGCTTTGCTTCCACGTTTACTGCCAGCGCCCTGTGTACTGCTTTTGCTTCATTTTATTTACTTTTTTGTCTTGCTCTGCAACTTTTATTTTTAATTTTAAGTATTTATACTGTATATTTTTTCTCAGCTATATGGCCCCCTGTAGCATGGCAGCTCCACATTGCAGCCTTGCAGTCAGGGAATGGAGCACTCTGTAGTACCATAGCTTGGTCAAGCCAGAATGGATTGCTCCCTGTGGCTACATGGTGCCAGAGGCTCCATGTAGTTGGTGGGAGGTGTGGTGCTTCTATGCTGTCAGCACTGGAATAGCAGATCAGTTTATGTGGAGCAGCTGAGGGAGAGGCTTCCGGTGCATCACAGCCATGATTGTGTCAGGAGCACTCGGTTTGTGGGCCATGCCTGTGGTGTGGCCAGTAATGGAGCTGGCAGTCTGAGGAGCAAGCTGGAGGGTTGAGGAGTGGCCAGCGTGGCACTGGTACTGGTAAGCTGAAATCGCTGTGGTCAGCAGAGCTGGCCATGTCATTTTAATATGTTGTGGGGCAGTCCATTCTAGAGCTGCTGTTCCAGGCCACCGAAGACAGCAGGGGAGTTGGCACTGAATGTGGGTTGGAAAGGAACAAAGAGGCTGTTGGCTGCTAGGCTGAAGATGGGAGACAGCATCAAGGATTTAATTTGGAAGTTTATTCTCTTTGCTGAAGCGTCAGTCCGTGGTGCAAAAGGCTATGTGGCAGTGGCTGCAGGTTAATATTGTGGCCTTGGCGTGCTGGAAAAATGCAGCATTTGTGGAGCTGGAGGGTACACAGTTTTCAGTGCCGTGTGGGAAAAGTTAAAAAAAAATAATTTTAGCTGATGCTGGGTTGTTCAGTCTTGCATCCCATTGTGCCATTTATTGACTTGCAGTCCCTTGTAGAATGGCATGCAGCACCATGGAGTTGAGTGAGAGGGACAGCACTGAAGTGGAGGTAGGCTGATTTAAATTTTTGGGCACTCTTTTTGTAGGCTGCATACCCAGGAGGAGAGGCTTTACAGGGGATGGATTTGCACAGCCCCTGCCATGAGCTGGGGGGGGGGTTACAGGTTGCAGCTCTGTGGAGGGAAAGTTTGAAAAGTCAGTTTTGGTACAGTAGCTGTTAGGGCTACAGCAGCAATGTTTCACATTTATGTATAGTCCTGAGGCAGATTGCAGGCGGGTATATTAAGCTGAATGCAGTTTAGTCTTACAGTTCAGGTTTATTCTTCCTCTCTGCTACCAGGGCTGTACGTTACTCAGCAGGCAAACAGTTCAGGCACACTGAGAGATGACTTTGGGGTACCCAACGATGCAGACAAGTGAGATGGGGGTCTGGGCAGAAGAAAGACCGCATTCTCCATCATGTGTGGTGTTTTGTTGTTGGTCTGCCACAGACGAGTCTTACCTTCATTGTAGCGTGCCTTGCCCATCTGGTTCTTCTGCAATGGTTGCCTTCTGGTATCGAACGAACTGAGTGGGATGCATGAAAATAATAAATAAAATTTGTTTCATTCAGACAGAGTTTTAATCAGTAGGAGCATCTGTTCAGCATGAGGTACAACTCAGAACTGACTGAGGAACAGGGAAATAGGGGCTTTCAAAGCCCCTGCAGGAACTAATTAGCATAACAATTTCATTACCAAGACTCAAGCTGCACATTATGTTCCAGTTAAAGGGAAGGCAGCTATTCCTAAGCCCCATGCTTAACTCGTACTCCACATTATTCAGTTGCTTGGGACCATAACATGCAGATATTTAAGGTGTGGAATACCACCAGTAGCTCACACCCTGATGAAGACTAGAATTGAAGCGCCATGGTGACTGGTGTATTTATCCAATCCATGTTCTCCAACACCATGTTAGGTTTTGTATTGCACGGTTTGCATTTTGGAATAATAAAGAATGAGCATATAATTTTCACAATTGCATGGTTTGAGTTTGAGAATCTCAGAGTGTGGTGGCAGATTGTTTCTTTGACTTAGAGATGGGCTAGTCTGACCCAATACTGCACTGTGTCCTCTGCAACACCTGTGTGTGAACCCCCTTTCTTGGTTTCTAACACCACTGCAAGACACTGACCACACTAAATTGGTTCCCCTTTGAAAGGAAAATCCACTATGCCACACTGTGCCTGGCACACAAAATAGCATGTACTGTACCTTGTTCCCTAACCTTGTCTCACTAATGGAATTAAAACCTCACAGGAGAAACCTCTGGTCCTCCTCCCAATTTCTCCTCACCTACCCTAGAACTGTAGCTAATGCTGGTAAAAGGACCTTTGCCTCTGTGGCCCATAGGTTATGAAATAATCTCCTGGCTGACGTCCAAGCTAACACCAATTACAGTCATTCAAATCCTTCTCAAGAGCATACTGCTTGCATGCTGCCAATGTACTTATCCCAGCTAGGTCCCCTTGTTACCTCAGTGTCCCCGTGTCCACGGTGTAGCCATATAGTTCTGTACTGCTCAAGCTACACCTGGTTAAGTTATCATTTTAATGTCTGTATAGTCAAAGTTCATTGGTGTATCTTAACCTTGCAAAGGAAGGAAGGAAGGAAGGAAGGAAGGAAGGAAGGAAGAGGAAGGAAGGAAGGAGGAGTGCCAAAGGCAAAGAGAAATTCCAAATAGAGAGCACTTTAACACTTAAAAGAAGAATCCAGCCCTCATCTTCCACACATATTGCAAGAAATATTTTCTTTAAAATTGACATTCTAAAGAAAGGAAGATATTTTTAGTCTTAAATGTACTTTGCTTCAACTTTACACATGAAACATCTTTCTTAGCCTAAACGCAGGCTTCACCTTAGTTTGTAGTTAGGCAGCATCAGAACTTGGATACTGGATAAATATATTAAATCACACACACCCAAGAAAGCAAATAGAATAGAAACATAGAATCTGTCGGCAGACAAGGACCATATAGCCTACCTAGTCTGCCCATTTCCCTACTCACTGCTGCAACACCAGATCCTATTTGATCTGCAGCTGTCCTGCTCTGCACATCTCCAGGGTACCCTTATGTCTATCCCTTGTACTCTTGAACCCCTGTATTGTCTTCTCCCCCACTACTTCTGCTGAAAGGCTGTTCCATGACCCCACCACTCTTTTAGTTATAAAAGTACTTTCTAACATTATCCCTGAGCCTTCCACCCTTCAGCCTCATATCTACCCCCTCCCGCCGTTCTTGTGCAGAGTTGTCTCTGAAATATGCTTTCCGCCTATACCATTTTAGGGTTTTAGTTAGACAGGTTATGTTCAGGGAATACCCATGTAAATAAGCTTATAACCCAATTGAGTAAGAGGGTGGGCTCTCTTAACAGATATAAAAATTGCTTTAATTCAGAGACTTTAAATTTAATCATAAACATTCAAATTCTGCTGTTAATAGATTATGGAGACATCTTGTACGACAATGCAACTAGTGACAGGCTGTCAAGATTGGATGTGTCATTAAATAGGCTGGCCAGAGTGGTGTTAAACTGTTCAAAATGTATGCATCATTGTGAGATGTATAACGAATTGGGATGGTTACCCTTATGTGATAGGAGGGATATCCATAAATGGTTATTTGCCTATAAATGTGGGCTGGGTCTTATTCCCTTATATCTGAGTAAGAGGTTAAGTTTTAGGAATATATAGAACCATCTTTGAGGAATTCCAATGCAAGAGAAATGTTGGTTCCCTTCTATAAAACAAAATGTTCCCAATCTTGCTTTAAGCACTATGTTCCAGTTCTCTGGAACACTCTTCCTCAGGCATTTAGGACCCAAACTAGGTAACCTCCCTTGGTTTTTACATTGAAAAGTATTTGTGGTCTCTCGAAAAGCAGTGTAACTGTTTCAACTAATTGTGCTATTCTGTTGCTTTGCTTTATGTATATTTATTGATTGTTTGTGTAATGTATGAATGAAGGTCACCATTACAAATGAGTTTATACTCAATGGTCTTAACACTGAAATAAACAGACAAACAAACAATTCCCCTAGGATACTTGAAAATCTCTATAATAGCTCCCCTCTCCCTTCTTTCATCCAGTGGATAGATATTAAGGTCCTTAAGTCTTTCCTCATAGGGCTTCTGGTGCAATCCATGTACCATCTTCGTTGCCCTTCTCAGGACTGCCTCTGTTTTGTCAATGTCTTTCCGGAGATGTGGACTTCAGAACTGGACACAGTACTCCAGCTGTGGCATGACCAGTGATCTGTACAGTGGCATAACCACCTCTTTCTCCTGCTTGTTATGCCCCTCCCTATGCACTCCAACATTCTGTTTGCTCTCCTTACCGCCTTTTCACACTGTTTGTTCAGCTTCAGGTCACCAGATATGACAACCTTCCAGATCTGTCTCCTGACTTGTGGTGATCAGAATTTCCCCACCCATCCTGTACTCCTCCTTTGAATTCTTGTGGCCCAGGTGCATGATCTTGCACTTTTTAGCACTGAAACTCCACTACTAGACACTCGACCACTCCTCTAATAGGTTTAGGTCCTCTCACATTTTTTCCACTCCCTCCACTTTGTCCACTCTGTTGCAGATCGTGGTCTCATCTGCAAAGAGGCACACCATTCCCTCCAGATGCTCACAATGTCACTAATGAAGACATTGAATAAGACTGCCCCCAGCACTGACTCCTGTGGCTCCCTGCTGGTCACCTCCCTCTCTTCAGATTTCATTCCATTTACCACCACCCTCTGAGTCCTGTCCCTTAGCCAGTTCCCAACCCACTTTACTACCATAGGATCCATTTCCAGGCTTTCCAATCTATTTAACAATCTTCTGTGTGGGACGGTGTCAAAGACCTTTCTAAAATCCAAATAGGTCACATCCACCACCCCTTCCAGATCTACCACCCTGATTACCCAGTCAAAGAAATCTATAGGTTCATCTGACAGGACCATCCCGCTGAGAATCCATGCTGCCTTGGACCCTGTGACCCGCTGCTATCCTCCAGAAACGTCACAATCCTCTCCTTAGGTAAGAATTCTATTAGTTTCCCCACTATTGATGTCAGGCTTACTGACTTTAATTGTCTGTCTCCTTTCTGCCACCACTCTTGTGGAGAGGGACCACATCTGCTCTCCTCCAGTCCACAGGTACCTATCCCATTTCTAGTGATGCGTTGCAATGGCATACTATGTGAAAAAGGCATTTGGGGAACAGTACTATATCACTTTAATATAATTTATCACTTCATGTATTGTCTGCTCCACTAAGATTCCCAGTTCTGATGTTTCCCTGAAAGGCTATATCTCTTTTCATCAGGACTGTTTGTCCAAATGTGGAGGTGGCTGCATGATCCTCCTCAGGAGTGACATAAAAGTTCTTGCCCTGCCTAACAGCCTGCAATCTAAGGAAGCCCAAATCATGAACATTAAACTCACCATCGGAAAGCAAAACAAAGTTATCCTGCTAGCCACAGTTTATAGACCCCCAGGTTCACATAAAGCTGGCTTTGAACAGTTCATCACCAACCAACAGCAGGTGGGGTATAAATGAGAACGAGTAATTGTGGGTGACTTCAACATCAATTTGCAATCCCAAGATGAGGCACCATCCTGAGACCAAATATCTAGACTCTACTTCATACAGATGATTGCACAAGCCACTAGACAAAACTGTAAGACAGGCACCAGCACCCTTTTAGACTGGCTCCTCTCATCTTGCCCAGACCATACCATACCACAGATATCGCTGCCACATCAGACTCCCTCAGTGATCATTCTCCAGTAACACGTACTTGGATGAGTAAATTCTCCAAACACCCCCCTCAGGTCTCCAGAAATCACACCCTAAGGCCTGGGTTACTGCCCACCTTCCAGCAGTACACAAAACAAGCCAACTGCTTACCACTGGACACCAAGCCCTGGAATACTTCCTAGGTATCTTTAACATGGCTTGTGACATTTTTGTACCTGTCCAGACCAAAAAAGTGAGAGGGACTGCCAACCCATGACTCTCAGGCCCCCTGTCTGAGCTCATGCATTCAAGGGACAATCTGTGGCACAAGACCAGGGCCACTCGAATGCTGGCTGACCTCTCTGCCTACAGGGCTTGCAGAAACAAATGCACTAAGCTCTTACTGGCAGCTAGAAACATAGAAACATAGAATTTGATGGCAGATAAGGACCGCTTGGCCCACCCAGTCTGCCCATTTCCCTACCTAATGGATAAGCTGCAGATCCTAGTTAACCAGCAGCCTACTTCTTCCCCCCCCCAGAATTGCCTTATGACTGTCCCATGCATGCTAGAATTCCACCACTGTTTTTGACTCCACAGCCTCCTCTGGAAGGCCGTTCCATGCATCCACAACCCTCTCTGTGAAAAAATACTTCCTTAAATTACCTCTGAGCTGCCCCATCTTCAAATTGTGCCCCCTTGTTCTTGCACACCTCTTTTTTTGAAAGATGCTACCCTCTTGGACTTTGTTGATTCCCTTGAGGTACTTGAAAGTTTCTCTCATGTCCCCCCCTCCCTCCTTTACTTGAGGCTATACAAATTAAGCTCCTTAAGTCTCTCTTCATATGTCTTCTGGTGCAGACCCTGCACCATTTTAGCTGCCCTCCTCTGGACAGCTTCCATCCTGTCTATGTCTTTGCGGAGCTTGGGCCTAAAGCTTCCTACTACACTGAGCTTCTAAACAAAAGCTGGGGAACAAAAATGGAGTTCTGAAACTCTAGGAAATCACTTACTGGTAGAGCTTCAAGGGCCCTCCTGACCTGATTATAACTGCATCTGGGACACTCCAGGAACCCTGTGACATCAATTGTATCTAAAATCTTGGAACGTAAAGTCTATGAACAGGTAAATAATTATTTAGATACAAATACTGTAATAGTAGATGAACAGCATGGTTTTAGAAAGGGGAGATCCACAAACACTGCCCTGTTGGAATTTAATGACCTGGTTGCTACATCTATGAACCAAGGAAAGTACACTGGGGCAGTGTTTGTGGATCTCAGTAAGGCTTTTGATTTAGTTCAATATGATTTGCTTTTGACTAGGTTAAGGGCCATAGGGATTAAGGGCCAAATATTAAAATGGCTTAAGTCTTATTTGACAAATAGATATCAATGTGTTCAATGTGGCATAATGATGTCGGCCCCTGGGAAACTAGAGAGGTGTTCCCCAGGGCTCTATTTTAGGACCATTATTATTTAATATATATGTTTAATAATTTGGTTCATGAGGTAAACAAAGTGAGGTGAGACTATGCAGATGACACTGTTTTAGTGGCGTCTGCTGACAATCTCACATGTATGATGATTGGATTCAAAGTGATTTGTTATAAATGCAAAATGGTTCAGTAAATCTGGTCTTCTTTGAATGCTAAAACACAAACTATGTTGTTTTCGATTGTCTATATAGGGAAAAGAGCCCAACCACAATTACATTTAAAGATGGTACAAAGATTGAAAATGTATTAACAGACAGATACTTAGGGTTTCAAGTAGATGTTAGAATGACATATGTAAATCATATATCAGTTCAGGTAAAAGAAAGTGAATAAAGATTAGGGCCCTTAGAAGAGTTGTGGGAGCTTTACCTTTGGTGGCAAAGGAGCGATTGGCAAACAGATGCTGTTACCCGTATTGGAGTATGGTTCTATAATTTACATGAATTGAACTAAACTGCTTTAAATTTGTTAATCAAATATATTATAGGATAGGTAAATTTGCTTCCAGAAGTATTAAAATGAGCATCATTGTATAATTTATAATAAGTTAAATTGGCTTCAACCTGAAGCAAAAAGAAACTATCTTTGGCTTACTATATGTCATAAGATAATTCACTAAAAGTATAACCATCCTTTGTATAAGCAATTAAAAAGAAAGATAAATAACTAATTATATATAAAGACTAGGAATCCATTAAGCAATATCCCAATGTATAGAAGCTTTAATAGACTAGGGTACAGTATGCTCCATAATAGAGTAGCATTAAGTTGGAATGGTTTGACTGAATCACAGAAAACAAATTTAGATTTTTTTTAAATTTAAAAATGAATTGTTTAATAGTTTGTATTTTTTATGTATGTGTTTTAAATAATGTATGTATGTAGAGTGCGATTATGTTTGTTTGTATTAGTTTTGTTAAATGTCAATTGTTAATTGGTAATTGTATTAGAATCTACATGCAGGACTTTGTTGTAAACGGGACTTTGTCCTAACAAATGAATTTCCTGTGACAAAATAATTTTTAATCAATCAATCAATCAATCAATCAATCACTGAGGCTTTTAATGCAGCATTCACTGACCTATCTGCAGAACTACCGAATGCATACATTATGACCCCTCTACCAGGTCAGCCTCCTTCCCTGCATACTCCTCCACCTAATAATATTGGAATGCCACTATTCTATTTCATGCAAGCTACTAGGTCTGAGACTATATTGCATGTCAAGTGGGTTCTTGAGAAGACTAGAATGGGGAGTGACCAAATTGACATGAAGTTAGTAGCTCTCACCTTAAATGAACTAGCTGATCCTCTGACAAAAGTGTTCAATGCTTCACTTAGGTCAGGTATGTTTCCAGACAAACAGAAGGCAGCAGTGGTCACCCTGTTTTTAAAACTGGTGACAGGGCTAACATTTCCAACTACAGACCCATCTCAATTCTGCCCCCTTTCTAAGGCCCTGGAATGGATAGTCTGTGATCAACTCACTGAGTACCTGGAGAAGTACTGCCTTCTCTCCACCCAACAGCATGGCTTCCACAAAAACCACTCCATACTCACCGCCCTAGTTGAGTACACCTCCCTTCTCTATGATTCATTGGATAGGGGCATGGCAGTGGGGTCTATCGTCATAGACCTCATTAAGGCATTTGACTCTGTCAACTACCAGTATCTTCTTTATTTATTTATTTATTTATTTGTATTTTGGATGACACCTTTAAGCCGAGGGCTCTTTTACAAAGGTTCCACGTCAAGGCAATAAGGACAATAAGGTACAAAACATAACATGATCATTACAATGGAACTTACAAAAAAAAAGACAAATAAGATTACAATAATAGCAGCCAAAGGCATTGTCAAGAAATTGTGTTGCAAATTAATTATACAGTACAACTCATAGGTGGCTCAGTGAAGCTTTGTTAGGAGTAGATTAGAGGGAAAAGAGAAAGAAGAGTGGTGGTGAGGGGGTGGTATGGAAGACAGAAGGAGGGAGGAGGGGAGAAATTGGGAGGACATTGCATTGGGTATGTGGTAGATGGGAAACAGCAAAGGAGGAGGAAGGGGGAAGAAAAAGAAAAGGAGACAAATTCATCCTATACCCAGTAATGGGGGGTAGGAGAGGAGGAGGAGCTGAGGCAGTGAGGAGGGATGCTTGAGGGTAGTATGCCTGGAGGGGATTATAAGAAGCAATCACAGAAGGCACTAGCCATGAGATGTTGACGCAGTTTATACTTAAAAGCACCAATTGTGGCAATGTTGGAGATTTCTGTAGGTAGCAAGCTGAACCAGGTGGAGGCTCTGACAAGGTAAGAACGCTGAGCTTGAGAGGTCTGACAGCGAGGTATTGTAAAGGTTAGACTGTCTGATCTTCTAGTTAGGTGGCTGACACGCTGCGGGGTCAATATTGATTGGACTCCAGGGGGCATAAGGCCCAGTGATGTCTTCTTTGCTAGGATGCAAGTCTGGTACTTTAGCCTGCCAGATAGCTGGAGCCAGTTAACCTGCTCGTAAATGTCACACATGTGAGAAAGGCGGGCAGCTGAAATAAGGAGTCAACATGCCTTATTAAGGGCTACAGCTATGCACCAGAGTACAGTATCAGTAGTGGATCCATAGATAACAAGCCCATAGTCAATAGTTGAGATAACAGAGCTCTGGATAGCGAGGTTCAAGGCGTCAGCATTTAGGCAATGTTTATACTTGTGTCGCAGCCCTATACAGGAGTTCACAGTTTTAGCGATATTGTCAATGTGCTTGGTATTTGAGAGGGAGCAGCCAAGGGTCAGGCACAGATATTTAAACATACCAACCTGCTCAAGACTGACGCCTTCGTGGTTGTTAATTATGAGCTCATGGTCCTTGTACTTGTTGTGGGTTCCATGGAACAACATTGTTTCAGTTTTTTTGTGGTTAAGGATGAGTTTATGTGAGCAAAACCAGTCTTCCACTTCTGTGAAATTTTTCTGTAGCTGAGTCTGAACGGAGGTGGGGTCGGTGTGGCAAGTGAAGATTACTGCATTATCTGCATACAGTAACATTCTGTCATGGCAGGAGGCAGGGAGATTGTTCAGGAATATGCTGAATAACAAGGGACCCAGGATAGAACCTTGGGGTACTCTAGAGTGTATTGGTAGGGATGACGAGAGGAATTCACCAATCCTGACCTGTTGGGTCCAGTTACTGAGGTAGCTTTGAAACCAGAAGGTAGTTTCACTTGAAAGACCAAGGAGGGATAATTGTTTGAGAAGAATGGAGTGACTGACAGTGTCAAATGCCTTAGTCAGGTCAATAGAAGAGGCGCTGACCAACTGGCCCTGATCAAGTGCATGATGGATATGTGTGGTGAATTCGAGGAGTGCCATGGTAGTGCTGTGCCTTTTGTGGAAGCCATGCTGCTGGCAACATTGCAGGTTGTATTTTACAAGGTACTTCGTGAGCTGATCAGCCACTATCCGTTCCAAGGCTTTGGATAGAGGAGGGAGGATGGATATAGGCCTGTAGTTGTTCGTGAGAGTCTTGTCACCACATTTATGGACTGGAGTCACCACTGCCAGTTTTCACTTTTGGGGGAACTGGGAAAGCATGAGGGAATGATTGAGGATTTTGGTTAGTGGGAGCAAGACTTCGTCAATGGTGAGGGCAAGAAGTTTCATATCCAGTGAATCGCCACTGACCCTAGACTTTCCAAGCACTTTAAGAATGTGTTTTTTAGCTAGGCTTTCTGGAATTGCTTTGAAATGGAAATGAGGGTGCACTGGTGGCAAATCTGAACTAACAGAAGCTGGGTTGACTGTGGTGGGATCAAAAAAGTTAGGGGGTAGCACATGACTAAGGTCAGCAAAAGTGGTGTTAAATGCGTTGGCAATGATTACATGGTCAAGAGTGATGATACCATCTATGTTCAACATTGTGGGTGTTGTTTTGGGATCCTTTCCAGTCACTTCAGCAAGGTTACACCAGAATTTACTCCCGTCATTCTAGGTGCTGGCTAAGGCATTCCTGTAATAGTTAGCCTTCTCATGGTGGATTGCTCTGGTACATGCATTCCTTGCTGTTTTGTAGGCCTGGATATCAGTCTGGGTGCCAGTAGCCTTAGCACGATATCAGAGCTGGTCTCAAGATTTCATTTGTGTAAGGAGGTCTAGTATCATCCATGGGTTAATGACACCCTTGATCTTACGTGTCTTGAACGGAGCATGAACATCGCAGGCTGAGTTGAAACAGGTGATAAAGTATTCAAGTGCTGTGTCTACATCAGGGGCTACATCAATTAGTGAACAGTCATGTTCACGAAGGAGTGTTTTAAGTGACTCAAGATGACCGGGGTCAGCATTCTCCTGTTAATAGTTTTGTGGGGGAGTTTGGTGTATTTGTTGGTCCAGATACACAGTATAGGGGAATGATCACTTAAGAAGTCTGGGAGGACTGTTGCTTTGAAGATGTGCTCTGGATGATTAGATAGCACCCAGTCTAGAAGTGTACAGGTCCCTGTTCTGTAGTTTACTCTAGTAGGTGATTTGACCATTTGTGAGAAGCTAGCAGCAGCTAGGGCATCCTTATAACTATTCAAGTAGGAGGCCAGCCAGTTGATGTTGAAATCACCAAGTAGGATAACTTCTGTATTCTGATCCTGGGAGTTGATACATTCAAGGAGGGAGTGAAAGCCCGGATTGCTTAACTTGGACGGTATAAAGACAGAGACAACAGTCAGGATCTTGTTATGAGTTCCGAGAAGTACTTTGGCAGCAAGGATTTGGATGTCATTTCCGGGGATGGGCATGGGTATGACATGACCCATGAGGGATTCTTTAAGGTAAAGGGCACAGCCTCCTCCTTTCTTGGTAAGTCTGTCCTGTCTGAAAACCACATATCCGGGAATTGCTATTGCGGGAGTCAGGTATCTTCAGAGACAGCCATGCTTCCAGCACTGATAGGATGTCTGGATTGTGCTGGGAAACCAAGGCAGACAGGGTATCAAGTTTGGAGAGGAGGCTGCAGATTTTAATGCTTGCCAAGGAGAATGACCCTGCACTGCTGTTAACCTTGTGGCCAAGTTGTGGTGGGCCGGGGTTAGGGTGAATGTTGCCTGAGAGGAGCAACAGCAGCAGCATTAGATGTTTTAAAAGGGGTTTAAAGTTGCTTCTGTGAGGCAGCAGGGCCCTTTTTTTTAACAGGTTCCTTTCCATAAGGATGATGCATGAGGTAGTGACCAGTTAATAACAGCAAGGAGCTGTGAGGGCACAGTTGCAGTGGTTTTGAGAACAGGCCAAATGTTTCATTTGTTCTTCAAAATGGTTGTTGGATAGATAGCCCTTAGAGACAAGTACATTAAGAGTTGATTTCAATTGAAAATATTTGATACCTGGTGGTTAAGTCAAAAGCTAAAAGAAATGATCAGCAGCTGAGGTCCACAGTCATAGTATGTGTTAGAATTCCTGAAAGGGATGAATTCTGCCTGTGCATATGCAGGATGTGAAATTCTTTTGTCTGTATGTGTCTTTGTCATTCAAAGAGGTCTTGAAAAGCCTAAATACAGATCATGGGGCAGGTCAGACGAAAATGTGGATTCAAGCAGGACCCAGAGTCACTGAATTTGTCAGACTTCATTGCTTCACTTATGTTTTGCTTGGGATACCTTCCAACAAGTTGATTTTAAAATGAAAAATGCAGATACCTGGTAATGAAGCTTTGTAGAAATCCAGTCCAGGAGACTTTTACGGATGTAGTGAGCAAGAATGGTGTAGTTACTCCAGGCAGAAAACCATGTAAATCCACAACAACTAAGCTACAGACACAGACAAACACAAGCAGCCACCACATAGACCCAGGAGGCGGATCCTTCTAAACTGCTTGCTGGCTGTTGGCCTATCCACAGACACTGTTGCCTGGTTTAACAGCTATCTCCCCCACGGGGCACAATTTGTTAACATCAGTGGCACCTGCTCAGAACTTAGGGAGGTGAATATTGGAGTCCCACAAGGGTCCATCTTAGGGCCGCTCCTTTTCAGCCTCATCATAAATTCGTTCCCCTCCATCTGCCCGGCACACTCTGTGCTCTATGCTGATGATGCTGTCATCTCTATCTCTGATAAAGAACTATCCACTGTCACCACACAGCTGCAAGAAAGCTTCCTTCCTTCTACTGAAATCATGGTTCTCCCAAAACAGACTTTTGCTCAGCCTCAAGAAGTCCAAAAGCATGCTCGTTACTGTAGCCCAGAGCCAGAAGAGATTTGGCTCGCTGCTGATAAAGAACAACAGGGGTGAGACCTCGGAACAAGTCTCTACCTTCAAATATCTAGAAGTACACCTGGACAAAATGCTTAGCTTCAATACCCATATCGATCATGTGGTTAAAACCGGCAATATAAAACTGGGTGTCCTCTACAGGCACAGATACTCTATGCCTCCTGCAACCCTGAAGCTTGCCACAAGCAGCTCAGTTCTAACCACCATCGACTACAGCCTGCTGATCTATGGGGCTGGATCAGATACTGCCCTAAAAAGAGTAAAAACACTTCTTAATAAGGCTTGCTGATTGACCCTAGGGGCTGATCACCTGACCCATACATGCTCACTTTACAATGAAACAAGTTGGCTCCCACTCCACCATAGGGTGCAGTACCAGACCTGCTTGCTAGTAAAAAAAAAAAATCACTGCTAGGGCTCTTGCCTGAGACAACCTGTAGCCTCTTCAAAGCCACACAACTCACAAAAAACACTAGCAGTGCGACCAAAGGGGGCCTCCAGGTGCCTTTTAAGCATATCAAGTTAGCTCAGAAATCTATATCCTACCGAGGACCCAGATGGTTCAATGAACTACCTATCACCAGGGCCACTAGAAAATTGCAGGTGCAATTTTTGCGCAATTTCCGCAATTTTCACCCTTCTCCGCACAAAATCTGCAATTTCTTGCAATTTCTTACATTTATGGAATTTTTGACTGAAATTGTATAAAAATATTTAAATTCTCAAGGAAATCTACTCAGATATACTAACAATTTAGTACACAGACTTGGATTTGACCAAAACAGTACATTGTGGGGTGAGAAGGGGTCAAATGTGACTCTGCTTTCATGTGATTCACTTCCCTGCTTTGGTTTCAGAATCCTCTGGTCATGCATATGTAGACTTGAACACTTAAAATCTGTGTTAAAGCAGACTATCAGAGAACTTTTTGCTGACACAGAGACTGAAACAATAGGTGTGAGAAGAGGTGCAAAGTGCCCCATTCACCTAAATGAAGTATTGACCACAATACTTGTTTTTGAATGGTAGGGTAGATTTTCCTTGTATAAATACTTTCAATCTGAGGAGGACTTTGATTCAAATGTGTCAGGAGTTTGGATGGCCTTGCTAATTATAAACTTGAATGTGCTTCTGAGAGGGTTGGTGACAGCGATTCCTTACATGTCAGTCTGCCGCAACTGCATACTCGCATACAAACCTACAAAAGGAAACATTTCTGAAAACATGCTGAACAGGTTAAGTATAGTTAAACAGTTACCTTCAAATAGACAAAGTAATTGCAACCCAAGTAAAATCACTGCAAACCAAGCAGAACAATAGTATAATGTATTGAAAACTATTGTATGATGTAATGAAAAGCTATTGGTATGATTTGATACTTTTATCATGTGATTTTAAAATGTACTTACAGTGCTGGTTAAGAACAGTAATTATTTTAACAAAATAAATATTTTTCTTACTAGTCCTTTGTTAGGCACCCTGCTTATCTGTTTATTTTGTTCTTGCACCAAAGCAAGTAGTTTAAACAGGCTTCATTATTTAACATCTAGAAACTGGCAAAATATGTCATTTCAGGATGTATTCAGTACAGATTAACAGTAAATTACTGAATAAAATCTAGTTAGCACTGCATGACTTAGATGTCTTGATTTTTAGAAGATATGTTACATAATGATTAGTTTACAGTGCATTTCAAAAACACACATCTTTCTTCATATTAAAAGCATTTACAAGTGGCAATACATTTATCTAACAATTTATGTGATCAATACATGCTGCAGCAAACAATAAAATATTTATTAGGGGCAGTTGGGATGTATAGTGAATCCCCTCAATTCTCCTGCAATTTTTGCAAGAAAATCCCTGCATTTTTGGGTAAAATTTTTCGCAATTTTCCAGTGGCCCTGCCTATCACCCTCATTGAATGCACCAAACTCGGCAACTTCAAACTAAGGATATGGTCCTACCTTACGAGTAACATGATCTGTGATTGCTGTTCTTAACACTTGACTTCAGTATTCCCTGCCCTCCTAATGGCACCCACCAACCTCAGCTTAAGCCTACCTGCTCCCCTCTCTCCTCCCTCCCTCCCTCCCTCCACCCTACAAGATTCCTTCACTTAACCTCACCCCTACCCCCACATCCTTCCCTCCTTTATTGCATCACCCCACACCCCTCATGCCTCCCATGGCTCTGCTCCTGGCCCTCCCATACCTTATCCTCCTTCCTCCCTCCCCCTTGCTATCTATTGACTACCCCTACTTCCCTTATCTCCCCCCTTAGAACTCCCATGCTTCCACTATATCCCTCCTTTTCTCCCTACTCCTCCCACCCAACTATAACTAGCTCCCTGCTGACCCATGAAACAAAACCTCTTTTGGCAGCTAAACCTGCTCCATTACCATCTAGAAACTTTTTGCCTCAAGTTGTTTCATGTAACCACTTAAACACTCTGCCACATCTTAGCACAGTTGTCATCTTCTTCTTAGCACTTATTATTATGAAATCACTTGTGTACCTAATGTCTAGCTACATTGTATTATACCCTTGTGTAAAACTGTAACCAATGAAACCTCTAGTTCTGTGTAAACTGACTTGTATGTGATGCCATATATAAAGCTACCTGTATTGTATGTCCTGTTCTGTATGCTCTGACTTGAAACCTTTGTAAACGAGCCTATTTTGACTCAAAGGTATTAATCTGAATATTAAATAAATAAAAGTTAACTGTGACTTCTGTAATATTATCCCAAAATTATATTAAGAGCAGCCCCTTCTGGTAATATTTTTAGACAACACATCCAAGTGCCAAAGAACCCCAAGTGATTTTTTCACGTAACCCAGGCCATCATATTTGCTGCATGTGTTAAAATATGTCATCTTAAGACGTTACTATAACACAACCTAATATAAAATGTTACTGGATAGTTTTAGCAGTCTGATAGGATTTAGTTTGCCACAAGTACTTGTTGATTCAGGTTATCTTCCACCCCAAATCAATCATTTATTTGCAAATCATGTTGTTCTATCTGCGATGTGCATCTCAAGAAGGTCCTGATAAAATGGCAGCAGGTACACCCACTGCACACACAATTCTTATGTGCATCGTACAGAGCCAAGAACAAGGTCTGAACACACGTCATGTCTGATCCAGAGTCAAAAAGCAAATGCACCTGTTAGGGATGATAAATAAATCTTTTCAATTTAAGCAGTATTTTAAACAATGACAAGGATCTTTCAAACATGCCCATATTTTGTTTAAAACTGACCTTTTCCTTCAATATTATTGAGTTATAATATACCAGGGAGGCGATTCCATGATGGGTGGGGGGTCAAATTTAAGAGTTCTCCACCAAATAGGTTAGGGAATCTGAGATGCAATGAATTTATATTAAAACAACAGGTTTAAATGAACTGGCAACATTAGTTGGAAGTGATCAGATCACCTAAGTAGAAGACTTGGTTACCCTTAGACTCCATCATAGAAAATAGCATCTCTCTCTCTCTCTCTCTTTTTAGATATAGACTATCCGACAGTGTGTTTTGTTGAACATGCCATAAATGTGTGCATTCATCAAGGGGTATAACTTCCAACCAGAGTAACTACTTTACAGTTGGACAGACAGGGTCACCTGGATGGATATGTACTGAGAACAAACTCCATCATCCTTCTGCCATCAATAACCTGGAACCAGTGGTGACTCTATCTGAAAAAAAATAATAACAATAAAGGCATCACCCATCTCTCAAAAAAACCTAAATGATTAGCATTAAGGCACTCCATCAGATTATGGGGACTGGAGTCCAGAAATGCTCCTACCGATATGGTGGATATAAAGTTGCTGAAAAGAAATCAATGTATAGAGTTTTTTCCACAGAAGAAGCAGGACAGAGAGCTATAGCAGTTAAGGCAGAAGGAAGCAAGGAGGGAAGTCAGAATAGCAAAGGCTCAAACTGAGGAAAAGATAGCCAACTCAGTTAAGAAGGGAGATAAAACCATTTATAGGTACATCAGCGAGCGTAGAAAGACAAAGGGAGGGATAGTGAGGCTGAATAGAATGAACGGTGGATGAGCAGAGAGGAACAGTGAAACAGCAGGGATACTGAATGAATATTTCTGCTCACTATTCACAAAAGAGGAGGGGGAAGTGCCTAATCCAATTAACAGAAGCACTCTTGATAGGGGAGTCGATCCCAGTCCTTTCACAGAAGAAAGGGTTCTGCAAGAACTCCTAAAACTGAAGGTGCCTAAAACTGAAGGTGGACAAAGCAATGGGTCCTGATGCAATTCACCCCAGAATTCTAAAAAAATTAAGGGAGGAACTAGTGAAACCACTGGCTACTCTTTTTAATAAATCATGGGAGGATGGTGTGGTACCTGAGGACTGGAGGAAGGCGGATGCGATTCCTCTTCACAAAAGTGGGACCAAGACAGAGGCAGGAAACTACAGACCTGTCAGTCTAACCTCTGTGGTAGGGAAAGTGATGGAGTCACTTCTGAAGGAAAGAATAGTTGAGTACCTAGAGACCAGTGGGGCATGGGACCCAAGGCAGCATGGGTTCACAGGCGGGAAGGTCATGTCAGGCAATCTAATTAATTTCTTTGACTGGGTGACCAAAGTAGTAGACCAGGGAGGGCTGTGGACATGGCCTACCTAGACTTTAGCAAGGCATTTGACACAGTCGCATACAAAGATTAATAGTCAAATTAACCAGCCTGGGAGTGGGTCCCAGGGTGGTAGCCTGTGTAAAACATTGGCTGCACAACAGGACACAGAAGGTAATTGTAAATGGAGTCCACTCTGAAGAAAAAGGGGTTACTAGTGGGGACATGAGGGTTCCAGTGGGTCCAGTCCTTTTTAATGTCTTCATCAGTGACATTGCAGAGGGACTGGAAGGAAAAGTATGTATTTTTGCAGATGACACAAAGATCTGCAACAGGGTTGATGCACAAGGAGGCGTGGAAAGGATGAAAAGGGACTTGGCAAGGTTGGAGGAATGGTCAGAAGTAAGGCAGCTAGGATTCAATGCAAAGAAGTGCAAAATAAGAACCCAGGGAAGAATACACAATGGGTGGGGAAGTAGTAACAACAACAAAAAAGGAAAGGGACCTGGGGGTAATCATATCAGATGACCTTAAGGTTAGCAAGCAATGTGAGAAGGCAGTAGATAGGGCTGGGGGTATACTGGGATGTATAGGGAGAGGCATCAGCAGCAGAAAACATGAAGTTGTTATCCCTCTGCACAGACAGTTGGTGAGACCCCATCTGGAGTACTGCGTCCAGTTCTGGAGACCCCATCTCCGCAAGGACATAGACAGGATAGAGGCAGTCAAGAGGAGGGCAACTAAAATGGTGCAGGGTCTGCAAGAGAAGCCATATGAGGAGAAACTAAAGGAGCTTAATATGTATACCCTTGAGGAAAGAAGGGAGAGGAGGGACATGATAGAAACTTTTAAGTACCTCAGTGGAATCAACAAAGTCCAAGAGGGTAGCATCTTTCAGCAAAAGAGACATGCAAGAACAAGGGGACACAATTTAAAGATAGAAGGGGGGCAGTTCAGGGGCAATGTGAGGAAGTATTATTTCACAGAGAGGGTAGTGGATGCATGGAACAGCCTTCCTGAGGAGGTTGTGGGGTCTAAAACTGTGGGAGAATTCAAGAATGCATGGGACAGACATAAGGCAATTCTTGTGGGGGGTAGGAAGAAATAGGCTGTTGGTTAACTAGGATCTGCGGCCTATCCTGTAGGTAGGGAACTGGGCAGACTAGATGGGCCAAGCGGTACTTATCTGCTATCAAAGTCTATGTTTCTATGTTTCTCTGGAAAGGTCATGTATTCAGTGAATTCTCATCTATATTCCTGAATATTTTTTTGTTAAGCACAACAACTTGGTTTTATCTTCTTTCCCATTCACAATTAAAAATGATGTGATGCTCTGAGATGGTCTAGAGCAGTGCTCTGTGGGGTACTCTGCTCTAAAGGTGGTGAAAAGAGATGAGTGAGGCACCAAGGTCTGAATTATTGTGGATAAGATAACCAATACCCAGACAAGGAGAGGCAGGAGTCGACCTAGTGATTCAATGCCCGCAGGGCATTTATTTTGTACCAGAGGGTAGGGAGACACAGTCACAAGAGGAAGGAGGGGTCACCCGAAAACAACAGGGCGATAACCAGACAAATACTTTATCGATGACTGCTAAGATTATTACCACAAGAATAGACTAGAGGCCTACTGCCACTCTTATTCTAAAATTACTCTACAATTCTATAACCTTAGGTGAGGATCAGATGACAGAAGCCATTCAGAACTGTGTTAGGTTAATTATCACTACACACTTCCATCAAAGTCCAGATGTTACAAGAGTCCAGAGATCCGGCGTCTTCGTGTACACCATCGATCTGCAATGGTTGCTATGAAGGGAGAAGCAAACGGGACAATAAATGCTAATGTAATTCCCAGCAGGGACCTTGTCAAGGCCACTGGGTAGTGAGAGGTTTGTTAAACAGACCATATGATTCTTCAGCAAAACCCATTCTCTCCGAGGCTGCCGGAATAAAGAACCAGAGCAAATGGTTCCTGAAATACCCACTGATGAGCTGTCAGATTCCTACTGAAATCAAGGGTTCCTCGGCCAAAATCCACTTCCAGGGTTGCCAAGGGCAAAGAGAAATCAGGACCTTTGTGGCGATGAATCCAAAGGAGGACAACCACGACCTGAAGGATGCTGCAGCACTCCAAGGGCCAGCTAAACTCGGAAGGATTTCTGACAGGACCAGGAAACAGAAGACTCTGAAGATGATGGTCGATTCTGCAATCTTAAGATCAGAAACTAGAACAAAAACAAAGAAACGGTGGATGCATCCCATACTGGGCTTCGACGGACTTGACTTTCGGCGAACGACCAGGAGGGGCACAGACCAGGTTCTCCAGGATGAGCACACTCTTCTGTAGAGGGCGACCAACTTTGGGACATCTGGAATAGGAACCATATGAAACGACACTGGCACGGCTGTCGTGATACATTTTGGCCGATGTACCTTCAAGCTGTGAAAACATGAAACGGTGGGTACGACTTGTACGATTGTCGATGGACTCGACTCCGGCGGATGACACAGACGGAAGTGATGAGCTGATGGACTATCCCACTGGAGTGAAGAATGCTGAGAAGACGTCTTCTTCTGAGTAGAGACTGATTCTGAATGAGGACTATTACCGGCCACACTATGGGATGGTAGTGTGGTGGAAGATTGAGATTGTCCCCATACAGTAGTAACAAGATAGCTGAAGATGCACCTTCCTGTACTGCCAAAAGGGACTGCAGAATGATCCGAGGATTTGCCAAAGACAGGCAAATCATAAATTTCTGGGTAATTGCTACAGGTGGGGCAATTCTTCAGGTGCTTGGAGCAATAGTTTGAATACTTAGAGCAATAATTCAGAAATTTGGGCAATAGTTCGGGTACTCAGGGCAATAGTTCAGATACTTAGGGCAATAGTTCAGATACCTGGGACAATAGTTCAAATACTTAGAGCAATAGTTCAGAAATGTGGGCAATAGTTTGGGTACTCAGGGCAATAACCACAATCCAATACAGCACAGTGCTGGTGCTTCTTAGCAAGTTCACAGTCTTTCAGGTATTTTAGCAATAACAATTGTATTAACAGTACAGTTGTTACAGTAGCTTCACAGTATATGCGAACTGAGCACCCTTGGATGGACCCCTTTTTCCTAAATGTAGGGTCTTCCTGAATAGGATCTGGCTACCCCTGAACATTTTGCTAAGGATGCCCTCACCACCACTAGTCTGGCTTGCCCTACTACAATAGGCCGGGGCCTCCCTTAGTACCACTAGGCTGGCTTGCCCTAATCCCCTAGTACCACTAGGCTGGCTTGCCCTAATCCACTAGGCCGAGGGCCTCCCTTAGTACCACTAGGCTGGCTTGCCCTAATCCACTAGGCTGGGGGCCTCCCTTAGTACCACTAGGCTGGCTTGCCCTATTACACTAGGCCAGGGCCTCCCTTAGTACCACTAGGCTGGCTTGCCCTATTACACTAGACTGGGGCAACCCTCGAACCCTGCTTTACCTCAGGCCTAATGCCCTACATTTACCTCGGGCCTGATGCCCTACAATAACTCAGGCCTGATGCCCTCTTTACTATAGGCCTAGAAGCCCTTATTGGACCCTGGGCCTGACAGCCCTCTCAAAACTGGGCCTGGATTGCCCTTATTAAACCCTGGGTCTGATAGCCCTCTCAAAATTGGGCCCGGTGCCCTACTTTATATTGGGCCTGAGTTGCTCATTTAAATAATTATAAGGCCAAAAGTGGCCGGGTCCCCTTTAAATCTGAAGCTCTCTGTGAGCTGCTGTCATTCAATAGCACACTGCCACCCCAAAGCCCGCCTCCCTATGAATATTTATAAGGCCGCTATACTGGCCTTGACTCTCAGACCCTACTGTGGGCGTTGCTAACCCCACCTCCCTATGAATATTGAAATTCAGGGTCCTAGTGACCCGATGCCCGTGGGGCGCTCGGCCACCTTGTATGCACCTACTGCACTCTTTTAAACAACATTTACAGTCCCCCTTAGGATTCAAGGTGGTCAGCATGAATTGCGTGCTGCTGCCGACTCACCACACCACACCAGGACAACAGGAGGCAGACGGGAGGTGGGAGGTATACTGGCAGAGGGAGGGACAGTTTCAGGCAGCTGGGGGGATGACATGGGGGGCCTCTGAAGGACAATAGGTGAGCGATGATGCAGCACTCCTCTGCCGCCAGCGAGGATGGAAATTAAACTTAAAACATGCAGAGGGCTAACACAAATAAGCGGTGGGGCTATTCAGCCCAACGCGCATGGCACTGACGAATTCTTCTTCTTTCGGACCGGACTTGGCAGCACAACCGGACAGCAGCAGCAGGAGGCTTCATTGGACTGGAGGAGGGGAATCACCGCGGAGTCAATAGGACTGGCTTCATGACTCCAGGTAAGCCAAAAGTCCCTGTTGCACTCCTGTGATCCTCTCTACTCCACAGCCCAACGACAACAACAACAACAACAACTCTTTTTAAATGGACCAAAACTTGTTTCAAAAAGCGCTTGGGCTTCTGATTCTCAAACCCCGAGCCTGTGCCAAACAAATGCCAGGGACCTGAAAGAGGCACCACGCGCTGGCCAGAGGCAGCGAACCTGGTGCGTGGGTGCCCATTCTCCTGCTGCCTGCTCTGTGGGGGTGGAATGGAGCAGGCAGGCAGCAGGGAGAAAAAAACAACATTTACTTTAAATGCCAAAAGCCCTTTCAAACATTTTGCTAGGGCACCAAAGAGGAACCCCGGGACATTTTAACCCCCCCCCATGACTTTGTTTTCCTTACTGGGATGCCCCAACTTTGGGGCATTACAATGAGATAAATCAGGTGTTTTGTCTCTGGATAACAATGCTCACTTCAGATTTCCCAGTATATCTAGTCAAACGAACAACCAAGACAGCCTTTACAGGATATCTTACACTTCCCTGGACCAAGGATGCAAGGGTAATTCTGATAAAAACCTTGTTAGCAATTCAGTAAGAATTAGAGTGTTCCCTTTTTTCTGTTGTCAGCTTTATTAAACCTATTAAATGTGCCTGAATATCATATTTTTTAAAGTTTTCCTGGATACTGAACAGATGCTTTAAGCAAGTTCTCAAGTGTCAGCTATCAAAGATATTTGCAACTGTCAGCTTCACTATGGCTGTTTCAGCCAAACACATACACGGCATGCATTAGAAGTGATGCCAGTAACAAATAATAAAAATACATACCTTTAGCTAAAGTTGTTTCAAACAACTGCCAAGAAAAAAAATAGAAATTTCAGAAGAGGGATAGCTGTAGTGAGGCTGGCAGTTCCAAGTGTCTTTGGTTGTTGACATTTGATAACTTAACTGGGCAGGGATCCTACAGTTCATGCCAGCTAGGAGAAAAACTACACTTTAGTCTTTCTTCGGCAGCTGCAGCAACACTGCTACTACTGAGGACCAACCAGCCCACACTGGGGATTGTTCTTCTCGCTTTACAACAGTTCTTGCTTTATTTTATTTGTCAGTGTGTGTTTGTGTTTGTCCTCAGATATGTATTCTTATTTATTTCATTTTTGCTAACCGGGTAGGTACACTAGACCACATAGCTGCCTATTTTCAAGTACGATGCAGGAGATTACAACAAAGGGTATGTAGACAATAGTAGATACAAGAAGACATCATGGGAACAAGTTGAAGTCAGACATAGTACTCTTATACAAAATTTTCAGCAATGACAGTACATTTGCAGGAATCTATATGTTGTAACAAAACAGGAATATAAGTGCAAATAACTAACACTCATAAGTCATACAACTAGTGAGTAAGTGCTAGAAGAGAGGAAATAGCAAGATTTCCAGGCAGGTTTGAGAGTAGTAGAGGTTGTAGCCAGTAGGCAACTAGGAGGAACCAGTACAGGAGTGGGTGGATAGAGAACAGGAGCAGGGTTCAGAGTGTAGAAGAGCCATATGAAACTCCTGTTTGAAGCTGTGTGGAGAAGGGGAGATTCTTAGACTCAGTGGAAGGAAGTTCATAGTTTAGGGTCCCAGCTAGAGAAAGCATTCTCCCCCATTTTGGTTTTACATCTCAGTTGGACAAGAAGGGATTTGTCAGCTGATCTCAGTGGGTAAGAAACGATCACAGGTTTGAGCAGTAGATCCAGTTTGTCAGGTATCTGGGAGGAGATTATATTATTTATAAAATAGTAGGAAGTAAACTGACGGAAGGCTGAGGGGGTAAACCATCCCAGACTGGAGAATAATATGCATTGGTGAGTAAGTCTGGATAAAGACAGAGCAAAATGGCAAATGCTGTTGCAGCAGACATCCCACTGTTGGAGGAACCTTCCAGTAGTTGCCAGAAAGGGAAGTGGTTATCCCTCTATACAGACAGTTGGTGAGACCCCATCTGGAGTACTGCGTGCAGTTTTGGAGACCTCATCTATGCAAGGACATAGACAGGATGGAAGCAGTCCAGAGGAGGTCAACTAAAATGGTGCAGGGTCTACATCAGAAACCATATGAAGAGAGACTGAGAGAGCTTAATATGTATACCCTCGATGAAAGGAGGGACAGTGGGGACATGATAGAAACCTTTAAGTACCTCAAGGGAATCAACAAAGTCCAGGAGGGTAGCATCTTTCAGAAAAAGAGATGTGTAAGAACAAGGGGGCACAATTTAAAGTTAGAGGGGGGACGGCTCAGGGGTAATGTGAGGAAATTCTTTTTCACGGAGAGAGTGGTGGACACATGGAACCGCCTTCCTGGAGAGGTTGTGGGGTCTAAAACAGTGGGGGAATTCAAACATGCATGGGACAGACATAAGGCAATTATAGTGGGGGGTTGCAGGAAGTAGGCTGTTGGTTAACTAGAATCTGCAGCTTATCCAGTACACAGGGAAATGGACAGACTGGGTGGGCCAAGTGGTCCTTATCTGCTGTCAAAGTCTATGTTTCTGTTTCTAAAGGCTATCAACCCATATGCCAATTTGGGTCTCAGGATCCCCTGTGCAATGGCCATCCTCACAGTGGATGTTAGGCTATGTCTCACCTTATATACCAGCCCAAGTTGAATATTGATGGATTTAATGACTGAGGCTAGAAGCAGGTTAAAATCCAAGGTGGGATCAAGGATTACTCCTAGGTATTTGAAAGAGGTAAGAGTGTTAAGGGGAAAGCCATCAAGCATTCTAATATTTAATGGCTGGGTGCAGGACTGAATTGTTGAACCTGAACCAAAGAGCATAGTCACCATTTTATTTTTATTTAAGACAAGCTTGTTTTTCAATAGCCAGCTCTGAAAGGTATTGAAGTTACTATTGAGAGTCAGGTTGATACCTGAGAGGTTGAGGAGGATGAGTAAAGCACAGGATCATTGGCATATAGCAGACCTGAGCAAGCACCAATGAGCGGTGAGATGTCATTTATGAAGACCGTAAACAGGAGTGGACCAAGAATCAAACCCTGGGGCACTCTGATCCATGTAGGTGCAAGAGGGGACTTAGCATCTCTGATATGGACAAATTGTTGATGCTCTGAAAGATAATTTTGGAACCAGGTGGTGACGTATGTAGAGAAGCCTAGGGATGATAATTTTGATAGGAGCAGCAGGTGGTCAACTAAATCAAATGCTTTTGTAAGAGCAACAAAAGTAGTCCCAGTGAGAGCCTTTGTCCATAGTGAGCATGACATAATTTGTAAACTGTATGAGAGCAGTGGATGTACTGTGCCCACGTTGGAAACCATGTTGGTCAGGGGTGAGGAGTTTGAAGGAGTATAAGTAATCCGAGACCTGGTTAGCAACGATTTTCAGAAGTATTTTAGAGAGGGTGGAGAGGATGGCAATAGGGCGGTAGTTATCCAGGTTAGTGGAGGCCCCCTTTTTGTGGACCGGTTCAAATCAAGCAATCTTCCAGAGGGAAGGGACATGTCCTGTAGGAACAGACAGGTTGAAAAATCTAGTCACTGGAGAGACTATAGACAGTGCAACAGTTATTTGGAATTTTGGTAAGAGTCCATATGCCCCTGCTGATCCAGCAGGAGAGATGGACTTAAGTAAGCATAAGATTTCAGTCTCAGATACTGGGCAAAGGGTGAAAGATGGGTTGAAATGTTTAAGGTTATCCTGCAGAGTGACAGGTAAAGGCCCAGGAGATGCAGTATAGGAGGAGAGGTCAGTGAATCTGGAGTTAAGGACCTCAGCGCTAGTGAGCAGGTTACTGCAATTACAACCGTCCATGACCATATCAGAGATGGTATTGCACTTGTTTTTTCCCATGATGGTGTTAACTCGACTCCAAAAACCACAAGAGTCACTGACAGAGGTACTAAGAAGCTAACGGTAGTAATTGCCCTTATCAGATCTGATGGAAACCTTACATAGTTTTCAGAGTCTTTTGTACTCTGCCCAATCTGATGGGAACTGGGTTAGCTTAGCATTGTTCCAGGCTTTATCCCTTTTTTTGAGAGAAGACAGGACTAAAGAATTTTAACAGTGGGTAGCAAATCCCAGGATACGGTGCCTTTTTACTGGGATATAGTTGTCTTGAAGGTTCAAAAGCATGGTAAGGAGGTACTGAGCAGCACGTTCCATATTACAAGTATTATACAGAGGTGCCCAGTCCATGTTCTGTAGCTCCAAGATTAGGGCTCTCTTATCCATTTTTGAAAAAACCCTGAAAAGAATTTCTCTGGGGGGTGATTTAGGGGCCCTAGCCTTCCAAACACTGTAAACTGAGGAGTGGTCACTGATTGAGTCTGGTAAAACTCCAACAGCACTGATCCTCTCAGGCCTGTTGGAGATGACCCAGTCTAGAAGAGACTGGATACTCCTGTTACTAGCCTGTCTGGTCAGGAGAGTGACTAATTAAGACAGGTGTAACCTGCTGAGTTCAGCAACATAGAGATTAGAGTTTTTCCCTAGCCAATCCAGGTTGACGTCCCCGATAGCAATGAGCTGTTGTCTACCCTTTAGCGAGGAAAGATGGTCAGTTACCTTAGTCAGGCCTGTTAGCCCATTTTTAGGAGGGTTATAGATGCACACATTTCGCTTCTTAGTGAGACCTAAGGTAACAACTGTATGAATAGTTTCACATAGACAGGTAGTGTTGACCGGGAGGACCATAATGTCAAGGTCCTGTCTGGTATAAAACAAAACACCACCACCCTTTTTAGCATTTAGATAATCACATCTGTGAAATTTATGTCCATTGATCCTACATAATGAATCTGATAAAGGGGGTTTTGACCAAGTCACAGTTAGCCCTAAGACATCAGAGGAGTTGTGAGCAATCCAGGTTTCAAGCTGTGCAAAATTAGCTGACAGACTTCTAATGTTCATATGTGCAAGCCTAAGCCCCTTTTCTGTGAACCAATAAGATGGGTTCTTGGGAGAAATGCCATCAGGAGAGTCCAGGTTCAGTTCAATATCACCGAAGACAGAGAGAGAGATACCATAGGGGTACCCAGGTCTCAATGAGAGAGGTTTGGAGTTTGCCCTCCAGTGGCATATAAAAAGGGAATGGCTTAGGTAGTCAGCTATACTAGCAAATGGGATAAGCTTTAGGAACCAGGTTTCAGGGATAGAGGTATTAACCCTGATAAGTAGGTTTGAGAAGCAATAGCTCTAGTCCTAAGCTTTATTTGAGTAGCCAGAGTCAGTAGATGGCTGGCAGAGAAGATCTACTAAGAGTTGGAGGGTTGGCAGAAGTGAAAATACTCCTACAAAGCTGCAGTGAAGTGAGATCACCCCCATAGTGTACACTGTTAAGGAAAAGAAGGGAAGGTAAAGTTAGGGAAAAAGAGAGAAAGCGGCAAATTCAGGACTGGAGAGGGGACATAAGCAAATGTGCAGTTAATTGCAGGAGTGAGACAGTAACTAAGTCCAAGGATGAAACTATCCAGCAGGCAGAGATATAGAGCTGCAACTAGAAACTTTATTAAGGCTTTTGCTAAATGTGGAGATATTCACCAGCTTTCTGGGGTGATCCAACAATGAGATTCACAAGCTAGTTGCCTTGAGATCCTCACCCCAGAAGCAATGGTCCAATCACTGAGGGAAAAAAGAATATCTGCCCCAAGGAACAAGCATTTAATAAGATGTGGGGGAGGGGGTTGGGTGGGAGAACATTTGACTTCAGTGTCTCTCACAGAAAAACAGGCTAGGAGCATACAAAATCATAAAGAGCCCCATAAACTCCGAGACTGCAGTGCACACAGAAATGCCAAACAAACCAGGGAGCTGCAATGCAAGACACAAACTCAGTTTACACCTCGGCTGGACAGAGTCACATTTAAGTCAGTCTGCACAGGGTATTTTGCGGTCTTCTCTAGTCTGCAATAGTGCAGAGGTAAGTTGAGGTAGAAATTCAGCCACAGCTTGGAAGGCAGGGAGCCGCTTAGATAAAGGTGCCAGAATTCAAAACTAGGCTGCCTTAGGACTTGAAATGGAACCTGCTGGGCTACAGTATCTTGCTGGCTTTGACCTGGGTTGGTGAGGTTCAAGGAGCCATGAGGAGCACTGAGGTGACCCCAATGGGGCGACAATGAGCCTTGCTGACTTCAAGGTGGGCTGTTGAAGTCCAAGGAGCCATGGGGAGTGCTGCAGTGATCCCAACAGGGGGGACTATGAGCCTTGCTGGCTTCGAGGTGGGCTGGTGAAGTCCAAGGAGCTGTGAGGTGCGCTGCGGTGGCCCCAACAGGGGCAATGGGTGAGCATTACAATAGATAACACCACTCCTGAAATACTAGATCAAAGCAAGCAGTGGAGTTGGGCGTAAGAAAATAGTGCCCTGGGAAGGGGAGAAATTGCACTGTACTGAAAGGAGAACATGCAGAGAGATGTACTTCAACTCCACTCGGTGTATGGAGACAGCTGTAGTGTGTTCGGTATTTGTACACATGCTTCCAGAGACCCAGTGATGAGTGGGGTTCCACAGGGGTCAGGGTTAAGGCCTGTGCTGTTTGAAATTTTCATTGCAAACATCTCAGAGGGCATCAGCAGCAAGATCAGCCTGTCTGCAGACAACACCAAAAATGGGGGCAGTGGTGGATGACCAGAGGGTTGGCTGGGGCTTCAAGAAGACGGGACAAGACTTGAGGCATGGCCTGACACCTAGTAACTCAGGTTCAATGCCAAAAAGTGTAAGGTGCTGCACTTCAGATCAAAGAACCCAAGAAGGAGCTACTACCTGGGGGGGGGAGCTAGTAGTAATGGAGGAAGAGAAAGATCTGGGGTGCTCATAATGGGAGCAATGAACAACCTGGCACAATGCAGGAGGGCAGAAACAAGGGCCAACAAGATGCTGGGCTGTATTGCCAGGTGTATAACTTCAAGGAGTAGGGAGGTGATTCGGCTGTTATACAGATAATTGACCAGACCACAGCTGGAGTACTGTGTGCAGTACTGGCAACTGTACCTGCAGAGAGACATTAGACTGCTGGGGGGTGCAATGCAGGGCAACAAAAATGATCCAGGGTCTGGGTGAGTTGCCATATGAGGCCAGACTGTCGAGGTCCAACATGTATTCACTGGAGGAGAGAAGAAACGGGGGGGACATGATAAAGACCTTCAAGTACATCATGGGGATAATCCAAGCAAACACAGAGGGGCTGTTCAGAGTGAGGGTGAGAAGAGACGCTAGATGCCATGACATGAAATTGAAGGGAGGAGGATTCAGGAGGGAAATGAGGAGGGATTTCTTTACAGAAAGGGTGGTAGCAAAGGGGAATGTGCTGCCAGCAGAGGTGGTGGCACGTAAATCAGTGGAGGGATTCAAAAGATGGTGGGACAAGACAATGGGGAGGGGCAGCTGCAAAATAAGGATGCTAGCTGCAAACTTAAGCAGACTCGATTGACCAGTTAGCCTTTTTCTGCTGATAGCTCTACGTCAGCATAGCTCTCACTATGCAGCTATAAAAAGCAGAAGGATAAGTGGATATAATTAACTGTGTCCAAGATAATTATCACTGGATAGTCCAAATTAGTTTTACATCATCACCCAGAACTGTATGAAGCAATATATAGCACCAAAGGCACAGAGAAAGTACAAAGAGGGATATTTTAACTATTTAACAGTCCCGCTCCCTTATCTTCTACACACATTGCAGGAATTCTCCACATATATTACAGGAATTATTTTCCTTAAAACTGATGCTCTAAAGAAGCGCACTTAGTTTCAACGTTATGCATGAAACCTCCCTCTTAGCCTTCACCTTAGTTTGGAGTTGGGCTGCATCAGAACCTGGATACAGTAGAAATACATTGCATCATACACACCCACAAAAGCAAATCTCAGAGTCATTTCAAGAATTAGTCCCATGAATTTACTAAAGACTCCTGAAAGAACCTGCAAATATAAAAGTGTTTTTCTAGTATCCATGAAAACATTTTAAAATATGAGTCATACACATATCAGCATGTAATTTATTAATTTTCTGATTGTGTGTCCTGGCAGTCTTTATTACTGAGGACATTCACATGAAAGTAGGATCTTTGTGTCACAGACTTCATCTTATCTTGTTGTTGCACACCCAAGTCAGAACCCTCTGTTCGTGGGATCACAATTATTTCCACAGCAACAGATTATCATGTCACAAACAGTGAATTTTGATTTCAGCAAGGTGGTGGTTGGGGATAAACAAGATGACGAGATAAAGTCTGGGAAACAAAGATAATGTTTTCATGCAGATGTCCTCATTAAAAATGAATAAGGGGGCAAAAATACAAAAACATGAATGAAATACTTTACCTTCCAGGCCACACCTGGAGTGCAGGGTACAGTTCGGGAGACCGTACCAGAAGAAAGATGTGAAGAGGGTGGAAATAGTTCAGAGAAGGGTCACCAGGATGGTGAGGGGGCTGAACCACTTACCATACGAGGCAAGATTGCTGGACCTGAACATGCACTCTCTGGAGTAGAGGAGGGGGAGGGGTGACATGATTGAGACATTTAAATACTTAGGGGATATTAATAAAGTACAGGTGGGGAGCCTTTTCCACATAAAGGAGTGACCCAGGATGAGAGGTCATGAATTCCAAATCAAAGGGAGCCAGTTCAGGGGTAACGTTAAGAAGTACTTCTTCATCGAGAGGGTGGTGGACAACTGGAATTATCTGCCGAGGGAGGTGGTGGGGGAGAGGATGGTGAGAGGGTTCAGGAGGGCTTGGGACAGGCACAGAGGGCCGTGGGCAAAGTGGGGAGGAAGAATAAAGCAGACCTAAAAGATATCTAGGCAAATTGGGCAGACTTGATGAGCCTGGCCGTCCTTTTCTGCCATCATACCCCCATGTTCTTATACTTTGAATTGTGTCTATCAATTTTTTTAAAGTTTTCTTTGATACTGGACAGTCACTTTAAGTAATCTGTTTTAGAAAACACGTGGACATATTTATGCAGTTATCTTAAAGAGAGGATGGTACTTTATAAATCACCTTGTGTATTGTAATATAGAAAAGTTAACTATGACTTCTGTAAGATTATCCCAAAATTAAATTAAGAGTGGACCTTCTACTAATATTTTATGAAACACACCCAAGTCTCAAAGAACCCCCTGTGATATTTTTGTGTGACCCAGGCCAGCCTATTCACTGTATGTGTTAAAATATTTCATCTTAAGAGGTTAATATAACAACCTAATATAAAATGTTACTTGATAGTTTTAGTGGTCCAGTAGGATTTAGTATGCCACAGGTACTTGCTGATTCGGATTATCTGCCGCCCCAAATAAATACATTTTTTTGTAAACCATTTTATTCTATCTGGGATGGAAATCTCAAGAAGATCCTGGTAAAATGGAAACAGGTACACACACAATGCACAGGCAACTCTTACGTGCATCATACAATGCCAAGAAGATCGGAACACACATCGTATCTGACCCAGAGTCGAAAAGCAAATGCACCTGTTAGGGATGATAAAGAAATCCATGCAATTTAAGCAGTACCTTGAAACAATAAGGCTCTTTCAAAAATGCCTGTGTTTTGATTAAAACTGTCCTTTTGCTTAAAATCTTCTTCACTTACAAAATACCAGGGAGACGATTCCATGAATGGGGGTGTCAAATTTAAGGGTTTTCAGCCACATAGCCTTGACATTCTGAAATGCAATAAATTTATATCGAAACAACAGATTTTAATGAACTAGCAACATCAGCTGAAAGTGATCAGAGCACCCAAATCGGTGGCTAGATTACCCTCAGACTCCATCATACAAAATAGGAAGCATAGGTCTCTCTCTCTCTCTCTCTCTCTCTCTCTCTCTCTCTCTCTCTCTCTCTCTGTACATACGAACATACGAATCTGCCAGCAAAAACAGACCATGCAGTCTATCAATGTCTGCCCCAGTGTGCAGCTAGCACTCTGGGTTGTAACTGCTCCAACCCCCTCCCCATCTGTCATTCTCATGAAGGCCTCAGGCCCCTCAATCCAGACCCTCCCTCATGCTCTGTCCCATGCCCGCTTAAAACTTTCTACTGTCCTACATGATACCACCCCCTCTGGTAGAGTGTTCCATTTAGACACCACTATCTCCGTGAAGTATTGCCTCCTCATCTCCGTCCTAAATCTTCCACCCTCCACTCTTTGTCTGTGCCCCCTCGTGCCCTACCTCTCCTCAGTTTAAACATCCCTTCAGTGCTAGCTTTGTTTATACCCCTCAAATACTTGAATGTTTCAATCATATCCCCTCATCCCTCATCTCCTCCAATGTGTACAAATTCATCTAATGCAGCCTGTCTTCATAGGCCTTGCCCTCCATCCCCTGTAACATTTTTGTTCCCCTCCATTGCATCCCTTCCAGTAAATTAATATCCCTCTTCAGATATGGCCACCAGTACTGCACACAGTCCTCCAAGTGTAGCCTGACCAAAGATCTATAGAGGGACAGGATCACCTCCCCATGCCTGGAAAAGAAACTCCTTGCAATACAGCCCAGCATCCTGTTCACCTCAGCTGCTGCTTTCCTGCATTGGGAAGAGTTGTTCATGCTCCCTGTTACCAACACCCCTAGGTCCTTCTATTCCTCAGTAATCCCCAGCCTCACACCTCCCAACCAATAGTTCTCCTTGGGTTCTTTGCCTGGAAGTGCATAACCTTGCACTTTTTCGCATTGAAACCCAGCTAGCACTTCTCCGACCATACCTCCAGTTTGGTTATGTCCCCTTGTAGTTGTTCCCATCTGTCCTCTTCATCCACCACTGCCCCCATTTTAGCATTATCTGCAAACAGGATAACCCTGCTCCCAACTCCATGTGCAACATCTGAGATAAAGAGCCCAAATAGCATCGGGCCCAGCACCAAGCCCTGCGGCACACTGCTCATCACCAGTCTAGGTGTCAAGAGCCTCCCCCCACACTACCACCCATTGCAGCCTCCCCTGCAGCCAGTTCCTTATCCAGTTTGTCAGCTTTGTCTCCACCCCCTGCAGCAGCCAGCTTCCCCCCAGCCTCCCATGAGGCACTGAATTGAGGGCCTTGCTGAAGTCCAAGTACAGGACTTCTACAGCATGACCCATATCCAGCTCTCTTGTTACTCAGTCATAGTATTCTATTAGATTGGTCTGGCAAGACCTCCCTGAGATAAACCCCTGCTGCCACCCATTCTGGAGGTCATTACCATCGAGGTATGACACCAGCCTCTCCTTCAGTATTGTCTCCATAAGTTTACCCACTATGGAAGTGAGACTAACTGGCTGATAATTTCATTGTCTATGGGCACCACATAGGCCACCTTCCAGTCTTGAGGCACCCATCCCGTGTCCACGGAGCTGCTGAGCAGGTCTGTCAGTGGCTCGGCCAACACCTCCGCCATCTCCCTCGGTACCCTGAGGTGGATGCCATCAGGATACAGACTATCTGACAGTTTGTTTTGATGAACATGCCATAAATGTGTGCATTCACCGAGGGGTATAACTTTCAACCTGGATAACTGCCATATAGTTGGACAGACAGGGTTACCTGCATGGATATGGTTTCAGAATAAATTCCATTATCCTTTTGTCATGTATAACCTTGAGCCAATGATGATCCTATTTGAAACAAAATAATAATAATAATAATCATCATAAAGGCATCATCCCCCATAAAAAAACTAAATAATTAACCTTAAGGCACTCCATAAGATTATGGGGATCAGACTCCTGCAACACTTCTCCCCCTCCATCTGAAAAAACTAAACAGTTAACCCTAGGGCACACCATCAGTTTACGTGGATTAGGATCCTGAAACACCCCTACAAACTAGATAAAGTGGATGTAAAGTTGTTGGGAAGAAAGCAAGGAATATAGTTGTTCTCTAAGAAGGTAATGAGTGCAATGAATTCTCTTCTATGTTCCTGAATGTTTTTTAAGTACAATTATTTCATTTTATCTTCTTTCCTATTCACAATTAAAAATGTGATAAATGAGTTTTTTGACTCCAGATTATAATGACTTGCTTTATACATACCAATAACACAGGCTGTCTTACACTTCTCTGGACAAAGGATGCAAGGGTGATTCTGATAAACATCTTGTTAGCAATTCCCTTTTTCTCTGTTGTAGGCTTTATTAAACTTCCATGAAATATTTTGAACTCTTTTTCAATATTATATTTTTAAAAGTGTTGCTGGATACTGGACAAATGCTTTAAGCAAGTTATCAAGTGTCAACATTCAAAGACATTTGCAACTACTGACCTCACTATGGCTATTTAAGCCAAACAAGTACGCAGCATGCATTAGAAGTAATGCCAGTAATAAATAATAAACAGACAAATTCCTTCAGCTGTTTCAAGTGTCTGCCAAGAAAAAAAAATGAAATTTAAGAGTGCTAGCCATAGTGAGGCTGGCAGTTGCAAGTGTGTTTGACAGTTGACAATTGATAACTTAACCAGGAGGGGATCCTCTGTTTCAAGCCAGCTAGGAAGAGAACTATACTTTTGTCTTTCTTTGGCAGCAGCAGTGGCACTACTGCTGAGGACCAACCAGTATCATGTCAAACGAGCTAACCAAAATGAGCGACTCATAAATGAGCGCATCATTTTGGTTGCTTTCAGGTTCGGTGACTGTGGAAGGGTAGTAAAGGAGGGAATAGCGAGGGAGGGAGGGAAAACACAGTGAGAGGAGGGAATAGTGATGGGACAGAAGGAAGTGTGGGTAAGAGGGATGGGCTAACTAGGGGTGAGGAGCGTGATCCCACCAAGCTATCGGTGTAGCATAGCAGGTAGAGACATCTGCTGCAGGGTGGTGGTCCTGGGTTCAGGACTATGGACAGTTATTTTGTTTTGTTTTTGCCAGGTGGTGTTTTCTTTTAAGTTATTGCTGTCCTCGGTCCCTCGTGTTTCCATCAGTGTCCACCCCCCCGAGATGATTATAATAATTTGGGGGTGTGGGGACACAGCCCCCCACATTAAACATGTATTTAGATATGCACCTATTTAGTATTCGGTGCATATGGTTGTGTGCTGCATTTGTGTTCATCAGGATGTACTTGCTCTTGTGTAAGTCATCAATTTTGATTCGCTATTGTGACATGGAACTGGACCAACCAACCAGTCTAAACTGGGAATCAATCTTCTAGCTTTGCAACAGCTTTTGCTTTATTTTATTTTTAATTTTTTGTGTGCTTGTGTTTGTACACAAAATGCATTCTAATTTCTGTCAACAGTTCGGCATTATAATAATTAATCCCACTCCTGAAATATTAGATCAAAGCCGGCAGCGGGGTCAGCAGCAAGAAAATAGTGGGGCTGGGGGAAAGAGGAAGGAAGCATACTGTACTGAATGGAAAGCATGCGGGGAGATGTGCTTCAACTCCACTCGGTGTAAGGAGACAGCTGTGGTGCATTTGGTATCCGTCACGTGCTTCCAGAGCCCCCTTCTCTATGTAATAGCACCACATCAGCCTAGCTCTCACTACGCAGCCATAAAAAGAAGCAATGTAATTAGCACTGCAAAGTCAGATATGAAAAATCAACAGCATTATCAAAAACAATACATTAATAACTCTAAGTTTTTTATTTATTTTTTATTTATTTATTTAAGTTTTGGATACACCTTTGAGCCAAGAGGCTCTTTTATAAAGGTTTCAAGTCATGGAAACTGAACAAGTTATGACAAGAACAGGCAAGTTAAACATCGGGTAAGCATTACAATATATGACATAACAAGCAACTGAAAGTCACAAATAAATATTACAGAAAGGAATCTGTACAAAAGCTGCCAAAGGCTTTGTCAGGCTTCAACTGTGAAATTAGGTAGCGGATACAGCAAGGAGCAGTACATAGTATACAAAAAGTCCTGTTGAGGTTACAGAGGAAATGAGTTCACATAGAGCGTATAAAAGGGGGGGAGCAGAGGTGCTGAAAGATGAGGACTAAGGGATAGGAGGGAGGAGTGTTCAGGGAGGGGGACGAAAAGGGGGTGTAGAGGGGAAGGGATGAGAGGAGGAGGAGGAAGGGAAGGGGGAAGAAAGTGAGAGGAAAATGGGGAGAGGATGGTAAGGAATGTGATATGAATGTGATATGGGATATATGGGAGTGAGAGGATTGAGGGGAGAATGATACAAGTGAAATTTCAGGAAAGGCCAAGTAGCAGGCTGAGTGATTTTAAAAGGAGCAGTCACAGCTGGCACTGGCCACCAAATGCTGATGAAGATTGCGCTTGAAGAGGCTGACAGTCGATGACTTTACAATATCCATAGGTAGTGAATTGTACCAACTGGGGGCCCTAATATAGGAAGAGTGCTGCCCTTGTGAGGTCCGGCAGCAGGGGACAGAGAAGCCTTGGCTTACAGAGCTGCTGGTTAGGCAGGTAGGGCAGTGCAGGGGCAGAACGGACTGAACACCAGGGGGGCATAAAGAGCAACAATGCCTTCTTCACCAGAATGCAGGTCTGGTATTTAGTTCTACCAGATAGTTGTAGCCAGTTAGCCTATTCGTATAGATCACATATGTGCGTAAGCCATGCGGCTGAGGTGAGGAGCCAACAGGCCTTGTTCAGGGCTAGAGCTAGGTGCCTGAGGGCAGTATTTGTAGCAAATCCATAGATTATGAAGCCATAGTCAATAAGCGAGGTACCCAAGCTCTAAATAGCAAGCTTCAGTGCTTTGGCTGTGAAACAGTGCCTGTGTCTATATAGTAGGTGTTAACAGTTTAAGCAATGTTATGAATATGTGTGGCATACGATAGAGTGCAGTCAAGAGTCACACCTACGTATCTGAAATGGTCAACCTGTTCCGAAGGGGTGCCTACACTATTTTTAATAAGTAGCTGTTTGAATTTGTTTTTACTATGGGTGCCATGAAACAGAATAAATTTGGTAATAGAGTAGTTTAAGATGAGTTTGTGCGACCTGGACCAGGATTCCACATTTGCAAATTTACGCTGCAGTTGTTGCTGAAGGAGATAATGTAAGATGTCAGAGTGGCTTGTGAAAATGACAGCATCGTCAGCATACAGAAGAGTTCTGTCATGGCATGTGGCAGGGAGCTGGTTCACAAAGATGCTAAACAGTAAGGGGCTGAGGATAGATCCTTGGGGGACATCTGACCAGACTGTGCATGAGGTCGAGATGGTTTCTCTGAACATCACATGCTGAGCTGAAGGATGTGATAAAGAATTCTAGGGCTGAGTCCACATCCTGGGCAGTACCAACTGGAGACCAGTCAAGTGCTCAAAGGTGTTCTTTAAGGGGGGCCTAGGTGACCTGGTAGTAAGACTCGGCTGACAGTGAATTTTTTTTTGTGGGGGGTTTGCTAAATTTATTCATCCAGAGGAATAATATAGGGGAATGATCACTAATGGTGACAGGAAGTACTTCAGTTTTAGAGATATGATCAGGCCAATTAGTAAGTGTCCAACCAGGAGGGTTGAGGTCCCCATCCTGTAGTTAGTCTTGGTAGGTGCCTGTACCATTTGAAACAGGTTGGCAGCTGCAAGGGCATCTTTGTAGTAGTTTGCACTGGGGCCAATCAGCTGACATTAAAATCCCCCAGTGTGCCGGGCCCGTCGGCGCAGCGGTGGGATTTCCGCTTGCGATGCCGGTGACCCGGGTTCAGGAACGGATCCGGGTCGTCGGAGGGCCGGCCGGGGGGAGTAGGATTGAGCGCCCGCTGGGCAGCTCTCCTTCTCCGGGTGGAGGGTGTGGGCAGCACTCAGTGCGCTGGGGACCCCTGGCGGAGGCCGGGAGTTCCCACACAGCCAACGCTTCAAAAGAATTCCTTGGAGGCAGGGCGGATGGTGGCGTGGTGGTGCCTCCACAGAGAAAAAAGGAAGCAGACCTGCCGCCATGGATGAAGCTTGCAGCTTCCGATATGCCCCAGGCCAAGCCCCGACCAGACTACAGTGCCAGCGGCATCTGCCTCCTGTGTCCTTGGGCCCCCACCGTGGGGTCAAGCCACGGGAATCGGGGGTGGCTGATTTGGGGACAGAAGCCGGCGAGCTGTGATCGAGCGGAGGTTAGGGCGGCAGGCAGCTCAGGGGGGAGTAAAGAGCATAATGAAAAAAAAAAAAAAAAATCCCCAGTGCAATAACTTCAGCATTACAACCAAGGAGGTTGATGCCATCTATGAGGGAGGGGAGACACTGTTTAGCCAGTTTGAGTGGGATATACACTGAAGCAATGGTCAGTGTTTTATTGTGAGCACCAAGTAGTACCTTGATGGCTAGTAACTGAAAGTTATTCCCATGGCTGGGTAGGGCGATGGCATGGCCCTTGAGTGACTCTTTTAAGTAGAGAGTGCAACCTCATCCTTTCTTAGTAAGTCAGTCTTGCCTGAAAACTGCATAGCTGGGTAACGATATGATGGAGTCAATGGATTTTAGGGAACAACCACGTCTCAGCTACAGATAATATGTCGGGGTTGTGTTGGGTGATCCAGGCAGAGAGAAAAATTTAGTTTTGGAAGTAGGCTACAGACACTGCTGCTTGTCAGGGAGAGAGTAGCAGAGCTGTTGGATATCACTGATGCCAGCTGTGGAGGGCCAGGATTTGGGTGTGCATTGCCCGACATTAGCAGCATCAGCAGAATGAGATGTTTGAGGAAGGCTTTGAGGTGAAACCCTTGGTGTGATCATAACTTTTCCTCTGACGTTTTTCCCCTGGTGTGGTATAGGTAGGAGGTAATAAATAAAGTGGGGCTAATGAATGAATAATTATAGCTAGTGAGTCAGTGGAGCACCCGGAGGTTGTGTGTCTTAGAAGGGGGTAACCTTTTAGGATTGTGGTCAGAGTTATACGTGTATGTCCCGTAGACAGACTGTGGGTTTTTAGTTATCCAGGGTTCAGTCAGCCAGTGTGGTTGTTCCCCTAATGTGCCATTACAGGGTAGGAAGCACAGAAAGGAGAGCAGGCCCAGAAATAGATTTACGACAACACTGATGGTTTAAGTCAGTCAATTGAAAAAATGAGTCCCCGAGGTTGTAGTGGCCCTTTAAGAAATAGGGAGTGAGAGAGAGGAAGGGAGTGAAAATGGCAAGGAGGGAAAGGTTGTGGGCGAGACTTAAGCTGTATTTAATAGAGGTCGAGGTCGAGGCTGCGATGGGCTGGCAGGATGAAAAATTAGATTAACCAAAGCAAAACGGAGCACGTAGACAGTTGGAGAAAGTTAAGAGATAGGAGCAAACAAGTCAGCTTACAGCAGGACCAATCAGGGGAGCTGATTTGCGAGGTGCAGTCAACAGGAGCAACCAGGCTGATGAGTGCCGCAAATTGAAGTCCAAGAAGCTGGGAACTGTACCAGCCAGTGGTTTGGGGTGATGATAACTGTAGTGGATTTGGAGGGAGAAATTCCTTCTTGAAGCAGTCATTAGACCCTAAGCAGATAATCATTTCAAGTAATAACCTCAGACTGCTACCTACCTCAGGCATAGAGGGAGCTTGGTCTATTTAAATATACAAACTCAGTGTAAGGGAGCAGCCTTAGAACTTGCCAGTAGGTGTCTCAAATAAGATAACATGCACCATTGCAGGTGTGGGGGGCTGTGACAGTACCCCTGCCTGTGAATGTGCACACAGGAGATGCTTTATAGCTGTATTTAGCTGAGGAGTTCTGGTTCCCTGTCAGCAGCCAGGGAATGGGGGAGGAAACAGGTATAGGGCAAAAATGAGTGCTTATGAAACTAGAAAGATAGCACTGGGTAAAACAATAGAAGAAGGTAAACTTTCCCAGTACTCTCTGGCTGGCGACCAGTCACTTTGTGGTTTGCTGTTAACCTCATACACTTTTCAGATCACTAGTGTACATTCCAGCATCGGCTTGAGCCACTCAGGAGCCATTCTTAATATGAAGCCAGCCTCTGGTAATAGCTGAATCATTTCTAATATAGGAGGGTGTGATTGGCACCTGAGGGATCACTGTGGTGATTCAGGGAGTCCCAGACAGGGGCGGAATCGACATGCCCGGATGGTCACTGTCAGAGGCTGATGAAGTGTGCAGTATCAACATGCAGCACAGTTTAGATTTCTCATGGTATACCATGTGGTCTTGGGGAATAGTCAAACAGGGAGGAAGAAATTAGGCATTTACTGTATGCTCTTGTGGAAGTGCCCGCAGGTAGAGATAAAAAGACGGGTAACTCAAAAAGGATGTGGAGCTTGCCCAGAGAGGCCATCAGGTTGTAGGCAGTTACATGGGCATGACAGGAGCTTGTAAAGTCATGGGTAACCTTGTTTTTGTCAATTTTGATTGTAGTAGAGTATGCCAGTCTGTATTTTACCCCAAGTTTTTAAAGGACTTGCCTGGGGCTAAAAGCAGTGTGCATCTTATTGACATGCACCGGGTGGTCCTGGTAGAAGGAAATTGTATGGCCATGCTATTTCAAGGATCCCTTTTCCTGGGCCAATCTCATCACCAGCTTCTTCATAGAGAATTACAATACCAGTTCCAGGATGGGTGAGGACTTTGCTCTTGGCGAAGGAAGAGGTGATACTCTCCTGTGAGTTAGGTCTTTCCCTGGGTGATGTAGTAAGCCCGTGAGAAGGTGCTGTATGAAATCAGACATTTTTCCCTGCTGCACCCTCAGGAATCCCCACAATTCTTATGTTGTTGTGTCTTCCCCTACATTCAAAATCATTGAGTTTGTCCCATGACTGCTCTATTTTGGATTTAAGGCTTAGAATGACAGTATCGTGGTCATCAGCCTGACAATCCAGCTGTTTCAGAGTGGTCTGATTATCAGAGACCCTGGTGGACAATTGTTCTGTTTGGTTATTAACCCGTTACTTCATGGAGGATCTGCAAGAACACCTGTTGAACTGCTGTTCCATTGAAGCTGTTCGCATTGGTTGCAGGCACAAAAAAATACAAACACATTTTTTTCATTTTAGAGAAGTGGTGTTTTCTAGCGATTTGTGCCTGAGGTAAGGGGCTCTTGCCTTAGGTGGCTATCTTGCTCAACCAGACATTCCAAGGGCCAGCTATTCAAAAGTGCACACAGGTGCAATATTTGTGCTATACTGCTGTTTGCACATACACTGGGCCAACAGCCTGCTACATTAACAGGCATTGTGCTGGCACTATGCCTTCTAAATATAGTGTAGACAGCATGCAGCGTAAATAAATGTAGCATGAGCAGTGCAGAGCAATGGCACTGCACTGCACATAGCACTAAGGACAATGCAGCTCATGAAAGGGGTGGGCAAAGGCACAGCCCTATCCAGAGCACCGGGTATGAAGTGGCTGTGGTGGTGGTGGGTGGGCAGAGAGGGCACCAAGGACAGACACACAACACAGCCGTGTCAGTAACAAGAAAAACTTCATTAATATCCAATGGCAACAGAAAAAGAAATCAAAGGGTAAAGGGAGGGTAAACAGGTGGTGGGGTAACAACACAGGGTAGGGTGAGTCCATGGGCATCAGAGGTGTGGCTGCACTCAAGGCAGCCTCATGGTGCAGGTGGTCTGGGAGTGGTGCAGAAGGCACTGCTGGGTCTAACCACTTGGCCACTGTCACTACCACCTGGACTACCTCGCTTATCTCTGAAAACCATCGTAACATGAAATGCTGCTGCCTCATCAGCCACCTGAGGAGGCTGTCCCAACCCTTGAACATGTCAGGTTACCTGTGCTGGTCAGGACTCCACTCTACACCATGGACAAGAAAGAAAAATAACTCATCCAGCTGTGTGTACAGAATGGGGATGCAAGTCCTGCCTATTGTACACTGCCACTTTAAATCCAGTCAGCACATGCACAATGACACTACTCAGGGAGGAAGGGTGGCCAGCACTTGCAATGGACTGGACATGGCGCACCATGAACAGCACCATGGACCCCTACACTGGAGGGATGCATGGCCATGGCCATACCACGCAGCAGCCCAGCCATGGCACACACACACACCCACACCCACACAGACATACACACACACAGACACACACACAATCAGTGAGCATAGCAGATGCATGCCAGTGGCACAAGCATTGTCAGGACCGCACCAGGGTCTGCGGGGCAGTGTCACATAGTGGGGGCATGGAGGGGTGCCCATACACCCTGTGGCTGATGAACAGGCATCCCCTGCCCTGGCAAACCCTGGTGTGTCAGACACAGACATCCAGGATCCTTCCCGGGTTGCAGTTGGGGCAGGGCAGAGACATACACATGGGACACACAACACAGCTGCACAAGGTTGGGAATTGCAGGCAGCACTGTGTGCAGTCTCCCTGGTTCATGAAACTGCTGTGGTGGTGTATATGGGAGGACACAGGACTCACTGTGCACCTGTCAATCCAACACCAGTGTACAATGCAGTGCGACTGGACGTTGCCAACATTTTTGTCATTGCAGGTGCAACCTAGGTAGGGTTTGACCAGAGTGGATGTGGCCATGGGGATACCTGGACATGTCCATGTGGGACCCCATGGCAGGTATGCGGTGACCCTATATACCCTGACAGTAACTGCATGTAGCAGCCGTACCTTACCTGACTAAGACTGATGGGTCACTGTAACCACTGTAACAGTGCCAGCACAGCACCACAGTAGCACAGTGATGTTGCCCACACATAAGACTATGGTATCCCGGGGCTGGCCCCATTGATTAGCCCCATAGGCTCCATGAGGCACCTCCCAGGTTGCCCCAGACCCTACTCCAACAAGGATATGTCCATCATTACAGGGCCTGTGCAGGACACTGGTTGCACGGCCCTTTGGCACCCAATGTGTGGCCATTTGTCCTATATGCATTGTGGTCACCATAGCAGAGTCAGCACTATGTCCTGTGGTCACCACCACCACTGTGGTTTGATGTGTGCATGCATGGTCCCCAACATGCACTACCCACATGAGGCCCACTGTTCCCCACACCATGCCAGTACCACAGTCCACCAGTGTGCCACCCTGAATATAACATGTGGCATTGGATAGTCTGGTAGTGCAGGAGACCACCATGTCGGGCATTCTAAGCACATGGCTGGCCATGGCAGCGTACTAACCAGATACAGACAGATGCCTGCCACAGCTGCAGCCTGTGTCCACCAGCCTTGCTGCAGGAAGGTAGGAGTATACCACCTGTAAGGTGGCCCCACCATGGCCAGTGTGTACTGTCATCATCCCTGTGACAGCCATCCAGTGCACACAGTGCCCACTGCCAGACTTTCAACTGATAGTGATTGTTGACTTCTCTGGTGTGAGTTCTGCTTGTGCATCAGGTGCATGTGAGGTGGGAGAAACCTATAATAGGACTGTCTCCAAGGCACTGGACTCCATCGCACCAATCCGTATATGACCCAGGTCTTCTCACTTGAGACCCCTGTGGTTTGATGGGGCTCTCAAGGAGATGAAGACCAGGGGTTGGATGAAGGAGCATTGTTGGCGGAGGACTCAGTCCAAGGAGGACAAAACTGGCGTTGAGAATTCACTATGGTGAATATCAAAGGGTAATCAATCATAAGAAGGCAGTATTTCTGTCCAAGGAGATTGCTGCAGGGAGGAACAGACCGGCTCTACTTTTTCAGTCTGTAGATAGACTATTCCATCTTGCTTGTCTGCAGGCAAAAAGAGCAGTTTCAGTCACTCACTACCAGGAGTTTGCTCTGTTCTTCTTTGTCAGGGTGTCCTTCACTAGGATTGTGATCCCTCCAGTGGGGAGTATCCCCGCAGTGGTGAGCTCTGCATTTTTAGAGGCACTCCTATTGTCTGGGATGAGTTTTAGCAAGGGATCGACAAATTTCAAAATGGCATGCTACTCCAGGACAAATGACCTAGCCAAAAGTGGTAGTCCTTGGAGGGCACTGTGGAGCACACCTACCGACCAGACGTATTTCAGATCGGCTCCTTTCCCATCTGTTTTGTAAAATGATAAAACCTCAACTTTAACTGACAAAATTGAGTTTGTGTACTCCCTAACGAGTTCTACGAGTTGAGCTGTGCAGTTTAATACTAAATTTGGATGATGGGGCGTACCAATAAAGGACCACAAGGTATTGCCAAAACTAGGCCTTCTGAATCAGAGCCACACAAAGAGGTAACAAAACCTGCAGCTACGAGTGATCCACCACGGTCGACACTTCAGAGATCAATGCAGGCAATCGGCTCTAAAGTGGAGTCGATACTGACCAGGCTTGCTGATCAAGACAACAAAATAGTGGAAACAGTTAAAACGGCCTCCAATGCTGAATCGATGGCGACTAAAGCTTTAACTACCACAAATAAGCTTGTTCAGGAAAATGCGCAGCTTCGCTATCGTTTAGAGGCTCTCGAAAACAGTCAAAGGGTTTCTAATGTGCGCATAATTGGCTTACCTGAGAATTGTGAGGGAGACAACCTGTTGTTTTTTCTTTGGACATGGCTGCCAGAAGCCCTGAATTTAGGTTCAGAGCTTAGAGAAGAGAGCTTTATTCATGCTACAGAATTTCTCCACGAGTACCTGCAGCACAAAGTGACTTACCCAGGTCAGTTTTCCTAGTTACCACCGGTCCGGTGGTTAGGGACTGTATAATGCAAGCAGCGAGAGGCACTGAAAAGCTATACTTTCATGGAGACATGATTCATATATTCCCTGACCTCTCGTATGCTACTAGAATAAGGCATAAAAAGTTTGATGGGGTAAGAGCAAAACTTTGTAGCCTTGGAATAACTCACTCTTTGTTGATGCCAGCTCGACTGCGATTGTACTACGGAGGCCACACTTTTCAATATACGGACCCAGAGGAAGCAGGAAAGAAAGTGGCAGCAATCGCTATGGAACTTAACCCATGTAGAAACCGGGAGAATTCAGATTCAGAAGAAGAGGTAGAGACTTGAAACTGACTAATTATTATATTCTGGACTTGATACCATTAGAAAGAATGCTAGTTGCGATTTTTAAGTTCCATGCTTGCTTTTATATTTAAATATTTTTTGCTGCCTCCACAAGTAGTTGATGAGAACCATTCAGAGGATGTGTCAAGTAGTAGTATAACAGGTGGAGGGCCTTATACTGTTCCGAAAGTGTTGTTCTACTTTACTTAGAGAGTTTCCTCATATAATATGTTAGCCACTGTTAAAGTTAATAGAATAAGGAAGGAGAGGTTGGATGGTGGGGGGTGCTTGTTACCGCGATACACCAAGAATTTTGAGGATTTAACATGTATGGTATGGGGACCATAACAACAAGGGATGTTGTGGTTAAATGTTTGGTTTAGTTTCTTTAAGATAGGTCACCCAACGTCTTGTAGGGTGCAGCTTATGAGGGATACTACTATGTTGTTTTTTAGATATAATTGGATATTCCCCCATATCTGGAAATCAGACTGCATAGAATACCATTTACTTATACATTGGATGTATTGTAAAGAACAAATGCGATTTCTTGCACTAGAATAATTGTATGAAGTTGTTTTACTTGTAAAACAATAAAATATAATTACAAAAGTGGTAGTCCTGGAGGTCCAAGTGGTAGTCCAGTACATTTCAATGAAAATTTTAAACCAACTTTTTTTTTGTTAAAGTTTTTTTATTTTCCAAAATAAGATGAGTCACAGGAAAATTGCATTACAGGCATATGTGCTTTGCTGGAGGCAATCAGCAACACTTTCAAAACTGCAACACTGATGTCATGCAGTAAAAAACACTCTTACTCTTCTAAAAGACAAAACTCCAAACCCATCAGGCTTCCAACATCTGCCTTGTTACATGGGGGGGGTATGTAAGAGGATCCTTGGGCAACCCAGTGTAGCAGTGTAAGGCAAGATAAATGACACAAAAGGATATTACAACTTTCATACCTGGAGTGGACTGGAGATCAGCTCTAAGTGGTGATTCCCGGGTGCTTTCCAGAATGCTAAAACTATTAAACAGGTTCCAGAGGGGGTCTTGTGTAAAGACACATAACAAAACACATGAAGTATCTAGGATGAACAATGAGTTTGCTAGAGAATCCTAAAATGAAAGTTGAAGCTAATGAACCTCTTGCAGCTGGATGCTGCTTTGCGCTGTGTTTAAGTGAGACCTGATGACCAGAAATTGCCAGGTTACACTGTTGGAGGGAAGGGGTGTCTGGGGGATTATCTGAAAAGGAGGCTGTGAGTATGCCACCATTCCTTCTCTAGGTTTCAGCAGAACTAGGAAGGGGGCCCAGAATTCAAAATACTGTGGCAGTGTGTGTTAGCAATCACATGGGCCATGCACAGCAGTGGGGATGTGTGCCGTCCTCCAGTTACATAGGATCAAATGCTTGTGAGCACGCTGAGAATGGCAATCCAGATCTGCCCCTTGTGGGTGCAAGGTGTCATATCATCCATGCTGAGAATGGCAATCCAGATCTGCCCCTTGTGGGTGCAAGGTGTCATATCATCCATGCTGAGAATGGCAATCCAGATCTGCCCCTTGTGGGTGCAAGGTGTCCTATCATCCATGCTGAGAATGGCACTCCAGATCTGCCCCTTGTGGGTGCAAGGTGTCCTATCATCCATGCTGAGAATGGCAATCCAGATCTGCCCCTTGTGGGTGTAAGGTGTCCTATCATCCATGCTGAGAATGGCAATCCAGATCTGCCTCCGTGTGTGGGGTGTCCTATCATCCATGCTGAGAATGGCAGTCCAGATCTGCCCTTGGGGTGTAAGGTGTCCTATCATCCATGCTGAGAATGGCAATCCAGATCTGCCCCTTGTGGGTGTAAGGTGTCATATCATCCATGCTGAGAATGGCAATCCAGATCTGCCCCTTGTGGGTGTAAGGTGTCCTATCATCCATGCTGAGAATGGCAATCCAGATCTGCCCCTTGTGGGTGTAAGGTGTCCTATCATCCATGCTGAGAATGGCAATCCAGATCTGCTCCTTGTGGGTGTAAGGTGTCCTATCATCCACGCTGAGAATGGCAATCCAGATCTGCTCCTTGTGGGTGTAAGGTGTCATATCATCCACGCTGAGAATGGCAATCCAGATCTGCCCCTTGTGGGTGTAAGGTGTCATATCATCCATGCTGAGAATGGCAATCCAGATCTGCTCCTTGTGGGTGTAAGGTGTCCTATCATCCATGCTGAGAATGGCAATCCAGATCTGCCCCTTGTGGGTGTAAGGTGTCCTATCATCCATGCTGAGAATGGCAATCCAGATCTGCTCCTTGTGGGTGTAAGGTGTCATATCATCCATGCTGAGAATGGCAATCCAGATCTGCCCCTTGTGGGTGTAAGGTGTTGTATCATCATGTAGGCCCAGTAGGAGGACCTCCGGTGTTAAGGGAAACGGCTTGTGTCGAATCTGAGTTCCAAGGGATCAGATGTGCTGCCAAAGAGGCCAGATCTGTGGGCATGCCCAAAGTATGTGTAGCAGGTCCCTTTTCTGGGCTTGGCACCTCCAGCATTTGTCATGCAGCAGCAACTGCTTTGTGTAAGACGGCTTGAGTCCTGTATGAGGACTGCATGATTTTATTCAGAATTAGCACATTTTATGGGTCTGGGTAGGCCTTGTGCCCCAGTCTCCAGCCTGCTGCCCAGTCCTTTTCTGCTATTTGGATCTGAGCACTACTTCCCATTTGGCTTTGGCGACCTGGGATTGGGAGGGGATCTGGATTCTAAGTGCTGCTATATCACACTAGAGCGGCCTTTAAGGAGGGAAAGCCATCATCGAAGGGGGCAATCTTTCTGTGGTCCCTTAGCTTGATGTCTGAAATACTGCATCATGGCACTTCTAATTTGGAGGTATTTCCAATAGTCAGCTGGCGGGATTCCAAACTGCCCACAGAGGCCCTGAAAAGAGTCAACTGTGTGAGTGCCCTACATATACAGATCTGCCAGGCATCTTATGCTGGTGCTGGCCTATGCCAAACATACTATGGGACCTCGATCTATCCTGATATCCAAATTGCCCCAGTGTGGTGTGTGGTCTAAAGAGATGGGGTCTGTCTTCATTTTTTTGTGAATTTTGGACCAGTATTCTACAAAGGAGCTAATTGTGGGGTGTGATTTAAGTGCCTGGGAGGGGGTGTCATAGAGGAGCAAGGGTAGATTGATCACCTCACTCGCTACCACCTCATGCCCAGCCACTGTGGTGCATCTTCATCTGGTGCTGCAAACCACTTTAGCGATTGCGATGTCTGGAAAGTCTACTTATATCCCTCAAACCATGGCAAGCTCCACCCTCCTGCAGACAATGGGCCTTCAGCTTATTCCTACCATATCATGGTTGTTTCCTTTCCCAGATAAAATATCCCAAGAGGTTGTCTATCCTGCTAAGCCATATGGGGGGAGATGTATGGGGAGATGTGAAATTACATATAGAAACTTGGGGGTGGTGATCATTTTGATGGCTGCTATTTTTCCTGCCAGGGTAAGCCAAAGTGGGACCCATCTCTCTAGCTCCAGTCAAATAATGGCTATGAGGGGCTTCAGATTAGCCTCCCAGATTTTGGAAAGGTGTGGAGTGATTAGGATCCCTAAATAGGTGGTGTCATCCAGCTTCCACCACAGGTTGTGGGCTGTGGCCATCTGGGGAGTGCAGTGGTCATTTAGGGTAAATACCTCTGTCTTGGTCTGATTCAGTCAAAGTCCAGAGAATCATGCAAAGTCTGATGTGTGGGGACTGATCTTTCGATGTCCGCAAGGGGCGGGAGGAGATTGTCCGCCTACATGAGGGTAGTATGCACTACATCCTCTATTTTCACTCCTGTAACCCCTGGTGCTTGCTTGATGGCTGTGGCCAAAGGCTCCACAGCCAGCACAAAGAGCAAGGGGGGAAACTGGGCAGCCTTGGCGGGTCTCTCTTCCTAAAGGTGGGGGGGGCAGCTGGACATTTGTCAGTACCCTTGCTGTGGGGAGATCGTGCATGGCATATACCCAGGCCTGGAAACCTGAGCTGAAACCCATGATCTGCAGGACCAAGTGTAGAAAGTCCCATTCCAGGGAGTCAAGTGCTTCATTGAAATCAAGGGCCATCCCGCCGCCGGTGTGGGAAAGGCTTTGGTGGCATGCATCAAATTAAGAAAGGAGCAGAGGTGATCCATACTGTACTGGCCCTTCACAAACCCTACTTGAAAGGGGTAAATAAGCTGAAGGAGTAGTGGGTTAAGACTGGAGGCCAGCAGTTTAGCCAAGACTTTGCTATCTGCATTCAGCAAGGAGATTGGCCAGTAACTAGAGGCTTTAAGGGGGGTCTTTGCCCTTTTTCGGGAATACCATGATTACTGCTTCCTGGAAGGAGATAAGGAGGGAGCCATGCCCCAGGGCTTCAGTGTAGACCTGGCATAGGACCGGGAGACCGCATGATGTAGGAGCTGCCAGATCTCAAGCGGAAAGCCATCCCCACCAGGGACCTTGCCAGACTTTAATGACTTCAGGGTGCAGGCTACCTCATCCAGTGTTATGGGAGCATCTAAGGCTGTGGATTGCAAGGGGGCTAGCTTGGGGAGATTTAATTTTTGTAGGGAAAGGGCTGCCCCCACCAGGTTCAGGACCCTAGAGGATGTATATATACTGTGGCATAGAACTCCGCCATTATTTTGTTTACTTTTTCCGGTGAGGTGTGGGTCTGCCCCGTGCCATCAGCCAGGTTGGCAATATGTCTATCCTCCTGCTGTTTCCTGAGGTGTTATGCAAGACTTTTGCCCTCTTTTTCCCCGACCTCCCAATATTTGTGCTTGAGCCAAAGAATTGAGATCTCCGCTTTCCTGGCAACCAACTTGTTTATCTGCAGGTGAAGGCCTGCCACTTAGAGTCTTAAATGGGATTTGTGCTGGGGGTTGGGGAAGCCTTGAAAAGGTCTTCTACCTCTGTCAAAGCTTTTTCCAGGTCTAAAAGCTGCTGTTCCCTATTCTTCTGTCTAGTGTTTGCATACCCCATTATTGCACCTCTGAGAGTGGCCTTAAAGGCTTCCCAGGTATTACCTGCAGAAGTATCAGCAATGGGGTTTTCCTTAAAGAAATAATTGGCTTTGTTTTGCAGCCAGGGTGTGAAGTTGGGGTCCCTCAACAGAAGGGGGTCCAGTCTCCATGAGGGAGAGTGGTAAGTCGGGGGGCCGAGTGCAAAGGTGAGCTGGACCGGAGCATGATCAGATATGATAATGGGATGTATGGTGGTGGCTAGGGATGCCTTTGTGATGTCGGGTGACATCAGCCAGAAGTCAATGTGGCTATAGGAGTTGTGGACCAGGGAGTGAAAGGTATAATCCCAGTCTTGTGGGTGGAAAGCCACCAAATATCTGTAAGAGCCAGTTCTTCTAGAAAGAGCAGCAGGGCTGCCGCACTCCTGCCATGGGATTCCACATTGGAAGGGCTCCTATCGACAAAATGGTCTAAGGTTAAATTAAAATCTCCCCCTATCAGCACAGGGATGTTGTTCACCAACAACTCACTTCTCTTCTGTGCCAGGGAGTGGAAGAGACCTGGGGTGTCTTCATTTGGTCCATCAACATTCCCCAGTAGCAGCAGTCCATCTGGGGTGTCTGTCTGTGCCAGAACCCATCTACCATTCTCATCCTTCTCCACTGTCTGAATCACCCATTGCACTTTTTTGTCGATAAGTATTGACAACCCCCTTTTATTGTGGGGCTGAGGTATACACTACTTGTCCCTCCCAGTCCTTTGTTAGACTCTCGTGATCTTCTCTGTTTAGTTTTGTTTCCTGCAGGAATGCCAGGTCCGCCCTCAATCTCTTCAGGTGCATAAGCACCTGTCTTCGCTTTATGGGGGTGTTTATCATTCACACATTCCAAGTATGAGCTTTTATATCACCCACTAGGGTCTTGGAAGGGAGACAGTCAGTTACGGATACAGAAGCAGCAAGTAGAGATTGAGGGGTTAGACCCTGGGACCCCTGACAGGCCCAAAATGCGAGGTGTGGGGCATGGGCATGGAGCTGATATCTGCAACTGGGAGGAAAACTTTTGTCTGGCACTCAACAGTCTCATAAGCTTCTATGTGTTCACATATACATTGATCTAGCAGTAAACATATCAAACATTTCACAAAATATAACCTATATACAGTTGCAATATGGCATTTCCCTTTGCGAGACAGGGGTATTCAAAAGGCCACAGCTGTCCGCTGAGGACCTACCTCTGTTCCCAGAGCACAGAAAGTGGGGTGTTGCCCTTTCTGGGGGGGGCAGATGGTAGTTATCCACCACCTACGAGGGGGCCATGTTTTGTGCTGCATTTATTTTGATGGGATGCGAGGACCCAATTATCCTGGTCATATCTTGGAGGTGAGTGGGGGGGGGTGGAGGTCAGCACCTGTCCACATCCCTCAACCACCCGGCTGCTGCAAGATGGGTGTCTAGAACACTGTTGCCCACCAGTGTTGACCAGAGAAGCACCATGGGGGATTTTGCAGCAGCCTGCCACTGCACGGGGGGACATCTAGCTTTCTTGGAGCTCTGTCGGGGGGTACCACCTACACTGCACTAAGTGTTAGCATAGGAAACCTGTACACTGCAGTGTGGCTCCCTCCCCCTGCTATGTTAGCAGTCTTGGGGTAGGTGCAGGGTGAGCAAGGCGGCAGGTGGGCAGAGGAGGGGGTATGAGGGGTCTGAAGAGGATATAGGAGCCATCGCAGGGGAGTCAATGATTCCTGTGTGGTCTTCCCGATTACTGGCAGAAAAGGGGGGCCAAGGCCTGCCATGCAAGCAGAGAAAAGGGCGTATCAGTGGTGCTACTCTAGGCACTCCCCATGCCGCCATCGCTAGGTCCTCTGGAAAGTCTGATTGATACAGCAGGAATGGGGGGGCTGGCAATCTATTAGTGCATGGGCATTTCTGAGGGAAGTTAAAATGTTCAGGCAGATTTGCCAGTTTACAAGCCAGGAGAAAAGCTCATACCCCCCCCCCACCACAGGTCCAACACAGCACTACTGAAAGCATTTTAAACATTGTCCGATGGGAGAAATAAACTGCTGATGTACTTATCTGAGTGTCCGGGAAGGGAGGGGCTGGATGTGGACAGGTTCTGTGGTCAGGTGTAACAGGCCACTGCACTTTGGAATCTCCTATCTTCTTTCCTGGAGACACTTTACGGTGTTGGCATTGGTCATTTTAGGAGAGCTGCATCTTGCTGGGTGAGTGTACTTAGTCAGCCCAGGATCTAGCCAGTGGTTCCTGGTTTAGGCTGGTATGGCTATATCGGGAGGGCTGACTGTCGGTGTTCAGTAGCATGGGCTTTGTTGTGGTGGGCCTCAAAGCACTGTAGCAGTTCTGCATAGTGAAATCTTCCAGGCCTGCTGGTGCTGCCTTGTCAATTAGTTGTAAAGCAAGGCTGGAGCAGTGGAGCCTCTCTCGTGGATGATCTCTCTTTCTGTGGTGTCTACCAGACTGCGCTTGCGGTTGTGTCTCTAGGTGCTGAAGCCCACTCCGGTTCATTTGATTTCTTTAGGGGAGCCCTCCTATCCAGGCAACAGGATGAATTAGGGGGGGGGTAGTGCTGTGGTGTGTGGCGAAGTTTCCCCTGGCCAATTCCTTGAGAGGAGATCCATAAATGCTTCGGGAGATACAAAGGCTAGTGCTATCCCATTATGCTCAACCTGCATTGTAGCCAGGTATCACAAGGAGAAAAGTCAGGCCTACATGGTGCATAAACTGGTGTGCCTCTGTGTAGGTTCATACTGTAGATGATAAGAGAGGTCCTTGGAGTAATTGGGATAAATGTTAATTTTGTGAGATCTCCGCATTAGGTTACACAGTTCCCTGGACTTTTGGGTAATCATTTCTTTGTCCCGGTAGTCCAGGAACTGTGCAATTATTGGTCTTGGCCTGTCAATCCCCTAAGGCATTGGGGCAAGGGTGTAGTGAGCCCTTTCCACTTGCACCACACACCCAGGCTCAAGTTTCAGGATCTCGGTCAATGCTGCCTGCAGAAAAGTCTTGGTGCAGTGTCCTTCGACCTTCTCTGGAAACCCCAAGAACTGGAGGTTATTTCGCCCCCCCCTATTTTCAAGATTGCTGATTTTTTGCTGCAATCTGTTTAGAGTGGCCTGATGGTCTTGGAGAGTGACAGCATGGTCATGCGGGCGGTCCTCAGTTGCAGTGATTTGGCTCTCATTTTGGAAGAGCCAGGCTCTCGTACCGTGGAAGACTTGTGCTGAGTGGTTTGTGGCCATCGTTATTTGGGCCATTTGCTTAAGGAACTGGTGAAATATTTGCTCCACTGCCGCAGGGTCCCAAGTTACTGGTGGTGGGGGCTGGTCCATGTTCAGATCACAGGCCCCTTCTGCTCCGGCTGAGTTGATCTTCAGTACCTTGGATATCCACAGTTAGTAAGCTTATTTTTACACCTCTGAGTTCCTGATGCTATTCTACACAACCCAAGTTGAGATTTTTTAGCTCAGTTTGATATTTTAATACAGATTATTTAGGAAATGCCTTCATAGGCAGGGAGCTATGTCTTCAGGCTACCATCTGCTTCTGTGCCCCTAGTGGCAGTGTCTTAAACCAACTTCTGAAGAAATAAATTATGGGTGTGGCCGGGGTCATATTGTAGTATTATTCTATAGGATGGATGTAGGTGTAGAAGAATTTTCTAAATCAGGAAAAACAATATATTTCCTATACTTTCTGTTAATACAGGGTGTGGGCAGGCTGAAGTCTGTATTAGAAGAGATTGGATAAATGTTTCAGAATTAGTTTGAACTGAAGGCCAGCAGCAAGCCATCAGTGAACACATGACTGCCATCAAGGGGTAGAGGACAGGAAGAAGAAGATGATGGAGCAGGACTACTTGCATCTGGATCATCAGCAGAAGAAACAGGCAGCAGCACCAGCAGATGTAGCAGCAGCAAGAGCAAGCCCACGAGCATGTCTAGTGCCTGGACCAGAGAGTAGCCAGTGGTCAACTGCAGGATCGAGATCAGATTCATGCAGTTCAGGACCGTCTACTGCTAACTGCAGGAGAGACTGTAGTGTGTCATCAACAAGCCGTGTCCTTATTTTTGTTTTGATTAGGTTCTGAATAGAAAAAAAAAACTCTTTCACACTTTGCAGTTGAGACACTAATAGGGCCATATGCACAGTGGTGCAGAGTGGCTATACGCTGCATATCTGTGGCACATAGCCACTCCACACCCATTGCACCACCTGAGCTGCAGTCAACAATCAGGGTGCTCAGCACCCTGGCACCCTGTATCCTGGCTGCATGGACAGCAATGTGCAGGGAGCTGTCGGTAGGCATGTAGGGGGTGTGTCTGCACTCTGCACCATTCATAGTGGCACAGAGTACTGGGCATGGGGAGGGGCGCACCTTTTGCTGGGTAACACCCAGCTGTAAGGGATAAGCACCTCCAGGATGCGGCCACCAGCAGTGGCGCAGATGTTAGGGCACTGCAGACCCCCCCCTTCATGCTGCCCCAGCCCATGGATCAGCACCAAAGGCTGGGGCAGTGGACCGGGCACCCTCCCACCTGAGCTTGAAGTGCACATCGCACCCTCCATTGTTTTCTGTGCCTCACAGGCAAAAGTGATCCATTCGTGGACCAGGTCCAAGCATCCCACTGGATGCATGCCTGGTCTGCGGACATTTCCTTTGCATGTCTGCACACCAGGTGGGGCGGGGCCATGGGCAGGTGGCAGGTGGCAGCTGGTAGTGACTATAGGTCAGGGAGCACCTGTCCATAGGTGCAGAACTCCATGAGTAAAACACCTCTGGTGTGTAATACTCACCCATATGTGCATAGGGCCTATAGTTAGTACTTAGATTAAGTCAAGAACGTAGAACATCTGGGGTGGTTTTTCATTTAGTAATCTTACATAGACCTGCAAATATGGCTTGTCAGGTGAGGATTTAAGCAGTGTTTTAAATGTAGTATTCTCAGACTTTATATGTTCCTGCTGCTCTTCTGTGAAAAAAATCAAAGTATTCAATCAAGTTTGCCAGTTCACAGGTCCAAAACACCACTAATTGGTCTCTTGGTAGATCAAGCTGCTTAAAATCTGAACAGCTGAACCATTTGAGAGAGGCACCTCTGAGAAATGTTTAAACCTCTCGTCTATGTATGTTATTGCTGCATCTATTAAAGTCTGCAGTTGTGTATCTCTTACAAAATTGACTTCTGGACAGTTGCCTCTGAATGGGAAAGGAACAGTCCTCTCCTCACCTCCAGTTTTTGGCACAACATACTCAATATATTTCAGTTCAGGTTTGTGGTGGCTGGGGAAAGCTGCCATGTATTTCCCTGGTGATGTTTTAAGTTCTGTAAGCTGAAGTAGTCAGGTCTGAACAAGCTGTGGAACTTCCAGTATTAGTATGTCATCTCTGTGAAACTGGAGTGACAGGTTTTTTAGTATTGACAGGAAATCTTGTAGTATATAAAGGGATTTTACAAACTGTATACTCTGTACTTCTTTTAAGAGGGCCTTTGTTCTTGAACATTCGTCACCAGCAGCCGAAGATACATGTTCCAGGTGTTGAGTGACACTAGGTAGGTTAACCTGAACTGCATGAACTGATTGTGACCTACTGGCAAGCCATCTCACTTGTTTTATAGTACTAAAGTGAGCAAGAGCAGTATCCATGGCATCAGCAATTTCTTTTAGCTCATTCATTTTTGGGGACTATAATGATAAAACTTAAATATTCCCTTGACAGTACTTTAATAGCTTTGATACAAAAGGAATTTTTTTATATATTTCTATTTATCCCTCCTATGTCCCTGCCAGATCCACCCCATCAGAAGTTGCCAATGAAGCCTGTCCCTGCCAATGTCCTACCTTGTCAGCCTGTGTTCCTCCATCCGGCTGTGGATTACCCCACCGGGCGGAGTCAGGGTGGGGCAGGACACCCCAAATCTTGTAGTTTTGTCAGGTCCTGCGGATAGCAGGCAGATGTTGGCACATCAGGACCAGGCTCAGTGTTCCATCTTTCCAGCTCTGAAGGGGTTTTTCCCTGTTCTGTGAGGATATTACATGCTCTGACGTCAAGGCACGAGTGCTAACATCCACAACATCCTCCCCCTCGATGGTGCAGGCACTAGAGGTGATTGGTCCACAGGCCTCTGCCCATGATCAATCAGACCCCTGAGGATGCTGACATGTTGTCTGGCCCCCAGCCTCTGCCAGGAGTCACCACTCACCAGGTTAGGTCTCCACCTTCCCCCAGAGAAGGTGAGCTGTCATCTGACACTCAGCCTTTCTCTCACCGGCAGACCTACTGTGGCCCAAGTCTGCTCCCAAACCCGGATTGCTGGCATGGTGTGAGGTGTGGCATCCAGCGCCTCAACCCTCAGTGCCACCGGGATGGCCCAAAATTATTTTTTTTAACACATTGAGAACTGCCAACTCTAACTGATGGGCAATGCAGTGCACTGCAATTATTTGACGACTGTGTTCCTGCAACTTTGCTATGGTTCCTCCTCTTTAGCCCATCATGACACTGGCCCTGTCAAAGTTGGCCAAAATAAGGAGCGGCCCTGGATTGTTCATATTTTGTAGGTTACTGAGGGGGAGATTTACTGACTCCAGTGCAGTCAATATTGCACTAAATACTCATTCTGCATGTGTGTGTTCCAGTGGCACAGCTTGGATAAGGAATGTACGCACCTGTTTTGAGTTTGGTTCAACAAACCATTGGAAAACATTTTCCCATTCAGTTATACTGGTATTAGTACTACTATCAGCATGAACTGTCACATATTTAACTTCATTAAGAGTCTGCATCTGGGTTCGGGATATAACTGCTGATGTAGCAGTACAAAAGTCTCTGGCTCGTTTATCATTGGTATAATTAGAACCAAGCTTTATCTCATTTTTTTCCTGCAGTTCACAGAGCCATTCCATGTCCGAGAAAGGGTGCAGATTTTGGCAATGGAGTATTCTGTGTTGTAGCTTGACCTTAGTGCCCTCATCCAACTGCATAAAGGCTTGACACAGTGGGGATACAGTGATATCAAAATGTACTGCATGCTGACTACTGTCCGCAGTATGTTGATTCATACATAGCACATGTGAATAGGACTTGTCATTTGCACTTACTGACTCAATCCGAACATGATTTGAGCCAATGGTAAAAACATAGAGAATACTGGACATGTAACTGTGCACAGCTAGTGTGTTCTGCCACAGAGGGTGTCTGATTCCCTCTGACCTTGAGAGTAAAGCTCAAGTAGTCCATGGGAATCAGAACCCTGAGGTGGTAGAACACACTGGTTGTGCATAGAGTTGCTCATCCTGTATTTTGTATAGTGTGTAGTACTGTGTGAAATATGTGTGCTTGAATTATTTTGCTTTCTAAATGAAACTGACTCATGCAGCCTCTAGACGTTCTAGAATGCTGCCCTACCACAATAGGGTAGAAACACATTCCATTACCTTTGGAATTGTGGTACAACAGCGTTTTGAAAGGGATGGAATTCTATACAGAACAACACTCTACTATACACTATATTTGGTTTGTTTGAAAAGGCTGATACTGCAATAGCTAGATATTTTTCACACACTGTGCAATACATCAGTTCTTTTTTTTTCATTATATCTCAGCCACTTATAAATGGTTAACCAATGCCTTTGAAATAATCTGGCTCTTTTCTCCTGATGTACTTCTTATCTTTTTGTGCCCCCTCTGGTCTGTCATCCTGTTCATCGCTCACTAAAGTGCGTTTTTGAGGGAGTGGATGTGAACATTCAGTTAAGGCTTCATTGCTTAATTCAACACACAGATCAGCAGTTATAGCCCCTGACACAGATACAGGCTCATTTTCATTGTTATTACTCTTTTCTTCATAGGTGGATTGTGTTTCTGTTTCAGATTATGGTGTCTTGCTAGAGGTTGCTGCCACTGCTGCTGGAACTCGTGCAGCTACTGGCCAGAGAGAAGAATGAGTCTGCGGTTTACTACTCCTGTTCTGCGTATTGTTGCACTTATTTTCTTTCCCCAATGATAATAAAATATATTTTATTTCTACCAGTCACTGTGTGCGGTGTGTGAGTTTCTTGGGTGCCGGGGTTTGGTGGACTGGGTGGGGGCCTGGGTGTCAGTCTGGGCTGAGTCAGAAAAAGGACACTAGTAGTAATGAGATGCGTATTTGCCTTAGCCTTTTCAATAAATATAGATCTTTATTTAGAAGTGTCTTGAAACTTTTAAAGTTATGATTGTGCGAACAAAGGAAGGGAAGTCACTTAGCCAGGCACAAAGACACTCAGACACCATGACTAGGGCAATGGAAGGGACAAGAAAAAGTTAAGGAACAGTGTAGTACCAGTACTCAACCAGCAGTTAGTCAGGTGAGGTCCAACAGGTTACAGGGTTGCCCTTACATATAGTACATGCACACACCTCCCTAAGGTTGCCTGTTGCTCTCTCAGGTAGCTGACTGGCAGTTCAATGGCCTACACAGCCAGTAAAGTGTTATGCTTGTGCAACTGTGTTACTTAGGTTTTGGCCATTCTCACTCTCTATTCCAGAGGAATGACCACCCTGTAGAGGTACTGAAGGCAAGGAACCCTCTAAGAGGGTTCCATCCCTAGAGGTGCCATGGGACAATTCCCTTGGCTAAAGGTACCTTAGGAAGTATCCCCAAAGAGAAATGTAGTAGTATGAAGCAAGTTAGCAATCAGTAGCTAGCTGTGAGACATAGTAGTAGATGAGGCATTAGGCAACTTGATAACATAATGTAACCCCTAACCGGTCTACCATTTGTTTCTGACAGCAATACCAGGTGGGCTGGGTTCAGGAAGGAATAGGTCACTCGGCACAAAGGCTAGGTTTGGCTACTCTGCACAGGGGCACCCAAGTAACTCCGAACACAGGAAGTAATAACTGTAATGTCCAATACCAGAGGTGGGATTCTAAAATGTGGCTTTTTATTCACATCCAAACAGAATAAACAAAGTATAGATGGACTCCCACGGGGCTACACTCCTGGTAATGCAGATTAAAAGAGACCAGAACACCTCCTCAACACTTTAGCCCTCAGACTCTGAACCCACTGGGCACACAGCCCGGACTTGCACGCTGCTTTGGGTTACACAGCCTAAACTTGTACACTGTTCTGGCATTTCCCTGGCTCTGCTCCCTTGCCAACCATTTGGACACCTTCTGTACTTCATGGAAACATTTTCTGGTGGCTCCCTAAACCACCTAAGAGCACCGCGGCTCCATCAGGGAATCTTTCTTTTAATCCCATGTCTAGGTACTTTCCTCAGGCACTGGCCAAGTACCTGAGAGAAAGCAAAAGGTGTTTCAGAGCAAATCCCTAGAGGTGAATTTGGTTACTACTGATGGGGGGATCTCCCACCTCTCGCTCCCACAATTCATACCCAGCCATTTCTCTGGACAGTAAACACCTCATCCTGTAAAGCTTTGCAATGTAGATTCTTGGTAAATGTATTTTACATTCCATCTACTTGTCTTGCTTCCCATTTGTGCTGGACTTGAACATACTTTTAAGTGGCATAGTCCATTACTCTAGACCCCTCACTGGTTTAGCAGTACAGTCCCCAATGTCCTTCACTCTTTGTGCTGGACTTAAACATACTTGAATTAAGTGGCATTGTCCATTACTCTAGACCCCCACTGAGTTAAGCAGTCCAATCCCCAATTTTCTTCACTCTTTGTGCTGGACTTGAACATACTTTAATTAACTGGCATTGTCCATTACTCTAGACCTCCCACAGATTAAACAGTCCAATCCCCACTTTCCAACTGTACTTGGCTTTCTTTTCCTAACCCCACAGTAACAGTTCCTTTAGTTTCCTTCTGTTCAGGTGAAAAACACTTGGCCCTTTTTCAGAGTGAACTCACCCTTTGGTTGCAGGTGCCTCACAGGCATTTCCACCACTAGGAATCTTCCTCTCAGAGCTTCTGGTGCCTCAGCACAACTTGAACAGGCAGCTTCTTTCCCTTAGCCAGACCCAGGAGGGTTGCCCCTGGAAAACAGGCAAACACCTTCCCCCCATCTCCTCAGGGATGAGGCTACTGAACCATTGGATGCGGTCTCCACCACTTCAATTACCAGTTCCTGTGTTCCTCTTCAGGTGGAAACACACACCTTACCCAAAAGTAGCTCTTAATCAGAGCTTAAAGCTCTGAGAGCCTGCACACACTATGCTGCACTACAGTCTCTCTCCAAGACTGCAGATAGACTGGCTTCAAATTCCCCAACGTTCTACTCTAACCTCCAACTGCAATATTCCAGTGTGGCTTATGCAGCTGCGAAAGTTCTATTATGATGTCATCCCTCAGTCTCAGCTGAGACTGAGAACAGAGCGAGACAGTGTGAAATCCATTTAATTGGAATTTCACAAGCTGCCTTCCCTGCCTACCACTAGGTCTTATTGGTATTCTAGTAACCCAGGGTAACAGGGGGGTTACAACAATAAGAAGCCCAGGTTAACAATGGCATGAGTATGATAGTTTGCACTGCAGATTAAGGGGTCCTCCCAAGGAGAGAGGAAATGGCAGGTAGGGACACCGTCCACATTCTATTCAATAGTGGAACCTACCTAAAGGAACTAGAAAACATTAACTATGGCTAACTAAAGTTTATGATCAGAGGCATGGAGGAGAGAAAAAAAATAATATTAATAATAATGTTTTTATTTATATAGCGCTTTTCCAGTTTCAAAGCACTGTACGAAAAACACATCACAAATAATTTAAAAATCTTACACAATTTCAATTTCAGATAAAACTACCCCTATCATAAATATCAGTCATTAAAAGTCTGTTTGAAAAAATGTGTTTTTATGCTGGTTTTAAAGCTCTCCACGGTCCTGCACTCTGATCTGATGAGGTAGAGAGTTCCACAGGGATGGTGCCACAAACATGAATGCCCGGGCCCCAGATGTTTTTAAACGCACCCTGGAAACCACTAACAACCCCTCATCAGACAAGCGGAGAGGATGGCCGGGGCTGTAGGGAACTAGGAGCTCTTGTAAAAACTTTGAGGAGGAACTCTCTGGGGATCCAAGGCCTAGGTCACCGTCGCTCCAGGCTAGGGATAATTTGTTTAGTGACAGCTCTGCTGCTGTGATTTAGAAAACCAATCAAAGGGGGTGGAAAAGTCCAATTTGGAAGAAAGCTCTCGCTTGATTCCTCTAATGGGAATGCCGTGGAAGGTTGCAAGTGTTACTCTACAACCAGAGTGCCAATTTAGGAGGAGGAGAGTGATGACTGTTGAGGTGCTTGCCTGGTCTACTCACTCTAAAAACAAACCAGGTGAACCAGAGGCAGTCATGGGGAGAATAGCTTTGAAGGATGCCTCCAAACTTGGGCAGCTGAAGGGGCCCTGTGAGAGCCTAAATACTACAACTTGAGATGCCGTCGGTATGATTGATAACTGAAGGTCCACCCGGAGCGAGGACCTTCCCAGCTATGGGCCAGGTGAGAAGGACTCAACCCCAAGCTTTGCATGCTCAAGCTGTGGACTCTGGGTGCAGAATGAGACTGTCAGCTGCAGGGAAACCCTGCACCAGAATGGTATGGCTGGCATGCCCCAGAAAACTGATGAGGAGCTGAATGAGCATTGAGTGCTGAGACTTCACAGAGGTCAGATGATAATAGTGAGCATTAAGCAATGAATGCATAAGCAAAGAGTGGACCTGCATGTAGGTCAGTAAGCAGAGTAGCAATAGTCAGACCTGCGCATAGGTCTGCAAAGCAGAGTAGCAATAGTGGGACGTGCACATAGATCAGAGGAGCAGCAATGTCAACAGTGGGGCAAGCCAGCCAGGCATTCAAGAAAGCCAATGAAGGTGACAAATACTCTGAGAATTTTCAGCAGTGGAGTCAGGAAAAACAAGAAAGTGATGGAAGGCACCAAGACCCACATGCAGATATTGAAATTAGTTTATAGCATCAGCAGTAGCTTAACTGACCTACGAGTATAATAGCAGTGTACAAACATAGACAGCAGCATCTGTACTGAGTAACTGTGAGTTATAAAATTTAATAAACATAGAATGGAGGGAGGCACAATGCTCTGAAAGCAGCTATCACCAGGCAGTGCAATGAAACTGCAGCAATGAGTTAGACAGAATGAGTTGAGAAAGCATGATTGAGCTGCATAGCTAGGGTTCAGAGTGAGCCTGAATCAGGTGAAAACAATTAAGTGTGTAGCATGGACAACAGCTATGTGGTTCGAGCTGAAACACATGGAGAATGATTGCAGTTGCATTGCAAGTAAATGAGAGCAAGGATCATGAACTCTGGATTGGCAAGATATTAGGAGCTTAGAAACAAAGCCCCCAAAAGGCAAAATCAAACACACATAAACACAGAGAAACAGGGAACAAACAACAGAAAGAAGCACACAGCCAGAGGCAAAATACAAACCAGATACAGGAGAACAACGAAAAAGTGCTTCAGAAGGATGCTGAGAGGAACTGCTTATATGGGTCAGGAAGTGGGAGTGGCTGGCTGCTTGATCATTGAATTATAGACCCAGCTTTCCAATTCTTAGTCCTCAGTTTTTTTGTTTTTTTTTATAATTTACTAGCCACAGACAGAGCGACCACTTTTAGGCTACAAAGGTCAAGACAGACTCATAGTGCAGAGGTGTGTCAGTGTTGGCAAATGCAGGGCATGCTTTAGAAGGTGCGTCCCTCATTCCCCACTTAGCCAGCATGCTTGAACTGATGCAAAAATTATGTAAGGTGCTGCCATCTTGAAAGAAGTTTGCCACTACAATTAGAGATAAGCTTGTCATGCAGTAGCAAAAATGACACGCCTCCCGTACATGCCTTTCCTGGTGAAACATTTCCATAAACATGGCGGTGGCACCTTCCGCTGCAACACAATCCCCAAACAAAGCTGACAGAGATCTGCTACAGTATTATTCTTGTTCACACTGGTGCTCTGTCACAGTTTTATTCACACACAGATGTTTGCTGCAGTATTATTCTGATTCATACTTGTGTTCTGTCGCAGTAAAATTCACACACAACTCTGCGATAGTATAATACTATTCTGGATTACAGTGGTGCTCTGTCACAGTTTTATTCAAATACAGAGGACTGCTACAGTATTATTCTCATTTACACTGGTGTTCTGTGGCAGCTTCATTCACACACAGAGGACTGCTGCAGTATATTATGGTTTACACTGGTAATCTGTCACAGTTCTGTTCACAAATCAGGGTCTACTAAAATAATCTGGTTCACTCTGTTGCTGTCACATTTTAATTCACACACAGATGTCTAGGACGGTATTATTCCTGTTTACAATGTTGCCTTGTTACAGTTAATTCACACATAGATGTTTGCTGCAGTATTATTCTGCTTCACAATGGTACTCCATTGTGGGATTATTCACACACAGAGGGCTTCTAGAGTATTATTTTGGTTCACCCTGGTTAACTTTCTCAATTTTATTCACACGCAAGAGTTCTGCTATTGTATTATTTTGGTTCACACTCATGCACTGTTGCAGTTTAGTTCAGACAGAGATCTGCTACAGTATTATTCTGGTTCACACAGGTCTTCTGTTGCAGTTAAATTCACACACAGGTCTGCTACAGTACAGTATTATTCTTGTATACAGTGGTGCTCTGTCAGTTTTATTCAAACACAGATGTTTACTGCACTAGTATTGTGGTTCCCACTGGTGTTTTGTTGCAGTTAAATTCGCACACAGGTCTGCTCCAGTATTATTCTACTTTGCAGTTGTGCTCTGTCAGTTTTATTCACATACAAAAGTTTACCACAGTATTATTCTCATTGTTGCAGTTTCACACACACACAGATGTCTGCTGCAGTATTTTTCTGGTTTGCATTAGTGATCGGTCACAGATTTATTGACACACAGAGGTCTGCTAAAATATTATTTTGGTTCACTCTGGTGCTGTCATATTTTAATTCGCACCAAGTGGTCTGGTACAGTATTATTCCTGTTTACAATGGTGCTCTTTCACAGTTAATTCACATACAGATGTTTGCTGCAGTATTATTTTGGTTCACACTGGTGCTGTTTTGTAATTTAACTCACAGACAGAAGACTGCTACAGTATTATTCTGGTTTGCTCTTGTGCTCTGTCACAGCTTAATTCACACAGAGAGGACTGCTACAGTATAATTCCGGTTCACAATGGTGCTGTGTCACAGTGTAGTCACACACAAATGTTTACTGCAGTATTATTCTGGTTCACACTGGTATTCTGGTGTACTTTAATTCACACAAAGAGGACTGCTACAGTATTATTCTGGTTTACACTGGTGCTATGTTGCAGTTTAATCCACACCCAGAGGACTGCTACTGTATTATTCTGGTTTACACTGGTGCACTGTCCCAGTTTAAACCACACACAGAGGACTGCTACAATATTATTCCAGTTTAAACTGGTGCTCGGTCACAGTTTAATTCACACACAGAGGACTGCTACAGTATTATTCTGGTTCACAGTGGTGCTCTGTCACAGTTTAATCCACAAACAGAGGACTGCAACAGCATTATTCTAGTGTACACTTGTGCTCTGTCACAGTTTAATTCACAGAGGACTGCTGCAGTATTATTTTTGATTACACTGCTGCTGTGTCTCAATTAATTCATACACTAGGAGTGCTATAGTATTCTGATTTACATTGGTGCTCTGTTGCAGTTTTATCCAAATACAGAGGGCTGGTACACTTATCCTAGTTTACACTGGTGCTGTGTTGCAGTTTAATTCACACAGAGAAGATTGTGACAGTATTATTCTGGTTCACACTTGTACTCTGTCACAGTTTAATTCAGGCAGAGGTCTGCTGCAGTATTATTTTTGTTCACACTGGTGCTCTTTCACAGTTTTATTCACAAACAGATGTTTGTTGCAGTATTATTCTGGTTCACACTTGTGTTCTGTTGCAGTTGGTTCACTCTGGTGCTGTCACATTTTTATTCACACACAGAGATCTGGTACAGTATCATTCCTGTTTACAAAGGTGCTCTGTCACAGTTAATTCACTCATAGATGTTTGCTGCAGTATTATTCTGCTTCATAATGGTACTCTGTTGTGGGTTTATTCACACACAGAGGGCTTCTAGAGTATTATTTTGGTTCACCCTGGTTTACTTTCTCAATTTTATTCACACGCGAGAGTTCTGCTATGGTATTATTCTGCTTCACACTCATGCACTATTGCACTTTAGTTCAGACAGAGATCTGCTACAGTATTATTCTGGTTTACACTTGTGTTCTGTTGCAGCTAAAGTCACACACAGGTCTGCGATAGTACAGTATTATTCTGATTTACAGTGGTGCTCTGTCACAGTTTAATTCAGACAGAGGGCTGTTATAGAATTATTCTTGTTCACACTGGTGCTCTGTCACAGTTTTATTCTCACACAGATGTTTGCTGCAGTATTATTCTGGTTCATACTTGTGTTCTGTTGCAGTTAAATTCACACACAGGTCTGCTACAGTACAGTATTATTCTGATTTACAGTGGTGCTCTGTCACAGTTTTATTCACACACAGTGGTCTGCTACAGTATTATTCTCATTTACACTGCTGCTCTGTTGCAGTTTCATTCACACACATAGGACTGCTGCAGTATATTATGGTTTACAGTGGTGATCTGTCACAGTTTTGTTCACAAATAAAGGTCTACTAAAATATTTTGGTTCACTCTGGTGCTGTCACATTTTAATTCACACACAGATGTCTAGAACAGTTTTATTCCTGTTTACAATGGTGCTCTTTCACAGTTAATTCAGAGACAGATGTTTGCTGCAGTATTATTTTGGTTCACACTGGTGCTGTTTTTTAATTTAATTCACAGACAGGAGACTGCTACAGTATTATTCTGGTTTGCTCTTGTGCTCTGACACAGCTTAATTCACACACACAGGACTGTAACAGAATTATTCTTGTTTATACTGGTGCTCAGTCACAGTTTAATTCAGAGACAGAGGACTGCTGCAGTATTATTCCGGTTCACAATGGTGCTCTGTCACAGTTTATTCACATACAAATGTTTACTGCAGTATTATTCTGGTTCACACTGGTATTCTGGTGCACTTTAATTCACACACAGAGGACTGCTACCGTATTGTTCTGGTTTACACTGGTGCTATGTTGCAGTTTAATCCACACCCAGAGGACTACTACTTTATTGTTTTGGTTTACACTGGTGCTCTGTCACAGTTTAATCCACACACAGGGGACTGCTACAGTATTATTCCAGTTTAAACTGGTGCTCGGTCACAATTTATTTCACACACAGAGGACTGCTACAGTATTATTCTGGTTCACAGTGGTGTTCTGTCACAGTTTAGTCCACACACAGAGGACTGCAACAGCAGTATTCTAGTGTACACTTGTGCTCTGTCGCAGTTGAATTCGCAGAGGACTGCTGCAGTATTATTTTTGTTTACACTGCCGCTTTGTCACAGTTAATTCATACTCAGGGAGTGCTATAGTATTATTCTGATTTACACTGGTGCTCTGTTGCAGTTTTATTCACATACAGAGGGCTGGTACACTTATTCTAGTTTACACTGGTGCAGTGTTGCAGTTTAATTCACACAGAGAAGACTGCAATAGTATTATTCTGGTTCACACTCATGCTCTGTCACAGTTTAGTTCAGACAGAGGTCTGCTACAGTATTATTCTTGTTCACACTGGTGCTCTGTCACAGTTTTATTCTTACAGAGATGTTTGCTGCAGTATTATTCTGGTTCATACTTGTGTTCTGTTGCAGTTAAATTCACACACAGGTCTGCTACAGTACAGTATTATTCTGATTTACAGTGGTGATCTGTCACAGTTCTATTCACACACAGTGGTCTGCTACAGTATTATTCTCATTTACGCCGGTGCTCTGTTGCAGTTTCATTCACACACAGAGGACTGCTGCAGTATATTATGGTTTACACTGGTGATTTGTCACGGTTTTGTTCACAAATAAAGGTTTACTAAAATATTTTGGTTCACTCTGGTGCTGTCACATTTTAATTCACACACAGATATCTAGGACAGTATTATTCAGGTTTACGATGGTGCCTTGTCACAGTTAATTCACACATAGATGTTTGCTGCAGTATTATTCTGCTTCACAATGGTACTCCGTTGTGGGTTTATTCACACACAGAGGGCTTCAAATTATTTTGCTTCACCCTGGTTGACTTTCTCAATTTTATTCACATGCAAGAGTTCTGCTATAGTATTATTCTGGTTCACACTCATGCATTGTTGCAGTTTAGTTCAGACAGAGATCTGCTACGGTATTATTCTGGTTCACACTGGTGTTCTGTGACAGTTAACTTCCCACACAGGTATGCTACAGTACAGTATTATTATTGTATACAATGGTGCTCTGTCAGTTTTATTCACACACAGATGTTTACTGCAGTAGTACTGTGGTTCCCACTGGTGTTCTGTTGCAGTTAAATTCACACACAGGTCTGCTACAGTATTATTCTATTTTGCAATTGTGCTCTGTCAGTTTTATTCATGTACAGAAGTCTACCACAGTATTATTCTCATCCTTGCAGTTTCCCACACACACACACATATGTCTGCTGCAGTATTATTCTGGTTTGCATTAGTGATCTGTCACAGTTTTACTGACACACAGAGGTCTGCTAAAATATTATTCTAGTTCACTCTGGTGCTGTCATATTTTAATTCACACCAAGTGGTCTGGTACAGTATTATTCCTGTTTACAGTGGTGCTCTGTCACAGTTAATTCACATACAGATGTTTGCTGCAGTATTATTTTGGTTCACACTGGTGCTGTTTTGTAATTTAATTCACAGACAGAAGACTGCTACAGTATTATTGTGGTTTGCTCTTGTGCTCTGTCACTGCTTAATTCACACACACAGGACTGCAACAGTATTATTCTAGTTTATACTGGTGCTCAGTTACAGTTTAATTCAGAGACAGAGGACTGCTGCAGTACTATTCCGGTTCACAATGGTGCTCTGTCACAGTTTATTCACATACAAATGTTTACTGCAGTATTATTCTGGTTCACACTGGTATTCTCGTGCACTTTAATTCACAGACAGAGGACTGCTACAGTATTATTGTGGTTTACACTGGTGCTATGTTGCAGTTTAATCCACACCCAGAGGACTGCTACTGTATTATTCTGGTTTACACTGGTGCTCTGTCACAGTTTAATCCACACACAGGGGACTGCTACAGTATTATTCCAGTTTAAACTGGTGTTCGGTCACAGCTTATTTCGCACACTGAGGACTGCTACAGTATTATTCTGGTTCACAGTGGTGTTCTGTCACAGTTTAATCCACACACGGAGGACTGCAACAGCAGTATTCTAGTGTACACTTGTGCTCTGTCGCAGTTTAATTCGCAGAGGACTGCTACAGTATTATTTTTGTTTACACTGCTGCTTTGTCACAGTTAATTCATACCATGGGAGTGCTATAGTATTATTCTGATCTACACTGGTGCTCTGTTGCACTTTTATTCACATACAGAGGGTTGGTACACTTATTCTAGTTTACACTGGTGCCGTGTTGCAGTTTAATTCACACAGAGAAGACTGCAGCAGTATTATTCTGGTTCACACTTGTACTCTATCACAGTTTAATTCAGGCAGAGGTCTGCTGCAGTATTATTTTTGTTCACACTGGTGCCCTTTCACAGTTTTATTCACACAGAGATGTTTGCTGCAGTATTATTCTGCTTCACACTTGTGTTCTGTTGCAGTTGGTTCACTCTGGTGCTGTCACATTTTTATTCACACACAGTGATCTGGTACAGTATTATTCCTGTTTACTATGGTGCTCTGTCACAGTTAATTCACACATAGATGTTTGCTGCAGTATTATTCTGCTTCACAATGCTACTCCGTTGTGGTTTTATTCACACACAGAAAGCTTCTAGAGTACTATTTTGGTTCAAACTGGTTTACTTTCTCAATTTTATTCACACATGAGAGTTCTGCTTTAGTATTATTCTGCTTAACACTCATGCACTATTGCAGTTTAGTTCAGACAGAGATCTGCTACAGTATTATTCTGGTTCACACTTGTGTTCTGTTGCAGTTAAATTCACACACAAGTCTGCTACAGTACAGTGTTATTCTTGTATACAATGGTGCACTGTCAGTTTTATTCATACACAGATGTTTACTGCAGTATTATTGTGGTTACCACTGGTGTTCTGTTGCAGTTAAATTCACAAACAGGTCTGCTCCAATTCTATTCTACTTTGCAGTTGTGCTCTGTCACAGTTTTATTCACATACGGAAGTCTACCATAGTATTATTCTCATTGTTGCAGTTTCACACACACATATGTCTGCTGCAGTATTATTCTGGTTTACATTAGTATCTGTCAAAGTTTTATTCACAGACAGAGGTCTGCTAAAATATTATTCTGGCTCACTCTGGTGCTGTCATATTTTTAATTCACACCTAGTGGTCTGGTACAGTATTATTCCTGTTTACAATGTTGCTCTTTCACAGTTAATTCACATACAGATGTTTGCTACAGTATTATTTTGGTTCACACTGGTGCTGTTTTGTAATTTAATTCACAGACAGAAGACTGCTACAGTATTATTGTGGTTTGCTCTTGTGCTCTGTCACAATTTAATTCACACACAGAGGACTGCTACAGTATTATTGTAGTTTATACTGGTGCTCGGTCACAGTTTAATTCAGAGACAGGACTGCTGCAGTATTATTCCGGTTCACTATGGTGCTCTCTCACAGTTTATTCACACACAAATGTTTACTGCAGTATTATTCTGGTACACTTTGGTATTCTGCTGCAGTTTAATTCACACACAGACGACTGCTACAGTATTATTCTCATTTACACTGGTGCTATGTTGCAGTTTAATCCACACACAGAGGACTGCTACTGTAATATTCTGGTTTACACAGGTGCTCTGTCACAGTTTAATCCACTCACAGAGGACTGCTACAGTATTATTACAGTTTGAACTGGTGCTCAGTCACAGTTTAATTCTACAAACAGATGATGCTACAGAATGATTCTGGTTTACAGTGGTGCGCTGTCACAGTTTAATCCACACACAGAGGACTGCAACAGCATTATTCTAGTGTACATTTGTGCTCTGTCACAGTTTAATTCAGAGGACTGCTGTAGCATTATTTTTGTTTACACTGTTGCTTTATCACAATTAATTCATACACAGGGAGTGCTATAGTATTCTGATTAACTCTGGTGCTCTGTTGCAGTTTTATTCAAATACAGAGGGCTGGTACACTTACTCTAGTTTACAGTGGTGCTGTGTTGCAGTTTAATTCACAAAGAGAAGACTGTGAGAGTATTATTCTGGTACACACTCGTGCTCTGTCACACTTTAATTCAGACAGAGGTCTGCTACAGTATTATTCTTGTTCACACTGGTGTTCTGTCACAGTTTTATTCTCACACAGATGTTTGCTGCAGTATTATTCTGGTTCATACTTGTGTTCTGTTGCAGTTAAATTCACACACAGGTCTGCTACAGAACAGTATTATTCTGATTTAAAGTGGTGCTCTGTCACAGTTTTATTCACACACAGTGGTCTGCTACAGTATTATTCTCATTTACACTGGTGCTCTGTTGCAGTTTCATTCACACACAGAGGACTGCTGCAGTATATTATGGTTTACACTGGTGATCTGTCACAGTTTTGTTCACAAATAAAGGTCTACTAAAATATTTTGGTTCACTCTAGTGCTGTCACATTTTAATTCACACACAGATGTCTAGGACAGTATTATTCAGGTTTACGATGGTGCCTTGTCACAGTTAATTCACACATAGATGTTTGCTGCAGTATTATTCTGCTTCACAATGCTACTCTGTTGTGGGTTTATTCACACACAGAAAACTTCTAGAGTACTATTTTGGTTCAAACTAGTTTACTTTCTCAATTTTATTCACACGTGAGAGTTCTGCTTTAGTATTATTCTGCTTAACACTCATGCACTATTGTAGTTTAGTTCAGACAGAGATCTGCTACAGTATTATTCTGGTTCACACTTGTGTTCAGTTGCAGTTAAATTCACATACAGGTCTGCTACAGTACAGTATTATTCTTGTATACAGTGGCGCTCTGTCAGTTTTATTCACACACAGATGTTTACTGCAGTATTATTGTGGTTCCCACTGGTGTTCTGTTGCAGTTAAATTCACATACAGGTCTGCTCCAATTCTATTCTACTTTGCAGGTGTACTCTGTCACAGTTTTATTCACATACAGAAGTCTACCACAGTATTATTCTCATTGTTGCAGTTTCACACACACACACACATATGTCTGTTGCAGTATTTTTCTGGTTTACATTAGTGATCTGTCAAAGTTTTATTCACAGACAGAGGTCTGCTACAATATCATTCTGGTTCACTCTGGTGCTGTCATATTTTAATTCACACCTAGTGGTCTGGTACAGTATTATTCCTGTTTACAATGGTGCTCTTTCACATTTAATTCACATACAGATGTTTGCTACAGTATTATTTTGGTTCACACTGGTGCTGTTTTGTAATTTAATTCACAGACAGAAGACTGCTACAGTATTATTGTGGTTTGCTCTTGTGCTCTGTCACAATTTAATTCACACACAGAGGACTGCTACAGTATTACTGTAGTTTATACTGGTACTCGGTCACAGTTTAATTCAGAGACAGAGGACTGCTGACAGTAGTATTCCGGTTCACTATGGTGCTCTCTCACAGTTCATTCATACACAAATGTTTACTGCAGTATTATTCTGGTACACTTTGGTATTCTGCTGCAGTTTAATTCACACACAGAGGACTGCTACAGTATTATTCTCATCTACACTGGTGCTATGTTGCAGTTTAATCCACACACAGAGGACTGCTACTGTATTATTCTGGTTTACACAGGTGCTCTGTTACAGTTTAATCCACACACAGAGGACTGCTACAGTATTATTACAGTTTGAATTGGTGCTCAGTCACAGTTTAATTCACAAACAGATGACTGCTACAGAATGATTCTGGTTTACAGTGGTGCTCTGTCACAGTTTAATCCACACACAGAGGACTGCAACAGCATTATTCTAGTGTAGATTTGTGCTCTGTCACAGTTTAAGTCACAGAGGACTGCTGTAGCATTATTTTTGTTTACACTGTTGCTTTATCACAATTAATTCATACACAGGGAGTGCTATAGTATTCTGATTTACTCTGGTGCTCTGTTGCAGTTTTATTCAAATAAAGAGGGCTGGTACACTTATTTCAGTTTACACTGGTGCTGTGTTGCAGTTTAATTCACACAGAGAAGACTGTGAGAGTATTATTCTGGTACACACTCGTGCTCTGTCACAGTTCAATTCAGACAGAGATCTACTACAGTATTATTCTTGTTCACACTGATGCTCTGTCACAGTTTTATTCTCACACAGTTGTTTGCTGCAGTATTATTCTGGTTCATACTTGTGTTCTGTTGCAGTTAAATTTACACACAGGTCTGCTACAGTACAGTATTATTCTGATTTACAGTGGTGCTCTGTCGCAGTTTTATTCACACACAGTGGTCTGCTACAGTATTATTCTCATTTACACTGGTGCTCTGTTGCAATTTCATTCACACACAGAGGACTGCTGCAGGTTTACACTGGTGATCTGTCACAGTTTTGTTCACAAATAAAGGTCTACTAAAATATTTTGGTTCACTCTGGTGCTGTCACATTTTAATTCCACACACAGATGTCTAGGACAGTATTATTCAGGTTTACGATGGTGCCTTGTCACAGTTAATTCACATATAGATGTTTGCTGCAGTATTATTCTGCTTTACTGTGGTACTACTTTGTGGGTTTATTCACACACAGAGGGCTTCTAATAATTTTGCTTCACCCTGGTTGACTTCTCAATTTTATTCACATGCAAGAATTCTGCTATAGTATTATTCTGGTTCACACTCATGCACTGTTGCAGTTTAGTTCAGACAGAGATCTGCTAAGGTATTATTCTGGTTCACACTGGTGTTCTGTGGCAGTTAACTTCACACACAGGTCTGCTACAGTACAGTATTATTATTGTATACAATGGTGCTCTGTCAGTTTTATTCACACACAGATGTTTACTGCAGTAGTATTGTGGTTCCCACTGGTGTTCTGTTGCAGTTAAATTCACACACATGTCTGCTACAGTATTATTCTATTTTGCAGTTGTGCTCTGTCTGTTTTATTCATGTACAGAAGTCTACCACAGTATTATTCTCATTCTTGCAGTTCACACACACACACACACACACAGATGTCTGCTGCAGTATTATTCTGGTTTGCATTAGTGATCAGTCACAATTTTATTGACACACAGAGGTCTGTTAAAATATTATTCTGGTTCACTCTGGTGCTGTCATATTTTAATTCACACCAAGTGGCCTGGTACATTATTATTCCTGTTTACAATGGTGCTCTTTCACAGATAATTCACATACAGATGTTTGCTACAGTATTATTTTGGTTCACACTGGTGCTGTTTTGTAATTTAATTCACAGACAGAAGACTGCCACAGCATTATTCTGGTTTGCTCTTGTGCTCTGTCACAGCTTAATTCACACACACAGCACTGCAACAGTATTATTCTAGTTCATACTTGTGCTCAGTCACTGTTTAATTCAGAGACAGAGAACTGCTGCAGTACTATTCCGGTTCACAATGGTGCTCTGTCACAGTTTATTCTCACACAAATGTTTACTGCAGTATTATTCTGGTTCACACTGGTATTCTCATGCACTTTAATTCACACACAGAGGACTGCTACTGTATTATTCTGGTTTACACTGGTGCTCTGTCACAGTTTAATCCACACTCAGGGGACTGCTACAGTATTATTCCAGTTTAAACTGATGCTCGGTCACAGTTTATTTCATACACAGAGGACTGCTACAGTATAATTCTGGTTCACAGTGGTGTTCTGTCACAGTTTAATGCACACACAGAGGACTGCAACAGCAGTATTCCAGTGTACACTTGTGCTCTGTCACAGTTGAATTCGCAGAGGACTGCTACAGTATTATTTTTGTTTACACTGCTGCTTGTCACAGTTAATTCATAAACTGGGAGTACTATAGTATTATTCTGATTTACACTGGTGCTCTGCTGCAGTTTTATTCACATACAGAGGGTTGGTACACTTATTCTAGTTTACACTGGTGCTGTGTTGCAGTTTAATTCACACAGAGAAGACTGCAACAGTATTATTCTGGTTCACACTTGTACTCTGTCACAGTTTAATTCAGGCAGAGGTCTGCTGCAGTATTATTTTTGTTCACACTGGTGCTCTTTCACAGTTTTATTCACACAGAGATGTTTGCTGCAGTATTATTCTGGTTCACACTTGTGTTCTGTTGCAGTTGTTTCACTCTGGAGCTGTCACATTTTCATTCACACACAGAGATCTGGTACAATATTATTCCTGTTTACAATGGTGCTCTGTCACAGTTAATTCACACATAGATGTTTGCAGCAGTATTATTCTGCTTCACAATGGTACTCTGTTGTGGGTTTATTCACTCACAGAGGGCTTCTTGATTATTATTTTGGTTCACCCTGGTTTACTTTCTCAATTTTATTCACACACGAGAGTTCTGCTATAGTATTATTCTGCTTCACGCTCATGCACTATTGCAGTTTAGTTCAGACAGAGATCTGCTACAGTATTATTCTGGTTCATACTGGTGTTCTGTTGCAGTTAAATTCACACACAGGTCTGCTACAGTTCAATATTATTCTTGTATACAATGGTGCTCTGTCAGTTTTATTCACACACAGATGTTTACTGCAGTATTATTGTGGTTCCCACTGGAGTTCTGTTGCAGTTGAATTCACATACAGGTCTGCTCCAGTATTATTCTACTTTGCAGTTGTGCTCTTTCACAGTTTTATTCACATACAGAAGTTTACCATAGTATTATTCTCATTGTTGCAGTTTCACACACACACATATGTCTGCTGCAGTATTATTCTGGTTTACATTAGTGATCTGACAAAGTTTTATTCACACACAGTGGTCTCCTAAAAAATTATTCTGGTTCACTCTCGTGCTGTCATATTTTAATTCACACCTAGTGGTCTGGTACAGTATTATTCCTGTTTACAATGGTGCTCTTACACAGTTAATTCACATACAGATGTTTGCTACAATATTATTTTGGTTCACACTGGTGCTGTTTTGTAATTTAATTCACAGACAGAAGACTGCTACAGTATTATTGTGGTTTAGTCTTGTGCTCTGTCACAGTTTAATTCACACACAGAGGACTGCTACAGAATTATTCTAGTTTATACTGGTGCTCGGTCACAGTTTAATTCAGAAACAGAGGACTGCTGCAGTATTATTCACAATGGTGCTCTGTCACAGTTCATTCACACACAAATGTTTACTGCAGTATTATTCTGGTACACACTCATATTCTGGTGCAGTATAATCCACACACAGAGGAGTGCTACAGTATTATTCTGGTTTACACAGGTGCTCTGTTACAGTTTTATCCAAACACAGAGGACTGCTACAGTATTATTACAGTTTAAACTGGTGCTCAGTCACTGTTTAATTCACAAACAGATGACTGCTACAGAATGATTCTGGTTTACAGTGGTGCTCTGTCACAGTTTAATCCACACACAGAGGACTGCAACAGCAGTATTCTAGTGTACATTTGTGCTCTGTCACAGTTTAATTCACAGATGACTGCTGCAGCATTATTTTTGTTTACACTGCTGCTTTGTCACAATTAATTCATGCACAGGGAGTGCTACAGTATTCTGATTTACACTGGTGCTCTGTTGCAGTTTTATTCAAATACAGTGGGCTGGTACATTTATTCTAGTTTACACTGGTGCTGTGTTGCAGTTTAATTCTCACAGAGAAGACTGTGAGAGTATTATTCTGGTTCACACTCGTGCTCTGTCACACTTTAATTCAGACAGAGGTCTGCTACAGTATTATTCTTGTTCACACTGGTGCTCTGTCACAGTTTTATTCTCACACAGATGTTTGCTGCAGTATTATTCTGGTTCATACTTGTGTTCTGTTGCAGTTAAATTCACACACAGGTCTGCTACAGTACAGTATTATTCTGATTTAGAGTGGTGCTCTGTCACAGTTTTATCTACACACAGTGGTCTGCTACAGTATTATTCTCATTTACACTGGTGCTCTGTTGCAATTTCATTCACACAGAGGACTGCTGCGTATTATGGTTTACACTGGTGATCTGTCACAGTTTTGTTCACAAATAAAGGTCTACTAAAATATTTTGGTTCACTCTGGTGCTGTCACATTTTAATTCACACACAGATGTCTAGGACAGTATTATTCAGGTTTACGATGGTGCCTTGTCACAGTTAATTCACACATAGATGTTTGCTGCAGTATTATTCTGCTTCACAGTGGTACTACTTTGTGGGTTTATTCACACACAGAGGGCTTCTAATAATTTTGCTTCACCCTGGTTGACTTTCTCAATTTTATTCACACGCAAGAATTCTGCTATAGTATAATTCTGGTTCACACTCATGCACTGTTGCAGTTTAGTTCAGACAGAGATCTGCTACGGTATTATTCTGGTTCACACTGGTGTTCTGTGGCAGTTAACTTCGCACACAGGTCTGCTACAGTACAGTATTATTCTTGTATACAATTGTGCTCTGTCAGTTTTATCCACACACAGATGTTTACTGCAGTAGTATTGTGGTTCCCACTGGTGTTCTGTTGCAGTTAAATTCACACACATGTCTGCTACAGTATTATTCTATTTTGCAGTTGTGCTCTGTCTGTTTTATTCATGTACAGAAGTCTACCACAGTATTATTCTCATTCTTGCAGTTTCACACACACACACACACACACACACACACACACACACACACACACAGATGTCTGCTGCAGTATTATTCTGGTTTGCATTAGTGATCTGTCACAATTTTATTGACACACAGAGGTCTGCTAAAATATTATTCTGGTTCACTCTGGTGCTGTCATATTTTAATTCACACCAAGTGGTCTGGTACATTATTATTCCTGTTTACAATGGTGCTCTTTCACAGATAATTCACATACAGATGTTTGCTACAGTATTATTTTGGTTCACACTGGTGCTGTTTTGTAATTTAATTTAGAGACAGAAGACTGCTACAGTATTATTCTGGTTTGCTCTTGTGCTCTGTCACAGCTTAATTCACACACACAGCACTGCAACAGTATTATTCTGGTTCATACTGGTACTCAGTCACTGTTTAATTCAGAGACAGAGGACTGCTGCAGTACTATTCTGGTTCACATTGGTGCTCTGTCACAGTTTATTCCCACACAAATGTTTACTGCAGTATTATTCTGGTTCACACTGGTATTCTCGTGCACTTTAATTCACACACAGAGGACTGCTACTGTGTTATTCTGGTTTACACTGGTGCTCTGTCACAGTTTAATCCACACAGGGGACTGCTACAGTATTATTCCAGTTTAAACTGGTGCTCGGTCACAGTTTATTTCCACAGAGGACTGCTACAGTATATTCTGGTTCACAGTGGTGTTCTGTCACAGTTTAATACACACACAGAGGACTGCAACAGCAGTATTCCAGTGTACACTTGTGCTCTGTCGCAGTTGAATTCGCAGAGGACTGCTACAGTATTATTTTTGTTTACACTGCTGCTTTGTCACTGTTAATTCATACTCAGGGAGTGCTATAGTATTATTCTGATTTACACTGGTGCTCTGTTGCAGTTTTATTCACATACAGAGGGTTGGTACACTTATTCTAGTTTACACTGGTGCAGTGTTGCAGTTTAATTCACACAGAGAAGACTGCAATAGTATTATTCTGGCTCACACTCGTGCTCTGTCACAGTTTAGTTCAGACAGAGGTCTGCTACAGTATTATTCTTGTTCACACTGGTGCTCTGTCACAGTTTTATTCTCACACAGATGTTTGCTGCAGTATTATTCTGGTTCATACTTGTGTTCTGTTGCAGTTAAATTCACACACAGGTCTGCTACAGTACAGTATTATTCTGATTTACAGTGGTGATCTGTCACAGTTCTATTCACACACAGTGGTCTGCTACAGTATTATTCTCATTTACGCCGGTGCTCTGTTGCAGTTTCATTCACACACAGAGGACTGCTGCAGTATATTATGGTTTACACTGGTGATTTGTCACAGTTTTGTTCACAAATAAAGGTTTACTAAAATATTTTGGTTCACTCTGGTGCTGTCACATTTTAATTCACACACAGATATCTAGGACAGTATTATTCAGGTTTACGATGGTGCCTTGTCACAGTTAATTCACACATAGATGTTTGCTGCAGTATTATTCTGCTTCACAATGGTACTCCGTTGTGGGTTTATTCACACACAGAGGGCTTCAAATTATTTTGCTTCACCCTGGTTGACTTTCTCAATTTTATTCACACGCAAGAGTTCTGCTGTAGTATTATTCTGTTTCACACTCATGCACTGTTGCAGTTTAGTTCAGACAGAGATCTGCTACGGTATTATTCTGGTTCACACTGGTGTTCTGTGACAGTTAACTTCCCAAACAGGTCTGCTACAGTACAGTATTATTATTGTATACAATGGTGCTCTGTCAGTTTTATTCACACACAGATGTTTACTGCAGTAGTACTGTGGTTCCCACTGGTGTTCTGTTGCAGTTAAATTCACACACAGGTCTGCTACAGTATTATTCTATTTTGCAGTTGTGCTCTGTCAGTTTTATTCATGTACAGAAGTCTACCACAGTATTATTCTCATCCTTGCAGTTTCCCACACACACACACATATGTCTGCTGCAGTATTACTCTGGTTTGCATTAGTGATCTGTCACAGTTTTACTGACACACAGAGGTCTGCTAAAATATTATTCTAATTCACTCTGGTGCTGTCATATTTTAATTCACACCAAGTGGTCTGGTACAGTATTATTCCTGTTTACAGTGGTGCTCTGTCACAGTTAATTCACATACAGATGTTTGCTGCAGTATTATTTTGGTTCACACTGGTGCTGTTTTGTAATTTAATTCACAGACAGAAGACTGCTACAGTATTACTGTGGTTTGCTCTTGTGCTCTGTCACTGCTTAATTACTACACACAGGACTGCAACAGTATTATTCTAGTTTATACTGGTGCTCAGTTGCAGTTTAATTCAGAGACAGAGGACTGCTGCAGTATTATTCCGGTTCACAATGGTGCTCTGTCACAGTTTATTCACATACAAATGTTTACTGCAGTATTATTCTGGTTCACACTGGTATTCTCGTGCACTTTAATTCACACACAGAGGACTGCTACAGTATTATTGTGGTTTACACTGGTGCTATGTTGCAGTTTAATCCACACCCAGAGGACTGCTACTGTATTATTCTGGTTTACACTGGTGCTCTGTCACAGTTTAATCCACACACAGAGGACTGCTACAGTATTATTCCAGTTTAAACTGGTGTTCGGTCATAGCTTATTTCGCACACTGAGGACTGCTACAGTATTATTCTGGTTCACAGTGGTGTTCTGTCACAGTTTAATCCACACACGGAGGACTGCAACAGCAGTATTCTAGTGTACACTTGTGCTCTGTCGCAGTTTAATTCGCAGAGGACTGCTACAGTATTATTTTTGTTTACACTGCTGCTTTGTCACAGTTAATTCATACTCATGGAGTGCTATAGTATTATTCTGATCTACGCTGGTGCTCTGTTGCACTTTTATTCACATACAGAGGGTTGGTACACTTATTCTAGTTTACACTGGTGCCGTGTTGCAGTTTAATTCACAGAGAAGACTGCAGCAGTATTATTCTGGTTCACACTTGTACTTCTATCACAGTTTAATTCAGGCAGAGGTCTGCTGCAGTATTATTTTTGTTCACACTGGTGCCCTTCACAGTTTTATTCACACAGAGATGTTTGCTGCAGTATTATTCTGGTTCACACTTGTGTTCTGTTGCAGTTGGTTCACTCTGGTGCTGTCACATTTTTATTCACACACAGTGATCTGGTACAGTATTATTCCTGTTTACTATGGTGCTCTGTCACAGTTAATTCACACATAGATGTTTGCTGCAGTATTATTCTGCTTCACAATGCTACTCTGTTGTGGTTTTATTCACACACAGAAAGCTTCTAGAGTACTATTTAGGTTCAAACTGGTTTACTTTCTCAATTTTATTCACACGTGAGAGTTCTGCTTTAGTATTATTCTGCTTAACACTCATGAACTATTGCAGTTTAGTTCAGACAGAGATCTGCTACAGTATTATTCTGGTTCACACTTGTGTTCTGTTGCAGTTAAATTCACACACAAGTCTGCTACAGTACAGTGTTATTCTTGTATACAATGGTGCATTGTCAATTTTATTCATACACAGATGTTTACTGCAGTATTATTGTGGTTACCACGGGTGTTCTGTTGCAGTTAAATTCACATACAGGTCTGCTCCAATTCTATTCTACTTTGCAGTTGTGCTCTGTCACAGTTTTATTCACATACGGAAGTCTACCATAGTATTATTCTCATTGTTGCAGTTTCACACACATATGTCTGCTGCAGTATTATTCTGGTTTACATTAGTATCTGTCAAAGTTTTATTCACAGACAGAGGTCTGCTAAAATATTATTCTGGCTCACTCTCGTGCTGTCATATTTTAATTCACACCTAGTGGTCTGGTACAGTATTATTCCTGTTTACAATGGTGCTCTTTCACAGTTAATTCACATACAGATGTTTGCTACAGTATTATTTTGGTTCACACTGGTGCTGTTTTGTAATTTAATTCACAGACAGAAGACTGCTACAGTATTATTGTGGTTTGCTCTTGTGCTCTGTCACAATTTAATTCACAGAGGACTGCTACAGTATTATTGTAGTTTATACTGGTGCTCGGTCACAGTTTAATTCAGAGACAGGGGACTGCTGCAGTATTATTCCGGTTCACTATGGTGCTCTCTCACAGTTTATTCACACACAAATGTTTACTGCAGTATTATTCTGGTACACTTTGGTATTCTGCTGCAGTTTAATTCACACACAGAGGACTGCTACAGTATTATTCTCATTTACACTGGTGCTATGTTGCAGTTTAATCCACACACAGAGGACTGCTACTGTAATATTCTGGTTTACACAGGTGCTCTGTCACAGTTTAATCCACTCACAGAGGACTGCTACAGTATTATTACAGTTTGAACTGGTGCTCAGTCACAGTTTAATTCACAAACAGATGACTGCTACAGAATGATTCTGGTTTACAGTGGTGCGCTGTCACAGTTTAATCCACACACAGAGGACTGCAACAGCATTATTCTAGTGTACATTTGTGCTCTGTCACAGTTTAATTCAGAGGACTGCTGTAGCATTATTTTTGTTTACACTGTTGCTTTATCACAATTAATTCATACACAGGGGAGTGCTATAGTATTCTGATTTACTCTGGTGCTCTGTTGCAGTTTTATTCAAATACAGAGGGCTGGTACTCTTACTCTAGTTTACACTGGTGCTGTGTTGCAGTTTAATTCACAAAGAGAAGACTGTGAGAGTATTATTCTGGTACACACTCGTGCTCTGTCACACTTTAATTCAGACAGAGGTCTGCTACAGTATTATTCTTGTTCACACTGGTGCTCTGTCACAGTTTTATTCTCACACAGATGTTTGCTGCAGTATTATTCTGGTTCATACTTGTGTTCTGTTGCAGTTAAATTCACACACAGGTCTGCTACAGTACAGTATTATTCTGATTTACAGTGGTGCTCTGTCACAGTTTTATTCACACACAGTGGTCTGCTACAGTATTATTCTCATTTACACTGGTGCTCTGTTGCAGTTTCATTCACACACAGAGGACTGCTGCAGTATATTATGGTTTACACTGGTGATCTGTCACAGTTTTGTTCACAAAAAAGGTCTACTAAAATATTTTAGTTCACTCTAGTGCTGTCACATTTTAATTCACACACAGATGTCTAGGACAGTATTATTCAGGTTTACGATGGTGCCTTGTCACAGTTAATTCACACATAGATGTTTGCTGCAGTATTATTCTGCTTCACAATGCTACTCTGTTGTGGGTTTATTCACACACAGAAAACTTCTAGAGTACTATTTTGGTTCAAACTAGTTTACTTTCTCAATTTTATTCACACGTGAGAGTTCTGCTTTAGTATTATTCTGCTTAACCTCATGCACTATTGTAGTTTAGTTCAGACAGAGATCTGCTACAGTATTATTCTGGTTCACACTTGTGTTCTGTTGCAGTTAAATTCACATACAGGTCTGCTCCAATTTATTCCTACTTGTGTGTTCTGGTCACAGTTTTATTCATATACAGAAGTCTACCAGTATTATTCTCATTGTTGCAGTTTCACCACACACACATATATGTCTGTTGCAGTATTTTCTGGTTTACATTAGTGATCTGTCAAAGTTTTATTCACAGACAGAGGTCTGCTACAATATTATTCTGGTTCACTCTGGTGCTGTCATATTTTAATTCACACCTAGTGGTCTGGTACAGTATTATTCCTGTTTACAATGGTGCTCTTTCACAGTTAATTCACATACAGATGTTTGCTACAGTATTATTTTGGTTCACACTGGTGCTGTTTTGTAATTTAATTCACAGACAGAAGACTGCTACAGTATTATTGTGGTTTGCTCTTGTGCTCTGTCACAATTTAATTCACACACAGAGGACTGCTACAGTATTACTGTAGTTTATACTGGTACTCGGTCACAGTTTAATTCAGAGACAGAGGACTGCTGCAGTAGTATTCCGGTTCACTATGGTGCTCTCTCACAGTTCATTCATACACAAATGTTTACTGCAGTATTATTCTGGTACACTTTGGTATTCTGCTGCAGTTTAATTCACAAGCAGAGGACTGCTACAGTATTATTCTCATCTACACTGGTGCTATGTTGCAGTTTAATCCACACACAGAGGACTGCTACTGTATTATTCTGGTTTACACAGGTGCTCTGTTACAGTTTAATCCACACACAGAGGACTGCTACAGTATTATTACAGTTTGAATTGGTGCTCAGTCACAGTTTAATTCACAAACAGATGACTGCTACAGAATGATTCTGGTTTACAGTGGTGCTCTGTCACAGTTTAATCCACACACAGAGGACTGCAACAGCATTATTCTAGTGTACATTTGTGCTCTGTCACAGTTTAATTCACAGAGGACTGCTGTAGCATTATTTTTGTTTACACTGTTGCTTTATCACAATTAATTCATACACAGGGAGTGCTATAGTATTCTGATTTACTCTGGTGCTCTGTTGCAGTTTTATTCAAATACAGAGGGCTGGTACACTTATTTCAGTTTACACTGGTGCTGTGTTGCAGTTTAATTCACTCAGAGAAGACTGTGAGAGTATTATTCTGGTACACACTCGTGCTCTGTCACAGTTCAATTCAGACAGAGATCTACTACAGTATTATTCTTGTTCACACTGGTGCTCTGTCACAGTTTTATTCTCACACAGTTGTTTGCTGCAGTATTATTCTGGTTCATACTTGTGTTCTGTTGCAGTTAAATTTACACACAGGTCTGCTACAGTACAGTATTATTCTGATTTACAGTGGTGCTCTGTCGCAGTTTTATTCACACACAGTGGTCTGCTACAGTATTATTCTCATTTACACTGGTGCTCTGTTGCAATTTCATTCACACACAGAGGACTGCTGCAGGTTTACACTGGTGATCTGTCACAGTTTTGTTCACAAATAAAGGTCTACTAAAATATTTTGGTTCACTCTGGTGCTGTCACATTTTAATTCACACACGGATGTCTAGGACAGTATTATTCAGGTTTACGATGGTGCCTTGTCACAGTTAATTCACACATAGATGTTTGCTGCAGTATTATTCTGCTTTACTGTGGTACTACTTTGTGGGTTTATTCACACACAGAGGGCTTCTAATAATTTTGCTTCACCCTGGTTGACTTTCTCAATTTTATTCACATGCAAGAATTCTGCTATAGTATTATTCTGGTTCACACTCATGCACTGTTGCAGTTTAGTTCAGACAGAGATCTGCAGTATTATTCTGGTTCACACTGGTGTTCTGTGGCAGTTAACTTCACACACAGGTCTGCTACAGTACAGTATTATTATTGTATACAATGGTGCTCTGTCAGTTTTATTCACACACAGATGTTTACTGCAGTAGTATTGTGGTTCCCACTGGTGTTCTGTTGCAGTTAAATTCACACACAGGTCTGCTACAGTATTATTCTATTTTGCAGTTGTGCTCTGTCTGTTTTATTCATGTACAGAAGTCTACCACAGTATTATTCTCATTCTTGCAGTTTCACACACACACACACACACACACACAGATGTCTGCTGCAGTATTATTCTGGTTTGCATTAGTGATCTGTCTCAATTTTATTGACACAGAGGTCTGTTAAAATATTATTCTGGTTCACTCTGGTGCTGTCATATTTTAATTCACACCAAGTGGCCTGGTACATTATTATTCCTGTTTACAATGGTGCTCTTTCACAGATAATTCACATACAGATGTTTGCTACAGTATTATTATGGTTCACACTGGTGCTGTTTTGTAATTTAATTCACAGACAGAAGACTGCCACAGCATTATTCTGGTTTGCTCTTGTGCTCTGTCACAGCTTAATTCACACACACAGCACTGCAACAGTATTATTCTAGTTCATACATGTGCTCAGTCACTGTTTAATTCAGAGACAGAGAACTGCTGCAGTACTATTCTGGTTCACAATGGTGCTCTGTCACATTTTATTCCCACACAAATGTTTACTGCAGTATTATTCTGGTTCACACTGGTATTCTCATGCACTTTAATTCACACACAGAGGACTGCTACTGTATTATTCTGGTTTACACTGGTGCTCTGTCACAGTTTAATCCACACTCAGGCTACTGCTACAGTATTATTCCAGTTTAAACTGATGCTCGGTCACAGTTTATTTCATACACAGAGGACTGCTACAGTATAATTCTGGTTCACAGTGGTGTTCTGTCACAGTTTAATACACACAGAGGACTGCAACAGCAGTATTCCAGTGTACACTTGTGCTCTGTCACAGTTGAATTCGCAGAGGACTGCTACAGTATTATTTTTGTTTACACTGCTGCTTGTCACAGTTAATTCATAAACTGGGAGTACTATAGTATTATTCTGATTTACACTGGTGCTCTGTTGCAGTTTTATTCACATACAGAAGGTTGGTACACTTATTCTAGTTTACACTGGTGCTGTGTTGCAGTTTAATTTACACAGAGAAGACTGCAACAGTATTATTCTGGTTCACACTTGTACTCTGTCACAGTTTAATTCAGGCAGAGGTCTGCTGCAGTATTATTTTTGTTCACACTGGTGCTCTTTCACAGTTTTATTCACACAGAGATGTTTGCTGCAGTATTATTCTGGTTCACACTTGTGTTCTGTTGCAGTTGGTTCACTCTGGTGCTGTCACATTTTTATTCACACACAGTGATCTGGTACAGTATTATTCCTGTTTACTATGGTGCTCTGTCACAGTTAATTCACACATAGATGTTTGCTGCAGTATTATTCTGCTTCACAATGCTACTCTGTTGTGGTTTTATTCACACACAGAAAGCTTCTAGAGTACTATTTTGGTTCAAACTGGTTTACTTTCTGAATTTTATTCACACGTGAGAGTTCTGCTATAGTATTATTCTGCTTAACACTCATGCACTATTGCAGTTTAGTTCAGACAGAGATCTGCTACAGTATTATTCTGGTTCACACTTGTGTTCTGTTGCAGTTAAATTCATGCACAGGTCTGCTACAGTACAATACTATTCTTGTATACAGTGGTGCTCTGTCACTGTTTTATTCATACACAGATGTTTACTGTAGCATTATTCTGGTTCACACTGGTGTTCTGTTGCAGTTAAATTCACACAGAGGTCTGCTACAGTATTATTCTACTTTGCAGTTGTGCTCTGTCACAGTTTTATTCACATACAGATGTCTACCACAGTATTATTCTCATTGTTGCAGTTTCACACACACACAGGTGTCTGCTGCAGTGTTATTCTGGTTTAGATTAATGATCTGTCACAGTTTTATTGACACACAGAGGGCTGCTAAAATATTATTCTGGTTCACTCTGGTGCTGTCATATTTTAATTTATTCCAAGTGGTCTGGTGCAGTATTATTCCTGTTTACTATGGTGCTCTTCCCCAGTTAATACACACACAGATGTTTGCTGCAGTACTATTTTGGTTCACACCGATGATATTTTGTAGTTTAATTGACAGACAGAAGACTGCTATAGTATTATTCTGGTTTGCTCTTGTGCTCTGTCACAGTTTAATTCACAGACAGAGGACTGCTACAGTATTATTCTGGTTTACAGTGGTGCTCTGTCACAGTTTAATCCACACACAGAGGACTGCAATAGCATTATTCTAGTGTACACTTGTGCTCTGTTGCAGTTTAATTCAGAGGACTGCTACAGTATTATTTTTGTTTACACTACGAACATACGAAATTTGCCAGCAGATAAAGGTCTAGAGGTCTATCAAGTCTGCTCGAATGTGTAGCTAGCACCCCTTATTCTGCAGCTGCCCCTCCATTCCACCCTTCCCCTTCATTAACCCTCCCCCTTGTCCTATCCCATCCCATCCCCTTTTGAAGCAGTCCAGTGTTCAACTGGATACCACTTCTGCAGGTAATGCATTCCCAGCCACCACCCTTTCTGTAAAAAAGTGTCTCCTCATCTCCCTCCTGAACCTTCCTCCCTCCAGTCTCATATCATGGCCCCTGTTGGCCTTCCCCTCCCTTACTTTGAACAGCCCCTCTGTACCAGTCTTGTTTATTCCTTTCATGTATTTAAAGGTTTCAATCATGTCAACCTGTCCCTCCTCTCCTCTTGTGAGTACATGTTCAACTCCTTTAACCTCCTCTCTTATGATAAGTCCCCAAGCCCCTTGATCATCTTTGTCGCCCTGCGCTGCACCCCCTCCAGTAACTTAATGTCCCTCTTCAGATATGGGCGCCCAGTTCTGCATGCAGTACCAGGTGTGGTCTAACTAATGACCTATGCAGTGGCAGAATCGCCTCCCTCCTCGAGGATATACCTTGCAATACAACCCAGCATTTTATTGGCCTTTGCAGCTGCCTTCCCACATTGTGCCGAGTTGTTCATTGACCCTGTAATGAGCACACCCAGATCCTTCTCCTCCTCTGTCTGGGCTAGCTGCACTCCCCCCAGCTGGTAATTCCTCCTTGGGTTCTTCATCCTAAAATGCAGCACCTTGCACTTTTTGACATTAAACCCCAGTTGCCAAGTGTCTGACCAGGTTTCAATCTTTGCCAGATCATCCTGCAACCCCTGCAATCCCTCTAGGCCATCCTCCACTGTGCCTACCTTGGTATCATCAGCAAACAGACTGATCTTGTTCTTGATGTCCCATGATATGTCTGCAATGAATATCCCAAACAACAACTGCTGCTTTGTCACAGTTAATTCATACACAGAGAGTGCAATAGTATTATTCTGATTTACACTGGTGCTCAGTTGCAGTTTTATTCACACAGAGAGGGCTGGTATAGTATTATTCTGGTTTACACTGGTGCTCTATTGCAATTTAATTCACACACAGAAGACTGCTATTGTATTATTCTGGGTCACACTTGTGCTCTATAACAGTTTAATTCAGACAGATGTCTAATACAGTATTATTCTGTTGCAATTAAATTCACACACAGGTCTGCTACAGTATTATTCTTGTTCACACTGGTGCTCTGTCACAGTTTTATTCACACGCAGATGTTTGCTGCAGTATTAATTTGGTTCACACTTGTGCTGTTTGGTAGTTTAATTCACACACAGAAGACTGCTACAGTATTATTCTGGTTTGCTCTTCTGCTCTGTCACAGTTTAATTCACACATAAAGGACTGCTACAGTATTATTCTAGTTTAAAACAGTGCTGTGTCACAGTTTAATTGACACACAGAGGGCTGCTACAAAATTATTCTGGTTTACAGTTGTGCTCTGCCGCAGTTTAATCCACACACTAAGGACTGCTACAGCATTATTCAAGTTTACATTTGTGCTTTGTCACAGTTTAATTCACAGAGGACTGCTACAATATTATTTTGTTTACACTGCTGCTCTGTCACAGTTAATTCATACACAGGGAGTTCAACAGTATTATTCTGGTTTACACTTGTACTCTATTGCTGTTTTATTCACATACTGAGGGCTGGTACACTATTATTCTGGTTTACACTGGTGCTCTGTTGCAGTTTAATTGACACAGAGAAGACTGCTACAGTATTATTCCGGTTCACACTCATGCTCCGTCACAGTTTAATTCAGACAGACGTCTGCTACTGGTTCACTTTCTCAGTTTTATTCACACACAAGAGTTCAGGTATAGTATTATTCTGGTTCACACTCCGTGCACTGTTGCAGTTTAGTTCAGACACAGGTGTGCTACAGTATTCTGGTTCACACTTGTGTTCTCTTGCAGTTAAATTCACACATAGGTCTGCTACAGTTCAGTATTATTCTTGTTCACAATGGTGCTCTGTCCCAATTTTATTCACACACAGATGTTTGCTGCAGTATTATTCTGCTGCACACCTGTGTTCTGTTGCAGTTAAATTCACAAACAGGTCTGCTACAGTATTGTTTTACTTTGCAGCTGTGCTCTGTCACAATTTTATTCACATAGAGAAGTCTACTACCTAGAGAATACAGTATGGTCATCGATGGTTAACTGGTTTGTTAACCATCAAGATGTTGCCAGGTGAGTTAACAAAACGGTTACCCATCAATGTACCATACATTATATTTTTATAGTGTATGGTACAATTTAGGTTTTATACAAAAGAAAGCAGTTCCTTACTGCAGTTTTTTTTTATGTTGTCGCTGCTCTGCCCTCACTGCCACGGCCATTTCTAGGCTGTCCAATCCATTTGTGCGCATGCCCTGACTGTTCCCAGTTGTTAACCCATTGATGTGATGTACCATCGATAGGTTAGCAACATCATGAAATCACATCGATGGTAAAACGTTCTTATAAAAAGGTAGATTTCTACCTATAACAATGTTCTACCATACATTATAGTATTATTCTCATTGTTGCAGTTTCACACACCGAGCTTAGCTCTCGAGGTTATCTATGTCCCGAGAACCTCTCGATGGAATTACAGCCTTGTAATTCACTGTAACCTATCTATTATTCTATTTATTCTCATTGTTGCAGTTTCACACACATACAGAGGTCTGCTGCAGTATTATTCTAGTTTACATTAGTGATCTGTTACAGTTTTATTGACACACATACTAACATACTAAAATGCCAGCAGAATAGGCCTAATGGTCTTTCGTGTCTGCTCGTTTGGTCAGCCCCCACCCTGGGTGCTGACCTTGCTGTCCCCCTCGCCTTCTCTGGCTTCTCCCTTCCCAGTTCCGGATATTCTTGGTGCATTGATTTTGCTCCTGAACCCTTCCCTGTACCTGTCCACCCCTCTGAACCCCTCACTGTCTCTGCCTCACCAGCCCCTAGGTGAGTACATTTCATGGCTCTACCACCCTCTCAGTGAAGTAGCACCTCCTCCTTTCTCCCCTGAATCTTCCCCTCCAGCTTCCACCCATGCCCTCTAGTGGCCCCTCCTCCTTCCTTCAAGCACCCTCACTGTTCCTCCCTATTTACCCTCTTCATGTACCTGAAGACCTCTATCATGTCCCCCGGTCCCTTCTCTCTTCCAAAGTGTACAAATTTAGTCTTGAGCCTCTCCTCATAGGCCTGTCCCCAAGCCCCAAATCATTTTGGTTGCCCTCCTCTGGACCCTCTCCAGGAGGTTAATGTCCTCTTTAAGTGGGCCTCCAAAACTGCATGCAGTACTCCAGGTGCGGCCTCACCAAGCAGTTATACAGAGGAGTATCACTCCTCCTTCTGAAGTGATCCCCCAGCAATGCATCCCAGCATCCTGTTGGCCTTGGCTGCTGCCCTCCTACAAGTCTCAGAGTTGTTCATCTTGACATCCACCACCACCCCAGGTCCCTCTCAGCCATTGAGACTTGTAGTATTTTCCCCAGGGTGTACACTTGGCCTGGGTTTCTCAGCCCAGGTGAGTACCTTGCATTTCCCTGCATTAAACCTCAGCTTCCACTTTCTAGACCATCTTTCCAGAGCCTCCAGGTCCCCTGCAGGGCCACCCTCCCTCCTCCCCATCCACCACCGCCCCCAGTTTTGAGTCATCTGCAAAACTCATCTCACTCCTGATTCCTGTCCTTATGTCAGATACGTGGGCGTTGAACAGAAGGGCCCAAGGACTGATCCCTGTGGGACCCACTAATGACCCTCCTTGGGAAGAGACTATCCACCAACTACGACCCTCTGGGTCCGGTCCTGGAGCCAATTGCCTATCCATCGGATCATCTGGTTTCCCACCCCATTTCTCTAGTTTATCCAGCAGGCCCATGTGAGGAACAGAGTCAAATGCCTTGCTGAAGTCTAGAAAGAGGACATCCACTGGTCTGCACAGGTCCAAGGCACTTGTCACCCAGTCATAGAACTCCACCAGGTTTGTATGACATGATTCCCAGGATGAATCCATGCTGTCCATCGTCCAGGCACCCTGACTTATCCAGGTCCCCCCTAGCCTCTCCTTGACAATGCCCTCCATCACCTTGCCCACCACTGATGTCAGGCTGACAGGCCTGTAGTTCCTTGCCACCTCCCTTGATCCCCCTTTGTGGATAGGCACTACATGCGCCACCTTCCAGTCTTGGGGCACCCACCCTGTCCTCAGAGAGATGGTGAAAAGCTCTGCCAGGGGTTTCGCCAGGACATCTACAAGTTCCTTCAGCACTCTAGGATGTAATTTATCCAGCCCCGGTGCTTTCTCCATCTTAAGGGAGCTGAGGGCTTCCTCACTCTCTCTGCTGTGATTTACTCTCCAGTACCTCTTCTTCCTGCTTAGCCCTCCCCCACCTGCCAGTGATGCCCCCCTCCCCAGACCTGCCCGATTGGTAGGGCCCCTCCTCATTATCTCCGTCTCCTCCCATGTATGATGCAGCATCCCCATTTTCCCTGGTGAAAACTGAGGTGAAGTACTCATTTAGTACCTCAGCCTGCTCCTCTGGGTCTTGTGCCCATCTCTTCCCTGATTTAATCCTGCTAATCTGCCCCTTCACCCTTCGTCTCTCCCCAATGTATCTAAAGAACCCCTTTTTCCCTCTCCTAATTTCCCTGGCCAGGTTCTTCTCCTTCCTTGCCTTAGCCACCCTCACCACTCTAGTGGCCCTTCTAGCCATCAGCTCATACTCCCCTTGATCCCTTTCACTCCTTGAGCACTTGAATTTCTTATAGGCTGCTTTCTTTCCCCGCACCACCTCCTGGACCTCCCTAGTCCACCAACAGGGTTTTTGGGCCCCACCGCATTTTTGTCTTACTCTTGCACAGGTGCTGGTAGCATCCTGCACCCCTCTCCTGATGATTTCCCACCTACTATCAGCGTCCATGTCTGACCCAATCCCATCCAAATTCTCCTTAAGGATCCTTCCCATTTCCTTAAAATCCACCCCCCTGAAGTCGGTTACTTCCGTCTTTGTGCAGCCTTCTACCCCTCCTAGGTCCAAGCAGAACCAGACAGTGGCATGGTCACTCCCCGCCAATGGGTCCCTTACCTCCAGGCCCCCAATCTGGTCACTGTCTGCCAGGACCACCTCCAGTATCCATGCCTCCCTGGTCGGTTCCCTCACCTGCTGAGTTAGGCAGCGTCTTGAAAGACATCCAACAACCTCTGTTCCCTGGTCACAGAGGATGTCATGTCTCCCAGTCTGTTCCTGGCATGTTTAAGTCCCCTAACACCACCACCTTTCCTCTGCCCAGTCTGCAGTGTCTCCTAACATCTGCCACCAGACTGTCCTCCAGCTCCTCCGCCAGGGCAGGGGTCTATACATCACTCCTATTTTGCTCTCTTGCCCCCTTGTTATCAAGGTGATCCAAATCGCCTCCCACGGTTCCCTCCGCCCTCTACTCCCCTCGCCAATGCAGCTTTTGCTATCATTGCCCCTCCTCCCTTCCTCCCCCTGTCCTTCCTGAACATAGTGTAGCCCTCCAGGTTCAGGTCCCAGTCATGTCTTGCAGTGGCCCAAGTCTCAGTGACCACTGCCACATCCACTGCTCCCTCAGTTAACATCGCCTGCAGCTCAGGCATTTTATTGCCAAGTTCCTGGCATTTAGCAGGACTACCTTCCACCCTTTCCCTATAGTTCCATTTCCCTGCTAGTGTTCCTTAGGGATCTGTTTTCTCCTGGTCTGCACTTTGCCAGTTGGTCTTTTCCTGCAATCCTCCTGGTCCCTGGGGGTGGAGACAGAGTCCCTCCTTATCGGCATCCCCTTGACTGCCTTTTCTCCATCCCACCCCCTTCACAAGTTTAAACCCCACTTTTCACCAATGAACTCCTCTATTTTCAACAAGGATTCCCTCCTCCAAATTGAGATGTAGTCTATCTCTAGCATACAGCTCCTTATCCTCCCAGGTCTCCCCCCAATCCCCCATCAACCCATACCCTCTGGCCTCACACCACTCCCTGAGCCACTGGTTTATCTCCCTAATTTTTCTTTTGTGTTACCCACTAGCCCTTGGCATTGGCAGGATTTCTGAGAAGGAAACTGTGCATCCTATGTCATGACAGACCCTGGTGATCTCCCTGAATCTTGCCTGTATCTCTAGCTTGCTATTTCCCTCAATGTCATTTGTGCCCAGGTGGACCAGTATGTCTGGGGAACCCCCACAGTCCTTGCCAGCAGATACCCTCGTGCTTAGCCTGTGCACGTTAGTCCAGGAAGCATCTTGTTCTAACTGGCCAGCTTCTCCCTCTCCTATCCCATTTGATACCCTGATCATAGAATTCCCCAGCAGGAGCACTCTGACCACTCCTTTTCCTCCATTCCCCCCTTCCATGTCCCTCATCCTTTCTACGGCCCTTCCACCCAGCTGGCTCCTTGTTCCTCCCCTATCTGTGTGCCACATGCCACCGCTCCTTATTTACCATAGCCCTCCCTCCCTCAATCCATGCCTCTCCTCCTTCTGAGTATCCTTCTGTACCTTGTTAATTCCCCTCACTGCTCACAACTGGTCCTTCACCCCATCTGCTAAACTAGCCTGGCTCATCCTCCTTCCTTCCTGTCTCCATTTAGTTCCTCCTTGCTCGTCGTGCTCCCTGGCCTAAACCTCAGCTCTCTTACTGAATCCTCCTTGTACTTCTGGTCCTTCTTTACCTTTCCTCCCAACTGGTCCTTCTCCTTGCTTTCCTCCCTCTTCCCCTGCCCTCCTGCTCCGATTCACTGCTCCCCATTCTCCTGCATTCCAGGTCCCCCTGTTCTTCCTGCTATCTGGCCCCTGCCTCCTGCCCCCACTCCCACACCCTTTCCGTCTCTCTAACCACCCCTGTCGGCACATCCATCCTTGAGCAGAAGAAGAATTGAAGCAGTTACTGAGTGTAAGGGCTGATCCACCTCCTGCCTTGCTTCCTTCTGTCCAGCACTGGCTATCCGCCTACTTCCTGAGAATGTTGTCCCTCCGTCCCCCTTTGTGAGGGTTCCCCAGTTACCTGCCTGCTTCCTTGGTAGTGTCCTTTTGGGCCCTCTGCCAGGGTCCCTATGTGACCCTGAGTATTCTCCTGCACTCCTTTCCTATACCTCCACCCCAGTGCTTGGTGCAACCCTGTGGGATTTCAGCCCCCTCCCCAACCATGCCACCCCTCCCCAGCTTTCTCCTCATCCCACGAACCTCCTCCCTAGCTGTGCTAGCTGGTAGCACACTGGGCACCACCAAACTTCCAAGCCCAGTCCAGTATCATGGCTGCTCCACACCCTGTGCACCCCACCACCCTCCCAAAGATGCCGGCCCTAATGATGTGTGGTTCCATCCCCTTTCAAATAGGTTTCCTCGGGTAAGCCACCAGGTTCTCCCTATTCCAAGATACCCCTACTGCCTAATCAGGTCACCCACTAATCCTAGAGACAGTCCCACTGTACACCAGTAACTCTGTTACTAGGTGCAGTACAACACATTAAATATGTAAGGAAAATGAACAACTCCCTAAGCTCCTCTCTCCCAGCCTTTAAATTCAACCCCCAGTGGCTAGAACTACATGAGCTGCACCAGCAGCCTTTTCCTCCAATTGCAGGGCAGGTCTTCCCCTATAAATTTGCAGACTTCTGGGGAGGGAGGGGTGGGGGAGGTGGGTCTTGGGCAGACACCTGACAAGAGAGAGTGTATCAGCCCTGTGTCTCCCCTCCAAGCCCTGCAGCTAAAGAACCAGGCCCAAGCAAATCCCACCAAACAGGTTTTAAATCAGAAGAAATAGGCCTCTACCAGCGCAGCCTGTTACAAAGTGAAACATCCACAAAAAGAGCCCCACTTACAGCCACTAAATCAGTTTACAAACATCCAGGATCCCCCAGAACAATACCCCGCTAGCCCCTTAGAAGCAAGAAAGAAAAGAACTAACCTACCAAGTAAAATCCACAAGAACCCTGTGAAAACAGCAGCAGCTACTGTCCTGGAACACAACTGATCCTGCCCCTTCCAGTTCTTTCTGGAGGTCTAATAAATTATTATTCTGGTTCACTCTGGTGCTGTCATATTTTAATTCATGCCAAGAGGTCTGGTACAGTTTTATTCCTGTTTACAATGATGCTCTTTCACACTTATTTCACATAAACATGTTTGCTGTGTGTTATTTTGGTTCACACTAGTGCTGTTTTGTAGTTTAATTAACAGACAGAAGACTGCTACAGTATTATTCTGGTTTGCTTTTGTGCTCTGTCACAGCATAAGTCACACACAGAGAACTGCTAAAGTATTATTCTAGTTTACACTGGCTCTCAGTCACAGTTTAACTCACACACAGAGGACTGCTACAGCTTTATTACAGTTCACAATGGTGCTCTGTCACAGTTTATTCACACACAAATGTTTGCTGCAGTATTATTCTGGTTCACACTGGTATTTTGCTGCAGTTTAATTCACACACAGAGGACTGCTACAGTATTATTGTGGTTTACAGTGGTGCTCTATCACAGTTTTATTCTCACACAGTGGTTTGCTACAGTATTATTCTCATTTACACTGGTGCTCTGTTGCAGTTTCATTCACAGACAGAGGTCTGCTACAGTACTATTCTGGTTTACACTGATGCTAAGTCACAGTTTAATTCAGACGCAGGTAGTGCTACAGTATTGTTCTGGTTTACACTGGTGCTTTGTTGTAGTTTTATTCACACACAGAGGGCTAGCACAGTATTATTTTGGTTTACACTAGTGCACTGTTGCAGATGAATTGACAGATAATTGCTTCAGTACTATTCTTGTTTGCAATTGTGCTCTGTCACAGTTTAATTCAATCACAGAAGACTGCTACAGTATTATTCTGGTTTACACTGATGCTCATTCACAGTTCAATTCACACACAGAGGACTGCTGCAGTATTACTCTGCTTTACAATGGTGCTCTGTCACAGTTAATTCACACACAGATGTTTGCTGCAGTATTATTCTGGTTCACACTGGTGTTCTGTTGCAGTTTAATCCATACAAAGAGGACTGCTACAGTATTATTGCAGTTTAAACTGCTGCTCTGTCACAGTTTAATTCACTCACAGAGGACTGCTGCAGTATTATTCTGGTTTACAGTGGTGCTCTGTTGCAGTTTAATCTACACACAGAGGACTGCTGCAGTATTATTCTAGTTTACCCTTGTGCTCTGTCTTAGTTTAATTCACAGAGGACTGCTACAGTATTATTTTGGTTTACTCTGCTGCTTTGTCAAAGTTAATTCTTACACAAGGAGTGCCACAGTGTTATTCTGGTTCATACTGGTGCTGTGTCACCATTTAATCCACACACAGAGGACTGCTACAGTATTATTCTGGATTATACAGGTGCTCTGTCGCAGTTTAATCCTACACTGGGGACTGCTACACTATTATTCCAGTTTAAACTGGTGCTCTGTCACAGTTTAATTCACACGCTGAGGACTGCTGCAGTATTATTCTACTTTACACTGGTGCTCTGTCGCAGTTTAATTCACACAGCTCTGCTACTGTAATTATTCTTGTTTACACTGGTGATCTGTCCCACTTTTATTCACACACAGATGTCTACTAAAATATTATTCTGGTTCAATCTGGTGATGTCATATTTTATTTCTCACACAGAGGTCTGGTACAGTATTATTCCTGTTTACAATGGTGCTCTTTCACAGTTAATACACACACAGATGTTTGCTGCAGTATTCTTTTGGTTCACACTGGTGCTGTTTTGTAGTTTAATTGACAGACAGAAGACTGCTACAGTATAATTATGGTTTGCTCTTGTGCTCTGTAACAGTTTAATTCACCCACAGAAGACTGCTACAGTATTATTCTGGTTTACACTTGTGTTCTGTTGCAGTTTAATCCACATACAGAGGACTGCTACTGGATTATTCTTGTTTACACTGGTGCTCTGTCACAGTTTATTCCACACACAGTGGATTGCTGTAGTATTATTCCACTTTAAAATAGTGCTCTGTCACAGTTTAATCCACACACTAAGGACGGCTACAGCATTATTCAAGTTTACACTTGTGCTCTTGCACAGTTTAATTCATAGTGGACTGCTACAGAATTATTTTTGTTTACACTGCTGCTCTGTCACAGTTCATTCATACACAGGGAGTACAATAGTATTATTCAGGTTTAAACTGGTGCTCTGTTGCAGTTTTATTCACATACAGAGGGCTTGTACACTATTATTCTTGCTTACACTGCTGCTCTGTTGCAGTTTAATTCACACAGATAAGACTGCTACAGTAATATTCTGGTTCACACACATGTTCTGTCACAGTTTTATTCACACAGATGTTTGCTGCAGTATTATTCTGGTCCACAGTTGTGTTCTGTTGCAGTTGATTCACTCTGTTGCTGTCACATTTTTTTCACACACAGAGGTCTGGTACAGTATTATTCCAGTTTACAATGGTGCTCTGTCACAGTTAATTCAAACATAGATGTTTGTTGCAGTATTATTCTGCTTTTCAAAGGTACTGTGTTGTGGGTTTATTCACACACAGAGGGCTGCTAGAGTATTATCTTGGTTCACACTGGTTTACTTTCTCAATTTTATTCACACGCAAGAGTTCTGCTACAGTATTATTCTGGTTCACACTCATGCACTGTTGCAGTTTAGTTCAGACAGAGGTCTGCTACAGTATTATTCTGGTCCACACTTGTGTTCTGTTGTAGTTGAATTCACACGTAGGTCTGCTACAGTACAGTATTATTCTTGTTCACAATGGTGCTCTGTCACAATTTTATTTACACACAGATGTTTACTGCAGTATTATTCTGGTTCACACTGGTTTTCTTTTGCAGTTAAATTCACACACAGGTCTGCTACTGTATTATTCTACTTTGCAGCTGTGCTCTGTCACAGTTTTGTTCACATACAGAAGTCTACTACAGTGTTATTCTCATTGTTGCAGTTTCACACACACGCAGAGGTCTGCTGCAGTATTATTCTGGTTTACATTAGTGATCTGTCACAGTTGTATTGACACACAGTGGTCTGCTAAAATGTTATTCTGGTCCACTCTGGTGCTGTCATATTTTCATTCACACCAAGAAGTCTGGTACATTATTATTCCTGTTTACAATGGTGCTGCTCTTTCACAGTTAATTCACATACACATGTTTGCTGCAGTATTATTTGGTTCACACTGATGCGGTTTTGTAGTTTAATTCACAAACAGAAGACTGCTACAGTATTATTCTGGTTTGCTCCTGTGCTCTGTCACAGCTTAATTCACACACAGAGGACTGCTACAGTATCATTCTAGTTGACACTGGTGCTCTGTCACAGTTTAATTCTCACACAGAGGACTGCTACAGTATTATTCCAGTTCACAATAGTGCTCTGTCACAGTTTATTCACACACAAATGTTTGCTGCTGTATTATTCTGGTTCACCCTGGTATTCTTTTGCAGTTTAATTCTCATAGAGAGGACTGCTACAGTATTATTCTGGTATACACTGGTGCTATGTTGCAGTTTAATCCACACACAGAGGACTGCAACAGCATTATAATTAATGGGCTTCCCTTTTTCCCATTCTGAAACCATGGCATAATTTGCCATTATAAAGGAGTGTTTATATTAACAGGCATGTCATACGATTTTCCCCACTGCACATGCTCAAACTTCTCGCTCGCTGTATCCTTCCCGAACAGGAAACCATTCCCCTACGCAAACCCACCATGAAAAGAAACTGCCAGGGTCACTCAGCAGTAAGTAATTTTCAAAATTATTTCAGAAGTTCCACACGGCTACTGGATGGACCCCCGTGACAATATTTTAAATAAAGTGAAAGTGGACCTCCCGCGCCGAGGTAATTTGACTGTGCCATCACAGCAGTCTTTTTTTTATTTTATATAATTGCTGAAGCAAAAAAGAGAAGCCCAACAATCATATAAAATAAAGTATGGGTCCTGGTGTGTAATCTTGAAATTGCACACACCCATGGGGTTTGATGCTACGCATAAACCCCTCGAGCTTCGCTCTCGGGGTTTTTATAGCATCAAACTTCTCGGGTGTGTAAATTCTTGTTACACACCAAGACCCATACATTATCCTATATATTCTAGTTTACACTTGTGCTGTGTCACAGTTTAATTCACAGAGGTCTTCTACAATACTATTTTTGTTTACACTGCTGCTTTGTCACAGTTAATTCATGCACAGGGAGTGCTATAGTATTATTCTGATTTACACTGGTGCTCTGTTGTAGTTTTATTCACACAGAGAGTGCTGGTATAGTATTATTCTTGTTTACACTGGTGCTCTGTTGCAGTTTAATTCACACACAGAAGACTGCTACGGTATTATTCTGGTTCACACTTCTGCTCTTTAACAGTTTAATTCAGACAGAGGTCTACTACAGTATTATTCTGATTCAAACTGATGTTCGATTGCAGTTTAAATAACACACAGGTCTGCTACAGTATTATTCTTGTTCACACTGGTGCGCTGTTGCAGTTTAATTCACACACAGAAGACTGCTACAGTATTATTCTGGTTCACACTTGTGCTCTATAACAGTTTAATTCAGACAGAGGTCTAGTACAGTATTATTCTAATTCAAACTGATGGTATGTTGCAGTTAAATTCACACACAGGTCTGCTACAGTATTATTCTTGTTCATACTGGTGCGCTGTTGCAGTTTTATTCACACGCAGATGTTTGCTGCAGTATTATTTTGGCTCACACTGGTGTTCTACTGCAGTTAAATTCACACACAGATCTGCTACAGTATTATTCTGGGTTACAGTGGTGCTCTGTCACAGTTTTATTCACACACAGTGGTCTGCTACAGTATTATTCTCATTTACACTGGTGCTCTGTTGCAGTTTCATTCACACACACAGGTCTGCTACAGTACTATTCTGGTTTACAGTGATGCTCTGTCACAGTTTAATTCTGACACAGAGGACTGGTACAGTATTATTTTGGTTTACACTGCTGCTCTGTCACAGTTTATTCATACACAGGAAGTGCTACAGTATTCTTCTGGTTTACACTGGTGCTTGTTGCAGTTTTATTCACACACAGAGGGCTGGTACAGTATTATTTTGGTTTATATTGGTGCTCTGTTGCAGTTGAATTCACAGAGGATTGCTTCAGTACTATTTGTGTTTGCAATTGTGCTCTATCACAGTTTAATTCACACACAGAGGACTGCTACAGTATTATTCTAGTTTTCATGGGTGCTTTGTCATAGTTTAATTCAAACACAGAATACCGCTACAGTATTATTTTTGTTAACACTGCTGCTTTGTCACAGTTAATTCATACCAAGGGAGTGCTATAGTAATGTTCTGATTTACACTGGTGCTCTGTTGTAGTTTTATTCACACAGAGTGGGCTGGTACAGTATTATTCTTGTTTACACTGGTGCTTTGTTGCAGTTTAATTCACACACAGAAGACTGCTACAGTATTATTCTGGTTCACACTCCGTGCTCTATAACAGTTTAATTCAGATAGAGGTCTACTACAGTATTATTCTGATTCAAACTGATGTTCTGTTGCAGTTTAATTCACACACAGGTCTGCTACAGTATTATTCTTGTTCACACTGGTGCTGTTTCACAGTTTTATTCACACACTGGTATTTGCTGCTGTATTATTCTGGTTCACACTGGTGTTCTGTTGCAGTTAAATTCACACACAGATCTGCTACAGTATTATTCTGGGTTACAGTGGTACTCTGTCACAGCTTTATTCACGCACAGTGGTCTGCTACGGTATTATTGTCATTTACACTGGTGCTCTGTTGCAGTTTCATTCACACACACAGGTCTGCTACAGTACTATTCTGGTTTACAGTGATGCTCTGTCACAGTTTAATTCAGACACAGATGACTGGTACAGTATTATTTTGGTTTACACTGCTGCTCTGTCACAATTAATTCATACTCAGGTAGTGCTACAGTATTCTTCTGGTTTACACTGGTGCTTTTTTGCAGTTTTATTCACACACAGAGGGCTGGTACAGTATTATTTTGGTTTACACTGGTGCTCTGTTGCAAATGAATTCACTGATGATTAGTTCAGTACTATTCTTGTTTGCAATTGTGCTCTGTCACAGTTTAATTCACACACAGAGGACTGCTACAGTATTATTCTAGTTTACACGGGTGCTTTGTCATAGTTTAATTCAAACACAGAAGACTGCTACAGTATTATTCTGGCTTACACTGATGCTCATTCACAGTATAATTCACACACAGAGGACTGCTGCAGTATTCTTCAGGTTTACACTGGTGCTCTGTTGCAGTTTAATTCACACACAGGGGGCTGGCACAGTATTATTCTGATTTACCTTGGTGCTCTCTTGCAGTTTAATTCACAGAGGACTGCTACAGTATTATTCTGGTTCACACTGGTGTTCTATTGCAGTCAACTTCACAAACCTGTCTGTTATAGTACTAGTCTTGTTTACACTGGTGCTCTGTCATAGTTTTGTTCACACACAGAAGTCTGCTGCAGTATTATTCTGGTTTAGTTCCAAACGTTTTGTGCTGGTGAGCAGGCCGAATAAAGCCAGTGCACACCACGAAGTGGGCTGGCTCACCCCAATGCCCAACACAAACCCGAAAGTAGTGGCACACAAGCTGCAAACTGTTTTCAAGATGCAGGCAAATTGTTTTTATTTTCATCACAAGGTGCTCAGCGTATGTGTAGTACAATATAGGACACCCCAGATCCTAGTCTGTAAATATAGATAAATATAGGGAAAAATTATTATTACTGTTCTTACTTTTCAATACTTTTAATCAATTTTTAAAATGTTAATAGAACTGAGAAGTAGCAAGAAATATTAGATCTTAAAAGGGGGATCAGGTAGATCTAGTGATCACTCCAAAAAACTCACTTCCTCAAAAAAAGTTTCAGATCCCACTGGTTATTTAAGCCAATGGAAAATCCATATACTTTCCTGCTGTAATAGCAGGTTTACTCTGTCACCACCCATCTTCATAGGGGCACCCACTTAAGACCCATGAAGTTAAACCCTCTAAGCTGGAATTGTGGAAACTGGCATAGTGCAGGCCAACTCAAGTGTCCCTTTTAAAATTTATCACAGAGCGTACATGTTCTTGTATGCGTTCCTTTATAGGGTGTACAGTTTTTCCCACATAGATCAACCCACATCTACACTGTAAGACATAAATGACTTATTTTATGTCACAAGTAATTAATTCTTAAATCTCAAATTTCAATTCCAGTAACTAAGGGTGAATGAAACAGTTGTGCTGGGAATGTTTGCAGATACTACATCTGGTACACATATGGAAACCTTTATATCTCACAGGTAACCAAGTACATCTGTGTTCTTGATTTGACCTGCACCTGCTGTGGACCAATTTGTCTTTCAGGCAATTTGCCTTGGTAAAAGTAACCCTTGGTTTGGGGCCCACTGCAGTACCCACCCAGTTGTCACTGAGCAAAATGGGACAGTTCCTGTGAATAATATTGCTCACACTACCTGCTAGATTATTGAATTCAGTAATAAATGTACACAGAATGTTTTCAGTAATTTCTTTACACTTTTCTCTAAGCAGAGTGCTCCTTGGTATTTTGCATACTTTTTCCTGTGCTTTTAACAAAAGCTCCTGATTGCAACCTTTCTCTCTCTCTCTCTCTCTCTCTCTCTAAATCTACATAATAGCTCTCTGGATTGTTCTTCATAGGCTATATCATCTGTTCTGTTATGGTGCAGTCTGAGTAATTGTCCATATGGAATCAAGCTTTTCAGGTTTGGGGGTGGGCACCGGTTTCATGCAGTAATGAATTTGTGGCCGTGGGTTTCCTGTAACATTGTGATTCAGTGTTATGCTGTGTATCATGGGCTGTCTGGATCAGATCGAGAAAATTAATAACTTCTCTGTTTGAGCCATAAGTGAATTTCAAGTTAAGTTCATTCATGTTAATCCAATTAATAAAATCTGAAATTAGTTCTAAGGCACTTTGCCAGATACACAGCATATAACTGATAAAACAAAACCAATACAGTATGTTTTTATAATAAGGGTTAACTGTTGCATTATAAATGAATTTTTTCTCCCAATCATGCATGAATAGGTTTAAATAGCTGGGGGCCATTGCCACCCCCATTGCTGTGCCACATTTTTGTAAAAAAATACTGCCCTTCAAACTCAAACAAATTATGAGTGAGAATATATTCCAAACCATCCAGAATAAATTATTTTGGCAAACTTTTCATTGGTCCCAGTTAATTCAGGGTTTTATTGATGGCCACTAAACTTTTGGAGTGCTCAGTTGAGTTGTACAGGGTTTCTATGTTAATAGAAGAACAGGCAAAATCTTGTTCCTAGATAACATTTTCTAATTTGTGCAGTGAGTCAGTAGTGTCATTAATATAAGATGTAAACTCACGTACATTTTGTTGTAGAAAGAAGTCAATAAAGCTTCCTAACTTTTCTGTAATTTACCCACAGCCTGAAACAATAGGCCTGCCTGGTGGTTCTGATTTGTTCTTATGTATTTTAGGAAGTATGTAAAATCCAGCAGTAACTGGGTGTTCAACCCAGATATAGTGGTGCTCATTTTCACTGATGTCCCCTCTATTGACAGCTTTACTTAGAAGTGAATGAAGTTCCCTTTGGAAGTATGGAGTGGAATCAGATGGCAGTTGGCAGTAGTTCCTCTCATTTCTGTGAAGGCCAAGGACAATGCTCTGTAATGTACAGGGCCAAAAATAACACTATTGCAGCTTTTGTCAGCTGAGTGGATAACAATCGATGTATTTTTTTGTTAGCGCATCTAAAGCACTGCGTTCATTTACAATTAGATTTCTGCTTCTAGGTTTTAGCAGATTTGAACTCAAGAGTTCCTTAACCGGGCTGCATACTGCCTTCTCAAATGTAATGATAAAGTTATTGTATACTCTGGGTAGAAAACTGATTTGGCCTTAAATAATGTTTTCCTAAGTTTTTTTTAATTTACAGCCTGCATTTAGAATACTAACAGAGTTACACATATTCTTATCCACATCAGACCCATGAATATTTTCATTATAGAACTCTTGCAAAGTGCCCAGCACAGGATCAGGAGGAATATCGTTATCGTCAAATGTGCTGACAGCAGGATCAGGAGGTATGACATCAGCATGCAATGCTGCAAGATTACTGTAGTCAGAGTCATTAGGTTTAGAGGACATGGTTGTAATTAAGTAGTCCAGGTCTTCAATATCTGAATGTTCCTCTGGGTCCTGTGCAAGGACCCCCATGTTTGTAAAAACACTTTCAAGTCCTTGCTCTTGAAAATACACCTTAAGTTTAATTTTCCTAGATAACTTATAAAGGTGCACAAAAATGTTAAAGTCATTAACAGGAGGATTTGGAATGAATGTGAAACACTTTGAGTACGTTTACCTGATGTTGGCTCAGTTGAACTGCAGACATATTAATTATCTGTAGCTCACATTCTTGTTCTTCACTCATAGTGCTCTCTCTCATTGCACCTTCCTACTTTTGCCTCCTCGATGTCCTCACCTTGTCTTCCATTTGTATTTATTTTCTCTTTTTCCATGCTCTGCATTGCCATCTGTCCGAAAAAAAGACCCCTTTGATTTTCAGTGCCTTTGTCCTGATTAACTTGTCTGGCTGAATTTTACTGCCTGTGATTGTTGTTCCTACTTCCAGACCACTTTTGGAACAGTACCCTCAATCTACCTCTACTTGCCGACCTCTGGTGAGACCTCTGTTGGATTTCACACTGCTCATAGTCACCCTTATCTCTTGACAGTTGCTTGCTTTTCCTTTCAATAATATCTGTTTCATATTTTGTAAGTTTGTGTTGTAATTTGGGAGTCAAAATCTGAATATTGTGGATGGGATTTAAATCCAAGGGCTTTTTCTCTTAATGATTTTAGTTCTGTCAATAATGTGTTGTATTTGTCAGAATCACTTCTAATTATTAGTTCAGTGAATATTATAGAGCAAGCACAAGCTGCCTTGAGCCACTCCTCCAGTACTCGAATCCCTCAATACCACCAGATGGAACAATAGGGATCCGCAGAGCACGTGGCACTTGCTTATGATGGAGGTACTCGTCTAATGTGGATATATTAAAGGTAATTTCAATTTCTTTCATTAACAGCTTTTTCAATTCAAAAAAGGTTTTTTTCATAGAATCTAAGTCACTGTTTGTACTTGCTGTGCCAGAATTTCTCCCAATGCCATGGAGTTTACCTCGGCTTGTCTTCTCTGTGCCTCCAGGTCACTTGATGCCTCCCTGCTGCAACTCATTCCTTGTGCTGCTATTTCAGCTGACTCTTGATGGCTCATAGTAAGATTCCAAAGTAGATTAGCAGCTTATCAAAACATCAGTATGCAAGGAAATACAAGCAAACTACAGCTGACACTACTGTTTTAAACTGGATGCTGTTATTTATTGCTTGATATAACAAAATCGGAATGTTTTCTGCCATCTGCACAGCACTGAAAACTCTAAAGTACAATTCCAAAAGTTTTGTGCTGGTGAGCAGGCCAAATCAAGCCAGTGAACACCATGAAAGGGGCAGCTAACCCCAATATCTAACACAAACCAGGAAGTAGTGGCACCAAAGCTGCAGAGTATTTTCAAGATGCAAGCAAAGTGATTTTATTTTCACTGCAAGGTGTTCAGCATATGTGTAGTACAATATAAAATACCACAGATCCCAGTCTGTAACTATATAGATACAGTTCAATAACAGCAATAGCAGAGTGAGAGTAGCGACCCAGCACTTCGACTCATAACCAGAGTCTCTCTCAGGGGTGTGGCTAGTGAGATTAAGTGACCCTTTTATACCACAAAATGTTTTGAAATCAAGGGAAGGAGCCTCATTCATCAAGTAATTTAAAGTGAAATTCATATTGCAAAACTTGTTAACTACTTTCTAAATAGACTCATCCTGGTCAACGTGAATAAAATACCATTACAAAAAAAAAGTAGTAAACAAACAGTCTGAAAAACTCATTTCCTCAAAAAAGGTTTTGGATCCTACTGGTTATTTAAGCCATGGGTTTAATGATATTCAGTGTGTAAATCCATTTACTTTCCTGCTGTAATATCAGGTTTGCTCTGTCACCACCCCTCTTCATGGGGGCAGCCACTCAAGACCCTCTCATATATTTTTCATGAATCACATTGACAAATACTTTATATTCTTATATTGTCAGAAAATGGTTATCATAACTATATTGTTAGACTACTAAGAAATTAATTAAGTGTGTAGTACTATCTAACTTTTAGGTTACTACATGTTTGTTTACTACTTTTTTGTAACGGTATTTTAATCATTTTGATCACGAGTCTATTTAAGAAGTATTGCAATATGAATTTCACTTAAAATTACTTGATGAATGGGGCTTCTCCTCTAGAATTCAAAACATTTTGGGCTACAAAAGGGTCATTTGATCTCACTAGCCACACCCCTGAGGAAGACTCTGGTTAGGAGTCCAAGAGCTGGGTCGCTACTCTCACTCTGATATTGCTGTTATTGAGCTGCATCTATTTATCTTTATTTATAGACTGGGATCTGTGGTATCGTATATTGTACTACACATATGCTGAGCATCTTATTCTGGTTTACACTGGTGCTCTGTTGCAGTTTAATTCACACAGAAGTCTGCTGCAGTATTATTCTGGTTCACACTGGTGCTTTGTCACAGTTTAATTCACACACAGAGGTCTGTAACAATCTTATTCTGGTTTACACTGGTGCTCTGACACAGTTTAATTCATACACAGGGGTCTGCTACATTATTATTTTGATTAACACTGGTGCTCTGTCACAGTTTAAGTCACACACAATCAGGTAACCTGCAACAGTATTATTCTGTTTCACACTGGTGCTCTGTCACAGTTTAATTCACACAAACAACTCTGCTACAGTATTTTTCTGGTTCACACTGGTGCTCTGTCACAGTTTAGTTCACATACAGGGGTCTACTACAATGTTATTTTGGTTCACACTGGTGATCTGTCACAGTTTAATTCACACAAACAGCTCTGCTACAGTATTATTCTGGTTTACACTGGTTCTCTCACAGTTTAATTCACACACAAGTTTGCTACAGTATTTTAATATATGGATTGTTGAAATAATACCGTTGAAAACCATACAAAAAAATTCTTGTAATACCATCACTCCTGGAGCGATAATACTACTGTTCCTAAGTGATAATACTATCGTTCGGGTGCCATAATAGTATCGTTCAGCACCCAAATGATAGTATTATCAAGAAAGCTGCAGAACGCATGTGCAAGTCTATCCCTGCTATCTTAGAAAGCGTGCCTTGTGATTGGCTGCTGTTGCTCATGGGTGGGCACAACGAGTCCAAAAACATGGCAGCCTGCTAGTTCGCTTAGCGGGCTAATGGTCTGGAGCAGCAACCATTTTTCTTTAGTTTTCAAAACAATTTTGTCATTATGAAGAATTCGACTCTGTCCGTGGCTCCTCTGCTCGTCCGATACTGCCGCTGACAAACAGTTTAAAAAAAGGCAGAGCTAAATGAAGTCCACAGCACTGGGGAATCCTGCCAGCATGCACATGAACCGGCTGACCGCACTGTTCAAATGACGGTCTGAGAATTCACCTCGTATCCATATATTAAAAAAAATAACAAATAGATTCTGGCATAACAAGGTAGTAATTCCATCTCGAGGTTCTGGGGACACATGAAACCTCTCGAGCTTCGCTCTCGAGGTTTTCTGTGTCCCCAGAACCTCTTGATGGAATTACTACTTTGTAATACACCAGAACCTATCTATTATTCTATTTATTCTTGTTCACACTGGTGTGTTGTTGCAGTTTAATTCACACACAGAGCATTGCTACAGTATTATTCTGGTTCTCACTGGTGATCTGTCACAGTTTAATTCACATGCAGGGGTCTGGTACATTATTATTCTGGTTTACACTGGTGCTCTGTCACAGTTTAATTCACACACAAGTCTGCTACAGTATTATTCTGGTTCACACTGGTGTTTTTTTGCAGTTTAATTCACACACAGAGGTCTGCTACAGTATTATTCTGGTTCACACTGTTTTTTTTTGCAGTTTAATTCACACACAGAGGTCTGCTACAGTATTATTCTGGTTCACACTGGTGTTTTTTTGCAGTTTAATTCACACACAAGTCTGCTACAGTATTATTCTGGTTCACACTGGTGTTTTTTTACAGTTTAATTCACACACAGAGGTCTGCTACAGTATTATTCTGGTTCACACTGGTGATTTGTCACAGTTTAATTTACACAGCTCTGCTACAGTATTATTCTGGTTCACGCTGGTGCTCAGTCACAGTTTTATTCATATACAGAGGTCTGCAACAGTATTATTCTGGTTCACACTGTTGCTCTGTCACAGTTTAAGTCACACACAAGGGTCAGCTACAGTATTTTTCTGGTTCACACTGGTGCTCTGTCATGGTTTAATTCACACATAGCTCTGCTACAGTATTATTCTGGTTCACACTGGTGCTCCGTCACAGGTTAATTCACTCACAGCTCTGCTACAGTATTATTCTGGTTCACACTGGTGCTCCGTCACAGTTTAATTCACTCACAGCTCTGCTACAGTATTATTCTGGGTCACACTGGTGCTCCGTCACAGTTTAATTCACTCACAGCTCTGCTACAGTATTATTCTGGTTCACACTGGTGCTCTGTCACAGTTTCAGTCACACACAGGAATCTGCTACAATGTTATTATGGTTTACACTGGTGCTCTATCACAGTATAATTAATGGCTTCCCCTTTTTCCCATAGGGAAACCATGGCATACTTTCCCGTTATACACCAGTGTGTATAAAGGCAAACTGGGAAAGGCCGTGCAATTGCACAAAGCCACGCACCTTCAAATGCATTATTCTATATTTAATTCACACACAGAGGACTTCTACAGTATTATTCTGGTTCTCACTGGAGCTCTGTCACAGTTTAATTCATATACAGGCCTGCTACAGTATTATTCTGGTTCACACTGGTGCTCTGTCACAGTTTAATTCACACACAGGGGTCTGCTACAGTATTATTCTGGTTTACACTGGTGTTCTGTCACAGTTTAATTCACACACAATTCTGCTACAGTATTATTCTGGTTCACACTGTTGTTTTGTTGCAGTTTAATTCACACACAGAGGACTGCTACAGTATTATTGTGGTTCACACTGGTGCTCTGTCACAGTTTTATTCACATACAGAGGACTGCTACAGTATTATTCTGGTTCACACTGGTGCTCTGTCACAGTTTAATTCATACACAGGTGTCTGGTACATTATTATTCTGGTTCACACTGGTGCTCTGTCACAGTTTTATTCACATACAGAGGACTGCTACAGTATTATTCTGGTTCTCACTGGTGCTGTTTAACAGTTTAATTCATACACAGGTCTGCTACAGTATTATTCTGATTTACACTGGTGCTCTGTCACAGTTTAATTCACACTCAAGTCTGCTACAGTATTATTATGGTTCACACTGGTGTTTTGTTGCAGTTTAATTCACACACAGTGGACTGCTACAGTATTATTCTGGTTCACACTGGTGCTCTGTCACAGTTTAATTCACACACAGGGGTCTGGTACATTATTATTCTGGGTCACACTGGTACGCTGTTGCAGTTTAATTCACACACAAGGGTCAGCTACAGTATTCTTCTGGTTCACACTGGTGCTCTGTCATGGTTTAATTTACACATAGCTCTGCTACAGTATTATTCTGGTTCACAGTGGTGCGCTGTTGCAGTTTAATTCACACACAGCTCCGCTACAGTATTATTCTGGTTCACACTGGTGCTCCATCACAGTTTTATTCACTCACAGCTCTGCTACAGTATTATTCTGGTTCACACTGGTGCTCCGTCACAGTTTAATTCACTCACAGCTCTGCTACAGTATTATTCTGGTTCACACTGGTGCTCTGTCACAGTTTAATTCACACACAGGGGTCTGCTACAGTATTATTCTGGTTTACACTGGTGTTCTGTCACAGTTTAATTCACACACAATTCTGCTACAGTATTATTCTGGTTCACACTGTTGTTTTGTTGCAGTTTAATTCACACACAGAGGACTGCTACAGTATTATTGTGGTTCACACTGGTGCTCTGTCACAGTTTTATTCACATACAGAGGACTGCTACAGTATTATTCTGGTTCACACTGGTGCTCTGTCACAGTTTAATTCATACACAGGTGTCTGGTACATTATTATTCTGGTTCACACTGGTGCTCTGTCACAGTTTTATTCACATACAGAGGACTGCTACAGTATTATTCTGGTTCTCACTGGTGCTGTTTAACAGTTTAATTCATACACAGGTCTGCTACAGTATTATTCTGATTTACACTGGTGCTCTGTCACAGTTTAATTCACACTCAAGTCTGCTACAGTATTATTATGGTTCACACTGGTGTTTTGTTGCAGTTTAATTCACACACAGTGGACTGCTACAGTATTATTCTGGTTCACACTGGTGCTCTGTCACAGTTTAATTCACACACAGGGTCTGGTACATTATTATTCTGGGTCACACTGGTACGCTGTTGCAGTTTAATTCACACACAAGGGTCAGCTACAGTATTCTTCTGGTTCACACTGGTGCTCTGTCATGGTTTAATTTACACATAGCTCTGCTACAGTATTATTCTGGTTCACAGTGGTGCGCTGTTGCAGTTTAATTCGCACACAGCTCCGCTACAGTATTATTCTGGTTCACACTGGTGCTCCATCACAGTTTTATTCACTCACAGCTCTGCTACAGTATTATTCTGGTTCACACTGGTGCTCCGTCACAGTTTAATTCACTCACAGCTCTGCTACAGTATTATTCTGGTTCACACTGGTGCTCCATCACAGTTTAATTCATACACAGGGGTCTGCTGCAGTAGTTCTCCAATTTACACTGGTGTCCTGTCACTGTTTAATTCACACACAGAGGACTGCTACAGTATTATTCTGGTTCACACTGGTGCGCTGTTGCAGTTTAATTCACACACAGAGGACTGCTCCAGTGTTATTCTGATTCAAACTGGTGCTCTGCTGCAGTTTAATTCGCACACAGAGGACTGCTACAGTATTATTCTGGTTCACAGTGGTGCTCTGTCACAGTTTAATTCATACACAGGTGTCTGGTACATTATTATTCTGGTTCACACTGGTGCTCTGTCACAGTTTTATTCACATACAGAGGACTGCTACAGTATTATTCTGGTTCTCACTGGTGCTGTTTAACAGTTTAATTCATACACAGGTCTGCTACAGTATTATTCTGATTTACACTGGTGCTCTGTCACAGTTTAATTCACACTCAAGTCTGCTACAGTATTATTATGGTTCACACTGGTGTTTTGTTGCAGTTTAATTCACACACAGTGGACTGCTACAGTATTATTCTGGTTCACACTGGTGCTCTGTCACAGTTTAATTCACACACAGGGGTCTGGTACATTATTATTCTGGGTCACACTGGTACGCTGTTGCAGTTTAATTCACACACAAGGGTCAGCTACAGTATTCTTCTGGTTCACACTGGTGCTCTGTCATGGTTTAATTTACACATAGCTCTGCTACAGTATTATTCTGGTTCACACTGGTGCTCCGTCACAGTTTAATTCACTCACAGCTCTGCTGCAGTATTATTCTGGTTCACACTGGTGCTCCATCACAGTTTAATTCATACACAGGGGTCTGCTGCAGTAGTTCTCCAATTTACACTGGTGTCCTGTCACTGTTTAATTCACACACAGAGCACTGCTACAGTATTATTCTGGTTCACACTGGTGCACTGTTGCAGTTTAATTCACACACAGAGGACTGCTCCAGTATTATTCTGATTCAAACTGGTGCTCTGTTGCAGTTTAATTCACACACAGAGGACTGCTACAGTATTATTCTGGTTCACAGTGGTGCGCTGTTGCAGTTTAATTCACACACAGAGGACTGCTGCAGTATTATTCTGGCTGAAACTGGTGCTTTGTTGCAGTTTAATTTACACACAGAGGTCTGCTACAGTATTATTCTAGTTCAAACTAGTGCTCTGACTACTAAGCTATAAGTCAGGTCTGATATTGCTTAATTATGTACTTTATTTTACACTCTGTGCCAGGCAGGATTAATACATGGCCACACCTGATCTGCAGGCTATAGTTAGGTAAAACATTAGCAGTAAGAAATAATGTTTGCTCTGGCGATTTGTCTGCAGGCTGTCTGCTCTGGTGAAGGCAGTAGCTTCACATGATGATGATGATTATGTTGACTAGGTTTTAATTTATATTTTACTCAGTGACTGGCTTGATGATGAAAGTGAGAGAATGAAGTAATAATATAATTAACTGCAGCACCTGCAGCAGTACACAAGCTATTTAGCACTACCTGCAGGTTGCAGTCAGCCTGCCTGCTGCCCATGTATCAATCTCACTTTCCTCCCTACCCATCCTTCATTTTTGCCCAGAAAGGTTTTCTGAGTTTAATTCTCCCTAGCCAGAAACTTAGATTTTTTTTATGGAGCCTTCAGCTGAAAATAACAACTGACTCAGGAGGACGCAAAACGTGCTTTTTTAGTGCAGCACAGGTTGCATTGAGCAAGCTGCTGCCTAAGCTGCTGCTTGTTACTGAGATTTCTGCCATGCACTGAACCAGAAGCAAGCAGCACAGAAGACCACATGGGTTCCTGAGTGTCCAGACCAATCAGGTAACCCCTAACTGAAAGTATGGATTCCTCCAGCCAATGCCATTTAGTCTGTCATTCTCCATATCTCTGATTACTCACTCCTAGTGCTCCACCCACCCAGCACTAACTGACAGACTATGCCCCTCCTATACTCCTCCTCCTCCTTGCTCCCTCCCAGCTCTGCCTTGCTCATTCCCTCTGTTGTTCTCATCAGTCAAGATTGGTCCCTCCCACAACACTGCACTCGCCAGCCAAGACCATGATCTGAACCACAGAAACAGTTCAGAAGTGGCTCAAATGCACTTATGTTGCTTGCTGGAGGCGGGGGGGTTGAGTTTTCTCTGAACTGGTCCACCCCCTCTAACAACATTCAGCCCTGCAACCAAGCAAGGTATGAGACAGGGGCAAGAAAAGGCACTACAAAGAAATGAAAGGCACAAGTGGCTTCTCTTTCCATAGTGTCTGAAACTGCTTTCTTAAATGCAGTGTAGTTTTTCTTTCTTTTAATGCTCCTCCACATAACACTGGCCACCTAGATGGCTATCAGTCTTTTCTCACGGGCCATCATTAGTCAGGGAAATTCTATTTTGAGTGAGAAAAGGATCATAGAATGCTAGAAATCAATGAAAAACAATGGGGGGGAGCAGAAAGAGCTGCATTTTGTTCCTGAATATCCATTCCAGGAACCAGACAGAAAAATATAACAGAGGTTTTAGATTATAATAAGGATTAGACAATCTGAAGAATTCCTCTGTGTTTTTCTTCATAGTCTGTGTCACTGGTGGAAGGCCTTGTTGGGGCACCACTGCTTTTCATTTACATTGCTCCTTTATCTAAAAACAAATTCACAGCAGGGCCTAACCCTGCAAACAGGATGTTTATAAATGATGCAAAATATCCAGACTCTATAAAAGAACACAGAGAATAATGTGGTGTGCATTATGAAAACTTAATGCACACCCTAGGTGTGTGATGATACATAAACCCAAAGAGCAAAGTTTGAGGGGTTTATATAATCATCACACACCATGGGTATGTATTAAATTTGATTATACAATGGGATAGATCTAAATGGTCAATCCCTAAAATCTGATTGTTTGGCTGGCACCTTTTCAGCATGATAAATCCTCCAGTGTACCCACTGGAAAAGGTGGTAGCCACTAGTCAGCTGCAGCAGGAACCCCCACTGAAATCACTCTGAACATCGCAAAGCCCTGTCTCACAGAACTGTTACTTCAGTGACTACACCACTTCTGAAATATGAAAGCGAGCAGCCACTGGAAAAACCACAAAACTCATACAACTGGCCTGTGTTTTTTTTCCCCTAAAAAATCAGTTTACATCAATATGTTATCAACTCCCTTGCTAATTCACTTTGTCTCCCTATCGCTGCTCACAGCCTCCTCCACTTTAGTCAGTGGCTCCACATTTAAAATCTGCTGCCAGTTATCACATTTGTCCCTCTCTCATGGCCAACAAGGCAGATGAATGCAAGCCCTGCATCAATCTCTGAAAATCTGGCCTGTGGAGTTTATATAAGTACTGCAATATTCTAGGGGTAGAAATTAAGAAAACCAAAACAGGCGTTCTTGGCAGAGTGCCAACATCCTTATTTTGGTAGTTTGCTAAGAAATCCAGTATTCTGCCTGGATCTTAGTGTTTTGGAATGAAAGGTATAGCTTCCAACACCCCCCACAGCTCCCAACTGTCCCATATTGGGAAAGATGTTATCCATTTGTTCCCCTTGAAATTACTCAGTCCATCATTCATATCACATGAAGAGGTGCTGTGGAAATTTTCCCCTGTGTGTCCTCCCTTTCCATATGTGCAGATAAGTTGGGGATATCCTCCAGTTGCTTCACCTCCATGGGCATGTCAGCATAGGTATTTTGCAGGCAGAGGAAAACAAGGAGCCCACCAAGTCTGCACTGTTCTACCTATACCCATTACATCCTATTGTGGAGTGTCTTAGTCTGAGACCCAAGATGCAATGTCTTCAGACTGCCTAAAATTATTACTCCTGAGTGCTTTTCTTCTGTAGTGCTTCCCACTGCTGCCTACTACATACTATTTTCAGTGTTAGGATTCCTTGTCATAGTGTGTTTCACTTTGGAGAGTTTGATATTAAACTTTAACTGCCATATTTATGACCACCTTTCCAATGTACCGGGGTTTTTGTCCATAATTGTGATACTCTCATCATTATCCCCCAGCCAAAAATCTTAATATCATCTGTGAAAAGGCATATCATGCTCTGAATTCCTACCACTATATGGTGGATAAAGATGTTGAAGTGATGGCGCAGTGGAAATATTACTGCCCGACATGCCAGTGTCCTGGGTTCCAGAGTGAATGTGGGTTGTTGGGGGTCAGACATGGGAAAGAAGATCAAGTATCCCATGGACTGCTCTCCTCTCCCGGGGGGGAGGGCTCACAGCTCTGCTCATGGACCACAGCCAAATGGTGGTTTGGTGGTGGTGCAGTAGGAGTGACACAGAAGAGAAGGGTTGCCACCAGACAAGTAGCATGTACGTGTCTCCACATAAATCTGCAGTGATGTCCTGCAACAGTGTGCAGCTGGGGTTGGGAGAAAAAAAGGTGGAAAAACAGATTGGCCAATAGGCTGAGAGCTGGCCCACCACAGGCCTTCCACCAACCAACTGAGGATGTCTTCCTTGCTCTGGATTGTGCTCTAGGGGTCCTTGTGACCCCTGGCCCTGCCACAAGGGGAAATCCATGGGGAACCTATTGGATGAGTAAGGTAAGACACTGAGATGGTGGGGTGACAGGGCTGGGTGGGCTGAGGCAGGATGGGAGTTGGTCAGCCACTGGAGGATAAACACTTGTATTAAAAAAAAATGAGAGGACCAGCCAGATGACACTCCTCCCTTTAGCACCCACTATTGACCCATCTGATTCCTGAGAACTCATATTCATTACCACCCTCTGAGTCACATCACTTGAGCAATTTCCCACCCACCTAGTAGTTATTGGGCCCCCTACAACAAAATTCTGCATCTTCTTAACCACAGTTCCATGTTTAAGAGAATCAAAGCCTTTACTGAAGTTAAAGTGCTGTGTGTCCACTGCCTGTTCCTTATTCACTGCCCTGTCGCTCAATAGAAGAAATCAATTGGGTTTGTCCAGACACAACCTCCCAACCCCTGTGAACCCATGCTGTCTATTGTCCTGCAGTCCATTTGCCTCCAGGATTTTTACTATCCTTTCCCTTATTATGGTCTCTACCAGCTTACCCACAATAGCAATTAGGCTGACAGGTCTGTAGTACCCAATCTATCCCTGCTCTCATTCTTGTGCCTGTGGGACTACATTTGCCATCCTTCAGTCCCTGGGTACTATCCATGTCTCCAGTGAGCAACTAAATAGCTCTGCTAGCAGTTCAGCTAGGACTTCCTCCATCTCTGTAAATGTAGGGGGAGCTTGAATAGAGTAAGAGATCATTCAAAGGATGCCATGAATCTGAAAGATGCCCAGTGCCTAATTATGCTTTAAATGTGCAGAAAACCTATCTGACTAACAGAAGGAAGGTTGCAAGATCATATTCTATGGATGCAATGAGCTGGGGCACAAGAAACCAGATTGCCCAAAGTTACAAGCAACACAGAGCTCAAGTGCAGCTACATCAATAGCAAAGAAAGAAGAAACCCCGGAGGCAGTAGAGAAGTGGCAGACAAAGAGAGTGACTGCTGTGGCCCAATCAAATCTTGCATATTTTCCCACGCAGTTTGGAGAACCTAAGATAGAAGGCTCAGTAGATACTGAGGCTACTAGTATTATTATAGCCACAGTGTTGGTGTAGCTTAAGAATCAAGAGGGTTGGATGTTGTTCAAGACAGGTTGAAAGATGGAGGTGACGTTAGCATCTGAGTAGTCACACAGTCTATGGGTATGTGATGAAGTACAGTTAACTGTGAAAGGCAAGGCAAACCTTGGAAAGGACAAGCCTACACATTTGAAACTACTGTGGCTAGTTTTATCATTGGAACATGCATCGTTCCAGATCTGAAGCTAGTCACAGAGATTGCAAATGGAAGAATCACCAGTTCCAAAGAGGCAGTGATTGTAAGATCTGAAAAGAAAGAATTGGAGTTACAAAGCAAAGTAACTGCAACTGAGAAGGAAGTATCAACCATGCTTGCTGCTGAACCAGAAGATATTCTGCAAGATAAAGTGATGTTAATCAGTTCATGTGTAAATAACCTGAAATATCCAGTAAAAGAGTAAGAGAAACAGCTGGATGCAGTTTTGAGAGAATTCCCAGAAGTGATAACCAAAAGAGTCCAATGTACCAATTTACTACAATATTCCATAGTGACTGAAAATACTCAGCCAGTAAAAAGTCATCCATACATTCACCTGTGAAAAGAAATGTCATATGTCGGTAAGTGCAAGAAATGTTGAAAGAAGGAATTATATACCCTTCAGTATTAGCCTAGTATTCACCTGCTGTGCTAGTGGTAAAAAAGGTGGAGCCATGAGATTTTGTGTGGACAATCAAACATTTAATGTAGTTATACTTATGGATTCATACCCTATGAAAAGCATGAAAGATATTTTGGACACATTTACTGGAGCTCCCATCTTGCCTTGTGCAAGTGCACATTGACACTACTCAGCCTCTCCTTGTATGACTTCACCTGCATCTACCAGACTATTTCAGTGGCCCTTCTCTTACTGATCACAGTCTTTCTGAGGGGGTAGTTCCTGTATATACAGTACTCTAGGTGTGGCAATAACAGGGACTTGTACAGTAGCAGGAACATTTCCTGCCTTCTACTGGTAATGCCTCTGCTGATACAGCAGAGCATCAGGTTGGCCTTCACAAATGTTATGTTGCACTTGGCTGCCTGCTTGACATTATCACTAATGATAACTCACAGGTCTCTTTCTCAGTAGTCCACTTTACCCTGACACTGCCTATCCAATATTTAACTGGGGGGGGAGGGGTTGTTTCCAGTATGCATGACCTTGTATTTCTTTTTCATTGAGTTTGAGTTGAGAGATTGTGGATCACTTCTCTGGTTTTGCCAGATAGCTCCTCAGCACCCTGACACCCTCTGAGGCGTCAAATTTACTGCACAACTTTGTATCATCTGTGAATAGGCTAATCTTACCCTGGAATCCCACTTCTGTGTCACAAATAAACTTATTGAAGGGTATAATACTTGGTAAAGAGACAAAAGGAGGCAACAGTCCATCATATCTGCCCCACCTATTGGTGGGAAACTATTATTTTCATTTGTTTAGCCAAGTGTATTTTGAAGAACTAAAATGTTTCCACTGCTACACTAAGTCCTGGTAACCTGTTTTAAAGTTGTGCCACTCTCTGGGTGTAGAAATACATTCTACTATTTTTTTTGGCTAGAGTCCATAATAGTTGTTTCTAGCCTCTTAGGTTGCTTTTTCTCTTACTGAATTCCAGTCATTGCTCAGCTCTCAGTTTTTCATCTCTGATCAGTTTGTATAATTGCAACAAATCCCCCCAATCCTTCTATTTACTATTAATACCAGCCCTAGTTCCTTTAATCTTGTCATATGGCTTATTCTTGTGTCTAGGAATAATCTTGATGATTCTGTGCTGGTGGGTTCCAAAACTTTCTATATCTTAGAAACATAGAAACATAGAATTTGACGGCAGATAAGGACTGCTTGGCCCACCCAGTCTGCCCATTTCCCTACCTACTGGATAAGCTGCAGATCCTAGTTAACCAGCAGCCTACTTCTTCCTACCCCAACCCCCCAGAATTGCCTTAACATAGAAACATAGAAACATAGAATTTGACAGCAGATAAGGACCGCTTGGCCCACCCAGTCTGCCCATTTCCCTACCTGATGGATAAGCTGCAGATCCTAGTTAACCAGCAGCCTACTTCTTCCTACCCCCACCCGCTAGAATTGCCTTATGACTGTCCCATGCGTGCTTGAATTCCACCACTGTTTGTGACTCCACAACCTCCTCTGGAAGGCCGTTCCATACATCCACCACCCTCTCTGTGAAAAAATACTTCCTTAAATTACCTCTGAGCCACCCCCCTTCTATCTTCAAATTGTGCCCCCTTGTTCTTGCACACCTCTTTTTTTGAAAGATGCTACCCTCTTGGACTTTGTTGATTCCCTTGAGGTACTTGAAAGAGGCCTTATGACTATCCCATGCATGCTTGAATTCCACCACTGATTTGGACTCCACAACCTCCTCCGGAAGGCCGTTCCATGCATCCACAACCTTCTCTGTGAAAAAATACTTCCTTAAATTACCTCTGAGCCGCCCCCCCTCTGTCTTCAAATTGTGCCCTCTTGTTCTTGCACACCTCTTTTTTTGAAAGATGCTACCCTCTTGGACTTTGTTGATTCCCTTGAGGTACTTGAGCGTTTCTATCATTCCCCTCTCCTCCTTTCCTCGAGGCTACATATTAAGCTCCTAAGTCTCTCTTCATATGTCTTCGGTGCAGACCCTGCACCATTTTAGTTGCCCTCCTCTGGACAGCTTCCATCCTTTCTATGTCTTTGCGGAGATTGGGTCTCCAGAACTGCACACAGTACTTCAGATGGGGTCTTAGCAGCTGTCTGTACAGAGGATAATAACTTCCTGTTTTCTACTGGTGATGCCTCTCCTATGCATCCCAGTATCCCCCAACCCTCCTTGCGCCCTCTCACATTGCTTGCCCATCTTTAGGTCATCTGATGACTACCCCAGGTCCCTTTCCATTTTGTTGTTGTTAGTATCTCACCCCCATTGTGTACTCTTCCCTGGGTTTTGTTTCCCAGGTGCATTACCTGCACTTCTTAGCACTGAATCTAAGCTGCCATACATTTGACCATTCCTCTAACCTTGCCAAGTCCTTCTCATCCTTTCCACCCCACCCTGTGCATCAACTCTGTTGCAGATCTTAGTGTCATCTGCAAAGAGACATACTTTTCCTTCAGTCCTTCTGCAATGTAAACTTATAAAGACATTGAAGGACCAGTCCAATACTAAACCCGCAAGTGCCCACTAGTAACCCTCATTTCTTCTGAGTGGACTCCATTTACTATTACTCTCTGTGTCCTATTCTCCGACCAATTCTTTGCCAGGCTGTCATCTTGGGACCCACTCCCAGGCTGGCTAACTTGTATATTAATCTTTTGTGTGGTACTGTGTCAAATGCCTTGCTAAAGTCTAGGTAGGCCATGTCCACAGCCCCTCCCTGATCTACTACTTTGGTCACCCAGTCAAAGAAATCTATCAGATTCATCTGGCATGACCTTCCGCTGTGAATCCATGCTGCCTTGGGTCCTGTGCCCCTCTGGCCTCTAGATACTCAACAATTCTTTCCTTTAGAAGTGATTCCATCATTTCCCTATCACTGAGGTTAAACTAGCAGGTCTATAGTTTCCTGCTTCTGCCTTGCTCCACTTTTGTGAGGGGAATCACATCTGCCCTCCTCCAGTCCTCGGGTACCACCCCATCCTCCCATGATTTGTTAAAAGGGTAGTCAGTGGTGTCACTAGTTCTACCCTTAGTTCTTTTAAATTCTGGGATGAATCCCATCAAGCTTATTGCTTGTCCACCTTCAGTTTTAAGAGTTCTTTCAGAACCCTTTCTTCTGTAAATGGGCTGGTATCAACTTCTGTATCCAGAGTGCTACTACTGTTTGTTTTATGTACCTCCCCCTCTTCCTTTGTAAATACTGAGCAAAAATATTTGTTTAGTATCTCTGCCTTTTCACAGTCTCCCTCTGCCCAGCCTCCCTCCCCTTTATTAAGCCTCATTATCCCTTCCTTTGTCTTCCTTCGCTCCCTGATGTACCTATAAAAGGTTTTATCCCCCTTCTTAACTGAGTTGGCTATCTTTTCCTCGGTTTGGGCCTTTGCTGTTCTGACTGCCTTCCCAGCCTCCTTTTGCTTTAACTGGTACAGTTCTCTGTCCTGCTCCTTCTGCGATTCCTTGTACTTCCTGAATGCTTTCTTTTTCTCTTGAACCTTCACTGCCACTTCCTTTGAGAACCACAGTGGTTTCTTACATCGTTTTGTTTTGTTTATTTGCTTCACACAAAAGCTTGTTTTCTATGTGATGGCAGTTTTTATTATTCCCCATTGTTCTTCCACCCCTCCTTCCTGCCCGTTTGCTAGTCATTCCTTAGGCACTCACCCATTTTGGCAAAGTCAGCCCTCCTAAAGTCCAGTGCTTTTACCTTTGTATGGCTTCACTCAATTGCTGTGTTGATTGTGAACCATACTGTTTGATGGTCGCTAGTTCCCAGATGGCTACCCACTTCTACATCTGTGATCCTCTCTCCATCTCCATTTGAGAGAACCAGGTCTAAGATTGCTCCTTCTCAAGTGGGTTCCAATACTAGTTGTCTAAGGCATGCCCCTGTGGGCATCTAGAATAACCCCACTCTTCAAAGTGGCTGCTGCAACTGCACTCAGTTAACATCTGGCATATTCAGATCACCCATCAGCAATACCTCCCTTTTTCTGCAATTCTAAGTATACTTTCTATCATTTCCTTGTCCATTTCCTCCCCCTGAGAGGGGGGTCTGTATACAACCCCTGTGCAGATTGTGGTACCATTGCCTGTCTCCAGATTGACCCACAGTGCTTCTTCTCCTCCTTGTTTACCCTTTTGTTCTGTTGCTTTGATTTCTTCCCTTATGTAAAGAGCTATTCCTCCTCCTCTTTTACCCTCCCTGTCCCTCCTGTAGATAGTGTATCCAGGTATGTTTACGTCCCAGTCATGGTTTTGTGTGTACCATGTTTCTGTGACTGCCACAGTATCCAGATGTTCCTCCTCCATCAAGGCCACTAATTCAGGAAACTTGTTACCCAGATTACGGGCATTGGTACTCATTGCTCTCTGTTTTTTGATGGCTTTACCTTCTGTTGCAGCATCCCCCACTGACCTTTCTACCTCTGTCTTTTTCTCATTTAGTACCCTGTTTTGTAGGGAGAGGCTGGGATTTTCCTGCTGCTTATCAGTGCCTCCCACCTTGACTAGTTTAAATGCTTGCCAATGAAGCATTTAAACCAACTGCTCAAAAGACTTGTTCCCTTCCTGAATAGATGCAGACCATCCTGCCAGTATAGGCTGGTGTCCCTCCAGGTGGAACCCCAGTCCCCAATGAAGCCAAACCCCTGTGCTCCACACCATTTTTTCAACCATTCATTAAACTGCATGGTGAAAAGTACCCTCGCCTTACCCATGCCATTGACAGGCAGCACCTCTGAGAAGGATACTGTGTGTGCTACTTGTCTTAGGCCCCTCCCCAACTCTACAAAGTCCTCCTGCACTGCTCTAACCTCATGATGAGTAAAGTCATTTGTCCCTAGGTGGACAATGATGTCCAGCTCAGATTTTAGTGCAGCTGTTCTCGTGATCCTGAGGATGTGCTTCCTGTCCCTCCAAGCCATGGCACCAGGCAGGCACCTTACTTCAGTTTTCCCTGCTCCCCCCAGTTCTATCCCCCTAATAATTGAGTCCCCCACCAGGAGCTGCTTCCTTTCCTGTGGTGTTCTCTGCCTCCTTCCTGTGGGCCTCCCTTGTGACAGTTGTCCTCAGCCTCCTTAGTCTCCTCTGTGGGTGCATCCATAGGGGAACTATGCTCCCCCAGAATGGTGTATGGATTGTGGAGTGGAACAACTGACTGGGTGTGCCTCTGTTCCACCATCCTCACCCTCCCTGAGCCCACTGTGGTCCAACTGCTGTGCTTTCTTTGCAAAGCCTGAGGTAGTGGTGGTGGCTGTGGTGCTCCCTGGATGGGGGAGGTTCCCTTCCTACTGTCCAGTGTGGCCTGAAGACAGGCAACTTCGTCCTTCAGGGCAGAGAGTTGTCTGCAAATAGGGCAGCATCTCAACCTCCAGAAAGACTCCCGGAAGACTGCTGCCCCACAGCCATTACATTGCACTACTCCTCACATGTTTATCTACTTTTTTTGTGTGTGTGTGTGTGTGATTGGTTTGTTATATAGAAATATATATATTATACAATATGTATGCTTATATTGTCAGTGCAGTGTGCTAGAGAGGATATGACGGTGATATGCACCTTGCACTCTTGAGAAATGTCAGAACCCCAAGTATAAAGGAACTATTTCCAGGGGTGGGTGGGGTGAGGGTGGGCAGGTTTGGGGCCTAAACTGTGCCCTCATGTAACAATCAGCTAAAAGCTCTGACCCACTGCTGCGATGAGTGCCTTCCTGTCAGCAAGATGCCCTGCACAACAATTTGACAGAGAAAACACCTTGCTACTCAAACAGAGAAAAATCCAGACACCCAAGTCAGACACAGGTAAACCTCCCCAGCCCCAAAACAGCCTGGTGATTTGTGCTCTGAAAGCAGTCAGCTCCAAAATAAGTCAGCTGTGCACCAGGACAGACATAGTAAACAGTATTCCGTCCCTCAGGGTTTAAACTCTTCCTGCACTGAAAATCTTAACAATTGTAACAAAAGTAAAGCAAGATCCACCTCCCTCTGTTGCTTGAAAGACTGCCTTTCCTGATAATTCTAAGTTCCTTATTTCACCTTTCACTTAGAAGTAGCCTCCACCTGCAGAATATCTGCTACAAACCAAAGACAATTGTAAGGTTCACCTCCTTCTGTTGTGAGCACAACTCGCTTTCTTGCAAATCCTATGTTCAGTATTGCAGCTTCCAGCCAGAGGTAGCTTCACCTGAAGAATATTCCTTCTTTCTTTGGATTTTGTGATCTATTTGGGCCTTGGACCATTACTTTGAGTAAAGCCTCGTTTAGGGCTTTCCATTTCTGTTCTACTGTGCCTCCTGTTTTGTTGTTCAGTAGTAGTTTTATGTTTTCCCTCATTTTTGAAAAGTTGGCCTTTTTGAAGTCTAGGACTGACAATTTGCTGTGGCTGACTTCCTATTTACTGCTGACCATGAACTAGGCACAGAAGACCTCTGCGTTGTTGTGTCCTTGGGTTTAAATGGTGTTGATGCTGTTTTATACATACAGTGCTACCCTCCCCCCTTTTTCTCTTGTGGTTTCTTCTGAAGGGATGACTACAACCCAAGTATTGTTCTCTGTGAACCATGTTTCAGTGGCCACAACCCAGTCTATGTTTGCTTCCACCATTATGGCTGTGAGATCTGGGATTTTGTTAGTTAGGTTGCGAGCATTAACATACATAGCTTGCCATTTCTGATCTGAGATATTTGAGTTGTAATTTCTCTGCTTCTGTTTTGTATTCTTCGATGATCTTGCCTTCAGTTTTAGTCCCTTAGATTGGTCCCTATTTTTGAAGGCTTGTGCTAAGCATATCTTGCCCTGGTTGTACAGAAGTATAAGATGAGTGGGGAAGTGTCAACTTCTTCCCTTAGTGGTTCATATGGTAATGCTGCTCACTCCCTTTCTCCTGGCTTAAATGCATTACAAAGACATCAAATTTCTGGCCAAGTGCCAGGGTGCTCTTCTCCATGAGGTACAGGCTATCATATTTGAAGACCTGTCTTTCCCAGAACATGTCCCAGTTTCCTACAAAATTGTAGTCTTTTACCATGCACCACCCTCTGAGCCAAGTGTTCAACTCAGAAATGTCTTTTTCTCTGATTAACTCCCTGTTTGCTCCTTGTTTCCATGCCAGAAGAATCTCAGAGAAAGGTACAGAGGATGAAAAGGGAGATAATTTGTCTCCTAGTGAGACCAGATGCTTCCTTGTCTCCTCCACAAAACAACTGGCCAGGTCATTTGTGCCAAGGAGGACTAAGATGTGCACCTTTGTACCTGTTCTCTGAACAAGCCCCTCAATTCAGTTTTTGTCTCTGTGCACGGATAATCCTGGGGGACACCTGACTACAATATTAGCGTGTTTGCTCTGTTGGATGTGGAGCTCTACTCCACAAATCATAGAGTCACCAATGATCAGTACCTATTTTTTAAATATTCCTGTTTCCTTTTTATTGATAGCCATTTGTGCACATTGATCCTGTGATAGGTCCTGACTCACTGTTTCCTCTGCCTCGTTGGTTGGCATGGGTGACAGTGCTGCAAATCTGTTCGACATTGTTATTGATGTATTTATGTTATGTCTACATTTTGCCCGGTTATTTATGACCACTTGCCAGCCTCCTGTTTTAGCTGACCTTTGTGGTTGAGGCACCCATGGATGGTATTGTGGCAGGGGGAGCTTATTTCTGCGAAAGGCAATCTCAGCCCTTGCAGCTTGGAGCTCTTGTCACAGGTTTCTGTGCGGATAACATGTTGGGCAATGTCCTATATTGTGGGTGATTTTTGAACAAATAGTGCTCCACAGTACCTACAGTTAACATAATCCATGTTTGGATGGAAGAACAGTGTATAGGGTCACTCATTAGAAGAATGATACTTCCAATAGTGATCTATAGAGAGCTGTATTCGGACAACAGTAAGAAGAAAAATTAGCAGTTTTTTTTATTTCCTCAGTATATAGGTGTAGATCAGTGCCATATGGCCTGCTGTGCAATTGAGAGGGGGGTGTGGCCACTGACTATAAGGTGTGCTGGAACCAGTGGTGGGTGGGCTATGGGAGGGTGGGTGGGTGGGAACTAAACACCTGTGGGGAGGCAGTCAGACCTGAACAGATGAACCTGTGTTACTGCAGCCTTCCCTGCTGCTGAACAAGATGAAAAAGCTGCCCACACTTCTCCAATGATCTGGGGCAGAATGTTACCACTGGGGTTGCAGAGCTGGGAGCCAGAATTCCAGTGACTCTGTCACTGGGGTGTTCTAGCAGCCCTTCTGTGCTCCATGCTCCTAACAGCACATAATTGGGTAATCTGCCTAAAGAGCTCTTTTTATAGCCCTTCCTCTATTGTTCTTTTGAATTTCAGCACCCAGGTGAGGTAAAGTACCATTAGTGACAAAGTTTGCTGGTAGCAGGGCCTGACTCAGAAAATCACCACCATAGCAGCAGATCAAAGAAGGTGAAGGTCTTTTGGGTACAGGGCATCATGCTTGTGTTGTAGTCCTTGGTGCTTGCTACTTGTGACACCAGTCACCACACTGGCACAAGAAGCAGGGTTGTATGAGAAGAAGGAGGAGGAGGAGGAGGCTCTGTTGCTGGAGGAGGTTTTGGTTATCATCATTGTTAATAATTATACACCTGCCGGAGGGAGCTACAGTAGGACAGAAAAAGACCATTTTATTCAGAGGCATTAACAGACTGACTTCCCAAGATGACCCTTCATTAAACAGCATACAATTGCCAACAATTACAATGAGACAGATTTTGAATTAATCTGGAGAAAACAACAAAATTGGGGAAGGAGGAAAATTAGCAACACAGAAGTGTATAACAGATGTGGTCCTTAATTTTAAAAAAATACTAAACAAAAAAAGCATATACCTGATAAACCACTATATAATAACAGAGAAACATAGAAAAGTGATGGCAGAAGGGGAACTTACAATCTATCTAGTCTGCCCATTTTAGAGTAACTACCACTTTCCCCTATTTACTGCAGAGTGTTATGATGCCTTTCTCTTTATCCTATGTGTGTTTGAAACTTCCGACTGATCTGACCTCTTCCACCTCCAGGGGAAGATTGTTCCATTGGTCCACTATTCTCAATGAAGAACTTCCTCTTGTTACCCCGTATCTTCTCTCCCTCAATCTTTATATCATACACTCTGTATTTTGTGTAACTCCTACCCAGTAACAGGTCATGTACCACAGTTTTGTTGATACCTTTTAGGTATTTGAAGGTCTCTATCATGTCCCCCCATCCCTCCTATGTTCAAGAGAATACATGTTGAGTTCCCTCAATTTGTCTTCATGTGGTGTCTCATGCAGCCCTTGTATCATTTTAGATGCCCTACACTGAACCCTTTCTAATCTATCTATGTCATTTTCAAGATGTGGTCACCAGAACTGTACACAGTACTCCAGGTGAGGCCTCACCAGAGATCTGTAGAGCGAGAGCACCATCTCCCTTTTCCGGCTGGAGACTCCCTACTTATGCAACCCTATTTGCCCTAAATGCTGCTTTTTCACACTGTTTGCTTGTTTCAGGTTGTCTGTAATAATCACCCCCAGATCCTTCTCCTGCTTCATGGCCTCCAGTCTCACTCCTCCCATGAAGTATTCCTTCTCCGGTTTTCCCTTTCCCAAGTGCATGACCATGCATTTTTTCATGTTGAATTTCAGTTGCCAGATCCCAGACTATTGTTCCAGTTTCTTTAGGCCAGACTTCATCCTTTGCTCCCCCCACCCATTTTTGTGTTGTTTACAAACAGATACACCTTACCTTCTAAACCTTCAGCTATGTCACTAATGAAGATGTTAAATAAGATAGGACCAAATAATGATCCCCTGAGGCACCCACTGGTCACCTCCTTTTCCTCTGATAGTGTGCCATTTACTAGTACCCTCTGGGTTCTCCCATTCACATAAACATATGAACATATGAAATGCCAGCAGAAACAGGCTTCATGGTCTATTGAGTCTGCTCATTTGTGCAGCTAGCCCCTCAACTTGCAGATGCCCCACCCTCCCTCCTCCCTTCATCACAACAATCCCCCTCACTCTGTTCCACCTCCTCTTAAATCCCCCACCATTCTACAGGATACCACTTCCTTGGGCAGAGTATTCCACTTGTCTACCACCCTTTCCATGAAAAAGTGTCTCCTGATTTCCCTCCTGAATCTTTTTCCTCCAACCTCAGCCAGTTTTGCACCCAGTTCACCACTTTCAGACCCACTCCTAGATTGGCTAGCTTGTTTAGCAGCCTTCTGTGTGGAACAAAGTCAAATGCTTTACTGAAATCTAGATAGATTATGTCCATTGCTCCACACTGGTCCACTATCTTGGACACTGAGTTGAAGAAGTCTATTCAATTTGTTTGGCACAATTTCCCCATCATAAATACATGTTGTCTAGAATCTAATGTTGTGCTCTCCTTCAGATAGGAGATGGTTCTTTCTTTGAGGAGTGTTTCCATAATCTTGCTCACAATCAATGTGAGTCTTATCAGTCTATAGTTACCTGTGACTTCCCTACTCCCACTCTTACAAAAGGGACCACCATGGCTCTTCTCCAATCCTTGGTGACAACTCCCTATTCCAAAGATAGGTTGAAGAGTTCTGCCAGGGGTTTGGCCAGCTCTTTCCTCAGTTCCTTGAGTATCCTGGGGTGTATTTTGTCAGGCCCCATTGCTTTGTTTATCTTGAGTTTCCCCTAGTTCTTCTAGGACTTTTTCCCTTCTGAATGGTCCTGAGTCTACCTCCTTACCAGGGGTGCTGTCTCCCCCCTCCCCAACTTGGGTCCACTACCATCTCTTTCCTTAGAAAAAACTGAGAAAAGTAGCCATTCAGTATCTCTGCTTTTTCCCTGTCATCCTCCATCTGTCCTCCTGTTTTCTTTGCTATTCTGACTATACCCCTCCCTTCCTTCTTCTTTCACTGATATAGCTAAAGAAGGCTTTGTTCCTGTCTTACCCCTTTAGCTATCCTTTCCTCTGTTGATGCCTTTCTGAGACTTATTGTCCTCCCCGCTTACCTCAAGTTCTCCTTGTATGTATCCCTGTCTTGATCAGTTTTAGTGTCTTTGTACCTTTTAAAAGCTACCTTTTTTTCTCAGATTTTGGCAGCCACTTCCCTGGAAAACCAAAGTGGTTTTCTCCTTTTTTTCATTTTACTTGCTCTTTTTGGGCACTGATTTTTGGCTTCAGTTATAGCCCTCTTGATCCTTATCCAGTGTTCCTCTACCCCCCCCCACTCATTGTGCCTAGAAGGCTCTGTTTAAGATGTTCCTTTATTTTATTAAAGTCTGCCAAAGCTGCTGCCAACAGGATATCTTGTCATAAAAACCTATACATTTGAAATCTTCTGGCAGCCAGTTCAGGACTTTAGTTTTGGATTGTTTAGTTTCCTTACTTGTATTCAGCCGGAACCACACCGTGCAGTGGTCGCTAGTTCTGAGATTACCACCAACAGTTACTTCTGAGATGTTTTCACTATTCATAAGCAGAAGAGGTAGGTTCCACAATAGTGTACTCATAAGATAAGAATGCAACTACATAAGAAAAGGGCAGTATATCAAGTCATGAAAAAGAATCAAAGCTGCTACAACATAGAAATTTACAAGAAAGAATTAAAGAAAAGCAAGTATATGATAAGGAGGGAAAGGAATAAACTAGAATCTAGAACAGCATACACAAATGATGTTCTTATGCTAATGTAAACAGCAATTGTGGAACTGACAGAACAAATGGACCAATATTATAGGAAAAACAAGAAATTAAGCTACTAGCGGAAACATTTAATAAATCTTTCTGCTCAGAATTCACATAGTATACCTATTTGACAACAGTGAACATGGTTAGAGAGGGTGGAGATTTACCAGCAATTTTTGGACTACCTAACAATACTAGAAGTAAGTTAGATGTAGAGAAATTAATTAAAACAATTAAGATAAATAAATCAACAGGGCCAGATATGCTGCTTCCAAGAATACTAAAGAAAATAGTTGACTGGTTAGTGGCACACCTGACTACATTATTTAATAGATCTCTTGATGCAGGTGATGTACTGGGTGACTGGAAAAAAAAGCAGTAGTTTTAGCTATTTGCAAGAAAGGTGGTAGGTCAGATACTTCGAATTACAGGTCTGTTTGTCTGACATCGCTATTGGGAAGATGTTGGAACCATTACTGAGAACAAACTGGATTCCAATATTAACATAAAAAACATAACACATAAGAGCTAGCACAGATTAAAAAAATAAGTCCTGCACTACTAACTCACTGGTCTTTTATTAAAAAGTAAATGCTGCAATAAGTTCTAACATTTCAGTCAATGTAATCTATTTGGACTTCCAAAAGGCCTTTGATAAGGTGCCACATAGTACACTGATTGAAAAATGTTAAAATATGGGGATAGACAGCAAAATCACAGCTTGGATTATTAACTGGTTGGACTGTACAATACAGAGGTTGATGATTACAGGCATCTGATCAGAGACAGGAGTTGTCTCTAATAAGGTCCCACGGGGATCAGTGCTGGGTCCTGCACTAGTTGCACTTTCTGTCAGTGATATAAATAAAGAAGTGAATAGTTGGGTAGTTAAATCTGCCAAAAACATGAAGTTAGGAGAAATGTTTGGCACAATACAACACATCAACAAAATCCAAAAAGATCTGCCTGTTGTGGAGCAATGGGCCATAAATATGCATGTCTTTTAACAGTGACAAGTCTGTTGTCATGCATTTAGGCACTAGAAACAATAACCATAAATACCAACTAAATGGAAACACGTTAAGAACAGTTGACAGTGAAAAAGACCTGGACATACTTATCAACAAAGACTTAAAATGTAACTAACACTGTACTAAAGTCATCAGTATATCAAAAAGATTGCTAGGATGCATCAGGAAATCATTTATAAGTAGGTATGAAAATTGCATCATGCCACTATATAGATGATATATTAGACCACATCTTGATGATTGCACACCTTTGAGGAGTCCATACATTAGAAGAAACATAGACAGTATGGAGACAGTTCAGTTTACAGTTACAAAAAGGATACCCAGAAAAAAGGATTATTCATATGAACAAAGACTGAAGGAGCTGGGGCTATACTCTCTCAAGTACAGGAGAGCTAGGGGGACATGCTGTGAGTATACAAAATAATGACAGAGATTTGATGGAAAGTACTCTACTGGAATATCAAATAACTGATTTCAGTCTTAGGTGCCATAACAAACAGATTAAAACTGATAAACCAAAAAGAATGATAGAAAAGGATTCTTCACCCAAAGAGCTGCAAAAATGTGGAATGGATTGTCTAAAGAAATAATATACTCTGATACTATTTCCACATTCAAAACAAATCTAAATACTTATCTACTAGATAATAATGGAACAAAGTGGCCCTGCTAAGGTGGGAGACAGACTCCATGGGCAACTGCCTTCTTCTGCCTACCACTGAGTATAGTACAGAGTATAGTACCCTGTAGAGGTAAAGTTTCATTAGTAGCATTGATTGTTCCGAAAACTGAGGCAGATACCCAACAAATGAGCAGATGAAGTAAAGCTGCTAGGGTACACACTTGTGCTGGAGGACTTGGTGCTTGTTACTGGTAGTACTGGTCACTACGCTGTTACAGATGGCTGGGTCTGTAGAAAGAAGAGGAGGCTGTGATGATGTAGGAGGTTTCTTTTTTTTAACTTTTATTGTTTTCACAAGGACAATACAAGTTTAACATCTAGAATTGATACATTAAGTAACTTCACAACAAATAATGGTTGGGTTTCATAAGCCCCAGATTTTGTTACCACATATGGGGGAATGCAAATGATACAGAAACCACAGATGAATGAGAATATTTCCAAACCACTGGGAGACATATAGTACATGGAGAGTTTTAACATCCAAAGGACTTGGATTACAATAGTAGCCACAGACATTGCCAGCTGTTTCCAGATATTTCTTGAAATTTCAGAAGAGTTTCTCTTTGCTACCCCTACTGTGGAAATGCAGAAAGCAGGAGATATTTCTGGAAATATCACAGAAATTTCGGGAAATAGCTGGCAGTGTCTGTGGCTGCTACTGTACTAGTTCTCCTAAAAGATATTGTGGTAAAATGAAGTTTGAGCACATACTGTACTGCAGCTTAACATCCCAAGCCTAATTATTAACAGTTAGTTCTTGGAATCATACAGAACAGAATTTTTAACATAACATAATGAAAAACTCAGTGAAAGTATGCCAAACATAGAATGATCACACTATAATGGAACCACAAATGAACTATCAGCTAATGCAGGCAGTAATATATTGTCTTAGATTAAGGAATGAGTCCCATTTTTAGGGCTGTGGACAGAGCCTTCAGCCCTATTGGGATCACATTGTAGCTCTAAAAATGGCTGATTGTGGAGATCCCTTTTTTTTACATTTGGAAGTATTCCTCCACAGCTGCAAAATAGTGCACTACCCTCTGAATTTTGCTATTTGCTGCTCTGCATTAAAGGCATCTGAAGGGAGAGGGGATGCTACTGCATTGTACCTCTGAACTTCTCAGGATATTAATGAAAAAAAACTTTTTAAACTGTTGTTTCTAGCCCCTCAATTGAACTTTTTGCAGGGCTGCAGATTAAGTATCTGTCCAGCTCAGTCTAATAGATTTATTCTATTTCTTTCAGCAACCTAGGAGTTAACTCATTATTTGTTGTATTGGAATTTATTGAAGCTCTGAAACAGTCAGGCAGACTACAGTGTCAGATTACAGACAGTCCAGCTGCAGTTTTGCAAGCTGTCTCATTCCTATCTACATTTATTGGGATCAGAGACCATTTTCTTCTGTTTTTTTTTAAATATTTTTCTATTTAACCTTTGTATATTTGCTGTCCAGTGCTAGTGAAAGGTGGGAACTTACAACACCTCTGTTTATCCACATAATCGGGTTCGCTGCTGACTTTTCTTCTTAATGATCATGCAAGGTACAGTTGAGATAGCACTAGAAGGTAAACTAAAGCTCTTTGTTTATCCACAGGGACAGGTACTGTGCAGCACCCACTCACCCACTGTGATGAATATAGTGTTAGTAAAAAGTAGATAAAGCCCTCAGTGTATCCATAGGTACAGTACCATGTGGGGCAGACTCAGTGCAAACTTATCCACACTGTGATGGATTTAATGCTGGTAAGAGATAAGGGACTGACACCACTTGGGCTTTAAACCCTTGGATATTCCACAGAGACAGCTACAGTGTGGGGGCAGGGTAAGTGCTTGGTTTCTACACCATCTGTATTTAGTCCTAGTGAATGGTGAGAGACTGCCAGAACTGGGGACTATAGCATTTTGTTTATCACAGTGACAAGTTGCATACTCACACACATGCACACAGCAGCAGATACTCTGACTAAAAAAATTCAAGAGGACTGAATTAGCAGCATGCTAGTTTTTGATGATTGTGGCTGAACAGCACTATATGGTACCAACAATAAAATAATAAATTGTTATCTGAAATGTTTATCCAAAATAATATTTGAGTGAAACTATGGAAAAACAATTTTAATAAAATATGTTTTCCATATTTGACCATTGCTTCTTAATAATCATATAATTTTACTTCAATATGTAGTGTGCATTTTAAATATTTAACTTGTAAATACTGTTTATACTTGTTGTTATGACCACATCGTGTACAACAGCAAAAATAATCTCTTTCAAAATAAAAATTCAAAAAGGGAATGTATTTATATTGGAGACAGAGACATGGTAAATTAATAGTTTGCCAGTGATGTCGGTAAAAATCTGGGAATGTTACACCTGGGCATTTCATAATTTCTATGCACATTTGTAACTTTGGTTATTTGGTAGCTCTTCACAGCTGTATTGGCACTGTCCAGAGCTGGTTAATCCTGCTGTTTCCCTTTGGCTGTAAACAGGCCAAGAGGTCAATGGGCTAATGCTAAAACCCAGTGGCCATGCAACTAATTAACCTGGCTGCTGCTGCAGGAAAACAGTCTTATCTTCTGAACTTAGTGAAGGAAGGCTCTATCTGAGAATCAGAAGTGAGGAGACACCATTTTAATGCATCATAAACAGCATGTGTCAGCTTCATAACTTTGCTACATAGGAGTATTCTGGTTGTGTCACTGCTGTCAACAGTTACACCTATAGGAAAGGAAAAACAAGAGACAGGAAAAGGTCATTTTAGCAGGCAATGCAGTAACAGACTGGATTCCTGGGACAAACCCATGAAGAGAAAATGCCATTCGATTTGTGAAATATTTTCCCATACCCCGACTCAGACATTCACTATCACAGCAGATAATGGATGGACCTCAGTATACACCTTTACTGGAGGCTTTGGTGCTTGCTGTTTGTGTTGTGTCTGGTAGTCTGCTGGCAGAATGGGTTGGGTTTGTAGGTGGATGAGGCGGCTTTAGTGCTGGAGGAGGCTTTCACTTCTGTCACTGCTGTCAATGGTTATACCTAGGAGAGGGAGACACAAGGGGACAGAAATGACAGCTTTAGTCCGGGTGTACCAATAGCCTGGATTTCCATTGGGATTATCCTGTGTAGCACTCACTATCACAGCAAATGAAGAAAGGTCCTTAGGGTAGGTGCTGATACTGGGGGTCTTGACGCTTGCTACCAGTTGTGCTAGTCACTACACTGGTACAGGTGGCCAGGTTTGTAGTAGTAGGAGGAGGAGGAGGCTATTTTTCAGGAGGAGGATTTTCATCATGACACTGCTGTTAATGGTTGTACCTGCAGGGTCACAGGAAAACATGGCATGCACAAACAGAATGCACCCTGTGCAGTGTGAGTGGGCATTGCTGCTCATGGCACTGAGTGGAATACACAGGCAGCAGAGGATGGCCCCAGCTATGTGGCCGCCCCTTGACCCCACTATAAAAGGACATATGCACTGCCCACCATGTGTATGCAGATGTGAATGAGGACAGCATAGGAGAAGTTGAGAGGATGACAGAAAACAGGGCCCCCATGGAGCAAGTTGTAAACAGCAATGCAGAGGGTGAGCAGGACAGGTAGACGGATGGTCTGGCACCCAGAGGTGGCCGCGGTGGGTGTACCAGACATTCCTGTTGATCGAACTTTACTGAGCCACAAGTCACTGTGATGGTGGCAGAGATAAGTGCCAACCACGACTGGCTATAAGGTGCCTCACACCATCCACCCCACTGAGGTGAAGGTGCATCTCTGGCTTAATGTCCAGGCTGCTATCAACACTGCAGGGCCAGATGCTCTGACCCTAATGGCAATTGAACACAAATGGCATGACCAAAGATAGACATTAAGAAATGCCTGGGCACTGGAACCCGGGAACAGCATGGCACCGGTGGTGGATCGTCCACACTTGACACACAGCTCACCCCCATAAAGAGGATGGTGGCGAACACCCTAACCACCATGAGCATTCATGGGGAGGCAGAGGGCATGGACAGACTTGCTGGTAATTGTGGCACACAAACACAGCATGCCCTGTCGCATCATAGGTAGGCCACAGAAAGCCTAACGTTGTTCTGTTGTGCAAACAGAGCATGCCAGGAATGTCAGACATGGTGGTGGTGCACCATCATGGTGTCCGTGCAACACAACAGCCAACACCAGGTGAGGATAGATGAGGGAGGATGTCGCTACAGGAGAGTATGGTGTAGGTAATGTCATGGAGACAGTCATGAGATGTGTAGCAGTCCAGTAACCGTCCCCTCTCTCCCCTCCACAGGTCGAATACAGGTAGCAGATGCCATGTGGACTGACACACCTGACAACACCACTGCCAGAGATGACAGTGAGGATGTGGAGAGCCCTGCAGAGCAGCATGCTGAAGAGGGGAGCAAGGAAACCCACCTCGCCATGCAGAGCAGCCAACCCAAGATGCATGGACATGTGCATATGCCCACAATGAATCAGGGTGGCTGTGTGCATGTCGCACAGTGACATGGTGGTGTGGTACACACTGCAGCCAGTGCCAACCCTGACAGTGGGCCATTGTCGTATGTGCCATGGGGTGTGACATATCGGAGATGGCAAGGGCACAGGTGGACATCTTCTTGGTGTGGGGATCACTGCCATGACACAACAGCACAGTCCACAGCACAACACCCGGGACAGCAATAAAGAGGACCACAGTAGGCATGACACAAGGGCAGAGGAACAGCATCATGGGCAATCTACTGGACTCTGTAATGGACAGTTTGGAGCATGGCACCACCACTGAGACTGTCTGCACTGAAGACACACCCGGTGTACAGACGCAGGACACTGTCACAGAGAACAGTCAGGAGGATGAGGGCCAGAGTAAGGTCCATAACACGGACAGTAATGTGGATAATGACCCTGAAAATGCCACAGAGACACACCACACACCACAGCACAGGGGCAGAGGTGCACAGGCACTTGGATCAGCGGCCAAGAGGGTGACGCGTTCAATGGCATATGATCAGGCAGCACCGTTTGCTTTACCATGGTTGTGAACGCACATGGTCTGTGAGTATAATCATAGAAATGGTGGACAGGAGGTATGCCATGAGACATATAGCACATACAGGGGTACACACACACACACACTGCCACTGTGGTCAGGCAGGTTGTGCCACAGGGTGATTGTTGCTGGTGGGACAGGGTGTGAATGTGTCGTGTACATGCGGAGTGGGTGTGGGATGGGTGGGCGGGCAGACCCCTGTCCCGGCTGGCTACCTTGCCATTGTACAGGGGCTTAATACAAAGGCACCATTGCTCTGTCACTAAACCACAGCCAGTCCTATCTGTGCACATCATAGCCCCACAGACGATGACATGTGCCCTCAGTCGTGCATCATCATCAGACACATGCGTGGCTGTGGCGTGACACACTGTAATGTGTGCCATCCTGGCTGCCTTCACTGTGGCTATTGGTCAGGCATGCTCAGCGGCAGGCACTGGACTGGCACAGGTGATGTGGCTAACATCTGAAGGTCCATTAATGACTGCTATATGTGCAGTATGTCCAGTGGCTGTCTCCTGTCCACACACAGGGTCATTGGCATGCAGATCTGGTGGACTGTCCGAATGTTGGTAGTCAAGCATTGGCGCACCATGATGTACCACCATGATATGCAACATCACGCAGACATGTAGACATGGCATGCACATTGTGGAGTCAGCATAATGGTGCCCCCTGTGTGGTCCAGGCATCTGATGTGCATCTTAAGTATACCAATACTCCTTTCCACAATGGCCCTCATCTGATGGTGTGCTGTGTTGAATGCCACCTCTGCAGCATCCGCAGGCACCAGCATGGGTGTCAGCAGGTATGGGCACAGTGGATATCTGCTGTCACCTGTGGGAAATGGGGAGATGTCAGTCATGTAACGGACTGAAGTACCACATACATACACACACCTACACAGAGTTACACACCACACCTACCTAACAGCCAACCATCAATGCAGCCAGCACGGAGCCATGCTGCAAGACCCAATGAGTTGAGTATGTAGGAATCATGGCATGACCCGGGAACATGTTGGTGAACCGGCATGCAGTGTCACACACCACCTGACACTTAATGCTGTGGAAGCCTTTATGGTTCAGTTAGGCCTCCTTGGACACCAACGGTGTCAGGATGCCAATGTGTGTGCCATCCTCAGCACCAAGCACATTGGGCATACCATGTAGTGTGTAGAATGCTTGCTTTGTGGCATGGACCTCATTGTCTGACATGAGGATCTGTATGTGTTCCCGCATGTTCTCCAGCAGAGCGTCTGTGACCTGAGCAAGTGCCCTGGACAAAGACAACTGGCTAACTCTGAGGGCATCACCTGCCACATGCTGGAATGACCCTGATGTGTAGTAAGCAAGGGTGCACATGACCTTGGTCTCAACGGACATGGCCATGTAGCAGCATGTCCGCTAACCAACATGGTCGCAGACTAGATCACACAGTTGTACTACTATTGGCCATGGTAGCCAGAACCGTTCTATGCAGTGAGTGTCCCGTAGCTGGTAACCATCCATATGTGGATGGAACACTTGCTCACATTGCCGTCCACCTCTGGCATGGCCTATGTTCATCAGGTAAGTGTTCATGAGAAGTCCCAGGTACATTTTTCCATTTCTCAGGTAACAGCATGTACAGGGAATTGCGCCATATTCCGGCCATGGTCTGCATGAGTCATAAGGCCATACGCTGCCACACCACCACCATGGTAGTAGATGACCGGGACACTGGTGGTAATGCTGGCCACATTACATGACTGAAGGGCCCCCCCACAACGTTGTAATGTTCTATGTCATGTCTTCAAAGTAAGATGTACACATGTACTGTATTGTGTCCTGTATACATGCCACGTGTATCCCGACAGCTTGTACCAACCACCCGCACAAGGGTACAGCTGTGTGATGCAGTTCAAGTGGTTGCATAGTATCATCAGTGTCACGGGCAGTGGCCATGGCCTTGTTGGTCATTGCACGTCTACAGTGAATCTGCGGTCACTGTGAACATAAGCGTGTTGCAGGGTATGCTTCAGTGTCAGCTACACACACACACACACACACACACACACAATGGTCCATCAGTTCTACATGATGTCTTGTTACATGCAAGTGTACAGTGACATGAACAGTGAGAGCCTTCACAATGCAGTGCTCAGTTATACACATGCACATAGTCTCCTGGCTCTGATATTTATCAATGTTGTACCGCTTATGATATAACACTGTATATGTCAAAATGTGATAGTGCTCCTGCCTACTACAGCGTTGTACAGTGACACACACACACAGGTCTTAGGACCATGTGTCAGTGTATACAAATGGCAGACTGCACTGAAAAGGGGTGTGACATGTGCAGGTGTGGAGTCCTGCATCCAGTCACCCTGCAGCATGACATCTCAGTGGAGCAGGGTGACCAACTGGGAATGTCACAAGGCACGTGCCACTACATGCACTGGTGAGTGGCATGTGTAGTTCCCCATGGCACATGCACACTCTGCAGAGGCTGGTATAAAAGGAGCATGGACAGCCAATGCCACGGCTCACTGGAACCATGGAGGGTTTTCCACAGCAGCTGTGTCGTGTTGCAGAATGGGACATCTCTGATAATGGTGTCTATGGCCAACTCTGGGCCACACAGACATTTCATCTGGTGAGTTTTATTCACAGTTACCAAGTTTCTTACTGAAGGTGGTGCTGGGTTTTCGATTGTTTTCATGACTGTTTGTTATAATCCTGTCATTTTTGCTGTCTCCCACCCCTTCCTCATGCAGGACACTGAGGGTATATTGAATTAAGGAGGCAGGAGCAGGAGGATGGGGCGGCGGTCATGATGGTTTCACCCTGTGACCTCTACTGCATGCAGTGGACTGGAAACATGCCCAGATGCCTTTGGCGGAGTGAGACTGGTGGCGAGCTGCACTACGAGGGAGAAGAGAGCCATGCCGAGCTCTGGACCCTGTGGAGGGTCACTGCACCATCATGGGTAAGTGTACACCATCTGTCCATAACCATGGATTGCTGTACAGTTCCTCTTGGGAAGGGGTTAGGCATGTTATGGGGTAGTTGTTTGCCCTATCGGTCCTGGCCGGGTTGGCGGTGGTGGCTGCTTTCCCTGAGCCCTGACTGCGTGGTAACTGTGTGGCATTGGTGTCACTGGTCTGTGTGCATCTCCAGCATGTGCAGCTGGACTGCAGTACCCTCTGATAGGCTACTATGGAGGTTGTGTACAGGCAACCGCCATAGTGGCCGTATTGCTTTTGAGATACTTGTACACAAACCGGTTGGAAGGGGACACACACTGATGTGTGTGTCCATACATCGGTGGGGTGATAGACCTGCATAAGGCACTAAGTTTGTAATTCTCTCTACAGCGCTACAGTGGACTGATATGGAAGATCGCATTAACCACTGTAGTGGCTCAGGTGGGCCCATCCGCATGGGCCACTGCACATTGAGGGGTGGGAGCATGCTGATGGACTGAGGGTATATTTTGTGAAGGGTGGGGGGTGGATTACTGCTATGGCATTCAACGCAGTTGTACAATGTGTGTTTCACAGCTGCATTAATAAATATTTGTCTGCTATACCCTATCTGAGAACTGCCTCATGTGCGTGTGTGTATGGGGAGGAGTGCAGCCTTCAGCGACATTCACCTGCATTCATGTGTCTGGGTCCACAGTCCTTTTTGCAGGTGGCAGGGGGGGGCTTGGTGTTTGCCTGCGTGGGCATTGGGCTGCCAGGCCGTGTGTCTTTCACCTGTCATGTTGGGGGCACCTACTCAAGCATTTTGCTGGGAGATCATGGGTGGCTACCCTGTTTGATACAGCCTGCTGGTGTTGCCATGTCTCTTCACATGGTGAGACATGTGCTCGGGCCTGCCAGCATGCTGGACACTGTATGCTGCAATGGCTTCATACACCATTGGTGTTGACCACACCATGGTATGATGAGACATTGCCCCTGAGCTCCAGTGGCCACAGCAGGTTGTTTGCCACATGTGGATGCAAGTCCATGTGACAGCAGGCACACAATAGATGCATACTGTCATGCATGCCCATCAGTCATGGGTGCTGGAGGCATGGTCTGTGTGTGGTTGGCAGTCCGTGGCCACATGCATGCATCAGTCCCATGGCTGTGTCCTCTGATACGGGTCTGTCAACGGGGGTTAGCTGCTGTTTGGCCTGATTCTGGAGGCGTAGGCTTACACAGCAATTTATGGCAGATGGTATGTGCACCTCATGCATGGTCATGCATGTACTGAGTGGACAGCTGTATGCTGCGTACACGGGCCTACTCCTACATTTCTGGTGCATGGGCCATCCACATGGGTGCACGTTTCCGCTCTGCACAGTGCACTGCACCCACATCATGCATGCTGCCACTGGGTTCCATGTGTGCACATGTCATGTATGCACCCCTGCTGGGTACTCATGTGCCCTGCACATGCTGCATGGACTTAGTGCATAGGGCCCAAGGGGACAGAAAAACAGTTTTAGTCTGAGTGCACTAATAGCCTAGATTCCTGCTTGGATGAACCTATGGAAGGCAAGTGACATTAAGCATTCATTTTTACTAGGACCCCCCCACCATTGCAGCAGACAAAGTAATGCCCATTTGAGTACACACTGGTGCAGGAGGCCTTATTGCTTTCTGATGGTCATGCTAGTCCCTATGCTGGTATAGGAGGCTAAGCTTGTAGAAAAGGAGGAAGAAGCTGTGCTGTTGCAGAGGTTTTTGCTTCTGTCACCATTGACAGTAATTATACCTGCAAAACAGGGAGACACAAGGGGACAGAAAAAACATTTTAGTAGGGGGGGCACTCAAAGACTGGATTTTTGGGTTAAACCTGTGGAGGGAAAGTGCCATCAGTGATACTGTTTGCAGGCATCCTGACTCAGACACTCACCATCTCAGCAGATGAAGGAAGGCCCTTAGTTACTTACTTACTAAGATTTTTGGAACAGAAGATGGCCTTGAAGCCCGGTGTTGGGCCCACTGTTGTGTAACATCTTCTTAGGTAATCTCAATATTAATGGTGCTAAGAAAATTTGCTGATGATGTTAAACTTGGGGGAGTTGTGGACATCTTTGAGGATATACTCAGATTTGGGCAGGATATGATTTCCATAACTGAGTGGGCAGAGAGAAATAAGATGAAGTTCAGCCTGAATAAATTTACAATTATGCATATGGGGAAAATAATGTTCAACAAGATTACTATATTCGGGGATAAAATTAAGAAAATCTACCTGCAAAAGGGACTTGGGTCTATATAGTGATAGGTATCTTAAAACTGAAGCCTACAGTAAATATATAGTCAACAAGGCAATGCATCTCACAAATTGTGTACGAAGAAACTTCTACTTTAAAAATGGGTGTGCTTTACTTCCACTGTTTAAAAAGTGTATAAGACTACATTTGGATTATTGCTCTTCTAGCTGGAATGCATATCTAAAAAAGGATAAAACTGTGGCTGAAAAACCACAAAGGTTGTACACAAAATTAATAGCTGGGCTCAGAGATGAACCATATGAATCCAGACTTAGCCAATTAGGTTTACGGTCTCTGGAGGTCAGACGAACAAAAGGGGAAAAATTATTACTGTATAAAATTTTGAGGGATGACATATTAAGAAATGACTTGAATTTAGTCTACAAAGATCAAAAATATAATCTGAGAGGCCATAAACAGCAGCTTGTTGAAATGCAGTGTAAAACTGAAATGTGAAGACATAGTTTTGTACCTAGAGCTGTTAGACTTTGGAACCAGCTGCCTGAGGATGTAATCAATGTAACCTGCTTCAGTACCTTTAAGGCCATGTTAGATCATTATATTGCAGTCAGTAACTACAGTTACCTCCAATGGGCAGTGGGGACAACTTATATGGGCTTGCACCTTCTGTTGCCTTGTAATTCCAAGTATGAATCCAAGTATTTACTGCTCTTCTGGCAATCACTGGTAGCAGTCTATATTTCCATCATCCAGTGTGTATCAATCTAAAGTAACGTTAAATCCATCTTTTGTATTACTATTTATTAGTGTTTCTGGTTGTTTGTTCCAGAGTCCCATCATACTCTGCATAAAGAAATGCTTTCATTTGTTTAGTCTTCAAGTTTATTCCCCAGAGTTGTTTACCAAGATCCCTTGTTGAATGTGATTTATCAGTTGAGGTTTCAGTCTGCCTGAGAACTTGTGATGCATTGGCTGGGGAATCATTCTGCCTGTAATGCTGATACTGTATGTGGCCAGCATGTGGCTGATATGGAAAGCCCTGCAGATCTTTGTTTCTGGCTCTCCTGCAACCCCAAAACCAGCAACACCAGTCCAAGCCATAGCACAGTGTCACAAATCCACTCAGCAGGTCAGCCCTCTACTCCCAAAGTGCCAACCTCTGAGCGCAGAATTGTGAACAGTGAACAGAACAAGGTAACCCTCTTGTCTGTTTTGTGGGTTCGAGTCACCTTAGTCCCAAGTTCTGAAGGGATTCAAACTGATAACCTCTTGTTAGCGTACCCAATCAGCAGGCTCAGATAATTCTGTCTTCAGGGGGCCAGATATCTTTGCCTACGGGCACCTAACCAGGTATTTCAAAATGAACCCTTAGAACTCTATGTAGGACCTAAAGAACTCTTTTCTGTTTCCCAGTTTGGTACCACAATAAGTGCATGCACAGTGTCAACTATAACCATCTAAGCTTCACTTATAAAAAAATAAGTTTCAAGGCACACCAGGCAGTTTCTGTTTTTAAAATATATATCTTTATTTTAAAATAGATAAAACTAGCAAAACAGTAAATACAGAACAAGATATCCCAACACATACAGCCTTAAAAACAAAACAGGTTTAAAAGTGCAAATTCTTACAATCCATACACTCAGACTGGTCTTAGCTAATTGTGTTCTTACTTTCTTAATCTTTCAGTGCTTCGATGTTCCTCTTGCTCTCTCTCTCTCTCAGTCAGAAAAATGAATGTCACTGTGTAAGGTCTGCTCAGTATATTTTTAAAAGCAGTCTTGAGCCGGCCTTCTCTCTGAGGTCACCTAACTCTGCCTTGGTGTATTAAATTTATATTTTATAACACAGGATGTTCTACTAAGATATTTAAAAAATAATACATGACAAAATGAATCGCCTCTCTTTATGTGACTGGTCAAAACCAGTCTGTGATCTGCTTCACCCAGACATCAAAAGTCTCTTTGATGTAATTCACTGTATACTCCAAGCAAATGCTGATTGGACTTTCCTAATTTAGTCTGGGACCTACTTTACCCAGACATCAAAGCCTCTTTGATGTAATTCGCCGGCTTCCTGGGAAGATACCCAAAACACATGCCTAGGCCCCTTTTTCTTATGACACCTAGAGCAAATCAAAGGATTTCCCTGAGGGCATTATAAAATGGATATATTGGTTCCTGGCTTCAAAGTAAATTGACAAGGGAATTGCATTTTAGATATTTGCAGTTTAAACTACCATCTGTCCTTTGAACTTATCCCTGGGGGGGGGTTTGATGTGTCAGTTTCAGCAAGCCAGCATTTCCTCCTGACAGACAGTCCATCACACATTTTTATATTTACAAAAAGTGGTACATGGATCAGAACCAGCTGTCTAAGTGTGACACACAGTAGTAGCCACCCTTCCCAAAGCTGTGATAAACTCCACTGTCGATGGCTCCTTTTGAGCCCACTGAGTCGGCTTACACACACTCTGCTATTGCCATCTCTTTCCTTGCATGTCAAATAGGCTTTTACAAATACCACCATAGATAAATGGACACAGATGTAGGAAAAAGGCACTTTGCCCATCCAGTCTACCCATGCTCCTTAACCATTCTGCCTTGCCCTAGTGGCAATCCTTCCCTTTTTTACCATCCCTCCTTTTTTTTCTAAATAATCCCACCTGCCTGTCCCATACTTGCTTGAAGCTGCTGATTGACTTTGTCTGCACCACTTCTCCTGGTACCTTTTATTTATTATTTATTTATTTATTAAATTTTGATAACCAGGTAAGCCCGCTGGGCCCTGACGGTCCCTTTTTCAGGGGTGACCCAGGGAATTACATGGAATAATACATGGGGTAGCATACAGCACAGGTACATTACACTAGACAGCAAGGAACATAATACATAGTAGTTTTTCAGCAGTTACATTTAAGAGGTAAGACATAGTAGCTTTTTAGCAGTTAACATTTCCTGGGTAAGCTCTACAGATGGGGTGCAGTGTTATATAGATGGGGTGCAGTGATAGTCACTATTTCCATATGAGGGAGAGGGGTGGGCTTCCACTTAGGAGCCTCTCACTTTATCAGTTGCATATGGAGGTGACCATCATATGAGCCTTCAGCCTTGTGCAGAAGGTGTGGGTAGAGGTAGCATTCTGAACACCAGGGGGCAGGAAGTTCCATAGGGTGGGCGCTGTGATAGCGAACAACTTACCCCCCGCCTTGGTTCTAACCCTTGGCACTGCGAAGAGGGTTCTGTCCATTGTTCTGAGGAGCCTAGGGTTTCTCTTTTGGGCAATGAGTCCAGTGAGGCTGGGAGGAGAGGATGGGCTGAGTAGTTTATGAGTGTGGCAGAGTAGGGGGTATTGGAGCCGGACCTCCCAGGAGAGCCAATTTAGTTGGGACAGAGTGTCACAGTGGTGAGTCTTGGAGCCGGATAGGGTGGTGAAATGAGCCACCTTGTGATAGAGAACTTGTAATCTGTTCATTTCTTGTCTGGCAGCTCCCTGTATCACTGGGGCCGCATAGGAGAGGGTAGGGAGGGAGGGCGCTTGTGTGCAATGGAGGCCCTAGCCGTGGTTTATCAACTGGTCTTTCAGCCTATACAAGGTCCCGAGTTTGGCATGAATATTTTGGTTACCTGGTTGACATGATCCTTGAGGGAGAAGCATTGATCCAGGGTGAGGCCAAGGTATTTTATCGATTCAACCACCTCAAGTCTTTTCCTGATTTGGTCATCAGCCTGAGATGTGGGCTTCTGTCCCGGCCGAGGGTTCTTGGGCCAAATAGCATGGCCTTGGTCTTGTTAGGGTTAATGATCATTCTGTTGGTGACAAGCCATTGCTCAAGGGAACCCAGGTCTTCCTGTAGCCGGGCAGAGATCTCCCAGATTAGAGGAGTGGCGGTATATGACCGCGTCATCCGCATACTGTACCACTGAGCTACCCCCACAGTGTTTACTGAGATCATTTGTGAAAAGAGAGAAGAGAAGGGGGCCAAGGATAGATCCTTGGGGCACCCCATCCATTATGTGGAGAGGCTCCGACAGGAATCTTTCCATTTTACCCTCTGTGTCCTCCCTGTGAGGTAACTGTTGAACCACGATAGAGAGTGGCTGTCTAACCCGACCTGGCTTAGTTTTTTAAGGAGCAGGTTGTGGTTTACAAAGTCAAAAGCCTTGGAAAGGTCAATGAAGACTGGCCCGGTTGGGGATCCCTTGTCCAGTTCTCTGAGAACATCAGTGGAGAACTTGATAAGCGCGGTGTCCAGTTATTTACCACCCTCTCCATGAAGAAGTGCTTTCAGACTTATCCCCTGCCAGTTTTAATGAATTCCCTCTTGCCCCTGTGTTGGCTCTCAAGGAAAATACCAATAGGTCCTTGGTTTCTACTCTATTTATTCCATGTGTGTATTATATGTCTCAGTCATGCCACCCCTTTCCCTTCTTTCCTCCAGGGTGCACACATTTAAGTCCTGCAGCCTCTCCACATCTGTCAAATCCCCAAAGCCATGCACCATCTTATTTTCCTGTGTTGTAGTATTTCCACATTGTTGCAGTCTTTCCTTAGGTGTGGGCTCCAATACCTTGGGCAGTATTCCAGGTGAGGCCACACCAGTGATCTGAACGGAAGAAGGATCCCTTATTGCTTATATTACTTATTACCCTCCTTGGACATTCCAGCATTCTCTTTGCTTCATGCACTCAGGGGCTGTTTCCTGCCCACTGAGTGTGCTTTTGCAAATGCCACAGTTGGCACTTTCTGTTGCACTAAGTGGGCTTTTACAAACAATGTCATCTGCTGCTCCCTCTATGCCCAAAACATTGACTTTTACAAAGGCTGCCAGCAGTAGTTCATTCTGTGTCTGCTGGCTCCTTCTGTTCCCACAAAGATGGCTTTTACAAATGCCACTATCTGTGACTTTTACAAAAGCTGCCATTAGTGGCTTCCATAGCTGCCGAGTCAGCTTTTATAAATGCCATCTTTGAGGGATCCTGCCTTGAATGCCAGGCAGGTTTTTCCCTATGCACATGTTATTTTGTTTATTATTTTAACACTGAATGCATTAGATTTGGAAGTAGACAGTTACAATACCTAGATAATGCCTTTGGCTCTAGGCACTAGAGCAACAATTATTTACTTATAATTTACTCACTAATGTTAATGCTCAGGTATTAGAAAACATTACAATGTCTTATTAATAGTGACATTTTCCATATTAAGATGGCATTTTATGGGCGGAAGTGGTTACTAATCCAACAGACTTTTGGCTTGCTGGAGGGGAAGGTGATCCCAGGTTGTTTATAAAGGTTGTGGCTTTCTTTTGTTCAGAAGTCTAAAGACAGCCTGAAACATTCAGGAGGCTGTTACAGTATCTCTACACTGGTAGTGCACTTCCTGCTCTTGATGCTCTGTTTAACTAGTTTTTGGTTTCCATCTTGATACAGTTTACATGCATCATACAGTTGTAAAAACACTATGGGTGGCAGGCAACTGTGGCTGTTTTCAGATTAATTTGAACCCATCTTCTGTTGTACCTCTTGTACCTCCCCACTATTCTCTCTACTCTCTACTGTTTTTTCCCCATCCTAACCCATTTTTTTACTTTTCTTTCAATTATTTTTCTCTTCTTCCATGGGCGGCCCCCATCTGCTTAGCACCCCAGCCTCATCACCCCAACGTCCATCGGGACTTACTGTTGCCATCTTCCCCAGGAATTGCCCTCCCAGTGAGGTCAGCAGGGTTTCCCAGCTGCCACCGTGTAATGAATCCAGTCCCGGCTGCATGCCCAGCTGGTCAGGTGAGGGGGCATGTGGATGCTCAGCGTCAATTGCCACCATTGTTTCCTCCTTGAACTGTCCCCTGGGAGATGTGGAGTGCAATGGTGTCATGATGCACATCATGCTCTCCCACATGACGTGTATCAATGCCTGCCATGCTGCATGTTGGCCTGGGCTGCCTCTCCCATGTGGTTTGTGTCAATGCCTGCCACGCTGCATGTTGGCTTGGGCTGCCTCTCCCTCAGCTTCCACTAGGGGCCAGACCAACACTGGGCTCTGCCCTACCTAACCACCCACAGGAGGAGAGCAGTCCTAAGGATGCTCAATCCTCCTCCCCCCACCTGGCCATCTGATATCCTGAATTCTCTTCCAAACCCAGGTCATCACTGTCACAAGCAGTAGTGCTACCACTGCACTAGTGGGCTAGCCCTTTTACCTTTATTTCTACAGGTCTGATAAGATTCAAACTCCCTGCTAACAAAATAAGTTTTGTGTCTGCCTGCTTGGTGGCACTGAGGTTTGAGGTGCTGGACGCCACTCCTCGTGCTATACTGGCAGCCCAAGTTTGGAAACAAGCCCAGGTCATTGGAGATTGGCAGGGTGGGGAGGAGCAGGATTGAGCTGCTGTTAGGTAGTTCTCCTCTCCTGTGGTGGGTTAGGCACTGTCCTGACTAGTGGGTGGTGTCAGGTGGGGAGGACATTGTTAGGCACTTGGCGGAAGCCATGTCTCTGCATGGCTCCCTGCCTGGATTTCAGTCCTTCATGCTGATGTCCTTGGGGTTGGTGTTGAGGAACTTATGCAGTTGTCAAGCAATCTGCAAAACCCTTAACCCCACGGCTGTGCAGCATGATCCCCCACAAGGGAGGATGGGCACTTCAGATAGGCAGTACGCCACAATTGAGTAAGGGCTGGCCATGGAGGGAAAAATCTGCAATAGAAAAAGAAAACATTGCATCATGTTTAACTTTCCCTGCCAATGACTCCTTTGTGACGCCATCTCTATGCTTGTTTTACAGGTATGAACAGATGTGAACCTGATTGTTGCTGCAGCAGTAGGGCTAACCACCATGATCCCAGAGACCTAGGTTAAGGAACAAGTCTAGATCTTTGGGGCAGGCCAGGGAAGGGGGATCGAGCATGGAGAGGAAGAGCTGCCATCTCCAATGCAAGACTGCCACCCGGATGACCCCAGATGGTGGTACTATTGGAGCGATGCTGAGGGAGGGATGGATGCTGGTAGGCTGTCGAGCAAGCATATGTTTACACTTGCACCCATTTATGTTGGTATCCTGTAGGCTGGGAAACCAGAACAGGGAAAAGAGCCAGCATGACACGATGAACTGCTGGACCCCTTGCAAGCTCATCACCTGTGATGCAGGCCCTGCACAGCTTAGTTATGGCAGGTCAAGTAAGCTCCTTGTTGCCCCCACAGGAGGGGTAAAAGTTGGGTGAGTGTGGGCAGGTAAGACTGTGAGAAGCAAGGTGACTGGGCTAAGGTGGTTGACCTGAAGAGGGGCCAGCTCATCAGGAGAGAATAAAGCAAAAAAAAAAAAAAACTGAAGGTATTAGCAGCCATCACCAAGACCCCTATCCAGGTTCCCCAGGACCCAAGTAAAAGATCCCCTACTTATTAACTATTCTACAGTAGGTGGGTGAGAAAAAAGCATAGGAGCAAGACTTCAAGGGAAACAAAACATTACACCTCAACTGTGCTACTGTGGACTCATATATTGTAAAAAAAAATTGCTCACAGCCACTAAACGTTCCTGGTTCCCCCACCCCACAGTGAGGTCTAGTAGTAAGAGCACCACTATGAACCAGGAGAATACAAGTTCAAAGCCTGCTATAACCAAATACTGTGTCACCCCGAGCAAGGCACTTAACCTCCAACTGCTCAAGTCAACTTAGCTGTGGAAACAGGTAGAAGCCATTTCCCCCCCCCCCACAAAATGAGATATTGCATCTCAGCTGGGATATCCTGGGTAAGCATATAGTAAACGATAAATGAACAAAACAGTGGCACCAGATGCTGAGTTTTCCTTCCCCCCCCACCACTGCACAGGCAGCAGTGGCAGTGTGGTCCATAAGCTGGAGCATTGCTAGGAACTTGCAGATCACAGGTTTATACCCTGTTTGGGTTTTAAGGTGGGTAAGGAAGCAACCAAGGGGTGTCAGCCCTCCTGGGTATTGGTAGACTTGGCATAATATTAAGCAGTCATTTCTCCACACTTGATGGGGTGGTCAGGATGTTTACAGTCGGGACAATTCCTTAGCACTACCAGAACAACAGTTACAGATGTGCAGCAAAAGAGATGGGGGGTTATAGGCAAATGAGGTAAACAGGGGGAAATGAAAGGGGAGGGAGGACAAGTGAGGAAGGATGCAGAAAGCACTGTCCAAATGGGGGACAAAGCAGGGGATAGTGGGTGAGGGGCAACCAGTGAGGAATGTGGATAGGAAGATTGAAGAGAGGAGGGTATTCATAGGGGAGGACTTTATTGGGACAGGTACAGAACTAGCAAAATAAAGAATCGCAAATAAGGAGAGGGCATTCTGTTGTCTCCAAGTGACAGAAGCTAAATGGATTCTAAATAGAACTGATGGGGCAGTCCAGGAGGTAGGTGGGAAGCCAAACATCATCATCCATTTAGGCACGAATGACTTGGCTGAAAGAAAATTGAGAGAAATCAAAGGTTAGCTTCCAGAACCAAAAGGAGAAACTCAGGAGCTTGGTGAGCTCAATGACCTTCTTGGAGGTATTCCCAACACATGGGAGATGGGAGGGTGGGAAGCTCAAAATAATTGTATTTCTTTTGGAGTTAAAAGGCCAGTGCAAGGCAAAGGAATTTAACTATCTGGAGTGGGGGGACTTGTGGGGAGTCAGAAGTCTGTTTAAGGTGGAGGGTCTTTAACCCAACATGGAAGGGGCAACAGCCAGGGGGGCACAAACTTGTTTCATAAATAGCACATCATTTAAACTAGCAGCTGGAGAGGCTTGGTGCAAGGACACTCTATGGGCAAATCCACAAACAGATGATCTGGCAACTTGCAAATGCTCCGGAGGACGAGGTGGGATGGGAGGCTAGGAGGAAGGGAGATTGAATGAACAGTGCACCAAATAGGAGGAGATGGAGGGACCTAGAGGGGGCCCATTAGCCATAAGGGGCAAAGCAAAGGGTCTAAGAGTAATCAGAGAAGACAGCAGGGGAAGGGGGAAGACTGGGTATTGGAGGGTTGCAGGCCTGAATACCAGAAGTCTTTGAAAAAAAGATATTAAATATATAAAAAAATAAAGATCAGTGTGTGTAATGAGAAGTTCACACACACCCTCAGGGTTAGATGCTACATAACCTCTGAGAGCGAAGCTCGATGGGTTTATGAATAGCACCTAACCCCAAGGTTGCATGTAAACTTCGAGTTTACACACACCAACCCATATTTTATTTTATATAATTACTTGATTTTCCTTTTTCGCCTCAGCAATTATATAAAATAAAGATATGTTCCTGGCGTCTGCGGTTTTAGTTTTTAGTTTTTAGTTTTAGTTTAGGTTTTAGTGATCAGTCCACGGTCAGCCTTATTTATTTGTTTAGAAGTTGTTTGCATGTCACTGGCTTTTTTTGAAAAAGAAAAAAAGAAGTGATTTTCTGTTTGAAAATATGGTAACTTACCGCTGAGTATTTTTTAAAATGTTGGTACAGGATGCCCTAATCGAAATAATATATATTTCTGGATCTTCCTACTTGTCAATATATTGAATCAATTAATGAGTGTAGGACCAAAATCCAGTGGTTCATATTCATGTAAATAGATCTTTGTTGTCTCTTATTTTCACACCATATATTCAGGCAACAGTTTTGTAGCTTGACACCACTTGTTCAGGCCCCAAATTATGACAGTGTTATTATCTAAACATAAAAACAAATATAAATAAAAATCAATATTTCACTTCTCCAATAAACATATAAAGTAAAAACACAACAATATAAGGCACTACGTCCCTATCTGATCACCACTCAAACTTTAGTTATTAATTATGTTAATAAATCATTCTTTCTCTCTTAAATAATTAATTAATTACAATTCTATATATCTTACTAGGCTTCTAAAGCATTTCAATTGTAACTTATCAACCTGTTAGTCTCCATGGACCTTATATGCTTTATGCTAATACTTAAAAAATGTACCTCATTATATAAATGAACATTATAATTTCCATGTGCCTCATGTATATTCGTCATATACTTTAAATGTTTACCTTCATTATTTATTATTAAATTGTTGAAATCTCTTCACTTTGTTAATATTAATTAAATCTCAGTTTCAGTGCTGCAAAATGATGCAAAAAGAATTCATTTCAAAAAATTATCCAAAGAAAATTATCAGTATATACTGATTAAATGATATATGGAAACACCACACTATTGATGCCCTTAGACATATAGACGTTCTTTCCAATGTCATTATGACAAAAAGAATCTTCTGTCCTTCCTTTCGTTTAACTATGAAATATGCAAATATGAAAGATTATTTTCTTTCCTTCACTGAGTTTTTTTTTTTAAACTATTAATGTTCAAACAGTTTAAAAAACTTTTAAACTTTCAAGAACTGGCCCTGTTACTGCACAGAGCCTCCTAATTGTCATTTACCTCAAAGAGCTTATTTTGCCTTACTTTCTTTGCTATTCGTTTTCATTAAAATTATCCATCCTTAGCTTTCCAAGCTTATAGCTGTGTAGAGAAATCAAATGTACTAAGTTCCCTCAGTTAAAAAATTAAACATCTTTCTATTCCTCTACTGTGTATCTTATTTAAAACTTATTTTTTGCCAGCTGTTATGCGCTTACCTGGATAAACGCCATTTGTCTCACCGTCTTGTTGGAGGACAGCAATGGTCAGACCCACTGAACCTGTGTGGTTTCAAAAGCCCGTGAAATCTTGTGGGGGGAGCGACGTCACTTAACTGATGTTTTTTACCTTACCCACTATAAAGTATTACCTGATTTCTCTTAGATCTTAGTTAGAGCTCTACCTCCATGTTGTCAAGTGGATAAATTCAAGCGGGATCACCGGATACATACGAGGAGAGAAGGCGGTTCGCTCCCCGCCCTCGGCTAATTGCCAAAATCTACTAATATTTTAAAAAATGTATCCATATTACTCCTATATAGATAAACGGATTGATAATCTGGTCCCTTTCTGTTTAAAACTTAAATAAATGCGGTGATCATTCACAAATCCATGACAGCAGCTGGGAGACATCTCCTATTAACTTATCTTTTTGTTTGATATTTTTCTGCACTATTATACCATTAGTTGTTCGAGAATCATGATACTTCTTACTATCTTTAAGATTCATTTATATGTTATTAAAAATAGACCTGTCTTAAGGTGTTGAAGGGTATCACCTCATCTTATATGTTTTACGTATTTTTAAATTATAAATGTGACCTCCACGTTCTATTTTATCTTATTTATAATGCTTGATAATTTTCCTTGGGTAATTTTATGATACATACCAATACATATTTACACATATTATTAACATTCTATCCTTCTGTTAAATCTTGAATGAGCTGATACCAACTAATACTATATATATATATATATATATATATATAAATGCAGAAATATATATATCACTCAATATTTCTTTTTTCATTCATACATTCATCCTTGAGATTAAATTACAGCTTTTGTAATTCCAAAGTATCTTGTTTTACCCATATTATTAATAAAAACCTTTACCATCTAAATTTCCTTGGAGAGGGAGTACCCATAATTATAGGCACTTATTACAAAATGTTTTCCAGTTCATTCCTTAAAAGAAATACTTCTGACATTGTAGACATTTTTGCTGTTCATACACCTAACTTGTTTTTATTTCCAGTAAAGACCCCAATTACAGGATTCATTCATTATGATCCTTGGATTAGTGCTGTCCATCTTATAGATCCAATAGACTTCTCTCTTAAGTAATAAATCATCCCAAGTAATGTTACTTCTTTCTGGTTCATTCACCTTCTCAAGACGCCAAAATCTCAGAGAAGCTGCTAGTGGCCCACACTATTAAAATGTTTCGTCACTGATGATTTTTGGTCCTTGGGGTATGTGAAAGGGACAGATCAATACCAAGGAAAAGAGAAGGGGAGGATGGATGCTACTATTGTGGCTGCAGGACAGGGGGCGAAAGTGGGCTGATTGTTTCTACAGGGAAGACTATAAAAGTCGGACCACCTTTGGGTGGGGGGGTGACAAGTGAGGGTGGGTGGGTAGAAGCATACAGTGCTGAGCCCAACATGGCATTGTCCTACAGTGCCTGTCTCCCAAAAAGAGTGTGTACCTGTATTCAGAGTCCTGGAGGTAGGCTGAAAAGCGGGGTGGGGAGGAGAGTTCCAGATGAGCAGGCTGCCCCTAAACACTGGTACAGCTGAGCAGCACTGCCCTGCTACCTGGAGCTGGAGGGGGAAGCTGGGAAGAGAGAGAGAACAGAGGGTGATTATACTAAGCACAGTAGAGGGCTGGCTACAATAATATAATCTCTGGGGGGAAGCAGGAACGGATGAACTGCGGTTCCCTTGCAACCTGAAGGCCCAGCCCTGGGCTCCCCTTAGATACTAGTAGGTAGGCCAGCCTGCCTTTGAATGAATTTGAACTACTAACAATGTGCAGTGCCTTAAATCGCAGCAAAAACAGAATGGTGCAGCTACTATGCAGGTTAAAATGGCCATAAAACAGCTTAAGACCTTTAAGTTAGTTAACGCACTTTAAGAACAGAACAGAACAGCACAGCTAGGATGCAGGTTAAGATGCTCAAATCTTAAACTAATTCATGCAGTAGTGGAAAAAACAGTAAAAATCACAACTACATTGACTGCAATTGCACAGTGAATTAAAAACAGTTTCACAGCTAGTGGAGCTGAAATGGAGCTGTTTTTGCACTATCTGAGAGAATAGCATTTGTACAGAGCATACCACAGTGCAGTCAGGGAGAGACACAATAGCTGAGCAGAGTTAAAAGTCAGCATCTGAGCAGAATAGCATAAAGCAGTAATCAGGCTGCAAAACATACATAAGCTGTAGAAGAAACACTAGCTGGAGCACTAAACAGTGTTAAATGGCTCTTAAGTCACCATTAGCTAGAAACTATCAGTAGAGGTCTGCTGACTAAAATGGCAGACCATGTGGTGTGGCACAGCTGTAAAGTCCACAGACAAGATGGTGCCTGTCTCTCAAGAAGAGCGTATACCTGGATTCAGAGTCCTGAAGGTAGGCTGGATAACGGGATGGGGAAAAGAGCTTCAGGTGAGCAGGCTGCCCCTAGACACCAGTATGACTGAGCAGTGCAGCCCTGTTGCCTGGAGCTAGAGGGGGAAAGCTGTATTCAGAGTCCTGCAGGTAGGCTGGAGAGCAGGGTGAGGAGGAGAGTTCCTGATGAGCAGGCTGCCCCTAGATGCCATTACAGCTGAGTGGCTCTGCCCTGCTGCCTGGAGCTGGAGGGGCAAAGCTGTATTCAGAGTCCTGCAGGTAGGCTGGAGAGTTGAGTGGGGAGGAGAGTTCCAGGTGAGCAGGCTGCCGCTAGATGCTGGCATAGTTAAGCGGCACTGCCCTGCTGCCTGCAGCTGGAGGGGGACAGCTGGGGAAAGCTTGAGTGGCAGCTTAGCTAGTAACAGATTTCCTGTGTGGGATGGGAAGCTAAACCAAATAGCAAACGATGCTGTGTGAGGAGAAACTGCCAAGACAGAAGGGTGCAGTTTAACAAGTGGGGACCCCTGAGGAAGAATCATAAGGTTTGAAGCACTTGGGTAGCTTGTTGCTATAGCTTTACTTTGCTTTGCAGTTTAATTAAATCACTTGTTACACTGCAGCATTCTGTCTTGGCACTTAGTCCTTTGGCCAGTGTGGTTTGCTATTGGGTTTATTTTGTACTGTTTACCTGCCACTGCTGTCTGATAGCTATACCACACTAGGACCCCTGTTTCCCATTCTCACTTTGGATGGAAAGGTATTGGGAAGTAATGCTACGGAGTGGGTAGGAGGTAAGAGGGAGGGAGGAGAGGAGAGGAGAAAGGTTAGGAGGAAGGGAGCCAAACCAGAATTGGGATATAAAGGAAGCACAGTGGGCAAGACACCTTGCATCAAGGGATGGGAGGGAGAGGGAGCAGTAAAGAGAACAGTAATGGGTACACGGGGGACAGTCCAAATCAAAACAGTAAAAGGAGTGGAAGATGGGTCGTATCTGGCTAGGGTGGATTTGGAAGTAGGCAGGGATATTTGTATGCTGGTGCTGTAGTGTAGAAGGCCATGTTCCTGGAGGAGGATGAGCCGTACTTTGCTTCCACTGTTGACAATACTTGCAGAAGAGGGAAACCCAAGGGGGCAGAAGAGACCATTTAAGTGAGGGTATACTGATTCTTTGCACTGCAGCCTGGATTACTATGCTGATGCTGTGGAGGGAAAGTACCATTAGTGATAAAGTTTGCTGGTAGCTGGGCCTGACTCAGACAATCGCCACCATAGCAGCAGATCAAAGAAGGTGAAGACCCTTAGGGTACAGGGTGTCATGTCTGTACTAGAGTCATTGGTGCTTGCTGCTGGTGTCACCAGTCACGACACTGGCACAAGAGGCTGGGTTGTGTGAGGAGAAGAAGGATGAGGATCTGTTGCTGGAGAAGGTTTTGGTTATCATCATTGTCACCAGTTATACACCTGCAGGAGGGAGCCACAATGGGACAGAAAAAGATCATTTTAGTCAGAGGCATTAAAAAAATGAATTCCTAGGATGACCCTTCATTAAGCATCATAAAATTGCCAACAATTACAGTGAGGCATAATTAATCAGGAGAAAACTAAAAAATTGGGAATAGAGAAAAAATAGCAACACAGTAGGTGTGGAACCGATGTGAAACAATTAAAAAAAATAAACCTGAAGGTAAAAAAAGAGCATATACCTGATAAACCACTATATAACAACAGAGGTAATGTTCCACAATTGTGTACTCATAAGATAAGAAGGCAACTACATAAGAATAGGGCTGCATATAACGTCATGAAAAAGGATCAAAGCAGCTACAACATAGAAATTTATAAGAAAGAATTAAAGAAGAGCAAGTATATGATAAGGATGGAAAGGTATAAACTAGAATCTAGAATAGCACCTACCAGTGATGTCCTTATGCTTATGTAAACAGCACCTATGGAACTGGCAGAACAATTGGACCAATATTACAGGAAAAGCAAGAAATTAAGGATCCAAAGCTCCTAGTGGAAGAATTCAATGAATATTTCTGCCCAGTATTCACATATTATACCCATTTGACATCAGTGAGCATGGTTACAGACGGTGAGGATTCACCAGCAAATTTCTGAACTACCTAACAAAGTTAGATGTAGACAAATTAATTAAAACAAGTACTTGTCAATGCCGGATGTTTGCTTGCTGGTATTGGCATTGGTACTGCAAGAGTTAGAGAGATGCATAATAGGAATGGTAGTAAAGTATTGAACTAATGCCAACCCCAACCCTCACCCTGCAGAGACTGACAGGTGTTGGGGTATGCCTTTGGGTCATCAGCCATAATGCTCACGCCATTCCACCTCACCCCACACTGCAGACCCTGACAGGTGTCACAGTGTGCCTTGGGGTCTTCGGCCTTTATGCTCACCCCATTCCATAAGGAAATAAGGTGAGATGGGTACAGTATAGGAAAATGGGGTGAATGTTAGGGCCAAAGACCCCAAGGCACACCTCAGTGCCTGTTATTTGCTGCAGGGTGGTGGTGGAATGTCATGAGCATTATGGCAGATGACCCCAAGCCACGCCCCTGATGCCCGTTTGTCTGTACAAGGTGGGACATCATGGTTGGGAACTGTAACGCCCTGGGTGTTTGTTGGTAGTTTAGCTCAAATTTTTAACTTGGGCATTTTGGGACCCCGTCTCATGAACAGTGGCACTATCATTTCATTACTCAATCCTGAAAGGTGATTTTGCACAGCGAACGTGCCATTCGGCACAACAGGTATGAAAAGACATTTTGGGCAGGATGTGAAAAATTACATCTGTACTGTTCATGAGGTGTGAAAAAATGGCAATGCTGAAAATGTAAAGTGAAAATATATGAGAATACATTGCATTACAGCGTAGAAATTGCAAAACGCACACTTGTAATGCAGTAAATGTTTTGGAATTTTTTCACTAAATTTTCAACATGGCCATTTTGGGACCTCCCCCATGAAGAGTGGCACTGTGATTTCATTAATCTGTCCCAAAAGTTGATTTTGCACAATGACTGCACCATTCTGTGCCACAGGTGTGATAACATGTTTCAGGCAGGATGCAAAAAATGACAGCTGTACTGTTCATAAGGAGATGTGGAAAACTGGGAATGTTGGAAATTTGGAGTGACAATATGAAAGATTGGAAAAGTTACAAGCATGCATACAAAGTGCACAATGCACGCTAGTAACGCAGTCATTTTTTGGAATTGTTTCACCAAGCTTGCAACATGAACTATTTGGGACCCCACCTCATGAACAGTGGCACTGTCATTTCGTTAATCAGTCCTGAAAAATGATTCTACACAGCAATGGCAAAACCACCTTGCGGGACTGAGAAAAGAAATGGCAGTGGCAATCTTTATGAGGCAGGGTCCCAAGAACCTCATGTTGAAAATTTGGGACCAAAACTCCCACAAATGGCTGAGATATCAAGGTAAGTTGAACCACCCACCCCATTGACTGCCATTATAGGGCTTACTGTGATTTTCTTCAGTTTGCGGTCGGCTTTTGAAGAGTACAGATATACTTCCAATCCACAGAAGATTACAGCGCCAGACCTCCAGAGGTAAGTATGGGTCTGGGGGCTGTAGGGTGTTCAGAAGGAGGGTCAGGATGGCGGAGGGGTGGAGAGGATGATGAGGGACCATTGTCTTTGTAGGTGTAAAAATAAAATAAAAAAAATACCCCGGGGAACAGTTTTCTTTTTTACAGGTGAAATACTATGAAAAATAAATTGCGGCACACTGGGGTGGGCTCCAGTATAGCGCAGTGGTCTAAGGCTCTGAGCTGAAAATCTGGTGACATCCAGCAGACCAGACCTGGTTTTGAATCCCACAGCTTCCACTTGCATACTGTGTGACCCTGAGCAAGTCACTTAACTTCCTTGTGCTCCCAGGTTGCTCCTGTAAAAAAGCTTTCAGCTTAGTGTGCTACTCCTGGTTAAACAAATAAAAAAAAAAAAAAATGCCAACCCAGGAATTGGGCACCTTGAGGTCGACTGGAAAAAGGGGTGTGAGGCGCATCTGACACCAAGAGTTGGCACCCTGATGTCAGAAAAATATAAAAATTACTTTGCCACACTGGAGTGGGCTCCCAGAGTGCCACAATGGGGGGGGGGGTAAACATGCTGAGACGGGGATTGGGCAATACGATGTTGGCTTTGGGGGAGTGTGTGTGATGGGCAGCAGGAGCTGCCAATTATATGCAACTGCAGCAGGGCTCATTTATGTCACCGGGAAAGGCACACTGAACAAATGAGTTGTTTGTAAGTCCAGCCATGCACATTACTGTGCACTGTAATGTGCATGGCTGGAATGTGCCTGGATGCTGGGAGGAGGGGGGAAGAGATCTGCCGCTACAAAGACTAAACAGATATACTATGTAATCCTGAAACTCGGTATGCTGACACTCGGCATGCCAAGTTTCCTGCCCCAAATTGCTATTCCCCAAATGAATGACATGCCTGACATATGATTTTCGGGCAAGTCATTCATTTAAGTATTAAATGCAGGGGGCATCACCCCCCCCCCGCACACCCCATGTGGGTGGCTCCACCCACCACCCCTCCATAACTGAAATATTAAACTCTGAGGGGGAGCAGACCCTGAAGTAAAATGTAATTAGTTACAGGGGGTGTGTGTTGTGTACAATTGCAGTGCCCAGACCAGAACCTGGGTCAATTGCAGTATGCTGGCTGAGCTACCAGTGGTATTCCTCTCTACACCATTGGGGCAGCTCGGGCAGCAACCCTATCCAGCCATCCTTCCTAGCACATGTCTCGGGGTAAGGTAGCGTTCCATCACATCCACTACCTTACCCTGTCAGGAGTACTGGTGTCAGATGTAGCAGCATTAGGTTAATGTTCCTGTCGGGCGAAGAAGCTGACCTGGATAGTACATCTCAATGTAGTGCAGTTCTAGAAAAGGTAAGTATACTGACTAAATTGTTCTGTGATTGGAGCAGCATATTTCTTTCAAGTCTGGCTCTCGCTCTGAAACTGCCATCATCGACAGCTTCCCTGTTGAGTGGTGGCTGAAGGACGCAACCCCAAAAGTGTTAACTGGATTGGCCAAACACTGCCACACCTCTGCAATGCTCTACTCACCTCAAAATGTTTCTTGTGCACTGCACATGCAAGCAAACATAAAGAAAAAAGAGACCGCTGCTATTCTCAGAAGAATTAGCTATAAAGGTAAAGGCTAAAAGGGTAGCATTCAGAAGGCATAAGGAGACACAGAGGAAGGAGGATACAGGAAGAAGGATGGGGAGGTGTATCAGGAGACACAGAGGAACACAGCAAAAGCAGCAAGGAGTGTGAAGGTGCAAACTGAGGAGTGAATAGCTCAGGGAGAGACGAAAGGGGACAAGGCATTTTTTTAGATATGGAAGTGAAAAGAGGATGATCGGGGTGACCAAGTGGTGCAGAGGGCTGAGGCACTGTCAAGCGCCATACCTGTCACAACACTGGTGACCTAAATTTGGGAATAAGTTTGTATCACTGCAGTCAGCAGGGGGAGGACCAAGAAAGGATTGATCAGTTGCCTGGCAGCTCTCCTCTCTCAGCTTGGGGGGGGGGGCTTCCCAGCTCTTGGCTGCCACCAGATGGAGGCCCAGTGGCAGCACTAACACATGGGAGGAAGACATATGTCAGAGGAGGGTGGTGGGGGCCATAGTTCTGGAATGCATGCATGCCTCCACATGCATGCATCCTTCGTGTCATGGCAGGCTCCAGGAACTAGTGGGAGAAAATGGAAGAAATTGAGCAGACCAGGCTTCGAGAAGCCACACCGGACAGCTGAGCCTACCCTTCTACTCTGACTGGTATGGCATTCTGGACTATGTGCTCAGTAAGGGGGAAGGATAGCCCTTCCCCAGCCCTACCACAGGGGGATCCACAGGGGAAATATCCTCCACTCTGGAGGAAGGGCAGGGATGGTCCATGGGCATGGCTAAGAAGCCCCCCCCACCCCCATCAGGCTTCAGAAGATAAAAACTTTCATGTTAGGAGAAAAAAGAAGAAGACCAGGGAGGGATAATAAGGTTAAGAAGGGTAGGGGGAACTTTGCAGAAGATGACCAGGATAAGGCAGATATCCTAAACAAATACTTTTGTTTAGTGTTGACATGGCAAGGAGAAGGGGAGGGTCCAGAAAAAAGTAACAGGAACACTGGAGGGAGGAAGGTAGACACATGTCCAATTTCAGAGGAGACAGTCATGAAAGGACTCACACATCTGAAAGTGGACAAGACAATGGGGCCATGTGGGGTGCATCCAAGGGTAATGAGGGAGCTCAGGGAGGTACTGGCTGCACCTCTGACAGTACTATTTAACAGCTTATTGGAAACAGGAGTGGTTCCAGAGGACTGGAAAAGGGCGGATGTAGTCCCGCTTTACAAAAGTTGTAGCAGGGAGGATGCTAGCAATTATAGGCCAGTCGTCTTGACATCAGTGATAGGAAAGTTAAAGGAGTCAGTGCTGAAGGAAAGGACTGTGGAGAATCTTGAGTCCAGCTGATCACAGGATCTGACGAATGTGCATTCATGGGGGGCACGTCAAATGAATCTAATAGCTTTCTTTGACTACATGACCAGGGAGTTAGATCAGAATGGAGGGATGGACGTGGACTACCTAGATTTCGGTAAGGCCTTTGACACTGCTCCAAATAGGAGACTAGAAAACAAGCAAGGCAGCGTTGGTCCAAAGGTGGCAAACTGAGTAAGAAATTGGTTAAGGGATTGGTGACAGAGGGTGGTGATAAAATAGAGTTCATTCTGGAGAAGGGAGAGAGATCAGCGGGGTGCCTCAGGGATCAGTACTGGGACCAATACTCTAAAGAGCTGCTGACACATTCAACAAAATGTTAGCAAAACATATTGTAACACAGTCCAGCTTGTATTTCCCATTAGTGCTGTATTCCTTCTCCCCATTATTTATTACTGAAGTTATTTGCATGAAAACAAGATCTTTGGTACTGAAGAGTTCATCTATTCCCTCTGCTTTCTCCCTACCTGAAGTCACAGAGCACTGCTTGTGACCTTACAGATACTCCCATGGCAACAGATTGTGATGTTACAACAGAGGATTATGACTTGAAGTGGGGAGTAAGCTAGAGGCAGATGAATGAAAATTTACTGTGAAGGATAAAGATCATATATTCATAAACATTTCTTAGTAATAAATTATGGGAAGGAGAAATACATAATAAAACAGAAATGGAATGCAAGCAGAACTGTACCTAATTATTACTCCCCACTTCAGCACCATGGACACAGCGGGGAGGGAGGTGAGCACTACTCCCTTCACAAAAGAAAGGGTCCTACAAGAGCTCGCTAAGCTCAGGGTAGGCAAGGCAATGGGACCTGATGGCATACATCCCAGGGTGCTTAAGGAGCTAAGGGTGCAACTAGCACAGCCATTAGCAGAACTGTTCAGTGAGTCTCTGAGCACAGGAGAGGGTCCCAGAAGACTGTAGAAGGGCTCATGTGATCCCTCTCCACAAGAGTGGTAGCAGGGAGGAGGCAAGGAACTACAGATCAGTCAGTCTTACCTCAGTAGTGGGCAAGATTATGGAGGCACTCCTTAAGGAAAGGATAGTGCAACACCTGGAATCCATAGGGGCACAGGATCCAAGACAGCATGGGTTTACAAAAGGAAGGTCCTGTCAAACTAATCTGATAGATTTCTTTGACTGGGTAACCAGAGTGGTGGACCAAGGGGAAGCAGTTGATGTAGCCTACCTTGACTTCAGCAAAGCTTTCAACACTGTTCCACATAGAAGATTGATAAATAAGCTGGGTAGGCTCGGGTGGGTCAGAAGTTGGTCAACTGGGTGGCAAACTGGTTGATGGGCAGAAAACAGAGATTGGTGGTAAATGTCAGAAGAGATGTAGGTCACAAGTGGGGTACCTCAGGGATCAATCCTGGGGCCAGTCCTCTTCAAATATCTTCATTAGTGACATTGCAGATGGACTAGAGGGTAAGGCTTGTCTGTTTGCAGATGACACCAAAATCTGCAGCAGAGTAGATGATCCAGATGGGGTGGGCAGAATGAGAAGAGATCTGGATAAACTAGCAAAAATGGTCAGAAGAGTGGCAACTGGGATTTAATACAAAGAAAAGTGCAAGATCATGCACATAGGGAAGAGAAACAATGAAGCCACCTATTGGCTGGGAGGGGAGTTGCTGGCAGTCACATAGGAAGAAAGAGACTTGGGCATCATCATCATCACCGATGATCTGAAATCATCCAAGCAGACCTCTAAAGCAGTAGGTAAGGCTAGGGGGATGTTAGGGTGTATTAGTAGGGGGTATCACAAGTCATAAGAGGGAGGTAATAATCCCTCTTTACAAGACGCTGGTTAGGCCCCATCTGGAGTACTGCGTGCTGTACTGGAGGCCACACCTTCACAAGGACATTAACCAAATTGAGGCAGTCCAGAGAAGGGCAACCAAAATGGTGCAGGGACTGCATCAGAAGACATATGAGGATAGATTAATGGAGCTCAATACGTATACCCTTGTGCAAAGGAGGGAGAGAGGTGATATGATCAAAACATTCAAACACCTTAAGGTCATTAACAAGGTGAAAGAGTCTAACATGTTTAAATATAAGAAAAATAGCAGGTCAAGAGGACACAGCATGAGATTAGAGGGAGGTCGATTAAGGGGGAATGTGAGGAAATTCTTTTTTACAGAAAGGGTGGTGGATGCATGGAGCAGCCTACCTCAGGAAGTGGTAGCTATGAATACAGTGCAGGGCTTCAAACAGGCATGGGATAGGCATAAGGGAGCAATACAGATGAGTATGAATAGATAGGCCACTGACAGAGCAAAGGCCGATAGCACATTTATAAGGTAGAAAAAGAAATGGGCAAACTGGATGGGCCTTGTGGTCCTTATCTGCCGTCAACTTCTATGTTTCTATGTTTTGTTTGTTTTTTAAGTTTTCGTCGAGGTGTCAGTAGCTCTTTAATGTCTTTAGAACTGACAATGCAGAGGAGCTGGAAAGGAAGGTGTTCCACTTTGTGGATGACAGCAAACTAGGGTAGACACTCTGGGGTGGTGGTGGAAAGAATGTGCATAGACCTGAGAAAATTTGAGGAGTGGTCAAGGGCATAGCAGGTGGGTTTCAATGCGAGCAAATGCAAAATCATGCAGTTTAGTTCTTGGTTTACAGAGAAGAAAACAGACATGATTGTCCATACTTGTACTTCACTAAAGCATGATCACAGACTTAGTAAGCCAAGTAACTTTAAAAAAAAAGTTTATTAAGAATTCAAAGTATATGAGCCAGCCTGGTGGCACAGAGTGTTGAGACGCCGCACCTTGAGCCATGCCGCGACCTGGGTTCGGGAGTAAGCTTGGGCCACCAGGGGTGGGATTGGGGGGCAAGGAGCCAGGATTGAGCAGCTGTCAGGCAGATCTTCTCTCTGGGGAGGGATGAAAGGTTTCCCCGAATCTTGGCTGCCACCCAGTGGAGGCTAGGTGGCAGTGCCAGGCCAGGGGGAACATAGGTGCTAGGCCGGGGAGGATGGGCCTGTCACCAGAGCCGCGGGACGCATGCACACCTCCATGAGCGACAGCGTACTGGGGTCCTGGGATTAGGGAAAAAATGTCAAAATACCATGTCTCCCCTGGTGCCGTAAGGTAGGAGGGGTACCGGAGGAGGACCAGGTTAGCTCCTCTGGCAGGCAGTTTCTTGCCATGAGTTGCCTGTCCCAAGGGTGTCAGCTGCTCTTTAAACTCATCTGCATTGCTAATGGCCAGATCACTGGTACCTAGATGCATCACATGTGGTTTCCCACCCTCTGTTCTGGTCAGCTTCTCCATCTGGGAGATCATCCTGCTTGCAGTTGTCTTTGGACGACATAGAAAGGATATATTCACCCTAGTAAAGTTCAATACCAGCCTCTTCATCCCTCGAACTATGAAATCCACTATGAGAAACATACCCTTACTATTTCTTCTGTCCGTACCCAAAACTTTTACACCAGGTTCGTCCTTTAATTATATTATTTATTTATTTCTACTTTGATGACCAGGTAGGTGCGCTGGCACCAGTTACCTTTTCAAGGCACAACCCGGAAACTACAAGTACATTGAGAGAAAGGAACAACAGAAGCACATTACACGTTACAAAAAGTCTCACAGGTTGAAATAATACATATTTACAGGTCAATAGGTTACATGGAGGAGAGCATGATATACAGTGATGTGTACAATGGCTAGCACAGCAGGTTTACAATAGTGAGAAAGAACTAAATAATAATTAGTGAAGGAGGTCTAGCTACAAGAAACAGGAGCATGTCCCAATATCCAAGAAACAGTCCTTCATCTTAGCAGCAAAAATTTGTAGGAGGGGCACTGCCTAATGGGGACAGCTATGGAGTTTCATAGAGAAGCAGTCCTAAAACTGAAGGATTTCTGTCCCACCCCTGACCACCTGAGTCTGGAGTGCATTTTTAGCAGTGGAATGGGAGTGAGTGAGGGAGGTTAAACAGATTCATAAAGATAAGGCACCACACCCAACATTTACATGCCTTACCGCCACAGAAGTCCATCAACGTGCAAATATCCAAATTTTGTGCAGTATTAACGGAAAGTTGTCATCAAAACAGCCTCCCCCCCTGCAAGGCTTACTCTCCAGTTAAGCCTTTTAAGTATGTTGTGGAATTTTATCCTGCTGCAACATACTTTATTTTAATTACAAAAAGTACATGACCAGGAAGTCTGTTGGATGGTATGGGGGCTCCATTATGTGTAAAGGTGTGGCTACGCACCATCGGTTCAGTACAAAAGTATTGAAGCGCATGGTGTGTCACCGCACCTTTACACAACATGGAGTACCACTAGTGTCCAACAGATTTCCAGGTTGCAGACTTTTTGTAATTACAATAAAGTATGTTGCGACGGGAGAAAAATGCTGCAACATACTTAAAAGGCTTAACAGGAGAGTAAGCCTTTCGGGGGCAGAAGGCTGTCTTGATGACAGTTTCTTTTAAATTATTCGCTTCCATAAAATTATAAAGTCAGAGTCCATTGTATTACTCGCCGCTTTCAGCCTGGTACATTTACACGATGATAAAATGCCAGTGAGAGTGCAGGGCATGCTCCATTATAGCAATGGCGGCGGGTTGTTGTTTTTTAATCTTATCATGGTCACTTGATTATAAAGCTGAGACTCAGTTCCATCAAGAAGGCCCTTTCCTTAGTCGATTGGTGCCTAATGCTTTCATGACCAAGCCATGATAAGATAAAAACTTAAGCAAAAGCCACCACCCATTGCTTATAATGATAGCACTTCTATGCTCTCACTGGCATCTCATCATCGTGGAAGTGAGCACGGGACAGAGCAGGGTGTACTCATAACTGGGAATTCTGCGGGACCCGGTTTTACTAATTTTAAGCAGCGAATAATTTTTTTTTAATACTGCACAAAATGTGGATATTTGCAAATTGATGGACTTTTGTGGCAGTAAGGCATGTAAATGTTGGGTGTGGTGGCTGATCCAATTATCTTGGTGGATCTCTTTAACAGGAGTGAGCATTGCCTTTATGCACTGAGGCATATTGCCACAGAAGCCTCTGAAATACAGAATTGGCTAGCCGGAGTTGGGCCCTGCTGCCAACCTAGGTGCTCTAGGGTGGTGCAGTGGTGGGACCTGTGCCCATGTGATGAAGCAAATTTGGCCACCTTGTGATATAGTTTTTTTTTCCTTTGACTATACTCGTGCTGGAGCAGTGTCTGTTACAATGGCCCCCTAGTCTAGCAAAGGAAGCATGTTGCTTTGCATGATCCTTGCACGGTCTGCAGTGAGAAGCCTTTGAATACGGTGGAGCTGCTCCAGCTGTTGGTGTACTACCATGACAGTGTTGCTTAAATGGATGTCAAATATAAGGCACAGATCAAGGGTTACCCCCAGGTATTTGAAATCTGCTACTAATTCAAGTGTACTGCCATCTGAGGTAGAGATGGTAAGGTCTTGTAAGTGCTGACTGATTTTTTTTTTTTGGGAGGGGGCACAGCCAAGAAGGAGGGCTTTGGTCTTGAGTACATTTAGAACTAGATTTTCATTTAAGAATCCGCTCTGGAGAGCAAGAAGGTCTGTTCAAGTGTAATGCTCATATTGGATATGTTTCTCCCAAGTGCGTATACAGTATCATCTGCTTAAAAGCAGGGATTTGGTAGTTAAGCCGGTTGTGGGAAGATTATCAATGAATAGCAAGAAAAGAAGGGGGCCCAATATGGAGCCCTGCTGCTCACCATGAGTGACGGTGTCAGCATCAGAGGTTGCCCTGCCTAGATTGACTAGCACTTGTTTTGCAGGTAACTTGAGAACCACTGCGCTTCTGTCAGGCTCACCTCAAGAGTGCTGAGCCACCAACCCGGTGGAGTTGAGGGTTAAAGACATTAGATGCCTCACCTCACACCACGATGGCAACCCATGCTCGGGAACAAGCCCAGGCTGCCATGGGTCAGCAGAGTAGGGAGGGGATTGAGCATTCGGAGGATAGCTCTCCCTTCCCCGGGAGGGAGTAGGGCTTTGTGTTGCTCCTTAGCAACCTCTGGCGCCAGCCTGAGGTATGCGAGGTTCCCATGTCGCAGCAGTATGGTAATGGGGTGGAGCTCTGTGGACATTGGATGCCATTGCACTTTCGAGCTCCAGAGGAGGGTGGGTTGGGGTGGGAGTAACACCACCAAGAGAAACCCTTCCGTCCCTGATAGGTGATGGCTCCCTACAGGACTGGCCATCACACGCCTAAAACCAGGTGTCTGTCTCCACCCATAAAGCCTGCTTGCCGAGTCAGCTGGGCACTCAAAATTGTAGATAAAGCACCAGGTATGTGGAAGGCAGCCCCACCCTAGGGGGCTCAGAGCTGGGGGGAGAGTGGCCGACATGGATTTGGCATAGGCCAGTAATATATATGAGGAGCAGAGGCCACGGCAGGCGGTAGAACGGACTGGTGATTTGGGGCAGGCCAAGAGAGAGTTTGTGGAAGGCACAGAGGATATAAAAAGAATTGTAAAAAAAAACAAAAAAGAGCGCTGAGCCTTTGCAGAAGCAGACAACTGTCTATAAGCTTGAAGGCCTTGGTTAGGTCCATGAATACTGTGCCTATCATGAGCCCTTTGTCCAAGCTTTGTGTACAGCATCTGTGAAACCAATCAAGGCAGTACAGGTTCCATGGTCCTTTCTGAAACCATGCTGCTCCATACAAAGGAGTTTGTGCTGGTCCAGACAGGAAGTTAGCTGGTCATGCACAATCCTCTTGTGCACCTTGGCTAGGCCCGAGAGTATGGAAATAGGCCTACAGTTGTCTAAAGCAGTAGTCATGCTTTCTTGAAGAGAGGTATTACCATGGACTGCTTCCAGATATCGGGATTGTTTTCATGACAAATGAGAAGTTAAATATTTTGGCACTGGTGTGGAAATTAGAAGCATGACTAATTTGAGGAACTTAGGGGGAAAGGCGATCACTGCCAGCTGTTTTTTTCAGTATTTAAGTGGACCAGCAGTTTCTGCACTTCCACAACTGAGACCTTTTTTAGGTAGAAGTGTGGTGTGGAGGTGTCCAGACGTTCCTCATGTTAGAGGTGGGCAAGCCAGAGCAGGCTCAAGCCTGGCTCGAGCTTAGTGCCTGGCTTGGCTCAAGTCAGCCTCTATAAGCAACTGAGAGCCAAAGTCAAGCCAAGCCAGTTATGGTCAACATAAGCATTTCCCCAGCCTTAGTAGTTAGTGTAGTGTCTGAAATGTTCAACTCCTATATAGAGAACAGCCTGCAGTAGCCTGGGCTCAGCTTGTGTTTTGGCTCGTAGAGTCAAGCCCGACTCCAGGCTTGGCTCTGGCTGGGGGTATTATGTAAGACTGACATTTAGAATCCCGACACCCAGGAGTCTTAGCCTGACATCCTGACGTGGCTATTACCGAATGGATTACCGTCCCAACAAAGGGAAATCCAACAGTGGAATTTGCCAGGATACGGAAATGGTTATAATAATTTTGGGGGTAGCGGGGGTGGGGTCCCCCTGCAATGAAGGGTGCGAGGGGCAGTCCACTCTCGGGATTTCCATTGTTGAGATAGTAATCCATCAGGTAATAGCCACTTCGGGATGTTGGGCGTGGGCTCCTGAGTGTTGGGATTCTAACTGTTGGTCTTACATAATATATCCCTCTGGCCTGGCTCTAGATAAAAATTCCAGGCTTGCCACCTCTACCTCACGTTCCACATTTTGGGGACCTCCCCCCAACTGAGTTGCTGGTGTTGAATATTTCTAGACTGCAGAAATTAACATGTATGCTATCATCTTTGGGTCCGTCGACCTCCATGGTCATGAGGGATTGGATACAGTTCCAGAATTTTTTTAGGGTAGCTTAGGCTGGATTATTGGCTGTGATTTAAAATATGAACTGTTGGATAGAGAGTTCACACTTACATTTGTTTCTTAACTGCCTGTATGTTTCCCATTTAGATGGGGGATTGTGATTTTATTTACCTCCGCCCATGCAGAATCTCTATCATTCATTATTTTAAAAAGAGCAATTAGAGTTTAGATTTTTTTTTCTCTATGCTTAGTCAGGGAGGCACATTTATTGAACAGTGTAGAGAACTCAGTGATGGAAAAAATCTATTGAACAGTCTACATCAGGGACTGTGTCTATGAAGGACCAGTCCACAGAAGCCAAATCAGCTAGGAATGCCTATGGATTAAAGCCCTTTTGCAATAAGAGACTTCTGGTGAGAGAGGGTTGCATGCCATATTGTACCATTGTGCCAAAGGCAGTAAATGGTAGAATGGTTACCAATAGAATCCGACAGCTGACCAGACAATTAGACCCTAGCTGGGTTACTGATAAGGCCCCGATTGATGAGGGAGTGATTTCCCATTTTATTGTTCAGTGTAGTGGAGGCAGTAAGGATCTGTGTGAGATCATTGTCCACTAGATTGCTCCCATATGCGATGGGATTTGATAACCAATTTTGATTAAATCACCCAGCACTATAGCTGTGTACGACCTAGAACAGAGGCAATTAACGTCATATCTTTGAGGCCTTTGATGCCAGCTCCAGGAGGGTTATATGAACAGCATGCAGTACATTTAGTTTCTTTAAGCCCAGGTTGAGTTGTAGGACTAGCCACTCATAGTCTATAGAAAGTACATACATGAGTGAAAGAATCTCAACATCCAGGTCAGATTTTACATAGATCAGGACTCTTCCACCCCTTTCACATAATCTGTCTTTGCGATAAGTAGAGTAAGTAGGAATGGTAAAGTCAGAGATTTTGATGCTCCGTCTTAGTCAAGTTTTATAAATGGCTAGCATGGGAGGTTTGTAGGCTGCTACAAAGGCCTCAAGTTTGGCCACCTTAGGGACTAAACTGTGCACATTAAGGTGCATTAGCTGAAGGCCCCTTGGGCTGTACTAGCTAGGACTGTTGGCCACAGGTAAGTGAGTTGCAGCACCAGGCTTACTTTTTAATATTTTGCCAGAAATGGCTAGGAGGGGATGAAGGATTTTGCAGGTATGGATGTCACTGCAGTAGGCTAGGATATACGGATAGTTGTGCCCCTGCAGTCGAAGGTGCTTTCCGGGTAGCAACCCAATGTAGGTACAGTAGGATTGATTAGAAGCAATCACACACATGGGCACTGTACTGTTGGACTGTTGTCTTAGTTCAGGGCAGGTTACTATCACAGTGGATTGGTAGCCTAAGAAAAAAAGACAATTGGAGAGACCACAGAGCAAACCCTTGGAGACCATGGTGAGAACTGCCTGAAAGGAAATTGATATCCAGGGATTAAACAGATTATATAATGGACACCATGGAAGTACCAGGAGAGGCCGGTCCAGTGGAATGGAGGGCTAAGATGCTGGCTCCTTACCTCCTGCTACATTGATGACCAGTGTTTGTGAATGGACACTGGTCACTCAGGGGTCAGCACAGGGGACAGAAGATTGGACGTCTGAAAGACAGTTCTCCTCCCTTGGGGAAGGGGAGGGTCACCACGACCTGCTATAACAGTGCCACCTGGAGATGTCCAGGTGGCAGTGCAGGTCTGGGTGTGTCAGGAAGTAGGGCCACAGCTAGATGTGTTAGAATGTCTCTGCGGAGGTGGAGTTCACCTGCCAGATGCATTGCACAGTTTGGGACCTAGGAAAAACCTACAAACCAAGTTGCCCCCGGCATCATAATAGAGTCTGGTCCCTCACGGGACCCACATGTGCAACCAAGCACCCTGCCATAGTCCAGAAGGCGGGACCTTAGTGGGAAAGTAAGTCATGGAGAAGCCGGGTGACAGGGCTGGGGAACTAGATGGAAGGGGTTATGCCAAGTGCCACCAGGGGCATAAAATGTATATAGAAAAAATATGAAGTGCCAGGAGAGACAGTTATCAGTGGATCCCAGTTAGATAGTAGAAGACCCTGCCAGGATATTAACACTATTGCAACACTATTACAATACTTGTCAAATGAAGCCTCCCCTTCGGGGTTACTGGTTGTGGTTAGCTTACTAGTGCAGTCTTTCCCAAACTGCTTCTGCCAATATTGTGAAGCAATTTTAGTTTGCCAATCCTACGGACGGACCCACATCTGACTTCTCCTTCCCCCTTCACAGTGCACTCTCCAGTGCTGACTCATGGTATTCTCTGCAGTAGTAGGCTTACTGCCCTAGTGTTCCCCATGCCGAGCTGCATCTTAGATGCTGTACTTCAGCTCTGAGAGAAGCCAACTTTGCACAGAGTACCATGAATTTCCTACAAACCGGGCATCCCCCAACCTCTCCAGAACCCTCCCTGAAATATAGTCGATTCACATCCCCTGCAACTAACTAATTATCCTCCCCAGAACAATGCCTGTGCGTACATGATGTAATATAGGTACTCAATACCTGTGAAAAACTGAGTCTTCTAACTCTGCTCCTGTTTATCCTAAGTCCCTCAAGTCCAGGTACTTATTTAGTCAACTGGCATGTCTTACTCTGCTCACAAAGAGTTAATTTAAATACTCTTCTTTTGTTGGCTGCAGGAAGCACTAACTACTCTCTTTCTGTTTTTGGGTCTTCAGTCACTCTGCTTGAACCCAAATAACTACTACAGTACCCTAAGACACCCAACCGCCACTGGTATGCTAGGCCCTTAGGGTTTTATAGCCTCCTGCGCTCCATAATGTCACACACCCGTGACTCGGTAGTAGCCAAGAATACTCAACAAAAACAATTTAAAAGTAAAATATGTTACCAGTTACTTAAGAAAGAGGGACATCGGGCAGACTCAATAGATCATAATGGCCTTCTGCTGGCAATTTTGCACGTTAAATTGAATAAACTCACAATATTTTACTGTTTCTCTACCGTACTTTAGTAAAATGCGATTTTAGTCATATTGGTCCTTGGAAAACAGGAGCCCTGGAAGATTTGATACCTTTTATTGGACCAACACTCTACCCTGCTTTGAAACATTGTAATGTACCCTGCTGCTTGAGCAGGAGGACTGAAGCAATTAATTACGTTCAGTACTTATTCAGACTCCGTACCACAATCAGTCCCTGCGCTCTGAAAAATCAGGTCACAAAACACCTATTATAATCTCATCTGCCTGTTATGCAACCTTATGTCCCCCTACAGGTCAAGCAAACAATGGCCAGCATCACTGCACCAAGGAAGGATCCATTGATCCAACATGCCTGGGTATTGTTTTTTTTTTTTAATTTCCCCTTTTTCTGGCAGGACCACCGGCAGCCATCCGCCCTGGTCACAGCCCCCAGAGACCTCTACCACCGTCAATTGCTGCTGAGGACCCTCGGTCACCCCCGGCTTGCCCCCCGGAGGGTGGAGCCGTGGGCCACCTTCGTGACCCCGGAACTGTGACTGGTCGGGTCCTACAGCGACGTGTGGCAATGTGGAGGCTGTCCAGGAGGGCTTCATTAATCCGTGGTCCTGCCCGCCATCTTTTCCCACCTGCATTTTCTCCCGGGAGGAGGCGGGGCGTGCAATGGCGCCAGCGTCCCCGCCTCCTCCCCGTCGGCGTCGGTCTGCGTGGAACTCCCGGTCTCCACCAGGGTCCCCAGCGCGCAATTGCTGCCTGCGCCCTCCCAGTAGGAGGCTGTCCGTGAGGGCCTTTCGATCTCTCCCAGACTGACCCTCCGACGACCCGGATCCGTTCCCGAACCCGGGTCGCCGGCGTCGCAAGCGGAAATCCCACCGCTGCGCCGATGGGCCGGCCATGCCTGGGTATTGTTGTATGTCTGATTATTTTTTAAGCTTCACAACAAATCTTTTGCAACCACTTTTGACAGTTTTCTATTCACTTATCATGCTCCCCATTTCTCCTCAGTGAGATAGTGGCTTGGCCTGCATCACTGCCCTGGAATTGGGGTGAGCATGGTCAAGGGTACTCCCATGTCTTGGGGTATTCTTAACAGCCGCCCTTTGCCCTCAGTGTCTCAGATTGATCTTGCCATTTGCTGGACTGAAAGGATATTGGGCACCTGTTGGACACCTTAAGTATTTGCTGGGCGGAATCAAATCACAGACTCCCAAGGATCCAAGCACTCAACTTTTAGTGATGGATTTGGCCAAAGTTAATTTTTAGCACAATTATTTCAGGTCCAGAGACCCCAAGTTTTACAGTCATTGGGTTTCCTCAGATAACCTCCCAACCCCTTGCTATCACATCATGCCAGCTGTTCCTCAGGCTCCTGCTGCAACGAATGTTACTCTTTCTTGTTCCCAGCAGTTTCTGACACTCTCTGTCCATTTTCAGAGACATGCAGGGTGCCTATGAATGGCGGCCTCCCCGTACTTCCAGAGAAAGGCTCTGCCCAGGGTTTCCTATCCCTCTCTGCTCTGATTCCTGACATTCCTAACTTTTGTTGCTTTAACTGAAGCATGGCTTTGCTCCACAATCCCATTCTTTTCCTGGTCAGCACACCAACTAGACACCTCTTTACTTAGTGTAAGTTGCTTTCTCAGAGGACACTAGCAGGGGTAGCAATTCCCTTGACAGGACCTTTTGACCCTCCTATATGCCTGATAGCCATGAATCCCCACTGAAGCAGATTCCCTCCTCCCTTCAGCCTGGAGATCAGTCTCCTATCATATGCTTCTGCCATTAGTTTCAGTACCAGCTCTCACCTGATGCTTCAGGTGCTTGATATTTCAGCACAGGCCAGTCTTCAGGGACTCCACCTATCAGGATGTCCCTCAGTGACCTTCAGGAGAATCCATCACAGATGCAAAAGTCATCAGGAGGTCTCCTAGAGGGGATACCCCCAAGTTCCCACACTCTCTCACGGTGGAGTTACTAACTTTTCTCAATGGGCAAGATCCACGACACACACCCCACAAACTCCAGTTCCTCGGGATCTGTTCCAGGTGCCCGAGGTTCTTACCTGGTAGTCACCAGGGTCCCACTCACTGCATCCTAATGCCCTCATAGCCATGAGGTGTCCAGGACCTCCTCCACTCTCGGGGTCCTGAAAGCAGCTGGCACCCAGCTGCTGCTGTGAGTGGTGGAAGCCTTCTATCCTGATGCTTCCTGTGCCCTGGCCAGCTCACTGCAGCCAGATGCCACCCACACCAAAGACTGATCAGCACCTTTCCATACTTCACTGAGGCATGATGGGGTCTTGGGGATCATTAGCCTGTGCCCATCCATCAAGCATGCAGGAAACATCCTGGCACTACCTGCCTCCTGTCGGTCATGCCCCTTGCTCCTTCTACTGGCAACCATTGCCCAGGATGGCCCAGCCAGTCCCTTGCCTATGTCCTGGGGTAGGCCTGCCAGGCAAGGAAACCTGGGGTGAAGTTCCTTTCAAAATGCTCAGTCTTCGTGGGCCGTGGCACCAGTAAGGCATCCTTTTATCTGCTCTATAGCTCCTCACAACAACTATACCCTTGGAAGCTGCCGGAGCATCACTCTCTCTCTCTCTCTCTCTCTCTGGCCAACATCTGGTAAACATTCACCTTCCCCTACTGTAAGGAATGGGCTGTTGCACAGCTTTTTACAGTAGTGCACTTCCAAATATCTCCTCTACAATTAATCTGTGCAGCAAAAATAGCCATGAGTTATCTCCCGATCTACTCCAGACAATTCTTTTCCAGTCATGAAGAGTATAAAAGATTTGGACCAGCAAAGGATTGCAGATTACACGCAGCTGGGTTTCTGACTGCAGTGCTGATCCACGGAGTCAAAACTGACTGGATGCCTCCTAGTTTGCAACAGGTTGAACCAAATTCAGAACCATCCTATGAGGGGCAATGTAAACTGCCCTCTAGAGGCGGTTTGTCCCATTCCCATTCCTCAGACACCCGAGATGCTCCAGTGCCCACTGGACTCCTCTCTCACTGCCACTTTTATCCACCTTGAGCCCAGGGTTCCATAATGAATCCTAGTACTAGAGGATGCCTTCTCCACAGGATGGGGGCCCCACCTGGTCAGGTGGGGGTCTCTTAATGTCCTCCCACTTGTCTTCCACTTCCTATTCCCATGCTCAGGGGTACAGAAGAAAACTGGGCTGCCAGAACTGGATCAGAACAGATTGTTAAAAGTCAGAACACCCAGACCAAAGGCCAATTGCTTGAATTTTGATGGACTGGACAGTTTGGGTGCACCACCCAATCCACCGTTTAAAAATCTGGTCTAGACTCGTTGTGTTTATTTCCTATGCACTCTAATGCCTGTACTCCCTCTGCAATTCTTGATGCCAGGCTCCACTGGACCCAGTCCCTGCTTCAGCTGCCTTCCTCCATAGTATACTGCCTTGGTTATGCCACCCCTGATGGGGTACTGGGGATGTACCCCTCAGACTGTGTTGTTCTCATCAGGCAGCAAGCTGTGGAGTCCAGAACCAGTCTTCTTCGGTCCACTGGGGTTGTCCTTCGAGCAGTGGGGACATTTTAATTTCTCCTACCTCCTCCAAAGCAGGTGCTCTAGGGAGGTCCCAGGTGCATCTGCATTCCAGGTGTGCTGCTGCGCCGGACCCCTGGGCTGTGTCCATCCCTGCCACTGAACCCTTGACTGCACTGCCATCTGGAGTATGATCACTCAGGTGGTGGTATTGCAGTGAGGATAGCAACCCACCCCCTCCTGGAGGAGAGCATCCACTGGGACACTCAATCCTCTTTACCCCAGCCAGCCCCCCATGACCCAGGCTCATTCCTGAACCCAGGTCACTGGCGTCACGAGTGGTAGTGCTATCACTGCGCTGATGGGACAGCCCAGTAGACCAGTTTCCAGCCATACATGGGACTTGCTGAAAAGAAACAAAAAAAAAAAACAGATAGCTGAAACTGGAACAGATTGGTAAAAGCTGGACTGGCCTAACTGGCAAAATTTGTGTCACTTGTGCCTGGTGCAGTTGTTACTAATCTGGTCCTATCCAGTTCCAGAGCTTTGGGTATTACCAAGTTCCCAAGTTTGGGGTGCAACCCAGGTTGCCAGCGTGCTACAGCTGTCCACCCACCATCAGAGATGACTGATTTCCCCATTGGTGACACACAGTCAAGCCCCCTAAAAGCATGGTGGCATTGGCTGCAACAGTGCTGCACCTCCACAATCCACTTCTCTCCTAAGCTGCCACATGTTTCTTGCACGTGTGCGCAAGCAAACATAAAAAGTTGATACTGTCTGACAGCACTAACTGAGAGTTTCAGTAGCGTCTGAGGAAAGCTGGGTCTTTTCCAGTGTTTTCCTTTAACCACTGTGTACTGGGCAAAAAAAATAAACATCTGGCATGGGATGCAGAAACACCAGAGAATGTCCTTAACTTAGCTGCTCTAATACTCCTAATTTTTTATCTCTTGGCTTGTTTTTAGGATCAGTTAGGGATTCCAGGAGTAGAAGTAGCAGTGGACCTTGGAAGTTCATTATTAATATATTTTTAATTATTTTTTTTTTTTAATTGCTTTCGGTATACTATTAAAATCAGTACTTGCACTTAAAAAGTAAACATAAACTGCCTGCTCTGTGAACATTAATCCTTGTGCCCTTCTTAAAGGAGAGACCATCAGGCAATACAATTAGCTGCATGCTTTGAACATCAGTCTGGAATCTGTCAATGCCACTCACTGCAGCTTGAAGACAAGGCCTGAAAGTGCTCATAGCCAATGACTGAGACACTTTCCGTATAAAATAACTATGTATTCCCTGGGGTTTACAGTACCATTTAGCCTCATTTTTTGAGATCATGCTTGTTATATTATAAATTTCTCTGAGCAAGTGCTTTGTGTGCTTCAGAGCATTAAAGAAGAAACTCTTTAAGGAAGTCTTCAGTTCGTACTGATTTAAATATGGAGGAGTTGATTTTTTATACTCTTATAGTTTCTTTGACTAAATCTTCAGTTTTGCAGTTTACTGCTATGTGGCAAATGACAAATTACACCCAACTGGACTAGGGGTCTTTGGATATTATTCAACGAAGCTGGATACCATCAGATAATTGGCATAATGTCAGTTTTTGAATTGATGGCAAATAGCGATGACAGCCAAGAATGGATCTGGCAACCTTGGATCACATCCATGGATCCAGTGACTCCAACTGGCATACTAGTCTCTTTTAAATCCATTGGTTAGATCCTTGGAACCAACCTGTGGATTTGACTTCACCTGTTTGAGCTAAAGAGAAAAAAGAGAGACACGTACAGAAAGAGAAAGGGGAAGCAAATATATTATGTGAATACTCTAGTGTTTCTCATTCACTTTCAAACTGGCAGAAAGCTTTTTTATTAAAGAAAGAATGTCTGGTCTAAAGAAATGTTATGTGAGAACTGACTGTTTAATTCAGACGTGGCCACGAACCACGAATTTGCAACATGCTCCACAGCAATGCATTCATCGGTAGAAGTTTTCTTCCTGGTATCTATTCCCAAGAAATATGTACAAGAAATCGTGTCATCCTGATACCTTTTGACAGGATTCTGATAATGTATGAAGGTGGCATGATAATGGAGAGTATATGTAAATGTCCATTACAAGTGGTGGATCTTGTGGTCCAGGGCTTCATTTTTCACTACTTCCGATCTGCAATGATATCTTGCCCTTTCAGCACTAAAACCATATTGGTCTAGATAATGAAACCACTATAACATGACAGGGTTGTTGTATTTTACACCAAACACACACAAGAATAAATTAAGAATCAAGCCTTAATGTGCCATATTCATAAATAATTTACCTTTTATGCAATGACCTCTCTTATTTTTTTCTAATTGAAGCATGCCGGTAAAGATCAAGTGATTCGCTGATGAATAGAGCCCCCAAACCCTCTGAGACTCTGATTTCTGGGGCCAATACACAGTCGCAGTCAAGGTGGCTGACTTAGGGATGAGCAGAGCGTCCTATACTACCACGCCCCAGAAAATGCTGTGTCAGTGGCCCTACTTAGCTGTCGGGAGGAGTCTTCCCCAATGACTAAGTTTCAGTAAAAATGTGGGCTGCCAGATGTTTGTGATTGCAAACAGTGTTTGTGACCACAAACGCTGAAACAGCAGCTCCCAGATACATTTGGACACGGCATTGGGACAGTTGCATATTATAATGCCAAGCCCAAGTGTGTATGGCAAGAGGCGCTGCCACTTTAGCCATTCTCTTACATCCCAACAATGTACCATACAGCTTGTTTGTGGGCTGAAGAGACTTTTTAATTTTCCTGCCCCTTAACAGCATCCCCGTTAGTCCAGTGGCCCCCAACTGAGCACAAGTTTAAATCCCTTCCCTGCTGTGCAGTGGAACCCTTCCCTATCCCAGTTCCCTTTTGCAGTATTTACACTATACTGATCCATTAATGGTCTTGGTCCCATGTCCCTGTCATTTCCTAATGCAGTAGAGTCTTAATCCATTGCCACATGCCTGCAGGAGCACTGTTGAACTACATCCAGAAGTACTACATACTGCACTTTCACTTTTTTTATAGGAAAAAAGATGACCACCAGGCTAGGCAGCCTTCTAGCTGTGCTGTGAAACCTCTGCACAGACTTTGCTAAATTATGCTCTTTTATGCTACTTTGGAGAATCTCCATATTAGTTAGCAACTTAGTTGTATTGTTACCACAAAAGTATCCTTTCAAGTTTAATTAGTTAAGTAAAGACAGTAGTCCTTTTTAGTGTTTAATCATCGCAGTTAGCACAGACAGGGTAATTAAGTGATTTTATAGTAGGAGCTAGATTTATTATATTTAGTTTAGCTAGAAGAAAAAAGAATTCCTCTTACTGAGGACTGGTGCACCAGGAGTTTGCTGCTGCTGTCCTGCTGCATTCTAATGTCACAGCGCTAATCTAATTTTGGTGGTGTGTTGCCATCGAAAGAAGTGGGAAGAAGGAAGGAGTTCTGCTTGGTAACTACACTTGGTTTGGGACCCAGTGCTCATCATGGAGGTGGATGTTGTGAGAGGGAGGAAGGTTCAAGCTGGACCAGTCGGATCTGTTCTTGGGTGTCCCAAAGGATATCTTTGCATCGGCGTCCTGGGGAGGATTATTGCTGGGTGCATATAAGACTCTTGCTCTGCCAGTTCTGGGCATGAAAGACTGCGGCCTGCTCCGTATTCATCTGGAGGATGTTGGCTCTAGTAGAAGCCTGAATTATAGCCGTGGGGACATTGGTGAACTAGAGAAGACCAGTGGATGAGTTGGTTCCAATTGGGAGATCCTGTGTGTGATTGGAGACTGGGTTACAGTCTAGCTGCAAGGTTTGGGAGCGACTGACTCCTGAAGGTTCCACCCAGGCCACTGAAGCTGGCAGTGGTCTATTCAGCATTACTACTGATTATGGCCAGGAAGCTGTTTTGCACTTCTATCAGTGGTAGCAGGGACAGCTGCCCCCCCCAAGCAACTGGGCCAGGGACTGTTGTCCCATCTTGCGGCCCCGACTCCCACCACAACTTCAGTCACTGGGAAGGGCAAACAAGGCTGCACTGCAAGGCACTGTAGACTGCAGTGCTTCTGGGGGTCAACATCAGTGAGGCTGCCTCGAGGAGGCAGCCCTCTGCCATGGTGCCACAGTAAGGGCAGCACAGTGCTGGACCCATTCATCCACCGGCTGCTGAAAGTGAATCCAGGAACTTTTGCACAAGAGAAGAAAAACATGCCAAAAAATACTGTGACAATCAGGGACCACCAGGCATTGCAGTGTCATCTTCTCATCTGCATGTAAACTATTGAGGGCAGAGTGAGAGGCTGACACTGCAATGATGAGGGACTCCCTGATTGCTGTGGTCAAATCGTTTCAAGTTGGTGGCATGCTTGCAAACTAGTGTCACCACCAGCATGCGCTTGCATTGGTGACACACAGCAAAGTCCCCAAAAGCAGTAGTGGCATTGACCACAACAGTGCCGCACCTCCACAACCCACTTCTCTCCTAAGTTGCCACAAAATGTTTCTTGTACATGCACGCAAGCAAACATAAAAATTAAGATAAATCAGAAGAACCAGATATGCTGCTTCCAAGAATACTAAAGGAAATAGGTGACTGGTTAGTAGAACCCCTGACTATATTATTGAATAGATCTCTTGATAAAGGTGATGTACTTGATGACTGGAAAAAAGCATTAGTTGTAGCTATTTGCAAGAAAGGTGATAGGTGAGACACTTTGAATTACAGGTCTGTTAGTCTGACATCACTGTTGGGAAAGATGATGGAAACCATTACTGAGAAAAAACTGGATTCCAACATTAAAATAAAAAACATAACACATAAGAGCCAGCACAGCTTAAAAAAATAGATCCTGCACTACTAACACACTGGTCATTTATGAAAAAGTAAATGCTGCAATAAGTTCTAACATTCTAGTTGATTTAATCTATCTGGACTTCCAAAAGGCCTTTGCTAAGGTGCTACATAGTACGCTGATTGAAAAAATATGGGGCTAGACAGTAAAATCACAGCTTGGATTATTAACTAGTTGGACTGTACAATACAGAAGGCAATGATTACAGGCATCTAATCAGAGACAGGAGTCGTCTCTAATAAGGTCCTCAGGGATTAGTGCTGTGTCCTGCACTAGTTGCACTTCCTGCCAGTGATATAAATAAAGAAGTGGATAGTCGGTTAGTTAAATCTGCAAACAACATGAAGTTTGGAGGAATAGTTGGCAAAATAGAACACATCAATAAAATCCAAAAAGTTCTGCCTGTTGTGGAACAATGGGCCATAAATATGGCATGTCTTTTAACAGTGACAAGTGTGTTGTCATGCATCTAGGCGCTAGAAACAATAACCATAAATACCAACTAAATGGAAAAACCTTAAGAGCAATTGACAGAGAAAAGACCTGGACATATTTATCAACAAAGCCTTAAAATTTAACACTGTACTAAAGTCATCAGTACATCTAAGAGATTACTAGGATACATCAGGAAATTGTTTATAAGTAGGCATGAAAATTGCATCTTGCCACTACATAGGACATACCAGTATATTAGACCACATCTTAATGACTGCACATCCTTGAGGAGTCCATACATTGGAAAGGACATAGTGTAGTATCATAGTAATGTATTAGCAGAAAGGGACCATCCTGGTCTATCCAGTCTGCCCATCTCCCCCCTCCACTCCAAAACAGTGCCACCAATTGCTGGGTTTTCCTGCTCCCCCTACCCTACCCTACTGCACAGGCAGCAGTGGCAGTGTGGTCCATAAACTGGAGCACTGTTAGGAACCTGCAGATCACAGGTTCATACCTTGTTTGGTTTTAAGGTGGGCAAGGGAGCAGCCAAGGGGTGTCAGCCCTCCTGGGCATTGGTAGCCTTGGAATAATGTTAAGCAATCATTTCTCCCTACTTGATGGGATCGTCAGGATGTTTACAGTCAGGGGACAATTCTTTAGCACTACCAAAACACCAGTCACGATGAGCAGCAAAAGAGAGAGGGTTATAGGCAAATGAGGTAGATGGGGGAAATGAAAGAGGAGGGAGGACAAGTGAGTAAGGATGCAGAGAGAACATTGTCCAAATGGGGGACTAAGTAGGGTATAGTGGGTGAGGGGCAACCAGTGAGGAATGTGGATAGGAAGATTAAAAAGAGGAAGGTATTCATAGGAAGGGACTTTACTGGGATAGGTACAGAACTAGCAGAATAAAGAATCACAAATAAGGAGAGGGCATGCTGCTGTCTCCAAGGGACAGCAGCTAAAAGGATGCTAAAGAGAATTGAGGGGGGTAGTCCAGGAGGTAGGTGAGAAGCCAAACATCATCATCTATTTAGGCACAAATGACTTGGCTGAAAGAACACTGGGAGAATCAACGATTAGCTTCCAGAACCCTGAGGAAAACTCAGGAGCTTGGTGAGGTCAATGACCTTTTTGGATGTACTCACAGCACATGGGAGAGGGGAGGAAGCTCAAAATAATATTTCTTATGGGGTTAAAAGGCCAGTGCATGGCAGAGGAATTTAACTATCTAGAGGGTGGGGGAAGTTGTTGGGAGTGTTGTCGAGGCAAAGATCAGGAAGCACAGGAAAAAACAGGAGCAGTTGTAGAATTTTTTTTTAAAGGAAAGATTTATTTATTTTCCAAAATTAGTGAGACATACAAACACATAAACCCGGAATTCCGGGTGCACACTCCAAAAACTGAATGTGCAAACTATATACAACCCCTATTTACAAAGCCACTGGATACCCACCCTAAAACCTTGCCCACAGTTAAGCAATGACCCAGAGGAGCTAGCTAAATAGCAATTGCTGGTACATAATACACTACTTACCCTCAAAATCTCACTACACTAAATACCCACCCTCATTTTCGAAAAAACAAAGAAAAAAAAAACACCAAGCATCTCAGTTTAAAGTCAATCCTACTCAATCCCTTCGGGTATCCAGAGCACCCCCTGTGAGAGAGAGTCCCAAACCAAGGGGATTAACCATCCCCCAACTATCATTCCTCGCTGAATCTGCGTTTCATTCCAGTTAAATAAAAACCTACTCAATCCCACCTAATAATACCTCCAATCTATAGGGAACCGATTAGTAGAAACAAAGTCCCAATAAGCAGTGTGACAACCCCTTAATGCCACATCCCACTCCACCAAATGTGGCAAGCAGCTTCCCTAGCACATACAGGCCTCTATTCAGAGGCTCAAATCAGGCTATAGGTAAGTGGACTCTAAACTAGCCCATCTTTTAACATACACCTCCTGTCTACCTTCAGACATAAGATGGTTTTGATCTACCAGCGACCTCAGTAAATCCTTCACCCAATGCTCATATAAATATATCTGGCCATCCTTCCAATGGCTTAAAATAAGCGCTTTAACTAATGATCCCATTAAAGCTAAATGAAACCTTGAGTACCTCAACAAGGAGTAGTCCCCTAATACACAAATCTCAGGTGTAACATAGTCATAATATCCCAGGCTGGGGTCAAGTCCCTGTCTAATCTCGTCCCATAACATATGAATTTTTTCACAGCTCCATAAGATATGTAGCAGGTCCCCCCTTACTTTTTCACATCTGAAACAAAGATCAGTCGGCCTCAGACCCCTCGAAGCAAGTTTAACAGGTGTATAAAAGGAATTATGAACTACCAAGCTCTGTGTGATTCTATACTTGGGGATGACCAAATATTTAGTAGCTTTCCAAATAGAACTCCAGTTAAGCCTAGGAGTCAATGTTTTATCCCAATAATCAATAGAAATTACATCACTATTACTACGAGAGTTCAAGAGTAGCTTATATACCCGTGAGAGCAATCCAGTTCTATTAACAGCCCCTTGCAGTCACTCCCACGAAAGAAAGCTATCTGTGAACTCCCCCTTTCCCCCTCGAGCCCCCACAATCATTTGCTTGAGCTGTAGCCTTTGAAAAAAGGGCAGAGCCTCACACTGTGGTGGCAACCAAACTTTCCCATTCTGCTGCATATCTCTCAAAGCAAGACCTTCCAAATAACTGACCCACGTCTGGCCAAGCACCTGGCCTCCAATAGTAAAACTGGAGTTCCTTAGAATAGGCTGATCCCGAGATTTGACCTTAGAGCTTCTTTGCCCCAGGGTAAGGAATGCCCACCAGGCGTCCAGAGACTTCCTAATAGGGTTCCCTTCCTCGGTCTTACATTGCACCGCTTTAGGCCCAGCATATAGTACTGATTCAGGTGAATAATTTATATCCCTCAACCACTTCCTTTCAAGTTGTAACCAAACCGGTTGGTATTCTCCCCCCTCCAGGTCCCTTGCCCATTGAGCCATCAGACCCAACTGGCCTGCTACATAGTAAGCCTGACGATCAGGCAATTTGATTCCACCCTCTTTGAAGGACCTACACAGGACTCTATATTTAATCCTAGTGGGTTTATTACCCCATAGAAAACCCAACACCAATTTCCTAATAACCTTAAACCACTTTGCCGGGATGACATAAGGAGCCAAGTCGATCGGGTACAACAACCTCGGCAGAATGTTCATCTTAATAATACCTAATCTTGCTGCAAAGTTCAGAGGCAGCTTGCTCCACCTTACGACATCCCCTGAGATCTCCGAAATAATTCCCCCCATATTAGTATCCGCACCCATTGTCTGATCTGCAGTGATCCAAATACCCAGGTATTTTAACTTATCCTTATTCCACTGAACCCCATGGATGCAAAATCTGCCCTAAATACATGGAGTCAGGGTAGAATTTGTGTTTTAGCAAGGTTTAGTTTATAGTTAGATACCCTAGCGTACTGTTCTATAAGTTCCTAACAGAACTAAAAGAAGAAACTGGATCTTGAAGGTGGAGCAAAATGTCATCTGCAAAAACAGAAAACTTAAGCTCCATGTTGCCAATCCCAATTCCCTGGACCCTGACCTCCCTGCTGATCGACCTTAATAGGGGCTCTAAATAGATGTTGAACAAAATCGGTGATAAAGGGCACCCTTGCCGAGTACCATTTTTTAACTGAAATTCTCTTGAAAGATAGCCAATACATAATATTCTAGCCGTGGGTGCTGCATACAAGTTCTTGATGCCCCAATCAAACCCTCTGGGAACCCCATTTTCTCCATTGTTCTGAACAAAAAAAAATGGGAGACTCGGTCGAAAGCTTTTTCAGCATCTAGGGAGATCAGGCCAAGGGAATCTCAGAGCCTGAGGCAAAATTTATAATATGGTGTAGTTTCCTAAGTACATCTAATGCCCCTCGCCCCGGCATAAAACCAACCTGTTCCTGGCTGATTAAATTTGGAGCTACCTTAATTATCCTGTTGGCCAGTATCTTTGTAAGTATCTTGATATCTTGATTTATCAACTATATAGGCCTATAGCTTCCCATGGCATCCTCGGCTTATCAGGTTTAGGTATTAATGTAACATATGCTTGGTATATGGGATGATGGTTAATACCCTCCGCATAATAGTATGAAAAATTCCTTTAAAATTGGAAGAATAGACTGGATATGAGTTTGATAAAATTTCTTACGTTAAACCGTCGGGCCCCGGAGATTTCCCTGAAGGGAGAGACCGGACCACCTCTATAATCTCAGAGGAAGTTATTGGGGCCTCCAGGTTCTTAGCCAGGGTGGGGTCCAAAGTTGGAAGTTGAATACGTTCTAGATACTCTCTTATCTCCCTGTCCCCCCCGAGGGGATTCCCTGATATACTTCCTCAAAGAAAGAAGCAAAAGCCTCCGCTATATCCTGGGGATCCGTCTTTAATCTCCCCTCATGAAAAATCAAACTGATAGTCCTGGAAGCTTCCCATTCTTTAATCCTCGCCGCTAAAAGGCACCCTGGCACATCCCCCTGAAGGAGGTATTTAGCCTTAATCTTATTTAGCCAAAATTCAGTCTTACCATACAGAATCTCAGAGAGATCCTCCTTAAACTTTTAAGCTCCATATCTATTTCTTCTGAGGTCCCTTCTTGTTGTGATAGAGAACTAATAGCAGCCTCAAAAATTCTCTTTCGCCTTTCTAATCACCTCACTTTGTCAGCAAACGCTTTAGCAGCCATAGAATACAGGAATTTACATGTGGGCTAAGCTAATTTCTTATTTGTCAGTGTGGGTATTTGTACCCAATGATTTCTCAGAGCTCCTCAAGCTCTTCCCTTCTCCCTTCTGATGTTAATAGCCAATCTTGCAGCCTCCACCTGAAAGGCCTTGTAGGAAGCAACTTTGGTTCCCATTGAATCCGAATCAAGAATGATCGGAGAGAGTTCTACCTTTAATCGGAAGGCTCCTGATCCCCTCTAGTGCCTCCCTGTTGACCAAAAAAAATCTATCCTAGTGTGAGAACCCTATGAGAGCTGAATAAAATGTCATCTTAGAACTCCCATCCCAAAACAAATTAGTTGGGTCACACAAGCCTGCCACTTCTAGAAACCTGTTCAGCTGCCTGGGCTCTAGATCCAGGGCCCTTACCAGGAGCTCTCCTGTCTCTTTGTTGTCAAACAGAGATTCCAATCACCTGCTAATATCAGGTGACAATGATGGGAACATTGCAATATTTTCTCTATAGAGGCAAAATTCAGGGTCCGGTGAGTTGGCCCATAAATAGACGCCACCACAACCTCCTTCCCATGTAGGTTACCCTTACAAAACCCCTGCCATCCTGCGGGTTACCACCTGATTAACCTCAAGGGGACACGACCTATTTATTAAAATTGCGACCCCCCATGCTCCTCTCGACCCTCCCATAAACCTGGCCTACCAGCGCTTTTTAAACACTCCACCTGCTCCGATAATAAATGTGTTTCTTGTAGAGCTGCAATGTGAGATCCTTGCGGCTCAATGTACCTCAGGATTGTCAATCTTTTATTTCGGTCCCTTAGACCTTTGACATTCCAGGAAATAATGTTATATATTGCCATTAACTAGTGCACTACTAGATAACCAAACCTGGGCAGACTAGCCAGGATCCCTCCACAGTTTCCCTGGTTGGGACTCTCTCTCACCTCTCCCCACCCTCCCCTCACTTCCCCGGTCCCAAGACCGACCACATAACTCAATGAATCGTGGATGAACCACTTTCCTCTTCCCCAGAGCCCATAATTTATAAGAACCCGCTATGTGGCCCCAAGCTCCCTGACAGAACCAAGAATCTGAGCAGTAGCCTTTAATAAAAATTTGAGAAATTCATTACTCCAAGAGGCTAAAACATAAAAAAAAAAAAAAAAAAAAACTAGCAATAGACAGCAAGTCCAATTTCCATTCAGGTTGAATAGTCGAACAATCTCAGGCAGTGCTTCCAGCAGCAGTCCATAGCTCTCCTCGGAGCTCCCACCGTATTTCTGAGCCCACTACTTTCTTTGTTACATCCTTTCCCCAGTGAGTCTATTTAGTCAAACCCTAAGGTAAACCTGGCCCTTTACAACCCAAAACAGCTCCCTTATAACCACATATTACCCCTGAGACAGCTCTGAATCCTCTTGACCTCTCCCAGCCTCCCACCCAACCACCCACCCCCTTCCCCTCCCCACCACAGGGCCCGCGAGAGACAACCCCCAGTTTTTATTTAAATGCGGCCTTTTCTGGCCGAGGCCTACTTAATCCAACCCAGCACTTTAAATGGCCAGAGCTTCCTCCCAATAAGTCCGAATGAGACCTGCCTCACACAGAGACATCCTCAGGTTGAGCCTTTGAAGAGATCCGGAAGATCAGCACAGAGTCCATCCCATGCGTCTTTTGCTGTTAAGAATTTCTTTTCCCCTGAAGAGAGTTTCACCATTAATGTAGCCGGATACAGAAGCCGAAATTTTATACCAGCCAGATAAAGCTTCTTCTTGATATCTCCATATTCTTTTTGCTTCTCTCTAACCCCTGGAACCAGATCCTGGAAGAACCAAACTGAGGCTTCATTCCACTGCAATGGCTTCTTTGGCTTAAACATCTGGAGTACATATGACTTCTCCTTATAATTTAGGAACCTCATAATTATCACTCTCGGTCTAGCCCCTGGTGGCGGGGCCTCCCTCAATCTTGTCGATGAGCCCAGCTCCAGATTGTACCTCTTCCCAAATGGTGAAGGGCCAAACATTTTCAAAAGCAGCTCTTGTACAAAAGCAACACAATCTGGACCTTCTGATCTCTCTGGTAGCCCCGCTGATATTAAATTATTTCTGCAATTTCTTGCTTCTTGGTCTTCCAGCCTTTCCTCTAGTTTTTTAACCTTTCTCTGAAGCACCACTATCTCCTGGTCTAAAGTGGTGACTTTTCTTTCTTGTGAAGCAATCCTGGCCTCTGTGTTGTTCATCCTTTGGGCCAGTGAGTGTAGCGCCGGTTTCACTTCGGCAAAGTCGACTACCAAACCTTGCAGCAGGGACTTAATTTCTTTGATGTCCTCAGTATTGACTCCCAAACCTCCTTCTGTAGTGAGCACTTCACCCTGCTCTAGATCGGCGGGGAAGTGGGGCTTCAGCCTCTTAGACGCTGGGGCGCGCCCCGTCAGTGGAGCTACGATCTCGGTCTCCATCAATCACTCGAGGTCGGGCTTGGCCTATCCTGACTCACTCTCACAGGCTTGCCAATGTATTTCCTCTCCGCTCTGCAAACTGAAATTTGCACCACCCCACAGACCACTCGGTGCTTCCAGACAAACACTAAATCAAAGACGATCTCAAAGCGCCACCAAAATCGGGTACTTTAAGCTTAATATAGACACTTGGGGCTCAGAGGAGTGAGAGACGTGTCTTACCCGAGCCGGCTCATCACGTGACTCCCCGGAGCAGTTGTAGAATTTGCAAAAAGTGTTTATTAGTACAAGCAGTAACATAAAAAAAAATTGTTCAGTATAACTAATTACAAAGGCAGAATAAACAGAGAAGATCCATCTGAGTTTTCCGTCAATCTCTGTGTGTCTCAAAACACTGCAGCTCTCTGTCATTTAAGTCTTTGCAACCCCCTCCTTAACAAGCATCCTGTTTTTTATAAAATGTTCTTGTCAATTTCATGGAGATGCAGCAAGAACACAAAGTCCCAGAACTGAGGCATATTCTCCACAGCTTCTGAACAAGGGCTTAAAAACTGTTCTCAGGTTAACCCCTTGAGTTTACAATAGCTTTTTGCAATCATTTCAACTGTAACACTATATAATTTCTAAACAATGGGATCCCAATATCAGTTACAGTTCCACATAATGATTTGCATATATTTTTATACCAGCAGATATGCAAGGGGTGAGAAAGACAGAAACAGCAAGGGAAGACTGAGAGATAGTGAGAGGCAAAGAACTACGAGACTGTTGGGGTGATCAAGTCCTAGGTCTCACAGGAAAATTTGGTTGTGCAACCAGACAGACAAGAGACAGGAAAGGAAAGAACAGAACAGATCCTTGCATTCAAACTCTCCATAATAACTGAGACAGGGTCCCATTCACAGTCACAGGGAGTCAGAAGGCTCTTTAAGGTGGAGGGCCTTTATCCCAACAGAGAAGGGGCAAGAGCAAGGGGGACACAAAGTTGCTGCATAAATAGAACATCATTTAAACTAGCAGCAGGAGAGGCTTGGTGCAAGAACAACCGAGGACAACCTAGGAGCAAATCCACTAACTGATGATCTGGCAACTTGCAAATGCTCCATCTTTTAAGGGGGAATTATATGTCATGGGGGACTTTAACCACAACTGGCTATCTCATTCTCTCAGCAAAACCCAAACAGATATTTCAGCTCTGAACCTGTCGCAATCCATCACTGAGCCTACCCACTTAAACCCCAAATCTCAGAACCACTCTCTCACAGACTGGGCAGTCACCTCCCACCCCCACCATGTCATCCAAGTTGGTCTGCTCTATGACTCCCTGAGTGACCACCACATCATCTACCAGATCAGGAAAACTCACCACCCCACATTTGCCCCCAAGTTCATAATCCAATGTTCCTATAAATCCCTCAACCTAGCCACCGTACCTGATGACCTAGCCTGTGCTAACTGGTCCTCACCCACCCCAGCTCCCTCCATTGACGATGCCTTCACTCACTTCCATGGCACATTCATCACTATCTGAAACAGGCATGCCCCACTGCATCACTCCAGGGTACGTGGTATCCATCTGCCTTGGATCACTCAAGAACTTATAGCCTGCCAAAATGCTCATGACAAAGCCTGGTGAGTGCATAAATCTTCGCACCTCCCACAAGACTACACTAAGTACCGTGTATTATGTAACAAGTGTACCACAGCAACTAGGCTTGCTAAAGCTGAATACTTCAACTCCTCCCTCCAGTCTAACTTAAACAGCCCATCCAAATTCTGGCAGTCATCCACTCTCTCTTCTCCTCCTGGTGGCAAATCCCACACCACTCCTAAATGTAAACAACTCACTCCTGTCTGACCCAGGGGAGGTGGCTGTCGAATTCAACACATACTTTACCTCTTGTGCTTCAACTCTCCTCTCCTCCCTGCCCCCTACTACTCCACTGGACACTACAGCAGGAGCCTCAAATTTGCTTTGGCCATGCACCTTCTCCTTCCAATCTATTACACAGTTGGAAGCCCTCCAGGCCCTACTGGCCCTAAACCCTTCTAAAAGTAATTCCCCCGATGGGCTGGACACCAAACTCCTTCTCTTCCCCATACCAGTCATAGCAACACCGCTAGCTGATCTCCTACACTTCTCCTTTACCACTGCTGCTGTCCCCCAGGCCTGTAAACACACTGTTGTCATCCCCCTCCCTAAAGGGGGCCCCCTCCTTCACTGCAAACTACCACCCTATCTCTCCACTCCCAGTCCTTGCCAAGCTACATGAGCACCTAATACTCACCCAACTTACCTCCTTCCTCTCTGATTCAAACTTCTTCACACCATTCCAGTCTGGTTTCAGACAGGGCCACGTCACTGCTTCCTCCTTGTTAAGACTCACTGACTCCATCCTCTCTGGTATGGATAGGGGTCAGATCTCCTCGGCTATATTTGTTGACCTCGCTAAAGCATTCAACACTGTCTCCCACCCCATGCTGTTAACAAGCCTCTCGGATGCAGGCCTCACTGCCTCAGCTACAAACTGGTTCAGTGGCTATCTCTCAGAAAGGACACACTCAGTAAGAATTGTGGATACTACATTCCCCCTCCCCATGACTACTGGTGTCCTCCAAGGGTCAGTCCTTGGCCCCATACTGTTCTCCATTTTTCTAAATAACCTGCCTCAAACCTGCACATCTTCATCTATTCACATGTATGCCGACGACACCGTCCTATTGGCCTCTGGCTCCTCCCGGATGAAGTAACATCCAGCCTCCAATCCAATTTCCATAAAGTTCAACTATGGTTCAGTTCACACCAACTATCTCTCAATGCTAAAAAAACTGTTACCATGTCCTTTGGCACGTGTCAGAGGCTGTCTTGACTTCCCTCACTTCCCGTCCTTTCACACTCTGGATGGGACAACCCTGGAGGACGTTGCTTCCTTCTGCTATCTAGGAGTATGGCTCAACCGTCATCTTACTTTCTCTGATCACATCGATGCTATCATAAAAAAGCTCTGCCCCAAGCTAGGTGCCCTCTACAGGAACCGCTCTTGCCTTCCTTTCTTGGTTAGGTGGGAACTAGTGCAGAAGATGATCATTCCCTCCATTGACTACTGTGACATAGTCTACAGTGCGGCACCTAAATCCATCTTATCTAAACTAGACCCTCTCTTCAATGCCTTCTGCCACTTCACCCTCAATGCTTCCCTCCTCTCCCACCACTGCGACCTTTACCTTACCCTTGCCTTCCCTTCCCTCAAAAATCGACACCTACTGCACTGCTCCAAGTTTATCTCAAAATTCTGGCTTGGTGCCTTCCCCTCCTACCTCTCCTCCACACTGTTGTTGGCCCTCACTCCACCTCACACTCTCCGATCCCTTGACATCCAACTACTAAAGTTTCCCAGACGTAAGTCCTCAGCTGGAATAACAGCCTTCTCATACCATTTTCCAAAACTCTGGAATGCTCTCCCCCCTCAAATCCGTCACTCTTCCTCTTCCCATTCCCTATCAACTGCACTGGCTAACTAACTCACAATAAACTATGCCTGCACTCCTTAAACAAGCATTTGTCAATGCCGAATGTTTGCTTGCTGGCATTGGCATTGGTAGTGTAGGAGTTACAGAGCTGCATAATAGGAGTGGCAGTGCAGTATTGAACTGAAGCCAACCCCATCACCACCCTGCAGATAGTGACAGGCATTGGGGTGTGCCTTTGGGTCATCAGGCATAACGGCCACACCATTTCACCACACCCACAACTCACAATAAACTATGCCTGCACTCCTTAAACAAGCATTTGTCAATGCCAAATGTTGCTTGCTGGCATTGGCATTGGTAGTGTAGGAGTTACAGAGCTGCATAATAGGAATGGCAGTGAAGTATTGAACTGAAGCCAACCCCATCACCACCCTGCAGATAGTGACAGGCATTGGGGTGTGCCTTTGGGTCATCAGGCATAACGGCCACGCCATTTCACCACACCCTACCGTGCAGACACCGACAAGTATCACGGTGTGCCTTGGGGTCTTTGGCCCTTATGCACCCATTCCATCAGGAAATATTGTGAGATGGGTGCGGTATAGGAGAATGGGGTGAACTTTGGGGCCAAGAGTCCAAGGCACACCTCGATGCCTCTCAGTGGCTGCAGGGTGTGGGTGGGGGTGGAATGGTATGAGCATTGCAGGTGACAATCCCAAGTCACAGCCCTAATGCCTGTCATTCTCTACAGGGTGGGAGGGTGGGGTGTTATGAGTCGTAAACCTAATGCCTCAGGCATTCGTTAGTATTTTCACTCCAAATTTACAACATGGGTTTTGTGACCCCCACCTCATGAACAGTGGCAATATCAGTTTGTTAGCAAAGCTGCTTTTGCACAGCGACTACAGCATTTGTGCCACAGGTGCAAAACACATTCTGAACAGGATGTGAAAATGACAGCTGTACTGTTCATGGGAGATGTAAAAAATGCCAATGTTGAAAATCTGCGGTGAAAATATTAAAAACTGGTGAAGTCGCGGCGTGCGTGAGAAACTGTCAGCGATGCACCCGTAATGTAATTAGTTTGGGAATTGTTTACAGCAGATTGTCAACACAGGCATTTTGGGACCTCCAGTCATGAACAGTGTCACTGTGATTTTCTTTATCTGTCCCGAACAATGATTTCCCACAGCGACCAGCATTTCTGTGCTGAAAGTGTGAAAACACATTTCGGCCATGTTGTGAAAAATGACAGCTGTACTGTTCATAAGGAAGTGTGGAAAAATGCCACTGGTGAAAATCTGGACTGAAAATATTACAAATTCATGAACTTATGAGGGTGCATGGAAACTGCGCAATGCTCACTCGTAACACAGTCATTTTGAGGAATTTATTCATCAGATTTTCAAAATAGCCATTTTAAGACCTCTGCTCATGAACAGTGTCACTGTGATTTTCTTAATGTGTCCCATACATTGATTTCGCACACCAACTGCGCCATTGTGCGCTACATGGGTGGAAACATGTTTTGGGCGAGATGTGAAAAATGACAGCTGTACTGCTCATAAGGAGGTGTGGTAAAATGGCAATGTTGAAAATCTGGAGTGAAAATATTAAAAATTTGCAAACTTATGAGCATGTGTAGGATCAGCACAACAAACGCTCATAAAACAGTCATTTTTGGGAATTTTTTCACCAAATTTTCAACATAGGCTTTTTGAGAGCCCACCTTATGAACACTGGCACTGTCATTTTGTTAATCAGTCCCGAAAGGTGATTTCATCCAGTGACCACGAAATCACCCTTCGAGCCCGATTCACACCATGACAGTGACAGAATTCATGAGGAGGCGTCCCAAAATCCCCATGTTGAAACTTTGGTGCCAAAATTCCAAAAAATGCATGAGATATGCAGCAAAGTTGAAAAAACCCTATTCATTACATTATACAACTTACCGGCATTTCCTCAGTTCGCGGTCGACTTTGAAGAGTGCAGATGTGTTCCTGGTCCACCGAAGATTGTCATGCTGAGCTCCGAAGGTAAGTATGGGGTGAGGTGGGAATGTAGGGAGGCAGGGTGCGCAGTGGGTGGCGCGGGTGGGAGAGGGGGTGAAGACAGCAGCGAGGAAGGTTTTTCTTTCAGGTTTTTTTTTTTTTTAATTTGGACTACGCAGGACGTTTGCCATGCTGGGGTGGGCTCCCAGCGTGGCAGCTGGAAAAACTGTTGCTGGGGCAGTGCAGCCGATGGGGGATTGGGCACCTCTGTCGGCCATAGAACCTGTTGCAATGCTGGGGTGGGCTCCCAGCGTGGCACCCGATAGTCTGGGGGGGAACAGTAGAGCCGACGGGGGATTGGGCACCCCCATCTGCCATACAGACTGTGGGGGGGCAGTAGAGCTGACGGGGGATTGGGCACCCCCATCAGCCATACAGTGTGTGCGTGGGGGAGGTAGGAGCACATGAGCATGCAATGTGCGTGCGTGCGTGTGTGTGTGGGGAGGAGGAGCGCTGCTCACTCAAGTGGTGCTCTCCCTTTCAACTGTACGGCACTGCATTTTGGATCGCTGCACTATGTTTCTTGCACATGCTTGAAAGCAAACATAATAAATGACCCCATCAAATTCCCATGTCTGACAGGAGGTACGCCCTACTCTGGAATCTGGCTTATATATATATATATATATATAAAGACGCTTCTCACCTTCTCGCACTTCTGCCCTTCTCTGTCCTGCCTAGACTGTTATCTACTGCACCTATCTGTACTCTATGTAGTTATGTTGTATGACATGTATGTTGAATTTTTCACTATATGTCTGAATTTTGTAGTATACACTGGTATATGCTTTTAACTGACTGTTTAGCCAATGCTGTAACCAAGTACTTTCATACTACTCTGTACATCTGTAAATGTATCTCTATTGTATAACCTGCATGTTATCGTCCCCATGTACCCCTTCCTCCAGGTCGCACTGGGAGATGAGCATCGTTTTGATCAGTGTGCCTTTCCTGGTGAAACAATTTCAATAAATAAAAAGGAAGAGGTGGGATGGGAGGCTAGAAGGAAGGGAGATTGAATGCACAGTGCACCAAACAGGAGGAGATGGAGGGACCTAGACGGGGCTCATTAGCCATAGGGGCAAAGCAACGGGTCCAAAAGTAATCAGAGAAGACAACTGGGGAAGAGGGAAGGTTGAGTATTGGAGGTTTGCAGGCCTGAGTACCAGAAGTCTTGGAAAAAAGATATTAAATATAGAATTAAGTATAGGTTGGTGTGTGTAATGAGAAGTTTACAGACACCTGAGGGGTTAGATGCTACATAAACCCTGAGAGCGAAGCTCAAGGGGTTTATGAATAGCATCTAACCCTGAGGATGTGTATAAACTTTCAGTTTACACACACCAACCCATATTTTATTTTATATAATTGCTGTGTTTTCCTTTTTTGCCTCAGCAATTATATAAAATAAAGATACGTTCCTGGCATCCACGGTCCAGCTAGGGATTAGTAAGGTTTTAGTGAGCGGTCCACGGTCAGCCTTATTTATTTATTTATTTAGAAGTTTTTTGCAAGTCACGTGCTTTTTTATGACAAATAAGAAGTGATTTTCTGTTTTAAATTATGGTAACTTACCGCTGAGTCACAGTGGTGGTTTATTGTCCAGGGAAGAGAAGGTGGTCAGTGGTGAATGGTCAGGATCAGATGGGGTCTGGTGTGCATATGCCCAGAGTGAAAGAAAACGTACGTGTCTTTGCCGTAATAAACAGTCTTTTTATTACAGCAAATTATGCCATGGTTTCCCTATGGGAAAAAGGTGAACCCAGTCTTATATAAAGAATAATACTTATACAGGTGTGTGTTATGTGGTATTTTCACACACCCAAGGTGTATGATAATCCATAAACCTTGAGAGAGAAGCTTGACAGGGTTTATGAGATTATCACACACCTTGGATGTGTGAAAATCCTCATAACACAAACCTGGCACGGACTTTCTTTTTTTGTGATAACTGTTGCAAGGGCTTTTGACAGAGAAAAAAGTTTTACAATACTCAGTTTTAGAATTGTGTTTAGAGCATGAGCTTGAAAATGTCATAATAACCTGATATGACGTTATACTGGGTTATTTATTTATTATTTATTATTAGAATTTTGATGCCAGGTAGGCTCAACTGAGACAAACAAGTCCCCTTTTCAGGGGTGACTCCGGGAACAGCACATTCCATACAAATCTTGAGCAGGAAATATAATACATGGTGTTACAATTTAAAGAAAAACAAATTATGGGAAGTACAGTTTAAGCAGCATACAAAGTTAGAAGCAACAATAGTAGTAAGAGGTATAAGTTTACAATAAGGTTACATTGTAGAATGACACAAGTACATTGGTAACAGTCATTGTATTCATTCTTGTTCTTGTAGGAATGAAGGCAAAGTCATAAGAGTAAGAAAGAGTAAGGATAGGCATAGTGACAATGAGGATATTGGGAGAGAGGTTCAAGAGGGGAAGGGGAGAGTCAAGCTGGACTGCATCAGATGGGCTAGGGGGAATAGGAAGAGAGAAGAGGTTTTAGTGGCAATTTTCATTGCAGTTGGGTGGCAAGAAAAAGGCTTCTTTATACTGTTGTTTGAATAAGGAGAGAGACATACATGAGAGTGGTGATTGTGAGAGATTGTTCCATTTTTGGGGTGCCGCGTAGGAGAAGGATCTTCTACCTACGGCCAGCCAAGTTCTGGGTAAGTTTAAGATAGGAAGGTGAGAGGATCTGAGGGTCCTCTGGGAGGTTATAAGTGTGAGGAGATTAGAGAGGCTAGGAGGGTAGGGTAGGTGGGTGAGTTTGAAGGTGGCACAAGCCACTGGGAAGTCCATCCTGGCTTCGAAAGATGGCCAACCCAGGATGTTTAGAACATCACAGTGGTGGTCCCTGGCTTAAGCCTTAGGTGCGAAGTGAGCAATTCTGTGATAGGCCACTTTTATATTGTTCAGGGGTGTAGTTTTGGCTGAGTGAATTATTGTGGCCCCATAAATGAGGCCTGAAATGAGGATAGCTGAGGCGATGGTCCTCCTCGCACGGTTGGAGAGGTAGGAAGTGGTGCAGTATAGGAGGCCAATTTTTTGGTTAGTGTTTTTAATTGTATTAGTTACATGCATGTCAAAGGATAGATGTTTGTCAAGAATCAGTCCCAGGTATTTGAAAGAAGTAACCGCTTCCAGCGATATTCCTGAGGAGGATTTGATTACCAGGGGGTCAGAGAAGTATCAATGGAGGTATGATGGAACAACATGGATTTGGTCTTTTTGGTGTTCAGGACCAACAGGTTTTTCTTGAACCACTTTTCCAGGGTTTGGAAATCATTTTATAAGTCTGAGTTTATGCAACTGACATTGCTGGAGGATCTGCAGAGGATGGCATCATCAGCACAGAGCTGAACAGATGCCCCTCCACAGTTTTGAGGCAGAACATTTATGAAGATCGAGAATAAGAGTGATCCAAGGATAGAGACTTGAGGGACTCTGTTGGTAATAGGGAATAGGGATGACAATGCTCTGGCCCATTTGACACACTGGGACTGGTTAGATAAATAGCATGATATACAGGAAAGTGAATTATCATTGAGGCCAATTAGGCAGAGTTTGGAGATGAGAATATTGTGATCAACGTGGTCAAAAGCCTTCGTGAGGTCCACAAAGACTGCCCCAGTGGCTTTCCCAAGATCCATGACCTGTAATATGTCATTGGTGACTCTTAGGAGAGCAGTTTCCGTACTGTGTAGTTTACGGAATCCATGCTGGTGAATGGTGAGGGTGTTGGTCATGTCAAGATATGAGTATAGCTGATTATATAGTATTCTTTCTTGGATTTTAGCAATTGAGCATAGGATGGATATTGGATGATAGTTTTCAATGAGGCTGGTTGGTCCACTCTTGCGTACAGGAACAACGACAGCTGTCTTCCATTTGCTAGGGATGGATAGAGCGAGGAAGGATCTGTTGATTAGTAGGGTAATTGGATAAGCTAGAGCAGGTGCTCCTATGGCATTTGAAAACTTGACAGAGTTGTCAGAGTGAGTTGATATAGTGGGTCACCAGTTGTTATTATTTCATAAACATGCAAGTTCTAAATCGTTATGGATTGAGCTTTTTTTGCAGACTACCATCTTTTTAAAAAATATATCAGTTCTAAACAGCCTGCTCTTTCAACACCCTAAAAAAAAAAGTCACTTTAGATTTCTCATACCGTGCTTTCTTTTCCTCCTCCTGGCTGATGACATCGCACCCGACCCCAGTCCTACTACCCCTATTGGTACTCCATCTGGTGGCCTTGGCATATATCACGTGAATGCCTGGAGTTTGCTGGCCAAAATGGACCATCTTAGGGCTCGGGTCTCACTAAACTCCCTGGACATCTTATGTGTCTCTGAGACTTGGCTATCCTCCAGAATCCTTAACTCCATGGTGGACCTCCCTGGATGCTCATTGTATAGAAAGGACTGTGGGATAAGAGGAGGTGGCATCATAGCATACATACACGAATGTCTCCCCTCCTCCACTGTACTTCAACAGGTTTCCCCCTCTTCACATGAGCTACTGATCCTTAAACTGTCCTACCCATCCACTACATCAGTCTTCATAGGGGTTTGCTATTTCTTCCCCAAAGCCCAACTCTCTGCCACAGTAAACACCCTAGTGTCCCTCACCTCTGTCACCCAGGCAGGTGAACTGCTGCTTCTGGGTGACTATAACGTTAATTGGCTCTGCTCAGTCCAAATCCAGCACCTTGGAAATTGAGGCCCTGAACCTTACCCAACTCATATATGAGCCAACCAGGCTAAACCCCCACTTTACCAACCATTCCTTAATAGATTGGATTTTAACATCTCACCCCCTCAGACACCCATCTGCTGGCATCCTACCTGATGCAGTCAGAGATCATTGTATGACATATTGCTGTTGGAAATCCTCCCCTAATTCCCCCCAAAGTATCATTGGTTCCATCCACTCAGATCTCTCATCATCCAAGCCCTCTTATCAGACCTATACCTGGCTGACTGGTCTGGTACCTTCATAGCTCCAGATGTGGACACCGCTCTTGCATCACTCACCTTAACTCTTCTGAGAATCTGGGATCTGCATGCCCCTCCCAAAATACTGTGGCTATGCTGTGAACACATCTTTTGGGTTACCCATAACCTAATCACCCTGTTCAAAACCAGAGCCCAGGCCTGGTGCACTTTCAAAATCACCTCTAGCCAAGCTGACCTGCAAAAATACAGAACATTAAAAAATGCCTGCACAAAGGCAGTGCACTCTACCAAAGCCCACTATTTCAAAAGACAAGTAAACAATACCAAGACTTCACCTTCAGAATCCTGGAAGACCCTCCACCCCACTCCTAGGTATCTCCTCCTCTACCACAGCTGCTCTTCCAAGTGCAGGCAACTTAGACCCATCCTCTGTGGCCTCCATTATCAATTTCTTTTTCTCCACCTGTGCTCTTCCTCCTGCCCCTCCTGGTCCCATTTTTTACCCTCCCCCCCCTCTGCTCCACTGATGAGTTCTCCTTCCCCCGTATTACAATAAAGAAAGTCTTCTGGGCTCTAAAAACCCTAAACCCCTCCAAACAGAGCCCAGATGGCCTTAAACCAAATCTTCTTAAGATCTTGGCACCAGCAAACACCACCTCCCTTTCCCACCTTTTCAATCTATCCATTGCACAATGATCAGTCCCTAAAGCATGGAAACTAGCTAAGGTTATTCCACTGCACAAAGGTGGTGATCCCTCCCAGACAGGCAGCTATAGACCAATCTCGTGCCTACCTGCTCTCTCCAAAATCCAGGAGGCACTCATCTCCAAAATGTTAAGCTCCTTCCTGGACACCTCTAACACCCTAAGCCTCTTCCATTCTGGATTTAGGCACCTCCACTCCACCTCTTCCTCTCTGCTCCACCTCACAAATCACACCTATTCCACCATGGACAAGGGTCACATCACTTTGGTGATTTTCATTGACCTCACCAAGGTATTTGATTCAGTCTCCCATAGCCTCCTACTAAACAAACTAATTTCTATAGGCTTCCCCCCTCCTCCACTGACTGGTTTAAATCTTATCTCACAGACAGATACCAATACATACAACTAGGTCACACCAAATCCACCACCTTCCCCATTCACACTGGTGTCCCTCAGGGGTCAGTTCTGGGTCCTACTCTGTTCTCAGTCTTTGCAAATGACCTTCCCTCTTCTTACTTGATCACGGATGTGCACATGTACACTAACAACACTGTCATCTATGCTTCAGGCCCTTCCCTCCCAGAGGTCCCATCATCTCTGCAGGCTACCTTTGAGGGGTTATATATGCCAGTGTGACAAAAAAGATTGTGACCAGCATTTCAGCGATGGGCTTCATGTTGACCGCAAGTTGCAGTCGGCATGGAGCAGCACTCTTCAACACTTTTATTTACATTGGGGGGCTTCACCTCCCACCCCCGAACTAAAGAATTCCAACTCTAGGTCGGAGTTAGTTCAGGGAGGGGGTGCAGGTTGGGGGAAGTGGTTGCCCCTTCCAGCATTCCAGTGGCACTTCTACAGTGACATGGTGCTGTAGTTGATATCGACGCATGTCGCTGTAGAAATGTCACTGTTAGGGTGGCATACCACCTTTGAGAATGCCCTCAACTGATTTGAGGCAAATCTCCTTAAGTGCAACACCAAAGAAAATTTTACCATGGTTTTCAGCACCACTCAAAGGCTGGCCAAGCTACGTTCCCTTCCCTTCCATCCTTCTGTTCCTTGGATGGCACTAAAATAGAAACAATGCAGCCCTTCAAATACTTAGGGGTCTTGCTGGACCTCAAGTTAGATTTCTCCCAACACATTGACTCCTTCCACTCCAAACTCTAGCCCAAACTGGGAGCCTTGTACAGGATTAAGGACCCTCTCCTCCCTCCCTCCCTCCCCATAAGGAGCTCATCACCAACTAATCCTCCCCATGATAGGCTATGCTGACATAGTCTAATGCCCATTCCCCCAATGATCCCTCACGAAACTAGACCCCCTGTACAATGCGTTTTGTCGCTTTGCTTCCAACCTCCCCTTTCGTATACACCATTGCTCCCTATACTCTGCCATATCCCTCTCCTCTCTCGCAAATCGACACCTTGTCCATTGTGCTGCTTTTGTCGGCAAGTTCTGGTTTGCAGCCCTCCCCCCATCTCATCAATCTATTACTCCCCTTATTAATTGAAGACTATTGCCTCAGAACCTGTGATTTCCACACTTTCACGCTCCCTCATCCTCACTCACAATCAGGCAAAGTCTTTAACTCCTTCAAACTCCCTGATCTGTTTAATCATCTCCCCCACTCAATCCACCTTGTGCACTCCATAGTAATGCTCAAAAAGCAATTAAAAGTCCTCCCACACACTGCAACTGCTTCCCCTCTACCTCACTCTGACACCCCACCTGCTCCTCCCTTATTCGTTTGTTCCTGGCATGCCTAATAAAGATATTTATGCTGGACTAGGCATAAATGTCATACTGTAATATACACTGTATTATATTGTATTATACTGTCAGTGCCACTCTGCTTATTGTAAATTTAAGTATAACTATGCTCACAGAATTATACTTCCCATGGTACTCTGCACTTCGTAAATCTATGCTACTCCAAATATGTACCTCGTATGCATACCCTTGACTATGTATAACTGGTTCACACTGTACTCTGTGCCTAAAGCACTCTGCACATTGTAAATCTGTATTATGCCTAATATGTACACTGTACATATATTTACCATGATGCATATTGATTTACTTTGTATGTTTTGCTTCTCTAATCTATTGTATAACCCATTACCCTCTCCCACGGGGTCGCACCTGGAAACCAGGAATTAGGCTGGACCCCAGGAGCGTTGCTGAAACCACAAGTGAGCTGCTAACATTGAAATGTTTGTACACATAGTAATAGAGTGAGGGAAAGATAAATTACAAAAGAGGAGAGACTACCCAGAGGAGCCACAAAAGGGTGGCATTTTAAAGCTGTAAGAAGCCACACAAGGGCAGTCAGAGAAGAATAAAGTGTTCAGAGGAATTACTTTGTGGATGAAATACTGAAAACGTAACAAAATATGTTTACACTGAGATAGAAATAAGAGTTTTTTTTTAAAACAAAATGAGATCAACACTGCAGACTGGGGCCTGATGAAGTGGTGTTTGGCCACAAAACTGTTGCTTTAGTGGAGTTCATCCTATACTAGTTACAGATACACACCTGAAAATGAGCCTTGGCTCAGTGTGCTTTTCCTGGTTATCAGATGTTAAATAAATAAATAAATAAATAATCAGCATCATACTTCTTTCTGAGCATAAGAGAGCTTGCATCATGCTAGGTGGGTAACAACTAAAGGTGCTCACTACTGTCACTTTAATACTTGTTTTTTAGTCTTTTGCATCATAAGGAAAATTGTATTTGATACAGAAAGGCCTTCCTGGATTCTGACGCACAGGAGCACAATAAGTTGTTCTCTGTATTCATTCCTTTACCATATCTCACCACGATTTCCCTACACAGTACTGTGTTAAATCTGGCTGCAGTAATCCACTGCCACTGCTCCTTCCTAATAAGAATGAAAAGATAAGATTGGAGTAGGGTTGCTCAGACTCCAATGATGCCAATCCAAATGAACTGTTTAAAATCCAAATGCAAACATTTTCCTTTTATCTATGTTAATTACCATTTTGAAACAATAAATTAGGTCTTCCAGTATTTTTAATTGCTCTTGAAGGTTCAGTGAGATCAATGATAAAATGGCCACATTGTCTGTGGAGGCCCATATGGGCAGTTTCTACTCCTGAATTCCTGGAGGAAATATGAGGTCCTCATTCATTTTCCTTATTATAGGTTTCGGCTACAAACTGAAGTGGTGCAAAAATGCAACCCTGCTTTCTCCTCAGTTGGAGGTAAACTGGTTGGTAGTAGCCTCCTTGGGTCATATCAGACCTTTGTCCATGTATCTGTCTACATTTTTTTGTAATATGAATATAATTATGATCCAATCCTAATTCTACTAATGCAGTATAAACATTTTGTTTTTCAATTTAAATGTATTTATGGGTCAAGTATTCTAAAATAAAGCTCCTGGGCTCAGTTTTCAAAGACCGTGTCGATCGATGCAAGTTGCATCGATTTACAGCTGCGTCAAACTCCAAGCGCAACAAGGACCCTGTGCACTATTTTATAAAATGGGGGGTCTCTGCACCAAAGACACAGGAGTTGCTGCAGCCAAAGGGCTGTGCCAAACACTGGCTGCACCTACAAGGTTTGACAAAGGGATCTGTCACCCCCTCGGTGTAACCCCAGATGATCCATGGAGGTTGGGGGGGTTAGCTATGCCAGGAAGGTGGGGACTTGGGGCTAATGAAACTCTGAGGGTATTATGGGGGGCAAGGGGACTACAGCAACAAGGGGAGGGATGTGTGGTGACACCCAGTGGAGGTGCCATGGGACTTGCCACAGAGTCAGGCCAGGTGGGGGGCATGGCCGGCCCATCATGACCCAGATACCAGTGGACAGCAGCCCTGGCATTGGCCCTACAGGACCCACAGTCCCCAGCACTGTAGTTAATCATCCACTGGCCACCACACAGAGGGCTCTGTATGAAGGGAATATCATGATGCCTGAGGCCACCAACTGCAGCACGCAACCTGAATCCACTGCCACTTGCTGCCTTTAGGTGACTGTGGGACTTTTCGGGCAGCTGCCAGGGCTACTGTCACCTGGGGTCTGGGCCATCATGCTCTGGCCATGCCCCCTCACAGCCAAATAGGCTGTGTGGCAAGTTCCATGGCACCTCCATGGGGTGCCTTCACACATCTCTCCCACTGCTGCAGTGCATCCTCACCCTATTGCACCCTCAGGGCTCCATTGGCCCCCAGTCCCCACCTTCCAGGTCTCACCCAATCACCATTCTGCCAAGTAGTGGTACAGGGCTCTTAGACCACCTTCTGGCTTCTCTCACCTGTGCCCCATGTTGCAACTACCCTTGCAAAGTGGCACATGGGCACTTCTGCTGTAAGGATGGTGGAGGGTGGCTTTGCCACATGGAATCCCAATTTAGATGCAGCTGGCATTTGAAAATCAGGATGGCCACACACTTTGATGCAAAGTATAATTTGCATTATACCCCTTTGGCGCAGGCACCTTGAGTCACATTTTTTCTTTTGAAAATTGAGCCCTTGGTCTCCCAGTACTGAATCTTGCTTGTGCCTCTGATAATATATTATTGAAAGTCACCCATTTTTCCAAACAATCTAAAATAATTCTAGAAAAGATGTTTTTCAAGTTAGCAATCCAGTTTATGGGCCTATAGAAGGTCTTCTCTTCTCCCCTTTATACATTCGCTTGCGCGCATGCGCAAGGAACGTTTTGGGAGAGTAGCACACTTTAGAGGTGTGCCTCTCCCTTTCAATCCACTGCTACATTGAGCAGGCATGGTGGTCCTACACCAATGGTGCAGAACCCGTGTATGACTTAGCCGGTAGTCCTTCAAGAAAACCACGCTGTCGCCACCGACACCAGCATCACACCACCCCTGCATCACGCCGCCCCCTGTGTCATGCCGCCCCCAAAATCTTTGGTGCCATGCTGAAGCCCACCTCAGCATGGCAAACATCCGTGTTGTTTGCCGATGGGGCTGCCCAATTCCCGTCAGCTCCACGGCCCCAAGCCATCATTCTGCCACGCTGGGGAGCCCACCCTGCATGGCAAATGTCGCGCGTTGTTTCGACGGGGTGCCTAACCTCCTCACGGCTCTTTCTTGGCCCCCCCCAGTCATCTTCTTTCCGCTGGGAGCCCACCCCAGCATGGCAAATGTCCCACGTAGTCTTTTTTTTCACCTGTAAACCAAAAACGGTCCCACGCACTTCTCCCAGTCCCCTCCCACAACCCGCACCCACCCACTCGCACCAACCTCCCCACACCCTCACCCCATACTTACCTCCGGAGCTCGGCGCAAAGATCTTCAGTGGACCAGGGACACGTCTGCACTCTTCAAAGCCGACCGTGAACTGAGGAAATGCCGGTAAGCTGTATAATGGGCTAGATAGGGGGTTTTCAACTAATTGCATATCTCAGGCATTTTTTGGAATTTTTGCACCAAATTTTCAACATGGGGTTTTTGGGACCCCTTCTCATGAATGATGTCACTGTCATGGCATTATTGGGGCCCGAAGGGTGATTTCGCAGTCACTGCGCAGTCACTGCATGAAATCACCCTTTGGGTCCAAATAACACCATGAGAGTGACATCATTCATGAGAAGGGGTCCCAAAAACCCCATGTTGAAAATTGGTACAAAATTCCAAAATTACTGTTTTATTTAGCTGCTATGCAGTTCCTACGAGGTTTGTAAGTTCTTCTGACTTTTCAATATTTTCACCCAGATTTTCAACATTGCCATTTTACCACCCTTATGAGTAGTACAGCTGTCATTTTTCACATCCTGCTCAAAGTGTTTCCATTCATGTAGCGCATAAATGGCGCAGTCCATGTAAATCAATGTATGGGACACATTAAGAAAATCACGTGACACTGTTCATTAGCAGAGGTCTTAAAATGGCTATATTGAAAATTTAGTGAAAAATTCCTAACACTACTGTTTTACTGAGCTGCATTATGCAGTTCCTACGCACGCTCGTAGGTTTGCGAATTTTCAATATTTCCACTCCAGATTTTCAGCATTGCCATTTTACCACACCTCCTCATGAGCAGTACAGCTGTCATTTTTCACATCCTACCCAAAAAGTGTTTCCGCCCATGTAGCGCACAATGGCGCAGTTGGTGTGTGAAATCAATGTATGGGACACATTGAGAAAATCACAGTGACACTGTTCATTAGCAGAGGTTTTAAAATGGCTGTGTTGAAAATTTGGTGAAAAAAATTCCTAACAATGACTGTTTTATGAGCGTGCGTTGCACAGTTCCCTCGCACGCTCGTAGGTTTGAGAATGTTCAATATTTCCACTCCAGATTTTCAACATTGCCATTTTACCACACTTCCTTATAAGCAGTACAGCTGTCATTTTTCACATCCTACCCAAAACGTGTTTCTGCCTATGTAGCGCACAATGGGGGTAACAAAAAGGTCATACTGAAAATTTATTGTGCAAATACCAGCAATCGCACAGGGCATTAGGGTAAAGCACCATGCGTGCCAAACACCACTGCAAATACCTGCAAGCGAACGTTCGGCATTGACAAATGCTTGTTATGAATTGAGATTGTTATGTTTCCTTTTCAACTATGTGGTACACAAGAGTCTTGAATCACATTATTATAAAAGACTTCCAAAAGGCATACCCAGTTGATCATGGTAATTTCATATATTTCATGTAAAATTAAATCATTACTGAGACCTTTGTTTAAGCCAAATTAATTTATAGCCTTCCTGTTTTCATCTGTTCCTACTGGCTGAAATTCAGCATAACTGAAACTGATCTAGGCATCTATAATTAAATCAGCAATCAGGTCATAAAACTATTGATTTGTAATAGTTTTCCCCAGGCATGGGTTTGGCTATGCAAATAAGTTTCTGATCAGGAATGTTTCTTTCTCATGGATACAAAATTTCAGAATTTTTGGAATTCTTATTATACCAGAGTCCATTAATTCAGCTCAAAGTGCCCTTTATCAATTTAGTCTAGTTACTGTATGTCCAGAAATACCATATAATCATTTCTACATCTGTTTAGATGTGTAAAATTAGCTCTGCTCAGATTTTCTTTTCTAACTGTTCTTAATATATTCTGTAATTTTCTTCTGTTCTACATTCCGTGTTGAACTACCTGTCATTATTTAGTATTATGGTGCTTATCTTATACAATTGAGGTTTTAGGTTCAATATTTCTGACATTTCTTTAAAATTAGTTCAGGGATTTTCATGCCGAATAGTGTTTTCAGATTTATCCAACACTGTAGGGGAGTTCAAGATATCAGCTACATTATTAGCTGAACATTGATTCCATCGCACTTGTTTGTCAAGCACCACTATCTCTGGATGTTGCACTCCTTTCTATCTCCTTGTTTTTCCTCACCCCCAACAGCTTTCTCTCCACCACAGTTGGATGATGATCACTCTCTACACATGGTTCGATACAGGTAATTATATTTATGCAATCCTACTACAGTTATTATAGCATATTCAACCACAAAAGAAGCAATGCCTAAAATTAATTTACAGTTACCAGGTTCGTCCCTCCTGGAGCATCCATCTAATATGAACAGGGATTTCTCATTTATCAATTTTAATAATGTATTGCCTCATTCATGAACTCTTCAATCTCTTGAAACCACTTCTATAAAAAGGTAACCAGAAACTGCATCGTATGCTTTTCCAGAAATGTAACTATTATTATTAATTGCCAACTAGGAATTCTAATCCCTTATTAATATTAGAAATTACCATTAGATAAGCATCCTCATTCATCTTCATTTGATGCTCTATAATTGATCAAAGACTCCTGTCATAATGCAAAGAATTTGCAGGTGGGTTATAAACATTTATAATAATACAACCATCATCCCCACTCTATATTTACAGTATTAAGGTGTTGTATTCCTCCATTATATTCCTGATCATTCTTTTAAGGGTGAGCATCTGATACCAATCAGAAGCCCATCATTTGGTCCTCCAAAATGTTTATATTCCCTTGCTAGTACTACAAAAGTTGCATAACCATTTATTGGAAAGATGTACTCTTTTTGTACCCATGTTTTCAGGAGGCAAATAATCTCAAATTTATTATAGGGCCATCTCATATCTGAATCAGAGAGTTGGGCTACCCAGCTATATTCCAACTCAGCATCTTTATTTTTGTATCTTGATTTGAGGAGTTCCTAGCATTTTTCTAATTATGGGCTTAATCAAGTCAAGCCACTGTATCATTTTTGGCAGTTTCCAAATCTATTTTCACATATAATACTCATATCTGTTGTTATGCTTTGAAAAATAAATCTTTTTTTCCAGTACTATATGTGTCTGTTCCTTCCTGATTAATTAAAACTTTCTATTTTAGTACCACCAATTCTCTCAAAATTCAAGTTGACCATGTTTATTTCATATGTTAATATGTCCCCCAGAGTAGCACATTGCTGCAGAAGAGTGGTTTCATGTACATTCAGCTGGAGCCAGAACAGCAAAGATGAGTTGTTCTGGTTCAAGCTGAAGGCAAGTGATACCACTCTTATACAGGAATGAGTGGCGATGGGGGATATTTTAATATATTACTGATCAAGTCTAACCAAATGTGATCAATAATATGTTCTTTTAAAAAAAACTATTCCCACAATGTTCCCATTTCCAGGGCATCAGCATGTGAGATGCTCTTCACAGAATAAGAGTGTCTCACAGGGAGAGGAAAGGAGTGCTCTGATTGGATGGGTGCACTCCCTTTATCTATCATTAGTTTCCACAATGGATCTAACTTACCACATCCAGTATTGAATTTGCCAGCATCCTGCTCCTTACATGAATAGCTACCTGGTCGCTATTTCCATTATACTCTTTTCTTCTTATTTTTTATACAAACCTCCAAGGACCTAATTTGACTCCCCAAAATATATTACTATGGAAACCATTGTTCTCTTTAGAGATTAATTGGCTTCTCTATTATGTTTGATCAATCCACGAATGTAGAAGCACACTGGATCATCCTCTAAAGTAACCTTATCCAGAATAGCAGGACATAACTTGCCAGCTATTTGACTGTAATCTTGCACTGATGTCCTCATAATTAATTATTAAGGGATCCTATTGATCAAAGATTTTGTTCAGGACAACTGCTCTCAATGACCTGATATGGCTTTCAGTGATCCCAAATCTATTTATTACTTTATTTCTACTGTGTGTCTGATTCAGTATAATCAATGAGTCAGTAAGTATGAACACTGGGCAAGGTGAAAGCTCTCCTACAGTGGAGCCTGCCAGGAAGCAATGCGATATCTTGTGACACTGTGCAACAAAAGGGATTAACTGCCATTGAAATTGTCATGTTTACAGCAGTAACTCTGCTGCAGTTTTGTGTTGCACTCTGGCAGGCATTACTATATGTGCTGAGTCATTTTAGAGTTGTGCAGGAGGGACACATCAATTTCTAGTTCTCTGGTCAAAAGGTAATTCATTGTTTTTCAATAAAAGAGGATGACAGTTCTTCCAGCCTGAAAAAATACAGCCCATTTGCAATACTAAGTAATTTCATTTGCAAGTGACCAGAATAATTGTATTCACAGAATTTCATTCCCTTGGATCCCTGTTGAAACTCTCATTTCCATTCCTGAGCTGATTGCCTACTGTTTCAGAAGCTTGTATTATAGCTAATGTCCCAAAAGATCGATCTTTACATTGTCTTGACAACTAGCTCTTTTATAGGGTCCCTAATGGTGCTGGCCTCATTGATTGTTGTGGTTTGTTGTCCCCTGACTTTATTCTCTTTTTTTGTCATTTTGTTATAACTGCCATGTGTTTAATTTGATTGGGGTCCAATTATTGATTGGGATAAAACTTTCCAAATGACAGAAGCCAAAAAGAGAATATGTTTTCTGGGTAAAGATAATTTGTTTATTAGGCTAACAAAAAGTTAAAGATACAAGCTTTTGAGACCTTAATGCCTCTTCTTTTATTTATTAAAGGTTATATAAATTACAGGATAAGTTCTATGAGAAACAAGTCTCATTTGCAGAATGCCCCAAGTCAATAAAAACAGCAAAATATAAGAACTGACATATGCACAATCAAAAACAATTACAGATAGAACAGATAGATTGTTCCTAACATACTAACATACTAAAATGCCAGCAGAATAGGCCTAATGGTCTTTCATGTCTGCTCGTTTGGTCAGCCCCTACCCTGGGAGCTGACTTTGCTGCCCCCCTCGCCTTCTCTGGCTTCTCCCTTCCCAGTTCCGGATATTCTTGCTGCACTGGATTTTGCTTCCAGAACCCTTCCCCTGTACCTGTCCCACCCCTTCTTGAACCCCTCCACTGTCTCTGCCTCCACCAGCCCCCTGGGAAGCACATTCCATGGCTCCACAACCCTCTCAGTGAAGTAGCACCTGCTCCAGCACCTCCTCCTTACTCCCCTGAATCTTCCCCTCCAGCTTCCACCCATGCCTCTAGTTGCCCCCTCCTCCTTCCTTCATAGCACCCTAACTGCTCCTTCCCTATTTGCCCCCTTCATGTACCTGAAGACCTCTATCATGTCTCCCCGGTCTCTTCTCTCTTCCAATGTGTACATATTTAGCTCTTTGAGCCTCTCCCCATAGTTCCAGTCCCCCAAGCCCCAAATCATTTTAGTTGCCCTCCTCTGGACCCTCTCCAGGAGTTTAATGTCCCTCTTTAAGTGTGGCCTCCAAAACTGCACGCAGTACTCGAGGTGTGGCCTCACCAAGCAGTTATACAGAGGGTGTATCACTTCCCTCCTTCTGGAGATGATCCCCCTAGCGATGCATCCCACATCCTGTTGGCCTTGGCTGCTGCCCTCCTACAAGTCTCTGAGTTGTTCATCTTGACATCCACCACCACCCCCCAGGTCCCTCTCAGCCATCGAGACTTGTAGCATCCCCCCAGGGTGTACACTTGGCCTGGATTTCTGGCCCCCAGGTGCAGTACCTTGCATTTCCCTGCATTGAACCTCAGTTTTCACTTTCTAGACCATCTTTCCAGACCCTCCAGGTCCCCCTGTAGGGCCACCCTCCCCTCCTCCCCATCCACCACCACCCCCAGTTTTGAGTCATCCACAAAGAGGCTCATCTTACTCCTGACACCTGTCCTTATGTCAGAGACATAGGCATTGAACAAGAGGGGCCCAAGGACTGATCCCTGTGGGACCCCACTAATGACCCTCCTTGGGGATGAGACTGTCCCGCCAACTACGACCCTCTGGGTCCGCTACTGGAGCCAATTGTCTATCCATCTGATCATCTGGTTCCCCATCTCCATTTCTCCCAGCTTATCCAACAGGTCCTCATGAGGAACAGAGTCAAATGCCTTGCTGAAGTCTAGAAAGAGGACGTCCACTGGTCTACCCAGGTCCAAGGCACTCACCACCCAGCCATAGAACTCCACAAGGTTTGTCTGACATGATTTCCCTGGGATGAATCCATGCTGTCTATCATTCAGGCACCCTGACTTTTCCAGGTCCCCCCAGCCTCTCCTTGACAATGCCCTCCATCACCTTGCCCACCACCAATGTCAGGATGACAGCCCTGTAGTTCCCTGCCACCTCCCTTGATACCCCCTTGTGGATAGGCACTATATGCACCACCTTCCAGTCCTGGGGCACCCACCCTGTCCTCAGAGAGATGGTGAAAAGCTCTGCCAGGGGTTTCGCCAGGACATCTGCAAGTTCCTTCAACACTCTGGGATGTAATTTATCTGGCCCTGGTGCTTTCTCCATCTTACGGGACCTGAGGGCTTCCCTCACTCTCTCTGCTGTGATTTCCACCTCCCCTACCTCTTCTCCCTGCTTAGCCTTCCCCCCTCCTGCCAGAGATGCCTCCCCCTCTCCCCAGACCCACTGATTGGTAAGGGTCCCCCCTCCTCAGTATCACTGTCTCCTCCCATGTATGATGTAGCACCCCCATTTTCCTTGGTGAAAACTAAGGTGAAGTACTCATTTAGTACCTCAGCCTGCTCCCCTGGGTCTTGTGCCCATCTCTCCCCTGTTTTAATCCTGCATCAACATTTAATTTAGACCACGTTTAAAAATATGTAGGGTTGATGAATTTCTCAGCTGAGGAGGGAGATTATTCCATGCAAGAGGAGCAACACAAGAGAAACAGTCTTTACCAAAATGAGTTGGAACCTTGGGTGAACAAACACCATGGTGAGACACATCTCTGAGACTGTAATTATAAGTGACAACTGTAAGCATTTCTGATAGATAAGTGGGGGTCTGTTTATTCATGGTTTTGCAAATAAAAGATAACCAATGAAAGGTGCATCTAGAAGAGGGGGCAACCAGTTTAATTGCGACAGTAGGTTATAATGGTGTTCATTCCATTTAGACTTTAAAATAAACTGTAAAAGCTAATAGTAAACAGTATTCAATGAGGAGAGATTTGAAATATTGGCATGATGGTAGATAGTATCACCATAGTCTAGAATAGGGAGAATAGCATGGGAAATAATATTTTTATGATCCTTACTAGACAAACAATGCCTGGCACATTTTAAGTGAACTAGACATTGACACACATTTGAAATGGTTTTGTCAGTATGAAGTTTAAAACTTAAAGAGGAATCAAAAGTATATCCAAGATATTTAAATTCACTCACAAGCTCAAGTGAGGTATTGTTTAAAGTTATGTAGAAGTAAGCATTTGCATGAGTCACAGCAAAATGAGGCCCAAACAGCATGGTTTGAATCTTTTTGCTATTTAACTCATTATCTCATGGGCAGCCATTTTGTGTCAGGTTAAGCAATGGATAGTTCCGACTTCATATGAAGCCTATTGGAAGTAATGTTAAGAGTAAAAGGTTATTAGAGAACCAATTCATGATTTTATCTAAATCACCCTGTAAAGCTGAGGAAAGAAAGGAAAGATCCTTGTGAGTATAGAAAAGAACCATATCATCAGCATAGAGATTGACTGAGTAAGGGTCCACAACAGAGGGTAAAGGATTTACAAAAAGATTAAAGAGAATAGGACCAAGTATAGACCCTTGAGGAATCCAATAAAGATAGTGAGAGAAGAAAGGCAACCATTCCAAAGCACAGACTGAGTACTCCCATGCAAGTAGGAAGAGAGCCAAGTGATAGCATTGGTGGACAAGCCATAGGAAGATGAATGAGTTAAGAGCATTGAATGGTTAATTACACCAATGGCTTTAGACAAGTCAATAAAAACAGAACCAACAAAACATCCTTTGTCCAAAGCCCTGGAAATTGAGTCATCAAAATCTGTCAATGTTATTTGGGTGGAATGATGTGATCTAAAGCCTGACTGAAAATTAGAAAGAATTTGCTAAGTAGCCAAATAATCATAACAGGGAGCAGAGAAATGGGGTAATAACTCTCTGCTAAAGTTTTGTCTCCAACTTTATGCACAGGAATAACAAAGGAATGTGTCCATGCAGAGGGAAAGGTTTGGGTGGTAAGGGATAAATTAAAAAAATATGAGTCAAAAGAAGAGTTAAAATATTGGCAAAGGATATAAGTAAGAAGTTGTCTAGCTTATCAATCCCCTTAGCAGTATCCTTTTAACTCATTGTCTCCAATAGCTCTATATGAAGCCAAACTATCCATTGTTTACCTGACACAAAATGGCTGACCAGGAGGTAATGAGTTAAGTAAGGACAATTAAAAATTTCTCCAGATTCAATATATTTGAAATAGAATTTAGGTCTTAAGAGAAAGGAAATTGCCAGGTTATCAGAAGATAGTCCAGCAGTAGATAAGCCAGCTTTTTTCAGTAACAGAGCAGAAGCATCAGAAAAAATGTGTTAAACATACAAGAAATACCTTCTTTAGAGTACACAGTGGAACCAAGATAAGATACATTTATAGTAGCAAATGCAGAAGGCACTCTCTAGAGTCAACCATGTGCCAACATTTCTTATGATTATTTCTCATATTAGTCAAATTAGTTTTATAATAAGATGTTGGAAGTCATAAGGAGGTCATAAGGTCATGAGCATATAATTAGTCAGATTTGTGAGCACAATGACTGTTAGATAATTAGATTCCATGAGCACAGTACACCCATGCCAGATACTGTGACAGGTACATTTTAGTTAGATTCTATGAGTATAGCACACATGCTATGACAGTCAGAATGTCTTTATTAGTTAGACTCTATGACCCCAGAGTGTATTTCCATGAGCACATTGATACAGACAGATGTCTTTTATTAGTAAGTTAGATTTTATGAGCTCAGTGTAAACACACTGAGGTAGCTTTTATATTTGAAACTTTATATGCTTGCATTAATACATAAAACCATAAAGCTTAGACACATACACACACACACACACACACACACACACACATATAGCATTAGTTCATTAAACACATATTGCTTTAGGATAGGCACATTAAGGGGTTAAACACAATTGAGAGAAATATCTCTTGAATCACACAGGCCTTCAAGAAAGCAGTGGTGGAATATAAGATGCTTGTTTATACCTCAAATGTCCCATAACTCAGATTGTACCATGCAGTTGCATTGATAAGGCTGACATCTTGTCTCCTTCTCTGATAAATAGAGTATTCCTGTACCAGATAGAAGGACACTGCACCTATGAGGACATAGTACCAAGACAGCTCTTGTCCTGGTACTAAATGACCTCCTAATAACGAGAGATCAAAGGACCCATTCCAGCTTGGTCCTTCTTGATCTCTCTGCAGCATTTGACACTGTGGACCATGGTGTGCTATTGGAGCGCCTGCAGTTTATTTGTGGGCTGTCTGGTACAGTCTTCAATTGGTTTCAATCTTTTCTCAAGGGTAGGACTCAGAGAGTGGTGTCTGGAATTTTTTTCTCGGCATCACTCCCCCTATCCTGTGGGGGTGCTGCAGGGCTCCATTTTGGCACCCATATTGTTCACAGTGTATATGCTGCCATTTGGGAGTGATTATTAGGCGCTACAGCTTGAGTTTCACTGCTAAGCAGATGATACTCAGCTGTACATGTCCTTTGTCCCCGGCCAAGATGCTGCCATTTCAGTCTTTAACAACTGTCTCGCTGAAATCCAAGATTGGATGAATGTGAGTTGGCTGCAGCTGAACCCAGAAAAAACTGAGGTGTTGGTTGTGGACCCAGGTCACTGAAAGGCAGGTTTGTTGGCTGGATTACTTTCAGGTTTATGGCTTGGGGGTGTTCAGCTAACTACCTCAGACCAGGTGCGGAACCTGGGTGTTGTGTTTGAAGACTGTTTGACACTGAAATCTCAGCTGTCAGCAGTTGTCAAAGCCTCTTTTTACCACCTGAGGATTATCGCCCCGGGTGAAGCACCTGGTTCCTTCCGATGATCTTCCAACTTTGGTCCACGCCTTCATTACCACCCACCTTGACTACTGCAATGCCCTTTACCTGCGGTTACCGGGGTTGACATCCGCCGCTTGCAGCTAGTGCAGAATGCAGCAGCCAGACTATTGACTGGTTCATCTAGGACCGGTCATATAATGCCTGTGCTCCGTGGCCTGCACTGGCTGCCAATATGTTGGCAGATCACCTTGAAGGTCAGTTTGCTGACCTATAAGGCCCTACACAATCAGGGACCTGGTTATCTGAAAGATCTCCTTCATCTGTACTATCCTTTCTGCACTCTCCAATCCACTGATGAGGGATTGCTAGAGATTCCCAGGGTTCATTTAAAGACATCTGGGGCCAGGTCCTTTAGTTTTATGGCCCCAACCCTGTGGAATTCTCTGCCTCATCAGGTGCGAGATTGCCCAACCATCCAAAGCTTTAAAGTAGCATTGAAAACATTTCTTTTTAGCCTAGCATATAATGATTTTTTAAATGTCGCTGTCATGGATATTAATTGATATATGGTTTTTAATTATTTATTTATTGATTTATTTTATTGTGTTATGTACAGCGCCTTTTATACATAAAGGTTGATTTGATTTGATTCTTGACCCTCATGAAAAACATGTATTTTTTTAAATCATGCAAAGCCTGTGGAATTGGCAGAGACAGCCTGTCTATGGAATAACGTATATATATATATATATATATATATATATATATATATATATATATATATGTGCTAAGCTGTTATGTAAGTTGTCCGCACAATCTGATAGCCAGCGATGGCATCACACCAGCCTTCCCTCTGTGCGTGACACTGCTATCAATGTGGGTATGAGTTTTTGTACTTATTATAGCAGTAGCCGAGGATAGCAGGATACTTAACGATATAATAAGAAATGAATTGGTATTTCTGTGTCTGATGATTATCAACTGCTATGATGGTTCAGGACTGAAAATGTTATATTGGAAAATCTGTATCTTTCTAACTGGAAACCCTGCATAATAAATTTGACTTTTTGTTACACTTTCACAAACGTGTGTAAGCCTTTTGTTGGACTATATCTGTAGTTCTAAAGTAACAGTAATATAATAACATAAAACAGTTTTTCTTTATCTAACATAACAGGATTTGGATTTCCTTATAACAGAAACAGTAATTATGAAATTTACTAAACATCTGCCATGCCTCTGGGGTATCTAGTTTCTTAGGCTTTTGATAAAGTTTGTCCTGGGATTTCAACTTGGAAATGATAAAAGGAGTCATGAAGAGGACATGTTTGAATTTAACCCTTTTTCCAAAAAAGTGTCATGTTGATTAGAATACAAATTAAACCATTCAAAGAAATAATCCCAAGTGGAACCTACATTATGGAGGGAGGTTCCTCCCAGCTGACCATAAGCAGGCCAGTGTGAAAAGCTTCCAAAGTGAAATGGTTAAAACAGCAAAACTTGATAGTATTAGGATCAAATTTAGGAGGAGAAAGATTTATTGCACAATAAATAAGGGCATGATCGCTAAGTAAATTTCTGTAGCAACCAGAGAAGCTAATTGGGAGTACAGAGGAAATGCAAATTAAATCTAAAATAATGAAAATGCTTCTAAATGAATCATGATGGGTGGGATCTGTAATTATCTTGTTCAAACCAAGAGGGGCAATGGAGGACTTCAGTTTAGGTCCTCTGCTGGAGGGCCAATTTGTATTAAAGTCACCCCTTAAGATGGTATATTGAAAATCTCCCAGAGAATAAATCAACAAATACAACTGTGGAAATTTAGTTGTTTTAAGATTGGGTACATTAAGATACATGTTACATGATTAGATTTTTAAGTTACATGTTGCCAACTAAAATCTCCATTCCTGGTAATTTTATTAACACAAACACTGCATTGATCAAACCACCTAGGGTGTCAGTTTTGACAAGTAGACATGGTATGGAAAAGTGAATAGATAAGGCAGAACCACTGCCATGTCTATGCCTATGCCTATCTGATCTAGATAATGTGTAATAAGATTGATATTAGAATCAGGAACAGAGGATTCCAGCCAAGTCTCAGTTACAGCAAGGATGGAAGGATACCAAGAAATGGACTAGCTTACCAATAGGTCCATTTTGGGGAGAAGACTTTGAACATTGGAATAAAACAAATATTTAACTTGTGAAGGGGAGGGCCAGGATTTGTTTCTATATCACCTCCAATTAAAGGTAAAGAAATAATGAACCAATAATATGTCAGGATGAGAGGGTACTTGGAATAATGTTTTAACCAACAAAGCCACCAAGGGCTAAAGGAAAAAAGAGCTAAGGCAACAACATTTAATCCCTCTTAAAATCAGATGATTTAAGTGATCCACGGTGGGAACATCACACCAAGGTGAGGGAAAAGTAAAAACATCCTCAAGCTCATTTTTCTGTGGCTTAATAAAAGAGCCATGGTATAATAGGGTAAAACCAAAAGAAATAATGCAAAATAGTAAAACCACATAAGTAAAACAGAGGGACGTGAAGATGCTCACCTACCTCAATTTCAGCAAGGCCTTCAAAAGCATCCCACATAAAAGGCTGGTTAGCAAGATGGGTAGTCTGGGCATGGGCCACTAGGTTGTAAACTCAGTTAGAAACTGGTTAACAGACATAAGGCAGAGGGTGGTGGTAAATGGGATCCAGTCTGGGGAGTGGGGGGCGACCAGTGAGGTGAATTAGGGATCAGTCCTTGGCCAGTCCTGTTGAATGTCTTCATCAGTGACTTAGCAGAAGGGCTGGAGGGAAAAGTCTGCCTGTTTGCAGATGACACCAAGATCTGTAACAGGGTTGATACTCCAGATGGGGTAGAGAAAATGAGGAGGGACCGGAGGAAACTTAAAAAGTGGTTCAAGGTGAGGAAGCTGAGGTTAAAATCAATGAAGTGCAAAATAATGCACCTGGGATTAGGGAACCCTGGAGAGAGCTACAGGATGGGGAGGAGGGAGTTGTTGACGGTCACCAAGGAAGAAAGGGATATAAGAGTTATCATTTCAGACAACCTAAAGTGTCTAAGCAGAGTACAGAGGCTGCAGGGAGGGCCAATGGCATGCTGGGGTGCATAGGAAGATGTATCACTAGCAGAAAGAGGGAGGTGGTGATTCCATTGTATAAAAAACTAGTGAGGCCTGACCTAGAGTACTGCGTACAGTTCTGGAGGCCACATCTTCATAAGGACATTGACAGGGTGGAGGCAGTCAAGAGAAAGGAGATCAAGATGGCACAGGGCTTACACCAGAAAAAATATGAAAGGTTAAAGGACCTCAATATGTACTCATTGTAGGAGAGTAGGGAGCAGAGAGTCATGATAGACTCCTTCAAGTACCTTAAATCATAAACAAAGTGCAGGGGTGAAACATCCTCCTATAAAAGGGGAGTACAAGAATGAAGGTGCATGATATGAAATTGGAAGGTGGCAGGATAAGGGGAAATGTGAGGAGGTTTTTCTTCATGGAAAGGGTGGTAGACACATGGAACAGTCTGCCACAGGAAGTGGTGGGAGCGAGCACGGTGGAGGGATTTAAACATGTATGGGACAGGTATAAGGGAACCCTAGAAGTGGGAAGGAGAGGAGAAAGTCATTGATCAAGTAGAGTCAGAGGCCGCAAACAAGGGTAGGACTTACGAGCAAACTGGATGGACCTAGCAGTCCTTATCTGCCGACAATTTCTATGTTTCCATAAATGTCCCATCTTGAATAACTACCTACACTGAATACTGAATAATGCAAGACAATTACAAATATACCTAAAACAATAAATTGTTAAAATAAAACTAAGACTCAAATAAGAATCAAATAGGAATCCTAAACATTTGAAAAGGAAAAAAAAACAAGTATAAACCTGAGTGAAAATTTAACAGCATCTAAATCTTAAACAATTAAATACAACTGAAATTAAAATTAAAACCAAAAAATAAAAACAAAGAAGTTGCAGTCCTTAACAGGAAAACTTGGTGAATAGAGAATGAAATATAATTGCTCTGGCTCTCACCCAGGGGAAGAGTTCCAAAATGTTCTATCTGGAGGGTAACTAGGTAAGTAATGAATTCAATATAATCCCTCTGGCTTTCACCCAGGGGAAGAGTTCCAAAATTTTCTGTCTGGAGGGTAACTAGGTAAGTAATGAATTCAATATCAGTTAAGAAGGGGAATAAAACCTTTTATAGGTACATCAGGGAGCAAAGGAAGACCAAGGGAGGGATAGTGAGGCTTAATAAAAGGGAGGAGGGTGGGCAGAGGGAGAATGTGAAAAGGCAGAGATACTAAACAAATATTTTACCTCAGTATTTACAAAGGAAGAGGGGGAGGTACATAAAACAAACAGTAGTAACACTCTGGATACAGAAGTTGATACCAGCCCATTTACAGAAGAAAGGGTTCTGAAAGAACTCTTAAAACTGAAGGTGGACAAAGCAATGGGGCCTGATGGGATTCATCCCAGAATTCTAAAAGAACTAAGGGTAGAACTAGTGACACCACTGACTACCCTCTTTAACAAATCATGGGAGGATGGGGTGTTACCCGAGGACTGGAGGAGGGCAGATGTGATTCCCCTTCACAAAAGTGGGAGCAAGGCAGAAGCAGGAAACTATAGACCTGTTAGTTTAACCTCAGTGATAGGGAAATGATGGAATCACTTCTAAAGGAAAGAATTGTCGCAGATCTGAGGCCAGAAGGGCACAGGACCCTGCAGGCATGGATTCACAGTGGGAAGGTCATGCCAGACGAATCTGATAGATTTTTTGACTCAGACCAAAGTAGTAGATCAGGGAGGGGCTGTGGACATGGCCTACCCAGACTTTAGCAAGGCATTTGACACAGTTCCACACAAAAGATTAATATATAAGTTAGCCAGCCTGGGAGTGGGTCCCAAGATGACAGCCTGGGTAAAGAATTGGCTGGAGAATAGGACACAGAGAGTAATAGTAAATGGAGTCCACTCAGAAGAAAGGAGGTTACTAGCGGGTACTGCAGGGTTCAGATAGACCAGTCCTCTTCAATGTCTTTATAAGCGACATTGCAGAAGGACTGGAAGGAAAAGTATGTCTCTTTGCAGATGACACTAAGATCTGCAACAGAGTTGATGCACAGGGTGGGGTGGAAAGGATGAGAAGGACTTGGCAAGGTTAGAGGAATGGTCAAATGTATGGCAGCTTAGATTCAATGCTAAGAAGTGCAAGGTAATGCACCTGGGAAACAAAACCCAGGGAAGAGTACACAATGGGAGGTGAGATACTAACAACAACAAAATGGAAAGGGACCTGGGGTAGTCATATCAGATGACCTAAAGGTGGGCAAGCAATGTGAGAAGGCAGCAAGGAGGGTTGGGAGGATACTGGGATGCATAGGGAGAGGCATCACCAGTAGAAAACAGGAAGTTATTATCCCTCTGTACAGACAGCTGGTGAGACCCCATCTGGAGTACTGTGTGCAGTTCTGGAGACCCAATCTCCGCAAAGACATAGACAGGATGGAAGCTGTCCAGAGGAGGGCAACTAAAATGGTGCAGGGTCTGCACTGGAAGACATATGAAGAGAGACTTAAGGAGCTTAATAGGTATAGCCTCGAGGAAAGGAGGAGGGGACATGATAGAAACTTTCAAGCACCTCAAGGAATCAAACAAAGTCCAAGAGGGTAGCATCTTTCAAAAAAGAGGTGTGCAAGAACAAGAGGCACAATTTGAAGATAGAGGGGGCGGCTCAGAGGTAATTTAAGAAGTATTTTTTCACAGAGAGGGTTGTGGATGCATGGAATGGCCTTCGGAGGAGGTTGTGGAGTCAAAATCAGTGGTGGAATTCAAGCATGCATGGGATAGTCATAAGGCAATTCTGGGGGGTGGGGGTAGGAAGAAGTAGGCTGCTGGTTAACTAGGATCTGCAGCTTATCCAGTAGGTAGGGAAATGGGCAGACTGGGTGGGCCAAGCAGTCCTTATCTGCCGTCACATTCTATGTTTCTATGTTTCTAATATAATCCCTCTGGCTTTCACCCAGGGGAGGAGTTCCAAAATTTTTTGTCTGGAGGGTAACTAGGTAAGTAATGAATTCAATATAATCCCTCTGGCTTTCACCCAAGGGAAGAGTTCCAAAAAGTTTATTCTGGAGACTCACTCACTGCCACCGAGTAATAAACAAGATCAAACTGACAACAGATGCAACCACAAAGTTAGTTTTATAGTCACTCGAAATTGTGGTATATAATATGTTATTGACGCCCTGGCTCTCACTCAAGAAATGTTCAGATGGACTTCTATCATGCACCCTGACTTGCTCCACTTCACCAAAATGTGATAGATGAAGTCAACAACACAGAGATTCAGCAGTGGGTAGGGGGCACTCTCACCAGTCACACCAGAGTTCTGTGAAGTGTGAATCTAACAGCAAATGTGAGGGAAGGCGTGTAGCGAGCACACACATATTGGAGGTAACTGATTGAAAAGGAAAACAATGATTCCAGGGTCCCACAGGTGAAAGAGGTAAAAACTGGTATGTGTCCATAAAAACTGCAGCACCATTACCCAAATGTGATGATCTGCATTAGTTAACCCAAAAGTTCAGAAGGGTCGCGCTCACCGGCTACACTGGAGCTCTGTGTGATATGATCCTGAAGAATGAGGGAAGGCCAGCAGAAAACACATAAGGTAACAGGTAAATTAACTGAGGATGGGCATCAGGGATGGGGGGAAAAGGACTTCTTCAGATACATACAGGAGAGAAGGAACTGCAGGACCAGATAGTGAGGATCTGAAAGGATGGGGGGTGGTCAGAGAAAGGGGTGGATCAGGCAGAAGCACTGAATAAGTACTTCTGTTCTACATTCATGAGGGAGAAAGGAGGGCAGCTACCACAGGGGGTGGGAAGGGTCAGTAGGGGGGACAGGCGGTAACAGACGGGGTGATCACTGAGGGTAGGATATTTGAGGGGTTTAGGATTCTGAGGGTGTATAAGGCACCAGGACCAGATGGCATACACACCAGGGTGTTGAAGGAAATGGCTGAGATTCTGGCTGGACCACTGGCAGAACTATTTAATACCTCCCTGGATACAGTGTGTGTACCACTTGACTGGCAGATGGCTCACGTGGTACCCATCAGTAAAAGTGGATCAAAGGATGAGCTGGGTAATTATGGGCCGGTAAGCTTAACTTTCATCATGGGGAAGCTCATGGAGACAATACTTAAAGAAAGGATGATGACCTTTATGAAAGAAAATGGGCTCCAGGACAGTCACCAGCATGGGTCTGTCTCCAGAAAATCCTGCCAGACGAACCTAGTTGAGTATTATGACTGGGTCACAAGGGAATTGGACAAGGGTCATGCGGTGGATGTCATATACTTGGACTTCAATAAGACCTTCAATTCAGTGACACATTGGAGGTTGGGAAGGACGTTGAGATACATGAGGGTGGGGACTAAGATGGTTAAATGGATTGAGAACTGGCTGCAGGGAAGACAGCAGAGGGTAATGGTGGTGGGGGGATCTCTCATCTCCAAGGGCTGTGACAAATGGGGTGCCACAGGGATTGGTACTGGGACCAGTGCAGTTTGGAATATTCATAGTGGACATCTCGTATGGCATCAGGCATAAGATCAGTCTATTCACCGATGATACCAAAGTGGGGGCAGTGTTGGATGATATAGAAGGTTGGGAAGTGGCTGCAGGACAACCTGACCAAACTGGTGGAGGGGTCAGAAGCGTGGCAGTTGGGGTTCAATGAGAAAAAGAGCAAATTCCTGCACTCTGGAGCAAAGAAGCCAGGGAGGGGTTACCAGATGCGAGGGTTGCAGCTAGGTTCCATTGAGGAAGAGAAGGATCTAGGGGTGGTTGTAACGGGGAAGATGAACAATACAAAGCAGTGTAGGAGGGCAGCAGCGAAAGCCAACAGGATGCTGGGTTGTATCATGAGAGGGATCTCCTCCTGGAGCAGGGAGGTGATCCTGCCTCACTACAGGGCACTGGTCAGGCCACACCTGGAGTACTGTGTGCAATTTTGGCACCCATATCTGAAGAAGGATGTGAAATTACTGGAAGGGGTACGATGTGGGGCAACAAGGATGATCCTTGGACTGGAAGACAGATCATACAAGGAGAGGCTATGAGAGTTGAACATGTACTCCTTGGAGGAGAGAAGGGACCTGGGGGATATGACTGAGACCTTTAAGTAGGTAAAGGGGATAAACAAGGCAGGCACTGAAGGGATACTCAGGTTAAGGAGGGAGAGGGACATAGGAGGGCACACCCATAGATTGGAGGGGTGAAGATCTAGGACAGAAATGAGGAGACACTTTTTCATGGAAAGGGTTGTGGCAGAATGGAATGCTCTATCAGAAGAAGTGGTAGCCTGTAAGACACTAGGTAGTTTCAAAATGGGATGTGACAAAGTGAGAGGGTGGTAATTGGGAAGAAGAGGGGGGCAGGACAGCTGCAAGGTGAGGGTGCTAGCTGCAGACTCAAGCAGACTTGTTAGACCAGATGGCCTATTTCTGCTGGCAAATTTGTATGTTCATATGGACCAAATTTGGTATCAAATGCTTGTAGATGAAAGATGCAGTTGAAATGTAACAGATTTTTCTTCAGGAGTGGCACTTGCACCCTATGTGAACTCTGGTAGGTGGCATGGGTTTTTGAAGAGTGCTAGCCCTACCCCTGTGCAGCAAGACACATAGAAACATAGAAAATAGAATTTGATGGCAGATAAGGACCACTTGGCCCACCCAGTCTGCCCATTTCCCTACCTAATGGATAAGCTGCGGATTCTAGTTAACCAACAGCCTACTTCTTCCTACCCCCACCCCGAGCATTGCCTTATGACTGTCCCATGCATTCTTGAATTCCACCACTGTTTTTGACTCCACAACCTCATCAGGAAGGCTGTTCTATGCATCCACAACCCTCTCTGTGAAAAAATACTTCCTTACATTACCTCTGAGCCGCTCCCCCCTCTATCTTCAAATTGTGCCCCCTTGTTCTTGCATACCTCTTTTTCTGAAAGATACTACCTCTAGGACTTTGTTGATTCCCTTGAGGTACTTGAAAGTTTCTATCATGTCCCCCCTCTCCCTCCTTTCCTCGAGGCTATACATATTAAGCTCCTTAAGTCTCTCTTCATATGTCTTCTGGTGCAGACCCTGCACCATTTTAGTTGCCCTCCTCTGGACTGCCTCCATCCTGCCTATGTCTTTGTGGAGATTGGGTCTCCAGAACTGCACACAGTACTCCAGATGGGGTCTCGCCAGCTGTCTGTACAGAGGGATGACAACTTCCTGTTTTCTACTGGTGATGCCTCTCCCTATGCATCCCAGTATCCCCCCAGCCCTCTTTTCTGCCCTCTCACATTGCTTGCCCACCTTTAGGTCATCTGATATGACTACCCCTCAGGTCCCTTTCCATTTTTGTTGTTGTTAGTATCTCACCCCCCATTGTGTAATCTTCCCCTGGGTTTTTGTTTCCCAGGTGCATTACTTTGCACTTCTTAGCAGTGAATCTAAACTGCCATACATTTCACCATACCTCCAACCTTGCCAAGTCCCTTCTCATCCTTTCCACCCCACTTTGTGTATCAACACTGTAGCAGATTTTTGTGCCGTCTGCAAAGAGACATACTTTTCCTTCCAGTCCCTCTGCAATGTCGCTTATAAAGACATTGAAGAGGACCCATCCTAGTACTGAACCCTGTGGTACCCCACTTGTAACCCTCCTTTCTTCAGAGTGGACTCCATTTACTATTCCCCTCTGTGTCCTGTTCTCCAGCCAACTCTTTATCAAGGCTACCATCTTGGGACCCACTTCCAGGTTGGCTAACTTGTATATTAATCTTTTGTGCGGGACTGTGTCAAATGCCTTGCTAAAGTCTAGGTAGGCCATGTACACAGCCCCTCCCTGATCTACTACTTTGGTCACCCATTCAAAGAAATCTATTAGATTCATCTGACATGACCTTCCTGCTGTGAATCCATGCTGCCTTGGGTCCTATGCTCCTCTGGCCTCTAGGTACTCAACGATTCTTTCCTTCAGAAGTGATTTCATTTTTCCCTATCACTGAGGTTAAACTAACAGGTCTGCAGTTTCCTGCTTCTGCCCTGCTCCCACTTTTGTGAAGTGGAATAACATCTGCCCTCCTCCAATCCTCAGGTATCACCCCATCCTCCCATTATTTGCTAAAGAGGGTAGTCAGTGGTGTCACTAGTACTACCCTTATTTCTTTTAGAATTCTGGGATGAATCCCATCAGGGCACCATTGCTTTGTCCAGCTTCAGTTTTAAGAGCTCTTTCAGAACCCTTTCTTCTGTGAATGGGCTGGTATGAACCTCTGTATCCAGAGTGTATCTATTGTTTGGTTTAGATACATCCCCCTCTTCATTTGTGAATACTGAGCAAAATATTTGTTTAGTATCTCTGCCTTTTCACAGTCACCCTTTGCCCACCCTCCCCCTTTATTAAGCCTCACTATCCCTTCCTTGGTCTTTCTTTGCTCCCTGATGTAGCTATAAAAGGTACACAGCTGCTGGCTCACCTCTATGCCCACTTGCCTGCCATGCTTTTTACTGCTGGGTTGACACAGCATCTTGCCCAGGTGCTGACCTCTGGTGGATGGGAACAGGTGCTTACGAGATGAAAAGGCACTTTGCTTTGTTTAACACTGTCCTAGTGAGCTCTGTATGCTGGCAGGTGGCATGGCCTTCTGAAGTGTTCTAACTCCACCCCAATACTACAAGACACAGCCACCAGCTCACCTCCAAGCCACCTTGCTGTGCTTATTGCTACTGGGTTGACAAAGCACTTTGCCCAGGTGCTGACCTCTGGTGGATGGGAACAGGTGCTAACAGGCTGAAACAGCACATTGCACTGTTCAGCACTGTCCTAGTGAACTCTGTTTGCTGGTGGGTGGCATGGGCTTTTGAAGTGTGCTAGCCTCAACACCCCCCCCATGCTGTGAGACACAGCTGCCGGCTCACATCTGGGCCCCCTTGTGTGCCGTGTTTGTTGCTGCTGGGTTGGCAAGCCACCTTGCCCAGGTGCTGATCTCTGGTGGATGGGAGCAGGTGCTAATGGTCAGAAATGGAACCCTGCTCTATTCAACACTGTCCTGGTGAACTCTGTATGCTGGCAGGTGGTGCAGGCTTTTAAAGTATGCTAGTCCCCATGCTCTGAGACAAAGTCGCAGGCTCACCTCTAAGCCCCCTTGCTTGCCGTGCTCATTGCTACTAGGTTGACAAAGCACTTTGCCTGGGTGCTGACCTCTGATAGATGGGAGCAGTTACTAAGGGACTGAAATGACACCCTTCTCTGTTCAACACTGTCCCAGTGAACTCAGAGGTATACATTTAACGAAGAGGTATTCAGGCCTCAAAAGCTTGTATCTTTAACTTTTCATTAGCCTAATAAAGGTATTATCTTTATCCAGCAAAAAGATTCTCTACTGCTTTTGTGTGGGCTAACACTACACAACCTTACCTTGACCTGATAAGTATGGAAAAAACTCCAAGTTATACCTTCTGGGGCCTTCATAACTTTTCCTTAAGCCTTCTTTATTTCACCAAAGACAGCTAACAGATTTTTGCAGTTTCTTTGCTAGTCTTACGGCTAATGTCTGTGATCTTTTCTGACATTAGTGCTAACTATTCATTTAGTAAAGAGATGGCTTCTGTTAGTTCTAGCAACTGTTTTACTATAATTATATAAGCAGAGTGGGGTTTGGCCAAAAGCCTCAACATGAGAACACTCAGATGTGTGGTTGAAGTTAATTTATCGCCTCAGAATTTGTTGCTTAACAGTGTGAGTGAGCACCATGTTAGAGTGCTATTGTCTTTATTCTTTTAACATATGTGTCTGATGTTGCTTTGAAGTAGTGCTTTTATATTCAGAAAATACAAACAAAAAAAATATGTTGTTTGTGTGTTCCTCCTGGAACACCATACTAGTTAAAGTATTGAGGGATACTGGAGGTCTTTTTACTGACCTCCTTAGCGACGGACAGAGCAAAAGCCAGTAAATAGTGCCTGGGATGAGAATTGGATACATAGCCAATACTAGGCTTTAGACCACCACAGTTTGTATAAATAGTAACTTAAATACTTTTTTTTACCAGTGTTACTAGACTGCAAGATTGGAAGTCCCCACCCGCTGCACTTCTGGTCCATCTGCCACAAAAGTTTGCCACTGAGAGGGGAGGCTGATTTGTTGCTTAACACTGTGAGTGAGCACCGTGTCAGAGTGCTATTGTCTTTAGTCTTTTAATTTGTGTATGGGATGTTGCTTTTAAGTGTTCTTTTTAGAATCAGAAAATATAAACAAAAAATATATGTTTGTCTGTGTGTTACCCCGGGAACTTCCTACTAGCTAAAGCATTGTGGGATACTGGCAGTCTTGTTGCCAAACTCCTAAGCAGCAGACAAGGTAAAAGCCAATAAACAGTGCTGAGCTGCAAGTCAGCTACATAGCCAGTATCTGACTTTAGAGGACCACAGGTGGTATAAATAATAATTGAAATACTTATTTTTCACCATTCTTGTTTAACTGCAAAAATGGAAATCTCTGCCCTGCTGCACATCCAGTCCATCTGTCACAAAAAACTCACTGCTTTGCAAGCATCAGCGAGTGCACAGTGTCGGTGACATGTCGGCAGAGGCAAGCGCATCTGCCTGCATCAGCCAAAGTAGGTGGGTAGGTGGCACCCCTCTTTGTCCGAGCCTTATACACTACACAATGGGTAAGACCTATACTGATTATTCTTCCAGACATGGCAGGCAGTGTGGAAATTATTAATATGCTATGTAGTAAAAGAGGACTAGTGAAATGTATCACATGCCTCATGTTCGCCTGTGTTCACGTTATGAAATAACTGGGGACTTTCAAGTGGCAAATGTATTACTTTCTCTGTGCTTATAAAAGAATTTGAAATAATGAAGGGAGAGACTGCTATTGCACAGAAAATATACTAAAATTGAAAAGTTTGTGAAACAGTTAATTACAGATACTGTAGTGAGAGAAGCAATGAAGGAGTCACAAAAATGATCTTTGGATGAAACAGGGGAAGAGAAAGCATCAGAAGAGGAAGAACACATGGCCAAAAAGGGTCGGGAAGAAAGCCCCCCCCCAAAACAAATGACTTAGTGGAGGAGGTCTTAACGGTTTGGAGAGGGGGAATCAAGACAGGTCATGATAACATCAAATAATCAGGGTAACCAAGAGGAGTAACATTGAGTTTGGCAAACAGAAGGCAGAAAACAGGTTTCAAGGCATTAACATGGAATAAAGTAATTCATCTGAGCAATAGGTTTCCCACATTCCAGAATACTAATGTAACCACCCAGTCACCTGGGGTTACTAGAATCACATCAGTGTCAGTGCTAGGTAGGGAAAGGCAGCTGGTGAATAGCTAGTTAAATGGGCTTTTCACCTACCCACTCTCTTGTTCACTTGGTCTCAGCTGAGATGACAGAGATGAGGTCATTTAGAACTATCACAGCAGCATCAGCGCCAGCAGCTGGCTGTGAGTGGGGAGTTTTAGAATCTTGGGTCAGTGTGTGCAGAGTAGTAGTCTGTAGCTGGAAGTGAGAGGAGTGAGAACTGCAGCTGTAGGCTTTGAGAGGAGATCCTGTTTTCTCACCCTAGTCCTGGTATTTTCCAGCCTGCCAAGAGGAATGGTGGAAACTGTTCCCTACAGCAGGATCTCCAGTTTTGGAAAAGGACCGCTAGAGAATGGATCCTGGGGCAATCCCCTATTTGATCCAAGACCATTAGAAGCTGCCTATACTGTTTTAACTGTGTGTAGATCTGATTTTGTGCTGCAAAAGAAAGTACTTGTGTTTTGGTGTTTCTCTGGCTAAGAGGGAAAGGTACACCAGTTATGTTCTGAAGTTTGAGACTGTTCTCAATTTAAAGTTGGCTGACAAGTGTGGGGTCCCAATGCATGACTAATTCACATTGTTCAGGACTTTAATTTCTTACACTACCAGTGTAGTGTTTCTTAAATGTTGGATGTAAATGTTCATTCAATGATGCATTTACCCAAGAGTGTTCAACATGTTTAAGGTTTAACTCTGAAAGAATGGTTGGGTATGGATTTGGGAGCAAAGGGAGGGCAGCCTCAATCTGGAGTAACCAGTTCAGGACTACAGGTTTCGTAAGGGCACCTGGGTACTTTAGACATACAGTAGTAGCCAATGTCCGAAGAGAAGCTTACCCCCGGAGTGGGATGTGCTAGTAATGAGCCCATGTGTGCTCAGTTGTGGCCAGTGCCACTAGAAGTGTTTCCAGTTTGTGGTCAGTGCCACTGGAAGAAGTTTGACAGTCCTATGACAGATGGGAAATGTGTGTTCAGCTGTGGCCTGTGCCACTAGAAGAAAAGTTGAGTTGTGGCCAGTGCCACTGACAGGGTGTTTAAAGTCCTATGCCATATGGGAATAAGTAGAGTTCGGTCATTTTGTTGTTCTGCAAATTCCTTGTGCCATGATGAGTAAACCTTGGTGGTCAACTCTTGCTTTAGAAAACATCTTTTGGAATAAAGTCACACTCTAGAACCCCAACAATTGTTTGGACAGTGACGTTATTGCTTCCTGTGTATATTTATTGGGTACCACTCCAGAATAATAGATCTAACATAGCCCTAGCAAAAAGTTATTTCCTCAGGACCTGGTTGTTTGTAGATGCCTTATAGGTCATACTTTTGTTTTTGTACACCCCAACCCCTTTTGACTTCTAGAAGTAACGAGCCTGGTATACATTCCCAAAGCTAGGGAAGGTACCATTTCAGATGTAGTTTGTACCCGGTCAAGGGTACTAGGGGTAGCTGACTCTGTAAAGTAGTGAGGGGGTGGTTACAGAAAATGGGGGCTCATCTGAGGATGTTTAATTTGGGGGAGCACCACAAAAAATGTGGGCTCACCTGAAATTGTTTAATTTGGGGAGAGAATATAAGATTTTTGCTGAGGGTATATCTAGTAACTTTCTGTCTGGTAGCAGTGTAAAAAACCTGAGCGCAGTACCCTTTGGGACCTCATGTTAGTAAACAAACTTCACAACGTCTCACATACCAGAGTATTCTTCAATGATATAAGTGACCACTGCACTACTGCTTGTATCAGACACTCTCCCCAATTAAAACCAGACACTAAATTCAAATTGAAAAGATGCCTGAAAAAGTTCTGTCAGATCGCTTTCCTGAAAGATCAAAGCAACATCTGATGGCAGGATTTCTATCTAGCCCCCACCTTTAATGAGGCATTTAGCATCTTTCATAGCCTTCTATTGTAGCTAATAGATAAACACGCCCTATTAAGACTGATTAAATAAATAAAAAAAACTCTCAGCTGGTTCTCTCCCATCCTGAAGAAAACACTTAGGGATAGGGACTACTGGTGGAAAAAAGCGAGGAAATCCCACCTGGAGGCAGACTGGCTAGCATTCCGTACCACTAGGAATGCTTGCACCAAGCTAATTAGGACAGAAAAAGCTAGATACTTCCAAAAAGAACTAGAAGACAATAAAAACAACTCTGCCAAATTTTGGAACATCCTTAAAGAGGTCGTAGGGCAGTCTACTGTCACACCCCTCCCAAACCAAATTGTGTCTGCAGGAACCACCTACACAGACAGAGCTGATATACTAGAGAAGTTTAATGAATGCTTTACCACTGCAAGGCTTGCCTTTGACACCTCACCTATGAGCAAACTTAGCCCAGCAGGGGACTCCACTGTTGACCCCACTGTTAACCTCAACCTTAACCAACTGCATCCTTCTCCCTTCAACTTCCTCACAATTACGTTCAAGCAAGTAGAGGACCTCCTCCTTTCTCTGGATACTAAAAAGAGTGCCGGTACAGACAATATTGAACCTTACTTCCTAAAACTTGGCCATACCTGCCAGACCCTCCCCCATTACCCACTTATTCAACACCTCCCTGATTCAAGGCGAGCTACCTATGTCATGGAAAACTGCCCACATCTTTCCCTTATTCAAGTCTGGGGATCCAAGTGATCTGAACAATTACCGTCCTATTTCTATATTATCCATCCTCTCTAAGTTACTAGAAAAAATTGTCAACGTCCAACTTAGAGAACATCTGAATTCACAGAAGCTGCTAAACGCGGCTCAGTCTGGCTTCAGAGCCAAACACAACACAGTATCGGCCCTTGCAAAAGTAAGTACAGATTGGCACATTGCCTTGGATTCTAAGAAGCATGTATTTGCCCTCTTCCTTGATCGAAGTAAGGCCTTCGACACTGTGGATCATACTGTCATGTTTACTGCACTGACTAATATCGGACTCGATAATTCTGCCATTAAATGGTTCACCAGCTACCTAACCAACAGATTACAACAAGTCAAAGCTATAGGCGATCTGTCTCCACAAAAATTCCTGTTATGAGGATTCCCCCAAGGCTCCATCCTGGGCCTTATCCTCTTTGCAATCTATATCAATAACCTGGACTCGCAGCTGTGCACAGCCAATGTAAACTTATTTGCAGATGATACTGTTCTCTACACCACAAATTCATCTCTGGGCTTGGCCCACGAGAATCTATAGCAATACTTCACCACTTTCCAATATAACCTAATCAGTCACAAGCTCCTCCTCAACGCCAAAAAGACTAAAGCAATGATTCTCTCACCAAAGTTTACCTCCGAATGTACACATATTCCACAGATCCAAACACTTTTAGATGAACCCCTTGAAATAGTTGATACCTTTAAATACCTAGGGTTCTGGCTGGACAATAAGCTTAACTTTCTGTGCCACCTAAATTAAATTCTGAAGAAACTAAGGCAGCGGTTAGGCTTATTCTATCGCATTAAACATCTATTTACATTAGAAGCCAGAATGAGACTAGTACAATCCACATTCCTACCGGTAGTGGACTACGCAGACTTTCTTTACAGTCTTTGCCCCTCAACAATGCTTAACAAACTAGACACTCTTTATCACAGGACCTTAAGATTTATCCTTAATCTACCCCGTTGTACACATCACTGTATACTATACCAGGATTTGGGATGGACCTCACTCTCAATCAGGAGAAAAAGGAATGCTCTCCTCTGGCTCTTTAGAGCATTATCTGATAATCTCCCTGCATACATTTCGCACCTCTTCAAATGGGCTAAGGGTTCCTATGGCTTGATATGCTTCTTCATAATTTGTTTCCAGATTCCTAGAGTGAAAACAACCTATGGCTCGGCAGCAATCAATTTCTCACTCCCTTCACTTTGGAATGCTATGCAAAGTTCACTAAAACTTTTCTCACTTCCAAGCATTTTCACATTCAAAGCTCTAATAGTGGATTATCTGAAGGAATCATGCAGCTGTTTCAAACATCTATGATCCCTTAGCCCCTGGTTCTTCCCCAAATCCTATGCCTCAGTATCTCACCCACCTCACATCCCTAGCAAGGTATATCCAGCACTCACTAGTCTAGCTCCCATAATCCTGGTCTTCTCAGTCTATTCTCTACCACAACCACATTCTTGCTCTCTTATTTCACCTCCATTACTACCTTTCTCCATTACTACCTCTGTACTTATTACCAATATGGTACTGGCTTCTACTTAATGGAAACTACCTAGGATTGTCATCTCATCTCATTCCTGTAAACTTATCATGAAGTATCATTGCATGTTATGTTGACCGGTATGTTAGGCCTATATTGACCTACACCTGTACAATGTTTTTTTTTATTTATTTTTTTCTTTGCACCTCCGACTATCGTAACTGTAACTATCTATTGTACTGTATTGTATTAATGTCCAGGACTACTTTGAAAATGAGCTTGCTCAATGGTGTTTATGCCTGGTTAAATAAAGTTGATTGATTGATTGATTGATTGTAGCTCAGACAGAAAGGAAGCATTAGACAAGAGGATATTTGACCAGAAAAGTGCCATCCAAATGTGCTATTTGTGTGCCTTCTAGTACAGAAAAGAACAGAGTGCTGCTTGCATGTTGTCAACTTGCAATTTACAGTAAAGTATTGAAGAGTATGTCCTAGTCTCTGTATCAGAAAGTGCTTACAGAACTTTTAAATTGCAACTTTCAAATGCCAAATGTAGTGTGGACATTAAGGAACAGACTCAGATATGTGCCCTGAAAGTTTCATGTGCTTTGTGTGCAAATTGGGGAGTCACTAGAGAAATTGTTCAGAAATTGTGGAAAAAATGGTCAAAACGACACTCCCACCACTGAAATTGCAGGTGAGAAAAGAAGTTACAGTTTGCAGTTTAAATTTGCTCCTGCTCAATGATCGCCGTGAAGGAAAAGCAAGCGAGGATAGAGACGGGCTCATTTGCATGGCATGGAGTAATTGTCGTGGCTTCATCCGGTTCTGCCTCCTGGCCAGCATCTGTGCACTGAAGAATGTTCAAGGAGGAGAGAGAGAGAGTGGTGTGTGAGGTGGTTAGACCAGGATCAACCAGCAAGGGGCTTGCAAGCATTCTAAACTGTAGTAAACCTACTATTGCTGTGTAATTTTGGACTCAACCCATTGTCTGAATGACTGGAGAGTGAGAAAAGCATTTGTGGCTATGAATGGCAGGACAGCAAGACCATTTTACCCCAGAGGCCTTCCCAGGATAGACACCAGGCTGACAATTTCCATCGAAGGGAACCAGCTACTGAATTCAGAGAGTAAACAAGTTAACTGTACAAACAAATTGTCTGTGATTATCAAGCCAACTCAATCTGTGTGCAAGCGGTGTAATTTTTTTGCAAAGAAGGACTGTGCATTGTTAGGACAAGTGCAATAAACAAAAATTCTGAACATATACAGTGAGCCATGATAATGGTTTCAGCAACAGTAAATTTTTCTAAGCAAAAAGGGACTGTAAGTTGTACAGGGGAAGATGCAGCAAACAAGCAATCCTATGCAAAGAAAGACTGTGGGGCTTACAAGTGACTTTAAGCATGTGTAAATAGTTTTCTTGAATTGACACTGATCGCAAAGTCAAGTTACAAATCCTATGAATGTGCTGAAATGTACCAGCAGAGTAAATGATTGCAGTTTTAAGTAAATTTAGTAGCCAGAAAAGGTCAGAAACACAGTTTTGAGTGAGTGAGCAGTGTTTGATGCATGAGAAAAGTAAATGCCACCATTACAGGGCGGGGTTAGCAATGTAAACACAGCAGTAGGGAGCCATTTTGTGAGACAGTATTTGACTAGTAAGCAATTCAGTAACAACAAGTTGTGTGTTTGATTTCAGACATGGCTTTGGGATCTCCCTGCTATCTGGATCATGCCCGAGCTATGATCACAGAGGAGGTGGCAGCACTAAGAGAAATAGAGAGAGCTTTCTATGGTGAAAGGTTGCCTCCAGATGTAGCATTCCCTAGCTATCCAGTGAAACTGTGCATAGAGTGTCTAAAAGATTGAAGGGATGTGTTTCTGATACCCCATTGCTCAGACTGCCTTGTGAAGTATGGAATGAGCAGGGGTGCAGCAACAGAGATGGCATCAAGAAATTAATTGGCTCCCATGTAGCTCTGAGTAGGGGACACTTCCTGCAGCACCTCGCAGCACCAGGTTAAACCTGTAGGGGAAAGTTCTTCAGAGTGTGTTACCAAAGGAGAATGTAAAACTTGATGTTGGTCCACTGCAAGGGCAGGAACAGAAAGAGGTTTCCACATCTATGTCCTAGATGGACAGTGCAACAGGAGGATCCATGGACCGACGGTATCAGGGTCCGAGTCCTAGCCTATTGGGGGAGGACGAACAGCAAGAGACACTGAATTGGGAGGTGTCTACCTCTGTGCCTATTGAGGAGTAGAATGTCTCAGGAGTGAGAACGTTTGCTCACTCTTGGGCTCAGATAATGAGTGAGGAAGAGGAGGTTGAAGAAATGAATTTTCATGTTGAGGGCTCCAGTGAGTTGCCTCAAGCTCTTGCCTCAGAGAAGCCAGAGACAGTTGGATAAGGGTCTAGTAACCTGCCCACTGAGATGGTAGGGGGCAAGTTCTTTTGTTCTTTAAGTATGAGACACTGGTTCAACCAGGACTGGCCACCCTCAAGCCGAGCCATGGGCCGTAGACTAGTGAAGAGCAGCAAGGAGGAGAAACTGATACATAGGAGAACTGATGCCATATATATGAAATCCTTTCCTACCTTTCCTCACCGAGTCTGGGAGGAAATCAAACAGAAAAGGCAATCGTGGTTGTTAGAAGAAGCGAGCAAGAATTTGTATTCTGGTGCAGCAGAATGTGTAAGGGACAAAGTCATAAGTGATCACCTTAAATTCTGGAGAATGGGCAGGACTTTTTTTATGGACACTGCAGATTGTGGATGGGGCTTGGAATGAGGCATTTCAAAACATCAGCTTTGAATGCCCAGATGGAGTCATGGTCCTCGGCCCACACCATGAGTGGTACTACCCTTAATGGTGCCACTCCCTGTGAATATGCCCAGCATGCTTCCAGGAAGCGAGCAGTGGCAGACCAGTGCCTCTCATCTGAAGCAGCAGTATCCATAGAGGAAGATGCAGCTTTTCTGGTGTTCCAGTATTCTTCAGGTGTATCCAGATTTGTCATCCCAGCAGTTTTCTTGTTGCATTGTCTGGCCTTCAGAGGATGTCAGTCCAGCACTTTTCCTATTTCATCGCCTGGCCTTCCAGATAACATCAACCCAGAAGTTTTCCTATTCCATCATTTGTTTTTCCAGATGACATCAGTCCAGCAGTTTTCCTGTGTCATTGTTTGTTTTCCAGAGGACATCAGTCCAGCAGTATCCAAAGATGACATCTGGTCTGAAGGGAAAAGGTCCTCAGCTCATAGAAGTAAGGTGATCCTTTGTTTTTGTTCTTCAGGGAGCTGGTAAGACAAAACCTTTCATTTACTTTGACTTTGCACAACACATCCTACATTTGAAGACTGTCCACAGAACTCAGATTTTTCATCCAAGACTCTGTGCATGGATTGCACTGTCCTGTCCAAGAACTGTTGTTCAGTAGGCTTTGGCTTAGGAGAGACTCTTTAATGAACCATACCTATGGGCAACATAAATCTTGTCACTTGTTTTGAACTTTGCAGGGCATTCCATTCCCAAATGTGCTGTATAAATGTCTACAATACATTTTCTACTTTTGTATTTTTATTGAAAAATATTGTTGGCCATCCTTTAGTGTTTAGGTGGAGGTTTAGGCACTGTGTGGAATACAGAATGTGTTTTTATGTTTTTCTTCTCTTGCAAGTGTTACTGAAGTAGAAAAGAAGAGAAGAAGAGGATGATAGAGCTCATCTGAGTTCCCCTTCTCTTGGTGTTTTTCAGAATTGTTTATGGTTAACAGTATTAACATGTTTGTCTTCACAAGTATGAAAACTGTGGGGAAATGTAATGCAATGTGATGTGTGTTTCCTCAGCTGTTCACAGGTTCCCTGGGAAGTTTGGGGGTATGGGTTTTCCCTGGTAGATAGCATAAGGCAGTCAGAAGAGCAAAGGCCCAAACTGAGGAAAAGATAGCCAACTCGGTTAAGAGGGGGGGTAAAACCTTTTAGAGGTACATTAGGGAGCAAAGAAAGACATAGACAGGGATTCTGAGGCTAAACAAAGAGGATGGTGGTTGGGTAGAGAGGAACAGTGAAAAGGCAGGGATACTGAATGAATACTTCTGCTCAGTATTCACAAAGGAAGAGGAGGGAAGATACCTAATCCAGTCAATGGAAGCACTCTGGATAGGGGGGGTGATATCAGTCCTTTCACAGAAGAAAAGGTTCTGAAAGAACTCCTAAAACTGAAGGCGGATAAACAATGGGGCCTGATGGGATTCACCCCAGAATTCTAAAAGAACTAAGTAGAGAACTAGTAACACCACTGACTATACTTTTTAACAAATCATGGGAGGATTGTGTGGTACCTGAGGACTGGAGGAGGGTGGATGTGATTCCCCTTCACAAACGTGATAGCTAGCCAGAGGCAGGAAACTACAGACCTGTCAGTTTGACTTTAGTGGTAGGGAAAATGATGGAATCACTTCTGAAAGAAAGAATTGTTGAGTACCTAGAGGCCAGTGTGGCACAGAACCCAAGGCAGCATGGATTCACAGCAGGAAGGTCATATCAGATGAATCTAATTGATTTATTTGACTGGGTGACCAAAATAGTAGACCAGAGAGGGGCTGTGAACACGGCCTACCTAGGCTTTAGCAATGCATTTGACACAGTCCCACACAAAAGATTAATAAACAAATTAGCCAGCCTGGGAGTGGGTCCCAGGGTGGTAGCCTGGGTAAAACATTGGCTGGACAACAGGACACAAAAGGTAATAGTAAATGGAGTCCACAGTGAAGAAAGGGGGGTTACTAGTGGGGTACAGCAGGGTTCAGTACTGGGTCCAGTCCTTTTTCATATCTTTATACGTGACATTGCAGAGGGACTGGAAGGAAAAGTATGTCTCTTTGCAGATGACACAAAGATCTGAAGCAGTTCTGGAGACCCCATCACCGCAAAGACATAGACAGGGTGGAGACTATCTAGAGGAGGTTAACCAAAATGGTGCAGAGTCTGCACTAGAAAGCACAAGAAGAAAGACTAAAGTAGCTTAATATGTATAGCCTCAAGGAAAGGAGTGAGAGGGGGTACATGATAGAAACTTTCAAATACCTCAAGGGAATCAGCAAAGTCCAAGGGGGTAGCATATTTCAGAGAAAGAGATGCGCAAGAACAAGGGGACACAATTTGAAAATGGGGGGAGGCTCAGAGGTAATGTGAGAAAGTATTCTTTTCATGGAAAGGGTTGTAGATGCATGGAACAGCCTTTCTGATGAGGTCATGGAGTCAAAAAGAGTGGGGGAATTCAAGAATGCATGGGATAGACATAAGGCAATTCTAGTGGGGGGGTAGAAGGAAGTAGGCCATTGGTTAACTAGGATCTGCATTTTATCCATTAAGTAGGGAAATGGGCAGACTAGGTGTGCCAAGCGGTCCTTATCTGCCATCAAATTCTATGTTTCTATGTTTCCGTAGAGGGCTAGGGGGATTGCCAGGTTGGTAGTCCTGATTTGTGGTAGGGGTCATCATTTCTATCTATTAGGGCATGCTTCAAGCAGTTTTCTTGGAACCACTGAGTATCCATAGATAGATCGTAGGATAGGGGCTGAAGTTTCATCAGCCCACCTCTGTTCATTTAATTTTGCCTGCCTGTGCCTAGCACATGGTTGGGGAGAACTTGTTCAACCTCCCCATAGGCAACACAGAGGGTAGGATGGCTTGGTGGCAGGTGGAGGTATCACTGCAGATAGTCATTTGCCTGGCAGGGGTGAGTATAACCACCCAGTCCCCTGGGGTTACTAGAATCCCATCACTGTCAGTGCTAGGTAGGGAAAGGCAGCTGGTGAATAACTAGTTAAATGGGGTTTTCACCTACTCAGTTTCTTGTATACTTGGCCTCAGCTGAAATGAGAGAGATGAGGTCATTTAGAACTCTCGCAGCATCATAAGCCTCAGCTGCCTGTGAGTGGGGAGTTTCAGTGTCTTGGGTCAGTGTATGAAGCATAGTAGTCTGTAGCTGGAAGTGAAAGAAGTGAGGAGAGCCTGTTTTCTCACCCTAGTCCTGGAATTCTCTAGCCTGCCAAGAGAAGTGGTGGAAACTGTTGCCTACAGCAGGATCTCCTGATTGTCATCCTCAGAGGGATGAAAAGGACTGCTAGAGAATAGATCCTAGGGGCAATCCCCTATTTGATCCAGGACCATTATAAGCTGCCTATACTGTTTTAACTATGAGTAGATCTGATTTTATGCTGCAAAAGAAAGTACTGGTGTTTTGATGTTTCTCTGGCTAAGAGGGAAAGGTACATCAGTTTTGTTCTGGAGTTTGAGACTGTTCTCACTTTAAAGTTGGCTGACAGTTGTGGGGTCTCAATGCAGTACTGATTCACATTTTTTAGGACTTTAATTTCTCACATTACCAGTGTAGTGTTTCTAAAATGCAGGATGCGAAAGTTCATTCAATGATGCATTTACCCAAGAGTGCTCAAGATGTTTATGGTGTAACTTTGAGATAATGTCTGGGGATGGATTTGGGAGCAAAGGGTTGGCAGCCCCCATCTGGAGTAACCAGTTCAGGATTACAGGTTCTGTAAGGGCACCTGGTTACTTTAGACATAGTGGCCAATGTCCAAAGAGAAGTTTACCACATAGAATGGGAGGTGCTAATAATGAGCCCTTGTGTGCTCAGTTGTGGCCAGTGCCACTAGAAGTGTTTCCAGTTTGTGGCCAGTGCCACTGGAAGACGTTTGACAGTCCTATGCCATATGGGAAATGTGTGTTCAGCTGTGGCCAGTGGCACTAGAAGAAATGTTCAGTTGTGGCCAGTGCCACTGGGAGAGTGTGTAAGTCCTATGCCGTACGGGAATACATAGAGTTCTGTCAGATAGAGTTGTTTTGCTGTTCTGCAAGTTCCTTGTGCCATGATGAGTAAACCTTGGGAGCCCACCCTTGCTTTAGACAGCATCTTTTGGAATAAAGTCACACTCTAGAACCCCAACAATGGTTTGGACAGTTACATTATTGCTTCCTGTGTGCTGATTTTCTGGGTACCCCTCCAGAAGTATAGGTCTAACATATCCCTAGCAAAAAGTTCTCTCCTCAGGACCTAGTTGTTTGTAGATATCTTATAGGTCATAATTTTGTTTTTGTACACCCCCATCCCTTTTGACCTCTAGAAGTAACAAGCCTGGTATGCATTCCCAAAGCTAGGGCTGGTACCATTTCCAAAGTAGTTTGTGCCCCATCAAGGGTACCAGGGGTAGCTGACTGGGTAAAGTAGTGTGGGGTGGTTACACTAATGTGCCAGACCAAACAGCTAAATAACCCTCAACTACCATCTTAGCAAATTGTGACTGGTGACTCTATCATTAGTTACACAGATTCAGTAATATGCAAGACCAAATGGGAAAAGAAAATTATAACATGTCTTCCCAGTGCAAGAATCCATGATGTGGATATTCTGATTAAGTCACTTATCATCAAAAATTGCAAAAAGTCAGCAGTCATACTCTATGTATTCATGAATGATATGGGAAAGCTGCACAAAGAAGACATATGCCATGATCTCCTCAGCCTAGCAAAGAAAGTTAGGAACACGGGGTCTAAGGTTGCAATTTCAAGCATATTACCCATTCCAAGAGCTAGTAAGGAACAAAAAATGACAATCTCTGGAATAAACACACGGCTATCACACTGATGCAGAAAAGAAAGTATAGAGTTTATAAATCATTGGTCTGACTTTAAAACAAACATAAAACTATATGCTAGAGATGGGTTGCACTTAAACAAATTAGGTTCTAGAACCTTGGGGAATGCTTTGAGCTCTGGCCTCAAAAACTGACTTTAAACTAAATAAGAAGGGGGAAATTGGGTGAAAAAGGATAAGAATAAACACTTTGAGGGTAAAAGCCATACTAACTCTCACAGCACAGACTCCATCAAGGGTGATAACATATTAATATGAGCATTAATAAATGATAGAAGCCTTAGAAATAAAATGGATGAACTTACACCACTTACCACCATCCAAAATGTGCCATAATACAAGTCACGGAAACTTGGTGGAGTGAAAAAGACATATGGGGAAAAGAAATACCAAGCTATTAGTGTATAATAGACAGAGGACATAAAAAAAAGGGTTGATGTGGCCGTATATATCAACCAGGAGTTACGAACCTGTGATATCACAGAAAAAAATAAGGGAGTATAATATAGCAACAGAAACTCTTTTGCTAAAAGTTAATCTGATAAAAGTTAATACAATTATTGTCAGAGACTGTTACAGACTCCCTGATTCCACAACAGAAGGAACAGATGCAATAACCAAAGAGATTGAAACCACCTGCAATTTGGGAGGCAGTGTTGTCATGGGTGACTTCAATTTAGGTGACATAAATTGAACAAAATCAGAAGCACACTCCTATGCTGGTGGTTGTCTGGTTAATAAACTGGAACAGTTACATTTAAAGCAACGTGTTAGTAATCCAACAAAAAATGGCAGCATTTTAGACACAGTTATAACCTCAGAGAGCATAGCCATAAAACATTGCAGGACAGAAGCACCACATATAAATGGTGACCGTAACAATGGCTATGTTTCACATCACCAAAACATATGACTCTGAAAAAGTTAAAATCATATTATAATTCTACAACAGGGCAGATGACTCTGCTTTAAGGAAGGACATAGAAACAGTAGATCTGGAGAATGTATTGCAGATAAAACTGCAAGTGATATGTGGAATACACTCAAGAGTATTATACAAGAGAGTTATATGAGACATGTACCCACTGTCGCTAAGTACGGGAAAACTGGAATTAGACCTAAATGGCTCACAAAATGTGTTAAAAAAGAAATCAACAAAAAAAAGCAAACTACACAAAGCATACATTGTTAATAGGAACAAAAAAAGGAAAAACTATAAAAATAGTCAAAAGAAATGTAACAAAATTATCAGCAAAGTAAAAAAGAATATGGAACGATCCTTGGCAAAAACAGCAAATAACAACTATAAACAGCTTTAAGGTTTCATAAGTTCCCTGAAAAAGAAAGGAAGATTGGACAGATACAACATAAGGACAAACTTATAAGCAAATCATCTGAACAGGCTGACACTTTTAATTCATAGTTTTGTTTAATTTTTGCTAAAAAGGAGAAAATATACCATATTATGACTGTATCTCAGAAAAAATTACTATTGCAACAGAAAAATTAGGAACAAAATCAATACATTAAAGCCTAGCTCATCTCTAGCCCCAGATAATATATCTGGACACATACTGAAAATACTTAAAGAACAACTGATAGACCCACTAAAATGATCTTTGAAAAATCACTGAACATTGGTGTAATTCCAATTGACTGGTGCACTGCAGATGTTGTCTCTATCTTTAAACAAATTCTGGTCATAGCTGATATGGCTGTGGAAAGCTTTTAAGAGTGGCAAGAGCACTGAAAGGAATATGTGGTGCTCTCACCACACCAGAGTCAGCCATAAATAATACTGCAGCAATTACAGTACTGTGCATGCATGTCATTCACACATGCACAGTTTGCCCTGGAAACAGCCATGCACAACACAGCAGTGCTGACATGACTACATATGAGTGATACTCGTCCATGCACAGTTGAAGTCAGCACCACCATGTTGCACACGGCGGCTGTCACTTCTGCAGCTGCAAAAAGGAAAAATAGTGCACCGGCATTTTTTTATTTCTGTTGCAAAGACAAACCTGGGAACCAATTCTGGAAGGTGAGTGCACGGCATGCCACAAGCCCCATGTCCTCCACAAAGTGGGATGCAGTTGCACCAAAGACCCTTGGTACAACCAGGTCCAAATCTGGAAGGGCTGGTACAGTTGTGATAGCTGACCCAATTTACGGCACCTTGCACCAAAGGATTGGCTCAAGTACTGCAATCCAGGGTGCAAGGCTAGACCTGGGAGTAGGTGGTCTAACTTCCCATGCTCTGTGTTTTGTACTTGTGGTAGGGTGTTTGTGGCACACAAGCAAGTTGAGTCAAACACCCTGCTGCAAGTCCAGGGTGACATTGCATCTCCTTCTAGAACCGGCCCCCTGGTGTTCAAGGTCAGACTAATTTATTTTTTTATAGTTTGACTGACTTCAAACTGTGAAAATGGTAAAAGTACTATGAATTGCACGTACATGCATTGGTGTAAATTTTAAATGGCATTTATGATTGGGAAATAGAGCTGCAAAGTTATAAAATTTGTTGGTTAATAAGATATATTTCTTATAAGTATGGATATATTTTACAGACCCTAAAAATTTCTGTTTAGGGAATACCCTCATTGTAAAGGTTGTTTTGTCCTGAATAACTTTGCTGCTGGATGCATGTGTGTAACTAGTATGGATTTCAAGATATTTACATTTGTTTGGCATGCCTGTGACTGTGTTTGGTCTGAGCAAAAAAAGGTAGTTCTGCTGCTGTGTTGCACATTTTCATGCATTCCAAACAAATGTGCTGTAAATATCTTGAAAAGCACATTAGCTGCATATACACAACCAGCGACAAAGTTGTTCAGGACAAAAAGACCTTTACAATGAGAGTACTCACTAAAAAGAACTTATTACAGTCTTCAAAATATAGCGTCCAAAGTGTGAGATTTAAAAAAAAAAGACATTTCTGGTAATCAAATGACTGTATATAAAAAATTAATTGGAGTGCAGCTTAGTGAGTACCCTCATTCTAAAGGTATCTTTGTCATAAACAATGTTGTTGCTGGTTCTGTATACGTAGATGGTATGCTTTTCAAGATATTTACATTTGTTTGGCATGCCAGCTATTGTGTTTGATCATTGTGAAAAGGCAACTTCTGCTGCTCTATACTGCATTCTGATACATTTTCGCACATGCCAAACAAAGCTAAATATCTTGAAAACCATACCAGTTACACATACACAACCAGCAGCAAAGTTGTTCAGGACAAAAAGTCCTTTACACCAAGGGTATTCACTAAACTGAACTCATTACAGTCTTCAAAATATAGCCATCTGAAGTACGAGATTTAAACAAAAAATAATGTTCTGGTAATTAAATGACTGTTTATTAAAAATTAATTGGAGTGCAGCTTAGTGACTACCCTCATTGTAAGGGTCTTTTTGTCCTAAACAACTTTGTTGCTGGTTGTGTATATGTAGCTGATATAATTTTCATTATATTTGCATTTGTTTGGCATGCCTGCTATTGTGTTTGCTCATGGTGATAAAAGTAACTTCTGCTGCTCTGCGCTGCATTCTCACACATTTTTGCACATCCCAAACAAAACTAAATATCTTGAAAACCATACCAGTTTCACATGCACAACCAGCAGCAATGTTGTTCAGAACAAAAAGACCTTTACAATGAGGGTAGTCACTAAACAGAACTCCTTACAGTCTTTAAAATACTGCCATTCAAAGTGTATGTTTTGTAAAACACAATATTAAAATTGATTAAGTAAATGCCTACATTTAGAAAAAAATATAAGGGGTACAACTTAGTGACTACCCTTATTGTAAATGTCATTGTCCTGAACAACTTTGCTGCTGGTTGTTTTTGGGTAGCTAGTATAGTTTTCCACATATTAAGATTTGTTTCTTATATGTGCAAATGTGATTAGAATTCTGCACAGAGGCTTGGGAATCTCACTGCAAAACTAACAGGAGTTCCATCACCAACATTCTAAAGGCTGCAGAGTGGAGAATGAGTTACAGCAGGCATAACGAGAGAGAAAATAGTGTTGACTGTGGTCTACTCAACAGAGAGGAGTATTTCATTCAACTGGCGTAGTGATTTACAGTTGTGGAAGGATACACTGAAAACTCCAAATACCTGTGCTTCGGTATCCCATTTTGCCAGGTACAACAAGATGGCTGCAGGCTCCACCCAGAGCTATAAAAAGGGGGATAAATACAACACATGTAATTATGGATTCATAAACCTTACTTCTGTTAGAGGTAAAATCCTAGAAAACATCATTAGGGATAAAATACTTGAACAAATACCGAACAAAGACTCAGATCAACATGGTTTTGTAAAGCGCAGGTCATATATAGTACTACCAACTTACTGAGTTTCTATGAGAAAGATAGTAAAACACTGGATAATAAAAGTCCATGTGACATAATTATCCTTGACGTAAGTAAATCCTTTGACACAGTACCAAACTAGGCTATTTTACAGAAGCTATCAATGAAAGGGGTAAACTATAAAATACTATGATGAATAGCTGAGTGACTTCACAATAGGTCCCACTGAGGGGTTATTAATGGTTATCATTCTGATTATGAGATGGTGACTAGTGGTGTGCCTCAGGTATCAGTACTTGCACTGGTGATTTTCTAATGCTTCATTTCAGATCTGACAGTAGATCTGTCTAATTGGGCCATAAAATATGCAGATGATACCAAAATAGGTGGACTTTCTGCAAACAAAGAGCAGAGAAATAGCATCCAAAATGACCTAAACTCAATTTCAGCCCGGGCACAAAAATAGGGAATGTCATTTAAATTAGACAAATCCAAGGTAATGCATGTAGGGAAAAAAAACAATGTTTTACAAACTTGCACATTGTGCAATACAATATTAACTAAAACTACCCAAGAAAGGGATCTGGGTATCAGTATAAGCAGAGAACTTGCAAATGCTAAACAGTGTAAAGAAGCAATCTGAAAGGCTAATGAGATAATATTGGCCATTATAAAAAGTGCAAAGTCCAGGGATGAAAACATAATTCTCCCCATGTATAGAGCATATGTCAGAGCACAGCTCAACTGCGCAACCCAGTTCTGGCACCCATACCAAACTGATGACGTAAACCAACTGGAAAGGGTACCAGAAAAGGTTACAGAATGGATGTCTGACATAAGAAACATCCCATATGAAACTAGACTGAATACATTTGCACTAATATCAGTGGAGACAAGGAGACTTGGGTGGGGGGAGGGGTCTTTTGAAGATGTTAGCAATAATAATAGTAATAAGCTTTATCTATCAAGTGCAATATCCAAAACCAAAGTGCTGTACAAATCTTTAAAGCAGTTAAAACAAAACAACAAGCAATTAAAATTCAATAAAATAAAGATAGATGGAAGCAGGATGCTCAATATAGTACACAACCCAGTCTTGTTTAATCAAATTAATTTTGACTTTAAACAAATTCTTAATGGCACCAAGGGCCACCCTTTACAAATAACGAAGCAAAGATTTAATAACCTGAAAAGAAAGTTCTACTTCATTCAAAGAGTTGTTAAATCATGGAATTTCCTACCAACCAATGTAATAATCACTAGTAGTAAGAAAGAATTTAAATACAAACTAGTTAAATATATCATAAATGGAAGTTGTTTAACTTACTATTAGGGAGCAATAATGGGCTTTGTGTCTCATAGCACCTTCAAGACCTTAGTATATTTGTTTGTATGAATCTTTGTAGATCAACATTTTAAGTATTAACTCATTCTGAGAGACAATTTGAGCTAGATCACTTCAGATGTAAACAACTTTTAACTCCTCTTGTGATAAATTGGAGGAGGCTAGGAATAAATCACCAATCTTAACAGTTCTTGATTGATAATTCTGTGCCAAACTTGGGGTCAGAGCCTATAGACAATCAATAGCAAGTAAGAAAGATGATGCTTCCATCATTGTTATAGTCATAGTTGTTCCAGATGCAGATGCAGTGGCATTTTTGATGACCTGGGGGCTTGGGGTAACAGAACCATTAGATCATTTGTAAATATACTAACATTTATAAAGTCACCCTCTACAGGAATGATAGTGAGCTCCCCATGTTGCACTTCTCCTGAAATAACTTGAAGGATCTGTGACTCGTCCTGTTCTATAAGACTCAACAGATCCTCTCTTTAAAAGAGATGCATTTCCAAGTTCACTGCCAGTTAGAAGCATGCAAACATAAAACTTGGCAGTAGAAAAGGATCATTTGGTCCCCCCAGTCTGCCCAGATGGTCTCTGCCTAGTCTGTCTCTGCAGACCCTAGATGATCTCCTGAGACTCTCCCTCATCTCTGTTTATTTACTAATATTCCCCTATGCCTATCACTCATGTGCTTGAAGTCCCCTGCTGTTTTTCCCTCCACCACTTCAGCTGGAAGTCTGTTCCAGGGATCTACAACTCTTTCAGTGAAGAAGTACTTCCTTACATCCTTCTTAAACTCCCCCCAGCTTCATCGCATGCTTCTGGTCCTGGTGCTCATCCTCATTTGACAGAGACTCACATACATCACCCTGTTCACTCCTGTGAGGTACTTGTAGGTGTCTATCTTGTCCCCTCTCACTCTTCTCTCCTCCAGTGTGTGCATGTTGAGATCCCTCATCAGGAGGAGGCAGTGTAGCTTAGTGGTTAAGGGCACTGAGCTGCAAACCTGGAAATGTGAGTTTGAATCCCATCAGCACCCGTTGGCATACTGTGTGTCCCTTAACAAGTCACTTAACTTCCTTGCGCTCCCAGGTCACACTTGGAAACAAGCTGTGGCTTAGTGTGCCTTTCCTGGTTAAACAATTTCCCCTCCCTCCCTCCCTCCCTTCCTTCCTTCCTTCCTTCCTCCCTCAGTCTCTCTCTCATAGGGTTCTGGGTGCAACGCCTACACCATTTTAGTTGCCCTTCTCTGGAATGCCTCCACTCTGTCTATATCATTTCTGAGGGGCAGCCACAAGAACTAGAGACAATACTGCAGGTGGTATCTCACCAGTGACTGATACAGTGGCAAAACCACTTCCCTTCTACTGCTAGAGATGCCACTCCTAATGCAGCCCAGCATCACACTGACCCTACCCACTGCTTGGCCACACTGCACTGCCACTTTGAGGTCATCATATATGATAACCCCAAGGTCTCTTTCCTCTTTAGTGACTGTCACTAACTCCCCCATCCTATATTCAGTTCCTGAATTCTATGCTTTAGATGTATGCTTTTGAACTTTTTGGCATTGAACTCCAATTGCCATATTCTTGACCACTATTTGAGTTTCCCTAAGATCCTTACAAAGACTTTCCACCACCTCCTGATTGTCAACCCTATTACAGATTTTGGTATCATCTTTAAAAAAGCCAAGCCTTGCCTTCCAGCTCATATGTGATGTCACTTATGAAGTCATTGAAGAGGACTGGTCTCAGTACTGAGCTTAACCCCACTGGTCACTATTCCATCATTAGAGTGAGTGCTATTAACCACCATACTCTGTTGCCTATCTGTTAACCGGTTTCTAACTGAAATCACCACTTTGGAACCCACCCCTAGGCTGCTTATTTTCTTAATCAGTTTCCTTTGCAGCATAGTGTTGAAGGCCTTGTTAAAGTCCAGATAAGCTACATCCACTGCCCCTCCCAGGTATATTACTCTGGTCCTCCCTTGAAGAAATCAATCAGGTTCCTCTATCATGACCTCAACAGCCCCCTCATGTGAATTCATAGTGCCTTTGGTCTTGCACCACATTGTATTCTGCATACTCTACCAAACTTTCCTTTATGAGACTTCTCATTAATTTCCCCACCACTGAGGAGAAACTCACCAGCCTATAGTTGATAGCCTCTTCCCTGATGCCACTTTTACGTAGAGGGCTGTCTGCTGTCTTACAATCCTCTAGAACTGTGCCTGATTCCAGTGAACTGTTGAATAAGGCCATCGGTGGTGAAGCCGACACCTACCTGAGTTCTTTTAGTACCCATGGTTGTATCCCATCTGGTCACACAGCCTTGTCTACTTTCAGAGCTGCAAGTCCTTTCAGGACTCTTTACTCTGAAAATGAACTGGTGTACCTTTCCCCCTCTCTCCATATTATTACTGCTCCTTGGTGATCGTGCCTCCTCCCTCCACTGTGAAGACTAATCAGATGTACCTGTTCAGGATGTCTGCTTTTTCTTGGTCCCCTTTTGAGCAGTCTCCCTCTGCGGCCCCCTTTTATCCTCACTATCCCTGTCTTTGCTTTCCTCTTCTCACTTATGTACCTGAAGACAGTCTTATCCCAGTTTGCTACCCCTTTGGCTGTCCTTTTCCCTGTCTGTACCTTTGCCCCCTCACTGCCTTACCTGCTTCACTCTGTTTCATCTCGCTGTCTCCCTTCCTCTGCATTTTCTTATACTTACTGATTGCCTCCCTTTTTTCCTTCACCTGTACTTCCCTAGAGTACCATAACAGTCTCTTTTCCCTTTTTCTTTTAATCACTTACTTTGTGCAGAAGCTGGTTGCCTTAATTACTATACCACAGGTAATGTTCACTGTCCTTTAATTTTCACCGTGTTCTCTGATTTAGAAAAAGCACTAACTTAAAAGGACAGTGAAATAAAAAGAGACATTGTGATTACAATGGTGTACAATTACAGTTAATCAGCAGGGCGCTAAAATTAATAGACGTGAATACGTTGCCATAGATGAAAGCGTGAACTTTAAATGGAGTGGACATTTTCTGTAGTAGAGTATACCCTTCATTATTTTTTCCCCACTATTTCTCTACCCTCCCTGGCAATCTCCCCCTACTAGGCAGTTTCTGAGGCAGTCTCCCATTTCTTTAAAATCCACCCTCTTAAAGTCCAGGACCCTCATCATTATGTGGTTTGCCTCAGATGCCATCTTAATGTTAAACCACAATGAATGGTGACCACCGTTACCTTGGTGAATGCACACAATGACATATGCAGTGCTGTCCCTGTTTGTAAGTACCAGGTCCAGCACTGCCCCATCCCTAGTGGGTGTGTTGACTAGCTGAAGAAAGAAAAGCCCCTTGTAAGGAGTAAAGGATAGCCAGACTCCTTGCCAAAGCTGCAGCTAGAAGGTTCCAGTCCACATCTGGCAGATTTAAGTCATCAGTTAGCAGTACCCCCCTTATCTGCCATCCTCATGCCTGACTCAAGCCTGACTCTGTGCTGCTAAGGGGCACACCTCTATTATAAAGCTGTCCATCATCCTTCTCTTGCATAACATTTTTGTTTAAGAGCCTAGGTCAATATAGCATGAGCAAAAAGGGGCAGTCAATTATCGCACAGACAAAACAGCGAGAGCAAAAACCATGCATCAGCAATACTGTACAAAGCAATGACTGTGCATTGGGGGACTTGGGGAAAGAAAGTCAGTGGGGGCAGAACTCGGGGAGTCAGTGGGGGATTTACTATTACAAATTCTGGGGAGGAACTGGGAAGTTGGTGGGGATAATTTAGTATTACAGTAGTAACCCTGGGAGGGTGACAATCCGGGGTGATAACATCCCAATGCTTTTTTATTCCATTTGCTGTTTTCCTCAATGTTATTTTCACTATGCATTTTTTTGTGGCGGGATTATTGCCGCAGTATATTGTCCGGATACCCTTATTTAACATGTGCGTGATTTTAAATTAATTTTTATCTTCCATGTTATAAATCTGCTTATGCTTAGAGACCATTTTTTCTTTATGTTCTCCATTTTTTCTTCTTTGGGCTCTCTTTTTGGGTTTTTCCCCTCAAGTCTATTTTGTTATTACTTCTAGTTTGAACCATTAACCAACAACATATACGTGTGTGTGTGTGTGTGCACGCGCATCTATCTATCTGTCTGTCTGTCTGCCTGTGTCTATTGATCTGTCTGTCTGTCTGTCTGTCTATCTATCTATCTATCTGTCATACTGGCATGGTAGCACCACTATAGTAGGGCTAATTACAGTGTTCAATGTTAAATCTCTGACTCTGCACCTTAATAACTTTGGTGGTGACTGAGATTGCCCCAAATTTGGCATGCATTGTCAGGATGCCATGTTCTCAAAACTTCAGATGTTTTGAGACAGTTACTTATGTAGTTTCTGAAATTTGGATATGTAGAATTTACAGAAAATTTAAAACTTTTCAGGTTTTTATTACACTTGTTCTGCTCTCACCTATAGCCTAGATGGTATAGATTTTTTCCAAAACATTGATGGTAGAAGGGGCATGTGCCAAGGTAGTGCCTTTTAAATGTTTTGTGAAAAAATATTAATTAATACCAGAGTTATAAAAAAAGGTTTTTCTGTGCATGCTCAGTGGTGTTCAGGGTAACCCTCTGATACAACACTAAAACATTGCTTTTGTAAGCATTTTGCTTTTGCACAATTACTGTTTTTTGGTTGTGAAAACAATTTCAGGTCATGATGGCCACTATCTTGGTTTTTTACTAGGTAAAATAATTTGAAATCTAACAAATGAATAACTTGACAAAAACAAACACATGAATCTTCTGAACGGATCAAGTTAAGCAAGATTCTGTTTGTTTTTCCCAGAATGAGCCAAAAATATATTTTTTGGACCCTGGCTGTCATTTTACTGAAATGGCTGATTTTCATGTGCTAGCCAAGAATTTTAGTATCACACTATTTAAACTGCAACACAAAAATGTGCAATGCATATAGAATAATGCACGGGGAAGTGTGGTTAATAGAAACATAGACTTTGATGGCAGATAAGGACTGCTTGACCCCCTAGTCTGCCCATTTCCCTACCTACAGGATAAGCTGCAGATTCTAGTTAACCAACAGCCTATTTCTTCCTACCCCCCACAAGAATTGCTTTATGTCTGTCCCATGCATTCTTGAATTCTCCCACAGTTTTAGACCCCACAGCCTCCTCAGGAAGGCTGTTCCATGCGTCCACAACCCTCTCTGTGAAAAAATACTTCTTCACATTGCCCTTGAACCATCCCCCCTCTATCTTCAAATTGTGTCCCCTTGTTCTTGCACATCTCTTTTTCTGAAAGATGCTACCCTCTTGGACTTTGTTGATTCCACTGAGGTACTTAAAAGTTTCTATCATGTCCCCCCTTCCCTCCTTTCCTCAAGGGTATACATATTAAGCTCCTTTAGTCTCTCCTTGAATGGCTTCTCTTGCAGACCCTGCACCATTTTAGTTGTCCTCAGTGTGTGATATCCCATAAACCCCAAGGATGAAAGCTGAGGGGTTTATATGGGTGTCACACACTGACAGTGTGCAAAAAATCCAAATTTTCCACACTTCTTCATGTTTTATTTTTTATATTTCCTGGTTTTTGGTCTCAGAACACAGTGTCATGATGTTTCTTTCAAATCCCTAAAGCATATTGCTTAGCTGCCTGGATGAACCAAGGCATCTATGAATTCTTGGTTATCTATAAATTGTTGCCTTTCTGATTCATTCAGAGGCATGAATCATGATGCAGTTGCCATTTCTTAATGATTTTCTGTCACACTTTTACATCAACACTGCTGCCGGCTTCTTAAAGGTAGTTCGAAAAGACTGTATTTCACGTCAGCGGTTTTCTGTCAGCAGTGTGAGAAGACCATCAGCACAAGGGCGGCTTCTCAGAGAGCTGGTCAGGGACACTCACAGCTAGCTATGAGAGCCGTGGTTTATGGAGCTTCATAATTCACAAGTGTGAATTACAGAGTTTGTAGGGCACTGTCAGCAATAGATTACTGACCCTAACCAGTAAATATTAAAATTTTAGTGTTGCAGATTGTTGTACTTAAATGTATGACAATAAAATGTGCAACAGTAAAATTCCGTTTTTGTGTCTCACCTACTTTTACTTCTAACTTGGCCATTTTACAGTACTGTAGTCCAACATTTTGAATATACTTTTTATGTGACCCTGTCTCATGAACACAGATGGTAGGAACTTTCAAGTGCAGGTCAGAAGGTGATTTTTTGGTTACTCTGTGATGTCACCTTTTGGGAGTGATTTAACCCATTCTTGCAACCATGTTCATAACATAGGGTCAAACTAATTTTTGTGCTGCACTTTCAACACCAAAAGAGTTTTCACACTAAAACTAAAACCCTTAAATATTTAACACTTAAACACCAAAACTCTTTTAACATTAAAATCTGGGAACATTGTGCGGGACCGGCGGCACTGTGGGTTAAGGCACTGGACGCTGCACCTCATACCACACCGGTGATCTGGGTTTGGAAGCAAGCTCGGGCTGTTGGGGGTTGGTGGGGCAGGATAATATTGAGCATCTGGAGGACTGCTCTCCTCTCCTGGGGGTGGGTTCTGGGGTTCCCCACCTGGTGGTGGCTCCTGGCAGTGATTGAGAGGCACTTCACCCAAAGATGGGGACAGTCAATGCAGTCTGGTGTCAGTGGGCATCTGCGGGAGGTGGGAGTTTCCTATCCACATGCTGATGCCATTGCATGTCTGTGCCAGGGGGAGGAACAAAGTTGAAAATGGCCCTATCCCCAGAAGGCAAAGGTAGGTCTAGAAGTACTGCACCCATGCCCAAGACCAGGTAATCCATGCCTGCTTCTAGTGCCCACTAAGCGTGGCTGCTCCATAAGATTATAGATAGAGTTCCAGTAGGAGGTGCTCAGAGCTGAAGAGTCAGGCAGTCCAGGTGATGGTGGAGAATGGCACACTGAAGCAGCAGTGGAGGACTTCAGGTGGGCAGGAGAAAGCAGGACTGAGTGTCCACACTGGAGACATTCTGGGTGATGGTGAGTAGGTCAATAAATAGAGTTGGAAAAAAAATTGCAACATTAGAATGTTCTGTGTGCACCAGAAATGGAATTTATTTATTTGTTTGTTTTTGATTACCGGGTAGGTGCACTAGACATAAAATGCTAATTTTCAGGCACAACCCGGGAGAGTACAAGTTCAAATCAAAACACGATAGCAGTGGTTACAAATATAAGGTGATACATATACAGGTCAAGAATTGGAGTTAAACAGGTAAGATTACAACTGTCTGCACATAATCATGAAAAAGCAACAGAGACATTTAACAGCATAACGAGCATTCAAAAAAAAGTTTTGGTACAATCAATAACAAGTAGGAATTAGGTTGCACTTAAATGTGGGTGAACTCTTTCCTTGGTACAGTGCCCAGAGGGCCCTGTGCATCTGCATCTGTTCACATAGGTCCAAAAAGGACCTGTATAAATGAGGATATGATCTCACTATCTCAAAAAGAAAGGAAATTCATTGCAAAAAAAAAAAATGTTAATGCACCAGTCAAAGTTAAAGTTAAAACCACAAAAGCAGGGACATGTCTCCTGTGGGCCTCCAACTCTAACTCCTCACCCCCCAAGCAGCAAAAGGACAAGACCACACAAGCAACCATAGACAGTTATCATCAGGCAAGACAAACAACATACTGTACAACTGTTTCCAGACAACACAAATTCAGTGGCACAGATGTGCTTCCCTTGTGAAAATGTGTCTGTGGCTGAATAAGCACAGGCCTCTTCTATAGACAGAAGTCAGAATTTGTCTTACACCTGCAGCTGCAGAAGCACTGGCACCAAAGGGACATGCACTTTTGTTGACAAAAGTAGTGATGCAATATGGGAATTATTGATTTTGTGGAGCATGTGCTTCTGCAGCTAGAGAGCAGTGTGTATGCCTTATACCTGCAGCTGCAGAATCGCAGGCCCCTCAGGCGTGCATTTATAACCAGAAGAGTGTGTACATCTCCCTGTGTGCATGAGTATCTGTGGCTATAGAAGTGCTGCCCCATGGGGTCTCTGCTTCTGCAGACAAAATAACTCTTTTAATTTGGGTAGTATAGATTTGTATCTGTGGCTGCAGGGGCCTGTGCTTCTACAGGCAGAATTTGTGTTGTGATTACAGTGATGTGGATTTATATCTGCAGCCAGGAGTGTGAGCGTATGTCTTGCAGTGGGCATGATATAGATACAAATCCACAAGGGTAGTACATCAGCAGTTGTGTCATTGGTAAACAGTTGTATGTTGCTTGTTTTGCCTGATGATAGTTGTCTGTGGTGACTTGTGGGGCCGTGTCCTTTTGCTGCTGGTGGGGTAAGCATGGGGAGTTATGGTTGGAAACCCTAATGCCTTATTTCCCTACTTTTGTGGCATTAACCTGAACCCTAACTGGTGCATTAACATAGGTGTTTTGTAATAAATGAATATAGATAGATTACATAGATAGATAGACAGATAGATAGATAGATAGGTATCATACTTGCGCATTAGTGCAAGTATGTTTAGGGTTGAGCAGAGTGTTCAATGTTAAACATCAATCTTTGCATCTTAATAACTTTGGTAGGTTCAATAAAATTGTGCAAAATTTAGCATGCCTAGTCCAGGTTGCACGTTCTCAAGATGTGAGAACTTTCATGACAGGTGCTTATCTGGATTCCAAGATCCACAAATATCAAAAATACATAAAAAAGCTACTTTCTGGCCTTTTCTTTTTTTTTTCTTTGGCTCTTACCTACAGCAAGATGGCATGAAATTTTGTTCATAAACTTTCAGGGATGAAGGGACTTAAACCAAGTGTGTGCCTTCTGAAGGTTTCATAAAAAGTTGTTAATTGGTTCCAGAGTTATAACCTCTTGAGATTTGGCTTCTGAGCATGCTCAGTAGGGTTTTCAGGATAACCCTCTGATATATGCAAACAATTCTTCTTTAGTAAGCCACTTTTAAATCATGACTAATTGTGATTTAGGGTCATGAGAACAACTTTTTACCTTGTTATTTATTTTTTTAAGTGGTAAAATACACAACAGTTATGTATTTTCAAAACAAACAAGCACCTGAACCTAGGTAAATAGGATCCATTTAGTTAGATTCAGGTGGTGTTTGTTTTTTGAAAATTGGCTCACAAATACTTTTTCTGGGCACTCCAAAAATCTTGGGTTTCCAGCTTAGGGAATGGGGCCAATTTCTGGGTTGTGAGCCAATAATTTTTTGTTCACTTATAAAGTGTTGCGACCAAATAATTTTCAGGTTGCACATATCCTGAATAAAAAACTAGTGTAATGAGTTTGTCTGAGTGTAGGGTTGTGTCTGGAGTATGAAATCATTTTCATTGTTCTACATGTATTGATTTTAATTCTCCTACTGAGGTCAAACAAAACATTCAAACCAGGGGAGGGACAATGGTTGGACTTCACATCACTAGACAGGAGGAGAAGCAGGAGAATGAAGAGATGGCTAGAGTGGGGCTTTCTACCCTTGGAACGGGTAGGACAGCTGGGAGAAGAGGGGTGGTGAGGGGAGAGCTGGGCACGGTGGATAAACTCCAGGTTGAGGGAAGGGGAGAGGAAGGGATCAGGGTGACTAGGGAGGGAAGAGGGAAGGGGTAGGGAATGAAGGGGATGGGTTGAGGGAGGAGTTAAGGGAGGGAAGGAGGGTTAAATGGGGAAGGCAGAGGAGTGCAAGGAGCATTGTGACCAAGAGGAGGGAGGCAACAACAAAACAGCAAGCAGGAAGCACAGTAGGTTAACACTGCACAAGAGCAGGTTTGGTCCGTTTCCTCAAAATGAGGCTAATAATAAGACAGATAATGCAGGGCAGACAAATAGCAACTAGGCTGAGTAGTAATCAGTTGTGTTAAACAGGTGAACAGAAGCAATTGCTATCACCGGGTAACAGACCTGTGCTGTAGCTACAGAATAGGATATACAATAAGCAGGTGAGAGCTACAACACACCTTCACGAGGATATTAACCAAACTGAGGCAGTCCAGAGAAGGGCAACCAAAATGGTGCAGGGATTGCATCAGAAGTCATATGAGGGCAGATTAATGGAGCTCAACATGTATACCCTAGAGCGAAGGAGGGAGAGAGGTGATATGATCAAAACATTCAAACACCTTAAGGGCACTAACAAGGTGAAAGAGTCTAACATGTTTCAATATAAGAAAAGTAGCAGGACAAGAGGACACAGCATGAGATTAGAGGGAGGCTGATTAAAGGGTAATGTGAGGAAGTTCTTTTCACAGAAAGGGTGGTGGATGCATGGAATGGCCTACCTCAGGAAGTGGTGGCTATGAATACAGTGCAGGGCTTCAAACAAGCATGGGATAGGCATAAGGGAGCAATACAGATGAATATGAATAGATAGACCACTGACAGAGCAAAGGCCGATGGCACATTTATAAGGTAGAAAAAGAAATGGGCAGACTGGATGGGCCTTGTGGTCCTTATCTGCTGTCAGCTTCTATGTTTCTATGTTACAACACAGATGTACTCCACAGATTACTGAATAAACAAAGGAAGTGCAAATAGCTGTGAGAAGCACTTACAGATATACTTTAGAATAAACAAGTAGGTTGTCTGTAAAATGAAAATTAATAAGAGACAACTGCAAAAAGTACATGCACCCAGATAGGATTTTCTAGGAGTCAGCAAAACATTACCTAACTGGATTAGGGCCAAAAAGCAACATTTCTAGGGACTGACTGAGTGGCAATGAGCAACAGTGAGACTAGGAAGGTTATCACAGAAGGTAAACTAACTGGGGAGCATGTCAGGTTGTTACAAGACAGGTAATACCAATGTGGAATAAAAGGTTAACAACACAATACAATGGCTGGCAGTAAGCCCACATTCATTAAAATTGATACTCACTGAGTAAAGCAGAGTTGCAGTTGAGTTGGGAAGAGGCTGGTCTGGGGTGCAGTGTGGCTGTCCAAATGGTTACCTAACAGCGGACTCCAGGCAGACTCCTTAGATGGGAATACAAAAGTCCACCACCACCACCACCACCATTATAATCCAGTAAAGTACTATGAAGAGCAGTACATTTGTGAGTAATGCTAATATTTATTAACTGACAAAGAATGCCTGGTACAGATCACCTTAGCCCCTATTAGGAATGTTGGCAAAGATACAGAGAAAACTCTGACTGGTTTGTGTGGTACTGTGTCATCAGGAAGTGTCGGCTCTCACCTGTATGCAGTTTAAATTTAATGTGATTAAAGACACAGTGCATACAATCACAAACAATTGTAATAAACAAAATACATACAGATGTGCAACAATCCGTGGTATAAAGTGCAAGACACAATAAATACCTTATCAATGTGTACAAAGTGCAAATTGTGCTACTGCAAATAAAAAAGGACATTATATCTGGGTTGAGCTACCAAAGGTCTTGGGAGATATTAATACCTAGGTCTCTTTCAGTAACCTCAGAAAAATCCATGTAAAAACATACATTGTAATGTACATATTTTAAATACTTAAATATGAAGTCTCTGAAGAAAGTGAGACAAAAAAAAGAAGTCAGAAAATTAATGGAAAACAGGTGTGGATGGGTCAGGGATGGGGTTGGAAAAGGTCAAATCAAAAGACAGACAAAGACAAAGAAACAGAGTTTAGATAGCAAGATAATGGGACTTTTCAATATATTCATAATATGCTTATTAAAATGTCCTACAGAATGTGTCTCCGATGTGGCACCTTACCAAAATAGTACAACCACAGTAAATGCGTTTATGAATAGTTGCAGAAAAATATCATGTCTGAATATACACAGGTATAATACATCTTATTGTTGTCCTACATAATTATTCTTCCCCATAGTCAAGAAAAATGTATAATCCAATGATTCATACTATGGTCGTTGAAGAGCAAGAAGGCAACATTGCCCAGAAGTGTTCCTATAGAGTCCTCATTGTGGATAGTAGCTGAGTTTCCTTCCCAATCAAATGTACTTATCAAGCTTATTTTTGAAATTGCTCTTTGATTTATTGACAATTATATCTAGAGGTAACCCATTCCAAGGATTTGCAATTAGTTTAAAAAAAGATCAACATTTTAACATTTTAAATGTTTTCCCAACTATTTATAAAGGGTGTCCTCTGGTTTCTCCGTCAGATTTTTTGAAAACAATGCCTAATTCTGTTAAATGATACGGATCATTTATGACATCAAACATAACGTCTCTTCTTAGCCTTCCAGTCTCCAGTTACATGAGATTTAAATCCTGTAAATGGTCTTCATGTGTTCTAGCCCTCATTTCCTTAATGTATTTAGTGAACTTTCTCTGTACTTTTTCAAGATTTATTCTATCTTTCATTTTTGAGGGACACCAGAGTTGAGACGTATATTCAAGATGAGGACCTGCATAGGCTCTACGTAGGAGCATTAGAACATTCTTGTCTCTATATACACCATTTCTCTTAATTGTTCAAGTTAGTTTATTAGTTTTAGCAATGGCAGTATTTACCTGGGTTGAGCTACCAAAGGTCTTGGGAGATATTAATACCTAGGTCTCTTTCATTATCAGTGTTACTGAAGTTTCTCCCACACAGCATATAGGTATGCATTTGATTTCTCTTACACAGGCACATAACTTTGTATTCATCCATATTTAATTTCATACCCCATAAGTTAACCCACCTAGATATATCATCTAGGCCTCTTTGAAGGACTTTAACTTGTCTGGAAGTTTCAGATGCCCCCCACACACACACACACAATTTTGCATTGTCACGTATTTAACTAACTAACTTATTTAAAGCTTAGTTGGGTTAGAAATAAAAATTTGAAATAATATAGGACCCAAAACAGAGCCCTGGGGGACTGCACTAGTTACCCTTCCCACCCTTGACAGATATCCATTAACCACAATCCTCTGTGATCTCTCCTCCAGCCATTCAGTAATCCAGTTTACAGTAGTTGCTACAGATAAGTTGACTAGTACGTCATTATAATGAGGTAGGAGTGGCAGCAAGAGTGGCATGTGGCATGAGGCATGAGGCACGCAGAATTCGGTATGTGTTATTTGGCAGTGAGTTAATTTAATTGTGTTTTAAGTGCCGACAGCTCAAATGTGCCAGGTGGCTCTGTTTCCAGCTGCATTTACCTGCTAACATTTGCTTTGACAGCAGGTGTCTCCATTGTCCCTGTCTCTATACACCTGCACTGGGCAAGGGGCTGCTAAAAGCACATACTGTGACACTTTGTTTATAGTTAGTTAAAAAAATCACTTACAGATTTGATGGTACAGCATAACAGTGCATTTCTTTCATAAAGTATACAAGAAAAACATCTGTGAGTTTTTCTTGCACTCTCTATGAAAGAGAAATTTACTGTCATGCCGTAGCATGTGCAGTAACTTGTAAATTATTTTTATCTTACTATAAATAAAGTGCTACGTATCTCCATAGTCTGTGTCTCTTCATGACTTGGGTTGAAGACTGCACCTTTCTGCAGTGCATGGAGGATGGCTGATGGCCACAACTGGAAACCCAACCCTAGCTACTGAATAAATAAATACATATTTATTTATTTATTTAAAAGTTTTACCAGGAGGGCATAATGAGCAGAGTATTGCTCAATTCCAGGTGTGTCCTGGGGGAGGGGAACATAGGGAAATAATTATACAATACATAAAGTGTACAGTAATTCAGTGTGACATACGAATGACGTATGAGTTAAAAGTGTGACACATAGCATGAATTCATCACAACATGTGAGGTACCGTGTTAGGGCAGGAAACAAGCATCCAGAACAGGGACAAAATACCAGATTGTGGATACTAGGCTGGACCATTTTCAATATGCAGGAACATGTTAGAAAATGTACAGGTCATGGAGAAGTGCTCAGTTATGAGGTGGCTGAAGGAAGGGAGTTCCATAATTTGAGCATGTGATGTCTGAAAGCTGCTTGGCCAATAGAAGAGGACATGCACAGTACAGCCAGAAGGCAGGTATCAGAATTCCTGAGGGAGTAGACAGAAAAGGAATGGGCAGCTAACACAGCAATGAGGTATGGAGGCAAGGACTGGGACCTGCACTTAGCTGAGAGCTTGGTACAATGAGACTGTCAATGGACATGTAGTAAGGGAAGATGGAGAGTCCATTAGAGCATGCAGTGGTGGCAAAAAGTGGAACAGGGAGTCCAGTCTGGCTAGGGTGGATTTAGGAGATGCACTGTAGATTACATCCCCATAATCAAAAAGAGGGACAATAATCTTCTGTACAAGCTCATGGCAGGCTGGCAGCAGGATGCAACCATGATTGTGGTAAAGGCACCCAGTTTTAGGTGTAGTTATTTGTGGATGGCATCAACATGTACAGAAAAGTCGAGATGCTGGTCCAGCCAGACCCAAAGATATCTAAAGGAGGTGCAGGCATCCAGAGTGGTCCCATCCAGGGTATAGCAGTAGGGGGTGGAGTGGAGTCAAGAGAGTCTCTGCCTTGTATTGAAGGTCATGGAGACAGTCTTCTTGGCACTGAGGAATAGCTGGTTTGCGTGAAACCAGATCTGGACATCATTGAAGTCCTGCTGCAACCTGGTCACTACTTCAGCAGTGGAAGGGCCAGATGGATACATAACCATGTCATCAGCATGCATGTGTATAGATGTGTGTGGGCAGGTGGTGGGTAGGTCATTTAGGAAGATGGAGAATAGGAGCGGCCCTGAGGACTGAGTCTTGGAGGACTCCTGAGGTAACTGGTAGGAGGGAAGAAGTGAAACCTCCTATTCTAACAGATTGGGATCGGCCTACCAGGTAGGAGTGGAATCATCTTATTGCCATGGTAGACAGTACTGCAATGGAGAGCTTTTCAATTAGGAGGGAATTGGAGACTGTGCTGAATGCCTTGGCTAGGTCAACAAAAATGGTTTAGGTGGTATAGCCCGGATCCATTCCATCGAGGATGGAGACAGTGAGCTGAATGAGTAAGGTGGTGGTGGAGTGGGACTTCCTGAAGCCTGACTGGAAAAGTGAGAAGAAGAAGACTGGATGGGTTTAGGAGTCCTTATCTGCCGACAATTTCTATGTTTCTATGAGGAGGAGATTGAGAAAGGAGGAAAGTTGAAAGAGGACTAGGTGCTCCTGAAGCTTAGCTAGAATGAGTAGGAGGGAAATAGGTGGTAGTTACCTGGGGTGGAGGTGTCACCTCCCTTTGGGAGTAGGATGACTGTATCATATTTCCATTCTGAGGAGACTGATGCTGAGGCAAAGGAGAGATTGAAGAGACCAGTTGGGGGGGCAGCCATGGTGGGAGCAGCTAGGTAGAACATATTTGAGTCTAGCCCTGAAGGGCCTTTGCCTTTGTTTGGGTTTAGGGAGATTAAGGCTTTGAAAACATCTGAAGGTGAGACCTGGTGGAATGAGAATGTTGAGGCAAGAGAAGGAGAGGCCTGAGCTGATGGGGTTATGGAGGGGGGTTTGGGCTGGGTTGTGGGGAGAGTGGTCAGCAGTGCCAAGGTGCAACTTGCAAAATAGGAATTCAATTCTAAAGCTACAACTAGAGGGTCTGTCACCATGGTACCACCTACCTTTAACACAGGGATTGGAGGCTGGGATGGTGGAGAGAAGAGGGATTTGACCACTTTCCAGAATTTAGCTGGTTGGTTTATGTTTGCCTGGAATTAAGTTTTTGAAGAATTCTAAAATAAGAACTAAGGGTAGAACTAGTGACACCACTGCCTACCCTTTTTAACAAATCATGGGAGGATGGGGTGGTACCCGAGGACTGGAGGAGGGCAGATGTGATTCTCCTTCACAAAAGTGGGAGCAAGGCAGAAGCAGGAAACTACTGATCTGTTAGTTTAACCTCAGTGATAGGGAAAATGATGGAATCACTTCTGAAGGAAAGAATTGTTGAGTATCTAGAGGCCAGAGGGGCACAGGACCCTAGGCAGCATGGATTCACAGTGGGAAGGTCATGCCAGATGAATCTGATAGATTTCTTTGACTGGGTGACCAAAGTAGTAGATCAGGGAGGGGCTGTGGACATGGCCTACCTGGACTTTAGCAAGGCATTTGACACAGTCCCACACAAAAGATTAATATACAAGTTAGCCAGCCTGGGAGTGGGTCCCAAGATGACAGCCTGGGTAAAGAATTGGCTGGAGAATAGGACACAGAGAGTAATAGTAAATGGAGTCCACTCAGAAGAAAGGAGGGTTACTAGTGGGGTACCGCAGGGTTCAATATTAGGACCGGTCCTCTTCAATGTCTTTATAAGCGACATTGCAGAAGGACTGGAAGGAAAAGTATGTCTCTTTGCAGATGACACAAAGATCTGCAACAGAGTTGATGCACAGGGTGGGGTGGAAAGGATGAGAAGGGACTTGGCAAGGTTAGAGGAATGGTCAAATGTATGGCAGCTTAGATTCAATGCTAAGAAGTGCAAGGTAATGCACCTGGGAAACAAAACCAGGGAAGAGTACACAGTGGGGGTGAGATACTAACAACAACAAAATGGAAAGGGACCTGGGGGTAGTCATATCAGATGACCTAAAGCTGGGCAAGCAATGGAGAGGGCAGCAAGGAGGGCTGGGGGATACTGGGATGCATGGGAGGCATCACCAGTAGAAAACAGGAAGTTATTATCCCTCTGTACAGACAGCTGGTGAGACCCCATCTGGAGTACTGTGTGCAGTTCTGGAGACCCAGTCTCCACGTAAAGACATAGACAGGATGGAAGCTGTCCAGAGGAGGGCAACTAAAATGGTGCAGGGTCTGCACGGAAGACATATGAAGAGAGATGAAAGGAGCTTATATGTATAGCCTCGAGAAGGGAGGGAGAGGGGGACATGATAGAAATGTTCAAGTACCTCAAGGAATCAACAAAGTCCAAGGGTAGCATCTTTCAAAAAAAGAGGTGTGCAAGAACAAGGGGGCACAATTTGAAGATGGGGGGCGGCTCAGAGATAATTTAAGGAAGTATTTTTTTACAGAGAGGGTTGTGGATGCATGGAACAGCCTTCCGGAGGAGGTCATGGAGTTAAAATCAGTGGTGGAATTCAAGCATGCATGGGACAGTCATAAGGCAATTCTAGGGGGTGGGGGTAGGAAGAAGTAGGCTGCTGGTTAACTAGGATCTGCAGCTTATCCAGTAGGTAGGGAAATGGGCAGACTGGGTGGGCCAAGCGGTCCTTATCTGCCATCAAATTCTATGTTTCTATGTTTCTATGATTTGCCTTAGCCTGTCTGATTCACCTGATGCAGGCGTTGCAAAGTGAGTGGTATAATGCGTGGTCATCAGGGGAGCTGGAGACTTTGAATGACTTACAAATAAATTGTGACACTGTGAACTCCATTATGCATAATAATGATTAACAAGAAAATACAAAATCACACATGCCCACACAATGCAAAGCATCATGGGCTGCATATGCAAATCACCACAGAATGTTATGCTGGTTCAACTTTAAGCAGAATTGCATGGTACCGAAAGGCCTCTCACACAGTTTGCAAAGGGTGCTAACAGATGACATAGACACGTGTTTCATCCTACCAGGGCTCATCAGTATGCCTCATCTGTTTGACACCCCAGTGGAATGGACCAGCTACCCTAAGACAGTGTGTCTTGGATATGTTGTGGTGAACCCATTAAAATAAAAAACTATTTAAAAGACAAAGAACCTCTGTGCACAAACACTGAGGCAAGGGTTACCCCAAAGGGCATTTGGCTGGGAAGCCAAGTTTCAAGAAAATACAAAATCACACATGCCCACACAATGCAAAGCATCATGGGCTGCATATGCAAATCACCACAGAATGTTATGCTGGTTCAACTTTAAGCAGAATTGCATGGTACCAAAAGGCCTCTCACAGTTTGCAAAGGGTGCTAACAGATGACATAGACACGTGTTACGTCCTACCAGGGCTCATCAGTATGCCTCGTCTGTTTGACACCCCAGTGGAATGGACCAGCTACACTAAGACAGTGCGTCTTGGATATGTTGTGGTAAACCCATTAAAATAAAAAACTATTTAAAAGACAAAGAACCTCTGTGCACAAACACTGATGCAAGGGTTACCCCAAAGGGCATTTGGCTGGGAAGCCAAGTTTCAAGAAAATACAAAATCACACATGCCCACACAATGCAAAGCATCATGGGCTGCATATGCAAATCACCACAGAATGTTATGCTGGTTCAACTTTAAGCAGAATTGCATGGTACCGAAAGGCCTCTCACACAGTTTGCAAAGGGTGCTAACAGATGACATAGACACGTGTTTCGTCCTACCAGGGCTCATCAGTATGCCTCGTCTGTTTGATTAACAGCCACCTCAGTGTAGAAGGCATGGCCCAAACTGGAAAAAAAGTTATGGTGCACTAATCAGGTGAACATTTAATAGTGCTACATTGAACTGCACTGCAGGAATTTTATGGCTTATACTCATCAAAGCATTGGATTCTTACCCTTCTAACTTAACATTGTGTTATATAAATTAAAAGTTATCATCCCATTTGCTGATTGGTTACCTTTCTTTCCCTGTTCCACATGCCTCTCATCTTGCATCCATTTTTTAACTACAGTATTATATTCAGATGAAGAGTTTGGTATTATTACCATCTGTAACATCTTGGAAATGGATGGCCAGATAAAGACTTCAAAAATTGTTGTAAGAAATAACTTATGAGCTGCATATCACTAGGTACATTAAATAAAAAAATGTCAGTATTCATGTTAGTTCACTGTGATGTGGCACACTAAAATGGATCTATGCAACAGCTTCAAACATTTCAATTGCAAGGGATTCTTAAAGTTAATAAATGCACTTGATGTCATAAGGGACCCAAAAATAAATAAGAGAAGTGCATGTGTCAACATCCTTTGGAGCATACCCAGGTGTGACAGACATTCCATCATGCGGTAGCCAAAATTAGAAACAAAATCTTGACACATGCATAGTGGTGTACCCTGCACACACACACACACACACACACTACCTGAACCATTGGATGTACTGTGAGGCAAACATGGATTTCTGGTGCGATTGCAGCATGCATATTGAGGGACCCATGGGAATTCCTCTTACCTCATTGTGCTTACAGAGCATACCAATGGTTAGTCCTGTGAACTCATGCAATGCTATGAACATGTGCAGTAAGAAAATACCATAACTGTTAAACATATTTTAGCATATTTGTGAACTGACAGGCTGCTTTTTATTTTGTCATGTGCTGGGTATCCTGATACTATATTTCCAGCTGTCAGTTGTGGGAGTGCTATAGAGTGAATGAATAAAAAAGTCCTAAAAAGCAGAATAAAAAGAAGGAAGGAAAAAAGGGAAAAAATGCTAGTAGATGCAGTAGCAAAAATATAGCTGCACACAGGATAATAACAAAATACAGCAGTTTCTCTTTTTTTGTAGCAAAAACTCTAAATTGTGCCCACCAGATATCAGGGCTGATAAAACTAGTACAGCTGCTACAACCATGGCCATACCACTTTTTGGAAAAAAAAAATTTCTTGGGTTAGGACCCGAGGTCAGGAGGTAAAGAATTTGCTGTGACTCTGCGAGTGTGACTTTAATATACAGTACAAGCTTTTTATCTGCTGTTTATGACGCTCTATTAAAAATGAAGCTTAATAATTATGTTCCTGTATTGCAAATTAATTTTCTGCTGTGGTGCTGTACTATACAGTATGTGATGTTTTGAATTTACAGTACCTGAACATCTCTTAGTAATTATTAAACTTCTTTCTTAATCCAGTCTCACAAACATCTGGGCTGTATGGAGTATAACTACTATCAGGACTTTGAGCAAGCACACTGAGTGCATTTCAGGAGACTGACAAGAGGCTTGTCATTTTCCGTTATCACTCAATTCACAGATCTGCGTTAACATCAGTAATGTTTAATAATGACTCTGATATAATGTGCCATCTGAATCAATATTGTACATCATCCAGGTAAAATTTGGAATGGGAAAGGTCCCGTTTTGTCTGCCCACTCATTGTAGCATCCTTGCAAGCTTAATAATTATGTTCAGGTATTGTAAAATAATTTTCTGCTGTGGTGCTGTACTGTATGTAATGATTTGAACTGTTGATAGAATATATTACATGATGAAGAGTCTTAACCACAGCTGCTGTCATGATATAATCATGCTATGCTACAGTATGTTCTATGTATGAAGTCTTTTGTAATTGTTAGTTTGGATAGACACTGGCAGTATCTTATATAGTATGTTACTAGCGATTATCGTGACAGCAGCAGGGGTTAAGACTCCTCATCATGTAATATTAGCGAAAGTTTGAAACATTACATCCAGCACTGCAGCAGAAAATTATTTTAATTTACAATATCAGTGTGTGTGCAGTGTACACAGGGATTTGTCATGCAGTCTAAATCAATATTGTGCATCATGCATGTAGTTTTTGGAATGGGAAAGGTCCCATTTTGTCAGCCCACTAATTGTAGCACCCTTGCAACCTTGATTTTGGTTTTTCTTCATTTAGGGCACACTGTTGGTATGATTCACATTTGCAAGTTACCTTCCCTCCCACTCAGTAGTACTGTAATCACACTATTTGGGCTTATAAGAAACATTGACTTTGTACACCATTTCATTATTCTGCATTCAAAACATTGTGTCCACTTGGGGGGGGGGGCAGGATTGGCTTCTCCTTCAGCATGCATTTACCTTTACTCCATCACCTATCAGTAACCAAGGGCAAAGAATCAACATGAAATAAATACCAGAACAGTTTTCTAGCCTCCTGAGGTAAAAACTGTCTTGCTGTGGTTAGGGGAATGCGTGAGAAAAAGAAAACACAAGTTAAGCGCTAATTGTAATACCCATATTGTGATATGTTGCAAACTGCATTATTTATCCATCTTTTTATTGCTTATTATTAATATGTCACCTTTCTATTCTTGTAAATGTTACACCTGCTATTTATTGACTGTACATCCAGTGTATTTGTTCCCTCCTAGTCCTAGATGTTGACTTGAACAATTCCTTAAATGTCTTTTTCTCAGCATCGCAGTGTCCATATACCCTATATTGCTTCTTTCTTAAGTTAGAATACATTGGAGTATTATGTTAAAATACACTGTGCCCCGATAAATTAAAGAACCCAAAGAATTTAAAAACAGTAATGGCCAGAGAAAACTGGACAGGCACTGGACATATTGACTAAAGCAGACTCAGAAAATTGTAAATGTATATATTATAGTATTTGAGCAAAGTTTTGTAATGAAACAGTATATATATATATATATATATATATATATATATATATGTGTGTGTGTGTGTGTGTGTATATATAGATAGATAGATATATGATCAAGCCATACTTTATTTGCATTCGGTAAACAACAAACAAGACCACGATTTAATTATAGGTATTCCCAGGAGCCCATAATATTGGGCTTAAAGAACCAAGGGAAAGAAAGGAAATACAGTATGTACCATTTAAACTTGAAAGAAGACTCTCAAATCCATTTCTTCATTCTTTCCTAATAGTGATAGCAATAATGCCTTGAGCCTGAAACTCCATCTGCTCTCCTTGTTTTGTAATTCCCTCTCTCTATCTTCCTTCAGGTTCGGGAACCATGGAATCCAATCTAAACCACAGTCCTTGTTTTTCCATTTGTTCCTTCAGTCAGATTTTATGGCCACCTGAGAATATGTAGCATTATTCTATACTGAATGCAAAGAAATTATGGATTGATCTTAATGAAATATTTATTCTCTAAAGTGCACACCATTCTGACAGGAGCCATTAACCCAGATAAGAATAGACGAGGCAAAGAGATGTGTGTGTGTTTGTGGGGGATCTGAAGTAATGTGGGTGCAACAATTTATGAGAAGTAGGTTATACAAATGATTAGTGTCCCAGTCCAATCTATTTTTGGTACATAAAACAGGAGGTGAATATGACTTATAGTCTGGGTCCATTTTGTGATTTAGTGCAGTACCTAATGTATAAAAGGGACAGACTGAGGCTATCAGTAAAAACAATTTATGCATTCACTATTAGTATTAGAAACATAGAAAACATAGAAAATTATGGCAGAAGGAAACTATACGGTTCATCTAGTCTGCCCATTAATAATTAATAATTTATTCATTTATAACAAATTCCAGGTCAACAGAGGTATTTCAAGCATCTGTAGTGAGGAAATTAGTCAGCATGACAAATGGGAGGAAATGGTTCTTCTGTTTGGTGAATATCACTCCCCTGTTCTATTTACTTTTAATACAGAAAAAATAGTAGGTCAGACCAGGCACTGCAATGGAAACTAAGACAATCAAGGGCAATGTAATACTGTGCATTGCTACAAATGATGCTCTGATAGCAGGAACAGTAAAACATGTTTAGATGCAAACTTACAAATCCTAGATACATTAGTGCATAGTGTTTTCTTCTCATACAGAACTGATTGCTACAATGTACATTGTATTGTAACATAGCAATAAACTGAATGGTGAAATCGGGAGGCACGACTGGCTGAAGGTGATTATGTGGGCAAAGTCGGAGCGGGGATTAATCCAGTATACCCGCCGTGTTCAAAACTGAAGTACCAGGAGCATCCAGACAGCTAGGTAAGCAGCACCAGGCAGAGGTGAGGATCCACTGTGAGAGAGATGCCACTCTTGGGCAGGGAGCAGGCAACAAGCTAGGCAAAGTTGGAAACGGGAGGAGGAGAACAAGCAGCCGCATACAATATGAATATATAGCAGACTCGGATAGAGAAATACCAGATGGAGCAGGAGATGGAGTGGGCAACATCGGAGCTATCTCACGGCAGCAAGTAGAAGTGACTGAGCTAGGATGCAAATTTGTCAGCAACCCGCACACCGCAGCAAGACAGCACTCCGCCGCAGACCTCCAACGAGTGGTATGAGACTAATTCCCGCTTAGACCGCAAAATAATTCAGACTAGCATGTGAGGCACACTGTTGTGTTTATGTAGTACTAGTCAATGTTTTCACCGCATCAGCATATTAAGGCTGTTCTGTTACACGTTGTGGAAGCACAGTAAAAACCTTAGCAAAACACACCGACTCCCTGTGTTATCTTGTTGTACCGATGGCAGTTACATTCTTCGTGACTGTGTACTTGGGCGGCCCATGTTACAAGTGCATTAAGCCACTCCGATGGTAGCATCTAATGCAATTAATGCATGGTTGGGCTGTTGTTCGCCCGAAGCCACAGGCCTTGGGCCACAACCCTCCCAACCATGCATTAATCCAGCATTAGATGCCACCTTCGTCGTGGCTTAATGCTTACTTCCTATATTTCTGTGCCTGACTGCTTGAATTTTTTTTGTTTTTTTTTACCCTCACTGAGTAGGCAGTCTGTAAAGTTACTTGGGGGTATGTTATGGACTAATTCATTCACACCTATTGTTCTGCTCTAACAGCAGTGAGTGTGTTTGAGAAAGGGCTATTGATCACCATGATGACAGGTGCTCCTACTACGTGTTGAGTGGGGATGGGTTCTTTGTGGTTGGCAGTAAGCACCAATGTCCCTACAACCCCCTTCCTCACAGAACCCACAAAAATATAGGCTATCCCATTCTGGACTGAGGTCCTGTGGATTGAGCAGCTTGCCCTTCTTTGGTCACAAAGGGTATGAATGAAATAATGCTGTGATATTATGGTAACACTAGATTATCTAACAAGCAGCCAATCAGGTTTCACTATAGTAGCACTTCGTAATTTCATTCATACCTGTTGTGAATGAGGAATGTGAGGGTTTTTGCATTGTGGTGACTAGCTGACAGAAACTGAGCTGGAACATCACAGCACTTTCTGTCTTTGTAATTTCGAATCCCACCACAACTACTCAATGGAAACTACACATATTTTTTAAGGTGCAATCATCCAACCACTCAGTCCATCTCACACTTTGACTTTAAACAATACTGTGGGTAAAAAAAAAATATTTCAGTTCCCTCATATCCCTATTCCCTACTGTTAAACTTTTCTAGCACTGCTGTTTTATCAGACATGTTACAAAAACCTGTGTAAATCTGAGTAAATGAACAACATTGCTGCAGAAACATATCTATTTGTAAATACTGCAAGAAAATGTATGGAGACTGCTGTTATTACATAAAAAGCTCCTCAGGAATATACTATTAACATTGACAGATATGATTCTTCTGCAATGTCCCTTCATCTACACAGAGTTCATAACCTGTCTGACAAAACACCAGTGCTGGAACTGTTTTACAGTGGGGATAGGGATATGAAGGAATGTAATTATAATTTTTATTTACCCACTGTACTGTTTGAATGCAAACTGCGAGATGGATTTTTTTACAGTAGCAATAGAAAACCATTGGAGCACTCTGTAAGATTAACCCCAATAGAGATGGACTTGAAGGCTGTCTATTATAAAAGGAGGAAATACCTCCATGGTTCACAAATAAGCTCAGGAGACTGTCAACAATTAAAAAGAAGGCCCACAAAATGATGACCATTACCCATGGGAGTGAAACTAGGAAAATACAAAACAAAAGTTAAAGATATTGAATGGGGAAACTATAATGGTTAAAAAGGGGCTGAAAGAGTGGAAACTAGAAGGGTTAAAAAAATACAAAATACAATTAGCCATAAACAAAAAAAAAACATAAATACTTCTACATTTACTTAAAATCAAGGAAGAAAAATAAACCTCAGGTGTGTCCATGAAAAATAACAGAAATTACCAGAGAGGAAAAATGGCAGAGACATAATCCATCATCAAACACATCTCACTATAGAATAAGCATGTGTCAATGCCAAGTGTTGTCTTGCTGGCATTGGCATTGGTAGTGCAAGAGTTAGAAAGATGAATACTAGGAATGGTAGTGAAGTATAGAACCAACTTGAACCCCAGCCCCACCCTGCAGAGAGTGGCATGCATTGGGGTGTGCCTTTGGGTCACTGGCCATAACGCTAATGCCATTTCACTTCACCCTACCCTGCAGACTCTGACAAGTCTTGCATTGTGCCTTGGGGTCATCAGGCCTTATGCTCACTCCATTTCATAAGGAAGTATGTTGAGATGGATGCAGCATAGGAGAATGGGGTGAACTTTGGAGCCGAAGAGTCCAAGGCACACCTGGATGCCTGTCAGTGGCTGCAGGGTGGGGGTGAAATGGCATGAGCATTACAGCTGACAATCCAAAGGTGCACCCTGATGCCTGTTAGTCTGTACAGGGTGGGATGTTATGGTTAGAAACCCTGATGCCCTGGGCGTTTGTTGGTATTCACATTCCAAATTTTCAACATGGCATTTTTGTGACCCCCACCTCATGAAAGCATGTGGGACCTCTTCTTATGAACAGCGTCCCTGTAATTTTGTGAATGTGTCCCAAACATTGATTTCCCACAGTGACCTCACCATTCTACACCACATAAAAATGTCAGCTGCACCATTCATAAGAAGTTGTGAAGAGATGGCAATGTTGAAAATCTGCAGTGAAAATATTAAAAATGCTTGACGTTATGAGCGTGCATGGAAACTAAGCAACACGTGCTCTTCACAGTCTGTTTTTTGGAATACTTTCACCAAATTTTTAACATAGGCATTTTGGGATCTCTGCTCATGAACAGTGGCAGTATGATTTTCTTAATTTGTCCCGAACATTGTTTTCCCACAGCGGCCATGCCATTGTGCACCAGATGTACAAAACCACATTTTGGGTAGGATGTGAAAAATGACAGCTGTACTGTTCATAAGAAGTGTGCAAAAATGGTGATGTTGAACATCTGGAGTGAAAATAGTAAAAATTTTCGAACTTACGACGGTGCATGGTCACTGCACAAGGCAAGTTTGTAACATAGTCATTTTGTTGAATTTTTTGACCAGCTGCTTAACATAGGCATTTTGGGACCTCTGCTCATGAACAGCATTACTGTGATTTTCTTACTGTGTCATGAACATTGTTTTCCTACAGTGATTGCATCACTGTGCTGGATGTGCTAAAACACATTTTGGGCAGAATGTGGAAAATGAAGCTGTTCTGTTCATAAATAGGTGTGAAATTGGCAATGTTGAAAATCTGGAGTAAAAATATAAAAAATTCTCAAAGTTACAAGCATGCATGGAAGCTGTGCAATGCTCACTTGTAACATACTCCTTTTGTGGAATTTTTTCAGCAAATTTTCAACATGGGCATTTTCGGACCTCTGCTCATGAACAATGTTGCTGTGATTTTCTTACTATGTCCCGAACATTGTTTTCCTACAGTGACTGTGCCACCCTGTGCTGGATGTGCGAAAACACATTTCAGGCAGGATGTGAAAAATGAAGCTGTGCTATTCGTAGGGAGGTGTGAAAAAATGGCAATGTTGAAAATCTGGAGAAAAAATATTAAAAAATCTCGAAGTTAAAAGTGTGCATGGAAACTGTGCATTACACACTCGTAACACAGTCATTTTTTGGAATTTTTTCAACACATTTTCTACATAGGCATTTTGGGACCTTTGCTCATGAACAGCATTACTGTGATTTTCCTACTCTGTCCTGAACATTGTTTTCCTACAGCGACTGCGCCACTGTGTGTCAGATAAGCGAAAACACATTTTGGGCATGATGTGGGAAATGACAGCTGCACTGTTCACAAGGAGGTGTGAAAAAATGGCAGTGTTGAAGAATTTGGAGCAAAAATATTAAAAATTCTCAAAGTCGTAAGCCTGCGTGGGAACTGCTCAATGCACGCTCATAATACGGTCATTTTTTGGAATTTTTTCACCAGATTTGCAACATAGGCTTTTGGGAGCCCACCTCATGAACAGTGGCACTGTCATTTCATTAATCAGTCCTGAAAGATGATTTTGCGCAGTGACCACAAAATCACCTTTTGGGACCAAATAACGGCATGACAGTGCCTGAATTCATGAGGAGGGGTCCCAATAACCCCATGTTGAAAATTTGGTACCAAATTCCCAGAAATGTCCAAGATATGCAACAAACTTTTTATGCCATTATACAGCTTACCGGCATTTCTTCAGTTTGCGGTCAGCTTTGAAGCAAGCAAATGTGTTCCCAGTCCACCGAAGATCACTGCACCATGCTCTGGAGGTAAGTATGGGGTGAGGGGGATGTGGGGAGGTGTGGTGCACAGAAGGTGGTTGCAGGTTGGGGGTGGGGGCAGCCAACAGCCAGCGATGGACTGTTTCCTTTGTTTCAGGTAAAACAAATATCACTGCTGACCATTTTCTGTTTTTTTAACAGGTTGAAGCCACGCTGGGGTGGGCTTCCAGTGTGGTACATTAGTGGGGGGTTCATGTCACCCACACTGGAGTGGGCTCCCAGTGTGGGTATGGTACACAATCGGGGCAGCACCAGGAAAATGGCGGGGGGTAGCATGATGACAGGGGGATTGGGCACCCCCATTGGCAAGGCTGTCTGCATGATTGATGCCGAGGAGGATTGGGTGCACACTCTGCACACCACAGTGGGAAAGGGGGCACATATGCCAACAGGGGGATTGGGAACCCCTGAAGTTGGCTACAGAGGGACTGTGAGGGCAGGCGGCAAGACACCGCCTACCATGTTTATTAAAATGTTACACCGCACAAGGCATGCCCTGCAAAGAGGTGGAGCTCCCTCATTACAGTGGCTAAAACATTTGAAAGTGGTGGCATGGCTTTTGCACTGCTGTCATAGGGAAGCACCCATGTAGAGCACTTATTATTGAGCGCTACACATTTGAGTGACTCAATAATAGCGCTCTACAAGAGAGCGAGTGGTGGAATACCTCGCTATATCCTGTATAGCAAGTACAGCAAGGAGCTGTACTCACTATACAGGATATAGCATCCTTTGTGGCTGATTCCCACTGAGCTGCTTTCATTGCACAGTGGTGTAGACCACTGCTTGCAATGCAAGCAGACCCGGGTTCAGGTCCGGCTACAGGCAGGAAACATTTTTTTTTTTTACGATCCGGTAACTTGTCCCGTGGTCCACAACCCCCTTGGAGTTGGTTATTTAAGTTTGGGAGGTGTGGGGGGCATGGGGGCACAGCCCCCCACATAAAAAAAAGATTCCTGTGTGCTTTAGTTAAGTGTTGTACCGACTGTTGTTATTTGCAATGGTCGGTACAATATCTGTCGCCCTTTTGACTACGGGTTCAAGTTTGCTCACTGTATGTGATAGGCGGTCTTTGAGACTCGCCTTTATCACATAAAACCCTGTCATAGACAGTGTGCAATCTAATTTGTGCCATGGAGCCCAGCCTGAAAAAGCAGTGGCGCCACTACCCACAGCATGACCGCGCCTCTAAAACCTGCTATTCCAAAGATACGGCAACATGTTTCTTGTGCAGGTGCAAGACAACATAAAAATGGCATCTAGGAGATGAAAAACAACAAAGATTTTAACTTTCAATATGCAGGTATAAAAATATTAAAGCATTGCAAACCCACTTACAATTTAAAACACAATTAAGTAGCCTCACAATTCAAGTTCACACTATTACTGGTGTTTTATTTTATCTGACTAGGATTTTAGCCATAATGGTATCCATTTCTCTTTCCCCTTCTCCATCAGGTTCCCTTTCCCATGCAGTTTCTGCACTCAGTGTGGTCCCAATAATGCATTAATAATTCCCCAACACCCAATATGGCCCTTTGTTAAAAGTTTTTATTTTTCTGCCTTTTACACTGGCTACTATCACTGACCCTAAGTGTGTCTTTCCCCTACACCCTCTCTGTCCACATTCCCTTTCCCACCCACTTCCTTCCCTTCATGTGGTCCCAGTAGTGCAATAAAAATATTCCAACATATAGTCTGGACATGTTTGATATTTTCTTCTGTCCTTTACACTGCACCCAATCAAAAATAAACAAACAAATAAATAAATAAATAAATAATCCAGGCTAGCAGGATATTTCTCACACATACTGCAGACTTTCTACATAACTGTAAGTCTTCATAACTTCATAACTGTAAGTCTGAAGGAACTGACTAAACACTTTCTTTACAACAGTGACTCTGAAAGGACCAGGGAAACAAGAACCTCCCCCCCAAACTAAGCTTAATGACACATATTGCTTTTCTGAGGAAACATCAGTCCATCTACATGACAATCTGTTGTCATGGTGACTCATTTGTATTCCTCTAGGTGCAGTCAAATTCTAGTGGAGGCTAAAGTACTCCACAATCAGGACACATTGCTTGGGAAGGGGAGATTCAGTGGTGAGAACCTTGCCCTGAAACTAATCTCTCACTCACTTGAAGAAATCCTGTCCCCTCTCATCCATATGCTTAACCTCTCACTCCATCTCACAGTATTCCTCCAAAAATGGAAGGCTGCAGTGGTCACTGCTGTGTGCAAGAATGGTGATCGTGCCCTCCCCAGGAATTACAGACCCATCTCCATACTACCACCTCTCTCAAAGGCCCTTGAATGAATCATTGCTGACCAACTTGTCGATTATCTGGACGAGCACATGCTCCTATCCACAGAGAAACATGGGTTTAGGGCTGGGAATAGCACCACTACAGCCCTCCTGGAATTCACTGGCTTCATCCACAAATCCCTCAATCTTGGCCAGCTAGTTGAGGCTATCTATATTGACCTAACAAAGGCCTTTGACACGGTCAATCATGCCTTCCTAGTTGACCAACTGAAGGCCTTGCCCCTGAGGTGGCTGCATGGTTCTGCAGCTACCAACACTGCCGAACACAGCAAGTCAAGATAGATACCTTTCTCTCTGACACCAAGCATGTGTGCTCAAGCATTCCACAGGGGTCAATACTGGGTCCCCTCCTCTTTAGCCTATTTCTGAATTGCTTCCCCCTCATCAGTCGGTGCCATATCCACCTCTACGCAGATGATGCAGTTATCTTTTCTAATGGCTCTGACCCCACTGCTCTTGAGCAACAGTTACAACATGACTTCACAGTGTTGCGTTATGGTTCAAAAATCATAAACTGATAATGAACTACAAAGAAAAACAAAAACTATGTTGTTCACCAGCCTTAAGAAAAAAGCACAAAAACTACCCGTTATCAATATGTGATAGGGGTGGTGTTCCTCTTGAATGTGTTCATCACTTCAGATATCTTGGAATTACTCTTGACAGCTCACTCTCCTACACCCTCCACATAGACATCACAGCTAAAGCAATCAACAAATGCTTAGGTCTACTTTTCACCATTGGTAAAGCCTCACCCCTGAAGCCCTCAGCATAGCAGTCCACAGTTCAGTGGGTTCCCTAGTGGATTACGGACTGCCAATATATGGCTCTGCCACAGATACTGCCCTCTGATGTATAAAAACTGCCCTTAACAATGCCTGCATACTCACCTAAGGGGTACACTGCCTAACCCACACCTGCGATCTCTATGCAAAGGCTCACTGGCTAACACTCTTTGGTCACTTAAAATATCAATCCTGCCTCCTGGCCAAAAAGATCTGCCTTGGTCAGCTCCTGACTGGGGTCCAACAACTCCTAGTTCTTAGCACTAATCCCAGGCCCACCCGAAATTCGGAACTGCAGTCCTTCCTGACTCCAAAATGTCAGACATTTCAAGGACAAAGGTCCTTTGCCTATCGGGCACCATTGTGGTTCACCTCCCTCCATGAGAACATTGCTAGTCTGCCCACTCTGTGGACCTTCAAAAAGAACCTAAAGAACCATTTAATACAGGAATCTCAATGTGTCTGGCATCGCTAGCACCTAGCAAAGGCATCTCCTACCATCTACCCTTCTGCCAAACAGACCTCTCTCTCTCTCTCTCTCTCTCTCTCTCTCTCTCTCTCAGACACCCTACACTTGGGGCTCAACCCTCCACCCCATGTCTCCAGCACTTCTATGTGTTAATCCCCTCGTGTTGCTGACAACTAACAGGCTCCCTGTTGGGCACAGTTATTTAGTCTGTTGCTGTATGTATCTGATAGTGTTTACCTATTCCAGTTTTAGTTTTCACTGTATGTTTTGCATCCCTTTGTTTAAAGACCAAATGTACCTGAATGTTCTCACTCTAATTCTATTGCCTTGTTTGTCTCAGTCCACTGTATAATCACCTACTTGTTCCAAATGTACAAACGTGGAACCTATGTAAAGAGCTCTGAGGTCAAATGATTAATTCGAGATCAGAATAAAATAAAATAAAATGTATGTATGTTTGGGGGGAGGGGGAATCAAACTGTAGCCATGTCCTATTTAAAGGCAGGCTTACTGAAGTCATAATTGCAATGTACATAATATATTATTAGCCAATTCCACTGTGTGCATTTTGTGACTAGCCCTCCATAGAAGTGATACTTCTATAGAAACATTGGGCTTCTGAAATTGCACTGCATCTGATTTTGAAAAGTTGCAGCAATTGTACTTCACTACAGTCCATTTCCTGAACAAATACAGGCTAGCAAGCTCAGGACCAGCTGCTGGAGAATCAGAGCCACCCAATCCAAAGCTGCTTCTGACACCGTTCTGATAAGCAGGCTACCCAAGTGTGTCATTCATTGGGTTTATGCTTGCTGACTAAACATATTTGTATGTTTTGCAACAAACTAAATAAAGCAAATATAAATTAAATATTTTGCACTTACTGTCTCCCCTACAAACCCAAAGCACATTTTATATTGCACCTTTGGCTTAACATTTTTCATTTTTCTTTTGAAAATGTTTATGTTTCAAAGACCACAGATGTTATTGATGGGTGATCCACATCACTGATGGGTGGTTGTGGCCCCACCAGGTTTGAAATTCACATCAGAAACTACAAACTTATTAGTCCTATTAGTCAGGTCACAAACACCCCTGGGCTAGAGCTTCATCTGTGGCAACATTTTCCACATTTCATGCATTATAAGCATTTTTTTTTTAATCTCTGCACCCTGTATACAGCACAAGTGTTTTAGCCACTGAAGGCTGATAATATTTATTTGCAAAGCCCTCTGGTTTTAGAATGTAATTTTGAATGCCTACTGTTTGGCGCACGTCTGGACTGATGCAGTGCTTATCACACACAGAAGGTCACTTGTATTGTAAGAGATCAATAACATTTTACCAGCATCAGTCCATTGCTGTATATTGTAAGTAACGTTTTCAGAAAGTTCTACTTTTGACTTGTATTGCTATATGCAAGCAATAACACACGATGAGGTGTGGGTTATCTCCTGACAAGAGCATGCCTAGGTGTATTATGAGGCATGAGGCGCTCACCGCAACACATTTTGCATGAACAGATCTCTGATGGGGTAAAATAATCTGTGAGACAATTATGGAAAGCAGGCACTGCAAGCAAATACTTTATTTTAGAAGCAATCAATAAGTTGCATACTTAGATCAGAGCAGTCATTCCTGAGCAAAGGTGAGGGGACCACTCACAATCACTTAGAATAGGAAGGCAAAGCAATGCAGTTTAAAAAAAAATTAAATGCATGGACACAAGGAAAACAACTGTATTCTAGAGTGAAACAAACTGCCCTCTAAATGCAATGCCTCAATGTCTAGGTATTATTTCAATCTGCAGAACATCCACACCAGTCATGTTACTTTCATTCCCAGTTCAGTAAAGTGACTTGCTGCCATGTATCACATGTCACTTCTGCAGCAGGGGTCAGCAGAGATCAGCGGGGATCATGAACACTGCAAAATGGAGGAGGGGCAGATCAATCACAAAACATTTAAAAGATATCAGGTAATGTTAGCTTTCTTGTTTCTCTTGCATTGTGATTTATCTAACACTGCTCCTCACTATCCAGTGTAGCTGCTTGAGGGATGTGAACATTTCCACTTAAATACACATTCAAACTGGCATGCTGCATAGTTATTATATACTGTAGCCATACCTCTCAACCTCCTGCCTCATAAATCAGGGACAAGGCATAAAAAAATCAAGGACAAAGGACCAAAATCAGGGACACATCTTTAGAATTAGCGATATCGACCCAGAAAGCTAGTAGAATATGCGGCATAGTGCGAAATGCATTTTCTAAAGAAGAACATGTCTGTAACTTTAATGTTTGACATTATTTTGTGCTTACAATTCCCACTGTTTAGCCACAGAAACACAAATTTTAGGAGGGACAGAGGAAAATTCTGAGTCAAAATCAGGGACAGTTGAGAGGTATGACTGTAGCACAGAACCAGGTCCAGTGATTGGATACAACTATTTCTACCAGTCATAATGTAACCTAACTTACTAATTTCTATTTCCATAAAATTGCATCCTGCATTCATTTATCAACATTCATCCATCACTCTTTTTACACAATTATATTGAAATCACAAATGCTCATACTGTATATTAGACCTACATATTTGGTTCTGCAATGCAGACCATTTACAGTACAGTATGTAATAAATAGAGAATGTATGGTAGGATTAGCTGACTGTGCATTCAGTATAGTCTATTATTAAAAAATACATCTCAATAATTAACCTTTGAAATAGAATTTATGATAACTGGATGGGCAGACTGGGTGAGCCAAGTAGTCCTTATCTGATGTACAATTTTATGTTTCTATTTATAGTAGGAACCGACCAAGCATCCATGCTAAAACTTTTGATTCAAAAGTCAGAATAGGAGAACCAATGCTTGAAAGGGTCGTAGGACACATTTTTGTCATACTGTATATGCTATTTCAAAGATTAATTATTGAGATACATATTTTAATAGACTATACAGACTGCTGCTGATGATGAGTGGGGGCACCTGCAAAGGCTAGCATTCTGAGGTGAGAAAAAACGTAATTTGTGTGCGGTATTTTTTAGGTCTTACTAAATACCCTGTTTAATCCCACATTTCTCAGACACTCTGGTCCTCTATTTCTTGCCATTCAGGGTGCATCTCTGGTCAGTGCAGATGACTGAATGGATTTTTCTAACCGGATAGTCTTGAAGGAAAAAATTAAGGGGGGGGGGTCCATCTACCTGTGTTTGGAGGTGCCAAAGCAAAACAATGTTGAACATGGATCTAAGTTTAGAAAAAAAGTTGCCCTATTGTCTTGTGCTTTTAATTATGCATGTAGCATGTACTGTAGCTTCATTTCGCAATTTACACATTAATATAATTACAGAACCGTACGATATGCAACAGTAGCATTAAAATATGTTTTAATTCTGGAAAATAACTAGATAGCCTTTACTTGAATTATTTAACAGAACAATGCATCTGTTTAGTACATCTGTGCACATATTATGCATAACTTGACAGAAGCTAGGGGTTACACCATATGTACCAATTTTATGAATCAGTTACAGTAGCAGTCTTGCCTTCATAAATACTTCCCTTGTGCATTGTGTCTGCCTGTGTAAAAGAAACCAACAATGTATTTTATTTAAAATTGTACATTTTCTGGCTTTCTGAAGAGCAAATGAGAGTTAATGATTTAGCAACAAATATATTTTCATTTTAGTTCATATTTAGTCCACCCTTTCCTCAGGTCACTCCTGGAAAGGAGTCATGGCTCAGTATGCTTTTCCAGCTTAACAAAATGAAAAATAAACTATTGAGCCTAACTCCGCATACTATATTTAATGTTGTGCTACTGTGTCTGTAAAAAGACAACATAAAGACAGCAAATGCTTAAGACTACTGAGAAAATTCATTAGATCTGGCAGATCAGTAGTTCCTTGTTCTTGGGATTCCTTAAATGTGAATTATAATAGATACCAATGCTATCTTTTCTCCAATGAATGAATCTTTTCAAATAACCAATAAAGCACAGAAACAGTGCAACATAGTGAGAATTCCAAAGAGAGTGTTAGTATGTTCAATTATGTTTAACAAAAACAACATTCATTTTTTCTGTGAATAGATACTGTGGTAACTTTGTTCAATATAAAGGCTTCTTATTCTGAATATCACCTAATACTATTTATTTATTTTATTTATTTAGATTCTCAACTGATACAATGCAATAAGCAACTTCACAATATCTCAAATGAAATTCGGAATAAGACGTCTTCATGCTGAATGAAGTTACAGCAGTATCTATTCACAGATAAAAGGAACTTTGGTTTTAATGCATATAACTGAACAGTAAAATAACGCTCTGTTTGGACACAATATTCTTAATAACCAGCTCTTCTACCCTTTTCTTTTCACAATCCTGAACCTGTAGCACAGCAAAACTGGACATATAGTACAGAAGTCTGAACAGTGCCATTTGATACTATTTATTCCTCACTTGCTGTCAAGTTGAATACATTTGTTAGGGTGTCACAGAGTAGCCACACATAGTACAATGCCCTATCAGGGTGGCATTTGTTTATGAGGTACACTTATTCTTCTGTAGGTTTTCAGTTGAGAAAGTTTTTTTATTTTAATTTTTTTATATGTTTTGCATCCTTGGGATTCTGAGTGACAGGTACTGTGAGTTTTACATTTAGTAGGTCTTCATACCCACAAATAACATTATTATAGGGAGAGGGTTTGCAACCAGAACAGTTTTATCATGGCAGGAGGTGTAATGTTTATTAGAAATATTAAAAAGCACTAGTTTGTAGATACAAAAGTTAAATAGAAAAGTAAAATACCCATCCTGAGTGTCTGTGGAATGGCACCTTACAAAGGAAAACAGAGTGCCATCTACCGGTGAACAGACACAGTGGCACTCCATAACAATACTCACGCTGAGATTGCCATCATGTGGCTAAGGCAGAAAATGCATTAAAGAAGCTAGTGTGCCACCCATTAAATACAGCATTACCACACAGCATTAATGACCAGCGTTGCTGCACCACAGTACTGGATTTTTAACGGTCGTCATGCCGTGTTACCAGTCAACTTACCTGTAGCAAGCACTGTAGAATGGTGATATTAAGTTTAATATTTTTGATTGGTTCCATGTCAAGATAGTGAAACAGAACAGCGACACATATAACAGTGAATACATTTTGCCGAATCCGTAAATCACTACACACCCAGAACAGCAAACTCCACATGAGCGATTGCACTGCAAACGTTAAAAGTGCCACAAAATTAATCAATATTTAATAAAGGAGAGCTAACCCCCCATACACCCCAATTTATTATAATCAACTCCAGGGGGAGCGGACACTGGAGGAAAGGGGAATTCACAGGAGGAGGGCTATCATCGCTGGGGCACCACAGTCAGGGAACAAAAAAAAAATTGCACACACCCACTTCAAATTACAAAACTAAATACCTATGGTCAGTCCCTAACCCACAACATTGCAGGCAGTGACTCACTCCAGCACACCAGATGGCCAGCTTGGCAGCACTCTGCTGCATTATTGCAGTTAACCCACATCCGCAATGTCACAGCACCCCCAACCCCCTTCAGTCGCCTTCGCTGTTCTTTGCTCCCACACTCGCTATTCCCCTTCTTCACTATTCCTGCACTGTGACTGGTTTATCGGGCAGGCAGATTTAGTTGCTCATATATGAGTCACTCAGTTTGCTTTGCCTTCATCACTGGATACCTTTTTGATTTTCTCAATGATCTCCCAGTGAGGTATTAAATCAAAAGCCTTACTAAAGTCCAAATACACCATATTGCAAGGTAAATTTCTGTCTAGCGTCTCACTAATTTTTCCATAGGAACAGATAAGATTTGTTGTACTACTTCTACCCTTCCTGAATCCATGTTGTTCATAGTCCACATTATTTATTGTATTAGTTATAATATCCTTGACTATACTTTCTAATAGTTTAAAGTCAGTAGACATAAGGCTAATTGGTATGCAGTTGTTTGGATCTTGTTTTGAGCCCTTTTTGTGTATGGTCACCACATATGCTCAGGCCAGGCAGTGTTCTCTTACTGTCTCCCTCACCTCTGGAATCAACTTCCTTGGGACACCCACCACTCCCCTACCTTCACTGCTCTTAAATCCCTGCTCTGAGCTGTTCCTGCTGCTACATGCACTTGCCCTTCCTCTCTCTCCATTCCCCCACCCCAACCCAGGCTCCACACCTCCCAATGGTACAACATCCTTGGCTCCCTAAGGCATCACAGTCTCCCTGGTCTGACTTCCTTTGTACTATTTAATTCTCAAAACAATTTAACCTCCACTGTCATTTTCTGACTCACAGTAGTGCTAATATTCCTTCCCAGCATTGCTTTCTACATAACAGAACTATTGTATTTAATGTGTAATTATTGTTTTACTCTGTATAACTCTGATGCTACTGTATATACTTTTAGTTATTTATCCACTCTATAATTTCTACATAACTGTATTATCTGTAATGTACCAATGTGTTACTTACTCCTGTATGTGTCTTTTGTCTTCGGGTTGTTCCTGGAAATGAGCCTCAGCACAATGTGGCTTTCCCAGTTACCAACTTTTAACTAACTAAATAAATAAATACATAAATAAATAAATATGTGGTTCTCCAGTCCTGATGTACAGTGCTAGTATTAATAGATTCTTCGATTTTTTTTTAAAGTTAGTAAACTTTATCAAGGAAACAGGAAAACTCATGAAATTGGAGCACATGAAACAAAATAAGAAAGTAAACAAAGAAAGCTTGTAATGGATATAATAACAATTCTGACAAGATGTATAATGTGCACCATGAAATATTATCAGGTGCAGGAGATGCTTTGTCTTTTAATTAGCTTATCTTTGTTTTTATTTTCTCAGTTGAAATAACAACTCTTCCCCAAGGCATGAATTCTAAGCAAGGGATTGATTTATTACTGTGACTAAACTCCCCACAAAACTAACCATTTACTATTTCTGCCATGTTACTATTATCATATAGCATAGTGTTATTGTCTAACAGCAGTCCTACCTTACATTGGTGGGGGTCGAGGAATTTATATAGGCATAACAGGATTTGTTATTTTCTTTTTAGCATTTATTGCAAGATTTTGTTCCATTACTTTTTTTCCTGTTTTATTTCCTTTTTGCACTTTTTTGAATCAAAATTAAAGCTTCCCAAGAAGCTTGATTTTTTTGTAAAAAGATATGTTCTACATAATTTCTTTTTTTTTTGTTGATAATGTTTTAGTCATTTGGTTGAGCCACCTTGGTCTCAATTTATTATTTGGATGTTTGAGGATCTTTTGTATATATGTATCACTTAAATTTCAAATTGCATTTTTAATAGTATCCCACATATCTTCAGTGGATTTGTTTGCCAATTCTCTGTTCCGTTTAATTTTACTTAGTTCATCACTTATTTTAAACACACTGGCCCTGTTTTAAAGATATATTTTAGCTTCACCTTTGTTTACTATGTGATCTTGATTTACTTGAAAATGTACCACATTGTGATCACTATTACCCAGAGGTGGACCTGTTTTGCCCTTGCTGACTGTAAGATAATTTGAGCAGAGCACTATATCTAAAATAATTTTCTCCTCAGGTAGGGTCACAATTGGGTACATTTACATACTAAAAGTAATTTTTTCCTATAGTGTTAGTAGCAGAGTTGTTTACCCAATGTATTCCACCAAGGTTAAAAACTCATATTATTTTTAAGTCTCCTAGTTCTCCTGTGGCCTATATTTCAGATAGTAATTCATTGTATGTGCCCACTGAAGAGTTAGGAAGGCAATAGCAAACACCTACAATTAAGGGGTTGAGATTGTTGTTAAACAATTTTACCCAGATGGATTCAGTGGTAGGAAACTTATTCTTAATCTTTACTGAAACTTCAAAAGAGTTGATGCAATTTTTAACAAAAGTGCTACTCCACCACCTTTCCTATTTCCTCTGTTAAATTTATAAAGATCCTATCCATCTATTTGGTTTCCCAAACAATTTCTTCTGTCCATCAAGTTTTAATAATGACTATGATGTCAGTGTTCTGACATGCAGTTAAGGCCTGAAATTCATATAACCTGTTGTGCATGCTTCCAGTATTTAGAAGTATAAAGTTTAAGTGATTCCTGGCTGTATTATAGTAATAGGTATTTTGTTACTAGCGGGGTGTAGCGTTATAGATTTTTGTTGAATGTTATCCCTTCTTACTCAGTTTAAATCAAAATCATCTAAACACTGTTTAAGGTTTTTGCCTAGTATCTTAGCCCCCAACTTATTTAAATGTACTCCATCCCTGGAGTAAAGTTTGTTTTTATGTATGAAACAGTCCCAGTTGTTTACAAACCTTACATTTTTCTCCTTACACCAGTTTGATAGCCTGATATTAATTCTGTTGATGGTGAATTTTTTCAAGGTGGGCTTTTGGAATTGGAAGAATATCAGGTATGGCTACCTTGCACCCTTTTGCCTGCAATTTAACTCCTAATGTTACACATTTTGCTGCTGATGTCCTTTTCATGGCATCTACCAATGTCATTACTACTCACCTGCGTAATGACTGATGAGTTTTTCAGGATGGACAATTTATCTACCCCTCCCCCATCTACATCTGCAATCTTAGCCCCTGGTAGGCAAGGAACAGTTGCATTTTGTTTCTCATTTCTGCAAATGTGGCTGTCCATGAAGCTAACAATTGAGTCTCCTATGACAATTTTTTGAGGTATTTGCTAATACTTTGGACATCTGAATAAGGTTCAGCTGCAGGAGGAATATACATATTATTTAACTGATATTATATCATAAACTACACAACTGTTCTTAGGCTGGTCACATCGGTAGCAGGGAGAGAGAGCACTGCACCAGCAGTGAGGAAGAAACTGTACCAGCAGTGATGGGGAGATGGCAATCGGCCATATCACTGGAGAACTGGGCTGGTAGCATCGACTGTGGGGAGATTGAGAGCTGCATTGGCAGCAAGGAAGGAGTATTACTGTAGGTGGCAGGGAGACAAGCCAGTGACTGCAGAGGAGCTGAAAAGAGCTGCTCATGGACTGCAGGGTTGATGCAGGAGGCCACCAGCCAATCAATCAATCAAGGAAGAATGCCCCCTGGGTTACCCCAGCTTTGATCCACCAGCTCAAACATAGGGACAGCCTATGGCACCATGCCATTGAGACTGGCCGGCCCAATGACAGGCGGTTATATGCTGCCACCCGAAACAAGTGCACTCGGGCCATCAGAAAGGCCAAGTCTGAGCACTATCGGTCCTCACTCACTGCCTCATAGGGGAATCCCAGAACCTTCTGGGATAACATTAAACAGTTAAATGGGAGTGCACTCTCCCACCCACCAGATCAACATTAGTGGTGTGATCTCCTCAGACCCAGCCCTCATAGCCAACCACCTCAACACCTCATTCACTGACCTTAGCCCTATCCTCCCTACAAATTTTTTTGACCCTCCTCCCCCAGCACCTGCCATAAATCTTTCGCCCTTATTTTCTCCTCCACCGTGTTTCTGCCCAAGAACTTAGGCTGCACCTTGTCACTGCCCTCAAGAGTAATAGTACAGGCAGTGACACCCTGGATCTGTGTATCCTATGGCTGGTCTTAGACACAGTCCTTACCCCGATCACATGCCTCATCAACCACTCTCTTTGCCTGGGGAAGGTTCCAACTGCCTGGAAAGTCACCACTGTCACCCCTATCTTTAAAGGTGGTGATAGGACTGTGGCTGGAAACTATCGACCGATCTCCATTCTCTCTCCTCTCTCCAAGGCCTTGGAAAAAGTGGTGGCCTCTCAAATCTCTGACTACCTCTCCACCACAATGTCCTTTGTCCTGAGCAGCATGGCTTTGAGCGGGCCACAGTACCAACACAGCCCTCCTAGAGTTCTCCAACTTTCTCCACTCCTCCTTAGACACTGGTTCTCTGGCTGGTGCTGTCTTCATTGACCTCTCGAAAGCTTTCGACACTGTCTCCCACCCCCTCCTTCTTGATGCCCTTAGTCTCTCTGGTTTTGCTGCTGGGCCTATCTCCTGGTGCACCAGTTATCTGTCTGACCGCTCACAGCGTGTAAAAATTAATGGGACCTACTCAGACATCTGTCCCATCTTTTCTGGGGTTCCCCAGGGCTCCATTCTGGGCCCCTTACTATTCTCCCTTTACCTTAACACCCTTCCATGCTCTTGCTCGGGGAACATTCTATTGTACGCTGATGATGCAGTCATCTTTGCCTCAAGTCGTAACCCTACTTCCCTCCAGGACTCGCTGCAGAAGTCCTTCACTGAAGCTCAGGGCTGGTTCAAGGAACATAGATTGGTGATAAATCTTAAAAAACCAAAAACCATGTTCTTCACTCATCCCCAAAACAAGTCCTGCAACTTCAAACTCCTCATTCACTCTGGGTCCTCATTCCCACTTGAACAAGTTTGCTCCTATAAATACCTAGGGATCCATTTTGACCCTCCTCTCCTTCCATGGACACATTGCTGCCCTAGCCACTGCCACTAATATCCGATTGGGCATCTTACATTGGTATAAACACTGCCTCCCCCCGGAGGCTCTTCGACTCGCAGTCACCTCCTCTATCCTGTCCCTAGTGGACTATGCATTGCCGGTGTATAGTGCTGCTGATCAGACCGCACTCCATAAAATTCGCACTACTCTGAATAAGGCCTGCAGGTTAATTACTGGAGCACCTAGGATGACACACACCTGTCTACTATATGCTAAAGCGCTGGTACTTGATCTCGACGAGCGCCTCAAATATCTTACCTGTACCCTTACAAAAAAGACCCTCCTTGGGCTTTCCCCACCAGGATTGACCACCACCGTACGCCGCTCTGTCCCACTAGTTCATACTCAGACCTCTGGGAAAACCTCTCTTGTTATCCCTAGAGCTAGGACCTCTCACGGCCAAAGAGCCTTCAGCTTTAGGGCCTCCTCCTGGTTCAACACACTGCCCTCCATCTCCAAGCTCCAACTATATCGTGCTTCAAAACTTCCTTACGTAACTACCTTATTGACACCCGATGCTGTAACTGCCTACTAGTCAAAGCCGTGACTTAATACTTATGACAAGCTTATTACTAAGCTGCTAAGGATGACATAACTCTGGTATTGTTTGCATCCATCCTACCTGTACCAGCTTGTTTGTATCTATGTCTTAATTTTACTGTTATACTTATGTGTTGTACTGCTATACTGTGTATTTTGGTTTGTCTTACTGTGACAAGGTACCTTTGTAAATGAGCCTATGGCTCAAAGGTTTTCCAAACTGCTGTTTAAATAAAATAAATAAAAATAAAAAAAAATAAATAATAAAATCAGTGATCAGGGTGCTAAACATTAAACTTTCTGGCTGGGCTTAAATACGGAAGCTGCGAAAAGTCCCCACCCTCCCCCAACCTTAATTAAATACTAAAAGGCAGGGGCAGGGCCTGAAGGAAAAAGGCTCAGCTGCAACTGATTGGTTGAAGGGACAAAAGGGGAGTGGAGCAAAGGGGGTAGGACTGAATGTGGAACTAAAGGCACAGCATCTATGGGGTGTATTGGTGAAATGTTATCAAAAAGTTATTAACTAAGTTGTTGTTTCTGAATCTAAGGGGGAAATGTTATTTACTTAGCTGTTGTTCCTAAATACTGTAGTAGGGGGTACAGTGGTGTAAAGATATTGATTAAGAGCTGTTTTTGAATCCTCAAGGGGCACATTGACATAATATCTTTTTAGGGTTTTCTGGACTTAAATCAGGCACGGCACAGTCAACAGCTTGAGGCTCTAGATTGTAGTGGAGCACTGTTCTTTGCTGCATTTATAAGTAGGCAGATTATGGTAAATGAGAGAAATCTCACTGAGGGCATGGCACCAGAAGGATGAATGAGGGAGAGGAGGAATTGGCTTTCTAGGCAGAAGGGGGTATGGAGAGCAGGGAGGTGTGGGAATGATAGCCTGTGGAGGGGATGGGGACAGCATATCAGGATAAAGCAGAAGGAAGGGACATGACAAGTTAGGGGGCAGTAGGGGCACAGGGGGTTATGGCCAGTGGAAGAAAGGGAAGAGGGCACACATGGATGAGAGAGTTGTGGGATGAAACAGCTGTGGTGCAGCAGCGTTCATGAGTACTCTGTAGAGCCTGGGGGCATGCCTAGTTTGTCTAAGACTGGGGAAGTTGGAGGCCAAGCTAGCATGGCTAAAAGGGGAGCTATTCTGGACAAGGAGAGACATACTCACTAACTTTGCAGAAGGCAGCCAGGAAGGGGGAGGGCAGCAAACCAACCAGGTAGCTGGAAGGGGAGTCACACAGGAGGGCACAACAGGAAAGACCAAGTCAGAGAACAGGGACATGATGGGCAGGAGTTCCAGGTCAGTGGTCAGGGGACATGACAGGCAGGATGAGAGCAATGGTACAGGAGGAGCTGGAGGGGGTGGAAGTCCTGGAAGATGTGGAGGAGCTATGGGGGAAAATTAGAAGAGGATTACAGGAAGTGACAGAGCTTTGCATTAGGACAGTGAGCAAGAGAAAGAGGGGTAGGAAGCCACTTTGGTTCACTACTGAAGTGAGGAAAACAGTCAGGGAGAAGAGGAGGGTATCCGGGATATATAAGGTGACACAAATGGCGGTAGATAAGGGGATGTATAGGGATAAACTGAGGGAAGCAAGGAAGGTGATCAAGAGGGCCAAGGTTAAAACAAAACATATAGGAAGAGGGGTAAAAAGAGAGGACAAGATGTTCTTCAGATATGTAAGTGACAGGAAAAAGGGGAAGAGAGGGATAGTGAGACTCAAAGAGGGAGGAGGGGCACCGGTGGAGGGAGACTTAGAAAAAGCTGATGTCTTAAACAGATACTTTGCATCGGTCTTTACAGTGGAGGAGGGAGGGAGGACAAAATTAGAAAATAGGGGGAGGACAGGTATGGGGATAGACTCCAGTCTCTTCACTGAAGCTAGGATGCTGGAGGAATTGAAAAAGCTGCAGACCAATAGAGTGATGGGGTCAGATGGGATTCACCCTAGGGTACTTAAGGAACTGAAACAAGAAATGGTGGCACCAATCACAAGGCTATTCAACCTGTCACTGCAAGAAGGAAGGATTTCAGAGGACTGGAAAAAGGCTGTGGTAATACCACTACATAAGGGAAGTGGGAGGGAAGAGCCAGGTAACTACCACCCGATAAGCCTGACCTCAGTGGTCAGCAAGCTGATGGAGGCACTGATTGAGGAAATACTGGTTAAGCATTTAGAGGGGGAGGGCCTACTGAATGACAATCAGCATGGATTCATGGGTGGCAGGTCATGCCAGACCAATCTGATTGAATTCTTTGACAGGGTGATGGAGATATGGGACCAGAGAGGGGTGGTGGACAAGGTCTACCTGGACTTCAGGAAGGCACTCGACACCATCCCCCACAGGAAACTCATAGGCAAGGTGGAAAGCTTGGGGGTGGGAAACAAGCTCACTAGTTGGGTGGAACTTAGGTTGGTGGGGAGGACTCAGAGGGTCAAAGTTAATGGAGTGTACTCAAAGGAGGAAAAAGTGACAAGTGGGGTTCCACAGGGGTCTGTGTTGGGATCCATACTCTTCAACAAACACATCACAGAGGGTATGCGCGGGAATGTATGTCTGTTTGTGGATAACATGAAAATCTGTAGCAGCAGGGTGGATACGACAGAAGGGGGTGGAGTATATGAGAGAGGACTTGGCCATGTTAGCAGAGTGGTCAGAAAGGTGGCAATTATGGTTCAACACAAAAAAGTGCAGGATTATGCACATAGGGTGTAACAACCCAAAGGCAAAATATCAACTCAGGGGGGAGGAGATTGAGGAGACAGAGCACAAAAGAGACCTGGGAATTACCATCTCAGGCAGTCTGAAAGTCTGGGGTCAGTGTGACAGGGCAGCAGGAAAAGGCACAGAGTATGCTGGCATGCATAGGGAGGGGTTTTACAAGCAGAAGGGAGGTGATCCTGCTGCTATACAAAACCATGGTCAGACCACACATGGAATATGGGGTCCAGTTCTGGAGGCCATACTGGAAAGGGGTCATGGACCGACTGGAAAGGGTCCAGAGAAGATTGACCAAAATGGTGTGGGGGATGCAGGGGAGGACGTATGAGGAGAGGCTGTGAGAGCTGGACCTATACTTGCTGGAGGAGAGGAGGGAGAGGAGGGAGAGGGGGGATATGGTGGAGACATTCAAATACTTGAAGGGCATAAACAGGGTAAGGGTCGACAGCATATTCAAACTGAGTAAGAACAATTCCACGAGGGAACATACCCTCAAACTGGAGGAAGGCAGGTTCAATGGGGACATCAGCAGCAGGTTCTTCACCAAGAGGGTGGTACAGCAATGGAATAAGTTTCTGGAGTTGGTGGTGGGGGTGGATACAGTTAAGAACTTCAAGAGGGCCTGGGACATGCACATGGGACTGACGGGCAGAGTGCAGGCTGCAAAGGGACAGAGGAAATCTTCCTGGGGGGAGATTACGGGCAGATTAAATGGCCCTAGAGGTCTTCATCTGCCAGCAGCCTTCTATTATTCTGTGATTAAATTAAGATGTGATTCAGCTGGGGCATACCAGTTTTGAGTTATTGTATATGTCTGACTAGCTCCTAGTGCTCTTCTACCCTTTTTATGTTGTCATGAAGTAACTAAATTCTACTTATCTGGTCTCTCTCCTCGGCCTCTTTTCATGATTTGTTGATTAATGCTAGGGCTGGTGAGAATGTTTTTTCTTCCCAAGTACACTTTCGATTTTCCTTTGGTACTAGGTTATTTAACAAGTTTCTGGCATCAATTATGCTTACAAATCACTCTATATTATTAATTTCTAGTGTGTTTCATAGCTCAAGTTTTAATGAGTCACATTCCCTCTCTAGTGATGCTAAATGAGAACATTTTATACACATACAGTAAAAGGAGAGTTGTTTCTATGTGTTGAATCAATTGCATACATCAAACAACATGTACATCTAGCAACATAACTGTCTTTTTGGAACAGTTCCAAAATATCACCTATGTGTTCCATATTTGATAAGCAAGATTGAAAAGAGTTGTCAACTTATTTTAAATTGGCAAGGGTGGGGGGGGGGTGACCTGCTCCTTCTGATCCCTCAGTGAATGCAGGCAGATGTGCTTGCCTCTTCTCATATCACCTACGCTTATGCTCAGCTCCACTTGTAAGGGCAAAGCAACTTATGGTCCTCCACCTGAAAGTGCTGCCACAGTCATAAATGCATCGTCCCAGCACAACAATGTTTAAATTATTAAAAGTCACAGGCTGTTCTACAGCCACTACTGCCCCTGGTCCCCATGAGCCAGTAAAGGATAAAATAAAACTGCTGACAACTGGGCTCCATTTCCAATGTGTAGTTCCCTGTGTGTTTAAGGAACACTAATGCCCAGGCACTTCGCTAGTTACTATAGTGACCAAATCCACAAGGAGATTCACTTTTGTGTTTTTGTAATTCTACTTTTTCTTTTGCAGTTCAGACTCACACTTTACACACAGTGAGAATTTTGGGGAAGGAATATCACTCACACCAAATATAGCTTTGCCACAATTAGATCAGAGTCCTCCTGTGAAGGTAATACGAGTGAAGGACAGGGGAGAAAATGTGAAAAGCACAACAAAGATACAGAAGCAAACTCATGAGACTGATCTTAAGTATTCTTAGCAACAGGGATCCATTTTCTAATACAAATCTATTACAACAGAAAGTGAACCTCAGCATGTAGATGTATGGAGCAATCAGCTCCTGATATTGTCTTAGCATTCCAGCAGCTTGAGAAAATTACCTTAAAACCAAGACATCAATATTGGCACAAAGTAACACTTGAAGCCTACGTCAAGGTCAGGAGCGTCCCAAGTGGGTTCAAAGTTATCAAGTGGTCAGGCTATGACCAAAACAGCCACATTTTTCGAAGGATTGGTAAGGCACTCAACAACAGGCATCAGCATTGTTCATTAATTACATTATAAAGGACTACACCTCCCAAAAGGAAGAGTTACAAGCTGAATTGAAAATCAGGGAGGAATCAGTCACAAAATACAAAGAGCACCTGATTTTGAGGCTTATTCACTTGAATTGGAAGAGAAAAAAAACAGCCCAAGAAAATAAAAGAACAAACATTTGCCAGACTTAAGAGGAACAAGACTGATTCCCAGTGAGACCATGTGTTTACCTAGAAACACAAACAGGAGAGATTCAATTCCAGAGATCTGAGAGGTCAATCTGCTCTGAAATGTGTACTGAAAAACACAGCAAATGATCATTTTTCATCAACTAGTGGGTCCGGTAGTGAATCATCAGAACCCGACCTTGAAAGCCCCACTGTGCTTGACATCAGCACCTAGATGTAGCACCAGGTTGGTCCAATTTCAACCAAGTACAAAAGGACAAAGAGGGGAGGTTGGTAAAGGCACAAAGGCAAGTACACCACAAACACAGCCACATTGGGAGCTAAAACCAAGAAGAAGCCCAACAAGTCCTACACGGGCTCAATGAAATAATCATTAACTTGAGCCATCCCAGTGGCGCTAATGGCTGAGGCACTGGATGCCTTACCTCAAGCTACGCCGGCAACCTGTGTTCAGGAACGGACTTGGTTCATCAGGATACCAGCACGGAGGGAGGGTCGGAGCAGGATTGAGCAAGTGGAAGGCAGCTCTACTCTCCTGGGGTGGTTGCATCCTCCTGTATTCTCGCAGCCACCGGGTGGAGGTTTAGTGATTAGCTTAGGCAGTGGGAGTGACATGAAGGGAGGGCACCTTGAGATGCGGTGAGTGCATGCCTCCACATGCATGCGTATCCAAGGTAGGGTATCGGGATTGGGCAGAAAATGGAAAAAAGTACCTAAACATACCTATGGGAAAAAATAAATAATCATTAACTTGTCTTCTTTTGACTTAACTGCCCCCAAGAGGTGTATCTTGAGCAAGGGGCTCAATTTTGTCCCCACCTGTGAATCAAGGAAGTTTGATTTATTTGTGGACATTAAAAAAAACTTTCCAGGAAATTAAATCTCAAAGTTCTTCTTGATAAGGACACAGCAGAATGCATTTCCAGTACTCCTGGGTATAATTTGTCACAAACATCAAGCTCTACCGGGACTGTGGAGTGTAGCCAGGGCATACACTCTATTCCTTTGAAGACACCTTTGACCTTTGTTCCACCATACTCTCCAGCAGTTATGGTGTTTGAGGGGTCAGTTTTACCGGACATTGAGAACATGTTCAGAAATTAACATTAATCACATTTTGTCAACATTATCTCAGATGAGAGATAAGCCTTCAAAGAAATCCAGAACACCCACCACTTAACCATCAAGCCAGCGGATAAGAGTGGTGTCGTTGTTTTAATGGATACAAGGGACTACAGTCAGGAGATATGGAGACAGTTATCTAACACTGACTTTTATGCTGGACTTAAAAGTGATCCAACAAATGATTTAAAACAGATATATTGATTCTTTCTTACAGCAGTTCATGCAGTCAAGGGTTATCTCCACAGACACATTAGAGTCTGGTATAGAGTCTCTGACAGAACCTTTCTTAAGGTTTGTGGATGATTATATCAAATGCATTGTTACTATACTTCCATAATATGTCAGAGACACTACTGAGATACTGGGCATCCTGAGGGAACTACAGTTACTACCACGGGATCTTTTAGTAACTTTGGATATCATGCCTTGTATACGAATGTGCCTTCCCCCCGCCATGATGGAGGACTTTGTGCACTCAGGATTTGGTTGTACAAGGAGATCAGTAACAACAACTCCTTTGAGGAATTTTATGTATACTACTGGAGTACATTTTGAAATGCAATACCTTCCTGTCATGGGGTAATATTTTCTCCAGTTGAAAGGCATAGCAGTGGGAGCAACTTTTGCCTCAGTTTTATGCCTGGGCCTTTCAGAAAGAGAAGTTTTGGAACACATGGAGACCAAACCTTTCTTAAATAAAGTGCTTTTGTGGCATTTTTTTATTGAAAAGGCATTGATGGCATGGCATGGCACGGTGGAACTTCTAGATTTTGGGGCCTTTCTAGAACTTTTGAACCCCAATCTGAAATTTCTGGTGTGTCACCATAGGGAAAATGTACATTTCTTAGATTTAGACATCTGGGAAACAGAATTGGGAACCATCACGATTGATCGTACCATAAAATTACAGACATAAACATTATTCTCCACCATAGTTGCCACCTGTGTAGGGCTGTGCGGAATTTTCAAATTCCAATGGAAAGAAATTCCGCCGAATTTGATTAAATTCTGCCTAGTTTTGGCAGAATTTTGCTATAGGCGGAATGGCAAGATTTCACTTGTTATGGTTCGGAAAGGCCAAATTGCATGTATTTTGCATGGAAAACTTGTCTGCTGATTATTTTTCATTAGATCACTATTACTTTCTGTGGAAAATTCAGACATTTAATTTCATGTATTTTTCCGAGGATACATTTTACAGTGGAATTATTTCCCATGGATTGTGTTCTGCTGTAAATTCTCGCCTTGAATTCTATTTTTACTATTGCTTAATGAAAAAAAAATATATATATTACGATATTTTATGCCTGATAATGAGCCACTTGAATACCAGATGTGACCATTGTTTGTTAAAGTCAGTTTTTAAACTGTATATTTTTTCATCCTTGAAGCCCATGGAGTTTCGCGGAAAACAATTCCGCGGAACATCAATACGCAGAATACTATTCCATGGAAGCAATCAATTGGCGCCACCTAGCTTTCTCTGTCATGTGACAGCAGTCATTTAGTAATGTGATATGTTCAGCTCCACACAGAATAGTACTGGCGTGTGATGGAGAAGGATCTGCTGTGCTGAGTGCTCTGTGTTATTATACAGACTACTTCTTGTCCAAATACTGCAAAACGTAGTTGTGACTGATTAGTTTTATTACATATTAGTAGTAAATGTTCTGTTAGGGTGTATTGTATGTGTGAGAATTGTGATTTAGATATATTTCCTTAAATTGTGCCTGAATTTTTGGTTTGTAACATGTGTATCAGGAGGACTCAGTCTGTGAATTAATTTAGCAAGTTGATGTAGGAGTTGCATTTGCTGAGTGAGAGAGACAGATTTAGAGTTTTATGGATACATAGATATATACAGTGAGGCAGTAGTGTAATTACTTTTTTTGTCAGACAGTCTCACAGACTGATCTGACAGAAATCTTTCAGTTGCATATAACTACCTAGTTCAATCAGTATATAATATCAGTCTCTAAGTAAGAGAGAGTGAGATTTAGGGAAACGGTGTGAAGATAAAGAAATAATATTTTGTTTGTCAGATTGTTTGAATTTATGTTACATTGTTTTGACCCAATTTTTGCTTTTTTGGCATATATAGTTCTGAAAAATTGTAGTTGTATTAATCTCTCTCTCTCATTCCGAAAGTAAGGAAGATTTTATTTAGAAAATGAATAAGGCACAAGAGAACAATTTCATTATTTTTTGTCAGACAGTAATATCTGACTGCACTGCAGCTATTTCTGTTGTTTGTTGTGCTTTACTTTTATCTATTAGTGTAGTATTCATAATCTCACCTAGTCCCCAGGTAGGAGTGATAGGATAGTTATTAGTTACAGATAGGCAGAAGAGTTGGTTTGGAAGAAAAACTTTTTTTTGTCCAATAATAATCTGACAGAGTAAGAAGAGGTATTTCAGTTTTGTCTCCCCCCCAAGTTGAAACAAAAACTGGTCCTATTATAAAACTAATTTTGCTTCTGTGTGTAAGTAAAGATGAAAAAGAGCAGCATTTCTGAATGTGCTAGTGGGAGCAGTGGGAAGGGGGAGAAAGGCAAGGGAAGAGCTTCCGGTGGGGGGGGGGGAGGCAGCCTAAAAATGCATCAGTATCAATTGGCAAGCATGTTGCTTTGCAGCAGCCCTCTGTTGCATCCATGCTGGTCAGCTCATGCAGAAAGCATAGTTGTGATGTTCCATCTGTAGAAAAAGTATGTATTGACAGTGTACAAGTTTCTGCACACAAGCTTCCTAAACGGAGCAGCAGACAGACCATTAGCGAGGCAGTGGCCATTATGGTAATATAACAACAATCTGATGTTATTGAGGAGTTTGAAAGCCAGGCAACATTTGATTCAGATAGTTTTTCTGAGAATATTTCAAATATGGAAAATTCTCAGCATGAGCTTTTTGAAGTGAATGATGATGTTTTACTGAAGCCAGTTGCGGATGCAACAGATCCAGTCAGTGACCCCCAAGAAACAGATCGGAGTGACTCAGATTTAGAATCAGAACCACATAATATAGATATTAGCAGCAGTGAATTTTGTTCTGATCTGGATGATCCAGTCATGGACGCGGACTGGATTCCGCAGATTGATGCCACCAAAATTATAACTAATAAGAAACCAAATACCTAGTAAGTGTGTGCTTGAGGTTGAGAAGGGGGAGGACTCTGAAGCTGATAATTCAGGGTTGGTGAAGTTATCTAGTTCCAAAGTTGCAAAACTGACACCTTGTTTTGCAGTTGATAAGCCACATGGTGACATTGTGACATTAGGTAGTGGTGAACTAAAGTTTGATGCTGGTGACACAGGCAGTGTACCAAACAATAGACGTCACAATGTGGAAAGTACACCTTTTGTGCAGCCAAAGACACAGACCCACAGCCAAAGCAACAGCACATCTCTAGTATGGGATTTTTTCATCACTGATCCCAAAACTTCACACATTGCTATTTGCCAAGTATGCAAAGCTTGGGTTAGCTGTGGAAAACTGGGTGGAAGGCTTGGGACTACAGGGCAGTGCAGCCACATGAAATCAAAACATCTAATTATGTGGCAGAAGCATGAACATGAGACAAATATGCAGTTCATGAGACAAATGTTATTAGTGGGCCATGGGGGGGGATAGATGATGATGAAACAGAGTATGATGATTCCATGCTTTTGATGAATAAAAACCTCAGTGGCACAATCACTACTAGTAATATCAGTAGCAGCAGCAGCAGCATTGCACATAAACAGGCAACCACCAGCACCCCTATTAATAAAACATGTAGTAACCCAGCTACTGTTATTTCTGGTTATTTCAGAAAGGAGAAAACCATGACACCATGTGTAGGTAGTATCAGTGCAACACTGCCTCAGTTAAGTTTAACACCAAGCACTACAGTCTCATCCACCCCACTTGTTCAACCCACGATTTCTGAAACACTTTTCAAAAAAACTAAATTCCACCATAACCACCCACTTCCCCATGAACTTAATGCCTGTTTAGCTAAAATGTTGGCAGTAGACATGTTACCCTACTAATTTGTAGAAAACACTGGTTTTCATCACCTTATGAGCAGAGCAATTCCGAAGTGGAACATTCTGTCCCGTACATATTTTTCCACTAAGGCTGTCCCCAAACGTTTTACAGATTTAAAGAGTGTAGTCTCCCATGCTATAAGTAATTCTGCAGTAGACTGTGTTCATCTAACAACAGATATGTGGAGTAGTAGGTCTGGTGCTTCCTCCTCATATATGTGTATAACATGCCACCGGGCTTGTTTCCCTAACTCTTCATCCTCCAGTTCCGGTAATTCTTGTTCTCTTTCTTGCAATGTAGCACTTGGTGGTGTACATCAACAGGCCACACTCAGCATGTCATGCATGGATACTGTGCAACACACATCACTGAACATACTGAGTGAGCTTCAGTGTCAAGTAGGTTACAGGTTGAAATCACTTGTCATCAATGTTGAGTTTATTGCCAGCTATAACAGCCGTAATGTGGTATAGGCTATTGAGGATGGGTCCCATTGTCTTATTCCTTGTTTTGCACACTGTTTGAATTTGGTTGTGCAAGATTATCTGAAGAGCAACAAGGACATTGACAATATGGTCACAGCTGCACGGCACTTGTGTGGGTATTTCAGCCATTCCACCAAAGCCCATAATGAACTCAAAAAGCATCATGTCAAAAATGGAATTCTACAGCATCGCCTAAAGCAGGAGGTGGCCACGGGGTAGAATTTCACTTTATACATGCTTGAATGCCTGTTTGAGCAATACAAGGCATTAACTGACTTCAGCATGCTGTACAAAGGTCATGAGATATCCTCCCTCTCCATCACTATGGCTCAGTGGCACCAAATGGACAGTGTAATTCAAATTCTGCAGCCATTTGAGCATGCTACCCAAGCGGTAAGTGTGGCAAATGCCTGTGTCAGCCAGGCAATACCACTAATCTGTATCCTACTACAGGCACTTAAAAACATAAGGGAGCAGTTTGAATGCAATGAAGATAGCACTGGCATTGAAGTAGCCGACCGTATAACACAACGTGCATTCACTGATCATCATTCGTGCAGCATAGAAACATAGACTTTGATGGCAGATAAGGACCACTTGGCCCACCTAGTTTGCCCATTTCCCTACCTACAGGATAAGCTGCAGATCCAAGTTAAACCAACAGCCTATTTCTTCCTACCCCCCACAAAAATTGCCTTATGTCTGTCCCATGTAATCTTGAATTCTCCCACAGTTTTAGATGCCACAACCTCCTCAGGAAGGCTGTTCCATGCATCTACCACCCTCTATGTGAAAAAATACTTCCTCACATTGCCCCTAAACCGCCCCCCTCTATCTTCAAATTGTGTCCCCTTGTTCTTGCACATCTCTTTTTCTGAAAGATGCTACCCTCTTGGACTTTGTTGATTCCACTGAGGTACTTAAAAGCTTCTATCATGTCCCCCCCTCCCTCCTTTCCTCAAGGGTATACATATTAAGCTCCTTTAGTCTCGCCTCATATGGCTTTTCTTGCAGACCTTGCACCATTTTAGCTGCCCTCCTCCTCTGGACTGCCTCTATCTTGTCTATGTCCCTGCAGAGATGGGGTCTCCAGAACTGGACGCAGTACTCCAGATAGGGTCTCACCAACTGTCTGTACAGAGGGATAACAACTTCTTGTTTTCTGCTGGTGATGCCTCTCCCTATACATCCCAGTATCCCCCCAGTCCTCCCTGCTGCCTTCTCACATTGCTTGCTAACCTTAAGGTCATCTGATATGATTACCCCCAGATCCCTTTCCATTTTTGTTGTTGTTACTACCTCCCCCCCTTGTGTAATCTTCCCCTGGGTTTTTGTTTCCCAGGTGCATTATTTTGCACTTCTTTGCATTGAATTCAAGCTTCCAAACTTCTGACCATTCCTCCAACCTTGCCAAATCCCTTCTCATCCTTTCCACGCCTCCTTGTGTATCAACCCTGTTGCAGATCTTTGTGTCACCTGCAAAGAGGCATACTTTTCCTTCCAGTCCCTCTGCAATGTCACTTATAAAGACATTAAAAAGGACTGGACCCAGTACTGAACCCTGCGGTACCCCACTAGTAACCCCTCTTTATTAAGAGTGGACTCCATTTACAATTACCTTCTGTGTCCTGTTGTCCAGCCAATGTTTTACCTGGGCTACCACCCTGGGACCCACTCCCAGGCTGGTTATTTTGACTATTAAACTTTTGTGTGGGACTGTGTCAAATGCCTTGCTAACGTCTAGGTAGACCATGTCTACAGACCCTCCCTGGTCTGCTACTTTGGTCACCTAGTCAAAGAAATCAATTAGATTCGTCTGACATGATCTTCCCGCTGTGAACCCATGCTGCCTTGGGTCCTGTGCCCCACTGGCCTCTAGGTACTCAACAATTCTTTCCTTCAGAAGTGATTCCATCACTTTCCCTACCACAGAGGTCAAACTGACAGGTCTGTTGTTTCCTGCCTCTCTCTTGGTCCCACTTTTGTGAAGAGGAATCACATCCACCTTCCTCCAGTCCTCAGGTACCACACCATCCCCCCATGATTTGTTAAAAAGGGTAGTCAGTGGTTTCACTAGTTCTCCCCTTAATTCTTTTAGAATTCTGGAGTGAATTCCATCAGGCCCCATTGCTTTGTCCACCTTCAGTTTTAGGAGTTCTTTCAGAACCCTTTCTTCTGTGAAAGGAATGGGATCAACCCCCCCTATCCAAACTGCTTCTGTTGCTTGGATTAGGCACCTCCCCCTCCTCTTTTGTGAATACTGAGCAGAAATATTCATTCAGTATCCCTGCTTTTTCATTGTCCCACTCTGCCTACCCACCGTCCATTCTATTCAGCCTCACTATCCCTCCCTTTGTCTTTCTACACTCCTGATGTACCTATAAAAGGTTTTATCCCCCTTCTTAACTGAGTTGGCTATCTTTTCCTCAGTTTGGGCCTTTGCTATTCTGACTTCCCTCCTTGCTTCCTTCTACCTTAACTGGTACAGCTGTCTGTCCTGCTCCTTCTGTGTTTCTTTATACTTCCAGAATGCTATCTTTTTCTCCCTGACCTTCCCTGTCACCTCTTTTGAGAACCATATTGGCTTTTTCTTTCATTTTCATTTGTTTATTTGCTTCACACCAAGGCTTGTTGCCTCTGTGATATCAGATTTGATGTTTCCTCATTGTTGTTCCACCCCTCCTTCTAGCCTGTTTGCTAGTGCTTTTCTAAAGCACTCGCCCATCTTGCCAAAGTCAGCCCTGCTGAAGTCCAATACCCTCACTTTTGTATGGCTTGACTCTGTAGCTGAGTTTATCATGAACCACACTGTTTGATGGTCACTTGTTCCCAGATGGCTACCCACTTCTAGATCTGAGATCCTCTCACTTTCCCCATTTGAGAGTATGAGGTCTAAGATTGCTCCCTCATGAGTGGGTTCCAAAACTAGCTGTCTGAGGCATGCCACCTGTAGGGCATTGAGAATGGCCCTGCTCTTGGATGTGGCTGCAGCAAATGTGCTCCAGTTAACAACTGGCATATTCAGGTCTCCCATCAACAGTATCTCCCCTTTCTCTGCCATCCTAAGAATGCCTTCTATCATATCCTTGTCCATTCCCTCCCCCTGACATGGGGGTCTGTATTGAACCCCTGCGCGGATTGTGGTGCCATTTCCAGTCTCTAAGGTGACCCACAGTGCCTTCTTTCTTCCCTGTTTACTCTTTTGTTTAGCTGCTTTTATCCCTTCCCTTACATAGAGAGCTACTCCTCCCCCTCTTCTCCCTTCCCTGTCTCTCCTGTAGGTTGTGTACCATGGCATGTTAATATCCCAGTCATGATTCTCTGTGTACCATGTGTCTGTGACTGCTACGATATCAAGGCATCCCTCATCAATCGAGGCCACCAGTTCAGAGAGCTTGTTGCCCAGACTATGGGCATTGGTACACATTACCCTCCATTTCCTGATGGCCTTACTCCTTTTTGCCCTATCCCTGTCCTTATTGCTTTTGTCACTTTCTCCATTTACCCCTGCCCTTCTCCCTATCAACATCTCTATCTTTGTGTTTACCTCACATACTACAGTGACTTTTTTTGCAGGGCTAGGATTTCCCTGCTCCTTTCCAGTGCCTCCCCCCTTGGCTAGTTTAAATGATTTCCAATGAAGCATTTAAACCTATCACCTAGGATCCTGGTTCCTCTCCTGGACAGATGCAGACCATCATGCCAATATAGGCCTGCATCACTCCAGGTGGACCCCCAGTCCCCAATGAAGCCAAATCCCTGAGCTCTGCACCAGTTTTTCAACCACTGATTGAATCCCACGGTGTGGAGCACCCTAGCCTTCCCTACACCATAAACAGGCAGCACCTCCGAGAAGGTTACCATGCATGCTACTTGTCTATGACCCCTCACCAACTCTACAAACTCTTTCTGCACTGCTCTGATCCCTTTCATAGCCACGTCAATTGTCCCTAGATGGACAATGACATCCAGCTCCCTCCCCTGTGCAGCTGCTCTGGCAATCCTGAGGATTCGCTCCCTGTCCCTCCAAGCCATGGCGCCAGGCAGGCACCTTACCTCTTTCTGCCCCCTTCCTCCCCCAGTTCTACCTTCCTAACAATGGAGTCCCCCACCAGGAGTTGTTTCCTTCCCCTGTGGGGTCCCATGCCACCCTCCTGTGGGTCTCCTTTGTGGAGTTTCCCAGCATCCTCCTTGGTCTCCACTGTGGGTGCCTCCATGGAAGAACCACACTTTGCCAGAATGGCATATGAATTGTGGAGAGGTACAACTGGAGGAATGTGCCTCTGTTCCACCACCCTCACTGTCCCTGAGCCCACTGTGGTCCAACCACTCCTCTTTCTTGGCAACCTCTGAGGCAACGGCAGTGGCCCTGGTGGTCCTGGATGGGAGAGGAGGTCCCACAAATCCTGGCCAACTCAGCCTGGAAATGAGCAATCTTCTCCCTCAGCCCAGAGAGGTGCCTGCAGATGGGACAACACTGCATCCTCAAGAACCTCTCCCAGAAGACTGCTGCACCACAGCCACTGAACTGCACCACTCCCATCATGTATTTTTTTCTGGCCCCTTCACTGTTGTTTGGAGTCCTTATTCTTTCCTCTGTTTTTTTTTAGAGAAGTCCAGTCACACAGCAACTCCTTCCTCCTGGTGTCCTCTGCCAAACATGTTGGAGTTGAAAGTTTATAGTGTTGCCACATTAGTGAATCCATGCTACAAGCATGGCATTCAAGCTCTGTCCATGCCTGGAGATGTTGAGAATTCAACTGATGCTCTCACAGACTTTGTTAGTAAAGAGATGACAGTCATCAGCAGGGCAGGCAATGACAGCAAGCAGCAAGTAGAATTTGGTCATTCTATGTTATCAGCATCATCCACTTTCTGCCACAGGCAGTAGAGCATCAACATGCTTCAGCACCTCCAGTGTCAAGCCGGGTAAAGAAAGTGACATCCATTGTGGTCAGTCCTTAGTCAGGTGGGTGTGTCAAGTAAAAAAGGTACTGCAACCTGAGAGAGAGAGCAAGATATCAGCGGCCTCGCTTGAGCACGCATACATGGAGGACACAGAGGAGTTGGGTCTAGCTGATGAACCACTGCTGTACTGGCATGATAAACTCATTGTGTGACCTACACTTGCCAAGGCTACTACTAAGTACCTTTCTTGCCCATTAGCCAGCATCAGCTCAGAGAGAGAGTGTTTAGTACTGCAGGTGCTACTGTAACAGGCCAGAGGACATATCTGTCAAGTAAACATGTGGAAATGCTAACCTTCATTTAAATGAATCGTGAGCATATCCCACCTGCATACAAAGTAAGTGCCATATCAACCTACTATAATGAGGGAGGTGGAGAATCTTCCTGAAATACTTCAAAGCTGTTGATGGAGGAGGATGATGATGAGAGCGTCGTGGCTGATGACCCCTCAGGTGAGGATAATGCTGAGGGGCATTTCGATCACACTTAGTTTAAGCAAACAAGTCCTAGTGAACAACAGCAACCAACTCACATAACTAATGAGCCATCTACTTCCCAATTTAGCAAGTTCCATCACAAACATTGCTGCGCTGCAGTACTCAGCCATATATGATTTACCCAAGTAGGCCATAACAGTGCCTTCAATGAAATAAAGTCATTAAACCAGTCCAATGTAATATTATTCAATATTCACTCTCAAAAGTTGCACTTCACTTACATGCATCTTACACATATTTTAAATAATAAGTACTATACTGTTCAGGGTTTCCTTTACTGGTGTTTCTTTGCTGCTCCTGAAAAATACCCCTGCTATCCCTGTCAGTTTCCTATAAAAGTAAGAGCGACTGTTTGTTATCTGTCAACAAATAAAATGTACGATCTTTCTGAACTGGAGTACTGTGCATGTATGTGTGATTGTGTGTTTTCCAGTGGAACTATGATGAACTGACAAATCAACTGTGTTTTCCATATACTAAGTATTGGATACCATTCTGTTTTCTGTGTGTCTTTTTTATGTTGATTGTGCGCATGCGCAAGAAACATATTGCAACAGTTTTCTCCAGAAGGAGGTTGTGGAGGCGCAGCACAGTTGTGGCCACTGCCCCCACAGCCTTTAAAGGCTTGGTCCGCTTCCCCCAATGCTGTGGTGTGCTGCTGCTGACACTAGTTCAGCTAGCGTGCCACAACCTTGTAAAAATTTAGCTGCTGCAATCAGGGGCCACCTCATCATGGCAGTGTCAGCCATTTGCTGCAATGAGGGAGTGACATGTCATTGCAGGGTGGAACCTTGAAACACTGATATTGTTTGTGAAAATGGTGGTGTCTTGCCACTGTTTTCACAAACAATATTAACCCCGCCTGCCAAGGGGGTGCCCAATCCCCTCTGCAGTATGTGCCCCCCCACCGTGTTTGTTTGCCATTGAGGACCCCAATCCCTTTCGGCTTCAGCGGCCCAAGGTTTATGTTGCCGATGGGGAAGCCCACTCCCCGTCGGCATTGTGTAACCTCCCCCAGCTTTTGTTGTCTGCCAACAGGGTGCCCAATCTCCGTCGGCATAATGTAACCCCCTCTTTTGTTGTGTGCTGATGGGGTGCCCAGTCCTCGGTTACAGCCACCTTCAAAAGACTTCTCTGTTGGCACGCTGGGAGCCCACCCCAGCATGCAAAATGCCCCATGAAATCAAAAAACTGTCCTGCGATGTCTTTTATTTTAACCTGTAAAGGAAATGGTCCCTTGGCGGTCTTCCTGCTCCCACAAACCCGTGCCTACCACTGTGCACCCTGCCTCCCCACAATCCCCCACCACATACTTACCTATGGAGTCCGTGCAACGACCGTGGACCGGGAACACGTCTGCATTCTTCAAAGCCGACTGCGAACTGAGGAAATGCCGGTAAGCTGTATAATGGAATAAATAGTTTTTTTTCAAATTTGATGCATATCTCAGGCATTTTTTTGGAATTTTAGCACCAAATTTTCAACACGGGGTTTTTGGGACCCCTCCTCATGAATTCTGGCACTTTCATAGCATTATTCGGCCCTAAAAGGTGATTTTGTGGTCACGCATAGAATCCTCTTTCAGGACCAACTAACGAAATGACAGTGCCAGTGTTCATGAGGTGGGCTCTTAGAAAGCATATTCTGCAAATTTGGTGGGAAAAATCCCCAAAATGATTGTTTTCAGAGCCTGTGTTGGGCAGTTGCTATGCACGCTCGTAACTTTGCGAATTTTCAAAATATTCACATCAGATTTTCAACACTGGCATTTTTCAAGACCTCTTTGTAAACAGTACAGCTGTCATTTTCCACATCCTGGCCGAAATGTGTTTTCGCACTTCAGGGGCAGAATAGCACAGTCGGTGTGGGAAATCAGTGTTCAGAACAGATTAAGAAAATGACAGTGGCACTGTTCATGAGCAGAGGTCCTGTAATGCCTATGTTAAAAATTTGGTGATGATACTCCATAAAATGACTGTGTTATGAGCATGCATTCACAGTTTGCATGCACCCTTGAAAGTTTGCAAATTAGTAATATTTTCACACCAGATTTTCAACACTGGCATTTGTTCACAGCTCCTTATGAACAGTACAGCTGTAATTTTTCACATCCTGGCTGAAATGTGTTTCCACGCTTCCGGAGCAGAATACCGCAGTCACTGTCAGAAATCAGTGTTTGGGATAGATTAGGATGGAGAGACTGAGACGGGGGGGAGTGACCGATCTCAACTGAGCTCTGTCGGGACTGCTGAAGATTTCTTTGTGAGCAGGAAGAGGCAACAATGCAGGCAGGAGCCCAGTACAAAAGGGCAGCCAGCAGCGCCGGGAGACACAGAACGAACAAGTGAGGGGGGGAGGGTGAGTGAGTGAGTGAGTAAGCTCAATGGAGCTCTGTTGGGACTGCTGTGGATTTCTTTGTGGGCATGAAAAGGTAGCAGTGCATGCAGGGGCTGAGTACAAAAGGGCAGCCTGCAGCGGTGGGAGAAACAGAATGAGTGAGTGAGGTAGGGGGAGTGAGTGAGTGAGCTCAACAGAGTTGTATCATGACTGCTGCGGATTTCTTTGTGGGCAAAAAAGGGTGGCAACACAGACAGGAGCCCAGTACAGAAGGGCAGCCTGCAGCGCCAGGAGAAACAGAATGAGCGAGTGAGACAGGAGGAGCCAATGACCTGAATGGAGCTCTGTCGGGAAAGCTGTGGAATTCTTTGTGGGCAGGAAAAGGTGCCAATGCAGGCAGGAGCCCAGTACAAAAGGGCAGCCTGCAGTGCTGGGAGAAACAGAATGAGTGTGTGAGAGAGGGTGAGTGAGCGAGGTCAACGGAGGTGTATCATGACTGCTGCAGATTTCTTTGCGGGCAGGAAAAGGCAGCAATGCAGGCAGGAGCCCAGTACAAAGGGTAAGCCTGCAGCACTGGCAGAAACGGAACAAGTGAGTGAGAGAGGGGGAGTGAGCAAGCTCAATGGAGCTGTGTTGGGACTGCTGCAGATGTCTTTGTGGGCAGAAATTGCCACCAGTGCAGGCAGGAACCCAGTACAAAAGGGCAGCCTGCAGCAGTGGGAGACACAGAATGAGCAAGTGAGGGAGGGGAAGGGAGTGAGTTAGCACAACGGAGCTCTGTTGGGACTGCTGTAGATTTCTTTGTTGGCAGACAAAGGCAGCAATTCATGCAGGGGCCCAGTACAAAGGGCAGTCTGCAACGCTGGCAGAAACGGAACGAGCAAGTGAGATGGGGGAGGAAGTGAGTGAGGCCAATGGAGCTCTGTCGGAACTGCTGCAGATTTCTTTGTGGGCAGAAAAAAATGCCAACAGAGGCAGACGCCCAGTACAAAAGGGCAGCCTGCAGCAGCAGGAGGCACAGAATGAGTGAGTGAGGGAGGGGGAGTGAGTGAGCTCAATGGAGCTCTATTGGGACTGCTGCGGATTTCTTTGTGGGCAGAAAAGGGCAGCAATTCATGCAGGGGCCCAGTACAAAAGGGCAGCCTGCAGCGGAGGGAGAAACAGAATGAGTGACTGAAACAGCAGGAGTGAGACCTCAATGGAGCTCTGTACAAAAGGGCAGCCTGCAGCAGCAAGAGGCACAGAATGAGCGAGTGAGGGAGGGGGAGTGAGTGAGCTCAATGAAGTTCTGTCGGGACAGCTGTGGATTTCTTTGTGGGCAGGAAAAGGTGCCAATGCAGGTAGGAGCCCAGTACAAAAGGGCAGCCTGCAGCACTGCCAGAAACGGAATGAGTGAGTGAGAGAGGGGGAGTGAGCGAGCTCAGTGGAGCTCTGTTGGGACTGCTGCAGATGTCTTTGTGGGCAGAAAAAAACACCAACGCAGGCAGAAACCCAGTACAAAAGGGCAGCCTACAGCAGCGGGAGACACAGAATGAGTGAGTGAGGGAGGGGGAGTGAGTGAGCTCAATGGAGCTCTGTTGGGACTGCTGCAGATTTCTTTGTGGGAAGAAAAAGGCAGCAATTCATGCAGGGGCCCAGTACAAAAGAGCAGCCTGCAGCGGTGGGAGAAACAGAACGAATGAGTGAGAGAGAGGGAGTGAGTGAACGAGCTCAATGGAGCTCTACCATGACTGCTGCAGATTTCTTTGTGGGCAGAAAAGGGCGGCAACGCAGGTAGGAGCCAGTACAAAAGGACAGCTTGCAATGCTGGCAGAAACGGAATGAGCGAGTGAGAGAGGGGGAGTGAGTGAGGCCAACGGAGCTCTGTTGGAACTGCTGCAGATTTCTTTGTGAGCAGAAAAGAACACCAACAGAGGCAGAAGCCCAGTACAAAAGGGCAGCCTGCAGTGCCAGGAGAAACAGAATGAGCGAGTGAGACAAGGGGAGTGAATGACCTCAACGGAGCTCTGTTGGGACTGCTGTGGATTTCTTTGTGGGCAGAAAAAGGCAGCAATGCATGTAGGGGCCCAGAACAAAAGGGCAGCCTGCAGCGGTGGGAGAAACCAAATGAATGAGTGAGATGGGGGCAGAGAGTGAGCAAGCTCAGTGGAGCTGTCTCGTGACTGCTGAAGATTTCTTTGTGGCCAGAAGGTGACAATGCAGGCAGGAGCACAGTACGAAAAGGCAGTCTGCAGCGCCGACAGAAACAGATTGAGTGAGTGAGAGAGGGGGCGTAACCGAGCTCAATGGAGCTCTGTTGGGACTGCTGCGGATTAATCTGTGGGCAGAAAAAGTCATCAATGCACATAGGGGCCCAGAACAAAAGGGCAGCCTGCAGCGGTGGGCAAAACAGAATGAATGAGTGAGTGAGCGAGCTCAGTGGCGCTGTATCGTGACTGCTGCAGATTTCTTTGTGGCCAGAAGAAGGTGGCAACTCAGACAGGATCCCAGTATGAAAGGACAGCCTGCAGCACCGACTGAAATGGATTGAGGGAGTGAGCGAGGGCAACAGAGGTGTATCATGACTGCTGCGGATTTCTTTGTGGGCAGAAAAAGGCAGCAATGCAGGCAAAGGGCCAGCCTGTAGCACTGGCAGAAATGGAATGCGTGAGTGAGAGAGGGGGAGTGAGCGAGCTCAGCGGAGCTCTGTTGGGACTGCTGCAGATGTCTTTGTGGGCAGAAAAAGCCGCCAATGCAGGCAGGAACCCAGTACAAAAGGGCAGCCTGCAGCAGCGGGAGACACAGAATGAGTGAGTGAGGGAGGGGGAGTGAGTGAGCTCAATGGAGCTCTGTTGAGACTTCTGTGGATTAATTTGTGGGCAGAAAAAGCAGCAATGCACGTAGGGGCCCAGAACAAAAGGGCAGCCTGCAGCGGTGGGAGAAACAGAATGAACGAGTGAGAGGGGGGGAGTGAGTGAGCAAGCTCAGTCGAGCTATATCGTGACTGCTGCAGATTTCTTCGTGGCCAGAAGAAGGTGGCAACTCAGGCAGGATCCCAGTATGAAAGGACAGCCTGCAGTGCCGACTGAAACGGATTGAGCAAGTGAGAGAGGGGGGGAGTGAGTGAGGTCAACGGAGGTGTATCATGACTGCTGCGGATTTCTTTGTGGGCAGGAAAAGGCAGCAATGCAGGCAGCAGCCCAGTACAAAGGGCCAGCCTGCAGCACTGGCAGTAATGGAACGAGTGAGTGAGAGAGGGGGGGAGTGAGCGAGCTCAGCGGAGCTCTGTTGGGACTGCTGCAGATGTCTTTGTAGGCAGAAAAAGCCGCCAATGCAGGCAGGAACCCAGTACAAAAGGGCATCCTGCAGCAGCGGGAGACACAGAATGAGTGAGTGAGGGAGGGGGAGTGAGAGAGCTCAATGGAGCTCTGTTGGGACTGCTGTGGATTTCATTGTGGGCAGAAAAAGGCAGCAATGCATGTAGGGGCCCAGAACAAAAGGGCAGCCAGCAGCGGTGGGAGAAACAGAATGAACGAGTGAGGGGGGAGTGAGTGAGCGAGCTCAGTGGAGCTGTATCGTGACTGCTGCAGATTTCTTTGTGGCCAGAAGAAGGTGGCAATGCAGGCAGGAGCCCAATATGAAAAGGCAGTCTGCAGCACTGACAGAAACGGATTGAGCGAGTGAGAGACGGGGAGTGAGCGAGCTCAACGGAGCTCTGTCTGGACTGCTGTGGATTAATTTGTGGGCAGAAAAAGGCATCAATGCACATAGGGGCCCAGAACAAAAGGGCAGCCTGCAGCGGTGGGAGAAACAGAATGAACGAGTGAAAGGGGGGAGGGAGTGAGCGAGCTCAGAGAAGCTGTATCATGACTGCTGCAGATTTCTTTGTGGCCAGAAGAAGGTGGCAACGCAGGCAGGAGCCAGGTATGAAAGGGCAGCCTGCAGCGCCGACTGAAATGGATTGAGTGAGTGAGAGATGGGGAGGGAGGGAGTGAGTGAGTGAGCTCAACGGAGCTCTGTCAGGACTGCTGCAGATTTCTTTGTGGGCAGAAAAAGGCATCAGTGCACATAGGGGCACAGAACAAAAGGGCAGCCTGCAGCGCCGACAGAAAAGGATTGAGCGAGTGAGAGAGAGGGAGTGAGCGAGCTCAACCAAGCTCTGTCAGGACTACTGCAGATTTCTTTGTGGGCAGAAAAAGGTGCCAACAGAGGCAGGAGACCACAACAAAATGGCAGCCTACAGCACCGGGAGAAACAGAATGAGCGAGTGAGACAGGTGGAGTGAGCTAGCTTAACAGACCTCTATCGTGACTGCTGCAGATTGCTTTGTGGGCAGAAAAAGGCAGCAGCATGGGCAGGAGTCCGGTACAAAAGGCCAGCCTGCAGTGCTGGCAGAAACGGAATGAGCAAGAGAGGGGGAGTGAGCTAGCTCAACAGACTTGTGTCAGGACTGTTGCAGATTTCTTTGTGGGCAGAAAAAGCCACCAACAGAGGTAGCAGCCCAATATAAATGCACAGCCTGCAGTGCCAGCAGAAACAGAATGAGCGCGTGAGAGAGGGGGAGTGAGCAACCTCAACGCAGCTCTGTTGGGACAGCTGCAGATTTCTTTGTGGGCAGAAAAACATGTCGACACAGGCAGAAGCCCTGTACAAAAGAGCAGCCTGCAGCACCGGAAGAAACAGAACGAGCGAGTGACACAGAGAGTGTGACGCTCTTGCACAAGCCCAGTATCTTTACACAGTACTCTGATGTTCATGTGCATGATTTCTGCTTTGATTTTAAACTGTGTACTGTAGTACTCTGCTTGGTTTTGCTGCTAGATGCCTAGAAAACTTCAGAAGATGTGCACCCAGAGGAGGAATTCATTTTGAAAATATGTATATGAAAAGTTGTATATCGGGACTCTGCTTCCCAGGCAATGCGTGTTCTCAGGTATACTATGGCTATACTTCCAATGGGCAGTTATTTAAACGTGGAATATTCAAACAGCAACTTGCAGAAAAAACAGAGAAACAGTTACAATTGATGATTTCAGATATACAGCAGTATTATAGATTAATCACTGGACAAGTGTGTGTCAAGAGGCACACTAGTGTTACGGGGTTAAAAACTTAATCAGAAAGCTGACAGTGTCCCTTTAATCTTGTGGCTTTGAAAACTGTAGAATGTTCATCACTTCATTTTCAACGAGTTTAGTAAGGGCCCATTTTATGTAAGCAGAAAGGTATTTGGTTGTGTTATAGTACTACTTACATATCTATCAGCACAGCCACAGATAGGGCATAGCGGTTAAGGGCACACTCTTCTTGAATCGACGATCGTTACTGCACCTGTGTGTGTGTCTATTTCTGTGAGTACGATACTACCAGCAAACAGCAATGTCTTACTTAGTTATTGCTTAAAAAAAATTTGTCCATACCCATCGTTTGAAAATGAAAATTCTGAAGGTGGTAAATTCCACAATAAATACAGTAAAAGTTGAAATAATTCAAAATCAAAAATGGTCCCTCCAATATATTTCCATTTGTGTCACTTACTCATCCTTCTTGATTTACCCTAAAATATTGTGTGACTGTAAATAACATGGAATGTAATAAATTTCAAGCACTGCCATATTTTCAGTCGTATAATTCCCCCCATCATCCTTCCAATTCCACACTCACACACACACACACACACACACACACACACACACACAATGTGGATGTCACATAATGGTATCATGGAATACATCATTTCAAAACTCATTATAGTTGCACTGTCATAGACAAAATGAGTAATACATGCCACCGGTTTTCCACAGAATTCATTTTTATCAGCATAGGGAACATAGAAATTGCTTGCAAAGTGGTGCAGATATGAAGTAGATGTTGGGGCGGGGGGGAGGACAACAGCAAACACCTAGTGGAATTGTAGGCTGTCTGGGAAGACTGAGTGAGTGGGTGGGCCTGGTGGTCCTTTTCTGCCATCGCATTCCTCCTAAGTTTTTATGTTGCTATTCCTAACAGCAGTTTTACTGTTGGTCAAAGAAACACCAGCAACTGAGAAGAATAATAATGTTATTAATTGATTGTTAAAATTTGTGCAATGTCTGTGTAAGGTGCCAGTGACTTAGGAGTGTTCAATCATATCTTTCCTACTTACTTCATGTAATTTAATGGCCTTTTTTCTTGCACTTTTAGAGCCTACTTGTTAATACTTTTATATATGCCTAAAATCTTTGCCATGTACTCGATGTACTACAGACTGAATGAAGTGGCTTATTAAGTCTTTGACTTTGTTTGACATTGTTAGCATGGATTTTGTGTGGCCAGTAATTGTACTTTCTCGCTGCCATGGCTTGACATTAAAACAAGTGTCCCACATACAGGACACATTGAATTTCCTATCCTGTATTTTATACTGATGCGATAACAGCCAAACAGAAGTGAACTACAACTGATATCTCCCCTGCTACTCACTGTGTACTGTCCATCCTCATGAAACTTAGGCTCCCTCCAATCCACGTGTTATGCAGTCATGACCCAAAACAAAACTGATACTGATGTAATAGCTGCCCTGATTGTGCTACTGTACTGATACCTGCAGCCTTTTCTCTTGTGGATGTTCCTTTACCTTGTGCAAAATCATGTTGATAATGCTGCAATACCAAGTAACCAAGGCAATGTAACCTGACATCGGACCTGCTGGCGCTGCTGATGCCTTAGGCCTAATGTGCTCCTGTGCCTCATAGTATGCCAGGAACGTGTGATGATGACGCTGTGATAAATAACCAAAGTCAACTTATCAGACACACCGGCCATGCTGCTGCTGCTGTGGCTGCTCACGGCTGTGGCATCTGTGCCTGTTACTGCGCATACAACAGAACATGTGTAGGAGGCTGCCATAAAGAAGCAAAGCATTCAAACAACTGACCTGACATACTTGCAATGCTGCTGCTGCTGATGCTGCTGCCTGTGCTTCTGTGCCTGCTCCTACACCCCCAACTTGTGTGACGCTGATGCTGCACCAAAGTACCAAAGCCAGGCTGAAATCAGCTGACTGCTGCCAGCTGGTACTGCTGACGCCTGTGGCCTGTGTTCTCCTGAGCCTCAAGTGCAAGATGCACATCTGCAATGACCCTGGTTTCTGATGTTATGATGACATTCATCAGTGTAAGTAAAGTCATTTTTATTTGCATTTTTATTTATATTATCTGGTGCTGAGAGGCACCTTACAATTAATGTAGCATGTCTGTGACATAAAAGATCACAAACTTTGTGCTTGTTTTATTTTCTTTACAGGTATGTTGCTCACTGCCGTTCACTTTAAGCACAATGATGCCAGAATCCCATGCTGGTACTTCTCGTCCTGCACATTGTAGTAAAAGATATATTAGGTAAGTGTGTTTGAAGTATTTCTCTTTTTCAAATTTCTCCATTTTTAGGGTTATTACTGCTTTGTAATTTTTTTTGACAGTATTAAGTATTATTTAATTATTTATTCAGATTATACAACGGTCAATAAAATGTTGATTCCTGATTTGCTGGATGGTACGATTAACAATGTATAAATCGTGTCATCACCCCATGGTAACAATGCCAGCCAATCAGGGTATCAGGCTTCCTGAAAGAACTTCTGGTTCCCTACAGCCCTAGACAATTGCTCCGCTCAGCTGACGAGGGGTTGCTAGAGATTCCAAGGGTGTGTTTGAAATCTTCCGGGGCTCGGGCATTTATGCACATGGCCTCAACCCTCTGGAATTCTCTACCCCGTCAGTTGCAGGAGTGCATGACCATGGAGGGATTTAAACAGGCTTTAAAAACATACCTGTGGGTTCAAGCTTTCTCTGAATGAATGACTTTTGTACTGGATTACCTGTTTTATATATTTTATGATCAGATATTTGATGTGTTCTTTTAAATCTGTAAGGCACCTTGATATTCTGAAAGGTGTCATAGAAATAACATTATTATTATTATTATTATATCATGGTATACTATATCGCTTAAGTATGTGAATGTTTAAGTTTAATAATTACTGTGTCCATTTTACAATACTTATTCAAGCATCATTTAAAATGGTTGATACAGTATTGAGTCCAACAGAATGAATTGTTGAATAATCCATTGTCCATAGTGATCAAGCTGTAAATCACACTGCAACATGGATTTAAAGGGGCACTGTCAGCTTTTCCATTCATTTTTGTTGTAGGGTCTAACAGTGTACCTATCTATCACATATGCCCCACATAATGTCCACAAATGTGCCACAAGTGAAAATCCTTACCATTTTCTGTCATTTTGTAATGTTTTACTTTCCAGCACCCCGACCAAAAGTACCTCATCACCTGAAAGTAGAGTTATGCCGAGAGTGTGCCTCGGACACAGAGCGCCATCACGAACTTCGTTTTTTTACATGCCCAGACAGAAACTCTAAATGTGGCATGTATTACACAATTCTGGACTTCATTTGCTGTTTTTTCTATGAAACCAAGTGCTGATAGTGCCAGGAAATACACTGAAACACAGATGCCGAAATCCCACACATGCACAAAAGCGGGCTGCTCATGCGTATGTCTGGGATCCGTGTTTCTTGCCACTTTCTGCGCATGCATGGGATTTTGGTGCCTGTGTTTCATTGTATTTCCTGGCACTACCAGCACTCAGTTTTGTAGAAAAAATGGCAAATCTAACCCATCATTGTACAATACATGCCACATTTAGCTTTTCAGTTTGGACATGAAAAAAAGCAAAGTTTGTGCCAACGATGAATGCTCTGTGGCAGAGGCGTTCTCTACACATACCTCTGCTTCCAGGTGGTGGGGTACATTCAATCATGATTCTGGAAAGTAAAATATTACAAAAAGAAAGAAAACAGTAAGCATTTTCACTTGCGGCACATTTATGAACATCATGTGGGGCATATGTAATAGATAGGTGCACTGTTAGACTCTCCAACAAAAACAAGGGGAAAAGCTGACAGTGCCCCTTTAAGGCAATTGTCTGTAATAATGACTGTCAATAAGATAATAGCATCACTGAACAGTGAACACATTTTGGCATGTAAGTTACAAAACTGTGAATTACCCATTTAATTATATCAATGAACTCCAGATTGTGCTGTGATATGGTGTAGTAATGGTCCTTCTATGATATTTGAAGCACTCGGGATTACCCACGTGCTTCAATCCACCCTAGATGTGCCGTTAGCATATCCGAAAGTACCAGCTGGACTGCCTTTGGCTTATTGCTTAATTAAAGTGTTCCACCATGTTAGGGACATAAAAATAAATTTTTTCTGATTTGATTCTTCACAGGTCTGGGATTCTTTGGTAATGTAATGTTACCTCTTCATCATCCAGCTTGCTGCTTATCATTCTGGAGCTTATCGCTACCATCACATTTGACTGCATAAAGGTAAGTTTTTTGATTGTTGTTATCAACATATTTCATCATGATTACCCTCATGCATCATAGAAATATTTGTTCACCAAAAACTTGCAAGGTATTAATTTAAAGGAAGATGTCTGAAGGCATTCAACTGTTTGTGTGGTGGCACTACTAGTACAAACAGTAAACTTAAACTATCAAATGTTGTATTAATTCTTGGAAATCATGAACTCCATTAAAGTCAATTACAATTCAAATGGTGCTCACATGATCAATCTAGAATTGATCACAATACTACTATGTAATACAAATACACACACAAACACATACATACATATATATTTTGTATATAAATATAAATATATATATATATATATATATATATATATATATATATATATATATATTAATAGATAGACCACTCTGAGGTGTGCAGTTGCACTCTGATATATGCATGCCTTGGTGTGCGATATTACGCACAAGGCTGCAGGCAGTGTGTCAACCACCCAAGGCGTGCATATATCAGAGTGCAACCGCACACCTCAGAGAGGTTTATCTCTCTTATAAAATGTCAAAATTGTTTTGGAAGGGGTGTAAAAGTGCAGGTGTGTGGTCGCACTCTGATTAACACACGGTCATGTGATGCTGCTCAGCTAATGATATTGCTGCAATTTCCCTACCCATTTTATAAATATATATATATATATATACATTATACCCTTACCTCAGTGCTTCTGCACAGTGGTTCTTTGTTTTTTTTACTTTTTTTTATTGGGCTCACCACAACCAAAACTATAAGACCAACTTAGGGCTGCTTCATTTCCTTGGGGTGTGAAACAGATGAGGAACACTGATGAGTCCTTGTAGGGTAAAACACGTGTCTGCCTTTGTTTTTGCATCCTTTGCAGATTGTGGGAAGTCCTTTGAAACCATGCATTCCTGCTTAAAACTAAATCAGCCTAAAATGTTATTGTGATATGCATATACTGCATTATGGGGGTATGTGCACTTTTTTTTACTTTAATATCAAGCTAAGAGATTTGGTAATACTTAGTGAGTATTATGACTTCATGCAATTAAAATTACATTTCATTACTTTGGTTTTACTGCCATATAGTTCAGTATATGTCTTCAGATGGCTTCCCTTATATTGATTTTTAATGAATAAGCATAAGCACAGTAAAGCAGCACTGTAATACAATGCACTGCTGAATATTGCTGAGCTATACTTTTTTATTATATTTTATATAGCCCTTATCTCATGACTTGTATTTAAGATACCCTAGTTATTTCCACAATGTACTTGAGTAACTTTTTAGTCCATTTTGGTACAGTATATTTCAAATAATACAAGCAGCACTATACAGCTGTGTTAGAACACATACTGTAATTAAGCAATAATGCCCGACAGGGTGTGTGTCATGCTGTGATAATGTCATGCCTCAGGTGGTTGGGCACGAGGGCCGCAGGCCGAAAAGGCCCAACAACTGAGGCGCGATATCCCAAACGCTATTGGCTCCAGGAGGCATTATTGGCATATACAATGGTTTCGTTGTTATACAGAATAAAAAAAAATAATTTTAAAGATGTTTTTGTGTGGAAACATATTTTTGTTTTTTAAGAGCAGATGAAACAATCAAGTAAATGGTCAATGTGCTCAAGATCATCTACAGGTTCACAGTGAGGCTGAGACTAGACCCGTGATGTTGTACTGGGATAACAGCATGGGTCCAGCCCAAGACTGACCAATCAGAGTCCAGGATTTTTTTTTGCCATTGTATAATGTTCCATAAGATCATGCAGCAACACCTGTTGTGATGAATGCTACTTAACTGCAGTCATAACGCACATTATTTTTATTGAATTGTTGCACAACAGCAGCCGAGAACACTGATGACAACCGTTTTCAAGTCATACTAAAATGAGTGCCCCTTTTATTATTTCTGAACTGACAAAAAGTACAAAAGTGGACTCAGATTGTGGCAAGAAGGTATCATACACAAGTTGGTACATGGATAATGGGCAATGTAAGATAGTATCAGTCAGACAGCCCAGTGGCGCAGAGGGCTGAGGCAGCGTAGCTTTACCTCCTGCCACACCAGTGACCCATGTTCACGGAGCGAACAAGGTGTCAGAGGCTGATCGGTGTGGGAGTGAATCAAACATCCAGAGGATAGCTCTCCTCCTCCGGGGGGGGAAGGGAACAGAGGCCGGCAACTGCTTGACACCTAGCGGATGCTAGGCATTGGTACGCCTGGCCCTGTACAATGGAGGCATGGGGGCAGAGTAGCTGATGGGCATGCTGCGTGTAGATACATGTGTGGCATGCCCACTGCCAGCATTGCATGCTCAGCCTTGGAGAAAAAATGGAAATGGCGGTACCGATAGAGCAGCTTCATGGACATCTGTCAAGAGCATACCACCTCCGAGCTTATCACAGAAAGCTGGATCCAGTCCTGGTTGGGATTTGGTGGCTCCCTGCCATGGGGGGCAATCTGTGAGGGTGAATGGTGATTTTCCAATGTGGAGGATGGGTGCGGGATGTATGGCGGCTAGAGGTAGGGGATGATTTGATAGTAAGAGTGACCGGGGTCTGGGAGGGAAGAAAATGAAAGGGGAAAAATAAGTCACTCTTTCAAATATTAACAGTAATTTAATATAACAAACAAAACAACACCTACAAGAAAACCAACACGTCAGGAACACTAACATTTGAATAATAATAACAATAACCACAATAACAGTAACTATTCTAATATAACTATTTACAATTGCAGCCAAGGGGAGGAACAGCCCACCGACAACACTATTTTTCCTGTTCTATCCTGATCGTTGGTGGGAGTGGTGGATGTGCTGTTGCACCTGCAGGTGGAGCACTTCTTTGCATAAGGTTCAACATTAAGTCCATTTTTTTCTCCATCCCTGCTTGAGTTTTAATGAGTTCACTCATTTTTATGTTTGCTTGCACGCATGTACAAGAAACATAATGCCATCATCCGAGATTTCGGAGGTGTGTCAGCCCCTCTTCCAATTCAGTCAGTGTGTTGGCAGGCATGGCCCCTGTAAGCCAATGCATGCTGGAGCTGTCTATGACAAGCTCCAAAATGCAGTGGCATACAGTAGAAAGGGGGAGCTACGCTTCAGTGAGCAGCGATAAGATATCGCCTGCTCATCGCCAGCTCCCCTACACACCACACACACACACACACACGCCACGCATACTCCGTGTTGCCCCCACGCACACACTCTATAGCTGATGGGGGTGCCCAATCCCCGTCGGCTATGCGCTTTCCCCAAAGCCTTCCAAATGCCACGCTGGGTGCCCACCCCAGCGTGGCAAGCAATGAAGTATAGCCAATGGGGGTGCCCAATCCCCGTCGGCTTCACTGTCTCTCCCCATGCTATTGCTGATGGGCCTGCCCAACCTCTGTCGGCTTCACTCTCCCCCAAGTACAGGTGCCACACTGGCAGCCCACCCCAGCGTGGCAACAAATGCCATGGCGATGGGGGTGCCCAATCACCCGTTGGCTCCACGCCCCCAGCTGTCCTTCTGCCATGCTGGAGCCCACCCAGCGTGGCAAACGTCCTGCATCGTCTTTTTTTTAACCTGTAAAGCAAAAACAGTCCCACGCAGTCTTCCTGCCCCCACAACCGCACCCACCACTGCGCACCCTGCTCCCCACACCCCCTTACCCCATACTTACCTCCGGAGTCCGCATGCGATGATCTTCGGTGGACCGGGAACACGTCTGCACTCTTCAAAGCCGACCGCGAACTGAGGAAATGCCAGTAAGCTGTATAATGGGCTAGATAGGGTTTTTTTCAACTTTGTTGCATATCTCAGGCATTTTGGGGAATTTTTGCACCAAATTTTCAACATGGGGTTTTTGGGACCCCTTCTCATGAATGCTGTCACTGTCATGGCGTTATTCGGGCCCGAAGGGTGATTTCACAGTCACTGCACAAAATCACCTTTCAGGACTGATTAATGAAACGACACTGCCAGTGTTCATAAGGTGGGCTCTCAAGAAGCCTATTGTGGAAATTTGGTGCAAAAATTCCAAAAAACGACTGTTTTATGAGCGTGCGCTGTACAGTTCCTACGCACACTCGTAAGTTCGCGAATTTTCAATATTTTCACTCCAGATTTTCAACAATGCCATTTTACCACACCTTCTTATGAGCAGTACAGCTGTCATTTTTCACATCTCACCCAAAATGTGTTTCCGCCCATGTAGCGCACAATGGCGCAGTCGGTGTGCAAAACCAATGTACGGGACAAATTAAGAAAACACAGTGACACTGTTCATGAGCAGAGGTCTTAAATGGCTATGTTGAAAATTTGGCAAAAATTCCTAAAATGACTGTTTTATTTAGCGCAAGTGCTATGCAGTTTCTACGCATCGTAAGTTAAGTTTTCAATATTTTCACTCCAGATTTTGAACATTGCCATTTTACCACACCTTCTTATGAGTACTACAGCTGTCATTTTTCATATCTTGCCCAAAATGTGTTTTGCCCATATGGCGGCGCAATGGCGCGGTCGATATCTTGAAATCAATGTATGGGACACATTAAGAAAATCACAGTGACACTGTTCATGAGCAGAGGTCTTAAAATGGCTAGTTGAAAATTTGGTGAAAAATTCCTAAAATGACTGTTTTATGAGGCGCTATGAGTTCCTATGCATGCTCATAAGTTTGCAATTTAAAATTTTCAATCCAGATTTTCAACATTGCCATTTTATTACACTTCCTTATGAACAGCACAGCTGCCATTTTTCATATGCCACCCAAAATGTGTTTTCGCACATGTAGCGCACAATGGTGCTGTTGGTGTGCGAAAGCACAGTTTGGGACAGATTAAGAAAATCACAGTTACACTGTTCATAAGCAGAGGTCTTAAAATGGCTATGTTGAAAATTTGGTGACAAAAGTCCATAAAATGACTGTGTTACGAGTGAGCATTGCGCAGTTTCCACGCACCCTTGTAAGCTCATGACTTTGTAATATTTTAAGTCCAGATTTTCACCAGTGGCATTTTTCCACACTTCCTTATTTACAGTACAGCTGTTATTTTTCACAACATGGCCAAAGTGTGTTTTCACACTTTCAGCGCAGAGATGCGTGATTGCTGTGGGAAATCATTGTTCGGGACAGATAAAGAAAACCACAGTGACACTGTTCATGATCGGAGGCACCAAAATGCCTGAGTTGACAATCTGCTGTAAAAAAAATCCCCAACCTAATTATATTATGGGTGTGCGTTGCACAGTTTCTATGTACGCTCATGACTTCACCATTTTTTAAATATTTTTACTGCAGATTTGCAACATTGCCATTTTTACACCTCTCCATGAACAGTACAGCTGCAATTTTTACATCCTGTTCGAATGTTTTGCACCTGTGGTGCTAAATGCCAGAAGTCACTGTGCATAAGCAGCTTGGCTAACAAACTGATATTCCCCTGTTCATGAGGTGGGGTCACAAAACCATGTTGAACATTTGGAGTGAAAATACCAATGAATGCCTGAGGTATTAGAGTTTCCAACCATAACGCCAACCCTGTAGAGAATGACAGGCATCAGGGGTGTGACTTGGGATTCTTGCCTGTAATGCTCATACCATTCCACACCCTGCAGCCAGTGAGAGGCATTGAGGTATGCCTTGGACTCTTCGGCCCCAATGTTCACCCCATTCTCCTATATTGCACCCATCTCACCGTATTTCCTAATGGAATGGGGTGCTCATAAGGGCCAAAGACCCCAAGGAACACTGTGACACTTGTCAGTGTCTGCAGGGTGGGGTGTGGTGAAATGGCATAGCCGTTATGCCTGACGACCCAAAGGCACACCCCAATGCCTGTCACTCTCTGCAGGGTGGTGGTGGGGTAGGCTTCAGTTCAATACTTCACTGCCATTCCTATTATGCAGCTCTGTAACTTCTACACTACCACTGCCAATGCCAGCAAGCAAACATTCGGCATTGACAAATGCTTGTTTTTTTAACTTCTCCCACCTCCTTCTCCAGAGGTCCAAATCTTTTTGAAATAGATCGCAGCTCATCTGTTTCTGCAGACTGCTTTCTGCTGGGCCCACCACCAGCTGCTGCCTCAGCCTGCATGTGGTCTTCTGTGTCTGCCCGTTTTTTAAATGTTGCCTCTATATCTTTCAGATGCTTTACTGCACTCCGACTTAAAGTTTTTCCTGTTGTCACTGTAAAATAATGATTCATACAATAACTTTATACTCTGAAGCTGACCTGCCATCTTCATCCTCCCCCTTCATTTATTCTCTGTCTTGCCTTGTCCCAGACCCTTTTGAAAAAGACTACTGTTTTAGGGGCTACTATCTCTGCTGGTAACGCGTTCCACCATGCCACCACCCTCTCTGTAAAAACATATCTCCTAATTTCCCTCCAAAACCTTCCACTCTCCAATCTCATTTCATGGCCTTGAGTGTCCTTCCACACCCTTACCCTAATAGCCCCTCCATAACAGTCTGGTCTAGCACTTGCATGTACTTGAACGTCTCGATTATATCAGCTCTGTCCCTCCTCTCCTCCCACGTGTCCATGTTCAACTTCTTTAACCTATTCTCATACGGTAAGTCTGCCAGTCCCTGGATCATCTTATTTGCTCAGCGCTGCACCCCTTCCAGTAATTTAATCTCCCTTTTCAGGTACCCTGGGATGAATGCCATCTGGCCCTTGTGCCTTGTCCACCCTCAGCACTCTCAAGCCCTCCCGCTCTGTACCTTCCATGATCACCCCATCTGTTACTTCATCCGCACTCTTTACTGCCCCAACCCCCATTTGTAGCACTCACTCTCTCCCTTACATAAATACCATATAGAAGTTGTCATTGAGTGTTTCTGCCCATTTTTTCACCCTTTTCTACCCAACCTCAGTCCTTCTTAATCCTTACTATCTGTTCTTTACTGCTTATTCTCTCCATGATATACCTAAAGAAGTTATTCTCCCCCTGCTTAATGGCTTGCACCAGCCTGAGCTCTTTGGTGGTTTTTGCTGTTCTTAATGGCCTTGTCACCTCCCCTGCCTCCTGCATGTACTCCTCCCGATCTTCCACCCTCCCTGATTTCCTGTATCTCCTAAAGGCCACCCTTTTTCTCCTCACCTTTGCCATAACCACTCTGCTCATCAGTCTTGGCCTTTTGCCCTGGCCTTTTTACTCCAAGTCCAGATATAGGAATTGGTAGACGGTAGTATCATATTCTTTATGAATTATTTAGTAATAATTATCCACTGCATAATACTGTTGTTATCCACAGCAAGTCAGGCCCTTAAAAAGAAACAAAATACTATCCTACTATGTGTATTGACTGAATCAATGATTTTACACCAGACTGTCCCTCCTGAACAGTTGAGGATGACGGTTCACCAGCATCACCGTCACTGACTGCCTTCTCCTTTTCATTGCGTTCTTCAGTTTCTGCTGCTGAAAAAATAAACAGATGTTTCCTATCACTCATCCACCCTACATCACCCAAAAAACAAAAAGCTGATAACAATAGTAGTAGCTCTTGCCCATGGACCATTGATCCATTCCATAGAAACATAGACTTTGATGGCAGATAAGCACTGCTTGGTCCACCTAGTCTGCCCATTTTCATACCAATTGGTTAAGCTGCAGCAGATCCTAGTTAACCAGCAGCTTACTTCCTCCTACCCTCCACCAGAATTGCCTTATGCCTGTCCTATGCATTCTTGAATTGCCCCACTGTTTTTGATCCCTGACCTCCTCAGAAAGGCCATTCCATGCATCCACAACACTCTCTGTGAAAAAATACTTCCTCACATTGCCCCTGAGTCTCTTCCCCTCTGTCTTCAAATTGTGTCCCCTTGTTCTTGCACATCTCTTTTTATGAAAGATGCTACCCTCTATGCAACCAGCCCCATTCATCCCAACCTCTACACTGTTACCACACATTTACTACAGGTTCATAGCAATTATAGAAATTAGAAAACAATTCTAAAGCGCTATGGAATATTTAAAGACTGAGAGATATGGGGGGTCGGACAGGGCAAAGAGACAGGTGGATGTATAAGCAAGCAGATGTAGTACCCCAAAGTTAGTCTCTTGCTTGTTCCCCCCTACAGTCCCATTGAACCCTCCCTATCGCTTGGTCTAGTTTTGTGCCATTCAAAGCTGGGAAGGGGGATCAGGTGCAGAAGACCCCTCCTGAAAGACCTGCATGGGCCAATCTCCTGGCTGAATGCCTGGACCTCCCCAGCCCTACAAAAGGGCTGGGAAGTGGCCAGCAAAGGGGACTCTGCGGCACAGAGTGGAGGGTGGAGGATGCGAGGAGCACAGACAAGAGAACAGTACCTGCATTTGGTCCATGGCTGCTCTTGAGTCACTCCCCTCCTGCTTTCGTCCGGCACTAGTGGTATCAGCAGCATGGCCGGTTGGATGGAGTGCATCTCCCCGATGCAACCTGTCCTCCCTGGGCAGAGTCCCAGTTGATAAGGGAGGAACTCAAAGCCTGGTGGACTGAAGAGGTGCACCAGAAAATGGGTCCAGGTGGAAACTGCACCTGGACCAATAGTTCTGCAGCAGCAGCCGAGGAGGTCTGTCAGAAGCTGGGTGGGGCCGCGGCTCCCCAGCCACATTTTCAGACTCACCAGCAGCACAATAATCCCAGGCCGTAGTGGTGAGTGGGCCAAGTGCCCAGTTTTATCTACCATTACGCCATGGGCACTAGGCAAGTGAGAAAGGGAGAAAATAAAAGGGCTCCAGAGAAAATATTAAAGGGATGGCACCCTAGTACAAACGGGGGCAGTGGGCCTTTGAGGTGAGTTGGACCAGGGCTGTGGTGGTGAATGGGCCGTGGGCCCAAACTCAGAATTTTACTCATGCCACAGGCACCATGCTGGGGAGGGAAAAGGGTGAAGGGCCAGAGCACAACATGAGCAAGGCAGCACCAGTCAAAGGGCCCAGGCATGAGTAAAGGGCCAGTGTCCTACCCAGAAAGGAGAAAAGAGGTGTTAAAGAGGCAGGGGACTGAGCACCCAAGGGGGAGGCGAAGTTGGACCCAGCTGTGGTCAGGGCCCATCGCATTCCTCCTTCGCTGTGCCTGTCCTCCCTTGCCTGCTTTGTCCTGTTTAGAGTGTCCCCAGGGGGATGAATGGTCTGAGCTGGTCAGAAGCCTGATGCCAAACTACCAGAGAGGGGCTCGTGGGGCAGGCCCAGCGGCCAGGTCCTCAGGTAGATTAATCAGTGGATAGGGGTAGGCAGTCTTCACTGGTAGTCCATTTGGAGGGTGAGACCTGGGCCCAGGGGTTCCATAGGCCTTGGGCAAAAGATCGCAATATACGTGATAAGTGGGTGGGGCTTGCCGAGACAACCAGGGCTAGGCCATCTTTAGACGTACAGTACCAGCTTGGGGAGGGGACATGGTCCTAGGGCATGGGTGCCCCAGTACCTCAAGTGAACTGCACTGTTGCCTGCCTAGTGCCCTTAGAGACTGTATTCTGTGCAACAACTGAACTGTCTGTTTGAAAGAATCTGAACTGTTTGCTACTGAACCGCTATGAGTAGGCTCTACATGTATGTTAATAAAAGATTAACATAAGGTGTGCTGGCTTGTTGGCACAGCTGTTGGATTTCTGCTCGCTACACCAGCAACCAGGGTTCAGGAATGGACCTGGGGAGCTGGTTGGCTGACTGGAGGAGAAGGATTGAGCATCCCATGGACTGCTCTCCTTCTCCGGGGGGAGGGATGGGCAAGTGTCCGGTGCTTGAGTGACCCCTGGCAGAGGCCAGAGGAACCATGAAGTGACCGGCGCCTAAATGTTGAGGGGTGGAGTGGACACTGGACATCATTGCATGTCCCTTCCCCGGGACATAACAGAAAAATGGCCACCTACCTGCCTAGATGGCGCTTGTTCCTCAACTGCGATCAGCTCTCAGGCCGGGTCCCCGTCCTATCCCATCAATTGCGGCACCTTAGGGCTGGGTGTTGCAGCCCTGCCCTGGTGGGCAAGCCAGGGGGTATCGGTGGAGTCGTGGCTAATGTGGGAGTGTCAGCCGAGGGGTCCATGACAGAGCAGAGGTAACAGTGGTAGGTGGCTCCAAAAAGTATAAATAAAAAAAAAAAAGATTAACATGAGGCTGACAAAATGCTTCCAGCAAATCAGACACTCTATTTCTCATATCTGTTTTATAATACAGGATAGGGAAGGTACATGAGTCTGATGAATAATAGTATTGCTTATGAAAATGGGTAGTCAGATTGAAGAATTCTGATTCATTTAAACTGTTAAATTTCTATGTGTTTCTCTTCACAGGTCTTATTCTCCTTGGATTTCATTACACACGAATGGATACATATCCATCTATTGTGGGTGTAACTTCATCTTCTTCACACATAGGATTCAGGTAAGTATTTTATAATTATACAGTTTGCTCATGTAAGGTTTAATTAACAGCCTTGTCAGTCGAATTAAATTTCTGACATAAAATGTATTTACTTTACTGCTATGGCAATGTGCTTTACAATTTATATTTTCTTGTTCTTTTATTCACAGGTCAGTGTCTACCTGGTCCTGTTGTTATTCTCATCTCATGCTGCGGCTGCTTTAGGTACATCCAGATGTGCATTTCCCACTCCCGCCATCTCCTATTTCTGGTAATGAACCAAATCTGACTGAACTGATAGTGGCCCTGATGCTATGCTGCTGCTGCTTTAGGCCCATCCTCATGTGCTTCTCCCACGCCCACCATGTCATATGTCTGGCAATGAACCAAACCTGACTGATCTGATAGTGGCCCTGATGCTGTGCTGCTGCTGCTTTAGGCCCATCCTCATGTGCTTCTCCCATGCCCACCATCTCATATATCTGGCAATGAACCAAACCTGACTGATCTGATAGTGGCCCTGATGCTGTGCTGCTGCTGCTTTAGGTCTGTCCTCATGTGCTTCCCCCCCCTCCTGCCAGCTCATATTTCTGATGATGAACCTTAACTGACTGAACAGATAGTGGCCCTGATGCTATGCTGCAGCTGCAGCTGCAGCTGCTGCTTTAGGCCTGTCCTCATGTGCTTCCCCCCTCCTGCCAGCTCATATTTCTGAACCTTAACTGAGTGATCTGTTAGTGGCCCTGATGCTATGCTGCTGCTGCTTTAGGCCTGTCCTCATGTACTTCTCCCACTCCTACCATCTCATATTTCTGGCGATGAACTAAACCTGACTGAACAGATAGTGGCCCTGATGCTATGCTGCTGCTGCTTTAGGCCTGTCCTCATGTGTTTCTCCCCTCCTGCCATCTCCTATTTCTGGTGATGATGAACCTCAGCTGACTGAACTGATAGTGGCCCTGATACTATGCTGCTGCTGCTTTAGGCCCATCCTCATGTGCTTCTCCCCCTCCTGCCAGCTCATATATCTGATGATGAACCTTAACTGACTGAACAGACACTGTCCCTGATGCTATGCTGCTGCTGCTGCTTTAGGCCTGCCCTCATGTGCTTCTCCCCCTCCTGCTAGCTTATCTTTCTGGTAATGTAACCTAACTGACTGAACTGATAGTGGCCCTGCTGCTATGCTGCTGCTGCTTTAGGCCCATCCACATGTGCTTTCCCCACTTCTGCCAGCTCATATATCTGATGATGAACCTTAACTGACTGAACTGATAGCGGCCCTGATATGCTGTTTCTGCTGCTTTAGGCCCATCCTCATATGCCTGTCACACTCATACGAACATACAAACATATGAAGAAGCCAGAAGAAAAAGGTCAATTGGTCTATCAAGTCTGCTCATGTTGCAGGGTCCACAGCTTGAGCTACTCTCCCTGCCCCCCTCTCCCTACTCCTTCCTTCCTCCCTACCCATGACCCTTACCCTCCCCCTATACCTGTTACAGCCTCTCTTAAAGCTGCTCACTGTCTCCAATGAGATGACCTCTTCTGGCAGCTCATTCCAACTGTCCACCCCACCACCCTTTCTGTGAAGAAGTGCTTGCTGACCTCCCTCCTAAACCTCCCACCCTGTAGCTTATGTTTGTGTCCCTTCGTGTTATGGTTGCCACTCAGCTTAAAGAGACTCTCCTTATCAACCTTATGCATCCCTTTGAAGTACTTGAAGTTACCAATCATGTCCCATCTTTCTCTCTCTCTCTCTCTCTCTCCTGTCTTCCAGAGGGAAACATAGAAACATAGAATTTGATGACAGATAAGGACCGCTTGGCTCACCTAGTCTGCCCATTTCCCTACCTAACGGATAAGCTGCTGATCCTAGTTAACCAACAGCCTACTTCCTCCTACCCCCACTAGAATTGCCTTATGTCTGTCCCATGCATTCTTGAATTCTCCCACTGTTTTTGACTCTACGACCTCCTCAGGAAGGCTGTTCCATGTATCCACAACCCTTTCTATGAAGAAATGCTTCCTCAGATTACCTCTGCACCATCCCCCCATCTTCAAATTGTGCCCCCTTGTTTTTGCACATCTCTTTTTCTGAAAGATGCTACCCTCTTGGACTTTGTTGATTCCCTTGAGGTATTTGAAAGTTTCTATCATGTCCCCCCCTCTCCCTCCTTTCCTCGAGGCTATGCATCTTTAGTTCCTTTAGTCTTTCTTCCTATGTCTTCTGATGCAGACCCTGCATCTTTTTGGTTGCCCTCCTCTGGACAGCCTAGTATCCCCCCAGCCCTCCTTGCTGCCTTCTCACATTGCTTGCCCACCTTTAGGTCGTCTGATATGACTACCCCAAGGTCCCTTTCCATTTTTGTTGTTATCAGTATCTCACCCCCCATTGTGTACTCTTCCCTGGGTTTTTGTTTCCCAGGTGCATTACTTTGCACTTCTTTGCATTGAATCAAAGCTGCCATACATTTGACCATTCCTCCAACCTTGCCAAGTCCCTTTTCATCCTTTCCACCCCACCTTGTGTATCAACCCTGTTGCAGATCTTTGTGTCATCTGCAAAGAGACATACTTTCCCTTCCAGACCCTCTGCAATGTCACTTTTAAAGACATTAAAAAGGACCGGCCCCAGTACTGAACCCTGCAGTACCCCACTAGTAACCCTCCTTTCTTCACTGTGGACTCCATTTACTATTACTCACCGTGTCCTGTTGTCCAACCAGTGTTTTACCCAGGCTACCACCCTAGGACCCAATCCTAGGCTGGCTATTTTGTTTATTAATCTTTTGTGCGGGACTGTGTCAAATGCCTTGCTAAAGTCTAGGTAGGCCATGTCCACAGCCCCTCCCCGGTCTACTGCTTTGGTCACCCAGTCAAAGAAATCAATTAGATTTGTCTGACATGACCTTCCTGCTATGAATCCATGCTGCCTTGGGTCCTGTGCCCCACTGGCCTCTAGGTACTCAACAATTCTTTCTTTCAGAAGTGATTCCATCATTTTCCCTACCACTGAGGTCAAATTGACAGGTCTGTAGTTTCCTGCCTCTGTTTTGCTCCCACTTTTGTGAAGGGGAATCATATCCGCCCTTCTCCAGTCCTCAGGTACCACCCCATCCTCCCATGATTTATTAAAAAGGGTAGTCAGTGGTGTTACTAGTTCTTCCCTTAGTTCTTTTAAAATTCTGCTTTGTCCACCTTCAGTTTTAGGAGTTCTTTCAGGACCCTTTCTTCTGTGAATGGACTGGTATCGCCTTCCCCATGCAGAGTGCTTCTATTCTTTCATTTAGGTACCTCCCCCCTCCTCTTCTTCTGTGATTACTGAGCAGAAGTATTTGTTCAGGATCCCTGCCTTTTCACTGTCACCCTCTGCCCACCCTCTCTTCCCTTTATTAAGCTTCACTGTCCCTCCTTTGGTCTTTCTTCACTCCCTAATGTACCTATAAAAGGTTTTATCCCCCTTCTCATCTGAGTTGGCTATCTTTTCCTCGGTTTGGGCCAGGCAGGTTGGATACTGGGATGCATAGGGAGAGGCATCACCAGTAGAAAACAGGAAGTTGTTGGCCCTCTGTACAGACAGTTGGTAAGACCACATCTGGAGTACTGTGTACAGTTCTGGAAACCCCATCTCTGCAAAGACATAGACAGGGTGGAGGCTGTCCAGAGGAGGGCAACCAAAATGATGCAGGGTCTGCATCAGAAGACATATGAAGAAAGACTAAAGGAACTAAAGATGTATAGCCTCGAGGAAAGAAGGGAGAGGGGGGACATGATAGAAACTTTCAAATACCTCAAGGGAATCAACAAAGTCCAAGAGGGTAGCATCTTTCAGAAAAAGAGATGTGCAAAAACAAAGGGGCACAATTTGAAGATAGAGGGGGGACGGCTCAGAGGTAATGTGAGGAAGTATTTCTTCACAGAGAGGTTTGTGGATACATGGAACAGCCTTTCTGAGGAGGTTGTAGAATCAAAAACAGTGTGGGAATTCAAGAATGCATGGGACAGACATAAGGCAATTCTAGTGGGGGGTAGGAGGAAGTAGGCTGTTGGTTAACTAGGATCTGCAGCTTATCTGTTAGGTAGGGAAATGGGCAGACTAGGTGGGCCAAGCAGTCCTTATCTGCCATCACATTCTATGTTTCTATGTGAGAGTAATGAGCTGTGAATGAGCTTGGCACATCCAGCAGACCTGGGTTTGAGTCCCCAACTTCATCTTGCATACTGTGCAACCCTGAGCAAGTCACTAATCATTTAACCTTACTAGTGCTCCCATGCTTGCCCTGAAAACAGGCATTGTGCCTAGTGGGCCTTACCCACTTACCAAGCAATAAAAAAATGCTGCTTGTAATTTCTATTAAGAATGAAAACTATTAACAGACCCTACAAAAAACATGTATTCTGATATTGTTAAAAATGTAGCTTTAACACAGATAACAAGTCCAGTAAAAGTTGGATTATGCAGCTGATGATGTTAGTCTTTCATAAAGAACTAATCACATAAAACATAGACTGGATCTAGCAGAGCAATCAAAACACTAACAACGCATATTGCATTTTTAACTGCAGCGCATACAGTGGCTTTTTTATGTGGAGCCTACAATCAGCATGTTGCTTTGGGTAGGTCAGCAGCTCCAGTCACAAGGTGTAGGATAGCAACACACTTTATCATGAGATGAAGTGGATAATCATCCTATGAACTAGGGAATAGTGCCATCTTAAGATGCTAGCAGCAGGGAGGCAAAGAAAAATGGAAAGTTATCTCACCTGACCTGATCCACTGTTTGCTCTTGCCATAGTAACATGCTTGGCCCAGCACTGTCACTGAGAGAGTCCTCTTACAGCCAAGGAGGAGCTGCCAGATTTTATTGGGTCATTCAAAACCATGATCCAGTAAGTCTTAAATAATTCACACTGGACACCATATTCAAGCATGATTGATAATGTTGTACAAAGGACAGCACAGCATGCTAGTTAATGTGCTGCCTTCAGGAGGTACAGTATATTCGTAGAGGCACAGCACCTGTGCACACACTGTCTGTATGAATACAAGGCTGTGGTAGAGCCAAGCAAAGTTCAGATGCACAGTGCATCACAGCCCCCTGCCAGCAACACCCAGGAGCAAAAAGGACAAGCACATTCCAATAGGTTAACACCTTTGCTCCTGGCTGCCATATTCAAATGCCAGCATGTTAATGGCCACATACAACATGCAAGGCATTCAGAGACCATCTGCATAACAAGCTGTGGTCATTAGCAGCTCCTCACAATGCATTTGCACTGTTGAATGCATGGAGGCATTGCACAGAGAGGCGTTTGGTGCCACCTCCCTCCCACAAACCCCCCTCTATCCAGTACTTTTCCTTGGCATCCAGTGGTGACCCCATCCCTAACCAGATCTTCAATTAACTGATATCCCTAGTGCTGGTGGTACCCTCTCCCTCATCAGATCCTCATTTAACCAATATCTACATTTCTAGTTGTATCATCTCTCTCACCAAATCCTTGTTTGGCCACCATCCCATGTGCTAGTGGAATACCCTCCCTCACCCAGTCCTCATAAAACTAATACTAAAGTGTTCAAGGTCCCCCCCCCCCACCTGATCCCCTGTTGTTCAACAATCCCTCCCTGGTAGTCTTGGCTCTCAGCAGAACTATATCTCAAAGTTTAAAACTGTGCGTATCTGCCACATTCTGAAGTTAAAACTCATCACATTCTGAAATTCCCCCACTCTTTAACCCCTACTAAATGTGACCTTGATGATATACTCTGTCATATTGGCTAATTTATCTTCACTCTTAAGTGTGTGTCAGTAATTTTTTATGGTGTTACTGAGTCTCTGAGCCACAGAGTTACACTCAGTTACAAATCTAAGGGGATCCCCTTGTTCCTGGTCCTTACTTCGGTTTGGTTTGGGTATGTCCACCACTTCTGACTTCTAGCTTTTTGATTATCTAGATTATCAGTGGTAACATTTTATCCTCTTTCTAGGAGGTTCACCCATATTGGTACAACAGTCATTTTGTTGACATTGATATGGGCACAAGCAATATGCCACCTAGCATGACTGTGCCAGGCATTGTGGCTCCCAGGATGTGGAGCGCTCAAGTCCTGTCCCGGGAAATAGTCATGTTTTGCGGGGAGGAATTGCTACTTGCACACCCCACTGCAGGGGGCTTTCACTCCCCACACCCCCACAACAAAATGTAACCTCTTCCGGGATTGACATGCCCCAGACGGGAAGGAAACTGTATGGGCGCAAAGAGCTACATAACCGGGAGGCAATATAAAATCAATATTGCTCCTGTCATTGTCACCCTTATTGTGGTGCCCTAATTGTGGTGACAAAATCCAATCACTGTTCTAATGATACACCTTTCTGGGAACCTGCTTTGAAGGTTAATTGCCTGTTGCTCATATAGTATTATGCCATACACCATATTACATTCTTAATAATTTTGAAAGATTTTCTCTAATAAACCCATGTTCCTAATAACCTTTTTAACATGTTCTTGTTTTGCATCTCTCTCCTCTTGCCGGTATGTTAATTTATTCAAGTTGAGTATCTTGTACTGCAGGGTCTATGGGAACATGATGTTGATAAGTCTCCTGTACCAGGTGGTCTGTTCTCCAGAGTGCTGAGGAGCTTGAGTTAAGAACTTCCAGGCCCTCTGGCAGACTTTCTCAACTGCTCCCTAGGGGCTGAGGTAGTCCCAGCAGACAAGAGGAGGGTAGTGTTGGTCCCTTGCATAGAGTGGGAGCAGGAAAGACCTAGTAAACTACAGGCCAGTTATCTTGCCTTAGACCCAGTATATTACAGGTCAGTTACCTTGTCTTGACCTCTATAGAGGGGAAGCATTTTAAGGCTATCATAAGTGAGCACCTGGTAGACTTTCTGGAAGTAAATGGGCTCCAGAACAGCATGGCTTTCTGAAGGGATGGTCATGCCATACCAACCTGACTGGGTTCTTTGATTCAGTAATGAAAGTCATGGACAAGAGTCAGGTGGTTGATGTACTGTCCCTAGACTTCAGTAAGGCCTTTGACACAGTACCCCAGAGAAGGTTTGTTAAGAAATTGAGAGACCTAGCAAACTGGCTGGTAGTAAACAGGGAACACTCACTCAAGTGAGGTGCCACTGGGATTAGTGCTGGGCCTATTACTGTTTAATGTGTTCATGTCTGACATAGGTGATCAAGGGTAAATCTGCCTCTTTGCAGATGACAGCAAACTCTGTAGCAGAGTAGACCCAAAAAAGGAAATTAGGGATATAAAGATGGACCTAGAAATATTGGATGGGTGTTCCAAGTTGTGGCAACTAAAGTTTAATGCTACAAAGTGCAAAGTTATGCACATAGGCAGGGGTAACCTGAGAATGGTACATTAACATATTGGATGTGGGGGAGGGGGGTGTTGCAAAAATCTATGTGACCACCGATTAATGGGACTTAGGGATTGTCGTAAGTGATAGTGTCAAGCCACCAGCTGACTGTACCAGGGCATTCAGCAAGGCAACCAGGATGCTGGGATGTATAGGGAGAGGCTTCTCTAGTAGAAAAGAGGTACTGCTATCAGTCTGTGAATCATTGGTGTGGCCACACCTGGAGCACTGTGTCCAGTTCTGTAACCCACAACTGAAAAAATATAAGGACCATATAGATTCTTCCAAAGGTGAAGTAAAAGATGACACATGGCCAGCTGGGGAAAGTGTACGAGAATCACCTCATCAATCTAAATGTGTGCTTTCTAGAGGCCAGGAGGGAGACAGGAGACATGACTGATGCCTTTAAAAGTCAGAGGGGAATAAACAGGGTAGAGTGACATGGCCTGTCCCACCATTGCCAGAGATCAACAACCAGTGGACACTGTCATAAGATGGTGGAGGGTAGATTAGGAAAGGACCTAAAGGAATAATTCTTCATGGAAAGAGGGGTGGATGGATGGAACAGCCTGTGCCGAGAGGTGGTAAACACTGAGATGAAGATGGACTTCAAAAAAGCTTAGGATAACTATAAGAGGTTTGGGAAAGCTAAGACAGGGAAAGGGGGAAGGAGGGGCAAACACAATGTTCTATGAGTACTTTTCTGGCAGCTTTCTATGTTGCTGTGTTTCTCAAGATCTAGTTTCTGTTTGTTTTCAAATGTTTTTATAAGCTTAGTGGGGTTTTCCTCATTTAAGACAAACCTCTGATCCTGGAACAAAGTTTGGACAGGAATGTATTATAACCTTCCTGAAGATTATTTTCTAATTATTTGAAAGTTTCTCCTGAACAATACAGTATAATCCACAGATTATTGTGTTTACATCACTAAAACTTTCAGGAAGTTAATTCAAAGTTCATTCATGTCTGCTCTAACAAGAGCTTCTTTATGTTCAGCCTACTTCTCCACCTAAAATTAGACTTCTGGGGCTCTTTATTTTCTCTCTGCATTTTCCCACAAGGGTAGCCCTGACATGGGCTTCTTTATTTTGGATATGCCCCTCCTGTAAATTAGACCTATCAAGGGCTGTTGTCACTTAGGAAGTTAACTTCCAAACACTTCTTGTGCCTTCTGCAACCACATACTGAGTGCCCAATTCACTCTCTCTTCCTCTCGGGCTCTTTTCCTCCATTACACCCAGTGTATTGACTGGCTGGGGCTGGGGCAGAAGGGAGCTGGGCCAGGGTAATGGCCATGGTTACCTGGACAAGCATGATTCCCCACATATGAGAGTCATTTTGCATCACTTACATCAGTTTGTATCTGTTCCAAACAGGAACTGGGCAAGACTGGAAACTGTTCAATTTGTTATGCTCAACAGGACCAGCCAACATCTATCTGGCCCTGATCTCCAGCTCAGCCTGGTGCACACTTCCAGTAGTGTGGTGGATAGGGAACATGCAGTGGGTGTAAGCCACCTGGACTTCAGCAAGGCTTCTGATGCTGTACCACAGGGAAATCTCTTGGAGAAAGTTGCTCAGGATGAAATCCACAAAGTGTGTAGGAGGTAGATAGCAAATAGACCAACAGGTAGGAATCAGAGTGTGATGTTAAATGGTTGCCATTCGGAGTAGAGGGATGTGCTGAGAAAATTACCCAGGGGTCAGTGCTGGGTTCATTGCTCCTTATCGTATTTATAAATGACCCAGAGGAGGATTTTTTTAGCAGGCAGCTAAAGTTTACTGATACCAAAACACTTGTAAAAAGTGTAAACACAACAGAGGAGGGGGATATACTACATTGGCACCTGAACACATTAGGGGCAAGGACTGAGGAATTAGGGTCAAGATTTAATGTGTGGAAGAGCAAGGTATTACCCTTTGTGGCATAGAACCTGGGTCACACATTCCCCTTGTATAGTGTAAGAGTGGACAGTACAACCAAGCCAAAGGTTCTAGGGGTTATGTTGGTATGCATATGGTGGAGTTAAGAGAAGGTCAAAGGAAGTGATTCTCCCCTTGTACAAGGCTTCCATTTGATCCTACTTGGAGTGCTGCATCCAGTTCTGGTCACTGCAGTACTGAAAGGACAGTGAAGACATTAAGAGGATTCAATATAGAGTCACCAAGCTAGTTAACAGATTAAGAGGCAGAAGCAATGAGGAGATTGGACCTAGTCAAATGATTCAGCATAGTAGAGAGAAGGCTGAGACTGGACACACAAGAGGAGGTTTCTGATAACTAAAGAGAGAAGACAAGGTGGAACAAACACAGATATTTAAGATAGTGAGTGCAGGCAGGTCTACAGGGACATGCACTCAAACTGGAGGGACAGAATTAGGGGAACCACTAAGAAACTTTATATAGAGGGCAATTAAAATGTGGAATAACCTACCCAATGAGGTTGTGGAAGCTAGCACTGTTCATGCTTTGAAAGCAGGACTAAATGGATTCCAGAGGGGAAAAGACTTTGAGAGTTAGAGTATGAGTAGTGGTAGCATTTCACCTGTTCACATTGCAAGAATGTCAATACCCAGTAGTGTAACTGCCATCTGGCAGGAAGAGTGTGCAAGATGGCTATGTTCTTTTCGTCATCACGATACTATGTGACTATCTAAAATCAACCTTCGTATCCACAGTACATGTGTATTTGAGGAGTGGAGAAAGAAAGCAGACATGACAGAGACCTACAAATACATCTGGGGATATTTATTTATTTTATTTTTATTTATTTAGTTTTTGTTGACTGGGTAAGTGCACTACACAAATTTTGCCTATTTTCAAGGACAACCCAGGGAAGGGGGCTACAGATGAATGCCAACCGAACTTGAACCAGATTAAGCTGTTAGTGGTACTTTTAGTGAATGGGTGGAAATTTGGCCAGGGCACCGGGGAAATTCCCCTACTCTGAGGACAGAGGGCACTGTGTCTCTGTCTGTCAGGGTTCTGCACTCTGCAATGGATGCCATTGGAGAAGGAAGCTCTGTTCCAGTACAGGAGATGGCTCATGAGAAGGCTGGGTTATGCCTGCTGGGCAGCCAGCAATCGGTCTCGAGTGATGAGCCTCTCCCCAGCACATTAATTTACCGCAGTCTGGTATGGCAGTGACTTTAGCTGCTCCACAACAGCCCGAATCGAGTTCTGTTGTACGGTCTCCCAATGCTCCTTTGAAGGAGGAGATGCTTCAATTGGCAGCCTGTTACCATGCTGCTGAAAAAGAATATTATGCTGCTCAGCAAAAATTGGAGGAGGACCAGGCTAAATGCAAGTGCTCGCAACTACCTTCACCCTCGCAGCTATCTCCCCACAACAAACAGCTTCTTGTGGCTCTTACTGCTTCCCTGATATACCAGCAACTGCTGCTTGCACTGACTTACCTCCTGAGCCATTTCCCGATCCTTCTTCCTGGTCTGCTGTTTCGGCCTTGCAAGAAACCGGGTGGACCCAGCGTGACTCGGGCACTTGGATTCCTGACCCTGCAGTGCCGCTCCCTGGATCATCTCAGCCTGCTGCAGCAGTTGTTGAGGTCTCCATGGCTACAGATTTGGCCCCTACTACCACAGTTTCGGATACCCCTTCTGCTTTGGATCCTTTACATGTGGAGCTCCCTCCGTCAGATCTCCTGCTTGATTCAGGTACTGTTTCCTTTTCTCCTCTACTCTGTGCAGACTTGGGTCCTACCTTTGATTCCTCAACTGTTGTTCCTAAGGTATTCTCTCCAAAGGGGGGACTTAGGGGGTGACTTAAACATTTCTGTTACGGCTGATGTACCTGCTCCAGTGCAGCTGGAGGCTCCTACCTATGTTAGCCTCTTGCATAAGCCAGTCGATTTGGCAAAGTGGCATTATGCTGTTCGTCTTTGATTTACAGGACCTATTGATATCCTGAGTAGGTTTTATGTGGGGAAGGTCCTCTTAAAGCAACAAATGGGCTTTTCTCCTACTGAAGTTTATGCACTTATTCATTTATCTGAGGAACAGTCTTTTGACATCAGTTTTCACTCTTCTGATATTTTGGACAGGTTTTGGTTGAAATATGCAACAATGAAAATGAACCCTTTATGGGAACATTTTCAAGCCATACTCCGCACTAAGCAGACCTTTAAGGTTATTACCATCCTTTTTCGTAATGAGGGAGTCAATTTCACAGACGTTTTGTACTGGTTCAAGAAACGCTGTAAAATTCAGGGTAATCCTGACCCAATCATTGATGATGAAGGATTTTGGACTGGGGGGTGGAGGGTGATGGTTAATTTGCATCAGGATGACTCTGGTTTGCAACATTTACCAAATTGTTTTTACATTGGCCGTGACAAGGTGTTTATTTTCTATCCCGGTCAACCTCGTCGATGTTATAAACGTGGCTCTCCTAGGCATTTGAGTAGCACTTGCAAGGTTGTTAAATGTACTCAGTGTGGGGAATTTGGACACTCTATGTTTCATTGTGGTGGCCCTCTGAAGTGCAGTCTTTGTGAAGATGGTCATTCATTCACTGATTGTCCCTCGGCCTCTCATAATGCTTCCAACAATGATTATACCATACAAGAGTGCTATATTAATTCTGCTCTGAAACAGGCCACCAGACCTTTGTCTGCTTCTTGGCCTCCCCCTGCACAGCTACCCTTTTCAGGTCCTGCAGTTCCAGTGTCGGTTCCACCCACCTCTGCTCCTCTAGTCCCACAAGTTCCTTTGAGTCCACCTAATCCTTTGACAATTGACCATGTCCTTGAATCCCTCTCTGGTGATTCTTCCCAGGTTATGCCCCCTCCTCTTCAGGTACCTGATTCTTTTCAAGTAGTTGGGAGACGTCAGAGCACCAGACATGGAGGTGGGGAAGTATCACAGCCTCCTCCTGACCCTCTTCACGTGCAAAATAAATTTGATGGTCTTCCCCTTGAGGATGGTGATTTGGGCTCTGAGTCTGATTCTGCTCCCTTCCATTCCTCCCAGATTGATGGAGGTTCTGAGGGTGAACTTCCACAGGATGATCAAACTTCCAACCCCCAAACTCGGAGACTGGGTTCCAGAGCTAGGGTAAAGAAGAAACTGTGATAAGCATGCCCTTCTTCTGTTTCATTATATAATATTGCTGTAGCTTCTTTAAATGCTAACAGCATTAAATCTGAGAAGAAGAGGGCTGTAACATATGCCCAATTGTCCTCTGTCCCTTCGGATATCTTTTTTTTTCGAGATACCCGACAGCATTCCTCAGAGGATGTGGCTTCTGCTAGCTCAGCATGGATCCATGGGGCTACCTTTTGGTCTCTGGGTGAAGATGAGTGTAGTGGTGTTGGGATTTGTTTGAATAACCCTGATATTTCAGTTGTCCGCCAAGTAGATATAGTCCCTGGAAGGGCCTTTCTATTAGATGTTTTGTTACATTGTGCAGCTTTCCGCTGTATCAATGTTTATGAACCCCAAACCAAAAAGGCACGGGTTGACTTATTCCAGGCCATCCAGCCTTATTTATTTACTTACCTCTAGTTATGTTCTTTTGGGTGGTGATTTTAATTGTAGCCGGTATAAAACTGATAGAGGGTCTAAGACCTCTAAAGTTTTTTGTGATGTTTCCAGCTTAAATACTCTTCTCACCAATAGTAGCCTGATAGATGTTTTTGATAGACCTGGGTGTATTCCCCCGAAAACTTATTTTAGAGGGGTTCTCTCCACTAGAATTGATAATAGGTTTGTTTCTCAAAGGTTGGATATCATTCATTCTATTACTATTCCAGTGCTCTCCTCTGATCATGTTCTATTAAGTCTCACAGTTTCCAACTTTGAAAAATTGGAGAGGGGACCAGGGTACTGGGGGATGAATCTCACACTACTAAATACCCCTATGGTGTATGATGGCTTTCAGGAGCTTTTATGAGCCAGAAAGTCTGTTTGTTTTCTGTATGATGATGTTCAACTTTGGTGGGAAGACACCATGGCTGACATCCAGTCTTATTTTAAAAATATAGGGCAATGTATTGGTAGACACAAAATGGACCAGTATCTTTTGTATAAACAAGAATTGCACAATCTTTTTTCTGAGCAAGCAAATTCTAAATTGGATTTCTCTGCACAAATTTCTTTAATTAAACAAAAACATTTCTGATATTCAATATGATAGATACAAATCATTATTGGCTGAACAGATGTTTGGGACTCAGAGGTCCCAAGCTTTCTCTACTCCCTTCCAGTTTGGCCTTTCCCAACATCATAAGAAGATAAAATCCTTTCTTGCTACAGAACAGGTTATAGTGTTCACTAATCATTCCGATATTTTGGCAGAATTACACAGGCATTTCTCTTCTATGTTTCAGGCTCCTATTGGTGTTGATGGTATTGATTTATGGTTGGAGAATTGTGAGTTGCCTTGTTTATCTCCATCTATGTCAGCTTTATTGCTTCAGCCTGTTACTGCTTTGGAGCTTCAAGGGGTTATTAACTCCATGAGAATGGGTTCTGCTCCTGGTCCAGATGATATTCCTTATGAACTCTACAAACACATTTTGAATATCTTGCTTTCAGAATTGGTTTTATTGTTTAATACTATGTTGAATACTGAACAATTATCACCCAGTATGTGGGCTGGCCTTGTCATTTTATTGTATAAAACAGGTGATAGGTCCCTTTTATCTAACTGGAGACCAATTTCTCTACTGAATGCCAATTATAAGATACTTTCTAAATTGTTGGATAACAGATTAGCACTGGCGGCCAGTGAATTGATACATTCATCCCAAATTTGTAGCATTCCTGGTAGATCTATTTTTGATAATTTGATTTTGTTTCATGAAATTTGGAGCAGGGGTCAGTCTGGTGAACTTACAGGGTTCCTTTTTTGCATTGGATCAAAGCAAAGCCTTTAATAAGGTTATCCATGAATATCTTTTGAAAGGTCTCCAGCATTATGGTATTCCCCCTCAATTCATCTGTTGGTTGAAACTGGTTTATAAGAATGCCATTATTAGACCTTACTGTAATGGCTGGATTGGCAAATCTATTAAGGTGCAAAGAGGTTTACAGCAGGGCTGTCCCCTTAGCCCCTTATTATATATTTTTTCCCTAGATCCCTTAATTCGTAGATTAAACCAAGATGTTATGACTATGGGCCTATCCTTTTCTAGCCTGGATCATGAAATTCAATCCACCACCTACGCAGATGATTTATGTCTTCTGTTAGCAGACATTACCTCCTGCACTGCTGCTGGACACATTTTATCTTTGTTTTCTAAATACACAGCTGCCCAGCTACATTTTCATAAAAGCAAATGCTTGCTGATTGGAACTGCATCTTTTGATCAGCCCGAAATCATTGGAGTTCCCTTATGCTGTGAACCCTGCAATATTTTTGGAGTGCTTTTTGGGACGGGAGACATGGCCTTTTTAAATTGGCAGACCAAACTTCAGCAAGCACAGGTCAAGGTTGATGTCTAGAATAAATGGAGAATGTCCAAAGCGAAGAGAATATATATAATTAAAACATATTTGCTTTCCTTTTTTCTTGATATTAGTATTGTTTAACCCTTACCATTACAGCTCAAAACCAAAATGAATGGGTTATTTTGTTCCTGCCTCTGGGGTAGTAGGCGTAATCCAGTTAAGACAGGTGTTTTTTGTTTTTGGATAAAAAGCATGGGGGCCTTCGCATGGTCCATCCAATACTTTTTTTTGTTTCAATGTTTGCTTTTAAGAACCTAAGTCTGGTCCTACTAACTAAAGACACATTATGGATCCCTTGGGTCATGGATAGTCTTAGCCCCATTTTTCAGTTTTGGCCTTTACATGGTGTAATTCATAAACAACGTTCTCTGGTGTCTCTTCCAGGTGGTTTTTCTCCCTGTTTCAGTAAGATTAAACTTTGGTCTTTGTCCAGGGACAATTTGTTTTCTTTGACTAGAAAACAGCTTTATCAATTGATTTTGTATAAATGTTTTTTGCAACCTTCCCCTTTTTCTGATTATTCTACTTCAGACAGAACCCAAATTGGCAACATGCTGGTTTGCCCTCGTATACCCCCTTATATGTGGGATGTTTTGTGGTTATCTGCCCTGGGCAAATTGAATGTTAAGGGTAACCTGAAGCACAAAGATTTAAGAGATAGATTCTGCCCTCGACTTTCCTGTTCCATTGTAATAGAAACGGTGCATCATTTATATTTTAATTGCTCATTTATTTGGTCCTTTTGGTATTGGTTGGTCAATGTTGGAGTTCTTCTCCCTTTACAGACATCAACTTTGATATTTTATGTTTGGGTATTTTACTTTCTCTATGGCTGTTTTACGACACTCCTACTATTTGGACTATTTTGGCATGTTTCAAATATTTTATTTGGAATGCCAGATGCCATCTATCTATTCAACAAATTACTCTTATGGAATCACAGCTATTCCACATGATTGAATCTGCCATACCGATGATTAAGTCCTCTGAACAAAAACTTTTATCTCCTCAAGTTTTTTAGACCTTGTGGGGTGCCATTAATTGGCTTCCCTGATTTGACGTCTTTCGTTTTGTGACTTTTGTCATGTTTCATCTCTGTTATTGTGTGTAATCTTTTGCAGTTTCAGTTTTCCCCCTTATAGAGATGTATTCATTGTCTAACTTTTTACATCATAATATTTTTTTTTTGCCCCAGTCAGTACTCACCTTAGTGATGGAACAGAATCACCTGTACAGAAGGGTATCCACTGGATTCAGCAAGTTGGATATGATATCAGGTGTACACAGACTATGTGATGCCTTGTCTTTCCAGAGCCTGTACTTGAATCTATGATACTTGCTTCTTCCTTTTAGTGATTTCATTGTCCTTTTAGGCATTCTTGTTTTACGATTTAATTTTCTTTTTTGTGTGATGCTTACCACTGATTTTTTTTCCTCTTTAAAGCCATTGGGATTAGCCTTTGGATTTTATTTATTTTTCTTTCAGATTATGTCTGTATATGATATTTATTTTTTTCCAAGTATCAACATTACGCTATTGAGTTTTGGGAATATACTTCTGCTATTTTATGTTGAATGTATGCTGTACTATTTATTTACGTTTCTCGTTGTTTTGCATTATGATTTTGTGTGCCATAACACCATTATTTATCTGTTTTGTTTTTAAGTTTTTGAGAAAAAAAAAACATTTTCCCTTACTCTTTTCATGGGGGTGGAGATCCTTTCAGTTTTTCAGACTTGCTTGATTTTCAGCTTTCTATACTTGTACGATTATAATACGTGTGTATTTTTTTATGATTTATTTCTTCTTTTGTGTGACTTTCCACTGTTGTATTTTAATTTGCTTTTGAAGTTTCCAATAAAAATTCCCCAACTCACCTGTAGGGGAATTGCTGGCAATTCTATGATGGCCACTTTGCCTGAGCCACTGGAGGAGATGGATGTGTCTGAGGTAGGGGATTGAGCCTCTACCCTGATCTTACAATGTAAGGACCTCACAACCATACTAATCTTCTGAATATTACTAGAGAAGACGACATGATCAAAGAGATTTTTTGTCAACTGAAGACCTGAGTATGATAGCCAACCCTGATACCACTCACATGATCTTTACTGAATCAGCAGCAATGAAGGATAAAAGTCTTTAAATATTGTAGGAATTAGAGGAATAAAACTGCAGACTCGAGCTGCATATGGAAGAAATAAAAGCTAATAGAACACCTAAAAGAACAAATGACAACATATCAATATGACAGGACTAAAACTCTGAAGGCAGAACTACAATATGGAACCCAGAAAACACCCATTGGAGACTCTTATGAAGCATGCAAAAGAAAAAAGAGAAAATGGCTTTCCAATGCTTAGTTGATGAGAATGATGAGAAAATAGATGAAGAATTAGATCTCCACCAAATTATACAAAATGCATATGTTCACATGAAATGTTAACCCCACCCCAGGAAAAATCCATGAAATAATTTCTAAAATGATCACACATACAAACCCTAGAGGAAGAGATATCAGAACTGAATTCTTCTTTGTCAGTTGCAGAAATAGAATATACAATAAAATACTTAAAATAAGGAACCTGTCTAGGTCCTGATGAAATACCCCATGAATTCTATAAAACTTTTCCAGCAATAATGGCACATTGTTTAAGAGAAGTTTTCTCTCACTTTTAAAACAGCACAAATCCCCCCACCCCAGTTTACCATGGGCCTCCTGATTTTTGTTTAAATCAGGAACTAGAATAGACATATTGATTTGGAGGCTCATATCACTTTTGAACTCAGGTTTTAAAATTTTAATACATACATTAAATAATAGATTATGGAAGGTAGCACCAAAATTGATACACCCAGCTCAATATTGCAACATCCCTGAGAGGAAAATTCAGCATGCATTGATGATAAATAGAGACATAATAACACATCATGAAAAAGAAAAGAAACAAGGTTGCATTTTGACTTTGGAGCAAGAAAAAGGCCTTCAACAGAGTATATCATCCATTTTTATTTGAAACTCTCCAACAATATGATATCCCCAGCAGTTTCATTAATAAGATAAAATTACTTTACTCTAGTGCACAGGTACACCGCCATTATAAAAGGGAAAATAGCAGAAGGAATTATCATTAAATCTGGAGTCAGGCAAGGCTGCCCCCATAGCCCCTTGTTGTATACCTTCTATCTGGATCCTTTAATTAGATGGCTAGCAAATTCATGGATTTGGAAAGGTATAAAAGGATGCTCAAAAAACAATTATATAAAAATTCAGGCATATGCAGATGATGTTTGCATTTTTATATCACAATATGATCAAATGCCAACCCTTTTAGGTCAATTGCAAGACTACACACTGGTTTCAAATTCCCATTTAAATATAGGGAAATGTAAAGGCTTGGTTATTGACAACCTACTTCAATAAACCATTACCATAAATGAGATACATATTTCATCAGAACCACAAAAACTATCAAGCATTCTTTTCAGACCATGAAATCTACCATCAGAAAATTGAGAGGAAGCACTGCAAATTGTAGAACTAAGAGTCAACAGGTGGAAATCCAGGAAACTATCCAAAATCAAAAGAACACATATCATAAAGAAATCTCTTATCCCATGCCTGCTATATGTAGCAATGATTTTCCCTCCACCAACTAGTTTAGAAACAAGATTGTATTCCAGTTTCTTTCAGATGCTCTGGAGTACTAGACTAAATCTGATAAACCAATGCTATATATATATATATATATATATATCTCCAAAGTGCAAGCAAGTCTAGGTATGGTAGACAGGATCACTTTTTTTCAGCTTTATATAGTTCTGAAAATTTTAAGATAGGGTTGACACCCTCCCAAACCATGCACTGTAGATGGCTGAGAAATAATCTATGGGAATATTTGATGGCATGGCAGGAAAATAACCCTCCAAAAATACTCCCTAAAATGAATAACCCAACTTGTATGAGACCAGTGATATTAAAAATTCACAAATAGGAAATAACAAAATCTCAAATATGCAATCTATCTGGACCCCACCTATGCAACCTAGTTATGGCAGAAATTCATCAGTTAGAACCAGAATTCAAATCTTGTACCCCATGTTTAAGGAACGGAGTCTTAAAACAATTGACCCCCTCCCAAAATCCCCATACATATGTGGGCGATAATATGGTTAGCAATGCATAGCCGTTTAGACCTCAGAGGAAAAGAAAAGCATAACGCCCTAGAATAAATAAATTGCCCAATAATGAATGTATAAATCAGGAAGAAACAATGGAACATGTTTTATTTATCTTCTCATATGTGAACTCTTGCGGGTTTTTTTAGCTCACAGATAGAACATAAAATGTCTCACAAACCTATCTTATGAGATGTTGGTGTTGTCCTCAATTAATAAGTAAATATACTTATAAAACTCTAATGCTTTTTTTTTGCTATTTAAAATATTATTTGTGTCAGGTAAGGTGCCAACGGGCATTGCAGCAAAAGGTGATGTCATACAATACATACAGTGTATTAGTAGAACAAGTAATGTTTACAGCATATAAAAAAGATGTTTGTCAACAACCTGATAACATTATAAGGAAATGGTGGAAAGGGTTTTATGGGTTTATCAAATATAAATGAAAATAAAGAGCTTGACATGGAATAAATCTAGAAATATAAGACATTTAAGGTAATAGTTAGAAAGTAGTGTTTTTCTTTCCTTTTTTTTTTCCTTTTTTCTTTTCCAGAATGTTAAAACAAATCTTAAGACTCTATTGGAATAATACTAATACTGAAAGGCTTCAAACCTTTTTTTTTACCCTCCATTTCCTTTTCAAAAATTAATTTCACTGCACCCCAGATGAGGATTTTTTCCCCATTTGTTTCCTTTTTTCCTCTCTCTTTATTGTATAAATATATATATTATAATATGTATGATTTATTTAGACAAATTATGATTTGTGTATTATTTGTGTTTTGGTTTTGATGTGATTTGCAATAAAATATTCCCCTCCTCTTTTTGAGAAGTGCCATGGGATCTTTAACATCCACCTGAACTGGCAGATGACCTCGGTTTAATGTCTCAGCTGAAAGATGGCACCTCAGGAGTGCAGCACCCCCCTCATGCTGCACTACAGTGTCACTATTGGGATTTAACCCAAGTGCCTGGTGTGGGGATAGAACCAACAGCCTTCTGATCTCCCAGCCAATGAGGCAAGTGTGCTACCTGTGGAACCACTGACATAATATATGCCATATAAGATATAATAGGATTAATGTCACTGAGGCGTTCAGAGTAAAAGGTCAGACAAGCACCAGCGGTCATAACCTTAAATTAGCAGGAGGAAATCTAGACAGGACATAAGGAAGTATTTTCTTTACTGACAGGGTTGTAGACTTGTGGAACAGCCTGTCCCAAATTGTGAATGATGCCTCTATATCAGACTTCAAGACCAAGTGGTATAGACAAAGTGGAACCTAGCAAAGTACCAAAGTACCAGTGGTACTTATACAAAGTGCCTGCAGAAGAGGGGACCTAGTAATATAAGGTACAAGACAGGGCAGACTAAATAGACAAAATTCCTAATCTGTCCTTAACCATACACTGTTGCCCAGATATTCAAACTGAATAGGCTGTGGCACAAGCTTGGGCGCAGCTCAACTTGGCTGTGCAGTGGTGTGGACTGGGTGATATTGAATGGAGCTGCGCCATGGCTCAGCAGCATTGAATATTGCACCCTGGCCACCCCCAGTGTGTATGGCGCAGTGGCACTGCACCAGCGCAAGTGGCCAGAGTGGAGCATGGGGATGCGCTAGTGCAAGTTCCATTGTGCCATGCACAGCAACTGTGATATTCAAAAGTTGACATACAAATGGGGCCATAATGTATGCAAGGTGCACATGGGAATGAATCATTCATGTATCTGGAATGTGTAGTACGGTATGGGCTGCATGCCCACGTGGCTCACACTGTGAATCAATGACAGCCTACTGACTGTGTCAGTCAGCAGGCGGCAGGCGGCAGGCTGGTGGGGTGCTGCCACCCGCTGGCTGACTGGGGGAGTGGGCAGTGGGGCTCAGTGGGTGGGTGGGGAGGGGGGACCCTAGACCACCAGGGATATAGGAAATACTTCTATTTTCACACAGATGCCCGTTATCGGGCAGATAGCGGTCCACTGGACCACCAGGGATATAGGAAATACTTCTATTTTCACACAGATGCCTGCAATCAGGCAGGTAGTGGTCCAGTGGACCACTAGGGATATAGGAAATACTTCTATTTTCATACAGATACCCGTGATCAGGCAGGTAGCGGTCCACTGGACCACCAGGGATATAGGAAATACTTCTATTTTCACACAGATGCCTGCAATCGGGCAGATAGTGGTCCACTGGACCACCAGGGATATTGGACCTATTTATTTATACAGATGTCTGTGATCGGGCAGATAGCGGTCTACTGGACCACCAGGGATACTGGACCTATTTATTCATACAGATGCCTGTGATGGGGCAGACAGCGGTCCACTGGACCACCAGGGATATAGGACAATATTCTTCTTTCCTTTTTACGAATGCCTGACCAGGCATGGGGGTGCATCAAGTGCGGCCAGGCTGATGGCCACCACAGGAGCAGCTGCCATGTTGCACCCTGCAATGCGGCAGCTCACCTGTGGGTGGCCATCAGTTGTTCCTTTTTGGGGGATTAACTTTGTGTTGGCACAGGTAGGGGTTACTGATCTGGCTCTGCACATCCCGGGCTGAGTATCGGTCTGTGCAGAGTATGCATGAGCACTCCCCCTACCTGTGTCTGCATACATTACTGATTCACTCTGGCACATCGGGATTTGTGCCACACACTTTTCCCTTTTGAATATCGTGCTGGGGCACATCAGTGGGTTGTGCAACCCTTTTGAATATCTGGACCTGTATGTATAGTATCTGTGTACCTGTAACAGCTATCCTCAGCTTCATTGGGGAGGGTGATATCTCTAACCTAAATTACAAGCTTACATGTTTCAGTGCTAGTCCAAAGGATCAATCCTTGCAGCCCTGGTCTCAGAAGCAGCAGCTCTGATATTTCAGCAGAATGGAAACCTCCTTTTAGCCAAGATGTTAGACTGATTCTTATCCTTGTATGCTGTAATCTTCCTTTTCACCAACAGATGGCATTCTGCATCTGACCACTGATTCTGTATACACTATATCATGTCTCCTTTTTTTCACCACTAGATGGCACACTGCATCTGGTCTCATAGCAGGCATCTTATCCTCATCACCAGTGTAAAGTTTATCACTTCCAGATTTTGAGGCACATTGCTTGGGTTCTACAAACTACTCTCTTTTGGGGGGTTGGGGGGTATCGGTGGATGATACATGTATTGCTCTCAGTGCTGATTCTAGTTAACTACTGAAAAAATGCCTGAAACTTCACTACTGCAATTTCCATAACTATCTTAACTTTGACTCATAAACTGTGGACTGGAATCGTAAAGAATTAGACTGGATCCCATGCATTATAGTGCTTACTCTCCTCCTTAATGGAAAGGGTTAATAAGCCCTTCTGCAGGGCTGTCTCCTAGTTGTAGGCAAAGGAAACTGGTAAGTACACTCTGGAATGTGGAAAGGCATGCAAGGGAAGGCTGGAGCTTGAAGGAGCATGATGAAATCATGTTGTGGTACCCCTGGGGATGAGCACAGAGAAAATGGCTAAAGGACCCATCACAGTGCCAGATGATGGCCACCGGATCAAACAGTCATCAGGGCTGGTCTTCAGAAATCACACCTCCCTTGGTGTTCTCCCTCTTCCTTAGTTCCCCAGCATACATCCGCATTTCTCATGCTGTCGATGCCTACCCCACCCCCAAGACACAAACACAGGTGGGACCCAATGACAGGAACTCTGGAAGACATAGAAGGTTGAGTGCCAGCCTAAAGTAATGCTCTTCAAAAACAACAGTGAGACTGGCAAAGAGTATAAACATAAAACTAGATAATGAAATGGTACAAGAGCAGTGTATGAGTATCTACTAGATACTGCCAAAATCCAGGAGATATGAGGAGGACATAAGCTAATCTGCTCTCCAACCAGCTGTGGCTTCTTGACCCAAAATAATGTACTTTTCCATTGTGAGTTACTTCTAAGAATGGTGATAAACTGCTAGTTTTTTTTTCACAATGCCTTGCCCTGCTGTTATTACTTAATAGTTTCAGCAAATTTCAAAGTGGAGTCTGGAGCTGATGCTGTCTGTCATCTATGCCATCATGTTTGTTGAAACAAAAGAGATGACACATAGGCCAATAGATCTATTGGAATTATGAATTATGATCTAAGCTAGATTTAATTTTAGCTTTTTTAAATCCCACCTTTTGTGAACAGCCTTTCAGGATTCGTAAGTTCTCCTGTTCTACAATAGAATAAAAGGAAAGACAGGCTCCCTCATCTCAGTCATAATTTTTGAGTGTATTGCTCCTTATACTGCGATTTCTTTGGAAGTTAAATACTGACTGAGATAACAATGAACCGAACACCAAGAACTTTGCTGTGTGCCATTTTTCTTTGTCTAGTGTGCATTGCAGTTCAAATCCAGACTGCAGGTGAGACATTTGTTTTACTTTTGTACTTTTAGTATTTTGTATATACAGACCATTACTGAAAATAATGACAGTATATTTTGCATGATAAGAACAATCCCTGGGAAAGCTATGTTATCACCAGATAATGGAGTAACTGATTTTTTGTGACAATAATGCATTAATATGATAGATGGACAGATTGATGGCAAATGTTTCACAACAGACACTGGCTTTTCAGTTTTGTTTTGGTACCCCTGATTTTTTTAATGGAAAAACCAAGGCAGAGTGGAGAAGTACATTTGATTCTAAGTCCGCACATGGCACTAGGACTAGGCCAAATGCATATTGGGCTGGCGGTATAGCCTAGAGGTGAGAGTAATGAGCTTGGTGCACCAGCAGATCTGGGTTTGATTCCCGCACCCTCCAGTTGCATACTGTGTGACTTTGAACAAGTCACATGACCTCCCCAGTGCTCCCAGGTCACCCCTAAAATAGGCACTTGTGCCTAGTGGGGCCATACCCAATTAGTAAAAGAATAAATAAATATGAAATCACTATTTTGCACATGCTAAGTTCTGTGATGAAAGAGAAAACTTTATCTCAACTTGTGACATTTGCAACATTTTGTTCCAAAATTTGAAAACAAATATGAAAATTATTCAGTAAACTACATTTTTGGCATTTGTTTTCATACTATGGGATCTACACAATTTTCCCCAACAAAGGAGATATTTGCATGGAAAAGGCTGCAAGCCCCACACTTACAGAAACATGTGCAATGAAAAAGCACTAAATAGAGACTACATAATGGGCTGCAGTGCAATAACACATTATATCTTCACTAGTGAGTGGTGAGACCCACAACTCATGAGTGGTGACGGTACCAGTTAGTAATGAAGGTCTTACCACTCATGAGTAGATACATGTCTTATTCCACTACACCACATTAAGCATTTGATATACCCGCATAGTGAAATTTCTTTATGCAAATTTTGAGACAGTAAGAAAACTAATTTACAAAAGTAATTCTTCAGGCCAGATTTTCAAAAGGGTACCTGAAGACCCAACTGTCTGTTGTGTTTTTATCTGATCAATTGAATCTGTGTCCACCCACCATTTGCAAAATTTGAATCCAGCTGGTGGACAACTAGAAGAGACTGTCCAGAGAGATGGTTGGCCAAGACTGTGGCAATGTCTAAACTTCGGTGGGATAGATTAAAGTGAATAGTTGGACACACAGGCAGAAGAGGGGGAGGGATACATGGGGAAGGAGGAGACAATCAGCTTCTAGGGCTATTGAATCCCTAAACCCAGCCCAGTGTTAGGCCCAGCATGGAGCTAGGTAGGGAAATGGGCAGACTAGATAGACCTCTAGGTCTTTTTCTGATGACACAATATGTTTCTCTCTATACTACTAAATGTTGCCGTGTCCCCTAATGTGATGATTGTTAATGTGTTTTTAATGTATACTGCTAATGGCCTTTTCCTTCCCATATCCTGTGTATTATTTTCTCTCTGTACTGTACATTTCTTTCTTTCTGTACGATGTGTTTTTCTTATCTTGTGTGATCTCTCTGGGTTGATCCTAAAATAGAAATCTTATTCTAGGGAGTTTATCTGGTTACCAAAATAAACTCAACTACATCTAATGAAGCATTAATGTTTATCTTCATTGCTGTAAGGTAGCATGGCAACATACAGTGCTGCCCACCACGATCAAATATCCCTGGGAGATGTCACAGTTTACTACTTGACAAACTGAAGTGATTAACATTGGCTTACATTGCATTTCTGCAGTATCCTGCAAGATGTCATTGTAGAAACTGTGATAACGGCACTAAATCCTGGTGGGCAGCACTGCAAAGATGCCAAATATATAATGTTAAAATAATTTGTTGTTTCAACTGAAATACGAGGTAACTCCTAGGACTGTACAGAAAACAACTGTGCCACATATAACAAAATGCTACAGCAATTGGGGCCATATTTTCAAAGGGAAGAACACTGGCACACAATTGCATTTTTGGCCCTGTCAATTAAGGTGGAGAGAGGTTGGCCACTGGCAAATATAGACTAGATTCGATTCAACTCTGCCTGACTTTGGATTAGTTGAATGCCAGTCTATACTTGGTCTCGGCATAGCATTGGGACCTGTAGCTCCCAAACCGAAGCTATAAATGGCTTGAACTCCCATTACATTGATATACATGCTCTGCAGCTGCTCACCAGATGTGACATCTGCCTTGCGACAGAAGGTCGTGGCATCTGCCAGTAGAGGTACCCAATGTAAAATGCCAGCAGGCGTGGCAGCAGGATCGGCCAGATAAAATATAAGTATCTACAAAGCCTGTTAGTAAAAAGGTTTTTCATTTATTATGAATATGTTAGTCAGACCCTGACCCTCACTAAGGTGTAGAAACTTGTACTTGGACATATCTATTTAAATGTAAAAAGTTTTAAAAATACAGAAAGAAGAATCACTCCTTTTTTGACCTTACAGTCTACTCCACATAAGATTTTCTTCACAAAGAGACCAGATGAAAAGCAAGTAGCAAAATATAATAAACAATTACGAGGTGGGGAGCTCCTTTTGTTGAGGCGGTGTCTCGGGTTGGGTATCCGTTTTAAGGGAATTGACTAAAAACTTACCAGTTTGACAGACCTTGTACCAGTGAGAGTGTCATTACTAGACATGTAATACCAGAATCATGCCCTTAGGTTAATAAATGTTTATGCTCATCAATCCAAAGTTCAATGCATTGACCTCATAAAAGAGATCCCACCTTACCTTTTCTCATCCCATAAAGTGATTTCCTGGAGATTTTATTTGCCCACTGCCACATAGGAAGAAAAATACAAATAACAATAAAATATACCTTGCTTCAGTCCTCTTAAATAAAATTATTGAAGCTGCAGACGTAGGGGGTATGCACAAAACTAGACATAGAACAGGAGGGAATACTTTCTTTAAAGGTTCTTAAGCAACAAGAATAGATTTATTTTTCATAACCAAATTTGTCCTGATATGTTCAGCTGAAATGTTAGCATTTGTAACTTCTGATCACTTTATTCTTGGTTGTAAATTACAGAGTCGAAGCACAGTCAGGAGCAGAACAAGGGTCAAAAAGGTAAACACCCAGGTTCTTCAGAACATGGGAGACACTCAGGTTCTTCAGAACATGGAGGTAAGACATGCCATCACCAAGATGTTTTCCACTTGCCAGAGTGTGAAATGTTTATATGACTGAATTGAGGCATCTGCTTCAGATGAAAGGCAAAAGTAGAACTAGACATCAGTACCATAGTTATTTAACTTCATGAGCTTATTTACAGAACCTAATTTCTGTAAGGAGTGGGGAAAGGCAGGATCCGGACAAAAACTCAACAAGTGATAGCAGAAATAAAAACATTTCAGTATAATCATACCAGGCCTCTGCGGGCAGAACAGATATATTGCAGCCATGGTAAACAACCAGGTCATAATCCCATTGACAGTTGCTCTGCCAGAAAAAGAAACAGGTTATTGGTCAGTGTTTTGGATTCCGAAAGGAAATGGGTCACTGGCAAAGCGTGATTAGGAAAACAGTAAACAGTTTTGTTTGGGTCTCCTTACTGGAAGATGGGTCACCTCTGGATGTTAACCACCTCTTTTGGGACACAGTGATATGCCCAAGAATGGACACAACTACAGCTGAGAATCTATTGACTCCCATAACTGGGGATGAAGGTAAAGCTGCAACTAGGTCCCTCAGCTCAGGCACTTGAACTTATTTATTTATTATTCAAGTCTAGGATTACAAAGTACCTTTGAGCCGAGGCTCTTTTACAAAGGTTCCATGTCAGGGTGTACAGTCTTGGAGTTACAATATCAGCATAAATCAATCACTAACAAAGGAGGTTTTGACATGTTAATACAAGGTTTCTTATAAGTGAGCAAACAAAAAGAGGGTACATAGAGGTCAAGAGAGGTGTGGAAGAAGGACACATTGAAAGCTGGAGGGACACGAGAGGAGGGATGAGAAGTGGGGGTAGGTGAGATGGGGGCTAGTATGCAGCAGCCAGAGGTATCTTTGTCAAGAGGAGGATAGGATAAGAGCATAAGTTGGGCAGTGGAGGTGTAAGTGCTGGGAGGTGGGGTAATGGGCAGTCTGTTTGAGGAAGGGATTGGTCAATAGCAGTCGCAGGAGTTTGAGGCCAGAAGAGCTTGATGGAGTTTGGTCTTGAAGGCACCTATGAAGCTGCCAGAAGTGGAGCGTCATTATTGAGATTATTTACCCAGTTAGTGTCTCTATAAACCAAAGGACCTTTGGGTCTTGGGAAGTGAGACATGTGGGATTTGCAGCAGGTGAGGTTTGGATTTCCTGGTGTTGCAGTTGTTGGTCTTGAGATTGATGAGAAAGCAGACTCAAGGGGGGGCATTGCCCAACATTATTCTTTTTGCTGTGATGCAGGTTTGATATTTAAGGTGATTATTTAGCGGTAGCCATCCAGATAGAGAGTAGAGGTTGCAGCTATGGGTGAGACAGTGTGATCCGGTGGCGAGGTGGCAAGCCTTATTGAGGGTGGTAGAAATCCACTTGAGGAAGTAGGCGGTGGCGGAACTGTAGATAATTAATCCATAATCCATGATGCTAATGATGGAGCTCTGGACAGCAACTGTTAAAGCTTCAGTGGTTAGGGGTTTCCTGTGTCGGAACAGCAGGCCCATCCTGATGTTAGCTGCTTTAGCTACAGTATTTATGTGGTCAGTGTAGGAGAGGTGGGAGTCGAGGGTGATGCCAAGATATTTAAAGGATTGTACTTGTTTGAGTGTGACTCCTTGCTTAGTTTTGATGGTGAGGTGAAACTGTTTGAATTTGTGATGAGAGCTGCTGAAAAGTATGGATTTAGTTTTTTTCTGTTTTGGGATCAGTTTGTGTTTTAGGAACCAGCTTTTGACTGAAGTGAAACCATGCTGAAGGTTATTCTGCAGTTGTTGAGGATCCTGGTGGGAGGCAAGGATGCCTGCATCATCTGCATAAAGAATGATTTGCTGAGGACAGGACTCAGGAAGAGAGTTTAGGAACAAGCTGAAAAGGACAAGGCCTAAGATGGAGCCCTGTGGGTCACCTGAGCGGACTGGTCTGGGATTAGAGAGGATGTTGGAAATTCTAACTCTTTGGGACCAGTTGTCTAGGTAGCTTTTGAACCAGGTTACTGAGTTAGGAGAGAGACCCACATTCCGGAGCTGGGCAAGCAGGAGGCCATGGTGGACAGTGTCGAAGGCCTTTGTTAGATCGATGAAGGTAGCGCCGATTAGATGCCCTTTGTCCAAGGAGTGGTGGATGTTGCCGGTAAATTCGAGCATTTCAGTGGAGGTGCTGTCGTTTTTTCTGAAACCGTGTTTCTGACTGCTCAGCATGACATATGGCAACTTAGGTTCAATGCAAAGAAGTGCAAAGTAATGCACCTGGGAAACAAAAACCCAGGAGAAGAGTACACAATAGCAAGGAAGGTAGTAACAACAACAACAATGGTAGTCATATCAGATGACCTAAATGTGGGTAAGCAATGTGAAAATTCAGTAAGGAGAGCCAGGAGGATACTAGGATGAAGAGGAAGGGGCATCACAAGTAGAAAAAGGGAAGTGGTTATCCCTCTGTACAGACGGTTAGTGAGACCCCATCTAGAATACTGTGTGCAGTTTTGGAGACCCCATCTATGCAAGGACATAGACAGGATAGAAGCAGTCCAGAGGAGGGCAACTAAAATGGTGCAGGGTCTGTATCAGAAACCATATGAAGATAGACTGAGTGAGCTTAATATGTATGCCCTTGATGAAAGGAGAGACAGGGGGGACATGATAGAAACTTTCAAGTACCTGAAGGGAATCAACAAAGTCCAGGAGGGTAGCATCTTTCAGAAAAAGAGATGTGTAAGAACAAGGGGGCACAATTTAAAGATAGAGGGGGGACGGCTCAGGGGTAATGTGAGGAATTTTGTTTTCATGGAGAGAGTGGAGGATGCATGGAACTGCCTTCCTGGGGAGGTTGTTGGGTCTAAAACAGTGGTGGAATTGAAACATGCATGGGACAGACATAAGGCAATTGTAGTGGAGGGTTGTTAGAGGTAGGCTGTTGGTTAACTAGAATCTGCAGCTTATTAAATAGGTAGGGAAATGGGCAGACTGTGTGGGCCAAGTGGTCCTTATCTGCCATCAAAGTCAAAGCCTAGGTTGTGTTTGTCAAGGTAGTCTGTCAGCTGGTCAGTGATGATACACTCCAGGGCCTTTGAAAGAGAAGGAAAGATGGAGATGGGTCGGAAGTTCTCAGGTGCAGTTTTGGCACCACTTTTATGGATGAGGGTTATGGTGGCTAGTTTTCATTTCTCAGGGAACTGGCTAAGGCTGAGGGAGAGACTGAAGATCTTCATTAGTGGATGAAGCAATTCATCAAGAGTGAGGGATAGAAGTCTGAGGTCCAGGGAATCACTGCTGGTTCTAGACTTGCTGATAGCTTTAGTTACGTAGTCACGCACCTGATACATCTTAACTGCTTTAAAGTGGGGGGGGGGTGACTAGTCAGGGTAGTGGAAGCAGGGGGGAAGGGATCAGCCATTTCATTGTAAAAGTCAGGAGGGGGTACAGAGCTAAGGTCAGAGAAGGTGGTATTGAAGGTATTAGCTATGAGTTTGGGGTCAAGAGTTATATCTCCATTAATGCTGAGAACTGAAGGGGTATATCTTGTCTGCTGCCCAGTGAGTTCTTTTGAGTTTTTCCAGAAATCTCTTCCCTTTCCCCAAGAGTTAGTGAGGGCGTTCTTGAAATAGGCTGATTTCTTATCCTGAATTGCTTTGGTGCAGTCATTTCTAGCACGTTTGTAGTTGGTGATGTCAGTGTGTTTCCCGGAGGCTCTGGCGAGAGCCCAGAGGTGGTCTCTTTCCTGTAGTTGCCTAAGGAGGTCTCCGGTGATCCAGGGATTACAGAGTGCATTAACTTTCTGCCTTTTGATAGGAGCAGATATGTTGCATGCTTCATTAAAGATATTGATAAAGTGTTCCAGAGCCGTGTTCACATTTGTAGCTGAGAGGACCGGAGTTCAGTCTTGTTGGAGGAGATAAGCTTTGAGATAAATTAATTTGCCACTGTGTAGAACCCTACTAATGAAATTTTAGGAGGTTGTTTGATGAATTTATTAGACCAGAGGCAGCTGACTGGGGAGTGGTCACTGAGTGTGTCCGGGAGGACAGTGGTTTGTGAGATCCGGGTGGGGTGGCTGGTTAGGATCCAGTCCAGGAGGGTGCTGGAGCCTGTTTTGTAGTTTTTTCTGGTCGGTGACTCAACCATCTGGGAGAGGTTTGCAGCCACAACGGAGTCCCTAAATGCTCCTGCCTCAGCAGCAGACCAATTTATATTAAAGTCTCCTAGCAGTATAGATTCTGTATCAGGTAGGAATGAGTGGATGAAATCCAGGACTGCTGAGAGACCATTACATAGAGAATAATATATGGGGTGGTGTATTTAACGAGATTATACACACACCCGAGTTGTGGGATGCTACGCCCTCGGGGTTTATAAAAGGCATCCCACAATGAGGGTGTGTGTAAAATCGAGTTTTACATGCACCACCCCATATTTTATTTTTTATAATTGCAGGAGTACGCTTTTTCACCTCAGCAATTATAAAAAATTAAATAAGTTAACAGATTAGTGTTCAGGAAGCTGCGGACCAGTCTTGATTGTGCGCGGTCCGCAGTCTTCCTAATTATACGGCTGCACTTGTTGGAGAAAAAAGGAAGAGGATATTTTATTAAAAAATGTGTAGAAACTTAGATTTTTGTTTTAATATAAACTTACCACCGAGCAGTGGTTGCAGCGTCCTTCTGGGCTTCAAGAGGCAGGGGCAGTCTGTAACATGGACTCGGCTGTGGTGTCACGCTGACGGGAAAAGACTTTTATTTGCTTCTGTTTTTAAGTGGTTTAGTTGAGGAAAAGAGTTTTTTATTTTTTTACTATTTTTTATAAAAAGTTCATTACCATTACCGCCGAATTGGAGGGACCAGGAAGTGTGCTGCGCCATGGGATTCCTTCACGGAACGTGAACATCGGAGAACAGCGACTGAGGGATGGCTGTTCCAAGGGAAACCTAGCACGTGTTTGCCGTTATAACCAGCCGAGCTGGTTATAATGGCAAATTATAACCAGGTTTCCCTATGGGAAAAAGCGCTACCCGGTAATTATATTGCTCTTTCAGAGGTATGTACACCGTAATGACAGTGAGGGCTTTGTTGTAGGCACCAAGGATGACTCTGATGGGGAGAATCTGTGCCGTATTCATCAGTGGGGCAGTGTTGATTGAGTGTCCCAGGATGGAGTCTTTTAGGTGTAGGGCGCAACCACCACCCCTTTTAGAGGTCCGGTTGAGCCTGAAAACATTGTAACCAGGGAGGGCGATAGTCTGGTCAGGAACTGATGGGGAAAGCCAGGTTTCAACTACTGCTAGGATGTCCAGCCTATGTTGGCTGGTAAAGATTTGAAGGGCATCAATTTTGGGAAGAAGGCTGCATATATTGAGCATAATAATTGAGATGGTGCATGGGGGTTTGTTCTGGCTAGCAACCTTAGTGGGGGCTGGGCCAGGATTTGAGTGTGGATATTTCCGGAGAGCATCAGGAGGAGAAGGAGGACTAGCTTAAGCACGTGTAGTCGTTGGTTACCAGTTCTGTGTCTCCTTTCTCTGGTCAAGTGTGAGCATGACTTAGGGGGAGAGTAGGGTCCAGAGACAGAGGAGTTGGGGGGCCATGGATGTAAGCCCTGCACCAACAGGGTTGAAGGAACAGGTCGCCTGAGGTTGGCGGGGACCAGAGTTGAAAGATGGGATCAAAAGGAAGTGTCCCTGGGTGGTGATATGTGGGGTCAAGTAAGTAGCTGGGGGGATGTTAGGGGAAGCAGGCTCTGGGGGGTGAAGTAGAGGAATAAGAGGAGTGGGGAGGAGGAGGAGAAGAAGGTTAAGCAGCATACTGTGTGGACTCAGAGTTATAAGGGAGGAGGCAGGGTAGCAGAAAGGTGGAGGGCAGTCAAAGTGGGAGAAGAGTGGGAGGGTGTAAAGAGGTCGGTGATATAAGGAGAGGAGCCTGAGGAGGGCAGGTTCCCTGTGGTTTAGAGTGGTGACTGTGCAAGGACTGTGTAGTGAGTGCAGGAGTTAAGAATAGGGCTAGAGGGCAGGTTAGTGGGGAGTGGGAGGCAGTAAAGTTGTCAGAGAAACCAATGAGAGAGGTCGAGGAGGTGGGGTTTCCAGAGGGGGCGTGTAAAGACTCTGTTTAATTAAGGCAGGAGGTGGGGGAGGGGGCAGACGTAAAATTTTGTCTGCTTCCACTCACACTCAATGGGTGCTGCAGTCCCAAATGAAGGAGAAATTCCGCAGGTGCGGCTAGCCAATCAGGAAGGTGGAGGAGTGCAAGGGGTCCAATCCCAGTGGAGCTAGGCAAGCAATTGGCCAATAGCGGCAGCTCATGGCAGCCCCGGACAGTCAGAGGACTTACCCAGCTTCCAGATCCTTGGTTCAGACAGGAGGTGGGCGGCTTGGCGATCGGGAGTCCCGAGCCACAGCCGTGCACTTCAGATGGCAGTAGCGCCCAAGTTGCAGAGCTGGATCCGGCTTCCAGGATCCTTGGTTCGGACAGGAGGTGAATGGCTGGGCAGTCGGAGGCCCCGAGCCGCAGCCGTGTGCTTCAGAGGGCTGTAGCACCCAAGTTGCAGAGCTTCAGAATTGTATAAAGTGTTAGCCGAACATTTATGTTCTGAGTTAGTAGAAGCCTACAATGAATGTATAAGTCACGCTAAGCTTCCAGATAGCATGAATGAGGTAACGATGACATTTTTCTTTTATAAAAAATGGGAACAGGCAGGATCCTGGCAACTGTAAAATGTTGACAAAGATTTTATGTGCATGGCTATGTAAAGTTCTTGGGCAGATATAGATCCTACCCAAACATACCCAATACCTGGGCAGAAAATCCAAGATCACTTTTTCCTTTCAAGGGAAATGCTTGAACGAGGCAAACTGTGGACTTTACAAGGGAATCTGCTTTCATTAGATCAGGAAAAATCCTACATGATACACTTTTCATGTAATGAATAAATATGGACTTCTGTATACTTTGATAAATTGGTTTGTAACATAGAAACTGATAGCAGATAAGGGATGCTTGGCTGATCCACTCCGCCCTTTTTCATTGTGCTGTTTTTGCTGCAGACCCTTCTATGTCTACAGCACTTTCTCTTCCACCCCATTCCTATCCCTTATGATTCCCTTGTACCTATTCTATGATTTTTTTAATCCCACCACTGTTTTGGCCCCCTACCTGGTCATAATGTCGTATATTTAATAGCGCACGACATTATAGTTAACCCGGAATAGCACCGTACTAGAAAGTGAATGGTGCAATACCGCTAATACTGCTGTACATGGTATTGCACCACTTGCACTATTCCAGGCAGAGGATAAGACCTCTGTTGGGATGGGGTTCTAATGAACAGCTGCCATGTCTTAATGGACTGAGCCACTGCAGCAAGAAACCCAGGCGATGCTTCTATGACCGGGTTTGATTCCCAGTCACAGAAACTTTTATTTTTCTATTTTTGTGCAGTGTCGTGTTGACCCCCAAGTTGAGAATCCTTGTTGGGGGGTTTGGAGAATACAGCCCCGTATGGGGTGTGCAGGGGGCACTGCCCCCTGGAAAAAAAAAAGACTTATGCCCCATGGAAGAAATCATGCTGTATTGGCAGCGTGATTTTTCCATGTGGCATAATGTCTTGCGACATTATGACCCCATGCCTTTTTGCTGCTACTACTTCCACTGGAAGGCTGTTCCAGGCATCTACCACCCTTTCCGTGAAGAAGTAATTTCCTCACATCTCTTTTGAGCCTACCCCCAGCTTCATATCGAGACCCCTTATTCTAGAGCACGCTTTCCACTGAAAAATACCTCATCTGTACCTCATTCACCCCATAAGGTATTTGAAGGTCTCAATCACATCCTCCCTCCCTTCTCTCCTCCAGGGTGTTCATGTTTAGTTCCTTTATTCTCTCCTCATAGGGCTTTTGATGCTGACCCCGTACCGTACTGGTAGCCCTCTTCTGGACTGTCACCACTCTGTGTCTTTCCTGAAATGTGGTCTCCAAAACTGGACACAGTATTCCAGGTAGGGTCTTACTAATGACCTATATAGGGGCAACACCACTTTCCTCTCTCTGCACGTGATGTCCTGCCTATACACCACAGCATCCTACTAGCTCTTCTCATCACTTTGTTGCATTGTATGGTCACGTTCAGGTCATCCGATATGACTACCCTAAGGTCCCTTTCCTGCTTGGTCATTGCAAGTATCTCTCCTCCCATTTTGTACTACACCCCTGGGTTTCTATGACCCAAGCGCATTATTTTTCACCTTTTTGCATTAAATCTTAGCTGCCAAACCTTTGACTGCTCCTCCAGCCATTTTAAGTGTCTTTTCATCCTTTGCACCCCACCCCAAGAGTGTCCACTCTGTTGCAGATCTTCATGTCATCCACAAAGAGGTAGACCTTCCCTTCCAGTTCCTCCGCTATGTCACTAATGAAGACATTGAAGAGTGCTGGCCCCAGTACTGGCCCCAAGGTACCACACTAGTCACTCTCACCTCCTTGAAGTGAACTCTATTAACCACCACTCGCTGCCTCCTATCCCCTAACCACTTTTTCCCAGGTTACCACTTTATTGCCTGCCCTCTTGCTACACAACTTGTTTACCAGCCTCCTATGTGCAAGGTTGTCCAAGGCCTTGCTGAAGCCCAGGTAGGCCATGTCCACTGCCACTTCCTGATCCACCATCTTTGTTACCCAGTCAGAAAAATCTATTAGATTTGTTTGGCACAACATCCAGTCTGTGAAGTCATGCTGCCTTAGGTCCTGCAGTCCACTGAATTCCAAATGTTCCACAATTATTTCTCTTAATAGTGTTTACACGAATTTCCATACTTCAGAAGTCAGGCCTATAGTTTCCTTATTACCACTTTTGGGAAGTGGGACTGTGTCTGTTCTTTTTCAATCCTCTGGGACCACGCTAGTCTCCAGTGAATTGTTAAACAAGTCTGCCAGGAGTGCAGCTAGCCGCTCCCTGAATTCCTTTAGCACTCTTGGATGCACCCCATCTGGCCCCATGGCTTTGTCCATTCTAAAATTAGTGAGTGCTTTCCTGACCCTCTTCTCAGAAAAGGGACTGGTGTCCACTTCCTTCCCCTCCAGACTCTTGGTGCTTATTTGACATCCCTCCTCTTGCCCTTCTACTGTGAACACTGAGCAGAAGTATTTTTGATTAAGATGTTTGTCTTTTCTTGGTCTTCCTCTGTACAGCCACCCCCCTTCCTTTTTTAGCCATACAATCTCTTCCTTTGTCTCCTTTTTCTCACTTATATGTCTGAAAAATGTCTTACCCTCCTTCGATACTGTCTGGGCTATTCTTTTCTCAGCTTGTGCGTTTGCACTCCTTATTGCTTTGCCTGGCTCCCTCCATTTCTCCAGATACACTTCTCTGTCCTCCTCTCTTTAGGTCTCCTTATATCTTCTGAATACCAATGTTTTTGCCCTTACCTTTTCTGCCACGTCCCTTGAGAACCATAATGGTCTCCTCCTCCTTCTGCTTTTGCTTACTTGCTTGATGTACAGATTTATTGCCTTTACAGTTACCTCTTTTAATCTTGCCCATTTGCCCTCCAACTCACCCAGGATATCATCCCCTGCCAGGTCCTCTTGGAGGTATTCCCCCCATCTTTGAAAAGTCAGCACCTCTGAAATCCAGGACCCTCATCCTTGTGTGGTTGGATTCTGCTGCTGTTATTATATTAAACAACACTGTGCGATGGTCACTGGTTCCCAGATGACTTCCATTCTTGATGTCTGTAACACTATCCTTGTTAGTAATCACCAGGCCTAGTATTGCCCCACCTTGAGCAGGTTCACTGACTAACTGCATATGAATGCTCCCTGCATGGAGTCCAGGATGTCTCTACTTCTAGTTAATGCTGCAGCAGGGAGGCTCCACTCTACATCTGGTGTATTAAAGTCCCTCACCAGCACCACCTCCCCCATCTTAATCATTTTGCCTATGTCTTCCAGCATTTCTTTGTCTAAGTCCTCCCCCTCTGCCAAAGGTCTGTATATCAGTCTTATCCAAATAGTGGCTCAATTTTGTGACTTGAGGTTGACCCATACACCTCCACCCCCCCAAATTCCCTGTTTCTCCATTGTTTTTATGTTTTCCTTGACATACAGCACCGCTCCCCCACCTTTCCTTCCTACCCTCTGTTCTAAACAAATGTAGCCAGATATGACCATTTCCAAGTCATGGTTGTCAGTGAACCATGTTTTGGTGATGGCCATAATATCCAGGTCTGCTTCAACCATGGTGGTCTCGAGGTCTGGTAACTTATTTCCCAGACTTCTAGCATCGGCACACATGGCTGTCCAGATTTTGATAGTCCTTCTCTTGTGCCTTTCCATTTTTCTAGCTGTTGCCCCTTCCTCTCCTTTTTATATTGACTGCTTCTCTTCCCCCTTCCTCCCATGATAATCCCTTGCTACCTTGATTGTTACCTGTTATTCAAGAGCTTGTGCTATTCCAAATATAAATGTGTAGATGGGGGATGTTATACCTGTTTAAAGGGGGTAAGTCAAGGATGTCTTTGACTCCCTTTTTTACATTTTGAACATTGATCCTACGCTAAGGTTTTGCTGAACTCCAGGTAAAAGATGTCAACCGCCTGGCCCTTGTCAATTGTTCTTGTTACCCAGTCAAATAAATCAATCCAATTTGTTTGACAGGATCTCCCTAGCATGAACCCATGCTGTTTCCTATTCCTGGAGACCTTTCTCCCAACAAAACTACTAGCCGTTATTTAAGGATTGCCTCCATGAGCTTACTCACAATCCAGACCAGGCTGACTGGCTCATAGTTGTCTGGGTCTTCTCTGGGCCCACTCTTGTTGAGCAACACAACATGTGCCATTCTCCATTCCAGTGATACTATCCCTTACTCCAGCCAACTATTGAACAGGTCCATCAAGAAGCCTGCAAGTCCCTCCACCAATGCCCTCAGTACCCTGAGATGGATATCATCCGGGCCTGTTAGCAGGTTTCTGCTGAATGTGCACAGTGGGGAACACAGGATTCTTCCTGGCTGCCAATTAAGACTCTCATTTTCATATAAGGAGTCCAAGTAGAGCTGTTGAGATAACTAAGTGCATTGTAATCAATGTTTCATTGGTTAATGCGTTTTTTTCCTTTCATTTGTTGAATTTTTATTTCTTTTGCGATTCGATTCTGTAACATATGATATAGTATGTAAAAGTGTTCACATTAATTGGTCGTTAGTTTTGATATGGCAATACAAAATTCACCTACACCTCTTTGAAAAGTGCATGGGCTCTACATGCTACTTGGATGAGCATTTAAACTAGCCAGGGATAGGCTATAATACCAAAAGAGGCAAAGATTGCCTCTCCCCTGACAATGAAGCAACAGGAAGAAGTGCCCGAGGGAGGACACTCCACAGGGCAGCAAGGGCAGACAGATTGGGGGGGGACAAGGCAGAGGACAAGGTAGTATAAATAAGGATCTCAAGAATGGAGGATTAAAGGAGACAGGTAATGAAGGGGGTGTAGCAAGTGAAAAGGGGGGGTTCAAGGGGGTTCAAGAAGCAGCACAGGCAGGAGGAAGGGGAGAAAGCAGAGAGGTAGTCAGGAGGAGTAAGATATGGAGAGCCATGTGCACCAATGCAATGAGTCTGGGAAATAACATGCAGGACTTGGAGGCTATCATGGAGAAGGCTAGTCTAGATTTGATGGATTTAATGGAATCATGGTGCACTGACAGCCATGACTGGGATGCGGCAACAGCAGGCTACTCTCTGTTCAGGAGAGACATGGAAGGGATGAGGGGAGCAGTTGTTGTACTATATGTGAGGGAAGGAATCAAGCCTACAGAGGTGTAGGGGCACCTGGATGAAAAGGATGGACTGGAGGTGCTATGCGTCATCTGTAGACAACTGCTGGGGCCGCTATCCATACAGGGGTGGTCCCAGCTGAGGCACTTACTTCTTTCTCTCCATTGTTTGTAAGCATTACTGTATTACAAACACACAAACATATGAAATTGCCTGCAGGTACAGGCCATTTGGTCTATCTAGTCTGCTTGAGTATGCAGCACTTCAGTCCATTAGATTGCAGCTGCCTCCCTCACATGCCCTCCCCATCGCCACCCCTCCTGATTTGTACCCTTCCCTTGAATCTGTCCCACCCCCTCTTGAAGCCCCAAACACTCTGCAGAGATACAACTTTCTCTGGCAAAGCATTCCACACTGCCACCACCCTTTCTGTGAAGTAGTGCCTCCTCAGTTTCCTCTTGAACCTGCCCCCTTCCAACTTCATAGAGTGTCCCCTGGTTTCCCTTACATCCTTCAGATTAAACATACACCTGGTGTCCACTCTGTTCAAACCCTTCAGGTACTTGAAAGTCTCAATCATATCCCCTTTCTCACTTCTTTCCTCCAGGGTATACATATTGTGCTTTCTCAGTCTCTCCTCATATAGCCTGTCCCCCAACCCCAGGATAATTTTTGTTGCCCTGTGCTGAACCCCCTCCAGTAGTTTGATGTCCCTTTTCAAGTACGGGTGCTAGAATTGCAAGCAGTACTCAAGGTGCAGTCTCACCAGGGACATGTACAGGGACAAGATGACCTCCCTACTCCTAGAAGTAATCCCCTTTGCTATGCACCCTATCATCCTGTTTGCCTTCACTGCAGCCTTCCTGCACTGAGCAGAGTGATTCATCTCCTCAGTTTCCAGCACTCCCATGTCCTTCTCCTTGGATTTTGTTAATGGAACACCCTCCAGCCAGTAATTGTGTCCTGGGTCCTTGCCTCCTAAATGCATCACTTTGCACTTCTTGACATTGAAACCAAGCTGCCGAGTGTGAGACCATTACTCTAGTTTTTCCAAATACTCCTAAAGTACTTTTTATCCTTCCCCCATCTACCTCGGCACAAATCTTTGTATCATCTGAGAAGAGACTGATCTTGCTTTTAATCCCTACTGCAATGTCGGCTATGAAAATGTTAAACAGAACTGGTCCCAGCGTCGAGCCCTGTGGTACACCACTTGTTACTGCGCTGGGTTCAGATGCCCCCCCCCCACTAATATCTTCTGCTGTCTACCCTGATGCCAGTTCTCGACCCATCTGACCAGTTTTCTCTCTGCTCCTAGACTCTTCAACTTACTGGTCAGCCTACCGTGTGGCATCGAGTCAAAGGCCTTGCTGAAATCCAGGTAGAGGACATCCACTGCATGTCCTCTGTCCAGTGCCCTTATAACCCAGTCACAAAAATCAACCATGTTCATCTGGCAGGATCTGCCCAAGACAAATCCAGGCTTCCTGCTGTCCTAGAGATTGTTATCCTCAAGAAATTGCCCAGTCTTTTATTGAGGATTGCCTCCATCAGTTTTTCCTACAATTGCAGAAAGGCTTACCGGTCCGTAGTTCCCTGGTTCATCCTTAGGCCCCTCTTATGGAGAGGTACCACATGTGCTTTCCACCAGTCCCTGGGTACATACCCTGAGTTCAGATAGGTATTAAACAGGTCCGCCAATGCCCCTGACAGGACCTATGCCAACTCTTTCTGCACCCTGGGGTAGACTCCATCTGGGCCAGGTACCTTGTCTACCTTCAGGGACTAAAGGCCCTCCCTCACCCTTTCCACTGTGATTTCCCCATCTGTGGTTGCTTCTCTCCCACCCTCTCCAACTCACCCTTCCTCTCAGGTACGGGCCCATCCCTCTCCTTGGTGAAGACTGAAAAGAAGTATTCATTAAGTAATTTTGCCTGCTCAGACCCCTTTTCTACCCACCCAGGCATGGGCTCATAATGTCGCAAGACATTATGCCACATGGAAAAATCACACTGCCAATACAGCATGATTTCTTCCATGCGGCATAAGTCTTTTTTTCTGGGGGGCTCTGCCCCTACACCCCATTACAGGGGGCTGCACCCCCAACACCCCCATATGGATTCTCAGCTCTGGGGGTGGTTCAACACGACACTGCACAAAAGTTGAAAAAAGTACTAGTTTCTGGGACCAGGAATCAAACCCATTCCCAGAATCATCACCTGGGTTCCTTGCTGCACTGGCTCAGTCCATTGAGCCACAGTAGCTGCTTGGTAGAATCCCATCCCAGCAGCCTGGGATAGTGCGAGTGGTGCAATATGTTGTACAGTGGTATTAGCGGTATTGCACCATTCGCTTTCTAGGATGACGCTATTCCAGGTTAGCTATAATGTTGTATGCTATTAAGCGTACAACATTATGACCCAGTAGGACTAAACACACTTCCCCTCCTGATCCTAACAATTTGATCCTTGCTCTTCCTCTTCTTTCTGATATATCTAAAGAAAACCTTTTCTTCTTCTTGATCCCCTGTGCTATCCTCCATTCCCTAGCCACTTTGCGGCCCTTACCACTCTGCTCACCTCTCTGGATTTCTTCACATATTATTTTATGTCTTCTGCCTTGTTGTATCTCTTGTAGGTCCAAAATGCTTTCCTCTTTTCCCTCACCTACTCCACTACCTCTTTTGTAGCACACAAGGCTATATGCAAAACAAGGTATGCACTGTGCAAAGTGTGCAGAGCAAAATTCAAAAAAAGGCAAATGATCACAAAAGTTGAAAGGCTCATGGAGCTAAAGGTGATCAATCTCCCTAACGTCTTAGCCTCAGTGCTAATGCGGATGCCTATAGTCCTGGCTTTAGTTTTCAAACGGTGAGTAAACAGGGTTAGAGCACTCATTTTACAGAAAAAGTTACAGTAGATTGCCAGCATTTATAAGGTGAATGAATATGGTATATTTGCACGTATCCCTTAATAAAAAATGAACTAGCACATACACTTGTTTAGCAGTCAAAGGAATAAGCACTCCAGTAACACAAAAAGAAAATATTTTTGTGTTACCGGAGTGCTTGTTCCTTTGCTTGCTATATGTCTCTGGAGGGTGAGTTCCCTCTTTATTCAGAACCCTCTAGGTTTCCTGAGACACACCTACAACACTGACTTCAACTTAAAGTTATTCCTCTAGTGATTATGTCATACCCATTTATCCACACAGTGACTATGTCACTCCCCCCTACACTACTTCCAGCTCACATATCATCTCAAGAACCTGTGCTCCAATTCCTCCTTCTTGCCACCCACCCGCCTCACTGTCATGCTGACAACCTTCCCCAGGTCTTTTAACATCTCACCACCTTCCAACTACACACACACAAAGATTTAGCGTTCTAGCTGATGTTGCTCCTTTGTTTCAGTACCTCTGCTTCTCATTTCTTATTCAGCATGCTACAGCAAGTCCTCCCAACAACGCCCCTCTCCCAGTCTTTCTCCCGCAGGTCCCACTCCTGTCTGCATAATCAGCTTCAACTTCCAGAAACCTGCTCTACAACAGTAACACAATTATTTGAATAAAAAAAACTATAAACTCTCAGAACAGGCATTCCCGTACACTGTACCCATTCTTGCTAAGAGGCGCCGCCATTTTCTTCAGGGAAGAAATCAGCTCAACTTAAACACCAATCAGCTGCTACATAGCAGCATCAATCCAAACATCATGATGCGATTCCCTATCAACACCCATAGCAATAGGGCACACAAAAGACGGGCAGGCACCAAAACATAAAAAAAATCGAAAAGCTTTTATTAACTTATAAAATAGAAATAATCCTTGGTCTCTCAATAACCCATCAGAAAAACTCCAGCCCTGTTGCATACAGTAAATCCAATATGTGGGGGCACCTGTTGGATAACCAAGTTAATTGAAGAGTAGCCTGCGACTTCTCATAAACCTCACTCGTGAGGTTACTCAAGGTCGCAGGCTTCTGTACAAATAACTGCTTATTCAACAGGTGCCCCCCCTCACACACATCCCTTATGTATAGATACAAAAAAATAATATTGCTACAAAAATATAGTATCAGTATCTGGCTTTTTTGACTATTACAACTAAAATCAGTAATGTGCTGCAAAAGCAAGTTCTATAAAGTTAAATGGGATACGAAAGCAGTCTGTTCTAATCCAATTGGGAAAAATTCTAATGATAAAATGGATGGAAGAGGTATCCATTTCTCTAAATGGATTCACAAGGGGGTATACAGAGGGGCAGATATTATAGATAATGGGAAAATCTTATCTTGGACCGATTTAAAACAAATTTCCAATTAACTGATTCAGAGCATTTTCAATATAGGCAGCTGCATAGTAAGTTTAATAAAGATTTTAAATGATGGGAAAGGGCCTCTGAAGGAAAAGTAATAGAAGAGAGCTTACTGGAGAAAATTAAGCATAAAAAATTTATTTTTTCATGGCTTTAGAAATATTTTTTTTAAATCCAGTAAAGACATAAAAAAGCTATAGAAAAATGGAATAAAGATTTAGATAGTGTACTACCCGAAGGACATTGGATGAAAATATTAGCTTCGGTAAACAATTATGACTTTGAGGTTCTCACTTTATGTACATTGGGTAGCTCTGATACACATTGTACTAGGCTTTAGGATCCCAGTTTTTGTATTTCCTCCTATATCAGTGATGTTATTGTGTGTGTATGGCTTTGTATATATTGTAGTTGTATATATCCTAGTTGTTCTCTTTATTTTGTATTCTTTTCATATCAGTGCTTACTTATTGAATGTGCATATCTTTGCATATATTTTTGTATTCCTTATCTTCCGTACCCTCCCCCAGGTCGCCCCCGAAAAAGGGACTGCATGGTCTCAGTGGGCTTACTAGGTAACCAAAATTCAAATAAATAAAACAATTCTGTACAAGATTATAAACCGGGCCCATTTCTCACTGTATATGCTCTTTAGAGCTAGAATGAGCACGGATCATACATGTTGGCATTGTAACCAACAAAAAGGTGATTCTAGCCACTTGTTTTGGGGCTAGTCTGCTGTTCAGGTTTGGTGGGTGAAGGTGCTGAACATCCTAAAAAACTAAGGATCTCTCTTTTAAGTGGAACTACTGTAGTCTTTATGCTGGAACATTACATTAAGAGATTATTCTCAAAAAACAACTTGATGATAATTTCAGCAACATTAATGGCTACCAGACGTGCAATTCTTAAATATTGGAAAGACACAACTAAACAAGGGATATTACCAAAAGAGGAATGGGTTCAACTTTTTCTTTCATCATTATTTGACCAGCAATTTTTTCCCATCAATATGTCATTATTGCACTAATTATAATACCCCAACAAATAATTGGTCTAAAGATATTTTCTTCTGATCTTTATTGTATTGCTATGTTTTTAACTGTTGTACCATTGCATTACAAAACTGTTTTCTACTTTTATTAAAAGAGGGAATTCCTACTTTAAAATGTAATAAAATATATATCAAAAATAAAAGCATTTACCAATGCCAAATGGTAAACAGCCTCTACTGTTGTTCGATAACTTTGAAAAACGTAAATTCACCCTGTTTTGTAATTGTTGCCCTTGTTTATTACTAAGGACATTTGTATGGAAACAGAATCTCTATCCTATTCACTCTGTCTGCTTGTCTACTTCTGCAGTCACAGTTCTGTTTATAACACCCCAATCTCTTTTTGTGGAGATAGTTATGATGTCATAAAAGGGCATTATGATGTCACGTGTAGACAAGCAGCCAAAGCGAATAAAGTCCAAGGGATGGTAATCTTGTTTATATGTCATTTTCCTCAGCAATTAAGACAAACTCTAGCCAGAGCCGATAAGGCTGCAGTGAGCTTGAGTGAGCGCCGCTGCCAGTGAACAACTGCCTCCAAATGTGTGTGAATGCCACATGCTCCAACAGAACTATGCATGCACCATAGTTGTGCATGCATAGTTCTTTTGAATGGCATATGCCATTCCCAAGATGGTATCACTGGCAAAACTGCACAAGCATGACACGTACACATGCGGAGTACTTTGCTGAATACAGAAGTGCCGGAGCCGTGATGAAATAGTGCAGCCGTGGTGGACTGGTATTGACTGTTTTTCACTTTCAGAAGGGTCATTCTGAAAGTTCAAGATGGAAGCGTTCCAGGGCCTGATCTGGTAGCTCATTTTTCTGAGCTGTCTCAAAATGGGTGCAGGGTCTGCCTACACAGCTGTCAAAAGGGGAAAGAACTGCAAAAATATAGTTCTGGCTAAATGGCACCGAGGGTAAAACACAGAACTGTAAAACAATGAGTTGCAGGTTCAGTCCCCCTCAGGGCCCCAAATAATACTGTCTAAGGAAATCAGAATGCCGCTCCAACATCGAAACCAACACAGCGACCTACCAACCGGTCAACAAAATCAACAGGTTGCTGACAGGTCACTGTGTTGGTGCACCTGACATAGGGGCACACTGTCTCGCAGTCGCATACACCCTCCCCGAATTGACTCCAAATGACATTGATAATCCTAAGTACGGGAGCTGCGGGGGGCAGAGACCCCCATATGGGGGTTGGGGGAGTGAAGCCCCATGATGAAAAATAGGACAGGGAGACAAATGGGATTTATGTCAATCGCAATTTGCGGTTAACATAAATCCTGTTGATGAGACGCCGGTCAACAAAAGTGTTATCAAGGAAATTTGAGTTGCAGTGCATTTGTAGCCAGGCCAGTGGTGTGGAGGGTTGAGGCATTGAATGCCTCACCTCCCACCACACCAGCAAGCTGGGTTTGAGAATGGACCAAGATTGCTAGGGGCAAGAAAGGGGGGGACTGAGCATCCATCAGTGTCTCTCCTCCTTTGGGTTGGGAGGACAGTGTGTACTGCTGCTTGAAGCTGCCTCATGGAAGATAGTTGGCACAGCAGCAGTCACCAGAATTTGAAGTTGGAGGTGGGTGTTGAAAGTGTCCACGTCTTCATAGTCTACATGTGTGCCATTGAACACCGCTGGCTCTGACTCAAGGGGAGTAATGGGTGGAAAAGATCCCCTGTCGGTAGGATGATGCTGCAGCCCTGAAGGCACTGTACCACCACCACCCATAGCACCCACTCACATAGCAAGGAAAGAAGTAGATGGGGTAAGTCCTGGGGGTGGGGTGAGGGGCTGGGGGTTGAAAGCAGAAGGAGCTGATGGGGAGGGGCAACAGGATAAAGTCTATATAAAAAAAGATGACTGCAAAAATACACAAACTATAAATTGACTTACACATGAACATACGAAATGCCAGCAGAAACAGGTCACATGGTCTATTGAGTCTGCTCGATTATGCAGCTAGCCCCTCATCTTGCAGCTGCCCAACCCCTCCAACCCTTCTCCCGTCATCCCCCCCACTCTGTCCCAACCCCTCTTGAAGCAGCCCACTATCCTACAGGAAACTACCACCTTAGGTAATGTGTTCCACTTGTCCGCCACCCTCTCTGTGAAATAATGTCTCATGACTTCCCTCCTAATTTTTCCCTCACCAGTCTCAGTTAGTGCCCTCTAGTATCTTTCCCCCTCCTGATCTGGAATATCTCTCCTGTATTAGCCTTGTTAATCCCCCTCAGATACTTAAAGGTCTTCTTCATGTCTCCTCTATCCCTCTTCTCCTTCAGGGAATACATTTTAAGCCTGTTCAATCTTTCTTCATAGGATTTCCCCTCCAAACCCTGGATCATCTCGGTCACTCTGTTCTGCACCCCCTCCAACAGCCTGATGTCCTTCTTCAGGAATGGGCACCAGTACTGCATGCAATATTCCAGGTGTGGCCTGACCTGTGACCTGTACAAGGGAAGGATCATCTCACTACTTCTAGAGGAAATCCCCTTCGCTATTCAGCCCAGCATCTTGTTGGCTTTCACTGCTGCCTTCCTCCACTGTGCCGAGTTGTTCATATTCCCCATTATAATCACTCCCAGGTCCTTTTCCTCATCGGTGCTCTCCAATTGCACCACTCAGTTGATAGCTCCTCCTCCTCTGGTTAAAAGCTCCATGATGCAGTACCTTGCACTTCTTGGCACTGAACCCCAACTACCATGTTTCCAACCACTCTTGTATTTTAGTCAGGTCTCCATGCAGTCCCTTCCGCTCCTCAACACCATCTACCACAGCTCCCATCTTGGTATCATCTGCGAACAGACTGATCTTATCCTGGGTCCCTTGTGAGATATCCGCTATGAATACCCTGAACAGCAGTGGTCCCAATACCGATCCCTGTGGCACCCCACTTGTTACTGCTCTTGGTGATGAGAGTTTCCCCTCCACAACCACCCTTTACTGCCTTCCCTTCAGCCAGTTAGTGATCCAGTTTCTCATCTTGGTACCCACCCTTATATACTCCAGGTTTCCCCATAGCCTCCCGTGTGGCACAGATTTGAAGGCCCTGCTGAAGTCCAAGTATAGGACTTCCACTGCATATCCCCTGTCCAGTTCCCTAGTTACCCAATCATAATACTCAATCAGGTCTGTCTTACAGGACCTGCCCAAGACAAACCCATGCTGTTGCCTGTCCTGGAGACCATTGTCTTCTACAAATGTCACCAGTTTCGCTTTCAGGATTGTCTCCATAAGTTTCCCCACAATTGATGTGAGGCTCACCGGTCTGTAGTTACCTGGATCATCTTTTGGGCCACCTTTGTGAATGGGTACCACATGGGCCATTCTCCAGTCCTGTGGTATGCATCCCGTGTTCAGAGAGGTATTGATCAGACAAGCCAGTGGTCCAGCCAGATGCCCTGTCAGTTCCTTGCATACTCTAGGGTGAATGCCTTATACTTGTGTCTAACTCTCACATTTTTCAAAGTTATCCAAGTGGTATCAGGAGCCGTTTAAAAGGAAAATAAATAATATGTAATGTAAACCAACTATTGCTAGTGTTTTGTGTTCATTACTGACATGCAGTTAACATATAGCCTCATAGCCCTTTGGGCTAACAGCACCTCAGACGGGGGTCTACACACCTCCATGGTGAGAAGAGCCTGCCGTCACACTCCCCAAGCCCTAGCTAGCAGGCATCCTCATAGCCCTTTGGGCTAACAGCACCTCAGACAGGGGTCTACATGCCTCCATGGTGAGAAGAGCCTGCTGCCACACTCCCCAGGCCCTTGCTAGCAGGTACAGCCTGGACAGCATTCCGAGAACATCAAGGCTGAGTGGCTGTCTCTGTAAATTTTCTAAGGACAATTGCCTTTATCTTGGGACAGCTCTTATTGGCTGTCTGTGGAACACGAGCTCCATGTTTGGTTCCTCATCCTGCCAGGCATTTCCAAATTCCTCCTGACTGGACTATGTCACTACCATCGGCCAGCTTATTTAACCTTTTTACCCCCTAATCCAGTATTGCCTCTGATATCTGGTCTGTTTTAATACTCAGTGCTGAATTTCTTCAGTTTAAAGTTTTTTTGTTTTTTTTTAGCTGTACTTGTATGTATTTGAACATGGAAGTTTAGAGGACTAGACTGTATTCTTAATTCTGTGCTGAGTTTCTGTTACCACATTGGGTATTTCTGTGAAAAGTCACTTTCAGTTAATTTCGCCACCCTCCACCCTGCCCCCAATTTCATCATCTTTTATTTTCCATTAGCAGATTATATCTTTTAGCCACTAGAGGGCCCAGTTATAAGCACACTTACCCAATACACTACAACACAGTCCTCCTGACTGTCACATCATGTTGTCCCTCCATGCACTGCAGTTTCTGCTTCTCTTACTCTCATCCCTCTTTCCACTTTTCTTCCTCCCTGGAGCTTGCTTCCCCTCTCCTTCCCTCAGCATCCTACTTGGCACTGCCTATCATCACTCAGGTACTCTTCTTCATGAGCTTGCCCCCCCCCAGGTGCTCCCCTCTGCAAATGGATGGCAGTCCCTGCGTACCACTGTACACAGGCCTTGGACACTCTCATCACACTGTCACGTGCCATCACTTTGGGATCATTGCCACCAACCTAATGTAAGTTCCTGCAAAAAACGGGCATGTAGACTCACGCTCAGGGACTTACGCTGGTGCACCCTGAAGCTTGTGCTCTTCCTTCTGCTGCTGCTGTAGTGAAACATCCATCCTAACACTGGCCCAATCACCTCCAGCTCTATCTACCAGGAAAACCCCTCAGGAGCACTCTGCATAGCATCTCTCAACATCTGTAGTCTACTCCTCAAGCTGGATGTCCTACAAATCTTTACCAATCAGCACAGCCCAGATATCCTGGCTGTTGCAGAAACCTGGCTTACACCCAAAATCCCCGACCTGGCTATCGCTCATCCAGGCTACAATGTTTTCAGGCTGGACCGGCAGTCCAAAAGAGGTGATGGATGTGCAATTTACCTTAAAGATTCGCTACTGGGGCAACCCATCACTACCCCCCTCCCAGCCACTGCTGCACAGATTCTCCCTATCAGAATCTAAGTAGGTGCCCATAACAACTCCCTCACAGTTGCCTCAGTGTATATCCCCCTGAAAGAATAAGGGAATGGCCTTAATGCTGTCTTGGAATTCACCAGGTCCCAACCTCCTGACACTGAAATGATTCTGCTTGGAGACTTTAATATAAACTTGCTCGCGTCTGATGCAGGGGTCCATAAAGATGCCATCTCATCGGCCAATCTCACCCAGATGGTCGTCTCTCTGACCAGGAAAAACTACAAATACGGCAGCAGCACCCTTCTGGACTGGATTCTTACCAGCCACCCAACTTGTATCACAAATACCTCAGTCCTCCCTGACTCACTTAGATACCATTCCCCTGTAATCTGTGAAAGGTCAAACAAATTCCGCAAGCCCCCCTCCGAATATCATCACTAGCAGAGTCCTACCACGTGGGTGGTTGCCACACCTCAAAACATGCCTCAACCTCCAAGACTGGCACCCTATCTACAAAGCAACAGATGTAAATACTGCACTGGATTACTTCATCCACACTTTCTATGCAGCCTGTGACTCCTACGCTCCTTTTAAAAAGTGCCAAGTCAAAGCCCTTTGCAATCCCTGGCTCTCGGCTGATCTCTTACTTCAACTAAAATCTAGAGAAAACCTCTGGGATCTGGCCAGAACCACTGGTAAAGAAACTGACATCCAAAACTATAGATGTGCATGGAATGACTGTACCAAATCTATTCTGCAAAAGAAATCTACCTACTTCAAGAACGCTCTCACGTATACCTGGGGTAACGGGAGGGCATTTTGGAACAATATTAAAGAGGTCACTGGGAAGCAGCCAAAAACCTTCCCTACCTTTCTCAACATAAATGGGTCTACTATGCTTGATCCTAAAATCATAGCAAATACCTTCAACACTGCATTCACTGATCTCAGCAGTGTTCTCCCTTATGACTTTTTCAAGGACTATGACTCTCCCTATCCTCCGCCCAATGCCTCCTCTAGCCACCTGCCTTTTTATTTCAAAGCAGTCAAGATGCATGATGCCCGCAAATACGTTACCAAAGCCATCACCAAATCCAGATCCAGCAGTGATACAGTTGGCTTTAAACTGCTGTCCCTCACTCTTGATGAGGTATTACAGCCACTGACATATATTTCCAACCTCTCACTTAGGCTTAGCCAGTTCCCCGACAAATGGATGTCTGCCACTGTTATCCCTGTCCATAAAAGTGGTGACAAGTCCACTCATGCAAACTACCATCCGATCTCTATATTGCCACCCCTCTCCAAGGCCCTTGAATGTATTGCAGCAGATCAGCTCACAGATTTCCTGGACAAATACAATATCCTGGACTTGCAACAACATGGTTTCAGAAAAGGACATAGCACCTCATCTGCACTACTGGAATTCTCTGGCATTCTTCACAGCTCACTGGACAGTGGTCAGTTAATTGGGTCCATCTTTACCGATCTGACTAAGGCGTTCTACACTGTCCATCACTGCCTACTGCTTGTGCAACTTCTGAAAGCTGGGATCTCTCCTGACTCCACTGCCTGGTTCAAAAGCTACTTGGAGAACCAGTCTCAGAGAGTAAAAATTGCAGATGTCCTCTCTGATACCAGGCCTGTTCACTCTGGTGTCCCCCAAGGATCCTTCTGGGCCCCCTACTATTCAGCTTGTTCCTGAACTCACCAACAAATTCTTGTCCCGTAACAATCATCCTCTGTGCAGATGATGCTGTAATTCTTGCCTCTCACAAGGATCCTAAGCCTCTACAAGACAACCTTCAGTTTGGCTTCACATCTGTTGAAAATTGGTTCTCAAATCACAATCTGGTCCTCAATAATAAGAAAACAAAGTCTATGATGTTCAGCAGCTCTCATAACAAGCATAAGCTGCACCCCCCTTCCATCAAAACCAGTCATTGAGTCACCCTGGAACAGGATCAAGCCTTTAAGTACCTTGGGATCACTCTAGACCCTCATCTAACTTACAGTGCCCACATTGACTCTGTAGCCAAAGCACCAAATACTCGCCTTGGCCTTCTCTTCCGGCATAGGCAACATCTTACCCTAGAAGCCCTGACTGTTGCTGTTCAGAGCTCTGTTGTCTCCATTATTGACTATGGGCTTATCGTCTATGGCTCTGCCCTTGCTACCACTCTTAGACGCATATCCACCTCCCTCAATAAGGCCTGCTGACTTCTCACTGTATCCCACCACCTCACATGTACATGCGACCTCTATGCACAAACTGGATGGCTGCAACTCACCAATCGGATAAAGTACCTAACCTGCACCATAGCAAAGAAAATAATTATGGGCCTTGCGCCCCATGGAGAGTGTGCACTCCTGCACCCTAGCAATAATCCCCACTCAACCAGCAGGTCTGAATCACAATTCCTGCAGGTTCCACATTGTCTTACCTCACATGGTCAAAGATCTTTTGCCTACAGGGCACCCAGCTGGCTAAATGGTCTAAGTTACATCTCCTCCACTCCTACCCTTGGTGCGTTTAAATCAAGGCTACACCTCTGTCTCACTGCTTCTAGCTCCTGTGACTGCCTCCACTAGCTGACCCCATGAACATTTCCCTAATCTTATGCAGTTCTCTCTCCTATTAGCACTTGGTTACCCTTCAGCACGCACTTCCCCAAGTTATGTCTATGACAATGCCTCTGGCTGTGCTCCTCCTCTATAGCGCTCCACCTCCCTCTACTCTTCCTCTCTCTTGTCCTCTATCCTCTCTGCACCTCATCCACTACCTCCTTGTAACCTAGCCTCCAAAATTTGTTTTGTTAATCAGATGCTTTGTAACTCTGTTTAGCTTCCACTTTTGTAACCTTGTCCTATGTGCTGAATTTGTAATCTGACTTACATGTCTTATGTTTTGAATTGTAACCAGACATGGAACCTTTGTAAAAGAGCCCTGGCTCAAAGGTATTGTAATCCTAGACCTAATAAATAAATAAAAATAAAATATTTGAAACTACTGTACTTTCATTCTGCATGCAGATTTTCTCCCAACTCTATTTAGTGCTTACAAACAGGTGTTTCCTGTCTGTAACTAGGATGAAACATGCACATGCATACTGCATGCGCACACATACACACACGCGCACGCGTGCACACACACACACACACACACACACACGCACACAGTGTGAGGCTTGATGTTTACCTTCAAAACCTGATGATGTCTGCTAGTCAGCTAATGGGCAGAAAACTAGTGAGATTGGTGGGGCTTTATCCTTTGAACTACAAGGAGTTTATGCCCATCAGCTAGCCGAACACTGTCATTGTCAGTCTTATCAGTATTGGCATTTGACAGGCAAGCATCTTGCATTACTACTCCCATTGGCTTAGACAGTACACACCTAAACAGCCCCCTACACTATAGTACCAATATGTTTGCTTTGTGCATGCACACAAACAAACATAAACAGAAAAAAATATAGGAACCTCCTGTGATGCAGCCACCACCACAACCATCACCTGGAGCACAGTATTGCTGCTAGGCCTAGAAACTCTGAGTCACCAAGACTGGCACTGGAGCTCTGGCCCTCAGTTCAGCAGCTACCTTTAAACTCCATTCCTCTTCTTTCAAGATCTCCCCTTTTCTCTCTCCCCAGACTGCTCCACCCAGGGCCCACTACCGGAATGGGGGAAGAACCGCTAACTATGCCACAGCCCTTGAATAAAGTTGGGGATACACAGACTGGGGACAACTACTGGCTATACCATTGTCCCCGAGACATGGGGTTTTGAAGTTTTAAAAGTAACTGCTCTTTGGCTATGGTCACTTTGAATAAATTAAACATTTTGGTGTGGTGTTATGTTGTTCAGCATTGGAAATGTGTGTTTGCACCTTCCCGATACATCCACAGGATGAACTCATCATGTAAATCCAAAAATTAACCTCAAGGAAAGGGGATTTTAAAAACTGACAGTGGCAGCTATCTTTAATGATTTGAGTCAGTATCTATAAAACTAGTAATACAAGCTCCTTTAAAACACCAGAGAGAAATAAAAAAGACTCACAATTAATCTAAGAATCTCAGAAATACATTATTGTTAAAAAGAAACTATGATATAGGCCAAACTGGACAGACCCACATAAGTATCACCAGGGGGGCACCTAACTGTTATGAATGACTGAGGTCTACTGAGCATGGAGGGGACTTTTAATTAACTATAACGAATTGGTTAGTGTCATTTTTATTGCATAACATGCTAGACTATATAACGCCTGTGTACTGACATAAAAAAATGCTTTTTGTAAATGAAGTACTGCAAAAAGTGCAATAAATCTTAAGTTACAAAAAACACATATGATGATGACATTTTTAGTGTACTAACAAACAGTGCTGCATTGAAAGCAGTCGCATTAAAATATTTACTCTATGATCCATTGTGATGGTGCAGGATACAACGACACAGCAACCAAAGATAAAGTGCATAAAAAAATGCACAAGTGTGTTTATCAATTTATTTTCGATAAATTAAAATAACAAAATAATACAGAAATAAAAATAACACGTGATTAGTTAACATAATAATTCAGCCCTCTGCTTCCGTCAACAGAAGCTGCAGCTTTACTTCAGCCAAGATAGCCTAAGTGTAATCCCATCTTACACTTCTCAATTCTGGTGTGAAAACAGCACCCTCCACAAGTAGGTCCTTCCCTGCTCACTGTCAGCACTAAGCTGACTCAGCTATCTCACATTCCCCTAGATGTGATCCCTATTTATACCCTAGGGATTACATCATACTTTTTGGGGGAATTCCCATTTGCTGTGACAATACATAATGGGGAGTTTCCATAGGCTGTGACATAACATAATGGGGAGTTTCCATATTTTACCATGCTTTAACAAGTCGGGGCTTTTTATTTTGCCCTTTTTTTCCCAAATAAGCTTTATTTCTACAAGCAGCCCTAGTCACAACATCTCTGGGGCTGCAGAAACTCATTTACATATTTCATTTATTGTTTAACACATGCTCCTGGGTCACATATTGTGACTGGGAACATTTCCAGACACCAGAGCTGCCTTCTGGAAATAAGAGCTGCAACATGCAGCTGTGGGTCCGGCCCTCGATCGTACTCAGCAGTGGGATCATTTAGTAATCAGGGGCACCAGTGGTTTTTCTAAACCTAAAGCATGGTATGCATTTATTCCCATTTGCTCCTGCTCGAGAGTTTTACAAACAGCACGACTTGTGTTAATAATTATCTGCAATTTGGGAGATCAAGGAGAAGTGCTTTTAGTGCTTAATGTGCAAGTAGGGGGAGTTTATAAGAAAACAGGGGACAGAAAAGCAATGAAAATGTCAGGTTGGCCACCCTGACATGAAAAAAATTAAAGAAAACAAGAAGACAGAAAAGAGTGAGAGGGAAAAGGGGGGAACTGGCACATTGTTTTATGATTTACATGGTAAATAACATGAGCTCCCTATTACACCCATCCTATGTCCTTTTTTTTCGGTGGCTGCATCATTTTAACAGTGTTTATTTTCCTCCTAGGTTACAGAACATGTTCATCTACTAATCCCCCATTATGCTGTACATCGCCCTGTAAGCCATGGAGAAGCTCTTGCTACTGTGATGTAGCCTGCCTCCAGAATGGAGACTGCTGTCCTGACTATCGGAAAACTTGTCAAACAGGTAGTCAGTACTTGAAGTAGAGGGATTTAAAAAGATTATTGGAATAACATCCAGGTATTATAAAGTTGTTCTCATAAATTATAAAAGCTGCTGGCCCATTGGCACAGCGGGCTGAGGTGATATAGTATGTGCCTTACCTCTCCCCCATGCCAACAACCTTGGGTTTGGGGACAGGTTCGGGTCACCAGGGGTCAGCCAGATAGGGAGGGAGAGGATTGATCATCCGACGGACAGTTGTCCTTTCTGGAAGTGGGATGGCCTGCTGACTCAGCCTTTGTTGCCCTTGGGTAGACACCTGGGGTAACACTGGCAGCTTAAGCAACATGAAGGGAGAGGCAGCGGTTCAGTAGCATGTGTATGCCTCCATGTGCACATGCTTATGTGTTACTGTGACAGGGGACAGTGGGAGAAAAACAGAAAATGGTTGGTGAAGGATATATGAAGCCCTGCCCACCTACCTCTGTCCTGTGCCATTGCCAGTTCACCCAGTCCAATCTGGAAGAGAGTCACAGGGTGAGGTGAGGACAGCTCTCCCTTTCTTGGCCCTGCCATGGGGGGTGCAATCTGTGAGAGATCTCAGGTTTGGTGGACAGCAGGCTCCATGTGAGAGGGGGTGGGGACAGGGTTGGGAGCCCTGTCTGTTTCAACCAATGAGGTAAAAAGTAATGTGGAGTAGAAAAAAAAAATTATAAAAGCTGATTGGGCAAGGGCATATTTCTGGTCATGACTGATCAGCACAACATCATGGGTAAAGGTCCAAAAGTCTCTTTACAATAAAATCAAAGAAGAGCCAGGACATGCCCAGAAATGTAATCATAATGAGACAATCACATATCTCAGGTAATGGTTCATGAGATAGGATTATCTCACAATGCCTGGTATGTACATTTCTGATTTAAACTGAATAATACTCTTACCTGACTTCTGGCTACTCCCCCATTCCTACCAACATTCCTTCATGCCTATCCCATGCGTATGCAAACAGACATTGAAATTTAAATATAAATAGATGGTTGTGTAATTAATAAAGGTTACATTGCCCTATATTCATAAAAAAAGTTTGACCTAAGTGTTATAGATATGCTTTATGATGATAAATATGTTGTCTGAAAAAATGTACTCCTTTACTTCAGCAACGTGGGATGAAAGTCTAGGTTTTGCTGTAATCCCAGCCTTCTGATCTTAAGTAGTACTGCTTATTATGTCACAACCATGCATTATCTACATAGCAATGCTTTTGAGGCATACATGTCCTAAATAGCATTATTTCCTTTTTATATGCATAAAAACAGCTAAAATAACAACAACAAAACCAACAACAACAGCAACAACAACAACAACAACACAACCAACGACAACAACACAACCAACAACGACAGCAACACTAGGTACCGTCCAAATGTATTGACCTTTGTAAACTGTCTAAGTGAATGTTTCTCAAACAACCTTACTATTTAGCCTCACTTTGATTTCTAAAGCCTCTATAGATGGGGATGGCAGAGTGGCGTAGCAGAGCATAAAGTTGTGAAGCATAGGTTACCAGCTTTAAATCCATTACAGCCAATAACTCACTGCATGACCTTGAGCAAGTCCACTAGCTTCTCTGTATTTCATCCCACCAGATTTAAATGGGGTAGATGAAGGATCCCAACTGAGAATGTGGCAGAGTGTATGACAGAACATTGTTCTACATGGAAATACATTCCTGTCATAGACTTGTGTTACTACAGCAGTGACGCAAAAATAGTGTTTCTTTCTGTCTTCTCTTTGTATGTGTTTCATAAATGTGCACACTGAACTCTTATGATTGAAAATATAATTGTGTAGCACCAGGTTGTACTTTAGAGAAAGAGTAATGTGCTCTGGGACAACATAGTTTCCAGTTGTGTTGGTAGCACAGCTGGTAGTGCTACTGGAACAGTATTCCAGATGGCCTGAGTTCAAGTCCCACCTACAGCACCTATTTTTTTCTTTCTTCTGTTTGTATGTGTTCCATAAATGAGCACACTGAACTCTTGTGATTGAAAATGTAATTGCGTAGTACCAGGTTGTACTTTAATGAAAGAGTAATGTGCTCTGGGATGGCATAGTTTCCAGTTGCCTTGGTGGCACAGCTGGTAGTGAAAACAGTGTTCAGGTTGCTTGAGGCCAAGTCCCAGGTGCGGCACCTATTTTTTTTCTCTCTGCTGTTTGTATAAGTTCCATAAATGTGCACACTACACTCTTGTGATTGAAAATGTGATTATTTGTGCAGCACCAGGTTGTGCATTGCAGAAAGAGTAATGTGCTCCAGGACTATCCAGTTTCCAGTTGCCTTGGAGTGTAGCTGCTATCATAACAGGAGTGGTATTCTAGATGACCAGGGTTCAGGTCCCAGCTGAGGCCCTTATTTTTTTCTTTCTCTTCTGTTTGTATGTGTCCCATAAATGTGCACACTACCCTCTTGTGAATAAAACCAGCAACAACAACAACAGTGACAACACAGCAACCAACAACAACACCAACAACAACAGTGGCAACAACATCAGGTACAGTCCAAATGTCTTAATCTTCGTTAACTGACTAATGGAACTTTTTTTCAACAACCTTAATATTTAGTCCAACTTTGATTTGTAAAGCCTCTGTATATGCAGATGGCAGTGTAGCCTAGCAATTAGGGCACAGAGTTCTGAAGCAGTATAGCCAATAACTCACTGCATTACCTCAAGCAGCTCCACTGTCCTCTCTCTATTTCATCCCACTCGATATAAAATGGTGTAGATGAAGGACCCCAACTGAGAATGTGATAGAGTGTATGGTAGAACATTGCTCTACATGGAAATACATTCCTGTCATAGACTTGTTTTACTACCTCAGTGACGTAAAAATAGTGTTTATTTCTGTCTTCTCTTTGTATGTGTTTCATAAATGTGCACACTGTACTCTTGTGATTGAAAATATAATTGTGTAGCACCAGGTTGTACTTTGGAGAAAGAGTAATGTGCTCTGGGATGGCATAATTTCCAGTTGTGTTGGTAGCACAGCTGGTAGTGCAACTGGACTATATTCCAGGTGTCCTGAGTTCAAGTCCCACCTGCAGCACCTATTTGTTTTCTCTCTTCTGTTTGTATGTGTTCCATAAATGAGCACACTGCACTCTTGTGATTGAAAATGTGACTATCTGTGCAGCACCATATTGTGCATTGCAGAAAGAATAATGTGCTCCAGGACAACCCTGTTTCCAGCTGCCTTGGTGTGTAACTGCTAGCACAACTGGAGTGATATTCTGAGTGGCCTGGGTTCAAGTGCAAGCTGAGGCACTTATTTCTTTCTCTCTTCTGTTCGTATGTATTCCATAAATGTGCACACTACACTCTTGTGATTGAAACCAATGAAAACAAAAGTGACAACACCACAGCCATCAACACCAACAACAGTGGCAACATCAGGTACAGTCCAAATGTCTTGATCTTTGAAAACTGACTAACTGAACTTTTTTCCAACAATCATAATATTCAGTCCCACTTTCATTCTTAAAGCCTCTGTATATGCAGATTGCAGTGTAGCTTATCAGTTAGAGCATAGAGTTGTGAAGTACTACAGTCAATAACTCACTGTGACCTTGAGCAACTCCACTAGTTTCTGTGTATTTCATCCCAGAGGATGTAAAATGGGGTAGATGAAGGTCCCCAACTGAGAATGTGATAGAGTGTATGACAGAACATTGTTCTACATGGAAATCCATGTCTGGAATAGGCTTGTGTTACTACAGCAGTGACGTAAAAGTAGTTTCTTTCTACCTTCTACAGTGTTTCATAAATGTGCACACCGCACTCTTGTGATTGAAAATGTAATTGTGTGATACCAGGTTGTACTTTAATGAAAGAGTAATGAGCTCTGGGATGGCCTAGTTTCCAGTTGCCTTAGTGGCACAGCTGGTAGTGAAACTGGAACAGAGGTCAGGTGGTTTGAGGCCAAGTCCCAGGTGCGGCACCTATTTTTTTTATCTCAGCTGTTTGTATAAGTTCCATAAATGTGCACACTACACTCTTGTGATTGAAAATGTGATTATTTGTGCAGCACCAGGTTGTGCATTGCAGAAAGAGTAATGTGCTCCAGGACTATCCAGTTTCCAGTTGCCTTGGAGTGTAGCTGCTATCATAACAGGAGTGGTATTCTAGATGACCAGGGTTCAGGTCCCAGCTGAGGCACTTATTTCTTTCTTTCTCTTCTGTTTGTATGTGCCCCATAAATGTGCACACTACCCTCTTGTGAATAAAACCAGCAACAACAACAACAGTGACAACACAGCAACCAACAACAACACCAACAACAAAAGTGGCAACAATGTCAGGTACAGTCCAAATGTCTTAATCTTCGTTAACTGACTAATTGAACTTTTTTCAACAACCTTAATATTTAGTCCAACTTTGATTTGTAAAGCCTCTGTATATGCAGATGGCAGTGTAGCCTAGCAATTAGGGCACAGAGTTCTGAAGCAGTATAGCCAATAACTCACTGCGTTACCTCGAGCAGCTCCACTGTCCTCTCTCTATTTCATCCCACTCGATATAAAATGGTGTAGATGAAGGACCCCAACTGAGAATGTGATAGAGTGTATGACAGAACATTGTTCTACATGGAAATACATTCCTCTGATAGACTTGTTTTACTACATCAGTGACGTAAAAATAGTGTTTCTTTCTGTCTTTGGTTTGTATGTGTCTCATAAATGTGCACACTGAACTCTTGTGATTGAAAATGTATTTGTGCCGCACCAGGTTGTACTTTAGAGAAAGAGTAAGGTGCTCTAAGGTGGCCCAGTTTCCAGTAGCCTTAGTGGAACAGCTGGTAGTGCAACTGGAACAGTATTGCAGGTGGCCTGAGTTCAAGTCCCACTTGCGGTACCATTTTTTTCTCTCTTCTGTTTGTGTGGATTCCATAAATGTGCACACCACACTCAAGATTGAAAATGTGATTATCTGTGTAGCACCAGGCTATGCAATGCAGAAAGAGTAATGTGCTCCAGGAAGACCCAGTTTCCAGTTGCCTTGGAGTGTAGCTGCTAACACAACCGGAGTGGTATTGTATATTCTAGATGGCCAGGGTTCAAGTCTCAGTTGAGGCACTTTTTTCTTTCTTTCTTCTGTTTGTATGTATTCCATATATGTGCAGACTACACTCTTGTGATTGAAACCAATGAAAACAAAAGTGACAACACCACAGCCAACAACAGCAACAACAACAGTGGCAACAACATGATATACAGTCCAAATGTTTTGATCTTTGTAAACTGACTAATTGAACTTTTTTCCAACAACCTTAATATTTAGTCCCACTTTGATTCATAAAGCCTCTGTATATGTAGATTGCAGTGTAGGTTAACAGTTAGAGCACAGAGTTGTGAAGTACTACAGCCAACAACTCACTGTATTACCTTGAGCAACTCCACCTTCCTCTTTCTATTTTATCCCACCCAAAGTAAATCAGGGTAGATGAAGGACTCCAACTGAGAATGTGATACAGTGTATGGTAGATATTGTTCTGCATGGAAAGCCATGCCTGGAATAAGCTTGTTTTATTACAGCAGTGACGCAAAAATAATGTTGTGCTTCACTAGATACTTCACTACTGCGGTATAACAGCTTTAAATTCCATCACGCAGCTGCCTGACTCAAGCAGTGTCTCCATTTGATAACTCTGATACAAACCGAAACAGCACTGGCAATTGTGACAGTAGCTATGTTTTTTTTAATTGTGTAAATTCTTTTTTTTCACAACTACCTGCCCTTTCAAAAACTGCTACATTTTCAACTCGCATGGTATGACTTGAATTGAAACAGCTCGCTGCTGCCAAGACTGCACTGAGTTGGTAGCACGTGAGGTGGGTGCCTGAATTATGGCGCCATCCACAATGGCGACACAATGTGGGGAAAAGACCGAATGGCAATGGGGGTAAGGTGACTGGATGTGGTGGGGTGGGCTACTGCAGCGACAGAATGTTGCTATATGTACATGCACGCAGGGGTGTGGGAGCGAGCATGGCCAGCGTGGCCTGGGAAGGGGCAGAGGGAATGTAGGGGGTGGCACTGCGATTGGCTGCTGAGCTGCACCATGGTGTCGGGGGTTGGCCTCTGCTTGTGGTGCATGGGGTTCTGGTCTGGGTCTGGGCGCTACTGCACTTTTGTTGTGCCCAGCCTGAAACTTGTTTTTTTTTTTTTTGCTTTCACCCCCCCCCGACATGCACCCCCCTGGAGTTAAGAATCCTTAAGTAAGGGTGTGCAAAGCAAAAGGATCAAGTCCGTGGCACTGTTCCTCCATGCTCTGAGGTTGTCAAGGTGGTGAAATTGTTTTTGCTGCCCTGATGTCACGATAATGCGGGTCGTCGTTTGGTGCTCACCATTATCACATAGAACCCACTGTGTTTCCTTGATTCATACAGCACTAGTCAGAGTTCGGCGGGTGTTTCCTGCCGTTACTTTTGAAATGTGATGGTGATGGTTTTGTTTGTCAAACTGCTTGTGTACAGCTGCCCTGTCTGTGGAGCTCAATGTGGAGAGTGATTTTGCTGAAAAGGTACAGTTATCCTGGCAGCTCTCTGGAGCTCTCAAACATTACACATTCTATTAGCAGGCAATGTGAGTGGAACTGTAACCTGATGAGCCAGAATAGTGACAGGAAACTGCTGGGGGGATCTACAGAGCCAGCCAGTGTGAACTCCAGTGCTGGTACATTCAGACGCCCACCAAACACAGGCACTACAAGTGACCAAAAAGCTAACAGTGACTTCCTGTGCATCCAGTACACTGCCACACCACTCAGTCTAACATGGAAAAATGTTGTGTTATTCACACAGGCTGGTCAAGACAAGGTGCCCATACACTGTAAAAAACAATGTATGGGTAGCCATGTACAGACAAGCCTGTGTTGACATTTGAAGGTGTTCATGGCAACCACAAACCTTTAGCACTTCACTGTCTTGGTTGAGTGGTTGCCATGGACACCTCTTGATGCCATCCCAGGGTTGTTGTGCCTAGTTGCCCATATATTATCCTTTATATAGTATTGAGTTACCCCTTCATGTCCATGGATTTCCATTCTCAATAAAAAGCTGTTGTACCAGAGTTCAAAAGTCACATAATGCTATTGTACTCTCTGTGGTACAACCGTTTTTCTGCCACCTTGCCATTTTAATTACATTTACCACCCATGCACATGCAACCCAGACTCTACCCTGTCACAAAGTATTCTGTTGTTTGATCCGTTTATAATACAGAGATCTAACTATCACCTTGGTGGGGTTTTTAGCAGCCGGGTGAGTGCGTTCCTGTTTAAAATTATAAATTAACAAGATTTGTCAGGAAGAAAAAAGCAGCAGTCTGTTTTTATTTTATATTTCAAACTATATACTACACAAACTAAATCTGGAAAATAACTTTATTTTGTTCATATGTAAACTATATCTGTATATTCCTGAAGATATCACAAACATAAATCAGAAATATATACATTTTTCTACATATATGTTAGTTACAGAATTAAATCAGATGTGTCTTATACTAGGTACAGATATATTAAATACATATTTTTGTTTATTATCAAAAATATTACAGTTTCTAATATTGTTCCTTTTTTAATGTTTTAATAGACACTAATGACAAATTCTCATGCAGTATCTGTATGCAAGTATAATTTTACTCTGTAAGTCCTACAATAAATATAGGTTAAAATATATTAGAGATATATTTTCTGAAATATATTTCATATGCAGTTAAAATAGGTTTTGGCTTGATATTCATCTGGAAAACATCTGGAATATATGTGCTACATGGTATGCTGTTAATAAGTGTTAAATATATGTTTTAAATAGTAAATAAATATATTTTTATAGTTAATGAATATGGTTTGTATATATTTTACATATACCTTTAAAATGTATGTATACTACACACTGTGAATGTGAATGCATGATTTCTGCACACATTCTAATAACAAAATATGTATTGTGTTTGCATGCAGGATACAGTGTATATAGAATACATGTAGAATATATTTTCTTTATATATGTTAAGTTGGGGAGGTGACGAGTGGGATCCCCCAGGGATTGGTACTGGGCCCGAGTCTGTTTCAAATATTTATAGCTGACCTAATTTCAAATCTAAACAATTGGGTGACGAAGTACGTTGATGATACTAAAAATGGCAGTTCATGTCTAAATTCTACTGAGTCAGATTATCTGCAACAGGATTTGAACATAATCTCTAGTTAGATTAATAAATGGGAGATGAAATTTAATACAGAAAAAAGCAGGGTGATGCATACTAGTAGGTACAATGGTATGCAGAACTATACCTTATGTGGGGTGCCCCTTTGTAAATCCATCTCTGAAAGGGACCTGAGGATCATAGTAAATAATAGCTTGAGTGTGACAGACTAAACAAAAGAAGCAATCATAAATTCAAATAATTTATATGGACAATAAAAATAAATATTGCCTTAAGGGATAAAAATGTCCTAATATCACTCTAGAGAGCATATGTGTTCCCACACATAGAGTATGCCTCTCAGCTATGGTTTCCATTTAAGAAATATAAAAAAGATAAGTTGGAAAGGGTCCAAAGGAACTTCACCAAGCGTATAGATGGAATGATGATAGAAGTAATGAAGAAAGGCTACTGCAATTCAATCTAATGTCCTTAGGAACTAGACGTATGCGATCAGACCTCTTATTCATGCATGATGTTGTTCAGGACCACATTCTCCTATCAGGATTAGGAATAACATTTAAGCAAGGGGATAGAGAGAGAGAGAGACACTAGGGGTCACCCATTGCAGTTAAGAGGGTATAGATTTAAATGTAATCATGGAAAATACTTCTACACATCCCGGGTTGTGAACCCATGGAATGCTTTGCCTGAGGAAGTAATTATAAGTAAAAGTAAAATAGAATTTAAAAGAAAACTTGATAAGCACATTCAATCAGGTGCCATTCTTAGATATTTTAGGGATTAATGGATAGGAGCTCATATGGGCATTGCCTTCTCGGTCCTTACCTACCTCAGTATGAACCTCAGTATATGTTTATAAAAGCTTACTTTGGTATTGTGTACATATTTGCATAACTAATTTCCATATTTCAAAAGAACAGGTTATGAACCAAAATCATGGTAATTTCTATTTTTTAAATAATTTTGAATTGACATCATTAGCTTACAGATCAGCGAGAAAGTTAAAGAGTATAAACCAAGTACATATAGGAACTCACCTTGACCTAAAAGGGAACCAAATAGGGGTGGTATAAATACCAATTTGAGTCTCTATTAAGTACAAGATAGAAAGGTACTCTTATGTGTAAGTATAGATGTGTTACCTATAAGTCTAAAATAAAGATGCATTATAAAATGATAGTTCCAATATACATATATGAATGTTTACTAACAAAGTGAATTAAAAAAATATAGTTAAATGTATATTGTGATTAATTCATTATCTTTGTGTCCTAGTATTTTAAGATATGTTTTCAATGTATATATTTATAAAATATTTTAGATATATAACAACTACAGAAAAGTATATCTATTAGATATTCAAGATGAATCAGTAGATATCGAAACATATACTGTGCACCAATAATAAATATATTATAGAGATATATGTATAAGACATATGATGAAAATATAGTTTAAAATTTAAACATGTATTTGAAATATACCTTAATAAATAAATTAATTAATTGGGTAGTACCTGAAAATAGGCAGCTATGCTGTCTAGTGTACCTACCCGGTTAACAAAAACTAAATAAAATAAAATAAAATAAATATGTTTCAAATATATTTCTTTTCTACATGGGCACAAACGTCCAACCATGCACAACATGCCGATGTTTCCATCTCGTGATCCCTGTGATGTCACTGTGTCCCTTTGATTGGGTCACTAGGGCAACTGACAAAGGCCACGCTGTGAATGTCCTGTATCTGGACTTCAGCAAGGTTTTTGACTCACTGCAGCATGGGAGATTGCTGAGTAAGCTGAGAGACCTGGGGGCAGGGGAGAAATTGGTGAAGTGGGTTGGGAGCTGGCAGCAGGGCAGACAGCAGAGGGTAGTTGTAAGGGAGGAGACATCTAAACCAAGGCCAGTAACTAGTGAGGTACTGCAGGGTTTAGTGCTGTGCCCAGTCTTGTTCAGTGTCTTCACTGGAGACATTGCAAAGGGGGTCAACAGGGAGATCAGCCTGTTTACCAATGACACTAAGATTTGTGCAAAAGTGGCAGTAAGGAAGGGAGGCAGGCACTCACAGAGGATCTAGTTAAACTCAAACACTGGTCAAAGGAGTAGCAGTTGGTGTTTAATGCTAAGAAGATCAAGGTTATGCACCTCAGAGCCAGAAATCCCTGGACCCGCTACTGGCTGCGGGAGTGCAGGTAACAGCTTCGGAGGAGGAAAGGGACCTAGGGGTTATAGTCACAAGGGACATGAAGGTATCAGCACAGTGTAGGAGGGTGGCAGCAAGAGTAAATTGGATGCTGGGGTGCATTCTATCTACTGCTGTCTAGCCCCATAGCCCCCCTTGCAGGGTTCCACACTTCCTGAAGGGGTCTCTCTGGGACACTGCCTATACCCTTCTCTCTGGTTCCCCCAGTCCCTTGCAGGGTTCCTCCTATTCTGAAGGGGTCTCCAGGGACACAACTCTCCCCCCTCCCCCACCTCACCCTTTCCTCTCCTTTCCCTCTTTCTTTCACGTAAGCACTTGATGATTTATTAACCCAGCATTTATTATTGTCCACTCTTTCTACATATTATGTGCAACACTGTTTTAACACTTTGTAACACCTGCTTTACAACTGTATGTTAATGTTGATCTTGTAACTTGAAAGTAACATGAACACGACTCTTCCCCCTCCCCCACCTTACCCTTCCCTCTCCTTTCCCCTTTTCTTTCACATAAGCACTTGTTTACTTATTAACCCTGCACTTATTATTGTCCACTCTTTCTACCTATTATGTGGAACACTGTTGTAACACTGCTTGTAACACCTGCCTTACAACTGTATGTTAATGTTGATCTTGTAAATTGAATGCTTAATATCTCACTCCTATTGTACCTCTTCCCCCCAGGTCGCACCGGGAGATGAGCAACTTGTCACTCAGTGTGCCTTCCTGGTGAAACAGTTCAATAAATAAATAAATAAAAATTGCCAGAAAGATCATCTCTAGAAAGGAGGAGGTCATCCTGCCCATGTATAGATCACTGGTGATTCCGCACTTGGAATACTGTGTACAGTTCTGATGCCCATACCTCAAGAAGCATGTGAGATTGCTGGAGGGGGTGAAGAGTAAAGCTACAAAAATGATAATTGGACTGGGGGAGTTGCCTTTTGAAGAAAGACTGAGGGAGTTTAACACGTACTCCCTGGAAGAGAGAAGGGAATGGGGGGCATGATAGAGACCTTTAGGTACTTGAAAGGCATAAACAAGGTCAGAGAGGGAGGTTTGTTCTGCTTAAAGAGGGGTAGGATCACTAGGGAGCACAGTCTGAAGCTGGAAGGGAAGATTCAGCAAGGAAATGAGGAGGCAGTACTTCACAGAGAGGGGGTGGTGGTGGGATGAAATGCACTGCTGGAGGAGTTAATCGTACTGAGGACAGTAGCTGGCTTTAACTGGGGATGGGATAGAGTCAGGGTCATGGTCCATACAGACAAGAAAACAATGGGAGGAAGGACTGGGAGAGGGGAGGTATTGGGTGAGGGGGGCAATAGTTGCAGTGGTATTTAACTGAGAGCTGCACTATCGGTCAGACTTGATATAGCTGTGAGCCTTTTTCTGCCATCAATTTCGTATGTTCATATGTCACCTGAACTGTTGATGGAAAAACAGCCTTGCTGTGCATGGCTGTCTATGCATTATTCACTAAATTGAATCTCAGTTGAGATTTTCTTTTTTTCTATCATGGCATTATTTACCACCTCCGCAGACCAGGCAGGGAATACAACCCCCCTTGGAGGGGTACAGTACGTCCTCCAGCCCATCATGGCCATCATGGGTCTTGCCGGATCCCGGTATTTTCCTCTGTTTTTTTTTCTCCCCTATGCCCATGCAATGGGCAGCCAAGCACCCTGGGTGAGGGCCAAATCCCTCTTGTTATTCTGACTCATGCAGCACAACCCCCCCAGGAGGAAGGAGAGCAGTCCTCCAGACACTCAATCTTTACCTCCCCCAGCTAACCCCCAAATGACCCAAGTCCATTACCAAACCATGGTCACCTGTGTGGCATGAGGTGTGGCATCCAGTGCCTCAACCCTCAGTGCCACAGGGCCGGCCCAGCTGGGATTTTCTAGGAGATAAGGCAGAATCCCGAGGTTTGCCTCAGACTATTTTTAATTTTTTTTTTAGTTACTATTTTGTCTCCACCTCAGAGTCCTCTGCTGCCCCTCTGATGTCCCCTCTGCACAGACACCAGCTATGAGGTCCCCTCCCCTGAACCCCATGACTTACCCTTCGTGGCAGGGGTGGGGAGCGACTCAACCCACCAGACTGGATGAGTATTCGGGAGGTGCCTTCCTGGGTCTGTTGTGGAGGGGGACTATCGTTATTCTGCAGAGGACTCCCATTTTCTGTTTTCTAGTTCTTCCCCTGAGAGAGGCTGTGGCATGCAATGGTGCCAGCGGCATTAGCACGCACGCTCCCATGTGTACCCTCACCTAGCGCCTGCCTCAGTCCCCCCCACATTCTTTAGAACTGACGTGCAACCTCCCAGCCTCCACTAGGGGGCAGGCAATTGCCAGGCCCTACTAATGCCCCCTCCCCGAAGAAAGAGAGCAGTCCTGGGGACGCTCAATCTTTCTTCTCCCTGCCAACCCCCGGTGACCCATGTCTGTTCCCGAACACGGGTCGCTGGCGCAACGTGAGGCAAGGCATCCAGTGCCTCAGCCCTCAGCCCTCAGCACCACCGGGCCAGCTACCTCAGACTATTTAAAGCAGCACATTGATTTTTTTTATTAGCTATACATTAATCAGTGGGGACTTAAAGAAAGTTAGGTTGGGTGAAATGAGCATTATAATAACTGGGTTTCTATTTTTCCCATATTGGATCCATGGCGCTATTTGCCATAATAAAAGAGTGTTTATTATGGCAAACATGCATCCGGTCTCCCTCACTTTGTGCATGTGCCTGCTGCAAACACGTGTACGGTCTCCCTCACTTTGTGCATATGCCTGCTGCTCTCCACTTGCCTTCTCGCTGAAAGAAACTGCCAGCCGGTGCAACTCGGCGGTAAGTTGATTTCTTCAAAACAGCTCATTGTAGACATTTACAGGGAGTACGGATGTTTTGACATTTATAAAAACTTGCACGTCATACCGGCCATAAACGAAACTGCAGAGCAGCCACACTGTAACAGCATGAGACCAGTGGAACCCCTATTTTATATAATTGCTGTGGCAAAAAATAGAAACCCAGCAATTATATAAAATAAAATATGGGATGGTGCATTGTGAAACTCAAGGTTTACACACACCCTCAGGGTTAGATGCGTTCACAAACCCCACAAGCTTTGCTCTCAGGGTTTATGTATCATCTAACCCCTCAGATGTATGTAAACTTCTTGTTACACACACCACCCCATACTTCATCCTAGATTTCTCACATCAGTCTAAGTTCATGTAATGTGTGAAAAAATCAGTAATGTTGTGCAAGTTCTAATACTGTAATGCAAAGAAAATCCACAAAAAGATGAAAAACCCATGACATGAGAGAAAGAAATCAATGAGATAGGTACTTTGTCTCACAGAGTTTTTTTCCTCTCATGAATAAGGAAAAACTTCTGGGACATAAAGATATTTTTTTTCTTACTGTAAGCACTGATATTAGGGCATCTGGTGTTCACTAAGCAGTTTCCTCCAATTTTCCCCAAATCCCACAAAATTGAAGGTTGAACTGTGGAGGATTTTGCTGACAGGAATTAAGTTCACCCAGGCCTAAACTGAACACTGCTAGGCCTTATATTACTCCTAGTATCAACATTTTGTTATTGCACACCTGTTGTAGAATTAGGTACAGTGCCTGGTTATTGTCTGCCTGCTTCCTTTTTCTTACGGAAAGTGAAAAAACGGTTATAGAGCTGAGTGTAATTTTTCAAATTCTGCTTCCACCAGAATTCTGCAGAATTTGAAAAATTCCACATGATTTCATGGAATTCCATTAGAAGTAATTTCTGAAATTCTTAAAGCAGAATGAAATCTAGATTTAGTGTTTGCCATATTGGTCCTTGTAAGAACAGATCCAGAAGCAAATGATTTGATACCTTTTAATGGACCAATATAGATGTTACCAATCAAAATGCAGAAAACTGTGACATCACTAATAACCAAGAAAAGCCAGTTCCTGCTGTTTCATGTGAAAGAGCATAGTCTAGCAGTGAGAAATGGTTCTCCTTGGTTACTAGTGATGTCACAGTTGGTGTGATCTCAGTGTTCTTGATGCAGTGTGAGGAACGGAACTCACTTTTTTTAGCCTCCACACAGAGTGCTGCTCCACATATCGCTGCAGTACTGACAGGTGGCAAATCTTCTAGTTAGCAAACAGAAAAGAAAAAATACTTCAGCTATAAGACGTGATAACGAACTACATCTGAAAGTTACTATCAATTCCAGGCAGTACACTAGCTCTTTAAGGAATGCCCACTCACAATACAGCCACTCATTATGCAGTCGGACCCTCCCATTGCATTATGAGTGGCTAGACAATGTTAAGGAAGGGTCCCAAGTTTCAAAAAGATGCAGTTAGAGAAGATCAAGGACTGCATACAAATAGATTTTTATGTCACTTGACTTCCCTGTCAGTTGTTTCTATCAAAACTATCTCTGTGTCATTTGAATCTTTTTGTTTGACTAATGGCAGTAGTATTCTAACCTCTTCTTTTCCTGGATTGTAAATACCTTGAGAAACTGTCTGGTGCTTTATAAAACCACATGTATATCCTCCCCTAATGTTGTACATAGTCAGTTGTCAGTTACACTGTGTTAAAAAAACACAAAGTGCTGAACAGCCTTCTAAATCAACAATTTCTAGAGCAGAATATCAATCCTAATTGTTTCACTGTGGCCCAATTTTAGGTCTAGTGGGTGATGTCAATTTCTTAGTGTTCTTTTAAGAATCTTTCACCCAAGAATGATTTATTGATAGTTTGTGACTTCCCTGAAATAAAGTAATAATCTTGTATGTATAAACATTGTCCCCATGCCCCCCCCAACAAGTTCTAAAGGTAAGGTAGGGTACCCCCACAACCAACAGCTCTAATAGTAAATTTGCTGAGTTGGGCCTCAGAACCATGCCATGGAGGGATAAGGAAGAGCTTAGCAGAAAAAAAATCCCAGCTCCAGGTAGATGAAGCTGCCCTGCCCCCCCAAACCACAGTGTATACTATACCAACTCCTCATATGCCTTACCAGCTTCTCCTCCCAGACCTTGACTATTGAGTGAAGCAGCAAGCTGTGGGTTACACTCAGGATACCAGAGAGGTTGCCAAGCAGAGGCCGATAGTGGGTTGAACCACTGGAGGACTCCTACAGGGTGAACGAGGGCTCTGGCAGTTAGACATAGGACCTGGCAGCTGGTAAGGAGAAATGGGAGGGGGGAGAGAGGATGTGAAAGAAAAAAAACCTAAATATTTCTTAATTTCTTTTTCAGGATCTTCTTTACCTATGACTCAATCAACAAACACAGCTTCAACTACTGGTTTAATAACTACAACTCCAGCACCAACAACACCATTTCTCAATACTAATTCATGTTTTGCTGGCAACTCCACAGTACAGCTTGAAGATGGCACTTTTAAACTGATTAAGGATGTGAGGATCAAGGACAGAGTGTTGGCAGTTGACACATATGGAAAGCCAGTATTCAGTGAAGTCATTCTGTTAATGGATGTACTTCCAAATTATGTTGGAGAATTTGTTGTCATTGAAGCAGCTGGGAGGCACTTGCATCTCACACCGGCTCATCTACTCTTTGTGTCAGACACTGGCAATCCACAATCATTTGACCCACTGCCAGTTTTTGCTGGACAGGTTAAGGAAGGTCAGTTTGTGTACATGGCTGAGCATGGTGATGGAGGAGTACAGACAGTCAGAGTTGAAAAGGTGTATACAGTTCTGAGCCACGGAGCCTATGCTCCCCTTACTGAAGAAGGAACAATTGTTGTGGACCACATCCTGGCATCATGCTACGCAGTTTTCAGTAATCCCAAGGTAGCACATTGGACTCTTGCTCCTTTCCGATGGCTAAATGATGTCAACAATGTATTAGAGAAATTAACTTCCTTCTCACTGAATCTGGGTCAGGATCCTGAGAATGGAATGGCCTGGTATCCCAATATTCTCTATCAAGTCGCTTCACACCTTCATATTGTGTAAAACAAAAAAACAATCTATCTCAAAATGAATAATGCTTTGTTTTGCCTTATGTGTTTCTCCACATCCTCTATCAATGTCACCCCTCTCCTTCTGGCTTCTAAAGCCGACCTCTGCCTGCCAGTCTTATCCCTTGCTATCATGAAGACAGGATTCTATTAGTGTTCATCACTGCTGTATAAGCCTCACCTGCAAAATCAAATGGTTCCCCCCACTGCTAAATCAAACTACCAGTCAGGTGTTACTATAGAAGGATGTCACTTTATTCACAGTTACTGAAATGAAGATGAGCACAAGGTGTTACCATGGGAGCTGAATAGAAGTGATGTGAGTGATCCGAGCACCCGAATCAGATATTGCATACTTTTTGGGTGCTATGTGGGGGAAGAGATAGGTGGAGGCTAGTAGGTATGTTGGTTTGGGGATTCTTATTTGAATTGAGGGTATGGGGACCATTGCTTGTGCCAGGGTGGGGGGCAGTTTGTTTTAGTGAGAGTGGTGGCTTACATGGCAATAATGACCACTAATAGCATTTTTTTATTTGTTATAAGGACAGGGCAACAGCAGGGATGATGGCTATGCAAAACACTATCAGTGGGCTTTAGGGAGGAGGCAGGTTGTGGGTTGCAGGGTAGATGGGGAGGGGTAAAAATGTTTTTTTTTATTCAACATCATCATAGATAACACATTACGCATTAATTCCTAGTTAGGGCACACCTCATGGAGATGCAACACTAAAAGCAGTAAACATTATTCATTTACTTACAGACCTAGTTCATCTCAATACCTAGATAATCTATATATGATTTAGTACACACTGGCTAACTTGTCATATACTTAAATTAATATTTTTTCTACATAACTTTAAATATCTAACATCTAAAGTGTGTCTAACCAAACCATTGATTGATTAATTAATCTGTTAATTATAACTTTGTGACCCTTAACCAGGCCACCTAAGATTAAAATGTTATTCTGTATATGTAATAATCAATCAATCAATCAATCAATCAAAATCTTTATTTTAACTAGGTGGACACCGTTAAGCAGAGATAATTTTCGAGGTGGACCTGGGTAGAATACAGAGTCAATATACAATACATAATACAAGGTCAATGGATGATACATCTACTAATACATATACAAACAAAATGAATCCAAAGGCAAATACGATGTATAAAATTCTTAACAACAGTAATGGCATAGTCATATATACATATAGATTTTAGGGTTTTTCAAGAATAGGGACAATATACCACAATATATTCTCAGCATGCTTATCGGTGCCTGTGTTTAAGCTTCAGACTTCTCCTCCGGTTCATAGAATCCTGCATTGTGATGCTGCAAAACTGAAAGTTGGGTTAACAAACCATACCTGCATTACATTCTGTTCGGCTACTTCTATACTTCACCCCTAAGCTGCTAATCAGAGAAAGGAAATAAAGATCAGTAGAACATTGACAAATCTCTGTGTGGTGTGTTTTTTGATAGTTAATTTCCTATATGTTCTGTTCCCCTCCCTCACCCTGCATTCATAGTCAGGTACCCCAGTACAATAATTCAGCTCCCCTAACACTACTACCCTCATCTGTCTTCTCCTACTGAAGTAAGAGGGGTTGAGAAGGATGACATAAATCCCTGTTTTCCCTCACCTACTACTATTGTTTCTTGCTCATCCCACCATAATTGGAGCTGCAGCCCTCCCATATGACTCATCCATACAGTAGCTCCCAGCTGGACTTAAAAGTGCTAAGTGTTCCATTTGCTCAGAACTGGACCCTCACAAGAGAAGCCACTGTAGTGATCTTTTGTTTCCCATTCACTCACTGATGGGATCTCCATCTGCCTCCACTTCATCAGCAGCTGTCTCTTGGTCATCCATGGTCACAGAGTAAAATAATGCTTTATACTTCGAAAACAGCCCCTGGAGCCTTATTGTGTCCCCCAGGACCTATAGCAGAAGGGATCCTCAATTGCCCCATACATAATTGCCTCTACTCTCTATTTCACCACATTTCAAAAGCCCATATGATGTGCCCTATATCCCCAGCATCTTTTGACAGTACCAGCAGACAGTCAGGACCTGGATCCCCATGTGGTCAACATTGCTGATACTTGTTTCCATCTGCTAAACAGCTTCTTTTGTATTAGATGGTACTTGGGGTTCATAATGCTTCAATGGACAAGCTTCTAGCACCTCTCACAAGTATCCAGGGTTTTCTCCCTGTAGGTCTCTACTCCACTTTATTCTTTGGAAGTTCCAGCAAAGCAAGTGGGCTTTATGTACATGCATGTCCCTGTATCTTAACCCCCCCACACAATCTTTCTTTCCATTTTGTAGTCCAAAATTCTAAAGTATGAGCCACATCCATGGGGCTATATATGTATCCTTCTTCCAGCCATGCTTTTAAAGCGTGCCTCAGCTGCAGGTACAGTACCTCCAGTGGTTTGCAGAGGGATGCTCATACACCTCTTGCAATTGGGCAAAAGATTTCAGCACTTATGTTTGTCGGTGGATTAGGTGCTTGAGGCTGCCCCTTCTCAATTCCACCCAACTGAGGAGTTTGCCCCATTTTAAATTGCAGCTTGCTCCAGAGGTGCTGTTGTAGCCCCAGAAAGTAACTCATTCTCTTGCTCATGAGCATAACTGCCTGCCATACTCCTGTGTATATTTGAAGGTAAGCAGAAGATCTCTTCCCCCACCTTGGAGTCAGAGTGCTATCAAGAGACTGGTATGTCCCCTGCCAGAATCTGTTCAACTTGCAACCATAGAAGGGTCCCCTGATTCCCCTGGCATCCACTGAGTCACATATCAAACCCCATTGGCTATGTGGTAAGCACAAGACCAAGGAGCATTCCAGCATCCTACTCAGACAAGAGCTTGGAGTACCCTCCTATCAAATCAAGCCTTCTGGTGCTGCCACAAGAACACAGAGAGAAGCCTGTCCATCCTCTGTCAACAAGTAGCAGTGATTGACATGGGCAAATCAATCAGACATATGACAGGGCATTTCCCTGCCACAGAAATGGACTGCTTTCTGACTTCTGAACTCTGTTGCAACTGCTCTCATCTGTTCTTTGCACTATCCCTTTTACATTTTGAATCTGGAAGGTTGGCCACCTTCAGGTGAATCCCCTTCCCTCTCCTTTTCTATCTCCTGCTAAATTTCATATATCTTCTTAAAGGTACAGACATAGGGAGGTTAATGTATGATGACCTCCATAACATGGTAGCGTGGGTAAATGCAATATATATGCATGTGTACCCATTAATGGCTATCTGCCTTAAAAATGAATAAGAATATGTAAAGAGTATTGCTGGAGTTCTGTGAGCTATGACACCAGCAACCCCAATGTCCCCTTTTGTTTTCTACACCCCTTTTCCCTGTGGCTCTCTATGTTGGGATTATGAAGAAAAGTACTTGTACCAGTAATGAAATGCCCTGAGCAACAGTACACTTGGGACAGGAAAGTATAATCTGTTATTTGTCAGAGAAAACTGCCCAGATGTTCAGTTGATGTAGCGGCCCCCTTTTTATGTTTCTGTATCCTTGTAGTTTCCCCTGCCACTCCATAGTATTGTGTATAAAAATGCTGAGATATTAGGCAGAACCCCGGCTGAGGAGAGATGCAGCTGTCAGGTCCCATATAAGTAGTGGTTTTCTGTGCATATTTACTTAAAAACTAACTAGAAACCAGTCAAAACCCTCAAAGAATATTGGACTTATATATTGTTTTCTTCTCAGATCTTTGGTCATAAAACAAAACTAAGAGGGCAGTTTATTTATTTTTATTAGCTATCTGTTTCTACCCCTTGGCTCCAGAACAGATGTACATCCCAATCGACCTCCCAGCCCACACCTTGACATCAGGCCTCCTCCTCTATTCCCCCATGGCTTGCCCTCCATAGCAGGATGGTGAGGAGCTTCTCCCCCATTAGCTCAACTCACTTTGTATGGATCCAAATGAGGAAGCGCCATTCGGGGTGGGCCATGGAGATCAGAAGCTCTTGCTGCCCAACCAGGAGCAATTTTTCCACTTTTTCTTCACCCTGGAGATGTGGCATGCAATGATGCTGGCAAAAGAAGTGCACATTCATCCGCACACTCTCCCTTCGGGCATCTACCACATCCCCACACCCTTTCAGTAGCATTGGCATGCTGCCCCCCAACTTCAGCTGGGGGCCAGTCAGGTACTGACCACTGACATCCCCCCTCCCCGGAAAAGGAAAGCAGTCCCTCAGTCACTTGATCCTTCTTCTTTCCTGCTGATCCCCAGTGGCCCGTGCTTGTTCCTGAACACAAGTTGCTGGAGTGGAGTGAGGTAAGGCATCAAGTACCTCAGCCCTCAGCACCCCCAGGCTGTACTAAGAAGGCAGGTTTAATATAAGAATAACAGAAGTTTGTGTCTGCTTTTTCTAGATGTTAGCAGCTCCCTTCTAAGATACATTTTACAGCAGATAGCATGGGGTAATAGGAACCTGCAGAACAGTTTAAGAGAGCATAGAATGTTCTGAACTCAGCTCTGACCTTTAACAATGTTGTAAACAAGTTATGTAATATTCTCCAGGTGGCTGCCAAATAACTGTTCTCTGTGGAGCAACAATGGCCCTAGTGGTTAGTTTTATGTCATGTCTGCTGTTAATCAAAAGGGAAGTGGAAAATGTCTCCAAATTCTTGTGAGCTTCTAAAAAGTCCTATCTCAATTCTGAAAGATGAGGATCCATAGCTGCTGACTGGTGCAGGTGTAGGACTAGGAGCGTCTGATGCTCAAGAGATCAATAGCAGGAGTGACACGTCAATGTATCAGATTACTTAGCAAAAGCAAAAGTAAGAAGTGTCCACTGTGGTTCTCTAAGTCAATAGCTGAGAAAGTGTGAGAAAAAAGTAAAGCATTCAGGAAATACAAAGAGACTCAAAAGAAGAAGACAGACTGAAATGTCTGGAGAAGCAGAGAGAGGATTGGAAAGCTGTCAGAGGGGCTAAGGCAAGAACAAAGGAAGAAACAGCACAGGCTATTAAGTAGGGGGACAAAACCTTCTTCCGTTATATTAGTGAGAGGAAGAATACCAGAAATGGCATTGTTAGGCTAAAGAAGGGAGAGTGTGTGTGGGTGGGTGGAGGATGACCTTGAAAAAGCTGTGATAGTGAGCAACTAATTGTGCTCAGTATTTACCAAGGAAGAGGCAGGGGAGGGGCCAAGACTCACGGGGAAATATGTAGAGAGGGGAGAGGTGGACACCAGCCCATTTACAGTGGACAGTCTTGGAGGAACTAGGAAAAGTAAAGACAGATAAGGCAATGGGCCAGGCGGAATTCACCCTAGAGTGTTGAAGGAACTCGTTGAAGTCCTAGGTCCACTGACAACCCTTTTTAACCAATCACTAGAGATGGGGATGGTACCTGGGGACTGCAGGAGGGCAAAGGTGGTCCCCCTGCACAAGACTGGAAGTAGAGAAGAGGCAGGCATATACAGACCTGTAAACCTGAACTCAGCAGTGTGAAGCTGATGCAGTCCCTACTTAAGGAGATGGTAGTGAAGTTCATGGAGTCAGTCGGTGCAAAAGACTCAAGGCAGCATGGATTCACTGAGGGTAGGTCCTGTCAGACTAATCTTATCGATTTCTTTGATGGAGTGACCACGGTGGTGGGTCAGGTAGGCATGGTGGATGTGGCCTACCTGGATTTCAGTAATACCTTTGACACTGTTCCTCACAGAAAGTTCCTTAACAAATTGGGGAATCTGTGTGTGGGCTCTAAAGTGGTAAAATGGGTTGGAAACTGCTAAAAGGCAGGACCCAGAGGGTGGTAGTAAATGGCATAAAATCAGAAGAGGGTAGGTGACCAGCGGGGATCCACAGGGATCAGTGCTTGGTCCAGTTCTATTCAATGTCTTGATAAGTGACATTACAGAGGGACTGGAGGGGAAAGTATGCATGTTTGCAGATGAGACCAAGATCTGTAACAGAGTAGACATACGGGAGGGGCTAAATAAATTGCTAAACAACATAAGACTACTTTAGGAAAGGTCAGGGGTTTGGCAGTTGTGTTTCAATGCTAAGAAGTACAAGATAATGCACTAGCGACACAGAAACCCAAGAGAGGAATACAGGATGGGGGAGTAGGTTCTAGCCACCACAAGTCAGTAGAGAGACCTAGGGGTTATCATATCCGATGACCTGAAGTCAGCCAAACAATGCAAAAAAGCAGTGGGGAAGGCAAACAGAATGCTGGGGTGCATAGGAAGGGGCATAACCAGTAGGAGGAGTGAAGTGATGATGCCACTGTATTGATCACTGGTGAAGCCTCATCTGGAATACTGTGTCCAAATCTGGAGACTGCATCTCAGGAAGGACATAGACAGAATGGAAGTTATAGGGTGTGAAATGAGTCTCTTCACTGATGACTCCAAGATGGGAGCAGTAGTTGAAGGGGAAGAGGGGAGGTTGGCCCTGCAAGGGGACCTGGGCACCCTGGAAAGCTGGGCTCACACTTGAAAATTAAATTTCAGTATCACCAAGTACAAGGTGTTACATCTTGGGTGGGGAAACCCTAAACACAGGTACACCCTGGGAGGGGAGGCGCTGGAGGCCTCAACAGGGGAAAAAGACCTAGGGGTCATGGTGGATGCATGTACAACTAACTCTGAGCAGTGCAGGACAGCAGCTAGCAAGGCAAACAGGATGTTGGGATGCATCATAAGGGGGATCACCTCTAGGAGCAGGGAAGTGATTCTGCCTCCCTACAATGGACTGGTTAGACCACACCTTGAGTACTGTGTACAGTACTGGAGACCACACTTGAAGAGGGACATACAACTCCTGGAGAGGGTACAGAGGAGGACAACTAAGATGATATGAGGACTAGGAATTTGACGATGAGGACAGACTTGAGGAGTCTGCCTGTTTTCATTTGAGGAGAGGAGAGAGAGGGACATGATTGAGGACTTCAGTACCTCAAGAGAATAAATAGGGTAAACATGGGGGTCTTTAGACTAAAGCAGGGAGGTATCACCAGAGGGCATGGTTTGAAGTTGGAAGGGGAAGGGAGAGGGGGAAAAGAGGAGGTTTTACACTGAGAGGGTGGTGGACCCTTGGAATGCGGTGCCTAGCGAGCTGGTTCAGAGATCCACAGTGGAGGGCTTCAAGAGAGGGTGGGACAGACACAGAACATGGATGTATCAGATGATGGCCTGGCCTGGGGGGTGGGGATGGATGATAGGGGTTTCTGGAACACAAGGAGGGGGAGGGCCTCGGCACCCAACTAGGGATCTGAGGTTCGAGCAGACTCGATAAACCATCAGGCCTAATCTTCTGGCAATTAGTATGTTATTCCAGAGAAGAGCAACAAAAATTATACATGGACTGCACCATAAGCTTTATGAGGAAAGACTCAAGGAACTAAACATCTATTCATTGGAAGAGAGAAGGGAGAGAGGGGATATGATAGAGCCTTTCGAATACCTTGGAGAAGTAAACAGGGTAGGGAGGGGCATATTTCAGAGATGAAAGTGCAGAAGGGCTAGGGGACATAACATGAGGTTGGAGGAGGGAGGGAGGGAGGCTTAGTGGAATGCTAGAAAGTATTTTTTCACAGAGAGGATGGTGGATCCATGAAACAGTTTACCAGCAGAGGTGGTGGAAGCAAAAACAGTATGGGGATTCAAAAGTGTATGAGATAAGCATAATGCACCCTCCTGTACAGCAGAGCATGGGAAAGGCAGTCCAGATAAGAGTAGGGATTGCCAAGCCAAGTAGGGAAATGGGTAGACTAGGTGGGCTATATAGTCCTAATCTGCCAACAGATTCTATGTTTCTATGTTTCTATCAGTGGAAACTAAGGAACATTTGGCCACAGTTTGTTGATTTGCTTTATGCTTGATTTGTTTTCTGTTCTTTGCAAGTATTGCAAGTTTTTACTTTCTTTTGTTTTGTAGCAATAAACATCACACAAAAACAAGTGTGTTAACTTGCAGTTCTGTTATTGTGTCCATCTGTTGTCCCACACCTTCTCAATTGGTGTTAGGAGTGGGACAAATGCTGACTGCATCTTGTCATGGATGGGAGACGTTGCTTTGGCAGATACCGCCTGGTATCCCAGGTGGACACATGTCTGAGGAGGAGACACTTGAGAAGAAGGTACTCGGTGTCTTGACAAGGCAGATGACTGAGACTACAGGGGTGACCCTGTTTCCAGGACTAGAATTCAGAGCCCAGATGAATATGAAATCAAAGCAAGAGGAAGACAATGCTGGACCTGAGGAGGAAGAGGATGATGCCAAATGTCCAGTGCTGGAGGATGTGCCCCTTGAGGACATGGGAGAACTACTTAAATGGCTGTGCATTAAGCAAGTCCAGCTGGATTGAGAGAGAGAACAAGAACGGAAATGCTAAGATGCCAAGTAGGTGGACACCATGTGGGTGTTACAAGCAATTCACACTGGGTCAACCAACAGAGGTAATAGCCCAAAGGACATTAAGCTGTCAAGGCTTATGGACAGTGATGACATCAAGGCTTATCTCATGATATTCAAGTGGGTGGCTCAAACATGTGGGTGGGCCAGAGAACAACAGGTCATATGACTGGTCCATCAACTAACTGGAAGGGCCCAGATTGTGTACAGCCATATGGACATAAGAGATGCTGAAAATTATGACAATGTGAAGCTTGAGATACTGTGGCTGTATGACATAAATACAGAAACCTACCACCAATGTTTTCACTTTTTGAAGATGCAGACCATGGACAGAAGCACCAAGGGAGGTCGACAGTGAAGATGCTGACCTCCCCCACAGTGACGGCACAATACCGACGTCGGTATTGTGCCACCCATGCAGTGAGTGTTTTCTGTGGGGGGCTGCACCCCCCAGACTTTAGGATTCTCAACTCCAGGCTGGAGTTGGTCTGAGGCAGAACACTAGTGCTGGAAAGTGAAGCACAAAAAGGACCATTACAGCAGATGCCTCTGTAATGGTCTTTTTGTCATTTCCTGTTGGGAATCTATCTGAGAAGAGAATTTTTTACCGACCATGGACACCCACAGAAATATTCTCGGCTGAAGGACTTGAGCTACTGTACAAGTGGTTTACAGCCAGACACCAAGACCACACACCAACTGCTGGAGGCAATTATAATAGAGCCATTTATAAAGGTGCTGCTGCAGGAAGTGCAGCTCTCGGTGTGGGAGAACAAGCCAGAGGGAGCAGAGGAAACCATCACCATGGCAGAGGATTTTCTCGCAGCTAGACCCTCAAGAACAAGAAGTTACCAATGAGGAATGACCACCACCTCCACTACACAGGTAAGAAATCCAGCTTCTACTAGTAATCAAAATGTTAAGACTGACTGGAGTCAAGAAAAGAAGGGGAGGCTTCCCTTATTGGGAATAGTGTGTCACCTTATTAGAAATTGCTCCAACACAAAAAAAGGAATTGAGACATTTGGCCTTGGCTAACTGGAGGTCATTCACTGCAACAATGCAAGTGGGGTCACAGCAAGTATTGGGACTGATTGACTCTGACTGCCACCAGACGTTGGTTCTTGCTGACCTAGTGGATGTACCAAAAAGCCAGGGAAAAGGGACTGCAGTGATATGCAGATGTGGTGACACCCATTGTTATCCCACCTGTTCTCTTGAAATGGCAGTCCAAGGTAATACACATGAACTTGAAGTAGGGCTTGTTCCACATGTGCCTGTGTCAATCATCATAGGGCATGACCATCCTAAGACTTTCATTGAATGTCATGCTGGACAGGCACCCTTGGTAGCTGTTACCACCAGGTCTCAGGCAAGGCAACAAGCCCAATTGCCAGCATTTTGTTCTTTGATGAGGCACTTTTCTAGAGTCCTGGGAAGGACCAGAAAAGTAACTCAGTGAAACAAAGGGAGAAGAAGGCTTGACAAGAAACACATGCTAAGGGACAGACAGAGTTGGGACACTTAATGTAGAATAATAACATGTATGTAGAATAGAATGCTGACCCATCACTTGCAGCAATTTTTTCATAGGTTGGGAAAGAACCAGAAAATGGGTCCCCCAAATGTGTTATTAACAGTGGGTTGTTGTATAGGGAATTTATTAACCCTAAGACAGAAGAAAGTGTCACCCAATTAGCAGTGCCTCAAAAATACAGAGGAACGGTGATACAACTTGCCAATGACATTCCCTTATCAGATCATGCTGGCAGAGATAGCATTCTGAACAGGATCTTGAACCATTTCTATTGGACTGGTATATGCGAGCAAGTGGCAGAGTATGTCAGATGCTGTCCAGAATGCCAGAGAGTTGCCAGCATATGGAAAAAGGAGAATGTGCCATTAGGGATGATCCCATAGTATCCCAACCCTTTGACAGGATAGTGATGGATATTGTAGGACCTTTGGAGAATTTGCTTTATTTTGGTGATCTGTGATTATGCCACTCACTATCCTGAGGCAATACCAATGAGAACAGTCACGGCTCCCAGAATAGCTGAGGAGCTGGCTAAAGTCTTTAGCCATATGGGAATACCACAGGTGATACAGACCAAGGAAGAAACTTCACTGCCCAATCTCCTAACAGAACTGTATCTTGGGAATCAGTGCAGACCTCTCCTTACCATCCCCAGACAGATGGCCTAGCAGAACAGTTTAACCAAACCTTAAAGAAAATGTTGCAAAAATGTGTCAATGAGGAAGGTAGAAATTGGGACAAGTACCTTCCATATTTTTTGTTTTCTTATAGAGATTCCCTAAGCCTTCACCGGTTTCTCCCCCTTCTCCATTCTGTATGGGAGGAATCCCAGAGGGGAACTTGGATGTAGTGAAGGAGTACTGGGAAGAGGGTAGAACAGGTAGGACAGTGTAACATCCTAGAATACATGTCTCAGTTTAGAAAACTTTGGTGAGGTATGTGAGGTTGGCACACCAATCTCTGAGGCAGAAACAGGTGCAGCAGAAAGAACAGTATGACTTAAGAGTAGGAAGCAAATCTTATCAGACCGGGGAATAAGGTTTTATTACTGCTCCTGACAACAGAAAATAAGTTACTCATGAAGTGGCAAGGCCCCTTTAGCATCATCAGATAGACTGGGCCCATTAATTATGAACTTGACATGCCAGTGAAGAGAACACTCTATAAAATCTACCATGCCAATTTGTTAAAAAATGGCATGAGAAAAGTGAACCTGTTTGTTATATCCACTCAGAATATAAAGACTCTGAGTTAGAGGTGGCCTACCAGAAATTAGAATAACCTGGGAATCTAGAAGAAATTTCAGTCAACCCAGAGTTAACCCCCAGCAACGTAAAGAGCTGCAGAGTATACTGCACAGGTCTTCCTCCACATTCACAAATGTATCCAGATTGGCCAAAGGGATTATGCATGACATTATTGTTACACAGGAGAGACCGATACACCAAAAGCCCTATTGTCTGCCCATGAAAGTGAGGGATGAGGTAGTGCAGGAGGTGAAGAAATTGGAGGAACTGGGTGTTGTTGTTGCCCTCTAAAAGTGCTTGGTCCTCACCGATAGTAGTGGTTGTTAAAAGGAGGGAGGAATTCTACTATGTCTTGATTTCAGGAAAATAAACACCATCTCTCTTTTCAATGGCTACCCAATGCCTCAGATTGATGACATAATTGGTAGGTTGCGTAATGCACACTATATTTCTACGCTAGACCTTATGAAAGGTTATTGCTGGGGCACTTGAAAATTGCGGAAAGATCTTGGCCAAATTGCATGGATTTTCCAGATTTATTGTGGAGAAATTGCAGTGCCATTGACATCCTATTTGCATATTTACCAGATAGATAATTTTTAGTACAATGCTCAAAAATTAAAACATAATGCAAAATAACCAAACTTTAAGGAAACCTATAGGGCAATCAATGACATAATTGAAAATAATTCTAAATATCAATTTCTTAAGACTGCATGACTAATCTTTATTATTTAATGTTATCTATACTACAAAGGAAAGCAATGTAGATAATTAAAAACATTCAAAATATCAATTTCCTACAAATTGCATCCATTGTAACATAAGTAGTATCGCACTGTGAGCCAAAAATTAATGCTAGCAAACACATTTCCTGGTACTATGATATTATTCCGTATGTACACTCACACGCTCACTCTCCTTTCAGTGCCACTCAGAAAACACCCTTAAAAATCTCTATATATTTTTATTGTAAAGCAGTTTCACATTGTCCTCTATTAAAGTCTGTCGGTTGTCCTTCAGCAGGTCTGAGTACACCAAAAATGTTCATTCTACATCAGCTATGCTCACTGGAAGCCAAATGTATTCCTTGGCAATGGCAGCAAGCCCTGGCAGTGCAACATGCTGTACCTCCCACCATTCTGACAGGTTGAAGTCAGATAGAATTGTCTGAGCTACAGCCATGTATGCATGCCATTCCATGTTTGAGACCTTGAGAAGTCCAGGGATCAGTTTGGTGTATTTTAGCTTTATTCTTCTTCTCCACTGTTGATAGCTGCTGGGGATTGAAGACTCTTGCTGCTTCAAAAATGTTCAAGGAGGGGTGGTGGCTCAATATGTTTGTAATCTTCTCACTGCTCTGCAGCATTAGAGTCTGGAAAAGAGTGGTACAGGCCTCATGTTCCTGTACTTGGCATCTGTATAACCATTCCACAGTCTGGGTCCTGTATTCCTGAGCACCAGCTGTTGCGCAAAAGTCTAAAAGGAAATGGACAGTTTATAATTTTGAATAAATGTTGTGCCCATGTGGCTTGGAGTTGGACTGTAGCTCTTCAATGAGCGTAACCAACTCTACTAAATGTCTTTGGCAAATGTTGCTTGCGTCATCATTACTGGTAATTTGTCCCTCAGCAGGTTCTTCAACCTTTGGAGGGTCCCTGCACCAGATGTTTTGCTTTGTAGAAATTCAGCAATAATGGGCATGTATTCAGTTAAATAGTCCCACAGCATTGGCCCATGAGCACCAGCTTGTCAGGACCAAATATATTGGCATCTTTGGATGCAAATTGTCTTCCGATTCCATAAAAGACAGGAACTGGTGGTGGGCCATTGGGCTCTGACAAAACACCTTCTTAACATGAGCTACCATGCTGTTCAGATCTTGTAAAGTGCATGCTCAGATTTCAAGAATAAGATTGAGAAGATGTGCCACACAGGTCACATGCACTGTGTTTGGTAGTACTCCAGAGAGAACTGAATCAAATGCTTTGTGCATGTAACTTGTACTGTCTGAAACAACTGCAAGTACTTTGTCGAAGTTCACAGAGTTGGCATTTAAAACTTTCAGTACAGCCTATGATACTGTTAAATGGTTAACACGCTGCAGGAACTCCACACCAGTCAGAATGGGTGGTTTTCCAACTTTATTCAAATGCTGAGCCAAAACTGCTTCCACAGGAGTGTGTGGTTTCATCCAAAAAGACAAAAACATTGGAATCCTCTACTTCTTTCTTTATGTTAGCTTCATGTTATGGGTGTAGTTCTTGCAGATATGTGCTGCACAGTTGTGCTGGTACAGGAAGTGTTCCTCCTTGTTTGGTGTATTTCTGAAGAAACTCTTAGAAAGCTGGAGCCTTTTCCATAGGAATATCTGCCTGTGTCAGACACTGAACAAAGTCCAACACAAACTCCTTTTGTTCCAATGAAGACATGCTGTTCTAGCAAGACATGTTGTGAGATCTTGTTGTCGCTGACGACTGTCAGAACCTGGAACACACAAAAAACATAATTTAGATAACTGATTTTTATGCAGTTTGTGCATATCTACTAGTCTGACATTCCAAAGCCAACATGTAAAGGAAAACAAAATACTAAGCAGGTGGAACAGAACAGTACAAGCCAGCCTGGTGGCACAGAGGGCCGAGGCATCTTGCCTTACCTCAGGCTTTGCAGGCAACCCGGGTTTAGGAAGCCCTCATGTCATCAGGTCGCCAGCTGGGGGGGGGGTATTAGCAGGATTGCACTCGTGAATGGCAGCTCCTCTCCCGGGGAGGATGCCATTCCTCCAATAGTCCCGTCATCACCGGATGGAGGTTCGGTAGTGGTGCAGCTGGGTAGAGGGACAGCTATTAGTGTGGGGTATCCTGCAATGCATGGCATGTGCGTGCCTCCACAAGGACAAGTGAGTGGACTGGGGAAAAACAGGAAAAAGCAATAAACACAAAACTGATAAAGGAATGGAACCATGCTTTTACCTTCATTTCTTTTCTTTATTTCTGCTTTCCAGTCCAGGTGTCTCTGCCACGTCATATGGATGCCAATGATATACTTCTGGAGAAAGTTGATCGTGTGGCAGCAAAATTGGCAGAACAGGTGGCTCCATCCACATAAAGACCTTCAGGATACATCTTTATGTGATCCTTGGCTTGGATGCAATACGAAGCTTTGACTTCTTCCAGGGAGAACCGTGCACGCTGTGCCTGTGGTGTGGACATACTTGCGAGCTCGACTGGAAATGCACTATTATGAATTTTTTGAGGATGCATTTTTAATGTTTGAATATTATTACATAAATCTATATATATATATATATAGAGAGAGAGAGAGAGAGAGAGAGAGAGAGATTATAGTGCCACTATAGTTAGGGTTGAGTACCCCCATTTAAGGATAAATCTGAAATTTGGCAGCTTAATAGATTTGCCACCATATGATGGATTTGCCTGACATTTGGAATGTATCGTCTGGTACAACAGATCTCTGGTTGTGCCAAGTTTTGTTATGGTCGGATGTACAGTTGTGGAGCTACAGAGCACCAAAAAACACATAAATTACACATTTATGCGCATTCTTTGCTCATGCCTACAGCCTACAGGTTTGCGTGACCAATCCAAAACCTTCTGGGAACAGACAGCCATGGTCCTCGATGTGTCTTTTGAAGATTTCATGAAAAAATATTAAATGTTTCAAAAGTTATTCAAAACGCAAGTTTCCCATTATAGTCAAAGGGAAAAGTTAACAAAATATGCAAAATTGTCACAAATGCAATGTTTTCTTTCACAAATGACCCTTGTAGTGTTGCAACTCAGCCATCTTGTTTTCAGTTGGTGGTCACAGAAATGCTTGGCATTTAAATTTGGGAATCTCTAGGGACACAATTCTTGTTGTGTTCACCTAGTCGAGACCTGCGGATGCTAGCCATGTCTTTTTTGGGGGGTAAAACACCCCAGAAATATATATTTTAAATGTTTATAAAAAGTAGTGTCACAAAGTACTTTCGTATATGCGACATTTTCGTGATTTCATTTGTGAAAGTGTCATGATGTGCAAAAGCACTTTGCCACACTATGGCCAAAACAATAGGGAATCTTTGTCACCCTGCTGCAAAAGAACGGTTTGGTCTTTTAGGCTGAAATTTGGAGGGAGGAAAGTCAAGATCCCACAGATGTGCTTTTCTGTGGTTTGGTAACAAAATATTAGAGGGCTGCAAAGTTATGGCACTCTGAAGTTGACAATTTTTCCCATAGGATAACATTACACTGTCCACCGTACCTTTCGGGGCCCATATCTCGAAAAAGGTTTGCGATACGGACTTTTTGTTGGAAAAATACTTAGTCCCCAGCTAGGGGGGCTAAGCACAAAACTAGCCTGGAAAGTCATAAATAATATGAGATTTTAATTTTTTTTCTACGTTGTACGGTTCCTGAGATATAAGGCATTTAGTATTCCAAGTGCTTATTTTCTGCTCCAAGAGCCATTATTATGCATACATTCTTTGTATTCACTGTACTTCTGAGTGCAACTTTTTGGGAAAAATTGGGTATGCATTTGCATTACTGTTACCATTACTGTTTCCACTTGCATTTCTGTTACCGTTTGCACTAGCGTTTCCATTTACATCATCGTGGGTGCTACCCTTTGTGTTAGCGTTACTGTTATTGTCTGCATTTCTGTTACCCTTTTTGTTTGCGTTTTCTTTTGCATCACTGTGTACGTTACCATTTATGTTTGCATAAGCGCTTGTGTTTGCATTTCTGTTTGCATTACTGTTTCCTTTGGTGTCATTGTTGGTGTTACCGTAACCTTTTTCATTTTCAATTGTGTTACCATTACCGTTTACGTGTTCGTTACCATTTGTGTTTCCATTACCATTTGCGTCACCATTGGTGTTACCATTTCTGCTTGTGTTTGCATTATCATTTGCATTTTTATTACCGTTTGTGTTACCATTTGCATGTGTGTTTTTGTTACCATTACTATTCTTGTTACTGTTACCGTTAGCCTTGGCGTTACTGTTATTGTTAACGTTCCCATTAGGATTACCCTTACCATTGCCTTTACTGTTACTGTTAGCGTTACCATTACTGAAAGGATTATTACACAAAGTGGAAATCATGGTGGGTCCCTGCACTCCCACCACCACAGAGTTAGGCCAACGATCCCAACGCACACCCCAATGCCTGTTGGTGGTGGTAGGGTGGTGGTGAGAAGGTAGGGATGGCAACCCTAACACCAAATTTCCTCACTTTTGTCACTGTAGAACAACCGTAACTGATGCATTAAACTGAGTTTTTTGTCATATACTGTATACATATATATGAGATTATGTAATGAATGTATTGCTCTCCTTTTGTATTAAAATACATAGATACATAGACAGTGTCAGCAGATAAGGGCCCATGGCCCACCCAGTCTGCCCATTTAAGTTTGTAAGTTCAGTTTATGTTTTCCAGGAAGTCTGTTGCCCCTTACCCCTGACCTCCAGAATTCCTTTATGTCTATCCCATGCATTCTTAAATCCTGTGATTGTTTCAGCCCCCACCACTTCCTCTGGCAGGGTGTTCCACTTGTCCACCACCCGTTCTGTGAAGAAATTCTTCTCATGTTTTCTCTGAATCATCCTCCCTCCAACTTCATCCCATGCCCTCTAGTCCTGGAACATCTTTTTCGCTTAAAAATAGTGCATTCCTGCACCTGTTCCTCCCTGTAAGATACTTGTATGTCTCTATCATATCCCCTCTCTCCCTCCTCTCCTCCAGGGAGTACATGTTCAGTGCCTTCAACCTGTCCTCATAGGACTTGTGATGCAATCCATGCACCATCTTTGTTGCCCTCCTCTGAACCTTCTCTACCCTGTCTATGTCCTTACGTAGGTAAGGTCTCCAGAACTGCACAGTGTACTCCAGGTGCGGCCTCACTAGTGTCTTGCATAGTGGAATTATGAACTCCCTTTTCCTGCTGGTGATGCCCTGCCTATGCATCCCAGCATCCTATTTGCTTTACCTGCTGCCTTGTCACACTGTTTCCCTGCCTTGGGTCATCACAGATGATAACCCAAGATCCCTTCCTGCTTGGTGCATGCTATATCCTCACCCCCCAACTGATATATTGTGCCAGGTTTTTGTGCCCATATGCATTATCTTGCACTTCCTTGCATTGAATTTCAACTGCCAAACCCCTGACCATTCTTCTCAAGTTTCTGCAGGTCCTTCTCATTCTGTCTACACCCTCTGGTGTGTCTACTCTGTTACAGAGCTTTGTGTCATCAGCGAACAGTGAAATTCTGCCTTCTAGGTCCTGCGTAATGTCACTGATGAAGATATTGAATAGTACGGTCCCAGCACTGATCTCTTGGTACCCCACTGGTCACTCTTCCTCTGTGGGTGACACCCATTTACCACCACCCTCTGTGTCCTGCTGCACAGCCAGTTACCTACCACCGCACTACTGTCTGCCCACCCATATTCCCCAGTTTGTGCAATAGTCTTCTATGGGCACAGTGTCAAAGGCCTTGCTGAAGTCCAGATAGGCCATGTCCACCCTCCTCCCTGATCCACCTCACTAGTCACCCAGTCAAAAATTCAATGAGGTTGGTCTGACATGACCTTCCCTGGTGAAACCATGCTGCCTTGGGTCCTGTAGTCCATTGACAACCAGATGTTCCACCAATCTCTCCTTCAGTAGTGCTTCCATGATCTTCCCACTACCGAGGTGAGGCTGACTGGTCTGTAGTTCCCGCTTTCTCTTTGTTCCCACTTTTGTATAAGGGGACCATCTGCTATCCTCCAGTCTTTGGGTACCTCCCTGTTTCTAGTGATCGGCTAAACAGGATATAGCAAGAGGTTCAGCCACCACCTCTCTTAGTTCTTTAAGGACCCTGGGTGCACCCCATCTAGCCCCATTGCTTTATAAACTCTTATTACTTCCAGTTCCTTCAGGACCCTTTCTCATGTAAAGGGACTTGTGTCCATTTCTGCACCATTCTCACCCCTTGTACTCCATTCAGACCCATTACCCTCCTCTTCCTCAGTAAAGACTGAGCAGAAATACCTGTTCAATATGTCAGCTTTACTGTTGTCATCCTCCACACAGCCCCCATCCTCCCCCTTCAGTCTCACTATCCATCCCTTTGCCTTTCTTAAAATTGCTTAAAATGAAATATATGCACACACGAAAGCTTAGTACATTATTTTAACACTTCTACGATAGGCACATACCTCCTCCCGTACACCAAGATAATATTTTTTGTACACTTCCCACATCCTCCAGTCACCATTCTCCATCAACAAACCACAGGAGCGAGGGACTGACCCCACAAACTGGTATACATGTTGGAAAACAAATTGTTCTGGCCAATGCTGATGGATGGAGGGAGGGAGGGACAGCAAGGACAAGAGGCATAGAACAGTTTGTTTTCCAACATGTTTACCAGTCTGCAGGGTGAGTCCTGACCATCAACGACAGACCACATGAAACAGTGCATAGTACATAAAGGGTCTCACAATTACATAACAAACAACTAAAATTATAGTACTATTTTACAGAATTTACATAATGCAGATAGAAAATTAGATCTCTTAAACATGTGCAGGTGCAGTACAATCAGATCTCACAGTGCCCAGCATGTGTACCAGTCTGCCAAGCCTGTCTGTGGCATGGACCTGGCGGACTGGTATACATGCAGAAAAAAAATTGTTCTGTGCCAGCATGCCTGTCCGCTCCTCTGCCCACTATCACCTTGGATTCATAGATTCATAGATATTTTCAAGCTGGTTAGACTTGTGTCCTTAATGCTTGCCTTTAGATCATGTATTGAATAGTTTCCTTTGCTAATTTTTAATTACAATATTAATTTGTCCAATTGTACTTAAATTTATTTTCCCCAAAGAACCTATCGAGTCTATTTTTGAAGGAGTCCATACTTGTACTAGTTACCACCTCAGCTGGCAATGAGTTCCACCCAGCAACTACTCTCTGGCTAAACCTGAGGCCAGAACAAATTTTCTCTACATGTGTACCAGTCTGCCAGGCCCGTCCCTCAGTTGACCATTGACAACAAACCACAAGAGCATGGCATGGACCCAGCAGACTGGTATACATGCAGAAAACAATTGTTCTGTGCCAGCATGCCTGTCTGCCAATGCCTCCTCTCCTTCCATTGCAAAACCAAAATATACAACTGGAAGTGCAAAGGCACCATATACTCTTTTTTCCTACCTTGCCAGTTAGTGCCCTCCCTTCACTGTTTCTTGCAGGTCCACTCTCACTTTTCCATCCCAACACAAAACAGGCCTACCTTAGCAGACTCAGGCAGGCACTCAGGAAATCTGGACAGTTCTCACATTGTCCTCAGGTGGCAGAGATGGCAAAATCTAGTAGGCAGGGTAGCAGACAGTGCACTTAGCAGTGTGAGCAAGCAGGAAAAGCAGGCAGAACAGGGCTTTAATCTGTGTAAAGCCCACCAGTAAAGCACTAGAACTGCTGCAGATGGAGTTACAAAGTGAATTAGGCTCTTTTGTGAGATTCAGCAAAAAATGCGACTCCACTCCTGTCCTCACTCATCAGCTTCTTTTGGATCTCAGGTCCTCCAACTTCTCACTCCTCTCACTCACTGCTAGAAAATGTGGCTTCTTTGGGTCTGGTCCTTATTCATCCTCACTCGCTCTGATGTCTCCATCTCATCCACTACAGGTGATGTAGTTATACCTGTTCCCCTTAAAAATCTACTGCATTTAAAGGACTTAGACAGACCTGAGGGGGGACAATGAGCAAAGAAAGGGCATGAAACTTTGATTTATTGTTTTAGAGTACAAGCGTTCTGCCTGTCTTGTGACGTCAGTGGGTGATGCAGAATGAAAGGAAAAAACAAAGGGCTTTCTTTCTGGGGTTTAACTGGAACCCGCCAAATGTCCTAGAATGTCAGTTACAGTGGAAAACAATATAGGTTTTTATTTATTTTTGCAGCCTGCTGAACAACCTCAGGGGTGGGGCTGAGGGGGAAGGACACAGGGAGGGAGAGAGGAGGTGTCAGTGGGAAGCAGTGGAAAGCGGAGAAAAGGCAAGTGTTTTCTTTTCAACCTGGAATTTGGAGCCATTCTGCCCCTTTTGTGACATCACGTTCACATTCAGGACCACCATCACTGGCAAACAATAGGCTCACCAGCAGGAGGGAATCAATAGGAATGTGTAAAATACCAAAACCATGTGGCAAAAGACAAAGGCAAACTGTAGTGTTACAATTTATAGCCACTAGCATGCCACTAGATAGTGTTGCCAGAGTGGTAAACTCACACATTGGAATTCTCTACCGAAATAGACAGAATCTTACCCAGGCAGCACTGAAGATTGCTATCCAGAGCTCTGTGGTCTCCGTCATAGACTACGGCCTCATAATCTATGGCTCTGCCTCTACTACTGCCCTCAGGCACATAACAACCTCCCTAAACAAAGCCTGTCGACTGCTTACTGGATCCCACTGACTCACACATACATGTGAGCTTTACCCTCAAACGGGATGGCTTCAATTTGCTAACCGCATAAAGTACTTTACCTGCTTGATGGTGAAAAAACTACTTTGGGCCTTACTCCACCTAGTTTCCAAGCCCTCCTGTGCCCAAACACTAATCCTCATAACACCAGAGGGTCTGAAAGTCAGCTTCTATGGATCCCACGATTCCTCAACACTCTGGGCCAAAGATCCTTTGCACACTGTGCACCCAGTTGGATGAATGCCTCAGCACTCACATCACCTCCACCTCCTCACTGGGCAAATTCAAATCAAGCCTCCATCATCATCTCACAGCCTCCAGCTCATGTGACCACCTAACACCCCTAACTTCCCCCTTCCCCATTGAGATCAACCACCTCCCTCTGATGTTCTTTGACAATGTCGTGAGCTGCTGTAGTCTCTTTTTTGGCTGCCACCCTTGCTATCCTCTCACCCTTCCTCCCTGATTTCTTCTAGGTGTCTGAAATGACTCCTTGTATGTGTTATCCATGTATCCTATTTACCGTGATGCCGTACTTGAACTGATGAATATTGTTGTATACACTCTTTAATGTTGTATGCCCTTGTTTAACATGTTTAACATGTATGTACTCTCCTGACGTGGAACCTTTGTAAAAGAGCCTTGGCTGAAAGGTAATTGTAATCCTAGATCTAAATAAACAAACAAATAAACAAACTTAATCAGACAATATCATGCTGGGAATGTGGGGGGGGCTCAAAATCACAGAAATAGCGCAAAAATCATGCTCATGATTTTCCAGAGCCCCTGGTTATTGGCAAATCCCCCTATCACCTCCATCAAGAGAGAAGACTGCCTTTAGTACCCCTTTGGGCCTTTTCCATTTTGTTACCATGCCATTTGGATTACATGGGGCACCAGCGACATTCCAACAGTTTATGGATCAGATGCTCAGATCCCATGCAGAATACTATGTGGCCTGCCTAGATGATGTGCTGGTGTTTAGCCCTGACTGGGAGACACATCTGAAACATCCAGAGAATGTTCTGGAAGCTATTAAGGAAGCAGGGGTGACCAAAAATCTGACCAAATGTGCTTTGACAAATGTAGAAACCAGATATTTAGGTTTCATTCTAGGGAATGGACAGGTTAAGCCTGAGAAAAGTAACTGCAGTAGCCAACCACTATGAAATATGTTTGGTCCTTCTTAGGACTAGCTGGCTACTACAGGAAATTTATCCTGAATTGTTCAGCTATGGCCAGTCCTTTAACAGATCTTAACAGGAGGAAATGCCCTAATAAAGTGCAGTGGTCCCCAAATCTGAGGAAACCTTCAGATGTAAGTAACACATTTTATTGTTTAACAATTATAGTAGCCATTACAATATAATACACCATAAATAGCTACGAAAAGAAGAGATAGAACTCTGGGGAGGTTGTGCTCCTGGTTGTGAATTAAAGTCTATTACAATTATTCGAACCGCGCACTCACCACTAGCTTCAGAGACAAGATCAACACCTTGTATTCAGTTTAGCAAAGGTTTATTCCATGTCTTCATTAAACATGGTGCAAGCTTGTACCATGTTTAACGAATAATTGTAATACACCATAAATACTTCATAACACAATTTAAAAGGCTTATAGCTATTCACATACAAGTCCTATGGCACATTCCTAATATTTAATGTTTCTGGAGCTTATTTCTTCATATTAAATACATAAATAGCATTATCTTATCCATCATTGGGTTAAAAATACACAAAATATATATTTGCTTTTAGTGAGCATATACTTCATTTATAGTCACGCAATTATCAGCATTCTATTTTTATGTTTGCTTGCACGCATGTGCAAGAAACATAGTGCCATCATCGGAGATTCGTAGGTGTGTCACCTCCTCCTCCAATTCAGTCAGTGGGCTGGCAGGTGCGGCCCCTGTAAGCCAATGCATTTTGGAAATGTCTATGACACGCTCCAAAATGCAGTGGCATACAGTTGAAAGGGGGAGCTACGCTTGAGTGAGCAGCGATAAGATAGCGCTGCTCATGTACAGCTCCCAACCCACACACAGGCGTCCGCGGGCATGCGCGCCCCCCCCGCACGTATAGCCCGACGGGGTGCCTCAATCCCCGTCGGCTGCTGCTCCCGCACAAACAAAGGCTTCAAATGCCACACTGGGTGCCCACCCCAGCGTGGCAATAATCATATAGCCAATGGGGTGCCCAATCCCGTTGGCTGCACTGTCCTCCACCCCCAGTAGTGAGTGCCACGCTGGGAGGCCCACCCAGCGTGGCAAGCATTCATAGGCTGAGGGGTGCCCAATCCCTGTCAGCTGAACAGCCCCCAATAGTCCTTGTGCCACACTGAGAGCCCACCCCAGTGTGGCAAATGTCCCCGTCGTCCGGTTCCCTTTTGTCACCTGTAAAGGAAAAAGCGGTCCTACACGGAGAGTCCCGCCCCCTCCCACAACCCGCACCCACCCACTGCGCACCCAGCCTCCCACACCCCTCACCCCATTTACCTCCAGACTCCGGTGCGGCGATCTTATGTGGACCGGGAACACGTCTGCACTCTTCAAAGCCGACCCAGAACTGAGGAAATGCCGGTAAGCTGTATAATGGGCTAAATAGGGGGGTTTCAACTTTATTGCATATCTCAGGCATTTTTTGAATTTTTGCACCAAATTTTCAACATGGGGTTTTTGGGACCCCTTCTCATGATTGATGTCACTGTCATGGCGTTATTCAAGCCCGAAGGGTGATTTCGCGCAGTGACTGCACAGTGACTGCGAAATCACCCTTTGGGCCTGAATAACACCATGACAGTGACATCAATCATGAGAAGGGGTCCCAAAAACCCCATGTTGGAAATTTGGTGCCAAAATTCACAAAAATGACTGTTTTACGAGCGTGAGTTGCGCAGTTCCTACGCAGGCTCGTAAGTTCGAAAATTTTCAATATATTCACTCCAGATTTTCAACATTGCCATTTTACCACACCTTCCTATGAGCAGTACAACTGTCATTTTTCACTCATCCAAAATGTGTTTCACCCATGTAGCGCACAATGGCACAGTCGGTGTATGTAAATCAATGTAAGGACAAATTAAGAAAATCACAGTGACACTGTTCATGAGGTGAGGTGTTAAAATGGTTATAATGTTGAGTTTGGTGAAAAATTCAAAAGAAATGACTGTTTACGGTGCGTTGTAAGTTCCCTCCTTGCACCTGTAAGGTCATGGTTTCAATATTTTCACCCAGATTTTCAACATTGCCATTTTACCACACCTTCTTATGAGTAGTACAGCTGCCATTTTCACATCTCACCAAAACATGTTTCACGCATGATGGCGCACAATGGCACAGTTGGTGTCAGATCAATGTACGGGACAAATTAAGAAAATCACAGTGACACTGTTCATGAGGTGAGGTGTTAAAATGGCTATGTTGAAAATTTGGTGAAAAATTCAAAAATGACTGTTTTACTTAGCGTCGTTGTTACAGTTCCTACGCGATGCTCGTTAGTTTGCAAATTTTCAATATTTTCACTCCAGATTTTCAACATGTCCATTTTATTAAACTTCCTTATGAACAGTATAGCTGCCATTTTTCACAAACATGCTGAAGTGTGTTTTCACTTTCAGTGCAGAGATGCGTGGTTGCTGTGGAAATCATTGTTCGGCACAGATAAAGAAAATCACAGTGACACTGTTCATGATCGGAGGCACCAAAATGCCTGAGTTGACAATCTGCTGTAAGAAATCCCCAACCTAATTATATTACGGTTCTGCGTTGCACAGTTTCTATGTACGCTCATGACTTCACCATTTTTTTAAATATTTTTACTACACATTTGCAACATAGCCATTTTTTACACCTCCCCATGAAAGAGTACAGCTGTCATTTTTTACATCCTGTTCGGAATATTTTTGCACCTATGGTGCTAAATGCCATAGTCACTGTGCATAAGCAGCTTTCGGCTAACAAACTGATATTCCCCCTGTTCATGAGGTGGGGTCACAAAACAAACATGTTGAAAATTTGGAGTGAAAATACCAACGAATGCCTGAGGTATTAGGCTTTTCAACTATAACGCCCAACCCTATAGAGAATGACAGGAATCAGAGGTGTGACTTGGGATTCTTGCCTGTGATGTTCATACCATTCCACACCCTGCAGTCAGTGAGAGGCATCGGGTATGCCTTGGACTCTTCGCCCCAAAGTTCACCCATTCTCCTATATCGCACCCATCTCACCATATTTCCTAATGAAATGGGGTGCATGGAAGAGCCAAAGACCACAAGGAACACCATGGCACTTGTCAGTGTCTGCAGGGTGGGGTGTGGTGAGCATGGCCGTTATACCTGATGACCCAAACGCACACCCCAACGCCTGTCACTCTCTGCAGGGTGGTGGTGGGGTTGGCTTCAGTTCAATACTTCACTGCCATTCCTATTACGCAGCTCTGTAACTTTACACTACCACTGCCAATGCCAGCAAGCAAACATTCGGCATTGACAAATGCTTGTTTACTTTACTTTACTAATTGCATTAAAATAACCTGCTAGCTTCTGAACAGTGATCATATTTGCAGTATGGATAAGTATACTTGAAAGGGTCTCCTGTTCAAATTGGTATAGAGAGTTAGTAAATGTATTAAGCCAAATTAATCTTTCCTTTGTATAGTATGTACATTTCTATAAAACATGTTCTAGATCTTCTCTATTACCTTCAGTACAATCACAGTTATCAGAAAGATTATCATCCTTATTATATCTTCATAGACATTACTGGCAAATTGTTCAAACTTGTACTTAGGAAAACTGATCTTGAATGTTTGTCAGTTAATATATCTAGATATGGCTTATAGCCAAAATAGACATTATTTCTGCTAAACAATCATGAGTATCTTGACTCTGAAACATAGGTTAAATTTTGAGATTTCCAGTAATTAGTTATTTTTTTCACAATATACTTTTTATATTGGAGGCTCAATACTATTCCTTTATCTACTGACTTTTTTAGGCTCATTAGAGAATGCTTTTTCAAAAGATTCACAACCATAGTAAACCAATATTCATTTCTATAGCCTAGCTTGAACCAATTTTCTTTTTCTATGACACATTGTTTAATAGTCATATATTCTGATACTCTTGTTACTTTTATCCAATAGTTTAGCTTCCTAATTTCAGTCTTGGATCTTATATCTATTAAGCCTAGTTCTGCTTGTAAACATGCTGCAGGGCATGACTGTCCTAGTCTTAATGCATATCTTAAAACCTTATTTATTGGAACTAAGAATTGGGATATTTTATAATCCTTGAACTCCCATAATTCTATGCAGTGAAGTATTTGTGCTTCAGCTTTTGCTTGCAGGACTTGGACTAGAGGCCTTATTGAGCACCCTCCATATTTATAATTAAATCTGGCAATACCACCAGTAGTTTTCCTAATCTTCTCACACAATTTTGTGTGATGAGTTTTCCATTTACAATTTGCATTAAAGTCTATCTCTAAATAAGTGTAATTCTGTACCACCTCCAATTTATGATCTTCAATTACCCAATAGCCAGTCAAGTTTTGTCCCCAAACTTAACAACTTTTTTTTTTGTCAATTTGCAGTTTTAGTTTTGTGGATTGAGAAGAGACATAGTCTATCTTGTCATGTAGTCCCTTTTTAGAGAGAGATAGTAACACAAGATCCTCTGCGTAAGCTAATAGAGGACTAGATTCAGCACTAATTTTAGGGGAGTCAGAGATAACATCTTCTGCTTCTCTTAACATTTTGTCAATATGTAAAGAAAATAAAAGCGGTGCCATAAAGCAGCCCTGTCGGTAACCCTTATTTATTCTAAATGGTACAGATAGACTCCCTTTAGTTCCCGGTCTTACATTAGCCTAGGATTCATGATATAAATTTATCAGGTGGACCAAATTTGTATCAGTTCCTCTCTCCACAATAAAGGCCACAATATGCATTGTGATATTGAGTCAAAAACCATGAATAATCAACAAATACTGAGTATACTTTTTGTTTATACAGCATTGTATATTTCTCAAGGAGGTGATGCAGAATAAATACGTTATCTGTTGAAGAAAAGTTTGTTCTAAATTCTGCTTGACATTTTGTAATTCACAATTTCCTCTACTTGTGCTTTTAATTTGTCTAATTCAATTTTAGAAAACACCTTTAAACTAGTATCTAGGAAGCTAATCATGCAATACATGGCAGGATCAGTCATACTGCCCTTTTTATGCACGGGGATTATATTTGCTCTTTTCCAAGTAAGAGGAAACTCATTGTTTCTAATAAATTTATTAAAGTATGCAGTCAAAATTCTACACCAGAACTTAGGATGACTTAGGTATACTTCTGTTGCCTTCAGATGTATTAAGGCCATCCTATGTACAGCCCCTGTGCTGCAAAGCCCTGATTTTATTAAACTGTTTGAGGTTCATACGGATGCATCAGGGGCAGCTATTGGAGCTGTTTTGCACAAAGAATTGAGGAGGAAGAGCACCCAATTATCTACATTGGTAGAAAATCCCATGAAAGGGAGAGGAAGTATGTTACAGTAGAAAAGGAATGTTTAGCCCTTAAATTGGCTGTGGAATCCATAAAATATTATTTGTGGGGTAGAGAGCTTAAGGTTCTCATTAACCATAATCCCCTCTGCTGCTTATATCAAATGAGGGGGGAGAAGAACCCCCGCATCATGCAATGGTATTTGGCACTCCAGTCCTACTGCTTCATGGTTACCCATAGGGCAGGGACTTCTCACTTAAATGCTGATTATCTGTTGAGATATGGGTCAGGGATTGATGTAACATCCTGAACATAGAAAAGCAAATATTTGTTGTTATTTGTTTTCTAAGATGTTTTGCATGATGTATTACAATGTCAAATTATGTCTTAGGATATTTGTGTTATTATGAAAAGGATACTGTAATGTTTAAAGGAGCCTGTGAATCACACTCTTAACCCTGGTGCCATAAACAGAAAAGGTATTGATGAAGTATGCTTTGGTTTGGTAGGACCTTAGCAAATAATAATATTGTTATGAAATGGACCCTGAGACAGAGCTTCTGGAGTGGGTGGGTGGAAGCTCTATCCTCTTCCAGGGATTGGGAAGGTGGTAAACAGTTTATCTGTTTTTGTTTGAAAACTGTTCCCCTCTTAAGGTAGGGGATATGAGACAGGTGATTTCCCTGCTATGGAAATGGACTGCTTTCTGACTTCTGAACTCTGTTGCAACAGTTCTCATCAGTTCTTTGCAGTATCCTTTTTACATTTCCAGTCTGGAAGGTTGGCTACCTTTGGGCAATCCCCCTTCCCTCTCCTTTTTTCTATCTCCTGCTAAATTTCATATATCTTCTTAAAGTTCCAGACATACGGAGGTTAGTGTATGATGACCTCTGTAACATGGTAGCATGGGTGAATGCCTGTGTACCCATAGATGGCTATCTGCCTTAAACATTAATAAGAATATATAATGATTATTGATGGAGCTCTGTGAGCTATGAAGCCAGCAATCCCAATGTCCCTTTTTGTGTTCTATATCCATTTTCCCTGTGGGGATTATGAAGAAAAGTACTGGTACCAGTAATGAAATGCCCTGAGCAAAGGTGCACTCAGGACAGAAAAGTATAACCTGTTATTTGTCAGAGCAAACAGTCCTGATGTTTAATTGATGTGGTGGCCCCCTTTTTATGTTTCTGTATTTCTGTAGTTTCCCTGCTGCTCCATAGTATTGTGTACAAAATTGTTGAGCTATTAGACAGAACCCTGGCTGAGGAGAGATGCCGCCATTAGGTTCCATATAAGTACAGTCTTTTTCTGTGCATATTTACCTAAAAACTAACTAGAAACCAGCCAAAACCCTCAAAGAATATTAAACTTATATATTGTTTTCTTCTCAGGTCTTTGGTCATAAAACAAAACTAAGAGTACAGTTTTAATATAAGAATAACAAAAGTTTGTGTCTGCTTTTTCTAGATATTAGCAGCCCCCTTCTAAGATATATTTTACAGCAGACAGCATGGGGTAATAGGTCTCTGCAGGAGAGTTTAAGAAAGCACAGAATGTTCTGACCATGGTTCTGACCTTTAACAATGTTGTAAACAAGTTATGTAATGTGCTCCAGGTGGCTGCCAAATAACTGTTCTGTATGGAGCAACAGTGGCCCCTAGTGGGCAGTTTTATGTCATGTCTGCTGTTAATCAAAAGGGAAGTGGAACATTTCTCCAACTTCTAGTGAGCTTATAAAAAGCCCTATCTCAGTTCTGAAAGATGAGGGTCAGTAGCTGCTGACCAGTGCAGGCATAGGACTAAGGAGAGTCTATTGCTGCTCATCAGTGGAAACTAAGGAAACGTTGGCCACAGTTTGTTGATTTACTTTGTGCTTGATTTGTTTTCTTTTCTTTGCAAGTATTGCAAGTTTGTGCTTTCTTTTGTTTTGTATCAATAAACATCACACGAGAACAAGTGTGTTAACTTGCAATTCCATTGTTGTGTGCATCTGTTGTCCCACACCTTCACAAGACACTATATGAGTCTGGGTAGAGTCATCATCATCTTAAAGGCTGCTTGCTTTACAGATATGGACAGATCAACTGTCACCACTCCATCTCTAAGGCCAGTGCCTCTAGTACTGGATGTAGTTTCTTGGGCACCCACTCTATCTGTGCAGGTGCAATATGCATCCTAGATATTGTATACTTGATGGGAACCATTTCAGCATCTTTATCTGCACTCCAGACATCTGTTGGGTTCAGTCAACAAGTAGGAGAAACTCAGTCTTGAACCATTTCACCCTCAGCCATGGCCCCAAAGAAGGTTAGAACTTATCAAATGAGTGGATATGATCTCTCTATCTCTGACAGGGTTAACAACAGATCATCTGGAGGGTGGTGCAGGTAAGTCCCCCAACATTAATACCTTTGATATCCTGGTGTCGCCTGAGGGCCATCACCACTGGCTTAGTTGCCGTAACTAATAAGAGGAAAGAGAGCAGGCAGCCCTGATGAGTGCCTCAGTGGAGTGGGAAGGCAGAGAAGAGAATGCCATTGGTAAGGACTGTTGTCCCTGGTGGTTCATAAAGAACCTTCACTCATTCTATGAAATAGAAACCTAGAAACATAAAAGTTGATGACAGATGAGGACTGCAAGGCCCATCCAGTTTGCCCATTTCTTTTTCAACCTCATGAATGTGTCATCAGCATTTGCTTTGTCAATGGCCTATCTATTCATACTTATCTGTATTGCTCCCTTATGCCTATCACATGCCTGTTTGAAGCCCTGCACTGTATTCATATCCACCACTTCCTGAGGTTGGCCATTCCATGCATCCACCACCCTTTCTGTGAAAAAGAACTTCCTCAACCCTTTAATCGGACTCCCTCTAATCTTATGCTGTGTCCTCTTGCCCTGCTGTTTTTATTATATTGAAACATGTTAGACTCTTTCACCTTGTTAATGACCTTAAGGTGTTTGAGTATTTCAATCATATCACCTCTCTCCCTCCTTTGCTCCAGGGTATACATATTGGGTTCTGTTAATCTGTCCTCATATGTTTTCTGATGCAGTCCCTGCACCATTTTGGTTGCCCTTCTCTGGACAGCCTCAATTTGGTTAATGTCCTTATGAAGGTGTGGCCTCCTGTACTGCATGCAGTACTCCAGATGGGGACTAACCAGTGTCTTGTAAAGAGGGATTATTACCTCCTTCTTATGACTTGTGATACCCCTACTAATTCACCTCATCATCCCCCTAGCCTTACCTACTGCTTTAGTGGTCTGCTTGGATGATTTCAGGTCATCTGTGATGACTGTGGCCAAGTCTCTTTCTTCCCTTGTGACTGCCAGCAACTCCCCTCCCAACCTATAGGTGGGTGGGCCTATGCCAAATGCCATCATCATCTCAATAGGTATTCTCACTCCACCAAGTTAAATGCTTTTTCAGCATCAATGTCAACCGGCACAGCTGACCCACCCTGGTGTTGCACCCTGCTAAGGACATTTAGTATAATTCTAAGTTTACCTGCCCTTTGCCATCCCTTTATAAAACCCTTCTGGGAAGGATGGATAATGTGGGTGAGTGCCTTTTCAAGTCTTGTGAATAGTACTGTAGGCAGTACCTTTGCAGCTATGTTCAACAAGATGGGACAATAACTTGCTTGGAATGAAATATCCTTGTTATGGTTCAGCAGGACCATGATGGTTGTCTCCTGCATGGTGCTGGGAAGCCCAATCCCCTCTGGGGCATTCCTAAGAACCCTTAATCGGTGTGGAATAAGAGTTGCTTAGAAAGCTTGGTAAAGGTTGGTACTAAGTTCATCTGGTCCAGGGGCCTTCCCTTTAGCGAAAGTCTGAATAGCCCCAGTGACCCCTCCAGGGAGAGTGGTGCCTCTAGTGCTTGGGCTATATGCACTGGGATCTTGTTCCAGGAGAGGGTCTTCAGAAAATGTATGGGTGATGTACAAGTTTTAGAGGTACTGTTTACAGGGTGGTATAAAACTCCTGCATGACTTTGTTAATCCTGACAGGGTCAGATGACATATTTCTATACCTGTCTTTAACAAGGGGAATTTGAACTTCACTGCTTTTCTTTTTCAGGCCATAGACCAGGATCTTAGTAGCCCTGTCCTCATATTCCCAGTAGTGTTGCTTCATCAAAAATAAAGCCCTCCCTGCCTGTTGGTGGAGAACGGTGTTCAGCTTGCTTTAAGTTAAATCACTGTCATTTTCTTCTCTTCTGAGCTATTAGTGGTGGACTGGACGTGTGTTGAGCTAGAATGCGAAGAACACAGCATTTCTGTGTTTTCAGCAACAGACCGAGGTTTGAGTCTTAATAGGGTCCTACACATTTTGGGTTTTGAAGCAGAGTCTACTTGTTTTGGTCACAGACAGGAACTGAAAATGCCTTTGCTTCTAGATAACATAGTTGTGGGAAACTTGTTGTAGTAGTGTCCTAATTTTTTTGTCTATGGTAATTGAAAGCAACCTCAACAACCCACATTTTAGGGCCATATTAAAGACCATTGCCTTGCCCTGTAGTTTGGGGTCTGGGTGGTAATTGTCTGTACTGGGACCACTGAGCTTGGAGATAATTGAAGGAGGGGTGGCAGGAAGTAAGGACTGAGGCCTTCTGTTTAAACTTACCCAAGCATCCCATCCCATTTGCATCCCATCAGGTGAGTGGCACAGAGAAGGAGTGGAACATCTAACCTAAGGACATCAGGAGGGAATCTAGAAGAAGTTCACAGTACTTGGAAGGTCAATAAAGGTATCTGAAAGGCATTTGGCAGATTATGTAAAAGGAATCTTGGTATTCCCTAACTGGAGTAGCCCAGCATGGTACACTGTGAAGGTGGTCTGCATTAAGGTTAAGAGACAAACACCCTATCTTACTACCTATCTCTAGCTAATTACCCATCTAAGGTAGGGTTAAAAAGGAAGTATCCAAAGGCAGATCAAGCAGGTAACCATGTAAAGCAGTACCTTTGGCAAAGCTCCCCATATAGGGTAGACCAGTTTGGGTAAAACTTAAAGCTAATAGGCAGATAGAAGAAAAGAACATAATAATGGTAGTTCAACAGTTACTGTGTATAGGGTGATAGCTGACATTATGGATCAAAGGTACAGTGGAGAGGTGGTCAGCTACAGGAACTGTGGGGTGCTTATATCCAGGGTTATACTCTAGAGGAGGGAACACTGCTACATACAGTATGTAGGACCTTTAGGGAGCTCCATGATCAACTAGAAGCAGCAAAAGAGGTGACATCACAGCTGCCACATCAGCTGAGTTGTTGCCCATGCCCACATCACCACTTCCCCAAAGGCACTACTGGCTTGGGAGGCTGAAGGATGGTAGGGAGGGGGAGTGCAAAGGGAGGCAGAGGCAATTATAAGTTTGTTGCCCAAACCCATGAAATCCCAACAGCAAATCACTTTGCATCACTGAAGGAGGCACGGGTGCCTGACTCCACTGGGGAGATCCTGAGTGAGTCGGGAAGAGAGGGCAGGGTGACCTGGTGCCACCCAGGGGTGAGAGCATAAGAAAGTTAGCAACCAGTATCTTAGTCATAGGGGACTCAATGATTAGGGGGTGGGCAAGGTGGTTGGTGAAGTGGGAAAGGAGAGGGGTGTGGTCAGATGCCTTCCAGGAGTATTGGCCTTCCACAGTATGGATAGGATAGAATGGATAGTAGAGAGGGTGAGGGAGGCTGGTGGTGCTGGTACACCTGAGTACCAATGAACTGGTAAACCAGCCTATGGAGACAGTGAAGTGTAACTTTTGAAGGCTGGGGACATAATAGAAACATTTAAGTACCTCAAGAGAATCAATAAAGTCCAAGATGGTAGTATCTTTCAGAAAAAATGATGTGCAAGAACAAGGGGGCACAGTTTGAAGATAGACAGGAATGGCTCAGGAGCAATGTAAGGAAATATTTTTTCACAGAGAGGGTGTTGGTTGCATTGAACAGCCTTCCTGAGGAGGTTGTGGGGTCAAAAACAGTGAGGGAATTCAAGAATGCATGGGACAGACATAAAGCAATTCTTGTGGGGGGGTAGGAGGAAGTAGGCTGTTGGTTAACAATGATCTGCAGCTTATCCAATAGGTAGGCAAATGTTCAGACTGGGTGGGCCAAGTGGTCCTTATCCTCTGACAAAGTCTTTGTTTCTATGTTTCTATGTCAACAACACCAGTAGGATAAGAGGACATGAGATTAAATTGAGGAGAAGAAGATTCAGGGGCAACATGCAAAGGTTTTTCTTCACAGAGAGGGTGGTTGACCCATGGAATGGTCTAATGGCTAGAGTCATTGACTCCAAAATGGTAGGTGAATTCAAAGCAGCTTGGGACAGACACAAGGAGATTGTCTCACAGAAATCCTAAAGCGGGAGGTAGGGCTCAGGGTAGACTAGATGAATCTTTGGTCCCCATCTGCCGTCAGTTTCTATGTTTCTATGTAACTTACCTAGGGATCCCCTGAACTGGGGCTAGAAACACTGGGAAGGGAAGCAGCAAGCCACACCTTCATATAAGGACAGGAAAAGATGTCAGGGAGTGGGGGACTTACTAAGACTGCACAAAATGGAAAAGAAGAAAATAAGGAGATCAGGGGAAAAATCAAGGGAGAGGCTGTCCCAGTGGTTCAGAGGGCAGAGGCCTTGTGCACTTTACCTTTCACCATGCTGCCGACCCAAGTTCATGAATGAGCTTGGGATGGTGGGGGTCCATGTGGTGGGGGGGTGGCGGAGGGACCGTACTGGATCAAGCTGCTGTCAGGCAGTCCACTTCTCCCAGGTTGGGGTGCCTTGCTGTGCTGGCTATTGGCTGCCACCAGGTGGAGGCCTGGTAGTAGTGTCAATGCACTTGTGCACTTTACTGCACTTAAGTTAGGCCACTATGAATCCAAACTCTTAGTCTGTCTTGTTCTTTGTATCACGTAAGTCCAACTAAGTTATAAACAAACTTTTAATTTCTATTTGTTAAATAAAATACAAAATCTCCCCTACTCCCTTAACCTGTTTGAAGCACAAAAGCTTTAAATATGGTTTTGTTTTAGAACACACACACACACACACACACACACACACACACATACATAAGTCAGGGGTGGGGAGTCGCTGTTCTGGGTTGCTTGCACACGTCCATGAAAATGAGTAGCCTGTAGTGCTGCAATGAGGGAGAGAAAAAGGAGGAAACTACAGTGAGGCAGGCAACAATTACACTCTGCGCACCAAGCCCCAAAATGCCCCACCACCAAGATAGCTGCTGGTCACACTGGATTATGAATCTGAGGGGGCAGGATGGCCCACCTCTCCTGATCCTGCCATGAAGGGCAATCTATGGGGGGTACCAACTCAATCAAGTAAGACTGGGGAGTTGATTGGTGGTTGGGGTCAGTTGGGTGGTGCAGACAGGAGTCTAAGACTGCCTCAGCCAGAGCACAAAAACAGATGGTGGAAAAAAATAAAAGGAGAGGACCTGTGAAAAACAAAAGAGGATTGGGTGCAAGATGGAATGTGATTTTGCCTTAATGTGAGAAGCCTGGGAAACAAAATCAGTGAGCTTCAGGTGATAGTATCAGCTGCAAGGCTGAATATCATAGCCATTAAGGAAATGTAGGCCATAGAGAATAATGACTGGGACCTTAAGTTCCTAGGCTATGCCATATCGAGATGGGGGAAAGGTAAAGGAGGAGGGGTAGCCCTTTATGCTAGGCAAGACACTGGGGCAGTGGAGGATGGAGCCATTAGGGGTGGAGGTGGGGAAATATAATCACTGTGGGCTCATCTCACAGTGCCATCATGTAAGAAATTGCACATTAGTGTGGTTCTTAGATCACTAGGGCAGAGAAATGAGAGTAGCAGGGAACTAGGGGAAGAAGTAGAGAGAAGAGTCATGAAGAGGCGGGTGGTAGTAGTGGGGGATCTCAACCTGGCAGACAATATTGGGACATTCCAGCATCTAGAAGCAATAGACATCAGGCCCTGCTGGATACACTGTAGGACTGCTTGCTGGTGCAGCTGGTTAGGGAACCCACAAGGGAATCTGCCATTCTTGATGTGATACTCACCAGCTTGGAAAGGGTAGGCTGAGTGCAGGTTGGGGAACCACTGGGGTACAGTGAGCATAACGCCATGTGGTTCCAGCTGGTCCTTGGTACTATAAAGCATGCATAAAAAGCTGAAGTTCTGGATTTCAGAAGTGCAGACAGCAACCAGATGAAGGAATTAGTCCAGGAAAGGTTAAATTGAGTGGGCAGTACAAGGGTAGTGGAGGAAAGATGGGGTGAAATAAAGGGGGCCATTAGTGAGACAACAAAGTCATGCTTGAGAATGGTTACAAAAGAAACAGGTATAAGATCCATATGGCTCACTAAAAAGGTCAAGGAGGCAGTAAGGGCCAAAAATAAGGCCTGCGTCAGGTAAATGGAGAAGCAGGTGGATGAAGAATGGGAGGAGTACCAAGTAAGAACTAAGGAAAAGCGCACATTGGTGTGGGGGCTCACCTGTAGCGGGTGCACATACCTGGCAGTGGGTACACAAGCAACAAAACACAGGCCCCAGCACTACTGAGGAAGGTCAGCACACCTAAAAAAAGAAGGTACTAAAGCCTTAATTACGCATAAGCATAGTTTATTTAGTGACACAATAGCAAAAAATGTAGACCGACACAAATACAATATGTGGGCCACTCTTAAGGTTTGCCAATACACAGTGTAAAAACTGCAATAAGAATGCACCTAAGAGTCCATTACTCACCTATAAATAGAGAGGGTCTTGTGTCTTGGGTATTTTTAGGTCCACTCCTAGGATCCAGAGAGTTGCTTCCAGTGCTCTGAGTAATGTAATCCACAAAGAGAACTAATAAAGCTGTTCACTGAAAACGGCAAAAAAACTTCAAAAAGAAACAAATAGTATCAAGTGCTAGCATCTGGCACAGTTCAAGACACTTCCTCTGTGGAGGTTAGTTTCAATGTGGCAACACACTTACATTTCGATAGGTAATCATCATCAGAGCACGCTAGACCCTGTAAGAGGTGTGGTTAAAATGCCCAAGATTAAAGGCAAACACACACATGCAAACTAACACATTACAAAACAGAACAAGAATTACAGTGCAAAATATCTCGAGTACATAAAGATATTCATAGTAGACTTGAGATCCATAATAAATACAGACAAGTGAAAATAGATTACCAGCAAACAGACAATCTGCTAGTAGGAATACCAGAGCACGAATCACAAACAGTGGAGTCTCTGGGGGAGAGTTCCTAACAGGCAGCGCCATCACTAAAGCCTGCAGAACAAGAAGTGTAAAAACACAGCTTTATAGCCTTATAATGTTAGCAAGGTCATCTGTTGCCATTATAGGCACACACCTCTAAATATTAGAAAATGATAAATGTCAGGGAAGTCGGTCAGTCTCCAAAAAGGCTGTGACAGCAGAGCAGGCAAGTCATGCTGTCAGTTAGGAGGACCAATTCTGTGAGAGACAGCAGAGTACAAAAGTCTGGCTGTTAAATACATGACTGTTTGGGTAGTAGGCAGAGCAGACAAGTCATGCTGGCAGCCCAGACACACATAGCTGCAGCATAACAAGTAAGTTCATAAATCACCATTACAGGCACACTCCTCGAAATGTCAGAAAATGATAAATGTCAGGGAAGTCAGTCAGTCTCCAAAAAGACTGTGACAGCAGAACACACAAGTCTGGCTGTCAAACACATGTCTCTGTAGGGGCAGTGGTAGCAGAGCAGACAAGTCATGCTGCCAGCCCAGACACACATAGCTGCACATAGTTGCAGCAGTCATAACAGTAAAGCAGACAAGTTATGCTGTTAGGTAGGCTATTGTAGAGATTCATAGAGAGTCGGTGTTTATGGCTAGTCATGTAGCAAACCCGGAACTGTAACTGTAGCAGCCACGGTAACAGAGTAGCAGGGTCATGCTGTTAAATAGGTTGTCAATGATTTTTTTATCACCAAATAAACACTGAAGACCCATGTAGGAGACATATCAAAGAATGAATATAACTAGAAATAGATGTAGCAGTAGAGCCAGAAAGTCATCCTGACCATCTAAAAAGCCACCACAGCAGAGCAGGAAAGTCATGCTGTGTACTGTAATTGCTGGTGTCAGGATACCTAAAGTATAAAACCGGGGGTCTCCAATAATGCTCTAACAGTAGAGCAGACAAGTCATACTGTTAGCAGCAGTAAAAGCCTTTGTGTTAAGTGGTATAAGAGCAGCAATATGGTGCCAGTATTAGAGCTGTTCTTACACTTAAGATCCATTCAGCACTATACAGTAGGTAGCTATGTAGTGGTACTGTATCATCATTCAATCCCAAAGGGGTCAGCGTATCAAGTGTGTATATCCAGAACGCTTCCCTTTGGAGGAGTTTCTGTTTCAAACTGCATCCTCATGCATTAGTTCCCAATTTTTCCAAGCCTACAAATTCAGTGAAGCTGGAGAGCAGTGTCTAGGTATCTAGATAGTGCCTGGCCATGGCATACTCCATATTGTTGTTGTATATCACTGCCTTGTGCTCCCTGACCCTTAGTTTTAAGCCACAAATAGTCTCAAACACATACCCCAGTCTGCATGGACAAATCAAGAGGTAAATAATGCCACATTTGCTGCAACTGATAAATTGTTTTATGCCAAACGTTTTGTCCGACTGTGGGTGGGTGGGTAAATGTGTGTGTGTCAGCAGTATTGGCACAGTGGGTACAATGCCCACATTTGAAGTTGCCTTTCAGTGGTGTGGGTAGCCAGTTGTTAGGATTATGCGTCGGTGTAAGTAAGGGGTGCACAAGTGTGTCGCTGAGATTTTTACCCCCTACAGAAAGTAATATTTGGTCTTTCCTTTGCCAAGTCTTTCAATTTTGGATCTATTTGTAAAAGGGTCCAGTGCTTTTTAATAATAGTCCCAATTTATGGAGCAATAGGATTATACTGATTAACGAAAATGGGGCTGTTGTCTGTACTGTCATTCCTTTGTTTGTTAAGAATTCCATCTCTGTTCAGGAGCTTGGTTGAATTATTAGCTTCCTTTATCAGTGATGGAGAGTAGCTCCTTCAAAACACCTTTCAGTCAGGTTGTCTGCTGCTTCTGCATAACCACTATGAGTAGATCGCACTATATTGGCCCTAATGAATTGGACTTTTGGAATGTTTTTACAATGCTTTTTGGATGACAACTTTCCATTTTTAATAAGGTGTTGCGTGACAGTGGCTTCCTATAGAGGTTTTGTTTCAAGCTTATCATTTTCCTTGAACAATATAATATCAAAGAATGGAATTTCCATTAAGTCTGTGCTGTGTGTAAAGTTAAGATGTTCAGAGGCAGAATTTATATACTCTAAAAATCTATGAAGTTTTTACATGCTGCCACTCCGTATTAGGAGGCAGTCATTGATACAGTATAACACTTCCATAGCTTAATATCAGTGTAATATTCATTTGTATTTTGGTAGAATACATGTTTATCCTCCCATGCCCCCATAAATAAATTTGCAAGGCTAGGGGCAAATGTAGTGCCCATGGCAGTCCCTTTGTGCTGGGCATAGAATGTGTTCTCAAGCACAAAATAATTAACATCTAAGACAAATCTAGCTAGTTCCACAGTGTAGTGGTTTGGTCAGTACATGCCTTCTCGATACGCTATAACTTTTTCCAGTGACTCTAGACTGCCTTCATGTGGTATATTTGAGTAAAGGCTTTCCACATCAATGGTGACCTGCCAATCTGTTTCTGAAACTGAGGTGTCTTGTAGGACCAGAAGTGTGTGGTTGTTGTCCTTAATGTAAGAGCGAAGTTCAATAGCCAGTTTCTTTTTATAGAAGTCCACAAATCTAAAGATTGGTTTAGTGACAGATCCTATGGAACATACAATAGGTCTCCCGGGAACTGCTTGGATGTTTTTGTGGACTTTGGGCAGCAGATACAGAGCTACCTTTTTAAGGGCCTGTTACCCTGAGAAAATCTGATTTTGCCTGTTTGAGCCATTGAATTCCTACACCAGTTTTAATCAGATGTTCTGCTTCATTCAGTATCTCCTGAGTGGGATCCTGCTTTAGTTTCTTGTAGAAGTCAATATTAGACAAGTGCTTACTGGCTTCTTGTAGATAATCATCCCTACCCCAAATGACTACTGCACCTCCTTTATCAGCTGGTGTAATCAGTATATTATGCATCTCACTTAGTTCTTTAAGGCATTTTCTGTCACTGTGTGAGACGTTCTGATTAAAGTTCTTGTTGTTTTTCTCAGTGAGGGTTCTGACATCCCTTTAAACCAAACTACAAAATGTAGTCAGGGTGGGGTTAGTTGTAATGGGACAGAAGGAGGATTTGGGTCTGAATGGAATTATTTCTCTAATGTCTGAAGGTGGATTGTTGACATGTGCATCATTTTGTGCATTTCTTTCACCAAAATATTAATGAAGCCTGTAATGGCGACACATGACCTTGCTAACTTTATAAGGCTATAAAGTTGTGCTTTTATACTACTTGATCTGCAGGCTTTACTGATATTCATTGCCTGCTAAGAACTCTCCCCCACAGACTCCACTGTTCGTGATTCATGCTCCGGTATTCCTACTAGCAGATTGTCTATTTGCTTGCAGCTAATCTATGTTTTCACTTGTCTGTATTTATTATGTGTCTCACATCTACTATGATGATCTTTATGTACTCACTTGTGATATTTTGCATTGTAATTCTTGTCCTGTTTTGTAATGTGTTAGTTTGAATGTGTGTGTGTGTGTGTGTGTTTGCCTTTAATCTTTGGCCTTTTATCCACACCTCTTACAGGGTCTAGCATGCTCTGACGAAGATTACCTATCTAAACATAAGCTCATTGCCACCCAGAAACTAACCTCCACGGAGGAAGTGTTTTGAACTGCACCAGACGCTAGCACTTGCTACTAACGGCTTGCTTCTTTTTTAAGTTTTTTTTTGCCATTTTCAGTGAACAGGTTTATTAGTTCTCATTGTGGATTACTTTACTTGGAGCACTGGTAGCAACTTTCTGTATCCTAAGAATGAATCTAAAAATGCCCAAGGAGCAAGGCACCCTCCATTTATCCGTGGGCACTGGACTCCTAAGTGCATTCTTATTACAGTTTTAACACTGTGTATTGGCAAACCTTAAGTGTGGCCCACATAGTTTTCTGAATTTGTGCTGGTCTACATTTTTTGCTACTGTGTCACTAAATAAAGCATACTTCTGCATAATTAAGGTTTTAGTACCTTCTTTTTTTGACCTGCCCCAGTAGTGCTGGGACCTGTGTTTTGTTAAGAACTAAAGAGGTCAAGGGCGTAGTCAAGGACCCAAAAACAAACATAGAGCTACACATTGCAAGTGGGATGAATGGCCAGGAAAAGCAGTTTTTCAGGTATATAAGGGAAAAAAGAAAGATGGGAGGAGGAATTATTAGGCTAACAGAGGGAGGCAGGGTAATAGTGGAGCACGAGCAGAAAGCAGCCTATCTCAAAAACTGCTTCTGCTCAGTATTACCTAAAGAGGAGAGTAACATAGAAACATAGAAGTTGATGGCAGATAAGGACCGCAAGGCCCATGCAGCCTGCCCATTTTTTCTACCTTATGAATGTGCCATAGGCCTTTACTCTGTCAATGTCCTATTTATTCATACTCATCTGTATTGCTCCCTTATGCCTATCCCATGCCTGCTTGAAGCCCTGCACTGTATTCATATCCACCACTTCCTGAGGTAGGCGTAGGTCTTTGCTACAGTGTGCAAACAAACAGAAGAAAATAATAAGTACCTCATCTAAGATTCAAACCTAGGCCACCCAGAATTGCATTCCAGTTGCACTTTGCCAGACAGTGGCATAAAGGTTGCTGAAAAGAGGATTCTGGAAATGAGGCAGCAGGCATTTACTAGTGAAATGGTCAGGAAAAGTTAGTAGCCTGAAGATAGATAAGGCCCTTGGACCAGATGGGATGCATCTGAGGGTGCCCGGGGAACTGGCATCGGAAATTATCTGAACTCCTTGTAGGGCTATTCAATAACTCTATTCAGACAGGGGTGATTCCTAGAGGCTGAAGGGTAGTGGATGTAGTTATACTTCACAAGGGTGGGGACAAATAACAGCTGGATAACTAAAGACCTATCAGTCTTTTATCTGTTGTGGATAAATTGATGGAGATACATGTCAAGGAGGACATAGTGGACTACCTGGAAAAAAATAGGCTCCAGGACAGAAACCACATGGGTTTTTGGCAGGAAGGGCTTGTCAGACCAACGTAAATGTGTTCTTTGACTTGTTAACTAGGACAGTGGATCAAGGTAATGCAGTGGATTTTCTTTACTTTGAGTTCAGCAAGGCATTCGACTTGGTGCATCACAGAAGGTTGCTGAAGAAGCTTGAGGATCTGGGTGCAATGAAAGACATAGTTAGATGGGTGGGAAGTTGGAAGGAAGGGAAACAGGAGAGGGTAGTGGTAAACAGAGCCAGATCCAAGGAGAGGGAGGTCATCATTTAGGTGGCAAAGAGTTCAGTCCTGGGTTCATTCCTTTTCAATTTTTCTTCAGCAACATAAAGGAATAAATTCGGGGCAAGATGTGTCTCTTTGCAGATGACACTAATCTCTGTGGTGAGATGAGGGTAAGGGAGATGCAAAGGGTCCTGCAAAGGGTGGAGAGGTGGTCCAAGGAATGGCAGCTGCAGCTGAATGTGAAAGCATGCAAGGTGAAACATAGAAACATAGACTTTGACGGCAGATAAAGACCGATTGGCCCACATAGTCTGCACATTTTCCTACCTAGAGGATAAGCTGCAGATCCAATTTAACCAACAGCCTATTTCTTCCTACCCCCCACAAAAAATGCCTTATGTCCTTCCCATGCAGTCTTGAATTCTCCCACAGTTTTAGACCCCACAACCTCCTCAGGAAGGCTGTTCCATGTGTCCACCACCCTCTCTGTGAAAAAATACTTCCTCACATTGCCCCTGAGCCGTTCCCCCTCTATCTTTAAATTGTGTCCCCTTGTTCTTGCACATCTCTTTTTCTGAAAGATGCTACCCTCTTGAACTTTGTTGATTCCACTGAGGTACTTAAACGTTTCTATCATGTCCCCTCTCCCTCCTTTCCTCAAGGGTATACATATTAAGCTCCTTTAGTCTCTCCTTATATGCCTTCTCTTGCAGACCCTGCGCCATTTTAATTGCCTTCCTCTGAACTGCCTCCATTCTGTCTATATCCTTGCAGAGATGGGGTCTCCAGAACTGGACACAGTACTCCAGATGGGGTCTCACCAACTGTCTGTACAGAGGGATAACAACCTCCTGTTTTCTGCTGGTGATGCCTCTCCCTGTACATCCCAGGATCACCCCAGCCCTCCCTACCACCTTCTCACATTGCTTGCCAACCTTAAGGTCATCTGATATGATTACCCCCAGGTCCCTTTCCATTTTTGTTGTTGTTACTACCTCTCCCCATTGTGTAATCTTGCCCTGGGTTTTTGTTTCCCAGGTGCATTATTTTACACTTCTTTGCATTCAATCCAAGCTGCCATACTTCTGATCATTCCTTCAACCTTGCCAAGTCCCTTTTCATCCTTTCCATGCCTCCTTGTGTATCAACCCTGTTGCAGAACTTTGTGTGATCTACAAAGAGGCATACTTTTCCTTCCAGTTCCTCTACAATGTCACTTATAAAGACATTAAAAAGGACTGGACCCAGTACTGAACCCTGCGGTACCCCACTAGTAACCCCTCTTTCTTCAGAGTGGACTCCATTTACAATTACCTTATGTGTCCTGTTGTTCAGCCAATGCTTTACCCAGGCTACCACCCTGGGACCCACTCCCAGGCTGGTTCATTTGACTACTAATCTTTTGTGTGAGACTGTGTCAAATGCCTTGCTAAAGTCTAGGTAGACCATGTCCACAGCCCCTCCCTGGTCTACTATGTTGGTCACCCAGTCAAATAAATCAATTAGATTCATCTGACATGACCTTCCTGCTGTGAACCCATGCTGCCTTGGGTCCTGTGCCCCACTGGCCTCTAGGTACTCAACAGTTCTTTCCTTCAGAAGTGATTCCATCACTTTCCCTACCACAGAGGTCAAACTGACAGGTCTGTAGTTTCCTGTCTCTGTCTTGGTCCCACTTTTGTGAAGGGGAATCACATCAGCCTTCTTCTAGTCCTCAGGTACCAAACCATCCTCCCATGATTTGTTAAAAAGGGTAGTCAGTGGTGTCACTAGTTCTCTGCTTAATTCTTTTAGAATTCTGGGGTGAATTCCATCTGGCCCCATTGCTTTGTCCACCTTCAGTTTTAGGAGTTCTTCAGAACCTCTTTCTGTGAAAAGACTGGGATCGACTCCCCTCTCCAGAGTGCTTCTGTTAATTGGATTAGGCATCTCCCCCACTTCCTCTTTTGTGAATACTGAACAGAAGTATTGATTCAGTATCCATGCTTTTTCACTGTCACTTTCTGCCCACCCACCATCCATTCTATTCAGCCTCCCTATCCCTCCCTTTGTCCTTCTACGCTCCCAGATATACCTATAAAAGGTTTTATCCCCTTCTTAACCGAGTTGGCTATCTTTACCTCAGTTTGTGCCTTTGCTATTCTGACTACCCTCCCTGCTTCCTTCTGCCTTAACTGGTACAGTTCTCTGTCCTGATCCTTCTGTGTTTCCTTATACTTCCTAAATGCTATCTTTTTCTCCCTAACCTTCACCGCCACCTCTTTTGAGAACCATAGTGGCTTTTTCTTTCATTTTGATTGGTTTATTTGCTTCACACAAAGGCTTGCTGCCTCTGTGATGGCAGTTTTGATATTTCCCCATTGTTGTTCAACCCCTTCTTCTAGCCTGTTTGCTAGTGCTTTTCTAAGACACTCTCCCATCTTGCCAAAGTCAGCCCTCCTGAAGTCCAGAACCCTCACTTTTGTATGGCTTGACTCTGTAGCTGAGTTTATTGTGAACCACACTGTTTGGTGGTCTCTTGTTCCCAAATGGCTACCCACTTCTAGATCCGAGATCCTCTCACTGTCCCCATTTGAGAGTATGCAGTCTAAGATTGCTCCCTCATGAGTAGGTTCCAAAACTAGCTCTCTGAGGCATGCCACCAGAATGGCATCAAGAATGGCCCTGCTTTTGGATGTGGCTGCAACAAAGGTGCTCCAGTTAACATCTGGCATATTAAGGTCCCCCATCAACAATATCTCCCCTTTCTCTGCCATCCTAAGTATGCCTTCTATCATATCCATGTCCATTCCCTCCCCCTGACATAGGGGTCTGTATGCAACCCCTGTGTGGATTGTGGTGCCATTTCCAGTCTCCAAGGTGACCCACAGTGCCTCCTTTCCTCCCTGTTTACCCATTTGTTCAGTTGCTTTTATCCCTTCCCTTACATAGAGAGCTACTCCCCCCCCTTCTGCCCTCCCTGTCTCTCCTGTAGGTTGTGTACCCTAGTATGTTAACATCCCAGTCATGGTTCTCTGTGTACCATGTTTCTGTGACTGCTATGATATCCAGGCATCCCTCTTCCATCAAGGCCACCAGTTCAGGGAGCTTGTTGCCCAGACTATGGGCATTGGTACTCATTACCCTCCATTTCTTGATGGTCTTACCCCTTTTTGCCCCATCCCTGTCCTTATTGCATTTGTCACTTTCTCCATTTACCCCTGCGCTTCTCCCTATTGAAATCTCTATGTTGGTGTCTACCTCACTTAGTACCCTGATTTTTGGGGGCTAGGATATCCCTGCTCATTTCCAGTGCCTCCCCCCTTGGCTAGTTTAAATGCTTGCCAATGAAGTATTTAAACCTATCACCTAGGGTCCTGGTTCCCCTCCTGGACAAATGCAGACCATCATGCCAGTATAGGCCTGCATCCCTCCAGGTAGACCCTCAGTCCCCAGTGAAGCCAAATCCCTGAGCTCCACACCAGTTTTCAACCACTGATTGAATCCCATGGTGTGGAGCACCCTAGCCTCACCTGTGCCATAGACAGGCAGCACCTCCGAGAAGGTTACCATGTGTGCTATTTGTCTAAGGCCCCTCCCCATCTCCACAAACACTTCCTGCACTGCTCTGGTCCCTTTCTTAGCCAGGTCATTTGTCCCTAGGTGGACAATGACATCCAGCTCCCTCCCTTGTGCAGCTGCTCCTGCGATCCTAAGGATTCGCTCCCTGTCCCTCCAAGCCATGGCTCCAGGCAGGCACCTTACCTCCCTCTCCCCTTCCTCCCCCAGGTCTACCTTCCCAACAATGGAGTCCCCCACCAGGAGTTGTTTCCTTCCCCTGTGGGGTCCCATGCCACCCTCCTGTGGGTCTCCCTTGTGGAGGTTCCCAGTAGCCTTCTTGGTCTCCACTGTGGGTGCCTCCATAGAGGAACCACACTTTACCAGAATGGCATAGAAATTGTGGAGAGGTACAACTGGAGGGATGCACCTCTGTTCCACCACCCTCACCCTCCCTGAGCCCACTGTGGTCCAACTGCTCCTCTTTCTTGGCAACCTCTGAGGCAACGGCAGTGACCCTGGTGTTCCCTGGGTGGGAGAGGAGGTCCCACAAATCCTGGCCATCTCAGCCTGGAGATGAGCAACTTCCTCCCTCAGCCCTGAGAGGTGCTTACAGATGGGACAACACTGCTTCCTCCGGAACGTCTCCCAAAAGACTGCTGCTCCACAGCCACTGCACTGCACCACTCCCATCATGTCTTTTTTCTGGCCCCCTAACTGTTGTTTGGAATACTTACTCTTTCCTCTGTTTGTTTATTTATTTTTTCTGTCCCTACTTACTTATTGCCTCTGTACCCTTTTAGCTCCTGATCTTCCTGTTCTGAGACAAGAAGTTTCTATATTTCTCAGTAGTCTCCTTACTTGCTCAGAGGCAGACCTCCAGCAGCTAGGGGGGAATGGAGAGCTATTCTTGCCCTTCTAGGAAGATGACACACATAGGGAACAAGAACTCCAGAATGGAGTAGTGGATGGGAGGGGTTAAGACTGGTAATATATCTGAGGAAAGGGACCTAGCAGTCATCATAAGTGGCTTCCTTAGGCCAGTGTAACAAAGCCTACAGTAAGGCAAATAGATTGCTGGAGTGCATCAAGATGGATTTTGACAAGAGAAGGAATTACTGCCTTTCTATAGATCACTTGTAAGGCCACACCTAGAGTACTACACCCAGTTCTGGAGTCCTCACCTAATGAAAGACAAGGACAGGCAGCAGATGGCACAGCATAAGGCAACCAAATTGATGCAGGGCCAGCAGGGCAGATCCTACAAAGGTCACCTAAGGGCACTGAAAATGTGCTCACTCAAGGCAAGATGAAAGAGGGGTGATATGATAGAGACCTTTAAGTTCCTGCAAGGAATAAACAAGGTGAACTACAAGGAACTATTCAATAGGTATAGCAAATTTAGAACATGAGTGGAAGCTGCGGGGGAGAGGGGTGGTTAAGGAGGAATGTGAGAAAGTTTTATTTTACAGAAAGAGTAGTTATGTCATGGATCAGTCTGCCAGTAGAAGTGATGGGCACTGAAACCATTAAAGAGCTGCTAACACCTCAGGGAAAACTGAAAAATATGACCTGTAGGCACAGTCCTGCTTGTATTCGATACATCATCTTCTGAGGAAAGTTGCATGGACACTTGGGCGGTATTCCTTAGTGTTCATCTGCCCCTGTGGCTTACTCCCTGCTTCAAGTCATAATCCTCTGTTGTGACATCACAGTCTGTTGCCAGGGGAGTCACTATGATGTCACAAGCAGTGCTTTATGACTTCTGATAAGGAATAAACAACAGGAATAGATGAAATCTTCAGGGACAAAGATCCTGTTTCCATGCAAATGACCTCTGTAATAAATAATAAGAAGGAGAAATAAAGATCTGATTTGAAATATAAGCTGGATTGGATTTCAGTATTATGCTTTGTTTTGTTAAAGTTCTTCTGAAAGTGTTGGCTGCTCTTTAATTGTTTTGGGTGTGGCAGGGACAGAGTTAAGCACTTAGAGGTACCTACAAGATCTCATTCACCCCTACTGTCACCTCCGGCCACTCTGCTCTGCCAATGAGGGATTGCTAGAGATTCCCAGGATTCATCTGAAAACCTCTGGGGCTCAAACTTTTGCTTTCATAGCCCCTACCCCATGGAATTCTCTACCTCACTGAGTTGGAGGGTGCCTGACTGTGGAGAGCTTTAAAGCAGCTCTAAAAACTCACTTATTTTCACTGGCTTTCTTAGTTGATTAATATTTGATTGTTTTTAAACTGAGAGGTTTTATTGCTGTAGTTTATTTGTTCTAATCTTTGTAAAAGTGCTTTGATACTTGTTGAATTGTGCTTATTATAAATAAAGATTTATTATCAGTAGTAGTAGTTACTCGGGGGCGGTACTTAGGGATCAAGGGGGCTGATAATGTAGACAAAAAACAAGTATTAACAAAAGATCTTGTGTATGATAGGGTGTTACAGGCAGACTGGATGGAACATTGGTCTTTGTCTGCCATTATTGTCTATGTTCCTGTGGTAGTGGCTCTACACAGATCCTTCTCAGGCTTTTTCAGTTACTCTGTTAGGTACACCATTTCCAGCTTCCTACGCTTATTAAGATGGGATGAATAGCTTATTATATGCCGCCTGTATGAATTCTTTGAAAGCATCCCAAATAATCTTCTCAGTTTTATACCACTGTCTAATTTAAGGTAGGCTTTAATTTCTGCGATCAATCAGGTAATTAACTCCTGTGACTATAGCAAAAAGGGGCTTATACTCCACCTTGGGGATTTGGCCATCAGAGTTTTCTGGCTTGTGTTGCCCACTAATACACTGCATTGTAATGGGTTATATAGTACAGCACTGTAAAACATTATTTAACCAGGTAGAGTCTAATGTTGGGGTTTCATGTTCACATTCACAGAGTTTTCTCGCTCATCTTTCTGTACTGTATCTACTCCCTATTCCGTTCCACCCTCCATCCTGAACTCCTTGTGGGCAGTACCCTCTGAAAGAATCAGAAATTGTTTCATTTAGCAAGGTAAGGGTCACTGCATACCCAACAGTACACAGGAACTTGTGTTTTGCTAAAATGGGTAATGGCTGATTTAAAATGTGTCTCATGGAATGTCCAAAGGGTCAACCATACAGTTAAGTGGAAAAAGATCCTTGCTTACCTTCAAACATTGAAATGTGAAGTGGCATTTTTACAGGAGACTCACTTACTAATGTAGGGGGCTGCAGAGCTAAAGAGGGAATGTGTGAGCTTGGAGATCTCCAGTTGCCATATGGTCAAAAAGCAGGAGACTTCTATCCTGGTCAAGAAAGGCTGTCATGTGGTGGTAAGGAACTCAGAAATGGATAAGAAAGGCAGGTGGGTTATAGTGAGGGGGACCATACAGACAAGGGACATTTTGCTGGTTAATATATATTCACCAGTCATGGATGCTCTGCAGCTGTGCCTCACTCTAGCCCAAAAGGTGGCAGATGGATTCCCACCAAATGGCACTGTAATTTTAGGGGGGATTTCAATATGGTGTATGATCGCCTTTTGGATAGAGCTTCCAGGGAATGGAAATGTAACCACCTTTTGAGTGAGCATGGTCTGACACCACTGTGGGGTAAGTCACTGCATCCATTATATTGTGTGAGCAGTGAGTACTGGTTATGAAAAAACTCAGCTTGCTTTGAATTCTGAAATAGGGCGACCTGTATGAGGTACAGTCCCCTGCTGTGGAATGAAATAACCTCCACGTGTCTGATGGAAAATTCCTGACAATTATTCTTAGAAGCAAGTTAGATATAGCATACAACAACATCTAACCTCAAATTCCTAAGCTGACTCTACTCCTAGGCCCCCTCAGAAGTCAGAGTCAGCTGATGTACCATACTTAGCTGTAATCATTATATCAACATTGAAGATGAAGAAGTTGGGGGGACTGTCACACCGAGTGGATTCACTGCTAACTGCCAAGCCAAAATTCCCTCTCTGCTGTCAGCGCTGGTACCATCTTTTTTTTTTTTAACCAGGAGAAACACTCTAAGCTGAAGCTTGTTTACAGGTGTGACCTGGGTGCACAAGGAAGTTAAGTGACTTGCTCAGGGTCAGACAGTATGCAAGTGGGGGCTGTGGGATTCAAACCCAGGTCTCAAGGTTTGCAGCTCAGAGCATTAAACCACTGAACTATACTGCCTCCAAATGCCTCCTTCTTGTATATTTCTCCCCAGCCACAATCCACCAGTCAATGCAGTATAGATATAGTTTAGAATGAAAGAGCTGTAACAAGTGTGACCCCCCTCCCATTTGGGGGACTTACCTTAAACATGCCCTCGGGCATTCTCCTGCTGCTGCTGGCATCCCCGATCCTCCATGGCTCCTTCTGATGCCTTGCCAAGTCCCCCAGTGTCCCACTGTTAAATGATCCCTGTGGGGCTTGTAAAATCCCTTTGCGAGTGGTCGGCACGATTGTTAAGGCTGATTGTTAAGGCTGCACATTTGAGGAGGCACACTGCACATCTGATAGCCATGCGGTACAAAAAAGCAATTGTGTATATTCTCTGTGTTTCCCGGTACCAGGTTAAGTTAAAGAGGCACCAGGGACATGCAAGAGCCAGGAGAAATGTTTTTAAAATAAATAAATCGGCAGCTGCACTAAGCGCTGCCTCCAGGGCATCAGACAGCTAAGGGGCAATGGTCAGGGCAAGGGAGGTCCTAATGAATATTCATGAGCTACTGAGTGTTTCTGGGGGCAGTGTGTTATGGGGGCAGCAACTCACTAATGGAATTCCATATTCTATTAAACTTGGAATTATTTAAGAGAGAACTGTTGGGGCTACAGTTTAGTGGGGAATTTATTAAATGAAAGTAAAACTGCTGGCTACACCAGAACTCTGTGTGTGGGGACACTGTAAACAGACTGTCTAGACTTAAAACTGCAGCCACCATTTTTGTGCCTATCCACCAACTGGGAGCCAGGATTTACCAAAAGGGGTTTTGGGACAATGCCAGAGACTTATGGAGAATTTACTGGAACAACTTCTATGCACCAAAACACAAGCCAGTTACCATCTGGGTACAAGTTAAGACAACTTTGGCAGCCAATGGGATTGCTGGAACAGTTCCGGGTGGTCAGGGTGATGGCGGCACAGCGCCTGCAATCAGAGCACTGAGATGAGGATGCCAGCAAGGACAGCACTGCACCACTATGCCGCAGGAAAGCAGGAGTGCCACCCGACCCAGCAGCTCATGGCACTTCTACATATGACACACCTGCAAACTCACCCAAGGAATGCGCACAGGGCAACAGATGGTGAAGAAACAGCACCAAGCACCCCTGAGAACACTGCGACATGGACAGCGGCCCCACGGGCCCCATGCTCAAGGTAACAGAGCACCATGGAAATGGCCACATGGCATGGACACTGGTCCACACACCCAATGCCAATGGGAGGAGGCGTGAAACACCGATGGTGCCCTCCCAGACCAGGCGTGCGACCATGGGGGCAGTGGGCATGTGTGACACAGCACCCAACAGGGAGGTGCACCACCAGAATGACTGTGACCTGAAGGGTCAGCATGGCAAGTAGCAGAGGGACCCACACCCAGGAAACACCATGGCAGTGGCCATGAAGTGGCCATGGCAACAGGGTGCCATGCACACAGCGGTGCAGGGGACATAGGCTGCCTGCTGCAGCACATGACCTAGAACAGGAAAGACCACCAGCACTGCTGCTGTGGACAGTGTACACCCAATGGGCTGCAGTGCAGATGCTGGGGGGGGAGACACAGGAGCAATGCAGCTGCCAAAGGCACCATGGCATGGCAATGTAGCAGGGGACATGGGCATGAGCAGGTTCTGGCCAATGGACCCCAACAGCAGCAGCCCACACCCAAATGTACAGTACATGCACCCACACCCCCTACGGACAGATCACATGCCCAGCACCACCCACATCCTGAGCCTCACAGCACTGGCACAGGACTCGGCCTGGCACAGAGTGCTAAATGCAGTACACAGCATGCAGTGAGAGGCCATGCAGGGAAAGCAGACCATACCACAGGGGGACCCTGGTGCATGTGCAGATGGGCTAGGCTGGGCAGCAAATGGCATGCATGCACCCATCGTACTGTGCACCCCGCACCAGCACTGCAGGTGGCATGGGACATGCCCCAGGGGAACCTGACTGTTACACATGTACTGGCATGCCACAGTACATGTAGGGGCCATGTGTGCTCAGCAGTGGCAGCCTGCTTGGCAGGTGATGGCAACCAGGTCCATGGCTGTGGCCCTTTGCATGGGCAATGCACAATGTCGATGGTGGGGGCACTAGCAGGACATGCATGCCCATACACCACTGGTGACAGACCACTATGGTGCGCATGTGTGCAGGAGGTACAGTGGCCAGGCAGGGGTCGTGTACGTGGCAGTGCCACGGACACACCACTAGAGCCACTACAGTGCAACAGCATGCCACAGCCACGTCCAGTGCCAGCATGTTGGGGGGCATACATGACACCTGTACACAGTGCACACAGGGGCAGAGGGACAGACTATTGCATGGCACAGACCCACACATGAACCATTGGGATGGCCAGAGAATGATCATCACAGTGCTGTGGGGCAGCAGTGCTGCGCTAGTGGGTGCACAATGCACAGTCCCAGATATGAAGCACACAGAGACACATGGTGCACATGATTAACATGGCAGACACAGGCATGCCTGCCCACGCACACCCATGATGCCACACACCTACACACATACTCCACCACACCCACACACACACGCCGCACACACACACACACACACACACACACACATGCACTGTCACATGCAAGGAAGAGTCGTGAAATGGTAAGACAGTTCACACACTTTACTGATGTAGGGGGGATGTGTTCACCATCACACATCCACTGGGGATGGGGGTTTGTATGTGGAACATGCCAGCAGACATGCATGGACAGGCGCGTGGCCATAAGGACTAGACTTGTAGCTGAAAGTGCATGGCAATGCCTTTCAGGTAGTCCTGGTTGCTGTGCTCCCCATACCACTCAACAAGTTCCAGAATCCACTGGCTCCAGTCCCTGAACCTCCAGCGGGGTGGTGAAGTGGGTGATCCAGCCATGTATTGCTGCACCTTGATGTCACTGAGCTGCTGTTCTGAACGTAGGCAACCAATGAATCTCCAGATGCAGGGATGGGCCACCCCCAGCAGGGAGTTGAAGCCCTGATGCCACCCTTCAACTGCATTGATGGTCCATGGCAGTCCAGACCCTGTGGCATCATAGCAATTCCAAACCTCCACCGGGAATGATGGCTTGTCCTTGTGGCCACTGTGGATGGGTCACCCCAGCCAACTGTCCTCAAAGTAGTCCATGAGGGTTGCTAGCATTTCCTCACATTCTGTGTAAAACTCCCAGGTCCGCAGCTCCTTGAATGTTGCTTCGACATCACTGGGTGGCACATATGCCAAGGCTGGGAGGAGCCAGATGTACATGGTGAAGTTGGGGTCACTGGTGTATGCCTGCTGGACACCAGGCAGCAGCTGTACATTCCACCACACTGCCTGGCATAGATGGAAGAAACAGCCCCACAGGGTGGCAATGGGGAAGACAGCCTGGAATGCCTTGTACACGGCCAGTTCATAATCCACCATGATAGTGTATGGATGCAGGTCAGGGTGCAGTTCCTGCAGCTTTCGGAAGACAGCAGTGTAGGCGGCTGTGGTGCACAGTGCCATCAGGACGTACACTGTGGGTATCACATTGCTGTATTCAATGCCATGGACCATGTAGTGCTGCCTAAATAGAGGTGGGCAGCATTTAAATGTCCCATCTGCATACCAGTGTTCGCAGCACTCCATGTAGTGCAAGTTCTTGGCAGTCGTGAATAGCAGGAAACTGTCCGGACCTGTCTCTGAGTCCCACAGGAGGAACAGCTCACACATCTGTGTGAGCTTGTATCGCTCAGGCACCTCCAGTTCCATCAGTGTCACTGGTAGTGGTGGGAGAAGTGGGCTCAATCCACTCTGTGAAGTGATTAGCGGAGTAAAGGTGGATTTGCAGAGTACTCCGCAACGCAAAGCGGAGTACTTCATGTTATAATGGGTAACGCGAAGTCCATTGAAAGTGATGACTTCACGTTACTTCACCTTCCCAGACCACTACTCCTCCAAACTTAGAAGCGAAGGGCATCAGAAACAATGCACTTCACCTCACTTCACCTTGTTTTTAAGCTCCGAAGGCAAATTTTGCAGTGATTCATGGGATTTCAGGTCACATGGGCTCTATATTGATCTGCATAGTCTCAGCTCAGGATAGTGTATGTAGGAAGCTGTAGGAGACAGTGTGCTCTGAGAGCTGTCTGTGATTCAAACCTTCTAAAAGCTGTTAAAAAAGCATTTTTGAGGGTTTTTCTGGCTCACACTTTAGTTCATTGATTGGGGGAAACTCTCCTGTGCTCATATCATCAAGCGTTTTTGTTTGTGTGTGGATTTTGAATGTTAATGTACAACATTGAGTGTGTGTAGCAAAAGACAGTGAAAGTGTGCTTTGGCAGAAGGGCGTATCTGTGGTGTAGGTAGATTTAAGTTGGAGAAATAGGGATTTCTTTGTTTTTTGGTTGTATTTTTGTTATATAACTGACTGAGTTAATGTACAGACAGTAATATTGTCAGTAATTGTTGAAATGTTCTTGCTGATTGTGTGTTGTGTGGATCTAGTGCAGCAGTTCATAATTTCAGGTTGTTTACAATATGTGGCATATTACTGAACTTTTCAATTTGCTACGCATTACTCGTTGACCATTGTGGACAAACTGTCCTGGGTGTGTGTCTGTGTGAGTGTGTGTGCGGTGTTGCATGACATCAAATAATACACCTTTTATTGTGCCACAGTGTAATTGCAGGCACAGCAGTGTGAACCTGCTATCCACTGCAGCTGCTTGATTTTGTACTGCCATCGTGGTATCTGTTCTTTGTTTTGCTGCTTGTACTGCCATAAAAATCTGCAGTCAGTGCTCTCCCGCAAAAGGAATTTTTTTCCAGATTGGATTGCTTGTGACCTCAGCACCACTGGTTAATGAAGGTGTTTTCACTTGTGAATTTGCGTGACCATCTCTATCTGTTGCTGAAGCCACTGTTGTTTTTTTGGCTTCACATCCAGTGTCCCCCCCAATCAGAGAGTGACTGTACCAAAATCTAAATTTGTTTAGAATATTGTTGTTGATCCCCCAAAATGCCTGCAAAGAGATGTGCAAGCAATGCTGGTTCTCGCCATGGCACTGCTGACAGCAAGATAGTCTGTGGGCGTGATAGTACATAGACGCAGAAGTGCATTGCTGATGTGAGGAAAGGTATTTCTCCAGCACTGTTTTTTACAGCCCAATCAGTAGCTTCACTCATAGTTGGAAGAGATGATGTTTTCCCAGCTGGTGGTGTTAGTGCAGTTGCTGGTGGTGGTGGTAGTATGAATATTGCTGCTTCAAGTTCAAATTCTGACCAGTGTACTGTATCCAAAAATATAGTGGAGTGTGAAGCAATGCAAGTGAGTGGCAGTGTAGATGATGTCATACTTCCCAGTAACATCCCAGTAACTAAACCTGAGGATTCTGATAATCATGTCAATGATAGCATACAATGTGATATTTCATCCACAGCAGTTCATGTCATGCATTTTCCAAGCATTGATTCACAGTGTGGTGAAAAAATATCAGGTGATGGTGGTGTTGATGATGATGATGAATGTGATGATGACGATGATGTTGCTGTGCTTGCAACATGCAGTCCACATGCCAGCAGCCAAGCAGAAGATGTGGATGTGTGTGATGTTGATGAATATGACGATGATGTAATTGACCCCAGTTGGGAACCGGAGAAAAAGAAATTCAAGGTGGCTGTGTCTGAGTCTGTTTACATTAATTCCCCTCCCGTAAAAACTTGTGATTTACCAGTTTCAGTTGATGATGATGATGATGATCCAGTAATAATGATACGTAGTCGTGGTGATCAGTTGCAGTCCAGGTGTGCAGTGCCCAAAACATCACGTACCCCCCCCCACTTCAGTGCTTAAAAGAACGGAGTTCAATAAGCAGCATCGCAGACATGATAAAAGTAGAGCATCACAATCCCTTGTTTGGGATTTTTTTGTTCAAGATGCAACTGATGAGTCAGGTTTGCCATGTGCATGTGAGTAGAGGTAAAAAGGGGAGCCATCTGGGCACAGGAGGACAGTTTGCTGCATGTGCCTGTCCAAAATGGAAAGTCCCATCAGGACATACTTTTCGACCTATGCAGTCCCCGAGTTGTTCCTTACTGTGTCCGACTGGTAAGACATGCCCTTCAACATTCATCATCTCCACTCATCCATTAAGTATGGATATGTAGACAAGTGGCAAAACAATGGGGAGTTCATATTTGTGTATAACTGCACACTGGGTGCAGGTGCGGGGGGTTGTTTGTGATGTTGGTTGTGTGAGTAATCAGTGCAGTAAGGTGGATTGTCATGGTAGCAATCTTCCAGGAATTCGACAGCATGCAACAATGCTATGCACAATGTGACCTGTTCACACACTGGTGAAAACATGTTGGACATGGTACTGACTGAAATTGACAAGTGGCTGAACCCCCTGTCCCTGAGAGCTGGGTTCATAGCAAGTGACAATGGGTCAAATGTGGCGAAATGCATCATGGATGGTGTTTTTTTTCGTGTTCCATGCATGGCCCATTGTTTAAATCTTGTGGTGCAGGAGTTTCTGCAGCACCCTGATGTAAAGGAAATGCTGACCGTTGCACGTCATATCTGCTCTCACTTTTCCTGTGGCCAGCTGTGGCAGTTGCAGATGCAAAACAGCCTCCCTCAGCACTGCTTGAAGCTGGAAGTTGTCACCTGGTGGAACTCCACATTATACATGGCAGAGAGGTTGTATGAACAATACAAAGCCATCTCAGAATATCTTGTGATGCACACTAGCCGTGACAGTTCCAGGGCCTCCATGCCTATGATGACTGAACAGTGGTGCCTCATGAACTCTGTAATAAAAATTTTGCAGCCTGTTGAACATGCCACACAGGCAGTGAGTTGCGGGTCTGCCTCCATTAGCCAATCAATTCCACTGCTGCAGGTGCTGAGGCAGACATTGGTAAATGTACAGCATGGCCTTGATGTTGCCAGAGACAGTGCTAGCAGTATGTTGCTGAAACACATGCTGACAGTATTCGACCAGAATCATCACATTTTGAGCATTCAGTGTAGTGACAACTTTGCCATAGCAACAATGCTGAACCCACGATACAAATGTGGAATTGCATCAGTACTGGAGGGAGGGTCTGAACAGGAAAAAATATCAGTGGGTAACTGGTGCACTTAGTTCATGGGGCACAGAAGTCACGTGCCAAGGTAAGCAAACCTCAGCAGCATAATCTGGCTGAAGGTGTACCTGGAAGACCACCAAGCATATCCTGCAAGGGGAAGGGGACTGCAGTTCCAAGTGGTCTGTCATCCAAAGTGGCTGGCGTCAACCCACTTCGGGAGGCTTTGTCTCAAGTGGGGATTTGTGAAATAAATGATTCCAGAGAACAGGATGCTGCATCAACCATTGGACTTAGTGTAGCACAGAGAATGGTTGAGTCTTATTAGTCTGAAAACAGGCATCTGACAATAACTGATGATCCTCTTTTGCACTGGAGTGGAAAGGTCAGTGAATGGCCAGAGCTGACTGCAGAGGCACTGAAGTACCTCACCTATGCCCACCCTCCAGTGTAAGTGTTGAGAGGGTATTCAGCTCAGCAGGTGCAATAGTAAGGGATTGTTGGACAAACCTCTCTCCTGCAAATGTTAGTTTGCTAACATTCATAAAAATGAATGAGAGGCACATACCAGCACAGACTGCAACCTCAGTATTCATACCCCGGCCTAGTCATGGTGGTTTTGGTGATGTGGAAATGGACCATCCTGGTGGTACTGGCAGTGGCAGCATGAAATGACCCACCACTGACATAGATGACAACATAATGGAGAAAGAATTTCCCAGTGGTCAGACTTCAAACATAGATAACTGTGAGAGGGCAGCTTTCTTTATGAGGATGATGATGTGGTTAAGGCTGGCAGGTTTTAACTGAAGTTGTTAAAAGGTGGTGTGCCCCCCTGGATTCAGACCACCACCACTGGGACTGATGTTAACCACTGCCACCACTGAGTATGAGTTTGTCCGCCCCCTGAACCACCACCACCAGGACTGATGTTAGTCACTGCCACCACTGAGCATGAATTTGTCCACCCCCCCAGACCACCACCACCACCGGGATTGATGTTAGCCACTGCCACCACTGAGCATGAGTTTGTCCACCCCCCCAGACAACCACCACTACCAGAACTGATGTTAGCCACTGCCACCACCACCAGATGCTGGAAGATATAACAGGGAATGCCATCATGTACCACAGCTATCACCACCAGCACCCACCACCAGTGTCATTCAGATGATATTTCCCCATTACATTTACATTTACCATGCCAAGGCAGAGGAAGTCGAACAGGAGACCACATCCATCAGCCACAGGTACAAAGTTTCTTAATATTTAAACTATAAAGTGAGTATGTGTACTAATGTTTTTAATGCTATTTAACTTCCTTTAGCTGTATGATTTGTTTTATGTAGCTTTTCTGAGCTGCAATGGTCAAACACATATGGTAAACTTATTTTGTTTTTTTACAGTTTAAGAAAAAAAAACTCTCCTTTGCTGAAAGTCGGTATGAATGGTACTGCAGCTGTACTGTACACAGGAACCTATGGAATATCCATTTGAAATCCATACTGGTAGGTATCAAGATTTTGTTTCATCCATTCAATTTTTTTTAAAAGACTGCAGCAAATGCAACTGCATACGATTCATAAACTAGGTGACATGTGTACGTCACCAAACTATTTCTGTAAGATTATCATGCACTGTATTCTGAACTTGCAGCTGTGTATCCATGACCATGACAGTGATGAAAAAGTTGCTCACAGGTTCTGTTACTTGATAAGATGTGGTATTTAAATGTAACTTGGCTTGAGATTGAGAACCAGAGACAAATTACAATCAAGTTGTAAGAAGTCATTCATTTCTTTTTTTTTAGTAAACTTCCAGATGCTTTGTTGTTGTGTCAAAGTGGACTTATCCAAAGACATTTTCAACATCACCCCCCCCCCCCCGGCTGGGGCAAACATGCAACACGCAGACGTTGTTTCATTAGATGACCATGACCATCATTAACAACTAGACTCGAGAAGGGTGCAGGTGAAATCTGTGAAGAAGTAACCAAATAAGAAACCATTAGAGACAAACCTGCAAATATGCTTCCCCCAACCCCTCCCAAAAAATACTTACCTTCGTTTGCTTGAGAGTTATCCATTTCAAATTTCTACACAAAAAGTTCTCATCGAGCACTGGAATGTGCACACCAACAGTATCTGTGACCTGTGATACAAACCAATACAATGAGTACATGTCCATGTTAACCCCCCACCTACAAAATACTCAAATATATATCTATATATATCAACTCACCAAGGCTACTATTAGAGTACTGACAAAGGGCACCCTTCCATCCGGTTGAAATGATCACATTGCATTTGCTGGAATTGCAACATACATTGGACCAGCGACAGTTTACTCATGGTCATCATTTTATTCTGGGGGACTTTGCATGTGGTGTGAAGCTCACATTTGACTTTGTCACCACTTGTCAATTTCTGGACACAAGGCAGTTGCATTTTGGGCATGCAGAAAAAATCTGGGAACTCTGTGTGAGTACTGCATGCATGACTGAGTGCGCCATTAATTCTGGGGGACTCTGTATGTGCTGTAACGCTCCATTTCACTTTGTTGTCACTTGTCAATTTTCTGGACAGAAGACAGATGCATTTTGGGGATGCAGAAAAAATCTGGGGACTGTGTGTGACCACTGCACGCATGGCTGAGTGTGCCATTCTTTCTGGGGGACTTTGTGCTGTAATGCTCACATTTCACTTCGTTACCCCATGTCAATTTTCTGGACACAAGACAGATGCATTTTGGGGATGCAGAAAAAATCTAGGGGCTCTGTGTGGACACTGCACGCATGACTGACTGCAAAATAAATTCTGGAGGACTTTGTATGTGCTGTAACGCTCCCATTTCTCTTTGTTATCACTTGTCAATATTCTGGACACAAGACAGATGCATTTTGGGGATGCAAAAAAAAACCTCGGAACTCTGTGTGACCACTGCGCGCATGACTGCGTGCACCATTAATTCTGGGGGACTTTGTATGTGCTCTAACACTCCCATTTCACTTTGTTACCACTTGTCAATTTTCTGGACACAAGACAGATGCATTTTGGGGATACAGAAAAAATCTGGAGACTCTGTGTGGACACTGCATGCATGACTGAGTGTGCCATTAGTTCTGGGGGACTTTGTATGTGTTGTAACGCTCCCATTTCACTTTGTTACCACTTGTCAATTTTCTGGATACAAGACAGATGCATTTTTGTACTGGGAATTCTGGTGAGTCTGTTAAATATTTTTGGAGCCTCGGTGATGTTTACTTTCTGCCATGATATCGTGAAGTATTTGTCAAAAAGCAGGACTGAGCACTGCAATTATACTGTGCTAAACTACATGCGTGCAGTCCTTTTTCTTTCCTGTGTGTGCAGACACTGTCCAGAGTCAAGTTGCAAATATATATATATGCTGAATGATGCTGACTTTTTGCACTGTTCATGGTGATGGTATAAAGAATAAAGATAAGAATATATATCATATATTTCATTTGTACCATCAATGGCAGCAGACAAAGTTATATGTTTTCAGACATCTTGGGCCAGTGTGCACCTCAATCATTTGTCACACAGACACAGTGCACACATGACTTTGCGGAGTTAATAGCACAAAAAAATCATGCTTTTAAACAAACCATACCCAACAAACATAAAATATTGCTGAGGCACCCAAAGTATTTTGTGGTGTACAGACATGTTGAAGTCAGAATATATAACAGGTCCTGCAGTACACTGCTACCACACTGTGCTACCACTGGTGCCATATCATGTTATGGTGTACATCAACTTGCTGAAACACTGATACTGCCAGTGTAAACTAGAAAGACATATTCCAGAACAAATAATGAAAAAAAGGAATGTGGTAGTACCGTGTGGTGGCAGTGAACTGGACCTTATAAATGTTCTGACTTTATAATGTCTGTGCACCATGAAATATTTTGGGTGCATCAGCAATACTTCATGTCTGTTAGATACGGTTTGTTGAAAAGCAGGATTTGTGGTTGCTATGATCTCCTAACAAAATGTATGTTACATATTCTCATCTTTATTCTTTATATCATAAACACAGCAACACGTCAGACTGCAATCAGCATATATATGTTTGCAAGAAGCTGGACTGTGTCTGCAGTAGATACGCACACAGGAAAGAAGACTGACTGCACACATGCAGTTTAGCACAGGATAACTTCACTGCTTAATCTGCTTTTCCACAAAAACTCTGTGACAGAAAGTAAACATTAAAGAGCAACAAAACAGTGCACACAAACACACACACACACACACACACACACTTAACACATGCACAGACACTTAACAGAAGGAAGGGGGCCAGAATACAAAGTGTCACGCATACGGAAGACAACAAAAAAGGCCATAATTACATACAAGGGTCAGGGATGGTGGAGGAATACATTTTATGACACAGCAAGGAAGGTGTTGGGGGGGCACATGGTGTGAGGAAACAAAACTAATGTGGGATCCCATGGTGATCCAGCAGCAGTTCCAGCATGGACATAATTTGCAACTGATAGAAACATAGAAACATAGAATTTGACGGCAGACAAGGACCGCTTGGCCCACCTAGTCTGCCCATTTCCCTACCTAACAGATAAGCTGCAGATCCTAGTTAACCAACATCCCTCTGTGTGATCCAGGCACTGCTCCACAGCACTCACCCTCTCGTTGTTCTCCTCGACAGCACTCCAGAGAGCTGCCAAGTCAGCCTGTGTTACATGCAGTTCTCTGGGGTCCACACGTTCATCAGGCTGACCTGCTGATGGTGGTGGTGGTGAGGGTGGGGGTGCTAGTGGAGCAGCAGGTGCTGCTGTGGTCCTCCTCTTCTTAGGGCTGCCACCATGCACAGCTGTACTCTCTGCCACAGAATGGCCAGCAGGTGCAGACATGTTCCATTCTGTGGCAGCCTGCCACTCCAGCTGGTGCAGATTAAGTATATGGGTGCACTGGCCCCCAGTCCCCAGGTGAGTCCCTCGGGTGCCATGGCGCACATCCACCTCATATAGGTGGCATCTGACCACACTGCTGTCCCCCTCGACACAGTCAAAAAAACTGCCAAACAACAGAGGTGCGGGGAGGACCAGGCACAGGCAGTGGAGGGCCAGATAAACTCTCAGTCGGCTGGCCACAGTGCTGAACAGGGATGGGATCCACACCTGGGCCCAGGAGAACAGGCACATCCTGGTGCTGAACTTTGTGGTGGTGGTGGTGGTAGTTCAACTGCCTCACAGTCAGGAGGCTGTGCTGGTCCTGCTTCTGGGGGGGGCACTCAGAAGTTTTGAGTGGTCCAACAGGAATGGGTGCCCATACCCCCCACACATGAGTATGGTACAATGCTTAACAGTACCACGCTCTTCCAGAGCTGCCCCCACCCCAGACATTCCCTCACCCTGGTCCATCTCTCCCACTGTGCTCCCTCAGTCTGAGCAATCACTACTCACACTGTCACACAACACACACACAGTGACACAGACACAGACAAACAACTAAGTACTTATAAAAGTAAGAAAAATAAAATTTACAGAAAGAACAAATTAAGTAAAAAAGAGTACAGAAAAGATAAAAAAATGTAGCTTTTAAAAAGGCTGTTGGGTCTAAATCAAAGTTTAAATCTCCTCCTCACTCTGATCTCAAAGTATCAGCAGTTACAAAACACACTCCTCTCTCTCCATCTGCACAGGAGAAAGTGAAAGTGTCTGCTTGTATGACTCACTTCCTTCCTGCGTGGCTAAAGACCATGTGACTTACAGTACTGTAAGCCATTTTATGTGTGGGGGGGGCTTCCAAATCTGAAACACAAAGTGGATCACTTAGAATCATAATGAGGAACGCGAAGTCCATTAAAAACAATAACTCCTGCTTACTTAGAATTGCCATTCCGCCTTAACGTGAAGTGGTAATGACAAGGCGGAGTGAGCACTTTGCATTGCCCACTCCACGTAGCAGAGTGGCAACACGAAGTGCCCACTTCGTGTTCATTTCACTGGCGGAATTTAAATTAGCTGCATCTCTAGTCACTGGTAGCAGTGGTATGGTGCTCGCAGACCTCCTGGTGCACAGACTTTTGGAGGTTTTCCAGGTGTGGTAGCTGGCCCCCTCAGACTCTGGCATGGCACTGCAGCATGCTGACACCACCTGTTAGGGTGTTTTGGGTGTTTGCAGTGCCCTCCTCTTAATGTTGGCACAGACACACTGCACTGTGATATCTGCTTGAGGACATGGTTATGTGTCCCTATGGCTGTTGCACTCTCACCCTGGATGCTGTGTGCTTGGCCTTGCAGTGGCCACCCCGGTTCTCCACACACTTTCAAAATGTTTTGTCACCCTCTGTCCACTCCTTCCTGTACAGGAATCCTTCATGCAGTAGCAGTCTGTTGCCTCTTGGGCTCTTGAGGTATTCCAATGGCATGGCTTGTGCTTCTCCTATGCCTGTGACAGCGAGCAGTGATGCTGCTCTTCTACCCTGCTGGGTGCATGCCATTGGCCACACGTGATGTGGTGCACCTTGCACCCTGACTGCCTGCCTACCTGTGGCCCACCCTCATTGATCTGTGCACATTACAGTGTCATTGTGCAGGTTGTGGGGCTCCCCTCAGTGTGTGTTCCTCCCCAGTGTGATTGTGTGTGCACAGTTCGCAGCACCACTTACTGTTCTGCTGAGGGTGCATGCGCCCACAGCCACACACAGCCCATTGCTGCACTAATCTGCACTCCATGCCTTGCCTGCTGTCCCTTTTGTGATCTTATCCTGCCCTCTCTCTCCCTCCCTTCTAGCAGTGGCTCCACTTCTCTGCTGGGTGTGTCTGCATCGCCTTGGCAGCACACATTCCACGGCACTCAAGCAATTGCCTAAGTGTCTCCATACAGTCCTATCTGTTTGTGGTTGCTGTGGTTACCTGTCCCTGCTGATTGCCAACATTGTGGCAGTTCCACTGATAGGTGGCCTGCATTGCAATGCCAACGTGGATGTTGGCCGATGCCTACCTTCCCTTCCTGGGTCTACATAATGCCCCCTCTCAGCTGTGCACACCATTGTCTGGCATCTACCATGCCCTGTGCTCCTGCCCCCATGTGCTTTGCTGCTGAGCATTGTAGATGCTCATACCCCATCTGGTGGCCTTCCCCTGTTCCCAGTCATGGTCCTGGCATGATCGGCTCCATGCCTCTGGGCACAATCCTTTGTGGTAGCTGCTACAGAGCGTTTGTTGTCACCTGCCAGCAGCCATGTCTCAGGGCTCTCCTATTCCTGTCGGTGCTTTGGTGTCAGTTGCCATGGTTACAGCTGATACCATGCATGCACCCACATTGTGGGTGCCTCCGCTTCCTGGTGCTGTGCTCTCATGCTCAGCATTGGCTCCAGGGCTGTGGGTTGCCATTTTGTACTGGCTGTCCGATTGCAGGGGCGTACATGCTGCATTTGGCATCTCGCCAGCTCTGAGTTTGCGGCGCCGTGTTGCCGGCACCCTGATCACCCGGAACCTACTGAAACTTAGTCCCACATAAAAGGAGTAATAGCTCAATTTGGTCAGATTTAAGAGATTTGTCCAGAGTTCAGTGGGAGTCTCTGTGGAGCTTGCCAGCTCTCAGAGGTTAAGCCTGCCAGGCCTAGACTTCTCTGGCCATCAGTCTGCGGGTCTAAGTGTCCAGCTAGCCCACGTTGGGGTCACAGCAGCAGAGGATTCATGCAGCAATCAAGCAGAAAAGAAGAGTCAACCTGCAAGCTAGCTGGAAGGACCAGAGAAGGACAGAGCCTTACATAAAAATGTGTTTAGTTTGCCAAAGTGTTTGCGCAGCCGACCAGTTTGTGATGTCCGCCGTGCATGTTTTTGGCCAGTGTAAATTGCTCTTGCATCCTGAAGACCAACATCTCGATGAGGACCACCAGGGAATTTCTTCCTTCTTCACCAAGCCATCTGCAACAGGTCTCACTTCGTCGAATCATCACTTAGTCTGGGTAGTGTGAGTACAAACAGGGTAGCTCCCTACAACAAAGCTGCAATTATTATGTGTCATCTGATTATTTGCTTGGGTTTATTACAACAGACTGAGCTATCTGGCTCTGGGTTACACATTCTGGGTTAAAGTGCATGTGATTATTTTCTTTCCTAAGGGCCCGAACAATAGCTACAAAGCCAGCCTACCCCGGGCAATGCTCCAGGCTAGCCTGTACAACATCTGGGTACCCACGGTGTGTGACTATGGCAGAGGGACTCTTACTGCATTCATGTTAAACCTGAATAAGTTGAATCTAATTAATCAACTGCTAGATTTACTGCCCGGCCCCATGCAACTCCCTCAAATAAATCAGATTTTGTTCTTTCTGTATTTAACATGGCTACATTGTACCTTTGTGGAGGGGATATTGCATTGCTATTGAACTGTCTTACTGCTGAGCTCATTTTACAGGGAGCCTCCAGGGCTTTTGCAGTTGATCCATCCCTGTTGGTAAGTGCACTAAGTGTGGGTTTAATACTGTATTTATATGTCATATGTGATTGGTTATCTGCTATACTGTTTAGGCCACTAAAGGGGTGGTGGGGGGGTTATAGCATCCTGGAAGGCTGTGCCAACAGCAGCTATGCTACCCCAAGGCCATATCTCCGGGTGGAGGCACCCATTCATAGAACTCAGGCCCTTCAACCTGTAACTAGCCATGCAGGCAAAGGTAGTAGCCCTTGGGACAGCATCACCTAGTGGTTACATCTTGGAGGCATCACTGGAATTAGTGCCCCTAGTGGCCAAAATCAAGAATTACAGCTAAAGTTTAATGGATACCACGGTAGAAATGGTTGTGCATCAGTTGGTGGGATGGTGTACAGGGCATGAGATTGACCCCCCACAATGTCTTGTTAATACTGGATCTACCTCTGGGCACTAGTAAAGACACTGTTGAAGGGGTACTATCAAAAACTGAATGCTTAGGAAAAGCTGTGGTGGTAAGCCAGCATGCTGACCTGACTGCCCAGATTTTAATGGCATTAGTGGAGTGTGGCAACCCCGTGGACAGCACTAAGGTGCCCCAGACTATTGCTGATGGAAGGGTCCCCAGCCTTCAGGAGGGTGGTGACCAAAGATAGTAAGGATCCCCTAGACAGCAAGCCCCCACCATTATCTGAGACCTTTGAGGAAAAGTTTGCTAAGTTGTTATTGGAGGAGGGTAAAACCCTCAAGGACTTTGAACAGTTATTCATGCTGTCTGGGGATGTTCCATCCCTAATGCTCCCACCAGCTCCATTACCTGTCCTTTCACCAGCCCCTGTGCTCACACCAGTGCCGGCACCCTCACCTGTGCCTGTAGTTAGTCACGACTCATACCACCAGCTGAGGATTTTTTCAGGCACCATTCCCCAAGGGGGAGAATGATTGGGAACCCTGGATAGACTATGTTGCCCCTTTGGTATGTGAGTGGCAGCGCACGGAGGCAGAGAAACAAAAAAGGATCATGGAAAATTTGATGGCTCCTGCTTAGGAAGCAATTAGGTTTCTAAGGTCCACAAATCTTGATGTGTCTGCTCAAAAGTATCTGTCTGCACTGGAAGGTGTCTTTGGTAGCACTAAATCTGGAGAGACTTTGATGTGGCAATTCAAGGGCACCACACAGTGGAAAGGGGAATGTTTGTTGGCGTATATTACTTATTTGGAGAGGGCCTTACTCAGAGCTTATCGAAAGGGTGGGGGTATTAGCCAGTGAATTGAACCGTGTGAGGTTGGATCACATACTACATATACCAAATATTCTAAATTGCAAATTATCCAGCTAAATCTCCAGAATAGGAGGGATAATCCCCCTGATCATTTTAACCTGATAAAAGAACTTAGGGAAGTTGAAGGTGAGGAAAGAGACTGGAATTCTTGTGCGGGTGCAGCCAGAGTAACCCTGGCACAGGAAAGCTCTTCTGAATCAAAGACTGCTAAGGATGTTCCACCATGGGCCAAGCTGTTAAGAGATGAGCTGCTGAGAGAAGTCAGAAGTGAAAGCAGATGCCTCTATGAAGGCTCCTCTAATAGACCAAGACCGTGGTCCCTCTCAGAGCATGTCTGCTAAGGGGTGGGAGTGCATGCTCAATCATCCCCTACTGAGGGCAGCTCCAAAACAAAGATCAGTGAATTGATTGGCACCATAAAAGAACTATTGAGACATATTGCATCACCTTCAAAGCTGCAGGCAGATGTCGAACCATGATTTTCTGTTGTTAGTGCTTCAGCTCCAGCCCCAAATGTGTACTCTGCCCAACTCTCTAATTATGAATGGAGACCAGATCCTAATGTAATGTTTCAGCCAAAATGGATCCAAGAACCAATAATCTGTCACAGTTGTGGAATGGATGGGCATATGAAGAAAGAATGCTGGTTGCAAAAGGGTTTAGAGAAAGTGGTGAATAGATTCCAAGGAGAGCTTCAGAAGATAAACCAAAATGCTGAGGGGTGCAAGAAATGATCCTATCGGAGGTTCAGGAAATCCAAATTCCAGTTCCTTTGTGGCTAAATCATCTGTCCAGGTTCCTACCAAAATCTCTCTGGACTGGGCCAAATTGGTGGGCCTTTTCATAGACATTACTGCACACATAGATGGGATCCCAGCCCTGAGCAGTTCTAGACAGTGGGTCTCAAGTGACAGTAGTCTTCCAAGACTGGTATGAGCAGCATTTATCTGACCACCCACTTCAACCTCTCGATGGACTGCATGTGTGGGGATTAAGTGAAACGTTGTACCCATATCTTGGCTATTTAAAGGTGTGGCTTTCTTTTCCATCTTCTGTTGCTGGTGTGGGAGATGCTGTGGAGACGCCAGCTCTGTTCTTCCCATCCACCGGACTTTATGATGGTATCCCAGTACTGATTGGCACCAACTCACATATGGTTGGGTGCCTGGCCCAGCTTTGCAAAGAAAGGCAGAAAAGAAAGACAGGAAAAGCCCTGGAAGTCCACACCCTCATCCAGAAGGTCTATGAGAAGCACATGCACCCGAGCAAAGTGACCAAGATGAGCCTGTGGGGATGATTTGGAAGAAGGATCCTGCTACTATCATGTTACATCCCAATGCAGAATGCAGTATCAGTGGCGATAAGCAGTTGCGAAGAGATGTGACTAACAACATTTTGATGCTGGACACTCCAGACAAGGGAAAATTACCTGAAGAACTGCTGATTAAACCCAGTGTGCTTCGGCCCGGTCTCATGCTTACACCCAACGAGTGGTAGTATGAGTATAAAATGTTACAAACTGAGACATCACGGTATCTAGAGGATGTAACCTGGCTAAAGTCTATTTTGCCGACACTGCTGTGCTTCAATCAAAGTGTAAAATAGAAAAGGAATGTGAGGCATCACCTGATATGTTTGATTTTGGAGATTCACCTCTTCCAGACAGCTGGAGAATCAGAATCAGTAACAAGCTGGCTTAAAGAAGCAAGGTATTCTCCCTCAAGGAATGGGATGTTAGTTGTGTCATGGGTGCTGAACACCTCATTCGCCTGCATGATGACAGACCCTTCAGAGAGAGGTCTAGATGCTGAGCTCTTGCCAACATAGACGATGTCAGATGTCACTTACAAGAAATGTTAGTGGCCGGCATCATACAAGAGTCCCGCAGCCCATACGCCTCCCCAATTGTTGTGGCACAGAAAAAGAATGGCTCTGTCCCTATGTGTGTTGATTACAGGACCCTCAACAAAAGAACCATGCCTGATCAGTATACAATGCCACACATACAGGATGCCCTGTACTGTCTAAATGAAAGTAAATAATTTTCCATCCTCGACCACTGAAGTGGATACTATGAGATACCAATGGCTCCTGAGGACAGGGAAAAAACTGCATTCATTTGTCCCTTGGGTTTCTATGAGTTCCTTCACATGCCTCAAGGCATATCAGGTGCGCCAGCAACATTCCAAGGACTAATGGAGTGTGCAGTGGGAGATATGAATCTTTTGAAATGTCTTGTCTACCTTGATGACGTCATAGTTTTTGGAAAAACTCTCAAGGAGCATGAGGCTTACTTATTCAAAGTGCTGGACAGACTTGAGGAGTTGGGTCTTAAGTTATCCATAGACAAATGCCAATTTTTCCAGAGTTTTCTCAAATATGTGGGCCACATTGTGTCAGAGGGCATACAAACATACTCCAGTAAGGTAGAAGCATTGACCAGCTGGCCAAAGCCCACAACTCTAAAAGAGGTTCAAAGGTTCCTTGGATTCTGTGGCTATTATCACCGATTTGTCAACGACTATACCAAGGTGATCTATCTACTGCTAAACTTAACTCAAGGGTATACACCTACTAACAAAAAGTTTAAAAAAGGTTCTGACAGAGACACTGAAAAAACATTTCAGACCCAATGAGCTGTTTGGACAAAGATGGACTCTCAATTGTGACACTGCTTTCGAAGAAATAATATACAGACTGACCCCCATGCCCATACTTGCTTATGCTGATCCATCAAAGCCCTAAATACATTACATACAGATGCCGGATTGAGTGGTCTTAGAGCAGTACTCTCTCAAGAACATCTGGAAGGCCTGCGTCCTGTTGTCTTTGCTAGCAGAAGTCTGACGTCTTCAGATAGAAATTATCCAGTGCATAAATTGGAATTCCTCACTCTCAAGTGGGCCATAGTTGACCAATTTCACAAATATCTGTATTATGGTGCTAAAATCTTGGTCAAAACCAATAACAATCTGTTAACCTACATCCAAATAGCAGCTAAACTAGAAGCCAATGGGAACAGGTGGCTCTCTGCTCTAGCAACATATGATTATGCGGTGGAGTACCGACCAGGCCTAAACCACATAAATGCCGATGCTCTTTCATAAAGACCTGTTTCTGACCAACAGTGGGTTCATATTCCTGAACAATCTGTAAAAGCCCTATGCCACAAGTTGAACCAGGAAGAAACTCTGTCCACTAAAGCTGTAAACTGTCTGGCAGATTGTTTGGGACCTCCAGAGTCTTGCATACCAGTTGCCTACTGTAACTTCACAGCTTTAGACTTGAGTTCTTCACCACAGCTAACTCCAGTTGATATTTGCAAAGAACAGTATTATGATCCAATGATCAGGCCAGTAGTTGAAGCTCTAAGAAAAGGGGAAGACAGCTCTAAGATGCGGTCCAGAGACCCTAAAACTACCTTACTTCTTTGAGAAGGGAGCAAGCTCAAGCTTCGAGAACAGTTATTGTACTAAGAGCTTACTGACAGCCAAGGTGAAATGGCAAGAAAACAGCTAGTATTACCAGCTGAGTTCAAAAATATTGTCCTAAAAGTCTTGCGCAACCAAATGGGGCATCTGGGTAGTGACAGAACCATTGCTCTGGCATGTTCACATTTCTACTGTCTTAAATAGGCCTAGACATAGAACAACATGTTAAAACCTGCAGTAGGTGTCTTCAGCTCAAGGCTCCACCACAAAGAGCAGCCCCTCTGGTCAATATTGCGCCCATGGAGTTTGTCTGTATTAACTTTCTTAGTCTTGAACCAGATTCCAAAGGCACTGCAAATGTATTAGTAGTCCCAGATCACTTCATGAGATATGCACAGTCCTACCTAACCAAAGACCAAAAGGCCTCAACTGTAGCCAAAGTCCTTGTTGAAAAGTTTTTTTGTACATTATGGTGCCCCCCCCCCCCAGCGTATTCATTTGGATCAAGGCAGGGACTTTGACAGCACGCTTATTAAGGAACTGTTGCCTCTATGGGGTGTAAGAAAATCCAGAACAACCCCTTATCATCCTCAGGGGGAACCACAACCAGAAAGATTTAACAGGACCCTACTTGATATGCTGGTCACTCTGCAACCCAAAGACAAACCAAAGTAGAGCCAACAAACCAGTTCCCTTGTCCATGCTTATAATTACACAAAGAATGATGCTACTGATTTTTTACTATACCACCTTATGTTTGGCCGAGAAGCTCACCTTCCAGTGGATGTATGTTTTGGAGTGTCTCCTGATGGTGTTCATTCAGATAACTACCTGCAGTATATAAAAAATCTAAAAGCCCAACTAGACCATGCCTATCAGCTTGCAAACACCATGGTGGCAAAGAGGAACCTGACTAACAAAACTCGGCATGACAAACATGTTAAGGCCCAAGAGCTCCAATCAGGTGACAGGGTACTAATGAGAAACTTTGGACTTCCAGGTAAATGCAAAATAGCAAACCACTGGAGTCACGTTCCAAACATAATAGTCAGTAAGCTGTATGATCTGCCAGTGTATAAAGTACGTCCAGAGGTGCACACTCATGCTGTTAAAACCATTCACAGAAACCATTCGTTACCTATCAGCCAAATAGTAATCAATAATGTTCAAGAGACTGAAACCCCTCGGTGTCCTGTAACTAGATCTGCTACCAAGGCTAAGCAACCAAATCAGCAAACTTCTGCTTCCCAGCCTGTTGCTCCTAATGTCTTCAATCCTGCAGACATTGCAGATAATGAAAATACTAAAAGTGATGATGAAAGTGAATTCTATCCTGCTTTCTACCCGTCTTTTGAACTTGAGAGAGTGTTCCCAGGAATTCCTTCCATTAACTATGGTGATGACTCTGGATCTCCAGCTGTATTAACACACTCCAATTCTTCAATGGTGTCCAAACCTCCAGGAAGTGATGCTCACAGTGTGGACCTTGAAGAGGTTGAATCCCTTTGTATGGTAGAATTAATGGAAATCAGTCAACCTGAACAGTTCCATGTCTTTTCATCGCAGAACTTCTCGTTGCAGATTAATAATTACCGTGTGGTAATTGAAAGCGCAACACATTTCAGCGCATAGACTCTACAGCGCAGGACAGTTCAGCGTTTATTAATTCGCTGTTCTGTTGCGCCACCACCTACAGTGCAATTGGAGTTTGGACAGCCATGCCTCTAGAGTTTGTCAAAAGCATTAGAGGCCAGCCGATGCTGTGTGATGCTGGATTCCTATACCAGAGTCCCTCGCAGGACTGAATGCAGCTCAACAGCCTCCTCTGTGGGAGTCCCAGATGGGGTAGGGTATAGCACATCATAGTACTCTGTGGGAGTCCCAGGTGGGGCTGGGGGTAGCATATCATGCTGCGCTAGGTTCAAATCCCAAATCCAACTTCCATGCCTCAAGTTAGAGGACTTTGGGCAGGCAGTGGAGGTAAGATGTCCTGAATCAGGAAGAGGGGTGCTTGCAACACTGCTGAGTGTCAGGGACAGGGTACTCTAAAATTGCAGGGTGGTGGTGCTCACCCAACTGCTCAAGTGCCAGAGGCAGGGTGTTCTAAATCAGGGGTAGGATAGCACTCACCCCACTGCTCAAGTGCCAGAGGCATTCTGAATCAAAGGAAGGCACTGTTCAAGCCCCTCCAGCTCCGGACTGTGGAGTGACTTGGATGATCTGAGTGTCTACATGTCATTAGCCCTCCCTCAGTAAGCCAGCATTAGTAAGGGCTTCCTAGATGTTGTGGAAGAGGGTACGATAAAATCAACCAAAATGTCTGCTGCTGTGAAAGATGGAGGGCCCTAGCACACAAATCACCAGGCTCAGCACTACCGGGTTCCACTCCCTCCACAGTGTGAACAAGGGTTCCATGTCTTTTTTCACGCACCTTCAAACCCACTACTCGATTGTATAGCTAAGGTACTAGTACATCACTTTTCTTTTATTAAGCTTCATCTTGTGGGTTTGCGATAAAATGTCATGCGGTAAATTGTTTCTTGTGATGAAGTTGTTTGCGATGAAGTTTTTTCGATGAATTGTTTGCGACGTAATGTTTGCAATGAAATGATGTGATACCAACCTGAACGCCAGGAAGCGAATAGTGAACCTACAAGTGACTGTGCAAATGCTAATGAGCTAAGTGGGCTAAGTGAACTGTTTCATGCTAGTGAAATTATCATTCAAGAGCCAGAAAGATGTGTTTTGGATGATTTTGATTTTGCAAAAATACTTTTGATAGGTGACAGCGAGCTTCAACAATATGAAGTGCCAGTGCCATCATTGCCAAGTCGCTCAGAAAGATCTGTAAAACCAATATTAAAGCTCACATATGACACCCCTGGACAGCCTGTTAACTTGCCCATGAATGTCGTTCACAAAGGAGTTTATGTCATGTCCAATTCTTTGCCCAAAATGGTGCTCAAGGCCTCAACACAAGTTAAGGTGCCCCCTCAGTGTAACAAGGGGTATGGCAGTAAACAGATGGTAATAAGGTGAAGTGTCTCAATAAAATGTGGCAACTATAATGTTATTGAAAATGGGATATTGTCTAATGCAAAGAGAATTCTAAACTGCTGAAGTGTACCTTTTGAAATTAAGATGCCGTACAATTCTAATGTAAGATCAAACTGATAGTATGCTACCTTGTACATAGTTATATGCCCAGTTAGGCTGTTCAGATCTATTGTAATAGAGTATTAATAAGAGTATGTCTAGTAATGTGGTAATGGTTGCTAAGCTATTATAGACTTAGTGCAGACACCAACCTTTCCAAGGCAGCGGAGAATGTATCACCTCCCCCCTATTTGGGGGGCTTTCCTTAAACATGCCCTTGGGCATTCTCCCACTGCTGCCAGAATCCCCAATCCTTCATGGCTCCTTCTGCCACCTTGCCAAGTTCCCCAGTGTCCCTCCTTTAAGTGAGCATTACGTGGCTTGTAAAATCCCTTTGCGAGCTGTCAGCATGATTGTTAAGGCCACAGCTTGTACATTTGAGGAGGTGCACTGCACATCTGACTGCTGCATGGTCCAAAAAAGTAACTGTGTGTTTTCTCCATGTTTCCCAGTGTTGGGCTAAGTTAAATAGGCACTGAGAACATGCAAGAGCTGGGAGAAATATTTTTAAAATAAATAAATCAGCAGCCACCATAAATGCCGCCTCCTAGGCATCAGACAGCTAAGGGGCAAAGGTCAGGGCAAGGGAGGCCCTAATGAATATTCATGAGCTACTGAGTGTTTCTGGGGACAGAGTGTTACGGAAGCAGTGACTCCCTAATGAAACTGTATATTTTATTAAAAGTGGAATCATTTAAGAGAGAACTGTTGGGCTACAGGTTAGTGGTGAATTTATTAAATGAAAGTAAAACTGCTGGCTGCACCAGAACTCTGTGTGTGGGGACACTGTAAACAGACTGCCTAGACTTAAAACTGCAGCCACCATTTTTGTGTCTATCCACCAACAGGGAGCCAGGATTTACCAAAGGGCTCTTGGGACAATATAGAAACATACATAAATCTGATGGCAGATAAGGACCGCTTGGCCCACCCAGTCTGCCCATTTCCCTGCCTAATGGATAAGCTGCAGATCTTAGTTAACCAGCAGCCTACTTCTTTCTAACCCCACCCCCTAGAATTGCCTTATGACTGTCCCATGCATGCTTGAATTCAGCCACTGTTTTTGACTCCACAGCCTCCTCTGGAAGGCCGTTCATGTTATCCACAACCCTCTCTGTGAACAAATACTTCCTCCATTACCTCTGAGCCATCCCCCATCTTCAAATTGTGCCCCTTGTTCTTGCACACCTCTTTTGAAAGATGCTTCCCTCTTGGACTTTGTTGATTCCCTTGAGGTACGTGAAAGTTTCTATCATGTCCCCCTCTCCCTCCTTTCCTCGAGGCTATACATGTTAAGCTCCTTTAGTCTCTCTTCTTATGTCTTCCAGTGCAGACCCTGCACCATTTTAGTTGTCCATCTCTGGACAGCTTCCATCCTGTCTATGTCCTTGCGGAGACTGGGTGTCCAGAACTGCACGCAGTACTCCAGATGGGGTCTCACCAGCTGTCTGTACAGAGGGATAACAACTTCCTGTTTTCTACTGGTGATGCCTCTCCCTATGCATCCCAGTATCCCTCAGCCCTCCTTACTACCCTCTCACATTGCTTGCCCACCTTTAAGTCATCTGATATGACTACCCCCAGGTCCCTTTCCATTTTGTTGTTGTTAGTATCTCACCCCCCATTGTGTACTCTTCCCCTGGGTTTTTGTTTCCCAGGTGCATTACCTTGCACTTCTTAGCATTGAATCTAAGCTGCCATACATTTGACCATTCCTCTAATGTTGTCAAGTCCTTTTCATCCTTTCCACCCCACCTTGTGCATCAACTCTGTTGCAGATCTTTGTGTCATCTGCAAAGAGACATACTTTTCCTTCCAGTCCCTCTGCAATGTCGCTTATAAAGACATTGAAGAGGACCGGTCCTAATACTGAACCCATCGGTACCCCACTAGTAACCCCCCTTTCTTCAGAGTGGACTCCATTTACTATTACCCTCTGTGTCCTATTCTCCAGCCAATACTTTACCCAGGCTATCATCTTGGGACCCACTCCCAGGCTGGCTAACTTGTATGTTAATCTTTTGTGTGGGACTGTGTCAAATGCCTTGCTAAAGTCTAGGAAGGCCATGTCCACAGCCCCTTCCTGATCTACTACTTTGGTCACCCAGTCAAAGAAATCTATCAGATTCATCTGGCATGACCTTCCCACTGTGAATCCATGCTGTCTTGGGTACTCTGCCCCTCTGACCTCTAAGTACTTGACAATTCTTTCCTTCAGAAGTGATTCCATCATTTTCCCTATCACTGAGGTCAAACTAACAGGTCTGTAGTTTCCTGCTTCTGCCCTGCTCCCACTTTTGTGAAGGGGAATCACATCTTCCTTCCTCCAGTCCTCAGGTGCCACCCCATCCTCCCATGATTTGTTAAAGATGGCAGTCAGTGGTGTCACTAGTTCTACCCTTAGTTCTTTTACAATTCTGGGATGAATCCCATCAGGCCCCATTGCTTTGTCCACCTTCAGTTTTAAGAGTTCTTTCAGAACCCTTTCTTCTGTAAATGGGCTGGTATCAACTTCTGTATCCAGAGTGTTTCTATTGTTTGTTTTAGGTAGTCAGTGCCAGAGACTTATGGGGAATTTACTGGGACAATTTCTAGGCACCGAAACACAAGCCATTATACCATCTGAGGACTGTTTAAGACAGCTTTGGTAGCCAATGGGATTTCTGGAACTTAGCCCCATATAAAAGGGGGTAATAGCTCAATTTTGTCCGATTTGAGAGATTCATCCAGAGTTCATTGTGAGCCTCTGGGGAGCTTGCCAGCTCTCAGAGGTTAGACCTGCTGGGCCTAGACTTGTTTGGCCATCAGTCCACAGGTCTAAGTGTCCAGTTGGCCCATGCTGGGGTCACAGCAGTAGGGTATTCATGCAGCAATCAAGCTGAAAAGAAGAGTCAACCTGCAAGCTAGCTGGAATGACTATAGAAGGACAGAGACTTACATATAAATGTGTTTAGTTTGCCAAAGTGTTTGTATGGCTGACCAGTTCGTGATGTCTGCCGTGCATGTTTTTAGCCAGTGTAAATTGTTCTTGCATCCTGAAGACCAGCATCTTGATGAGGACCATGAGAGGATTTCTTCCTTCTTCTCCAAGCCATCAGCAATAGGTCTCATTTCATCAGATCATCACTTGGTCTGGGTAGTGTGAGTACAAACAGGGTAGCTCCTTGCAACAAAGCTGCAATTATTGTGTGTCATCTGATTATTTGTTTGGGTTTGTTACAACAGACTAAGCCATCTGGCTCAAATGGATTAAAAATTCTGAGTTAATGTACATGTGATTATTTTCTTTCCTAAGGGCCCCAGCAACAGCTGCAATGCCGGCCTACCCCAGGCAACACTCCAGGCTAGCCTGTACAACATCTGGGTACCCAAGGTGTGTGACTGTGACAGAGGGACTCTAAGTGCATGCATGCTAAACCTGAATAAATCATATCTAATTGATCAACTGCTAGATTTACTCCCCCACCTGTGTGAAACTCCCTCAAATAAATCAGATTTTGTTCTTTCTGCATTTAACCTGGCTACAGTGTACCTTTGTGGAGGGGATATTGCATTGCTGTTGAACTGCTTTACTGCTGATCTCATTTTAAAGGGGTGTTTCCAGGGCTTTCTCAGTTGATCCAGCCCTGGTGGTAAGTGAACTAAGTGTGGGTTTAATACTGTATTCATATGTCATATGTTATTGGTTATCTGCTATACTGTTTAGGCCATTAGATGGGTGGTGGCGGATTATAGCATCCTGGAGGGCTATATCAACAGCAGTTACACTACCCCAAGACCATACCTCCAGGTGGAGGCACCCATTCACAGAACTCAGGCCCCTCAATCTGTGCCTAGTCACACAAGCTGGGGTAGTAGCCCTTGGGACAATACCACCTAGGGGTTACATAGGAGTGGGGTGTCATTAACTAGGAGGTCCACAGCATACTAATTGTCAATCTCTGCTGCAGCCTTCCCTTATTTTCCTTTTTGCCATCAGGTTACATTATTCTCTTGGCCCCCCTCACAATTCCCTTGCTATGAGTGTCTGCAAGTTGATAACAGCCCGATTGCGGTGCTGATATCTACTGCCCCCTTTCCCTTGCCATTGCACAGGTTACTCTCACCCACCCGGGGGTCTCTGCATGAGGATCACAACAATGCTTTCCTATCTACTTCTGTGCTACCAAAATATTTATTAAATGTTTATTTAGGAAGAAACATCCCAAACTGCTCATTACATAACCCAATATGAGCCAGGCTGTGATTGATAAAAAGCAATTGAAATGTGTACCTGTTTCATGGATTTTTTCCTTTTAACTGTGGTCCATGTCTGTCAGGAGGCAGTAGAGAGTACCACCCTATTATGCAGAGATGGATTGATCCAACAGTCCCACCTATGTGAGAGGCAGACAAGAGGGATGTGTAACCCAATGAGGCTACATGATTTAACTAAAGGACTCCCCCAACTTCCTATGGCTGCTCCCCATAATAATAATAATAATAATTTTATTTCATATAGTACCTTTCCAGATATCAAAGCGCTTCACAAATACAACACATACAATTAAACAATAAAATAAGCATAAAATCAAAGAAAATCAGGATATGTTTTATCCCATAAAAGGTCTTCATTGCCTGCTTAAAACTTTCCACAGTCCTGCACTCCCATAGCTGACGAGGTAGAAAATTCCAGAGGGATGGGGCAATGAGCATAAAAGTCATCTGAACAATCTGTCTGTAAGTTCCTCCTACATTCCAGTATGACAACAGTTATGTCAGCAGGCCTGCAGAGCGTCTGCTGAACATCTAGTTAAGCTCACCCCCCCACCCACCACCACACAGTTGGAGCATCCTTCAGCCCCTGTCCATGATATTTCTTCCCCCAACCTCTCCTCCATCTATGGATTTATGACAGAAAAGGCTTGAGATAAGAACTAGCTCCACATCACGCAGGGCACATTGTACTCAGCAGCCAGTGTCATACAAAAAACAGATGAACAGTTATACAAACAGGAAGAGATATCAAGGGATTACCAGAATCAATTTTTTTTCCCAGATGTAGCTTTTAAAGAAATTAATATGTATTATAACAAACGTTTCTTGATGGACTGTAAGACTAAGGGCTGGGCACCTAGAGGCCTTAGATTTGAAAATACACCAAATGGTGTTTCTTTAAATGAAACCTATCAGGCCAGATGGGAATCAACACTTACAATATGTTACAGTACCCGTGTTGAAATCTTGGCAGACCAGGACATGACATTTATGACACAGTTTCTGTAGAAATTGATACTACCACAGAAAAGGTAGCTGGATATAAAGAAAATCCCCTCTTCCAGAATTTTGAGAGCAATTTAAGTAAAACATTGTCTACTAGAGATGCAGCGAATTTAAAATTCGCCGGCGAAGTGAACGTGAAGTGGGCACTTCGCGTTGCTACTCCGCTACATGGAGTGGGCAATGCAAAGTGCTCACTTTGCCTTGTCATTACCACTTCGCATTAAGGTGGAATGGCAATGCGAAGTAAGGCAAAGTCATTGTTTTCAATGGACTTCGCGTTCCTCATTAGGATTCTAAGTGATCCACTTGGTGTTTCGGATTTGGCAGCCCCCCCACACATCACATGGCTTACAGTACTGTAAGTCACATGCTCTTTAGCTAGGCAAGAAGAAAGTGAGTCATACAAGCAGACTCTTTTACATTCTCCTGTGCAGACGGAGAGAGAGTAGTGTGTTTTGTGACTGCTGATACTTTTAGATCAGAGTGAGGAGGAGATTTAAGCTTTGATTTAGACCCAACAGCTTTTTTAAAAGCTACATTTCTTTGTCTTTTCTGTACTCTTTTTTACTTAATTTGTTCTTTCTGTAAATTTTATTTTTCTTACCTTTATAAGTAGTTAGTTGTTTGTCTGTGTCTGTGTGACTGTTGTGTGTGTTCTGTGACAGTGTGAGTACTGATTGCTCAGACTGAGGGAGCTCAGTAGGAAAGATGGACAAGGGTGAGGGAATGTCTGGGACGGGGCAGCTTTGTGAGAGCATGGTAGTGGTAAGCATCATACCATGTGCCTGTGTGGAGGGCATGGGCACCCATTCCTGTTGGACCACTCAAAACCTGTGAGTGCCCCCCGAAGCAGGACCAGCACCACTTTCTGTCCTGACTCTGAGGCAGTTGAACCACCACCACCAAGTCCAGCACCAAGTCCTCTAGAGCAGGATGTACCTCTTCCCCCGGGCCCAGGTGTGGATTCCATTCCTGTTCAGCACCATGACCAGCAGGCTTACAATACATCCAAGTAACTATTAAAAAAAAATTATGTTGTGATTCATGACTTGATCATAAATCATGATTTGTGACTGCATTTGGGACCATGATGATGAAGAAACATGAGGAGGGCTGTACTTCCCCAGGCCCCGATGAGCTGTAGCTTAAAACTCCCAGACTTAAAAACACGTATCAGTGAGTACAATGGTGGGGTGGTGAAGCCTGGAGAGATACTACAAAACAGGCCAATACATGATGGATTGAAAACTGGCTAGCTGGATTAGCTACCAGAGAGTAGTGGTCTGTGGGGAGCTCTCGAACCCTAGAGAGGTTGGTAGTGGGGTACCGCAGGGCTCAGTCCTGGGTCCGATCATGTTTAATACATACATATCGGACATCAGGGAGGGTATAGGGTGTGAAATGAGTCTCTTCGCTGATGACTCCAAGATGGGAGCAGTAGTTGAGGGAGAAGAGGGGAGGTTGGCCCTGCAAGGGGACCTGGACACCCTGGAAAGCTGGGCTTACACATGTAAGTTAAATTTCAATATCACCAAGTGCAAGGTGTTACATCTTGGGTGGGGAAACCCTAAAGACAGGTACACCCTGGGAGGGGAGGTGCTGGAGGCATCAATAGGGGAAAAAGACATAGGGGTCATGGTGGATGCATCTATGAATAACTCTGAGCAGTGCAGGAGAGTGGCTAGCAAGGCAAACAGGATGTTGGGATGCATCGTAAGGGGGATCACCTCTAGGAGCAAGGCAGTGATTCTGCCGCTGTACAATGGACTGGTTAGACCACACCTTGAGTACTGTGTACAGTACTGGAGACCACACTTGAAGAGGGACATACAGCTCCTGGAGAGGGGTACAGAGGAGGAGCAGCTAAAAATATTCACGAGGGCTAGAGTTTGGCATTATGAGGACAGACTTGAGGAGCTCTGCCTGTTTTCATTGGAGAGAGGAGAGACAGGGGGACATGATTGAGGTCTTCAAGTACCTCAAGGGAATAAATAGGGTAAACATGGAGGATCTTTAGACTAAAGCAGGGAGGTATCACCAGAGGGCATGGTTTGAAGTTGGAAGGTGGAAGGGTGAGGGGAAAAGAGGAGGAGATTTTCACTGAGAGGTGGTGGACCCTTGGAATGCACTGTCTGGCGAGCTGGTTCAGAGATCCACAGTAGAGGGCTTCAAGAGAGGGTGGGAGAGACACAGAAAGTGGATGTATCAGATGATGGCCTGTCCCAGGGGGGTGGGGATGGATGATAGGGGTTTCTGGAACACAAGGGGGGGAGGGCCTCGGCACCCAACTAGGGATCTGAGGTTCAAGCAGACTCGATAGACCATAAGGCCTAATCTACTGTCAAATAGTATGTTAGTACATCCTCCAAGTAACTAGAAAAAAAATTAATGTTGTGATTTGTAACGTGAATGATCGTGAATCATGATTTGTGACTGCATTTGTGACCGTGATGATGAAGAAACGTGAATGCTTACCGCCTTTGGCTGTACTTCCCTGATGAGCTGTAGCTTAAAACTCCCAGACTTAAAAACACGTATCAATGAGTACAATGGTGGGATGGTGAAGCCTGGAGAGACACTACAAAACAAGCTTACAATACATCCAAGTAACTAGAAAAAAAATTAATGTGATTCGTAACGTGAATGATCGTGAATCGTGATTTGTGACTGTGATGATAAAGAACGTGATTTGTATCACGAGTGAATCATGATGATGGTCCTGACTTAAAAATGCTTATTAATAGGTACAATGTTCATGCAGAATTAAGCACCACACCTGTCCAGTACTCTGAAATGAAGCCAAAGAAACAACTGTGACTTAAGTTACAGATGGAGATTGGGCCCTAAAGAGATGCAAATACACAGACAGATTAAGATTGCGCTGTGCACTGAAAAGATGCAGACACAAAGGCACAACACCTAACCAGTGCTCACCATCAGAAATTCAAATCTGGAAAAGAATACCTTTACCGGTTGGGGTGGGCCACGTGGGGGGGCAGTGTACTGTACTGCTGCAGTAAAGATACCACAAAGAAGTACAAAAATCACACAGCTTCAATGGATAGCAGCATCACATTGCTGAAATTATTATGTGGCACAATAAAAGGTGTCTGTTTTGATGACACATGTCACACACACATATTCACACACACACACACTAAGTAATGCATAGCAAATTGAAAACTTCAGTAATATAACCACATATTTTAAACAAACTAAAATTATTTACTGCTGCACCACAAAAATCAGCAAAAAAAGGCAAGAAATATTGAAAATAATACTGTGTACATTAACACAGTTAAACAAGAAAAATATCACCAAAACAGAAAGCACTGTTCTTTTTCTCCAAGTTAATCTACCTACACCACAGATACACCCCTCCCCCAAAGCACACTTCACTGTCTCTCAGTACGCAGACTGAATGTTGTACATTAACATTCAAAATCCATACACAAACAATAAATGCTGGATGACATGAGCACAGGAGGGTTTCCTATAATCGATGAACTAAAGTTTCAGCAAAAAAAATTACTCAAAAAGGCTTTTTTAGCAGCTTTTTGAAGGTTTGAATTGCAGAGAGCTCTCAAAGCAGATTGTCTCCTACAGCTTCCTACACACGCTACCCCAAACTGAGGCTGTGCAGAACAATCTAGAGTTCATGTGACCTGAAATCCCATGAAACACTGCAAAATTCACCTTTGGAGCTTAAAAACAAGGCAAAGTAAGGAGAAGTACATTGTTTTCAATGTACTTGGCCTTAAGAATTGGTGGAGTAGTGGTTTGGGAAGGCGAAGTAGCATAAAGTCATTGTTTCAATGGACTTGAGTTACCATTTGCAATGCTAAGTACCCACTTCACGTTGCGGAGCATTCCGTGAATTCGCCTTCACTTCATGGAGTGAATTGGGGCCACTTTACCTACCACTATTGTCTACACATGAAAAGGAGATCTCATATAGGCAAGAGATCAAGACATTAAGAGATGCAGGGGATTATGAATGAAATGAGATATTTTCTTGGCTGAGGCAAAAACAGAATGGATCTGATAAAAGCCACTCAAGAAATCACTCACAGTCCAGAGAAAGGTCAAAAATAGAAATGGGGTAACAACAAGGCTTTAGAAAGACCAGAAGACAACAAGGATGGAACTTTCAGGCCCATACTAATGGCCATGAACAGACTATAGTACAAACCATCACCTCAACTGAGCCACACATGAAACAGGTTACTTTTGCAAAAAATACCAAATCTACCCAAAAAAATGGAGGAAGACAAGATGTGGCAGAAGGGGAAGGGGTACAAACAGTAACACAGAGAATCTGAGGAGCAGAACACTGAAGTAATTAATTTATTAGATATTGAGCTTAGCAGCTCCCAACTGATTCTTTTTAAAAAAGGACTTTCATTTGTGCCCCAGCCAAAAGTTAATGAGTTCAATACGTATATTGACATCAAGAAATATACTGTTTTAGAAAAATCTGTTTTAAAAAGTGTTTCTGCAAGAAACATGATATAACTATGGCCCTCTTGGGTTTGAATGATGAGCAACTGGTGGGACTCAAACATAATGATTCCAATGACACTTTGAATGTTCTTGAAACTTTATGGAGTGAGGAACAGAATTTGGTCATCCCTGTTCAAATATTACAAGTCCAGGATCCTAATAATATGGACTCAGCAGCTGATAATAAATCTGTGACATTTAAACCCAAATCAACTTTCAATCCTCCCCTTCATTTCACCATCAATAATTACCTATGAATCTCTGGTGATGCAGGATTTCCAACATCTTTTCAGCACCAAGTGGCCTAATTACAAACATAATTTGAGCGTAGATGAACAGCTGTTGCTGACAGAAATACAAAATATGGAGCAAATTTAGGTAAAAAAAGCTGATAAGGGAGAAAAAATTGTCATTTGGAACAAAGAACAGTATGAAAGTGAAATCTATAGACAATTGGATGACAGAACTAGTTACAGAAGGCTACAAGTGAATCCAACAAAAGTTGTCAAAATGAAATTGGATTCCTTTTTGGATGAATCAGTATTCAATGGACACATTACTAAAAAGGAGAAAGAATTCATGACAGTGACTTTTCCTGTGATTTGTACCATTTACACTTTGCCCAAAATTCATAAGGACCAGACCAACTCCCCCCCCCACTGACCCATTATATCAGCAGTGGGTTCCCTGACTGAAAAACTATCCACATTTGTGGATTATTATTGAAGACAGCTGGTAATTACTCAGAGGTCTTATCTACGCGATTCTATGGATGTGTTGGCAAAATGTGGGGGGTTGGTCTGGTCCTCTGAATATACATGGCTTACTATTGATTGTAACCAGTCTCTATACATGTATTAAACATGATACAGGTCTAATAGCATTGGAATATCTTTTATGTAACAATCCAGTAGCCACAAGCTTCCCACAGAATTTTATTTTAGAGGCAGTAGAGTTAATTTTGTGTAACAACTACTTCATTTTTGATCACAAATATTATTTACAGACCACTGGTACTGCGATGGGGGCCTGTTGGAACAAAGGTTTATAATATCACTCTTTATAATAATGCACTCAGATTCACCTTGAGCCTTACCCAAAACTTATTTCATAAATTACCAAAAATAATAAAATTAAAATATATTATCCTATGCTTTCTAGATTCAAATATAATGGCAAATAACACTGCTTTCCACACTTATAAATATGAAAAATATATAATTTATTTACACCTATACAATAATTTGAAATAGTCATCATTAACATAAATATCAAGCATAATTTTATTTATTTATTTATTTATTTATTAAAGTTTTGGAATTACAACCTTTGAGTCAGAGACTCCTTTGCAAAGGCTCCATGTCTGGACAAACATACAGATTTATGAGAAAACATGCTTCTTTGCTTAGTGTTACACAGTGCTGCTTACATATTGACAACATACATATACAGATATAAACGTTACAATAGGGTTTGTCTTGCCACCCTAGGTCTGTTGAACATGCCACAAATGGGTGGAATGTTAGTTCTTTCCTTAGTCTGTAACTGCATTTGTAGTTCTAGGTAGCATCTAGGGGTTGGTTTTCAACCCTGTGTCGAGATGGAGTTATGTGCTCTGTTGCAGCTACACTTCTCTGACTCTATGAGGTCTCTCATGATTTTGGTTTTAAACTGGCCGAATCTTGGGGCCAGGGCGATGGGAGGAGGAAGTTCATTGAGCCAGGTGGGTGCATGATAACTAAAGGACCATTGGCCTAGTGCAGTCCTCCGGTAGGGGACATGGATGGGCATATTTGCTAGGTGCCTTGGGGTGCTCCTGTGAGTGTTAGTTTGTATTAGGGAGTGAAGGCCCTTGGGTGCAATTTTCAGTAGGATTTTCTTGGCTTGGAGGCAGGCATGGTATTTTAGCCTTCCTTTGAAGGTCAGCCAGATAATAATACTGTAAACATGAACAAAATTGTTTCAGACAATCCAGCAAACTAATAAAACAAATTTCAGCAAATAAGCAATGCAAATTAATTAGCAATATTCTGCATAAGAAATGGTAAAAGGTATACTAAACATTTATCATACTTAATATTTAACATAACCTTCATGCATAAGAACATATACTTATAAGATCAATATCTCAAATTATTTCTGTATAAAACTTGTTTTAAAACTTCAAAGCATGTGAAATATAATTTGTATGAGAACTGGTAACAACTCATTGCATCAGTGTTTCATACTATACTTTCATAAAACTCAGTTTTCACTTTTCAGATTATGCAAAATATTTCTCATTTTAAAGCTTTTAAGCTATATACCCAAGTTCTATAGTTAAAAGTAAATTGTCTTGTTACTTTCACAGATAAGACAACTTAAATTACTAAGACTATTAATTGAAATTAATTAGTAAAAGTAATAAAATTATACTTACATGTCTTGTTGTAGAAGTTGTTCTTTGCTCAACTTAGAACTCCTGGTTGAGTCTGGCTCTTGATGAGAAATCTCTTTGTTAGCTAATTTTCTTGACCCTGGAACTTCTTGGCATGGACAAACTCTGCAAGGTGAACTTTGTTGCTGAAAGTCACTTTACCAAAAGTCAGTTCTTGGATTTGTAGAACACAGCTTCAATCTGCACAGTCCATAGCAATACTGGATTCAAAGATCTTCCTTGTGGAGAGCAAAGTTGTTTCTTTAACTGGAACTTGACTTTTTTATGTTGTACATCTGCTATTAACCTTAGACACTGGAATTTTCCTTACTCACAACACTGTATGCAGCGGCTTGTGTGAATTTTAAAGTTAAGTCTCTGGTTTAGATATCAGCAGGCAACATTACTTCACCCAAAATGCTCAGCAAATAAAATACAGACCTTGCTTCATACACAATGAGAATGTCCTTGCATCTGATTTTTTGCACTTGGACCTCCTGACAGCACTGCACAAGCTTTTGGCTATCCTTAGGCTAACCCAATATTCCAAATACAGGTGTGGTCCAAAGCTTTTTGGCCTAGCTACAGTATAAAGTCATTAGAATTATTAATTATACTAACATAGATTCTTCTGCATTGGTGGTTGACTCAGACTGAGGTGTGGTCAGCAGAATTCACTAGTATAAATTTGATCACTACTAGAGTTTGATTGGTTTGAGTCACTAAGGAGGTATGCTATCTCAGATGATAAATGATGACATACAGACATGCCTCTTAAGACATCCCCTTTTTCTTTAGGACTTGTTTTTAGTGCAAAATTATTTTCCTTAATAACATTTACATTTAACCTAATTTGAACATTAAACTTACATATACAGATGTTTCTCCTTAAGGTGAGCAATTTGGTATAAATATCTTATTTGTAGCATTTATATTTCCTGAGTTACACTATTAAGGGTTATAACTTCATAATTTTAATAATACTTCTTAAAATAATGTGATAGTCTTGCTCTAAATATTCTAAGCTACAGAATGATATAAGATTTGTAAAAAAAATCCATTATCAAAGTCTTTAAAACATTACTTTTTTGTAGAAACATGAGTTCTTTGTTCTACTTAAAGACAATAAAAATAAAAATCTTAAATTGTCAGAAATATTCTTTTAGATTTTTTTCTCTATAGCAACAAAATACATGTTTAAGAGTCTTATTGTCAGACTACTTAAGATGTGAGCTATCAGGAGATACTAGATTTGTTTAGTTTTCTAATAAGAAAGTTATATTAAAATAGGTTTTAAACATAACTCCTGAACCCGTGTTCCTGCACTCATGAAACTTGATCTGCTTATTTATCATACTAGTGTATAATGACTGTCTACTTTTCATAGTGGCACCATAATGTGTTTTTAAGTTATAAGCAAAATACTTTTCTTAATATTCAAAGTTTAAAGAAAGGAACAGGTTTTTTTTTCCATTACATAATTCTCTTTACCTGTCACTGGTTTCTTATCTGATTGTAGTTATGGATACCTAGCTCTGACTAGCTTAGATATTCCAAAAATGTGACTAGGCCCCTAAGAAAACATCACACTACATGACTTTATTTGATTGACGTCCACTTAGCTTGGAAAGTGTCCTCTAATATTATGGCTTAAAACTAAATTGGAGTCTCCCCTTCATTTTCACAGACCTCATCTGCCTAGATGGGCAAAGAGATGCTTAAGAAACACAGAGTTTATTTTTCTTTTAAGCATTAAAGCCAGATACCTTGTCTTAAGGTTTAATTAACTAACACTTTTTGTTTTGCTCTTAGGAACTTATGCAAACAGTAATCTAAACTAGAAATTAGTCTCATATAAAAATCACATAATAATAATTAAAAATCAATTCATGATAATAAAAATAAAATATTTTTTCTAGCAAGGGTTTTGTCCCTACAGACCACTATGGCCCCATCATATGCAAATTTATTTATGTCCTGGTGAGAAGAAACTTGTATTTTTAATGGGAATAGGAATCCTTTTTTGGCTAATATTTGCTTTTGGGGTAGGTTTATTTACGACCTTCTTCTTGCTTGGAAGGGGGATGCATTTTCAGCATCACAGTTTGTTGATTATACTAATACAAGTAATGTAGGCCTACACTTTACATCAGATACACATATCTTGGAAATTTCTTTCCATGATTTGATGTTAAAAGGTAAAATAGGACAAAAAGTTCAGAGTAGTGCTTTTAGGAAACCGACATCTGAAAACAGTGTCAGTGGCTCAGTAGGTAGCACACTCACCTCTGAGGCCAGGAGATCAGAGAGCTGTGGGTTCAGTTCCCACATCTGGCATGTGGTTTAATATCCCAGTACTGACACTGTAGTGCAGCATGAGAGGGGTGCTGCACTTCTGAGGTGCCGTCTTTCAGATGAGACATTAAACCAAGGTCCCATCTGCCTGGATTTGTGGTAGTTCAGGTGGATGTTAAAGATACCATGGCACTTATTGAAAAGAGTTGGGGAATTTTATTAGAAAGAATAAACAATACATCAATAAGACAACTCTTGAAAAACATTCCATTACAGATAAAGTACATGATGCATCAAAAAGAAAAGAAATATGAAATCATAAAGCAGCTAAAAGAAAAGCATAAATAAAACACAGTTCGTAAATACATGCATTTTGTAAATCAAACCAAATCCATACAGGTCACTATGAGATAAAAGCAATCAGTATAAATCAATTAATTCGATCCAGGAAACATGTTTCCAATAGCTGCAAAACAGTTGTTTATCTATAGTATCATATTCCAAAATGCTCTGTCTCATTATAGCCTGATCAATCTGTTTAATTAATATTATATTTGGAATTACAGTATGTTGTAGAGAAAATTGACACCTGGCTTACCACATGAAGTATTTTATGCAAACAAAAATAAGGATTAACGTACTGGTATGATACCTTCCCAGAAAACCTGTGTAATCACCTAGAATTAAACTTTGATATGAAATGTGGTGAGCAATGCCCCATTTCCAACGAGATGCTAGATCTGCCCATAGTTGTACTGAATAAGAACACTGCAGAAACAAGTGTTCTTCTGATTCCATCTGACCAATACATTCAGGCCTGATACACTGCCTGTCCATTATAGGTTTATGCTTCAGGTTATCCTGAACTCCTAGCCTGCCATGGTAACTGAGCCAGTGGACATCCCACATGTGCGATGGAACTCGTTTATCAGTTAGGGTGCATGATGCCCGAAAGACCTTGGTAGGAACACATAAAGGGAAGTCTACCTGTATAAAAAACACATTTCCCATAATTTCATCATATAAGTGTTTCCTGGAAATGTCATGTAATTGAGCCTTACCCAATTTCCATTCTCTGAGTTTTTTTTACTGCAGGGACTGCAAAAGTTGGAATATCACAAGTGGAGTTCAGCTTAGAAATACCACCTCCTTCCCATTTGCACATAAATGTCTGAAACAATGACCGAGTCCAGACAGTCTATGGATGACAATCAGTATGGCCATTGACCTGAAATGAAGATATCAATAAAAGAGTGATAGAAGACCAAAGGATTAACCATCCCAATTCCACCCTGTGTAAGTTTTAAATAAGTAAAAACTCATTTTATGGGGTTTAATCTACTTTCCATACCATTTGAAAAAAACAACTTTACAGCCTGGTTTCTAGGGAAGTAGGGATGGGAAAAACAGAGCAGAGATGTAAAAAAACTGAAAGTAAAATTTCTTTATTATCATAACTCTCTTCTTTTTTGAGAAGCCCCAAGCTTTCCATTGCTGAACTTTATGTTCTCCTATAACTATATGTCTTTCCCAATTCTGATAAGCCATATCCTCACCACCATAATGGAGGCCTAGAATTTTTACATTAGTGGAAACAGGAATACGCCCTATTCTCAGGTCAAAAGAAGTCCTGCCAATGGCTAGGCTAACACATTTATCATAATTTAAAACCATACCATTCAGTGTAGAGAATTCTTCAAATGTCTGAAGTGCTGCCTCTCTGGAAGGGACATCCTTAACCAGCAAACATATATTGTCCGCGTAAACTGACAATTTTTGAACAGGAATATTCAACAAAGGTGTCAGGCTGCAGATTCTCTGGTTATTATCAATTTCTCTAATAACAGGGTCTAAAACAAATGCATATAGCAGAAGGCTAATGGGACACCCTTGTCTCACTCCTTGTTTTAGACTGATTTCATTTCCCATTAAACCATTTACCATAGGACATAATGTTGCATTAGAATATAATATTCTTACATAATTATTAAAATGTGTAGGAATGCGTATTTCTCTAAGACTTGAAATAAAAAAGTATGGGAAACTTTATCAAATGCTTTCGATTGATCTAAAGCTATTATGTAACCAGATAATTTATTCTGGTTCCCATATTTACAGATATCTCTAAGAAATGCAAATTTTGCTGTATTGACCTTTGAGGTATAGAACCGGTCTGGGCAGGGTGTATCACTCTTTGTTCTACCACTTGTAGCTGTTTACAAAGAATAGAGGAAAGAATTTTGTAATCAGTGTTGAGCAGGCTGATCGGCCTCCAGTTACTCAAATTTGTGCGTTCACCTTTTGTGTATATAAATGTAAGTACTGCTGAGTTGAACTCTGTAGGTCCAATTCCAAAGTGTAATATGTAATTGAAGAAATGAGTCAAAATTTCACTGAGGTTTTCCCTAAAGGTTTTATGAAACTCATTTGTAATGCCATCCACCCCAGGTGAAATCCCTGTTTTTAAATTATTTATTGCTGTAAGGACTTCTAATTTCGAAATGGGTGCATTCAAGTCATCCACCCCTGTCTGTAGAATCCTTGGAACAGGAAAATGAAGAACTACATCCCATTTAGCTGTTGGATTAAATGTGGTACTAAAAACTGATGATAAATACTGTTCTATAACAGATAGCATTTCAGCATCTGAAGTTTTAACTTGTCCTATTGCATTTTTAAAACCCCTCATTATTGTTTTTTTCCATTTTTTGCTTACATGCAGTGTAAGGGTCCTTAAAAGGTTGTTGCTGTATGCCAAATCTCATTTCAGCAAACATGTAAACAGCCCTGTCATATTGATATTGTTTCATTTTACTCTTAACTTCCCCCATTTGTTTTAGTATTTCAGGAGTTGCCATTTGAGAGCTGGACATTAATTTATAGAACTTATTTCTATATGCCAAATATTGTATATAATCAGAATTACTTTTCTGCTTACCATAAGCAATAAAAAAATCTTTCATGGCGGCCTTGGTGTCGGTCCACCAGGACCACCAATCTATGTATAATTCTGCAACTGATTTCCAGATAAATAGTAAATGTTTTAATTGATTTAAGACAGATGTGTCTTCCAATAACCATGAGTTTAGTTTCCATCTCTGATTCAAAGATGGAAACCTAGTAGGGATCTGGCTGAGCCCAATCGAACACAGAAGTAGTTTATGGCCCAGAAATTCACAATGACGTAAAATAAAATGTTGTGCCACTAAATGTCTAGAGGTAAAAAAATAATCTATCCTTGTGGAGAAGGAAGCCATCTAATAAATAAAACCATTCGACTTATAGAGCTCCCTGTATGTATCTTTAAGTTTACCCACCACTAATGTCTGTGAAAGTGCATGGGAGTCGCAATAACAATTTTGTTGTACGTTATCCTTCATATGTACATCTAAACTACAGTTCATGTCTCCTCCCCAAATAATGTGTTTGGAAATGAACAAATAGGGCTTGATCTGCTGAGATAGATCAATTCTCCGAGTTTTAAGTTGGGGGCATAGATATTAAGTAGTCTTAAAGAATACCCTTTATAAAAACAATCAAGAAGCAAGGCCCTGCCAGGCAGTAAATCAATAAGCCAAGTAACCTGTACCTCTGTGTGCTTAAACAGGATCCCCACCCCATCGGCAGCATCAGGGCCAAAAGACCAAAAGGAGGGACCCTCTCACCAAGCTTTTTTGTGCTTGTGTAATGTTTACTAAGGTAGTGAAATGTGTTTCCTGTAAAAAGATGATATCAGCATGTAGATTCTTACAATAATTCAAACAAATCATTCACCTCTTATAGTTCTTAATACTACAGCAATTAAGAGATACCATCTTTAAACAGGCCATGTTAATTTATGTTAATACTAAGGGCCTATCTTGTTTCCTTTTTTCCCTTTCTTTTTTTTGCATCCAAGGCTCCCTTTCTCCCTCTTCCTCTAACTCCATTTCGGGGAATGCTTCTGATTTATTTGGGGTGTCAGGGCCACAGTCCCTCTCTGCTTTAGCCAGAACTTGAAAAGTATTTTGTGTGTGGCATATACCAGGAGCCCCCTTTTGTCTACTAGCTGCCCAGGTTACCCGTCTGGGAGGGGGAATCTGGAAATCTGTATTGGGGGGGCATGGACACAACATTAGTAGATGTCTGAGAGGAAAGCTCTAATCCTTGTTCTTGGGAATCAGGAAACAAGGCTGACTGGTCCTGGATGGCTTGCTTAGGCCTCTGCATCTCAGGTTCCTCTTCCTGAGGATGCAGAGCATTGGACTGAGATTCCTGATTAACGTCCCCATTATCCTGATCTGTATGCTCCACCTCTTCTGCTGAATTGTTTTGTGCCTGAGGCCTATACCTTTCCCGGGCCTGATTATCAGATTGTCTTTATTAGGGCCTCCCTGCCAATTCTGACCAGCCCAAGGGCACTGATGATAGGCATGGCCTGATTCTTCACATAGAGTACATTTAAAAATATTCTGCAAACTTCACTGCCATGATCTAGCTCCCTGCATAGGGCACATTTTACCTTATCACATACACTACTCAAGTGACGCCTGCTGCCACATTTATAACAGGCTTTGGGCTGACCCAGGTAGAAACAAACACCCCTATCCTAGCCCAGAAAGAAACTATTAGGGATATGAATAACATAATTTTCCACAGTATGCAATTTTACTTTGAAACGCCACGCCCTGGTCCAAATACCCTCTGAATCAATAATGGGCTAAGGAGGCCCCAAAACAGTTCATTTGTTTTCCAACCAATATTGAATATCCCCCACGTTCACTCCTTCATTTCTAAACATAATATTTATGGTTTTAAATAGAGGTTTAGTGATTGGAATTGCCCAAAAAGGAAGCCATAAAGGCAAAGACTTGCAAGCCTCATATTTATGCCAGAATCTATCAAGACCGGAGAAGTGTTTGAAACTAATGCTGAAAGTATCTTCTCCAAATATGTTTATGAGAGCATAAATGTCAGTAGCTATAAAATTCATTGAGTCTTTCAATAATTTCCTGGTGACATTGGCTCTATCTGGGTGTTCGGGTAGACCCCCCATACTTAAGTCGTACAGCATTCCTGTGAGGGGCCTGTTCCAGTGTATTGTACCTGAATAAGTCTGAAAAATGAGGACCCTGCCTGGCATCATTCCTATGTGGAGAATGAGCAGGGGACACTCTTGATGGGTCCTCAGCAGAGGGAATCCCCATATTATCAGGATCCTCAATATTGACAGGAACAGTCTCACAGTCAAAGGTAGTGGCTTTAAGGGGTGAAACCAAAGGCTGACCTGAAGGGGAAACCACTGGTTGAATTTCTGTAGAAGCCAGATGATCTGCAGTCATGGGCATAGAAAAAGAAATCCAGTTCGGATCTGGGATCCAACGACAGTCGGGCTCCTGAATCCAGCTGGCCTGAGACAGCGCAGCCTCTTTAGACCACGATTCTTCCTCTGCGACATCTGACATTTGTGAGCTGGAGCCGGCAACACAAGAAGTCGATGAAGGAACTTCCTCATTCCTCCTCCCAGCTGTAGTGGTGACGCATACCGCGTTAGAAGCCTGGCGTTCTGAACCGGCGAGCATTCAGTGGTGGAAGCATCCCAATCTAGACTCGCAGCAGAAAAAGACATCTCACCATCAGCGGTCGGGATCTTACCTTCACTCAAATTCCTTCACAGTTCCCCCGCTGCATGCTTACTAGCATGGTATCTGCAAGAATCATCTCCTGGTCTGTAAGTTGTGCCAAAGTCTTGTGAATCTCCATTGCACTGGGAAAGAGAGTTTGCAGAACTGCAGTCTGCACAGCTTGCTCCTCCACATGATCAGCACAGTCTACCATGTCAGCAAGCAGCACTACGTCTCCCGCTACTGACAGCAACTCAGAAGGGGAATTTCCCTGGTGTCCTGGCCAAATTTTCCTCATTCACTAAAAATACCACCAACAGCTTAATCTGGTTCAAGATCAGTTGGCATTCATCTGCATCCCCTTCCCCCGGGTCGTGCCTGAAAATAGGCAGGATTTGTCTAGTGCACTTACCCAGTCAACAAAAACTAACTAAAAAAAAAAGAAATCCGGGAACATGCTTTTGCATGCATCCAGTGCACGCCCACAACATACAAAAAGGGAAGTACCCTATGGTCACTTTATTCACATTAGATGCAACAGTTCAAAACTATCAGAATTTCAGCAAGAAAGACAAAACATGAAAGCTAGATTTCTTTCCAGCGGGTACACAGAGGAATGTGTAGAAAAGGCCTACAGGAGAGCAAGACATACTAATAGAGAGCAGTTGCTTAAACCCAAAACCTCTATACAGACCTCTATTAATGAGCAATCTATTACATTTGTGACTGAGCATAATAGGATTTCTGGGAAAGTGCAGATATTATTGTTAAACATTTAGGGGGGTGCTTCAAGAGGATGCAGATTTGAAGGATTGTGTCAAAAATAGAACTAGAATCTATTTCTGTAGAGGTCCTAATTTAGCAGATTCACTTACAAATAGTTTATATATTAAACAGCAATGTACAAGAGCCACTTGGCTTCCACCACAGCCATTTGGCTGCTTTCGTTGTGGTCATTGTAACATCTGCAAGTATTGTCAACAAGGAGCAGTTTTTGTACATAAGTATAAGGAAAACAAAAAAATAGAGATTGAGCATTTTATCAGTTGTTCAACTGTATATGTGATATACATCGTACAATGCACTTGTCCTCTTATAAATGTAGGGAGAACTAAAAGAACACTTAGGGTGTGCATGCAGGAACACATTAGGGCCATACAAAGATTTGAATCAAACACTCTCATTGGCATTCATTTTGAAAGATACCATAATAAAGATATCAATGAATTCAGATTTATGAGAGTGGATCATGTTAAAGAACACATCAGAGGTGGTGACAGATTAAATAGACTTTCTAAGCTTGAACAAAAATGGGTTTATACCATGCAAGCTCTTTCTCCTGTGGGACTTAATGTTTGTTTAGATGTTACAGTTTTCCTTTAAATAACTTTTCCAATCCTTTTCTGCCCCCCCTTTCTTCTCGGCATTCTTTGAAAATTTTCCCTTTCTGAATTATATATTTTTTTCACTACCAGGACTCAGTGTTTGTATGCAGTTATTTGACTTTTGACTTCTATTTGCAGTCTACATTCTAGTCCAGCTGTAATAATACTGTATGAATATTCATTAATTTACATATTTATATATGTTTGAATTATTTATAAATTGATATCTTTCTGACTCCTAAAATAATTTATTGCTTGGGGAGCACTTGTGTAATATGAAGATTGTGCTTGCACCAATTTGGTGTGCATGAGTGTTTGTTTTGTCTTTAAAAAGATATAGAATATAAATTTATATATTTTTTCACAGTGCCACTTCAAAACGTTTTGAATAAATACCACGGGCCATGACTCAGGATACCCCCCTAATGAAGAGACTCGAAGAGCTGGGTACTGTAGCCGTGGGCTCCGGCTAATGTAATTTACTGACTTGCATCTGTTTCTTCCTTCTTGTGGCTTGAGAGTGCTGCCTGCTTGTGTTTTGTGTATCTTTCAGTGGTTGGTATGGAAACATGGAATTCGTCAGCAGAAATTGATTACTTCATCCACTCATTCTGTCCAGATGGTCCCTGCCGAGTTTGTCTCTGCATACCCTAACTGGTGTTTGGTGACCCTCCCTCCACCCTGCCCATTTCCTAATATTCTCTCATGTCTAAGACCACTACTGTTTTCCTCTCCACCACTTCCACTGACAGTCAATTCCAGGTCTCCAATACTCCATCAGTGAAGTAGTACTTCCTCACACCCTCCACCCTCCCGCTTCATCAAATGTCTCTCATCCTTGTGCTCTTCCTCATTTGAAATTGACTCCCCTCCTTTACCCTGTTCACTCCCCTGAGGTACTTTTAGGTCTCTATCATGTACCCTCTCTCATGTCTTCCAGTATGTACATGTTGAGATACCTCAGTCTCTCCTCATGGAGCTTTCTGTGCTACCCCTGTACCATTTTAGTTGCCCTCCTCTGGACTGCCTCAACCCTTCCAATGTCCTTTTTCAGGTACAGCTTCCAGAACTGAACACCATACTCCAGGTGGGGTCTCACCAGCAAGTGGTATAATAGCAACACTATCTCTCACCTCCTGCTGGAGATACCTCTCCCTATGCATCCCAGTATCCCACTGACCCTGCCCACTGCTTTGTTGCACTGCCTTGATACTTTTATGTCATAGTTATTATAACCCTAAGTTCCCTCATAGTGACTGTCAGTACCTCCACCCCATCCTATACTCAGTTCCAAATTCCTATACCCTAGTCACATTATTTTGCATGTTAGGCATTGAACCCCAACTAACCACTCCTCAGGTTTCCATAGACCTTGTGAATTCTCTCCAACCCCTCCTGAGTGTCCACCCTATTACAGATGTTGGGATCATCTGCAAAGGCATACCTTCCCCTTCCAGTTCTTCTGCAATGTCACTTATCAAGACATTGAAGAGGACAGGTCCCAATAATGAGCCCCATAGCACCATGCTGGTTAATCTCTTATCTTTAGAGTGAGGGCCATTAACTAAAATCCTCCGACACCTATCAGTTAACCAGTTTCTAACCTACTTTACCACTTTGGATCCCACTCCTGTGGGACTGCCATTGTGCCTAACATATGTTAGGTGGCAACAATGGGGATGTATGGGAAAAAAATGAAATTAAAAGATTTTAAAAGAGCATTAAAAGTAGGCAGCTTTTTTATTTGTGAGATAAAATAATTGCAAGCAAGAAAGTGATAGCAAAATGATAAAAACAGTAAAATGCAGTTCCCTAATCAAGCCCTATGGGTATCACGTTGAGGATACATGGGTCCTCAAATAAAACAAGAAGATTTGTGGAATGTTTTTGTAGGCTTTATGCAAAGGCAGAGTGGTGAGTGCACTGTGCAGCGAAACTCAGTTTCACAACTTCATTGTTAGGAAGTCATAAGGTGACAAGCACCCACTGGATTTTGTCTTTACCTTGGGGCTATGATAGGTGTGCTTTGTTCAGCATCCTTGCTGTTTGTAATATACTGTACATGATAATAACATGTATTAAAACTACAAGAACAGAAGTTATATGTGGTTTAGAAAAGTGAATGTATTTATATTCCGTGAAAGTGTAACAGTGTGGGGGGGCATGGGGAAATAAGCAGCTGAACCATATGGGAAAAACAGTCGGCAAAAGAAGACTATTTCTATTTCATGGGAGTAACTCATATTTATACCCAGATAATGGCAAGGTAAGCTTCATGAAGACAAGCTATTGGACGTGTTCAGGCTCTAGTGTTGAACGATGAGGCTCAACAACATCACTAACTGTGTAAAACATCCTCTCAGATGGCACTCTTTAGGAGGCAACTGATGAATCTTACAACTAGTTTCACCAAGTGATGGGATGAATGCAACTTCTGTGCTCAGTAGCCTAACGGATCAACCTGAAATGACTCAAGAAACTCTGCAAATAGCTATTTGAGATATTTTTGGCAGAAAGAAGCTGTGGCTGTGCCCTCGTCTATTGGTACTAGCATAAGAATTTGCTGAGCAGGGTGTGTCTGTACATATCTCTGCATTGATCTTTTCAGGATATGCACTGCTGGGATCAATCAATCAATCAAATCTTTATTTATGAAGGTGAACATCATTGAGCAAGCTCATTTACAAGATGGACCTGGTCACTTGTCTCAGTGTGGCAGTGAAAACAGATCGTGGGTACTCTTCTCAAATGGTCCACGTGCTTTCATCATGGTGTCAATCAGTGAACACTCTTGGTGGCCCACTCCATTGACATGCTATGAAGTACCTGTTTCTGTGCCAGCAGTCTAGGATGAATATTTTATGGTACTCACATTCTGCATCAAGCTGTCTTGAGACAGACCAAGGCACCATTGCACTTCTCTTATTTGGATAGTCACATTTACAGAGTGATGAAAATGAGCACATACTATATGGAGCATACTGTGGAGGCAGTCTTGCTAGCCTCAAAACTGTGACATAGTGCAGATGTGACCATTAAAGTTAAGGTGTGGGCAAAGTAATGAATTCTGATGAAATTCCCATCACTGGCTCTTATCACCATATTTGACCCATTATTCATGATGAGAAAAACAACATACAGAGTGGCACCAACTGTCCCAGACTGAGGCATCACTTGACTGAATGCCAGAATGTCCAGTGATGAGTGGTCTTTCTCAGTTAGCCCTGTGTTCAAAACAGCAGGCCTGGAGTGACTAGCAGATTGTTGAGGAATGACGGGATAGCCAGTGACAAAGAAAAAGAAGGAGGAGGAATCGGCAACAGGAGACAAAGACTTTCACACACACCAGTGTGCATTCAAGCAGAAATGCATGCATGGAGTTTGTACTGCTCCAGATGTCTACAGTGCAGTGGAACACTCCCCCCACAACCTTCAAAAGTAGTGTGGCAATGGCCATTCTCACATCCACATATATCTTTGGCACCATAGTATGTGAAAATATGACAGAAGAAGGGATCTGGTACCATGGCTACAAGTGCTACACAAGTCTACGGAGGCCAGTGTCTTTCACAAGTGAAATGGATTGCAGATCATTTCATCTATTAGCTGTGTTATGTGCTGAGCAATTAGATGGAAAGACTGGTACTTAATTCTGGCTTGGACGGCTTCTACTATTGGCACTGACCTTGAATGTGGTGATGTTGTATGCTTCCTAGATGGTATGGAAATTACAGAGGCCTGCCTGGCAGAAGTGCTTCGCTCAGTATTTTGGGGGTGTATGGATTCTTTGGTGTGCTGGGGAGAAAGTGTTAGCACTAACATTTTATTTAGAGGCAGAATGACCTGTGGCATTGCCAATAGCACCACTGCTGGCTTCATCACCACGGGATGGGCCTAATGGAACCACAAGCACAGATCCTAATGAAGTTTTAAAAGCCTGGGATGCTTTCACTTTAGGTGGTTAATTAAGGAATTGGTTGTTTAGTTTGCAAGAAATTTATCCCTACTGATAGCTGTGCTGCACAGTGTTCACACTATCTTCCAGTTATTTTCTTTTAGTAATGTGAAATGCAGCCATACCATGCTCTTATTACTCCTAACATGATTTTATCGGTTAGTGTCACAAGTACCAGCACCACATTTTCCCACACTAGCCTTTATTTTTACAGCTGCAGGGCAGAGATCTGCAGATGTCTTGCTATTACAGTAGAAAAATGGAGCTCTCCAGATTCCTAACAGAGTTCACAAATTGGAGTTGGAGCACAATCACTCTGCTAGCTGAAACAGTCTGATGTGTCCCTACACTGCACTATTTTTTCCTCTGTCTGACAAGGAAAGATTATTCACAAAGTATACATGCTGCAAAACAAAGCTTTTTTCTTTAGCTGCTGAATAGAAGTTTTCTGATGTGAGAAGTGCTGAACAGGAATATAAAGAACCTTTCCCTCCAGACTAAAAGATAGTAACATAGATGTGTTTTCCTTCCCTTCCTATGGTAAAGTGTTTAGTTTAAGAACCTGTTGGATTTGTAGATTGGAATCTGACTGGGACTGGTCCCTGAGGGGTACCTCAGGGATCAGTTCTGGGGCCAGTCCTCTTCAATATCTTCATTGGTGACATTGCAGATGGACTAGAGAGTAAGGCTTGTCTGTTTGCAGATGACACCAAGATCTGCAACAGAGTAGATGATCCAGATGGGGTGGGCAGAATGAGAAGAGATCTGGATAAACTAGCAAAATGGTCAGAAGAGTGGCAACTGGGATTTAATGCAAAGAAGTGAAAGATCATGCACATAGGGAAGAGAAACCCTGAAGCCACCTATAGGCTGGGAGGGGAGTTGCTGGCAGCCACAAAGGAAGAAAGAGACTTGGGCATCATCATCACCGATGACCTGAAAGCATCCAAGCAGACCTCCAAAGCAGTAGGTAAGGCTAGTGGGATTTTAGGGTGTATTAGTAGGGGTACCACAAGTCAGAAGAGGGAGGTAATAATCCCTCTTTACAAGACACTGATTAGGCCCCATCTGGAGTACTGCATGCAGTACTGGAGGCCACACCTTCACAAGGACATTAACCAAATTGAGGCAGTCCAGAGAAGGGCAACCAAAATGGTGCAGGGACTGCATCAGAAGACATATGAGGACAGATAGAAGACTTGGTTTGCTGGCCAAGGCACCTAGCTTCACCTGAGCTCTTTCCTTCTAAGACTGCTTGAAAGGCAGAGTAGAGAAACTTACCAGAGCAAGGGAGAAGGATTAAGACTTAGTTTGGCTAAGCAGATTTACTGTGTGGTGGTGTTTTATTTTTTACTCACAGGATTGCTACTGTTTGTTGCTAACATTTCATTGCTTTATTTTTCTCTGATTCAGATTGTTGTTGCTGGTATACCTTCTTCTGCATTATTACAAGGTGTGCCTACAAGTGTGTGCTAACAGATTACTGCTGTAATCTTCTGATTCAAATTGTCTTTTGCAAGGTATATCTTCTGTTACTGCTTTATTTTTCTCTGGAGCAAAGTGTTTCTTACAGGGTATATCTTGTGAAATTACTGTATTACAGGGGCTTACATTTTGTGACTTTTTATCATTGGGCTAAGCAAAATTACTGTTTGACACTGGTTTTATTTTATTCTTGTTTGTTGAAAGGTTTGTTGTCTCAGAGGTGTTTCAGTCTCCTTCTCACATTGAAGGAGCTAATTGCTTTTCCTCCACAGCTCTTCCAAAGGATTAGGTGTGTATGTGGGGTGGAGCTGGCAAACTGTCAGTAATTTCCAACAGAAAGAAGGGTTAAAAGTCAGGTTAGTTGATATCTTGGAGGTAGAAGACTTGGTTTGCTGGCCAAGGCACCTAGCTTCACCTGAGCTCTTTCCTTCTAAGACTGCTTGAAAGGCAGAGTAGAGAAACTTACCAGAGCAAGGGAGAAGGATTAAGACTTAGTTTGGCTAAGCAGATTTACTGTGGTGGTGTTTTTATTTTTACTCACAGGGATTGCTACTGTTTGTTGCTAACATTTCATTGCTTTATGTTTCTCTGATTCAAATTGTTGTTGCTGGTATACCTTCTTCTGCATTATTACAAGGTGTGCCTACAGGTGTGTGCTAACAGATTACTGCTGTAATCTTCTGATTCAAATTGTCTTTTGCAAGGTATATCTTCTGTTACTGCTTTATTTTTCACTGGAGCAAAGTGTTTCTTACAGGGTATATCTTCTCTGAAATTACTGTATTACAGGAGCTTACATTTTGTGACTTTTTATCATTGGGCTAAGCAAAATTACTGTTTGACACTGGTTTTATTTTATTCTTGTTTGTTGAAAGGTTTGTTGTCTCAGAGGTGTTTCAGTCTCCTTCTCACATTGAAGGAGCTAATTGCTTTTCCTCCACAGCTCTTCCAAAGGATTAGGTGTGTATGTGGAGTGGAGCTGGCAAACTGTCAGTAATTTCCAACAGAAAGAAGGGTTAAAAAGTCAGGTTAGTTGATATCTTGGAGGTAGAAGACTTGGTTTGCTGGCCAAGGCACCTAGCTTCACCTGAGCTCTTTCCTTCTAAGACTGCTTGAAAGGCAGAGTAGAAACTTACCAGAGCAAGGGAAAGGATTAAGACTTAGTTTGGCTAAGCAGATTTACTGTGTGGTGGTGTTTTATTTTTTTACTCACAGGGATTGCTACTGTTTGTTGCTAACATTTCATTGCTTTATTTTTCTCTGATTCAAATTGTTGTTGCTGGTATACCTTCTTCTGCATTATTACAAGGTGTGCCTACAGGTGTGTGCTAACAGATTACTGCTGTAATCTTCTGATTCAAATGTCTTTTGCAAGGTATATCTTCTGTTACTGCTTTATTTTTCTCTGGAGCAAAGTGTTTCTTACAGGGTATATCTTCTCTGAAATTATACAGGTGGTGCTTTACAGGTTTTCAGTTTTATCTAACATTAGGATAAGCTTTCAGGGTTACTGCATTTGTTGTTGACTGATTGTTTCTGCTCTTACCTCCTTGTTCTTTCGTCCGTGGTTCTTCTTTTTTGGCAGGGGAAGGGCCCAGCCACCCACCCCCCATCCCCAACCACCCACACTACACTCCTTTTATAGGGTACCACAGTTGTAACATTTCCTGTGGCAGAACAGGAAGGGGCGGATCAGTGGAGCCTCCACAAGGTGATCTCATTTACAGGGCACTAGTAATTTAACTTGTTATAACAAGTTAAACAAAGCACAATTAAACCATTACTTGCATTTTTTTTTCCTTCTAATTACTCTGACTAGGTTACAAACCCAGCAACTTATTTGGAATGGATTTCATTAACTGCAGGTACTGTGGAACAATTTTCAGAAGGACAGTCTTACAGTTTAGGACACTGTCCTACATGCTGGGCCTTTGGAGATCTTAGGTCTCAGCTCCGGGCAGCATGGGCAGAGATTGCACGCCTCAAATTTCATATTGAAGAGAAATACATTATAAGAACCACCCGCCATTTCCCAGCATCCAACAGAAAACCTCGACCAGAGAGGGTAGTTGGTCCAGGAGGTTGGCAGGTGGTTAGGAGGAACAAATCAGGTGCCCCATCACTCTCTGCTCTCCAACACATTACCTCCAAAAACCATATAAACACTACAAACAGGTATCTGCCTCTATCTCTGAAATCAAATAAAGAGGCAGAAGACACTGACAGAGCAGGACACTCGACACAGGAGCTAGCACAACAATACTCACCCAAATCAGGAACCAAACTAAACAAGCACAAAGGAAATCAAAAACTTCTGATCATAGGAGACTCCATGATTCGGGAGTTGATACCATCTCAGCCAGGGGTGATGGTCAGATGTCTCCCAGGTACATCAGCATGGAAGACATGACGCATTGCTAAAATTGTTCACAAAGCAGGAGAAAACACTGATGTCCCTAGTACACACATAGGGACTAGTCAGTCTCGCCAGCCGGTCAGTTGAGGAGACCAAGGAACACCTGACTAGGCTGGGTGACAAACTATCATCTATTTCGTCCGGCATCTCCTTCTCTGAGATCCTGCCAGTCTGGAGAAGGGAGCAGATGGACGGAAGGTCAGAAGAAGGAGATAGGGGAGCTAAACCGTGGCTCAAGGACTGGTGCCAGGAAAAAGGACACAGATTTGTGGGAACTGGCAACAGTTCTGGGAGCGAAAGTTCTTTAAATTTGATGGACTGCATCTGACTAAAGAGAGTCAGTGCATTGGGGCAGAAGTTTGATGTCTTTGCAGAATATTTAAACTAGCAAATGGGGAGGGGTGCAGCACCCCATAAGTCAGAATGGAAGAACACCCTCCCCCTCAGCTAGTGGTCAAACAGGAATTCAGCGTGTTTGCCATTCATTTGCATCACCAGGTAAGAAAAAGGTTTGTCTCCCATACGATGCACAGGGGTAATGCCAAACTTCACCCAACAACTAACACACCAAAATCTGGCCAATGGAAAATCATGTACACAAATGCTCACAGCCTGGAAATAAGATCCCAGACCTGCAGGCAATAATGTCAGAGGCTAAACTGGACATAGAGCAATTAGTGAGACGTGGTTTACCAGTAACCACACTTAGGAGACTTCAGTACCTGGATATGTATTGTTCAGAAAGACCGAGGTGCAAAAAGGGGAGGGGTGGCCCTGTATGTTAATGAAAATATCAAAGCTACAGAAATTCAGAATACACATAAGGAGCCAGAAGAACTGTGGGTCACCCTGGAAACAGGTAATGGGACAGCCATAAGAACTGGGGTTGTCTACAGGCCCCCAGACCAGAGGGAGGACATAGACACATTACTGTTAGAAGATATACAAAACATGACAGCTAAAGGGGAGGTTCTGATAATGGGAGACTTCAACATGCCAGATACAGATTGGTCAATACCAGCAGGAACATCTGCCAGAACTAGACTCATAGTGGATTCCTGCAGGGAGGGCCTCAAACAACTGGTACAGCAACACCACAAGAGACAGGGCTATCCTAGATCTAGTACTGACTAACAAAGAAGGGATCACAGATCTCAGGTAGAAGGTCACCTGGGGGCCAGTGACCATCACATGGTATGGTTCAATTTGGCTACACATCTAAATCATCCCATTCCAAGGCAAAAATATGGGACTTCAGAGGAGCTGACTTTGATAAGATGGCCAACAGAGTTAAGCTAGCCCTGGCAAAAAAACACAGGTGAGGAGGTACAGGCAAAAGTGGGCGAACATTAAGGATACAATACTTGAAGCAACATCCGTTGTGTTAGACAGAAAAGGAAGTGCAAAGAAGAAGAAACCACTTTGGTTCTCAAAATATAGTAGCAGAAAAGGTCAGAGCCAAAAGGCTGGCCTTCAGAAAATATAAAGAACACAGCGGGATGAAGATAGGAGGCATACCAAACTGCCCTAAGGGAAGCAGGTAAGGCAGTAAGGCAGGCAAAGTCCCAAACTGAGGAAACACTAGTACGAACAGTAAAAGAAGGTGACAAGACTTTCTATAGATACATTAGTGAAAGGAGAAAGTCAGAGAGTATTGCTAAGCTAATGGAGAAAGGGAGCATGTGAGGAGGAGGACCTGTAAAGGCATCTATCCTAAATAGATACTTTTGCTCAGTATTTACTGAAGAGAAGGTAGGGCAGGGCCCACAGCTCAACATCATGGACGCAGGGGAGGCAGGTAGCTTACTCCTTCATAAAAGGGTCCTAAGAGCTTGCTAAGCTCAGGGTGGATAAGGCAATGGGACCTGATGGCATACATCCCAGGGTACTTAAGGAGCTAAAGGAGGAACTAGCAGAGCCATTAGCAGAATTGTTTAGTGAGTCTCTGAGCACAGGAGAGGTCCCAGAAGACTGGAGAAAGGCTCATGTGATCCCCTCCACAGAGTGTTAGCAGGGAGAGGCGAGGGAACTACAGACAGGTCAGTCTTACCTCAGTAGTGGGCAAGATTGTGAAGAGCACTCTCCTTAAAGGAAAGGATAGTGCAACACCTGGAATCCATGGGGCACAGGATCCAAGACAGCATGGGTTTACAAAGGAAGGTCCTGTCAAACTAATCTCATAGATTTCTTTGACTGGGTAACCAGAGTGGTGGACCAAGGGGGAGCAGTTGATGTCGCCTACCTTGACTTCAGCAAAGCTTTTGACACTGTTCCATATAGAAGATTGATAAATAAGCTAGGTAGGCTCGGGGTGGGTCAGAAGTTGGTCAACTGGGTGGCAAACTGGTTGACTGGCAGAAAACAGAGAGTGGTGGTAAATGGTATACAGTCAGAAGAGATGCAAGTCACAAGTGGGTACCTCAGGGATCAGTCCTGGGGCCAGTCCTATTCAACATCTTCATTAGTGACCTCGCAGATGGACTAGAGGGTAAGGCTTGTCTGTTTGCAGATGACATCAAGATCTGCAACAGAGTAGATGATCCAGATGGGGTGGGCAGAATGAGAAGAGATCTGGATAAACTAGCAGAATGGTCAGAAGAGTGGCAACTGGGATTTAATGCAAGAAGTGCAAAATCATGCACATAGGGAAGAGAAACCCTGAAGCCACTTATAGGCTGGGAGGGAGTTGCTAGCAGTCACAAAGGAAGAAAGAGACTTGCGGCATCCTTCATCACTGATGACCTAAAATCATCAAGCAGACCTCTAAAGCAGTAGAGTGAGGCTAGGGGGTGTTAGGGTGTGTTAGTAGGGGGTATCTGAAGTCATGTAGAGGGAGGTAATAATCCCTCTGTACAAGACATTAGTTAGGCCCATCTGGAGTACTGCGTGCAGTATTGGAGCCACACCTTCACAAGGACATTAACCAAATTGAGGCAGTCCAGAGAAGGGCAACCAAAATGGTGCAGGACTGCATCAGAAGACAATAAGGACAGATTAACGAACTCAATATGTATACCCTTGAGCAAAGGAGGGAGAGGTGATATGATCGAGACATTTAAACACCTTAAGGGCATAAACAAGGTGAAAGAGTCTAACATGTTTAAATATAAGAAAAATAGCAGGACAAGAGGACACAGCATGAGATTAGAGGAGGCCGATTAAGGGGAATGTGAGGAATTCTTTTCACAGAAAGGGTGGTAGATGCATGGAATGGCTTACCACAAGAAGTGGTGGCTATGAATACAGGTGCAGGGACTGAAACAGGCATGGGATAGGCATGAGGGCAATACAAATGACTATGAATAGATGGGTCACTGACAGAGCAAAGGCCGATGGCACATTTATAAGGTAGAAAAAGAAATGGGCAGACTGGATGGGCCTTGCGGTCCTTATCTGCCGTCAACTTCTATGTTTCTATGTTTCTATGTTTCTAGATTAACGGAGCTCAATATGTACACTCTTGAGCAAAGGAGGGAGAGAGGTGATATGATCGAAACATTCAAACACCTTAAGGGCATTAACAAGGTGAAAGAGTCTAACATTTAAATATAAGAAAAATAGCAGGACAAGAGGACACAGCATGAGATTAGAGGGAGGCTGATTAAGGGGGAATGTGAGGAAATTCTTTTTCACAGAAAGGGGGGTGGATGCATGGAACGGCCTACCTCAGGAAGTGGTGGCTATGAATACAGTGCAGGACTTCAAACAGGCGTGGGATAGGCATAAGGGAGCAATACAGATGAGTATGAATAGATAGGCCACTGACACAGCAAAGGCCGATGGCACATTTATAAGGTAGAAAAAGAAATGGGCAGACTGGATGGGCCTTGCAGTCCATTTCTGCTGTCAACTTCTATGTTTCTATGAATGTGTGGAATGCACTCTGAGAGACATCCATAAAAGTGTTTGCTTTAGAACTGGTAGGAATTTTTTTTCAAAGATAAGAATTATTTAGCACTATACAGGCATTGAATGTGTATGGTGAGGGGAGTATACTTTCTCATTCCATCAATTATGTTTCCATACATGAATAGCTATTGTCTCTCTAGGTTTTCATATGAATGGTCAAGTAAACTAACTGCAAGTTACAAGTATTTAAAGCTGCACTAGTTTATCCACAGAGACATGTACAGTATGGGGCAGGAGCAGTGTGCCATTTTCCCCACACTGGGATGTATTTAATACCAGCAGTGGTAAAAAGTAAGGGACAGGTACTATGCAGGCATCCCCTCACTGTGATAGACTTCATGCTAGGGAAATGTGAAGGACTGACAACACTGGAGACTGAACCCTCTGTTTACTCATAGACACAGGTACAGTGTGGTTAAGAGACAGTGCACTCTTCTCCACACTGTAATGTATTTTCTGCTGGTGAAAGGTGAGGGACTGACAGCACTGGAGACTGAAACCCTCTATTTATCCACAGCAACATGTACAGTGTAGGACAGGAACAATGTGCATTTTCCTTACACTGGGATGTATTTATTACTGGAGAAAGGTGAGTGAGTGACTGTCAGCACTGAATACTGAACCCTCTGTGTATCAACAGAGACATTTTCAGGGTGGAGTGGAAACAATGTGTGTTTCCCCAGCACTGATGATTTTAATGCAAGTCAAAGGCAAGAAACTGACAACACTAGAGATTGAAACCCTCTGTTTATCCACAAAAACAGGTGTAATGCAGACTTCAATGGAATGTATTTTGTGGTTGTGAAAGGTGAGGAACTGGCTGCACTGGAGATGGAACCCTCTGTTTATCCACAGAAACAGGAACAGTGGCGAGCAGGTACAATACAGGCATGCCTACACTGCGATTTACTTAGTGCTAGGGAAAGCTGAGGGACTGACAACACTGGAGACTGAACCTTCTGTTTATCCACAGGGACAGGGACAGTGTCAGGATGGGACAATTAAGACTTCCCCACATGGTGATGTATTTCCTGATGGTGGAAGGTGAGGGACTAACAACAATCAAGACTGAAGCCCTCTGTTTATCACCAAGGATATGTACTCTGTGGGGCAGAGACAATGTGTGTTTTCTCCACACTGGGATGTATTTACAGCACTGGAGACTGAAGCCTTCTTTCTATCTGCAGGGAGGGGTACAGTGTGGTGAAGGGGTAGTGCAGGCTTCACCATTCTGTGATGGTTAAATGCTGGCTATAGATGAGGGAATGACAGCACTGGAGACTGAAGTCCTCAGTTTCTTTACAGGGACAGGTACAGTATGGGGCATGGACAATGGGTGTTTCTCATGCACTGCAATGTATTCAGTACTGTGAAAGGTGAGGGATTGACAGCACTGGAGACTGAACCCTCTGTATATCCACAATGACAGGGGCAGTGTGGGGACAGGTAATTCACAGGCATGCCCAGACTGTGATGGTGTTTCTGCTAGGGAAAGCTGTTGGTCTGACAGCACTGAAGACTGAACCTTCTGTTTATCATGAGGGACAGGTACAAGATGGGGAAGGAATGGTGCAGGCTTCCTCACATAGTGATGCATTTCCTCCTGGTGAAAGGTGAGGGACTGGAGACCAAAGTCCCTTGTTTATCCACAAGGACTGGTATAGTGTGGGGAAGAACATGTATATTTTCCCCAGACTTGGATGGATTTAGTATGGGTAAAAGATGAGGGACTGACAGCACTAGAGACTGAAGCCCTCTATTTATCCACAGAGACATGTACAGTGTGGGGCAGAAACAGTGTGTGTTTCCCACACACTGTGATGTTTCAGTACAAGTGAATGGTTAGAAACTGACTAATGCTGGAGATTGAAGCCCTCTGTTTATCCACAGGAATCAAACAGGTACATTGCAGGCTTCCCACACTATAATGTATTTAGTACTGGAGAAAGGTGAGGGAGTTACAGCACTGGAGACTGAAACCATATGTTTATCCACAGGGGCATGTACAGTGTGGAGTCAGGACAGTGTGTGTCTCCCTCACAGTGTGATGTGTTTAGTGCCATTGAAAGGTGAGGGACTGACAGCACTGGAGACTGAACCCTCTGTTTATCCACAGGTACAGTGCAGGCTTCCCACACTGTATTGTATTTTCTGCTGGTGAAAGATGAGGGACTGCAAGCACTGGGGACCAACATTTTCTGTTTATTCACAGGGACATCTACTGTGTGCAGCCAGGACAGTGTGAGTCTCCCAAACAGTGCAATGTATCCAGTGCTGGTAAACAATAAGAGACTGACAGCACTGTAGACTGAACCCTCTGTTTATCCAGAAAGGCAGGGATGGTGGAGGCCAGGTACAATGCAATGATCGTCACAGTGTGATGGACTTAATTCTAGGGAAAAGTGAAGGACTGACAGCACTGGAGACTGAAGTCCTCTTTTTATCTACAAGGATGGGTACAGTGTGGGCCAGGGACACTACAGGCTTTCCCACACTGTAATCTATGTGGTGCTGATGAAATGGGAGGGACTTGCAGCACTGGAGACTGAAACACTCTGTTTATGTACAATGATAGATAAAATGTGGAGCAGGGATAGTACAGGTTTCCCCAAACTGTGATGTATTCAGTGCTTGTTATGGCTGCAGTGGGCAGAGCTCTACAGACATTTTGCATGTGCAAAAGGGCTCATGTCATGTTTTCCATCCGTGGAACTGGCTGAAGGTGTAAATAGTCTCCTCCGCCTTACCCACCTCCAAGAAATGCTCTCCGCTCTCAAATAAATGCACTTTCATGTTAGTCAATGGTTGCAGGGCACTATTTTCTTTCTTAATTGTGAGGTGCAAGAACTGGAACCGGAGTAGTCGGAGGGAGCATCAGTTTTTTTTGGTAAGATCCACCCCCACCTCCACCCAAGCAGCTTCTAAAGATCCACCCCAACTTTTAATTTTTTGGTTCATGTGGGAGGTGCACGAAGTGGATCTATAATGGTGTACTGAGAAAGATCCACCCCCACCTCCACCTAAGCAGCTCCTAAAGATCCAGTTTTCTGTTGCAATCTGTCTCATATAGCATATCATTTTATTTCAGATTATATCATATTATCTTCTCATATATGCTACCATGTCATATTAGACTATATCATGTGATAAAAAGGATTCCTCAAGGTCCTGTTTAGAAATGGAGTCATAGAGAGGTATGTTGCAGGTTTAACTTCTATGAACTTTTGCAGGGATTGTTGACCTCTTTAGCACCAATAACATGGGTAAAATACTCTGCACTACAACTGTTTTAATTTAAAATTGTTTTTTTTTTGTTTTGTTTTTTGTAATCAGATCACTGGCTTATGGAAAGGTCACTAAAACAAAACTCTTGTGACCAATGTGAGTCCTTTCTAGGCCTCCTGGACTCCCAGAAAAAAAATATGCACATTATTGTTACACTGTTGTGTGAGTGAAGCATATCTGAACACTGTGTAGGTCACAGAAATTAAATATACATACAAATTACACACATTATTATTAAACTTTAGTGTGAGTGAAGCATATCTGAACACTAATGAGTAAACAGACCTGCACTCAGCAGTGCGGGGTACTCTGTGACAAAAAAACAGTACCTGGGGGATTAAAGTCTAGATACAACCATAGCAAAGGGTACTTAATAAGTGAAGGTCCACACTAATGTTTACCAGATATTTTCTCCATGTAATGGTCACAGCAAACATTATATACCCAACTGAGCCAGGGAAATGCTCTCCACAATGATCTTTCCCTGGCCCAGTGAGGCATGTTGTGTTTGCTTTGACCATTAAATGGAGAAAATATCTATAAACATTAGCGTGGATCTTTATTAAGTACCCTGTGCTAGGGTTGATCCGTGACTTTAAACCTCCACATATCTGAACACTGGTTAGGTCACAGAAATGAAATCTAGAATGCAATTCACAGTATGACCCAAATTAAACATACAAAAGACCCTATGTCATCATTCATTATTTTTTTATTTGCATTTGTATATATGATTATTCTTCCCTGATCAGTATTGACTTGCATTGACTCAGGATGAGTTTAGTTGTCCTGAGTGTGCACCAGAATTCATAGCAATTCTCTGTGGGCAGTCTGCAGTTAACAATTTTTACTCAAACCAGCTCTCCCTTTCAAAGCTGCAGGCAGTGATTCTAGTTTGTCTATTATGAGATAAATTGAATAGTAAATCAATCCATTGTCACAATAAAGTACAACATAAGTATTGTATCTGAAATAGTAGCAGCACAATAGCTAGGCAGAGAAAGAGCAGCTGCTGGAAAAATCACACACACACACACACTCTATATATATATATATATATATATATATATATATATATATATATTATATATTGTAACCCTCCTCCCATCTATCCATCTATACATATAAGTTCTGAAGAGGGTTATGCAGCATACAAAAGAAAAAAACATCATTGCAGTGAAATTTTTTTATCTCCCTTTACAATGCATTTTTCATAAAAAATATATTAAACATTTTTCAAAAGGATTCTTCAAAGCCCTATTTAGAAATGCAGTTATAGATTGATGTTTTGCAAGTTTTCATGTCTATGACCTTTTGCAAGGATTGGTGACCTCCCTAACACCAGTAACATGGGCATAAGAGTGTGCACCACATGTGTTTTAATAAAAGTTTTTTTTGGTAATCAGATCACTGGCTTATGGAAAGGTCAATACAAGGAAAACTCTTGTAACCAATGTGAGTCCTTTTTAGCCCTCCTGGAATCTCAGAAAAACAACTAAACTAAGCACATTATTATTACATTTGAGTGAGTGAAACATAGCTGAACACTAATGAACTGAATATCTGTTGAGGTACACATGTTGAGCTGTTTGAAGGATGTTTTAATGGGAGGAAAAAAACATCATTACAGAGAAATGTTCTTCTCCTATTAAACAATGCAGTCATGCGCATGTGTTTGTAGTTATAAGATGTATGACCTTTTGCACAGATCAGTGAGCTCCCTATGTCAATGGACACAATGACTGCTAATCATTGAAAGCAGACAACAGACAATATAAGCATAAATTTTAAAAAGGGTCTGAGAAATGTAGCTTTCTGATTGGCTGCAAACATTCTAACAGCCTTATGTTAATCTTTTATTAACATACATGTAGAGCTTAGCCATATGCTAAACAAGATTTAACACTGTTTAAAAACATGTTTTATTATAATAGCAATAAGTCACTCTCAGGGATTGTGTTAATGGTCAGTTAATCACCCTCTAGGGGCATGTAGCACGTGGCTACACCTCGTGCCACAGTACACCCCTAGAAGGTGATTGACAGGCCATTGACATAACCCTTGGTCATGCCTTATTGCTTAAATATGGACATGGAGAAATTATTATAATTTTCAGGATAGAGAATTGGGTTGCTTACTGTACCGCTGTTTTTTTTTCCCCTTGTGTTTGTTATTGTGCTAATATCTTTTTGAACTCCCTCCTAAAGGCCTGCAGTGGTAAGTTATTTCTCTATGCAGATGACGCCGTAGTGTACTGGAAAGATAACACTCCTAACTCCCTTCAACATACCCTACAAAGCTGCTTTAGTGAACTAGAGGCCTGGTTCACAGATCATCGAGTAATACTAAATCACACTAAAACAAATCTATGATCTTTGCGCACCGCCAAAACCCCTACAGTAGCACCCACCTAAGTATCTCTAATTCTCAGAGCATCCATATTGAACAGGTCCTACACTTCAAATATCTAGGCATCACACTAGACACATCCCTCACCTACCACATACACATCAACCACCTCTCCTCCTCGGTAAACACCCGACTTAGGATTCTCTATAGACACAGACACTGCCTCCCTCCCGGCCCTATGTCTGGCAGTAACTAGCTCAGTACTATCACTGGCCAATTACAGGATAATAATTTATGGGACGGCTGACCTTACAGCCCTTAACTGCATCAATCTTTCCCTTAATAAAGCCAGCCGACTAGTCACAGGCAGTGATAGACTAACCCACACGTGCGATCTCTATAAGCGAGTGGACTGGCTGACTTTCAAAGGGAGGCTAAAATACCACACTTGCCTCCAAGCCAAAAAGATACTCATGAAGCTTGTGCCCACTGGCCTTCACACCCTCATCCAACCAAACTCTCACAGGAGCACCCCTAGGCACTAGGCAAGCACACCCCTCTTAGTTCCCCACTGTAGGACTGCGCTAGGGCAAAGTTCTTTCTGCTATCAGGCTCCCAACTGGCTTAATAATCTCTCCTCTTCCATCTCCCTGGCCCCTAGTCTTGGCCAATTTAAAAACAGAATTAAGAGACATCTCATTGACTCTGAGACATGTGTCTGCTACTAACTCACTCCACCTCGATGACCCAGGGTCTATCATCAACTCTAGAGATACAAACCGAGCATTGTAAATGTATGATGCAATCATATAAAATTCCTAATGTGTTAATCTGCTTAATAATGTTTGTTCAAATTGTTATAAAGTAATATGTCTGTTTGTACTGATGTGGAGCCTTTGCAAAAGAATCTTTGACACAAAGGATTGTAATTCCGAAACTTTAATAAATAAATAAATAAATATACTGCAACAGTGAAATTAACCATTACAGTCAAATGTTCCCTGCAGAGTCCTTCCTTCCTTCCATGACACACACACACACACACACACACACACACACTGAAACCCAAAGAACCATGGTGTGGTGCCTGTTACATGAAAATAACTACTGTAATATGAATATATGGCCCTTTCGATTGTAAAGGTATCGTGAACATTTTTAAATATTATAAATACATTTGCAAGTACCTAGATAATGAAATTAATGCATCTGAGTAGCAGATGAATAAAAATGTAATTATCTCCGATGTGTAATAATTACATGAGCTTGAATTTATTTTTCCTGCCCTGTAAGTTTGGCATCTTGGATCAGTAATCAATGCAGGTTACAGTATGTTAAAAAATCACAGTACATAGAAGGTAGTAAATGTAACAGTGTGTGCATGCTATAAAAGGAAAAAAAAAACTTACCGAAGTTGGTATGGAAATGGAAATGTTAGTCAAATAAAGGACGTCAGTGAAATAACCCAATTTGTGAAGAAGTTGGTAAGAAATACACAGAAGAGTCACTTATTTTGAGTTGATCCATGTAACAATAAACTATTTTGGTTATGATATATTGGTAGCAGTAATGTAGTAGCCAGTAAACTATCATTTGCAAGGATAGTGTAACCAGTCTGTTGCAGTCCATAGATCCAGACTTTATGGGTTTGGTTTGTTAGCAGTAATGTGAGATTGTTTAACTCCAGCAACCTCAGAAGTAAATGTTGGCTATGTGATGTGATAAATAACATTGTATAGCACTGAAATCAAAGGCCTTGCCTAAGTTGCTGCCCATTGCATGGAAAGTGAATTCATAATGGCATGTAAGATTCGCCCAATGTGAATTACTGGAGAGGGATGTAAAGTCATTTACATCTCAGACAGAAAGTACGGCAGTTTTCTTGTAGATCCTGGCACCTGAAGTTTAGCATTATTGTGTGAAGTGACTGAAGGCTTGGGTTTTTAGCATGTGAACAGGTTTTGTGCTTTGAAGTTTAAAATATAGAGAGTGATAATGTCATGGGCAGAGGAAGGAGATGGAGTTTGAAGGAAAATAAGTTTTATACAAAATAATGTATTTTGATTTTGGTTGATTTTAATTGTTGTATTTCTGTCTGTCTCAGACTGTAATAAGCTGTGACATATAAAGTTAAGTGGGAATGTGCTTCTCAATGTTTTTTGTAGAGAAATATAAAAATAGCAAAGTATTAGTATAGTAAGTTGCGATGTTAAGATTCTGATATACTGTATGACTCATGATTGTGGTGTAGTGAGCAACATTATTATTTCATAGCATGTAGTAAATGAAAGTATGTGTGGAATCGATGAAAATTACTGAACAGATGCAGAACCACTAACAATAGTTAAGATATTAAAATAAGAATGTCAAAATCCTGTCATTCAGTTGTGTTAGAGTCCAGGTAATATTATATCAGTCTTGTAGAATTTTGCCATGCAGTAGTCATGAGGCAGAAAGACTTAAGAATTAATGGGCAGAGTTGCAACATACATCATCACATGTCATGTGATGTTATGCACACTTTAGGAGACAGGTATTTAATTTGTTGAGGGCAGATATATTTTCATTTCTGAAGATATGAATCTATTTTGGGAATGGGTTATATGGGTCATAAGCTGCAATTAGAGATCATGTATTTGATCAGGACATTGTCTCACAATGTATATGCGGTATAGGTGTAGTATGATGCAATGCTGATTTCAATATTACTGGAAAACATAGTAAACTGGGATTATTATAAACAGGTTTTATTGACATACATGACAGCATAAGAGAGTGAAGCACTGAGATAGTGATGGTGTTATTAGTAGGACATAGCAGCCTAATCAAAAGTTTGAATATGTGCGGCTCATGTAGAAGTCATGTGGTGCTTGGAAATAAGTATGTAATTGGGTTTTAGTAACACTGTTATGAAAGTGCCTAGTGAAGCACAGGTTGTTTTGTTTAAATAAATATATTTATGCAATAGGCGTGGAGCCAAAATCCATTTCATAAATCCATTTATCTCCACATACTTGGGATAAATCTAAGAACCCTAGATTTATTCTACATATGTGGAATAAATGCAAACTGTCAATCAAAGCTTTTTTGTTCACTTTTCCAACAAACAAATGCGAATAACTGTAAAATGAAAAATGATAGCACAGTACTGTGAGCACAAAAAATTTTCAGCACAAAATTATCTACAAAATGAGTGGTGCTTCATTCATAGTTACCTTTCAGTTTTTTTATAATTAGCAAAAAAACAGCATAAAATTAAATTTTCTTTTCACTTTTTTGACAAACAAATGCGAATCACTTTAAAACTGAAAATGATATCATGATACTGTGAGCACAAAAAATGTTCAGCACAAAAATATCTACAAAATTAGTGGTGTTTCATTAATAAATACCTTTCAGTTTTTTTATAATTAGCAAAAAAAAAGCATAAAATTCAATTTTTGTTTCACTTTTTCAACAAACAAATGTGAGTAACTTTTAAACAAAAAAGGTAGCATGGTACTGTGACCATGACATTTGTTCAGCAAGACATTGTCTACAAAATGAGTGGTGTTTCATTTAATAGCAACCACCATGCTAGGCAGACATAAACTAAGAAACTTAACGGAAAGTCCCAGAAATTATCATTTAAAAAAAAAAAAAGATAAACAGTCTAAACCAAATGTTCCTGCACTAATAAGAAGCATCCTGTTGCATAAATGAAATATACAATGGTGAGCTGTCAGATAAATGATTTATCTACACTTGTGCTGTTTGACCTTGGACACCTCACTTGTGGCTTACGCCACTTGTGAAGTTACCTGAGTTCAAACAGCACCTGTGTAGATAAATCAAGGTGCACCAAGGAGCCATATTCACTGGGAGCCAGTGTGCAGCACAAATCTAATTGCACCAATGCACAACTATAATGAATGCAGGCACAAGTGCAGGGGGCATTCCTATGAATATCCAGCACAGTGGGATATTCAACAATGAAATCATGGCGCAAGTATAGAGCAAATCAAAGATGAGCTGAGCAGACTTGTTCCTATAAATACAGGGAGCAAGCACACAGACAGCACTTGCGCCAGGCAAGAGGGAGTGAGAGAAAGAGAGAGAGAGAGAGAGAAAGAAAGAAAGAAGGAATGAAAGAAGAAAAACAGAGCAAGACAGAGCAAGAGAGAGAGAGAGAGACCAAGGTAGACACAGAGGGAGAGGTCAGAGGTAGCATTGAAGAGGGAGACAGGGGCAGAGAGAGTGAGAGAGACAGACATACTGATAGGCAGTGCACCAGGGTGGCACACAGCCAGCAGCAGCCAACTGCCCAGGGGGATATTGGACAGCAAGGTCCATGGATAGTGTGCCCTTCATGATGGAGGCTATAATGAGGGGTGTGAATGGGTAGGAGGAATAGTGACATGGGCATGGAAGGGCCCGTCGGTGGTATGCCTGACACAGGTGTTACTGCATCTCCATTACCTTTGAGCAGTACAGTGACACAGAGATTGTGGGCCAGTACCACCTGAACAGGGCCATTTTGAGGTAACTCTGTGAGCTGTGCAGTGAGGAGATGCAGGCACCCACCAGACGGAGCCACGCCATGTCCGTGGAGACGAAGGTGACATCCGCCATGTGCCTGCTCATCATGGGCACCTTTCAGTGACCAACAAGGGACACCACAGGCATAACCCAGTCAGCCACATCCCACCTCCTCATGCAGTTCCTCAATGCTTCACTGCCATGTGTGTCGGAATACATCTGTTTCCCCAGCACACAGGTGGAGCATACAGCAACCATGCAGGATGTCCACAGGGTAGAACGTATGCCTGGCATGATTGGGGCCATTGACTGCACCCACGTGGGCATCTGCATGCCACCTGGCCCTGAGGGTGTGGTGTATATCAACAGGAAGGGGGCCTGAGTGTCAAGTGCCAGGTGATGTGCGATGCCACGGGGCACTCAACAAATGTCTGCTCCACACACCCTGGGAATGCACATGATACGTTCATCTGGCACAGCTCTGCACTGTGCCATAGGTTCAAATGTGGGGACATCCCTACAGGCCACCTAGTGGGTGAGCATGGCATTGACAAGGGACGATGGGCAGAGCATACCTTGGGATTGGGGAAGGCAGAGTGTGCATGTTGCTGTGGGCGCCACGACAGGCAAGGGGTGCAGCATAGAATAGCAGAGGACTACCCATGTCATTAGCCACACAGGGGACAGTGCTTATCACTGTGGCCCTGGCTGCTCACCCTCTACTGGAGCCCATCGTCCCCAGCAGAGGAACGCTATAATGAGGCACATGCCAGCACGTGCAATGTCATCGAGTGAGTCTTTGGCAAACTAAAAGCACAGTTCCATTGCCTAAACAGCTCAGGTGGTGCCCTACAGTACAGCCCCTCAAAAGCCTGTGCCTATTCCTGGCCTGCTGCATACTGCACAACATGGCCAATGACGTGGGATAGCTGTCGAGGCTGATGAGGGTGACAGTAGTGGGGATGATGGAGGCAATGGGCCAGAGGGAGGTGGACAGCCATTCCCTGGGTGGAGGGATCCCTGGCTGCCACAGCAGGCAAGATGACACTGGGACACCATTGCACAGGAGCACTATGGTGCACACAGGTAGGTGGTGTGATACACATGCATGGGCCACACAAACAGGTACAGCACACATGGAGGGGCATGCACGGTATTGGGCATGCACACACAGAGACATGAAGCAGAGGCAGGGGAGACAGGGGCACACACCCACACACAGCACCTCTCACAATCCCCCCTCCACACACACACACACTTACAGGCATTGGTATGTGGCATGGAACAGATATATCACACAGTCGCACAGGTGCAACCAGTGCAAGACTGCCATGATTACACCCACACCACATGGTGCAGTGGCCAGGCAAGCATGCACACAGACAGCATGTGGTGTGACACACAGGCACCACACCAGTGTTAGGCACACACACACACACACACACACACACCACCCATGTGTGCACTGGGCAACATCTGCAGACCGCAGGTGGACCGGCCCGCACATCAAGTCCACAACATGGAACCATGGCCACCACAGCCACAGGGGCAGCCGTGCCTGTGCCGCCCGGCAGCCACAGATTGCACATCAGTCATGACAGAGTGTGCAACAGCCCCCAAGGGGGTGGGACCATGACTGTGTCTACATGGGGGTGTCAAGGTGCCCAAACAGTCCAGCCCGGGGCATGCCTGGGATGCAGACATCAGAGCCCGGCATCAACTGCGCTGGGGTTGCCTGACACCGGGTATGAGGGGTGGACAGCACACTGCAGGGGGCCATCTGTGCCCAGCCATGCCCTGTGGCAGCCAGCAGATGATAGCCATCCAAAATCACAGTGGCAATGCGATCCAGGGATGCAGTCATGGCTCCCTGCATTTGCTGCATCCTCACCAGGATCTGTGCAGTGCCCCTCTCCTGCTGCTCGGCTAACTGATGCACCTCCGCATGCAGTGCATGCACCCCAGTGGTGAGCAGCACCTGTTGCTGAATGGATGCCCACAGCAAATGGGTGTGCTCAGCCAGCAGGTCAGCATCCTGGGGCTCCTAGGCCAGATGCTGATCCCCATGTGGTGACCAGCCATGCTGCACACGCCCCCCTCTCTTGTGGATGCTGCACAGTGGGGTCTGCAGGGGGATTGGGCACAACAGGTGCACCGGTGGCAGACCCTGTGTCCGGCTGCCTGGTGGCACCTGCAGCCTACTGCTGTTACCCATCTGGCTGCTGCATGCCACCCAGAGCCTGCACAGCTGCACCACCTCCACCGCAGGGCTCAGACAGGGTAGCGCACACCGCTGCACGTGCAGTGGTGGCAGGCAGATGTTCTGTCGCTGGCAGGATGGTGGGCATGCTGCCTGTGTCAGTGGCCAGCAAGGGTGTCTTGCCCACAATGGTGGCCATGCTTTCCAGGATGAGCATGATGTCATCATCAGTGTCAGACCCGGCCCCAATCTGTGTCTGTGCACAGGATCCCAAGGCTAGCATCCTGCAGGAACACATCCAGGACCTCATCTGATCCCATTTCCAGGACATCGCCTGCACAGTGGTGGTGAGCTACAGCTTGTCAGGCCCCCGGATGCCTGTGGAGGTGGAAGGCTGGTCCTCTGGGACTGGTCCAGTGGCCATGGTTGCTGATTCAACCGGTGCCTCATCATCTGCTTGGAGGAATGCTGGTGCTGTAAGAAAAAGAGAGGTATGTTAGTGATGCATTGCCCACATGTGCTCCCCCCCACACTGCCACTGCATGTGTCCTGCAGCATGGCATGTGTGTGAGTGCACAAACACACACATGACATGCATGCTGGCTGCATATGAGCCAGCATGGCCATGTACACACCCTCCACGCCCCCAGCTGTGTATGGCTGACATACTTACCATGCAGTGATGGTCTGCTACCCATCTGGAATCCTCCACCAGGCACACTCTCCACTGTGCTGTGGTGAATGGTGGCTGTCACCATCTCCTCCTGCGCCGTGAGTGGTGGCGCATCTGTAGACCCCCCTCCAGTGGCATTCCAGAATGCATGGATGGCTGCTACCTTCTCCTTGAGGTGCCTCTTGTCTGTGCCCACCTTCTTCCTGCACTCCTGCCCTGACCACTGGTGGCTGCCCTGCTGGTTGACACATGCAGCAACCTCCTCCCAGGTCCCAGCCCTGGCCTGTGGTGTGCCCGTTGCACCACTCAACAGGGTCTCCCTGTCAAGGTAGGTGTCTAACAGGGCCTCTGTCTCTGCCTTTATGAAATTGGGCCTGTGCTTGTGAGCAGGCTCACACTCCTCACCCTCCTCATGTTCCGACATGCCACTTCCTGTGGACATGGACTACACAGTGTGTCAGTGGTAGCATCACCCTGTTCCATCCCACCCTGCTGTGCTGGGTGCTCCCAGTGCACTGCAGCGGCAGGTGAAACTTACACCAAAAAGATGCAATACCGGTCCATGGACTGTGCTGTTCTGTGGTGCTTATGTAGTGCAATGTATGCAAATGAGATTTGGCGCAACAGTAATAATATGCTAATGCCCCCAGTGTGCCACGCATTGGCTGATGAGCTCATTTGCATGTGGTGTCTGAATATCACAGTTCTGCTCCGTGCGCACTGAGATTGCTCTGGAGCAAGTCACGGCACAATGTGCACACATGCGCCTTGTGCAGGCCCACAGTGCACATGTGCCGAATGGTAACATGGTGTCAGTTGCGCATTGTGTGCTGACTGCACAATGGGGGCATGGCGCATACTGCACTAGGCCTGCTGTCACGCATATACACACTGCACAGAGTGGGTGACCCCTGACACCTGCTGTGACCCCTGACCCCTGGATCACCCCCTCACCCATGACCCTGCTAGCCACACCCATGCTGTGCATCTCTGAGCCTGCGCAATGGGTGGACACAGTGCTTGTTTCCTTGCATTGCACATCTGGTGCATGTTGTGGCCATGTGCACTTACTGCCGCCATTTTGCTCACTGGCTACAACTCACAGCATGGTGCAGCGAAAGGCACCGAGGGCACAAAACTGGATGCATGTCAAGCTGGTGAACCTGGTCACCTGTGTCCAGTCCCATGCCCCCCAACTGTTTGGCCAGGTGCTCCTGCAGCAGCCCAGGGTTGCAGTGTGGCAGGGGATTGCTGCCACATTGCAGCAGCGGACCAGAGTGGCCAGGACGGGGGAGCAGTGCCACCACAGATATGGAGACCTTGTGATGAGGGACTCAGAGTGCCTGTGGAGGCTGGAGGTGTGTGTCAGGTGTGGGCCTGTGCCACAGCCAGGTAAGTAGGCCCATAATGCATGTGTGACATGGTGCTGTACTGTGGTGTTGGCTAGGCTGCCTGGCATGCCCTGCAGATTGGTGCACTGCCATCATGCGCATCGAGGGGTGGCAGTGTCAGCCACCACTTGTGTTGTGATGCAGCTATATGGGACATGTCAGGCAGATGCTCACCTTGTGCACAGGGGTGGGAGTGGTGGGCAGCTGCTGTGGATGTTTACTGATGTGTACCTGTCTATGTTCCATTCCCAGGGCCTGAGAATTGCTGGAGGGCAGTGGTGGCAGCAGAACAGCAGGTCACAGCAGGACATGGAGGCAGCACAGGAGTGGCTCCAGCACCAATAGGGCCATGGAGGGCAGGTAGGCACTGTCATAGTCCTTCGCACTTTACATGGGGGGTGGTGAGGTGTGGTTATGGGCATGGCCGCCTGTGCTGTGTGCCATGGCAGCTATGTGTGTTGCACTGTGCATGGTGCTTGCCACTGTGGTGCATCCATTGGACACATATGCCAGCTATTGGTGGGGTGGGTGTGCACCAGGGTGCCACTGATGTTGCTGTGGTGCTGCTGGTGTACTGTGCCATGTGACTGTCATTGCACAGTCGGGTGGCCATTGTGCAGTGGGGACCACCGCTGTGCACTGTTGTGGTGTGCCGTGTTGCTGGCAAGCATTGGCCCACCACGCTGTGGGTGGCCAGTACAGGTCCTCTTGGGGGGTAGTTCCCACTGCCCATTGCGCATTGTGGGTAGGCATGGTTCCTTGGGATATTGCACTGATTACCTGTCCTGTCCCTTGCCATAGGTGTCCGGCATAGAAGATAGAGGCCCATGTACTGCTGATTGCTCTGGCAGCTGATTTTAATCACTTTTACAATCATGGAGGCTGTGCTGCAAGTTTGCCACATGCTTCTCGATGATCAGAGGCAGCAAGGGCGCCAAGGAATGGCAGTCCATGGCTGCCGATGAATAGACCCCAGCATTCCCCTGTTTTCCCTGATGTACCCCCCCTACAGTCCCTCATCCCACTGTACAGTCCCTGTTCCCAGTCCCTTCCCTTGCTTTCCTACCCTTTTCCAACCCCTTGTTAGTGTATATAGTTTTTGGGAATTATATCTCTTTTGACTTACCTGCCTGTGTCAGTGTTTGCTTTGCAGGTGGTGTGAGGAGCCATGCTGCAGTGGCCCAGTGCCTGTCCGTGTGGTGTGAATGTGTCAGGGCATGTGTTGTGCTTCTATGGTTCACTGCTGTGTGCTGTGGTGTGTCCCACTGTGGTGGTGTTCCTCCCCTTGGTCAGTGACTGTGCCTTGGGATGCCCATGGGGTGGCTGTCAGGGGTGTGTGGCAAGTGTGTGTGTGGTGATGGCACATGGCCATGGTCTTTGGTCAGGTACTGGCTGCACACTGTGTTGGGGCCCCTACTTGGTGTTGTGTAGCCTGTCCCATGTGGTCTGGTGTGCTATGTGGCTCCGGACACGTTCTGTGCCTGCTGTTTGGGCCACCTGTGTGCCTGTGTGGCACGCATGTGTGTGCTTGGCTGCATTGTCCTGTGTGTGACCTACTCTGGTCTGGGTGTGTGGGGGAAATGGCCTGCATGGGGCCCCCCTTGGTGGCCCTCCATTGGCCATTGGCACCTCCTGTTGCCTACTATCTGTGCCATTGTTGTGTTCTGGGGGGGTCTGGGTGTCTGTGTGTACCCTGTTGTGCCCTGCTGGTGGTGGCATCCTGTGGCCTGTCACTGTGCTTTCCTGGCTCTGTCCCTGGGTCTCTTCCCTGTGCCATGCCCCCCTTTGTTGCTTTGCTGCTCTGCTCCAACAGATGTGCTGGGGCATCTCTTTCTGCACCGTGGCACAACTGTATTTGCGCCATGGTGCAACTCTGGTTGTGCCATGGCACATGATTGGTTGCACCATGGTGCAACTATTCCATATTCAGCCATGTTGTGTTGGTGCAGTGTGGCCAGCGCAACCTCTGAATATGGCTCCTGTTGTGCCATGGCGTATCGGATTTGCGCTGCGCAGGACTTGTGCCGGCCTTTGGTGCATTTCTGAATATCTGGGCCTCTGTGTATAGCATAATTATTTATTTAAAATTTGTGACCAGGAAAGTCATACTGGGCAGAGGCTCATTTCCAGGTGTGACCCAGGTAAAATTGACGCAGTGGTAAAAAGAACATTACAGTAGAATGATAAGCACAAAGATTTTACAGAAAATTTACAAAGTCATTATATGGTTAGGCACAATGTAAACAAGGAAAGCACTAAAACAATTATAAGGCAAAAATACACAAGCTTTGCATTGATTTAGCATTGCACACTTTGACACTACCTGAGAGAGGTCTGGAATAGGCAGGGAATGGGTTTAAGATCAGGAGGGTTGCCAGCTCAGGCCAGAAGAGAGCAAGTGGAGAGACAGGAATTAGAGGAGAGTACTGGGGTGAGTGCTTGGATTCAGAGGGGAGATGTGTGGGAGGTTATGAGCATTGGGGGCACTGGGGAGTGGAGAGGAGTCTAAGGAGTTTTTTGAGGGATGTTTGTTTGTTTGTAAAATTTTATTTTTATACAGGAAACACATTTGTTGGGACATCAGTCCCGTTTTCAACAAAGTCCTGGTAATAAATAACATACAATCACTTCACAATACATTTAAATATTTTACTTAAAACAGGTACATGATAATTGCAAATATGCCCTTAATTTTTTATTAAATACGGATGAATTTGTAATTACCTTCAATCTATGGGGCAATTTATTCCAATAATAAGCTACTGTATTCTGGAGCATTTCGTTTCCATACCTATTCTGAGATCTAGTCATGGGGATTTCTTTACCAAAGGATCTTGTCTGCATAGTTAATATCCTATCATCTTTAAAAATAATGTGGTCAACCAAACAATGTCTAGGTTCATCTTTCAAGATTTGATAACACTGTTTATACCAAATATAGACCCTTCTCTGTTTTGGGTCTAACCAATTTAATTTTTTATATAGATCACAATGATGCACACCGTGCTACTACTTTGTTATAAATTTACTCATTTTATAATAAACCTGATTTACTTTATTTAATACTGTAATGCCAGAATGCATATATAGTATAGACCCATATTCTAAAACTGGGATTAATAGCTGCCCAACCACTTTCTCCCTTACCTTCTTTGTCAGGCTCCCTGCTACTCTTCTTAATACCCCTAATTTTTGAGTTACCTTTCTCACTTGTATACTAACATGTTCTGAATATTGTAAACCACAATCAATCTGTACCCCCAGATATCTATAAGTATCAACTACTGTAATCTGTTTATTCCCTGCCAAATTAATATTAAGTTCAAATTTCCCTCTATTTTTCGACCCTCCAAATACCATACTTTGAGTTTTTTTTTATTTAATAACAGACCATGGTTATTAAACCAGGTCTGTAATAAGTTCATATCCTGTTGAAGTTTATGTTAATTGATCCATATTATCAGCAGATGCAACTATTACAGTATCATCTGCGTCATTCTGACATCACAGTTTTCTATTTGCCTTGGAAGGTTATTCACATAAACATTAAATAAGAGGGGCCCAAAATAGAACCTTGTGGGACATCTCGAAAAACTTCACCTTGATCTGAGGCAATTTCTCCCAAAACAACACATTGTCTTGATCAGATAGATATGATTTAATCACGCTAATGTTTCATCTTGAATACCCAATTCAAACAGATCAAGCAACAATAATTCGTGTTGAACCAAATCAAACGCCTTACTTAAGTCAACAAACACGGCCCCTGTACATTTACCCCGATTCAATGATGTTGTTACCAAATCATTAAAATCAAGCAAAGCCGTGCTTGTTGACTTCCCTTTTCGAAATCCATGTTGGTAACTAGTCATTAGTTCATTATCTTCTAGATACTCTGTCAATTGTGTATGAACTAATTTTTCCAGAATTTTAGACAATATGGGCAATATAGCAATTGGTCTATAATTCGATACCAATGTACTTTCCCCTCCTTTAAAGATTGATATTATTTTACTTATTTTCCATACCTTTGGGACCACAGAACATTGTATACTCCAATTAAATAAATATGTAACAACTGGAGCAATAATGTCGGCTCCATATCTTAAAAATTTAGCATCAATTTCATCTAGACCTCCAGATTTTGAGACATTCAAGTTTCTCAATTCCTTTTCTACTTCGTTTATCATTACCTCTTTAAATTTGAATTTAAATCCAAGATCAATCTTATTTATTGTTTCTTTATTTCTTTTTAATTTGTCCAAGGAAATTTCAGATGTCCTTTTAATTAACTTAGGAATATTTAAATCAGGCAGATCAATGAAGTATGCATTAAAATAATTTGCAACTCCTTCTTGATCTTTTATCAAACTTTCTCCTTGACTTAAATTGATCTTTTGTCTTTGTTTTATGGGATCTTTTAAATTAGAGATTTGCCTCCAAAAACTTTTTGGATCCCTTGCCTTATTTAACTTAGTCAAATAATATTGTACTTTAGCTCTCTTTATATCTTTTTTACATTTATCCCTCCAATATTTAAATTTTTCCTAAGTCTCGATTTCCTTATTCCTTCTAGCTTTTTTCCATATTCTGTCTCTTATTCTTAGTTGTTTTATCAATTTATTTGTTATCCAAGGTAATTGATTATCTTTAATTAACTTTTTTACTTTTGGTGCATGTTGCTGTATACATGACAACATTATTTCATTAAACTCTTGAAGAGCTAATTCAATATCTGGAATGAGAAAGATCCTTTCCCAATTTTGTTTTATTAGGGAATTCCTATATTTTAACTCATTAAACCTAGTATAATCTCTTACCCAATATGTGGTTTTATTTATGTTCGTTGTTTTATTTATATTAACTACACATGCTATTGGATTATGATCACTCAAATTCAAAGGTAATATTTTCTGTGTCAAAACCTGTATCCCTTGTGATACAAATATCAGATCTAATAAAGAGCCCAAAGATTGATTATTAGTGGGATGGGAGAGGGAAAGCAAGATGAAGGTCAGAGGGTACATAATGTACAGATTTAGAGACCTCCACAAAATTGAGACTCAGCTGTGCTACTAATGGATCCTCAGGCAATTTACATTATAATTTCTATCTCTGCATTACACAGCAAGCCTAAGTAACTCATCCTGCCTTAATATGGAACATTGCAATTTTCTACATACTGCACTAATTATGAGGAATATCAGATTTACATCTCATGTCACTTACAATGCAATCTACTGTAGTAATATTTCTAATGAGAAACAGTGGATCTGACAGATTCCATGTTATGCCTTCTTTATATTGAATATGGCCATAGACGAGAGACCTCCTTGAAACTGAGATAAGGCTGTAACAAAGGTTACAGTAGTTAGCAATAGTATGAATGGACATAATATCTACATAGTGTGTCACTTGCTATTTATAATTGAGCAGGACACAGCTATAACTAGTTAAACATGCATTACATTCCTGTTTGCCCTCTCAGGGTGTCACTATTGTGTTTTTCCATATATTTATTTAAACAAAACAATCTGTGCTTCACTAGGCACTTTCATAATGGTGTTACTAAAACCCAATTCCATTCTTATTTCCAAGCACCACATGACTTCTACATGATCCACACATATTCAAACTTTTAATTCGGCTGCTATGTCCTATTACAGACACCATTAGAGATGCATCAAATTTAAATTCCACTGGTGAAGTGAGCTCGAAAGTGCTCACTCCGTCTTGTCATTACCACTTTGCGTTAAGGCGGAATGGCAATGCAAAGTAAGGCGAAGTCATTGTTTTTAATGGAATTCGCATTCCTCATTATGATTCTAAGTGATCCACTTGGTGTTTCAAATTTGGCAGCCCCCCCACACACATCACATGGCTTACAGTACTGTAAGTCACATGCTCTTTAGCTAGGCAGGAAGGAAGTGAGTCTTACAAGCAGACACTTTTAATTTCTCCTTTTCAGACAGAGAGAGAGAGAGGAGTGTTTTGTGACTGCTGATACTTTGAGATCAGAGCGAGGAGGAGGAGATTTAAACTTTGATTTAGACCCAACAGCCTTTTTAAAAGCTACATTTTTTTGTCTTTTCTGTACTCTTTTTTACTTGCTTTGTTCTTTCTATAAATGTTATTTTTCTTACCTTTATAAGTAGTTAGTTGTTTGCCCCTTCCCCCGGAAGTGGGACCAGCACCGCCTCCTGTCCTGACTCAGACAGTTGAATCACCACCACCAAGTCCAGCACCAGGTCCTCTGGAACAGGATGTGCCTGTTCCCCCAGGCCCAGGTGTGGATCCCATCCCTGTTCAGCACCGTGACCAGTCGGCTGCCAGTTCATCTGGGCCCCACTTGCCTGTGCCTGGTCCTCCTCGCTCCTCTGTTGTTTGGCAGTTTTTTGACTGTGTCAGGGGGGCAGCAGTGTGGTCAAGTGCCACCTATGTGAGGTGGAGGTACACCATGGCCCCAGGGGGACTCACCTGGGGACTGGGGGCCAGCACATCCATATGCTCAATCACCACCAGTTGGAGTGGCAGACTGCCACAGAATGGACCATGCCTGCACCTGCTGGCCATTCTGTGGCAGAGGGTGAGGCTGTGCATGGTGGCATCCCTATGAAGAGGAGGGCCACAGCAGCACCTGCTGCTCCACCACCACCCCCACCCCCCCACCACCACCACCACCAGCAGGTCAGCCTGTAGAATGTGTATACCCCAGAGAACTGCAAGCAGACTTGGCAGTTCTCTGGAGTGCTGTTGAGGAGAACAATGAGAGGGTGAGTGCTGTGGAGCAGTGGCAGTATTGCATAGAGGGACATCAGTTGCAAATTATGTCTATGTTGGAACTGCTGCTGGATCACAATGGGATCCCACATTATTTTTATTTTTTCTCACACCATGTGCCCCCCCACACCTTCCTTGCTGTGTTATAAAATGTATTCCTCCACCATCCACAATCCTTATATGTAATTATGCCCTTGTTTGTTGTCTTCCATATGCATGGCACTTTGTATTCTGAGCAGTGCAAGTATACTGTGCTAAACTGCATGTGTGCAGTCATTCTTCTTTCCAGTCTGTGTATGTACTGCAGACACTGTCCAAATCCCTGACTTAAAAACACTTATTAATGAGTACAATGGTGGGATAGTGAAGCCTGGAGAGATACTACAAAACAGGCTTACAATACAACCAAGTAACTAGTAAAAATATTAATGTTGTGATTCATGACATAATTGTAAATCGTGATTTGTGACTGCATTTGTGACCGTGATGATGAAGAAACATTATTGCCTATGGCTGTACTTCCCTGGGCCCCGATGAGGTGTGGCACAAAACTCCCCGACTTAAAAACACTCATTAATGAGTACAATGGTGGGGTGTGAAGCATAGAGAGATACTACAAAACAGGCTTACAATACATCCAAGTAACTATTAAAAAATATTAATGTTGTGATTCATGACGTGATCGTAAATCATGATTTATGACTCCATTTGTCAGCGTGATGATGAAGAATGTGATTTGTATCACGAGTGACTCATGATGATGGTCCTGACTTAAAAACACATATTAATGAGTACAATGTCCATGCAGAATTATGCACCACACCTGTCCAGTACTCTGTAGGGAAACCAAAGAAACAACTGTGACTTAAGTTAGAGATGGAGATTGGGCCCTAAAAAGATGCAAATGGACAGACAGATTAAGATTGCGCTGCACACTGATGAGATGCAGATGCAAAAGTACAACACCTAACCAGTGCTCGCCATCAGAAATTCAAATCTGGAAAAGAATTCCTTTGCCAGTTGGGGAGAGCAGCGGGGGGGGGCAGTGTACTGCACTGCTGCAGTAACAGTCACTAGTACTAGTACAGAACAACCTCGATTATCCAAACCCCAATTATCCAGATCTCCTTATTATCCAAACTCTGACATTGTCCCCCAACTCTCATATGCCTAAAGTTATAGACCCCCCATTATCTGAACTCTCAATTATCTGAACAAGTCTAATGTCTCCTAGGCCATTTGGATAATCAAGGTTGTACTGTACCAGTAAAGATACCACAAAGAAGTACAAAAATTACAAAGCTGCAGTGGATAGCAGGTTCACATTGCTGAAATTATGTGGCACAATAAAAGGTGTCTGATTTGATGACACGTGTCACACACATACTCACACACACACTAAGTAAGGCATAGCAAATTGAAAACTTCAGTAATATAACCACATATTTTAAACAAACTAAAATTATGCACTGCTGCACCACAACAATCAGCAAAAAAATGGCAAGAATTATTGAAAATATTGCTGTGTGTACATTAATACAGTTATACAAGAAAAATATCACCAAAACAGAAAGCACTATCTTTTTCTCCAAGTTAATCTACATACACCACAGATATGCCCCTCCCCCAAAGCACACTTCCATTGTATCTCAGTACACAGACTGAAAATTGTACATTAACATTCAAAATCCACACACAAACAATAAACGCTCAATGATATGAGCACAGGAGGGTTTCCCTATAATTGATGAACTAAAGTTTCAGCAAATAAAATGACCCAAAAAGGCTTTTTTAACAGCTTTTAGAAGGTTTGAATCTCAGAGAGCTCTCAAAGCAGATTGTCTATTACAGCTTCATACACACACTACCCCAAACTGAGGCTATGCAGAACAATCTAGAGCCCATGTGACCTGAAATCCCATGAATCATTGCAAAATTCACCTTTGTAGCTTAAAAACAAGGCGAAGTGAAATGGAGTACATTGTTTCAATGTACTTCGCCTTAAGAATTGGTGGAGTAGTGGTTTGGGAAGGTGGAGTAACATGAAGTCATTGTTTTCAATGGACTTTACGTTACCCATTATAAATCCAGCATTCGCTTCTCGCATTATGGAGCACACGAATCATTTCACGCCACAAATCACTTCGCGGAGCAAATTGAGGCCACTTCGCCCACCACTAGACACCATCACTATCTCAGTGCATCACTCTCTGTTGCTGTCATGTATGTCCTTAAAACCTGTTTATAATAATCCCAGTTTACTAAGCTGTCCAGTGATATTGAAACCAAAATTGTGCAATACTACCCCTATACCACATATACATTGTGAGACAAACAATGTCCTGCTCAAATACATGAGACCTAATTGCAGCTCATGACCCATATGACTCATTCCCAACATAGATTCATATCTTCAGAAATGAAAATATATCTGCCCTCAACAAATTAAATACCTGTCTCCTAAAGTGTGCGTAACATCTCATGACATGCGATGATGTATGTTGCAACTCTGCCCATAAATTATTAAGTCTTTCTGCTTCGTGACTACTGCATGACACAATTCTACAAGACTGTTATAATATTACCTGGACACTAACACAACTGAATGACAGGATTTTGACATTCTTATTTTACTATCTTAACTACTGTTATGGGTTCTGCATCTGTTCAGTAATTCTCATCGATTCCACACATACTTTCATTTACTACATGCTATGAAACATAATGTTGCTCACTACACCGCAATCATGAGCCATATAGTACATCAGAATCTTAACATCACAACTTACTATACTAATACTTTGCTATTTTTATATTTCTCTACAAAAAACATTACGAAGCACATTCCAACTTAACTTTATATGTCACAGCTTATTACAGTCTGAGACAGACAGAAATACAACCATTAAAATCAACCAAAAGCAAAACAAATTATTTTGTATAAAACTTATTTTCCTGCAAACTCCATCTTCTACCTCTGCCCGTACATTATCAAACACTATATATTAAACTTCAAAGCACAAAACCTGTTCGCATGCTTAAAACCCAAGCCTTCAGTCACTTCACACAATAATGCTAGATGTCAGGTGCCAGGATCTGCTGGAACACTGCCAGACTTTCTGTCTGAGATGCATATTTAGTCTTTATTTATTTAACCAGGTGATCACTGTTGAGCAAGTTAATTTTCGAGGTGGACCTGGGTTTGTTAACAAGGAACAAGGGACAATATACATGGGATGCAACACACAAGAAAATAATAATACAAATAAAGTGAGATACAATAATACAGTATATACAAAGTATCAGCAGGTAGCATTGACAGTCATATATGTTTGGAACAGAAGATACAGCTAGTTTTGGGTAGGACACAATTTTTCGTAAAAGTAAAGAACTATACATATCAGGTGCAATGAACACAAATAAAACCTAATATAAAAAGATATATAGTGATACAGTATGGAGAATTTAGAGCTGGAACCAGGGTCAAAGGAATGTGGAAGGGACAGATATGGGGGTAGAAAAAGGGGGGAGGGAAGAGTAGATTATAGATGGGATCAGTCGTTTAACAGTAGTAATTAAAGTGTGCTTGGACTTATAGGAGTCACTATTTAGGGTAGACAGGTACAGAACTCCTTATTATGATGTAGATATAGAGATTTAAAAGTTGCTAGTCTGATGGGGTGAGTTAATTTCAAAGATCTTTGCAGCTTGTTCCACAGTTGAGGGAGAACAAAGCTGATGGCTGCTCTGAAAATGTGAGAGTTTGCTTTGTAAACATAAAGGTAGATATATGAGGTGCTTCTCAGGGCATACTTCCCCAGAGTGCACAAAGGTAAACAGACAGAGATATACTGGGGCAGTTTATTTGAGATAGCTTTGTATGTCCAAACCACAGCATTTTTGTGCCGTCTGTAAACAAGGGATGACCATCCCACTGCCGTGTACAATGCACAGTGGTGGGTTGAGTATGGAATACCTGTGATAAATCTTATCGCTCTGTGATAAAGGGTATCGAGTTTGGCTAGGGTACCTGCAGGTCCCTGACCATATAGAAAGTCTGCGTAATCCAATAGGGAAAGAAAAGTAGTTTGAACCAGTTTCAGTTTAGCATCTCTTGTGAGGAGATTATTAATCCTAAAGAACAGATCAAGTCTTTGTCTAAGTTTCTTTGCCAGTTCTTCTAAGTGATCTGTGAAAGTAAGTCTATGGTCTAACCAGACCCCCAGGTACTTGAACTTTGGTACGTAGGCCGACTGCTCACCTAGAATGGTAGTGATCTGCGGGACTGTCCCAGTAATTGCAGGATTTATTGCATTTTGAAAGGGCGAGAGGAACATTGCTTTGTTTTTTTTTTGCATTTAAGATCAGTTTCTGATTTATAAGCTGATGTTGCAGCAGATTAAATTCATTTTGAAGGGCTTTACAGGCCACTTCAGGTGTGGAGCTACTAGCATAGAGTACTGTATCATCCGCGAATAGGTGTATTTGTGCTTTTTTGATGGGGGCATCTACGTTGTTAATATAAATGGTGAAGAGCAAGGGACCAAGAATGGAACCTTGCAGTACACCCCTCAATAGGGGTTTTGGTGGAGAAACTTCCCCTTCTGCCTTTACTTGTTGAAGTTATCCTGAGAGGTAGTTGGAGAACCATTTAAGGGATAGTGAATCCAAACCAATGTTCCAGAGGGACGACAGAAGCAGTCTGTGATCAATGGTATCGAACACCTTGCTTAGGTCCAAGAAAACTGCACAGACAAAGTTTTTTTTGTCTAATTCAAGCTGACAGTCATTTGTCACCTTGGCTAGAGCAGAGATTGTACTGTGCTGTGCTCTAAAACTGGATTGTAATGGGTTGAGCAATTTTTCTGATTCAAGGTACTTCGGAAGCTGGGAGTTCACTATTTTCTCCAGCATCTTTGACAGGATTGGAAGTAGGGAGATTGGCCTGTAGTTACTGAGGTCGCTAGGATCTCCTGATTTAAACTAAGGAACCACAAGTGCATTTTTCCAAATGGGCGGTAGGTCACCCTGGAACAAGGATAAGTTGAAGAGATGAGTAATTGGGACTGTGAGGACATGGTAGCCGACCTTTAAGAAGTACGGGTCAATGAGGTTGGGCCCAGCACTTTTCCTAGTGCCCAGCTGAAGGAGAAGATCTTCGACTTCTTTCAGGGAGGTAGGCTGCAGGGAGAAGGATGGACTGAGGGTGGGTTTTTCTTGTGTATCCAATCTAAGTTGTTGGCGGGGGATATTCGTGGGAAAGGAGTCAAAGGCTAGCCCTGCAGTGGCAAAATAATTATTGAGAGCATCGAGGATAGTCGGTCTGTCGGAGATGACAGTATTGTCAATCAATAATTTAGTAGGTAGGGAATTTACAGTGGTGTGACCGTCAATGTCTTTGATAGTCTTCCAGAATTTGGAGTCATTTCTTGAGGACCTCTCCAGCTGAGTGCGGTAGAAATTAGCTTTGGCTTCTCTGACCATTTTGGTGCAGAGGTTCCTCGCCCTCCGGAAAGAATTCCAGTCATTTATTAAATTAGTTTTCCTAGCAGTTCTCCAGAGTACATCTCTACTCCGCAAAGCATCTTTCAGGTCTTCTGTAAACCACCGACAGGATTTGTTTCTGGCACAAACTTTTACTATGGGAACATACTTGTTGAGAGCCCCTAGCACAATTTCTGAGTAAATATCATAAGCCATAGTCAGGGACTTGGCTGGATAGAAGTCCTGCCATCACATGGAGTCTCTTAGGTCTGATATATATGATATACAGTGGCGTGAAAAAGTATTTGCCCCCTTCCTGATTTTCTCTATTATTGCATATTTGTCACACTGGATGTTTTCAGGTCTTTAGACAAAATATAATATTAGATAAAGGGAACCTGAGTGAACAAATAACACTTTTTTTTTTTACTTATTTCATTTATTTAATGAAAAAAGTTAACCAACACCAACTGGTACTGTGTGAAAAAGTAATTGCCCCCTAGTTAAATCAACCCAATTAAAGGGATAATTAGAGTCAGCTGATTGAACACAGCCAGGCTTGATTACAGCCAGCCCTGCTAAATATAAACCTCACTTATTTTGGCCCTTACCATCAGAGTCACGTTGCCAGCACAAAGATTCAACAAGCACATTATGCCATGATCAAAGGAAGTTCTGAAAAGATCAGAAAAAATTTGTTGCCCTCTATCAGTCTGGAAAGGGTTACAAAGATATTTCTAAGGCTCTGGGACTCCATCGAACCACAGTGAGAGCCATAATCTCCAAATGGAGAACACTTGAACAGTAGTGAACCTTCCCAGGAAGTGACGGCCTGCCAAAATTACTCCAAGGGCACAGTGTAAAATCATCCAAGAAGTCTCAAAGGATCCTAAACAACATCCAAAGAACTGCAGGCTACTCTTGCCTCAGCTAAGGTCAGTGTTCATGACTCCACAATCAGAAAGAGACTGGGCAAAAATGGGCTTCATGTGAGAGTAGCAAGGCGGAAACCACTGCTAACCAAGAAGAACATAAATGCTCATCTCTCATTTGCCAAGAAGCACCTGGATGATCCACAAGCCTTTTGGGAAAATGTTCTATGGACAGATGAGTCCAAAGTGGAACTTTTTGGACAACATGGATCCCATAATGTCTTGCGTAAAGCAAACACAGCATTCCACAGTAAGAACACCATACCAACAATCAAACATGGTGGTGGTAGTGTGATGGTGTGGGGATGCTTTGCTGCCTAAGGACCTGGATGACTTGCCATAATTAAAGGAACTATGAATTCTGCTCTGTACCAGAAAATTCTTAAGGAGAATGTCCAGTCATCCTTCCGTCAGCTGAAGCTGAAGTGTAGTTGGTCATGCAGCAAGACAATGATCCAAACACAAAAGCAAGTCCACATCAGAATGGCTAAAAGAAGTAAAATTAAAGTTTTGGAGTGGTCTAGTCAAAGTCAGACTGAAACCTAATAGAGATGCTGTGGCAGGACCTGAAACGAGCAGTTCATGCTCGAAAACCTACCAAATGTTACTGAATTAAAGCAGTTCTGCGAGGAAGAGTGGGTTAAAATTCCTTCACAGCGATGTGAAAGACTGATATTGAATTATAGGAAGTGTTTGGTTGCAGTCATTGCAGCTAAATGTGGCATAACCAGTTATTAAGTGTAAGGGCAATTACTTTTTCACACAGTGCCAGTTGGTGTTGAGTTAACTTTTTCATTAAATAAGTGAAATTAAAAACAAGTGTTATTTGTTCACTCAGGTTCCTTTATCTAATATTACATTTTCTCTAAAGACCTGAAAACATCAGTGTGACAAATATGCAATAATAGAAAAATCAGGAAGGGGGCAAACATTTTTCACGCCGACTGTATATATGCATGGAGATCAAAGTTGCGTATGCACCTTTTAAAGGAGAATTTTGGTACAGTTGTGGATTTAAGAGTGGATCTTATACACGTGATGAAGCAATGGTCGCTAATATCAGAGAAAAAGACACCAGCATGGGAGAATAAATGGGGTTTGTTAACTTAAATGATATCCAAGAGATTACTGTTATTAAGGTTGAGCTTGTTAGGATGAGTCGATTCGTTTATTAGCTGTAGCAACCCAAGGGAATCACAGAACATTTTAAGTGGGGTGGATGCACTGGAGAGCCAGTCTAAGCTGAAGTCCCCTAGTATGATACACTCTGAAGATGCTGAACCCAGGATGTTTTTGAGATGTTTTAACAACTGTAGTCCAGCTGATGGGGGTCTGTAGCATCCTATTATACATAATGAGACACCGGTGGCAATTTCAATCTTTAATGACAAGCTTTTGAATTCTTTTGGGACAGAGGTTGAGTCAATTATGGAGGCAGGGAATTTATCTTTGATGTAAATAGCTACCTCACCACCTCTGGTTTGCCTGTCGGCTCTGAACAAAGAGTAGGAGGGGATTTTAACTTCATTGTTACTGGTTGCAGGTCGGAGCCAGGACTCCATAATCACCAGAACATCTGGAGCAGTATGACATACCCAGGCCTGAACAGAAGTGATTTTTTTTAATAGGCTACATATATTAACATGCAAGAATGTAAGCCCCTTGAGGCTTTGTAGCTCTGCTGGGGATTCCATGGGTGCCAGAGGGCCTGGATTAAGCTCAACATTTCCTGAGCATAGTAAAAGCAGGAACAAGAGTTTCATGCAGAGTCCTAGGGGAAGTGTGGGTGGCTGGATCTTCTTTCAGTTATGTGATTTGTCTGCGGCAGTAAAGGGAGTTCTGAGGCTAATTCCCAGTTTTCCTGATGCGCCATACAATAATACCCTGACCGAAAGAGTCAATGGGAGTAGGGAGGAGTATGCAGAAGGTGGTGTAGCCCTGTGGGCAGGCTCTAGAAGAGTTCCTGTATGCCGGTGCAGTTGAAGGACTAGCAGCTGGCTAGGGGAAGTTAGAGCACATACAAGTTCTTCTACTTGATAGGAAAAGTCCCTGTCAGACAATGTAAAAAAGAGAGCCATTCTCCACTCTAGGAGTTATTTTTTGATTCACATTCAGGTCCAATACATGTAAGATGAGCAGAGACAAGCATAGAAGCAGGTAATATGTCCTCATTATGAGACTATCACCCAATGGGCACTACAAATGTGGGCAAGAGAAGGGATTCTCAATGGAGGAGAATTCTTAATCCCTGCAGAATACTACTACAGGCAGTGGAGCCTGAAGCAGTAATCCTTAAGTACAGCTCCTAGTCAGGCCAATAAGAAAAGAGTTCACCTGACTATAGAGTAGTACTAGGGGCAGAGAGGCTTTGAAGCAAATTTCTTAGTTACTACTATGGAGCAGACTAAGTACTAGAGAGATCACCTGATCTAAATCAACTGTCTTAGCAAGACAGGATATGCTAGTCAGCAATAAGCAAATCTAAAGTACCAAAATGGTATGCCACAGCAAGACAGAATGAGATAAAGCTGCTAGAAGGCTTAGTTGCAAAAAGGGGATGGGAGGAATTGCAGTTGTTGACAGTAAGTAAACAATAAATTGAAACATCAGATAGGAGTGGGCAGAGACTGTGTGCATTTAAAGGAGGCATGGGAGGGGGGTAGGATGAAAAATCAAGGGGAAATTTGCAGAGCTAGCACTGAATCAGTACACATACAGTTGGAGAGAAACTGCAGCAGGGGGAGAATGGTAAGTTATTTTACACAGGCCTATCAGAACAGGCTAAATTAAAATATATAAATTAGAAGCCGAGTACAGGGATGCAGGCTTACATTAAGCCACACTTCTTGGGTGCTCCTGTCTCAGGTGAGTGAGACCAGCCAATCAGGGAGCTGTACACAGGCATGGAGCCAATAGCACTACCCTGAGAAGGTGCTGAAATTGAAAACAGCAAATTGCAAGTGATGATCCGGTTCAGTGTTCACACAGCCCAGAGAAATCATGGCAGTTTTTCAAGCATCGTACCTTATATATCTCTTTGGGGGGTGGGTGGCTCAGGATCCTTGCACCGTAGAGGTGCTATGGCTGGATCGTGACCGCTGCCCATGGGGGCAAGTGGCACCTTATCTATCTCTTTGAGGGTGGGTGGATCAGGCTCCTTGCACTGTAGAGGTGTTATGGCTGGATCGTGACTGCTGCCTGTGGGGGCAAGTGGCACCTTATCTATCTCTTTGGGGGTGGGTGAATCATGCTGCTTGCACCATAGAGGTGCTATGGCTGGATATGACTTTACATCCCTCCCCAATAATTCACATTGGGTGAATCTTACATGCCAGTGTCAAATCCACTTTCCATGTAAAGGACACCAGCTTAGGCAAGGCCTTTGATTTCAATGCTATACAATGTTGCTTATCACTCCACATAGCCAACATTTACTTCTGAGGTTACTGGAGATAAGCAATCTTACATTACTGCCAACAAACCAAACCCATAAAATATGGATCTATGGACTGAAACAGACTGGCTACACTAGCCATGCAAATGATAGTTTACTGGCTACTACATTACTGTTATCGATATATCATAACTGAAATATTTAATTGTTACATTGATCAACTCAAAATTAGTGACTCGTCTGTGTATTTCCTACCAACTTCTTCACAAATCATGTTATTTCAATGACGTCCTTTACAGGACTAATATTTCCATTTCCATACCAACTTCAGCAAGTTTTTTTTCCTTTTATGCCATGCACCCGCTGTTACATTTACTACCTTTTATGTACTGTCATTTTTTAATGTACTGTAACCTGCATTGATTACTGATTCAAGATACCAAACTTACAGGGCAGCAAAAACAAATTCATGCTCATATAATTATTACACATTGGAGATCATTACATTTTTATTCATGTACTGCTCAGACACATTGATTTCATTATCTAGGTACTTACAAATGTATTTATAATATTTAAACACTTTCACATGACACCTTTACAACCTCAAGGGCTATATTCATAATTTAATAGAATTGTGTGTGCTGTACAGCTATGTATCTGGTCTGTTTGTTTTGTCACCCACAGTATTTTTTTTTTTTGAGCGTGCTAACTATATGGGCTCCATTATGTATGCCACACTAAGGGAACAGATATGAATGTATATCACTGATTTGTAATGGTATTATTTTGTGTAGTGGAATTGTTCCTCGAACATGATTTAGGTATTAGTGTGACATGTAGCCCTTTGCTGCTATTACAGGCTGACAGTATAGGAACATAATTTCAGGTAGTGTTAGTAGGGTGTACATCTCAATGTAGCAGACAAGGCCCTGTTTCCTATGCAAATGTCATGAACAGTAAAGGAAACAAATCTGTGCTGATTAGAATTTAAACACACAGAATAACATCTGATGTATGTGTCAGCTTAAGGAATTTGGGCAAATTATGAAAAACAATTTATCATGTTGCAATATGTCATTTATAATATGTTTTAAGGTGATGAGATAAGGGGTTATGAAGCAAAAATGTTCTGTGTGTTGTGGCAACAGGGGGATGGTATGCAAATGTGTTATAAACACACAATAGTGGCATCTGGAGAGATGAGAAAAACATTTGTCAATTCTGAATGTTGTCTTGCTGGCATTGGCATTGGTAGTGCAGGAGTTAGAGAGATGCATCATAGGAATGGCAGTGAAGTATGGAAGTGATGCCAACCCCACAGCACCCTGCAGAGACTGACAGGCATTGAGGTGTGCCTTTGGGTCATCAGCCATAATGCTCATGCCATTTCGCCTCACCCTACCCTGCAGACTCTGACAAGTGTCGCGTTGTGCCTTGGGGTCATCAGGCCTTATGCTCACCCCATTCCATAAGGAAATACATTGAGATGGGTGCAGTATAGAAGAATGGGGTGAATTTGGGGCAGAAGCATCCAAGGCACACCTTGATGCCTGTTGCAGGCTGTAGGATGGGGTTGGGGTGGAAAAACATGACCAATACAGCCGACATTCCAAAGTCACACTCCTGATGCCTGTCAGTCTCTGCAGGGTGGGAGGTTATGGTTAGAAACCTTAAAGTTAGTATTTGCACTTCAAATTTTCAACATTGGCTTTCTGTGACCCCACCTCATGAAAGCAATGTTGAGAATATGGAGTGAAAATATGAAAAAATTCTCGAATTTATGAGCATGCATGGAAGCTGCACAATGCATGCTTATAACACAGTCATTTTGTGGAATCTGTTCACCAAATTTTCAACATAGGCGTTTTGGGACCTCCACTCATGAAAAATATCACTGTGATTTTCTTAATCTGTCCCAAATGTTGATTTCCTACAGCGACTGCGGCATTGTGCACCAGATGTGCAAAAACACATTTCAGGCAGGATGTGAAAAATGACAGCTGTACCATTCATAAGAAGGTATGAGAATGGCAATGTTGAAAATCTGGAGTGAAAATATTACAAATTCTTGACGTTACCAATGTGCCTGGAAACTGTGCAATGCACACTCATATCGCAATCACTTTGTCGAATTTTTTCACCAAATTTTCAACATAGGCATTTTGGCAGCTCTGCTCATGAACAGTGCCATTGTGATTTTTGTAATGTGCCATAAACATTGATTTCCCACAGCAACTGAGCCATTGTGTGCCAGATGTGCGAAAACACATTTCGAGCAGGATATGAAAAATGACAGCTGTACTGTTCATAAGGAGGTGTGAAAAAATAGAAATGTTGAAAATCTGGAGTGAAAATATTAAAACTTCTCAAAGTTACAAGCATGCGTGGAAAATATGCAATGTACGCTCATAACACATTCATTTTCTTGGAATTATTTCACCAAATTTGCAACATAGGCATTTTGGGAGCCCATCTCATTAACAGTGACACTGTCATTTCATTAATCAGTACCAAAAGGTGATTCTGTGCAACGACCAAGAAATCACCTTTTGGGACCAAATAACAAAATGACAGTGACTGAGTTCATGAGGTGGGGTCCCAAGAACCCCATGTTAATAATCTGGAGTCAAAAGTCACAAAAATGGCCAAGATAGCCACCTAAGTTGAACCCCCCCCATTAATGCCATTATACAGCTTACTGGCATTTCTTCAGTTTGTGGTCGGTTTTGAAGAGTGCAGACGTGTTCCTGCTCCACCAAAGATCGCCATGCCAGACTCTGGACGTAAGTATGGGGTGAGGGGGGTGTGGGGAGGTGGGGTGCACAGAGAGTGGGTGCGGGTTGGGGGAGAAGACCTGATGGCGAGGGACTGTTTTCTTTGTTTCAGGTTATAATAATAAAAAGAACACTGCAGACCATTTTTTTTTACAGGTTTAAGGAAAATGTTGGGCACACTGGGGTGGGCTCACAGTGTAGCACACAATAGGGGTGTGGCAGGGGCAGGAAAATGCCAACGTGATCAACTTTTGAACATGGAGGCACACTGGGGTGGGCTCCCAGTGTGCCACACAATCTTCTGGGGTGCTAAACATGCCAACAGGGGGATTGGGCAACCCCAATGTCAGCCTGCTGAGGACTGTGAAAGGCATATGGTGGCAGCTGCCACCATGTTTACTGAAATGTTTCAGCAGGCAAGGCATGCCTTTGCAATGATGGGGCACTTCCCCATTGGAGCAGCAAAATTGTTTCAAGTTGGTGGCATGCTTCTGACCAGCTGTCATAGATAGCATGCTATTTCATTGGTGCCACAGAGCCCAGTCCAAAAAAAAGCAGTGGCACCATTGGCCACAACACCACCGTACCTGCACAGTCTGCTACACCAACAAGCTGTCACAAAATGTTGCTTGTGCTGTGCACGCAAGACAACATAATAAACATGTAATAAGTGTTTGAGTGGTTATGGTTGTGTTCTGAGTAGTTATAAATATGAAATGTCATTCCATGTAGATATTATACATAGTCACACTAGTGTTAAACATTCAACCCTTTAGTACAGAAGCATCTCAGTTGCAATGAGGTCATTCATATGTGGCAATGTGTGATAAAAAAGATAGAACTCTACTTGAGGCTGTTACACTTTTCCTCACAGGAAACAGTGGTGCATTGAACTGTACAGTTTGTAATAAGTAATATGATGCTGAACCTTCTCATAATTATGTTAGTAGTGAGTCACATGAAATGTTACATCCAGAATGACTTATACAGTCATGCCTGAGTACTGTGGAGACAGAAATAGTAATCTAAATAAACTGATGACCTAGTGACCCAACAGATGTATTTCAATTTTAGGCAGGTTCCGAAGAGGTATCAATATGTTATATAAAGACGGTATAAGTTGACATTTCCGAATTACAGTGTTCTGCAATAGACATTCTCAGACATTACATGTTACTTTAAATGAAAACTAAAGTCATTCATTGAGATACAAAACTGAACAGATCTACAGGTTTGTCTACACAGTAATATAGATGTAGTTAGATTAAAGAGCATGCAATATGTGTGAAAAAGCAATGTAAACCCACAGTAATGACTGTGTGTGTTGATACATCAGCATGCTAGTAATGTCTGAGTAGTCAGAAATGTGCAGATGTTTGTTCATTATTTATTATGGTGCCATAGTACAGTTAGTTATATGGCTCAGTCAACATTGTGATAGCAGTCTTGAAAATGTTTTGCAATGACCATAAACTGTTGATTTACTTGTAGAAAATGAGAAAGTGGTAATAGAGAAACTATGATGGTAAAATGGGAAACAAAATAATCGTTCTGTGCAGTGAGTTAAATTCTGACTATGATGGTATTGTGTCATGACTGATTATAAATGTTTCATAATTAATGGTCTTCCCTTTTTCCCATAGGGAAACTGTGGTATAATTTGTCGTTATAAAGGAGCGTTTATAACGGCAAACAGGCACACGGTTTTCCCCACACTGCGCATGCTCAAACTCCTTGCTTGCTGTGTCCTTCCCCAACAGAAAACCACAAACCCAAGGTAGAGAGAAACTGCCATGGACACTTGGCAGTAAGTAATTTTTACTGTTAGTTCAAATATTCCACACAGCTACCGGATTGAGCACCTTAAAAATATTTTAAATAAAGTTAAAGCGGACCTCACGCGCTGAGGTAATCTGACTGCACTGGCACAGCAGTCTTTTTTTATTTTACATAATTGCTGAGGTGAAAAAGAGAAGCCCAACAATTATATAAAATAAAATATGGGTCATGGTGTGTAAACGGGAATTTACACACACCCTCTGGGTTTGATGCTATGCATAAACCCCTCGGGTGTGTGTAAATTCTCGTTACACACTGAGACCCATACTTTATCCTATATATTATGTATTATGTAAATGTTATAGACAGTCATATTAGTGCTAACCATTCAAAACTTTATGACAGCTGTATCTCAGTTTCAAGGAGGTCCCTATGCTGTGGCAATATACAATATAAAGAAGATGTAATTTGAACAGTTTGAATTACATTATCCCTTACCAGCAATCTTACAACATTAAAAAGTATTTAACATAGAAAGTGTTGTTACTGTCATCCTTCTCAAATATATTGAGGTAATGGGGCATTTAAAATGTTCCATGTACAGCTAGGATGAATTATACAGGCATACCTGTCTAATGGAGAGAAAAAAAAATAGTAACATAATTTAACTGATGATCCAGTGGGAAAACATCTCAAAACAAAAGAATGAAAGAAGTTCATATAGGAGAACAACCTTTGTTTCAGGGGATATAGTACGGTAACAATGATTTCTGAAGTAGATGTGTACAGTATGTGGAGAATCCAAGTTAATTTGCAGTATCCTACAGGTTTTTAAAATGTTTGATGGGTTATGAGTCAATGAATTACAGGCTGCAACTACTGTATATGATGCATGCACAGTTCAGCAATAAAAAAGACAAGAATGAACTGCATGGGCATATGTAAACAACTGCAAATTGCAGGAGCACAGTCATAAGTTAGCAGTAAAGGAGACAGTCAATTTTGCATTTTACAGAGTGAAAGGAATTTTGTATTTATTTAATGTTATATACATGTGTAATGTCATAGAATGCATGGAGACAGAAACCCATAGGCAATAGGCAGGGGCTACTGCTTCTGTATGGATTCTATGTGATAGGAACATCACAGATCCAAGAATTAAAAAGGTGGGGATGTAGGCTTCCTAGGCCTGAGTTCTGTGTTGTGGGATCTGAATGACAACAGTAATGGTATGCACATGGCTCATCAAAGTTTCTATTTTAAAGACGGGGATAGTACTTGTTGCCTGCCACATTGTCACCTTCCCATCATCCAATATCCTGTCTGATGCCCTGGATGCAATGTATCATTGACAACCTTTGTTACCTACCATTTCATGTCAGTAGTGAGAAAGCATAGTTACAAGGGCAGAATTAAAAGTTGTATGGTACAGGCAGCAATATATGCACTGTACGAAATAATAACAGGTAATGCGCATGTTGTATAAAAATCAGTTTATTGTGACATAGTAGTATCATTGATCTTATATAAGAGACATATCAAGTAAGAGTGGAATCAGACTTCAGACAGTAACATTTCATAAGGAAATGTAGTGCCATTCAATCTGTACTGTTACTGTGTGCTGCGTGTCCCTGGTATTGAGCAGGACTTCAAAGAGATGGACTTGCTTGCATAGACAGGTACAATAGTTGTTAATGTTACAGAGACGTCATCAGTACCTTATTTACAGGTTGCTTTATATTGCAAGGTGATAGTGTTGTTACAGTTACAGACAATGTCTGAAAAGGCTGCAAGTAAAGAAATGACATAGTATCATACATCATAGTATAACACCTTTAGATGCTGTAGGATTGGCTGAAATATATCTTTTGTTCACCATGTTAGCAAGGAAAACAAACATATTTTTTTTAACCAGGAGAGACACACTAAGCTGAAGCTTGTTTACAGGTGTGACCTGGGAGCACAGGGAAGTTAAGTGACTTACTCAGGGTTACACAGTATGTAAGTTGGGGCTATGGGGTTCACACCCAGGTCTCCAGGTTTACAGCTTAGAGCTTTAAACCACTGGACTATACTGCCTCCCTTACACATAAAAGGCATATTGAGAAGAGAGGCAGCATCAGACTGATTTTTTGAATTGACCTTCCAGCTTTGCTATTCAATTGTGCCTGAAATATTAAACTCTGATCACAACAGAATTTAGAATTTTGTTTGAAGGTATGTAAACTATGTTATAAAATGTCAAGTTATGTTGTGATCGGGACAATGCAATGCAGAATAAAAAGGCATATGTATGGTACAGTAAGAATTGACTGGAATGTTTATTTTGGTATTGCATCTGAGGGCATTTTTCAGATGGTATGTTACATGTAAGGGAAAGGGGAAATTGTTTAATCATGAAAGGCACAGTAGGGCAATGCTGAAATCCATTTGAGACTTTGAAACATTAGGAAGTTTAATAAGTTGCTCAGGGCAACACATTAGGAATGTGGAGACTGTGGTATTCAAAACTAGGTCTCCAGGTTTGCAGCACAAAGAGTTTCACCACTACACTACAGTTTCTCCTAATATATACAAAATATAATTTTGGAAGCTATCTTGCTAATTTGTGAGACAGTCTTGATCTTAGGTGTAAAGGTTAATTTGCAGGAAATGTTCAAAAATGTGCAATAATGCATTGAATGTTACTGTGACAGTTAGTTTGACTTTGCAAGAAACACCTGTTCTGCTCGTAGGTGTAGTATCAGTAATGTAGATTGCAGGTAAGGTGTAGATGATGGTTTCCATTGTAATCATTATGATAACTATGATACAAGTCTTAAAAGACATATGGATGCCACTTTGTTAAAAATTGCTAATATTATGCACAGTCCTGATGAACTTTAGCATGAACATGCCTTGCGTTTCCTGTCTATGTTGTGGGCAAAATGGTGTTATCTCAAGGTCTCCCACAGCTATTGTAGAAATAACAAATGTATTGCAAATGCACATATTTATGATGGGATATATGTGTTAAGTATTACATTACATACAATGCTAGCAGTTAAAAGCATGCAGTGTAATACTGTTTGGCTATAAACTAGAATGTTAATTAAGTGAACTGGTAAAGGACTGTAAATAGTAAATGTCATAGTCAGGTTGTTTTCTTTCTATGTGTGGGTGGGGAGTGAGGTTGCAAAAGTTTCTTATGTAAAGCATTGCACCCTTTCAATTTATCTTAGTTATGCACATATGTTTTTAATGGCTGTACCTGAGCAAGTTTTATTCAGTATAGATTTGTGGTGAAATAAGACTAAGCTGAAGGAACCGTGCACAAATGTGGTGCTGTCAGGGGAGGAGTAAGATGACTGAATGTATAGTGAAGTTGTGAGGGAGCTCAATGTTCCATGGCTATAATGTTAGTGAGCACTGTGACGAGTTTTTGTATAGCTGAAATAGCCAAAATAACCAAATTTAAAACATGCCGGTTAAACGTAAAGACAGGCAAAGCGGCTTATCTGAAGAATATAGCTCACCCCGCATTAAGCCACTGGAAAAAACTTTCAGACCTGAAACCAGTCCAGGAGGCCAGAAGACGCCTGGCGTTGTCGGTGGTTCCCAGCCAGGTTCTCCAGCACCGCAGGGTCGAAGCTGTCATATGGTGGATCAACCACAATTTGTGCAAGTACTGCAAACTGCATTATTACCTCCTGCAGCAGACAACTCAGTTGTTTTTCAATGTTTGAATCAAGACCAAGACCAGGACCAGGGTCACCTACTGTAAAGATTACACCCAAGCCAGAAGAGATAGACAGAACTGTTGATGTAGAGTTCCCGACTCAACGTTTAGCCTCATCAAGACACACTATAGAGTTGATCGGGGATTCTATTGACAAGTTCCTGCAATGAATCAAGTGGCTGGACTGTAAGTTTGAAGCTTTGAGCCAGAAAGTGGATTTTACTCAAATGGAGGTTAAGCATAACTGTGAGGGTATTGTTGAGTTAAATAAACAAACCCAAGATAACTCTTAGAATATTCAGAAGCTTATTGATGCTGTTAAAGTGAATGAATTATCCAGTGTAGCTCTTGCTAAAGACAATTACAATATGAACAGAAAGACTGAAAGCCTGGAAAATCAATCAAGATATCATAATTTGCACATACTGGTTTTGCCATTGAAGTTAGAAAACGAATTTGAATGTACCTGAGACTTGGTAAAAGATAAATTTGTTGAAATTTTCAATTTATCTCAAGATAACCTTCCTTTTGTAACTAAGGCATCCAGGGTGCATAAAAATCAAGAAATAAAAGATGCAATGGATACTGATAAGAAAGCTACAATATTTTTTTTCATTAGCGTTCGAATTAGATCAGGACCATATTATAAAACTATCTAGAATGAAGAGAACACTTATGTATAAGGCCTTTACATTTAACATCTTCCTGGATTTTGCTTACCCCACCCAGCAGAGACAGCGAAAGTTTCTGGTGTAGAGACAAGAAATCTTAAAACTAGGTGCACAATTTCAGCTTCTCGCACCTGCTAAGGTGCAAGTTAGACATAAAGGAAAGACATACATTGTTTTTTAAATAGACCAGTTGACAGAGTTCCTGAGGGGTCAGTACAAGGACTCTGGAGAATCAGGAGAGTCTGAAGAGGGTGTTGAGTCTCCTACAACTTCTAACTTAGAGATGTCAGCTGCTTTGAATGCTGCAGAGGGGTTTGGGGATTTAACATAAAGTAGTCTGTTCTCTGTTATGCAGATTTGCTTACTGGCATTTGTTATATTTTGTAATTTGTTAATGGGGGTATATTATAATTATGGGGGATGTATTATGATCATATGAGGTATTTACCTTGGGCTTGCTCACCATAGTAGCTTTTTCCTTTTTTGTATGAATGTGATACTCTTTTCTCCCCCCTCCCCTTTTTTGAGTTGGACTTGATATATTCCCATTTAAGATGATTTTCTGTTATATATTCGTTTGCTATTTTATGAGATAAGTATTGTCACATGCAAAGGAAATCAAAAAATTAATAAAATATTGTATGATAAAAAAGAAATGTGCTGTCATTGTCAGGTCAAGGATCACTGATGATAATATAATAGTAAAGTGATAATAAATAAAGCTTGTATGTATGCATGTCATGGATTTATATAATTGGTTAGTTATTACACATAGTACAAGAAGAAGTCAGTGTCAGGGTGGCATCCCTGTTTCTCTGCAGTTACAGGAGTGCGCAACCATGGAGGGTTTTAAGCTGGCCCTAAAGACCTTTCTGTGGCACCAGGCATATGGTGAATAATTAATTGATTAATGTGATTTTATGATATGTGATTTTATGATTGTTTTATTCAGATCTGTTTTTTGATTTTAACTTGTTTGGTGCCTTGGCATTTAAAAGTTGCCTGAAAATAAAGATATTATTATTACTATTTTATTATAGAAAAGATTTTCACTTTTAAGGTTAACTGAGTATCATGAATCTTTTGGAAAATAATCACGCTGGAGCATTTTTTTTTTTAATAATGTCTGTTCATCATACCTTTTTTGCTGATTGCTACATCTATATGGTGCAGGAGTGATGAAGTGTGTGGCAATGTACAGGTTTTCAAGGAAAAGGGTAATTACAGTGATTTATGTAAAAAATAGTGTTACAAAATGTGTAATAATATGTCAAAGCTAGATGTGTAATTGGTAATAGGGAATCCCAGTGCTGTACCATGTTGCATTACACTGAGGGGGTTTGAAGTAAGAGTTCTATGTTGAAGATGATTGTGTATGTCTCAAATACTGGAGAGTACACCATGATGAATCACTGTGGACACGATTTTCAGGTACAGGGAATGTAGTAGAGTGATTTTTGTTTGAACTTTCTATTTCTGCTCCCCCCACCTGTGGCATTCCCACACTTCAGGAGCCACCTGGTGCCTTCTAGTTCCCTCCCTCTACCTGGAGCCTGGAGTGGTCCAACCCCCTCATGGATCCATGGTCTGCCCCCCAGGCAGGGATGAGGCTGGACCCTTACACCACAAATTTTTGAGTTTCATCAGATCCGGGACAGGTAGGGGCATTGTGGCCTGGCCCTCTGTCTACCAGGAGTGCTGCATGCCATTTTCCCATGTTTTGTACATGCCATGCACCCTAATATCTAGGTGCTAAGTGTCAACATCCATCACACAACTCCCCTTCCTGTGACTGGGCTTGCTGTACCACAGGCCTCTGCCTGGGGTCAGCCAAGCATCAAGCCCTGCCCCCCCCAGAGATGGTGAGCAGCCCTTGGGATGCTCAAGCCTCCTCTCCCCATCTCGCTCTCCAGTTCCCTGGGCTCGTTCCTGAACCCAGGTCACCGGCATCACAAGCGGTAGCACTAGCGCTGCACCAATGGTCTGGCCTGTAGTAGAGTGATTTATATGGCAATCAGTGCTATATGATGGAAAAACTATTGTGAGCAGTAGATTTGTAATTGGTTATAAAGAGTGCTGCTGCATTAACTTGTTGATGTACACTGAAGGTAGTTAAAATAGTGAGGCATTGTATGTAGTGCAGTCGGTTACAGGTCTGAGCGGCAAATCTGAAGATTTTTTTTTTTTTTGCAATTCTTTAACCAGGAGTGGCACACTAAGCTGAAAGCTTGTTTACAGGTGTGACCTGGAAGCCCAAGGATATTAAATGACTTGTTCAGAGTCATACAGTATGCAAGTGGGGGCTGTGGGATTCAAACCCAGGTCTCCAGATTTGCAGCATAGAGCCTTACACCACTGTGTTATACTGCCTTCTAAATGTAGTATTCAACAATAAAGGCATGATTAAGTAACAGACATTATTAAAAAAAAACATTCCTCCTGCCTAAATATTTAATGCTATATTCATGGTAATCAGTTAATCTCTAAAGGGAAAAGGTATTCTACACAGCTGACTGATGAGAAACAGTGACATCACATATTCATTACATATTGTATAGTTTCATTCCACTGTCACACACAGCTGCACTGCATAACACTTGGCCTGTTGAGTAGTTTCAAAAATCCAGACAATTTATGAAATACTTAGTGTACCGTAACTTATTCTTCTGTCTGTCTGTCTGTCTGTCTGTCTATCTATCTATCTATCTGTCTGTCTATCTGTGCCTATCTATCTATCTATCTATCTATCTATCTATCTATCTATCTATGTCTATCTAAGTTTAGAAATGGGCAAAAGAATCCTAGCATGCTGATTGGCTAGGCCACCTAACTACGCGTCAGGTATTTTTCAATAAAGCCTGCTTGAAAACAAGTGCCAATTTGGGTTACCCCATTACTCAGCGTATTCATGGATACCCCAGATTATCAATCTTAGCAGCCACCATTTTTTTTCTGTTCGCTTAGCAACTGCCCCCCCTCCCCCACGTATGCAAATGCCATGTTGATGATACTGCGTGTCGGGCTGTCTCTTTGCCCTCACCAATGAACAAAACAAACTTCTTTAGCGTTATTTTATTTTTTATGCTAGCTCATATGTCCCTCCCTTCAGACCTTCCATTCCAACTCCCACTCACAGTACACCTGCCGACAGCATATGCCACATCGCACTAAACAGCCATTTAACCTATGTGAAGAGCACAACAAGAAATCCTTTTTTTTTTTTTTTAGAAAGTAAGTCCCTATCATAATTGCAGCTGATCCCTGAGAGAGGGAGAAAGAAAGTGGTAGCTCCGAAATTGCCAGTGTGCTTGAGAAGAACAGTACTTTCTTCGTTTTCCATATAATTCACCTGCGGTATGGAAACCAAAGAAACTTCTGCTCCTGACATGCCCTCTAGTGGTACCAGACCTACTGCTCTCTCACTCTCTAAACGGTGAGGATAGCACTAAAAAATGTATAAAAAGCAATATACAAGTCTCCATAGTGATGTCGTATGGCCACCTGCCCTTTAAGCCTTGTTCCACAAGTTCTTTGGACTGTGCTGCAGTGCTTCTTGCGTAGACATCGACTCGCTTCTGCAACACTGCTCGCAGAGAGATTGAAAAAAATGTTACCGATCCACAAGGCTCCCTCTTTACTCCATGACCACAGCAACCCTCTTCCCTGCCTCCATCTCCAGACTTTGGTCCCAAGGGGGGAAAAAAACAGCAGTTTCCTATAGCACTAGCCTCAGGATTCTACTTGTTGCTCCAGAGTTTTCTTTTTCTGCAGCTGACTGCGCCTCCCTCGCTGTTCAGGTTGTTGACCTCTCCCATTCTTCCTAAACAGCTCTGTAGAGCAGAGTACTGCAAAAATCAGTTCATTAAAAGCCAGCGGGGATGGGGATGAGTCATTTAACTGGGGCAACTTTTTTTTTATCTAGCGAGTCTACAGTATGATAAAAGTCCCTAGCACAAAGTAAAAAAAAATTCTAAAGCAGGCAGAGGGACTATTTTATTACAAAAGATATTTTTAACTAATTTTTTATAAACTTATTTTTTAATGAACTATTCTTATACCATGTCCATTTTTTACCATGCCCATTTTCTAAGCGCAGCCTTCCAGGGCCTGCAGCATTGAGCCTCATTATGCCCCTGGGCAGCCCGGTATTTCCCAATACCACCCACCCTGTTGGGTATTATTGCTTACATATCTATGTATTTTTATCTCTTTCTCTCTGTATCTATTTATGTTTCTCTGTCTCTATCTCTGTCTAGACATATTAGTAATGTACCAGTTATCAATCTACAGTACTTCTGTCTGTATGTTCCTTTCTCTATGTATTTAAATATCTATCTATCTATATATATATATATGTATGTGTATATATATATATATATATATATATATATATATATATATATCCATCCAGCCACTGATAAGACTGCTGCAAATAACACATGTTGTGCCTTGCATATTTCTGTTCCACTCATGAATAACTTAGTTGATGTCATACCCTGTCTCTTCGGTATACAAGCAGAAATACATAAAGTTTACCACCAGCACAACCTTCTCATCCTAACAAACACATTTCTTTTCAACACACAGCCTTCACTGAAAATTACTGACAAAAATTACTCAGCATCCTCATGAAGTGTCTTTATATCTTCCCTACAAATCTTTCCAACATCCTGTGACATCCATCATGCATCTACCTATGTGGGTAACAGAACTGTCAAAATATACAGCCATTTGTTGTGTTCCACAACACAGGTGCAATACTGATTGCTGTTTCAAAATTACATGTCCCAATACGTTATGGAATGCTGTGTGGTGAATACATTTGATGTCTTTTCTGGCTTACACAACAGGCCAAGGGTTTACCAGCTGGAACTGTATGCACGGCATGAGAGGAAATATACCATATAGAAGGACTATGTGATGATCACATTTGTGTCACTAAGTACTGTAAGCTTTATATATAAATAAATACATACATATATGTGTGCTTATGTGTGTATGTGTGTCTGTATACATTGACATACCAGTATATTGTTGCGGTCATCTCTATGTCTTTCTATGGTTCCATGTGATGATAGCGATTGCAATACAACAATCACTGTCATAGCAAATGTAAATATACAAAGCTCAGCGACCCATCTGCTGGCATACTAAAGTTTTTTTGGGGGGCTGTGCAACCCTACCCCCATGATTAAGATTGTTAACTCAAGGGGGGTGCATGTCAGGAAGGGGGCAAAACACAGCAGTGAAAAAAAAAAAAAACAGGCTGCCAAAAGCAGTGGCAAAACAATTGCTCCCCGGCAAGTCCCAAACCCAGTGCCTACTGCACCGTAGCTAGCCACCCTCAGCACTACAGCACAGGGCTGGCTTGGCTGCAGCAGAATCCGCTACCTATCCCTCCCTTCCCTCCTATCCCTCCCTTACACCTCCCTATTCCTCCTTTTCTGGTCGCTTTTCTCACTGTACCACCACTACCCTTGTAGGGTAGCTGATGATGATAGCACTATAAATGAGTCGCTGTTTTTATAGTCGCTCACTTATAATCACTATCATCACTGGATAACCCTTCTACAGTATCTGTATTTATCTTGATACACACACACACACACACACACACACACACACACACACACACATTTGTATATACATATAATGCTACCAGAAACTAATAAGACATTTGGCCATCAGATATTACTAATATATTTCCATTCCATTCTTGCATACAGTTGTGATTCCACAAAAAACATACATTTCATTTAACACTTGGTGTACAGTAACTTATTTTGACATCCTCTGTGAAAGCACCACTCACCATTACACCTGTGTACTAAATCACAACACGTCACTATTGTCTCAAACTACTTCATTGTATGCTTACTGAACTCTGTATTATGTCATTCTGTGACCCTTGTCATGCATTCAACTAATACACGTCAGAGAATCAATCTTTCTTAATATGTCCTAACCACATAGTACTGCTTATTATCAGTCTATTTGTTTGCTTGTGTAACTAGCTATGCTAATATATATCTACATTATCTATCTATCTATCTATCTATCTATCTATCTATCTATCTATCTATCTATCTATCTATCTATCCATCCATCTATCTATCTCTCTATCTATCTATCTCTTTATATCTCTCTCAGTCTCTACCTATATTTGTGTATGTTGCACCGTAGTTGCATCCCTCCTACGGTTAGGCATGAACCTGTTCAGAAGATGATACTGCCCATTTTCGACTACTGTGACATGGTCTATAGTGCTGCCACTAAGTCCTCCCTGGCCAGATTGGACACCCTCTTCAATTCCTTCTTCCACTTTTCCCTGGATGCCCCCCTTGCACCCATCATTACAGTCTTTATCGTGCCCTGTCCTTCCCCTCCCTTACAAACAGGTGACTCTCCCACTGTGCTAAATTCACCTCCAAGCACTAGCTGGGTGAGCTCCCTTCCTAACTCATCTCCTCCTTTATAACACCCCACCACCCTCCCATTCCCTTAGATCAACCAACCCCTGTACCCTGGTTGTCCTTCACAGATCCACCCAATTCAGCCAATCCAGTTACTCTTACCACCTCCCAAAAATTTGGAATCCCCCCCTCCAAATCTGGCACTCATCCATCCATCAGCTCTGTCCTCAATAATTACCTTGCACCTAACTGATCCTGCCATGTCACTCAATAATTCCTTCCTCTAAGCTCTGGACAAACTCTACCCCCCTACCCTCACCTAAATTTCACCCTGCGCACACCAACCCCACAGATCTCTAGCCCTTCCCCCTTCCCCCTAATTGTTCCCCCTTATTGGCCTCCCTTGACCTCTCACAGAATGTAAAGAACCCCAAATGCTCTCCATGGGTCCCTCTCCTACCCTCAAGGGGCTTGTGTCTCTCATCTACTCTCTCCCCCCACCATTTTAAAAGGGTCCCTCTGGGACACTGCCTAATCCCTTCTCTCTGGTCCCCCAGTCCCTTGCAAGGTTCCTCGCATCTGAAGGGGTCTCCAGAGAACTGCTTTCCCTCCCATCTCACCCCTCCTCCCTTTCCCCTTTTCTTTCATATAAGCACTTGTTCACTTATTAACTCAGCACTTATTATTGTTCCCTCTTTCTACATATTATGTGCAACACTGTTGCAACATTGTTTGTAACACTTGCCTTACAATTGTATGTTAACGTTGATATTGTAACTTGAATGTTTAATGTCTCATTCTAGTTGTACCCCTTCCCCCAAGGTTGCACCATGAGACAAGCGAATTGTTGCTCAATGTACCTTCCTGGTGAAACATTCCATTAAATAAATATTTCTATCTAACTTCTTATCTACTTATATATCTATGTATCTATCATCTATCTATGTATCTATCACCTGTCTGTCTGTCTTTCTGTGTGTCTAGCTATCGTAGGCAGTATAGTGCTGTGGTTTAAGGCTCTGAACTGCAAACCTGGAGACCTGGGTATGAATTCCACAACCTCTACTTGCATACTGTGTGACCCTGAGCAAGTTGCTTAATGTCCTTGTGCTCCCAGGTTGCACTTGGAAACAAGCTTCAGTTTAGCATGCCTTTCCTGGTTAAACAGTTTATCCTCCTTTCCTATCTGTCTGTCTATGTTTCTCTTTTTATCTATCTATCTATCTATCTATCTATCTATCTATCTATCTATCTATCTACCTATCTGTCTATCTGTCCCTCCATCTGTCTGTCTGCCTGTCCCTCCATCTGTCTGTCTGCCCATCACTCTGTCTGTCTATCTATCTGTCTGAACATCAACAGTGTCAGCAGCTCTGAAGATTGTAGACTTGGGTTACATCTGATAATACTACCCATTCCTTACCTTCTCTCCTTTCTGTCACAAAACAGGGCTTTTACACATGGTTATTATAACAGTCAGAAAATATAATTACAGCATGTGATATTTGTAATTTATATTTCCTTTCTCCTGTATGTATTTTGTAAGTTTCATATCATTGTGATTTATGAAACCTGATTTTATAATGTTCACTTTATGGTGACTATTACTATTACTGACTCCATTCAGCACTTAACTGGGATCTCTTCCTTACCAGTTGCTATTAAGACAGTGCTACAAATCACATATATTTCATAACTTGCATATTTCTGCTTCACACCTGATTAACCTAGTTGCTGTCAGGCCCTGTCTCTGCTGTAAGGAACCAGAAATATATAAAGGATATCCCCAGCACAACCTTCTCATCCTATTTGAAACATGGGGCCAGATATTCAAAACTTTGCCCTGGGGCTAAATTAGCACTGCCCAGTGTGCAAGCAGTGCCCAGACCAAAGAACCAGTCATATTCAAAAGGAATAGCCCGGTCCTAATCCTGCTGAATATAGCAAGTGAGGGAAGCCAGGCAAACTGAGCTGGGAGTGCAGGGCAAAAATAGCCCGGGAATAAGACAGCACTGAACATAGCAACAGGAAAGTGCAAACTGCAACAGAAGCTCAGTAGACACTGGAAAAAGCCACTGTCACAGGTGGAGAACATTGTGAGTGATTGCACAGAGGTGTCTAACATCTACTGCACACAACAATGCCAGCCACACACTACAGAACTGTGCTATGCTGACGTGAGGTTTGCCCGGATCTAACCTGATTGCACAGTGCTAACACAATAGCCTGGTGCAAACTGGTTAGCCCGGGGCAAACAGGAGCTATATTCAAACTCCCATGCAAATGAGCCTACTGAGGTAATCCATGGGCAAACAGGTACATTTGCATCTCATTATATGCTGATTAGCATACATTACCATGTGGTTTGCCTGGTGATACTGCACGGTGCACACAGCTCCACCTGTTGGTCGGAATAGCAGTACAGGCTGGACGCTGCAGGCCAAGGCATGCCCACAGCATCCCCTGTTGGTCAGAATGGAAGTACAGGCTGGAAGCAGCAGTAACTGTGTGCTGGCAGGCACAGTCAGTGCATACAATGCACCCATGCATCCATGCAAGCAGGACCTGTATATGTGTCTATATACTCTATCTATATATATATATATACATATATATACATACATATATATACATATATATACATACATATATCTATATACAGATATATATCTCTATATATATATATATATAGATATATATATATATATATAGATATATCTATATATCTATATATATATATATATATACAGTATATATATATTACGGTAGCACGGTAGTGCTACCATAGTTAGGGTTGAGGAGCCATTTACATGTTAAACCTAAAATTTTGCACCTTAATAACTTTGCAACTGTTCAATCGATTTGCCTGAAATTTGGAATACACGATCAACAATCATACATCTTAGGATCTGCCAACTTTTGTACTGTTCAGATATATGGCTGCGAAGTTATTAAGCATGATCTTCGGGTGCATTTATGCTTTTTTGGAATTCTTTGCTCACCTCTACAGGTCGCATGGTTTGCACGACTGGTCTGAAATCTTCAGGGAATGTGGGGCCGGGTTCCCCAATGTGCCTTTTGAAGATTTCGTGAAAAAATATTAAATGGTTCAAAAGTTATTCAAAAAAATACGTTCCCATTATAAGTCAATGGGAAAAGTTAACAAAAAGTTTGACAGTGTCGCAAATGCAGTTTTTACTTTCGCAAATGGCCCTTTTACTGTCACAAATCCGCCATTTTGTTTTCAGTTGGTGATCAGAAAAATGCTTGGCATTTAAATGTGGGACCCTCTAGCAACCTAATTCTTTTTGTATTCACCTAGTTGGATCCTGAGGATGCTAGGCATGTCTTTATTTTGGGGTACAACACCCCAGAAATATGTTTTTCAAATTTCTGGAAAAAGTACTTTTGCAAAGTACTTTCACATTTGTGACATTGTCGCATGAATTTGTGAAAGCTTTCACAAAGTTCGACAGTACTTTTCCAGGCTGTGGGAAAATGACAGCAATTCTTTGCCACCCTGCTGCAAAGGAACGGTTGGGTCTTTTGGGCTGACATTTGGAGAGAACGCAGCCAACATCTCACAGATGTGCCTTTCACTGTTTTGGTGAAAAAAATATTACAGGGCGGCAAAGTTACGGCACTCCAAAGTTGACACTTTTTCTCATAGGATAACATTACGGCATCCGCTGCATTGCAGGAATCCTTTGCCGCACTGCTGCAAAATAACGGTTTGATCTTTTGTGCTGAAATTTGAAGGGAAGAAAGCCAACAGATGTGCCTTTGAGTGGTTTGGTGAAAAAATATTACAGAAAGCCAAAGTTATGGCACTCCAAACTTCTCTTTGTTTCCCCATAGGATAACATTACGGCATTCGCCGTGCCTTTCAGGGCCCATATCTCGGAAACAGTGCGAGATACGGACTTTTCATCAGAAAAATGCTTGCTCCCTAATAGGGGCTAAGTACAAAACTAGCCAGGAAAGTCATAAATCATATGACTTTTAAATTTTTTTTCTACGTCGTACGGTTCCTGAGATATAAGCAATTTAGTATTCTAACTCTTCATTTTCTGCTCCGAGACCCATTATTATGCATACATTCTTTGTACTCACTGTCTTTCTCTATGCAGCTTTTGGGGAAAACCAGCCTGTGCACTTACATTACTGTTACCCTTACCGCTTCTGCTTGCAGTTCCATACCCATTTCACTTACTGTTCCCATCTACGGCACCATGTACGTTACCCTTTGCATTTTCATTTGTGCTTGTGTTTGCATTATTTTAACCATTTGTGTCTACAGTACTGTTTATCTTTGTGTTTTGCTTTGCATCACCATGCTCATTACTATTTCGCTTTGTGGCACCATGTTACTATGTGACAAGACATCACGTGGTGGGAGCAGGGCCCTCCCCGCCACATTACTTTCATATCTCTCATTATCATTCTCAAAAGAAAGGGAAATTAGAGCAAAAACTCTGTTTAATGCGTAGTTAGGGTTGTTCCACAGCAACAAAAAGCAAGAAATTCAGTGTTAAGGGTTTAAGCCCCCCTTGAACCCCCCACACACCCCACCTGGCATCGGGGTACATTGGAGTTGTCAGTCCCTAACTCTTACCCCATTCTCTATACCTCTGCTTCTTCACATATCTGATGGGATGAGAGTTAGGCCAGCAACTCCAACACGCACCCGATGTTGGTTGGGGTGTGGGGGATCCAGGGGCTTCAACCCCAACACCAAATTTCCTCACTTTATCACTGTGGAACAACCCTAACTAATGCATTAAATGGAGTTTTTTGCCTCTATATATATATATATATATATATATATATATATATATATATATATATTCATGGCAAAAAATCTATTTAATGCATCAGTTAGAGTTGTTCCATATGACAAAAAAAAGGAAATGTGATGTTTGGATTGAAAAAAACCTTGCCCATGACTCCACCCCCCCAACTGGCATCGGGGTGTGTGTTGGGGTCATCGGTCCTAACTCTCATCCCATCCCATGTGTAAAGAAGCTGAGGTGGTGAAGTATAGGAGAATGGAGTGAGAGTTAGGACTGATGACCCCAACGCACACCCCAATGCTGGTTGGAGGGATGGGGTGGGCAAGGGGGGTTTTCAACCCTAATATAGAATTTCTGTACTTTTGTCACTGTGGAACAACCCTAACTGATACATTAAATTATGTTTTTTGCCATGAATTTCCCTTCTTTTTGAGAATGAGAAGTATAAATAGTTAATGGAATGTGGTGGGGGAAGCGCAGGCCCGCGAGATTTTTTTTGTCACATAGTAATGGTAACTGCAACACAAAGACAACCAGAAATGGTAACACACATGGTGATGCAAATGTAAATAGAAACGCAAGTGCAAACTGACAGCAAAGTGAAAAGTTACGCAAACGGAGATGCAAATGCAAGCTCGTGTGGAAACGGAACTGGTAACACACATGGTCATGGTACCACAATTGGAAACGCAAATGGTAACAGTAACAGCAAGAATACTGCCAAAGGAAACAGAAATGCAAATGCAAGCACGTACGGAAACACAAATTGTAATGCGCATGGTCACGGTAATGCAATTGGAAATACAAATGGTAATGGTAACAGCAATAATAGCACCAAAGGAAACAGAAATGCAAACGCAAACGCAACTGTGTATGGAAACACAAACTGTAACATGCACGGTCATGGTAACGCAATTGTAAACACAAATGGTAATGGTAACAGCAATAATAATGCCAAAGGAAACAGAAACAGAAACAGAAATGGAAATGCAAGCATACATGGAAACGCAAACCCTAACGCATAAGTCATGGTAACGCAAATGGAAACACAAATGGTAACATTAAGGGCAACAATAACACCAAAGGAAAGAGAAACAGAAATGGAAACGCAAGAGTGTATGGAAACGCAAACCGTAACACGCACGGTGACAGTAACGCAATTGGAAATGCAATTGGTAACGGTAACAGCAAAGATGACACCAAATGAAAGAGAAACACAGATGCAAATGGAAGGGCGGCCGCAAAAGCAAATGAAAATGCACACAGTGATGCAAATGGTAACAGTAATGCAAGCGCAAACGAAAACGCAAAGGGTAATGCACACGGTGGCGTACACGGGAATGATAGCGCAAACGGGTACAGAAACACAAGTGAAAACGCTAAGGGTAACAGTAACAAAAGGGCACACCCTGGTTTTCCCCAACAGCTGCATAGAGAAATGCAGTGAGTACAAAGAATGTATGCATAATAATGGGTCTCGGAGTAGAAAATGAGGAGTTGGAATACTAAATGAATTATATCTCAGGAACCGTACGACGTAAAAAAAAAATTAAAATTTTGTATGAATCATGACTTTTCTGGCTAGTTTTGTACTTAACCCCTGTTTGGGGGGCTAAGCATTTTTCTGACAAAAGTCTGTATCTTGCACCGTTTCCGAGATACGGGCCACAAAAGGCGTGTCGGATGTCATAATGTTATCCCATGGGAAGAAATGTGAACTTCAGAGTGCCGTAATTTTGCCACCCAGTAATATTTTTTCATCAAACTAAAAAAAGCACATCTGTGGGATGTTGGCTTTCATCTCTCCAAACATCAGCCCAATAGACCAAAGCGTTATTTTGCAGCAGGGTGGCAAAGAATTCCTGTAATGCGGCAGATGCCGTAATGTTAGTCTATGGGGAAAAGCATCAACTTTGGAGTGCCGTTACTTTGCAGCCATCTAATATTTTTTCACCAAACCCCAAAAAGGTACCTCTGTGGCATGTTGGCATTCTTCCCTCTGAATTTCAGCCCAAAAGGGCAAACCATTCTTTGCAGCAGGGTGGAAAACAATTCCTGTTATTTTGGCCATAGTGTTGCAAAGCAGTGTCATGATTTGTGACACTTTCACAAAAAAAATCATGAAAGTGTCGCAGGTGCGACACTGCTTTGTGACACTACTTTTTCCAAAAATTTCAAAAACATATTTCTGGGGTGTTTAACCCAAAAATAAAGACATGCCTAGCATCCTCAGGGCTCGACTAGGTAAACACAAAAAGAATTGTGTCCCTAGAGGGTCCCAATTTAAATGCCAAGCATTTCTGTGATCAGTGACTGAAAAAAAAAATGGCTGACTCATGACACTACAGGGCCATTTGCGACACTAAAAACAGCATTTGTGACACTGTTGAACTTTTTGTTAACTTTTCCCATTGACTATAATGGAAAACTTGTTTTGTGAATAACTTTTGAACCATTCAATATTTTTTCACAAAATCTTCAAAAGGCACATCAGGGACCCTGGCCGCATGTTCCCTGACATTTTTGGACTAGTCGCACAAACCGTGCGACCTGTAGGTGTGAGCAAGGAGTGCGCAAAAAAGCATAAATATGCTACGGAATGTTGCTTAATAACTCCGCAGCCGTATATCCGACCTTTACGAAGGTTGGCAGATCCCAAGATCTATGGTTGCACTCCATGCCTGCAAAACTTCAGGCAAATCCGTTGAATGGTGGCAGAGTTATTAAGGTGCAAAATTTCACCATTTAACCTTAAATGGGGTACTCAACCCTAACTATGGTAGCACTACCGTGCTACCATAATCTATATATATACATACATACATATATATACAGATCAATAGCTAAACACAGACACACTGCCCGAGGCATACATGCCCTGGATGATGCCCCCCAACAACATAGGTACCCCACTGCACTAGTGGGTAAAACATAGTGGGGGGAATCAATTCATGGGACAGGCAAAAAAGCAAACCTGGTGGGGGCAGGAGGCCATAGGCTGTAGGTTCACTAGGATATGCAGCATATCCATTAGATAGGGAACAGAGCAGACTGGCTGGGCCAGGCAGTCCTTCTCTGCCATCATGGTCCCTGTTCCCATGTGTGCCTGTTACACCCTGGTAGGCTAGTGTCCCTCCTAGCATGATCCCTGACCCCTGGTAGCCCTGCAATTCATGTTAAACCCTGGTAGTCTAGTGATACCCCAACCCCCCCAGCAGCGAATCCTGATCCCTGTTGACTGTAAAATAAAGACGTTTCCCTGGTAGTGTGTGGTCCCCCACCCCCAGCACAACTCCCAACCCCGTTGTCCATAAAATGAAAGACTTTTCCCTGGTAGTCTAGTGGTTCCCCCCACCTGGCAGTGACACCCCCGCTCATCCCAATCAAAATCCATGAACTGAACTGGCGACTGGCTCAGCCCTCCTCTGACCACCATGGCCGGTCTCCGACTGAGGTATGAATGAGCGAGTCTTTTATTTTACAGTCAACAGGTGTTGGGATTCATGCTGAGGGGTGGGGCAACCACTAGACTACCAGGGAAAAGTCATTTATTTTACAGTTAACGGGGTCGGGATTCATGCTGGGGTGGGGACCAACTAGACTACCAGGAAAAGTCATGTATTTGACGGTCAACGGGGTCAGTATTCATGCTGGGGGTGGGGGTACTAGACTACTGGGGAAATGTCTTTTAATTTACGGTCAACGGGGTTGGGATTCATGTGGGCGGGCACCACTGCATTACCACCAGCATTTTGTTGGAAGTATTTAGCACCCTACTACAGGTCGCACTAATACCTGTAGAGTGGCGCCATACTTTTGAATATGCCAGTGCACCAACATTCAGGGCCTTTCTCCTCAGTCCTTCCCCTGCATACATTATAATTTAGAGTTGGCGCTACCACCTAGCGCTGGCGCTAGATGTCCTTTTGAATATTGCAGTCTGGCACAAATTTGGCACTAATCCAGCGCAATGGATTTGCGCCTGATGCTAAGCTTTGAATATCTGGCCCATGTTATCCAGGCACAGCCTTTGTACCAGACATCCTGACAAAACCAGATTTCAGAGCATCCTCAAAAAGTGAGTATTTTAATATCTACATTACATTCCTTTCTAACATCCTTTGACATCTGTGATGCAGCTACGTATGTTGGTAGCAAGTTCTGGAATGCCGTGTGGTGAATAAGTGTTATCCCTTTTGTTGATTACACAACAGGCTAGGGTTTATGAGCTGCAGTTGTATGTAACACTTGTGTGGAAATATGCAGTATGGAAGGAATATGTGATGGTCACATTTGTCTCAATACATACTGATATCTTTATATATACATGCATACAAACAATCATGCATACAGATATATATATATATATATATATACACACACACACATGCACACACACACATATATACATACACATGTATGTGTGTGTGTGTGTGTGTGTGCGTGTGAGTGTGTCTCAGTATACATATATTGCTGCAATCCTCTCTGTCTCTTTCTCTTGCTATGTAATATATATATATATATATATATATATATAGATATATATATATATCTATATATATATATATATATATATATATATATATATATATATATATATAATATATATATATATATATATATGGGATACATGATGGGCATGAGTGTGATATGGCAAATATTGTCACTTCTGCAGAGTGAGCTCTGGATATCTCATGAGTGCCTGTCAGGAGTGACAATATTTGCCATAGCACACGATCTGCACATCATGTATTTGAGTTATACAATAGGGCCAGGAGTTTCAGAAGTATTGTTATGTTGTTTTGTATTCTGTTCCTGTTTATGTGTTTGCTCATTCTGTGTGTGTGGGTTTTTCTGAATGGGCTGGCAGTGTTACAAGCTCTGGGAAACAGATGAGTGTGTTTTGCAATGCTAAATGAGTTAATTTTAGATAAGAATGAGAAACAGACTATTTTGTGAAGCTGTATTCTTTAGAAGTCTGACTGCAGTCAAGCTGAGAGTATCACAGTAATTGTAATGGGCTGAGAGGCAGAGTTTGAGGAACAGGTGAGTGCTTTAGTGGTAAATGAGTTAGCTACAGGCAGTAGTGAGGAACAGACTGTTCTGTGAAGCTGTGCTCCTTAGAATTATGTATGCAGTCAAGCTGAGAGTATCACAGTAATGAGCTGGAAGTTAGAGTGTGGGGAATAGGTGATAGTGTTTTGTAATGCTGAGTTAGCTGCAGGCAGCAGTGAAACCTCTCATGTAGTTCTGCATTTGTGTCTATGGTAACAGCACAGGTGTTTTTATATGCTGAGGGGAAAGCTGCCTAGAGTGATGATATCAGTGATCTTTGTGTGACCTGTGTATGTAAATGGCTGATATCATCAAAGTAGAGCAGAGGGTAAAACTATCACACTGCAGTGGATGATCCACTGTTTTAACTCACTCATTGTCACTCACCTCTATTGTATATACAGTATATATATATATATATATATATATATATATATATATATCATAGCGGCATGGTAGTGCCACTATAGATAGGGTTGAGTACTCCATTTAAGGTTAAATGGTGAAATTTTACACCTTAATAACTTTGCCATCGTATGACAGATTTACCTGAAGTTTGGCACAGAGCAGTAGCATAGATCTTGGGATCTGCCAAGTTTTGTACCAGTCAGATATACGGTTGCAGAGTTATTAAGCAACATTCCGTAGTGCATTTACGCTTTTTTGTGCATTCTTTGCTCACACCTACAGGTTGCACGGTTTGTGTGACCAGTCCAAAAACATCAGGGAACATGCAGCCAGAGTCCACGATGTGCCTTTCGAAGTTTCGTGAAAAAATATTAAACGGTTCAAAAGTTATTTAAAAAACAAGTTTCCCATTATAGTCAATGGGAAAAGTTAAAAAAAAGTTTGACAGTGTCGCAAATTCAGTTTTTAGAGTTGCAAATGACCCCTGTAGTGTCACGAGTCAGCCATTGTTTTTTCAGTTACTGGTCACAGAAATGCTTGGCATTTAAATTTGGGACCTTCTAGGGACACAATTATTTTTGTGTTCACCTAGTCGAGCCCTGAGGATGCTAGCCATGTCTTTTTTGGGGGGTTAAACACCCCAGAAATGCTTTTCAAATTTTTGTAATCTGTAGTGTCGCACTTGTGACACTTTCATGATTTTTTTTGCGAAAGTGTCGCAAATCACAACACTACTTTGCAGCACTATGGCCAAAATAACAGGAATTGTTTGCCACCCTGCTGCAAAAGAATGGTTTGGTCTTTTGGGCTGAAATTTGGATGGAAGAAAGCCAACATTCCACAGATATTGCAGGGATGTAAAGTTATGGTACTCCGAAGTTGACTCTTTTTCCCATAGACTAACATTGTGGCGTCCGTCACGCATTTCGGGGACTGTATCTCGAAAACTTTGCGAGATATTGACTTTTCGTCAGAAAAATGGTTAGCCCCAAAGGAGGTAAGTGCAAAACTAGCCAGGAAAGTCATGAATCATATGAAATTTTTAATTTTTTCCTGACATTGTACAGTTCCTGAGATATAAGCAATTTAGTATTCCAAGTGCCCATTTTCTGGTCCGAGGCCCATTATTATGCATACATTCTTTGTAGTCACTGTGTTTCTCTATGCAGCTGTTGGGGAAAACCAGGGTGTGTGCTCCACTTACTGTTACACTTAGCATTTCCACTTGCGTTTCTGTACCCATTTGTGTTAGCATTCCCGTGTACACCACCATGTGCGTTACCCTTTGAATTTTTGTTTGCGCTTGTGTTTGTGTTACTGTTACCATTTGCGTCTCCACTACTGTTTCTGTTTGCGTTTTGATTTGCGTCACCGTGCACATTACCATTAGCATTTGTGGCTGCCCTTCCATTTGTGTTGTCTTTTATTTTGCATCATCGTTGCTGTTACTGTTACCATGTGCATTTCCAATTACGTTACCATGACAATGCGTGTTACGGTTTGCGTTTCCATACGCGCTAGTGTTTGCATTTGTGTTTCTGTTTCCTTTGGCATTATTATTGCTGTTACCATTTCCATTTGTGTTTCCAATTGCGGTACCGTGACCGTGCGCATTACGGTTTGCATTTCTGTATGCGCTTGCATTTACATTTACGTTTCTGTTGCCTTTGGCATTATTGTTGCTATTACCGTTACCATTTGCATTTCCAATTGTGGTACTGTGACCATGCGCATTACGGTTTGTGTTTCTGTATGCACTTGCGTTTGCGTTTCCATTTCTGTTTCCTTTAGCGTTATTGTTGCTGTTACCGTTACCATTTGCATTTACAATTGCCGTACCATGGCCATGTGAACTACGGTTTGTGTTTCCGTACACGCTTGCATTTGCATCTGTGTTTCTGTTTTCTTTGGTGTTATTGTTGCTATTACTGTTACCATTTGCATTTCCAATTGTGGTACCATGACCGTGCGCATTACCAGTTGCATTTCTGTATGCACTTGCGTTTGCCTCTCTATTTGCATCACTGTTCACTTTGGTATCAGTTTGCGCTTGCATTTCTAGTACCGTTTACGTTACTATTCACATTTGGGTCACCATGTGCATAACCATTTGCGCTTGCATTTGTGTTGAACTTACTATTACTATGTGACAAAAAAAATCACATGGTGGGAGTGGGCCCCGCGCTCCCACTACCACATTCCATTCACTATTTATGGTCCTTGTTCTCAAAAAGAAGGGAAATTCATGGCAAAAAAATCCATTTAATGCATCAGTTAGGGTTGTTCCACAGTGACAAAAGTGAGGAAATTCGATGTTAGTTGAAAGCCCCCTTGCACCCTACTCCTGCCCCCAACTGGCATCAGGTTGTGCATTGGGGTCATTGGTCCTAACTCTCACCCCATTCTCCTATACTTCACTGCCTCAGCTTTTTACATATGGAATGGGGTGAGAGTTAGCTGATGACCCAACGCAACCCCGATGCCAGTTGGGAGGTGGGTGGGGATGCAAGGGGGACTTTCAACCCCAACATCGAATTTCTCGCTTTTGTTGCTGTGGAAGAACCCTATCTGATGCTTTAAACAGAGTTTTTTACCATCAATATACACACATACATATATATATATATATATATATATATATACACATACACACAGTATACACACACACACACCTGCATATGGCTATGTGGTTACAGAAACTAAATGCATATTTAGGCTTTGTTGTGAGGCACAAGGCAAAGCTGAGTACCCTCATAGCACCTGAGACCTGCATTAAATCCCTGCAGCCAGTTACTTTGGAGTGGGTTATTGCATTTATTACTTGAGTTATGGGGGAAAAACATTCACAAAGGTGTCCTTTTTCCTTTTTGAATGGAAAGAATCTGAGTGTATCATGCTGACTTGCAAAGCAGTCCCCAGATATCAGTCTGAACAGAAGTCTCTCTTTCTCTTTCTCTATAGCCCTGTTTACATTACGGCGTTGCACCCAATTTTTGATCGCCTTCTTCTGGTGCACTGCCACCTATGCCTGTCAATAATAATTTACACAGCCTTTGATGCAGCGCTGCACTGTGCACCACAATCAGGCAGTTCCTACAGTGGGGCAGGCTTTGTTTGTTCATGTCTGCTCTTACGCACTGTGTGACGCACTCCACTGCTACATCACATCCAGTGGTTGCCATGCCTTCCAAGAAACAGGAACCAGCAAGCAGTCACACTCTGCTGCCCCAGCTGCACAGAGCTGCATAGCCACAGCATCTCTGAACACAAACCCTCACAGCATAGTAGCTAACCCACTTTGTCCCTTGCCAGCTCACCTACTACACATTAAACAACCCACACCATCAGCTGCTCTCAGCTCTTGCACAGAAAATTTCAATTGTAATCTCAGCAATGGATGCTGTGGACATGCACCTCTCTGCAGCTGGAGGGACACCCAGGCTGTACCATGGGTTTTAATTACGATGTCCCTCTGTTCTCTATCAGGCAGTTACACTCTGCCTCCTCCACACAGAGTTGCATTGATGCAGCATCCCCAAATTCCAAAAAACTCATATACCATCAACCCCCCCTAGCAAAACACCTGCCTCAAGGACCAGCAGTAGAGTGGCCAGCAAATAAAAACACCCAACATTCTGCTAGTGACGTACAGTAGATTTACTGATTTCAGCAATCACTCACATGCACAAGAACAATGCTGCCATCCTCGTGCTCGCCAGTATCCTGATACTTCCAGCTTCCAGAATGAAGCATCATGGGAAAATGGTGCAGGTTGGGAAAATAGCCCACTGATTTCAGCAATCGCACACTTGCACAAGAACAATGCTGTCATCCTCTCACTCACCAATATCCCGTTACTTCCTACTTCCGGAATGAAGCATCATGGGAAAATTGTGCAGGCCGGGAAAATAGCCCACTGTTCCAGATTGAGCGCGGATGTGAGTTTACATATCATGGCAAGTTGCTCAATTCGCTGGACATTTCCTTTCCTGCATCAAATCATAAAGTGGGAATGGAAGCATCTGTAGGCGCACTGGTAAGTGTCCACACCGAGTGATTTGCATCTCATCAACTGCTGTGCATGGGTTGATATGCTGCAAATTGAGTGGTGTAAATGGACCCTATCTCTTTTCCCCCTCCACCAAGAAACATTCAAAACAGAAGTGTATTTCTCTCTCTCTCCCAATCTAGCTCTCTCTCCCCTTCTCCCCCTCTATCTATCTTCCTCTCCCTCTACCAATAAAAGTTCACATCCAGATAACATTTTATATCCTGAACCTACCTCACTTGCTACCTGTCTTCAAACCAAACTATTCTGAATCCTACAAATGTGCCTTTCTTGCCCTTATCCAGCTTTTATTTAGCTTAATTATGGACAATATTACCTTTGATCAACTGCTTGCTTCACTTTTATTACCTCTATTACACAACAAGGTAAGGTGCAGGATGTCAAGCCACAAGGCTTTCACAGCCCATGCTGTGATTCTTTAATTGTTTCAGCACACTGCTGTTTTATTTCTGTTCCCTGCCCTGAAACCCATGAAGAGAGGTATACAGTTATTATCCTTTCTGTGTGTGTGTGTGTGTGTGTAGGGATATCTGTCAGACAAACTTACCACAGTAACTGTTGATTAAAGAGTAAATTCAATCAATAGTCACCAGATGCTCTTTGATCAATCAGGTTGCCTTCATTTCAAACCCATGTTATATAGACCCTCTGAGAGCATCCTGGGTGCAGGTGTGGGGTGTAAAATTCTTCTCATTTACCTTTCACCTGGGGATGGGAAGCGATTTTTGCAGGAAGTCAGATTTCTTTGTCAACCCAAAGTGATGGTGCTTGGCAGCTTCAGTGCCTGGATTGATGATGAACTCTCGCATTTTGGACAGGACTTCCTCTAACTAATGTATACATTGAATCCAACCAAAGGAGATGCGGCACCCAGGAGCTTGATGCAAGCAAAATAGCACATTTATTTAAGGCACAATAGCCAATTACAGCAAATAGCTCTAACACAGCAAATAATATGGAGTGTATAACCCCAGCACTTCGACTCTAATAATGAGTCTTTATCCTGAGGAAGACTCATTATTAGAGTTGAAGCTCTGGAGCTATACCATCCATGTTATTTGCTGTGTTGGAGTTATTTGCTGTAATTGGCTATTGTGCCTTAAATAAGTTTGCTATTTTGCTTGCATCAAGCTCCGTGTACTGCATCTCCTTTGGTTGGATTCTGCTTTTTGGGTCTGGCTGTCCCATACTACATGCACTGGCCCGCAATCTCCTGCTTGCACACTACTCTGTGGAACTTTAATGTATACTTTGGGCTTCATACAGATTGTTTCCTCTGTGACTCATATTTTGGGTCACTGTCTGGATCTGGTCTTCCTACTGGGTATGGAAAGTGCTGACTTGGTAGTGGAACCGGTCAGATGGTCTTATTTTATTTTTTTATTAATTTCTATCTTGGATAACACCTGTGAGTGGATGCTCATTAACAGGTTCCACGTCAGTTACATGGGGAAGCAAGGTGCAACGGCTGGGGACAATAGACATAGCAGGTACAAGTTTCCAGACATGAGGCAATGAGAAAGGTATACTGAGGCATTGTACAATGTATGCCCATGTCAGAATGAAGAACAGACAGAGTAGGGACATAGGAAAGGGAGGGATGCAGGGGCAGTGCAGATAGGACAGATTAAGAATCAGGAGAGGAATAGGGTCTGACCATCACACTATCACATTCAGCTTCCATGCACCCCTATAGGCCTGCCCCTTCAGAAATGTTCTGGTACTGCTCATTGAGGGATTTGGTCCCAGATGACATGTCAGTGATGGACCTATCGGGATATGCAAATGCAAGCAAGAGTCCAGAGGTTCTACTGCAGGCCTATAATAGGGCCATGGTCATGGCTCTGGACTACATAGCTCCTGTCTGTGTTCACCCCTTCAACCTCAATACCCATGGTTTGATGGGATCTTGAGGAAGATGAGGAGAGTGGGTTGAAGGCTAGAGCAACACATGAGGAAATCAGGCCTAGATGCCAACAAGCTTAGATTGATGGCACATTATGTGGACTATCAATCAGAGATTTCCCATAAGAAGGCAGAATTTCTGTCCTGCATGGAACCGGATGGCCTTAGCTTTTTCACACTGTGGACAGACTGTGAAATCCAGCCTGTTTGCAGTTGGGAAGAGCATTGTCACAGGATAAATGTGATGAGTTTGCTCGATTCTCTGCACATAAGGTTGCTGGCATCAGGTCTGAGAGCTCTTCAGCACACTCTAAGGGGGGTTGCAGAGACTAGTGGGAGGTCACAGGAACTTGGACTGGCTGGTCGGCGTTTGGCCAGGTGGTGATCTTGGATGTTATGCTGATCATCGAGAGTATGCTTCTGACTTTCTGTAGTTTGGATCCAGGCCTGACCTGCCACCTTGTGGGGTGTGTGGATGTCATTAGCCTGATCCTGACAGAGATAGTTTGGAGCTCATTAGAGACTGGGGTATTCCCTGATTCTTTGAAAGAACTTTTATCTCGACTCGGACTGTCTTGTCAACTACAGGCCCATCTTTAACCTTCCCTTTTTGGGTAAGGTTATTGAGAAGGTAGTTGCACTGCAGTTGGAGGATCATCTTGCCATCCATGATATCTATGATCCCTTCCAGTCGGGTTTCAGGAAAAAGCATACTACTGAGATTTCCCTTGTTCGGGTGCTCAATGACCTCCTTGTGAGAGATCAGAGGAGCCGTACTATCTTGGTCGTCCTTAATCTCTGGGTGGCATTTGACACCGTAAACCATGGAATATTTCAAGAGCACCTGCGACTGATCTGTGGACTGTCTGGTACAGTCCTCATATGGTTTAATTATTTCCTGACTGGCAGGTCTCAGAGAGTTGTGTCAGAGATTTTTTCCTTTGACTCTTTCTCCCTGCCATGAGAAGTTCCACAGGGCTCGGTGCTTTCCCCTATGTTGTTTGTGGTGTACATGTTGCCATTGGGGGACATTGTAAGGTGGTACAGCTTGAGTTTTCACTGCTATGCAGATGATACTCAGCTGTACATGTCCTTTGCACCCAGCCAGGATGTTGCACTCTTGGTATTTAACTCCTGCATATCTGAGATTGAAGAATGGATGTGTGCCAACTGGCTGAAGCTAAATTCTGACAAGACTGAGGTTTTGGTGGTGGACCCAGGTCACTGGGTAGAGGGGTCTTCGGCAGGGTGAGCATCTGGCCTGCTACTGGGTGGCTGCCAGCTGAGGACCTCAGAATGGGTGCGTAACTTGGACTTTATCCTCGATGAGTTATTGAGCTTGAAGTTTCAGGTGTCATCTGTGGTTAAGACCTTGTTTTACCACCTGAGGAATATTGCTTGGAGCAGTCACCTGTTTCTGACTGGTGATCTTCTAACTTTGGTCCACGCCTTTGTGACCTCTTGCCTGTATTACTGTAATGCTTTCTACCTAGGGCTACCAGGGGTTGATATCCATTTTCAGCTAGTGCAAAATGCGGCAGCCAGGTTACTGACTGGGCTTCCTCGGTCAAACCATATTACTCCTGTGCTGCTTGCACTACACTGGCTGCCAATGCAATGGCAGATCACCTTTAAGTTCAGCTTGCTGACCTAAAGAGCTCTACATGGACTGGTTCCGAGTTACCTGCGAGAGCTTCTTTGCTCTTACCGCCCCCTCCGCCCCCTTCATTCCACTGACATAGGATTGTTAGAGGTTCCCAGGGTGCAGCAGAAAACATCTGGTGCTCATTCATTTGCTTTTGTAACACCTACCCTGTGGAATTCTCTACCTCGTCAGGTTCAAGAGTGCCACACTGTGGAGAGTTTCAAGAAAGCACTAAAAACCCATTCATTTAATCTTGCTTTTGTGCATTACTGTGAATAATTACTGGTGGTGTACACTGGATTTTACCTTTTGTTTTAATGCTTATCATTTATATCCGTGCAGTGCTTTGATATTTGATCTTGATAAATAAAATTATATATATATATATATATATATATATATATTGTGTGTGTATATATATATATATATATATATATATATATATATATATATATATATATATATATATATATATATATACACACACACATCAGATAGATAAATAGATATAGATAGATAGATAGATAGGTAGATATTCTTTGAAAAAATTAATTAATGCATCAGCTAGGGTTGTTTCCACAGTAACAAAGTGTGGAAATTCAATGTTAGACACCACCACACCACACCACCTCCATGCCCCCTTCCTCCACACACCAACAGACATCGGGGGGTGCCATGGGGTTGCCAGTCCCAACTCTCACCCCATTTCACGTGTAAGCAAGTGGACATGCTACAGTATAGGAGAATGGAGTGAGAGTTAAGACGGATGACCCCATGGCACACCCCAATGTGTTTTGGTGTTGAGTGGATGGAGGCGTAGGGTGGTGGTGGGGTGGTAACCCAAACCTTGAATTTCCACACTATTGTCACTGTGGAAACAAATCTAACTATGCATTAGCAAAGATTTTTGCAAATAATTCCCTTACTTTTTGAAAAAGTATAATATAAATAGTAAATGGTATGTGTTGGTGGGAGAGCGGGGCCCAAAGGTTCCCATTTGTGCATAATGATATGTGTCTGTGGAAGCATGGGCATTCCGGGCTCTGTGCTCCCACTTAACATAACTACGGAGCCATACAGCACCCCTATAGGGCAAGGAGGACTTGTAACACAAATTTGCCAATATCTAGGGAACTGTAGCAGCCAAGAAAAAAAATCATGTGTCATTGTAATTGTGACATCTAGATGGCCACGCAAAATAAAGTCAATCAAATCCATATCTCACATTGTTTCCAATATACAGGCACTGAAAAGCGCAGTGAGTGCTAACTTTGAGGAAATAACAGTGGCCTACGGACATGAAAATGAGCACTTGGATTATTAATTTCCAAATATCTCAGTAACCGTACAAGGCAGAAAAAAAATTAAAAATTCACGGTATTAATGGTTTTCCAATCTACTTCTGTACTTAGTCCCCCTATAGAGGAACTAAGAATTTTTGCAAAGAAAAATTAGTACCTTGAACCATTTTCGAGAAACGGGCACCAAAAGGTATCACAGGTGCCGCAATATTTCCTATGGGAATATTTCTGAACTTCAGAATGCTGTAACTATGTTATGTTCAGTGTTTTCGTACCAAACCACCAAAAGGCACATCTGTGGAACCAGGACTTGCCACCCTAAGAATTTCATGCCAAAAGCACAATCTGCCTTGGCACAATGAAGTGACAAAGAAAACAACACATAGCAAAATGTATTTCTGCAGTGTTATCGTGATTATCTGATTTATACACTTGTACACAGAACTTGAAAAGACTCTTGGACAAAAAAAAAAAACTTTGTATAATGACAACCTCTGCATACCCTTCATTGTGTTGGTTCTCCAGCCTCCTTTACAAATGTACACAACTTCATAAACTACATTATGCAGCCATGTTGGCTCTGACCAAAGTTTGTTAAAACTAGGAACAGTCTGAGGCCTAAAGGGGTTGACAGTGTCCCTTTAAGCCTGTATGTTCTATAAACAGCTCCAGCGACACTGGTTTGTAGCCGCATGTAACTTGATATACTGTACTTAAACAATGACAGAAGTATATGCCCCAGCTCACAATTACTTTCATACCCATGCTTTATTTTTGAGCCCTGTCTAACCCTACTAATTGAATGTCTTGCACACTGTGTTCTAAATTTCTTATTTTCTTAGTGCATTTCACACAGATGTTACAGGCATAAGCTGTATAGCAATAAGCCAAGCATAACTGAGCGGAAGTGAGGTACCCCCTCAAAAAAAAATTAGCAATAGTGCAATATTGCGAAAACCACTCTCAGTTATTTAACTACACCAAGACTTATATTGATAGTGGTGTGCTCATTTTTTTATGCTATTGTTCTTCAGTTCTGGGTTCCATTGTATTTACCTACAACATCTCATTGCCAGTGGGGTCCTGCTTTTATCCATTTTTTTCAGTGCATTTACCTGCAATATTTCATGTCTATTGGGTTCCTGCTTTTACCTGTTTTTCCAATGTATTTACCTACAACATCTCATTTCTGGCGGGGTCCTGCTTTTACCCATTTTTCCAGTGTATTTACCTACAGCATCTCATTTCTATGCAAAGGTTGAGGGGCCTGAGCTCGGTGAATGGGTGCCTTCACCTGGAGGAATGGTTTTGTGGTAGCATAGCTGCAGTTGATATAGCCCTCCAGTATGCTATAACCACCCACCAACCCTTCTATTGGCCTAAACAGTTCAGCAACAGAACATTCACATTTACCATATGGCAGTAATGATATGCTCACATTCCTTGCACTCACCACCAGAGCTGGATCTGTTGTAACTGCCCTGGAGACCACCTGGAAAATAAAACCCATGATGCAACAATACAACAGCAGTGCTATTTCCCCACCAAGATGGTACACACTAGCCAGGTTAAATGTGAAAAAAACAGTCTGATTTATTCAGGGGGATGTGAACAAGGGTGGAACATAAATCTAGAAAGTGATTGGCAGTTCTGATTAAATTCAGGTTCACTTGGCATGCACTGTGAGCCCCTTTGACACAGTCCCACTACCCTGGATACCCAGTATGTTAAACAGGCTAGCCTGAAGCGTTGCCTGGGGTAGGCTGATGTTGCAGCTGTTGTTGGGGCACTTAGGAAGGAAAACCATTAACATGCACTCAACCCAAATATTTGTAATCTGAAGTCAGATGGCTCAGTCTGTTGCAATAAACCCCAAATAAGAAAATCAGATGACACATGCAGATGATTGTAGCTTTTGTTACAGGGAGCTACCCTATTTTGTACTCATGCTATGCTGATCGGGATGCAGGACAGGTGAGATGAAGACCTTGTGGTGTTGTACTGGATTGCCAGGGGAAGCAGGGCCCACATGACTCACCTTCTGGTGGTCTCTACCTGTTTGGTGGTGTTGAGCAGGGGGCTGAATCCCTGAACAGGTCTTTCACCAAGAATGTTTCTGAATGAGGAGCAGCAGCCTAGGCCAAGATGGCAGGGCCCTGGCAGGAAGAACAGTTTGAATAAAGTCTGTGATGAAGTGCTGGAAAGCCTCCAGCTGGCGTGACAGAACTTGCCATTGGGAACCAAATTACGACCCACAAAACACATTCAGCACATCTATAACACTTAACTGATTTAGCCACATTTCAGATAAAGTCTGTTTGCCAATCATGGCTTCAGTGTGCAAACCTTTTGATCTGAGACTCACTTCGGTCATCAGGTGAGCCAATCACTTCTGGAGCAAGTCTTTGGTCCACTTTCAAGTAGCAATAACACACTTTCTCTCTCCTGAGGCAGGTCTCAACCAGCAATTGCAGAGAGTCCAAATTTCACAAACAAGATGATACTCCAAACTGGAGATGTGACAGGCAGGACAGCAGAGCCTTCCCGCCGATTCTCCTATGCTCCTACCAGGTGCAGCTGCTTGATGGCTTGAGCTGTTCATGCTCCAAACTCCAACTCATGACTGACACTGTGCTTCAGCAGTTCTGGGGATTTCTGAGTAATCCAAAAGGTTTGGTTGGCTGAGGGAACTGTTTGTCACAGAAAGAGCTCCCCCTCTCCAGGCCCATTTAATCGCCAAACCCTTAAAACTACAGTTCCTACAGAATTTCAGTCCCACAAGACCTCTGGGGACAGTCTCCATTTTAGTTCCCCTGAGGTTCGATTGGTCCAACACTGGCAGTCCAGAACCAAAATGGTGGCTCTTATGCAAAAGTTCAAGCTGTAATGAAAAGCAGGTTAGACAAACACCTATATTATTAATAATACAGCAGATAAACATTAAATAATCACAGTTCCTAACAAGACTCCCTCTGCACAAATAGCGATTGTAGAATGGAGCAGAAATATGGACTGACTAGCTGGTCATGAGCTTTAAAGCACTTGGACCCGGCCCAGACTAATTTTCTCACACAGCATAGTGGCTCTCTTAAAGAGACAGGCACGGATGCTTACTGGAACACTCTCATGCAGATGATTAAACTACTGGACACATGACACCATCCTGACAGTGGGCACTAGGCAGCCCAGGAAGACATTATAGGAAACCCTATTTGTAGGGGGGGTTACACCTGCATCTCATGTCCAGTGGGGTCCTGCGTCTACCCATTTTTCCACTGTATTTACCTACAACATCTCATTTCCAGTAAAATCTTGCTTTTACCCATTTTTTTCCAATGTACTGTATTCACCTACAACATGTCATTTCCAGTGGGTTCCTGCATTTACCCGTTTTTCCATTGTATTTACCAGGCTTCTACTATATTTTAAAAAAACATAGGCAATGTTGTTCGCCTCCACTCGCCATAAGATTTATCCCATCAAAATACACAATCACAGCAATGACTTGCTGGAATCGGTCAGCAACTTCAAGTACCTCAGGATAACCCTTGACTGCTCTCTCTCTTGTATGGGCTGCATATTGACCATGCTGCTAAGACATCTAACACCAGGTTAGGACAACTTTATTGTAACAGACACTGCTTCACTTAAAGAGCCATCGAACTAGCAGTACATAGCTCAGTACTGTCAGTCATTGACTATGGTCTTGTAGTCTATGGGGCTTCTACAGACACTGCACTTAAGAGAATAAAAGTTGCCCTAAACAAAGCCTGCAGGCTTGTTCTAGGGACACACCACTTAACTCATACATGCAAGCTCTACTGTAGCACCGGGTGGCTCAATCTATGCAACAGGATACAATTCCAGGTATGCTTGCTTGCAAAAAAAAGGCCACCCTGGGCCTTACACCCCTGGATGTGCAAACTCTCCTCAACCCATCCACCAACCCTAGACAAACCAGGGATACATGTAAAGTAGCCTTTCAAGTCCTGTTTTGTCGCACTGCACAAGAGCAGTGGTCCCTCACATATAGGGCTCCCCTGTGGCTAAATTCTCTTAGCGCTGATCTAATTACCAAACCAAAACCTGGCCCTTTCAAGTCTCAACTGCAAGCTCATCTTGTTGCATGCAGCATGCGTGACTGTGATCCCATCTCCTAATGTTGGAAGAACTATGTCCAGAATTACTTATCTGCTGCACTTGTTCTCCTTCATCTCCTTGCACCTTAGAATCCCCCTACCCAAGGCCTCTACATCCCTACGCTTCATGTGCTAAAACTTCCTGGGCTAGATTTTCAAAGGCCAGAGGATGACGCAGGATGCTTGCATCAAAAACAACTGACACAAGGAGCAGGATGCATCAAACCATGCACCAATTCTGATTTTCAAATGGTGCTTGCGTCAAAAAAAGGTCTGCATGCACCAGAGTGGCTTGCCCCATGCTTGTACCAAAAAAATGCCTGCACCATGTCAGAAGGGATGCCTGCATAAACAAAATGATACACCATCCCCTTATTTGGTATTTTCAAAGCATGCAAGTCCCGTCCTTGCGCTTAAGATGTATGTCACTGTTAGGCCATCCACAGCTGGTCTAAGGGGCACCAAAGCATATTAACAGACCAACAGCAGGTGGTCAGACCTGACTATGCTACTATTAAGGGCCAGTATTCTCCTGCAGGACTAGTTTAGAATTTTTGGGGGGCTTAGTCTTGGCCATTTCATCTGCCATTTGTTTTACTTAACTTACATCATTCACATCTTTTGCGTCATCTTTGACTCAACTTGCACATTTTCACTCAGTTTGCACCATTTTTTATGTTGATTGCGTGCATGCGCAAGAAACATATTACGTCAGCTTGCTGCAGAAGCAGGTTGTGAAGGCACTACACTGTTGTTGCCAATGCCCCCACAGCCTTTGGAGGCTTGGCCCACCTTTCCCAATGGGGTGGCATGCTGCTGCTGTCACTAGTTCAGCCAGCATGACACAACCTTGTAAGGTTTCAGCCGCTGCAATCAGCGACCACCTCGTCATTGCGGTGTAAGCCATTCTGCTGCAATGAGGGAGCGACCTGTCATTGCTGGGTGGAACCTTGCTACTGTGATATTGTTTGTGAACATGGCGGTGGCTTGTCGCCATGTTCACAAACAATATTAGTGAGCCCCCAGTGCCGAGGGGTGCCCAATCCCCCTCAACAGCATGTGCCCCCCCACAACAGTGGTTGTTTGCCAACGGGGCACCCAATCCCCATCGGCTTCAGTCCCCTGCACACGTTCAGGTTGCTGATGGGGGAGCCCACTCCCCATCTGCATCATGTCCTCCTCGTGACGAAACATAGGTGTGTGCCGAGGGGGATGCCCAATCCCCCTTGGCTATTGCACCTCCCCTGTATATGCCGACAGGGGTGCCCAATTCCCCATTGGCTACAGTCCCCCCCCAACACAACAGGAGGTTGGCATGCTGGGAGCCCACCCCAGTGTGCCAAATGTCCATAAATGTCCCTGTTAAAAAAAAACATCACGCAATTTTTTTTTTTTTTTACCTGTAAAGCAAAAACAGGTCCCTCATCGAGTCCGGTGGCCCTTCCCCAACCTGTGCCCACCCTCTGCGCACCCCACCTCCCCACACTCCCCCTCACCCCATACTTACCTCTGGAGCCCAGTGCGATGATCTTCAGTGGACTGGGAACACGTCTATACTCTTCAAAGCTGACCGCAAACTGAGGAAATGACGATAAGCTGTATAATGGCAAAAATAGGGTTTTTTGAACTTTGATACACATCTCAGGCATTTTTTGGAATTGTGGCACCAAATTTTCAACATGGGGTTTTTGGGACCCTTCCTCATGAATTCAGCCACTGTCATGGTGTTATTCTGCCCCAAAAGGTGATTTCATGGTCAATGTGTGGAATCACCTTTCGGGACCGATTAACGAAATAACAGTGCCAGTGTTCATGAGGTGGACTCTCAAAAAGTGTATGTTGCACATTTGGTGGAAAAATTCCAAGAAATGACTGTTTTACAAGCGTGCATTGCGCAGTTGCTATGCATGCTCGTAACTTCTCAAACTTGTAATATTTTCACTCCAGATTTTTTAGCATTGCCATTTTTCAGCACCTCGTTATGAACAGTACGACTGTCATTTTCCACATCCTGGCCGAAATGTGTTTTCGCACTTCCGGTGCAGAATAGCATGGTTGCCGTGGGAAATCAGTGTCTGGGACACATTATGAAAATCACAGTGAGACTGTTCATTAGCAGAGGTCCTAAAATGCCTATGTTGAAAATTTGGTGACGAAAGTCCATAAAATGACTGTGTTATGAGTGAGCATTGCGCAGTTTCCACGCACGCTCATAACTTCACAACTTTGCAATATTTTCACTCCATATTTTCAACATTGCCATCTTTCTGGCCCTCCATATGAACAGTACAGCTGTCATTTTTTTTTCACATCCTGGCCAAAATGTGTTTTCGCAGTTCCGGCACAGTATAGCACGGGCGCCGTGGGAAATCAGTGTTCAGGATACATTAAGAAAATCACAGTGATACTGTTCATGAGCAGAGGTCCTAAAATGCCTATGTTGAAAATTTTGTGACGAAAGACCATAAAATGAGTGTGTTATGAGCGTGCATTGCACAGGTTCCATGCACGCTTGTAACTTCTCAACTTTGCAATATTTTCACTTCAGATTTTTAACATTGCCATTTTTCCACACCTCCTTATGAACAATGTAGCTGTCATTTTTCACATCCTGGCCAAAATGTGTTTTCGCACTTCCGGCGCAGAATAGCACGGTTGCTGTGAGAAATCAGTGTTCTGGATGCATTATGAAAATCACAGTGACACTGTTCAGGAGCAGAGGTCCTAAAATGCCTATGTTGAAAATTTTGTGATGAAACTCCATAAAATGACTGTGTTATGAGCGTGTGTTGTGCAGTTTCCACGCACCCTTGTAACTTCACAAATTAGTAATATTTTCACGCCAGATTTTCAACACTGGCATTTTTTCACACCTCCTTATGAACAGTACGGCTGTCATTTTTCATATCCTGGCCAAAATGTGTTTTCGTGTTTCCGGAGCAGAATACCGCAGTCGCTTTCGGAAATCAGCGTTTGGGACAGATTAGGATCTAGTGAGTGTGAGAGGGGGAGTGACCGAGCTCAACTGAGCTCTGTCGGGACTGCTGCAGATTTGTTTGTGGGCAGTAAAAGGCAGCAATGCAGGCAAAGGCCCAGTACAAAACGGCAGCCTGCAGCGGCAGAAGAAACAGAACAAGCGAGTGAGAGAGGGGGAGTGAGCGAGCTCAACGAAGCTCTATCGTGACTGCTGTGGATTTCTTTGTGGGCAGAAAGAGGCAGCAATGCAGGCAGAAACCTGGTACAAAAGGGCAGCCTGCAGCGCCAACAGAAACGGAATGAGCGAGTGAGAGAGGGGGAGTGAGCGAGCTCAACGGAGCTCTGTCGGGACTTCTGCAAGTATCTTTGTGAGGAGGAAAAGGTGCCAAAAGAGGCAGAAGCCCAGTAGAAAAGGGCAGCTGCAGCACCAGGAGAGACAGAATGAGCATGTGAGAGAGGGGAAGTGAGCGACCTCAACTGATCTCTGTCGGGACAGCTGCAGATTTCTTTGTGGGCAGACAAAGGTGCCAATCCAGACAGGAGCCCAGTACAAAAGGGGAGCCTCCATTGCCAGGAGAAACAGAACGAGCGAGTGAGAGAGAGGGAGTGAGCAGCTCAGCAAAGCAAAGCAATCAACATTCGGCATTGACAAATGCTTGTTTATTCAGTTTCCACCATTCTTTTACTGTTTGCATCATTTTTGTTCCTTGAGTCATTTCATTGACTCAACTTGCAACAGTTTTCACTCAGCTTACACCATTTAGTTTGGTGCACCATTCTCATCCCTTATGCCATTTTGTTGATGCAGAGGAACTCTTGCATCAGTTTGGGGGACTTTGTCACAAAGAACACTTTTCTTGCAAAATTATGGTGCACAGTATTTGGCACACCTATAGCCTACTCAGGCTAGTTGTTTGATGCAGCATGCATGGATCTGAGAACCCTTTGATAATCCGGCCCCCTCTGTCTGGGCCGAAAACATAATGGGCCTGCTACTCTACTTTACCATCTCTTCACCTGCTAGGATCATCTCCTCTATAACTGCACTGACAAAACCCTCTGGGTTGCTCCTCCTCTAACCGCTTGCTGCCCTGTTACCTTACTACCCTGCTACACTGCCTTCTTCTGGCATTTCACTCCGTGCTGCAATCACATTAACTCTCCTCCTAGTTTCACCCCCCCGCCGCACTCCATCTCTCATAGTGGGCTCAGATTCCTAGTCAGGGTAAATTTTCTTAAGCTTCAGTATACACTAACCTGAAGTTTATATCTTGTAACTATGAATCATGGAACCAAAGTAATTACAGTATTTGTTAATGTTGTCTGTCCTTACACCTTGTATCATAGCAATGTTCAATTTTCTGATGTATGGCAATGATCATTTGATTTTGTGTTTACTGTCTTGTAATCCCATGATGTGGAACCTCTGTAAAGGAGCAGTTTTGCTCAATGGTGTTAATCCAAGATTCAATAAATAAATAAAATAAAATATAACATTTTATTTCCAGTGGGGTCCTGCTTTTACTTATTTCTTTCCAATGTGTTTACCTACAACATCTCATTGCCAGTGGGGTCCTGCCAGAGCCGTAGGAAGGCATTTTGGTGCCCTGGGCAAGAGACTAATTTAGCACCCCCCCCCCAGAAAACAGCTGGTGGTCTGGGGGCTGCAAGGTCTCCAGAAGCTCTAGGTTGTTTACTTGCTCTGTGGTGAGTTTTGGGGTTTTTCTTGAAGGAAAAACATACTTTTGTTATACGTTCCCTACCCCTGATTTCAGGGAAATCTTTGCTCCCACAGAATCTGAGGTGTGGAAGTCGAAGATGCTGGCTGGCTGTCATCAGAGTGTGCAGTGCAGCTGCAATTGTTGTGGACTACTGTCTGACCAACAGTTCCATCAAGAGTGGCTCATGGGGACATATACAGGCACTTCAGTGGCATAGATGCTGTCCTCGAGTGCTGGACACAAAAACCTCTGAGATGCCCCACCTGCAACCACGCATCCTCACATAGGGGGATGTATCCCCCTGAGCCCACTCACTCAGCTCTAATGGCAGGCTCCACTACCCCTGTAGTGGAATTGCCACCACCTAACAGAAGGAAAAGCCCCCGACCATCTTCCCTTGAGCTAGACTATTTCTTGCACTCAATACTGCTTGACCACCCTTCTAGACCATAACCAGACTCTGCCCCAACCATCCTACATGTGGCTTGAACACCTCCACAACACCACACTCACCTTAGCCACCTACCTTCCCTATAGCTGAACCACCACCCTACACCAAGGCCAGCACCCATGCACCCGAACAATCCCTGCAACTAGACCAACCCTACATACCTCTAAACTGTCCCTGATTTTGCATCAAAATTTGCATTTGTCCATCATAAAGGTTGTGTTTTTATGGTAGAGAACAGTGGGGTAGGGGGGTGGTTAAAATCACGAAATAATGTAAAACATTAAAATTACAGACTTATTCTTCTACAGAAAATGCAGATGAACACAAATCCCCTTTTTCTAACAGCTTTCTGAGTGAATAGTTCCAATTTATAACACGTGTCCAAGATTTTGGGTCTTTGTCCCTGATTATTTTAAGTCTTGTCCCTGATTCATGAGTCAAGAAGTTGAGAGGTATGCAGCCCCAAGTCTAGCATTCCTCCAGAGGACCACTCTTTCTGTAGTGGCATCTCCTCGCCAAACAATATTCTAACTGTATCCAATCCCTTCCCTTCACCGCAGGAACCCCCATAGAAAAGCACCCCTGCATCTTCCTCTGCCCCCACCCCAGTTGGGAGAGGGCCAAGGAGCGTAAGATTCACATCATAGAACTGCTGCTATGGTGCTGTCCAGGGTTCCACAGTATAACTTCTGGCATACAAAAAAAGCACTGCTCCTCTGGTCCACTCCCTACCTCTCTCTTTCCCCCGCTCAGACTCATATACTCTGTTGGCAACCACGAACATGGCAGGTATTTTTATATGCAATTTATTAGTGCTGCAGAAACTGTCAGATGTCAAGATCCAGAAGCGGCCAACTGACATCCATGATTTAGGTGACACACTCAGTCTACGCAGTGTTATAAATTATTAATAAAACTGTCATGTTCATGGATGCAAGCCAAGCAGACCTAGTGAGTCGGGGACACAGATGAAGGGAGGGGAGGGGAGCTTTCCTTTTCTGCCAGAAGTTTTACTCTGGGACCCTGTACAGCACTGTAGCAGCAGTTCTCTGCTGTGGATTTTCTGCTTCCTGACTCTTTTCTGACTTGTGTGGGGGGGCAGCTGCCGTGGGTAGCTTGTCTGGTGAGGGGTCCTGCTGTGGGATGGAGACGGGATACATTATGTAGTAGTGTCCCCAAGAAGCAGTGTCTAGGTGGGGCATGATAAAAAAAAAGGGCCCAACAGGGCATGATAGGGTGCTTGAGCTTGAGGACCCCCCCAATGGCCCATTTAGTTAGCCCTGGTGAGAGACAGTGTAGGGGCCCCATGGTGCAATGAGAAGTGTCATTAGGGAAAAAACATTCTGCCTAGCCTATACCAGTTTTCAGTATGCCTCGGCAGTGCAGCCCCTCTCCTCTGCCCAGTAAATAACCCCTGCATGGCACCCCCAGTACAGCTGAGCCAGACCAACTGCTCCAGTCAGCATCCCTACAGCCAGAAGGAGCCCCACTCCAAATCCCCTCATTCCCGTCAATTCCCCTCCACAGCCCAAGCCAATCCAGATACATGTAACTGTTAATATGTTATGATCTAAACTGTACAGATCCCCTCACATGGCATCCAAGACAACTTGGCAAGGCACTGGCAGGCAAGGCCTCATTTTCTAAGCAAGACAGGTGTGGGTGGTGGGGTGAGAATGGAACAAGGACTCAGCTAGGGAGAATCAGAAGATGATGACACAAAAAAAAAAAACCCAAAAGGGAATGGAATAGGAGTGCAGGAGGGACACGGGTCAAGAGGAAAACAAAGAAAATGTAACAACGTGGTGGACAGAAGGGATGGTGTGCCGTGGCCCACGCCATGGCAGTCAGGCCAAGGCTGAGACAACTGCTTCAAAATCTTCTCTCCCATCCCAGTCCCAAGTCCAGTGCATGAAGTTCAAGTGAACTACACAGTCACCGCCCACCCGCCAGCAGAGCCGACTCTGAGACAGGCCCGCCCAGGCCCAAAAAATTCAATGGCAAGGAAAACAGATCTTTGTCTTCTGACATCCTGATTGAGACTATCAATCCCCCCGTACCCCCCCCACTGCACTCTTACCACATAGATCCCATCTCGTTATCTCACAATTTGGATTCGGAAATTAATTTGGAATTATTCATCACTTCGCCGGGTCTGCTCTTCTGCTTGTCTGCAGTGTCATCACTTTTTACTACAGACACTCTGTCACTAATGAGTGACAACTACTAGTCTTGTCTACATAGACAACAAGAGACAGAATACTTAGTGTGGTGTGCATTCTGCTTATGCTTACATTACACACGTGATGAAAAAAATACAAGACAAGGATCTCTTCTGTCTTGTCTGTCTCTCATGACTCATCTCTTCTCTCTGACTCTCTCACTTTTTTTAGTTTCTGTAACTGTCTACTACTCTACGCTAGAACGCTCAACAACTTGCTCCACACTCTCCCTGTCTCCAACACAAACTGCCTCTCACCCAGTGCCAAATGCTCCACCCGTACCTTTTAAACTAATGGGTGGTGCACAGGCCCACTCACAGTTCCTCTTTCTCAGCATCTCCACCACACTGCACAACATGATTATTATTTTATGCAGTAGACTGTGCAACCATGTGACCCTTCCCCCCCACTTGCTGGTCCTTGGTCCGCAGAAGCACCCCTGCTGACAGTCATTTGTAATTACAGAACCAAAATTTAAAAAAAAAGATTTAAAGCGGCAGCGCAAGTCAATTAGAACATGAGCTTCAGTGGAAAAATGCACCCCTCGGAGGCTTGCGCCCGGGGCTGGAGCACCACCCACCCCACCCTTCCTACGGTACTGGGTCCTGCTTTTACCTATTTTACAGCTGCATGGATGGAGCCATGCTGACGTATTGCCATGATGTAGGAGAGAAAAATTGCTGTGGTAGCATGTGGCAGGAATGTAAGCCAGTTGTCCTCCACTAAGTGTTTCAACTACTGCTGTGGCACACATCTCCGGCTGCTGCTTAATGAGTACAGTGCCGTTCCTCTGCTCTGCTTCACCCACCCCTGTCATCACTGCACAGGACCATTTGCTTCATCTGTGATACAGTGGTGTTTCTCTGCTCTACTCACATCTGTCATCAGTGCATGGCACTATTTACTTATTCTGGGAGTATTGTGTGCTCTGTGGTGGGCGTATGATTCTTTTTTTGAACATGCTAAGGAGCAGTAATGGTTCAGTGTGAATAAGCCATCAGGGTGCTACTGCTCTATATAGAAACATAGTTGTAATAAAACAAGTGATTGCATGCAATGCAGCATCATTTATCTCAGCAAGGACATTTCAGTTTTTGACTATCGTTGATTAGACTAGTCAGGTATATGTAGTGATGAACAGACTTTTTGTTTTGCTTCATAAGATCATCACTGGTGGTTGGGGGTGAGACCTCATAATGATCTACTCAATTTGATGGTGGAGGCTGAAGCAGCAAGGTGGCCACAGGCTACTCCATTCCACACCATCTCATTCTGTTTGCTGTGGGTAAAATTGTTATTCCCATTTAGCAATGTAACATTATGAGCACTCACAAATCCTAAGCTGAAAAAGAGTATTTGTCAATGTTTTAAGTATTCTCCTCCCTCCCAAAGCGAGTTTTACTTTTATAGGCACAGGATTTGATTGACACAACAGGAACTTCCTGTTTGGGAGCAGGAAGTGAGTGATCACAGAGCCACCAAAGACTCTCCATCCTAGAAAGGCAAGAGTAGCTCTCCAGCCCCCCCCCAGCTGCTGGAGGTCTGCCTCTGAGCAAGTAAGGGGTCTACTGAGAAAACTAGGATCTTCTTGTCTCAGAACAGGATGATCAGGAGCTTAAAGGGCACACAAGCAGTAAGTAAGTAGGGAGTGAAGAAAATAAAATACAGAGAAAAGAGTAAGGATTCCAAACAACAGTGAAGAGGCCAGAAGTAAGACATGATGGGAGTGGTACAGTGCAGTGGCTGTGGAGCAGCAGTCTTCTGGGAGATGTTCTGGAGGATGTGGTGTTGTCCCATCTGCAGGCACATCTCTGGGTTGAGGGAGGAGGGTTGTTCATCTCCAGGCTGAGTTGGCCAGGATTTGTGGGACCTCCTCTTCCATCCAGGGACCACCAGGGCCACTGCCGTTGCCTCAGAGGTTGCCAATAAAGAGGAGTGGTTGGACCACAGTGGGCTCAGGGAGGGTGAGGGTGGTGGAACAGAGGTGCATCCCTCTAGCTGTGCCTCTCCACAATTCCTATGCCATTCTGGCAAAGTGTGGTTCCTCAACAGAGGCACCTGCAGTGGAGACCGAGGAGGATGCTGGGAACCTCCACAAGGGAGACCCACAGGAGGGTGGCATGGGACCCCACAGGGGAAGGAAACAACTCCTGGTGGGGGACTCCATTGTTATGAAGGTAGAACTGGGGGAGGAAGGGGAGAGGCAGTTAAAGTGCCTGCCTGGTGCCATGGCTTGGAGGGATAGGGAGCGAATCCTCAGGGTCACCAGAGCAACCACAGGGGAGGGAGCTGGATGTCATTGTCCACCTAGGGACAAATTATCTGGCTTAGAAAGGGATCAGAGCAGTGCAGGAAGAGTTTGCGGAGTAGGGGAGGGGCCTTAGACAAGTAGCATGCACAGTAACCTTCTTGGAGGTGCTGCCTGTCTATGGCATAGGTGAGGCTAGGGTGCTCCACACCATGGGATTCAATCAGTGGTTGAAAAACTGGTGCAGAGCTCAGGTATTTGGCTTCATTGGGGACTGGGGATCCACCTGGAGTGATGCAGGCCTATACTGGCATGATGGGCTGCATCTCTCCAGGAGGGGAACCAGGATCTTAGGTGATAGGTTTAAATGCTTCATTGGCAAACATTTAAACTAGCCAAGGAGGAGGCATTGGAAAGGAACAGGGAAATCCTAGCCCCCCCAAAAAAAGTCAGGGTAGTAAGAGAGGTAAACTCCAAGATAGAGATGTTGATAGGGAGAAGGGCAGGGGTAAATGGAGAAAGTGACAAAGGCAGTAAGGACAGGGATGGGGCAAAAAGGAGTAAGGCCATCAGGAAATGGAGGGTAATGAGTACCAATGCCCATAGTCTGGGCAACAAGCTCCCTGAACTTGTGGCCTTGATGGAAGAGGGATGCCTGGATATCGTAGCAGTCACAGAAACATGGTACACAGAGAACTATGACTGGGATGTTAACATACCAGGGTACATAACCTACAGGAGAGACAGGGAGGGGAGAAGAGGGGGAGGGGTTGCTCTCTATGTAAAGGAAGGGATAACAGTAACTGAACAAAAGAGTAAACAGGGAGGAGAGGAGGCACTGTGGGTCACCTTAGAGACTGGAAATGCCACCACAATCCACACAGGGGTTGTATACAGACCACCATGTCAGGGGGCGGGACTGGACAAGGATATGATAGAAGGCATTCTTAGGATGGCAGAGAAATGGGAGATACTGTTGATGGGAGACCTGAATATGCCAGATGTTAACTGGAGCACATTTGCTACAGCCACATCCATGAGCAGGGCCATTCTCGATGCCCTACAGGTGGCATGCCTCAGATAGCTAGTTTTGAAACCCACTTGTGAGGGAGCAATCTTAGATCTCATACTCTCAAATGGGGACAGTGAGAGGATCTCAGATCTAGAAGTGGGTTGCCATCTGGGAACAAGTGACCATCAAACAGTGTGGTTCACGGATAAACTCAGCTACAGAGCCAACCCATACAAAAGTGAGGGTAGTGGACTTCAGGATGGCTGACTTTGGCAAGATGGGAGAGTGCCTTAGAAAAGCACTAGCAAACAGGCTAGATGGAGGGTGGAAAAACAATGGGGAAACATCAAAACTGCCATCACAGAGGCAACAAGCCTTGGTGTGAAGCAAATAAACAAATCAAAATGAAAGAAAAAGCCACTATGGTTCTCAAAAGAGGTGGCGGGGAAAGTCAGGGAGAAAAAGATAGCATTCAGGAATTATAAGGAAACACAGAAGGAGCAGACAGAGATCTGTACCAGTTAAGGCAGAAGGAAGCAGGGAGGGAAGTCAGGATAGCAAAGGCCCAAACTGAGGAAAAGATAGCCAATTTGGTTAAGAAGGGGGATAAAACCTTTTATAGGTACATCAGGGAGTGCAGAATGACAAAGGGAGGGATAGTGAGGCTGAATAGAATGGACAGTGGGTGGGCAGAGAGGGACAGTGAAAAAGCAGGGATACTGAATGAATATTTCTGCTCAGTATTCACAAAAGAGGAGGAGGGGCGCCTAATCCAATTAACAGAAGCACTCTTGATGGGGGTCAATTCCAGTCCTTTCACAGAAGAAAGGGTTCTGAAAGAACTCCTAAAACTGAAGGAGGACAAAGTAATGGGCCCTGATGGAATTCACCACAGAATTGTAAAAGAATTAAGGAGAGAACTAGTGAAACCACTGACTACCCTTTTTAACAAATCATGGGAGGATGGTGTAGTACCTGAGGACTAGAGGAAGGAAGATGTGATTCCCCTTCACAAAAGTGGGACCAAGACAGAGGCAGGAAACTACAGACCTGTCAGTTTGACCTCTGTGGTAAGGAAAGTGATGGAATCACTTCTGAAGGAAAGAATTGTTGAGTACCTAGAGGCCAGTGGGGCAGAGGACCTAAGGCAGCATGGGTTCACAGTGGGAAGGTCATGTCAGATGAATCTAATTGATTTCTTTGACTGGGTGACCAAAGTAGTAGACCAGGGAGGAGCTGTGGACATGGCCTACCTAGACTTTAGCAAAGCATTTGATACAGTCCCACACAAAAGATTAATTGTCAAATTAACCAGCCTGGGAGTGGGTCCCAGGGTGGTAGCCTGCGTAAAACACTGGCTGGACAACAGGACACAGAACATAGTTGTAAATGGAGTCCATTCTGAAGAAAGAGGGGTTAGTAGTGGGGTACCACAGGGTTCAGTACTGGGTCAAGTCGTTTTTAATTTCTCTATAAGTGACATTGCAGAGGAACTGGAAGGAAAAGTATGCCTCTTTGCAGATGACACAAAGATCTGCAACAGGGTTGATACACAAGGAGGCATGGAAAGGATGAAAAGGGACTTGGCAAGGTTGGAGGAATGGTCAGAAGTTTGGCAGCTTGGATTCAATGCAAAGAATTGCAAAATAATGCACCTGGGAAAAAAAAGCCCAGGGGAAGATTACACAATGGGTGGGAGTTAGCAACAACAACAAAAGTAGAACGGGACCTGGGGGTAATCATATCAGATTACCTTAAGGTTAGCAAGCAATGTGAGAAGGCAGTAGGGAGGGCTGGGGGTATACTGGGATGTATAGAGAGGGGCATCACCAGCAGAAAACAGGAAGTTGTTATCACTCTGTACAGACAGTTGGTGAGACCCCATCTCGAGTACTGCGTCCAGTTCTGGAGACCCCATTTCTGCAAGGACATAGACAGGATAGAGGCAGTCCAGAGGAGGGCAACTAAAATGGTGCAGAGTCTGTAAGAGAAGCCATATGAGGAGAGACTAAAGGAGCTTAATATGTATACCCTTAAGGAAAGGAGTGAGGGGGGACATGATAGAAACTTTTAAGTATCTCAGTGGAATCAACAAAGTCCAAGAGGATAGCATCTTTCAGAAAAAAAGATGTGCAAGAACAAGGGGACACATTTAAAGATAGAGGGCGGGGTGGTTAAGGGGCAATGTGAGGAAGTATTTTTTCACAGAAAGGGTGGTAGATGCATGGAGCAGCCTTCCTGAGGAGATTGTGGAGTCTACAACTGTGGGAGAATTCAAGAATGCATGGGACAGACATAAGGCAATGTTTGTGAGGGGTAACCAGCTGACTGTACATCTATGTATAACTAGTATCATGACTGTATTCTCTACACTTACCGTATTGTGATGTATTCTATGTTATGTAAATCCCGGGTCACCCCTGAAAAAGGGACCTCCGGGGCCCAGTGGGCTCACCCTGTCACCAAAATTTAATAAAATAATAAAAATAAATAAATAAAGAAGAAATAGGCTGTTGGTTAACTAGGATCTGGAGCTTATCCTGTAGGTAGGGAATGGGCAGACTAGGTGGGCCAAGTGGTTCTTATCTGCCATCAAAGTCTATGTTTCTGTTTCTTTCTCCTGATAGTTGTAAAATGGCAGCAGCAGCATTTGAGCACTTCACTCAGGAATTCCCACCTCCTGCACTATAAAGTGTCTCATGGCACAGATTATGAAACAGGTGCTGTTTACAACCACATTAACTTCCTTCTGCTATGATGCCTATGGGGAAAAAAAACATTTATCACCTGTGGAAAGCAAAAAGGGAAAAAATTTCCTTTCACTGTGTCCAGTGATACTTTGGAAAGGAGAGTTTGTTGTGACTATATTGCCAGATTTCTTCTGCAATCACTCTCTTTGTTATGTTTGGAAAGGGAGAGTTTGTTGTGACTGTATTGTCAGATGTCATCTGTAATCACCCCCTCTGTAATATTCATAACCTTATTTTTAATAACCTGTTTTTCTTTGTGGTAATTGATCTCTAAATGTAGTTTGGGATTATTAGAAAATAACCAAAGACGGAGACTGTGACAGGACACTGGAACTGTGATGGGACATGGGGATTGTGAAGGGCTACATAAATCTTCCATAGAATAATTGATTCTGATTCACATTGGTAGAGAGCAGGGTTGTTAATCAAGGGTCCCAGGTTTAAATCCCGTAACTGTTAGTTATTGAAAGTCCAACCTTCCTCGAGCCATATGTCTCCCCCACTGGAAAGGGAAAGCATGTTCCCCTGTTGATTTCCACAAGTGAAGTGCAATTTCTTTTGTTTCACAGACTGCTCAGCAGAAGGAAGGGAATCTTGTTCTAAACAGTGCCTGTTTCATAATCAGACATATAAAATACATAAAATATAACGACCAAAGAATATGCACACTGGAAAACAAAATGTATAAACTACGGCCGGTATGCTGAAACAGCTTTTTGCTGAGCATAAGTTTGTATTTGCATTTTTTCTGATGTAATTAAAGCTTTTTAACATATCAGTTCCTTGTGTGACCTTTGCTGCATGCTTTGCTTACTTTTGTAATTCGACATGTAAAATAAAGAAATATTTTTATATAGCACCTTACGCACACACTGTATCCTAAGGTGCCTTACAATCCAGGGTAGGGTGAGGAAGGAGCGAGAATACTGCTCCCAGTATATAGCAGTTGTTTTTGGATTGGGGATTGGTTTTATGCACCTTACATACACAATATACAATACCCTAAAGTCCTTTACAATCCAGGTCATAAAGAAGAGAATGCCGTTTTTTATTTTTTGACTGAGGGGAGGAAATTAGTTGCATATAGTACTTGCAATCAAACTGCGTGCTAATACACTTTTTAGTCATGATGACAGAGTGAGGGAGGGGAGACAGTGCTGCTGCCAGTTTTACTTTTTGGGAAGCTGGTTTTATACAGAACTGATAATCACTCTGAGGTTAGCCTCCATTGAACAGTAAACAGCTTCTTATGTGTGACTTCCAGCCTCATGCTGCTACACTGTCCGAGATGTGCACATGCTGTATCGGTATCTTTTTATGATCATCAACTCATCCTAAAATAGGCTATCCTATGTAATCACAATGTGTATTGTAATTATCATCTAATAGGGATGTAGCCAGGAATTTCATTTGTATACACCAAGTTGACACACTGCTACCCCCCTTCCATGCCTTGCTACATCCCCTCCATGGCACCCAATCTTTCCATGGCATCCCACCCAGCACAAGCGTCATTAGCATAATTTATTCTGTAATTTATGCTATAAATGAGGGTGTGCACCATAAATATGAAATGTAAAGATGTAACACTCATGCTCCCATTCCTATACAGTAATAAGTCATTTCAATCACCAATGTCAGACTGACACACTTGCTTATAGATACAATGTTGCATTTTGACAAGCCTCTGTACCACATCAAGGTAGCCAGTCCCACAGAGGTCCATTCCCTCACCAACGGAGTAGATTGGCTTTTAGTTGCAATGTTGCATTGTGACAAGTTTCTGTACCACTTCAAGGTAGTCAGTCCCACAGAGGTCCAGTCACTCACCAACAGAGTAGACTGGCTTTTAGTCACAATGTTGCTTTGTGACAAGCCTCATCTTATCACCAGACTGACTTTGTTACAATGCTGCATTGTGAGAAGCCTCTGTACCACATCAAGGTAGCCAGTACCACAGAGGTCCACTCAAACTGGTACCTGCACTCATACACAGGGCACCAGATAAGTGTTGCACTCCTCTTTTTGAAAGTGAGGCAAGTAAAACCAAATTCAGATGCATATAATGTGGAGTGACTATAAAGCAGGAGCCAGGTGCATTTATCTGTGTGTCTGGGTCCAAATGGTTTGATGACTGTTTCTCATGTAAAAAAGGTGTATAGAAATCAGATTTACAGCTCTTCTTCTTCCATAGTTGTACGTTTTCTTGGAAAATGCACTTTCTTAAGAGTAACTAAAAGTTTTACATTTATGTAATAGACTCGGTTTACTTAGTTATTAATGCAATTTATTTAATGTTTCAGATATGGTTGGCAAGACTTCTCACAAACCGCAGAGGCGATGCATCCTACACACCGATCCAGAAGTTAACACAGACCATGGAGACCCACTACCTTTTGATGATGTTCATTGGGAGAAAGTAGTTGATGCAAAGGAAAGGCATTCTAGTCAAACACTGTCAAAGTACAACATGGTGTGTCTTGAATTGCCTGAACGTTACTCCAGCAGCCATGAGTGTCATTATATCTGCTACAAGAACTTCACTGCATGTAAGAGTTCCAGTAAACTTGCAACTGATGAAACTTTGAAAAAAGTCATTGTAAAGAGTTATCCAGCAAAATTGCTTCACTCCCAAGCTCATTGTGCTCTATCTGAATCTGCAGCATCTACATCAGGTATATTCCCAAATGAATGTATATTTTGCAAATCATACAAGAAAATAAATCCTAAATGGTTAAAGAAGACTTTTGAATATTCTACAACCTGTGTAACTTATGGGCAGCAGACAGCATAAAAAATGCAGCAAAAGAAATGGGTGATCAACAAATGGATATGATGGTAGGTAGTATTGATCTCATAGGCAGAGAAGTGAAGTACCATAACAGCTATAAGAATAAGTATGTAAAAAAGTCAGAACGAATAAAGGGCACAGGTACAAAATGTGACTATAGACAGTTGAGGGACAGTCCCCAGGTTACCTTTTCCAGACTTGTTAAGTATGTGCAGTGCATCATTGTTAATGGAATGCAAGAAGAATCATTGCTATCTCTATACTAAAGGTACATGGACAGTCTTATGGAGTGCAGTGGGCGTGAAATAAATTATGACCCACAGAGCTTGCAGTCAAAGCTGGTGGATCACTTCAAAGATGGTATCATATTTGATACTAAAAGAAAAAAAGTGGGTACAGTCATCAAGTCTGCTAAGAAACAGGCTGACTGGAGGGAAGCACAAGCAGCTCAAGACAAGAGAACTGTTACGGTGTGGGTTCTACAGATGGACACAGGACTCAGTAATTAAGGTGCAACCCACGTTGGCTTGTGGGATATTTAGTAATCTTCATAAACAAGTTCTTCTTGCACCATCAAAGAATAACATAAAAGTCCAAATGAAAATAACATAAAACAAAAAAATAACAAGCAACCTGTGTTCAAGCAAAGTAACACAAGTATAATCCTTACAGTAGGAACCTTCTCTCTCCACTGGTCAGAAGATAACAGTCTAACAGGTACCTGTTCAGGTAGGATTTACAGTATATACTCGCCTACCTGAATCAGGTGACACAGCATCATCAAAATAAAAATATCTTTTAATAGCTTCTAAAACAAATTTATACATATTTCTTAGTGTATTGCTTGATATAAACAACCTGTTTTAAGGTTTATCTCTTAAAAGTATTCTTTGGTAAAACTTTACCATTTCAAAGAATGTTCTCCAGACAATGATTGACAGGTTCCTGTTATAAATGTGGGCCACTAGGGGCTGCTGATCCCCTAAAGGAACAGTCAGACTTCAGCAGGCTTCTGAGAGAACAGACCTCCTTCTAAGCAAGGGCCCTGTTCCAACTACTGTACACAGAACCAGAAAAGGAACTTCTTCAGTGAGTCTTATGCTGTTTACTATTGGTTTGGTTTAGCTTTAAGAGTGCTGTAAAGTACATTCTATAAGGTATACATTTTATTTTATCTAGAAATACCCAGAGCTGTATTTAGTAGACAAACCCCAGATATTTAGCAGCTTATAAACAGAAGGAACAAGTCTCAGTGCAGCAGAACTAGAACAAAACAGCATTCTGTACTACAGGGTTAAGCTTGCAGCAGGAGAGTGCTTACAGCAGGGAAAATGCTTGCACCAGGGAGAGTGCTTAGCACAGAAACCCTGTTCAAACAAAAACAAACTCTCTCTCTCTCTTAGTGAGACTCTCAAATGAGAATTCATAACATACAGTCTACTGTCTATTTTCCAGACTGCAAATGAATATTATTCTGTCTTCCTCTTTAGACAGAAACAGTAAATAATGTTGGAATCTAACAAATATTTTATGGGAAATGGAGTCTGTATTTACCCATTACTTCAGGCAGTTAATCTGTTATATCCAAAACTTGATATTTAAGAGTACACAAGGAAAAAGAGAAATAAAGCATGAAGAGGGTAACATAGATGGGGGAGGGGCTGTGTAAGGAGGTGGCCTGCCTCCATATAGAAAATACAGGGATAGCCTTAGCAGAGGGGAGAAAAGTGGTTGCAACCAAAGAAAGAAATAAAGGATGGGTACTTTTATTTAGTGGCAGGGACTAGCTCTGTCACAAAAACCATTGTTGGAACTCCTAAAGGTACAGCCTCATAATAAAACCAAAGTTAAAGTTGAAGACTTAGTAAAAGAAAATTTAAAACTGCCAGACATTTTCAGACATTCCTACATACTGTACTCACAGGTTCATCATTAGTGGGCAGTGAATGAAAGTAGAAGGTAGTTCAATCTATTGCAGATGACAGTGTTTGCAGTGTCAAGAGTAATAATCAAATCACAAAAACACCTCTTGTTGGGCATGCGTATTAAATCCATGACAGGCAGTAAGAAAGTTTTAACTATTTTGAACAGGTTTGGTCACTGTGTTAGCTACCATGTTGTGGAGGAACTTGAAACTGCAGTCACAACCAATATAATGGAGAAGAATATGGCTACACCAGATGGATTGCTCATACAGCCAGGTTAGCCACTGCTTTGGCTTTCGACAATTATGATGAGATGACAGAGACACTTGATGGTCTTGGCACTTTGCATGACACTGTGGGTATAGCATACCAAAACATACTGTCTAGTATTGAGGAGACAGCTGTACCCAAAGAAAGGTCTGAAAAAGCTAGGACAAGAACACACATGGATAAGCAAGCACCGGCAAGAAATGAAACACACACAATAGAAGCAAACACAGATAAGCAAAGATCAGAAGTTGATGCACATAACCAGGCAGGGCCATCTTTAACAACAAAGAGCAAAAGATGCAGAACATCAAAGACAAAGGCTGCAGGTTTTAATGAAGACTATTTGCCAAGTGTAAAGAAGCAGATATTGCAGCCAATGGCATGACAGAAACAAGACACTGTACCCAGGTGCATTCAAATATCTCAGAGGAAATGACCTGTAGATATTGGTGAGAAAGACATTCTACTATATACAGCTGGAAAATCCAAAATAAGACAGTATCAATATAAGGTGACAGAAAGCTCTGAACCAAAAAACCTCATGCAAGCTAAGAGAAGGGATGTTGCCTGAATGATATCTTGTGCAAGTGGAATTGTTACTCCAATGTGGCATAGATGGAATGCCCTTGTTTCTGTAGATGACCTGCCACAGCAGATCATATCATACATGGACCCTATAGGAAAGCCTCCTACAAGACTTGATGTAGTGCAAGACACCATGAATACTGCTATAAAGGTTATGGATGAATGCCAGGAGGACTAAATGCCTATTACTTATGCCCACACTTGTCTAAAGAAACTGATGACACAACTGAAAGCGTTGTGTGTACCTTGTATGGACAGAAAGTAAAGAGTGTCAACACATCCCACTACAGTATTTTTAACATCAAGTATCAACTGAGTGACAGAGATGCACCCTTAGAAAAGATCAAAGGAGCAGATGCAAGCTCGCTGCCACCCTGCAAATCAACTCTGACAAAACACATCTGCCATGCAAATTACATTTCATTGTTATGGAAAAACACAGACAAACCAAAAATGACACTACTGAAGCCAGAAGACAATGGCTGGGCCTATGAGGATGGCAAATACAAGTCAACATGGTTCACATGTAAAGTTGTACTTCCAGCCTTATTTTATTTATTTTGTTTTTGGTAACCGGGTAAGGTATACTAGACATAGAAATGCCTATTTTCAGACACGACCTAGTAGGTTACAACAGGATGAATATACGACAGGATAACAGATGTAGAATACAAAACATTTGGCAAAAATATGACAGTACAAGTAAGCAATAAAAACAAAATGCATTAACAAGCATTCCCTATGGAGAAACACAATAAAAGCTGGGTAAATGGCAGGAGCAGCAGATAACCAGCCCAACACATGGCTAAGAATAAAAATGGAGAAAAGTACAAATAAGTACTGATCAATACAAGTATAGCTAACAATGAGGTAAAAAGACAACAGTATTACAAAGAAAATAATTATAAAGTAAAAATGAGTATGTGCCAGTTTATTAAGACACAGCAGGGGAAGGAGGTTGACAACAGCAGTTACTAGAAAGGGTTTGGGGTGGGTGGAAGTAAGTACACTTAGCTCATTGGTGTGATACTCCAGGTGAAGTTTTTTTGAAGAGGCAATGCTTGGAGGCTTGCCAAACATCCAGCGGAATAAAATTCCAATAGCGCAAGGCAGCAAGAGAGCAAGCATGGGCACCGATTGCTGTTTTGCACCTTGGAATATGTAGGAGAGTATTGTCGGTTGACTGCAGATCATGTGGGGAGTTTTGCCTGAACAGCATATTGGCCAGCGATGCTGGGGTACCAGGTCTGATAACACTAACAGTCAGACAGCCAAGAGAGAAGATCCTTAAGTGAATAATTGAATGAACACGACAACAATCCAAATGAAGAAGATGATGACAGTGACTGTGATGTCGATATTGATAAGACACGTTTGCTTAACATGTCAGATAATGAAGACAGCGAACAAAAACATTGATTGTTGTACTTAGGGTCATAAAACATAAAAATTTGATTGTTTCAAGTTAAATATAAAATCAAATAAATAATAACATTAATATTAAGCCTTTGATACATATCTTGCTGTTTGTTACAATGTCTGTAGTATTTCAATAAAAGCTTATAGTATTGAAATTAAAGAAGGAACCATTTATTAAAATATACACAATTTTGACCGATTGTTCATTTTTTCATTGAAGAAGTGCATTTTCCAAGAAAACTTTCAATTTTGAGTGAATAAGAGTTGTAAATCTGGATTCTACACACTTTTTTATGTAAGAAACAGTCATCAAACCTTTCGGACTTAGACACATAGATAAATGCACCTGGCTCCTGGACTATTAGTACATTTTAAAAACAATGTAGTTTTGTTCTAGATAAGAATTGAGAAGTGCCTGCCAACAGTGACCTAATAATGTTGGCAGGTCAGACCAATTTACTCAGTTTTAAAATATAGTGAGTAAAACATAATTAATGCTCCTTTTTGCATCACTAGTTATGTTATGGTGCACTCTTCTTTGGTGTGCAGTTACAAATTTTGGGTGAGTACTGGTACTCATTAAAAATTGTATTATTTCTTAAGATGAGGAGAGTAAAACAGATCAGTACTCCTTTTATCTGGAGCGCTGTCATACAGTACCTGTAATATTATCCACTCACTCAGTAACCACACCAGCTTACAATCACTCCTGTACTCACATAGCCATGATACCATTGCCCAAACATGCCCACAATAGTGTACCATTATTGATTACTGGCTGATTTACAGGACATGAAAGCTGGGCTAAGCCAGATGGTGCTCTGGTTTAGGTTCAGCTTCATTAATCATCACCTATACCATTCACACCAAAAAGTCTTGTACTTTCTGTTTTGGTTCTGGACCACCTAAACTGTTACACACAGAAGAGTCCCAGTTTTCAATTTAAACACAGAAGAGCCCCAGTTTTCAATTTAAACATAGAAGAGCCCCAGTTTTCAATGTAAACATAAAGCACACACACAAGATGCAGCACACATCACACAAGGTGCAGCACAAAAAGACATAGCTCAGCTCCCACATGAAGGCTGGGGTAAGCTAGGTGGTGCTCTGGTTTTGGTTCAGTTTCCTTAACCATCACCTAAACCGTTCACACCAAAAAGCTCCATACCTTCTGTTTTGGTTCTGGACCACCTAAACCACAACACACAAAAGAGCCCCAGTTTTCAATTTAAACATGGAACACAAATCACACAAGATGAAACACAAAAAGACAGCTCAGCTCACACAACCAAAAGTTATTTGGCTACTGCAGCCCACAAAAGTCACCAACCCACAGCACTTAACAAGTACAAAGCACCTTACAAAAATTTACAGTTTAAGTGGGCTGAGGTAAGCTAGATGGTGCTCTGGTTTTGGTTCAGTTTCCTTAATCATTACCTAAACCATTTGCACCAAAGAGCTCCACACCTCCTTGGTTCACTTTTCTGGACATCTAAACTGCTGCACCCCACAGAGCCCCACATCACCCAATGATGGTCTACCAATTACCAGGAAAGGGAGTAGAGGTAATCATGGTACCTGGGCACAGGAAAACCAGAACTGGCAAACACCGTCCCTCTGGGATGCAAACCCCTCACAAGGGACATAGAAACATAGACTTTGACAGCAGATAAGGACTGCTTGGCCCACCTAGTCTGCCCATTTTCCTACCTACATGATAAGCTGCAGATCCAACAGCCTATTTCTTCCTACCCCCCAAACGAATTGCCTTATGTCTGTCCCATGCATTCTTGAATTCTCCCACAGTTTTAAACCCCACAACCTCCTCAGGAAGGCTGTTCCATGCGTTGACCACCCACTCTGTGAAAAAATATTTCCTCACATTGCCCCTGAGCCATCCCCCCATCTTCAAATTGTGTCCCTTTGTTCTTGCACGTCTCTTTTTCTGAAAGATGCTACCCTCTTGGACTTTGTTGATTCCACTGAGGTACTTAAAAGTTTCTATCATGTTCCCCACTCTCCCTCCTTTTCTCAAGGGTATACATATTAAGCTCCTTTAGTCTCTCCTTATATGGCTTCTCTTGCAGACCCTGTACCATTTTAGTTGCCCTCCTCTGGACTGCCTCCATCCTGTCTATGTCCTTGCAGAGATGGGGTCTCCCAAACTGTACGCAGTACTCCAGATGGGGTCTCACCAACTGACTGTACAGAGGGATAACAACTTCTCACCAACTGTCTGTACAGAGGGATAACAACTTCAGACACCCACCCTATGTCCTGATTCCCTGGTGTACAAATGAGCAGTGTAGGAGTAGGGAAGGGCAACGTGGCTTGGGCAAGCTATGTGGTGCTCTGGTTTAGGTTGCTACCTTACTTACCATAACCAACTAAACCATTTGTACCACAAATCAAGCTCCATACCACTGCTAGATGTTACCTTGGCATAACTCAAGTCAATGTGTTCCAGTATGTGTTTGAAAACCATCTGTTTTGGTGTGGATCAAAGTATTTAAGCACCTGGTCAATATCATGTTCAATGTCATTGTGTATATGCAGGAGAGCAAGTCCTGTAAGATGTTCTTCACCCATGCTGCTTCTATGCCAGGTTCTTATCCTTCACAATGCACTGAATGATCTTTCTGCAGTTGCCACACTGACTGGTGTGGTTGTCATGAGAGATAAGGCTGCATTTATTTTGGGTACAGATCAGGATTCAGATTTTCTAATGTTGTCAGAATTTAATTTGGTCGATCTGCCAGTGGAACATTGAGCCATTTTGCATTCCATCTTAGCAACTCCAATTTTAACTCCTGTAACCTGCTCAAGTCAGTCTTATAGGCATCCAACAAGTTTGCTACCCTTTCCTCCTGCAGAAACCCACATTTTTTGGGATGAGATACTGGGCCATGAACCAAGGGCGGCACTCCATTAATTGCTCCTGCAGTTCAGAAATTACATGGTCCAAAAAAGGAATTAATATGTTCTGCCTGAAGTATTCTTCAGGGTTTGCAGTGCTGCTATTATTTTGTTTTGTTTGCCTTCCATGTACTGGGCTCTGTCTTTGCAATAAATGCAGTGTCTGCCAAAGCCACAGTTTCCCGATAAAGCTCTCCAAATGTCTTCTCTGGATTCTGCCTTATTCCCTTCAGTGTTTGTATAAGGGTTGCTGCCTCTTCAGAAGCTTGAATTAGGTCAATATTGATAAGTTGCAGATAGAGATAGAGTGGTTTTGTTAGGACCAGAATAAGTTCCACACTACAAAGGGTGACAATGAAATCAAACTTTGTGATTGTAGTTAGCAGTTTGTCGGCTTCAGTGTCAAACTCTGCTATCTTTTCCAGAGTGCTTATTACTACTACCATAAATGTGGCTTTCAGCCTTGAAAGGGAATCAGTTTGACTCATCCACCTGGTGTTTCCAGCTGCAGGAATAGATGTCGTATGGTCTGCTGGCTCATCATAATCAGAATGCAGGCTATTGAATTTTCTGAGCTCTGATAGAAAGACATTGTGGCACTTAAAAGAAGATTTCAGGGTTGAAATTATATTTTTTTGTTGTATCAAACATGTTTGCGACTGGTCTCATGGCACATGAATGGACAATTGCTGTATTCAGACTGTGGTCCTTGCAAACCGAGTACACAGTTTCAGGGGCCACAGCCTCGATGCTTGCTTGAACACCATTGAATCTTCCACTCATGATGCTGCCTTTGTCATAGCCTTGTCCTCTCATCATCTTTATGTCAATGCCCCACGCTGTTAAACGCAGCAGGAATAGTTCTGCTAGGCCATAACTGATGGTATAAAAACCCTCTATGAATTCTACAAAATTTTCTCAGATTTTGACTTAACTGGAAAGGTCAGAACGTACATAGTGCATGGATAATGAGATCTGTTCCTTGGTGGCCACACCAGTTCTCCCATCTGCTATGAAGCTGTACCACTTTGCTTCCCTTACATTGCTCAAGATTGTTCTCTGGATCTGTTGTATCATTACCTTTATCAATTCATTTTGAATTTGTGGCGTCATGTAAATGGCATTTCTGGGAGCTGCTTGAAGGTGTTCTTGCACAGTGGTATCCAGTGCTGCAGTGTATTGCAGTATGACATGGAAATTACTGCTGTTGCCAACTTTACCCTGGAGAACTAAGTTTCACTTTCCACATAAGAGGATGATGTTAATGATCTGACGTAGCACATGCAAGGTCCTCTCTGTCACCTTGTTGGTGCACTACACCAAAGACTGGCTCACAGTTTTTAGTTTCCCTGCACAAACTGCGAGAAATGCATTTGCTCTAGCAACAGCATTTCCATGGTCCTATGATTTGCTGTGCCTCTCCAGAATCTTCTTCCCATTGGACCAATCCCTCATCAGTGTGGATACCAAGATAAGGCCACCAGAAGTGATGAATACAAAGCAAGGAGCACAGAAAACTCCATCCAACAGCTGTGAATATCTAGCAAATTGGTTGCCATGCAACAGCTGCCCATTAAAACACCTGAGACACTGGCTGGGACCTTCTGAACCCATCAGATGACCAGGAAACTGAAACCCTGGTGGTGGTTGCCATTGGGTTTCAAAAATTTGCATCCTCTGAGCATCTGTGAGATGTGTCCAATTAAAACAGCCGATGTCTTCAGTGCTACAAGGAAGGTCTGCTTCGTGGGTGATGTTCTGAATCTGGATGGCTTCAACAGTAGGTTCTTCCAAGAAACAGCTCACAGTCTCAATGACATCAAGGGGATATTCTTATAGTGAACAGCTTGGAGTCTCGACAGTGTCAAGGGGCTATTCTTCCAGGGAACCACTTGTTTTCTTGATGGCATCAAGGGGATATTCTTCTAGGGAACCACTTGTATTCTCAGTGACATCAAGGGTACGTTTTTCCAGTGAACTGCTCGTAATCTCGATGGCATCAAGGGTACATTCTTCTGTGCTGTCCATTAAATGACAGGTGACATTGGCTTCCTCAATAACAGCCTGTAAGGTTGAGTCTTCAACTTCAGTAACATCATTTGCATCTCCAAGCAGTGGTGCACAATTATCTGATGTATTCTCAATGGCACTTCTATGCTGTACCTCTGTGTTGCCAACCCTGAAACACACAAATGTTGTGCCACATGTGATGCACAACACAAAGCATAAAAGCCAAAGCATGAAAAGAAATGTTTTATTTTTTTTCACTTGTTTAACCAGGAGTGGCACACTAAACTGAAAGTTTGTTTAACAGGTGTGACCTGGGAGCACAGGGAAGTTAAGTGACTTGCACAAGGTCACACAGTATGCAAGTGGGGGCTGTGGGATTCAAACCCAGTTCTCCATATTTGCAACTCAGAGCCTTAAACCACTGTGCTATACTGCCTCCCCAATTGAAAACCTTCAACTAGGAAGGTGCGATATAGCAGTTCCCTGAAATTGCATTTCTTACCTAGAGGTAGATGAAACTCTTATGAGGAAGGACTGCATCATCCTAGACATTTTAGCCATTTCCTCCAGTCCAGCCCATTTTGCCTTTTGGACTTGCACTCCAAATGGCTGTTTTTGTTTTCCTGCCTCCATTTTGCAAAAGTGGGATTGGCCACTGAGAAACAAAGGGAAAGTGAGTCTTTGTAACACACATAGCTAAATATATCAGAGAATGCTTGAAGGGAGTGAAGGAATGTGATGTACTTCAATGCAATAGTGTGTCCAAATTTGGTAAACACAAACACTTGTTTGGTGTCTGCATTACAACTGGAAAGAATATGAAACTTTGAAAGTACGTAGAATAAAATGTTGCAGAGAATGCTAAGAGTGAAGGAATGTGCAGTACCTTAATGCAGCAGTTGGTACACTCGTCCAAGCAGTGATGCCTTCTCCAAATTACTATGCACTGTAGCTTGTGAATGAAAACCAACACTGTAGCTTCTGCCGTCTGACAGTTGTGTGTCCAATGCCACTGGCCCTGTAAAGAATTAATAGCACCAATAGTGAAATGAAGATTTCTGTGGACTGTCCCATACAAGTGTACCCCAATCAGGACTATAACAAGAACAATGACCCAGACGTACTGGGATTGGTCAGTCTGCAGCTGGTTATGGTAGCTGGTGTTATCATTAACTTTTTAACTTTTCCTCCAACAAATAATTTAAGACTGTAGCCAATAGGGTCCTTCATGCAAGGTACGAGTAGGTCCCTATCATGCATAACATGTTTTGGGTTCCCTAATTTGAATTGCAGGTGAAACAAGAAACAAGGGTGAGGTCACTGAGAACATTAATTATTTATTTATTTCAAAAGTTTCACCAGGAGAGACATACAGTGCCGTAAACAACTCATTTCCAGAAGCGTCTTGGGGGGGGAGGAGAGGGAGAAATACATATCCATACAGTGTAAAAATATTTACAGAGAATGTAGACTCATATTAAGGCACACTTTTATTCAATATATCATAAATTAACATTGAGTAATATACATTGAACGTACAAACGCATATACATAGGGATTATTTTACAGAAAATGCAGCAACAGCAGTAAGTAACATTTGCCTACAAGAATAGGGGATGAACCAGGTTAGTGCAAGTGGCTAAAGGTAGTCAAGCAAAGGGCAAAGAGTAGAGAGGGGAGAAAAGAGAAGGTAGATCATACGAAGGAGACAACTGAGAGCCAGAATTAGGGTGGGCAGGTAGAGGAAGTAAAGGAATGGGGAGGGAGGAGGTGGAGGGAGAGATACTTAGTATGAAAGTCAGAGGGGTGGGAGAGAGAATTGGGGTGGACAGCCAGGAAGAGGAAGGTAAGGGGCAATAACAGGGGTGGAGTCAGGGGCAGTTACAGGAGGTGGGTGGAGTAATCGCGTATAAGACTGGAGAAGGAGCAGATGGAGGTAGCAGAATAAATAGGGCCAGGGAAGGAGCTCCAGAGTTTGGGAAGGCTGGAAAGAGAAAGCAGCTTTCCCAGCCAAAATATCCACATCTGACCAGAACACAACAGGGCACAGCCAGAGATCTACTACACGAGATTGCATAAGCAAAATAAATGTGCACAATATCACCTTGAATGTAAACACATTTCAGCCCTAAATACAGTGATGCACCACTTTATAGGATATGGTATAGGCCAATGATTGACTATTGTGGATACTCCCAATGTGTAAACGTAACACTCCCTATTTTCAGGATTGTTTTTTCGAGTACACCAACTAGTCTCTAGGTGCTAACGATTCTGTCCAATAAATAAGAGCGCTTCCACGAAATTAGACATACGTCATCAACCCAGGTTTACATGGCTGGAAATGTTTTTGTCTTACAGAAACTAACAAAAAGACCACTATCTGCTGCATATGACTGGGCAAACTGACATCCATGGTGGTTATATGGTGACATTATCCATGATAGAAGTTCGACCAGACACTGAGTGAACAGCTCCAGCCAACCAAATTGCTTCACATGTTGTGTTTTTAACAATCCATGCCTGTCCCTGGATGTTTTTTTTTAAATGTTACATGCTAATTATAAAATGTGCAATGTAACAAAACAAGTACTTTGGATCTCTTCAATCTGCACTGTTTGCCAATCACACTTAATAAAATGTATATGCATCAGTATGCCCGTGCAATGACTTGTAAGGATAAGCATTATAAACATGCAGTCAAACCAAGTACATTCCCTGGCTGGAGCCCATACAGTGTGAAAGAATAATGGCTAATCTTCTGACAACAACTGCTGTGAAATCACTTAGAGGTTGCCATGACAGTATAAACCTTGAGCTTTACAATGTTGTGATGGCAACCTCTAAGCGACTCTAGCATTGTAATTGACCAAAGACTAGCCATTATCCTCCACTGTAAAACCACTCATACAACAACCTGTATTGTTAATCATGTGTCTTTCACTAGTGGTCTACCAGACCCTTCAATCCCCCCCCCAACTTCGCCAAGCGGCATCCAACCCCGATCCCCCACCAATTCCTAATCCCAAACCTCTGCTTTGCACTGCCCTGTGCCCACCACCACCATCACCACTGGCCACCAACTGAGCCATCAGCATTCATACAGACTAGAGTATGCACTCACTGATTGACAGCTCAGTTAGCTGGCAATCAGCAAGTGTGACCTGTATACAGTACACGCTCATGGACTGATGAGTGAGTGGCTGGCTGTGGTGGAGAGTTAAGGTCTATGCCAGTCTGAGGCCAAGGAATGGAGTGGGAGAGGGAAGTGGGGTCTGCTAGACCACTGAAAGATCTATGACGTTATGCATGGGGAAGGTTGTATGAGATTGACCTCTCACCGTTCCAAATACACTTGGCGCCGAACCACTAGAACAGTAAACAGAGTGAGATGCATTAGTGGCTTTTTTTGGTAGAGTCATGAAGAAATAAAACATGCTGTTGCATAGTTAAGGTATGCTGTAAGGGTCAGGGAGTGGAACTTAAAGCAGCTTCAGTGGTCTCAGAGCAAAGGTGAATGAGCAAGGCACTGTAAATAAGTCCTCATTCACTTAAAATGCTCAACACAAAAGGCAGCAATATTTGTTAGTAACCATGCATACATCTGTAACAGGGCTAGTCTGTCAAAAATATCAAGATACGAATTTTTCTTTTCATTTTTCATTCCTGAATCAAAATAAGGGGTCTTGAAGTTTTTAAAAGTTCACATGCCACACCTATGCCACATCCACCACGAAAAGTAAGTTTTATTTTCTGCTGTTTTCCATCAGCCACATGTGGAATAACCATCACAATATAAGTACACTATTAATCTAGCATGTACATTCAATGAGTAACACTGGAGGAAGAGATTTTAAAAAAGGGCGAATGGTGGCCATCTTTAGTGACTTGCTTCATTAATTACAATGTCAGCTAATTCACAGTCTTATCAACATCTGAGAAAACAAAAAATATATTGAGCAAGACTTGGGTTGTTAGAAATACATTTTTGCTGAAAAAACTATATTATTAATTTTTAGGACGACTAATGACTACTGCTGCTTTAATTTTGCAATAGTGCAGAAATACTTTAGGAAATCAAGAAAAGATGCACATAATATATGGGGGGCCCTTATTATGAACTGAAATCAAGCAGATTACAACCTTGTTATGCCACTGTTATGACATGACTCTGTTAACCATTCTAGAGTATGTTATATCAATGGTATAACAAAACAGAATGATCACAACCAATGTTCTGTAAAGGAATTCAGTAAAGTAATTCAATCCATGATTACACAATATTGGAAGGCCAGACACTATAGAATATAATGTATGGTCTTTGGTTAACAATCACATTGAAAACACTTTTGAGGTTGGCATAACATTTGAACCTCACGAGCTGTGCTCTTGTGGTTTACAATGGATCCACAACCGGTCAATGATAAAACTTTTGTCGAATGACTATACAGCAAAATTGTCATGTCAACCTCATTTGTGGTCGGCATACATTTTTTCACTTGGACACTTGTTTTCTTTGGGGGGCTTCACCCCACAAACACCCCATGTGGGGGGCTATGCCCCCCTCCCCACTAAATATAATCAACTCTGAGCGGATTAGGGGAGGGAGTTCAAGATCCCCAAAATACACTACCGGGGTCCAGCACCGACACTACAGTCACCTAGCACTATAGTCGCTGTAGTGACTATCACTGTCAAAATGTTGCTGTCAGCAGTGTATACCATTTACAATGATTTTGTTGCAACCTCTCGACGTGTTTTCAGCATTTCAGTTAACCAAAGACCATATTTCATGCACAACTATTATCAGGAAAAGCAAAGGCACTTGAGATCTGTAGCCCCCCACCCCAAACTTTGATATTTTAGTTCTATCAGAGTCTTAAGTCAGCCCAGGCACACAGGAACCTCTGCACTGCACTAATTATACGACACTACACAGGTACACACACACACACACACACACACACACACACACACACTCACACTTACTTGCCAACCTTACCCTGGCCAAGAGCGACGTCTTGCAACTAGCTCCCCAACCCCACACTTGTACACATAAACATGTAAACATAAGCTTAACACAATTCAGGTTATACTGCAGGCTTCATGCACAACTATTACCAGGAAAAGCAAAGGCACTTGAGATCTGTAACCCCCAACCCCCATCTTTGATATTTTAGTTCTATCAGAGTCTTAAGTCAGCCCAGGAACACAGGAACCTCTGCACTGCACTAATTATACAACACTACACAGGTAGACATACACACACACACTCTCACACTTACTTGCCAACCTTACTCTGGCCAAGAGAGGCATCTTGCAATCAGCCTCCCACCCCACACTTGTACACATAAACGTGTAAACATAAGCTTAACACAATTCAGGTTATACTGCAGGCTTCATATTTTAGGTAAACAGATAGAGACAAACTCACACACACACACTTGCCACCCTTACTCTGACCAAGAGCAGCATCTTGCAACCAGCCTCCCCCTTCACACACGTGCACTTTTACACAGACAAGGCCAAAAATTTAGTTCAGAGTCTCAAGTCTGCACTAGCAGAAAGGAATCTCTGCACTGTGCTACTTAAACAGTGCAAAGGTAGACAGACACACACAAATATTAACTTGCCATCATTACCCTGGCCTGATCAAGAAGGGCATCTTGTAACCAGGCCCCCCCAACTCACACTTGTATGCAGATAAGGCAACAAATTTAGTTCTGAGTCTCAAGTTGGCCCAGGCACACAATCTCTCTGCACTGCTCTAATTATATACAACACTGCACATGTGAGACAAATACACACACTTGCCACCCTTACCCTGGCCATGAGCAACACACACACATACACACACACACGCACACACTTGGCAACCTTACCCTGGCCAAGAGCGGCATCTTGAAATCAACCCCCTGCACAAACACTTTCACACAGACAAGGCAACAAATTTAGTTCAGAATCTCAAGTTGGCACTAGCACAAAGGGACCTCTGCACTGCGCTTCTTATTCAACAGTATAAAGTTAGACAGACATACACCAATATTAACTTAACATCCTTACCCTGGTCAAGAGTGGCATCTTGCAACCAGACCCCACCACACACCCCACACTTGTACACATAAACTTGTAAACATAAGATGTACATTAATTCACTTAAAACCATACAGCTCTGCTGGCAGTGCTGGCGACAACATAGAGGATAATGCCTAAGAAATGGTGGTTAACCATGGTGCAATCACCTCGAGCAGCTGCCATGACAGCTGAGTAAACCTCGAGAGCGCAGCTCAAGAGGTTTATAGTTGGCATGACAACTACGAGAGTGATTACACCCATGGTTAATCACCGTTTATTAGGCATTGTCTTTTATAGTGCATGGGACCATACACTACAATAAACTGCCAAGTTACATTTCAGTTACCTTATTACATGTTGAAGAAACTTGCCAAGGCGCTGATCGTTAGGTCATAATATTTATTATTTCTTTCTTACTACTTCTAAGGGACTAGCAGGGTATTGTTTTGGGGCTGTTGGAATTTTGAAAACTGTTTTGGTGGCTATAAGTGGGGCTCATTTGTTTGATGTTTCACTGTGTAGCAGGCTGCATTTGTAGAGGCCTATTTCTTCTGATTTAAAACCTATTTGGTGTGATTTAACTGGGGCTGTTTCTTTGATTCTGATACCAATATCTTCTAATTTCAAGCCTATTTTGATGTGTTGTTGGTGAAGCTGTTTGAATTGAGACCTGTTTCTTTTGGTAGCAAACCTATTTTGCATTGCAATTGCATTGTGGAAAGGAGGAGTAGGAGTTTGAAGAAGGTTGTGCAATAGTTACTTAAAGTCTCTCTTTTTGAGTGTGGATAGGAAGGTTAGGAATATAAAAAGCAGTTGCTCAATCTATCTAAACGTGTACAACAAAGGGGGTAAGGGAAATTAAGAAAAGAATGTTTTGCACTGATAGAGGGGGGAGAGGGGAGACTTGGGGGAGTGTTTGGTATCCTGCATCTGGAAGGGTGGGGGGTCGCTGGTGGGCAACGACAGCAATGGGTAGGGTGGTAGGCTGCAACAACTGCAGTGCACCAATCTTCCTAAAAATTGCCTGGAGTGTGGGAGGATGTTTAGTGTGCAACCACATAGAAAAACTCAGAAAGGAGATTGAGGGTCTGCAGGAGGAACTAAGACAGGCAAGACAGACTGGGGGTGGGTTTAGCCCAATACTGGAGGGAGGAAGAATGGGAGATGAGGGAGGGTGATTTAAGCCAACAGTGGTGAGGAGAGGGTCAGAAGAAGGGAAGCAGGGACAAGGGGGCCCAGGCCAGGAAGGATGATTGCCGGGGAAACCAGGTCAGGAGACAAAAGACAAATGGAAGGAGGAGACATGGACTTGTGAGGGGAGGTAAAGAAGTGGCAAAAGTCATGGACTGGAAAGGAGAGAACAGGTTACTATGCAGAGAGAGGGAGCTGGCATTTGTGAAGGGCCTTCAGAAAATAGTTTTGCACTGCTAGAGAGGAAGAAGGTAGAGGGGGGAAATGATGAAATTAGAGGAGTAATTGATAAATGCCTGGACCAAACCACAGCGGGGGAAGTTCTGCTGGGAGAATTGCAACAGGGACAAAAGGGGGAAATAATGTGCAGGAGGAAGAAGAGGAGCCAGAAATGAGAGAGGGAGATGAATGGAAGCAAGTAGGGAGTAAGAGTGGTGGAATCTTAGTGTTAGGGGACTCAATACTAAGAGGAGTCAGGTGGGGTAGCAAGGGGGAGAGGCATAGTCACATTTGGTGGAGGCCATGCCAGGAATGAGAGCGGAAAGGGTGGGACAATCTGTTCTGAAATAGGATAGAAGAGGTAGGGACAAGCCTCATTTAATTATACATCTTGGGACGAACGACCTGGGTGACAAGACAGTAGATATAGTCCAGAGGAGATTTGAGGAACTAGGACAATTATGTGAGGGGGCAGGAAGATCAGTAACCTTTTTGGATATACTTCCAGTGCCCAAGGCAAGCACAAGAAAACTGAGAATAGAGGAATTTAAAGGATGGCTAAGAACCTGGTGTTGTGCTAAAGGGTATGGGCTATTGGGGGGTTGGAGGGACCTGGGAGGACAGTAGTCTTTATGCCAAGGACAGACTACACTTGAGTGAGGAGGGAAAGAAAGTGTTGAAACAGAAGATGGAGGAGTACATAGAGGAAGTAGGGAATTTAAACTAGGAGCTGGGGGTGGCAATTGGGCAAGAGACATGCAGAGACCACAGGTTGGGAAACCATATGAGCTTAACCCATAACAGTGACAATGGACAAATGGCAAGTACTATTGGTGATGCTAGTAAAGAAGGGCAGGATGGGGGGGAGGGAAAGGGTGGAAGGTGGTTACCCTTAATGCTAGGAGCCATGGGAGGAAAACTGCAGAGTTACAGGTGCTCATGGCAGAGGGCGAGGTGGACATTGCAGCCATCACAGAAACATGGGCCACCCAATACAATGACTGGGACCTGTCTGTACCAGGGTACAGGTTATTTCATAGGGACAGGGTGATTGGGAAAGGAGGGGATGTGACACTATATGTGAAGGAAGGACTGAAGTGTGTAAGGGAGGAAGGGGAAGAGGGTAGTATGGAGTCACTTTGGATGCAAATCTAGGATTCCAAGAATAGGATTCTTAGAATGGGAGTGGTGTACAGACCACCATCTCAGATGGAGGAGTTAGACAGGTAACTAGCGGGATAGATCAGGAGGACCTGCGAGAAGGGTAGTGTGGTGATTGTGGAGGACTTCAACATGCCAGGAGTGGATTGGCGTACCCCAACAACCAGGAGCAGAAGGGAGCAGGTACTGTTGGATGCCTTCCAGGACAGCTTCCTGCTGCAAATGGTCAGTGAACCAACCAGGTTAGGGAATACCCTTGACCGTGTGCTGGCAAATGGGGACTTTGTGAGAGAATTTACAGTGGAGGAGCCGCTGTCAGGGAGTGACCACCACTCAGTATGGCTCACACTGGATATGGGCAAGGAAGGAGTGAAATCTGGCACAAGAGTGCTGGACTTCAGGAGGGCTGACTTTGGGAGGATGGGGGAAGTGGCAAAATGGTACCTGGCCAGAATTCAATCTAGTATGGACACTAACCAGAGGTGGGAGCTCATAAAGCTGGGGAGAGTGGAAGCAACCAAAACCTGCTGCAAGGCCCAGAGCAGGAAGACTAGGGCTAAGAAACCAAGCTGGTTGAGCAAGGAGGTCATGGAAAAGATAAGTAGGAAAAGAACTGCCTTTAGGAAGTACAAGAAAACAGGGAGAGGGGAGGGGAGGACAGGGAGGAGCACTTGACGGAATCGAAGGAGGTGACAAGGGCAGTAAGGGGAGCCAAGGCATCTACGGAACTCAGGCTGGCACAAGGCATAAAGAATGGGGAGAAGGACTTCTTTAGGCACCATCAGGGAGAAAAGGAGCTGTAAGGACCACATAGTAAGGATTAGGAAGGAGGGGGTTGGGTGGAAGTAGGAAAGTATAAGGCAGATGCACTAAATGAGTACTTCTGCTCAGTATTTACTAAAGAGGAGAGGGGTGACACCCGGAGGGGGAAATGGCAGAAAAGGGGGGAGGGGTGACAGATGGGGAAATCATGGAGGCAGAGTTCAGGAGGGTTTGAAGGCACTGAGGGTGGATAAGGCGCCAGGCCCAGATGGCATCCACCAGAGGGTACTGAGGATGGCGAAAGGTCCCTAGGGACCTTTGGCAGACCTATTTAATGCCTCACTACATTTGGGGTGTGTGCCTCAGGGCTGGACGATGGCTCATGTGGTGCCCCTCCACAAGAGTGGCCCCAAGGATGAACCGGGAAACTACAGACCAGTGAGCCTCACATCCATCGTGGGTAAGCTAATGGAGACTATCCTGAAGGAGAGGCTGGTGGCCCTCCAAGAGGTCAAAGGACTACAGAACAGCAGACAGCATGGATTCATATGGGGCAGATCCTGCCAAACCAACCTGGTGGAGTTCTATGACTGGGTAACTAGGCAACTGGACAGGGGCCATGCAGTGGATGTCCTGTATCTGGACTTCAGTAAGGCATTCTACTCGGTGCTGCATGGAAGGCTGGGAAGTAAGTTAGTAGGCACAGGGGCAGGTGCAAAGCTGGTGAGATGGGTAGGGAACTGGCTTCAGGGAAGGCAATAGAGGGTGGTGGTGGGTGGGAGCTCTCACACCCAAGGGTAGTGGACGGCGTTCGCCCACAGGGCTCGTGTTGGGACCAGTGTTGTTAGGGATATTCATTGCAGACATATCACTGGACATCAAGAGCAAGATCAGTCTGTTTGCTGATGATACCAAGGTAGAAACAGTGGTGGATGACCTAGGGGGATGGCAGGGATTGCAGGATTATCTGGCAAAGCTTGAAACCTGGTCAGACACCTGGCAACTGGGGTTTAATGCCAAAAAGTGCAAGGTGCTGCATTTTGGGATGAAGAACCCAAGGAGGAGTTACCAGCTGGGGGGAGTGCAGCTAGCCCAGAGGAGGAGAAGGATCTGTGGGTGCTGATTACAGGGTCAATGAATAATTCAGCACAATGTAGGAAGGCAGCTGCAAAGGCCAACAAAATGTTGGATTGTATTGCAAGGGGTACCTCCTCGAGGAGGGAGGAGGTGATTCTGCCACTGTATAGGTCATTAGTTAGACCACACCTGGAGTACTGCGTGCAGTACTGGTGCCCGTATCTGAAGAGGGACATTGAGTTACTGGAGGGGGTACAGCATAGGGCATCAAAGATGATCAAGGGGCTGGGGGACTTATCATACGAGAGGAGGCTGAGGGAGTTGAACATGTACTCACTGGAGGAGAGGAGGGAAAAGGGGGACATGATTAAAACCTTTAAGTACATGAAAGAAATAAACAAGACAGGTACAGAGGGGCTGCTCAAAGTAAGGGAGGGGAGGGACACCAGGTGCCATGATATAAGACTGGAGGGAGGAAGGTTCAGGAGGGAGATGAGGAGACACTTTTTTACAGAGAGGGTGGTGGCTGGGTGGAATGCGCTACCTGCAGGAGTGGCATCCAGTAGAACAGTTGACTGCTTCAAAAGGGGATGGGACAGGACAAGAGGGAGGGTCAATGAAGGGGAAGGGTGGAAGGGAGGGGCAGCTGCAGAATAAGGGGTGCTAGCTGCACATTCGAGCAGACTTGATAGACCTCTAGGCCTTTATCTGCTGGCAAATTTTGTATGTTCGTATTATTCACATCTCAGTACATCTACTTTGTGCTACTAATGCTAATATTTATGGTTATTAATTAGTGCTTTAGGCTAAAAAAAACATTTGAAAATCTGGAAAGTTGTTTAGGCTGCTCATCGCTTTCCAGTTGGTCGGCAAGGAACACATGACTCAGCGTCAGTGTCAACATCATCATGATAGGTTGGATCTGCGAGGAGGACATGCAGCTGCACAGAAAGGATTTTTATTGGTAGCCTGTTATTGGGGGATACAAAAAAGAAGTTTTTTAGCAGAAAAAAACTGGGCACATTGAAATAAATACGATTACATAGATTATGGAGTCTAAATTTATTATTCATTGTCAGAGGATGAGTCATGAATTACAGCTATGTGCCTCTTCTTCTGTTGCCCGTAGTAGTGGTTGTAGTTATTATTAGTGGCCATCACGATGTGTGCTGCTGCCTTTTACTAACAGAATGGTCAGAATGTGTGGGGCTTTGAATTTTGCAGCATCGACATTCCGCTTTCAGAATTTAGAGGCAGTTGTCATTCTGTGCTGTAATCCCATTGATGTGATGTCAAATAGAGGGTTTGCAAGCTGCAGACATCACATCAATGGGATTATCAGTTTATTATAATGCTGATTTAAATGCATGATAAAGGATCCCCATACATTATATAATTATCTCTATGGTACATAACATCCCTGCTGTGCCAATAGCTCCTAAACTGAATACACTATATGATGCATTTTTAATCATTGCACTTCAATTGATTACTTTTAAGAAACCTAAGAAACCTAAGAAACCTGGGGATTTTCAACATCAAACTCAGAATTGGGCTGCTTCATGCAGAGCTCACAGTTTTGAGATGCAATATGAAATATCTCACCTCAGTTTGTAAAGAACTGAAAACGCATTAGTTTTCACTGTAGTATATTTGAAGTTCTTTACAGCCTGAGGTGAGATATTTCATATTGTGGCTCAAACTGTGAGCTCTGGAAGCAGCCCAATGCTGAGTTTGAGGCTAAACATCTGATGCATATGGCTATACTTCACATGCATGGGTGTATATATGTTTTTTTTGCATGCATGTGCAACACAAACACAATAGATCCCCCAGTTCCATCCCATTCACACAGACACAGTAAACCAATTACAAGCAGCATAGCCAGTCTGGTAATGCAATCACTAATGAAAGCTGAAAGAGACCAATGGAGGGCTTTAATAACTGCATCAAAATGATGACAGTAACTTACATTTATATTGCCTATTATATATTTATAATTCTTCACTCTTGAGCAGCACTGTATATATGTATATATATATATATATATATATATATATATATATATATATACACACAGATATATACAGTGCTGCTCGAGTGAAGACTCATATGCTTGTTCTCTGTCTCACACTCAGTCATATTTGCTAATACAGTAGACTCCACCTAATGCGGACGCGGATACCTCAGACACTCGTTAAATACGGACAAAAAATGAAAACCCAAACCATCCCCATAGGCTGCAGTATTAATTTTGCCTGTTCATGCAGGTGTTGCATGCCGGCAACTGCGGACAGCTGACAGGAGTAATTAGCACTAAGTGATCTAATTTAGAGGACCCGGCGGTGATAAATCACTGAGTAAATGTGCTATTTCTTCAGTAGGAGGAGCTAGAATAGGGTTCTCTGCAGCACCCTGTGAATGAGCAAGGAAACTGTCCTGGTGGGCAATCATCTGCACTCCTTGCAGATGGTATAAAAGTACTGGAGAGGGGAACCTGGTGGGCGTGTTCTCAGATGATCCTCTGTTCTCCTTGCAGCTGAAATCAGATGATTTTAAAAGCACTGGAGAGGGGAACCGGGATAGAGGATAAAAAGAGTCAGAAAATGGGGGATCTAAGACCCCAATGGCTTTGCTGTGCCATGGCTTACCAAGCTCCCTTCCCCAACTGTGCTAAACCAGACAAAGACTTGCTTACGGTGCTTACGGTGGTGTACTTACAGTGACAAACTGTAGCATGCTGTAGCTTAGTTAGCAGCGTATTGGAACACATTGGAGCTGTTGGAAATGTGCTGTAGCTTGGAAATACAGGACACAGAATGCATTAGGTGGAGTATACTGTAACAGAAATCTGTGAGTGGTGTTCTGTTAGGCAATGCTGCCCCCAGCCGGCAACTGCAGACATTGTTTTAAACGGACAAATTATAGCTGAACAAAACTGTCCGCAGTAAGTGGCTTGCATTGTACCTGCGTACCCACCAGTTGACAATATACATTTAAACATTTTACTGTACATACAGTGAAGCTCACCAGGATGAAACCCACTTCTACAGCATTCTGCAGTATGCTACAATAAAGCTACTGCAGTAAGCAATGCAATGTCAATGGGAATTAATCCCTTTTGTCATGCAGGAAAATGTGACACTGCCAGGATGAAGTGAATGAATGCCACAGTTTCCTGCATGACAAATGGGACTAATTGCCATTGAAATTACATTGTTTCCACTGTAACTATGCTGCAGCATGCTGCAGAGTACTACAAAATGCTGCAGAGTTGGGTTTCATCTGGGTGAGCTTCTCTGTACCTCTGGTTCTTAGCTAGGCAGCCCAAGGTATGAACTCTTGCACCTCGATGTCCAGTGATGATGTAATCCTCTGACTCTGACTCCTTGGACACTCAGGTGGCTAGCTGCTCAGCTGAAGCAACAGAAATTAAGTGTGCATGACTGTACTACAGCAGGCAGGCTCCTCGCTCTCTGAGTACACTCCGCAGGGCAGCTAGACAGTCCTATACCAACAAACACAGACAGAGACTCAGTATAATAAAGACCAAGATCAGGATCCACCCCACCTTTCACTGCAGTTGACAAAGGCACATAGGGCAGGACAGGCAAGATAAGATCCAGTAAAGGGCTCTCTTCCTCCTTGCTGGCACTAGAATAGCTTAGTAGGCAACAGCAGCAGCAGCCCAATAATATGCAGCTGGAGTCTGGATATGGAATTGGAGACATAATCAGTCCTTGGATGAAATACCTGATGCCTGTGGAGGATCAGACAGACACAGATATGAGTCCCAACTCCCGGCCAGCTGCTGGACAGACCGCAGCCTTTTTCCCCCCTCGAGTGTGCTCAGCAGGGCTCTGTCAGCTCAGCAGCTCTCTTCTCTTCTTTCTCATTACCCAAGTTTATCTCTATTCTTGATCGAGAAGTCTATCATGCTCTCAGCTCGGGACCGTTCCTCTCTGTCCAGGTGTCCAGAACTTGATGGAAGTTACAGCAGCCCACAAAAGACATTAGCAGTGGACAAACTTGGCAGCTTGTGAAAGGACAAGAAAGTGAAGTGATTATAGCTCTTTGTTGAGTATTTCTTGCCAATACCCTCCACCAGTTTGTCACCGTCAATGTTTCTGACTGCCGCTTCTCACTCTGCCGCCGCTCTGCTGCCCAGTGCCCTCCAGTCAGTGCATGCACTCCTCTCACTGGCTCTTTGTCTCTGGACCATCCCGCTGCTGCTTCCTCACCTCGCTCAGCTCTCAGTCTCACCACTAGTCTCACCGACACCATCAATGAAGTCTCTCTTAGCTGGTCACCTCCTGGAAGGATTCTAAAAACAGAATATAGCGAGGGGCTCCTCCTGCTTTATACACCTCGCCTGCACTAGCAACACCCCTAAGCTGACATTCATAGCCAATCAGGTTCTTGAGTACCTGGAGTGGACCTGATTCAGCTATGCAGTCTGTACACGTCTATACAAGGCAGCATGGCAGCACCCGCCACCCCCTCCACTCTGGTGTGGCAAAACAAAGGAACCTTGTTCCAAGCCAGGGAAAGACAACATGAATGCAGCAGCATCTTGGAGCAGAGAGCCAGTGGAAGCCACCAGCTTGTTACCCCCCATATTTTGGTAAGTATACCGTGGCCTGTCAGGCATATCGGTAGCTACGCCCTTGACCATTAGTGGCTTAGGAGCCACTGCCATCCACATGATTATACCAGTGTGTTTATTCTGAAGTAAAACATTTTTATAACATTCACTGGAGAATAGACTGAAAGTATACTTTAATCTTCCTTGATGGGCCTGGATTAAATGGATGGAAGCAGCCGATGCTCCTAGAGTTTCTAGTCTTCTCTCTTTCCCTGGTGTTCCTGTAGTCATCATGGCAACACTCTCAGTGTGTGAACCTCTCTAGGTTAATGGCTCTGAGATCTAGCCATATGGTACAGTCAACTAGATACATTTCACTTTGTCATTTAGGGTTTTCCAAACCAGATCTTTGACTCTGGGATGAGAGCTGGGAGGTGAGGTCGTGTCCTGAGCTTTTAATGGACAATCTGTTCTCAATTGGTTGGTGTGGGAGGGAAGAAAGCATTCCCTTTCTGATGAGGTCATCCTGTGGCAGAAGGTGTTCGAGTCCCTCTCCTGATCAGCACAGAGAGGTGGGGCTGTCCTTTAGTGGTGCAAGTAGACAAGTATGCATCTCTGTATTTGTTGAGTTGGAACCCATTGTTTTGCTATAGCTCCTGTAATCTTCAGTGGCAATTAGAAAGGGCTTTAAGTGCAGGGTAGTCTAGTGAACTTGGAGTGCTGGCAGGGGTGGCTCCCCAAGCTCCCAGTCATCGGAGCTGTTTAGTAGCTGCCTTAGTCTGTACCTTCTCTGCAAGTTCACCACTCTGTGAACTATACCCATTTCATCTGTGAATGGACCAGACTTCCCTTTTTTCAGCTCCCATGTAGGAGGAGAATGCAGGATTTTGCTCAATTACCATCACACTGTTCTGTAATTCTCTCCTGGTTAAGTTTTCTTGTATGCAGTTAATATCTAAGGAGCTGTGCAAACTGTCTGTCTGCTCCTGTTAATAGCCCTTGCTCCCCTCTGTTTGCCAGTACAAGGCAGTATTCCTCTTGATGCGCAGCAGTGGGATGCAAGCCAGCTGGCAGTTTCACAGTAAGTTTTGCATTACACTGACATGGAGCTTGTGATCTAAGCCCATTATTTGAAGTGATTGATAGTGGTGCAAGTAAAGTGGGGGTAGGGAGAGTCATCTTTTCTAGCTATGTTGAAGGACAGTTGGGGATATAACTGGGTCATATGTGCCTGTTGGGGGGGAGACGTAATGTTCTAGTGTATATTCTGGATAGGAAGCAGTATGGCTTTCTGGGCTGAACACTGTGTGCCAATATGTTTGAGGCAAAAGACGTTTCAGGGGCACACTTTATCAGCCACCATAGAGGATCTGTCTTGAACTTGCACCTGTGCAAACATTTGGTCCTTCAGGAAGGGAAGGGCAGGTGAAAACATTGGCTGATTGTGTGTGACTGGGAGTGGAGTGCAGAATACTGGTCTATGTGCTGGGTAGGAGACAGGACATCTACTGAGTCTGAGCTTTATGCAGTAGTCTTTCCATTGTAAAGAGCAGAATGTTGTCTCCTGCAGACTACCCATGGTAAAAGGGTGCTTGAAACACACGAGCAGTGTCAACTGAATATTCTCCCACTCTTTCTCCACAAGAGAGAAAAGAAATAAAAAAAAGGAAAGAGGAGGGGGATGAAAGAGTTGGATGACCAGATATGAAAAATCCCATACAACTTAAAGTAGGTTTAAACATACAGGGTGGGATTTTCAAAGGTCCGTATGTGATGCAAGGACCTTGCATCAAAGAAGAATGATGTAAGGGGCACCTTGTGACAGATATTGCTCCAAACCTGATTTTGGAAGGAAGCATGTGGCACAACTGGAGTCCCCTGTGCCAGACCAGCTTGCACTGTGCCTGTGGCACAGACTTGGCTGCAACATGGTGGTAGGGGGCTTGCAGCAGATGCAGGTTGCCATATTCCCTGATCTTGAAATTTTAAACCGTTCCCAAAGGACAAAGGTCCAAGTACAGGTAGACCAGCCAAGGGCTGAGAGGGTCATGATCCACATGCTGCTGGGCCTCTGTGTCCTGTGTCTCTGCTCCCCCCATGTGGCTGATGTAAATTCAGGCCCTGGTGATCTAGTGCCCCCCAAATCCCTGATATGCCCATGTTGTGAAGTAGTATGCAAAACATGTCACTCCCTGGTGATCTACTGCTCCCAACCCCAAAATGCCCATGTTGTACAGTAGTATACATGATACACCATTCCTCTGTGATCCAGTCCCCCTGCCTCCATATGCGGTTAATGCATAATATAATAGTGATCCTGCCCCCTGCCCTATATGCCCAATTATAGCTATGCTGATAATCCCACCTGCCTGGTGGTCAGTACCCCCACCATAGATGTGCCCTACCCTCCCCTCTCCCGGGACCCTGATCAGGACAGCTGCACGCCCTCCTCACACCACCATGGCCAGCAGCCCTATAAACTGTCAGGGCATGTACTGTAACGTACGCGCATATGCGCTCTGACAGTTCATTGGGCTGCTGGTCATGTTGGTGTGAGGAAGGCTGTGCTGGTGGCTTGATTGGGGTCCAGAAAGAGGGGGGAAGTGGGGTGGTGGGCACTACCTTCCAGGCTGGGAGGGCCACTAGACCACCAGGAGGGGTTATTATAGGCATAGCCATATTCGGGCATATCCAGCTGGGAGCAGGGTCACTATTATATTACGCATTATCGCATATGGAGGTGAGGGGACTGGATCACAGAGGAATGGTGTGTTATGCATACTACTGTACATCACAGGTATATTAGGGATTTGGGGGTGGGCAATAGATCACCAGTGTATTAGAGTATGACAGCTGGGTGGTGGTCATGGGGGGCACTGGACACTACTATGCTCCTGTGTCCCTGGGTGCAGTTGCTGCCCCAAAGTCCCACAGCTGTTGTGGTACACTTCATGAGTGCGCCATCCATTTGGCGCACTGCCACTGTTGCCGCATGATATGAGACTTAAGTGCCAGGACCCTGTCTCATAGAAAATCGGGGGAAGGGTCCCAAACACACCAGCAGTCAGCACAAGCTGCCATTGTAGCAGCTTGCATCTGAGCTTTGAGAATCCTGTCCCCAGTGTAAAATGCTAAGTGCTCACAGCAATGTGAGATGTTACAGCAGTTAAATATAATCAAGTGGCCCCTCACAAAGTTTGAAGAGCAGCGTCCTTAGAGAACAATACACTTAATCTTCCTTAGATCCATTTTGTACTAGAGAAAGTAAAATGTGCTCATCACTGTTTGTTTCTCTGTTAACCTGCAGAATGTCGAGACACCATGGGCCCGATTGTCCATCATGTGTGCCCAACACAGGAAAGTTGCAGCAGGGTTGTGTGAAGCAAGTTGTCAGTTGTGACACAACTTGTGCCAAATGGGATTCCACAACGCAGCTTGTGTCAATGCCTGACACTGCTGCATCAAAGCCCACTTGTGATATGGTTGCGTCCAACATCCAGGGATGCCATGTCGCAAGTGGGTCTGCGACATGGCGGGACTGCAACATCCCCATAAATGGGATTCCAGAAGCCCCACCATGGATGCAGTGGGGGCCATCAGTTAGACCAGCAAAGAGGTGGTCTAACAGGCTTGCAGTGCATGAGTGCAGTGAGATAAGGGCCTGTCGGGGTAACCTGGGGCTGGCAATTTGGTAATGGGGGCATGGCTGGGGGATCCCGACCTGTCCCAAGCAGGGGCATGCTGGTCCCATCCCAGACTGGCACACCACAATGTGTGGTCCGGGATGCCCAGACCCTAGGGCACTGCAACCACAGCCCCCCATCCCCACTGTTGTGCTGAAGTCATCATTGTTGGTCCAGTGGCCCTCCCAAATGGGATCCAACCCACAGATACCCAGCTTGTACCCTTGAGCCCTGCCCTACCCCTGTCCCCAACCACTTGTCAGTATTATACTCCCTGAGGAGACCCCCACTCCTTCATTCTCAATGCAGCCCCACTCCCTCAAGCTCTCATCTCAACAAGTAGTGCTAGCTATATCCCTCCCCACACCACCACAGCCAGTCACACACTGCAATCTCACAGACTATGTACATGTACACATGGGCAGTCTGTGAGGTTGCAGTGTGTGGCTGATCATGCTGGTGTGAGGAGGGTGTGCCAGCCACCACTGCTTGTTGGGGATAGGGGCAGGGAGTGGGGGGACCACTGCCTGTTGTGGTGGGGAGGGTGACAGGCCACTAGACCAGCAGGGAGGGTACCTACTGTGTTGTCGCCCTTGCATTGCTGCATTCTGAGTGATCATGGATGGGGGTGGTGCTGTCACCTGGGGGAGATTCTCACTGTTGTTGGGGGTGTACAGGGCTCACAGGGGGCACTCTCACATCAGAAATATGCTGTGGGCAATAGTCTGCCATAGTAGGCACGCAATATAGGTGCCACAGGTGTTTGACGGGGGTAGTGGGATGGTGCCTTGGGGGTCCATATGCCCTACACCACAGCCTGATGTCCACTGCCCCTTCTGAGGCTCTGTTCCAGGCTTGCTGCTCCTTGGGGCACACAGATAGTGCTCACTGGCACTAGTAGGGTTCTGTGACCTGCCTTACACACATAGATACATAGACAGTGTCGGCAGATAAGGGCCTGTGGCCCACCCAATCTTCCCATAAGCTCTTGCACCAGAAGCTCTTACTGCACCATTCATCTTGAGGCAGGGTTGCATGTTGTGGCCAGTCCAGAAGGTTTGCAGCAAGTGGAAAATTGTGGCAAACCTTCTAGACTACCACTTTTTGCCCTTGTCACAGCTGCATCAGGGACAGACCCCTGCTTTGACACAAGTTGCACCCGATGCAGGTGGCTTCTGGAATCGGGACCCATATTTGTTGTGCACTTTTGTTCCGTAGGTTAGTGGAGCAACAAAAACTGCTGAGCTTATTTTACTTCCTTTAGTACAAAATGGATCTTAGGAGTATTATAGTGGTGTAGTAGCACCACAATAGTTAGGGTTGAGTAGGCTGTTTAATGTTAGATCTCTAACTTTGCACTTTAATAGCTTCACCACCATTTCACAGATTTGGATGAAACTTTACACACCTAGTCTTGGGGCCAAAGTCTCTTGACCTGCCAAGTTTTGTTCTGATTTGTTGTGCAGATTCCAAGATCCAGATGGCAAAATCTATGAAAAAATCATATTTTGGGTTAATGTATTTAGTCATCAACTAGTGCCCAGACAGTTTGGAATTTTGATCTGAAATGTTCAGCAGAGAAATGGCTTGTGCCCCAATGGTGCCTTACACTATTTTGGTGAAAAAATATTAATCTGTTCCAGAGCTATAAGGATTTGAAATTTCAGTTCTGAACATGCTCCGCATACTCTTTTGGATAGCTGTTTCATACGAAAAAAAATTTTGTTTCATATGGGGGGGGGGGTAATCTTTTTTCATGAGAAAAAATTATTTTTTTTGTATGGCTGCCATCTTGTTTCCATTTTTTTAAAACTTTTTTTTTTTTAAGTCATAAAGATGATATCATGTATAGACACTAACACATGTATCTTGCTAAACGGAACCCCATAGGTGGATACTGCAATTAGTTGTTGTAAAAATCACCCAGAAATGTGTTGTAACACATTTTTAAATCTTTTCTCATGACCACAATTTCTTTATTCATACTACCGTACAAAAAAAAGAAAGGGACATATGAAAAAAGATTCCCTTGATATAAAAAGTAATTTGGGCTTAGAGTTTTTCACATTCTTTTATACATATGAAGCAATCTTTTTATATGAACAACACAACCTCATGAAAAAAGATCCCTTCATATGGAAAAAATTATTTGGAATGAGGTTTTTTTTTCACATTGTTTTTTGTATGTAGGAATCTTTTCTTATATTTTTTAATTGTTTATTTGTTTATTTGAATCTAGGATTACAAGTACCTTTAAGCCGAGGCTGTTTTACAAAGGCTCCACATCAGGAGGGATACAATGTAACACAGGACAATAGGTACAGGATTTATAATAAACATTGGGTTACAGTAAACATGGAGGCTTAACAAATTTTGTCAATGCAAATGTACAGATTAGGACAGTACTAGGTAGGATACAATTGGAAGTAGCAGCCAGAGGCCTTGTCAGCAGCGCATAGGAGGTGCAGAGGAGAGTTGGGGGGTGGACAAGGGGTGTAGGGGAGGGGAGATAGGTAGGGGAGAGAGAAAGTGCCAAAGATAGGGGCAGGGGCAGCCAAGGAAGGTAGGTGGACAGAATGGCTGTTCATGGGAAACAGTCGCAGGTGATGGAGGCTGAGAGGGATAGACGCAGCCTGGATTTGAAGGGGCCAAGCTTGAGAAGGGAAGAGATGTCACTACTGAGACCATTCAACCAGAGTGAGGCCCTGTAGGTGAAAGCTCTTTGACCCTGAGAGGAAAGGCAGTGAGGGATCAGAAGGAGTTGTGAGTCAGTGCCCCTTGTATGGCATGAGTTACGAGCAGGAGAAAGGAGAGCTTGGACGCCAGGAGGAGAAAAGCCGAGGATTATTTTCTTGGCTGTTAAGCAGGTTTGGTATTTTATGTGCTTAGAGAGTTGTTACCAGCCAATTTGGGCTTAGAGGTCACACGCATGGGTGAGATGGTGGGCTCCAGAGATGAGACGACAGGCTTTGTTGAGGGCCATAGCAATGCGTCAGAGTGCGTGGCAGTGGCAGAGCCATAGATGATAAGGCCATAGTCAATCAGTGAGGCCACAGAGCTTTGAACTGCAACCCTTAATGCTTCAGTAGTAAGGCTTTTCATGTGCCTGTAGAGAAGTCTGATATGATTATTAACAGCTTTAGCAATGTTGTCGATGTGTAGACCATAGGACAGGTGACTGTCGATTGTGACTCCAAGATATTTAAAGGAGTATACCTGTTCGAGGGCAGCACCATTGCAGTTAGAGATGGTCAAGGGATGGTGCCTGTATTTGTTGTGAGTGCCGCAGAAGAGCATAGACTTTGTTTTTTTATAGTTGAGGATTAGCTTGTGTTTGGTATACCAGTTTTCGACTGAAGAGAAGCCGAGCTGTAGTTTGGACTGCAGGGGATGGAGTTCCTTGTGGGTGGAGTGGATTATGGCATCATCAGCATATACTGTAGTAGTATTTGCTCAAGGAAGGACTGAGGAAGGCTATTCAGAAAGAGACTGAAAAGGAGAGGACCTAGAATGGATCCCTGAAGGACACCAGAGTGAAACGGTCTAGCTTCAGAGAGAACATCACCAATTTTGACTCTTTGGGATCGGTTTTCAAGGTAACTTTTAAACCATGTCATCACCACAGGTGAGATCCCAGCATTTAGCTGCTTGTCAATCAGAAGACAATGATGGATGGTGTCGCAGGCCTTAGTTAAGTCAATGTAGACAGAGCCAGTTAGTAGACCATTATCCAGGGAACTGTGGATTGCACCAGTGTATTCCAGCAGTTCTAAGGTGGTGCTGTGGCCCTTTCTGAACCCATGCTGCTGAGGGCACAAGATATTATATTTGTCTAGATAATCTGTGAGTTGGTCTGATACAATCCTTTCAATTGCCTTTGAGAGGGGGGCCAAAATGGAGATAGGCCGGTAGCATACCTCTCAACCTCTTGCCTCCTGAATCAGGGACAAGGCTTAAAAAAATCAGGGACAAAGACCCCAAAGACCCCAAATCAGGGACACATCTTAAAAATTGGTACTGTTTACTCAGAATGTTAATAGAATAGGGAGATTTGTGTCAAGATGCATTTTCTGAAGAAGAACAAGTGTGTAACTTTAATGTCTGACATTATTTTGTGATTTTAATCCTTACTGTTCTGTCACAAAAACACAAAATTTATGAGGGACAGAGGAAAATGTTGAGGCAAAATCAGGGAGAGTTGAGAGGTATGGCCGGTAGTTGATGTAGAGGGCCTGGTCTCAACTTTTGTGGATAGGGTAACAGTTGCAGTTTTCCATCTATCTGGGAAGTGACTGAGCTGAGGGAGAGGTTGAAGATTTTAGTTAGAGGGGGTAGAACTTCTTCAACAGTGAGGGAGAGCAGTTTAAGGTCAAGTGAGTCTCCAGTTATTCGGGTCTTGGCAATTGCTTTTCTAATGTATATGTGTACATCCTGCATCTTGACTGCCTTGATGTAGAAGGGCGGTTATTTAGAAGGGGGGGTGGGCTGGTGACATGTGCAGTGGTGTCATCATTGTTGAAAAAGTCTAGGGGGAGAACACTGCTGAGGTCTGTGAAGGCTGTGTTGAAGGTATTTGTTATAGTTAAGGGGGTCAGGATTGTTACCCCACCAATATTCAGCATTGTGGGGGAAGTTTTATGTTGTTTTCCAGTAACTTCTTTTAAATTGTTCCAGAAAGATTTGCCATTTCCCCAGGTATTTGTGAGAGCTTCATTATAATAGTGACTTTTCATTAGTCAAATTGATTTTGTGCAGGCATTTCTGGCATGTTTGCAGTTCTAAATGTCAACTTGCCTTCCTGAGGCCCGAGCCTTCATCCAGAAATTGTCCCTGGCTTTTAGTTGAGCAAGGAGTTCAGCAGAGAGCCAGGGGTTGCATGAGCCTTTGACTTTACATTTTTTGAAAGGGGCATAGGAGTCACAGGTGGAATTAAAGATGCTAATGAAAAATTCCAGGGCCGAGTTGGCATCAGTAGCGTTATAAAAAGGAGACCAATCTTGTTGTCTTAGGCGGGTTTTAAGGTGTTTCAGAACAAAACAACCTCACAAAAAAAGATCCCTTCATATGAAAAATGAATTTAGACTTAGGCTTTTTTTCACATTCTTTCTTCATATGAACAAATCTTTTTTTGTGTGAACGGCACAACCTCACGAAAAAGTATCCCTTCATATGAAAAAATAATTTGGAATTCGTTTTTTTCACATTTCAGGCTTAACAAGACGTAACTCTGTCAACATATACAGTTATTGGACAATCTATATCTCAAAATACAGGTCTTAAGTTGTACTACAACACTACACCCCACCCCCCAAAAAAAATTAGTGGCCATATAAAAATAACATAAAAATAAAAAAATTACAATTCCTGTAGGATAACATTGCAACTTTAACAAGCTGTAACTCCGTCAGCCTTTGGAGTTAATGGACAATGAATGTATCAATAGAAATGTCTTAATGACTAATACAACACTAAGCCCATAAGAAATAAGAACTGAAAATGATCTATACCTACAAAAAAAAAGTTACAAGGAAGCACTTGAATTGCTTTTCTGGAGAAATTGGGACCAGTGTTATTTGGGATATTCATTGCAGACATACAGTGCCATCAGAAAGTATTCACCCCCTTGGATTTTGTCACATTTTGTTGTGTTACTAGCAGAATTTTTAATGCATTGAAATGATTTTTCCCCCTTGATTCACACAGCATACTCAACAATTTAAAGGGGCAAAAATATTTATATTGTGTAACAAAAATTTATGAAACATTAAAAACTGAAATATCTTGTTTACTTACAGTAAGTATTCACCCACCTGAGTCAATACTTTGTAGAAGCGCCTTTCGCAGCAGTTACAGCTTTGAGTCTTCTTGGGTATGTCTGTATCAGCTTTGCACATCTGGATTTGGGGATTTTCACCCATTCTTCCTTGCAGATTTGTTCAAGCTCTGTCAAGTTGGATGGGGAGCGTTGGTGAACCACAATCTTTAAGTCTTTACACAGATTCTCAATGGGATTCAAGTCTGGGCTTTTGCTGGGCTACTCAAGGACATTCACCTTCTTGTTCTGAAGCCACTCCAGTGTTGCTTTGGCTGTATGCTTGGGGTTGTTGTCCTGTTGGAATGTAAATCTTCGCCCCAGTCCAAGGTCTATTGCAGACTGATGCAGGTTCTCCTCAACGATGTGCCTGTATTTGGCTCCATTCATTGTTCCCTCTATCCTGACAAGTGCCGCAGTCCCTGCCGCTGAAAAGCATCCCCATAACATGATGCTGCCACCACCATGCTTCATGGTAGAGATGGTGTTACATGAGTGATGAGCTGTGTTTGGTTTGCGTCAGGCATAGCGCTTTGCATTCAGGCCAAAGACTTCAATTTTTGTTTCATCAGACCAGAAAATCTTTTGCCACATGGTCTCAGAGTCTTCCATGTGCTTTCTTGCAATCTCCAGGCATGCTATTATGTGGCCTTTTCTCAGGAGTGGTTTCCGTCTAGCCACTCTCCCATAGAGGCTACATCTGTGAAGTGCTGCAGAGATTGTTATCCTCTGGACAGGTTCTCCCATCTCAGCCATGGAACTCTGTAGTTCTGTCAGGGTGGTCATTGGGTTCTTGGTCACTTCCCTGACCAAGGTCCTTCTTGCCTGGTTGCTCAGTTTGGGAGGACGGCCTGCTCTAGGAAGAGTCTGGGTGGTTCCGTAATTTTTACATTTCCTAATGATGGACTTGACTGTGCTCCTGGGAACTTTCAACACCCTAGAAATGTTTTTATACCCCTCCCCAGATCTATGCCTCCTCACAATTCTATCACAGAGTTCTATGGACAGCTCATTGGTATTCATGGTAGAGTTTCTGCTCTGACATGCACTGTCAACAGTTGGACCTTATGTAGACAGGTGTATTTCCTCTTAAATCATGTCAACCATTTGAACTGAACACAGGTGGACTCCATTCAAGTTTTAGAGTGATCTCACAAGGAAATTGGATGCACCTGAGCTCAATTTGGAGTGTCATAGCAAAGGGGGTGAATACTTATCAAATCAAGACATTTCAGGTTTTTATTTTAAATTACATGTACACTCATTCCACTTTGACATTATAGAGTAATTTGTGTAGATCCATGACAAAAAAAATCCCATATGAATGTATTTTAATTTGAGTTTGCAACATCACAAAATGTGTCAAAATCCAAGGAGGGTGAATACTTTCTGAAGGCACTGTATCACTGGGTATAAAGAGCAAGATCAGTCTGTTTGCTGATGATACCAAGATGGGAGCAGTGGTGGATGACCTGGGGGATAGCAGAGGTTGCAGGATGATCTGGCAAGTTGGAAACCTGGTCAGACACCTGGCAACTGGGGTTCAATGCCAAAAAGTGCAAGGTGCTGCATTTTGGGGTGAAAAACCCAAGGAGGGGTTAGCAGCTGGGAGGAGTGCAGCTAGCCGAGAAAGAGGAAGAGGAGGAGGAGGAGAAGGATTTGGGGGTGCTCATTATGGGTTCAATGAACAACTCAGCACAATGTAGGAAGGCAGCTGCAAAGGTCAACAAAATGCTGGGTTGCATTGCAAGGGGTATATCCTCGAGGAGGGGGAAGGTGAGTCTGCCACTGTATAGATCATTAGTTAGACCCCACCTGGAGTACTGCATGCAGTACTGGTACCAGTATCTGAAGAGTGACATTAGTTTACTTGGGTGGGTGCAGTGCAGGGCGACAAAGAAGATCAAGGGGCTGGGGGACTTACCATGCAAGAGGAGGCTGAGGGAGTTGAACATGTACTAGCTGGAGGAGAGTAGGGATGGGGGATATAATTGAAACCTTCAAGTACATGAAAGGAATAAACAAGACAGGTATGGAAATGCTGTTCAAAGTAAGGGAGGGGAGGAACACCTGGGGCCATGATATGAAACTGGAGGGAGGAAGGTTCAGGGGGGAGATGAGGAGACACTTTTTTATGGAGAATGTGGTAGCTGGGTGGAATGCATTAGCTGCAGAAGTGGTATCCAGTGGACTGCTTCAAAAGGGGCTGGGACAGGGCAAGGGGGAAGGTTAACAGAGGGAAGGGGTGGGAGGGAAAGGCAGCTGCAGAATAAGGGTGCTAGCTGCACGTTCAAGCAGACTTGATAGATCACTAGATCTTTATCTGCTAGCAAATTTTGTATGTTCATATGTTGGTAGAAATGGAAGCACAGGGACCAGAGGGCCCTGCACTTCCACACCCACATGCATACATGGATAATAGTAGGCCCAAAGGGCCCTGCATTTCTGTAATCTCATTGATGTCTTCACTCAGGTCCTGAAGGGACCTGCTTGAACCATGATGCAATTGTGCTATCTTGGAAATAAGGAAATTAATTGCAAGAAACATTGTTAATGCACCAGTTAAGGAAAACCAACAAAAGTAGGGAAATGTGCTAGCGTTTCCAACCCTAACACTCTACCCACACCCTGCAAGCAGCAAGAAGAAAAAACACTTTATGGTTTTGGCTGTCCTAAGTCTTGCCAAATCAGGCCTGGGGTCTTCCTTGGGGTTATCAACCCAAATGCTCACCCCATTCTCATATAGTCTGCACATCTGAGCTTATTTGCTAATGGAATGGGGGGACTGTTAGGGTTGATAACCCCTAGGAAGACCCCAGGCCTGGTTTGCCAAGATTCAGGACAGCCAAAACTATAACTTTCTTTCTTTTTGCTGCTTGCATTATGGGGGTGGGGTGTTAGGGTTGGAAACTCTAACACCTTATTTTCCTACTTTTGTTGGCTTAACCCTAACTGGTGCATTGACAAAGCTTTTTTTTTTTTTGCAATGAATTAAATATATTGTTCCATATTAACAAGAACTAAAATGCCTTTCATTTGACCCATTATAGATTTGAGCAAATACAGCTCAGTTCAAGTACATTAACAGTCATTTAAATAGTGATAAGTTCGACCACTTCCCAATTTAAAACTTTTAAGTAACTGTACATTTGGTATAAAACACTCCATAGATGATAATTACAATTTGATAAGAGCATCATATATGTATTTGCAGGAGCAGGTTACAAAAAAAGAATGAAACATAACAGAATACATTAAAAGCACTGTGAAAAGATTTTTTTAAAGATGGAAAATGGTGAGTGTAAACTGGTTGACAGTTCTGTGGGGAGTAATATAATATAGTAGAATAAATCACTTCATTTGATTGTAAATACTGTGAATAACACATATGATTTATTTATTCCTTCAGCAAGAAGATAAACATACGTAAAGCTCACCATGGGACACTTACTAGCCTGATTCTATAGTAAGTACAGTCCTATACTTTTAAGCAATGATGTATCTGATTTTGAAAATGTAATAACTGACTAGAATAGTATGGTTTATACATTTTATTATTGAAGGAAGCCAATGACATGTATATTTCCTGATGAAATGGACAATTAGAGAGTCAGGAAATGCTGAACTATGAGGAATTTTATGATATGCTGGCTCAATTAAAAGTTTAATAAAAACTACTTGGTGAGTGAGATAATCTCAATTTTACTTTTCTTTTTTTCCAGAAAGGTATTTATCCTCTTTGTCAGGTTTTGGGAGAGATATTAGCCCTGTCCCCACTCCTGACAGTCATGCCTCTCCTCTCTCTTGTCATTGGCGACTACCCCATTGATTACTCTCCCCCCGGCATGGTGGAGCGAGAGAGGGAGGGCCATCCTCTCTACCCAATAGACATATCCAGTGTGGCCAAAGAGTGGAGCAGCAGGTCAGATTGCCAGGACATGGCAGGGCTTCATGAAGCCCAATCCTCCATTTTTCTTGTTTTCTTTGTTTCCATTCCTTGCAGTAAGAGCAGTGTACATGAGTGTGGAGGTGCACAAGCATGGCTTTGCACCTTGGCACCCTCCCGTTCTTGCTATCCATGTCACACTGTCATCAGCCCTCCACCTGGAAGCAGTTGTATTCTGGCCTAACATGCCTCCCCACCCCTAGAGAGGAGAGCAGTCCCTCAGATGCTCAATCCTCTCCCACCCTGGACAATCTCTGGTGACTTGAGTCCATCCCTGAAGCCAAGTTGCTGGTTCAGCAAGAGGTAAGGCACCAGTACCACAGCCCTCTACAGTACTGGACCAGCCCTTAATTATACTTTTCTGATTGAAGAAATTGGATAGAGACAGTCTCTTCTGCTGGTAATTAGTGTCCTTATATATTACTGAATTCCTGATGCAGTTTTCCTCTACATGTGTTTTCCCACCCCGTCGTAATTTTTTTTACGGTTGGCAAAAGTATGCATATTTGCGCCACAGTTTCTTGTAAAGGTTTCTGGCACAGGTGTGACATCTGCACCTGTACCTGTCTTGAACTCTGTTGGGGTCTTGTTGATGAGAGCTGTCATTTTCCAGTCAGTCAATTAAGCCTGAAGCAATCCCAAGAAAAACGTACTCTGAGTCATACTCTGGCAGTTTTTGAACTTCCTGCACTGCTGCTTTTGAACAACATATATTCTTGTTGTGACCTTTCTTGTGGCACTCATGGCAGGTGGCATCATTTGCTGGACACTGCGTTCTTTGGTGTGCTGGTGTGTTACCACATCTTCCTCATGGCTTCTGCATGCCCTTTCCTGGTCGGGTGTCTGTCTGCACCACTGATCCATCAGCACTTTTGGAGTTGGATAATCTTCAGACTCCCCCCAGTGGACAAATGTCCCTCCTGCATGGCGTTAGCTCATAGGTCACTTTTTTGCCTCTCAATCTGCAGCTGGCTGTATGTCTGACTGCTATTTTTGTATGATCTTGCTCTGTCATACCATTGTGATGCCCTTCTCTGAAGTGAGATTGTTGTTGAGCTGCCTGCATTCAGCCAATCTACTGTCGTGAGCCCCATGAGAATCCAGTCCCAGATAAGTTCCTCTTGTATTTCACTATAGTTGATGTGCTCAAACATGGCATTCAGTACAATGCTGTAATCATGTAATTGATGAGTTCCACTGCTTCCTGCCTCTATATACTACAATTAGCCCTTTCATAGATAACATTTCTGCAACCTGTGGAATATGCACTTAATTTGTCCTGGATCATGTTATAATTTTCTTTTCTCCATCCATTAATGTCATCCCCCAGAGGATATGAACACACAGAACTGTCAGCAGATGCAGGCCAAATGGTCGTTCATGTCTGCTCAATTGTGCAGCACCTAGGTTAGACTCTGCTGCTACCCCCTCAATCCTTGACCCCCCGTTCCTCCTTATCTTCCCACTGACTAGCATCTTGCCCTTAACTCTATCCCACCCCTGATGTCATCAGCCTTGTCCTCCATGCAGTAGGTATGGGCGTTCACCTGATTCTCCACCTCTAACTCTGCTAGGCTACTTGCTTGATGAAACCTTTCAAAATATCTGGGCCATTTGGGAAAGTCATCTGGATTAGCAAAATCAAAAGGTTTTGGTGGCTGGATCTGATAAGTTGCTGTTGTTGCCATTGATTAGTGACAACATTATACTGATTAAAGTTACTTTAAGCTGTATTGGACACTTAAGCTAAATTAGTGACTGCCCCTTCAAATTTTTAGCTTTCCAAACATTTTTGTACTGCAAGTCTGTTAATGCAGTTCAGTTTCACTTTTTCTTTACTGTCTGTGAGAGTAGTTGCAGTACTTTACTTTTTCTTTTAAACAGCCCACCTTTTCTACACCTCCAACTCTCAAATGAATACTGAAAGGGAGGAAGGGAAAATGGGAAAACCCAAAGTGAATTTACTGCACTCTCCCTATGGCAGCTTTGAAGAAAAGTTATGGAGTGACCTTACTGGCTGGCTGGGTTGCAGTTCTTCTCCTCCTACTGCTGTTTATAGTCACTTTTGAGTTTGCACAAAGCAATCAAATTGGTATGATATTGGATTTTGAGAGGTGTGTCATTGTTGGTCCAATATAAACAGTCTGCAAGGGGCTCAACCATGTCATACCAATCATCAGCCAGGCTAATCATGACACTGTCCTGGTCTTGCTGGGTGGAACATTTGTGTAGTTCAAAAGAGCCATGCCAGTCATAGGACAGTTCTTTCTTTTGATCTGCTTAATGCTGCCCAGCAGGCAGAGTTGATCAATGTCATCATCAACCTGCTCTGGCCCTTCCACCCCCCCAACCCCGAACATTTAAAAAAAAATCACACCATCTCCTCCTCCTTTTGACACAGGGGTGCCAATCCCTGGTGCTGGTTGTCACAAAACCACTCCTGTGAGGTGGGATTCTATACGTCCCAGTGAATCCCTCTTGTGATGGGGAGGTCAGAGATACCCCCTTCTTTGTCTTTTTAGCATGCTTGCTGTTTGAATTTATTCGAGTCTATGGTAACAGGGTAAGGCCCACTAGGCACAAGTGCCTGTTTTCAGGGACAACCTGGGAGTACTGGGCAGTTAAGTGACTTGCTCAGAGTCACACAGTGTGCAACAATCCCAGGTACCCCTCTCTCTCCATGTGTGGGGGTACAAATATAGTCTCGAGTTTGAGTTCTTAGAATAGAATCCTCTTGGTCACTGCGCAATGAACCAGAAAACCACAGCTGTGTATAGGCTTCAGGGGGCCCTATACACCCTATTATGTCTCTTTCCCCAGAAATGCAGAGCTCAGTTCAAACCCCCACAGACTCCTCCTGAGACCCTTCATATTTTCTCCCCTTCTTTCATCATGCAGAGTCCCTAGTGGTTCTTTCCTTTAGTAGTGTTTTGCCCCTTAAGCAATCACACAGGCTTAGTATAGTTTGAACAACCCTCCTCAAGGCAACACACACACACAAATGACACTGGCAGAATTATCTTAAAAAGTAAGCCAGAAGCTTTTCCTAATTAATTACCAAATGCAGTAAATAATATAAAGACAAATAATTGTAGACATTGGTTGCAGGATATTGAAATTAAAATGGAAATATACATAAAAACCTACACTTTAAAACTCTGAGATTAAAGTTCTACCTCAAGTATGTTGCTGAATTGTGAAGCACAAAGTGTCATTAGAAGTAGTAGTTTAAGTCTTAGCTCTAGTGGACAGGGAGAATGTCTTGAAAAGAAATTGTCTCTGCTTTCCTATGCAGACAGGGTCCCCAAATTTAAAAGGCCCAGATACAGTCTTTCACCTTTGTTTTATGGGGTTTCTCAAAAGGCAGGTTCAGTAGACAGTGGCTTGCCCTGTGATTGGCTATCATTCTGTCTCTATGAGTACACAACCAATATTTTATTACAAAAAATAAACAAATGTTCCTCTCTGTTTATTAAATCAAACCAGTTCCAACCAGCCTGAATTCCAGGAGCAGCTCCAGCCCCCTTTCCCGTTGAAATGGCTGTAATTAAGCTTCACTCAGTACTCATTTACTTAAATGGTAGCCCATTCAGCTGTAACGAGATTAACACAGGGTAGACTTGTAGGGACAATAGAAATCCAGACCGAATAGTACCACTGGGTGCTGAGGGCCATTCAAACACAAATGGATGTGCCTGCTTCCAGCTCTTCTTAATTATTCTTTTGTCTCCTTCAAAATGGTTTAATTAAACTCTAGTCCCTGACTAGCAGCTGACAGATTATCTGCTCAGTAACATCATTCCCCAGGGCTCATTTCTTTGTACCCATGATCCCTTGCAACTTACACTGGGTGGCCATGGGCATCTCTGATGCATGTTTCACATAAAATACCATGCAACATGATTAGAACAGTACTGTATGGGCTTATTTCATCACATCAACTAGTACCCCCTACCTGACCATTTTCACTGTGCTATACTGGGGACCCAACCCTCTGTGCCATTAGACATAATGCTGACACTGGGGTGTTGGTATCTGAAATAAAGAAAACCATCCTGCAACATCTCCCACCCCTTCCTTGGTAATTTTCTGACATGGGGAATGCATTTTCTGGTACTAGCTAATATCCTCCACCCCACCCATTTTCACTGTGTGACACTGGGGAGTCCACTCCCAGTGCTTCCAAGTATAACACTGACACTGGAATGCACAATTCCTAGTGTTTGAACCTGAAATAAAAAAAATCCCTTGTAGTTTTTTTATACACCATCCAAAAAGAAAACCATCCATCGATATCTGTTGTGGCCCCTGGCATATGCCACCTTTATGCTCCCCCCACCTGACCCTTCCATTCAGCACCCAGCACTCCCACCCCTTACTTTTACTTTTTAAACACCAGGATGCCCAATCTCCAGTGCTATCTAATACCATTCTGCCCTACCTATTTTTACTGTGCAACACGAGGAAGCCCACCCCTGTGCCGCCAAGCATGACAACAACACTGTGGTGCCCAGTCCTTAATGTCAGTACCTGAAATAAGGAAGACCATCCATTGTGGTCTTTTGTTTTTGTTTTTCTATATCCTGTTAAAAAAGAAAATCATCCATCAATGTCTGTTGCTAATGCCAGCACACCACCGCCATTACCATCCCCACATCTGACCCTAGCATTCAACATCCACCACCTCACACCATCCACCCCTTACTTAAATACCAGTGGTCCGACACTGCATTCCTTTTTGGACCAGAGACATGTCTTCACTCTTTTACACATGACCAGGAATTGAGGAAATCACATAAGTGGTTCCATGTATTTCAATGGGTATTGAACTTTTTTTTTCAATTGTTTAACCAGGAGTGACACACTAAGCTGAAAGCTTGTTTACAGGTGTGACCTGGGAGCACAGGGAAGTTAAGTTACTTGCTCAGGATCACACAGTATGCAAGTGGGGGCTATGGGATTCAAACCCAGGTCTCCAGATTTGCAGCTCAGAGCCTAAAACCACTGCTCTATACTGCTTCCCAAACTTGTAATCATAACTTGGTTATTTTAGACTATTTTTTCCCAAATTTAAAATATGTCTCAAAAGGTGATTTCATGGTCATTGCACAAAATGATATTTTGGGCAGGATTTTAACATTTTTTCTGCCCTTCCTCATGAATTGAGGTCATAAGAAGCCTATGCTGAAAATATGAGGTAAGCATATTAAAAAACAGCAGTTATGAGCATATGTTGAAATTTGTCAATGCACACTTATAACTTTGGTAATTTTGAATATTTTGACCCCAGATTTTCAACATAGCCATTTTCTTCACACCACCTCATGAATGTGACAGCCGTCATTTCTAAAATCCTGGCAAAAATACGTTTTTGCACTTGTGGGGCAAAATCACCTTTTGAGTTGGATTTGAACATTTTGTTTTGGCCCTTGTTCATGAGGTGATCAATAAGAAGGCTCGATGGAGTCATAAGAAGGCTATGTTAAACATTTGGGGTAAAAATATAAGAATAAAGCTGGACATAGTGTACCAGCTTTATTCATAGACTTATCGAAAGCATTCAACACAGCTGATCATATTATATTACTTGATGAATTAAAGTCAATTGGACTGGGTTTCTTATTCTTTAACTTGGTTTTATTCATATTTAACACCCCAGTTGCATTGTGTAAAGGTGAGAGGAGCATGTTGAAGTATGAGTACTGTAAAAACAAAGGTACCACCGAGTTCTGTTTAAGGCTTCCTTCTGTTTCTGCTTTATGTGAACAAGCTCCCTGAATATTGGTCGAGACTAGCATTTATCTTTATGCTGATGATATGATCATGTATACTCAAAACAATAATTTACAGTCGGGGTTAGATACAATACAAAAATATTTAACTTATGTTGAGAAAGCCTTACTAGATTTGACAGTATTTCTGAATAGTAAGAAAACTCATTGGATGTTATTTGCAAGGAATACCAAGCCTGAGTCTAGCTGGACTATAAAATCTATTTCAGGTGTAAACATTGCTAGGGTATATTTCTATAAGTATTTAGACATAATGCTTGATTGTCAATTAACTTTTAACTTGCACATTAAAAACTTATGAAACAATTGTTGGGATTATTTTATAGAAATAGAGCTTATTTCAATTTCCCATAAAGGAAATTACTGATTACTTCATTATGTTTACCTGTTCTAGACTATGGGGTTTACACAGTATTAAATGCCTTGGACTCGTTATATAATAGTACTCTGAGATTTATCACAAGTTTACCCTGTAGAATGCATTGTTGTATATTGTACACTAATTTAGGATTGGCCTCTCTATTAGAATATAGAGAATTTCAATATAATTTGTTTGTATACAAGTTTGTTCTAAGAATCCTAACTTCAAATTTCCTAAATGTACTTCAAATGAAGGTACCCACTAAGTCTTGTTTAAGATTTAGCTATTTTCAGCCTTATCAAATACCAAAGTACATATCTAAATTTTTAGAAATTACACTGGCAGTTTCTGTTCCATGTACATGGGATTCAGTTTGGTGAAAGATGCATATACCTGCACTGTCTCCTATGGCATGCTTTAGGGCTTCTCTTTTTATCCTAATTTATAAACATTGTAACTGCTTTGGATGATCACATGTCCTTATCCATGACTGATGCTGGCCTATTGTGACTATTTATTTGAAAATTGTGACCTGGAACTACATGTAATTTTGTCTTGTCTTTGTATTGTATTCATGCATATTTGTTTGTTTTTAATGTTTGGACGCAACTGTAAATGAGAGAATTACCTCTCAATTTGCTATCCAATAAACAAATGATGAAAAAAATGTAAAAAAACAACAAAGTTATGAGCGTACATTGAAAATTTCCAACACACGCTTGTTACTTTGGTAATTTCAAGCATTTTGACCCCAGATTTTCAACATAGCCATTTTTTCACACCACCTTATGAATGTGACAGCTGTCAATTTTTAAATCCTGCTCAAAATGTATTTTTACACTTGTTATGCAAAATCACCTTTGGGGCAGGATTTGAAAATTTTCTCCACCCTTGTTCATGAGGTGGGATCATAAGAAATATTGAAGAGGTGGTATAAAATATGAAAAAAATAAAGTTATGAGCATACATTAAAAATTTTCAGTGCACACTTGTAACTTTGGTCATTTTCAATATGTTCACCCCAGATCTTCAACATAGCTGTTTTTCACACCACCTCATGAACATGTGAATTTGACAGCTGCTATTTTTCAGATCCTGGCCAATATGTGTTTTAACACCTGGGGCATAAAATGACATTTCTGCCATAATTTTATAAATGACACTGGTCATGTTCAGAAAGAGACTTCTGAAAATTTGGAGTCAAAATGCGAAAAAAAAATATGTCATGAAGAAACATTGAATTGCTGCAACATTTGTTCATAACTTTATTTTTTGCAGATTTTAATACCTAATGTTCAACAAATCCAATAAATCCCTTGTGATACCCCACCTACTGAACATGTTAGGTGCCTTTTTTCCTTCATATTTTTTTTTTACTAAATGGTTTAAAAAAACATACAACACATTTTGAATAAGCCATATAACAAATGCTTAGTTTAAAATAAGATTAACATTCTAAAACTATCCAATACAGTATACTGTAATAATTAATAATTTAAATAACTAAACACATATACCGGTTTAGACTTTTATGTATGATCATCACCATTCAGGAACAAGAATAACATTTGAGGCAGGATTCACAAAGCAGATGCGCTGGGCAAAAATGAGATGCACCAGTGCAATTTGAAAATGTGCCATGGAGCCATTCACAGACAGCATGGTTGCCCCGGCACAACCCAGATGCGCTGCCATGAACAGCATGCACCGTGGATGCATGTAAATGATATGTGGCACAAATCCAGGGGACGTACACATGCACACACAGCGCAGAGCACTTCACAGTGCAAAATGAAGGTGCAACTACGGAGCATCCATGGTGCACGTACTAAATGCACCATAGAAAGAAATGTGTAACAGGAGTAGACTTAAGTGCAAGCCCCCAGCAGGCCAGCAGAAGGATCACAGGAGCCAGAAGGATGTAAGAGACAACTGAAAGGCTTAAATGGAGGGAGCACCATTCCTGATGGTGGGCATGATAATGGGGATGAGGAGAATGGTGGCACAGCAACATGGTGATGGAAGGCAGAGTAGGTAGCCAGCCCCATGGCGGTATCATGACAGACTATCATTCGAACAGCTCACCAACATGGAAACAGTATGCCGATATGGCCTGAACAGGGCCATTCTGAGGCAGCTGTGTGAGCTGTGCCATGAAGAAATGCAGGCACCCACTGGGGGAGGTCATGCCATAGCTGTGGAGACCAAGGTGACAACAGTAATGTGCTTACTTGCCACGGGAACCTTCCAGAGGCCATCTAGGCACACCACAGGCATTCACCTCCCGTCTCCTCATACACTTCCTCACTACACTGCTACTACATGCTTTGCAGTACATCCAATTCCCACACACACAGGCAGAGTGGACAGAAGCCATGCAGCAGTTCCACAGGGTGGTATGCATGCTAGACATCATGGGGCCATTGACTGTACCTACATGGCAATCTGCATACCACCTGGCGATGATGTGGTAACATACATCAACCACAAGGGGTACTAGTCAGTAAAGTGCCAGATGGTGTGCAATGACACAGGGTGCATCAGCAATGTCTGTGCCACACACCCTGGAAGCACACATGATGCCTTCATTTGGCACCAGTCTGCTCTCTGCTATAAATTCTAGGCAGGGGACATAACAAACAGACACTTAGTAGGTGTGTGGGACAAGCTTATCTGCTGAACAACAGGACACCATGGCACAGGATAGGAAGGGGGCAGGTGTGCAGGTAGCATGACACACAATGTGCAGAGGGGGACAGTGGATGTTGGACAGTGGAGGCAGGGACTGCAACTCAGGCATGCACAAACTGGTACAGTATGGCTTAAGTACAATGCATGGAAGGAGGAGTGCAGTGCCATGGGGGGGCACATGTGGCCAAGCCCAGGGCACCACATGGAGGCATGCATGCACAGCTGACAATGGGGCCAGGGCATGTGTGGAAAGTAATGGCATGGGCAGCCAGAGAAAGACAGCAGCAGCAGGCTCAGACACCATCAGGAGGGAGGGGAAGGTAGGAAGGCAGGGAAGGGCAGAACACAGCAGTGGTGTACCCACACCCCACAGAGCAGTGCACCATGGTACGGGAGGTATGTTGCACATGTGTTCAGTGGACTAACAGCCACCCTTGCTCCCCACAGGTGATGCAGCATACCCACTCAGACCCTGGCTACTCACCCATTTCAGACGACTCAGAACAGAGTTGGAGGAGCTTTACAACGAGGCATATACCACCATGTGCACCATCATAGAGTGTGTCTTCGGCATGCTGAAGATGCACTTCCAGTGCCTGGATAGGTTGGGTGGTGGCCTACAATATAGCCCTGAGAAGGCCTGTGGTATATTCCTGGCCTGTTGTATACTACACAACATGGCCAAGGACCGTGGAATAGCTGTCCAGGTCGAGGACAGTGACAGTTCCAGAGAGGAGGAGAATGGGGATGAAGATGCAGTGCCACAGAGTCTGGGGGCAGGACTGCCACTGGCACATTGCAACCCATGCCGGGCTGCAAGGGCCAGGCAGTACATGGACAAACTCGTGGAGCAGCACTTTGGCAACCGCAGGTGAGTATCACAGGTTTGTATTGCAGAGCAGCACATTGGTGACCACAGGTGAGTAACAGGTTTACAGTGCAAGGCAGGCACAACACACCACACACACAGCCCCACTCAGCCACAGACACACACAACACAGGCCATGCAACAGTGCCAAAGCAGTAGTAGAATGCAGACATGCCAGTGTTCATGCAGCACACACACAAACATACACACACCCACATACACACCACAGTTAACACAGCCATTTTCCATAATGTCAGTGCCAGGGATGGCATGGATCAGTGTACAGCTGCTGGCACATGTGCATAGCAGACAGAGGACCACAGTAATCACACCCATGCCACATGGCACAACAAAGGTGCACACAGACATGCAGGTGGCACTGTACAGGGGGCTCACAATGGCAATGCACTGGGGCAGGTGCATGCCACCCACACCACCACAGGCAGCAGGAGTCAGGCGAGTGGGACATGGAGGTGGCAGGTGCAGTGGCCATTGGAATGTGGACCTGGATATCACAGGGTGGTACCATGGCCACCACGGACATGTGGGTGACCTTGCCCATGATGGGTGAATGCTGTCTCAGCACCACCAGCCACAGGGTGTGTGCCAAAACCCCTATAACAGAAATGCAGTGAAACTGTGAAAGGGTGCTCATTGGAGTGGAGGCCTCACAAGCCATGTCAGGTCTGGGGATGCTGAGTGTGGTGAGTTGTGGCAATGGTGTCAGCAGCAATGGGTCCACCTGATGCCAATGCCTGGGCATGCAAGAGGCACTGCTGGGTGTATGGCTGGAGGCCACTGCATGCACCAGATGCACACATTGCCTCGGCAGCAGCTGCAATCTGCTCCAGAGTTACAGACATGCTCAACCACAGTAGGCGTGCCTCTGCCAACATCTGTGCATGCCACGTGACTGCCGACTCATGCTCAAGGGCCAGCAGCATCTGTAGGCCCCTGAATTCTGCCTGTAGCGATGCTTACCCCTCCACAGTGTTCCACAGGAGCTGGGCATAGCCGTCAATGTCATCAATAAGTGAGGTCTCCCATTGACGTTGCCTATGGATGGGTGGAGAGCCGGCCTGTTGCAGAGCATCTACGGGTGGTGGTTACACCATGGCAAGCTGTGGCATGGGTGGGTCATGGGCATGCCCAACCCCATTACATCCAGGGAGGGTGGAATCATGGTCCAACGCTGTCTGCTTGTGCCCCACAGCACTCAGACAGAATGTGCTGGCTGACTCCGCTGCCACAGCAGGATCAGGTGCAGCAGGCACAGCACCCACCACCGTGGGGTGCTGTGCAGAACCTGCATGTGTGCCAAGTGCAGCAGGGCCACCAGCAACATCAGGTACCACCTGTGCAGGCACCTGTATGTTGCGTGCGCCACTGTTGACCGTGTCCCCCAGTATCTGTGTGTCATCTGGATCATCAGGAGCATCACTGTATGCCCCCTGTAAGCCAGATGCCAGTACCAGCAGGGCATCAGTGATGTTCACTGTGTCCCCTGGGTTGTCATCTGCCAAACCCAGGCAACCCTCCAGCCATGAGGTGTCATGCCAGCCAGCAGTGGTACCACTAGCTTCAGGGTTTGATGGGCCCACCACCACAGGTGCTGCAGCTGGAGCCACTGGTGCATTGGAGGGACCAGGGATGGCACCTTCCCCCATCATGCCCACAACCCTGAGGGACTGGTTGGCATCATCACCCACTAAGGCATCCCGTACAGCCGTGGACATGGCTGCACCCATGAGGCATGATGGAGCTGTAAAAAGAAATGAAAGAAACATGGTAAATGTCATCTGAAAGCACAGTGGCAAACATACAAGTAGAGTGTGTCACAGTGGTGTGCCATGGGTGTGCATGACAATCCCTGGCATGGCCAGGTAACTCCCATCCTGCCACTGCTGCCATGTACCAGATGTGAATGGGGATGCTCAGTGCCAGTACACTGCCATATGGCACCTTGTGTGTCAGTGCTACACCATGCCCATCCAACAGTGGGATGGAGCCACTAGCCTGATGGGTAACATTACAGCACAAGTGCTCCCCCCAAGGCATGGCCTTGCAGACACAGCTGTGCACAGCATGGGCCATGTATGGACCACGGCCACCCATGGTACTCCACACAGGTACACAGGCAGCCCATAGCACACAGCAGGCTGCAATGGCCACCATGGCAGACACACATGACCTGACAGGTGTCAGGGGCATGGATAGTCACAGTGCTGTGATGGGCTACAACCTGTCTGGAACCTCCTTCCAGAGACAACCTGCACAGCTGACCAGGCAATGCTGGCTATGAGCAGCTCCTCATTTGGGGTGAGACACACACCCGACTGCAGACCACCCCCTGTCCTGCTCAGTGAAGCCTCAATGTATGCCACCTTCTCCTTGGACCCCTCTTCCCATCACTAAGATGCTTCCTACACTCCTGGTCAGTTTGGTTGTACTCCCCCACTGCACTGACATGGCATGCCACTGCCTCTCAGGTCTCATCCAGCACTTCACGGCAGCCACCCCTGTCAGTCAGGACATCCGCAAGCAGGTTGAACACCTCTATGAGGACTCTGTCCTCGCCATTTGTAAAGTTTGGCCACCTGCGACTGGCGGCACTGTCTCCTCCAGACAACACGGCTACTGTGGGATAGATGACACAGACATTAGGCATGCACATGCAGGTCCCTGTGTGGCCTGTACCACCATAAGGTGGCCACTGTGTACAGGCTCACCGCCTGCCTAACAATGACCTTTCAGAGCATGTCTGGGATGGTGTCATGGGCTGTCAGGGCAATCTGTGCTGTGACCACTGTCTCCAGGTGCACTGCCATGGGCAGCTGCACGTCCCTGGACATGTCATAGGTGATGCATGGCATGGTGCACAGGCTGGTGACCAGGCCTACAATGACACTCTGCACCCGGCACTGTATATGCATGCACAACACCCTCCACCATGCCCTTCCCTAGCCTTGCCTAGGGTGGGCTGTGGGTCAGTGTGTGACACACACCAGGGTGCAAGTGGTGTCCCTGCACATGTCTGGATGATACCACGTGGTCCACAGTCCATAGCAGCATTTGCAGTGGCTACAATGATAATGTAAATGTAAACAGAACTTACCTTCATTGCTGTGAAACCTCTCAGTAACCTATGCTCAATGTGGGCTGAGTTGGGAGCATTTATGGTTCAGGGCATGCAAATGAGGTTTGGAGCAAGTATAATGAGATGCTAAACAGCTGAAATGCCTCTGAATTCGGTAATGTGCTGATTTTGGAGTAATCTCTGTGAATTGCATAATTGCCCTTAGCTCATCCCAATCAGCATGGTGCATCTGCTGCACTGAGCACATATTCACATGGCACATTGTCCATGCATGAGCGTTGCACTCGGAGCATGTCCCTGAATGTGGCGCAAGTCCATGGGTGTAGTGTTTGTGCATGTGCATTGTGTTATGGACCCTGAGGTGCATCCCCATGGCTGTGTGATTGGCCCAACAGTCACACTGGCAACATTCAGCTCATCCACGATGCACAATGTCATGTGTATGTGCATGCACATTCATGTCCGCTATGCACACTATGCCTCCTGCTCCTAGGCTTGCCCTGATCGCACGACTCCTGCCTTTGCACACTCGTAGGCTACTACACAGCACTGTTGCTATGTGCAAGATTGTGTGACATAAACAATCTGGTGGACATGTACCACTTGCGCATGCATGACTCGGCCATGACCCTGACCCTGCTTTCCCACCATGACACTGCAGATTGTGCATCCATGTGTGTGCACCAGTGGACAAATCATGCATCAGCTTCCTGTGTGCAGTGACTTGCATGTGGCCTAGTGATGCATGTGGCACAATCAGGCCATTCAGTAGCTCAGGCCTCACAGACAGCACTGTGTGAATCCTGCTCATTGGGCATGCCATGTGTCAGGCAAGCAGTACCCAGGGCCATGAACTGGACTGATCTGGAATTCCTATACCTGGTGGCCCTAGTGATGTGTCTGGAGAGCCAGCTGTTTGGCCAGAAGGACCTGCAGGTGCCCAGGGCCCATGTGTGGGACAGGATTGCAGGCCAGCTGGTGCACTGCACAGGTGTGCCCCACACAGGGGAGCAGTGCAGGCACGGATATATAGGGACCTGCAACACTGGGACAGGGTGCAGCTGGACCATTTGTGGGAGTGTGCATCCTGTGGCGCACTGCCCTGACCAGTATTGTCACACTTGTACATGTGCGACACAGGCACATGGGGGATGGGCCTGCTGCACCACACAACAGCACACTCACATGGGCACACACACACACTTGGACTTGGCTGCACCTGTGCTGTGGTGCCATGTACTGCATGTCACATGGGGTGGGGTGGGACTCTGCAGTGGTGTGTGGGTGGACCAGGGTCACTGTGCCATGCATGGGGTTAGGACTGGTGTTTGCATTGTATGCTTACAGCTGGGTACATGGGGGCCACAGGCCAGGGTGCTGTGTGCTGCTGTGCAGCGCAGGGCCATTCACCAGTGGTGGACTGTTTATTGGCACCTTCACTGCATGCCACACCAGTGTTGGGGGGGTGCCACGTCGCATCTACTCATGATGTTCTCTGCTTTTGTATATCCTGCAGAGATGGAGGCCAGGTAGTGGGCCACAGAGGCTGTTGAGCTGAGGGTGCAGAGGGATACTGGAGGTGCACAGGGTGATGGCCATGCAGGTGCAGGTAAGTTACCATGCCGTGCATGCATTGTCTGTCAGTTGGGGTGGGTGTGTAGTTAGGTGGGTGTTGCCGGCACACCGTGCCTGCCTGTGTGTCACTTGTCTTGTGCGCCCATTGCTTTTGTGGGTGCAGAGTGCACCTGTGCCATGGTGCGCATGGCCCCTGCATCAGTGACATCCATGTGTGCATGCTGTGTGAACTATGGCCACTCATTGGTGCACCAGTGTTGTCCTGTCAGGGCCCACAAACTTGTGCAGGCCACTGCCTTGTGCTCAAGTCACATGCGGCTTGCCCCTTTGCCCCCTGCACAGGTCACTGTCTTTACAAGTGGGTCATGTGCCCTCATGGTTCCTGTGCACATTTAGTGAGGCACCGCGTGCCTGCCTTGTGCATTATGTATTGTGCCTGGTGGCCTCTGTGCCACCTCTGTGGTGGATGCCACCAGCCCACATCCGGGGGGGTGGAGGTGGTGTTTGGTACATTTCATTTAGTATTTGTTCTCTGTGTTTCCAACTCTAGGTCCCTGGGATGTGCATGCCAGTGGCCATGGCCATGTGGGATATAGGCAGGAGGATCTACAGGATGTAGGACCACTTGTACAGTGCACCATCAGCAAATCCATGAGGCCACTCATCGGGATGCAGGGACATCTGCCGCGGGCACTGGATGATGTGGCCTGGCTAATGATGGCACAGGGCCAGCGGCATGGGTGCTGTCCCCTGTCATGCCCCATGGAGTGATATTGGACTCTAGTTTCTTTGCTTGACCTCCCTTCTGTTGTTTGTTGTCCTCCCCATCCCCTATACCTGCTCCCACTGCCAATCTCCTCCCCTGCTTTGCCAGTTTTTGGTTTTGTAAATAGTTCCACAATCCCTATCCCTTGTTCACTTTCTATTTGAACATAGTTGTCCCTGTTTATGTTAGTGTACTCCTTTTATTAAATTGTTATTTGTCTGACCCGTTGTCTGTGGTCCTTCACTGTGCCATGTTTGTGGGTTGGGTGTCATCTGTAGCTCTCCACTGTCCCCATGCTGCCATACTCATATCCACAGCTGTATTTGTATGGGATACTACCTCCTGCCCCCATCCCACCCACTGTGTGGCCTCTGTGTTGCCTGTGGCTTGTGGGTGGGCCTACTGTCCTGCTGCTCGTGTGTCTGCCCCTGGTCTGTGTGTGATGACTGTGGCATGCATCCGTTGCACTGCTGTACTGTTGCTCATTGGCTCTGTGTGCAATCTCCTATGGTTGGGGGTCTGGTCAATGCATCAGTGTTGCCCTGTGTGGCTTCATACACCACTTCAGCCCTGGGCAACTGTGGTGGTGGCCTTTTCCATTGCCCACTACCATGCTGTTCCCCACTGGCCTATGGCACCTTGCTGGTGGCAGTGTGCCTGCCAAGAGTCTGTGTGGGTTATGTCATGTGATTACGGGTGTTGTTCTGTATGCCCTCTCTGCATTTCATCTGCTGTTGCCACTCTTGGGCCCTTGACCACTCTTGCTTGTCCCTTTGGGCATCTGTCCTTCTCTCCTTTGTCCCACTACATTGTCCCCTATTGCTCTCACATTCCCTGCTGGGTTGCTCCTTATTCACTGTTCTGCTCCACTGGGTGGTTGTGCACATCACGGATGCACTGGGGCATCTCGCCTTGCACCATGCGCACCACGTATGATTCACATTGGGGTTTCGCACGGCGCATCCCATGGCACATCCCTTTGTGCATCGCTCAGCTTTTGGTGGGAGCATCCCGCTTGTGCCGCGGCATCTCATTTGCACCCAGCACATCTGCTTTGTGAATCCTACCCTAGATATTTAGATTTAAGCCAAAATCTGAAAAATAAGATCTTTCTTTTTCTTTCTTTCTTTCTTTCTTTCTTTCTTTCTTTCTTTCTTTCTTTCTTTCTTTCTTTCTTTCTTTCTTTCTTCCTTCCTTCTTTCTTTCTCTCTCTCTCTTCCACTATTACTTGGCTCAGATATTCCTTTTTTTCACATTCTGTCGTGTTACCATAGCCCTTGCTAGGAAACAGAGAGGAAACAGCATTTTTTTTAGTTTGTTATATTCTTGTATTTAAGAAGTTCAGAAAAAGGGTTCATATTAAATCAAACTGATGTAAATTATCATTCATTATGCAACTTATTATTTTACTGTAAACTAGTTTCCCCATATATGTTATCCATTCCCCCTGAGAGGTAACCTGTTTATCTTTCCATTTAGACAGGATGAGTCTTTCTAGCCACATGGATGCAAATGGTATCCAGTGTTGCTGTTCCCTTTCTAATTTATACAGTTTTGTAGTGTCATCCAGTATAAAAATACTGGGTTTCAATGGGACTCTACATTTCATGAACAGTGAACATATACCACAGATTTTTTTTCCATATTTCAACAAATATTAAAAACAAACTTTTACCTGATGTGGAACCTTTGTAAAACAGCCTCTGGCTCAAAGGTATTGTAATCTGAGAAATAAAGAAATAAATGTGGACAGTCCCACAACGTACGCAATAGAAAGGCATGTCTGTTGTTACACCACCAATATTCTCTATTTGGTAATTTACCCATTTTCTCCAGATGGTCCTGGATGAGATAGAATCTCTGTAAGATTTTAAACTGTACCCGTTTTCTTGTATATCTTTACATGTTTTATAGGCCGTACCCAAAAATGAAGACCACAGATTCTCTGAGATCTGAAGATTAGATTCTGTTCCCATTTAACTTTAGCAGGTGTTGTGATATCTTCATTAAGAAATAGATAACCCACTACAGGGTGTGTGGTTGTGCTCTGATATTGCACACCTTGGTGTGCATTGTGATGCACGAGGCCACAGGCCAAGTTCGTTCAACCACCCAAGGCGTACGTATTTCAGAGCACGATCGCACACCCTGTAGTGGGTTATCTTTCTTCTAAAATGGCAACAAATATTGGGGAGGGGAAAAAAGTAGTCTCTCTGTGGCACAAATAACTGTTTCATCAGTAGATTATCTGGTTGATCCTGCCACAATTGTGACGTGTTTAAGCTGCAGGTAATAGTTAACTGGTTGGTCCTGCCATACTTTTTAGGTAGAACATGATTTAAAAGTCTTGTCTGGTTGGTTCTGTCATTTTCAAAGTGACTTGGTGCACAAGAATGTTCAGTTTTATTGCTATAATGTAGCATAACTGAGGGTTGTCACTACTGAAACATGACATGCTGCCAGACATTTAGAATAAGCCTCTCTCTGTAGAACAAGTAAGAAAACATTGGTTTTTGTGTTTATTTCAGTTAGTTTTGTGTGAAAGAAGCTGGCATGTGTAGGGAGAGGTGACCAAGCACAGAGAACTTTCACTTTTATTGCTGAAATGTAGTGTGACCAAGTGGTGTCAATAACAATAAGTACCATACTGGCAGAGGTTTAAAGTAGGTCCCTCTCTGTTCAAAACCTACCATACTGGCAGAGGTTTAAAGTAAGTTCCTCTCTGTTGAAAACCTAAGTGTGTCTTTTATGTTAATTGTATTTAGCTATCTGTAAAAGAAGTCACCGACTGTAGTGAGAGGAGAGTGAGTGCAGAACAAGTGAGTTGGCGGCTTCAGAAAGGTAGATGCCAGATAGAGTGAGTTGTCAATCAGTGAGCATATATTGTATACAGTATGTGCTCATTGACAGCTCAGTCAGTGATCAGCCATGGTGGAGGGAGGAGGGCTGTGCTGCTCACTGGCTTGGGGTCTGGAAGGGGGAGCAGAGTTGTGGGACACTACTTCCCAAGGTGGGGGGTTTGGGTGGTCCCTCAGATGCCAGAGAATGGAATATCTTTCTTTTACAGTGGATCAGGGATAGAGAGACATTAGTTGTGTTGTATGTTTTGTTTGCACTTACTTTTTAGTTGTGCTGTGCTTTTTGTTTGCATTCACTCTTAAATTCTTTACATCTTTTTATTTTGTTACTGTATTTTTTGTGGCATGACACTTCACATTTGGTTTTGTTGCTTTATTTTTTGTTTGCATTTCATTCTTTTGGTTGTTGCTCGGCCTATTAGATTGCATTTCATTTTTTTTTATGTGTATTTTGCACTTTGGGGCCACCGTAGTCATTGTTCCTTGTACTCTTAGATTTCGTCATTACACAGTCAGCAAATAATCCAAATAAGCATCAATTATAGTGAAGAACAAGAAGGATTTGCCTTGGGATGGGGTGTTCATGATAAACTCATAATAAAACCAAAGTCAAATTGGGCACTCACCGCCTCATAAAACTCAAAAATCTATGCCATTGAGATAAAAGTTTATTAACCCTTGCTGTGCCATAGACTGATATATCAGTCCAATAGTCCTATATGTTCTAATGCTGTCAGTTGCCTAAGGGTTAAAATGCCACAAGGCACAAAACAAGTATTAGACACCTTGTGGCATTTTAATAAACTTCTTTTATCTCAATGGCATGAATTTTGAATTTTTGTAAAGTGATGAGTGCCCAGTTTGGCTTTGGTTTTATTAAGCATCAATTATAATTCCAGCAGAGAACAAAGGAATAATTAGAAGGGGTGTACAGGGAGGGAAGGAAAGGTTTTTTGGGGGGGGTTGAACTGGGTCTATCAACTGAATACACAAACACTTGTGAGTTGGGTCACAAGCTGAGGTATATATCATGGTAAGATAACCATATTAAATTCAACATATAAATATGTTCTCAGTAAGTTTCACCACTGTGTGTCAAACTGTAAATTTCTCCCCCATAAACATCATGGTGTCTGGAGGTTTGCACATCATATTGGATCCTTCAGGAACAATCAGCAGCACTATGACTATGTTCCATGAGTATACGGGCGCAGACACAGATCTTCTCAATACTACTACTCATGCTTTTGTCGTTCCTCCATCTGGCAGCACTAAGGAAATGAATAACTTTTTAAAGCCTTTGTTTTTTAAAAAAGGAGATGTTAACCTTTTACTTACCAAGACTATATCTACAAATGTGGAGGTCCATAACAAACCGAGTAACTCTTCAGCACAGGATGCACCGATTAATATAAAACAAGCATTTTTTCAACTAGAGAAAGTGGTATTCAAAGACAGACGCCTATACTGGCAGAAGGTTACTATGTTGGCATATTTAGCAGTTCATAGAGCCCCAAGGAGTTTAAGATTTAACATGCAACCTGCATTTGGTTTGGACCATATACCTTTCCTTACAAAGTGGCAAACTCATTGCCTTAATTATAGTGCTGGTCTTATACAAATTATTTTGAATGATGGTGATGAGCAAGAAAAAGAGGTTAAAGCTCCTATTTTATTGAAGGAGCAACAAGTGTTAGAATTCAGACATAACGTGAAATATCCTAAATACAGGGAACAACTTGAATTAACCATTCAGAAACACTACGCCTGAATTAAAAGGTGAAAGAAACAAAATTCGAAAGGGACCGACGTGACTACTTGGAAGGACGTATCTTTGAATGGAATAAGAAGAGTAAAGGAAATGTTAACTCTGTTTTGAAAAATATGGCTTTAAATCCAGCTGTTGATGCATATACGAGTGGGTCTGATTTAGAGCCAGAAATTACTTATAATCCACAGAATATTCCACATGTACCACAGCAACCTTTTTTAGGACACAGTCCAAATGAAATCAATACCCTTCCCCTAAACCAATAAGGTCTTATTGGCCCAACACAGACACATCCAAAGACATTATCCCTGAATCAAACAACAGAGACATGCAACATCGAGAAGGTAGTAGCACAATCGACAGATCAGTTACATCTGCAATGGGGGAATTTACCTTCGGGTCACTCTCTTGCACTTCAGGTGGGAATCGAGATGTCCCAGGTGAATGTTTATCTAAATTTACCAGAGTTTCCTATGATACAGAAAAATCTTCGGAGAAGCCCACACTTTGTGCAATTTTGAGAGCAAAGACACGAAGAGGAACACAAGGTAAGGGGAGGTTGAACCGGGGGAGGAATCGAGGACAACCGAGTAGGAGGAGCCTCCAGTGGAATTAAGTACCACACAAGAAACCTTGGTTATTAATATCCCCAATTATCAACTTACGGAGAGTGAAACTCAAGTATTACAGAATGGGCTAAATGTTGTACCTACAACATATTTCAGTGAATTCCAAGTGATTTTGGACTTACATAAATTTGTCAGTAAATTGAACTTAAAAGTTATGTTTGGTCCCACTGAGGCTATGTCTGGAGAAGGACCGAGTTCAAATGATTGCAGTAACATCAAGGCTTAAAAAAAACATCTACATACATGCCACCAAAGAAGCCTATCGTTAATGTCTTTCACAAGGCATGTGAAAAAGACATTTTAGATTTTGTATCTGAAGGTTTCCATTCTCGACACAATAATTGTTCCAAATTAGAAAGAGAAGCACTTAAATCACTACAGAGTAATGCAACAATTGAAATCAAGAGTGCAGAAAAAGGGGGCACTATAGTGGTATTAGACAAAGTTAAGTATTTATCTGAAATGTCTAACCAATTAAGCAATCCTTTATTTTATAAGAAATTGCCTAGTGATTTAACTTTGGAATGCAAAAAGCGCATTGATGTTTTTCTTCATGACATGTTCCTGAATGGCATATTTTCTCAACAGGTTTCTGATTATTTGACTGTGCCTTTCCCTATTCATCCAGTTCTTTATGAATTACCCAAGATACATAAAAACTTGCAAAATTCTCCAGCTAGACCTATTGTAGCTTCAATCGATTCAGTCACAGAACCATTGGCTAAGTATGTAGATTAGCAAATAAAACAATTAGTTACCTTGTGATCTCCACATGTGAGAGATACAACGGGCGTTATTGTAAGGTTTAAAGGTCTGGAAGTACAGTAAAATGATTTATTGGTCACTTTAGGTATTGCTAGATTACACACCAACATTTCCCATGAGGGTGGTCTTGAAGCCCTACAGGTCTCACTTTGTGAAGGCACAGATTTTTCTAATTCATTTATTGAATGTCTTGTAAATCTTATTGAATTGGTAGTTACCAACAATGTGTTTTTGATGAATCTTTTTATTTACAAATAAAAGGTACTGCTATGGGGGCTTCCTTTGCCCCCAACTATGCAAATATATACTTGATGCAATGGGAAAAAGAACATGTCATGACTAATAAGAATCCTTTTGCACAAAATCTTATCTTTTATGTGCACTTTATTGATGACATATTAATAGACTAGAGAGGAACTCTAGAATTAATGGACCAATTTGTGTGTTATTTGGAATCTACCAATAACAATTTGACTTTTTCTGAAAAAGCGGGAAACTTGGAAATTTAATTTCTTGATTTGAGTATTTTTAAAAATGAGACAAATGGGCTGGAGACAAGATTGTTTAGTAAACCCATGGCTAGGAATTCCCTGTTATTGTATAACAGCTGTCATCCAAGACACATCCCCAAAAAATGTTCCAAAAGGTCAGGTGATGTGTCTGAAAAGAAACACATCTGTACCACAGCATTATACACAAGATGTTATTGATAAATTTGAGCAGAGAGGATATAACAGATTTGATTTATTGAATATAAAGAGTACTGTGGATGAAATGGACAGCGATAGCTTATTAGTAGGTAATAGGAACAAAACCAAACAGGATGATTTTACATGTTAATTTTATTACAGATTATACACCTTAGAGTTTCATTATTTCCAAGATTCTAAACAAGCATTGGAGCACAATTTCATTGGAACTCTGATTATCTAAACATGTGGCAGTGCCCCCCAGGATGATTTATAGAAGAGGAAAGAACATTGCTGATCTGGTGACAAGTAGCCTTTTTGTTTCCTCTAGTAGTCCAAATACCTCTGAACTGCCAGGTGGGACTTTTTGTGGTGGGAAATGCACATTTTGCTGTCATGTGCAAACAGGCACTGTGTTTCAACATCCAGTAACAGGAAAGGAATACAGTAATCATGATTTTATCAATTGTTCCACTTCTAATGAATTTACTTGGTGCAATATATCTGTAAAGATTTCTACATTGGCAAAACTCAGAAACTTTTTAAAAACAGAATAGCTGAGCATTTGAGAAGTATTTTGAATGTAGATGACACTAATGCACTGGCTATGCATGTGAAACAGAGGGACACTGGACACTGTTTTAAATTTCAGGGTCTTGAAAAAGTAAAGCTTAATATCCTGGGGGGGGGGGACCTGAATAACAAGATCTTGAAGATAGAAAGTAAATGGCAATGTAAATTGGGTGCACACAGGGCTAAGGGTTTGAATGCTATGTTCAGTATTGTTCCTTATTTAAAATAATATGGTGATTTTGGACATATTGTCCCCTTTTTTAAATGTTCTGTATTACTAAATTAATTCTCTAATATGCTTCAGATTTATTTTATCTGGTATTTGTATTTTGTATTTGATATTTAAGCATTAATTGCTCTAATACTTTGCTCTTTATTATATTTATATTCTGTGTATGTGCTTGCTAGTATTAGCTATAGGTTGTTATATCTATTTACTACTTATGGTGCACTGCTATATAATTGAAATTGGACACACAGGCCCGGATATTCAAACTGCGCCAGGCTGTGGCACAAGCCTGGGTGCAGCTCAACTTTGTTGCACAGGGGTGTGGCCTGGGCGATATTCAATGGAGCTGCGTTATGGTGCAGCAGCTTTGAATATCACACCCTGGCCACCCCCACTGTGCATGTCGCAGTGGCACTGTGCCAGTGCAAGTGGCCAGAGTGGAGCATGGAGATGTGCTAGCGCACTTGCCATTGCGCCATGAATAGCACCTGCGATATTCAAAAGGGGACATGCAAATGGGGCCATAATTTATGCAAGATGCACGGGGGGCCATTTGCATCTCATTATGGCTCCATTTGCATGCCATTAGCATGCAGGTGCGCCAATCCCTGACGACTTGCGCCTGGCACCCTGCCAGGCAGCAGCCATCAGGGACCAACGCCCCCTGCAGCCCGATCGTGGGCATTCATGTAAAAAAAACCCCCCCGTCCAATATCCCTGGTGGTCCAGTGGACCACTATGTGCTCGATCGCGGGCATTTGTCTTGAAGATTAAGCCGTCGTCCTATATCCCTGGTGGTCCAGTGGACCGCACTCAGCCCGATCGCGGGCATCAGTAATACAACCCCCCCATGTCCAATATCCCTGGTGGTCCAGTGGCCCAATCACTGCCTGATTGCGGGCATCTGTAACTTCTAAAATACCCCTACTACCCTGGTGGTCTAGTGTACCCCCCTCTCCACCTGTTCACTGAGCCCCACTGCACCGCTCCCCCCAGTCAGCTGGCAGGCGGCAGCACCCCACCCACCTGCCACCCACCATCGCCGACTGACAGCTTGGTAGGGCTGTGCGCCCATACCATACTACTCAGTCCAGATAAGTGAATGAATTCATTCACATATCTGGACTGAGTAGTCTGATATGGCTGCTGCGCTCATTGGCTCATGCTGTGAACCATCGGGCGTGCAGCCCTATCGAGCTGTCAGTCGGCAGGGCAGGCAGGCGGGTGGGTGCCGCCGCCCGCCGGCTGATGGGGGCAGGGCGGTGGGCTCCAGTGGGCGGTGGGGAGGGGGGCACTAGACCACCAGGGTAGTAGGGGTATTTTATGAGTTACAGATGCCCGCGATCGGGCAGCGATCGGTCCACTGGACCACCAGGGATATTGGACGTGGAGGGGGTTATATTACTGATGCCCATGATTGGGCTGAGTGCGGTCCACTGGACCACCAGGGATATAGGACGGTGGCTTAATCTTCAAGACAAATGCCCGCGATTGGGCACATAGCAGTCCACTGGACCACCAGGGATATAGGACGGGGGATTTCACTACACGGATGCCCACGATGGGGCATGGGGGGGTGCTGCCAGATGCGGGAGGAACTCGGGTGGCCACCCACAGGTGGCAGCTGCTGTGTTGTACCCTGCGATGCAGCAGCTCACTTGTGGGTGGCCATCACTTGTTACTTTTTTTTTGGCTTAATTTTGTGCAGGCGCAGGTAGGGGTTGTGCATGCGTGACTCTGCACATCCTGGGCTGAATATCGGGCTGTGCAGGTTATGCATGGGCACACCCCCCCACCTGTGCCTGCATACATTACTGATGCACTCCGGCGCATCGGGATTTGTGCAGCACACATTTCCCTTTTGAATATCGTGCTGGGGTGCATCAGTGGATTGTGCATGGCGATGCACAACACTTTTGAATATCTGGGCCTATGTCTTTAAATAATTTACCTATTTAAGGTGTGCTGCAGGTAGCATTAGCAATGCATTGAAAAAGCATCTTTCTGACGTGAAACGTACGTCTGCGTGTTGTTGTATGAGTACTAGCTGCTTTCATATTACTTTTTGTATGTTACAATAACTGGTTTTAAACAAGACCTAGCTTACAGATAATTTTTTTTGGTTGCTAACTGGGACGTCCCTGCATTCCAGGTCTCTTGGTACACCAACCAGTCACAGGCTATTGCGGTGTCCTCTATTTTCAAGATTAATTTTAACCCATATTTTGTTAAACTGCTCTCTAACAAACCAGAGGATTCTTCTAATTGTAAAACCAAGTCCTCTGATTTTACAATTATTTGCAGCTTTACATACTTTCTCATTAATACTGCTGTTGGTAGCTTGAAATTCTGCACAGCTATAGTCAAATTAGCCAGGTCTTTTTGTATATTTGTTATAATAGCACAGTGGAGAGATCAGGGTAAACATTTGAGTCTGTTTTGTTTCCATTCCCATCTTGACCACCCCTTCACCTTCATAGTAGTCTTGCTGTAATGGCATGACAGCGCGGTTTTCAAGTAGCAGCTCAGGTAAGAGATTGAAAACTGTAATAAAATAATTCAATTAAATATTTATAAACTTTTAGAGTTTCTGCCAATTACAATCCAAATGCTAAATAAGTTACTTGATTGTCAACTTTTGCATTTTTATTTTGCCGAGATCACTTCAGGTTTTAAAATTATGAGAGTTAATGAGCTCAGGCTGCCACGTCTGGTTTGGCATGTGCCCCATTCCCAGGTGTCATTCATCAACTCCCATCCAAAACTTGTTTTCGCAGTCATACTGCAAAATATTTCAGATGGAATTAAAAAAAATCCACCTGTCTTGATCATAATGTCAGGCCATAAAAAGACTGTTGGAAATGCGGGGTCAAAATGTGGGAGCCCACTAAAAATTAAGTGCTGTATTACCTCTCAGCTTCTTCTTGGTAAATAAAATCTGAAAAAAGTGTACAAGGAGAACACCACTGAAAATGACATACAGCATCTCATCTGGTCCATCCTGGGTAAATATATAGTAACCATATGTACAAGAAAGATCTACTGCAACACCAGTGCAAGCCACGAACATTCGGCATTGACAAATGCTTATAATCTCTCTCTCTGGTGCTGTTTCTGCTGCTGTGATGCTCCTTGTCCCGGCAGTAGGCTGGTACTCTAACTTTCTCTTAGCCTCAGTGTTGATGGCTCAGCTCTTGCTCTGATTGATACTCTATCCACACTCATAGGCTCTGGCCTTTTTCTGTCTACAAAAATTATAAAAATTGCTGTAAACATGCTCCTGCAGACACCTGCTGACTCCCTGAGAATGGATTACTTAACAGGGGGCTCAGCATTACAGAAAGGGCAGATTCTCTTCACTTTTCAAACCATGTTGTCTGTGATATAAAACCTATGCTGCACACAGATTTAAGGTAAGATGGCAACTAATTTATTAACAGAAAGTTTCTCTGGGTAGTTCCTCCCAGAGGTCACATAGTAAACTAGATAAACTGGCTTAGCCACAGTACCACCTATCACCAGAGTCACAGAGAGGGACAGGCCAGGGCTTCAGCTCTGAAGTCACAGATAGCATATGTGTGTGTGTGTGAGTGTGTGTATACAAAAACCCAACCAAATTTAAAGATATAGTGCTTCAAACATGTTAAGGGAGTAACATAGATGATGCATTTTCTTTAGTCAGTAGAAATTGAAGGTTTGTTTGTAACTTTGTTGGACTTATCTGAAACAAAGCACACAGCAGAGTAAGGATTTGGCTTCATAGTGGTCTAACTGAAGTGCAGTGAAGTGCACAACTGTGCTGAATATTTTTTTTTTTTTTTTGTGAAGGCCAGAGTCAGCCATTTAGTCCTGTGTTTATGTGCAGTAGTATGTGCTGTGCAAAATGTGCGTCTGCACTCAGCTCCACTGTTAGGGACACTTTTCTAATGCTCTTTGTGGCTTTGTGCCAAAGAAGAAACTAAAAAAAATGGTTTTAGTCAGGTATGGCTATTAATGAGTGAGACTTATCAGCTCACTAGTGTGAGTAACTATATTTCATAATAATATAATTTATATTCAATATCAAATATATGCCTGTGAGGAACCCGGGCTCTGGTCCCTTCATGGCCACTTATGCAACTCGGGGGGGGGGTCTGCTGTTGCCATATACAGTAACTGTTATTTGGTAGAGTCAGATTAGTCAGCTCACTCCCATATCTTCAGGGCAGCTAGCTGCCATTTTGTTCTGTGGTTGCCCGGTGTGCACTCAAGACATCATTTTTAAATTTGTGGCTTTGTACTTACAAAGAGTTTCAAAACAGATTTTTTTTTCTCCATTGAATTCATTCACTGGTCAGGATTGACATGAGTGAGACAAGTCATCTCACTGGCATTGCTGCAGTGAGTTACTATATTTCATAATAATATAATTTAGATTTAATGTCATCTTCCTGTGAAGGACCCATGCTTGGGTCCCTTCATGTCCACTTATGCAGCTGTGAGTGCACCTCTGTATAGCTGTTAGCTAGTAGGGTGGGACTACTTGGCTGACTCCTACAGTTTCTGGGCAGCTAGCTGCTATTTGATTATGTGTGTGTGCACAGTGTGCACTCAGGATATTGTTCTAAGTCACGTTTGTGGCTTTGTGCCAAAGAAGAAATTTGAAAAAATAAATTGTTTTAGCCAGGCTTGACTAATAGTAACTGAGATTTGTCAGCTCACTGACATTGCCACAGTAAAGTACTTTATTTCATAATAATATAATTTCAGTTTAGTATCAGACAACTTTCTGTGTTGAACCTGTTTTCAGGTCTCTCCACAGTTACCTGAGCAACTGCGAGTGCACTGCTGTATAGCTGTTAATTGGTGGAGTGGGACTAATTGGCTGACTCCCGCTGCTTTGGGACAGCTAGCTGCCATTTTGTTCTGTGTGTGCACAGTGTACACTCAAGACATTGTTCTAATTTTGTGGCTTTGTGCCAAAGAAGCAATTAAAAAATAACTTTTCATCAGAGAATTTATTTACCAGTCAGGCCCAACTAGTGAGTGAGACTTGTCAGCTCACTGACATTGCTGCAGTGAGTGACTATATTTTATAATTACATAATTTAATATTTTTGTGAGAAATAAACTATGACAGACAAATGATGTACTAGAAAAATGTAGTTGGTCTGTCAGCCCCAGCAAAGCTGCAGTTGGTGGAGTGCAGCCAGCAGCAGGTAAGGGTGAGTGTACTGTAGGGCAACGCTCAGAGCACATTCATTGCACAAGGCAACAAGGCTTGCTACTTCCAGCACCAGTACAGCATTGGCAGACACCAGGAATAAAAGTACAGTACTATCAGAACTGTTAGTGCTGCTAGGAGGACATTGTCATTAACTGCCACTGGTATCACCAGTGTGAATGTGCCCTCTTCAGCCCTCGCCACAGCCACTATTACCATCGCCTCAGCCTTAATAACCACCTCTACTCTGATCCACCTCCCATCCACTAGCATCCCAAATTCTGCTGTAACAGTGTCCCTGACAGTCACTCCTACTACTGTGACTGAGACCACTCCCACTGCTGTGACCCAGAGCACTCCTGCCACTGTGACCCAGACCACTCCTGCCATTGTGACCCAGACCATTTCTGCCACTGTGACCATAGTGAACAGTACTGCTACAGTGACACCGGCCCCTACTACCAATTTGGCCCCAGTAATTTGTACAACTAATTCTAGTACTGTGTCCTCCCTACTGTGACTACTTTTATTTCTTGGTCAGTTTCCAGTACTGTAGACCTTGATAGTGCAGATGAATAGGAGGAGCACCCATCCAGCTCTGAGTACTTTCCATCAGCAGAGGACTAGCCCATGAGCACATCATCTGAGGAGGCTAACCTAAACAGCTTTTCTGATGATACAGAGTATGGAGATTATCGTGAGAACCATAAAATTCTGCTGGCAAAACAACTTCATCCTTTTGAGGTTGCACTAGCAAGATGGAGAGGGATATGACTCTTTTCTCTTAATAAAAACTCAGCAACCTACCCTTTAGGACTTTGTCTAGTAGGCTCCATCCCAGTCAGAACAGTCAAGTGGAGCAGGAACATGAGAACCAGTGGTGCAAGGGAAATACAACTATGGCAGACAAATGATGTACTACAAAATTTAGTTGGTCTGTCAGCCCCAGCAAAGCTGCAGTTGGTGGAGTGCAGCAAGCAGCAGGTAAGGGTGAGTGTACTGTAGAGCAACGCTCAGGGCACATTCATTGCACAAGGCATCAAGGCTTGCTACTTCCAGCACCAGTACAGCATTGTCAGACACTTTGCAGCAGCAGGTCCACATGAGACACGAGATCTGGTCAGAGCCACAATGGCTCCTAATGCATTAATATGATAAGAGATTTATTTATTTATTTATGTCTGTATGTATATATGATGAATTTCAAAGGTTTTACCAGGAAAGACATACTGCACTGGTATCAGATCATTTTCACTTCCAAAGGTGGACTGCAAATCCTCAGGACAGGGAGGGTGCAGGTAAGGGGCAGCCAGCCCAAAACACACAAAAAGTTAGAGAAGACCTGCACTCTAAGACAACCAATGCACTAACTTTTTATCAGTTTCAAATGCTTTATTGTAGAAATGTAACAAACAGAGCTGCACAGTTGCATCCACTGACCACTAGTTGTCCCGGCACTTTGGCTATGGAACCGTTCATCAGGGGATGTGGTTAGCAGAAGAGAAATAGTGTCAATATATTAAAGCATTTCATAAATAAACATGACATTAATTGGAAAGTAAATTTACATATTTACAGAAATACAAACAAAAAGTGAAAAACATGAGAAAATACAGTAATCCTATGCCAGTCAAAATATCATCTGGACCATACAATCCTAACATTTCCAAGATCGTTTTTTTTTTTTTAAATAAAATCCATGATCAAGAAAAGCATTTTTGTTTTCTTATTGCCACCTGGAACATGTATATATATTCAGCAACTTTATAATGTGGAAATGTTGGCCTGAGTAATTTGTATCTGTTCTCTTTTAGATGATTACCTTCTATCTGATCCTGTCCATCGTGGAGATCAGCATGTGTTGATTGCACTTGCCTTGCCACATCACAGCAGCCTTTTCTCCCCCCTTTTCTGTCCATCCACAGCCACTGTAGACCTGAGTTGAAAAGAGCCCTAAGAGCAATCAATGCAAGTTGTGTCACTGTAAGTGTTGCAGCAAACTCTGGGTGCACCAGGGACCCTGTGCCCAATTTTACAAAAAGCAGGATCCCTTTGCTAAACTCCTTGCGTTTTCTGCAAGTGACCAGCTGTGCTAAATAGGTGGTGCATCTGTGGACTTTGCAACAGGGATCTGATCCCCTCTCCCTGTGCAACACCTGAGGGGCTGGGATAGTTTGGGGGTGGGAGGAAACACCATAATAGGAAGGGGCCAGGTGCATAAGGGGCATGGGAGGTGGTAGTAGGGTGTTAGGGTAACACTGGACATCAGTAGTAAGTGATGTGACACCCAGCGGGGTACCAATGCAGCGTGACATTATCATTATCATTTGTTAAATCAATCCCCCTACTGTGCAGTCTTCCCTCATAGTTTAGTGTCCCCCACCACCCATGATCCTCACTGCTTACATCTAATTCTTGATGGTGTTGTGGACCCCCTCAACTGATCCATAATCGCCCGTAAGTATACAGAAACAAGAGCCTTGGTCCTATAGTGCCCACCCCCGATTCCTGATCTTACCTGATAAAACATGCCATTATTGTCCCTGGTGGTCTAGTTGACCTCCCACCCTCCCAACTTCTCCCCCTCACTGGCACGATACAGCAACCAGCACAGCCCTCCACACACCACCATCACAGCCAGCCACAGAACGCATTCTCAATGATAGCCTGATCATTTAGAATGCATTCTGCAGCTTACTGTGGTGGTGGTGTGTGGAGGGCTATGCTGGTCACAGGATCATGCCGGGGAGTGGTGAGGGAGCAGGGTGGCTGGGCAATGCCTGATGGGTTTGGGGAGGGTGGAGGGTCCACTAGACCACCAGGGACTATCATGGCATGTTTTATTGGGTGAGATCGAGGATCGAGGTGGGTGCTATAGGACCAGGGCACTTGTTTCTGTATACTTGAGGGAGATTGGTGATCAGTTCGGGGGTCCACTACACCCCCAGGGAGTAGATATAAGCAGCAGGGATCATGGGGGGCACTAGACTAACAGTGAAGATTGTACAGTGGGGGGATCAATTTAATGAATGATAATGATAACAACACACTGCACTGGCAGTCCGCTGAATGCTACATCACTTATGGTTGATGCCCAGCTTTTCCCCAATACCCAAAATGCCACTTCCCATGCCTGTAGTGTGCCCCTACTGCTCCTGTACAATTGTACCCCTCTGGCACAACCCACTTAGACCACCTCCTGGCTGGTCTAACCCCTTACTGCCTCCATTGTGAGGCTTGCAAAATCCCCCCAAAAGGGATGTTGCAGCCCCACCATGACACAAACCCCCTTGCGACCTGGCGCACTGGGTTGTTTGACACAACCTGGCATAAGGGGGCTTGGGTGCACCAGTGTCTGGATCAGATGCAGGCTGCTTTAGAAAATTATATTTGATGCAATTGGTAATGCAAGTCCCTTGCACCATTCTAACCCATGCCAGGTATAGCTTTTGTCATCTCAATTTAACATATTTTTTAATAGAAGTGTCGCAAAATGAATATATTATCAAGTGTAGAAAAGGACTCATGAAAGCCCACCAGAGCTTGAGAGAAATCACCGAGTACATAGATATTTGCCAAGAGACACTTAAGCAAAATTCTCAGAAGGATTTTTTCCATTATGTCAATTAGACTAATAGGACAGTAGTTAACTGGCTTTGATCTAGCCCCCTTTTTAAAAATTGGTACAATTATAGCACCCTGCCATGAGTCTGGAATAAAGTTTCTTCAACTTATAGCATTCTTGATATAATATCTAGAGAAATAGCTTACCCAATCCTTACTGTCAATACAACTTTCTATGTCATTTATAGAATATTTACAACTTGTTGCCACTAGTTTCAAAAAATATTGGTCATCTCTTATTAAGATTACATAACTCATTTGTTGCCATAACTGTAAATAATGTTTTTTTTTTTTGTCAAGCAGGAATTATCTATGTGTTTTCCTTTCAGCTCTTAATAAAGTGAAATATTCTGTATTACATGATTTCCTATATCTCCTCGATAGGACAGTAAATTTGTGTTTCTCTGTAATACATTCATTATCAAATCATCCTTTATTGCTTTTATTGGATTTTTTATATTTAACCCTGCTATATAATTTCCTGAATTCTTTTTAGAAATTCCATCAAAATGTTATTCTTAACAATAACATCCGTATGAAGATTCTCATAATATTTTTCAAAAAAGAGATTCAACTCCACTACTGTCCTATGTTCTATAACGCTGGACCAAATAATTCTTTTTTTATTCCTGACTTCCAAATCATCTTTTAAGATAGTAATAAGCTGTATTAAATCTTCTCGAGATAATTGTTTTTGTGCGTTCAGGCAAATAGGGTAATGATCACTCTCAGTTCTACATTTAACTACAAGTGAGGACCAGACCTCCAGAGGACCTCTCCATAATGCAAGATCTAATACTGATTCTGCAGTTACTGAGTGATAGGTATATTCCCCATCCAGGTCACCATACAAACAACCATTTAATTGGTAAATTCCATTTGTTTTGAGAATCTCAGTATGTTTAGTACCATTATTATTCATGTTATTATTGTTTGAACGTCTAATTTATTTTTCAGCAGATTAATAAATATAGTTTAGAATAGTATCACCTGAGAAACCATCCTATTGTCCAATTCTGGCATTCAGGTGACCAATTAGAAGAAAATAATCCTCTGGATAGTCACAAGACAACTGTGATATCTGGTCCTTAATTTGCTCCAAATAAGTGGATCCTAAAATTGTGTTAGATTGTGGAATAGTGTTATATGTAATGCTGTACACAATGAAGACCCTTAGAGTTTTGTTATGAACATTTGCTTGAATGCAGGAGCCTGCTTTGAACTGTGGATATTTACAAGTGTGGTACAGTTCCTTTGGAGTGCGATATAATTTTTGATAGCAGCAAACAGAATAATATAAGTTACAGGAACTGTAACAATCATTGTATTCTGTCGAATCTCTCACTGTAGCAATCTTCTTCTTATGTCAGTCCCAGAGGGGTGTGCAATGTCTTGGTGAAATCAATGATTGTATGACAATGCAATGTAACAGGTTCCTAATCAGAATATACTATTATTATATTATATCATATTATATTATATTGATTATATCAAAACTCCATGTGTTTAGCATACTATGTTTTGTTACTTTTAATTAATTCGTTTAATGTGCATTTAGGTGTACTACTGCGTTATGCGACTGCAGTTTGAATGGATAACAATAAAGTATGCAACTTCTCTTGTTTGTGTACAAACAGTAAGAGAAAGTAGAGTTCCTGAAATTGCACATTACATTGAGAAAAAAACAATAAAACATAAAAGGACAGTACTCTAGGAACTGTGGCCACATTGCTTAAGACAAATGCTACTTCTTCACACAGAACAACCAGTTCTGACAGCCTCACCAGTACTAGCTGTCCCAATTCCAATAAATCTCATTATCACTGGCTGTGTGTGTGTGTGTGTGTGTGTAAGAGACTCAAGTAATATTAGACTATGAATTTGTGCCAGTTTCAGTCTGTTTATGCAAATTATCTTTTTATAATCATTATCAGCAATGTCACAAGCAGTTGCTCCCAATGTAAGCAGCATTTTGCAATCATTTTTCCCCATTTGGATAATTACATTGTTTGCAACCTGACAGAACAGAAAAAAAATACATGCGTGACAGTGTGTGATGGAGAGAGTGGACTGACAGCACAAACGGGACTCTGTACAGTGTGTGTGTATTTTTTTTTTCTGCTGTGAAATATACTGATTAAGAAGAAAAAGTAAATACATAAAACACAAACTCAGTGGTAATGCATGGAAAAGATATGTTCCTAAGCCAGCCGCCTATAGCTTCTAAGGATCAGAAGTGGAAGTGACAGGGAGAATTCTGATTATTTGTGAATTGCACTCGCACTCCTCAGACAGGTGTTTTCATTGAATACAGCCACAGTAGACTGAGTAAAAGAAATAGTTTATTGCAACAGTAAATCACAGAGATGCCAAGACTAAGGTCAACAAGTTGGATGGAAGCTACTGTGGCTTTTTTAGTTGTAGCCTGGTTGACAGTTGAATATCTAACAATTACAGACACTGCCACATTTGTTATTCATTGGAGTAAGCTAACAACAATTCAACAATGGAGTTTGCCCTTTAAGGGGCAGACCAGGTTGTCCTGGTGCACCCCTTCCCTTTCAGTAGGATGGTTGTGCTCAGAAGGGAAGGGGGAAGGAAGGGAAGGGAACAGGGATAGAACAATGGCCAGGTAACAGGGAGGGGCAAGAGGAGGTACAAAATGGACAGCACAGAGGGGTTTCAGCCACTTTTGCTGGAGTTTTGATCTTACTAGACTGCAGCACATCAGATTGGCATCGACTGGAGCAGAGGTTTGGAAAATAATCAGTAAGCAGCATAGCAACCATGGGGAAGTGCAAAAAAAAAAAAAAAACATTGAATTTGTTTAAAGGAACCAGAATGTGGTAGAAATAAAAAAAAAATAAGAGATAAAGAGAGGTTTCAGATATTCGACGATAGGTAATAATGTATAATGGTCTTTCAGTTGCAAACATAGGCCAGAGGGCAGGATGTGAGAAAATTAGCCAGTAGGGGCTTAGAGTCAGACTGGAAGAATGGCTGTTCAAAGTTAAGAGTGCCACATGATCTTTTGTTTGTTTGATCAGCAGGGCAGGCAAACAGACATTTGGAGGGCCTTGTAGCTGGAAAAGGGGAGGCAGGTATCCTCATTGCAAGCTGTTTTGTTGCTAGGAGCATGGGGCAGAGCAATTATGCATGTGACTTTGTTGTTTGGGGCAGCGTAGCCTAGTACAGGTTTCAGCGACCAGGCCTACTCCAGTTTTGAGATTGTGGGTGAAAAAAGCATGGTATTTAAGGGACTGAGAACAAGTTGAGGATTTACTGGCTGTTGGTATGCTCTCTTTTAAATTGTTGTGGTAAAATTCATTTGTTTGCTTCATGGATTTTGACCAGAATAGGACCCCCCCCGGGGGCTGCAGGTGCAACGTAGCGTCACTCACTTTTTTCATGAGGTCCAATGAATGGTTTGTTTGGCATGTAGGCTGAAAGGGCTGGTGCACAGAGGATTTAGGGATTCTTGCAGATGGAATAAGAGACAGGAATCCTTGTTGCAAGCTGTTTGTTGCTGGGAGTGTGGGGACAGAGCAATTAGGCATGCGTTGTTGTTTTTTGGGGCAGCGTGGACTAGTACATGCTTCAGTGACTACGTCTCCTCTGGCCTCAACATGGGGGCGATGGAAATTGTAGTTAAGGACTGAGAACAAGTTTGGAGTTAGACTGGCTTTGGATGCTCTGTCTCTAGATCGTTGTGGTGGTTTTTCATTGATTGCAGTGAGTTTTGTTATCAGAAACAGCTACAATGGAGTGTTTCTCGCTCCTTATGCGAGGGCTAGGTTTCCGATGGTCCTAAGAGGATCATGAGAGGGGGCATGGTAAAGGCTATGGGGGGTGTACATTGGGGGAAGCAGGAGAATTGAAGGGCAATCATGGTGAAAAAAGGAGGAAGGTGAGTAGAGGCCTGGGCTCACAGGGAAGCACCAAAAAACTCTGGGCGTGAAGTCACACACCCGAGGGAACCATGCGGCTGCATTGAAAGGATCTGGCAGGCTGGGGAAGTGCCTAGCGCTGGTGGAAAAAGGCCTAGGGTGCTACAGGTAGCAGCAGATGCTGGGGGGGTAGCAATGGGGGGGACAGGCCAAGAAACCAGGCCACAAAAGGCAGCCTGAAGAGAACAGCGGGACTGCTGGGCAAGCGGCCATTGGCTATGAAAGGCAAAATATAAAAAAAAAAAAGTTGGAAAGTGGACCTAACAGGCATAGGCTGTTGGGGAAGCAGGAAAACTGAGCCCTTTCAAGGAGAATGGGTGTGAGGATTTTTAAGCGAGAAGTGCCTTGGGCCAGGAACGGAATCAGAGATTAGATGGGCATCAGGGGTCAGCAGCCATGGAAACGAGGGCAAAAAAAAAAGGGGGGAGGGGGGCTTGGGAAGGACAACAGACAAGGGATGCCACAGGAGGGTCACCTGAGATGCGGGAAGGCCACGATCAGCTTGAGGACCGCAGGAAAGGGGCGAGGGGCTGAGCGAGGTCAGCCAACTGGAAGGACCCTGGCAGAGTTTTTCAAAAAAAAAAATAATAATAAATATATATATATGAAGGGGGGCCTCCCACATGAAGGCATGCTGTAACCATAATTTAACAATGGAATCTTGTTTTCTTCCTGTCAGTTGTCTTCACAGTTGGGAGGATCTAAGGACATGGCACCAAAAAGGAGCAGGCCCTCAAAGGAAGACGCTTACAGGGCTATAATAGAGTTGGTGGAAAAAGCCAACAGAATGTGGGAACTGGTGGAAGTAGAGGAACCAGGGAGACCTGGGGAGAAAAGGAAAGTGGGAACGGAAAAAGGGGGCAGAGGGAAACAACCAGCCAAAAGGCCACGCAGTCCCACTAGGGTACAACCACTAGCAGTGAGACCCACCAAGGTGGCTGATCCAGTACCTCTCCAGCCCATAGACCCGGCACCGCCAGTATCTTCCCAAGACCAAGTCAGGATCTCCTCTGGGGAACCCAGACTGGATCCCCAAAACATAGTGTTTCTTCCGCAACCCCTAGTGGGTCATCCACTCCCTCAACCGCAGGGTGCCATAATGGGGCACCAGGAAGATGACAGGCGGCAGGGCTCGGACAAGGATACAGGTAACACACCCAGTGCAGTGGGTGACAGTATAAAAGAATATATAAGTCAAATTGTGTTGGCACTTGGGACAGGGGGTTTAGGGAAAATGGAATTGGCTCTGGCAGAGATTAGGACAGAGAAAGAGGTGCCAAAAGGGAATGAAGGTGGTACAGAGAAAGAAGGAAAAGGAACAAGGGATATAGGTGCCCCTGGGATGAGGGTAAGCGAGCATGTTCCACTGGCCACAAAGGAAAAAATATGGAAAGAAGAGTATGTGGATATATTCGCTTTGGTGAGCCGGGAAGTGGCAGCGAAGTATGAGGAAGTGGAGAATATAGGAAAGAGTGAAATGGCAGCAGCGGTAGTGTTGTTAGGGAAGAAGGAGGAGGAGGACAAATTCACAAAAAGGAAGACTTGGGATGGGTGGTTTATAGGTTTTGCCACCTTCTCGGCCATTGTGCTGGAGAAGAAGCCAGAGTTGGGCATCCCCCTCATCACATATTCCCTGATAATAAGGTGGGCAAAGGCAAAAGGAGGGGTGGGGTGGATATACTATGATGAATTCTTTTGGCAGAGAATGGCAACATACGGGGATGTAAGATGGGATATGAAGCAATTAGACTTATGGACAGATTATGTAATGGATCAGTCCACACCCTCGAAGGGGAGTGAGGGAGGAAAGGAGTTACGCCCCAGAGGTGCTGCTGGGCTTACAATAGGGCCTTTTGTTTGTGGCCTCAATGTCGTTTTCAGAACGCATGTTCGAAATGCAGTGGCACGAACCTGGCAAGTAGATGCAGAACGACATGGGCCCAAGGAGCACAAGGATCCAGGGGTCATAGTTCAGGTCAACAGTTTTTTCGTGAGAGACAGGGATTTAAGGGGCAGGCATGGAACATGGGAGGGAGGGGTAGGGGGAACACAAGTAGAGGAGGTCAGAATCACTGACCGGAAAAACCAAGCACCGAGCGAGAGGGAGGGACCGGGGAGGGTAAAGAGAGGTAAGACAGAGAGCAGTTTGGGTCGGCCAGAACCCCTATCAGGTTAGAGGCATGGACAGTTTGGTTGGACAGATATCCGAGCAAAAGAGTGTCGGAGATGATCATAAAAGGTTTTTGCACAGGTTTTTCACTGCAGTGCGAGGATCCCAGACAAGCGAGAGAGGCGAGCAACCTGGGGTCGGTCAAAGGGAGGGAAGAGATATTAAGACCGAAGATAGAGAAAGAAAAGGCAGCAGGGAGAATAGAAGGCCCATTTGATACCCCCCCATTGCAGAACATGCGATTTTCGCCATTGGGCTTGGTACCCAAGAAACAGGAAGGACAGTACAGTGTGATTCACCACCTATCCTATCCAGAAGGGGATTCAGTGAATGATTTTTTCGGGGAGGAGTATAGTAAGGTGACATATGCAACATTAGAGGATGCAGTCCGGATAATCCGGGCTACTCCGGACACATGGAAGGCAAAAATGGATATCAAATCTGCATTCAGACTGCTGCCAGTTAGGATAGAAGACTGGAACCTATTGGGTTTTAAAATTGGGGGTCAGTACTATTTTGACAAAGCCATGCCCATGGGATGTTCTATAGCATGTGCAACATTTGAGGCATTCAGCACCTGTTTGCAGTGGATATTTCAAGAGAAAACTGGGTATAGAATGGTCATCCACTATTTGGAGGATTTTCTTTTCATCGGTAAGGGGAAAAGGGAGACACAACAAATGCTGGACAAGTTTCAAGAGCTGTGCAAAGAGTTAGGGGTTCCGCTGGCACCAGAAAAAACACAAGGGCCCAGCAGGGTGCTTGAATTCCTGGGTACTGAGATAGATGCCCCGAGGGAAATATTCAGGCTGCCGGACAAAAAGGTGAAAAAACTGAAAGAACTGATCCAGGTACACACCAGCAGGAGAAGGGTACAACTAAAACAAGTACAACAGGTACTGGGGCACCTGAACTTTGCCTGCAGGGCTACTGGACCAGGAAGGCATTCACAAAAAGGTTAGCAAGGGCTACAGCCGGGGTCACCAGACCACACCATTGGGTAAACCTGACAAAAGGTGTCAGGGAGGATTTTAGAGTAGAGGAGGAATTCCTCAGGGAGTATAATGGCTGTTCTTTCTGGCAAGAGGAGTGGGTGTATAACACAGACCTCGATCTTTACACAGATGCAGCCGGGGGCCTAGGCATGGGGGGCTACCTGAGGGGCAGGTGATTTGCAGAACCATGACCTTCTGACTGGGTAAGGGAAGGCAAGGTAAGAGATATAACATTGTTAGAGATCATGCCCATCTGGGCATGCACCCTGGTTTGAGGGGAGGAATTACAGGATCAGAGAGTGACATTCTGGTGTGATAATAGAGCAGTGGTTGAGGTCCTAAACAGCAGGGGAGCCAGGTCAGAAACGGTCATGTAAGTCTTGCGACGTTTAGTGTTAAGGGCCTTGCAGCTGAATATGTCATTCAGAACAAAACACATTGAAGGAGTACATAATACCCTGGCTGACAGCCTTTCCCGTCTGCAGCTGGACCATTTTCGGAGGCTGGCGCCAACAGTGGAGGAGCAAAAAATGCCCATACCAATGAACATCTGGGACACTGGCAAGAAGGAGCAGATGGGTTGTTTCACAGCTCATGGGTGCCTCGGACTCTGAGGGCCTACGATGGGGCCTGGCGAGTGTTTCAAACATTCAGGGTAACACACCAATTGGAGGTAAGTAGGCCACTCACAGAGGAGCAATTAGGGAAGTTCACCATAGAGTAATGGCAGAAAGGAACAGCCCACACCACAATGGGGGTCTATTTGGCAGGGTTAGTGTTATCTGCAGTCTAAAGGGATGGAAGGAACCGACAAAATCAATGTTCATTAGAAGAATGATGCAGGGATGGGGTAGGTTGAAACAAGGGCCAGTAGACAACAGAAGACCAGCAGGGGAGCAGTTGCTAGTAAAATTAAATGATGTGCTACCGGCAATATGCATATCAAAGACTGAGGCCCAGCTATTTCACACGATTTATGTGGTGATGTTTGCAGGGGCCATGAGGGTGAGTGAGGTGGTAGGCCATGGCAAAAAAGACAAGGAAGGGGGATTAGAATGGGAAGATATAAGCTGGGGGATGAAAGAAATACAGATCAGGATTAAGAGATCAAAGATGGATCAAAGGGGACAAGGTTGCATGGTAACACTAAAGAAACATGTAGAGGGCGCAGTGTGCCCAGTGCAGGCTTTGTGGGCTTTCACCACAGAGCATGGGAACAGGACAGGGAAGTTATTTGTGCATGGTGATGGAAGAAGGGTCACAGGTTATCAAGTCACAGCATTGCTCAAAAAAGGCATGCAATTCCTGGGGGAGGATCCAGCTAATTATTCGTCCCATTCCTTGTGGACTTGGGCTGCCTCACAGTGGGCAGCGGCAGGCGAAACTGTGAATGATATTTTGGAAAAAGGACGATGGCGGTCTGCCAGTTATAAGAGATACATTCGAGCACTGAAGTAAGAAATTAATGTATCGCCTTGGTTTTTCATTACAAATGTGGAGACAAATGGGGACGGGGAGGACAGGGAGGGGGATACTACTATGGGGAAACTAAGAGCATGTTTAAGATAATGATTTTTTGCTTAAACCCCACAGGAAGAGGGAGGATCACAGAAGTCTGGATCTGCGGCCACTCCTATATTTATTGGGCAGAAAGGAGAGCAGACAAAAAGGCTGGGGGAAAGCAGCTGTACCAAGATGTGAAACAGTGTAGGTTGGTTTGGCTTGGCATCCGGGGGATGAGATGGGCACAACTGCTTCCCACCTTGAAGGAACTTAAGGGACAGTGACCCAGTCCAGACTTAATTATTATGCATTTGGGGGCAACGACCTTGCTGGCAAGCCGTGGGTAGACACATACTTACAGATAAAAAGGGACCTAGGAACAATACAGCAGTGGTGGTCTCAGGTAAGCCTTGCCTGGTCAGATATGATACCAAGGAGGGTTTGGAGGCAGGAGCACAGCCATAGAGCTGTGGATAGGGCCAGGAGAAAGATGAACAGAAGGGTAGGGACATTGGTAATGAATATGGGAGGACAGGTAATACTGCGGGTGTGGAAGAATGGGTAGAAGATTTCTACAGACTGGATGGGGTACACCTGTCAGATCTAGCCATGGACATGTTTAACACAGAAACAGTGCGCTTTATAGAGGCATGGAGGAGACACACAAAAAAATGGAATATAAAAAAAAAAGGTGGAAAAGAAAAGAAAAGGTTTAAGAAGGATCTTCCCTGAGGTAAGGGAGAATAATACCCTGAGTGAGAGGAAAGCCAGTCATCCAACGCAAGCTGGAGACTGGCTAGTGGGGAAAAGGGGTGGGGAGGAGGAGGGGAAGAAAAGGAATAACACAAAAAGAGGAAGAAGATGAAGGAGAAAGCGGTCTCGGTTTTCACCGTCACCTAACAGAAAAGGAAAAGAAGAAGAAGGCACCCAGGTTTTCACCTGGGGGGGGGGAAGAGGAAGAAAGAGGGATGATCAGAGATTGATATATGAATGAGAATAAATGAAATTCTGAGAGATATAATAATAAAAGATGATGAAATGGAACATGGAATTATGATATACTGTATAAATAAATTAAATGCCAATCTGAGCACAACAACAAACAATGGTCTCTATCTTTTTGTGAGGGAAAAGGGGGGAATCTGGGACAATGGAGTTTGCCCTTTAAGGGGCAAACCAGGTTGTCCTGGTGCACCCCTTCCCTTTCAGTAGGATTGTTGTGCTCAGAAGGGGAGGGGGGACGGAAGGGGAGGGGACAGGGGATAGAACAATGGCCAGGTAACAGGAAGGGGAGGGGCAAGAGAAGGTACATAATGGACAGCACAGAGGGTTTCAGCCACTTTGCTGAGTTTTGATCCCTCCCACCCACCCTACAAGGCAGAGCAAGAGGGAAGACAGTCAAGAAGGGACTGTATGGGGGGTCTGTCAAAGGTGGATGACAGGCATGTCAGGTCAGACAGTTTGGACTGCCAAAGGTGGATGGCAGATAATAATATGGTTATGAACTGCCAAAGGTGGATGGCAGGAGAAAAGGGAAAAAAGGTGGGGGGGGAAGAAAAAGGAATAACACAAAAAGAGGAAGAAGATGAAGGAGAAAGCGGTCTCATTTTCACCGTTACCTAACAGAAAAGGAGAAGAAGAAGGCACCCAGGTTGTCACCTGGGGGGAGAAAAAGAGGAAGAAAGAGGGATGGTCAGAGATTCATATATGGATGAGAATAAATAAAATTCTGAGAAATATAATAATAAAAGATGATGAAATGGAACATGGAATTATGATATATAAATAAATTCATTGCCAATCTGGGCAAAACAACAAACAATGGCCTCTGTCTTTTTGTGAGGGAAAAGGGGGGAACCCGGAACAAAGTCAGTGTTACATTCAGCAATGCATCTGTACTCACTGCATGACCGGGGCTTCTGACAACAGCTCAGCAAGGTGCCAAGTAATACGAAATGCAAATTCACTGATCTTGTGTTAACAGCACACTACGTGTGTGTATGTGTGTGGGGGGGATGTGGGGGCAGCAAGAGTTGTACGAAAAAGCCCACCCTTAGAAGATTGAAGTGCCAGGCAAAATATAAGAGTTGGACTCAGTGTCTCCTGGATCCCCTAAATGCACACATTGAGCAAATTATGATGCAAGTCGTCTCCAATGTATTTTGTTGTTCTGCAGTGTGAAAATCAGTCACTTCTCACCTGTTAACCACGTGGTTGCATGTAGTAGCCCAATAACTGAAACACAATGAGTGTATGGTGGACGGTGGATGAACTGCAAACACTGTAATTTCTGAAGTTCCTCTCCATATACTTAAAAAATTGTCACTACATATGCAGGAATGTGTGTGTGTGAGGGGTGATTTTCTTTTTTTGCAGTTTAAGGCAATGTTTCTGACAAACTAATTGTATGTTGTAGTATACTGTGATAACCTGTTGACAGGTGGCAGTAGGCTGCTGGCACTAGAGAGAGTAAGGCTATTCCTGTATAGCATGTTGAGCAGGCATGTCATTCATTGCCTTGCTCCTTCATGTCTCAAAGAACTGCTGACAGAGGCAGGGCATTAGAGATGTGAGGGCGTTCACAGCAGATAACACAGGAAAGGACTATTACCAACAAGTTCCTAAAGAATTGACAAAAAGTTTCATGAGCAGCATACTTTATTATTGTTTACAAAAAAAAAGAATGCTTACACATGTTGAAATAGAACACAAATGGATATATTTATGATCACAAATGACTGTATTACCATAGAAAAAGAAAGATACTATGAGGACGACAGTGTTCCATTTAGATATAGGAGTTATGGTCGACATGTGGCCAATCCAAGATTGGAACCCTATTGCATCATGAATATATACTATTTTACCTTTTTGCAGTGTGGCTATTAGTTGAGCAATGTTCCTGTGCAATTAACAATTCTTCATATGTAGCACTCAATAGCTACATGTCTGTGTTTAACCAAACCTGAGTGTATCGCTGCTATTGAGAATGTTATTTGCACATAGTACAAACATACTTTTTCTCTTCATTACTGCATTTGTTACCGAAGCAGTTTATGAAAATTTTCCCTACGCTTGATCTAATCCTTGTTCACCCTCCTGCTAAGTTTTCCTATTTTTTTCCCCTGCTTTTCCCCCCTCCTACACATTGTTGTTTTGAGTTTTACTACTTTTTGACAGCACAGCACTCTACACTGTGGACAGCTTGGGAGCAATGGGAAAAATAGCAGGAGGATGAACCAAGATAAGTCAAGTTCAGGGCATACTGTAATAAAACTGTTGGGCCATGACATAAAGCATTACTGAACCAAAGTAAGCTGGCAGGAAAAAAAAAAACATATGTGTAGTGTGTGCAGGTAACATTCTGAATAGCAGCTATAGCAGCAGATTGGTTTAAAAACTGACATGTAGCAATTCAATGCTATATATACACAATTTTGTGTATTTGGTAAGAAATGCACAAATGATAGCCGTACTGCAGAGAGGTAAAAGAATAGATGTGCATGATGCAGCTGTCAGCTTAATAGTATGTTACTTTTCTAATCATTATAAAGTGATTTGTGACCTAAAACATATCCACTGGTTTTCTTTTTCAAGGTGTGTAGGCATTCTGTTATTCAAACCTCAACAATAAAGTATTTCAGTAATTAAACTTTATGTCAGTTGTGTAGTAGTGGGTCATCCTGTGTTATATGCTGGAGTGCCCTCAAATTTCTATCGCCCTACTCCTGTCAGCAGCAGTCGGAGACATAAACAAGCAAGGCAATGACATGCCCTCTTGACAGGCTATAGAGAGATAAGCATTTTATCTGTAGCAGCAGCAGCTTACTGTTTCCTATCTGTCGGAGGTAGTGGGGAGTCATGTAAAGACATGCAGTAATAGATATTGTCAGACACTGGCATTTACGGGGTTATGTATTTAGAGGTTTACCTGTGACTAACAGCCTCCTATGGCACCATATTGTAAATGTTTGTTCTATGTGCCCCCCCCAAAAAAAAAAACTCTGTACGGTATTCCTCATTGGGTGCCTGACTTAGTCATGTGAAATAGGAGTCATGAGAGAAAATGCTGCATGTATGTGTTTTTATAGTTCTTTTGTTTCCTTTCATTGTAATATTTTTCTGTTTCTGTATAGCACACATACTAATATCATGGTCGTGGCTGTTGATGAGGATGAGGTGTACAAAGCTGTTTCCATGTAAAACACCCATCTCATGAGTATTGCAAAGTAGCTCTGCTGAGAGACTACCGAAACTGTCTGTCCTTAGCATCAGGTAAAACTGTGAAATAATAAACATAGACCTGAACCTAATACAAATATCAGATGCAGAAAGGAACAAACCTACAAAATGTTATGACATTACAGTACAACACACAATTACTGTGTCAGAGACATTGGGTCACAGTGCTAAAAAAGAAATTACCCCTCACACACACACACACACACACACACCTCCGAATCATGTCTATTTAATGAGAATTTTTTATATATGTACAAATGATCCTAAGAAACTACAGTACAGTCCCACTCAACCGAACCCCGGTTAACCGAAACTCCTTATTAACCGAACTGGCGTCATGTCACCCTATGTTTTGCATTTTTATCACAGATAGCAACTGATGATAGTGCGGATGATTGTGCAGACTTTGCAGACTGCAGTGTATTGCGAGCTGCATTTGAGATATCGTGCATCCCAGCACTGTCAATTTAGCCCCCTTTACCACTTTCTAATTAGGTACAGTACGGTACACACAGCTCTGCTCTGCAATTAGGTTCTCTGCTCCTATTGGTAGTCTCACATCACATGTTTTCACTTAAGTGATGCATCAATTTGCAGTGAAAATTTACTGTTTCTCTCTCTCTCTCTCTCTCTGTGTTATCTATGTTTCTTAATGATAAGTGGGAGCAGAACGAGTGGCACAAAGAGTAAGTGCATTGTGTCAACATTGCAGCAAAAACTCCAGATTCTTGATTGGATTGAGAATGGGGAAAGAGCATTAACACTTGCAGCTGAGTATGGGGTAGGAAAGTCAACAATAAGTGACATTAAAGATGGGAAGGAAAAGTTACGGCAGTTTGCCATGTCCATGGAGGGGTCATTTGGTCTGGAGAAGAGAAAGACCATGAGGGCGTGTAAGGATGATGAGCGAGATGAGGTTGTATACCTATGGTTCTCTCAGGAGAGGGAAAAGGGCATGCCTATCTCAGGCCCTCTCTTAAAGGAAAAGGCAGTCCAGCTACATGACAGGCTTGGTGGGGACAGATGCAGTTCTGTGGCCAGTGATGGATGGCTTGATCATTTCAAAAAAATGCCATGACATTAGACAACTTAGGTTGTGTGGTGAACGATTAAGTGCTGCGGATGAAGGAGTAACTTAGTTCATGCAACAGCTCACTGATCTCATTAAAGCTGAGAGCTTGTCTGCACACCAAATTTATGATGTAGATGAGACTGGATTGTACTGGAGGTACAGACAAAACTTTAGTACACAGTGCAGAAAAAGATGCCCCGGGGTTCAAGAAACAGAAGGACCAGGTTACTGTTCTAGCTTGCGTGAACGCTAGTGGTTCACATAAACTGCCCCTTTTTATGATCTGGAAATCTTGTGAACTGAGATGTTTCAGGCATGTTAACATGTCTGCATTGTTTATGATTCATGCCAATCAGAAGAATGCATGGATAAATGCCACACTATTTCTGAACTGCTACAAGGATCTTTTTGTTCTATCAGTAAAACGCCACCTTATGTCACTCAATCAGCCACTGAATGCTGTTCTTCTAGTCGACAATTTACCAGCCCACCTGGAGTTGCCCATTATTGAAACTAGGGATGGCAGCATTAGATGTTTTTATTTACCTCCCAACACAACATCTAAGATCCAGCCTTGTGATCAGGGCATTCTTGAAAACTTCAAACGTCTGTATAGAAAACGTTTAATGCAGGCTGCATTATTGGATGTAAATCAGGAAATGAGTCTACAGGAAATTGTGAAATCAATAACCCTCAAGGATATGATTTACATGGGGGGGGGAGAGGCATGGGACAAACTGAAACCAGAAACAATTGCCAAATCATGGAGGAAATCTGGTGTACTGGCCACCGATGAACTTGTGGCTGAAAACAAAGTGAGCAGTGAAACTGCAGCATTGGATCCGGATGAGGATCCAGAGATTGCAGCCAAGGCTGAAGACATGATTGACAAGCTGAATGTGTGCTTGTCCAAAGAAGACATTGAAAATTGGGTACACTGTGATAGCGCTGAGGAAGGTGAAGAACATCTGACAGACAATGCCATCATTGAGGCTGTGTGGCAGCTACCGGGAGCGAATGATGAAGATGTAGCTGAATCAGACACCAAATCAGACAATGACTCTGAAGTTGCACTAATTCCAATGAATTCAGAGGCAGTGGCAAGTTTTGATACATGATTGCTGTGGCTTGAAAATCAACCCGACTGCGATCTAGTACAGCTAATGCTATTGAGAGGGCTAAGATCTAAAGCTGCAAATAAACGCATTCAGAGCCTACAGTAAGCCACAATGAAGCAGTTCTTTAGCAAGGTTCAAAAATAAAGTGTGATCACATCTACAGTCCGAAAGCACATAAAGCACTTAAAAGTACTTAAACCACATGTGAGGACAAGCATAAAAATAAAACAAAAAAACCCTAACAGCACTGATTCACCACCCACCAGCCTGTACATTGCTTCCAAATGTCCAATCCCATTATTACGAACTCCTGTTTATCCAAAACACAAACATGTCACCAGACCAGTTTGGATAAACGGGACTGTACTGTATGTTGTTTACTGTTCATTTACTGTTCTCTACACAGTCATTGTGTTTCATAGTCAGTGGGCTACTACATGAAAGGAGGAGTTAACAGGTGAGAAGGGACTGATTTATACACCTCAGGGCAGCAGAAGGTACCGTGGATGGACTACTTTATAATTTGCTCAATATGTGCATTTAGGGGATCCAGCAAAACTGAATGCAACTGTCATAATTTTCCTTGCACTTCCATCTTATAAGGGGGTGCTAATTCATGCAAGTCTTGCTGGATAAAGGACAGCAGCCCCCAACCACATGCACAAACACATGCATAGCCTGGGTAGTGTGTTGTGACCCAAGATCAGTGAAACTGGATTTGGAATTACATGGCACCTTGTTGAGTTGTTATCGGAGGAGCAGGTCATGCAGTAACTAAAGATGCATGGCTGAATGAAGACAGTGGAATTTTTGAAATTGTATTACCTTGCTTCAATGAATAAGACATGTGGCAGTCTTTGTGATTGTTTGCTATACAGTTGTCGACCAGGATAGAACTAAACATGCGCACAGTAGGTTCCACCTAACTTATTGACCTTTGTCTCAGTTTCTTTGACATGCACTATTTACATGAAAGCAGTATAGCATAGTGGTTAAGGGTACTGGGCTGCAAACTTGGAGACCTGGGTTTAAATCCCACATCCCCCATTTGCATACTATGTGACTGAGCAAATCACTTAACTTTCTTGTGTTACCAGGCTGCACCTGGAAACAAGCTTTGGCATAGTGTGCCTTTCCTGGTTAAACAATTTTCCTTTTTCCTATTTAAAGAAACTTTCATTAATTACTTTGATGTGGCTGTATTCTGACTGAGGAGGGTGAGTGACATTTGCAAGTATCCAAAATTCTGCCTGTCACTTTCACTTGCGCTCCTCAGTAGCTGTAACTGGCTGACTTGGGTACAAAGCTTTTCCATGTATTATCACTGGAATTTGTTCCCCAATAATCAGTACATTTCACAGGAAAAAAAGAACTAGCAAACAAAAAAACAAAACAGACTGCATAGAGAGTCTTGCTTGCACTTCTTCCCTTCGGTCACACACTGTCAGAAAAATTGTTACTGTTTTCTATCAGGTTGCAAACAATGTGATGAGGCAAAGGAAAAAAAAGAACCGCATTGTAAAATTTTACTTACACGTGATGCAATCTTTGCAATATTGCTGAGAACTAATATAAAAAGAGGATTTGAATGGACAAAATGGAACACACCACCCGGGACACTGTTTGCTTTGCAGAATAGTATGGAGTACTCTTTATGGGAAATGGAGTGTGCAATTTTCGCTTAGAACTTTGGAACTACAATGTATGCATGAGCCATGACACACTAGTAAGAGCACCCAGAATGCTTAGAAATAAATGTGACTGGCAAAGAAATTTGGGCAATATCATGTTTTGTACTAATGACATAAGCAGTGGCATTATGCCACTGTGACACAAGGAGACATATGGTCCCCGAATGTTCTCCCACTGCTGTTCTGTTAAACATTCGTGAATGTAAAAATGAATATGAACATTCCTCAGAAACAGTAGGATTTCAACACCTATTACAAAGTACTCAAGTAAAATTCAAGATGTAGATCAATACAATACCCAGTCATTTGTGTACACTTAATAAGAGTATTCCATTTTACTTTAGTGTGTCAATAATGTTTATAATACATTCTATGGTTCTACCATTACTGTGTATGTATACATAACATTGCATGGCTTAAAATGATAATGTCAGCCAAGTTTCAATTCAGAACCAAATATCCTGCAGTATTCAGTAATTGTTATCCATTTGACTTTCCAATCAGAAGTGCAACATTTTAGAAATAGAAGTAATGCATGCCATCATAAACCCGCTTTATACAGACTGAGGTCGCAGTACTTAGTATATGCACAATATAGTGAACTACTACTATTACTGTTTACCCCTCCCCCCAGTTTCTCCATCGCATTTGTAGACATACTGTGTTATGGTTATCAGGCAGGCACATCATGTAATACTTGCACCTGAAAGTGTTTAGACAAATAACACACACACACACGCACAACTCTGTTTTTGCCCTAATCATTTACTGTTGTTAAAGCACTCCTAGTATGCCATTAGCTCACTAAGTTAAAGTGGTATAATACATATCTTATTTGTCAAAATGTGAGTCACAGGGAATGATACAGTATCAAATGAACTATGCCATCATGTCAATGACTTACATAGATCATTACAGTACTACACCAGAGGCAACCCATACACATTCTCTCCCAGCCCTCCTCTCCCCAAGCCTCCCCTCTGACTGCTCCCACCTCTTGATCTGCGTCCCTTTTAACCTCTCCATCCAAGCCATCTTTCCCATCTGCTATTTGATCACTAAGCTGTAAGCCGACTACTGTTGTGCCATATTTGCCCTCTGTGCTTATCTAGCAGTCTGGCTGTACATGGATAGTAGATGATGTTTATTGCTCCTATTATTGTGTACTTGCTCCCTCCAAGCTTTGCCAAGCTGTTCATATATAGCGTATACCGTGTACTTTGTGCATATTGTATTTCTGAGTTTTGTTAACTTCCTATGTTGCAGTGAGGTGTTTTTGTGTATTCATGTACTCCAGCACCACCCTGTAAATGAGGCCTCTCAATGGTGTTTGTCTCCTTGTAAAATAAAGATTGATTGATGAATTACAGTACGGTGGCTGCAGCAAACCATTTGTATTATAAGTCACAGCTTTGTACCATATGCTACACAATCTGTACTAGGGTAGCTACATAGCAATTTTCGAACTCAGCTGAAACATTCATGTTATCATCAACTACTATAACTGTCAACACGCTTTGCTAAAAAAAAGCCCAGTGCATATCTGATTACATTACATGTCCCTATTAACATATCTTTCTGTGTGTATTCCAATGCATAAGCTGAGTGAAAGCTTATATCAAAATTATCCTCACCAGATATATTGCTAAAAGCAAACACTTCACGTGGGGTAAAATGCAGAGTCTTTCAACAAATATTTCCCCACATAGTGCCTGGCTGGCCTAGCTTCCAGACCACCCTTATATCTTAATCTAATAGCATTACTTCTAGGGGCTGCTTCCTTCTTTATTTTAGAAAATAAGTCCGACAACAAAGCTTTACTAGAGTCCACAGCTTTTTTATCAGTATGAGGATGTTCAGTATGTAAATCAATTAAAACCTCTGATGACGGAACTTGTTCCTGGGGGGGGTTCTTGCTTTCCATCACCTGGTACCAAATTAGCTTGTGTCATGGGTAAAACAGAAACATTAGGCCGCCATGAAGGCTCGTTTTGAGAAAAGCTTAATTTAGGGTCCCAGTCAGGAGAAGGACGCCATGAACCATTGTTGAAGGACCAACCAGCTTCCCGCAGTGTCGTTTGAGGGGTCCAATTTTCTTCCGACAATGGGTTATCAACAATACTGTCCTGCTGACAAAAAGGCTCAGAGTCCTTAGTAAGTGTCCCAGTAACTACTGGTTTATCTGTTGGAGTCACTAAATGTCTTTTAGCTGACAAAACAGCCGCCGGTTTTTCCTTTCCCTCAATCCCCACAGAATCAATATGAGCAGTTAATTTCTTGGCAAAAGTAAATTCCGACACCCCAACCTGATCCAAAGGGTTTGTTTGATAGATACAGCTTACCTCAGGCTGTTGCAACTGCGTAAAAGCAGCAGAGGGGAGAGGCTTGAAAACAAACCCAGCATCTTTGGAAAGCGGTTTCTGCAGTGTGCAAATCACTGGACGAACTGACTCCATAGCCCGTATTGCAGTGTTGACTCTAGTATCCATGACAACTGAAGACGCGTTGTCAGTAGTAACCTCCAAGGAACTACAAGGTTTTGGCTCTTGGCACTGGAAATCAGCATTTCCTTCCCTGCCAGCCAATAATCCCATGTCAGTGTTATTCTGCAAAAAACTCTCCTCCTTTCTCGGTTTCTGTAGTAAAGCTGCAAGAACTGAAGGCCCGGATCTTGCAAATCCTGCTTCTCTGGCACTGCAACAGCCGAAAAACTCCACGCCTGAGGAGCCCCTCAAAAGTTCCACCCGGTCTCCTTCCACTGATTCTTCCATCTCCCCTGCTACATCAGTACTTGCTCCTCCTCTTCTGTCCAGCTCTAAACTGGGCTCCTCCATTCTGCTCCCAGGAAGTCAAGCCCCCTGCAGAGAGAGTAGGGGAATTTCCCCGGTGTCCTGGTGAAATTTCCCTCATTCACTAAAAATACCACCAACAACTTAATCTGGTTCAAGGTCAGTTGGCATTCATCTGTATCCCCTTCCCCAGGTTCGTGCCTGAAAATAGGCAGGATTTGTCTAGTGCACTTACCCGGTCAACAAAAACTAAATAAAATAAAAATTAAAAAAAAACACCAAAAGGCATGCCTGTAGGGGTAGGGCTTTGCACCCTGAAAATTTCAGGTCAATACCACACTGCAAGTAGCCACAATGAAATGTCAGAGAAAATGACTCCCAGATTGTTATCCAATGAGAAAATTCATAAATTTGGAACGCTGCAACTAGGGACGTGGTGAACATTTTGGAAACAAACCACTGAAAGGCATGTCTGCAACACTAGGGCTTGCCACACTGAAAATTTCAGGCCAATATCATAATCCAGCTTGCCACAATCAAGTGACAAATAAAACATCATTTCAGAAAATGTGGCTGTACAGTATAACCCGCGATAATTTCAAATAAGATTGTGACAATCCTATCTTTATAATGGGAACACAACAGCAAAGGTAAAAAATAGTGTCACGGTTGTATTTTTTATGGTCGTGCATATTGCTGCGGCACTTTGAGATAGTGTCACGATCAACAAATGGCAAAATGGTGAAAAAAATCCTGAAAACCACATTTCCAGACCAGCTGGTGAAAAACAAAGCCAGATTCCTGTTCCTCAGGCCCCAAAATGGTAAACCCAATGGTTGGTGTGCCGAAAAGTGCAGTATTTTTTGAGTTATATTGTTTTTTCTCTCTTGCTAACTGAAAACAAGATGGTGGCAGCACGACACTATTTTTGGCAAACTCGACCCTAATAAATACTATCGCGACAATTTTCAAGCTTCACACATAAATTTTCCCATACGATATAATGGGACACTAAAAACGCTATAACTTTTGAACAGAACAAGATTTTTACACAAAATCTTCAAAGGACACATCTGTGACCCAGGATCCATGTAGCCCACCCAATTTGAACCCACTGAGATGTAGTCTTCAGTACAAAGTGGACATCTAAAGAAAATGGAATGTTGGGGATTTTTCACATTATTCAGTGTGCTACGATTCCACAATCATACATCCAATTGGCACAAACATTTCTGGATCTGGAGAACTACCAAAAATCTTCCTCCATTCCAAATTTCACGCAAACCAGACCAAAGGTTGCAAAGTTATTAAAGTGCAAAATTTGAAATTTGAGGTTTAACATAGAAATGGCTACACAACCCTATCTATATATATATTCATGGCAAAAAATCCATTTAATGCATCAGTTAGGGTTCTTCCACAGTGACAAAAGTGAGGAAATTCGGTGTTAGGGTTGAAGGCCCCCTTGCACCCCAAGTCCACCCCCCCAACCGGCATCGGGGTGTGCATTGGGGTCATCAGCCCTAACTCTCACCCCATCACATGTGTAAACAAGCTGAGATGTAGGAGAAGGTGATCAGAGTTAGAACCAGTGACCCCAATGCACACCCTGATGGTGGGTGGGTTGGGGAGTGCAAGGCGGGCTTTCAACGCTAACAGCAAATTTCCTCACTTTTGTTGCTGTGGAACAACCCTAACTAATGCATTAAATGGATTTTTTTGCCATGAATTTCCCTTCTTTTTGAGAATGAGGACTATAAATAGTCGATGGAATGTGGTGGCGGGAGCATGGGCTCTTCAGGCCCTGCACTCCCACCACATGATTTTTAGTGATATAGTAACAGTAACTGCAATGGAAACGCGAGCACTAATGGTTAGTCACATGGTGATGCAGATGTAAATGGTAAAGTAAACATTAATAGAAACACAAGTGCAAAGTGACGCCAAAGCAAACAGTGACACAAATGGAGGCGCAAGCGCGTAAGTAAACACAACTGGTAACGCGCACAGTCATGGTACCGCTATTGTAAATGCAAATGGTAACTGTAACAGCAACAATAACCCCAAAGGAAACAGAAAAGTAAACATAAACACAAGTGCATATGGAAACGCAAAGTGTAACATGCACTGTCATGGTACCACAATTGCAAACACAAATGGTAATGATAACAGCAAAAAAACACCAAAGGAAATAGAAATGGAAATGCAAGCACAAGCGCATATGGAAACACAAACCATAATGCTCACAGTCATGGTACCGCAATTGGAAACGCAAATGGTAATGGTAACAGCAAAAATAATGTGAAAGGAAACAGAAATGCAAATGCAAGCGCGTATGGAAATGCAAACCATAATGCGCACGGGCACAGGAATGCAATTGGAAATGCAAATGGCAATGGAAACAACAACGATGATGCAAAACGAAAGAAAACAGCAAACATAAACGGAAGCGTAGCCACAAATAGAAAGTAATGCGCACGGTGAAGCAAAGTGAAACACAAACACAAACAGTAGTGGAGACACAAATAGTAACAGTAATGCAAACAGAAGCTCAAATGGAAATGCAAATGGTAAGGCATACGGTGGCGTACACGTGAATGCTAACACAAACGGGTACGGAAACACAAGTGGAAATGCTACGTGTGACAGTAACTGGAGCGCACACCCTGGTTTTCCCCAACAGCTGCTTAGAGAAACACAGTGACTACAAAGAATGTATACATAATAATGGGCCTTGAACCAGAAAATGAGGTATTGGAATACTAACTTGCTTATATTTCAGGAACTGTACGACGTAGAGAAAAAAATTTAAATTTCATATGATTCATGACTTTCCTGGCTATGTTTGCACTGAGCACTTAGTTTTTCCAACGAAAAGTCTGTATCTTGCACCATTTCCGAGATACAGGCCCCGAAAGTCACGGCAGATGCCGCAATGTTAGTCTATGGGGAAACGCATCAATTTTGGAGTACCGTAACTTTGCATCCCTGCAATATTTTTTCACCAAACTACCAAAAGGCACATCTGTGAGTTGTTGGCTTTCCTCCCTCCAAATTTCAGCCCAAGAGACCAAACCGTTCTTTTGCAGCAGGGTGGCAAACAATTCCTGTCATTTTGGTCAAAGTGTTGCAAAGTAGTGTCGTGATTTGTGACACTTTAGCAAAAACATCACAAAAGTGTCGCAGGTGAGACACTACTTTGTGACACTACTTTTCCCTAAAATTTCAAAAATGTATTTCTGGGGTGTTTAACCCCAAAATAAAGACATGCCTAGCATCCTCAGGGCTCGACTAGGTAAACACAAAAATAATTGTGTCCCTAGTTGGTCCCAATTTTAAATGCTAAGCATTTCTGTGATCGGTAACTGAAAACAATTTGGCTGACTCACGACACTACAGAGGTCATTTGCGACACTAAAAACTGCATTTGCGACACTGTCAAACTTTTTATTAACTTTTCCCCTTGACTATAATGGGAAAATTGTTTTTTGAATAACTTTTGAAACATTCAATATTTTTCATGAAATCTTCAAAAGGCACATTGGGGTCCCTGGCTGCATATTCCCTGAAGATTTTGGACCATTTACAAAAACCGTGCAACCTGTAGGCGCAAGCAAAGAATGTGCGACAAAACGTAAATGTGCCCCGGAATGTTGCTTAATAACTCCACAGCTGCATATCTGACAAGTACGAAAGTTGTCAGATCCCAAGATCTATGGTTATGCCCTGTGCCTGCCAAATTTCAGGCAAATCTGTTGAATGGTGGCAAAGTTAGTAAGGTGCAAAATTTCACCATTTAACCTTAAATGGGGTGCTCAACCCTAACTATGGTAGCATTACCATGCTACCATTATAAATATATACAGTATATATATATATATGTATGTGTGTATATATATATATATGTATGTGTTATATATATATATATATATATATATATATATATATATATATATACACATATAGTATATTACTTGCAAAAACTTTGTTAATGCATCAGTCAGGGTTTTTATTAAAGCAACAAAAGTATGGAAATGTGGTGTTAGGGTTCCCAACCCTAACACCCAACATCACCCCCCACCCATCCCTATCACCCCACCCCTATCCTCCACACACTAACAGGGGTCGGGGTGTGCCTTGGAGTCATTGGCCCTAACTCTCACCCCATTCCATGTGTACGGAAGTGGAGATGCTACAGTATAGGAGAAAGGGTGAGTGTTATTGCCTGCAACCCCAAGGCAAACACTGACCCCTGTTGGTGTGTGGAGAGTGGAGGTGGGGTAGAAGGGTTGGTTACCCTAACATCAAATTTCCAATCTTTTGTTGCAATAATAGAAACCCTACCTGATGCATTAACGGAGTGAAGGGTTGGGTGGTAGTGTTGGGTGGGGTTTTTGGGCTGGGAACCCTAACACCACATTTCCATACTTCTGTCACTTTAATAACCCTGCACTCCAATCCATCCATAGATGTGCATATGAACAGTATGTAGGTGTGGAAGCTCAGGGCCCTGGGCACATTCTGCCCACGATCGGGCTTTACGGTCCACTGGACCACCAGGGAGTTATTCGGGTTGGGGGGAGGTTACATTCTGCTCGCGATCGGGCACTGGGGGTCATACAGGTTCTGCCCGCGATTGGGCACTGGGGTCATACAGGTTCTGCCCGCGATCGGGCTGTGGGAGATGTGTGTGGGGGCCACATGTGCGTGTTCTGCCCGCGATCGGGCTGTGGGAGATGTGGGGGGTTCATGTACTTGTACGCCCGCGATCGGGCTGTGGGAGATGTGTGGGGGTTTCATGTAACTGTGATGCCCGCGATCGGGCTGGTGGGGGACAGGGACCGGGTTGAGGGCCAGCCAGGGTGGCAGCTGCTGTGTTGCGCCCTGCAATACAGCAGCTCACCTGTGGGTGGCCCTCAACTTGTTCCTTTTTTTTTTGGCTCAAGGTTGTGCAGGCGCAGGTTGGGGGTTGCGCATGCACAACTCTGCACAACCCGACTGAATATCAGGTTGCGCAGGTTATGCATGGTTCCTCCCTCCTGTTGAGCATGCATTCATTTGCATTGCTCTTTTGCACAACCTGTTGCCAGTGGAGCAACTGCCTCCTGCTGAATATCGCAGAATGGCGCAATGTAGGACTTGCGCATGCGCAACCCTGTTGCGCATGGAGCAACCCTTTTGAATATCTGGGCCATAGAGTATTATTATGGACATTTGCATAAATTCAGGCACTTGCTTTGCAGCCTGGATATTTAACAGAGCAGTATACAGTAGATCCATTCGACTACTATATAATTACTGGTCAGCAATTTTTGAACTTGCTGCCCGAGTTGATGTTTTCCGTAATAACCCACGTGTTGTTACGGAATTCACAAGCACTGTCTTTTAAACAGTTCGCTCCCTCATTGGCTCTTGTTCGGCGCGTAGGTGGGCTTAACCCTTTTGTAAACATGGCGGCTTCATCTCTTGCTTACTGAGGAGCCACCACAACAAGCCTGCCCTGCACTATTTCAATTTTTATTTCAATCCTACATTCCACCACTTTTAAAAATGTGTATCTGGTTGATCCTGCCTTTATTCTGCTTTAGGAGTGGGGCCCCGATTCACTTACAGTACTAGCATGATCGCGATCCCAGCAACTGACTGTAAGTGCAAATATATAATAAAAAAATAAATGAGCAAAAGCAACCACAAAAAACAAATGCTCAGTATGGAAAGTGACAGGAGAGGCAGAGAGAGATAGAGAGAGAGAGAGAGAGAGTGGTGTGTGTGTGTGTGTGTCAGAAGTTAGTCAGCAATGTGTTTCTGTATAATGTCAGGTTGACAAAAATTGCTGAACAGCAATTATACAAAATAAAAGATGGGGTATTGTGTGAAAAACTTGAATTTAATGTACACCCTTGGTGTGGGATGCTTTAATAAACCCCTTCGGCTTCGCCCTCGGGGTTTATGTAGCATCCCACACATCAGATGTACATTAAATTCTCGTATCACATACTTCCCCATCCTTTATTCTCTATGTAATTTATGATATAAGCAAACAGAAGATAATACCTTATAACAACTGTCACATGTAATGTAAAGTACCAAATCTCCCACTACAGTTGTCTTGTGATGTCAGTTGCAGAGGAGTCTGCAATGTCCTGGTAAATAAAATATCACTTTACAAGGCAACAGAGTCAGTCTGATACAATTTATTGTAGTTCTGTAAAGAGTGTTTAAAAACATGAATGAGCACATTCAGTGCTAATTGGTATTAGTCTCGCAAATAGATAGATAGATAGACATAGATATATACGTAGACAGACAGACAGGCAGAGATGGACAGACAGACACAGACATGGGCAGAGAGACAGATATAGATTGACAGGCAGACAGACAGACTGACTTGACAGATAAACAGAGGGATGGACAGGGAGATAGATAGCTAGATAGATACATACATACGTACATGCTTACATACATACATAGACACATAGACAGACAGACACTCATAGTGACATACAGACAGATAGAAACAGATATAGAAAGATAGATGGATAGTGTTATTGTCTTGCATTTTTAGAGAATAAATAGTATTTGAACTTACTGGTTTTGGGTACTGAAACTTGTACATGTTAAATGTAGAATGTGAAAATGGAGGATTCTGGGTGGAGACAGGAAGTACATACATATGAGATAAAAGTTGATCATTGTTTTACATTGTAATGCATAGCTAATAGTGTATATTAGTAATAATTTGAAATATTGTTATCTCACAGTATATTTTGTATAACAGGAATGAAAAGAAGAAATATAAGTCATCCTATACAATGAGATCTATGAAATAAGCCACTATTGATATGATTGTGATGAAGTGTGTCATGTTAGATTATGAAAAAGTGTAATATGTAATGCTCTACTCAGTGAAGACCCTTAGAGTTTTGTTATGGATATTTGCATGAATGCAGGAGCCTGCTTTGAATCCTAGATATTTGCAAGTGAGGCAGAGTTCCATTCGAGTGCTATATAATTTGTGATAGCATTAAACAGAATTATACAAGTTATAAGAACTGTAACAATCACTGTAGAGTACTGAATCTCCCACTGTAGCAATCTTCTTCTTATGTCAGTCCAAGAGGGGTGTGCAATGTCTTGGTGAAATCAGTGATTATATGACAATGCAATGTAACAGGTTCTTAATTAGAATATTATTGGAACATAGAAACATAAAATTTGATGGCAGATAAGGACCGCTTGGCCCACCTAGTCTGACCATTTCCCTACCTAACGGATAAGCAGCAGAGCCTAGTTAACCAACAGCCTACTTCCTCCTACCCCCACTAGAATTGCCTTATGTCTGTCCCATGCATTCTTGAATTCTCCCACTCTTTTTGACCTTACGACCTCCTCAGGAAGGCTGTTCCATGCATCTATAACCCTCTCTGTGAAGAAACACTTCCTCATATTTCCTCTGCGCTGTTCCCCCCTCTATCTTCAAATTGTGTCCCCTTGTTCTTGCACATCTCTTTTTCTGAAATATGCTACCCTCTTGGACTTTGTTGATTCCTTTGAGGTATTTGAAAGTTTCTATCATGCTCCCCCTCTCCCTCCTTTCCTTGAGGCTATACATCTTAAACTCCTTTAGTCTTTCTTCATATGTCTTCTCGTGCAGACCCTGCACCATTTTGGTTACCGTCCTCTGGACAGCCTCCACCCTGTCTATGTCTTTGCAGAGATAGGGATCCAGAACTGTAAACAGTACTCCAGATGTGGTCTTACCAACTGTCTGTACAGAGGAACAACAACTTCCTGTTTTCTACTGGTGATGCCTCTCCCTATCCATCTGAGTATCCCTCCAGCCCTCCTTACTGCCTTCTCACATTACTAACCCACCTTTAGGTCATCTGATATGACTACCCCCAGGTCCCTTTCCATTTTTGTTATTGTCAGTATCTCATCCCCATTGTGTACTCTTCCCCTGGGCTTTTGTTTCCCAGGTGCATTACTTTGCACTTCTTTGCATTGAATCTAAACATTTGACCATTCCTCCAACCTTGCCAAGTCCCTTTTCGTCCTTTCCACCCCACCTTGCATATCAACCCTATTGCAGATCTTTGTGTCATCTGCAAAGAGAAATACTTTTCCTTCCAGTCCCTTGGCAATGTCACTTATAAAGACATTAAAAAGGACCGGCCCCAGAACTGAACCCTGCGGTACCCCACTAGTAACCCTCCTTTCTTCACTGTGGACTCCATTTACTATTACCCTCTGTGTCCTGTTGTCCAGCCAGTGTTTTACCCAGGCTACCACCCTGGGACCCACTCCCAGGTGGCTAATTTGTTTATTAATCTTTTGTGCAGGACTGTGTCAAATGCCTTGCTAAAGTCTAGGTAGGCCATGTCCACAGCCCCTCCCTGGTCTATTACTTTGGTCACCCAGTCAAAGAAATCAATTAGATTTGTCTGAGATGACCTTCCCGCTGTGAATCCATGCTGCCTTGGGTCCTGTGCCCCACTGGCCTCTAGGTACTCAAGAATTCTTTCCTTCAGAAGTGATTCCATCATTGTCCCTACCACTGAGGTCAAACTAACAGTTCTGTAGTTTCCTGCCTCTGTCTAGCTCCCACTTTTGTGATCTGTAATTCTGTATGTTTAGCATACTACATTTTGCTGCTTTTTAATTAATTATTTTAGTGTGTATTTAGGTGCACTACTGTGTTAAGTGACTGTAGTCTGAACTGATAACCATAAATACACAACTTCTTGCTTGTGTACAAACAGTAAGAGAAAGTAGAGTTCCTGAAACTGCACATTACATTGAGAAAAAAACAATAAAACATAAAAGGACAGTACTCTGGGAACTGTGGCCACATTGCTTAAGACGAATGCTACTTCTTCACACAGAACAACCAGTTCTGACAGCCTCCCCTGTATTAGCTGTCCCAATGCCAGTTCATTTCATTATCACTGGGGGTGTGTGTAAGAGACTCAAGTAATATTAGACTATGAATTTGTGCCAGTTACGTTCTGTTTATGCAAACTATCTTTTTGTAATCATTGTCAGCAATATTGCAAGCAGTTGCTCCCAATGTAAGTAACATTTTGCAATCATGTTTCCCCTTTGGATAATTACATTGTTTGCAACCCGATAGAACAGAAAAAAAATGCCTGTGTGACAGTGTGTGATGGAGAGGGTGGACTGACAGCACAAGCAGGACTCTGTACAGTCTGAATGTGTGTGTGTGTTTTCTGCTGTGAACTATACTGATTAAGAATGTAACCCCCCTGCAAATGGGGGTTCCCAAAAGTCTCCTAATAGCTTGCCTGAAGGCTCCAGCCTGGATGGTGTTTGGCAGGTAAGCTGCCTATTTGTGAGTGCTTTTAGAGCCTCTGGTACAGTTTCTTTAAGCGCTGTCTGCTTACAGGCAGGGTTGGAACCTGGGTGGGCTGTGTGGTTCCTTGCTCGAGTCCCACTCGAGCTGCTGACAAACTGCTCCATTTCTGCTGTCACTAAGTGGGCAGAGTGAGCACTATCCAGGGATGTAACTGTTTGCTAACGATCTGTTAGAGTGGTAGTGAAAATGTAATTTGTCTAACCTGCCTTTCTTGCAGCTGGGACTTTGTGTGCTTTGCCCTTCCATTTTGGATCTGAACTGCAGACTAGTTCCAATCAGGAGGAAGGGGCACCTAAAATGGAGTATTGAGTGACCAACCAGGATCAGGACTCTCTTGGGAGCCAGCTAGCAATGGGGGATATAGCCAGTAATTCTGGGAAGTGAAGTTCTGGACTGTGGGGCTTTTTCGCACCAATGGGGGAAGTTTTGAGTGACTGGCAACTGAAGCCCACCAATTCGACCAGGTGGTACCCAACTGTAATTCCCTGCCTAGTGGCTTGGAAGGCAGATCTGTTGTGGCCGTGACTGGGGAAGGGCTTCTGCACTGCAGAGTTTTCACGTGGGAAGTGCGTGTGGAGGCCAAAAGATGGGCGTCGCATTTGCCGTGGTGATTCGGACTGAATCCGCTGTGAGGGAGGAAAGGAGAGGCTGTGTAGCCAAAAACCAGGCTTACCCTGTAGAAGACTGGAGAAACTGCTTCATCTCGCTCAGTCTGTCTGGAAAGTGAAGCTGCATTGCGAACTTCCGTGTTGGCAGTAAGTGCGATCGGGACATGAGAGCAGCTGCCTGGTATGGTAACTTTCTTTTACACATAAATGTGTGGGGTGTGTCCTGTTCACAGAACCCTGTTCCCCGGTTGTGTGAAAGGCATTCAGAAATCCACGCCGCTCTCGGGGACAGCGTCCAGCCAAAAGTAGTGAGTGAAAATCAGGGTAGCTCCCTGCCAGCTGTACCGTTAAATTGCAAGTGTTTCATCTGATTTTCTTTCTTGATACATGAACTGAGCCAACCGACTCCGGATTACAAATTGGGTATTGTGCAAGTGTTTTCCATCTCAGGGCCCCAACCAGCTGCACCGATCCTGTCTAGCCCCCTTCCCTCATGGGTACCCAGTGAAAGTGACAATTAGGGACTCTGACATTGTGCACAGCGCTGTGAATATTAATGTGATTGATCTAATTAACCTGATTTCCCCCTGTCCTTGTTGCCATCCCCTAAATAAATCAGATCTGGTTGTTTCAGCAAAGTTACACTAACTAAGATAGGTGTTTGTGTTAAAATATTGTACAGTGGCTATTTTCTTGCATCATCTTGCTTTACAGGGGGTCCCCAGAGTCAAGCTGACTGAACCAGTCCTGGGGGTAAGTGTATGCTGTGAAGGTACTCCTGATATATTGTGCGGGCCACTAGTAGGAAGAAAGGGGGGGTTCAGTGTCCCAGAGGGCTGTGACCTAGGCATACCAGACAGTATTAACCCTGACCTCTGGGTGGAGGCACAAGCCATTGGACCTAGGCCCCTCAACCTGTCAGTAGTCAGTCAGGCAGGGGTAGTAGCCCTTAGGATAGCACCACCTGGGGGTTACAAGAACAAAAAGTAAATCTATAATACACAATTGCAGTGGTAATACATGGAAAAGATCTGTACCTGTGGTAGCCATTTATAGCTACTGAGGAGTGGAAGTGGAAGTGACAGAATTCTGAATATTTGTAAATTGCACTCACACTCCTCAGTCAGGTGTGTTCATTGAATACAGCCACAGCAGAGTGAGTAAAAGAATGGTTTATTGCAATAGTAAATGACAGAGATACTGAGACTAAGGTCAGCAAGTTGGATGGAACCTACTATGGCTTTTTTAGTTGTAGCCTGGTTGACAGTTGAATACCCAACAATTACAGACACTGCCACATTCCTTATTCATTGGAGCAAGCTAAAAAAAATTCAGCAATGTCAGTGTTACATTCAGCAATGCATCTGTATGCATTACATGACCTGGGCTTCTGACAACAGCTCAACAAGGTGCCAAGTAATATGAAATGCAAATTCACTGATCCTGCGTAACAGCACACTACATGTGTGTGTATGTGTGTATTTGTGAGGGGGGGTGCAGGGGCAGCAAGAGTTGCATGAATAAGCCAGCCCTCAGAAGATTGAAGTGCCAGGCAAAATGTAAGAGTTGAACTCAGTGCCTCCTGGATCCCCTAAATGCACACATGGAGCAAATTATGATGTAAGCCATCTCCGTGTATTTTGCTGTTCTGCAGTGTGAAAATCAGTTGCTTCTCACCTGTTAACCACATGGTTGCATGTAGTAGCACAGTAACTGAAACACAATGAGTGTATGGTGGACAGTGGATGAACTGCAAACACTGTAATTTCTGATGCTGATCTGCACATACTTAAAAAACTTTACATATGCAGGAATGTGTGAGTGTGTATGGGGAGGTGATTTTCTTTTTTACAGTTTAAAGCAATGTTTCTGATAAACTAATTGTATTTTGTAGTATAATGCGATAACCTGTGGTGGTTTGCAGGAGTTCCCACTGAGAATTTGGGAGGCTATATATATGCAGTATGGTTATTAGTTGTGCAATGTTCATGTACAATTAATAATTCTGTATAGGTAGCATACAATAGCTACATGTCTGTGTTTACCCAAACTCAAGCGTATAGCTTCTATAGAGAATGGGGCTTGCCATTAAAAGGCAGGCCAGATTGACCAATGATCCCTACCAGGAATAAGAAGCATAGGACAGGAGGGGAGAGGGAGAAACAGAGGGCTAGGGGGGAGGGGGCCTGATGACATCACCAGGCAGGAAAGGGTACTATGACAAGGGCAAGCCATAGCCCCAGGGATTGGCTGGGGGCAGAGCCCAAAGGGGGGGTCCTGCCCAGGAACCAGTTGGGGGTATAACAGTCCAGGGCTCGGGCAGGATGCCCTCTTTTGCTGGGAATTTTCATCTGAGAACTCAGCACATTGTTTGGCAAGTTAGCAGGTAAGGCACATAGGCCTGGATATTCAAAAGGGTTGAGCCATGCGCAACAGGGATGCACCAGCGCAAGTACAGAAATGCACCATTGTGCGATATTCAGCAGGCGGTGGCTGCGCAGTGCAAGTAGCAATGCGCTAGAGCGCAATAGTAATGAATGCATGTGCAACCGTAGGGACAGAACCATGAATAACATGTGCAGTGCAATATTCAACAGCGCAATAGGGGAGCTAGCGGAAGTTGCACGACAGTGGAAATGATCCAAAATAAAAGGGAGCAAGAGAGGGCTGCAAGAACACTAAAGGGAAGCCACAGGTGGGAGCGTGGTGACAGACGCAAGGGCAGTACAGAGGGTAGCAGTGAGCAGGACTGGGCAGGAACAGGACAGGGCACACCTGAACTGAGCCAGAAACAGGATAGGAGTGGGGAGCCTGTGCCACTGTGCAGGATAGTCAGTGGAGTGCCGCAGTGGACTGAGAGCAGTGGCAGGAGGCAGGACAGCCACAGCCAAAGGCCGGAGGTGTACCCGGTGCAGGGGGGGCATCAGAAATGGACAGCGGGGGAACGGATAACAGCTGCTGGGGAGAACACCAGCCAGGACATGGCCAGCACCACCTTCCAGATGGAGGCAGTAATGAGGGGTGTGAGAAGGCAGGCAGCAGGGGGGTGCAGCCGTGGAAGGGCCCGTCGGCAGTACGCCCAGAACAGGCAGTACCGAGCCCACACCAGCTTCAAACACTACTCTGACACAGAGATTGTGGGCTGGTACCGCCTGAACCGGGTGATCCTGAGGCAGCTCTGTGAGCTGTGCAGTGATGAGATGCAGGCACCCACATGATGGAGCCATGCTCTGTCAGTGGAGATGAAGGTGACAGCCGCCATGTGACTGCTTGCTACAGGCACCTTCCAGAGACCAACAGGGGACATGACAGGCATAACCCAGTTGGCCACGTCACGCCTACTCACACAGTTCCTCAGTGCACTGCTGCCACATGCTGCGGGGTACATCCATTTCCCCAGCACACAGGCGGAGTGCACAGCACACATACAAGCATTCCACAGGGTAGCACAGTTGCCTGGCGAGCTCAAGGCCATTGACAGCACCCATGTGGCCATCCCACGTCACCTGACCCAGACGGTGTGTCATACATCAACTGGAAGGGGTATGCAAGCATCAACTGCCAGGTGGCGTGCGATGCCAGGGGGTGCATTACCAATGCCTGTGTTATGCACCCTGGGGGAGCACACAATGCCTTCATCTGGCACCAGTCCACACTGTGCCACAGGTTTGAGAGTGGGGACATCCTCACTGGCCCTCTAGTGGGTGAGTGTGCATATCACACAGGATGACATGAGCAGACATGAGGGGTGCATAGTCAGAGGTGCCATGGGTACCGGCCTTGTTGGCCCATGGCAAATCGACGCAGACCACCATACTAATGTCTACCTTCTACACACAGGTGACAGTGGCTACCCACTCCGTCCCTGGCTACTCACACCATAACGGTGCCCCTCGACCCCATCGCAGCTACGGTACAATGAGGCACACGCCACAACATGGAATGTCATCGAGCGGGTGTTTGGGATGCTGAAGGCACATTTCTGGTGCCTGGACACATCTGGCGGTGCCATACAGTACAGCCCCTCGAAGGCCTGTGGGCTATTCCTGGCCTGCTGCATCCTGCACAACATGGCCAACGACTGTGGGATAGTCATAGAGGTTGAAGAGGGGGACAGCAGTGGGGACAATAAGGATGCTGGTCCAGCCGGTGATGGACAGCCTCCCCCTGGGTGAAGGGACCCCTTCCTGATCCGGATGTCACAGCTGCAACTGGACACCATTACAGAAGAGCACTTTGGTCAACACAGGTAGGTCACGGGGCCATGCGCAACCACCAATGTCAAGGGCACAGCCCACAGACAGGCAGGGAAGAACACCAGGGATGGATGGCGGTAAGGGAATGGGTCTGAGTGTTGCACCACACATGGCGTCAGGGTTGGGCAGGGCCGAACATGACACGTGCACACACACACACACAGACAGACACACACAGCAAGACATGCACAAGGGGTAGATGGAATGCCAACCACAATTGCCACCCCTACCCCCACACAGGTTCACACATGACCATGGCCAGTGGCCGTCACTGTGCATGCCTCAGAAGCTGGGCATTATTGCACATTGGCAGACAGCGCAATGCTGGCATCATCATGTACACGCCACAGTGGCCAGTAGCCAGGAGGGTGTGCACAGGGACCGTGTGTGTGTGTGCAGTGCTGGGTACCCCACCCGTGCATCGCACGATGCATGTCACACTGCACATAGGGCAGCGGCAGACAGTGGCCATGGTGGGAGACAGGTCAGTCATGCGGCACAGTGCCACAGCTGCCACGGATGTGTGGGCGGTCCCGCCGAGACCTGCCAGCCATGCCAGGCTAACCATTGGCCTCATGAGGTGGCACCAACGATCCCCCGGGGGTGATGCTGCGTGAACATGACCATGTTCATGCAGGGGTCTGCAGCCCACCAAACATGCACGTGCCAGGCGTGCTCGGTATGCCCACAGCTGAACCCAATGTCGACATAGCAGGTGTCGCACGGCGCCGGGAACGGGGGGTGGACATGACGCTGCGTGGTGTCTGCGACGGATGGGCACTGAACTGGGTGCCCAATGTGGCCATGACAGCTGTGAATGCATTTGTCTGACTGTCAATGGCAGCGGTCACATCCGCCCGCTGCCGGGCCATCTCTGTCAGGAGCAGACTGTGGTCTGTGCTGCGCCGCTCTTCTGCCTGGTGCAGAACTGCGCTGAGTGCATCCACCGCAGTCACAAGCCGCAACTGCTGATCTACTGAAGCCTGCAGTAGATGGCTGTGCTCGTCATTGAGGTCATCCGATGGTCAGGCATGCTGTCCCTCGTGGTGTTACTGGCCCTACTGGCCAGCACCCCTTGACGATGGGTGCTGCACACCAGAGCCATGCCTGGGCACGTCCACACACGGTGCACTGCCACGGCTCTCCGACACTGTCTCCCCATCGCCATTAGCTGACTGCTGACACTGCCTCTCCTGTTGCCAATTGCCAGGGCTCACCGGCGCCACCACAGCAGCTGCAACAGCCCCACAGCCCTGGACGCACACCAGTGCTGCCCCACTGGGGCATACAGGCACAGGCTGGGACTGTGTTGTTATGCAGGCCTCCACAGCGGCACCACCCATGGCAATGCCCATGCCATTTCCTGCTGTTGGACCATCCTGCATCCCACATGTATCACTGTCCGGGACGTGTGATCCATCATCATCAGTGCTGGATCCGGCACCAATCCATGTCCCAGCACGCTGGAGACCGTGGGCGCTGTCACGCTGGGCCACAGGCAAGGCCTCGACCACACCCACACCACCCTCTTCATTCTGGACAGACATGCAGGTATGCACTGGTCCAGTCCCTCGGACACCTGTGGAGGTGGATAGGTGATCCTCCGTGTCCAGGGCTTCATCTTCAGTGGACACACCCACCACCGCTGACCCATGTAGATGCTCAGGAGCTGTAAGAGAACACATTAGCGTTAGTGGCTCCGCCCTGCCCTGTGGCATTCCCCCCACCACCCACACAGTGACAGCACAGGACCTACCATGCAGTGATGGGCTGCCACCCATCTGGAAGCCACCACCAGGAACACCCTCAATGGCACGACGCCGCATGCTGCCGGCCACCCGCTTCTCCTGTGGTGTCAGGCATGGCACATCCGGCTGTCCCCCACCGGTGGCAGCACATGAAGCCCTGATGGCAGTCACCTTATCCCTGATCCTCCTCCTGTCCATGCCGACCTTCTTCTTACACTCCTGCATGGACCACTGGTGGCTGCCATGCTGGTTCACAGCACGAGCCACCTCACCCCATGCCACAGCACAGGCCTGTGGCATTCCCTGCTGTCCACTGAGCAGCAGTTCCCTGTTGAGATATGCCTTGAACAGGGCTTCTGATTCAGCCCAGGTGAAGTTGGGCCTCCTCTTTCTCCCACGTCCCTGTTCCTCCTCATCCTCACATTCGGTCATTTTCGAGCCTGTGGGAATGACAGGTGTTATCTTTGACTGTGCAGTCCCATTCAGCCCTTACAAACCAAAGTCCCCACATCCCAACAGCATGCAACCCACCACAACAGACTGCAACACCAAACTATGTCCTGTGCAGCCCCATGTCACATTTATACAGCGCAACTCATGCAAATTAGGCGAGGCGCAACTGTAAGTGGATGCTAATGCAGTGGTTGCACCGTGGAATGGCTGACGAGATGATTTGCATATGCTGACTGAATATCACGCTGTTGCACCTTGTGCAATGTTGTTGAGCCTGCTCAGGTTATGGCGCTGCTCTGTGATGTGCGCAATAGGCACCGCACAGTGCGTGTCCAGGGTGCTGACGGTGACGCATTTGGCGCTGCTGACATGCTGTGTGTGGGAGGCAGTGCAGGGCATGGCCACCACTGTGCCTGTGGCGCTAGTGTGCTGTTTGCCCATGTGGTGCTCATGTCCTGGTGTGCCATAGGCACCATGGAGCTACAGCTCGGTAGGCCACTGCAGGGCGTCACACACAGGCACCCTACTGTGCTACACACAGGGCATCCCAACTGCACTGTGGTTCTCCATGCGCGGACAGACCCTTGACCCTGCGGTCGACCTTTGCCCCCTAGGCACCATGCGTCTGCATGGTTGCACCCCTATTGTTCAGTTCGGTGACAGTGTGATGGGGACTGGCAGTGCAGTACCACGCAGCCTCTGCATGTGGGGCATGTGTGCTACAGAGCACCATTTTGATAGCAATACTCACTGCAGGATGGCACAGAGATGAGCACAGCAATGGAGCACCATAGAGCTGGCCAACCTGGTGGCCATTGTTGAGCCCCATGCTGGGGCCCTGTTTGGCCAGGATTCACTAGACAGGCCACGCAGTGCTGTGTGGGAGGAGATGGCTGATGGCCTGGAGGAGGCCACCAGGATCACCAGGTCTGGTGAGCAGTGTCGCCACAGGTATGGAGACCTACGGCAGAGGGACCCTGACAGACTGGGGCATCTGCAGGCATGCACCTAGCAAGGTGCCGTGCCACAGCCAGGTAGGAGCTCCATCCATACACTGGTAGCATCAGTCCATCTGGGTATCGCGGTGTGCATGTGTCCACCCTGCAGGGGGTGGGGTCCGTCTAGTGGGGTCGGTGGTGGTGGTGGTGGTGTGGCATGGCTGGGCTGTGCAGGCACACACACACACTGGGTGGGGCTTTGCTACTGGTTTGTACTGATGTTCCCTTCTCCATATTTGCACCCTAGGCCCGGAGGAGTGCCGTAGGGCAAGGCAGGCCCATTCCCAGCAGGAGCAGGACAGGGTTGGTGTGCTACAGCTGCAGCAGAGACATGGTGGAGGGCCATGGGCCAGCAGCACCCAGCTGGCCTGGATGCAGGTGAGCGCCATTTTCCCCCTTACATCTGTGCATGCTGTGTTGCAGGGCTGGCGGCAGGGCATGGCCACCTGCACTTGGCCCCATTGCCGTGCACACCACACGGTGCACTCAGCACTGTTCTGTGGCACTGCATGTGTGGGTGGGCATCGCAGGTGGTTTGTGCTTGCACTGGGTACATGGCTGTGCCACTGCCTTCACACTGCATAGCCATGTCACTGTACGGCCATGGTGGAGCTGTGCGGGACATGGGCAGTGGGTGTGTGCAGCGGTCCGTATGGCTATCAGTGCCTGGGTAGGCGGGTCATGTGGGTGCAGTCACTGTGGGTGGTTGCATGCCATCACAGGGGCATGGCCCATGGCTGTATGCCGTACACAATGGGTGGGCTGAAAGGGTATGACCAGTCACGTGTAATGACTCTGCTCCCTTGTCCTAGGTGGACAATGCTGGACAGCACTAGAAAGGAGTCTGCAGGAGCTGCTGCAGCTCATGAGGGTCACCCTCGAGCTCCTGCAGAGACTGGAGCAGGATGGAGGACGGTGGTACCGAAGACGGCACAGGGGCAGAAGTGGAGATAGGGGCTGGTGATAGGCCCACTATGCCCCTGTTTTGTATTCCCCCCTGGACTAACCCTCACACCCCTTCATCCCTCTCCCAGTTGTTCACCCTTGCCCCATGCCCACCCCCACCTGGTTTGTGTCCCCCCCAATTGTATATGTTGTATATATGTTTTGTATTTCACACACCTTTATTATATACGTTTTGTTATGACAACTGTGGTGGTCTCTGATTTGCAGCGGGCTAATGGTGCTTGGCTGCAGTGGTGTGCATGGCATCGGGGGTGGTGCAGGCCTGTGTGTGTGTGTGTGTCCGGCAGGGACCCACCTATGGTGTGGCTGGGGGACTCGGTCCCTGTCTGTGGTATGTGTGTTGTTCCCTGTGCACTGGATACCTGTGTGCAGCGGTCCCTGGTGCATGCACTGTGTCCATGGTGCCCCTGTCAGTATGTCCAAGGCCTGTGCAGCTGACACCCTTGCATGTCTGTGGTATGCATGGTCGGCTGGCATGTCAGTGGTGGCTGTCCATGCTGGCTGCCCTCTGGCCCTGGCGCAATGGGGGCTTGCCTCCTGTCACTGGTATGGTGCACGTCTGCCTCGGGTGACACTGTGGTCTCTGCTGTTGTTGTCCCCCTCCATGCTGTCACTGGTGTCTTTTGCAGGGTCTGTGCCCTGATGTCTGTCACTTGTGCTCTGGCCGCATGCTGGTGGCGGATGGCTTCATGGTGCATGCACAGGTTGGCTGGTACACCTGTGCCATGGTGAGGTGCTGGCCATGGGTACACAGCATCAGTGGTCACACGCCAGCAGGATTTGTTGCCCGCTATTGTGTCCCTGTGTTGGGGTACCCTTGGGTCTGGGTGGGTGTTTGTCCATGCCCTGTGTTGTGTCCTGTGTGGACCATGCCTCCATGCACCACTGTGGGCATCTGTGCTGGCTGTTGGGGCCAGTGCTGGGACAGGGTGTGTGCTTGGGTGGGTATGCAGGGTGCTGTCCTGCTTGTGGTGGGTCCAGCGCAGGCCCTGTCACATGCGGGTACCTCAGGTACCGACGAAGGGTTGACCTCTCTGCTGTGCCATGGGGGCCATGCAGGGTGGCACTGTGTCTGCCGTTGGCATGCGCTGGCTGGTGCCGCCTGCTGCAGGGTGCTCATGGGCTGTCATTCATGGCTCCATGGTGCACAGGGTTGCATTGTCACAGTGGGGGTGGTGGCATGCATTCGGTGCCATGCACTGTTGGCCGCTGCTCCTGGGCAGGGTGTCTGGGGATCACTGTGCAGGATGTGCTCTGCATTGGTCGGATGGGGTGGCTCTGGGTGGCCGGCCCTCCTTGTGTTGCCATCACTGCTTGACAGGGGGTGTGCTGGGGCACATGCCTCAGCTGTGGATTCGGTGCTGGTATTCATGGGCTGGTGGTTCATCCAGCTCACCACGGGTTGTGCAGTTCATGGGGTGTGGGGCGGCACTGTCTGATCTGTGCTTCTTTGCCCATGTCTTCCATGGGTGGTGCACCCCTGCATCCTGTCCCTGTGCATCCCTTGTTGTGCTACTGTGCTACTACCCTGTTCCACTGCTCATCCCTGGTTGTGCTACTGCGCATCAGCCCTATGCCACTGTGCATCCCTGGTTGCGCCATGGCATAGTTAGGACGATATTCAGTTGTGTTGTGCAATCGCACCTTGGCCTGCACTGTGTTTGAATATCGTGCGTGTTGCGCATGGGCGCACTACACTTGTGCCTGCTCCTGCTATTGCGCTACTTTGTGGCGCAGTTTGAATATCCGGGCCCTAGGCTTTTGGACCTACTAGGCCTTGTGGTGCATTTGAAGGATAGCGCTGTGGTGTGGTTTGTTGGGCTCATGTTTTATACAAAAAAAAAGAGAGGGTTTCAAGGTTTTGAGGCATGTAAAATATCTGTGAAAGCAGTAGTTTAGTAGTAATATGGAGCTTTAATAGTAAAGGTATCTGGTTGGCGCTGTGGTTTTGGATGGGTTAGATAGTATGAAGAAAAAAGGAATGCTGTAGGGGACATGTTTGAGTATAAAGAGTCTTGGAGCATTCGTGGTGTAGGAACTGTGGTTGCTGATGAGAGGACCAAGCGGGGGTGTTATGTATGGTAACAGGCCACAGGAGTGGCGAGGTATGGTGGTTGTGAAACCACGTGGTGTTTGGACAAAGTTTGTAAAACAAGGAATCCAGTGAGAGACGGGCTAGACAGAAGAGGGAGGGTGCGAGGCATGTGAAGCATGTTGCGCATTAGAGCATTTTGAGTCACAGGCCCAGGTCATTGGGCAGCTGACATGGGAGATTTTGTCCTCGCCACAGTGGGGTGAGCCCCATAGAAAGCGAGACACAAAGAGATGCCTTCCACATTTTCAATACAAGAAATAGGAAGTGAGAGAAGAGACGGAGGAGCGGGAGTACTTTTTTTTTTTTCGTCTTTTTATTGCTGCAGTGCTCAGAATGCCGTATGAGGGGGCAGAATAGTGGGCCAGTTGATAGGTTCCAGCTGCTGGCATTCTTTCAGCGGGACAGGGAAATGCAGACCACAAGGAGGCCTGCCAGTCAGATGGACAGGCAGTTTTTTCTTTTTTTTTTTTTTTGCAGAGGGAGTTTTAAATAAATGTAATAGTAAGCGCTCCTCACAGGATGAGCAGAAGCTGGTGGTTTGTCGGGGAACATGGCTGTAGATGGCTGGACAGGATGGTGCTGTTTGCTGCAAAGGAGGCAGAGGGAGGCCAGGAGGCCACATGGCTCAGCGCGCTCTCGAGGAGCGGGGGGCACTGTTGGGCTTATTGTTTATTTGATGCTGGATGGATGTGTAATGGGGGACAGCTGTGCATGCAGGAAGAGCAGGGGCAGGCCGGGAGACTGCCCAATGAAAATTAAATAGGGTGGGCATCTGGCGGGCATGGGTTGGCACGAGTGGAACCCAGCTAGAGGTCAGGTGAGGATCACGGTGGGAGAGGGCACAGAACAGGCACTCTGTTAGGCCCAAGGCAATGTGGCAGAAGGATACTTGCAGCTTTTGGAAATACAAGTTGACCACGTGGCCCAGATGATGGGGAGGCATGGGGGGTTTCCAATATTAAAATTGGCTTGCCCCCAAGCAGGGGCAGAGGTAGGGATGATGGGGGATGGGGAAAGCAGGTGTTGGAATGAGTGGATAACCTGGGGAATGGAGCCTCAAGACGGGGCAAGGGACACCAAGAACCTGGAAACACTAGGGTGGGACCTTCAGTTCAGGCCGAGGCTAAAGTGGGCATAGCCAGACAGCCATAGGGGCAGAAGCCTCACAGGGTACTGGCACCAGTAATCGAGGGGCAGAGGCCCATGAGAGCAAGTAGCTCAAGAGGACAGTGCAATGTAGAGAATCTGGTCACTGGAGGTAGCTCTAAAGGTGGGCAGTTTGCCCCCCACTCGTGGCTAAGGCCACTGTAAATCAAAAAAAAAAGGTCCCAGGCCACGTGGGTACCCCACAAGTACGGGCAGACCACCAGGAGGAACCCACACAGTTTCAGGGCACTGGGGTGGAGGGCCAAAAAAAAATAGATATAAGTAAAATAAATAAGGGGTAATGGACAGAGCGGGTCAGCATTGGCTCGCTGTGACACAGGGAAAGGGACACTGGGATGGCAGGCCTGGAACAGGGCTTGGGAAGGGGCTACTGTACTGGGAGGCAGTGCGGCATGCCTGCCCGTCCAACCTTGAGAAAGAGGTAGAGTGGATGATACAGGCTGATGTGTAACCTTTCGTCTGCAGACCACCAAGACAGAGAAACAGGCATGGCACTGAAGTGAGCCTAGCTGACCAGTGAAAAGATGATACAGGAGGCGTCAGTCCTGATGGGGCAGATGACGGAGCTATTGGCGGCAGCAAAAGAGAGAGAGGTGGAGAAGACAGAGCACAGAGGAAGAGCAAGGACTGGGAGGAGCGCATGGGCAGGGGCAGATGGGATAAGAGACCCAGGCATGAAGTCCCACACAAGGCACTGATACCAGTGCCCCTGCCCACTCCAGAGTTGGATAACGGGAATCTGGATGGGGGTAAGGATGATGTGGACCTTATGGACAAGAACGGGTTGAAGGACTATCTGAAGGGGCTGCTGGGTGGGATAGGGGATGCAGGAATTGAGAAGTTGGAACAGGCAGTACAAGCTTTGATGGCAAAAGGGTTGAGCCAGAAAAGAAAGGTGGGGGGCAGTGGGGAACAAGAAATTGTATGATGGCCCCACGGGCTGCTCCATCGAGGACCATGTGCCAGCCTCAATCAAGGAGAAAATCTGGAAAGGGGAGTATGCTGACATCTTTGGGCTCATGGACAAGGACACAGCCACAAAGTATGAACAGAAGGAGTCAGTGGGAAAATCGGAAATGGCGGTGGCATTAGTGGTAGTGGGCCATAAGGTGTAAGAAACAAAATATAAAGGAAAGAACATAGACAATTGGCAGGGTGGGTTCATAATATACAGTGCGCTGATGCTGGAGAAGCAGCCAGAGCTCACAGTCCCTTTATTGACATACATGTCCATTATTTGGGGTGCATACAAGGCAAAGGTGGGTTATGGGTAACTCAAGTACGATGAGGCCTTCCGGAAATGAATGGCAGCTAAAGGGAACCTGAGATGAGATTGCACCCATTTGGAGCTGTGGGTGAGAACCCTATCCAGGGAAGGGGGGAGGGGACAGGGGGAAACCTGACAAGAAAGCACAATCTGGCTCCTGGGGCAAAGGCGTGTTGGGGCTACAACAAGGCCACCTGCACATGGGGCAGTTGTAAGTTTCGTCAAGTCTGCTCAAAATGTGGGGACTCACACCCAGCATCCAGCTGCCGGCAGGGTGACAGAGGGGGGCAGAATGGGGGGCATCCTTACAAGCAGCCCTTTTGGGGACCCCGGGGGATGCAGAACAGGGGCCGGGGGTGGCCACAGGGGGCAGCACAGTACCCATGGAGGCTGGCGGTGAAGGGCTGCAGAGGGATGGACAATGGGGGTATGCGCTGGAACGTACTCCCATTTCCTTAGTGATGGTGGAGGAATGGACCAAGAAATACCTGAACAAAGGAGCAGGGGAACTGCTTTGGGAAGGTTTCCGGACAGGTTTTCCATTGGGTTTTCAAGGGGGCGGAAGGGTGCATGGGCCAAGAACCTGGGGTCGGTGCGCAGGAAGTAAGGGATCGTAAGGGCTAAGATAGAGAAGAAAGTTGCAGCAGGCCGGGTCGAGGGCCCATTGGAGGGCCCTCCATGCATGCATTTTCAGATTTCCTCATTGAGGGTGGTGCCCAAGAAGGCAGAAGGGGAATTCCATTTAATTCATCATCTATCTTACCCGGAAGGCTCCTCAGTGAATGACGGCATTCTGGAACACCTGAGGGCAGTGTTGTATGCCTCGTTAGAGCAGGCCATAACACTAATCAAAGCAGTCGGGAAGGCATGGCTGGCAAAAATGGACACTGAGTTGGCATTCCAGCTCTTGCCGGTCAGGCCAGCAGATTGGGACCTGCTGGGTTTTCAATTTCAGGGGCACATATATTTTGATAAATCCATGTCCATGGGGTGTTCAGTGGCCTGCTCCATGTTTGAAACTTTCAGCACCTGGACACAATGGGTTTTCGGGGCTAGGTATGGGCACAGGAGGGTCATTCACTACCTGGATGACTTTCTGCTCATTGGGAGAATGAGAGAAGAGGTGCAGATGATGCTTAGAAATTTTGAGGGCATGTGCCAGCAGATAGGGATCCCACTGGCACAGGAGAAGATGGAGCGCCCATTTAGGAGGCTGCAGTTTTTGGGGATAGAGGTGGACACCTAGGAGGGTTGTTTTCGGCTGCCCGGGAACAAGGTAGCATGGCTCAAGGGACTATTCTCCCAAGTTATGGGGAACAGGAAGAGTGCCTCTGGTACAAATGCAGCAACTGCTGGGGCACCTTAATTTCACCTGCAAGGCCATCAGCCCAGGCAGAGCTTTTACAAGGAGAATGGGAAGGGCCACAGGAAAAGCAAAACATCCACAGCACTGGGTGGATGTATCCAGAGGGGTGCGAGAGGATTTCAGGGTGTGGGAGGAATTCGTTGACAGTTTTAATGGAGTAGCATTTTGGCAGGATGAGTGGGAAAGGAACACAGATATGGAGCTATTCATGGATGCCTCAGGTGCACTGGACATGGGGCATACTTTCGGGAGGAATGGAAGTCGGAACTTTGGCTGTCAGACTGGGTGGAAGGGGGGAAGCTACAGGACATCACTTTCCTTGAGATTTTCCCAATATGGGTGGCCTTGGACGTATGGGGCGAAAAGATGAAAGGAAAGCAGATCTTGTTCTGGTGCGGCAATAGAGGGGTGGTAGAGGTGACCAATAGCTGGGGAGAAGACAAGACAGTGGGCAGAATCCTCAGATATATGGTCTTACTGGGTCTGTGGCTGAACCTGTCTTTCAAAGCACAGCACATTGAAGGTTTGAGGAATGAGGTGGCTGACAGTCTGTCCAGTTTGCAGCTCGACAGGTTTCGAGCGGAAAGCCACAAACGGTACCACACAGGACCAGGATCCCGGGCCAGTTATGGGAGGTTGGAAGACCACAACCCAGGTGCTGTAGCAGGGCCCCTGGGCAGAGAATATGCTGAAGGTCTACAAAACAGGGTAGGCAAAGTTCCAGGGCTTCCGAGGGAAGCATGGGTGGGACAAGGAGGAGCCGGCCAAGGACGAGCAGGTAAAGAGGTTCATGGTGGAGCTCTGCAAGGAAGGGCTGGCACACGCCACAATGGTCGTGCACCTAGCTGGGATTAGTTGGGTGTGCCAGGACAAGAGCTGGCCTGATGTAGGGGTCAGTAGGGTCATAAAAGGAATGATGGCTGGGTGGTGCAGAGGAAAAGGGGTCAGGTTTGATAGAAGGCAACCAATAAGGGGGGAGTTGCTCATAAAGGTACTGGAGGCCATCCAGAAGGTATGCATGTCGGCCCAGGAAGGGGTGCTATTTTAGGCTGTGTTTGCAGTAATGGCAACAGGGGCATTTCTGGTGGGGAAGGTAGTGGCCCCCAAAAAAATGGCCTCTGGGCATGCTCTACAGCATGAGAATGTCCTATGAGGACCTGACAGGGTGGTCATCATCCTGTCCAGGTCCAAAATGGACCGAGGGAAGGGGATCCCAAGTGTCACTAGTGAAAAATCTGCAGTCGGCCAGCAGCACCATGAGGGCACTGAAGGAGTACAGGGGGATGCGGGGAAAGGCAGGGGAGGCTGCTGTTCAGGCATGGAGATGGCTCGCCGGTCACGGGTTTCCAAGTAGGGGTGGTTCTCAAGAGGGTGATGGCATTTCTGGGGGAGGATCCCAGCAAGTTCACCCCTCATTTATTCAGGATTGGGGTGGCCACGGAAGCAGCAGAGAGAGGGGAGGTGGTAGCGGAGTTGCAAAAAGTGGGGCGCTGAAGATCCAGCAGCTATAAGAGGTACGTGAGAGAATAATAGCAACTCACACTGTGTATTTTTGTTTCCATGGCAGGTTCCAGGAGAAAGATTTGGATAGTGGGGCATTTCTTCATGTACTGGGCAGAGAAATTTGTCATAGCCGCCTCAAAAGCATCAGAGCTGAGATACAACACTGAACATACAAGGGTGTTGTGGAAGAGCATCAGGGGAATGAAGTGGGCCCAGCTCATGCTTTTGATGGAGGAGTTGAAAGTGCAATGGGGCACCCCGGACTGCAGTGTGGTACACCTGGGGGGAAATGACATAGAGAGCCTGCCACGGGGGGTATTGGGTCAGATGATCATGGGAAACGTAGAGAAAATAAAGGGGTGGTAGCCGAGGGCAATGATCGGGTGGTCCGATATCACCTCCTGAAGGGTATGGAGGGGGTACAGGACGTAAGGCTGATCAAGAAGATTAGGAAGCACCTAAACAGGATGGTGGCCAGGATGGTAACAGACATGGGAGGGGTGCACCGGCAGTACAAGGACACAAGGACATCTCCTTCAACCAACCCACAGTATTCAGGTTGGACGGAGTCTACCTGTTGGAGTTTGGGATGTGCCTGTTCCTGCGACCTATAGGGGAGTTAGTGACCCAGATGGCCAGAAAAGGGCTTAGATACTAGCCCACAAGGGGGGGGCCCTCCATCCATCACAAGCTGGAAGAGGAGCAGTGGAAGTAAGGAAAAGGGGGGGGAGCGTAGGGGAGAAAGGGGGGAGGGGTAGGATACATGGGCTGGGGACAAAGAACCCAGATGTGGTGGTAAAGCGGGGAGGGGGATAGGTCCAGGTGCTGGATTCAGAAGTGTCTGAGCCTGGAGGCGAAAGCCCGGGGGAGTAGTAAGGCCTGGTTCTGGTGTGGAGGAGGGAGCCAGATTCACAGCATCCAGGCCCTGAAAGCAAGACGGAAGAAAAGACCAGAAGAAGGACAGAGGCCGGAGCCAGAAATTTGGGAAGAATTGTTTATGTAAACTGAATGGTAAATTCAAAGTACATGACTTGTAAATACATAGCCTTTATGCCATGAATAAATTTGCCAACGAGCAACCAACATTTCAAATTGGTGTGGTGTCCATCATTCCTGGGGGGGATTCAGGGGACAATGTTATTTGCACATAGTAAATACATACTTTTTCTCCTGCCATTCTAATGGGGTTGAGTATTATTGCATGTTACTTGAACAGTTTTATGAAAATTTTCCCTGCGCTTGATCTAATCCTGGTTCACCCTCCAGCTAGGTTTTCCAATTTTTTTTTTGTTTTTGCTAATGCTGCTTTTCCCCTGCTCCTACGCATTGTTGTTTTGAGTTTTACTGCTTTTTGACAGTGCAGCGCTCTACACTGTGGACAGCTTGGGAGCAATGAGAAAAATAGCAGGAGGGTGAACCAAGATAAGTCAAGCGCAGGACATATTGTAATAAAACTGTTGGGCCATGACATACAGCATTACTAAACCAAAGCAGACTGGCAGGAAAAAACATATGTGTAGTGTGTGCAGGTAACATTCTGAATAGCAACGATAGCAGCAAATTGGTTTAAAAACAGACGTAGCAATTTAATGCTATATATACACAATTTTGAGTAGTAGGTGAGAAATGTACTAATGCTAGCCATACTGCAGAGAGGTAAAAGAATAGATCTTTATGATGCAGTACAGTTCCCATCTTGCTTTGGCCACATGCACAACGTAACTCCTATATCTAAATGGGACACTGTCAGCTTAATAGTATGTTACTTGTCTCATCGTTATAAAGTAATTTGTGACCTTGTTCAAGATGTGTAGGCATTCTGTTTCTTAAACCCCAACAATAAAGTATTTCAGTAATCAAACTTTATGTCAGTTGTGTAGGAGCGGGTCATCCTGTGTTACATGTTGGAATGTCCTCACATCTCTGTCGCTCTGCTCCTGTCAGCAGCAGTTGGAGACATAAACAAGCAAGGCAATGACATACCCTCTCAACAGGCTATAGAGGGATAATCATTCTATCTGTAGTGGCAGCAGCTTACTGTCTCCTATATATCAGAGGTATATTCTCAGTGGGGAGTTGTGTAAAGACATGCAGTAATAGCTGTTGGTAGGGACTGGCATTTAAGGGGTTATGTATTTAGAGGTTTAACTGTGAATAACAGCTCTCCTATGACACCATATTGTAAATGTTTGTTCTACATGCCCCCTCTAAAAAAAAAGCTCTGTACTGTATCATTCCTCATTGGGTGCCTGCCTTAATCATGTGAAATACGAGTCATGAGAGAAAATGCTGAGTGTATGTGTTTTTATAGTTCTTTTGTTTCCTTTCATTGTAGTATTTTTCTGCTTCTGTAAAGCACACATACTAATATTATGGTCTTGGCTGCGGATGAGGATGAGGTGTACAGAGCTGTATCCATGTACAGTAAAACACCAATCTCGTCAGTATTGCAATACTGCTCTGCTGAGAGACTACCGAAACTGTGTATCCTAAGCATCAGGTGAAACTGTAAAATGATAAACATGAACATGAACCCAATACAAATATCAGATGAAGAAAAGCAAAAAAAACCTTCAAAATGTTATGATATTACAGTACAACACACAATTATTGTGTTGGAGGCTTTTGTTCACAGTGCAGAAAGGGAAATCACATGCACACACACACACACACACACACACACACACTGACTCTTGCCTATTTAATCAGGATTTTTATGTTGGCTCGTGCATGCACAGCCAACAAATTGTGGTAGTAGCAGATTTGGAGGCGCAATCACTGTTAGGCGAATACAGGAGCACGCATCAGGTAGATCGTTCTTTATTCCCAATAAGCCTGCATGCTGGCGCCACAAAATGCATACATAATGTGGTGGCGCATCTAAGGAAAGGTCAGATGCAAGGTGAGCAAAGCTCTTCATATCAGCGAACCTCTCAATGTACTTTCCTGGTGGTGAAAAATAGATTAATAATGGCTGACACAATGCCAACTTTGAGGCGCCCATCCCTGTCAGCATGCTGTGACCCTATGTATAAAGCCGACAGGGAGCCCACTCCCCATCCTGTAATGCACCCCCCATTTGTTATGTGCAAAGGAGGGTGCCCAATCCTCCTCGGCTCTTGCCCCCCTGCTTTCATTGTGTCCCGTCGGCTACAGCATCCCCCCCAAAACACTTAGGTGGCACGCTGGGAGCCCACCACAACGTGCCAAATCCCCTAAAAATAAAAACTGTCCTACAATGTTTTTTTTTCCTTTTAACCCTGTGAAAGAAGAAAACGGTCCCTCACGGTCTCCCTGCCCCCTACCACAACCCGCGCCCACCCTCTGCGCAACCCTGCCTCCCCACTCCCCCTCTCACCCCATACTTACCTCCGGAGTCTGGCACTACGATCTTCGGTGGACCAGGAACACGTCTGCACTCTTCAAAGCTGACTGCGAACTGAAGAAATGCTGGTAAGCTGTATAATGGCATAAATAGGGTTTTTTCAACTTTGGTGCATATCTCATGAATTCGGTCACTGTCATGGCGTTATTCAGTCCCGAAAGGTGATTTCACGGTCACTGTGTGGAATCACCTTTTGGGACTGAGTAATGAAATGACAGTGCCACTGTTCATGAGGGGGTCTCTCAAAAAGCCTATGTTGCAAATTTGGTGAAAAAATTTCAAAAAATGGCTGTTTTATGAGAGTGCAATGAGCTTCCACGCACGCTCATAACTTCATGAATTTGTAATATTTTCACTCCAGATTTTCAAAATTGGCATTTTTCCACACCTCCTGATGAACAGTACAGCTGTCATTTTACATACCCTGGCCGAAATGTGTTTTGGCACGTCCGGCGCAGAATAGCACAGTCGCTGTGCAAAATCAGTTTTCGGGACAGTTTTTGGAAATGTCGGTGACACTGTTTATGAGCAGAGGTCCTAAAATGCCAATGTTGAAAATCTGGTGCCGAAAGTCCATAAAATGACTGAGTTACAAGCATGCGTTAAGCAGTTTCCACGCACCCTTATCACTTCACAAATTTGCAATATTTCAATGCCAGATTTTCAATACTGGCATTTTTTCACACCTCCTTATGAACAGTATAGCTGTCATTTTTCACATCCTGCCCAAAATGCGTTTCCACACCTGTGGCACACAAGGGCATGGTCGCTGTGGGAAATCAACTTTTGGGACAGTTTAACAAAATCACAGTGCCACTGCTCATGAGGGGAGGTCCCAGAATGCCTTTTAATAATGTGGCTAACAAACTCCCAAAAATAATTGGGTTACGGACGTGCGTTGCGCAGCTTCTGTGCATGCTCATAACTTCACCGATTTTTCATATTTTCACTCCAGATTTTCAACATTGCCATTTTTTTATGCCTCCTCATGAACAATACAGTTGTGATTTTCCACATCCTGCCCAAAATGTGTTTTCATTCCTGTGTCACCAAATGGCATAGCCACTGTGCAAAATCGCGTTTCAGCTAACAAATTGATTGTGTCGCTTTTCAGGAGGTGGGCTCACAAAAAAGACATGTTGAAAATTTGGAGTGAAAATACCAACACAAGCCTATGGTGTTAGGGTTTCCAATTATAGTACCCCACGCTGTAGAGACTGACAGGCATCAGGGGTGTGACTTGGGATCATTGGCTGTAATGCTGACACCATTGCACCCCAACCCCCACCCTGCAGCCAGTGACAGGCATCGTGGTGTTCCTTGCACCGTTCGGCCACAAAGTTCACCCCATTCTCCTATACTGCACCTATCTCAGCATATTTCCTTATGGAATGGGGTAAGTATAATGCCCAAAGACCCCATGGAACATCACAACACTTGTCAGTGTCTACAGGGTAGGGTGAGGTACAATGGCATGAGTGTTATAGCTGATGACCCAAAGGCGCACCCCAATGCCTGTTGGTCTCTACAGGGTGGGGGTGGGGTTGGTGTCACTTCAGTACTTCACTGCCATTCCTATTATGTGTCTCTAACTACGGCACTACCAATGCCAATTTCAGCGAGACAACATTTGGCATTGACAAATGCTTGTTTATATATGAACAAATGAACCTAAGAAACTATGCTGTTTGCAGTTCATTTAACGTCCTCTACACAGTCATTGTGCTTCATAGTCAGTAAGCTATTTATTTATTTATTTATTTCAAGGTTTTAGCAGGAAGGCATGCTAAGCAGATACTGCTATATTACAGATGCACCCTGGGGAAGGGTGAGAGGGATAACAGGCACAAGTTACATGTTGAGACATGTTACAATATAAACATACAAGGTAAAGTGAATTCCTACAGGCAGTTGTACAACACATATGACAGTAAGATAAAGCTACAGGTTAAATTACAGTGGTGAGGCATATAACAGGAAAAAATAAAGGAACAGTACATTGTGTGTATTCAGCCCTATTACAGGTGGACCTGGTTGCCTAGTCAGGAGCTCACATGGGTGCATGTATATATTGGTGAGAAGTGTTTTTTAACAATGGAGTTAAGGTGCTGTTCAGTGGAGGCATGCCGGATAACCGAGGGGAATGAGTTCCAGAGTTTATGCATGTGATACGTGAAAACTGACTGGCCTGCTGAGGTTGACATGAGTGGAGTGGACAGTAGACATGAGTTGTTTCTCTTCAGTGCATAGCCTTGGAAGGTAGGGGCTGAGAGGGCAGAGGTGAGATAAGGAGGGAGGGACTGTGTCCAGTATTTGGGCATGCCGCGTGAGACTGGCATTGTGGGAGTGATGCTGATCCTGCATGGTTACTACATGGAAGGAAAGTGTTAACAGGTGGGAAGGGACTGATTTGTATACCAAGGGGCAACAAAAGGTACCGGGGATGAACTACATTATAATTTGCTCAATATGTGCATTTAGGGGATTACAGCAAAACTGAATGCAACTCTCACAATTTTCCTTGCACTTCCATCTTATAAGGGGGGCAAATTCATGCAGGTCTTGCTGGATGGATCACTCTGATGCCTTCCTCTGTACTTATGCCAACTTAATGCTGCCTGATCTTGGCTCCTGGCTCTGGTCCCTAGGACTCTAACTTATTCATTCCTACTGGGTTACTACTCTCTGTCACAAACTCGCTCAGCCAGTCAACCCTCTACTCCCAAAGTGTCAACCTCTGAGTATATGATTTTTGTACAGTGAACAGAACAAGGTGACCCTCTTGTCTGTTTTGTGGGTTCAAGTCACCTAAGTCTCAAGCTCTGGAGGGATTCAAACTGATAACCTCCTGTTAGCGTACCCAATTATCAGGCTCCGATAATTCTGCCTTCGGGGGGCCAGATATCTTTGCCTATGGGCACCCAACCAGGTCTTTCAAATGAACCCTTAGAACTCTATGCAAGACTTTAGAGAACTCTGTTTCCCAGTTTGGTATATCAATAAGCTTAAAATACAGTGTTACTTATAACCACTCTAAGCTCTACTTCAATAAAAAGAAATGTCAAGGCACTCCAAGCAGTTTCCGTTGTAAAATATATCTTTACTTTAAAATATCAAAACAGAACAATAAATACAGAACAAATATATCCCAACACATACAGCTTTAAAACAAACAGGTAAAAGTGCAGTTCCTGCAATACATACATTCAGACTGGTCTAATCTAATATATGCTTACTTTCTTACAGTGCTTTGATGGTCTCTCTCTTCTCTCAGTCAGAAATATTGTCTTGCGTGTCTCTGTCAAGGTCCTCTCAGCAATTAAACACAGTTCTGAGCCGGCCTTCTCTGAGGTCACCAAACTCCACCTTAGTGTAACAAAAATCCATATTTTATATAACACAGGATGTCTAAATAAAATATTTAAAAAAATATAATAGGTGACCTCACGGACTTTCCTCTCCTCAGGTTAACCAGACAAAACTGGTTTGTGCTCTGCTACACATACATCTCAAAAATGTATTTGATCTAAGTCACTGTATTTAAAGCAAAGTGTATTTGCCTCTGTAATCCCATCTGGACCTTGGAATCTACACCTCAAAGGTCTCTCTGATGTAATTCAAGAGTTCCCCGGGAATGTATATTTGGCCTTCCAAATTTGTCTGGGTCCTGTCTGGCCCAGTCGTCAACCTCTCTGATGAAATGAGCTGGTTCCTGGAAGGTTATTCATAACCCATGCATGCTCTTTCCATATGACACCTAGAGCAAAATCAAAGGATTCCCTTGGGGATGCCATGAATGGCTAATTTCATTTCCTGGGATCAAAGCAAATTTAACATGCTAATTGACCCTCAGATCTCTGTAGTTTAAATACCTCCTGTCCTTTGAACTTATCCTTGGGGTTTTTTGGATGTGTCAGTTCAGCAAGACTGTCGGTCTTCTGACTGCCCTTCCCATCACATATTTTACAGTATATGTAATAAAAAAATTAGATTCAGCACTCAGAGCTGGCTGTCTATGTCACACTCCTCCCCATCTAGACTGAATTTGGGGGCTCTATCCCCTTCATGGGATGAGCTTCCCAAATCAGTTCACTCCTCATAGACCCTAGACAACTCATCAGAGTTCTGATTGTTGGCTCTGGCCCGATGTACGATTTTCAAATCATACCCTTGTAAAGCAAGACTCCATCTGAGCAGTCTGTCATTGTTTTTCCCCATCTGCGTCAGCCAAACCAGGGGGTTGTGGTCAGTCTGCACCACAAAAGGCTGCCCATACAAGTATGGCTCCAGCTTCTTTACGGCCCACACTATGGCAAGACACTCCTTTTCCACAGTAGAGCATGCTTGCTCCCTGGGAAGCAGTTTTTTTTACTCAGGTAGGCAATGGGGTGGTCCCTCCCTTCGCTGGATGTCTGGCTTAGTACTTCCCCAATACCCACATCTGAGGCGTCCATCTGAACTATAAAAGTTTTGCTATAGTCTGGACTTGTCAAAACAGGAGCACTGCACAGTGTCTCCTTCAGTTTAGTAAAGGTTTCCTCACAGGCTGGGCCCCAGGTGATTTTCCTTGGCATTTTTTTCTTTGTCAGGTCAGATAGGGGAGCAGCCAGGGCACTGTAATTGGGTACAAACTTTCTGTAGTACCCTGCTGTCCCTAGAAAGTTCATGACCTGCTTCTGGGTTTCGGGTCTGGGCCATGCCTGGATCACCTCTATCTTTATTTAGCTAGGATGGAGCTGTCCTTGGCCTACCACGTGTCCATCTGAGGTATGTCACTTCTCCCATGGCTACCTGGCACTTCTCTGTTTTGACAGTGAGCCTGGCCCTCTGTATTCTGCCCAGCACTTAAGGTGTGAAAGGTGTTCCTCCCAGCTGGTACTGAAGATGGCAGTGTCATCCAGGTACACCACGGTGTACTCCTCAGAACCATTTAACACCTGGTTCCCCAACCCTTGAAAAGTGGCCGGGGCGTTCTTCATTCTGAAAGGCATTACTTTGAACTCAAATAAGCCTATCAGAGTGATGAAGGATGACCTCTCCCTAGGTCTGTCCGTCAACTGTACCCGCCAATACCCCTTTGTCTGGTCAATGGTCATAAGGTAGGTTGCCCCCCCAGCTTGTCCAGGAGTTTGTCCATCCAGGGCATTGGGTGGGCATCTGACTTCTGACTGCATTCAGTCCATGATAGTCTACACAGAAACAAGTTGAGCCATCTGGCTTGGGTACAAGGACTACGGGTGAGGCCCAGGGACTTTGGGATCTCTGGATTACTCCTAAATCCAGCATCTCCTCCACTTTCTTCCTAATGTCCTTTTGGACAGCCTCTGACACCCGATGTGCTGTCCGCCGTATGGGCGTCTGTGTTCCTGTCTCCACATTGTGTGTTGCTAAGGGGGTTAGTCCAGGCTTGGCGCTAAACAAGGGGGCAAAGTCTGTTAAAACCTCCCTCACTTTCTGGATCTGGCCCGGGGTCAGCTGGGGAGACAGTTTTACTGCCTCCACAGAGGACTCCCACTTACTTTCCTCCAGAAAGTCCAGAAGGGGGTCTCCTTCAACCGTCCCCTCCCCATGACTACACACTGTGAACACCATGTCAGCCTTATCTGCATATGGCTTCATCATGTTGACATGGTACATTCATTCTGTCTGTCTACGGTCACGTAACTCCACAAAGTAGTTTACATCATTTACCTTTCTAACCACTCTGTACAGTCCTGCCCACTCAGTTTGCAGCTTGTCTTTCTGGACCAGAATAAGGACCCTGACTTCCTGACCCACCATGTATAAGTGAGCTCTGGCTCTGCGGTCGTACCATACTTTTTGTTTCTGTTGGACAGCTGGCAGGTTGCTCTGGGCTGTCCCATAAGCTCTTTCAGCCTTTCCCTAAACCTTAGGATGTAATCCACAATGGGAGTTCCCTGGGTGGCGTGCTTGCCTTCCCAGTCCTCCCAGATCAAGTCTAGGGGCCCACGTACACGGCGTCCATACAAGAGTTCGAAGGGGAAAATCCTGTTGACTCTTGGGGCGCCACCCAGTATGCAAACAACAGGTGAGGAAGGTATTTTGCCCAGTCCTTCCCATGCTGTTCAGAAAACGCCTGGAGCATTGACTTTAGGGTATCATTGAAGTGTTCCACAAGCCCATGGCTTATGGGTGATACAGTGTTGTGCATCTCTGCACCACCCCACACTTCTTCCATAGACATTTCATTAGGTCCAACATGAAGAAAAACCCTCGATCAGTGATTACCTCCTGCGGAAACCCAACATGGGAGAAAATCCCAAGCAAGGCATCTGCCACTTTGTCTGCCCTCAGTGAGGATAGGGCGACTGCCTCTGGGTACCGGGTGGCATAATCCACCACAGTCAGGATGAATCTCTTCCCTGAGGAGCTGGGGGTGTTTAAAGGCCCCACAATATCCATTCCCACCCTCTGGAATGACTCCTCCACTATGGGCAAGAGATCAGGGTGGCATGGGTTTTCTTGCCCATCTTCCCTATTTCTTGGCACCGATGACATGACCTGCAATACTCCTTCACCTGCTGGTTGATGTTAGGCCAATAGAAATTCTGGGCCAACTACTGCATTGTGCGTGTATTTCTGAGATGACCAGACAAGGGGATATCATGGGCAACCTTGAGCAACTGCTCATGATATCCCTGGGGAATGACAAGCTGCCGGCCTAGCATCCCTCCCTCAGTCTGTACTGCCTGGGTATACATAAGTCCATCTTCCCAATAAACCTCATGTCTGCCGTCACCTCCCATTGCACCATCCAAGTCTGCCCAAGCCCTCAGCTTCTCTAAACTATGGTCACTTCTCTGAGCAGCTGTGAACCCCTCACACCTTCCCAAGGCATGGGACAGGTGCCCTTCAGTCGATAAATTAGGATCCCTAGCACTAGTGTCTGGGCCCTTAGGATCACTGTCAATCCCATCCCTCGGACAAGAGGTCACCCCTCCCTCTTCAGAGTAATCCTCTGTAGCTATGTGGTTACTTGCTACTGGGGAAATTTCTACCCTCTTTTTATCAGCCTCCCCCTCTGGAGACACAGGCTGGGGAACCAGCCCCTCAATATCTTCCCCAATGGCTTCTGGGGGGCTCAGGGAACTGCAATTTTCCCTGGCTGCTTGACTACGGGTATTGCACATATCATCCCCTGCTGGAGATTGTTTCAGGATCACATCCATCTGCTAATGTTTTGGCTACAGCCCCCTGTTGCACAGTTCCCCCTGTTTCACCCCAGTTCAGGAGAACACTGGCCAATGGCAATGTTTTCTCTTCACCCGCAAAGTTCTGTACAGTCACATATTTATTGGGTATAAGCTGACCAGGCTGTACCAGATCCCCTTTTACCAATGTCAGGGATGCCCCTGTGTCCCTTAACCCCTGTGTCTGTGCACCATTTACCATGATTGGGTGCATGTGTTCCCTCATGTTCACTGGCATGCTTCCAGGGACACACAAACAACCCACTTCCTTTCTGGTACCACTTTGCGTATTATTGCTTGCCCTTCTTGGACACTGTCTGGCAATGTGCCCAGTTTCTTTACATAACCAGCAAACATTTCTTACTTCAGCAAGATCTTTTCTTTGAAACCTGGGGCTAACTGGCTTCAGTGGAGGCAGTGAAGGTTTTAGCTGCCCTGAAGGTGTGCTTTTCCCTTTCTGCACTGCCACACTCACCCCATTCGCTCTCAGAGCAGGTCTGCTCTTGGCATAGCAGTCTGAGAGTTTAGCAGCCTCCTGCACTGTTTTTGGATCTCAGTCCTCTAGCCCGGTTTTTAACTCTGCTGGGCATTCCCAATAAAACTGTTCTAATAAAATCACATTTTCAATTTTATCAACAGTGTTTGCCTCAATTCCTTCCCACCAACGTTTTAAAAACTGTCATTGTTTCGTGGCTAGCTCCTCATAACTCATATCAGGGCTTCTCCAGAGCTGACAGAATTCAGCTCTGTATGATTCAGCAGTTAATTCAAACTTTTTTAACAGTGCAGCTTTTAACTTGCTGTAATCATTGCTGTCTTCATTGTCCATTTGACCCAATGCATCCCAAGCTTTTCCGGTAAGTAGCAGGGATAGCTGGAAGCTCCAGGACTCTCTAGGAATTTTAGCCTGAATACAAACTTTTTCAAAAGAATTTAAAAAGGCGCCCATGTCCTCCCAGTCCTTAAACTCGGCTAATAATTTGGAGTTCAATTTGTAACCCAGTCCTGTAGTCCCAGTTAAACCCAAGCCACTTACCTGCCTTAGTGCCTCTGGTTGGAGTCATAGCTTCTCCAGTTTGCATTACCACTGGCGCTCCTTTCTCCTCTCCTCTCCTCCCCTCTCCTCTCCTCTCCTCTCCTCTCCTCTCTCTCTCTGTATTCTCACTCTCTCTTCTCCTCTGCCTCTCACTGGCACTCATGTTCCTCACGGTCTGCCTCTCTCTGTTGTTGCTCTGCCTCACGATCCGCCTCTCCCTGTTGTCACTCTGCCTCCAGTTCCATCCTGCACAACTCGATTTGCAGTTTGAGTACCTCTGGATTCAGGATACTGGTGACGATCCCCTGCTGCTGTGGCCCTTCACTGACAGTGGCCTTGCTGACCGCCTCATTGGCTTGGGACCCCTCACTGGCCACTAGCCCTTCCAGACATGAGGTTTGATCCCTTTCAGTCACGGTCTGTGACTCACTGCTCTGGGTATCTGCTACCTTCAGGGCCTCTATGAGGTTCTGCTTACTGGCTTTCACCCCCAACGGGACTCCGCTTTCCCCGCACAACTGCTTTAAGAAATCTACAGTGTGCCTGCTGTAGTCAGAAGCCATTTTCTTCTTTGACTACGCTAATATGACTGGCACTTTAGAAAAAAAATAAAATGGGTAGGAACTTGACTGTAAGTCATGAGACATAGTTCTGTTTCCTTTTGAAATAAAACACTGGCTTTCTTTTTTCCAAGTGAGTTAAACAGTCTCAAGCTAACCCACTGTACAATGAAGCTTATACCACCAAACTTTTTATGCCACTGCTGCCAACCAATCTGTCACAAACTCGCTCAGCCGGTCAACTCTCTACTCCCAAAGTGCCAACCTCTGAGCGTATGATTTGTGGACAGTGAACAGAACAAGGTAATCCTCTTGTCTGTTTTGTGGGTTCAAGTCACCTTAGTCTCAAGCTCTGGAGGGATTCAAACCGATAACCTCTTGTTAGCATACCTAATTATCAGGCTCAGATAATTCTGCCTTCGGGGGGCCAGATATCTTTGCCTACAGGCACCCAAACAGGTCTTTCAAATGAACCCTTAGAACTCTATGCAAGACTTTGGAGAACTCTATCCATTTCCCAGTTTGGTATATCAATAAGCTTAAAATACAGTGTCACTTATAACCACTCTAAGCTCTACGTAAATAAAAAGAAATGTCAAGGCACTCCAAACAGTTTCTGTTGTAAAATATATCTTTACTTTAAAATATCAAAACAGAACAATAAATACAGAACAAATATATCCCAACACATACAGCTTTAAAACAAGCAGGTAAAAGTGCAGCTCCTACAATACATGCATTCAGACTGGTCTAATCTAATATATGCTTACTTTCTTACAGTGCTTTTATTCTCTCTCTTCTCTCAGTCAGAAATATTGTCTTGTGTGTCTCTGTCAAGGTCGTCTCAGCAATTAAACACAGTTCTGAGCCTGCCTTCTCTGAGGTCACCAAACTTCACCTTAGTGTAACAAAAATCTATATTTTATATAACACAGGACGTCTAAATAAAATATTTAAAAAAACGTAATAGGTGATCTCACAGACTTTCCTCTCCTCAGGTTAACCAGACAAAACTGGTTTGTGTTCTGCTACACATACATCTCAAAAGTTTCTTTGATCTAAGTCACTGTATTCAAAGCAAAAGTGCATTTGCCTCTTTAATCCCATCTGGGCCTTGGAATCTACACCTCAAAGGTCTCTCTGATGTAATTCAAGGGTTCCCCGGGAATGTATATTTGGCCTTCCAAATTCACCTGGGTCCTGATTGGCCCAGTTGTCAACCTTTTTGATGAAATGAGCTGGTTCCTGGAAGGTCATTCATAACCCATGCATGCTCTTTCCATATGACACCTAGAGCAAACTCAAAGAATTCCCTTGGGGATGCCATGAATGGCTATTTTCATTTCCTGGGATCAAAGCAAATTTAACATGCTAATTGAACCTCAGATCTCTGTAGTTTAAATACCTCCTGTCCTTTGAACTTATCCTTGGGGTTTTTGGGATGTGTCAGTTCAGCAAGGCTGTGGGTCTTCTGACTGCCCTTCCCATCACATATATTATATGTAATAAAACAATTAGATACAGAACTCAGAGCTGGCTGTCTACGTCACACTCTCCACCCGCCCATTCTTCCCTTTCCTGCTCCCTGATGTACATGTTCTCATGCAGTGCTTAGAAATGGGCTCCCTTAGGTCATGCTCCATTGCTATAGCTATATATAGGTATTGAAATTTGTATATGATTCTCCCATGACATTTTCTTTTGTGTATGTCTATTACCTGTGCACCATATTCCTTATGTATTATTAGTACATATGCAGCCCATGATGCTTTGCATTGTGTGGGCATGTGAGATTTTGTATTTTCAATGTGATCATATATGCATATATACATATATATATATATATATATATATATATATATATATATATACACACAGACCCCTATGTATTGTTTTTCCCTACTTGTATGTGGCCTTGTTATACCCAGGTCCATCTTGCAAATGAGCCTCGCTCAATGATGTTCACCTGGATAAATAAAGATTTTGATTGATTGATTGATCGAAGGACAGCAGCCCCCTCAACCATGAGCACAAACACACACAAAGCCTGGGTAGTGTGTTGTGACCCAAGATCAGTGAAATTGGATTTGGTATTACATGGCACCTTGTTGAGCTGTTATTGGAGGCTCAGGTCATGCAGTAATTACAGATGCATGGCTGAATGAGACAGTGTCATTTTTTTTATATCGCTACCGGCTTCCTTCTGGGGGGAGCCCCCAGCCCCTTCCCCCAACATCCACCATCTGGCACTGACCCAGCCTCAGGGCCTAATCCCCTTGGGGGGGCTGGGGGGGTTTTCCAACCCTCACCGGAGACTGGATTTAAGGGATCAGTGCCATGGCTGGCCAGGAGCGGAGCCTGCAAAGTGCCTGCCACCATGCTGCTGCGGCAATGGATTTTCTGTGGTTTCTCCCCAGGAGTCAAGGTGTGTAATGACACCTGCAGAGGGGGTAACCACGTGTCCACACATGCTCCCTCCCAGCATCTGCTCCGACTCTTCCCCTGACTTCAGTGCAACAGCTATGTTCCCCAGCCTCTGCTAGGAAGCAGATAGGTGGTGACAGCTTGGAACCCCTTCCCTGGAGAAGAAGAGCAGTCTATCAGATGTTCAAGTCCTTCTCCACCCTTGCCAACCTCTGGCGGCCTGTGCTCGTTCCCAAACATGAGTCGCCAGCATTGCGTAAGGTAAGGAATCCAGTGCCTCAGCACTCAGTGCCACCGACCCGGCTAACAGTGGCATTTTTGAAATGTTATTACCTTGCTCCAATGAATAAGAAATGTGGCAGTGTCTGTGATTGTTTGCTATTCAGTTTTTGACCAGGGTAGAACTAAACATGCGAACAATGCGTTCCACCCAACTTATTGACCTTTGTTTCAGTTTCTTTGACATGTACTGTTTACATGGAAGCAGTATAGCATATTAGTTAAGGGCACTAGGCTGCAAACTTGGAGACCTGTGTTACACAAGGTCCCTGCACCCTTATTGGTACCCCCATAGGTACACCGTAGACAGCTAGTGCTTAGGCATATGATATGCTAACACATAGGGCTAAAGGCATCTACCGTATAAGAGTAGATGTCAGGATATGTATGCATATTGTTGTAATACACTTTGCTTGCTAATACATATATCTTCTTCTATGTATTTTCTTTGTATTTCTTACTTATAAGATGTTGGGACACCTGTGTCCTTGGAATAATTATGATATATAAGTCGGTATTGCCACCTTTTGGTGATTTGTACTACTACACTGAGTTATGTAAGACTCTGTATAAGAACTCTTGTTTCACAAACTGATAACTACTGCAAAATTGTATAATGTTATCTTGGACCGTGGACCCTCCTCTAATTTAGCCAATAGGGCTCATCTCTGTAACTAGAAATGTTTCTATCTTACAGTAACCATAGTAATTATCATAGGTATATAATGTGATATTCTAAGTCTTGAACCTCGGAGATCCCAAGAGACCCAAAGAAACCTCGAAGTATAGGGAATGCTTAGCATTGGCTCCCAGTTCATATTGGTAAGAACTGCTTAGGGCAACTGTGATTTTATCCTTTTTGGTAGTACTAAACAAGTATTACTCTTATGCAACGTGTCTGTGATTACTTGCATTCCCAATATTGCCAAGAACCTGAAAGTGAGGTTTAGACCTCCTGACAACTGGCGACCGTGTGCAGGTGATATTTGGTGTTTGTGAGTTATCACTAGTTGCTATAACTTTTCCCTTTCCCACGGGGACAGTAGCTGTACATTTCCGTATCACCTCTCCTGTTTTAAAGCCAGTTTGTAGTCACTTCCAAAGTCTGGCTCTTTTCCTTTTGGGTGTGTCGATGCCGACTTGACTCACTCCATAACAGCTTTGAATTCTAAGCCTACAAATTCTACAGTAACCCGACTGTGTATAAAGTGCTTCTGCTGTGGATCGATACAAAACATGGCACCTTTTTCATAGTTTGATTTTTCGTTCCCTCCCACACAATGGCCACCATATCAAACATCTGCGCAGAACTGAGACTAGATGTCTCAAACTTCCTTGCCTCCCATGGAGGATGGGCTGACTTCTCGTGGGACGCAAGTCAATCCGAAAACCCTATACTGGGGATTTTAACCCAGTACACAGAGACCAGACAATCAACCAATAAGCGTCATGTCAAAGGGTTAATGGTCGCGACTCTCTACGCTGCTCTGGAAGCCTCCAAAGCAAGGTTTAGAACCCTTGATCTGCATACTGCATCTCTTAAGCAAGAGATGGGTTTGCAGGAAACGGAATGTGTTAGACTGCAGCAGAATTTGGAGTCTGAACTTCAAACACTGTGGAATGAAAAGGATTCACTTTTGCATCATTCCACTCAAGCTGGAGAACAGGAACTTTGTATGTTGAAGCAAGAGTGTGGAAATTTGAGATAGGATAAGGGACAGGCATTGCATATGAATGACTTGTTAAGTATTGCGAATGCACAGTTGAGTGAGGAGATGGGAGAGCTACAGGATGAGATAAACCAGGTACGTAATGACTTTGAAGTGGCTGCTAGGGACAATCGTGAATTGAGCGCCGGGTATAGAGTGTTGCAGAAGCAAATGCAGGATGATGTTGATATGGATCTTGCAAACAGTGAGTCATGCTGAATGTAAAACTAAGATGGCAAAACTGCGCCATCAGCGGGAGGTTCTGGCTGGACATGCTACGGTGATGGGAGGCATAGCCCCTGCCTTAAACATGTCATCTGAGGGGGAGGTATCAGATGATGACATCTCTCAGTACAACGCCCAGTCACACCCCTACTATGGCCCAGAAACCCCACCCAGCCATCCAAATACATGGCAGGTCCCCGCTCCACCCACACCATGTTATACATCATCGACGTCATGACTCTCATCATGGGAGATGCCAACATGGCAGCCCCAATGATGGGGGGCGAGCAGGCCCAGGCCTGGTCCCGATGGCACCACTGATAGCTGTTATTAATGTGGAAGACAGGCAAGAGATAGAAACGATGATTGAAACTGCAATAGGTAATGTACTTCTTGAGAGAAGTAAATGGGCCATTAGAACCCAAATTAGACAGCTTCTACAAGAGGCTGGCACTCAGGATGGCAGTGTTCATACTGTGGCCGAGGCTGCAGCTTGGGCTGCCCTAGACGGTGCCTGAGATAACCTGCCTCTACCTGATCGACCCAATAATCCGCTACAAATAGCCTACTCTGTTCAGCAAATAGCTGACAGTATCAGTCGGGTGAACCCATCCGACAATCTCAGCTGCCACTTAGAAAAGGTGCATTCTAAATATGAGATGCTTAGCTTCGCTGCAGAATATCAGGTCCAGATACTACGCCAAACCATCGATCCTAGTTTATGGGCCAAACTCCCCGATGCCATCCACCAGGACGGCAATGCCACCTTTGATGAGGTTGCAGCTGAGCTCATTTCTGCTCACAGCCCAGGTGTAGTAGGAGTGATGCTTGCATACCCTGTAAAACAGAATGCAAAGGAAAGTACAGCGACTTACCACCAGAGACTCTGGATGGCCTACCGAGAAGGAAAGCACCTGGCACAGGAAGCTGCAGATGTAGATCTTATTGAGAATAAGACCCTGTTCCTTAGGAACATGATTCCTGCAGTATGAAAAAAGGTAGAGCCAATCACTTACCCCAACACAGACAGTTTTGCTGACATTCTTCAGAAAACCGAGAGAGTTTACCAACTCTACATCTGTGATCTGGGCTCTGGTTCCAAGAAAGTAGCCACCATGGAGCCTATTCAAGAGGCTATGATGCACTACATGGTGGAAGGGCAGGCCCAACACAACCAGCCCCTCCCTGCAGACAACCAACACCCCTAACAGGCCCAACACCAACAACAACCACAACAACCACAACAGCAACAGCAGCAATGGGGTGGGAACTGGAATTGGCATAAGAATAAAAAGCACAAGAATAAGGGCAAACAACAACAGCAAAGAACAGGCCCTTCATTTAGGAAGACAGCCAAGGAAAATCAGAAATTCCGAGAGCTCTTGGGGCAGGTGTGCTCTGTGGTGGATACCATTCCCAGTCAGGCCCTTGCAGCTGTACAAGTGGTGACCCAGACCCCAACGGGCCATGGTGATACTGGAAGTGCAGACCTTCAGGCCCACACAAGCCTGAACCCAGAAGCTCCTCCCTATATAGCATCAGTGCAGCATGGTGAAGTGGTTCAAAGGAGCCAGGCCCAACCTCTCCATGTTCCCAGCAGTACAGATTGACTATTACAGGCCCCAGTCCAGACTGTAAACAAGCTGGTCTTGGATACAAATGGAAGGCCCTGCACCGAGGCTGAGGTCGGGGGCCACCTACTTGTAGTCTTACTAGATACAGGCATGGCTGTATCTGTATTACATGATGAACACCCGGACACATCTCCTTGGTCCACCGGACAGAGGACCAAAATGTCAGGAGTAGATGGTACTAGGTTACCTGCATACCGGTCTGTACCCTTGCCGGTGGAGTTAGGCCATTTAAAGGCCTCACGCACCTTCCAACTGATGGTAATGCATGATCATCCTAGTATCATAGGAACTGATTTTCTCTCACCACACAGCTGTGTGGTAGATCTAGCTAACATGCTATTGATACAAATCCAGGGTCAATACCACACTATTTTGATCCCTGATTCACACATTGTGGCAACAATATCTGCTAACAACAAAGAGTATGACATCATAGATTTGTTCAAAGATCATGAGCTTTTTCCAAAGCTTCTCCCCATCTTGCAATGACATCTGGAAGCGTTTGCAATCAACAAAAATGACTGTGGCAGAATGCACACTATCATCAAAGTGCCAGGCCCAGCACATGAGAGGCAAAGGCAATATCCTTTCCCAGCTGAGGCCTTGCCTTCTCTCAGAGAAACAATCAAGTCATTTCTCAAGCAAGAGCTAATCAGAACATGCTTTTCTATTGCTAATTCCCCAGTGCGGCCTGTGGAAAAACCCATGGGCACCTGGAGACTTACTATTGACTACAGGAAATTGAACCAGGTCACCCCCAGTTGTTCCCCAATTGTGGCATCCGCACCCAATATGCTATGACTTTTGACCCCTGACCTGAAATGGTTCAGTGCCCTGGACATCTCCAATGGTTTTTGGTCATTGCCATTGGCCCTCAAGAGTCAATATAAGTTTGCCTTCACCTTTGAAGGAAGACAGTATACGTGGACTTGCTTACCACAGGGATTCCATAACAGCCCGTCCCTGTTCCATCTGCATATGATGGACACCCTTGAGGGTTTCTCTACTCCCCAATGTCACTTGCAGTATGTGGATGATCTGATGCTGGCAACTGCTACACAGGAACAACACTTGGATCTCTTGGACAAACTACTGACTCTCATTCAGAGAGCAGGCTTGAAATGCAATCCAGCAAAAGCACAGTTATGTCAGAAGGAAGTACTCTTTCTGGGTCTAAAAATAACTGACCAAGGTCGAAGTCCTACCTGGAAGAAGATACAAGGATTGCAAGACTTGCCATTGCCCACCAGCGTGGCAACTCTTCGACCATTTCTAGGTATTGTGAGCTATTCAAGGGATTTTATCTGTGATTTTGCTCAGAAAGCCGCTCCTCTGTATGAGCTATTGAAAAAGGGCACCCCATGGACTTGGGGCCCTATACATTGGCCTCTGCCCCAGCTCTGGTCAACCCCAATCCAGCACTACCATTTCATCTGGAATGTGCCACCTCTGACATCGCCATGTCAGCAGTGCTGGCTCAGAAGGTTCATGGCACCCTGAGACCTATTGCATATGCATCACAGCTCTTGACCTCAGTAGAACAGAAGTACAGCCTTTGTGAAAGGAACCTTATGGCCACCTACTGGGCTGTCAAGCACTTTCTGTATATCACTGGGTACTATCCGTTGATTATCAACACCAATCACACACCAACTACCTTTCTGCTTTCAGATAGAGTGAAGGATTGGTCAGTCTCCAATACCAGGCTGACACACTGATCACTTCTCCTCCAGGATAGAGACATACAGGTACATCAAACAAAAATCCCATCTATGCTGGCTCATGGACTCCTTTTCCAAGGAAAGTCCCATGATTGTACACTGCAGTCACCTGATCTTCCCAATCCAGGTCCTTTCCTCCCTGCCACACCACAAATACTTGACAACACCTCTTTGTGTCATATCTTTACTGATGGTTCAGCATCTTACTATCAGGGAGAACAAACTGCAGGGATGGGCATTCTAGTAATCTACCCATATGGGAACACTGCTAAAATATCTAAGCATTGCAGTGTAGCATCATCACAGTATGCAGAGATGGCAGCGGTGGCCTGTGCCCTCGAGTTCATGCAGCATGGGACCGATAATACCATAATTTTTACAGACTGTAATCGGGTTTGTTGTTCTCTTACAGAATTCCTTCCTTTCTGAAAGAAGAACTCCTCCCTCTCTTCTGATGGCAGCCCAGTGAAGTACAAGGAACTGGTAATATACATACATTCACTGGCACAAAAATTTGCGCACAAACTCTATGTACACAAAGTTAAAGCTCAGTCTCACCACGATCCCTATCATGCCTTCAATGATACAGCAGATATCCTTGCCAAGGAAGGGGCCCGAGGGGGGGACACATGGATGATGGACCATCCAGAGGCCAATGCAGCCGTACATATTGCAGCACTCAGAAAAAAATCTGAACCCTTTTCCCCCTTGGACATCTCAGCAGCCCAACATGTTGACACTGAACTCAAAGAAGTGTTCAGATTCCTTGATAAGAGTACCGAAGAAAAACTTCCCACACACAACTCCTACCGGAGGCAAGAAGGAAAGTTACACTTTTCACCAGATGACAAGCTCATCTGGTATCAGCCAGATGATTTCACCACCAAGTAATGGGTGGTCCCCAGACACCTTATATCTGAATTTTTGCACCAAGTGCATGACACACCCACTGGTGGGCATCAGGGAGTGGAAAACACCCTCCAAAGGCTTAAGACCACCACCTGGTGGCATGGTGTCACCAAAGATGTCAAACACTACATAGATAACTGCCTTGTTTGTGCACAAAACAACCCCATCCCTACCAAACGAAATGCCAAACTCTTAACACAACGACACTCTGGCCCTTGGCATGCCATACAGATTGATTTTATTGGTCCCTTGACCAATACCAGCAGAAATAACAAGTATGCACTTGTGGTAATTGACCTCTTCTCTAAGTGGGTTGAAGCTTTCCCCACTAAAACATGCACAGCTAAAACCACTGCCAAAATCCTGGTGGAACAGATTTTCTCCAGGTGGGGCTTACCTCTTAAGGCAGACTCTGACAAAGAAACCAGTTTTACAGGTGAGTCAATGAAATAATCTCTTGAACTCCTAGGAGTTCAACAAAAGTTCCACATACCATACCACCCCCAATCTTAAGGTCAAGTAGAGAGAGCCAACAGATGGATTAAGCAAATGCTTTCCAAATTCATTGAGGACAATCCCAAAACCTGGGATTCCCTACTGCCTTTACTCCTTATGGCAATTAGGGCCACACCCTCAGCCACTACTCAGCTCACACCCTTTGAGGTGATGACTGGAAGACAGATGAGATTACCTGAACACTTGTTGTTTGACCTGCACACTCCCACTGCAGACCGTGTGTCTATAGATCAATATGTGGAAAAACTCAGAAAAGACCTCGTGCACATACACTTGTATGCTGCTAACTGCATAGGTAAGGCCCAGCAACAATCCAAAATACAGGTTGACAAACACACACAAGAAGTGGATTGGCAGGTTGGAGATCAGGTAATGGTACTCCGATTTGCACATCCCACCCATTGCTTCTCCAATAAATGGGAAGGCTCATACCCCATTGTCAACAAGCTCAGTCCGGCAGTCTATCAAGTTAGACTCCTGCACAACAATAAACTGACTGAAAAATGGTTACATGCAAACCAATTGAAACTGTATAAAGGAGCTTAATTACGTTTCCTCACCCCATTGGGTGGAATAGCACTGACTTACTAATGTTTGATTTTGCTTTGCAGATACACTGACAAGATCACTACCTTGTTCCATTATCTCCTCATCTCAGGAGTTATTCCCTGCATCCAAGGCACGGTACCGAACCTCCTACCACACCTTTATCATCCAGCATCTCCTTCAGAGGGAGTATCCATCAATATACCCGACAGTCTGATTACTGTCCAGGAAGGTTCCGATGCTGACCTCACTGCCTCTGTTGTCGCACCTGATAAATCTACCCTACAAATTGAGTGGCAAACCACATCACAAGGACAAATTCTCCCTGTGGCTAAACTCTTCAAAGGGACTTTCCAGGGTTGGCCCAATGCTAAATTATCCCCAAAGGTTCTCTGTCCTTGCTGCAAACTGTACCCAGGCATTCTGGTTTGTACAATATTACTGCCTTAATTGATCCTTCATATTGTAATTCTTTGTCTAAGGATTCTGCTTGAAAATTTTGTGCTGTACACCACATGGCTTCTGCTGCCATGTATCTCTCTGTATCTCTCTGTGTTACCACCCACTGATAAACAGCTTTTGGAATGTTGAAAGCATACCCCTGGACCCCGTAGTGGTCTAACAGCCACTGCCCTCCCTGGTTCATTGATTAATAATTTACAATTTATGCACATTTATTTATTTATGTATTTATTTAAGAGATTTATCAGGAAGGCATGCTGAGCGGAGTACCGCTCGATTCCAGATGCACCCTAGGGGTAGAGGGTTACATTGGTGCAGTAATACAGACGAAACAAATCATACATAGTGTAAAATTTGTTACAGACAGTGGTACAGTAGTACAGAAGAAACAACATACATAGTGTGAAATTGTTTCAGACAAAAATAGGTGAGGCATTCAATATAATTCACAATAGAGTAGGTTCAGTTTTTTTTTTATTTATTAGCATTTAATACCACTAGGTGAAGACTGAGAACGAAGCCCCAACTGGTGCTAGTAGCTGATAGAACAGATAGGAGTTGTGCAGGGATTCAGCGAGGGGGAAAGCATGAGCAGTTGGTAGCGAAATGTGATTTGAGAAGGACATTCCGTTGAGGAGTACTTGTGATGTGTCTGATGTCAGCTGCCAGTGAGTTCCATAATTTGGGCAACCTGAAACTGAAAGCTGCCTGGCCGGATTGGGTGGATCTGTGTGGAATGTGCAGGAGCCTGGAGTCAATATTTCTGAGAGCGTAGGTAGGTGGGGAGAGGGTGGTTAGGGATGATGATAGGTAGGAAGGGAGCGTATGCGACCAGAACTTAGCAGTGATTCTAGCACCGTGGAGCATTCATCGGTTTTGGAGTAAGGGGAGGTCCAGGGACTGGTATAGGTCAGAGTGATGGGTATTGGGAGAACGGTCCAAAGCGAACCGGCAGAAGGAGTTGTATGGGGGGGTCAAGCCTGGCTAAGGAAGTTTGGGGGGGCGGCACCATAGACAACATCGCTGTAGTCCATAGTTGGGAGGATCATTTTTTGGACAATAGCTAGTCTGGTTGGTAGAGGGATGCAATACTTGTTACGATAGAGAGCTCCCAGCATGGGATGCAGTTTTTTGTGCAGAGCGTCTATGTATGCTGAGAAGTCAAGGTACTGATCTAGCCAGATGCTGAGATAACGATATGTGGTGCAGGCCTCAAGCGGAGATCTGTCCAAAGTGTAGAATGTGGGTGGTTCAGTAAGCCGGGTTAGTTTGGCCCGGGAGCCAAAAGTGAGGAAGACTGTTTTTTTTGTGTTTAAGAATAGTTGGTTCCCGAGGAACCAGCGTTGGGTGAAGTTGAAGTCCTTCTGTAGACAAGCTGTCATGGCAGTTGCGGATGGGCCAGAGGCAAACAACACCATATCATCTGCATACATATGGATGGCCGTTTGTGTGCATACGGCAGGCAAATCATTGAGAAAGATTGAGAATAGCAGCGGGCTGAGTACAGACCCTTGGGGGACACCACTGGTGATGGGGAGAGAGGTGGATCAAGCCTTTCCAATACAGACTGATTGAGACCTACCTGATAGGTATGAGTGGAACCAGTTTTTTTCTTCCACAGATAGAGCAGTTTGGACTAGTTTAGCCAGCAACAGGGGATGAGAGACCGTGTCGAAAGCTTTTGCCAGGTCAATAAATATGGCTGCGGTTATTTCCCTTTTGTCCATGCCTGTAAGGATGGAGTTTGTGAGGCAAAGGAGGGAGGTGGTGGTGGTGGAGTGATTTTTCCTGAAACTGGCTTGCTAGGGAGTGAAAAAGAAGATTGTATCTAGATAGTGGTGTAGCTGGGATAATACAAGGTGCTCTTGAATTTTGTCTAGGATGGGGAGCAGAGATATGGGCTGGTAGTTTGATGGGGAGGAGAGGTCTCCTTCTTTGGGAAGGGGAATGACTGTGGCTTGTTTCCATGCTTTGGGGACAGCCCCTAATTTAAAGTACAGATTATAGAGCATGGTTAGAGGGTGGGCTATGACCGGTGCTGAGAGTAGGAGCATTTTGGAATCTAGGCCCGATGGACATTTACCTTTGGATGGGTTTAGTGAGTGCAGTATTTTTAGCACCTGGCCAGGAGTGACTGGTGGAGTGAAAAGGAGGCTGGGGGTTGCTTTAGGAGCACGAAAGGTGAGGGTGGGGTGGGAGGAGAGTAGGAGGAGGTAGTGCTGGAGAGAAGTAGAATTAAACTCGGTGGCAACCAGGCAGGATCCTTGATGATTTTACCTTTGAGGTTGAGAGTGGGAGTGGGGGGTTGAGTCAGTAGTGTGAGAAGGGATTTTATTGACTTCCAGAATTGTGAAGGGTGGGTGTGGTTATTGTTGAACGCTGTTTTAAAGTAATTTGATTTGGCCTGTCGTCTGAGTCTTGTACAGGCATTTTGTAGTGACCGGTATTGTTGCTGGGCCGCATGAGCACCACTGGCCTTGAACGATTTCCAGGCTCGGTCTCTGGCTCGGAGTTGTTCCGTGAGGTTTGTTGTTACCCAAGGTAAGTGGTATACTCTGACTCGGGATCTCCTAAGTGGGGCATGTATGTCCCAGACGGTGAGGAAATTTGTAGAGAAATATTCCAGGGCCTCATCCTTGGAGGTGGCTCTGGGGATGAAAGACCAGTCGATGGTGGTAAGGTTGTTTAGGAGAGCAGTCAGATCCAGTGATTTATAAACTCTGTTGTACAGCATAGGGGGTGGAGGGGCCGGTGGTCGGAAGATTTTTCACACTATAAAAATCATATGGTGGTCAGTAAGGGAGTCCGGTAGTAGGCCAGCTTTAAGTATCCTATGAGGGTGGGTAGTGAGTGCCCAGTCCAGTAGTGTGTGTTTATTGGATTTGTGATTTAGGCTGGTGGGTTCCCCTATTTGCTGGTGCAAGTTTAGTGCGTTTATTTGGCAACGTGATTTAGAGGCTGTGCAGCCTAGCCAGTTCTGATTGAAATCTCCAAGGACGTGGAGTTCGCCACCTTCTGTAAGGGCCCTCAGGTTACCTAGGTGGTCGAGGATGCTAGTCAGTGGTGTGTCGGGTGGACAGTATGACCCAGCTATGTATAGTGGGATAGAGTGGAGCAGGGGGATTTTGATCAGGAGGGAATCTATAGTTAGTATGGGTGTCGACGGAGTGATTACAGAAAACTGGAGATTTGAGGAGACATACATGGCAGTGCCACCACCCTTCTTTCTGCCCTGTCTGTCTTGGTGGATTAGAAAGAAGCCGGGTATAGAGAATTCCTCATCCCAGTTATGGAGCTTCAACCAAGATTCAGTGATGATTACAATATCAGGGCGAAGGGCAAGGACAGTTGTTTGTAGGGCAGTCATTTTATTTAGGATGCTGCATATATTTAGGTGGACAATTTTGAAGCCTTTGGGGAGGTGTGTAGTTGGTGCTGATGGTTGAGCGGCAATGGGTGCCTGTGGTCCCGGGTTCTGTTCAACGTCCCTGGCTACGAGAAGAAGGAGAGCCAGGGTGTACCTTAATAAGTGCATGATCTTTACTGATGCACCCCTTTGAGTGGGATGATTAAGAGCTGGTAAGTTTTCCTTTGGGTCTGAAAAGAGTGGGAGATATAGGGCAGGTGTCACAGCGTGGAAAGAGGGGAGGAGGATAGAGGCCCCCAGGGTCCAGTTGTGCCAATGGTACCGGCTGTGGTTCACTGGTGCTGAGGAGGAGTGGGGTGGAGGCTTAGTAGTTAAGGAGGGAAGTGGCAAAGGGTCTGGTAGACTGGGATTGGATGAGGGTGGAAGGGAAGATGAGGCTATGCAAAGCATAGTGATGGTTGCAGTGAGAAACTGCATTCTGTATTATTTTTCTTTCAGTGCAGTAGAGGATTGAAATCTGCTCTGCGGTGGCCACTAGTGGTGGAAAAATATAAGGAACTAATGGGAAAGTGGGCTGATTGGTTTACAAGCTCACGAGGTCAGCTCAATCAGCTCTATATAAGAAGGAGCCCACCAAGGGTGGTGGTGGGGGCGGTGGGGAGCCTGCACATAGCGCAGGCGGGGCTAGAACTCCGTAAGTGAGCAGCTGCAAATCTCCGGTGGCTACCTGGGTCCGTTTTGTTCTGTGGTCCGCGGGGAGGGGTCTCTCTTGGCTGTGGGGAGGGCTGGGGACTCCTGCCTTCGCGACCTCACTGCAGGAGGAGAAGAAAAAAAGCTTCTTAAGTACAGGTATATGGTTGGAGGAGGAGCGTGTATTTTTTAAGGCGTTTCAAGTACTAGACATATACAGACAATAGTAGTTATTTGAGCTTAGAGATACTGGCTCAGTTTACAAACAGCCTGGGGAGCACAGATCTTTACAGTCAGGCTTGCACTGCTCACTTCACAATCTCCTCTTAAGGTAAAAAGAAAGAATCTCCCCTCAAGTATGGCAGTACCGCTCCCTTCCCCTTTCTTAAATTGTGCAATTAAGGTAAAGAGCCCCAGTTACTATGTAAGGCACAAAATTTAGCAAAAAGTTCCCCTTTAAAGCAAATTTACACAAGGTAAAGGTCGGGTTGGAGGCAGGGTGCTGTGTAGCACACTATCAGCACTGCTCCACCGGCAATAATACAATATGTACAGCAGTCAAAAAAGGCGCCAAGTTTGAATTCTGTGGTGCAGTAGAGCTCCGTAAGTGAGCAGCTGCAAATCTCCAGTGGCTACCTGGGTCCGTTTCGTTCCATGGTCCGCGGGGAGGGGTCTCTCTTGGCTGTGGGGAGGGCTGGGGACTCCTGCCTCATGACCTCACTGGTCCATTTCGTTCCGTGGTCCACGGGGTCTCTCTTGGCTGTGGGAAGGGCTGGGGACTCCTGCCCTCATGACCTCACTGGGTCCATTTTGTTCCGTGGTCCACGGGGGGTCTCTCTTGGCTGTGGGGAGGGCTGGGGACTCCTGCCCTCATGACCTCACTGGGTCCATTTCATTCCATGGTCCATGGGGGGGTCTCTCTTGGCTGTGGGGAGGGCTGGGGACTCCTGCCCTCGTGACCTCACTAGGTTCGTTTCATTCCGTGGTCCACAGGTGGGGTCTCTCTTGGCTGTGGGGAGGGCTGGGGACTCCTGCCCTCGCAATCTCACTGGGTCCATTTTGTTCCATGGTCCATGGGGGGGTCTCTCTTGGCTGTGGGAAGGGCTGAGGACTCCTGCCCTCGTGACCTCACTGGGTCCGTTTCATTCTGTGGTCCGTGGGGGGTCTCTCTTGGCTGTGGGGAGGGCTGGGGACTCCTGCCCTCGCAACCACACTGGGTCCGTTTCGTTCCGTGGTCCATGGGGGTGGTCTCTTTTGGCTCTGGGGAGGGCTGGGGACTCCTGCCCTCGTGACCTCACTGGGTCCGTTTCATTCTGTGGTTCACGGGGGTGGTCTCTCTTTGCTGTGGGGAGGGCTGGGGACTCCTGCCTCTCCGACCTCACTGGGTCAGTTTCATTCCGTGGTCCACGGGGGGGTCTCTCTTGGCTGTGGGGAGGACTGGGGACTCCTGCACTCGCGACCTCATGACATACCTGTGTTGTTTAATCTTACTTACTGGAATATGAAAGAATTTGGTATGTGTCACAATACTATTACGTCATCAGTTTATAGTACTTTATTGCTTGATAGCTTAGCTGCATTTCAGATTCGTACTCAAGACCCTATTGCCGGGGTCCATACTACTGAACATAGAGGCAACTTCAGGAGAAAACCTAATCCTGATGATCAAAGTCATAAACGTAATACACATGAAGTTGACCGTTCTGATGTCACAGGTGCAACAGGTACTGTCACAGGCCTTTTTGGTATGGCTATGTCTATTTGTAACAAGGCAGACATTGCTGCTATCAAATCTCATAATGCCAAATGTTCAACTGGGATGGTTAATAATATACTACCCCCATTATTGCATGGTGTGGATTGCCTTAGTCAGGAAGAAAGATACACTGTATACAATATGCATGACATTGCTAAGGCATTTACAGACTCTAAAGATAAGATTAATGCACTCATTGCACAGAACAATAAAGAAGCAGATAAACAATACATTGCTAGAGAAATCCTCTGCTCTGCCTATGGCTCATACATTATCACTACCATTAACAATCTCTTCCGTGATCTAGAATCTGGAAGAATCCCTAATATCGTACATGATAGACACATGTTCACATGATATTGTCCATGATATAAAACCCCTAGCTGGATTGCTATGTGTATGCAACAATCTCTGACTATTCCTCTTTCTACAGCTAGAAACCTGGGTTTTGCGACCAGACACACTAACACTGGTCCTTGTTTCACTGCTAAGAAATGTTCCATAAGAGATACTATGTTTGTTTCTTTTACTGTCTCTTTACCACGCATTGATCCCACTACAGCTTTGTTCGACAAGCTGGCACTGGTACATTCCATTGGGCACCTGGATGAAGACATCTACAGAGAATGCCTGGATCTACTGCCTCTACTGGTTTTCCATCCCTTCCTGGATGCCTGGGTGGCTCGGCACACGGACTTCTGTACAAAGAAGCAATACATTTACTTGTGTCGATGTGATGTATTTGATGTTATTCAACCTGTCTGTGGTTATTCTCCAGACAGCATTGATTGGACTTTTACTATGGATGATGACATCACCACTAATGGCACGGATTTCTTGGATTCTACTTTGGCTCCGGATAAACTCTATCAAATCCTATCATGAGGGGGTTCATTGCCTGTCAACACAGATTTCGAAGACGACCTACACCTGCCCAGTACAGTTGCAAACGTGGAGACTCCCTACTGTTCGATCTCAGTATAATTCTGATGGGGAGTACTGCGTGGTAACTAATTTCAAAAGCTATACTTATGGATCTGAAACATGTGTCATTGATTCCCCCAATTTCTGTTTTGTCCCACACCAGAAAACTGTTATTGGACATACTGCTATAACCCGGTCCCCCTTATGGATGCAGACATCATTAATGGTAACCCTGATTATCTGCTCACACTTTCTGAATATTTACCATATTTTAATGTATACATAGACCCGCTCACACTTACATTAAAATCACTTTTAGACAGGAAAGACACACACCTCATCCACATCAGCAATAATATAACCAAGGTCAATGAAGCTATCCTTTCATTGATTAATGATGGTGATATGAATGATGCATTGACTAACACCTGGTTAGAAATTACTTTTAAAGGTTTTGTTATTATACAAGCATTTTTGATATTTTTCTTGGTTATTATGCTATGCTGCCTATGGTGCACACTGCACCAACACTGTGAGCAGCTCGATTTCCTTTACAAAGCTTGCGCGTTGGGTTTGTAAATGACCACTGCTCCTTGGCCTTTCCCTAGATTTGCCTGTGTTGCCCTTGGAGGCAACAAGGGGGGGAATGTTACATGAGGTCCCTGAACCCGTATTGGTACCCCCAGAGGTACACCATAGACAGCTAGTACTTAGGCATATGATATACTAACACATAGGGCTAAAGGCATCTACCATATAAGAGTAGATGTCAGGATATGTACGCATATTGTTGTAATACACTTTGCTTGCTAATACATATATATATTCTTCTATGTATTTTCTTTGTATTTCTTACTTATAAGATGTTGGGACACCTGTGTCCTTGGAATAATTATGATATATAAGTCGGCATTGCTACCTTTTGGTGATTTGTACTACTACACTGAGTTATGCAAGAATCTGTATAAGAACTCTTTTGTTTCACAAACTGATGACTACTACAAAATAGTATAATGTTATCTTGGACCATGGAGCCTCCTCTAATTTAGCCAATAGGGCTCATCTCTGTAACTAGAGATGTTTCTATCTTACAGTTACCATAGTAATTATCATAGGTATATAATGTGATACACTAAGTCTTGTACCTCGGAGATCCCAAGAGACACAAAGAAACCTCGAGGTATAGGGAACGCTTAGCACTGGCTCCCAGTTCGTATTGGTAAGAACTGCTTAGGGTAACTGTGATTTTAACCTTTTTGGTAGTAATAAACAAGTTTATTACTCTAATGCAACTTGTCTGTGATTACTTACATTCCCAATATTGCCAAGAACCTGAAAGTGAGGTTTAGACCTCCTGACACCTGGGTTTGAATCCCATAGCCCCCACTTGCATACTGTATGACTCTGAGCAAGTCTCTAGCTTTCTTGTGCCCCCAGGTTGCGCCTGGAAACAAGCTTGCCTTAGTCTGCCTTTCCTGGTTAAACATTTTCCCCTTTTCTTATTTACAGAACCTTTAATTAATTACTCTGTTGTGGCTGTATTCAATGTACACACCTGACTGAGGAGTGCAAGTGACATTTGCAAGTATTCCAAATTCTGCCTGTCACTTTCACTTGCACTCCTCAGTAGCTGTAACTGGCTGACTTGGGTACAGAGCTTCTCTGTGTATTATCACTGGAATTTGTTCTCCAATAAACAGTACATTTCACAGGGGAAAAAAACTAGAAAACAAAAAAAACTGTATAGAGTCTTGCTTATGGTGTCACTCCTTCCTCTCGGTCACACACTGTCACAGAAAATGTTTTACTGTTTTCCATCAGGTTGCAAATAACGTGATGAGGCAAAGGGAAAAATAAGAACTGCATTGTAAAATTGTACTTACAGGTGATGCTGAGAGTTATTATAAAAAGAGGATATGAATAGGCAAAATGGAACACAGCACCCGGGAAACTGTTTATTTTGCAGAATAGTATGGAGTACTCTTTATGGGAAATGGAGTGTGCGATTTGTGCATAGAAATTTGGAACTACAGTGTATGCATGAGCCATGACACACTAGTAAGAACACCCGGAATGCTTAGAAATAAATGTGACTGGCAAAGAAATTTTCGCAATATCATGTTTTATACTGATGACATAAGCAGTGGCATTAAGCCACTGTGTCCAAGGGGACATATAGCCCCCGAATGTCTAGTACAAAGTACTCAAATAAAATTCAAGATGTAGGTCAATACAATAACCAGTCACTTGAGTACACTTAATAAGAGTATTCCATTTTACTTTAGTGTGTCAATAATGTTTATAATACATTCTATGGTTCTGCCATTACTGTGTATATAGACATAGCATTGCATGGCTTAAAATGATAATTTCAACCTAGTTTCAATTCAGAACCAAATATCCTGCAGTACTCGGTAATTGTTATCCATTTGACTTTCCAATCAGAAGTGTAATGTTTTAGAAATGGAAGTAATGCATGCCATCATAAAACCACATTATACTGACAGGTTGCAGTACTTAATATATGGTACATATGCCAGCATAAGCCACTTGCATAGTTGTATTAGATATTGCATTAATACGGATCTCTCTGTAATGCAGAGGTTCTTAATATGAACAGGAAGCATAAGTAGGTAATTTCTAATACCCTTGCTGTTGACTTTATTTGCACTCACTGATACATTTTGTATTTTCCACTTTCTGAAGTGATAAGAGTGGGATAATGTTCAATATAGTGAACTACTGCTATTACTGTTTACCCCTCCCCCCAGTTTCTCCATTGCATTTGTAGATGTACTCTGTTATGGTTATCAGACAGGCACACCGTGTCTTACTTGCACCTGAAAGTGTTTAGACAAATAACACACACACACACACACACACACACACACACATATACACACACACACACACCTCTGTTGGTGCCCTAATCGTTTACTGTTGGTAAAGCACTCCTAGCATGCCATTAGCTCACGAAGTTAAAGTGGTATGATACATATCTTATTTGTCAAAAGGTGAGTCACAGAGAAAGATACAGTATCAAATGAACTATGCCATCATGTCAGTGACTTACACAGATCATTACATTACTACACTGGAGGCAACCCATACACATTCTCTCCCAGCCCTCCTCTCCCCAAGCCTCCCCTCTGACTGCTCCCACCTCTCTATCTGTGTCCCTCCTAACCTCTCCATTCAAGCTATCTTCCCCATCCACTATTTGATCAAAGTTGTACTTAAACTAAGCTGTAAGCCGACTACTGTTGTGCCATATTTGCCCTCTGTGCTTATCTAGCAGTCTGGTTGTACGTAGATAGTAGATGATGTTTATTGTTCCTATTATTGTGTACTTGCTCCCCCCAAGCTTTGTCAAGCTGTTTATATATAGTGTATACCATATACTTTGTGCATATTGTATTTCTGAGTTTTGTTAATTTCCTATGTTGCGATGATGTGTTTCTGTGTATTCATGTACTCCAGCACCACCTTGTAAATGTAGCCTCTCATTGGTGTTTTTCTCCTTGTAAAATAAAGATTGATTGATTGATGATTTACTGTACATTGGCAGCAGCAAACCATTTGTGTTACAAGTCACAGCTTTGCACCATATGTTACACAGTCCGTACTAGGGCAGCTACATAGTAATTTTTTAACTCAGCTGAAACATTCATGTCATCATCAAATACTATAATTGTTAACACGTTTTGTAAAAAAAGTTCAATTCATATCTGATTATATTACATGTCCCTATCAACATACCTTTCCGTGTGTATTCCATACTGTACAAAGCATGAACAGCAGTACATTGTGTACTGTAGTATTACAGTTTCGCATAGACTGTGGGTTCCTTCATGCACAATATAAAATTAATAGAAAAGCATACATTGACTTTTGGAAAAAAAAAAACTGATTAACCAATTCCTATTACACTGATCATCAGATATAGACTGTAGTTGACTGTGGTGCTGTTCCTGACATCTGAGAAAACGATACTGTTCACTCATTAAAATTTATAGTAACTCAATCCATACTTTTATTATTTTTATGACTCTGTCTCCTTTCATTTCAACATACTATCAATATGACATAATCATGAAGATAAAACACACCTTCCAGTGATAACATCTGAATAGTGATCAAAATGCCAAGGTTTTTCTATGTAAGTGTTACCCTGGCAGGACAATGGTATGCTATATCTATGATCAGCTGCTGCAGCTTGCACCTTCTACCCAAAAAGCTAAAGGTGATGTTCAAATAGTGGCACTGCTGGTTTTATACCACGTTCACTGTTTTTCATCCTGCATAAAAAAAACTCAATTACAGGTCTGTACTGAACTGCTAAGGTTTAATATTTAATTTATTTACATTTCTAAGTGTTCTGTCTCTTTTTGAAATTTGACAATCTATTTATGGTGTGGCAGTTGCCCACAAGTATTTATGATGTCAGCTGCTTTGTCTTTAGATTAGAAGAGCATAAAACAGCACTTAGGGTTTAAATAGACAAACCCAGAGATAACAAACAGTACTTCACAGTTTCCTGTAGTGTAAATCACGTTCCCCAAGGAACAAATATCATGTAGTTTTTTTTTTATGTAACCCGTAGTTGGTGCTATCCCAAGGGCTACTACCCCTGCCTGCTTGGCTAGTTGCAGGTTAAGGGGCCTGAGTACTGAAACGGGTGCCTCCGCCCAGAGGACAGGGTTGTTAGTAATAAGACTAACCTGGGTACAGCCCTCGGGGACACTGTAACCCCCCCTTTCCCCTCTAGTGGCCTGAACAATATGCTACAAACACTTTCACAGTAGCCCCTATTTAGCATACAAATTCCCAAACTGCTTGCACTTACCACCAGGGCTGGTTCCACCAGTTCGACCCTGGAGACCCCCTGTAAAACAAGGTTAGGCACAGCAAATAACAACAGTACAGTGCTTTTGGTACAAACTGGAACCACAGTCAGATTAAATGCAAAAAGAGTTAGATCTGATTTATTCAGGGGAATTGAACAAGGGAGGGGCATAATCAGGTTGATTGATTCCAAAACTGATCTAGTCAGGCAATTATGCATGCACTTTTAGTCCCTGCACAGTTACATGCTCTTGGTACCCAGTTGGAAGTAAGGTGGGCTAGCCTGGAATGTTGCCTGGGGTAGGCTGGTATAATCCAAAATGAGGCTTCTCTTATCTCTTCATACGAGAGAACTGAAGACAGGCAGGCCAGGCTCAGCCTTCCCACCAAGTCCCCATGTTACCCCATGGGGCAGCAGCTCAAGCAGCCCGAGCTGCTCACTCCTCCAGTTCCAACTCACTTCTGCCTCACTGCTGCAAGCAGCTTGGGGATTTCCCTTCAATCCACAAGGTTCAATTGGTTGATCCGTCTGTCTATTAAAGCAAGGGCTCCCCTCCAGGTCTGTCCCTGCACAGTCACACGCACTGGGTACCCAGTTGTAAGTAAGGTGAGCTGGCCTGGAACGTTGCCCAGGGTAGGCTGGGGTCACAGCTGGTTGGGGCCCTGTGATGAAAAGAAAAGGCATGCACAACCACACACAATTTGTAATCCAGAGCCAGGAGGCTCAGTTCATGAAGACTGGGCAAAACAATTAAATCAAATGACACACTTTGATTGAGCTGTTGTTGCAGGGAGCTACCCTGGTGTTTACTCACACTACTCAGTACAGGACACAGGATGGATGAAATGGAGACTGCAGGCTGACTTGCTGGTTTGCCAGGAGAAGCAGGTCCCACACAATTCACTGTGGTGTCATTCCTGTTCATGATGTTGAGCAGGGGCCTGATCTCCAGGCAGGTCTCTCATCGATGGTCTTCTCTGTGGTATAAGTAGTTGGCTGGGCCAAAATGTGGAGGCCCAGACCAATTGGAGATGAATGCGGATTCAGTCCAGTAGGTGCTTGTTGCAGCTTCCATCAAGCAAGGCACAATTAAACAGTGGGGAACCAAATCGCAACCCACTAGCAGGTTACAGCACATTTATAGTAAAGCAATCACCATACCACCAAGTGGATAGCAGTCCGGTAGCAATATCAGTGTCTCTGAGCAAAACCGAGAGTTCTATGGTGAATGGATCTCCTGACCGATCGAGTACACCAAATATTTGGTCTTCTTCAAGTTTCAATCTGGCCACTCTTCAGTGGCTTGTCACACTCCGATTCGGATACAGTCAGATTACTAAGCCATTCAAAGAATTCCCTCTTGAAGGGACATTAGGCAAACAGGCCAAACTCAGCTTTTCTAGCAATCTCCCATGCAAACTGCAAAGAAGCAGCTGCTCGAATCACTCGAGCTGTTCCCTCTCCAAGCTCTACCTCCAGACTGACTGCTCACTGTGCCCATTGATTGGGGCACAATGAAGTGGCGCGGAGACGTACTGTAGTCTGAAATGAGGCTTCTCTTATATCTCCATGTGGGAGAGCTGAAGGCAGACAGGCCAGTCTCATCCTTCCCGCCAAGTCCCCACGCTACCCTGTGGGGCAGCATCTCATGCAGCCCGAGCTGCTCACTCCTCCAGCTCCAACTCACTTCTGTCTCACTGCTGCAGGCAGCTTGGGGATTTCCCTTCAATCCACAAGGTTCAATTGGTTGATCCATCTGTCTATCAAAGCAAGTGCCCCCCGGTCTGTTTTGGTGCCAAAATGTAAAAACTACAATTCCTACAGAAATGTACTCCCACAAGACCCCTGGGGAAAGGCTCCATTTTAGAGTCCCCAAAGGTCTGATTAGTCCCAATAGGCAGTCCGGAACCAAGATGGTGATGCCATACTGAAATGACCAGGCTGCAAAGGAAGGCAGGTTAGACAAACTACAACACCATTGCCATTACAGCAAACAATCAGGAAACAGTCACAGACTCCAATACAGCTCCCTCTGCACAATTAGCGATGGCAGAAAGAAGCAAAAGCACTGCATCCCAGGCGGAACTCGAGCTGGGAAACACTCAGCTTCTACCCAGATTAATTATACACTACAAAAACAATGTCTCTTAAAGAGACAGGCATGGAGGCGATTGGGCACTCTCACGCAATTTCTTTTTAAACAGCTAAAACACAAGACACCAGCCTAGCAGAGGGCATTTAGGCACACCCAAGGAAGGTTTTTAGGAACCCCCATTTATAGGGGGATTACATTTATATTTACTTTATTTTGGAAAGATTCATTACATTCATACATACTTTACATTTCTGTTCCAGATGTTTCTGTTCATAATTACAGTCCTGTTACATTTCTCTGTTCTACTGTCATGTATCCATTGCAGTTCCCATCTCATCATTCTTTCCTCTTCTCTTAATTTCCTCCCCTTTCCCAAATACCATTTTGGTTTTATCAACATACTTTTGTTGTTAACCAGCCTAAACCAAACAGATAAAACCTGGACAGAGTCCTGGGCGGAGCTACAAACCAGAGTTCCTCATCTTAATCTTTCTCTTAATTTCTATGGGGTCCTAAGAGGGAATGCAAGGGATTATTCACCTACATGTTCTGAATGTTCCTTTCCTTGTGCTTTTTCCGAGCACTACGGCCATGTCTGCGTTTCCTGTTCTCTCCTTGCCTCTCTCGTTCCTTTTCCATAATCCGTTTTGACCAAATGCCGTGTAGTTTGAAACACAGCATACATTGCCAATACATCTGTCTGCTTCTTTCAAGGTAACCACTTGAATTATAGATACATAAAAAATAAAGTGATATGTACATACCAAAAAGAAAAGTGTTCACATAGAAACCAGATAGAAATAACAAAGACAACAAGCCAGGTTTGGAGACTCTAATTGGCTGTGCCACTTTTCCCTTAGATGGACTGGAATGCAGCATAGGAAGGGTAATACTGTATACGGCCAATTACTAATTAATTGCAAATCCAGAAGCAAATGATTTGATACATTTTATTGGACCAACATAGATGTAACAAAAAGAACAAACTGCTTTAGCTTTCAGACCAACAAGTCCTTCCTCGGAAGCTGAATTGAAAGTCCTTGGTAGAACACAGGGGGAACACCACGACTGCATGCAGGGGGATGTCCATTTTGAACATATATTATAGCTGGTGAACATCCGTATTTCTTTACAACATGTTAGCTATTATTATCAGCAGTGTTATGCATGTTGGATCCTGTTCTACAGTGTGGACATATATACTTTTGCAACATTTGCATTTCTTTATAATACTTTGTCTGAAACAGTAATATATTTTTATGCCATGCAACTTCTCAAATATACCTGTGTATATTCAACACCAGTATGGTTATTATTCTGTATCTTTTTTTTCAAATAGGTGTTATAGTACCTTTTCAGCCCTATGTACGTGTAAGCTACTGTTACTATTATTAGCAATTGCAGGAATGTATGCTGTGTGTGTGTGTGTGTGTGTGTGTGTGTGTGTGTGTGTGTGTGTGTGTGTGGTTACCAAGCAACATGCACAAGATACAAGTGCCTGTTTTCAGGGGAGACCAATGAGCATTGGGGTGATTAGGTGGCTTGCTCACAATTACACAGTATAACAGTGCAAGTTACGGGACTCAAACACAGTAATTTGATAGCTAACTTGGGTGTTTGATAATTGGGCAGCTGTAGTGCAAGACAGAATTGTGGGGACGCAGAGAGGAGAAGGAGTGCAGGGAGTTGGTGAAGATATGGGCAAAGTATCTGTGGGGGCATGCAGTAAGGACAAGAGGCCAGAGAGAGGAAAGAACAATGAGGGTAAGGGGCCAGGAAGTGCTACAATGGGGAGGGTAGACAACACAAGGGAGTCAGTGGGGAGGAGGACAATGTCACAGACAAACCAGAATGAAGAGGGGGTCAAGGTGCTACTGGTTGGTGACCCAGTGTTAAAGGGGATCAAGTGGGGTGGCAGAAAAAGAGGGATATGGGTTGAATGCTTGCCTGGGATGACTTTATTGGAGGTTGTGTACCATATTCCCTCATGGGGTGGGGACCAGGACAGGAATTCACATCTAGTGTTCCACTTGGGAACTAACGACCTAGCAAGTAATAGTCACATGGAGGCGCAAGCAAGATTTAGGACCCTAACTAGATTCTGCGGAAGGTTGAACTTCAAACCTCTAATCTTCTCAGAGGTATTGCAAGTACTGAGAGCCAGCACTGAGAGGAAGCAAAGGATATGGGAACTTAACAGCTGGCTAGCAGAATGGTGTGCACAGATGGCGTATGGGATGATAGGGCATTGCAGGTCAACTTGGGAGGATGGAAGCCTCTTTTCAGTGAACAGGTTACACCTCAACAGAGAGTGGGCAGCCATACTGAATTGTCAGATGGGGGAGTTTTTGGAATAATAATTTAATTTAAATTTAAACTGAGAAGGGGGGGACTGGACGTATATCCACACTGTACCACAAACGAGTTGGGGAACCCTAGGCTCCCCAAGGGAAAGAATGATGAACGATGTGCTGGCATGCAGCAGGGAACAAGGGAGGAGGAAAGTTGGTGGAAGGGGCTGGTGGTGAACGCTAGAAGCCTGGCATATAAAATGGAGGAACTGAATGCCATCATTACGCATGACAAGTTAGACATCAAAGTGATAACTGAGACTTGGTGGATGGATCTCCACATGTGGGAAATAGCTATACCCGGCTTCAGGCTGTTTAGGAAGGATGGGAAGGGGGTTGACATTTATGTCAAAGAGGACATACAGGTGTTGGAGGGACAGAGGACGATGGGGCTACAGAACTGCTACGGGTGAAGCTATGCAGTCAGGGGAATACCTGAGACTGGGAGTCATATATAGACCACCCTCACAGTGAGAAGATCAGGACAGGGTGATGTTGTAAGATATTGAGAGGATGGCTCTCAAGGGAGTTACATTACTGGTAGGTGACTAAACTTACCAGATGTGGAATGGACCATTCCCGAAGCAGCTTCAGCAAGAAGTAAGGATTTAGTGGACAGGCTAAGTGGGGTATTCCTGAAACAGTTGGCCAAGGAGCCTACCAGGGAGGCAACCTGCTAGATGTAGTATTGATGAATGGGGAGAATGTAGAGGAGGTGTTGGTAGGGGAAAAACTAGGGAAAAGTGACCACAGGACTGTTGGGTTCAAGGTGAGGGTATGGAGGATGGGGACCTGAAGCAGCACAATGGTGCTGGACTTTAGGTGGGTGGACTTTGACAAATTAAGAAGGCTGGTGAGTGAGGCGATGAAAGGTTTAGGGGATATAACTGACACAGATGAACTATGGGTAGTTATCAGGGACCAGATCTGGAAGGCCACACAGGCATCCATCAAGAGTGTCAGGAATGGGGGCGAAAAACAGGAAGCTGCTTTGGTTCAGTAGGGATGTAGCAAGAGCGGTAGGGGGTAGGTGGAGTGCATTCAGGAGATACAAGAGTACTCAGGGGAAGGGGGATAGGGAAGGATTACTGGGAGGCAAGGAGACTAGTGGGAAAGGCCATCAGGAGGACTAAGGTGGACACTGAAGTAAGGATAGTCAGGAAAGGGAAAAATAATTTTTTTAGATACATGGGGGAGAGGATGTAGGCTGGCCAGCAGTTTGAAAGGCTGAGGGAGACGGAGTCAAGCACTTGGTGGAGGATGGGGAGAAGGCAGAAGACCTGAACAGGTATTTCTGCTCTGTATTTATGGAGGAAAGGGGTGGTAGAGTGCCAGAGTTGGAAAGGAGGGGGAGGCCCATGGGGATGGTATCAGATCCCTTCACCACAGAGAGAGTTAGGGAGCAATTAATGAGGGTGAAGGTGGACAAGGCCATGGGGCCAAATGGCATGAACCCAAGGTGATTTGGGAACTAAGAGAGGAGCTGGCTGCCTCACTGGTGAGGCTGTTCAACCTGTCACTGGACACCGGTAGAGTGCCGGAGGACTGGAAAAAGGTGATGGTGGTGCCGATACATGGGGGGGGGGAGCAGGGAGCTGAGGGAAAACTACCATCCCATCAGCCTGACAGCTGTGGTGGGGAAAGTCATGGAGGCACTCATTGATGAAAGGGTAACAAAGTACCTGGAGATGAATGGACTGCTGGATGACAGACAGCACAGGTTCACTAGGGGCAAGTCATGCCAGTCCAATTTGATCTAATTTTTCGACTGGATAATGCTAAGGCTCATACTAAGGTGATGAAGGAGCTAGAAGGCTTAGAGGCCCATGATTGCTCCAATGTATTTAGTAATAACTAATTTTGAAGCCTGATAAAATAAGTTTATCTAGTTGATGCTTGAAATCAGACTTTATTTTACTAGTAATAACTTCAAGGGGTAGTCTATTCCACGGATTAACAGTAATGCAGATAGTGAACCATGGAGGAGCAGTGGATGTGGCCTATCTGGATTTCAGTAAGGCCTTCCACATCGTACACAACAGAAGGCTGGTCAACAAATTGAATAGCATATGGGTAAGGGTCAATATAACAAGATGGATTGAAAACTGGTTGGCAGATAGGAGTCAGAGGGTGGTGGTGAATGGAGTATACTCAGGGATCAGGCAGGTGAGGAGTGGAGCTCCCCAGGGATCAGTGCTGGGACCCCTCCTGTTCAATATCTATGTACTAGACATTGTGGATGGACTGACATGGAGAGTGGCCCTCTTTGCAGATAGCACAAAAATCTGTAACAGAGTTGACTCCCCTGAGGGGTAGAGGATATGAGAAGGAACCTGACATTACTGGAGGAGTGGGCGGAGACTTGGCAGCTAAAATTCAACATCATGAAGTGTACTGTTATGCACCTAGGACACAGGAACCAAAGGGCCAAGTATATGCTGGGTGGGGAAAGAGTCAGGGTGTCAGAGGACAAGAGGGATCTGCGGGTAACAGTCTCTAGCAACCTCAAGGTAAGAAAGCAATGCTCAAGGGCAGTGGGGAGGGCATATGGGATGCTGGCAAGTATCAACAGGGGAACACTACCAGGTGTAGGGAGGTCCTGGTGCCCCTGCATCAAGCCCTGGTGAGGTCACACCTCGAGTATGGTGTCCAGTTCTAGAGTCCTTACCTGTACAAAGATATAGACTTGATCGAAAGGGTCCATCAAAGGGTGACCAAAATGATGCAGGGGATGAAGGGCAAGCCATACAAACAGAGGTGCAAGGAGTTGGGGCTATATACAATGGGGACCAGGAAGGAGAGGAGGAACGTGATCGAGACCTTTAAATATATCGAAGGGATGAACAAGGGAGGCCCAGGGAAGTTATTCCACATAAGGGAAAGAGAGTTAACAAGGGGGCATGGACTGAGACTGCCGGGGGGGGCACTTCAAGAGCAATGTGAGAGGTCAATTTTTTACAGAGAGGAAGGTGGAGAACTGGAATGGGCTTCCAGAGGAGATGGTGAATTCAGAGACCATAGAGGGATTCAAGTCTGCTTGGGACAGGCACATGGGGCTAAGGGGAAGAAAGGCATCTCAAGATATGATAGGTTGGACTTGGGGGGCAAGGGGTAGACTAGATGAGCAGAGAGATTCTTTTCTGCTGTCACTTTCTGTGATTCTGTGATAACTTTTTTTTCTTGCTTAGGATTTCAGTCTTTTTGGAGAAAGTATGTTTGCTGCTGTAAAGGCACGGTGTTTGTTTTCTGTCCTGCAGCAGTGAATTGCATTTAATTAGCACTTGATAATTCACAAACCTCTGGCTATCAGGTCACATTCCATCCTGGTCGAAAACTATCTACATCTACTGAGGCTGTCAAGATTGTTTTGTTATCTGTGATGTCTGTGTTTGGGTTATGATTAAGCAGTCTTTTGTTTTTCTTTGAGTGGTTTTGTGGTTATTCATGTGTATATGTAACTGAAATAAATAAGTAGTATTATGTAGAGATATGTTTTCAGAAGTGGTAGAGTTTCTGTTAACACATGACATCCCTTCCTGAAGCAAGCTGATTTATCAGAAAGTAGATGTTAAGTTTTAAGCGATGGTTCTTATCCGTGGTTTGTGTCTAGTTTTTTGAAACCATGTGCTCTTTTTCCTCCTAGCACTAGTGTGCACTTGTTTTCTCTGGTAAGTCTTTTCAAAACAATTCATGTGTGCATGTGTGACTCAACAACAGGAAAATGTTAGGAATTTCACATTTACTCAGCTGCTGCTCTTAATGTCATTGTAAGAACAAGGAAATGAAATATTTTTTCCCTTTGCCAGTCCTGCAAAAACTCTATAATGAAGTGTGTAGAAACAGCCCAATGGAAATACACAAAATACTGTTTATGGGGGTATGCATTCATATCTGCGCTCTCTCTTTTTTTTTTATTCAATAATTTTTATGTTGGCTTGCGATGGCGCACCAGCCAACATATTGCATTAGGAGCAGATTTGGAGGTGCGGTCACTGTGGGTGAATGCAGGGCATGCATCAGTAGGTGTGTCCCTCATTTCCCAGTAAGACAGCAAGCAGGCACCACACCAGCAAGACATAATGTGGTGACCACATCTAAGAAAACGTCAGCTACAATGAGAATCAAGCTTCTCATTGCAGTGGCACAGTCTCCTCATGTAAACATGGCGACAAGTGCCCCATCCCCGTCCGTTCCGGCCACTTCATTTGCCGCGAAGGGCCATTCTCTGTCAGCATAATGATCCTCAAGTGTGTGCCAAGGGTGCCCAATTCCCTCAGCATCATCGCCCCCCACAGTCTTTCTTTGCTGATGGGGGCCCAATCATTCATCGGCTACAGTCCCCATCCTGTTTATTTAGACGATGGGGATCCCATCCCCCATCGGCATAATGTGCCCCCCTATCTGTTGTGTGACAAAGGTGGTGCCCAATCCCCCGTCAGCTACAGCCCTCCAAAAAACAATCAGGTGACACACTGGGAGCCCATTCCAGCATGCCAAATGTGCCTGAAAAAACAAAAACTGTCCCTCGATGTTCCATTTTTTTTTTTTTTACCCTGTAAAAAGAAAATGGTCCCTTGTGGTCTCCCTGCCCCTCCCACAACCCGCACTCACCCACTGCGCACCCTGCTTCCCCACACACCCCCACCCCATACTTACCTCCGGAGCCCGGCACGACGATCTTCGGTGGACTGGGAACACGTCTGCACTCTCTAAAGCTGACCTCGAACTGAAGAAATGCTGGTAAGCTATATAATGGAATAAATTGTTTTTTTTTCAACTTTGATGCATATCTTGGCCATTTTTGGGAATTTTGGCACCAAATTTTCAACATGGCATTATTGGGACCTCATCTCATGAATTCAGTCACTGTCATGGCATTATTCAGTCTCGAAAGGTGATGTCACTGTCACTGCATGGAATCACCTTTCGGGACCAATTAAGGAAATGACAGCGCCACAGTTCATGAGGGGGGCTCTCAAAAAGTCTATGTTGCAAATTTGATGGAAAAAATCCCAAAAATGGCTGTTTTACGAGCATGTGTTGTACAGTTTCCACGCACATTCATAACTTTGTGAATTTATAATATTTTCACTCCAGATTTTCAAAATTACCATTTTCCTCACCTCCTCATGAACACACTACAGTTGTCATTTTACACATCCTGGCCGAAATGTGTTTTCGCACGTCCGGTGCAAAATAGCGCATTTGCTGTGTGAAATCAGTTTTTGGGACAGTTTGAGGAAATGACGGTGACACTGTTCATGAGCAGAGGTCCTAAAATGCCTATGTTGAAAATTTGGTGACAAAAGTCCATAAAATTACTGTGTTACAAGCGTGCGTTGCGCAGTTTCCACGCACCCTTGTAACTACAAATTTGCAATATTTAATACCACATTTCCAACACTGGCATTTTTTCACACCTCCTTATGAACAGTACAGCTGTCAATTTTCACATCCTGCCCAAAATGTGTTTTCACACCTGTGGCGCACAATGACGTGGTCACTGTGGGAAATCAACATTTGGGACAAATTAATAAAATCACAATGCCATTGTTCATGAGGGGAGGTCCCAAAATGCCTATGTTGAAAATGTGGTTAAAAAAATCCCCAAAATAATTGGGTCATGGATGTGTGTTGCACACGTTCTATGCATGCTCATGACTTCACCAATTTTTAATATTTTCACTCCAGATTTTCAACATTGCCATTTTTTACACCTTCTTATGAACAATACAGTTGTCATTTTTCACATACTGCTCAAAATGTGTTTTCTCCTCTGTGTCGGCAAATGGCATAGCCACTGAGCAAAACCACCTTTCATCTAACAAACTGATAGTGCCACTCTTCATGAGGTGGGGTCACAAAAAGCCCATGTTGAAAATTTGGAGTGAAAATACCAGCACACTCCTGCAGCATTAGGGTTTCCAACTGTAACACCCCACCCTGTACAGACTGACAGGCTTCAGGGGAGTGACTTGGGATTATCAGCTGTAATGCTCATGACATTCCACCTCCACCCCCCACCCTGCAGCCAGTGACAGGCATCATGGTGTGCCTTGCAGTGTTCGGCCATGAAGTTCACCCCATTCTCCTATACTGCACCCAGCTTAGCTTATTTTCTTATAGAATGGGGTAAGTATAACGCCCAAAGACCTCAATGCACACCACATCACTTGTCAGTGTCTACAGGGTAGGGTGAGGTAAAATGGCATGAGCGTTATAGCTGACGACCCAAAGGCAGACCCGAACACCTGTCGGTCTCTGCAGGGTGGGGGTGGGGTTGACATCACTTCAATACTTCACTGCCATTCCTATTATGCATCTCTAACTCCTGCACTACCAATGCCAATGCCAGTGAGACAACATTTGGCATTGACAAATGCTTTGTTTATTAGTGTCAGAATAGAAAATTACATTCATACAGAGCAATTAGAGAGCAGTATGCTATCATGGAACAATGAGTTGTTCAACTATAATGAAGAACGTTAATACAGATTAATATAAGTGCACGCATAAAGGACAAGTTAAAGTAACAGAAACAAGCATTTGTCAATGCCGAATGTTGTTTCACTGGCATTGGCATTGGTAGTGCAGGAGTTAGAGATGCATACTAAGAATGGCAGTGAAGTATTGAACTGACACCAACCCCATCCCCACCCTGCAGAGACTGACAGGTGTTGGGGTGTGCCTTTGGGTCATCAGTTATAACGCTCATGCTGTTGTACCTCACCCTACCCTGTAGACACTGACAAGTGTCATGGTGTGCTTTAGGGTCTTTGGGCCTTATACTTACCCCATTCCATAAGGAAATACATTGAGACAGGTGCAGTAAAGGAGAATGAGGTGAACTGTAGGGCCGAACACTCCAAGGCACACCTTGATGCCTGTCACTGGCTGCAGGGTGGGGTTGGGGTGGAATGGCATAAGCATTACAGGCAATGATCCCAAGTCACACCCCTGACACCTGTCAGTCTCTACAGGGTGGGGTGTTACAGTTGGAAACCCTAACGTCTTAGGCGTGTGTTGGTATTTTCACTCCAAATTTTTAACATAGGCTTTTTGTGACCCCACCTCATGAAGAGCAGCACAATCAGTTTGTTAGCTGAAAGGTGGTCTTGTACACTGGCTATGCCATTTGGCTACACAGGGACAAAAATACATTTTGGGCAGGATGTCAAAAATGACAAGTGTATTGTTCATGAGGAGGTGTAAAAAAATGGCACCGTTGAAACTTTGAAGTGAAAATATAAAAAAAGTGAAGTCATGAGCATGCATAGAAACTGTGCAACACACATCTGTAACCCAATTATTTTGGGAATTTTTTTAACCACATTTTGAACATAGGCATTTTGGGACCTCCCCTCATGAACAGTGGTACTGTGATTTTGTTAATCTACCCAAAAGTTGATTTCCCACAGTGACCACGTCATTGTGTGGCATAGGTTTGAAAACACATTTTGGGCAGGATGTGAAAAATGACAGCTGTACTGTTCATAATGAGGTGTGGAAAAATGCCAGTGCTGAAAATCTGGTATGAAAATATTGCAAATTTGCGAAGTTACAAGAGTGCGTGGAAACTGTACAATGCACGCTTGTAACACGGTCATTTTATGAACTTTTGTCACCAAATTTTCAACATACACATTTTAAGACCTCTGCTCATGAAAAGTATCACCATCATTTTCTCAAACTGTCCCAAAAACTGATTTTGCACAGCGACCATGCTATTCAGCACCAGAGGTGCAAAAACACATTTTGGCCAGGATATGTAAAATGACAGCTGTACTGTTCATCAGGAGGTGTGGTAAAATGTCAATTTTGAAAATCTGGAGTGAAAATATTACAAATTAACTAAGTTACAAGCATGCATGGAAACTGCGTAATGCAAGCTTATAAAACAGCCATTTGTTGGATTTTTTTCACCAAATTTGCAACATAGGCTTTTTTGAACAGTGGCACTGTCATTTTGTTAATCAGTCCCAAAAGGTGATTCTGCACAGCGACCACGAAATCACCTTTTGGGACTGAATAACACTATGACAGTGATAGAATTCATGAGGAGGGGTCCCAATAACCCCATGTTGAAAATTTGGTGCCAAAATTCCCAAAAATGGCCGAGCTATGCACCAATGTTGAAAAAACCCTATTTATTCCATTCCCTTACCAAAAAGTGTGGATTGACACTTGCTTATTTTTAAATTTTTCTTAAGATTTAAATTCCCCTTAAATTCACTTAAAATTGTATTTATTCCACAGAAGTTCTTGTGGTAATTTCTTATCTTATGAGTGGCTTCCTTTTGGCTGTATACACGACAAAGTGTGCTAATTTTCAATCCTATTATTTTTGGCTGCAAAAAAAATGCTTCTTTCGAATGGATTTATTTGGACTTATTTTTGGCTTTATTGAAGGTAAATATGCAAATGTTTAATCCTTTATTACTTTTGACTTTTAATAAATGTAAATAAATGTTTTTTGTTTTGAGCCAAAAGAACTCCAAATGGATTACCTATGGCTTATACTTGGCTGCATGTGCAACGAAATGTGTAAATTAGCAGGTTTTGCTTATATTTGGATCTCTTTTTAGAAAGATTCTATTTACACTGCAAATGCATTATCCATGGATTTAATGCATTTACAATATAAATAGAATCTTCCTATATAGAGAATAGTGGATGGGCATCTGTGCACAACCAGCCTGTTGTGCCACAGAGGGGTTCTGATAACATCAGACCTCGAGGCCCAGCTCGAGAGGTCGGATGGTATCAGAACCCCGAGGTAGCACAACAGGCTGGTTGTGTATGAGGATGCTCAGCCACTATTTTATATAGTGTATAGTGACACTAAAAATCACTTACAGTTCTTTTTTGATCAGCCTTTTATTTTGTGCGTGTGATACACTGTTCAGTGGCAAAGGGTGGTTTCCAGGGTTGCCAAGTGGTTGCTAAGGAGAAGGCACGGCTATCTGTTTGGCACAGATTCCTATTGGCTGGCAGGTACATTGGGAGGTAAATAAAAACATGGCGACCATAACGCTCGCTAAGCAATTGGGCTTTGGAGTAGGGGGTCATTTGTTTTATTTTAATTTGTTTCTGAGTCTAAATATCTGATTGATCCTGGGTTTTGTAAGGCTCTGATGTGATTGTCGCCGCAGGAGCGTGGATCCGTCCATTTCTGCCACTAAGGTAAGTGATGTGCAGTCTGTGTAGAGAGTGTGTGGAACCTCCAGAGATTTTCAAAATGTTGTTCTGCTGCAGTAGGGTATTACCATGTTCCATGACCTTTTGAACTACAGTAGAACAACATTTTGAGAACCTCCGGTTTCCATGCACAACAATGGTCCACTATACACTATAAAGAAATTCAACTGTAACCAGAACCTGCTGATTTACATATTTTGCTGCATATGCAGTCAATTGTAAGGCATCCGTTATGATTTCTTTTGGCAAAAAACAAGCTTAGCTGTATCTTTGAATGTCCCTTTTTTGTGTAACAATACTCAGCAAATTATTGTTTTTAATGAATACGTAGCCATGTACTCTTTCTGCTACCACATAAAACTGTCTGTATAATTGTACTTGTTTATGAATGGACTGTAAATAACTCTTGGTTGCTCCTGAAAATGGGGCACTAGTCTCAGGTGAGCCAGCCCAGTCAACAAAGTTCTTTAAATTGGTCAATGACTAAATAAATAAATAATTATGGGGACAACATCTGGTCAGCACCGTAAAACAGAACAAAAATTAGAAAATGTTTGTAAATGTGAGGAACGGTAAATCTACAGATAACGAAATACCAGCAGGTATTGGTGGGCACATCCCAAATAATAATTCCAAATATCACAAAATCCCAACTAGCATCCCATGTATTTTTCACTATTCATGGTACTCATAAGGAAATTAATTTAAAAAAAGACCCTGTCCTTTCCTAGGTGACAAAGGCTAGTCCCTAGGCCACACTCTCCACTTACACCACCACACCTTCCCTGTTCTGCCACACAGATAACAAAAATCTGTACTCTTGTCATTTTTTTAAAAAGACCCCTCCAGTCAACCCCCCCACCACCAGATCATCATTATTTATATATGCTAGATCCTCTACTGAACCACAAGCCATGATTTGGCAACACGTAGCAAGATATCCAGGATAATCTGTTTCCCCCCAACTCACAGCACATTCAGCTGCCAGCTCTTTCAGTCCACAAGTTGAACGACAGAGTGCAACAGCGTGCATGATCGGGAGGGAGGAGGCAGAGTGTGTGTAATTCATGAAGCTATGCATAAATCAATCTTCCTGGCCTTATCAATGACACTTACCACTCTGGACACTCCCTCTCACTCACTGGCACCTTCATGCTGTATTGAGTAGCTCACTAATAGAGCAGGTGGTCACATGCCATGGGTTGGGGGTGGCCACTGGGCCTGAATATCAATATAAAGCCAATTTCTGCAGTGGTTCTAAAACCAGTAATCCACCTTTTAGGAATGTGCAGTGAAAATAATTCACAATTTAGAACATGAATTACTCCTCTGAACAGCTGTCCTAATCACACTCATGCTCCAGCAAACCAGACACAGGGCCTGGATTAGAAAAGGTAACAGGCAAACCCTCTCAAGAGTGCACATTTCAAAACGGGAACCAGTAAAAATAACTTTCAAGTACTGGGTGCTGTTTTGAAATCAGAACTCATGAAAGTGTCTGCCCATCACCTGTATGTTTTAGAAACATCCTGCTCATATCATTACACATTGTGAACCAGTCTCCTTGCAGAATGCACTGGTAACCTCACACCTCGTGAGGTTAGTGACATCATGAGGGCACTCAAGTCTCATGCTCACGATGTCACTAACCTCAGTCAGTGTAAGGTTAACAGTTTGTTCAGCATGGAGTGCAGTTCAGTATTCTCTATCTGAGCCTGCAGCCATACCACTTTGGAGCATTCTACTATAAAATGTTATAAGTAAACAAGGCTGGAACTGTTTAGTGGAGACCTCCAGCAAACACCAAATAGGAAAATGCTGAAAATAGATCTTTTCTCCAAGCCAACAAATACACAAATTAAGTTGCTACACATTACAAAGGTGTGGGTACCTTGTTACATGCCTCACCTTACAGGGCAGTTAGGTGACTAAATAGGACTTACCTGCCCCATCAGAGTCAGGGAATCCAGAGTTGGTGTGTCCTCGGTTTGGGGAATTCTGGTAGGACCTGAAAGGGAAGAACAGAGAAGGTTGAGAAGACACAACAGGTCAGAGGTCCTAGAGGAGAGATTGGGGGGGGTGGTAGAATTAAATTAAGATACTTCTCTGATTGATCTACAGTCTGGTCAGACCTGTAGAATTAAAGAGAAAAAACAAATTAGTACAGAAAACTTATAGTAGCAAGGGACAGAATGGGTGCAGAGGAGCAGTGGGGTCTGAGGGCTTGTGTGGCCGTGACCAAAAAGTATACAAAAATAAAACAAGCATTAGTCAATGCCGAATGTTGTCGCGCTGGCATTGGCTTTGGTAGTGCAGTGCGGAAACACATTTTGGGCAGGATGTGAAAAATGCCAGCTGTACTGTATGAACAATAAGGAGGTGTAAAAAATGGCAGTGTTGAAAATGTGGCATGTAAATATTGCAAATTTGTGAAGTTACAAGGGTGCGTGGGAAATGCACAATGCACGCTTGTAACACAAGTCATTTTATGGACTTTTGGCACCAAATTTTCAACATAGGCATTTTAGTACCTTTGCTCATGTAGTGTCACTGTCATTTCCTCAAACTGTCCCAAAAAATGATTTCGTACAACGACCATGCTATTCTGCGCTGGACTTGCGAAAACACATTTCGGGCAGGATATGTAAAATGACAGCTGTACTGTTCATCAAGAGGTGTGGAAAAATGCCAATGGTGAAAATCCAGAGTGAAAATATTACAACTGCACAGCATTATGAGCATGCATGCAAGCTGCACTATGCACGCTCATAACAGTCATTTTAAGGAGTGTCATCACCAAATAGTCAACATAGGCATTTCGGGACCTCTGCTTATGAACAGTGTCACTGTAATTTTCATAATCTGCCCCAAACACTGATTTCCCACAGCAACCACGCTATTGTGCACCGGAAGTGCGAAAACACATTTCATCCAGGATGTGAAAAATGACAGCTGTGCTATTCACAAGGAGGTGAAGAAAAATGACAATGTTGAAAATCTGGTGTGAAAATATTGTGAATTTGCGAAGTTACGAGTGTATGTAGTAATTCGCAATGCACGCCAGAATACAGTGTCATTTTATGGAGAGTCAAGCCACCAAATTTTCAACATAGTATTTTAGAACCTCTGCTCATGAACAGTGTCACTGTCATTTTCATAATCTGTCCCGAACACCAATTTTCCACTGCAACCGGCGCTACTGTGCGCCGAAGTGCGGAAACACATTTCAGCCAGGATGTGAAAATAACAGCTATACTGTTCACAAGAAGTTGTACAAAAATGACAATATTGAAAATCTGGTGTGAAAATATTGCAATTCGCAAAACTATAGCGTCTTGTGTAACTAGCAAATGCATCGCTTGTAAAACAAGCCCTTTTGGATTTTTCCACCAAATTTGCAACATAGGCTTTTGAGAGCCCACCTCATGAATACTGCCTCTGTCCTTGTATTAGATTAGTCCCAAAGGTGATTCCATGCAGTGACTGCAAAATCACCTTTGGGACGATAGTCACAACAGTGACAGAATTCATGAGAAGGGTCCCAAAACCCCATGTTGAAAATGTGGTGCAAAAGTCCAAAAATACTGAGATATGCATCAAAGTTGAAAAAACCTATTTATTCCATTATACAGCTTACCGCAATTCCTCAGTTCGTGATCGGCTTTGAAGAGTGCAGACTTGTTCCCGGTCCACAGAAGATCGTCGCGCCAAGCTCTGGAGGTAAGTATGGGGTGAGAGGGGGTGTGGGGAGGCAGGGTGCACAGTGGGTGGGTGCGAGTGGTGGGTAAGGAGACTAGAAGTGGCCATTTTCTGTTTACAGGTGTAAAAAAGAAAACATTGCGGATGGTTTTATTTTTTTACAGGTGTTTTTTTTGGGGGGGATACAGTAGCCGATGGGGATTGGGCACCCCATCGGCAAATAAGGAGTGAGACACTGGCTGAGGGATTGGGCACCCCTCAGCACAGAACTAAGGGGACATCATGCCGACAGGGAGTGGGCTCCCCCATAGGCACATTAAAGTGTGAAAGGGGGGAAACGGATGCTGACAGGGACTGGGCACCCCCGTCGGCAAACAGCAAAAGCAGGAGGGCACATGGGCTGAGAGGGATTGGGCACCCCCTCGGCAAGCAAAAAAGGAGGGCGGGAACACATTATGCCGACAGGGAGTGGGCTCCCTGTCGGCACATAGATGAAGGGCAGGGTAAGCTGACTGGGGGATTGGGCACCCCTGAAGTCAGCAGTTTAGTGGCCACTGTGCCGCCATGTTGTAACTGGCGAAGCACATAGGAAGGTCAACTGCGTGTGACGAGTTTTGCTTGCATTGCAGTGGACCTTTCCTTAGATGTGCTCGCTAAATTATGTATGCATCGTGTGGCGCTGGCATGCTGGCTGATTGGGGAATGAGAGATGCACCTACTGGTGCGTTCCCTGCATTCACCCAACAACAACCGCGCCTCCAAATCTCCACTGCAGCAAGATGTTTGCTGCGCAAGCATGCCAACATAAAAAATAAAATAAGTGGGTACAGTATAGCAATGGAGTAGAAGAAGGGGAGTTTTATATTGGAGGCTCAACAAAACCCCTTTAGTGCCCCTACGTGGCCTGCTGGTGGCCAGCAGATTTAAGCAGTAGCTCTGATGGGCTAGTGATGATGCTATTGGGCTAGTGGTCTCTGCATTATTTAAAAAGGGAACACTTGTGATTGAGGGGTCTTGAGCTGTCCCAGGAGGCCAGTGTTGGTATAGCTCTGGTGGTGTTGTAGGCCAGCTGCCTCATGGTCAGTGTCAAATGGTGTTTTTTTTTTTTTGGTTAGTCTGTTTAACCTTTCCCTGGTATCTAGCGTGTGGTGGGGGGCTGAGCCCTGCTATGTAGAAGGCAGGTAGGTTGGTCACAAAACCACTGATCAGAAATGCTGTGGATGTTGCTATGCAGCCATCAGTTTAGTGCTACTGCACAATAGTGAGAGTGCTGGCAGGCACTTTCAACTCTCAGCCCACGCAGAGTTCAGGCTGTAGCCGGCTCCATGTGGGTGGTGAAGAAGATGGAGATTTTGGGGAGGGGGAGAAGGTTGGGGCAAATATGCCTCCCTCTACATAGCCACTTTGTGGCTGATCGGTAAAGAGCCCTCAAGGGGCTGGTTAAGAGGGTCCAGAGGGTGGGCAGTCAGCAGTAGTTGGCAGGAACCACCAGCTAAGTCACATGGTGGCAGACTGTAGGTGCCCAGAGGGGTCTGGAAGACATGGACTGGGAAAGCAAACACACAGGATAGGGGCCATAAAGGACAAGCTGCACTGCAGCTGAAGGACAATGACTGTAATGGACTTAAAAGTAGCTGTGGGTGGGAGGCAGGCAGGTGGACTCCCTCGAGGGAGCATGGAAACAGCAAGCACTGCATACAAGAGAGCTACACAGCAGCTAATGTCAGAGCACCAGGAGCTAACTAAAGATTGGGTGGCTGGAGGAAAAGAACAGCACAAGGTCCAGGAGAGACCAGAATAAAAAAAAAACACAGCAGAAAATAGAGAGAGCCCCAACATGATATAAATATAAATAAGTTTATGCAACAGGGTAGACATAAATGGAGTGTGATAAATCCCTTTATCTGTGTAATTATGTGTATGAATGCAGAATCGTACATTTACAGTATACACAGTTATTACTAAGTTATCCTCCAGCAATGTACATAGTAGACTGTGCCAGACAGCCCCACCCATGCTGCCTGGCACTACATACCAGTATCTCGCTTTTAGTTTTGTTTCTTGCAGTGTTCAGGTTGCCCATCCCTCACCCACACCACCTGCCACTTACTCATCAGTACTTCTAACTATGTTCCCGACTACCATGCAGGAATAATTTTTTTCTGTTAACAGTTTTTTGGGGGGGTATTTTTTTTTTTTTGCCTTTATCATCAAAGCTTTGTTCAACCGGTTGCTTCAAACTGCTCCAGCTGTCATTCTTCTCTGCATGCTGCACTCTGTCTTCTCTGCACCTCTTGATATACAAAGAGGACACACATTTTTAATTTTTTTTTAAACGGCTTCTTTGAAAACTGGACAAGTGATAATCCCTCCTTGGTTTCCCAACCTTGCTACAACTGCCACCAGAGCCCCCCCAAACATATAGAAAACTGTCATATGTTTTCTCCAAAACTGCATGCTGAAACCCTGCTTGTGATGACCCCTCACTACCTGTCTCACACACTTCTGCTTTGCTTTCCTGATCTCACTACAACTGCCACCAGAGGCTCCTGCCAGCACACAGAACTGCCTGTAACAAAAATGGACACAAGCATTTATTCAAAAAGTTGCCTACTTACAAACTCCACAAAGGACTCTCTTCCACTCGGTTTTCCCCCGAAGCTTCAACAACTGCCACTACTCCCCCCAGCACTCTGCTCTCTCCTCAACTGCCAGTAACTAAACTGTTGAAAACAAAAAGGCAGATCAATTATGTTATCTTAAAATAAAAGGAAAAACAATGACAGCTGTAAAAAAAGCAGTGTTACTAACCCACAGAAACACAGAATTTGTCAGCAGAAAAAGAACCACTTGGCCCACCTAGTCTGCCCAGATGTTCCCTGTCAAGTCCTTCCCCACAAACCCTAAATGGTCTTGTGACCCTCCCACTTCCCTGCTTATTTCAATATCCCCATGTCTATACCACACATTCTTTAAGTCCCCCACCATTGTTTCACCTCCACCACTACTGCTGTCAGTCTGTTCCAAGTGTCTAATACGCTTTCAGTGAAGTAGTAATTTTTCATATCCCTCTTGCCCCCTAAGCTTCATCACATGCCCCCCAATCCAGGTGGTCTTTCTCATTTGAAGGAATTCCCCCCTTGCACCTGATTTATCCTTGTTAGTTACTTGTGGGTCACTGTCATGTCCCCTGTTGAGCTCCTCTCTTTTAAGGTGTACATGCTGATAACTCACAGTATATCCTCACGGGGCTTTTGGTGCAACCCATGCACAATTTTAGTTACTCTTTGAACTGCCTCTACTCTATGGTTTTTCTGGGTCTTACTAATGAGTGATACACCTGCAACACCACCACCACCACCACCACCTTCCTCTTCCTGATGAAGGTATCGCTCCCTATGCACCCCCACATCCTGCTAGTATTATCCACTGCTTTGTCACACAGCCCTGTAACTTTAAGATCATGTAATAACCCCAAGGTTCTTTTCCTGCTTAGTGACCATCAGTACCACCCCTCAACCCTATAAAGCAACTTCTGGAGTCCTATGCCCTAGGTGCACGATTCTGAACTTTCTGGCATTGAACACCAACTGCCATGATCTTGACCACTCCTCTAGTTTCTCTAAGAGCCATGTTCACTGTCTCTCTCTGCTCCCTTCTTAGTACCCACCTTACATATTTTGGTATGGTTATCTGCAAAAAGGCATTACCTTCTCTGCCAGTTTTTCTGCAGTGTAACTTCTGAAGACACTGAAGAAAATCATTCCTAGTACTGAGCCATGCTGCTCACTGATCCTTTACTGCAATGGGAACCATCACCCTCTGACACCCATTAACCAGGTTTTCCCCTCAGCTACTACTTTTTGTTTTTTTGCCTGCTTCTCTGATCGGCTTCCTTCTGCACTGTAGCACCATCACACTGGCATCTACCAGGACTTGCTCCACCGTAAAATGAATCCAGCATGTGGAGGAGCTGCCTGGGTAGCCAGGGTAGTCTTACATGTTCTTCCATCCCCTAGGACGTGAGCAGCTAGGGTGCACAAACATGTGTACAGATGTGCATGGCGAAGCACCAGCCAACATCTTCCCACCCATGAGTGGCTCCAACTATGCTGCTAACTTGTGGTTACTCAGTTGGCAGTACAAAAGTGGAGCTAGCAGTCCTGCCTCCCTGGAGGACAGCATCTCCTAAATCACTTGATCCCCCCAGTGAGCCCTCAACAATGTGAGCTCGTTCTTGAACTCATGTCACCTGTGCCTCGGGCTGTAGCACTACCACTGAGTCGAAGAGCTGTCTCATTAAACCAGTTTCTATTTAATTCACCACTTTGGATCCCCCCAGCCTGCTCATTCCTTAATCACTCTCCTGAAGGCACTATGTTGAAGGCCTTAAAGTCCAGATAGCAGCACACTGCTTCAAGGCAGCTCTCTCACAAACAGCCCACAGACAAATAGAAGTGTAGAGTGTCAGTTCTTTAGGATCCCCCGTTGTTGTACCTCCCTGAAAACAAAGGTCATTTGCACACAGAGCTTCACTCTGGTTCAACTCCTTCAGTAATGAAGTAACTGCAACCACTACTCTGTGCTCATTTAAGAAGTTGCAACAACATCTAGTTGGTAATGGTAGCTGAAACTGTTTCTGCTAACCTTCCGTAACCTCTCCTCCCCATTGACTTGCTGCACTTCATCCTTCAATAGCCCCACTACCTTCTTCCACTTCCCTTCTCACCTAGCCAGCTCCCATCTCCCTCACACATCTCTCCTGCGGCTCCCTTGCCTACCATCTGTACCTCCTCTGTCCCAACTTCTACTCACCCTTCCCCCTCTTCTGCCCCAATACCTCCACCATTTCTCCCTCATCTCCGTACATACCCCCACATGTCCACCCCTGTCTAATCTTTACTCATCTGCTATCTCTGCTTCCTTCCTTTCATCACCCTGATACCGCACCCTGTGCTCCACCCTCATTCACTCCCTCTTCTTCCCTCCCCCTACCCTGCTTACCCTTATAACAACGTCCCTGGGCTGAGTCCCTACACTTCCCCTTCATTGTCCCACCTGCTGACTAGGCTTACTGGACTGATTTTCTCTCCCCTCCCCCTGGCTCTCCTAGATGAACAATCCACTACCCACCAAGCCATGTGGGTTTCTCTTCCCTCCTTATGTATGTTCCTCCCTCCCTACCTACCCCACACCCCCATGTGTGCCACTGTTGTCCGTAAAGGATAGTTCGCTGTATGTTGCCATCTTATGTGTGAAACAGTTGTTTGTAATTGAATGTTACCTGGCCCTTTGCCTATCAGAATATATTGCTTAATGTACTGCCTTATCACCTCCATTCATTGTAAATGTTGCTAACAGCATACACTGTACCTTTCTGTAACTTCCTTGACATGGAACCTATGTAGAGATTCTAGCTCAATTAGTGTCCTCCAAGATTAAAAAAATAAATAAATAAAAAATACTATTTATGTCAATTTAAAGCAACTAAATGGTAACCTACCTGTTGCTTTGGTATGCCATGTCTGGATTTATCTGAGGTTCAAGAAGAAGTGAACCTAAAAAAGAGCATACATCATAAAATACTACTCAGACACAAAGTTTATTTCAAATTCATGTAGCCACAGAAAGACTACTTTCGCTGTCCCTACTGCCACACAATATACATGACAAATCTCTTCCTGTACAGATAGGTCAAATGGCAGAGGGGAATCAGGCTGGTGGCACCAGCAGTAAGTATAGTTGGATCTTTTTTTTTTTTAATAATTTCATTCCTCGGTAGCAGTGTGCAATGACCTGGCCACAGTGTTAAGAGGCAGAGCTAGTAACATCAATGGATTGGAGCCAGTTGCAGTAGGTCAAGCCACAATAGAGCAGTTTGGGACAGATCCCTCTTCCCCTGACTTCTCAGAAGAATGACCATAGAAACGTGCAAATTGATGCCAGGTAAGGACCAGTGCTGTCCAGGTTCCCCACCACCCTCTGATCCCTGGCCTTGGTAAAATTAAAGCTATCCCTGGTGCCTAGTGTCCCCCCCCCACCCTCTGATTTCCAGCCCTGGTAGAAATAATGATCAGGAGTTGATAGGAGGCCTGTGCCAGTCCTGGTTCCTAGCTGTCCAGAGTGCCATACACTAGAGAAAGAGAGGTGGGACAGGGTTGTTAGATGTGAATTAGAGGGTAGAAAGGGGGCTGTTTGGGAAGGGGCAGTGGACCAACAGGGTACACTTTAGAAAAGGGAAATGCGGGAGAAGGGTGACCCAATGGATCATCAGGATATTATACCATGACAAGGACCAGAAGATTAGGGTAGATGGCTGCAGCCCCTTCCCCCCACCTTTGGAAGGGCGCAGCTATGCACCGAATTAAGTGGGGGCTTTTGGTGACTGTAAACAACTTTGCTTAGGGAGTTGTTCAGTGCCACCAAAAATACTTCCCACTGCACAAGTATTCAAGAGTAGACAGCCTCATTTACATAGAAGCAGTGGTATTGCAGCACCTTGGCTTAGAAGTGCACATGGGGCTCGCAATGCCTGCAACAGGTGTGCTGCCATTGTAGTCTTTTCTTTCTAGCTGTGAAAAGCTTCATCAGTTGATGGCTATAAAGAGAAAATATTGACCCTGATGGATGAACAATGACCAACTAATAGTTATGACTATTGATATTCAATAGTTTGTCCCGAGGAGTCAAGATTTTTCCATTATATAGCCTAAAAATTCAGGTCTGACCACCATAGCCACCATCATTTGGTGCCTGGAGGGCCAGCCCCATGGTGCTGAGGGTTGAAGCACTGGTGCCACACCTCGCTCTGTGCCAGCGACCCAGGAGGGGGAGGCCAAGGATCAAGATTAAGCCATGGCAAGGCAACTCTCTCCTACTAGGAGGGACTTGAGGCTCCCTAGCCACTGGCCACCAACCAGTGGAGGATGGAAGGGGGCACTGACCGGGAGATCGGCGATGGCCATGAGGAAAGGTGCTGAGCTGGCATCACAGGGCATGCATGCACGCGCCTTCACGCACATGACACCTGTGTGCTGGGGCCCTAGGGAAATGAGAGAAAATAGACACAAAGCCAGAAAAACTGTACAAGTAAAAAAAAAAATCTGGTGCTTGGAAGAACCACCACACCACATGGCTGGCTACCTTCCCCACCATTAGATCACCCTTCCGGGAATCAGATCAAGCTCTCCTTCCCAGACCACAGTCCTCCATGCAACTTGAAACCCTTTCTGCCTAACTTTCCACAAGTTGGACATACTCCCTAGAGCTACACCACCCTACAGCCCAGCCATTCTCTCAGGTGACCAGCCTTCCTGCATCCAGACCAGCTTCCAGATTTGTTTCAACTCCATTGCGCTACCAAGGTGACCATGGTGGTACCATGTGTCAGTGGTAGCATAATGGGGCTCTTGCAGTGTTAATAAAATGGTTTTATTCTGTGCCTTATGCTGGTGGTACCACAATGGTCATGCAGCATCGTATCACAATGACCTGCTTAGATCACTGGTGTCACAGTGACCACATTTTAGGGGGAAAACGTGCCAGTGGAGTGATCCAAAAGAATAATCAAGAGACATCCAACAAGATCAGACATCCACACATTTTTAATGTAGGTGCCATCCAACATCAGCCTATCACCAGCTGTACATTGGAAATTCCTCCAAAGTTATCCATACACCAGTCATGCCCCAGGTCTATCCAACACACTGTCCACCTAGCCTCACAACATGCTGCCAAAAGGTGTAACCTTAGTACAATAACCCTCCTTGTTCACCATGGAAAGCACAAAGTGACCCTGTGGGACACAAGTTCTCACTACAAAAGTGAAAACAATAAAGTAAATGACTTTGGTTCTACTTTTTCCCAGATGTAGGAGAAAGGTCTTCCTGGGGGTGCAGACAGTTTCTGTCAATCCCGGCACTGCCACCATGAGTTATTCCAGTGACATCTCCTTGAAACACAACTAACACAGCAGCTCAGCTGAGAAGTGACTTTCCTTTAGCATGGTATCCGATACTTTGCTGCAGGTGGGGCAAGAATTGCTAGAGATCATGACCCCATGCCCCCCCTTACACTGTCATATCTACCAACCCCATGCAAGTCGTCACACCAATGGACTCCTATAATGTCATGTACCTGTCACACTCACAATCCCATACCCTCATGAATGCTGTCTTCCCATGCCCCCATGGATACCGTCACACCTCAGGATTCCATACCCTCATGCACGTACAGGAGATGGACATTAGAGAACCCCTGAGTGGGATCGACCAGAGTACAGTGTGGTTCAGTATAGACATGGGTAAGGAGGACATCCCCACTAAGATCAGAGCGTTAGATTTCATGAAAGCAAACCTCAAAAAGATTAAGAGAGAAGAGACTTAGGAGGACCTCGGGAGCATAGATGAGGGCATGGAGGTGGACAGAATATGGGGCACCATTAAGGAAACCATTCAGAAGGCAACAAGCAGCTACATAAAGATGAGGGACAAGACTGCCCTGCTGGTTTTATGGTAAGTGGGCAGAGTAGTAAGGGATAAAAAGACAGCCTACGAAGAAAAAAAAACACCAGCAATGGGGGGGATGAAGAAGAGTACCAGAGGCTAGCCAAGATAGCCAGAAGGGACGTACAGCATGCCAGAGCACAGCAGGAGCAACAAATAGCAGAGGGAATAAAGAAAAGTGAAAAGGCATTCTTTCTTAATAATAATAATAATAATATATTTGTATAACACAATTCTATAATCAAAGCACTGCACAAAATTTATGAATAAAAAACACATTAAAATAAATATAATAAAACAATCCAATTTCAGAATACATACTGATATAATTAAGACAATTATATAGTATTCCTGAAAGCAAGGTGGAACAGATCGGTCTTTAAGGCCGTCTTGAAGCTCCTCACGGTCAGGCAGTCACGAATCTGATGAGGTGGAGAGTTCCACAGCATCGGGGCAGCGTACATAAAAGCTTGAGACCCAGAAGTCTTTAACTGTGTCCTGGGAAACTAACAATCCCTTGCCAGCTGAGTGGAGTGGATGGCTGGGGCAATAAGGATCTACATAAAGGAAAAGAAGGACAAAAAGGATGGCATTGTCAGACTTAAAAAAAAAGATTATTAAATGAATACTTTTGCTCTATTTTTATAAAGGAAAGGGAGGGAGTAATACCACAAACCAGATAAGGGAGGGAGGGAGGAACAGGGGGTACCCAATAGGAATCATAGGGACAGAAAGAGTGACGTTGGGTAGACAAATCCTTGGGTCCAGATGCAATACACCCCAAGATGCTAAAAGAGTTGGCAGAGGAGCTGGCAGCCCCACTGACAATTTCTTCAATAGGTCTCCTGATAAATGGAAATAGTGCCAGTAGAATAGAGAACAGCACATGCAGTGCCACTCCACAAGAGTGGACCCAAGGAAGACCTGGGCAACTATAGACTAGTCAGCCTGGCCTCGATAGTATGTAAATTCATGGAGAACATACTGAAGGAAGGGCTAGCCAGGTACTTGGAGGAGAATTGTCTGCAGGACAAGAAACAACATGGGTTTGTTGCAGGCAGATCATATCAGATAAACTTGATACGTTCTTCGATGGGGTCACAAGGGCAGTGGACAAATGCAAGGCAATACACCATTTACCTGAACTTTGTTAGACCTTCAAATCTGTGCCACACAGAAGGTTGATAATGAAACTGAAGGACCTAGGGGTGGGGGAGAAACTGGTAAGACGGGTTGAAAATGGGTAAGTGGTCAAACACAGAGGGTAGTTGGGGCAGGGGGATTTCTCAAGCACTAAAAAAGGTAATCAGTGTGGTCACACAAGGGTCAGTGTTGGGGCCAGTATTGTTTAACATCTTTATTAGAGACATTGGAGAAGGTATTCAAGGCAAGATGTGCCTGTTTGCAGATGACACCACACTCTGTAGGACAGTGGATACCCAGAAGGGGATACAAGAGCTAAGGGAGGACTTAGCATGACTGGAGAGATGGTCAGAAATATGGCAGCTTGGGTTCAGTGTGTAAAAGTGTAAAGTGATGCATATTAGGGCCAAAAACCCAAGGACAGAGTACTATATAGGGACGGTTCAGGAAGCAGCTTCTGAAAAGAACCCAGAGGTGGTAATTACTAGTGACCCAAAACATTCCGCTCAATGCTGAAAATCTGTGATGAAGGCAATTAGGATGCTTGGATATAATGCAAAAGGTTTTAGTAGCAAGCAGAATGAGGTTATTTTGCCATTGTACAGGACATTGGTAAGACCACATCTAGAATACGGGGTGAAGTATTGGCATCCATACCTTAAGAAGGACATTAACATGCTGGAGGGGATCCAGAGGACAGCAACTCAAATGATCATGGGGCAACAGGACAGGTCATATGAGGAGGGGCTAGGAGCCCTGAAGATGTGCTCCCTGGAAGAGAGAAGGGAGAGGAGTGATATGATAGAGACCTTCAAGTACATGAAGGGAGTAAACAGAGTGGAAAGAGAGGAAAGAGAGGGCCTCTACAGCAAGAGAGACAATGCCATCACTGTGGGACACAGCTTAAAACTGATGGGGGTAGATTCAGAAAGGATGTAAGGAAGAATTTTTTTTTTGTGTTACAGAATGAGTGGTGTCTGCTTGGAATGAGCTGCCAGAACAGGTGGTGGAGACAAAGACTGTGGGGTCTTTCAAGACAGCTTAATAAAAACAGAATGAAGTTATGGGACAAGGACAGGGGAAAGGGAGGGGCTAGGTGGGCAGGAGGGGGGGGCAGGGTCACTAGTGTAAATACAAGACCAGGACCCTGCATCGATTCAAGTAGACTCAATTGACTAAGAGGTCTTCTACTGTCACATCCATCTACGGACCATGCGCCTCCATTCGCGCTGTCACACTCAATGACCACATATACAATCACATTCATCATCCACCTTACACCCTGTCAAGCTCCCTGACCTATACCATCATACACATTATCACACCTCATGACCCCCATGCCTCCCCATACATGCTGTCACACCAACTGACCTCATAACACCATGCCCACTGTCACACCTTGTAATTCTTTACCCCATGCATGCTGTCTCATCCACCAATCCCATGCATGCTGTCATACCCACTGATCACATGCACATGCTCTACTGTAAATAAGCAGCATGCATGAGCAGTGAGATCAGACCATATATTTTTAAGAGCTATTACTTTAACCTACAAGTCAGGGAGTAGCTGGCACTCATGACTAGGGATCAAGGGTGCGTGCCACATTCAATACAAATGAAGTAAATCCCATGCAAAGAATGAAAGTAGCGCAAACCTCAATGAATCCAAGTTTGAGACACAATGTTAGTTTGCAAAAAAAGAGCAGAGTGTTGCTTTATTTTATACAAAACCATGGAGCCGAGTTTGTTCGAGCAACTGCCCTTGACTCCATGGTTTTGTATCAAACAAAGCATCACTCAGTACTTTTTGCAAGCAAACTCTGTGTCTCGAACTTGGATTCATTGTGGTTTGTGCTACTTTCATTCTTTGCATGGGATTCTTTTAACCTACCTTGCCACATGGCAGATTACACAGAACTAGAAAGAAGACTAGAATGGCAATGCCTGTCAATGTTTCCAGGTGCAAGTACATTGAGCATGGCGCCATGTTGTGGATGGCAATAAGAACCGAAAGCATTACTTATCTGTAGTATGACTGCTGTGAGCCCTTACATAGACTGGTTGAATTACAATTCCTTTTTTTTTTTAAATGTTCTTTCTAGATGTGTGGCCCTGCAGATGAAAAGCTGATGTGTGGGTTGTGAATTCTGGATAAAGTCCATGAGACATCCTTTTGCTTGTCTCCCTCTCCAGGGCCACAGAGCAAGCTCCCTGCTTGAAAAGCTACAGCATGTGTATATAGACTCAAGGATAATATTAAATATGATTATACTAAGTGTGTGCATTCCTTGCCCAACTGTTGTGATAAAGCCACTTGTATTTCCTGCTGTATTTTCCTTACAGTCAGGGATACAGCAGCAGCCTATATCTCTCACTGACAATACCTCCACTCTCTTGCTGCACCTGCCCCTCTGCCTCTCCCAATGCACCTGGCATTCTTTAGGTTGAGACTGTTCTCCCTGATAATAATTAATCAGCCCCTGCATGCCAGCAACAGCTCTATTCCTCCCAATCCTTCCCCCCAGAGAGACCAACCTATTTTCTGATGGACAAATTCTGTGTTGTTGCCTGGAACCAGGTGCCAGCCCAGGCCTGGCCCATAGCATGCACACCCTCTCAGAGGTAGCAATACAGCATAAACAAGGGGTCACTATCAGCGTGTTATCCTACTCAACCCCCTCAGTGTACCTGGAGAAGCAACACTCAGCACCGTGTCTCAGCCACCTGGCATCATGCCATACTGTTCTTCAAACAGGTCACAGACAAAGCTTGCCTACTATTATGCCAATTGGGTGAACAGTATCCAGCACAAGAGAGGTATCATTAGGGGTACCCCAGGGATCAATACTGGGGCCCCTACTCTTCAGCATCTTCTTAAATGACCTTCCGACAGCCTGTGACACCAAACTCATACTATATGCAGACACTGCTGAGCTCCTGAGCAGCAGCACGTCTCAGGCTGCCCTACAATCTGAGCTGCAGAACTCCTTCTCCAAACTTGGGGACTGGTTCTGTAGTCATAAGTTGCTACTAAACTACAAGAAAACAAAGGCCATGCTTTTATCCAGCCACCACAACAATAATAAGCACCACCCCATATCATCTCCAACTCATTCAGTGAGCCGCTGGAACAAGTCCACTTGTTCAAGTATCTGAGGGTCATAATAGATGATACCCTCATGGCTGCGCACCATGTTGACTCTCTGGTCAAGACAGTCAATACCAAGATTGGTGTCCTGTACAGGCACAGGCAATAACTCTCTCCAGAGGCCTTCCGCCTCTCAGTCCATAGCTCCATCATATCTTCTATTGACTACCGACCAGTGGTCTACGAGGCGACAATGGATACAGCGCTCAAGAGGGTTCAGATTGCACTCAACAAAGTCTGCAGACTCACCCTGGATGCCAAGTTTGGCTTGCACACCTGTACTGTTTACAAACATGAAAATTGGCTGTCATCAAGAAACAGAGCCAAATTCCAGACTTGCAGCCTAGGGAATAAGGCTCTATTGGAAAAACACCGCATTGTGTAGGCAATTTGATCAAGGCAGCCAACTCATTACAGATCACCAGGGGGAGGACTAGAGGGGCCTTGGCTATCCCCTTCCATCGCACCTCACTTGGGCAATGTGCATTTGCCTAATGGGCCACACTGTGGATGAATGTACTCCCAGGGCACCTATTGGCCACCAATTGTCTGGTCCAATTCAAAACTGACCTCAAACTGCACCTAATAACACTCTAAGTGCATATGCCCCCCAAGTCCAGCCACACCCGCTCACTGCCCCCTCAGTAAGCACTAGGAAGGCCTTAGGTACCCCCTCCCTCTCTCCCTTCTCATGACTTGCCTCAGCAATCCATTCACATCATGATCCTTCGGCACCCGCCACCCCGCCTTTCCCCCTCCCCAACTCCCAGTCCCATGAATTTCCCTAACAGTCACTACTAATGCAAGCTGCCTGACCATACCCTCTCACACCCCACCATTTACTCTAGCATGTCTTCTCAATCAGCCTCCCCTCACCCCCCTATTTCTGCCCATGGTAGAAAAATCAGCTTCTGCTGGCCTTTATCGCCCTTCTTCCCCCCTACCCGTCACCTCCACCGCAGTACATACCTTTCTCTCGTACCTCCTTTTTTCACCCCACTGCCAGTTATCCCCATCCCTCTGAACTACTGACAAGGCACTTTGTGGCTGCTTATCCCCCCCCCACCCTCATAAAGCATTTTTCTTGTTATTTAACTTGTACCTATGTTTTGAGTTATTCTGTAAGTTCTGAATCCAAGCTGTATCGTTAATTGCAATGTACCTTTGCTTTCTCCTACTGTACTTTGTTTTGCAATTTATGATGTGGAACCTTTGTAAAAGAGTGTGCGCTCAAAGGTCTTTTCCAAATCACTAAATACATAAAATAAAAATAAAAATGTTTTACTCAAGGGGCTACTTCTGGCCATTTTGGAAAATCAGCTTCTGCTGGCCTTCATCAATGAGAAATGCCAGACCTTCTAAACATTGGAAGATGACCTAAACCTGGGAGGAAAGCAAAGACTTACCATCCTTAAAAATTTACTCAGGGCTGTCCCCACACATTTATGTTGGCACTGAGATGGAAAGCCCCTTAAACTGACAGATCTGTTTTAGTTCAAAACATTTCTTCCTGCAGGATTAGGAAATGCCGTGTGGTAACCTGACTGAATGCACCCATATTCATTTTGTTGCATTCCTGCTGAATCCGGCATTCTGATTCCTGATGTTACACTGCAAATTCATTAACCCGAAATGTGGGTCATGGGTATAGGTAATGCAAAGGGTGCAGGAGACAGGTAAGGCACAGTTATGGCTACATCGTTATAGCTTGCCTACCTAGCAGGGAAAAGACATCTCTTACCTTGGTACTGAGGAGCCTGGGATGGGTGTCTCAGAGTGATGTCCAATCATACCTGTCAAAAAAAATAAATAAAAAATTAAAAAAAAAGTCATGGGGTCACAAAGGATTCATAGTTCTTCAAGAACAAAATAGGACCAATAGGAAAAGTTAAACATAAGCAATACTTATCTGATATATAGGGAGTGTCAGGCCAGGGTCAATATCCTCTCAGACCTGTAGAAATAAAAGGAAAAAAAAAGGATTAGTATAAGGAAAAAATAAAAGTAAGAGTAGAAACAAAGTTGCAGAGAGGTACAAGAGCTATAGGGACAACATAAATATTACATACATAAGCCTGGTGATCCCCGGTTCAAATCCCACCAAGGTCACTGGCTCAGGATAGGACCTTGGGAATGTCACATGACCTCTCAGCTTTAAAACTAGGTTAAAGGCTGACCCACTGGCACAACAGTAGTGCCACTGCTTGCGATGCCAGCAACTCGGGTTCAGTAGCGAGCCTGGGTTGCTGGTGGGCTGGCTGTGGGGAGAAGGACTGTACACCCACAGAGCCGCTGTCCTTCTCTGGGGAGGGTGGGCTGCAGCCCTCACTATTCAATCCCCTGGGTGACCATGGGTGGAGGTGCAGTTGAGGATGCAGTAAAGATGGGAGGGTCTCTGCTCTGGAGCTACTCCTGGACAAAAGACCAGACTCCAAGAGGTTGCTAAGCTGTATATAGTGTCACATCTGAAGGATTTCGATACTGTGCCCCTGGAACTGCTCTTGGCTTCCATAAGGTGTTTATGTTGTTATGTTAATACTGTATAATCTATGCCTTACCAAGCTCTTATGCTGTGTTGAATCTGTAACATTATTGCTCTTATCTCCCACAAGGTGTTTATTTTTGTTATGTTACTACTGTATAATTTATGCCTTACCATGTTTCATATGCTGTGTTGAATCTGTATCCTCACATGAACTGTAACATGTTTAATTTGTACAATGTCATTGTATGTACCCAAATCTTTTATTCCTGTACTCTCCCGGGTCATACCTGAACATAGGCAATTGTCTTGTCTAGTGTACCTACCTGGTTAACAAAAGCTAAATAATAATAATAATATCAGCTGAGGGCCTGAGCGAAGGCACGTCTCAGTATGCCCTCGTCTCACTGGCCGTCCTGAAGCGTGGATGTCGGCAGGGGGCAGGGACCAGAAACACAGGAAAATACCCCATGGCCATGCCAGCAGACTGGCCTCGGCACCAGTGACTGGGGGAGCCTGAGAAGCAGCACCAAGTGTCTGCTCCCTGGAGATCAGGAGAGATTAGGGGAGTTCCCTCTGCTTCACCTGGGGGGTTATCCAGTGCTAAGCATGGTTACCGGAGAAGAGCACTTAATGAGGACAGACGTTCTCGGGTTCTCCAAACACAGCCTGTGTGGTGCACTGAGGACCCCAATGGAAGGGGGCACAAAGAATAAGTAAAAAAAAAAAAACTGGGTTAAAAGGGGTGTCATTGTGAACAGGTCAGCGGAATAGCTAGGATGTAGCCTTAAAGTATAGGCCTTCATTTTGATGTAATAATTTTAACATAATAGGCCTTAATTCTGCTGCACATGGATACCACCTGACCCACACAGCATGTATCAACAGCTGGGCCCTCAAGGGTGTTCGAATGAAAATAACTGATGCCACATACTCCAGCCTCCAGTTCAGGGCAAACAAGCAAAGGTACAGCAATGAACCAACAGCAGATGCAGTTCCAGCGAAGTTGGTAGTGCACATGGCACTCAACACTGATAGCAGTAAAAGTGGCTCAGTGTGGAATCGGTGGTGCATGCAGCACAGCAAGTGGTGGCATTGTGCATATAACAGCAAGCTGGAGACTGTGCAAGTGGCACTGTGTGGTGATGACAGTGTACATGGCACAGAGTTGGCAGTGCATGCAGCAATGCAGTGATGACAATACATGAGTCACTGCATGTTGTTGGCAGAGCACGTGGCACAGCATGGAGTCAGCATGGCATATGGCACTGTACAGAGATGGTGATGCATGTGACAGTGCAGTGGCGGTAGTGTGTATTGAACAGTGAGGTGGTGGCAGTAAACGTGACACAGAATGGAGGTGGTCCAGAGAAGGGCAACTAAAATGGTGCAAGGTCTGCAACAGAAGCCATATGAAGAGAGACTAAGAGAGCTTAAAGAGCCACTGACATCTTGAGAAGACCTTTCCAACACATACTAGTTGGATACAAAGCAGCTTATATAATTCTCTTCGGCTGTGTATTTCTTATCCCCATTACTTATTACTGAGGTAATTTGCCTCAAAAACAAGATACTTGCTTCTTGAGGGTTCATTTGCTCCTATTGCCTCTTCCCAACCCAATGTCATAATACCTCTGCTTGTGACACCACAGTTATTCCCATGGCAACAGACTATGATGTAACAGGGCATTATGATTTCAAGTTGGGAATAATCTATAGAGGCAGATGAACTCTGAGGCATAAATATCTTGTTCTTTTGTGGTAATTTCTTCAGTAATAAATAATGAAGAGGAGAAATATATACAAGGTATATGAATACAAACTGACTTGTGCCTATGATGTTTTCCAAAGTTTTCCCAAAGGCATCAGCTGCTCTTTAATATGCATACCCTTGAGGAAAGGATGGGGGCATGATAGAAACTTTCAAGTACCTCAACAGAATCAACAAAGTCCAAGAAGGTAGCATCTTTCAGAAAAAGAGATGTGCAAGAACAAGGGGACACAATTTAAAGATAGTGTGGGGGGGGGACAGCTCAGGGGCAGCATATGGATTTTTTTTTTTTAGAGACAGAGAGAGAGTGGTGGACGCATGGAACTGCCTTCCTGAAGAGTTTTTTGGGGTCAAAAACAGTAGGGGAATTCAAGAATGCATGGGACAGCCATAAAGCAATTATAGTGGGGGGTAGAAGGAAGTAGGCTGTTGGCAAACTAGAATCTGCAGCTTATCCAATAGGTAGGGAAATGGGCGGACTGAGTGGGCCAAGCAGTCCTTATCTACCATCAAAGTCTATGTTTCTATGTACAATATATACATATATCTATATAAATAATGGTAAGGGGAGTGCACATGGCACAGCACAGAGCCAACAATACTAGCCTTATCAGTTGAGGGCTACGGGGGGAAATATTTACACTAATGGATGAACTGACAGCGGTGTTTTCACTACTGGAAGACAATAGTTCATCTTGAGAAGTCAAGTTTTCCCATTACACTGTATATCCTAAGAATTCCAGTCTGACCCCAACCCCCACCATCCAGTGCTCAGAGCAACCTCCTCCCACCCACAGCCAACCACCTTCCTCTCTGCTAGATCCCCCTTCCAGGCACCAGACCACCCTCCATGCAGCTGGGCAACCCTTCTAGCTCCAGCCTCTCCATGACGAAGAATAATAATCAGCATCTGTATAGCTCTTTTCATACACAATGTATCCCAAAGCACTTTACAAGCAATGCTAGACTGGTAGTGAAGTGACAATGTGTGGTGGTGACCATATCACATGATAACACCCACACACAGCCTGGACAATTGCATGAACCGGTGAAAGGGAATGTTGGCCAGGGCACCAGGAATGTCCCCTGCTCTTTGCAAAGAGTGCCCTGGGTTCTTTTACATCCACCAGGACAGCACCAGGATGGGTAGAAGGGACCTCTGTTTACTGTCTCATCCAAAGGACAGCACACCCCAGCAGTACAACACCCCTCTAATACTACACTTGGATGTCAGTGTTTTAGGTGCAACTAGTACAATCCCGGTGTGGGACGAGAACCCATGACCTTCTGGTCCAGAGGTGGATGTGCTACCAACTGAGCCACACTGACAGCCTGATGAGCAACCTCACTGGAGTTAGAGAACCACAAAGTCTCCAGACCAGGCTCTTCCCAAGCTGATCAACTTCCCTGCATCCAGACCAACCATATGGCAAACAACCACCATGTAGCTGCAGTACCCCAAGCCACGCCTCCAACAGACAAGTCTCTGCAGCTGCCCCCCCGCCCTTCGACCAGCACTTCCCCAGCCAACCACTCTACCTAGAGCTAGACCTACCACAAGCCCTTTTTCTGCCCACCAAGCTGACCACCAGCTCTGCAGGAAGACCTCCCTTCCATCCATGTACTAGCCCCCACCACCACCAACAGCCACCCTCCCTGCTGCTGGCTCACCCTTTTATGCCCTGGACCAGCCTTACCCAGCAGCAACCTTCCTTGCAGATGGACCCCTTGGGACCATCATTCCTAAGAATGGAACAGCCTCCACCAACTGAGTCCCTCCCTGAAGCTGGACACCCAGATGACCATCCTTCCCAGGAGCTGGACCCACCCTCCCACCACTGCAGAACCTCCCCCGGACCACCCTCTCTGCAACTAGGCCCCCCTCAAGATCACCCTTCCACAACCAGGGACCCCATACCTCTCAACCTAGTGGAAATACAATGTGAGACACTAACACAAAAACACACAGTACTCCAAAATTCAGACTGAGCACAGCACTTTCAGCAGTCTTCAGAAAAAGAAAAAAAAAACACGTACAGTGATCCCAGCATTACTATTTAAGATAATGGATTTACATATGCTAAAGTTCTAATTACATATCAAATGTAAACACACAGCTTTCTCACATCAGTTTACAAACAGGATATGCAATCAAATATACATTCCTCCACAAGTACTGTATATAAGGAGATATTTTTATAAACAACAATCTGCAACTTTAAAAACAGAACCAAAAACAAGCACAAGGGTCCCAGCATTACTAATATAATAAACACAAGCAAATGTTTTTAACAAAATACAGTATCAAATGCAAACAAAAAGCCCTCGGCCCTCCCTCACCTGTTCCACACAAACACTGAAATATCTGCAGTAAATAAATCTTTCTTTCTCAATCTGCAGCTTACTCCAGAATTGCTCAGACAAAAATCAACAATGTTTTTCACCAAATATAGTACTTTAGCTGCAAACTGTTTCAAATCCATCCAGCTATCCATGTAGAAATTGTTCCAGCTCTGATATGTCCAACTGTTAACTGATTAAAATATGGAGAGTGTACAGGAAGTCACATGAGGAATTAAGTCACATGCAGCTCTTGATGACCCAATGGATTTTGGGAGTTATAATTTTTCTTACTGTATGACTAGATGTTTAAAGTGAAAGAAACATATTAAAAGTCTGATGCCTAATTTGTACTGTATAATTATGTGGTTCTTCCTGGTAGATAAGTACCTGTGTAATGTATGTCATGTTCTTTTCCACAATAAAAATGAGTTTAACAATAAAGGCCAGTTTTACAAGAAGCACTAATTATTACATAAAATTAAATGGGGAGGGGTTTATATAGAAAGGCTGTACTGGGGAACCCACATTTTAACCCTTTATTTACCAAGGATAGCCAAACTGAGACATTTCATTTTTGGTGAGCTCTTACAGGAGCAGTAGGAAGCTTTTTTCAGCTCACCTCCCTATTTGTCCATGCTTTTGATTGACTGTGATAAGCTGGCAGCTGTACATTTATCTCTGCATAATGTACACTGAAGAAAAAGTATGAGTGCCAGAGTGCTCCATAACAGAAAAATATAACTGTGCTAGTTTAGGACATTGGCCTCATATACAAAAGGTAGCACCAGCACTAAAGTGGTTTGCACCAGCACTACCCGTGTTTGCACTTGTGCTTGGGGTGGGGCCATATTCAAAGACATTTGAGGGCCTCCTAAACCCAGCAGTGCCCAGGCACTGAAATAACATCTTGTGCAAAAGAAAGGGTCACCTAATGCGTATTAAGGCAATGGCATTTTCAAAGGTTTGCAGAAGTGCTAAACAGACCCCAAAGTGGTGCTATATTGCCACCAGAAACCAGCTCTAAACAGGGCTCAAATGTTGTGCCCTCACGCCAATGGCATACAGCTGTACTGCAGCTGCCCACCTCTAGTCATCTGTTCCTTCACTGTCAATGCACTTTTGTGGTCTAGTATGTCCCCCCGATACCCATTTCCATCAGTCTTAGTACTCCCTGGTGAGCTACTGTGTCTTCAGTCACCCATTCCCATCACCATTAATGCTCCCTGGTGGCTAGTGGTACCCCATCATCTGTTCTGCCACATGCAAGGTATCAGTGATGGTCCAGTAACCTCCCATCTGATTTGCTTGCTTACAAACCACTTCCTAACACCCCCTACCAGGTTGGCTAGAGATCATCGCAGCTCAATACAGTGACCAGCAAAGCCCTCCATTCACCTCCGCAGCCGGGCACAATATAAGCTGTCAGTAAGTGTGATACTGTATGTACACCAACTGATAGCTTATATCGCAGCTGGCTAAGTAGGTGGGAGGAGAGTGAGACTCAGGGGAGCATTGAAGGTGACAAGGATGGGTGAGCGGGGGGGTGGGTATCATTAGCCGGGTTCCAGTACAGTGTCAATGGTGCTAAGGAGCTGCTGCACCCCTTGAAAGTGAACCCAAAATGGGCATTCAAATGTCCCCTTGGCACCTTGCATGTCCAATGGACTGATTTATATGTTGGGGCTGAGCATTGCCCACTGGGGACTTGGCACCATCCTGTTTTGGGCAGCGCTATTCCTCATAGGCTATATACAACACAGATCCAAGCTGGCAGGATTACTGCACTTACCCCTGTAACAATACAATCCAATATTCAGACAGATTGCACCATGCACTAACCAACTGAATATTGCAGATGCCAGGGGTCTTGGCGCCATCCTGTTTTGGGCAGTGGTATTGCTCATGGGCAATATACAACACAGATCCAAGCTGGCAGGATTACTGCACTTACCCCTGCAACAGTAAAACCCAATATTCAGACAGATTGCGCCATGCACTAACCAACTGAATATTGCAGCTGCCAGATTGGGCAAAAGTGCAGCGGAAGCATTTCCAAGGTGCAACGTGTTTACGGGTCTATTTGAATATGAGAACAACTGTGTTTTAAAAGTATACCTTTTTTAAATAAAAACTTACCCATCCCTAAAGCTCCACTTCTTACCTTGTAATAGTCTCTCTTCATTCTTCACTCTGACAGAGCACATTTGGCATTGTTTTCACTTCTTACATCAGGAATTTTTGGCATATTTCAAATCGCACTCCATCCCCCATCACATGTCTGCCACCCACCCAGCTGCTACACTGAAAACACTGCTGAAATGATGTACACTGACTCCTGATCTTCAGAGAAGGCAGGGAGGACTAGGAAATTCTTTATTTTAATCACATAGTCCCTGTCCTCAGGGCAGGCAGTGAAGACTGGGAAAACTGATAGAGAAAGGCTGAAAGTCGCAACAAAGGGAAAACTCATTAAAGCTAATAATAAAATAAAAAGTCAAACCATGCATACAGTCACTCCTAGTCTTCATAGCAGGCAGAGAGGACCAGAAATTGCCAACATCCAAAAGTTGCAATGAGGGGAAAAGATGTTTAAAAAAAGAAGGGAAAATAAATAAAACTATACAGATAGTGTGTCAGTCCCTCCCAGTCCTGAGAGAAGGCAGTGGGGACCGGGTAACAGCAAGACACAAAATCACAGCTCTTCCTAGTGACAGATAGTGCAGGAACTATTTCATTTTTAAAATCAAACCTTTTTTGTATTTGCTTTTTAAACATTTTTTTATTCTTTTCATTTTTTAAAACAAAACAACATATTTCCCATTTTCTAAGTAAAATATACTCCTGGGTGGGCATTATGCTGAGACAGACACCCTTCCAGGGGCAGTCGGACCCTCTATCTGCAACATTGGGCCTCACTACACCCTGGGCAGTTGGTTGTTTCAGCATAGTGTTCACCCCATAATGTCTTACCCTTTTGGTGGTGGGCCCTTTGGGGTTCTACTCTCTCTAAATAACTCTTTGATGCAAACCACTGTGGACAGTAGCATGGGCCTGAGAGTGTCAGGGGCATCATACTGCTGAATGGCATGTTTTGTTCAGTCTCCCCATAGCACTCTGTTCCTCCCTTCTACCTCTCACCCAGCAACACACATGACAAGAATCCATGCCCCCACACCATCTGCATATCAGCTATACAAAATATATAGTAGTGCTCATTACTGCAGCCCACTAAGTAAACCATCTCTACTCACCCATGTCATGGATTGTCCATGAAGTCTATTGGCACATAGTTGTTGTTTAATGGCCATTAATGTATTTGCCACCGATGTGGCATTTGTTAATGGTAGGAAATGCTCATTATGCCGGCCTGTGGTGCTGAGGATTAAGGCACTGGACACCACAACGCAGGTAATGCTGGGCACCCAGGTTCAGAAATGGACTTAGGTTGCTCAGGGGCTGCAGGGGGGAGGAAGGACTGAGCATCCATAGACAGCTCTCCTTCATTAGTGAGGGGGGACAGTATGGCATGCTGTGGACTGACACCCGGCAGTGGCTGGGTGTTGACACTGGTGTGTCACCGAGATGTGGGGAAGGCACCCATTCAGGGTGTCTGTCTGCTTCTGCGGAGGTGGGGGCAGCTGCCTCATCCATTGTACAGCTCGGGTGCTGGGGAGAAAATAGGTGGGAAACATCTAGGAGCTGACGGGGTCCATGGTGACCCAATGCATTCCGTGTCAGAGTATGAGTCCCTCAGAGGGAGGACCAGAGCAACCCGTCAGCTCCACGGAGAAACCATAAAGCATAAATAAAAACCTAAATGTTCAAACAGTAATGTTCATTATAATCATGTAATGGGTATAAATGCTACCATTAAAAATGGAGATTGATGAGACTTATTAGAAATAGTAAAACAAATATTTATCTTGCTCTTGTCATCACTCATTTGTGTCAGTAAAGGAAAGGGTGGTCAACACACCTTGCAGACAGTGGGCAGTGGGACGAAAGGCAGCATGGCTTCACAAATGGGAGGTCATGCCAGACGAACTTAATAGAATTTTTTTTTTATTTAGTATGCTTTTTCTTGCCGTTGGCCACCCAGTTCCTCAGCCTAGTCATGGAACCCCCACTTCTGCTCCCAAATCAGTCGCACTTCACTGATATCCCCCAGCTTACCCCACCCCGGGCAGTGTCATGGCAATGACCCCTAAGGTGCTGCAACATCGGGATAGGTTGACAGGTCAACCTGGGAGTGATGGAAGCTGAGGGCAGGCATCATTCAGGGTGACTGGCTGCATTTTTTCCCCACAGTGTATTGGCGTAGGTACTTGCAATGAGGACCTGTGTCCACCCCGCCCCACTGAACAGTTTGGCGTCTGCATGCATGGTACACCCAGCCTCCCTGTCCCGAACACACTACCCCCCCTCCCCCAGAGAAGGAGAACACTCCTCAATGCACAGTCCTTCTCCTCCGGCTGGAACCTCTGACTTAATAGAAATTTTTTTTTATTGGGTGAAGAAAGTGATTGCCCAGGGGGTGCTGTGGATGTGGTCTATCTGAACTTCAGAAAGGACTTCAACACTGTCCCTCATAGAAGGCTGGTAAACTAAACTAGAAAGCTTAGGAGTGGGACAGAAAATAACTAGGTGGGTGGCAAACTGGTTGATGCCATAAGTTGGTGGTAAATTCCATGGAGTAGGTAGTAATAAGCGGGGTGCCCTGGGCCATTTCTTTTCAATATGTGTGTATATATTAAGGGGATATGTGATGGTAAGGGGTTTGATGTATGCACTATCTCAATAAGTAGCAAGTGAGCTCGGGATTATCACAAGTAGCTCCACATAGCAGAGCCAGGAGTGATTTTTCTGAGCTCACTTACCTTGAGTTTTGATGTTACACATATCAAGCCCCTTACCATCACATATCCGTTTTATGCAATAGGGGCTTTTTAGTTTTCTTCAGTTAACTTGCAGAGTTTTTGTGATACCTGTGTTTTTTCCCTGTTTCTGGTTTTCTTCCATAGCATTTGGCTGCTAGAGTAGCTAATGTAGGGAGAGTACTGATATTTTTTGCTGACGTACAGTATACACAGTATATTTATCTGGTGCGTTTTCTCACTCTGTACACGTCAGTTTCCTGATATCAGTATGCGGGGAGAATATGACTATTTACCTAATGGCATATTACTAAACCCCTGTTGTTTAAGCCAGCAATAAGACATGATGAGGTGTGGGTTATGGCCTGATAAGAGCACACCCAGGTACGTTATAAGGCATGAGGTGCTGGCGCCGAGTGCCTTTAGCACCTGGGAAGTGCTGTCATCAGGCCATAACCCACACCTCGGAGTGTCATATTGTACTTATAAAATGGGCCCCCTCCATAAGCCACCCTAGTTAAAAAAAAAATGAATACAAAATTTCAATTTAAAGTCTGCTAAACTCCATTATATACACAGAACATAGAAAATAGTCCCTCAGTAGTGGAAGTTGTAGAGCATATATATGGAACCACTACAAGGTATTAGTGTATGTCTTTGTCTTCCCAACTGTGTGTCTTCCTCACCAAATATACACTTTGTTTTTGTTTGCAATTTATTTTTATTTTATGTAAGCTTTACATTGCAGCCAGCCGTGAGCTTCACTGTCGACCCGCGTGCTGACCATGAGCACCATGGTGGCAAATCGTCTCTTGCTCTTCTCCAAACTGTGTGTGTCCTCCAACACACAAACACTTTTTTCTATTTATTTTTCACTTTTTAGTTACCCTTTGTGTTTATGTTACAGGCAGCAGTGTACTTACCAGTGGTCGAGCATGTCCCTTGGCAGGCACTGTAAAGAGCATTTTCCAATTTCCAGTTTTGAAACCATCTGCTGTGGGGAATGTTGTTTTTTTGCAGGGTAAACTTTTAAAAACCTCAGAGGTGGAGAAGCAGGCTATTGTCCCTCCCCCTGCCAAAGCTGGTGCCATGCTTGGAGGCTCGGTAATAGAACATTTGAAATTCGTACCACGCGGTAGGCGGAATTAATTGCGGTCCACAGTGAGGAATCTGGTGATTGAATAAATGGTTTGTGTTTGCAGTCTGGAGCAGCGGGAGGGAGAAAAGAAGTCTGGAGCCACTATGGAAAGAATGGGCAATGAGTAAAGATAAGTTGGTTGTGCAGGATTGGGAACACTGGAAGTTATTACTCTGTCATTGCCACCACTTTCCGGCTACAGCTGTTTCATCGATGGCAGCTGAGGAGTTGTTTCAGGATGGGGAGCAGGGTGGTGGGCACTACCTGCCACGGTGGGGGTGGGAGTCCACTAGACCATCAGGGAATTAGGTTTTTAACATTCTAATGTAAGGGCACATCAAAGGTAGGGAGGGGATCTGCTAGACCACCCAGGAATGATTTTGTAAATATTTTTATTTACCGGTACATCGGAGGTGGGGGGCTGCTAGACTACCAAGACTGTGATTAATATCACTAAAAGGGGACTGGGTAGGATGGCAGCACATGTTGAGGGAGGGCTCTGAGAGTGGCGTGAGTGGCCAAACTCTCCCAGAGGATGATGCTGTAAGTACCCTTAGAGCAGTCTGACTGATAGAAGGGCACTTAGAAGTTTCTCCTCTGGGAAGGTTTAGAGAATACCTAATGAGGGGATATAGCAGCTTGTAGCTTCCACATGTTCCCTAGCATTTTGTCACAGCCAGTTTTGTGCCACAAGGATGGCATAAGCCCTGCTTGATGCTCACAGCCTGCAGCTGATGCAGGCTGCATTTGAGAATCTCTCCCAATGTATCTTTTGGTACACGGGGCACTTTGTGCCATTCCCTCTGGTGCAAGCCCCTTGCACCATTCCAAGAGCTTTGAGAATCGGGATCACCATTTACTGAAGTTGTAAACTAGGCATCAATGCAATTTTTTTATGGTACTCACATTCTCAGAAAATTTTACAAATTAGATTCTGTCTTCAGTTATTACTTCTTCGTTCAAAGGAAAATTTACCTCATGATGTATTGAGTTTTCAAGTACATTACCTTACAGAAGTGTAAGCCCTATGATCCATGAAAGATCATTTTCTATTTCTCCTGAGGTAATTGGATCACAAATTGGGCCAAGCTCAATGCCATCTGATCCCTTATACTTCCCCATCTGTCAGCAATGCCTGCATGCTCAGACATTTTATAGTGTATAACCAGGGAGAGCCTGGTGACGTGACCCAATGAAATCTATGTGGCTTGACCTTTTTTTAAAAAAAAGGTTTGTTTTTTTAAGTGATAAAACTATATCTGGTAGATATGAAAGCAAACACTTAATAAATAAAGGGACCGATTTGTCGCAGTGCCTTTCAGATATACCAGAGGTTGCTTTGTCATTAAAAAAAGAGATTTGAAACTGTGACACATAGTGTTCAATGGGGCAGGTCCCTGCACTCCTCCTGGCTGCATGTCATAAAATGTCTGCCTGTTGGGGCAAACCATGAACTAAAAGGGATCAGCTACCCGATTTATGATCCCTTCCAAGCTCACCTGATTTACAATCCCTTCCCAACAGACATAATAGAAAATTATTTTTCATATATTAGGACTTGTGCAATTGTAATGGGTTATAATGGCCAAAAGTCCATACCTACAGCTTGGAAATTCACTTTAAGAGAGCCATTATCGAGGGAGTTTGGCAGTTTCTTAGCAGCAGCAATGTTTTACGATGCACAAAAGTTAGAGTAAAGGCCATCTCCCACTCAGCACAACAAATTTGTCAGCTTGCAATGCTAGTTTACCCTCCTAATACTACTGTTCAGAGCTCAGAACAATAGTCCTATGAGCTCTGAATGACACTATCACAGGACTTGAATGATACTGTTATGGGATTTCTAGTGTTACATTACAGGATTTCTTCAAAATAGCTTTTTCAGTTGTATTATTTTACTTATCCATATTTGACAAATAATCCTGCATTATGTTATATGGAACAATGTGTACGGATAACTTCAATGGGCATTTATGCTCACTGGCTTACAAGTATAAAAAAATTAAAAAGATAAAACGTTCTTTTCAGTAATAGTAATAAGTAGAATAGCACTAGCACACACAACCTTTGGTTCAAATATAGGTAAGAATACTTGCCAGGTGGTTGAGGACATTCCTATCCAATCCTCACAAGTTGTGACATTTTGCAGGAATTACTGCAGGGATGGTGTTAAATATGTAAATCAGCTAAATAGGCCTAAAAATGCATTTGAACTGAAAAAGGAAATCTATTTTCAAGCCGTGTTTAATCTTACTTTTTTGAAACAAGTTTTGAAGCATTTTTAAATCCTAAATATATCTTCAGTGGTTCAGGAAAAAAATCCTTTTCAGAAAAGAAGACAAGACTAATCTGCAAAAAATCAGAAAAACAACATTAAGACAGAAGTAAGCTGAAAGTAATCTAAAAAATGGATTTCTTTTTGCAAGGGTTATACAGCTTACTGGCATTTCTTCAGTTTGCAGTCGGCTTTGAAGAGTGCATTTGTATTCTTGGTCCATCGAAGATCATCGCGCCGGACTCCAGAGATAAGTATGGGGTGAGGGGTGTGGGAGGCAGGAGTGCACGAGGGTGGGCGCGGGTTGGGGGTAGGGGCAGGAGAGACCACAGGGACTGTTTTCTTTTCACAGGTTAAAAAAAAAAACGAGGGTCAGTTTTCTTTTGCAGGTGTTTGTTTTGGTCACACTGGGGTGGACTCCCCAGTGTACCACCTGCATAAATGGGAGGGACCACAGCCAAAGGGGATTGGGCCCCCCATCAGCACAGAAACAGGTGGGGGGTGCACATGATGCCGAGGGAGACTGGGCACCCCCTCAGCACACAGCACACATCGGGGGCTGAGGACATTATGCCAATGGGGAGTGGGCTCTCCCATCGGCAAATTAAACTAGGCAAGAGGGGACTGAAGCCAATGGGGATTGGGCACCTCATTGGGGGGGCACATGATGCTGAGGGAGATTGGACACCCCCTCAGCACACACGTAGAATGGGAGCAGGGAATCATGCCAATGGGGAGTGGGCTCCCCCATTGGCAAATGAAGTGGCTGCAGCAGTCAGTGCCGCCATGTTTAGGTTAGGGAAGTGCTTCACCAGCAAGGGCACATCGAGAGGTGCAACTGCATGACAAGCTTGGCTCTCATTGCAGCGGACCTTTCCTTATATGTGCTGGCAACATTATGTGTTGCTGGTGTGGTACCTGCATGCTGCTTTATTGAGGAATGAGGGATGCACCTACTGATGCGTACCCTGCATTCACTCACAGTGACCACACCTCCAAATCTGCTACTACTGTAATATGTTGGCTTGCACACAAGCGCAAGCCAACATAAAAAGGGGTAAGTATGAAGCAATACTGAAGCATGAGAAATACACTAAACTTACACCTCTAAATACTAAGACAGGAAAGAGCACATCAGAACAAATCTAAACAGTCAATTTTGGAAAGCAGGACCATATTTCAGGAAACTTAGGAGTCTGATTAAGCAGTAGATAACTAATCCTTTCATTTTGGGCAAGGGCAGATGTGCAGTTGAACCATTCAGACAGGGAGGGTGATGTCTGATTCTTCCAATTTGCAAGTAATAATCATTTAAGGGCCAAGGAAGCTGACAAAATCCAATTTATCTTATACTTACTGGTTTCAGATGGAGAGGTAAGTCCCAGAATAAAAGCTTGAGGAGACAACAGAATCTTCATCCTCATGATGGATTCACAAATCCCAAGCACTTGCTCCCACAATTTGAACAGATGAGGAAAGCCCCAAAACATTTGCAGAAGATCCACATGAAGTTCACTTCACCTCCAGCAAATACCACCCTGATAGAACCCCATTTGTTCAAGTCTAGATGGGGAGTAATAGTATTGATGGAGAAATTTAAATTGTACAGTCCTACCCTGAACCTCCTTACAAATCTTATGGGCACTGTTCCAGGAAAAGACCCAATCACTTATGGAGATGCTTTGCCCCAGGACTAACTCCCATTTAGATTTTAGAACCTTGCAAGCATGAGGGTAGTCACAATTATAACAAATAAGCTTGTATTACTTGGAGACCTCCCCCCTTCAGAACTAGCTGCTTTGCAAATAGGATTCCAATCCATGTTTTCACTGGAAAGGGTAAAATCGTGTCCTAGAACTAAGTCCTCTAAGGCTTTCCTAATTTGTAAGTAGGATATGAAATGAAACTTCAGAAGACTGAATTCTAGACTCTGTTCTCTGAAGGATTTCATTATATTAGTACTAGGATCTATTACACCTCCCACAATGGAAATACCCAGTCCCAGACATACAGTATTAGATAGGGAGCCTGCCTCCTAGCTGAATGTTAGGATTGGACCAGAGGCTCCCCAGATATGGAGGCAAGATATCCAATTGAAGCTTGGCCTGTAGGAGCTTAATTGCCTTGAGAGACCTGCTAATGCAAGGAGATGTTTTTCTTCCTGTTAACCCAACTCTGAACAAAAGGTTAGAAGGCTTAACTGACTTACATAGCTGCCTCTCTACTTCAAACCACAATGAACAATCTATGGATGAAGGAGAGAGGTAGTGGATAGACTGCTTGCAAAGAAAAGCCAGTTGGTACATTTCCCACAAGGGGAGACCAAACCCTCATCGAGTCCAGTGATCCCTGAGTTTAGATAAGGATAACCTGGGGGGGGGGTTAACCCCACAAGAAGGTTCTACCCAAACTGGTAATCTTCTTAAATTTAGAAGCGCCAAACCACAGTGGGATATTTTGAAAAAGATAAAAGAGTTTAGGGGCTACCATCAGCTTAATTTAATTCATTATCCCCCCCTAGTTACAGAGAGAAACTAGCCCATTTTCCCAGGTCTGTACGGATTTCTTTCAAAAGGGGGTCCAGACTGATATCTACCATAGTATGGATCATTTTTGGAATTTTTAGCCCCAAATAAATTATTGAGTCTTTCTTCCAGCACTCGTTCTCTAGGAGATTGACATCAGCGACTCCCCCTCCCCCATCCTTAAAAATCTGCAGTGCCTGTGTTTTCTTTCAGGTAACTGCAAGGCCAGAAATATTTGAGAATTTATGAAGTGTGGCTTTGAGAGCCCAAAAGGAATTGCCAAATTGAGGTAAAGTGAACAGCAGATCATCTGCACAGGTAAAGGTTTTATTAATTAGAGTCCATATTGAACCCATGAATATTTGTGGAGGACCTGATAAATCTAATAAGGTGCTCTAGTGCCAGAATAAACAAATAGGGGGAAAGTGGGTGCCCTTGCCTAGTTCCACTATACAACTGAAATGAAGCAGACACTCTTCCATTTGTTATTACTTCTGCAGAGGGGGAGCTATACAGAGTTCTTATCCAATGAATGAACCCCATCCCAACTTTATACACTTCCAATTCCTTAAGAAGATAGCACCACTCTAAAGTATCAAAGGTCTTGAAAAAGTCTATAGACTAGACAGTAAGTTTTCTTTTACCATTTGGGCTGAGTGTATTAAATTAAGCAAGCGCCTAACATTCCCCATACCTGATCTGCCTGGAACAAAACCCACCTGCTCTCCACCCACTAATTTGGTTACGATATTACAAATTCTAAGGGATAAAGCCTTCACCAAGATCTTGTAGTCTCCATTCAGCAATGAAATTGGTCTATAACTCTAGCAAGCTAGAGGGTCTTTATCCTTTTTAAGAAGCAGGGAGATATAGGCCCTATTGAGAGTACCTGGCAATTTTTCTTCCTGGTAAGCCTCCGAGTACATCTTACAGAGGTACTTCGGAACCAAAGGACCCATCACTTTGTATAGCGAGATGGGTGCTAAGCAGGATGGTAGTGTAGCATGGAGGCTGTCTGTACACTGTGCTTTTTAATCTATTTCTTAATTTCTGCTTCTTCAGTTTCGGCTGTTTTTGTGTAAAACTTTGAAGCAGAATTTACAACCTTTCCGGGGATATCAAATTTCAAGTAATTGGTCGTGTCTAAAGGAATTTATCAGCGTACAAAGATTTTTTTTTTTTGACAGTTGATCTCTGGTCTTCAGCCATGTCCCGATGCCTCCCCATGGTGACAAAGCTGCGGCTGACAAGAAACAGGATACCGACATAAATGCTACTTCTCTCATTAACAATCATCATACGGACTATATTGCTGAAATTAAACATATGCTGGGTAAAATACAGTTGGATATTACGGGCATGAAGCAATCTATACAATGTATTGGGTCTGAACCTGCTGAGATAAAGAGGAAGGTTGAGTCAACGGAGAACGGGTTGGAAACAGTGGAGGATGCTATGCTTTTCACTGAAAATTCAATCAAAACCCATGACAAACAAATTGTCTTCCTCCTAGAAAAAACTAAAGACCTGGAAAGCAGAGGTGGGAGGAATAACTTAAGAATAGTCGGGTTCCCTGAGGGTGTAGAAGGGAATGATATGCCCCATTTTATGCAGCAGTTTTTCTCTGACCTTTTTAAAAAACTGTGGCAATGGCCCTTGGACATGAAGAGGGGTCATAGATCTCTGGCCCCCCATCCCCCTCCTGGCAGTAGATCCCATCCTGTTATTGTGTATTTATTGTGTTTTACCACCAAAGAAGAAATGTTACATCTTTCTAGGGAGCAAGGGGACTAATTATGGAGGGGGAACAAAACCTCAATGTTCTATGACTTTGCCTCTGAAATTGTCAGTAAGTGCAAGGAATTTACAGAGGATAGGAAGGCATTGCAGACGGAAGGATGGAATTATTATATGAAGTTCCCTGCCTCACTAATGGTTTCCTACAAAAGGGGTCCAAATGTACTATGCGATTCACCTAAAAAGGCTTGGCAACTGTTAGAAAACAGTAAAGGCAATCCAGCAGTTGGGCCCCAATGTTCTGCTGTCAATTCAAAGGCAATGGAACGCCAGTCTCGGGTGACCTTGGCTGTTCCTGTTTTACCCTCGAGACCCCAGCATGTTATACCTTCTGCGCCTGTGCAAGTTGAAGGTGGGCCTGGAAAATCTAACAGCAGCTCCAGCCATAGGAATTTACCGCCAAAGCATGTTAATAAACACTTTAACATCTCAACTGGTCAGTCGGGTGATTGAGGTTCTAATCTGAATCGGAAATCGAAACCCCTGTACAGAAGCTATTTACCTAAGAGGGTACAGAATCCAAAGAAATGTTCCTGCAGCAGGAGTAGGGAGGGCAGACCTTCCTCGAGTGCAGGATCCTCTACCAAATTCGATGGCCTGAACACACTAGACTTCAACTGTGAAATGCTGATTTAACCACCCTAATTGTCCGGATACTCTACCACCAATTATCTTCCTTCTTGATGTGGCAAGCTTCATTTCCTTGCCATTCTATACCCACTATAGCCATGATTCTTTGCAATGAAACTGGTCAGTGTCTCTGAACTTCTATCTGTGCATTGTTTTTTAACTGTACTTTATTTCAACAAGATCATAGGCAATTATACAGGAACTGCTCAGTATAATTACCCCACTTTATCAATGCAACCAAAAAGGAGTGCAAACAGGTAAGAAATGGCAACATTATGTTTTGGGCTACTGGTGGCCATATGATCACTAGTTATGGTTTTGTGGCTCAGTACTGTATGATATACTTAAACATTGCTATAACAGCAAAGAATATCCTCACATATAGTCCACTTTCATTCCACTTGGTGACATTCTATGGAGCCACAGTATAGGGTTCCAAGTTAGACAGCTTGAATCAGCGTTCATTTTATCTAACATTAGTACTGTTCCATGTTCCTACAACCCTGTACTGTTGTAACCTTGCAGGCACTATATAATTTCTCTGAGAAAAAGTCTTTCAAATCTCAGTGACTTACTACAGTCATAGGATGAAACTACAATATCAAAAGATAAAAATGACACGAAGAATGACTTTACTTCTGCTCTGCTTTCACAGTGCAATAAAGTAAGTGCTAAACTAGTTACCTTCACAATAAGTACTTTCAGACAGAAGAGCAATCTCACCACTGTGTCACTGAATGCTGCTGCAGGCTTGCCAGGCATACGGGCTAAAACTGAGCTAAAACAACAGCTGCACTGCTGCATCCCCATCTTGATTTGCAACCCACCCCCCCAAAATGTTGGACCCCAACAGCCTCTGGAAAAAGTGTAAACTGTAGTCATGATGTAGGTTATTGAAACAAGTTTTACCATAGATCCTTATAAAAATAAGGATACGTGGTTATGCTGAATACTGCAATTTTCAATCCTACGATTACAGCAAAAATATTACTAATTAATATGTTGGAGTGAACAGTGATATGAACTTAATTTGCACATACTGCAATCATAAGTTTGAATCCGGCCCCCTCCAATTTAATTCTGTCTGTCTGTAAAAACATCCAAAACTAGCCATGATGAGAATCAGGTAGCAGGATTCAAAGTTATGACTGTGATATGCACACGTTAACATTGCATTGCTGTCCTGTCCTACTTACCTAATTAGTATCTAATTACCTAATTAGTATTTTTTCTGCTGTCATCGAATGGTTGAATAGGCCTACCCAGTGTAACTATGTCTCCTTATTTTTTAATGCAGTGGTACACCCCAGCAGGAAACCCAAGCTGACTTACTGTGCTATTAGATGTTAATTACAATAGACATTATGATTACATCTAGAACCTAGCTGGCAAGAAAACAATGAAATTTTGTGAGCAACAAGGTGATGTTCTCTATGATGCTCCCATGCTTGCTAGATAGCCTATTTTAAGATGAATTCATGATCTAAAGAAATACAGATACAGCATGTGCACATCTCGGGCAGTGTAGCAGCATCATCAGACGCTGGGAGTCACACATAAGAAGCTATTTACTGTTTGGGGGGGATGGGTTGGGAAGTGAGTATACACATCAGATCTTTTTTTTTTGTAAATTCTTTTTGTTAAGATTTCCCGCAAGATCCAGCAATACACTAGAAATGCAGTCATACAACGGATTGCCATGTCAAAACGAGTTAACAGAGTGCACACTCGTTATTAGTTATAAAATCAATACAACCATGCAACTCTTCAACAGTGGTTTCCAAGTATCTATACCTTAGTCCCCAGCATGCCCAGCTTTTTCCTCTCAGTTAACACAAGGCTTATTGCATGAATATTATCGATTTGAAAACCGCATAGGGTCCATAAGAATAATAATTAAAAAAAGTTGACTTAGCTTAAAGCATTACCTCTATGCATAACCATCAAAACTATAATTCTTGAAGAAGATAATAAAGTTGCTGAGATGTTAAGACTTTTCTATTTTAGATTATTGGGTATATGTAATAGAGATCAAAAATTAAGTTCTGGAATGTCAACAGTACCTCCCCCTTCCCATCCATTTTTTAGCGCCCCCATTGTGAGGCTCGGCAGGTGATTCCCCAGTCCTCATGATTCCCCCACTCCCCTAGAAAATGGGAAACCATGGTTCACATGAAACCTCCTCCAGTCTCCCCCAGATGTTCCTATACTTCCCCTCCTGGTTGTTAACAAAGTATTGCAAATGCTCCAATTTCATACAGTGGAGCTAGTATTGAACCCATTGGGAGACTGATGGCACCGTCTCAACACCCCGATGGAGAACCATTGTTTGTTTCATCACTACTATACTTAGTCATCACAGGGGGTGACTTGTAATCCTTTGCCCTCATGTGTCCACCTCCATCCCCAACAGGACAACAGAAGGGTCTAGGTCCAAATCCTGGATGCACCCCAATATTTTCCATAGCAGGGAGACAACTTCCCACCAAAATTGTGATACCCAAGGATAGTCCCATGCCACATGGTAAAAGGTTCCCTTGTCCTCCTTATATTTACTGCAGAGCTCTGATTTTTCTGTATTAATCCTGTGACCCAGAACTGGAGTGAAGTACATTTGGTGCAGGAATGTATAATGGATCACACAAAGCCTATTATTTTTAGTACAACTCATCCCCTTCTTCAAGATATTATTCCAGTCTCCCCCCCCAGTAAAAGAACAAGGTCCTAAATCTCTATCCCATCTCATCCTCATTCCAGACAGGTGGTCTGACAAGCCCACTAATAGAACTTTATATATTTTACAAATGGACTTTGGATGTGGCCTACCAAACTCCTCAAATAAAGCTTCCTCCAAGGGAAATCTCTTATAACCTTGAGATATCTGTTTTTCCAGCAGTCAACACCTCACTTGAAGATAGGTGAAGAAATGGATCAAATCTTACCCTATGTAATTGGCATCTGAATGCATATCATTCTGTTGTACAGGGGTGCATAAATGGGGACAGTGGTACGCACTTCATGTTCTACAGTTCAGTTCTGGCAGCTCATAGCACAAGCCTGTTCAGTAACTATGCTGGGTATTGACCTAAGTTGTGCTGGCTAGTGTAGGATGCTACCCACCATTTCTCTCTCTCTCTCTCTTTCTCTCTCTCTCTCTCTCTGTCTCTCTCTCTCATCATTTTCCAAGTATATCAGTATTCAGTTATATGCATAGAAACATAGAAACATAGAAGTTGATGGCAGATAAGGACCACAAGGCCCATCCAGTCTGCCCATTTCTTTTTCTACCTTATGAATGTGCCATCGGCCTTTGCTCTGTCAATGACCTATCTATTCATACTCATCTGTATTGCTCCCTTATGCCTATCCCGTGCCTGCTTGAAGCCCTGCACTGTACTTATATCCACTACTTCCTGCAATCTCAAAGGGCTTATGGCTTCCATGACTGGATACCCAGCAACACTCTTGGAGTTCAATATGGGGTGTAAAAAGTAGAAGTACTAGTACCAGTGAGGTAAGGGTACCCCTCCACTATACAGGGGGATCGAGACAGCATGCTGTACTGTACATTGTGATGTGAGGTGGGCAACTTTTTTAGGGCTGTATCAGCGAAATCATTTACTTTGGAGCAAAAATACAGTGTTTGATATATCCATGCCTTGCAGGGCCTTTAACAGATATGTGGAAAACACTGGTGTAACCCCCTTACAAATGGGGGTTTACTAAAATGGCTCAAGTCTGTCTCTTTAAGAGCTGCCAGCATGCTGACCCATTCAGTTTGCTAAAAAGGGAGGGGACTGTGGGTTCTCCTACTCGAGTCCCACTCGAGCCGCTGGTTATGTGCCCTGTATTTGCCATCGCTAGGCAGGCAAAGTGGGCACCTTATTGGGCTATATTGTTGATGTACTATATGTTGATGGAGTATTGAAAAATGTAGTTTATCTAACCTGTTTTCCCTTGCAGCTGGGACTTTGTGTGTCTCACCCCTCCATTTTGGACCAGGACTGCCTTTTGGGTCCAATCAGGAGGGAGGGGCACTTAAAATGGAAGTATTGAGCAGTAAATTAAGGCTGGTACTCTCTCAGGAGCTGGCTGCCAATGGAAGGTATGGCCCGTGAGTCTGGGAATTGAAGTCCAGAAGGTGGCACCTTTTTTGCACCAATAGAAGGAGGGCAGAGGGGATTGGCATCTGAAGTCCCCCAATAGAGTCAGGTGGCACCCGTATTGTGACTCTCTGCTTAATGGCTGAGAGGGCAGAGTTATTGTGACCATGAGAAAGGAAGGAGCTCCGGGCTCCTGTGCTGTAGAGTCTTCACGCGGGAAGCACGTGTGGAAGGCCAACAAGTTGGTCGGCTGTACCGCCAGAGTAGTCAGACTGAATCTGCTGTGGTGTGCAGGCAGAGGAGGCTGTATATGTTGCAGCTATCTACCAGGCTCACCCTATAGAGGACTAGAGAATCTGCTTCATCACTCTTGGTCTGTCAGAAAAAGTGAAGCCGCGTTGCGACTCCCCGGTCAAGTAGTGAATGCGGTTGGGATTTAAAGCAGCTGCCTGGTATGGTACCCCTCTGTCCTACATATAAATGTGTGGAGAAGTGTTCGGATCACAGGCCTGTGTCCTGGGGTGGTGTGAGAGGGATCCTGCTACAGGAGTCGTGAGTATAAAATCAGGGTAGCTCCCTGTCAAATGTTCTATTGAGTGCAAGTTTGGTCTGTTTGCCTCGCTGGCCAGATGAACTGAGCCTACTGGCTCCAGATTACAAATTTGGGTATTGAACAGTTGTCTTCATCTTCAGGGCCCCAGCCAGCTGCATCGTATAGGCTAGCCCCTTATTGCCTGGGTACCCAGTGACAGTGACTTATAGGGAAGTTAGCCTGAGCACAGTGCTCTGAAATAGTAGAGTGTTAAGCTAATTAACTAGGTTCCCCCGCTCTTGTTATTTCCTCCCTAAATAAATCAGATTTGGTTGTTTTGCAAAGCATACTGTCTGAACTGCATGTGTGTGCAAACATACTGTACAGGGGGTCCCCAGAGTCAAGCTGATTAACCAATCCTGGGGGTAAGTGTATATTGTAAAGATGTTGTTGGTAACGTTTGTGGGCCACTAGTGGGAGGAAAGAGGGGTTGCAGTGACCCAGAGGGCTGTGACCAAGTCATTCCCAACTGTTCTAACCTCGACCTCTGGGTGGGGGCACCTGCCATTGGACCCGGACCCCTCAACCTGTCAGCAGTTACACGGGCAGGGGTACTAGCCCTTGGGATAGCGCCACCTGGGGGTTACACTTAATTTGGGTGCACCTACTATATACTGGACAATGGCCTAGTATGTAATAAGACTGTGTGTACGAGGGCTGTGCTACACCACCTGACTGTGCACTGTTTTCCTCTTTTGCTTCTAAACATCCCTTACCCTGTAGGGTCTGCTGAACTGCTTAGTATTTCTCTGTTACATTTCATGCCTACTGCCAGTAACTCCAGAGTTTAACTGTATGCTAACTGCTGAATGTCTTGCCACTGTGAAGGTGCAGAGCGGGGTGAGACTACTGCGAATGCGAGGAGGTGTGATGGGCAACCTACATATTCCATAAAAGGATTAAATCGGTTTGCTAGAGAGCAGGGTTGTTAACCTAGGGTCCCATGACTGAATCCCAGAACCACCATCTTGCTATGGCAGTCTGTTTGAATCAACTACAGTACATCAAAAATCGGGCCACTATACACATTCCAGTGCATTCAGAGATTGACAGCAGATGGAAGAACAAGATCACCACTGTGTTCTTGGGTGCTGCTACAAGCTTGCCAGGCAGACAGGCTAAAACCGATGTAAAAAAAACCCTGCATTCCTGCATCCTCCCCGTTCCCCCTCTAAAAAATTGTTTGACACCAACAGACTCTGTAAAAAGTGTAACTTTTACTCATCATGATGTAGGTCACTGAAATGAGTTTGACCGTAGATCCAATTAAAAAATAAGGAGACATGGTAATGCTGGATAGCCAAATATTACTAGTTTATATTTTGGACTGGACTGCGATTTGAACTTAATTTGCGCATACCTCAGTTACAAGTCTGAACCTCCAGTTTAGTTATGTGTGATTGTGAGCACATTGAAAACCAGTCAGGATGAGAATCAGGTACCAGAATTCAAACTTATGACTGCAGTATGTGCAACTTAAGGTCACAATGCTGTCCTGACCTACATATTAATTAGTAATATTTCTACTGTAATCAAATGGTTGAAAATGATTAGCCAGCATAACGATGTCTCCTTGTTTTTAATGCACTTGTACACTCCACAAAAATCTACCAGTTACATTTTTTATTTGTAACTTGCCCACATTGACTTACTTTGCTGTTGGATAATAATTACAATACACGCTTCAATTATTATTATTATTTTTTTTTACCAGGAGAGACACACTAAGCTGAAAGCTTGTTTACAGGTGCGAACTGGGAGTAGAAGGAAGTTAAGTGACTTGCTTAGGGTCACACAGTATGCAAGTGGGGCTGTGGGATTCAAACCCAGGCCTCCAAGTTTGCAGCTCAGAGCCTTAAACCACTTTGTTATACTGCCTGTCATTGAACAGCCTATTTTGTGATAAGTTGATGATCATAAAAAGATACTGATACAGCATGTGCACATCTCAGGCAGTGTAACAGCATGAGGCTGGGAGTCACACATAAGATGCTGTTTACTGTTCAAAGGGGGCTAACCTCAGAGTCATTATCAGTTCTTTATAAAACCAGCTTCCAAAACAGTAACATTGGCAGCCACACTATCTCCCCTCCCTCACTCTGTCATCGTAACTAAAAAGTGTAGTAGCATGCAATTTGATTGCAGTTACTATATGCAACTAATTTCCTCCCCTCAGCCAAAAAAATAAAAAAAACAGCATTCTCTCCTTCATGTCCTGGATAAAGAATTTTGGGGTACTGCATATTATGTATGTAAGGTGCATTAAGCCAGTCCTTCATCCAAAAACAACTGCTGTATACTGTTAGCAGTATTCTCGCTCCTTCCTCACCCTACCCTGGATTGTAAGGCACCTTAGGATACAGTGTATGTGCGTAAGGTGCTGTATAAAAATATTTCTTTATTTTATATGTCTGATTATAAAACAGGTGCAGAACAAGATTCCCTTCCTTCTGCTGTGCAGTCTGTGAAACAAAAAAATTGCTCTTCACTTGTGGAAATCAAGAAGGGATTACACTTTCCCTTTCCAAAGCATCTCTGAACAAAATGACAGGCAAACTTTCCCCCCCTTCTGCTTTCCACAGGTCATAAACATATTTTTTTTTCCACAGGCAGCAACGCACTTTGAAATTAATTTGGTTTTAAAAAGTGCCTGTTTCATAATCTGTGCCCTGAGGCACTTTACAGTGCAGGAGGTGGGACTCCGCAAGTGAAGCGCTTGAATGCTGCTGCAGCCATTTTCAGTGGGCAGACAAATGGCTCAGGAAAGAGTTGGGGTGAGACTACTGCGAAGGTGAGGAGGTGTGACAGGCAACATACATATTCCATAAAAGGATTAAATCAGTTTGCTAGAGAGCAGGGTTGTTAAGCTAGGGTCCCATGATTGAATCCCACAGCCACCGTCTTGCTATGGCAGTCTGTTTGAATCAATTACATCGGTACACCATTACCGCAGTGACTCCTGCAACACGATAACCATCACAGCGATAGGAATTATGCAAAACCCGCTCAACACTGTGATGGTCTGTGCAGTGACTGGGACAGCCTTGTTGGGTATTTGCCCCCCCCAGTCCATCTCCAACTCAGAGTAGGAATCCTAGAGACCGGGGTGTGTAGGGGCAGAGCCCCCCACAAGTTGGGGATTCTGGGGGCACAGCCCCCTGATTGTGTGCACTGACATCCCCATGGCTACAATGCCAACAGTCAGCATGGTAGCTGTCACTGTAGGGGATGTTGGTGCTAGCACAGTCGAAGCGCTATGGTAAAACCAATTACATCAAAACTCAGGTCACTACACAGCACATGCAGAGATTGACAGAAGACAGAAGAGCAAGCTCACCACAGTGTCACTGAGTGTTGCTACAGGCCAGGCAGGCATACATGCTAAAACTGATGTAAAAAAAAAACTGCAGTCCTGCTTCCCCATCTTGAATGGCAAGCCCCCCCAAAAAAATTATTTGACCCCAAAAGGCTCTGTAAAAAGTGTAACCTTTACTCATCATGATTATTGAAATTAGTTTTACCACAGATCCAATTAAAAAATAAGGAGACATAGTTATGCTGGATAGCCATTTTCAATCATACGATTACTGCAAAAATATTACTAATTCATTTTTTGGACTGAACTGTGATGCGAACTTAATTTGTGCATACCACAGTCCTAACTTTGAATCCCGCCACCTCTAATTTAGTTCTGTGAGATTGTGAGCACATTGAAAACCTATCACGATGAGGGTCAGGTACAGGAATTTAAAACGTATGACTTCATATGCGCAAGTTGACTTTGCATTGCTGTCCTGCCCTACATATTAATTAATAATATTTCTTCTGTAATCGAATGGTTGAAAATGGTTATCCTTTATAACCTTGTTTCTTTATTTTTTAATACACTTGTACACCCCACAAGAACCCACCAGTTACATTTTTTATTTGTAAACGTGTCCACGTTGACTTACTGTGCTGTTAGATGGTGTTGATCAATTTTTTTTTTTTCTGGTTCTTTTCCTTATAACCTGCAAGGTGGAATTGTCAGGAATTAACTATTGATGTACATCACCATTAAGTAATCTTTTGCTTCTTCCCCCCTCCATTGCTGGTCAGAATAAAGAACCATATCTTTGAGGGGAAACTCAGGGAATTGAACATTGAATGCCTTGTGGGGTGTATAGGTAAGAGTAATTCTTTTGTTCACTACATGCAAGATATCTCGACCTTGGAACAGTATGGCTGAGGTTAAAATTACATCTTAGAATGTCCAGGACATTAACTACCCCATCAAACACAAAAAGACTACAAATTGTTTAAAGTCATTCAAATGTGACATGGCCTTACCCAAGACAGAGACAAGTCTTAAACAAGTATTTATCAATGCCGAATGTTTCCTTGCATGGTGTACGCAAAATAAGTAAAACAGAAACGAGCGGCAAGTGAACTGCAACGCCTGGAGATAGTAGCATGGAATAACATGGTTGAAACAGAAAGTTTTTGTTAGAGGGAGAAGAAGTACATTACCAATGGTCGGCATAGGAAAGAAGCCAAATGTATGATACAGTGTGTTTAAAATTGGCTAAATTAAATAAAACAATAAATCTCACCCCTATAACTGTGTGCCTGCTTTTAAAATGAGCCACAACCTGAGTGCAATAGCATGCCATGCTGTGCTGAAACTTCATGGTAAAGTGTAGCTGCCTTCTAATACAAGCCCAGGCTTAAGGGCTTCTTCTATTAACAAGTCTTTTTAGATGCAACTTCTATTGGATGGCAGCTTCTGTTTTAGGGTTTATTAATATTTAGGAAAGAAGATGAAAAATTTGCAGGCATAGTCACTGGGAAATAATAGATGGTCATGTGATGTGTTTGCACCAGTAGTACAGTAAGATTCTTCTTACTCATTGTATTAACATATGTGTGGGTAGTGGGGGAGTAGGGCTCTCTTATATATATATATATATATATATATATATATATATATATATATATATATAGATATATATATATATCTCAACACATCATAACCCAGATAGACCATCTTAGGGTAGATGGTTCTTTCCACTGAGATGTCAAACAGACGAGGCATACTGATGAGTCCTGGTAGGACGAGACACGCGTCCATGTCTTCTGTTGGCACCCTTTGCAAACTGTGTGAGAGGCTTTTTGACACCATGCATTTCTTCTTAAAGTTGAACTAGCATAATATCCTGTGGTGATTTACATATGCAGCCCATGATGCTTTGCATTGTGGGGGCATGTGTGATTTTGTATTTCTTCAAAACTTGGCTTCCCGGCCAAATGCCCTTTGGGGTAACCATTGCCTCAGTGCTTGTGCACAGAGGTTCTTTGTCTTTTGAATTGTTTTTTGTTTTAATTGGGTTCACCACAACATAATCCAGATAGCCCATCTTCGGGTAACTGGTTCATTCCTCTGGGGTGTCAAACAGATGAGGCATACTGATGAGTCCTGGTAGGACCAACACGTGTCTATGTCTTCTGTTGGTACCCTTTGCAAACTGTGTGAGAGGCCTTTCGGCACCATGTTTTTCTGCTTAAAGTTGAACCAGCATAATATTCTGTGGTGATTTGCATATGCAGCCCATGATGCTTTGCATTGTGGGGGCATGTGTGATTTTGTATTTCTTTGAAACTTGGCGTCCCAGCTAAATGCCCTTTGGGGTAACCATTGCCTCAGTGCTTGTGCACAGAGGTTCTTTTGTGTGAATATATATATATATATATATATATATGTATATATTAATAACAAAAAAACGCATTTAATGCATCAGTTAGAGTTAAAGCAACAAAAGTGAGGAAGTGAAAAGTTAGTTGGAGTTCCCTCATCCCCCATTCATTACACCCCATATCTTTCACAGAGCCGATAGATGCCAGGGTGTGTGCTATGGGGTCGTCAGTTTCCAGCTCTCACCCCATTCCATGTAAGCTGCTGACAAGCTACAGTAAAGGAAAATGGGTGAGAGTTAGCCTCACAAACCCATGGTATACCCTGGCATCTGTCAGTCTGTGGAGGATGGGTGTGGGGTTGTAGTGAGGGGCTAGCCTAACCTAACATTAATTTCCTCACTTTTGTTGTTTTAACCCTAACTGATGCATTAAACTCATTTTTTTGCCATGAATTTCCTTACTTTTTGAAAAAGAGTAATATAACTAGTTAAAAACATGCATTGGTGGGAGGGCCCTGTGCTCCCACCAACTTGCCAATTTCTGCATAACAATATGCATCTGTGGAAGCTCAAACCCTCTGGGCCTGGACTTCCACTTATGCATAGCTACAGAGTCATACAGCAGCTTTATAGGACAAGAAACCCTTGTAACACTAATTTGTTGATATCTCAGGAACTGTAGCAGGTAGAAAAAAATCCAAGTGTCATTGTAATCATCACAGCCAGTACTATACATAACAATAAATGACCAAGCCCATATCTTGCATCATTTATGAGATATGGGCACTGAAATGCACTGGAGAGGCACTCTTTGAACCCTTGTGACACTAATTTGACAATATCTCATTAACCGTGCAGCCCACGAAAAAATTTCCAAGCAGGCTTACTCTATGGTTTCAGATCTTTTTTCTGAAAACTCTGTATCTCGCTTCTTTTTTGAGATGCAGGTGCTGAAAGGCATGACAGATGCCACAATGTCAGTGTCAGTGGCTTAGTAGGTAGCACACTCGCCTCTGAGGCCGGGAGATCAGAGGGCTGTGGGTTTAGTTCCCACATCTGGCACTTGGGTTAATATCTCAATACTGACACTGTAGTGCAGCATGAGAGGGGTGCTGCACTTCTGAGGTGCCGTCTTTCGGATGAGACGTTAAACCGAGGTCCCATCTGCCTGGATTGGTGGTAGTTCAGGTGGATGTTAAAGATCCCATGGCACTTATCGAAAAGAGTAGGGGAGTTTTTATTGAAATAATTAACATAGAAAAACAACTTCATGAAAGCATCATCCGTACAAACAATACTATAGATAAACAGTGTAAATAGCTACAGATAATGAACAGAAATAGAAAAAGAAAACCTAATGCACACGTGATAACTGATCATAAAAAAGGAAAATAAACAGAGGCAAATTATGTAAAATAAGCAAGGAATAACAACTACTATAAGAAATAATGGTTAATATCACCTTATTTAAACTTAATAAAATGGAGAAATCCTTTCCACCATTTAAGTAGTGTAGCCAAAGTTACTCTTAGTACATCCTGAGAATAAATTCTTAAGAGTTCCTTTACAATCAAAATACTAACACAGGAGTAGGGCATGTTCCTTTGATAAATGACCCATTGACACCGAGCTTGCCATAAATAATATCTTAAACAACCCAGAAATAATGATAGCGTCCCTTCATGAAAACAAGACAGGTTAACCGGATAACATCCTAGAATCAGAATTTCATATGACATACAATTTAGCCACTTGAAACCCCCACAAATTCACTAAATATGCCCATAAACCCGTAGCATAAGAACACCGAAGGAAAAAATGTTCCATGGACTCTTCCACATTTATACAATCTAAATATGGACACTTCCTTTCTTCTAAAGCCTTATACTTAGCATTGCCCCGAACATTCAGACGGCCATAAAAGATTAACCACTGAGTTTCCCATTGTGTTTGAGGCAACCTAAGATTGTTTAACTGAGCCAGTACTATAGAGTTTAGAGCCGACGGGCAATTCTTAAAACAAGGCTCAGGGAGAAGTAACTGTGACATCAAATATTGATAAAATCCCTTCGTACCGTTACTCAGAATTGTATGCTTCTGAATTTTCCATTTAAATAATTTTTGCGCTGCAGTCCTTAAATACTGCAGGAGATAAATATGACGGTTTAATTTTGGGGCAAAAATGTGCCAATTCTTAAAATATTTACCCATTGACCTTAAATTTCAGGAATCTTCTGCCCTTAATTCAGCTACTAATCCACTTTTAACTGAACTTATAATAAATAAAGAGTGCACAAAAACTACTGGGTCTATCATTCTCAAACCTCCCAAATTCTTTTGCAAATACGTATAACCCCGCTTCACAGGATTTAACCGGTTTCCCCAAAGCATCTGGAAAAATAAACTGTACATTCTAGTCTCCAGAGGGACCAGAAGTGGAAAAATCATGGCAACATACTGCACACAAGGAATAAGAAACTGTTTGATCACCTGTATACATTTCAATTTCGACAACTTCCACTTTTTCCATCTGTTCACCTTTAACTCTGCCATTTGAAGAGCAGATTCCCAGTTTTCTATTGGCATATTTTGGGGACCAAACTTAATCCCCAAAATTTTAAGTGGATTTCTAGAAAAGTGGATGCCTTCCTGCCACACCTCCTCGGAGCCTATCGCTCCAATGAATAATCCCTTAGTCTTATGTAAATTTAATTTTGCATTTGAGACCTTAGAGAAGGCATCAAAAGCCATCATGAAGCTGGATACAGAAGCCATTTCTTCGAAATACAATACTAAATCATTTGCATAGGCTTGTACCAATAAATTGGAATCAATAAGTGCATTATCTGAAATACCCTTCCGTTTCTGTGAGGAAATTAAGGTTTGTAATAGGGGATCTAGTGCAAAATTATAAAGAAGAGGACTAAGAGGACACCCCTGGCGAACCCCTGTATATAATTGAAAACCTTCTGCCTTACAACCTTTCAAAAACGGGAACACCACATAGTTTTCATATAACCTCTCTATCATCATCACCATTTGTAAAGGAACCCCATAATGTACTAGAGTTGAAAAAAGAAAGGGCAAATAGACTCTGTCAAAGGCTTTATCTAAATCTGCTACTATCAAACAATTTGTCACACTTATGTCGGTGAGATGTTCAATGACATCTCGTATCAACATAAGAGCTGATTGAACCCGTCTATCAGGTAGGCCGCTGAATTGGTAAGGTGAAATGACCCATCTGGCATAGTTTTTCAAATGATTATTCAATATACTGGTAAAGATTTTATAATCTGAGTTTAAAAGGGTGATTGGCCGCCAATTAGCAATATTTTGCCTGTCCCCAGATTTAAATATATAGATTAACAACCCTTCAGAAAAGGAGGGAAAAATTGCAACGTTCTTCAAAAAATACTGAAATAAAATATACAAACACTGGCTCAATTCTTCTGCAAAACCTTTGTACAAATTATTAGAAAGGCCATCCATTCTGGGGGAAATGTTTAATTTCAGTTTCCCAATTATACTTAAAATTTCCGTTTGAGAAATTGGACCCCACAGCTCTGAAGCTTCTGTTACTTTAGCAGGGACTGCAATCGTACCCAAATAGGAGAGCATAGATGTGTTAGAAATTAAAACAGAGGGTTCAAGAGACCGAAAATGCTCCACTATTACCTCTTGAAGTTGTGCAACAGAGGTAGCCAATGTATCATCCGATTTCTTTAGCACATCCATATTCAAGGAATCCCTTAGATGCTTACACATCTCAAAAGGATCACCAATAGGTGATTTTTTGATACCATTAGTAAGGATGGCTTGCATGGTTTTACCTCTATTATATTGAAAAACTCTCATTTTCTCTTTTAGTATAGTAATTTGATCAGAGTAATCTAACCGAGAGGTATAAGCTATGGTTGTGAGTCTCTGCAGTTGTTGCCTAAGACCCAAATAATGCATACATTTATAATTTTTTGTTCTAACTCCTTGTTTCTTAAACCAATTCCTTAAATCTGCTTTTGTCTCTAACCACCAATCCCCCAAATCCGAATACAAAAAGGCCACTGATAACCTTGCTTTTAAAAGGTATTTAACCCCAGATTGTATATAAGGTAATTCTAACGTGGAATTATTAAGCTTCCACCTAATTTGACTGTATTCTCGTATGCCTGCCAGCCGAAAATTACAAAGCAAAAAAGAATATTCTGAGAATTCACAGGGAAACATTTTAAAAGATTCCACTTGCATATTCGGTGAGATTAACATGTAATCAATCAAGGTGAAACTTTTTCCCTTCTTAAAAGAGATTCTAGGTCCTGCAGGCAGGTAAGTATTACAATTCAGTAGCCCAGCAACTTTAATGATTTTACCCAATGCGTTAGAATCACATTACAGTTTCTTGTTTTGTAAAGAGTCCTGAATGGTGCAATAAAAGTCTCCTCCCCACAATACCCTGACCGTCGTCAACAAGAAAGGTTGAATAGTTTTTAGGCAATTTACTCTGCCCGCTTTTGTTTGAGGGTTATAGATGTTGATAAACCGAAAACATAAGCCTTGCCATTTCCCATCAACTATCAATACTCTTCCTGGTATAAGGTCAATCAAATTGTGCAGCTGAAAAGAATATGAGTTAAACACAATGCCTATGCCATCTGCTGTATCCTCACCAAATGACCAAAAAGAAGGGCCCCACAACCAATCCCTTTTGAAAGATGCAAGCTGATCTATGGAATGCATCCATGTTTCCTGTAAAAAACATACAGACAAATGTTGGTCATGAATATAATGAAAAAGGGCTTGTCTCTTAGTCACATTCAACAAACTATGTGTTTTTAAAGAGCCCCAAACCAACCTCATACCTGTTTATATTAAAAACAAAGAACCTCTATTTTTTCCTCTTTTTCTTTTTTTTCTCTTTGTAGTTCTCCACTGGCTGTGACCTAGTAGATAAGGAGGATTTTTGTGAATCTGAGTCCCCCAAATCCATCTCTGTATCCCCCATGGGGCAAAAAGGCAGGATAAGAATTACTCGTTTCAATCAGAGCCATCGGGGGGGGGTTGGGATGCAAGTTCCTAGAGGATCTTCTTTTGGACAAGACTGACTCAGGGCCAAGAACTTTAGAGTCGTTACCTGCAACCTCCAAAAGCTCTTCCGTATAGCACACAGGGGGAAATTGTAAAGGATCAGGGGGGCCCATGCTGACCTTTGAAGGTGTAACCAAGCCTGGAGCAAATCCTTACCCATCCTTATCAGTTACTGTTAAAAGCTTGCTGTTAGCCAGGACCTTGTCTTTTACCTCCACTTCTTTTCCATTTTGTTTTCTAACTGGAGGATGTATTGGCTGGATGCTAGAGGAAAGAGGAGGGGACGGGAGGGAGGGAGGGGTGGAAGATCTGCGCTTCCTGAGCTTTCTGAATGAGAAGATCGGCATTAGAACAGGAAGATTTGTTTTTGGCCACCCAAGGCAGGGCATACCCTAAACATGTGGCCTTTTTCTTCACACAGGTCACATCGAGACTGGCTAGTACAAAACATGGATAAATGCCCCACTTCCCCACAATGGTCACAGCGAGGTTGGTCACATACACTGGAGAGATGTGTCCTGGCTCCACATTTGTAACATGCTCGAGGCTGTCCACTATAGAAACACACACCCCTATCCCTTCCGAGCAAAAAGGAGTTAGGAATGTGCTCTATCCCTGCCTCAGATTGCCTTAATTTAATTTTGTACTTCCAGCCCCCTGTCCAGAATTGTTCCGGATCCAAAATGGGTTCCGGCTCACTCAGAACCTCACACTTTTGGGATAGCCAGAAAATAATGTCCTTCACGTGGACCTCTTCATTCCTAAACATGACCGTGACAAATTTAATCAAAGGTTTAGATAAAGGAATAACCAAAAAAGGGGTCCACGCGGGAGAAAACTTGACCTGACCGTACCTATCCCAAAATAGATCTAAGGCATGTTGTGTTTGAAAACTGACATCAAAATTGTCCTCCCCAAAATATTTATAAAGGCATAAACATCGTGGGGAGTAAATTGCAATGAGTCCTTCAGCAGTGTTTTCCCAACGTAGTGCCTATCTGGTCTGACCTCCAACCCTCCTTTATAACGCAGCCAAACAGCATTTTGTCTGGGTGCTGCTTCCCTTTTTGAATTAGAGAATAGTTCTGACATCAGAGGCTTCTGGGTTGGGGGGGGGTTGTAATATCAATGGATCTTGTCCCCTATATAAAATCTCCTGTGGTTGTTTTTCCAGGTTCAAATGGGGTAACACAGTTAAGGGTGTTTGTTTTTCTGGCACCAAAGTTTCCAAGGGAAGCTGTGAACCCTCGGTTACAGCATTTTTATTGTTCAAGTTATTCTTCTCCTCTAGCTGCTGAATAGCTGGTTTCTACTCTGGAGAGTGTTGTGAAAGAGTTAAATCAGTATCCCATGCTGGATCAGGCTTCCACACGCCCGTTTCGACCTGCTTCCAGCCTGCCTCCCGAAAAGCTTTATGAGGAGACCAGGATTCCTGAGGACTATCCTCCTGAAAGCAAGGAGGTTCGCCCCCCTCCCCCCCGGAGTGAGTGTCAACTGTAGTTATCTGTCTTGGAGCAGTTTTACTGGGAAAATAAAATTCTGTAACCCCCATTTGTGAGCTGTCTGAGGATTGATAAATCACCTCAGTTAGGGCTGATGACTCTTCATGAATATTGCTTTTAAACAAAAAACTGGCAATTTTGCTCAAGGGAGCAGCCTCATTGTGAGCAAAAGTAGTAGCCGGGAATTTTAGAGAAGCAGCGCTTTGACGTGCGTTTACAATATCTTCCTGTATTGTGTTATCAGAGGCAGAACCAGGCTGTAGGCACTCGCTTTCCTCTGTGATAAGATTGCCAGCCTGTAAAGGGGCCGAAAACCCCATATTCATCCTAGTTTTTAAATCGAAGTTATGCGGTGCAGAGCTACGCCCTACGGGACCTACAGCACTTCTGAGGTCTATCAGGGATTTGTCAACGCTCCTAGCACAGCTGTCAATGCAGGATTCACTGTGAATGGGAGGCTCAGAGCAAGGCGGCGAAACTGCATACTGCTGCAATGTAGTCTCTGGTGAGTGGGCTGTTTCTTTCTTTCCTAGTTCCAACAAGCCCGTTTTAACATAAAAGGAAGTCACTGTACCTGCATGCCCTGAATTCTCCTGCTCCAGAGCCACTGTATGCGAATCACTGCACTCTTGTAAGTTTGCTTGTCCCCTCATTGAGTCTACCGACTGTGTTACACGATCGCACCCCTCAGGACCTCCCGAGGGAGCTATCTCTTCAGTGAATGCAGTAAAGGCAGCCGTGTTACTCTCGTGGCTCGGACTACCACTGTGCTGTTGTAAGCCCACAATTTCTTTATTCAATGCTGAGTCTGTTCCATGTATGTTAAATTCCACATCAGGCATTACTGTTCCAAATGTTAAAAGAGAAGCTTTTACTTGATTTTTTGCTGTTTGCACCGAGTCTTCCCAGTGAACTGCAGCGTCATGAAATTCCATATCTGAATCGATTTCAGCCATAGCAAAGGCTGAAGCCTCCATGTTGCCCAGAGAGAGAGCTGAGGCTAGCTCTCCCACTCTGCAGACGTCCTCCTCCTTCGATAGTCCACTTCGAGTGGCCATCTTAGCAATGGCCTGTCCCCCTACTGGCAGCGATGCAGCAGCAGAGTAGGGGAATGTCCTCGGTGTCCAGGCCAAATTTCCCTCATTCACTAAAGATACCACCAACAGCTTAATCTGGTTCAGTTTCAGTTGCTTACCATCTGTATCCCCCCCGTCGCCCCTGAAAAAGGGACTTCTAGGCCCAGTGGGCTTACCGGGTCAACAAAATTCAACAAACAAACAATGTAATCCTATGGGGAAAATCTCAACTTTGTGATGGCATATCTATGAAACCACTTAATTCCCCAACACCTAAACAGCATAATTCACAACCGTAGGGCATCCCGTCAACACCCTGTAAATTTTAAGGAAAAAGACCAAACCATTAATGAGCTATGCAATTGTAAGGTTTTTACACCTTTAAAAATTCTTAATTCGTGAGATAGGAAAATCTTGGGCCTTCAGATCAATCCAAGTCCGCAAGCTAGCAAAATTCTAGTCCACGAGGGGACATCTGGTTACACCATCAGGGACATCTGGTCACGCCATCAGAGACATCTGGTCACTCCATCAGAGACATCTGGTCATGAAATTCTGGCTATCTGGTCACCCCATGATGGACAAATCTCACAGACCAGGATCGTCTCATGGACCAGGATTTTGTAGGCTCGCGGACTAGGATTGTTAGCAAGTCACAAAAGAAGAATTTAAAAATTTTTAAAAAGCTATATTTTGGGACTTCCAGTGGCGCAAGTGTCGTATATGGCCGCTTGAGTTTGAGACTCTACTCTACCCAGCACTAATCAATAACCATCCTGGCACCTAAGAAGTTTCAGAGAGCTAAAAAAGCAAATCCAGCCAGCCTACATATGGCGACGAGGCAAAAGTTAAAAGAATTCAAGTCACCGAAAGGGGTACAACAACGTACGTTGGACTGGCACCAAACATCAACCAAGTCATGACCTCGAGGAATTATGGCAGACCCAGACCAGCCTACTGACTCCAGAGATGAATCGGAGTTTATAATCACCTCCAAACAATTATATACCCAGCTGCACAAAATCGGAGACATGCTACAACGCATGCAAATGGTGGTGGCAGATACCAAGCGAGATCTCCGGGTGGTAGAGAAGTGCATGGGAGCAGTAGAGGCCTGCCTGACAGAATTTTGCAGGGCCACTGACCTACACAATACAGCTCTTCTTACACTACAGAGAAAAACAACTTACTTGAAGAATGGAGGAGCTTGAGAACCGTCTTAGACGGAATAATATAAGATTACACGGGCTCCCAGAGAAAATCAAATCTGGTGACATGCTAGATTTTCTGGACAGCTTTCTGAGAGAACTATTGAGCTGGCCCAGTGACACCCCTTTAGGCATAATACGTGCACACAGAGCACTGATGGCTCCCCCAACAAGCCCTAAAGCCAGACCGCTATCCATCATCATCATTGCCTTCCTGGACTTCAGAGTTAAGGAAAAGATCCTCAGGATGGCATGGAGTCACAAGGAAGTAATTTTCGGTGACCAGAGGCTATTTTTTGAGGACGATTTTGCAGTTACTACAATGCAAAATAGAAGGCAGATTCTCATGGCAGTGAAGCTACTGAAGCAGCAAGGCTTAAAGGCCTACCTCGATTATCCAGCCAAACTTAGAGTGAAGGTCAGTGAGGGAGTAGCAAAATGCTTTGGCGTCATCACAGAGGCAAAAGAATTCTTGGCTGAACACGGAATTCGAGTGGAGGAGCTTCTGGCATGTTTCCCGTCACAAGAATTAGGAGCCTTGGCTTGGCAGTTGACCTCATGGAAAAAATCAGGAACACAGTACATGAGCTTGTGGCAGGACATTCGTGGTGCAGCAAAGCCACCTTCTACAACTCACGCACAGGAGGCCACAGTTGAAGAGGCCCAGACTCAATCCCTAAAGGGATGGACTGACAAACTGATCTAATGGCTGGGAAAAAGTAATGATTTTTATATAAATAAAAATTATTCTTTGGCTTTTCTCATCCAAATGTTGCAGTGGGCGATGTTGGCGCCCCACGTAACGCCAGTGATTAAGTTGGGGGGGCTTTTGAAGAGTTGGGTGAAAGTTTTAATTAAAAAGAAAAATAAACAATAATAACATGTAAACACTTAATAACCTTTAACAATAAAAGGTTGGACATCCTTTTCTGGTAGAATAGATAAACTGGCTACATAAAGATAAGGCAGTCCCATCTCGGAGAGAGAGGCAGTCGAAGAGTGCAGGGACATAGCCGGGTGCAGACCACGGGTCTGCAAGGTGCTACCTGCCTACCCTACTAGATAGCCTTTCCTGGATGTCTTTGCCCACTGTTTTCACTCAAGATTTCACTTCAGCCTTTTCCGCTATCCCCGTAGAATTGTTAATCTGTTTAATTGTTGGGTGGAGTGAGCTAGGTATTGAAGAGCTTACTACTCCAATTCCTTCTAGTTCTCACTCGGGGGTATAAACACCTACCCCTTTTGCCCTACTGACCACTAAGTTGGATTGGTGGTCAGTGAAGGAATTCCCATAAGTGAACTCCCCAAGGTCTCCCTATTTTTCCACCTTAACTAAGGGCAGGACCTATTATAGGGCTATTGTTTACATCTTAAGTTTTACCTTGAAGTATGTAGGAATGTTAATATTACAAAAACCTGCACAGCGGAACATAGTGGCTGGTACCACTAAGGAACTGTACAGTATATAGTTATGGCTGTAAAGAAATATAAATGTTGGAGCTTTTTTTTTAATACTTTAGAATTACTTTGTGTGATGAGCAACGAATATATCGGAGGAGGGGGTTAAGTCCTCTGGGATCAGACCAAACCAATGCTCTGGATGACTGACCATGGCTGAAATTCAGATGACCTCATATAATGTAAGGGGTCTGAGCAACCCAATAAAAAGGGCTAGGTTGCTGAAAGAATTAAAAGATCTCAAGATAGACATAGCCCTACTTCAAGAAACCCACCTTACACAAAATGAACACCTGAAACTAAAAAGATCTTGGGTGGGGCAAGTCTATTTTTCTTCTAACCAACAACCTCATAAACAGGGAGTAGCCATACTTATTAGGAAAAATCTCCCATTTCGGGAACTTAGGGTGAGGTCTGATCCCGAAGGCAGATACATTTATTTGGAGGGAGAGCTGGGGCACACAAATGCTGTATTTTAGATATATATGCCCCAAACAAGGAAAATCTTAGGCCAGCCTTCCTGACGAAAATGTTATCAGACTTGACCAGCTTAGATTCTGGCCTACAGATCATGGGAGGGGATTTCAACACAACACTCTGCCCCCATCTGGACAAGTCGGGTGCGCAGCCAGGCAGATGCTCTAAAGCCTCAACAACACTTCACAGGCTCTTATATGAATATGGCATGATGGATGCCTGGAGATTTATACACCCCACTGTGAGAGTTTACTCTTTCTACTCCTCCAGACATTCTAGATACAGCAGGATAGATCTCCTACTGATACCCAAAAACTGGCCCTGGGCTCTGGACTCTGCCCACATTGGTAGCTTCAGTTTATCAGACCACGCCCCTGTGTCATTGAAGTTGGTGCTGGGGACCCCCTGTTGTAGCTCTACATGGAAGCTAAATATAAGCCTGATTAACAAGGGGGAGTTTAAAACCCTGGTCAACAGTTTCACTCCCTAAACAGACTGACAGACACCTCCCCTATGATTTACTGGGATGCGTTGAAAGCTTACCTTAGGGATTAAATTATTTCCAGAGTGAACAGAGAGAGAAGGGAAACCCAGAGGGAGCTGGAGAAACACATTTTTGAATTAGAATTTCAACACAAACATCAAAATCTAGAGGAAACAAAAAAAGAACTTGACTTAGCTAGAGAAAACTATCGCAAATAGTGAACCAAAAAATAGAAGCTGGATGCCGGTTCTAGACAGAAATTCTATGAGAAGGGTAATGGGGCAGGCAAGTTGTTGGCAGCTCAACTATGAAAAGAAGCAGCCTCTAGGGCAGTATTAAAGCTTAGGCGGGAAATGGATGGGTGTATGGCCACATCACAATCAGACATTACAAAACGCTTTGCTAACTTCTATCAGAGGCTATACACTGCGGAGCGAGGCTAAGACCATGAGGCTAAGATTGCCCAATATCTGTCCGGGATTAATCTCCCAGTCCTGGACTCCAACCGAAGGGAGAGGCTAGGGTTACCCATTACCATGCAGGAGCTTAAGAACCAAATTACTCCCCTCAAACATGCTAAGGCCCTTGGGCCAAATGGCTATCCATCCAAATTTTATAAAACTTTCCAGGCAGATCTTCTTCCCACCCTTCTTGAAACTTTCAATGCTGTCCTGAGGTCCCCACCTTGTTCCTCCATTGTGGAACTATGCCCAAATCTCAATATTGCTTAAACCTGGTAAACCTTCCATAGAGTGTGGCTCTTACAGACCCATCTCCCTCCTAAATTCAGATTTAAAGATATTTACTGGCATATTAGCTCAAAGACTACAATTACTTATCAGGGACCTTGTTCATCCCGACCAAACGGGGTTTATTTTGGGCAGACTTTTACAAGACAATATAAGGTGTTTATTAAACATACTTTCCTCTCAAAGGGGATCCTCAAAATTCCAAATTGCAGTGAGTATTGATGCCGAAAAGGCATTCGACAGGGTAGATTAAAGTTTTCTTTAGGCCATACTTAAAAAATGTAACCTTGGGGACAGCTATATTGGGGCAGTTTCAGCATTATACTCCCAACCAGAAGCAGTGATCAGTGTAAATGGCTGCACCTCACCTAGATTCCCCTTATTTCAAGGAACACATCAGGGATGCCCCCTTTCCCCTCTTCTGTTTGCCCTTTCCTTAGAACCCCTAGCAGAACAAATGAGGCAACACCACCGAATAGGGGGATTTACAGTGGGATCTCAAGCTCACAAAATCTCATTATTTGCAGATGATACACTGATCTATTTGGGGGATCCTGTTAATTCCCTACCTCACCTTATGGAAATCCTAGATCATTTCCAAACAATAGCAGGTTACAAGGTTAACCCCTCAAAATTGGAAGCCATTCTCCTTAGTGGCTGTCCTGCTCCGGAGATACAATCGCATTTCCAATTTACATGGGTGACCCACAATACTGTTAGATACTTAGGTATTAGGATATCAGCTGATATAACTCAACTCTTTTCTTCTAACGACCTCAGGCTTCAGGACTCCTTAAAACAGGACCTAGACAGATGGAAACTACTCCCTTTGACTTTGTTAGGAAGGGTGCATTCCATCAAAATGAATGTGCTCCCCATTTGCTCTTCCTGTTTCAAACACTCCCGATCCATCTTCCAACCCCCTTCATGAGGGATTTAGAACACATGCTAACACACTTTGTATGGAATGGTAAAAGGCCTAGGCTAAATAGAATGTTGCTCTGCACACCACGAGAGCTGGGGGGGATTAAGCTTACCAGATATTACAAATTACTACTTGGCAGCACAGGCACCTTGGCTTTATGCTTGGATGAAGCAAAGAATAGACACTAGATGGTACACCATGGAGTCAGAGCAAGCCCCAACTATTGGTCTCTGGACCTTACCCACGGCATCTCTGTCCCCAAGTATAGTGAATAAAGTTACAAACCCATGGATGAGACATACTCTGAGGGCACTACTAACTTTACGTAAACAACTTGGAGTCCCAGCAGGAGTGGGCCCTCTGTCCCTCATTCGCCACCAAGAAACATTTAAACCCCCTAAAATGGACCTAGGTTACAAGTTCTGGGAGTGCAGAGGCCTCACCAGATTCTCCCACCTCCTGGATAAAGGCACCTGCATCACCTTCCAGCAACTAATGTTAAAGTATAGCCTTAGAAGGGAGGACCATTTACGATTTTTACAAGTAAGACACTTTATCCAGCAGCCCCCACATCTACAACAGTTATTAAGACCCCTGGTAGATCTAGAACAACTATTCTATAGCTGGATAACCTTGAGAGCAAAGATGCAACCTATTTCCCAGGCATATAGGCTACTTATTACTCATCACTCAGAGCAGGCTAACTTAATCAAGTTCCGATGGGAGAGAGAGAAGCTAACTTACAAATTGACTGCTCAGAGTGGCAGGGAATCCTTAATCAAAGCTGGTATATCACAGCTTCCCCCACATGGGGTGAATACCACTGGAAAGTCTTGATACGTTTTTTCAGAACCCCAACAATCACCAAACATTTCAACCCTGAACATTCCAACCTATGCTGGAGGGGATGTAGGGGGTGGTGGGATCCCACTTTCATATTTTTTGGCAGTGTCTGGAGGTCAGACATTTTTGGCAACAGGTCCATGACCGCATCCAAAGGGCCTTGGGGGTGTCTCTGTCTGGATCCTTCCGTTCCCTCTGTTTAGGCCTGTTGAGTACAGACCAGTTAAAACTCTCCAGACCTCAGAGGAAACTGTACCACATCCTCAGACTGGCAGCCCTGAAGAGTATTACAGTTTGCTGGTTGTAACTAACTCCTCCCTCCATTCAAATATGGATAAATAAAATACTTGAGTTGGAGGAGATGGAAAAAATCACTGCATCTCTTAGATTCAATATAGGGAAGTTCAAAGAAGTTTGGCAAGATTGGCATGAGAAGGGGGTTCTCAGCCTAGTGATTTTGGAATGGGGGATTCTGGATTAGACTCCCGGTAGGGAAACATAGGTTTTGGAAGAATCACTACCCTCCCTCTGGAGTAATAGACCTGGCTTTGAAGTGAAGGAGGGGATATGGGGGGCTGACCTTTACATTGCACTCCTTCTACTATCCTCTGAGTGTTGGGTATCCTAAAATGCAAATTGACAATGAACTCATCACACACATGGTATTAGTTTTGTTTTTTTATTATGGTTTTGTTTTTGCTCCTGTTTTCAACTTTACTGAAATTGTACACAGTTGATAATTTTCGATGTCTCGGTTTAAATAGAGGAGCTTTGCTTTATTCTGGAGTCTTAAAAATTATTTGATCTTAGATGTCAGCTTAATATGAGCAGAGGTTCATCTGCTCCATTGATGGAGAGGGAGGATCTTCTAGATATAACTTTGTATGAAGGTGTGTTTATCCGTGCCTGTATTCCTCTCTCTGATGGAGGTTCCCCAACAGCTGGACTCCTGAAGAATGAGAACAGAAGAAAAAGAAACACATTAAGACTGCACAAGGAAGGATAACTATGGATCTAATGGCTTTATTCGAGTGGGACATTTTCTTGCTTCTACATTTTCAAATCATAGCTGTAAGATATGTAGTGTTATCAAGGCTCCTCTAATAGTAATAATAGTAGTAACATACTAAGTGATGTAAGTCAAACTGTTGTATCTTCTGTGCATTAATAAACATTGAGTAACAAAAAAAAATCTATATTTTGACAAAAACAAACCAAACCAATGGCATGACTTTGTAGAGGACATCACCCTGAACAAAAACCATGCCTCATTTGGACCAAAAGTCACTCATAGACAAAACTACAACATTTTGTTTGGCTGAGAAACTGAAAACAAGATGGCGGCTCACAGACAAATAATTTTTCTGATGGACTAGGATTTTACTTTGCGAGGTAGCAAAATCCTTGACCGTGAGACCATTCTTAGTTTGCAAAAAATACATAGCAATTTTGGAGTGAACTGAGCATGCTCAGAACTCAAAAATTTAAAATGTGTAACTTTTGAACAGATTAATATTTTTTTACCAAACCAATGTTGGACTGTTCCTTGACCCAAACTCTTGTTATGTTCCAAATTTCAGACCAAAAGACTACACACTGTGGTAGCAGCACCATGGGCAAAAAAGTGTCAAAAGTTGCAAAAAGTGCATTTTTGGCATTTCGCTGCGCAGAAACCATACGTCTTACCAGAACGCAACTTGGTAAATGAAGAGATCTACCATACCAGACTGTGCAGTGCCCACTCAACCCTAACTATAGGAGCGTGACCGCGCCCCTAAAATATATTGTCGGGCCTAACTCTCACCCCATTCTCCTATACTGTACCATGTCAGCTTCCTTACACATGGAATTGGGTGAGAGTTAGGCCCCACGACCCTAATGCACACCCCGATGCCTGTTGGTGTGTGGAAAGTGAGGGTTGGGAGTGGGTGGTAGGGTTGGTAACCCTAACACTGAATTTCCAAACCTTTGTCACTGTAATATCAACCTTAACTGATACATTAACTGAGTTTTTTTGCAATGCAATGACTGCCTTGTGTTCGACTATATATTACTGCTTAGTTCTATTGCATGGACGTTTACTTGCATATAATATTGACTGTATATAGATGTACACAAATGCTGAGTGTTTCTTCATATATTCTGTAATGTTACATATATTTACTATGTACAGTATATGCCTTCTTTACATTTTCTTATGTTTATGACTTATCTGCTCAGGGCCTCCTTGTAAATGAGCCTGCTCAAATGAGTATTTTCCTGCCAATAAACTGTATATGAAAACTATGTTTATGCATCAGTTAGGGTTTTTATTAAAGCGTCAAAAGCTGGGAAATTCAACTTTAGGATCATCAACCCTACCACCACACCCTCAACCTCCACACACAAACAGGCATCAGGGTGTACCTTGTGGTCAGTGGGCCTAACTCTTACACCATTCTCCTATACTGTACCCTCTCAGCTACCTTACAAATGGAAGGGAGTGTGCATTAGGGCCAACGACCTCAAGGCACACCCTGATGCCTGTTGGTGTGTGGAGAGTTGGGGGTGGGGTGTTAGGGTTGGTAACCTGACATCAAAACATCAAATGTCTAATCTTTAGTTGCTGTAATAGAATCCCTAACTTATGCATTAACAGAGTTTTTGGCTATATATATATATATATATATATATATATATATATATAAAGGAATACATGATGGGCAGGCGTGTGATATGGAAAATATTCTCACTCCTGCAGAGTGAGTTCTGGATAGCTCACAAGTGCCAAAGGTATGTGTGAGATTATCCAGAGCTCATGATGTAGGACTTAGAATATTTCCCATAGCATACAATTTGCCCATCATGTGTGCTAGTTATACAGTGGAGGTGAAAGCTTCAGAAATACAGTTATATTTTTCTGTTTGCTTTTATTTTAGTGTTTGGTAACTGGGTAAGTTTTTAGTGGTGATTTGGGAGCATTGGGCAGTTAAGTGACTTGTTCAGAGTCACACAGTGTGGAAGTGGAAGTTGTGAGTATCAAACTCAGGTCTAGTATGCTGGATGTATCAAGACTGTTTAAAACTCATTACTCTAATGTCTATGCTATCCTGAGAGCACTATTTGTGGTTGTTATCAGTGTGTGTGAGTGTTTCTTATTTATTTTATTTAGTTTTTGTTGACCAGGTAAGTGCACTAGACAAATTCTGCCTATTTTCAAGCACGGCCCAGGGGAGGGGGATACAGATGAATGCCAACTGACTTTGAACCAGGTTAAGCTTTTGGTGGTATTTTAGTGAATGGGGGGAAATGTGGCCAGGGCACCAGGGAAATTCCCCTATTCTTGCTGCAGGGGCCCTTGCTTCCTATGAGCAGAGGGGACCCTTTTTGTCTGTGGGACCAAGATGGTGGACAACAGGGTGGGTGGTGGTGGAATTGCTCCATTTATACCTAAGGAATCCCTTTCTGCTGTTTCAGATGAGGATATGGAGGAAGGAGAAAGAACTTCCTCTCTTGTTGTTTTAAAACATGGATCTCAAGATGGATTGATAGAATCAGTGATTGTTATGGAACAAGAAGTGGAATACTTGAGGGGAAATAACAATGCATCAGAGGATGTGGAAGTGAACTCTGACTCTCCTGAAATGTTGTTGTTAGAAAAGCAGTTTGAGAAAGAAGAAAGAGCTTTTTTTCACTAAGAAAATGACTTTCAAAAAAAAATAAAGGAGATGTAATCTGGCAGCAGGAAACAGGCTGTCAAGCTAGGCCAGCTGTGTAAGGATAGTGCAAGCACATCAAAGAAGCCACCAGACAACTCACTTGAGGGGGATTTACTGGCCAGCAACAAGATGGCCACCCAAGGTATTGCAGGAGAACAGATGGATGTTCAAGAAACCAGAGATCTGGTCTCCACCCCAGCTTCTGTCTTGAATTCAGAGACAAATGTGGACAGTACAGTGAGTTATTCACCTCTCACTGCCAGACATGGAGAGGAGACTAAGAATGTAACCCACGGGGTTGAAGTATTGCAGGATTTGGAGCAGGCAGTCAAAATGGAGGTCATTGTACCGATGGCTTCTCCAGAGGAAACTTCTGAGAACTTGGGTCAAACGGATTGTGCAGCTGTTGAATTGTGGGATGACTTTGTATTTCCTGAGGATGAGTAGAAGGATCCCATTGCAGGAAAAAGAACAACTGAAATGAACACTGGAAATCAAATGGTGAATACTTCTGCAGCAGACAGCTGATGAGGAAGAGAAGTTTGGGATCACCTCAGAGATGCTGCAGCAAACTGAAGAGTGTACAGTGGATGGTAATCACCTGACTATGCAGTGAGAGGAGAAGCCTGCAGGTGAACAGAGGAACTCTGGAGATCAAAACCTTGCTCTAAAGCCTGGTAAAATCCCAGAGCAAGCAAAAAGTGGTCAGAGCAGGAAGAAAATGTTAAGAGCCTCAGCCCAAGTCGTGATGCCAAAAAAAGGCTCAGAGAACATAAATAAACAACCAACCAAGGATATAGCTGATACGAGCTCATGGACACTGGCAAAAGCACTAAAGGAGGCAGGTTGGGTTGCAGAACAGCAGGGTGGATGGTCTCCCGAACCAAAGGACCCAGTTGTGGTGCAGTACTCCATGATGGAGATTACAAACACAGGTAAAGTGCTGTTTTCACCTGATAAAAAAAACATTGTGGGCACAAAATATGGAGAAGGTGGATTTAGACATGGAATCTCTAGATAATAATGGTATTAGTGTTGAAAAAAGAAGATCTCACTACTGATAAAACTGCTACAGTTGGAAATGATATGGTAAATAAAAAAATGGTGGGGAGAAGACTGCAGAGGCGGCAGGGATAGTGTTTGGGGGAAACACTAACAAAGAACCACTTGTGGTGGTGACAGCATTGAATGCATATAAAAAGCCTATCAAAAAGGGACCAGATAAAGAGAAAAAAAGCAGTGTACCAAGAAACCTTTATAACTTTCCAAAAGTGAATAAGGGGCTGCAAGTAGGTATGGGAGTCCATAGATTGCAGGATCCTGCACAAAAAAATGAATTTTAAATGTATGTTACGTATGGCAGACTTGTTTAAAAACAAGGGCGAATCTGCTCCATGACACAACACCATCCAATTGATTTATAAAGGAGGTCTAGCTGACACACTGGATATGGTATATGTAGGAAGGACCCTATTGAAAGGCTTTCTAAAATTCTATGCATTGGAAGTATTTGCACTGATCCATACAGATGAGTACAATTATGATGTCAGCTTTAAAACAGTGGAATGCTTGGACAGGTTTTGTTAAAATATAACACAATAAAGAATACCCCATTATGGACCCCTTTCTGTGCTATTCCCATCACTAAACCAGCTGTTAGAACATGCACCATCACCTTCAAAAATGAGGGAGTTAATATCACAGATATAATGTTTTGGTTAAAAAAGCACTGTGAGGTTTTAGAAGACCCAACTCCCATGATAGATTCAAAACAATTTTGGACTGGAAGGTGGAGAATAAAATGTCAATTATTCTTGGGAAATCATGGAATTATGAATCTGCCCAGTTGTTTCTATTTAGGTAGGGACAGAGGATCATTATTTTATCCAGGTCAGCCTAGATCATGCCACAAATGTGGTTCAAGAATCCATCTAAGTGATGCATGTGACACCCCCAAGTGCACACACTGTCTGGAAATTGAACATATGGCATCAACTTGCATCAATGCTTTCAGATGTAATTTGTGCAAAGAGAAGGGGCATTCCTATGTAAAATGTCCACGGCCTCCCACAATACAGAGGAGGTAGTTTCTCATGAGGCATTAATTACACAGGCACAGAAAAAAGGTTGTGCACAAGCATCTGAAAAGAGCATGCAGGCCATTTGGCAAGAGAAAGAAGCAGCTAAACAAAAAGAACTAGAAAAAGGAAATGAGGAAGAAAAGGAAACTGTGCCACAAGTTACAGAGACAGTTCACAGTAATCATGGAAGTACTATGGGGCAGCAATGGTGACTGAGGTAACCAGAGGCAGGGAAGGACAGTCTGTGGACCCATTGCAAGAATCTGTACAAACTTGTACCCCCCCAGCTATTACAAGTACCCCCTCCGCAGACTTACCAAAAGAATACACCAGAAGAGGAGATAGAGGATTCAAGGATCTTAGACCAAGCTGAGGCACACCCTCAAGAGGAAAGCCAAGAAGAAAAACAAAAAAATGATGGTACAGATTTAACTGAGATGCCTTCCCTTCCCCTTAAAAACAAAGGTTTCCATTTAAAACTGTGAACTATAAAAAAAGACCTAGGACTAGACTGAGTGCTAAAACTGAGCCAAAAGGGAAATAAAGAAAAGTTACAAATGGGAAAGAGAAATTAATATCTGACAACCCATACAGCGTATTGTCAAAATAAGAATGGGGTGACACCGAAGAAGTCGATGAGTCAGATTCATCTTCAGTTTCCTCCTCCATGATGGACCAGACTTCAGAGAAAGAAGGTGGTGGAATAAATGAGAAGGAAAAAAAAAACAATGGAAAACCAGATCAAAGTAGTGGAGTGAAGAGCTTTTTCCCCAAAAAACTATGACATCACTACAAATACTGTCCATTAATGTAAACAGCATTAATAATGGGAAAAGAAGATTGACTGTTCTTTCTGAGTTACAATCATACAAGGCTGACATTATCCTTGTCCAGGACAGAAGAACAATTTTTTTTTTCAGAAATAGCCCAAGCATCTAGATTGTGGGGTAAAGGGGCAACCTTTTGGTCTCAATGTACAGATACTTGTGATGGGGTGGGTATTCTTTTTGATAATCCACTTTTGAAGGTTATTAGGTTAATATATCTAGAACCTGGGAGAGCTGTGCTCTTAGATATACAGTTTGGGGACACCAGAATTAGAATAGTGAATAGTTATGCCCCCCCCAAAGTAAAAACCAATAGAACTGCACTATTTAGAAACATTCAACCATATTTACATACATCTAGATTAGTTATATGGGGGGCGACTGTAACTGTGCTATGCAAAGGATGGATAGGGGCCTAAAAAACAGTAAAATGTATTGTTATTCAAATGCTTTAACTTATATGGTACATAATATTCTTTTACAAGATGCCTATAGGGCAAACATAAAAGAGGGGGGAATAGTTATTTTAGGGGCCCACTATCTACAAGGATAGACTATTTTTTTGTATCCATTAAGTTATCAATACAGAGTATAAAGACACTGTGTTTTGATTTTTCAGACCATAGGGGGTATTTGGATGCATTGGGGCAATAGCCCTAAATGTAGAAAAGGCCCATGGCTGCTGAACAGTTCACTATTGGAATCCTCAGAAATCAAAAGAGATTGGGATAAATTATGGACAGCAAGGAAGTCGGTCCAATGTTTGTATGATTCCCAGGTAGAATGGTGGGAGGAGACAAAGATATTGATAAAGGAGTTTTTTCAATGAAAAGCTAGCAAACAAGTTTTACATACATACTTGGATTATTTAGGTCTCAGGAAACAGCTGCAAGCTCTTATTTCTAAAACAGAAACATTAAAAATGGATTTTAGTGCCCAAATAAGTACCATAAAAAAGAGATGTTTATAAAACAATATAATAGGGCAAAAACATTACAACAAGAAATGAGGTTTGGAACAGAGTGTTAAAAACAAACTTTCGATGTTTTTAAGGACTATAAGAAAAGAATGGAATGAAAACTGTTGTTACAGGTGTTGGATGACAAGGAATAACAAGTGTCAACAAAAAATGAAATTCTAAATGTAGTACAACATCATGTACAAAACTGGTTTGGGGAACCCCCGGTGGTACTGCTGCCTCTAGATTACCTAGAGAATTTAGAGGTTCCAAGTATATTGCCCCCTCAGGTGGCAGCTGTGATAAGACCAATTGATGAGGAAGAAGTTAAGCAGGCGATAGCAACATTAAAAATTGCGACTTCTCCAGGAACAGATGGGATTACTGGGGAATTTTGTAAACATAATAAAGATAACTTTGCTCATGATTTGACTATTTTATTTAATGAAATATTGGATTCAGGAAAGTTACAAAGATCCATGGCTGAGGCAGATCTAATCTTGTTATATAAGAAAGGGAGAAAAGAGGATATGAATAATTGGAGGCCAATTAGTTTGTTGAACGTGGATTTTAAAATCTTGGCCAAGGTGCTTGCAAAAAGGTTAACCCAAATAACGGATAGAGTAATATGTAAAGCACAAACATGTGGAATCCTGAAGAGAGGAATTCAAGATGACTTGATAATTTTAAGAGAAGTATTCCAATGGGGTAGGATGGGGATGGAAGAGGGGTTTATATTCAGCCTGGACCAGCACAAGGCTTTTGATTCCCTGGCACATTCTTTCTTATTCTCAGTTTTGCACCAATATAGGATGCCCGAGAAATTTGTACAGTGGCTAGAATGCGTATATCAGGAGGTAACATTAACCCCCAGAATCAATGGGTGGAAAGGTAGGATGACAAGATTAAGGAGAGGGGTGAGACAGGGCTGTCCTCTTAGCCCCCTATTGTATATATTTGGTATTGACCCTTTTTTAAGATTTGATCAGAAGAGATTATGGGGCTTTCTTTAACAAACAGGGGCCCTCAGATAAAATGTTTAGCATATGCTGACAATGTAGTAATAGTATTTGGTAAAACAACTGAAGAACAAGTTAATACAAATATACTTTCAGAGTATTCAAAGCACTCAGTATCAAAGATTAACATTGAGAAAAGTGTAGGAATACAGATTGGAAGTACACCAGAGACCAATAGAAGTAGATGCTCAATCATTAAAACTGACACAAGAACCTATTAAGATCTTGGGGATCATTTTTGGGGATGGAGATTTGTCTGTGGCCAATTGGGGAAGCAAATTACAGAAAGCAGACGGGATATCCCAGGGGTGGAAAGATTTACAAATTTAAAACCGGAAAAGGGTATTATTAATAAAAAATATAGTAGTACCACTTTTCTTCTATGTGAGCTATATATTTCCCCTTCCCCACAATTGAAAACCAAATTGTATAGTGTCTTTTTCCAAAGTTTATGGGAGAGTCGACGGAACCCAATAAAGAGAGGGATTGCTTATCAAACAATAAAGGAGGGAGGATTAGATATGAGAGACCCAGGAATGTTTTGTTATAGTATGTTTATATATTACAATATGTTCCCAACATCAGCAGGAGGGAAAACATTATGGGAAGAGATGGTGTCTGAAGGGGTTAAGATCAGTAAAATGGCATGGATACAGGGGAATGGTAAATTACTGGCTAGGACAACAGTTATTCCTGAATATGTGAAGTCTATGATTTGTGACTTGATCAAATTGAAAATTCCAGGACATAATACCCATCCAAATACAAGACAAGAACTATATGACAGTATCATGAAACATACAAAGCTTGAGTTGGAATTACCTCATTGTGCAGATACCAGGATACCAACCGCATTGACACAACTAACCAACGTACGGCTTCCAGACTTCACATGGGATATATTATGGTTAAGCATACATGGTCAACTAAATGTAAAGAATAATCTTAAACATAAGCAGGTGACAGAACGATATTGTCCAAGGACTTCTTGTGTAAAACTTTTAGAAACACAAGAACATCTCTTTTTGGAGTGCCCCTTTGTGAAGACATTTTAGAATGTGGTGACTAAGACATGGCAGACCACCTTGTTTCAAAACTTATCGTATCTGGAAGTGGAACATACAGTTTTTGATGCTAAATGGAATGGGTTACATAAAGAAACTTTACAAGTTGTGTTTGCAAAAACTTAGGTTCTTTATTTGGCAGGCAATGTGTAAATGGATCATACAGCAACAAGAGATCCTACCTGAGATTATGATGAAAAATGTAATAATCTCACTTCAACAAATCTATGAGACTGACAAAAAGTCTGTGTCAAGAAGAACTTTACTTAGGCTATGGGAAAGTAGCTCCACTTTTTTGATACTGATACAGGAAAAAAAAAGAAGGTGCACTAGAGAAGAGACGGGTTTTGTGTGATGAATTGTTTTCTTTTGAGCTCATAAAGACGGTTGATGAACACAGGGAAAAAAATGATAATAATAAGAGGAAATAAAAAGTAATAAAAACCCAAAGATGAAAGAAGAGAGAAAAAGAGAGAGAGAGAGAGAAGAAGAAGAATGTGGGATGAAAAACAATGTTGAATAAGACAAGGAGGAGTCCCTATGGAAACAAATACCTGTTGACATTACAAGTATTTCACAATGACATAAATATGGTTTGAAATGGAAACATGGATAGACCGTGGATTAAATAGAAGACAGCAGAGGAAGTTGGATAGTAGTGAGATAAAGGACTTTAATCATGGAAAATATAGATACTACTGAAACTGATATAGAATGGAACTAGATTGTTTTGAATTTACACCCTTTTTTCCCCAAAAAATTCCCCTACTCTTTTCGAGAAGTGCATGGGCTCTTTAACATCCATCTGAACAGGTAGATGGGACCTTGGTTAAACGTCTCATCTGAAAGACAGCACCTCAGAGTACAGTAACACCTCATGCTGCACTGCAGTGTCAGCATTGGGATATTAACCCAAGTGCCTGGTGTGGGGCTAGAACTCACAGCCTTCTGATCTCCCAGCCTCAGATGTGAGTGTGCTACCTGCTGAGCCACTGACACTGCATGGGCTCGGAGTGTTAGACACACTATGGGAAACAGGTGAATGTGTTTGGCAATGCTAATTGAGTTAGTTTCAGCTTGCAGTGAGAAACAGAAACTGTATGGTGCAGCACTGTCATTTAGAGTCAGTTTGCAGTGAGAAACAGAAACTGTGTTGTGCAGCACTGTGATTTAGAATGCAGTCTTTCTTGAATTTGTGAGTAGCATAGTAATGGGCTGTGAGTTGTTGAAATACTATGAGAAACAGGCATGTGTCCTTTGCAATATTAATAGTTACTTGCAAGTAGCAGTGAGAAACAGATTTGTGAAACAGTTCAATTTAGAATGCAGGCTGTGTTTAGTGAGTGAGTGGTGACATCAGCACAGTATGAATAAATGGCATTTATCATCACCCTAGTGATGTCATCAGCAATTATCACACTCCAGTGGAAATAGCAGCATTTATCACACTCTAGAAGTTCTCACCCCTATTGTATATGTATATGTGTGATATATATATATATATATATATCTTTGCAAAAACTCTGTTAATGCATTAGTTAGGGTTGTTTCCACAGTGATAAAAGTATGGAAATTCAACATTAGGGTTTACCTACCACCCAACCCCCACCAACAGGCATCAGGGTGTGCATTGGGGTCATCAGCCTAACTCTCACCCCATTCCATGTGTAAGGAAGCTTGAGGTGGTGCAGTATAGGAGAATGGGTTTAGAGTTAGGCACGACAACCCCAACGCACACCCTGATGCCTGTTGGTGAGGTGGAGTGGTGGGGTGATAACCCTAATGTTGAATTTCCACACTTTTCTCAGTGTGGAAACAACTCTAAATGATGCATTAACAAAGATTTTGCAAAAAATTTCCATTGCTTTTTTAAAAGTGTAATGTAAATAGTAGTAGAAAGGGATGGCTTGGTGGGAATCCAGGGCCCTTCGGGCCCCACACTCTCACCAAGCCATCTATTTGGGCAAAATGTATGTGTGAGTGGAAGCAGGGGCCCTCTGGGCCCTGTGCTCCCACTTATATATAAGCATGGAGCCATACAGCAGCCCTATAAGGCAAGGAGGCTTAGCAACAGTAATTTGCCCATATCTCAGGAACCATAGGAGGTAGAAAAAATTGAAGTGTCATTGTAAGTGTGACAGTTTGCAGTTCTCATGACCATGAACAACTGAACCCATATATCACATTGTTTCAGAGACATGTGCACTGAAACACAATGTGAGTGCTAAATCTGAGGGTATAATAGTGGCCACGCACATGAAAATCACCAATTAGAACAGTAATTCGCAAATATCTCAGGAACTGTACACACTAGAAAAAAAGTTCACATTTCAGGAGTTTCAAAGCTTTCTATCCTAGTTCTGTACTAAGAAATGTTCTGATGAAAAGTCCTTATCTCAAACCATTTTCGAGATATGGGCCCCAAAAGGCATCACAGGCACCACAATGTTACCCTATGGGGAAAATTTTGAACTTTGGAATGCTGTAACTATGGCTGTGCTGAATGTTTTTGCAGCAAACCACCAAAAGTCAATCCTGTGAGACTAGGGCTTTTCACCCTGAAACGTTCAGGGTAATACCGCAATGCATGTGGTGGCAATGAGGCTCAAAAAGAAACAAGTACCACAGTGTTATCCTATGGGGAAATTTCCAAACTTCACAATGCTGTAAGTATGGCTATGTTCAATGGTTCGTACCAAACCACTAAAAGGAATGCCTCCAGAGAGAGGGCTTTGCACCCTGAACATTTCAGGTCAATACCACAATGCAAGTAGCCACAATGAAGTGTCAAAGAAAACAACTCCCACTTGTTATCCAATGAGAAAATTCATAAATTTGGAACGCTATAACTAGGGAAGTGGTGAACATTTTGGAAACAAATCACTGAAAGGCATGTCTGCAACATTAGGGCTTGCCACCCTGAAAATTTCAGGCCAATATCACAATCTAGCCTGCCACAATCAAGTGACAAATAAAACATCATTTCAGAAAATGAGGTTGTACAGTATTACCGTGGTCATTTCAAATAAGATTGCGACAATCCTATCTTTATAATGGGAATACAACTGCGAAGGTAAAAAATAATGTCGCGGTTGTATTTTTTATGGTCGTGCATATTGCTGTGGCACTTTGAGATAGTGTCGCAATCAAAAAATGACAAAATGGTGAAAAAATCTGAAAACCACATTTCCAGACCAGCTGGTGAAAACCAAATCCAGATTCCTGTTCCTCAGGCCCCAAAATGGTAAACCCAATGGTTGGTGTGCCAAAAAGTGCAGTATTTTTTGCGTTATATTGTTTTTTCTCTCTCGCTAACTAAAAACAAGATGGTGGCAGCATGACACTATTTTTGGCAAGCTCGACCTTAAAAAATACTATCACGACAATTTTCGAGCTTCACACACACATTTTCCCATACGGTATAACGGGGCACTAAAAACGCTATAACTTTTGACCAGAACAAGATTTTTACACAAAATCTTGAAAAGGCACATCTGTGATCCATGACCCATGTAGCCCACCCAATTTGAACCCACTCAGACATAGTCTTCAGCACAAAGTGGACATCTAAAGAAAATGGAATGTTGGGGATTTTTCATGTTATTCAGTGTGCTACGATTCCACAATCATACATCAAATTGACACAAACATTTCTGAATCTGGATAACTACCAAAAATCTTTCTCCATTCCAAATTTAACACAAATCAGACCAAAGGTTGCAAAGTTATTAAAGTGCAAAATTTGAAATTTGAGGTTTAACATAGAAATGGATACACAACCCTATATATATATATATATATATATATATATTCATGGCAAAAACGCCATTTAATGCATCAGTTAGGGTTGTTCACAGAGACAAAAGTGAGGAAATTTAGTGTTAGGTTGAAAGCTGCTCTGCACCCCAGCCCGCCCCCAACCGGCATCAGGTGTGCATTGGGGTCATCAGACCTAACTCTCACCCCATCACATGTGTAAACAAGCTGAGGTATAGGAGAAGGGGTTGAAAGTTAGAACCAATGACCCCAATGCACACCCCGATGCCAGTTGGGGGGTGGGTTGGGGGAGAGCAAAGCGGGCTTTCAACCCTAATACCGAATTTCCTTGCTTTTGTCACTGTGGAACAACTCTAACTGATGCATTAAATGGAGTTTTTTGTCATGAATTTCCCTTCTTTTTGAGAATGAGGACTATAAATAGTCAATGGAATGTGGTGGTGGGAGCACGGGCCCTTCAGGCCCTGCACTCCCACCACTTGATTTTTAGTGACATAGTAACGGTAACTGCAATGAAAACACAAGCACTAATGGTTAGTCACATAGTGACGCAAATGTAAATGGTAAAGCAAATGTTAATAGAAACACAAGCGCAAAGTGATGCCAAAGCAAACAGTGACACAAACAGAGACTCAAGCGTGTAAGTAAACACAACTGGTAACGTGCACGGTCATGATACTGCTATTGTGTATGCAAATGCTAATTGTAACAGCAACAATAAAGCCAAAGGAAACAGAAACGTAAACACAAACACAAGTGCATACAGAAACACAAAGTGTAACATGCACTGTCACGGTACCACAATTGCAAACACAAATGGTAACGGTAACAGCAAAAAAACACGAAAGGAAACAGAAACGGAAATGCAAACGCATGCGCGTATGGAAACACAAACCGTAATGCGCACAATCATGGTACCACAATTGGAAATGCAAATGGTAATGGTAACAGTAAAAATAATGCAAAGGGAAACAGAAATGCAAATGCAAGCGCGGATGGGAACGCAAACCATAATGCGCACGGGCACGGGAATGCAATTGGAAATGCAAATGGCAATGGAAACAACAACGATGATGCAAAACAAAAGAAAACGGCAAACATAAATGGAAGCGTGGCTGCAAATAGAAACAGTAATGCGCACAGTGACGCAAAGTGAAACACAAACACAAACAGTAGTGGAGACACAAATAGTAAAATGCATGAAATGGAGCTCAAAAGGAAGCATAAATGGTAACCCATACAGTGGCGTGACACATGAACTCTAACGCAAACAGGTACGAAAACACAAGTGGAAATGCTATGTGTGACAGTAACTGGAGCACACACCCTGATTTTCCCCAACAGCTGCTTACAGAAACACAGTGATTACAAAGAATGTATGCATAATAATGGGCCTCAAACCAGAAAATGAGGTATTGGAATATTAATTTGCTTATATTTCAGGAACCGTACAACGTAGAGAAAAAAATAAAAATTTCATATTATTCATGACTTTCCTGGCTATGTTTGCACTGAACACTTAGTTTTTCCAACAAAAAGTCCGTATCTTGCACCATTTCCGAGATACAGGCCCCGAAAGTCAAGGCGGACACCACAATGTTAGTCTATGGGGAAACGCATCAACTTTGGAGTACCGTAACTTTGCATCCCTGCAATATTTTTTCACCAAACCACCAAAAGGCACATCTGTGAGATGTTGGCTTTCTTCCCTCCTAATTTCCACCCAAAAGACCAAACTGTTCTTTTGCAGCAGGATGGCAAACAATTCTTGTCATTTTGATCATAGTGTTGCAAAGCAGTGTCGTGATTTGCGACACTTTCACAAAAAAATCACGAAAGTGTCGCAGGTGAGACACTACTTTTCTCAAAAATTTCAAAAATATGTTTCTGGGATGTTTAACCCCAAAATAAAGACATGCCTAGCATCCTCAGGGCTCGACGAGGTAAACACAAAAAGAATTGTGTCCCTAGATGGTCCCAATTTTAAATGCCAGGCATTTCTGTGATCAGTAACTGAAAAAAAGGGCTGACTCATGACACTACAGGGGTCATTTGCGACACTAAAAACTGCATTTGCGACACTGTCAAACTTTTTATTAACTTTTCCCCTTGACTATAATGGGAAAATTGTTTTTTGAATAACTTTTGAACCATTCAATATTTTTTCATGAAATCTTCAAAAGGCACATTGGGGTCCCTGGCCGCATATTCCCTGAAGATTTTGGACCATTTACACAAACCGTGCAACCTGTAGGCATGAGCAAAGAATGTACAAAAAAAGTAAATGCGCCCCGGAATGTTGCTTAATAACTCCACAGCTGTATATCCGACCAGTACGAAAGTTGTCAGATCCCAAGATCTATGGTTATGCCCTGTGCCTGACAAATTGCAGGCAAATCTGTTGAATGGTGGCAAAGTTAGTAAGGTGCACAATTTCACCATTTAATCATATACTGCTTGGCCCACCTAGTCTGCCCATTTTCCTACCTAACAGATAAGCTGCAGATCCTAGTTAACTACCAGCTTACTTCCTCCTACCAACCACTAGGACAGCCTTATGTCTGTCCCATGCATTCTTGATTTTCCCCACTGTTCTTGACTCCACAACCTCCTCTGGGAGGCTGTTCCATGCATCCACAACCCTCTCTGTGAAAAAATACTTCCTCAAATTACCTCTGAACCGTCCCCCCTCTAGCTTCAAATTGTGCCCCCTTGTTCTTGCACATCTCTTTTTCTGAATGATGCTACCCTGTTGGACTTTGTTGATTCCGTTGAGGTACTTGAAAGTTTCTATCATATCCCCTCTCTCCCTTCTTTCCTCAAGGGTATAAATATTAAGCTCCTTTAGTCTTTCTTCGTATGTCTTCTGGTGCAGACCCTGCACCATTTTGGTTGCCCTCCTCTGGACAGCCTCCACTCTGTCTATGTCTTTGCGGAGATGGGGTCTCTAGAACTGCACACAGTACTCCAGATGGGGTCTCACCAACTTTCTGTACAAACGGTTAACAACTTCCTGCTTTCTACTATTGACGCCTCTCCCTATGCATCCCATAGAAATATATCCCATATATATATCTATAGCATATTACTTGCAAAAAAGTTTGTTAATGCATCAGTCAGGGTTCTTATTAAAGCAACAAAAGTATAGAAATGTGGTGTTAGGGTTCCCAACCCTAACACCCAACATCACCACCATCCTATCATCCCACCCCCCCATCCTCCACACTAGCAGGGGGTCGGAGTGTGCCTTGAGTCACTAGCACAAACTCACCCATTCATGTGTAAGGAAGTGAAGATGCTACAGTTTAGGAGAATGGGGTGGGCGTTGTGCCTGCAACCCAAGGCACACACGTCCCCTGTCGGTGTGTGAAAATGAGAGTGGGGTGGGGTGGTGGAAGGGTTGATAACCCTAACATCAAATTTCCAATCTTTTGTTGCAATAATAGAAACCCTACCTGATGCATTAACGGAGTGAAGGTAAGGTGGGGGGTTTTGGGCTGGGAACCCTAACACCACATTTCCATACTTTTGTCACTTTAATAACCCTGCACTCCAATCCATCCATAGATGTGCATATGAACAGTATGTAGGTGTGGAAGCGCAGGGCCCTCTGGGCCCTGCATTTCCATGTCTAGAACAACAATGACCAAATTGTAAACATAGCCATCTTATTACCCCACCTCATTTACCCTGGTACAGGGAAATTGTGACATGAAATCCAAAACGTAATAATGAGCAACTACAATGCTATTCTGCACCACAGGTGTGAAAACATATTGTGGGCAGGATTTGAAAAGTAACAGCTGTGACATACATGAGGTGGGGTAAGAATGCTATGTAGACAATCTGGAGTAAAAATATTTAAAATTTCCAAAGTTATGAGTGTGATGAGATAGAGTATGGAGATTATCGTGAGAGCCATAAAATTCTGCTGGCAAAAGAACTTCATCCTCTTTAGGTCGCACTAGCAAGAGCAATAGGAAGAGGGATATGACTTTTTTCTCCTAAAAGAAACCTCAGCAAGCTACCCTTCAGATGTAAACTGAAAGTCGGAAACAACCTTTATTATTATGAGCAGACCCAATAGACTGAGTGGTCTCCTTCTGCTGGTCATTTTCTTATGTTCTTATGTTCATCAGGACTTTGTCTAGTAGGCTCCATCCCAGCCAGAACAGTCAAGTGGAGCAGGAGCACGGGCACCAGTGGTGCAAGGGGAAAACCTGCAGCAGCAGGTCCAAGCAAATTCTGGTCAGAGTCACAATGGCTCCTAATGCATTAATATGATAAGAGATTTATTTATTTATGTCTGTATGTATATATGATGAATTTCAAAGGTTTTACCAGGAAAGACATACTGCACTGGTATCAGCTCATTTTCACTTCCAAAGGTGGACTGCAAATCCTCAGGACAGGGAGGGTGCAGGTAAGGGGCAGCCAGCCCAAAACACACAAAAAGTCAGAGAAGACCTGCACTCTAAGACAACCAAGGCACTAACTTTTTATTAGTTTTAAATGCTTTATTGTAGAAATCTAACAAACAAAGGTGCACAGATGTATCCACTGGCCATGAGTTGCATCGGCATTTCAGGTATGAAACCCTTCATCAGGGGACGTGGTTAGCAGAAGAGAAATTGTGTCAGTTTATTAAAGCATCTCCTGAATAAACATGACATTAATTAGAAAGTAAATTTACATATATACAGAAATACAAAAAGTGAAAAACGTGAGAAAATACAGAAATTCTATGCTAGTCAAAATATCATTTGGACCATACAATCATAACATTTCCAAGATCATTTTTGTTTAAATAAAATCCATGGTGAAGAAAAATGTTTTTGTTTTCTTATTGCCACATGGAACATGTATATATTCAGCAACTTTATAATGTGGAAATATTGGCCTACGTAATTTGTATCTGTTCTCTTTTAGATAATTACAGGTATTTTCACATATTTGTGAATGAGTATTACAGTATCCACTGCAAGCCCATTGGTCCAATGTGTGGACCAATGGGCTTAAAGCTGCTACTGTCTGCTGTCATTTGGTGGGCAGCCATGGTGGTATGCAGTGGGTGTGCTGCTGCCTGCCAATGATGGGGAGCTGGGTGGGCAGGGCATCCTGGGTGAATGGAGGGGTGCCACTGGATCACAAAGGAGATATGTATGGTGATTTTACCAGTGATCAGGGATACAGGCAGGGAGACGGTACCACTAGACTACCAGGGAAATAGAAAAATGTTATATTACGGGGATCAGGGCATCAGAAGGGTTGGGGAGACCATTAGATTACCAGGGAAATAGGATAATGTTATATTATGGGGATCGGGGCATCGGAAGGGGTGGGAGGAGCCATTAGACTACCAAGGAAATATGAGACTTATATTTTACTGGGATCGTGGCTACTAGGTGGGTGGGGGGCCACAAGACCACCTCTGGCAGCACCACATGCTGTGCAAGGTACCATGTACATTTCACTAGCCTGCCCTGAACAACACATGCAAATGAGGCCATAATGACATGCAAATTGCCCAGTTTGTGCCTTGCATACATTATGGCCCCATTTGCATACTGCTGGCTGAATATCAGTACTTTGCACACAGCGTAACTCTGTTGCCCTGGCACAGTTCCCGTTCTTGGTATTCAGCCCTGTCTGGGGGGATGTGTCAGCACATCCTCTTTGTGCAGTGTGCATTACCTGATATATTCAGAGGAGCTATGCTATGGCTCATCTCTTTTGAATATATCCCTGTGTTGCACCAAAGCAACTCAGTTGCGCTGATCCACTACATTCGCACTTTGCAAGGTGCAATTCTAAATATTGGGGCCAATTGGTAAAAGCAAGATCCCACTGGCAATGAGATGTTGTAGGTAAATACATTGGAAAAAATAGTTAACAGCAGGACCTCACAGGAAATAAGATGGTATAGGTAAATAAAGCACATTGAAAAAAATGGATAAAAGCAAGATCTTACTGGAAATGAGATGTTGTAGGTAAATACTGTGGACAAATGCATAGATGCAGGATCCCACTGGACATGAGATGTTGCTGGTAAATACACTGGAAAAATGGGTTAAAGCAAGAGCCCACTAGAAATGAGATGCTGTAGGTAAATACATTGAAAAAATGGGTAAACACAGGACCCCACTAAACATGAGATGCTGTAGGTAAATACATTGAAAAACTGGATAAACAAAGGGACCCCTCTGGAAATAAGATGCTGTGGGTAAATACATTGGAAGAAATGGGAAAAAGTGGGATCCCACTGGCAATGAGATGCTGTAGATAAATACATTGGAAAACATGGGTGATAGCAGGATCCCACTGGTGATGATGTTGTAAGTTAATACACTGGAAAAAATAGACAAAAGCAGGACCCCCTAAAAATAAGATATTGTAGGTAAATAATTTGAAAAAAATGAGCAAAAGCAGGACTCCACTGGAAATGAGATGTAGGTAAATACATTGGACAAAAATGGGAAAAAGTGGGACCCCACTGGCAATGAGATGTTATAGGTAAATACATTGGAAAAAAATGGGTAAACGCAGGAACACACAGAAAATTAGATGTTGTAGGTAAATACACTGGAAAACAAAATCTGGTTAGAGTCAACATGGCTGCAAAATCAGTATAATTGGTGTTGAGTTTTGGAGATAGGAGGAAGTAGTAGGGTGGTTTTATTGTGGAAGTGTTTATTAAAAATTGTGCACAGTATTGGTAATGTGCCATAAAGTGGCATAGCCCCTTCGTCAGGGCAATCTAGAATGTACTACAGACAAAACAGTCAAGCAAGTGGCAGGTGGAGTGGGCAGTATAGCCTAGAGATTAGAGTAATGAGCTGTCAATGAATTTAGTGCATCCAGTAGACCTGGGTTTGATTCCCACAACCTCCACTTGCATACTGTGTGACTCTGACAAAGTCACTTAACCTCCCCAGTGCTCCCAAGTTACCCCTGAAAACAGGCACTTGTGCTTATTGGGCTTTACCCAGTTACCAAAGAATGAAATAAAATAAAAATGAAGTGGTGCATACAGTCATGGCAGTGCTAATAGGCAAAATATACAGGTAGTAGGCAGGCAAGAGGGATACTATACATTACATGCTCTTGGAATGTAATCAAATATAATATAATATAATATATATATATATATATATAAAATACAAAGTCACACATGCCCACACAATGCAAAGCATCATGGGCTGCATATGCAGATCACCACAGAATATTATGCTGGTTCAACTTTAAGCAGAATTGCATGGTGTCGAAAGGCATCTGTTAGCACCCTTTGCAAACTGTGTGAGAGGCCTTTCTGCACCATGCAATTCTGCTTAAAGTTGAACCAGCATAATATTCTGTGGTGGTCTGCATATGCAGCCCATGATACTTTGCATTGTGTGGGCATGTGTGACTTTGTATTTTCTTGAAACTTGGCTTCCCAGCCAAATGCCCTTTGGGGTAACCCTTGCCTCAGTGTTTGCGCACAGAGGTTCTTTGTCTTTATATATATATATATATATATATATATATATATATATATATATATATATATATGGATATACAATGGTGAGCTGTCAGATAAATGATTTATCTACACAAGTGCTGTTTGACTTTGGGTAACCTCACGAGTGGCTTCAGCCACGAGTGAGGTGTCCTAGGTCAAACAGCAGAAGTGTAGATAAATCATTTATCTGACAGCTCACCATTGTATATTTCATTTATGCAACAGGGATGCTTTCTATCAGTGCAGGAATAATTGGTTTTGGCTGTTTATCTTTATTTTAAATGATAATTTCTGGGAGTTTTGGTTAACGTTCCTAGAGTATGTCCTCCTAGCATAGTGGTTGCTATTAAATGAAACACCGCTCATTTTGTAGAAAACTTCTTGCTGAACAAATGTCATGCTCACAGTACTATCCTACCTTTTTCATTTTAAAGTTATTCACATTTGTTTGTCAAAAAAGGGAAAAGAAAATGGAATTTTATGCTGGTTTTTTTGCTAATTATAAAAAAAACTAAAAGGTATCTATAAATGAAACACCATTCATTTTGTAGATAATTTTTGTGCTGAACAATTTTCGTACTCACAGTACCATGCTATCTTTTTTCGTTTTAAAGTTATTCCCCTTTGAATATGCTTAGTACTGCTTCTGAGGCCGAATATTCTAAATGAATACTAAAGAGATTTGTGACATAGTAACTGTGTGTATAAATGGTTACTGTACGTATAAATATATTTATACATACAGTGATTCAGATAAATGCATATAATTACTGATGCAAATTTTTCTCTATGGGAAAAAGCGGTTGATATTTCCCGTAATAACTAGTCAGTTGATACGAGTTTCACGCACACACATCAGTTCGGCGCGAGGGTTAGAGCACACACAAGTAAACAGTTAGAAAGCGCGACACTCAAAACAGTAATTTTTCACCAACCTGTGAGCAGATCCTCAGCATCAGCGTCTGTACACATCTCCCAAAATTGGAAAGTCTGTAAAAATTAAAAAGTTATGGATAATATAACCAGCCATTTCACAAACCCTCAAGGTGAACAAAGAGAGTGGTTTATACAAGAACAAGGAAACACAAACACTAAGTGCAAAACAGATAGTGACATCTGCCTCTTCTTTAGCTACCTCAGTGAAACAGGTCAGACTGTAGATCTAAAAACTGTCCCAATGCAGCAACTAGATGAATTAATAGCAAACTTCGTTTTTTGTGTAAAAAAAAATTATGGCACAGAATATGAGCCCAGCTCCATCCGTGGCATCGTTGCATCAATAGACAGGTACCTTGTGAAAGAGCACTACCCGCTCTCCATATTCAAAGGTATACAGACAGATTTTATGGAAACCAAGCGTACCTTGGGCACTAAATTAAAACACCTCAAGAAGATGGGCAAAGGTAACAGGCCACTGAAATCACAAGCACTAACAGATGAGGACATAAACCTTTTGTACAGTTTGGGCACAATAAACACAACCACTCACACTGGACTACTGAACTTCCTATTTTTTAACATAGGCATACAGTTTGCCTTGAGAACCAAGGAACACTATGACTTGCAATGGGGGGACATAACTGAAGGTATCGACACTGAAGTGAATAATTTTTTAAAATATTCTGAGCAGCAAACAAAGACCCGAACGGGCGATAATCCAAGGAACGTTAGACCAGTAAAACCATGTTTGTACCAAGACGTAACAAACCCAGAGAGAGACACCATCAGGGCATATGAAATTTACAAAAAAAACAGGCTCCAAGCTTGTTAATCAGCACAGTCTCCCTTCTATCTAGCATCCAACACAAACGCAGCCCAGGGATCACTTTGGTTCAGGAATATGAACGTGGGCATGAACAAACTCAGAACAATGATGTCCACAATGAAAACTGCTGCAGACATAGCTCACTGTAAATGAATAACAAACCATTCAACCCGTAAAACCTCGATACAGAGGTTAATAGACTGTGATGTGCCCCCCACCAAGGTGCAACAAATCTCTGGCGCTCGAAACCTGCAGAGCATAAATAATTATTCAATCCTGTCAGAAAAGAAACAGCGTAAAATATCAAGTCTCCTACAGTACCTACCTGAGACACAAGAAAACCTGCAGCCCTCAACATCGAGTTGTCTATTCACAAACCCCAATAGTGGTCAAATGACTCTAAAAGAAATCACAAGAACAAGCTCTCTTCAAACAATATTTGGTCCAAACTGCGTGATCAACCAGGGGGTGTCAATAAATTTCTATCATGCAGCTCCCGAAGAAAGTAGCAAAATCAATCGAAGGCATCCAGTAATTGAATCAGATCCAGACTAGAGGTGCATAGTTAGTGACACAGTACAATCCATATGTTAATTAGTTGCCTCCCAGAGTAAAAAAAAGCAGAAAAAAAGTAAAAACAGAGATTTAACATTGATATCCGTTAGAATCTATGTGAGATTTTTAACACTGTCCCTTAATTCATTTGAGGGACTTCAACATATGACCTCTGTATCCATGGCAATGAACTGTCGTGCAGCAACTGACACTGAGCACATGGAGATACGAACTTCCCACGGAGGACTCAGCTCTGTAATTTATTTTTAGAGTGAAGTAACATGCTGCATGTACAAACATTATAAATGGAACTCCGTTTTTTTTTTCACCACTGATATGAATTTAGCGGTTGTCTGATTTTTTTCAATAATCTTGCACTGATTTAATTTCAAAAGTAGCCACTGAGCATTTCCATGTGATGCATCACTTGAAACCTAATACAGGTCTTATTTATGTCAGTTGTGTTTGTCATGACTAAGTAGAATAAATAAAAAAATGCTTATTTTCTGGAATAAGTTGTGTTGCACATTATGACTATGTCTACTGTTTCTACATGCCTTAACTTTATCAGAGGATAAAAATTTGCACCAGCAATTATATAAAATAAGACAGGGTACTGAATATTATGAAAATTTGATGCACACCCTCGGTGAGGGATGCACTGATAAACCCCTCGAGCTTCGCCTCAGGGTTTAATGATGCATCCTCACCGGTGTGCATTAAATTCATAATGTTCAGTACCCATGCATTATTCTCTACTTATCACACTGAATATATGTCACCCCATTGCATAAATATATATCTATATATATATATATATAGATATATATAGATATATATATATATATATATATATCTATATATATCTATATATATATATATACACACACACACACACACAAAGGAAGAACAGTGTATTGAAGGAACCAAGGAGAATATGTAAAGCACGCAGTACTATATAGATTAAGGCAATTTAGGAGCATTATAATAGAACGTCTCTCTGATATGTATGTGAGTGGAGGTAAGATACTGAAGGGAGCAGGAATGTGTAGGAATGATATTGGAAGCTGAGATGTAACCATACGTCATGCATGTTCAATTAGGGAGGCGGAGATTTCTTGTCTTGGCAGTGTGGGAGGGAGGTGAAGTATACAAACCAAGGTCAATCTTTGGTTAGAAGGGATGCGGTAGCAGGTCACGGTAAAAGAAATTCTTGCAGTTTTATTTTCTTTGGTCATCATGTTGTTGTGGTGCTTGAAGGCTGACATGGTGGTTCTATTGGTTCATCAGATGCTTGCAGCTGCATGTCAGTGATATTGTCATCCTGAGGTGTTGAAATGGCAATGATGCTTTTTTCTGCAAGGTGACAAGGCATTGTATTCGTATCTTGTTTAAGATGTCTTTGTCTATGAGCATTGGTGGAAGTTGTAGGAAGTTGAGTTGTAATTCTCTTGATATAGTTGTGGATTTGGAGAATGTTATCAGCTAGGCAGGTGAAGATGATGTTGTTTTCAGCATTGTTCTCTAAAGCAATGATTTGTAGCAGTTTTGTCTCAGTTGGAGGATCTGTGACCTGTAAATGAAGTAGTGGAAAAGCAGTTTTAAAATGCAGCGACAAATAAATAAACAGGGAGATAAGGAGAGAGATAAGAAGGTACTGTAAATAGTGTCATAGAAAGACAGAGAGAGACAGACAGACAGATATTTATTTTTTATTTTATTGAACATTTCAGAATTACAACCCTTGAGTCAGAGACTCCTTTACAAAGGCTCCATGTCAGTAACAAACAAACAGACAGTAATATAATTAGTTGGCGTACAGAGAAGGTTACAGGCCAGTACTACACAATGAATGAGATAGATAGTGTGATTGGATAACAGATTGAAAGTATAAGTAGTATTTGAACTTACTGGTCGTAGTTCTGGAAAGCTTGATTTGTTGAATATGGAACATACCTACATACATAGTTGCCAGCAGATTAGGCCTGAGGGTCTATCTTGTCTGCCAGATGCAGCTCACTGGTAATGTACCGTGGCTGCTCTGCCTCCCCACATTGCATCCCCCCTCCCACCCTCATCTCCACCCTGTGCGACTCACCTTAACCCACTATACCGAGAAAGAAAGAAAGAAAGAAAGAAAGAAAGAAAGAAAGAAAGAAAGAAAGAGAAATGTGATATGGAGGAATCTGAGTGGAGACAAGCAGAGGTCAAATATGACATAATATAACAGTAGATAGAGTAGTGTATTACTACTAAGTTTACTTTGCAATACATAGCATATACAGTAGTAACCATTTGAAATATTATCTCACAATATGTTGTGTATAACATGTCTGAAATTAAGAAATATGTCATCTTGTACAGTGAGATCTATGACATAAAGCATTACTGATATGCCTCTGATGAAATCTGACATGTTAAGTTGTGAGACAGTAATATATGTAATGTTCCAGAGAAGAAAGACACAGAGTATTATTATGGACATTTGCATAAATTCAGGCACTTGCTTTGCAGCCTGGATATTTAACAGAGCAGTATACAGTAGATTCATTCGATTACTATATAATTACTGGCCAGCAATTTTTTGAACTTGCTGCCCGAGTTGATATTTTCCGTAATAACCCATGGGTTGTTACGGAATTCACATGCACTGTCCTTTTAAATTGTTCGCTCCCTCATTGGCTCTTGTTCGGCGCATAGGTGGGCTTAACCCTTTTGTAAACATGGCAGCTCCATCTTTTGCTTACTGAGGAGCCACCACAACAAGCCTGCCCTGCACTATTTCAATTTTTATTTCAATCCTACATTCCACCATTTTTAAAAACATGTATCTGGTTGATCCTGCCTTTATTCTGCTTTAGGCATGGGGCCCTGGATGACTTACAGTACCAGCATGATCACGATCCCAGCAACTGACTGTAAGTGCAAATATATAATAAAAAAAATAAATGAGCAAAAGCAACCACAAAAAACAAATGTTCAGTATGGAAAGTGACAGGAGAGGCAGAGAGAGAGAGAGAAAGAGCGTGTGTGTGTGTGTGTGTGTGTGTGTGTGTCTGTGTGTGTCAGAAGTCAGTCAGCAATGTGTTTCTGTATAATGTCAGGTTGCCAAAAAATTGCTGACCAGCAATTATACAAAATAAAAGATGGGGAAATTGTGTGAAAAACTTGAATTTAATGTACACCCTCAGTGTGGGATGCTTTAATAAACTCCTTGGGCTTCGCCCTCGGGGTTTATGTAGCATCCCACACATCAGGTGTACATTAAATTCTCATATCACACACTTCCCCATCCTTTATTCTCAATGTAATTTATGATATAAGCAAACAGAAGATAACACCTTATAACAACTGTCACATGTAATGTAAAGTTCCAAATCTCCCACTACAGTTGTTGTATTGTGATGTCAGTTGCAGAGGAGTCTGCAATGTCCTGGTAAATAAAATATCACTTTACAAGGCAACAGAGTCAGTCGGATACAATTTGTTGTAGTTCTGTAAAGAGTGTGTAAAAACATGAATGAGCACATTCAGTGCTAATTGGTATTAGTCTCGCAAATAGATAGGTAGGCAGATAGACAGATAGACAGATATATATATAGGTAGACAGACAGGCAGAGATGGACAGACAGACACAGACATGGGCAGAGAGATAGAGAGATTGACAGGCAGACAGACAGACTGACTTGACAGATAAACAGAGGGATGGACAGGGAGAGAGATAGCTAGATAGGCAGATAGATACATACATACGTACATGCTTACATACATACATAGACACATAGACAGACACTCATAGTGATAGATAGACAGACAGAAACAGATACAGAAAGATAGATGGACAGTGTTATTGTCTTGCATTTTTAGAGAATAAATAGTAATTGAACTTACTGGTTTTGGGTACTGAAACTTGTACATGTTAAATGTAGAATGTGAAAATGGAGGATTCTGGGTGGAGACAGGAAGTACATACATGACATAAAAGTTGATTATTGTTTTACATTGTAATGCATAGCTAATACTGTATAGTAGTAATAATTTGAAATACTGTTATCTCACAGTATGTTCTGTATAACAGGAATGAAAAGAAGAAATATAAGTCATCCTGTACAATGAGATCTATGAAATAAGCCACTATTGATATGATTGTGATGAAGTGTGTCATGTTAGATTATGGAAAAGTGTAATATGTAGTGCTCTACTCAGTGAAGACCCTTAGAGTTTTGTTATGGATATTTGCATGAATGCAGGAGCCTGCTTTGAACCCTGGATATTTGCAAGTGAGGTACTTTTCCATTCGAGTGCTATATAATTTGTGATAGCAGCAAACAGAATAATACAAGTTATAAGAACAGTAACCATCACTGTAGAGTATTGAATCTCCCACTGTAGCAATCTTCTTCTTATGTCAGTCCAAGAGGAGTGTGCAATGTCTTGATGAAATCAGCGATTATATGACAATGCAATGTAACAGGTTCTTAATCAGAATATTATAGGAACATAGAAACATAGAATTTGATGACAGATAAGGACCGCTTGGCCCACCTAGTCTGCCCATTTCCCTACCGAACAATAAGCTGCAGAGCCTAGTTAACCAACAGCCTACTTCCTCCTACCCCCACTAGAATTGTCTTATGTCTGTCCCATGCATTCTTGAATTCTCCCACTGTTTTTGACCACACGGCCTCCTCAGGAAGGCTGTTCCATGCATCTATAACCCTCTCTGTGAAGAAATACTTCCTCACATTACCTCTGCTCCGTTCCCCCCTCTATCTTCAAATTGTGTCCCCTTGTTATTGCACATCTCTTTTTCTGAAATATGTTACCCTCTTGGACCTTGTTGATTCCTTTGAGGTATTTGAAAATTTCTATCATGTCCCCCCTCTCCCTCCTTTCCTCGAGGCTATACATCTTAAACTCCTTTAGTCTTTCTTCATATGTCTTCTCGTGCAGACCCTGCACCATTTTGGTTACCCTCCTCTGGACAGCCTCCACCCTGTCTATGTCTTTGCAGAGATAGGGTCTCCAGAACTGTACACAGTACTCCAGATGTGGTCTTACCAACAGTCTGTTCAGAGGGACAACAACTTCTTGTTTTCTACTGGTGATGCCTCTCCCTATCCATCTGAGTATCCCTCCAGCCCTCCTTACTGCCTTCTCACATTACTGGCCCACCTTTAGGTCATCTGATATGACTACCCCCAGGTCCCTTTCCATTTTTGTTATTGTCCGTATCTCATCCCCATTGTGTAATCTTCCCCTGGGCTTTTGTTTCCCAGGTGCATTACTTTGCACTTCTTTGCATTGAATCTAAACATTTGACCATTCCTCCAACCTTGCCAAGTCCCTTTTCGTCCTTTCCACCCCACCTTGCATATCAACCCTATTGCAGATCTTTGTATCATCTGCAAAGAGACATACTTTTCCTTCCAGTCCCTTGGCAATGTCACTTATAAAGACATTAAAAAGGACCGGCCCCAGAACTGAACCCTGCGGTACCCCACTAGTAACCCTCCTTTCTTCACTGTGGACTCCATTTACTATTACCCTCTTTGTCCTGTTGTCCAGCCAGTGTTTTATCCAGGCTACCACCCTGGGACCCACTCCCAGGTGGCTAATTTGTTTATTAATATTTTGTACAGGACTGTGTCAAATACCTTGCTAAAGTCTAGGTAGGCCATGTCTACAGCCCCTCCCTGGTCTATTACTTTGGTCACCCAGTCAAAGAAATCAATTAGATTTGTCTGAGATGACTTTCCTGCTATGAATCCATGCTTCCTTGGGTCCTGTGCCCCACTGGCCTCTAGGTACTCAAGACTTCTTTCCTTCAGAAGTGATTCCATCATTGTCCCTACCACTGAGGTCAAACTAACAGTTCTGTAATTTCTTGCCTCTGTCTTGCTCCCACTTTTGTGATCTGTAATTCTATATGTTTATCATACTACATTTTGCTGCTTTTTAATTAATTATTTTAGTGTGTATTTAGGTGCACTACTGTGTTATGTGATTGCAGTCTGAATGGATAACCATAAGTACACAACTTCTTGCTTGTGTACAAACAGTAAGAGAAAGTAGAGTTCCTGAAATTGCACATTACATTGAGAAAAAACAATAAAACATAAAAGGACAGTACTCTAGGAACTGTGGCCACATTGCTTAAGACAAATGCCACTTCTTCACACAGAACAACCAGTTCTGACAGCCTCCCCTGTACCAGCTGTCCCAATGCCAGTACATTTCATTATCACTGGGGGTGTGTGTAAGAAACTCAAGTAATATTAGACTATTAATTTGTGCCAGTTCTGTTCTGTTTATGCAAATTATCTTTTTATAATCTTTGTCAGAAATATCGCAAGCAGTTACTCCCAATGTAAGTAACATTTTGCAATCATGTTTCCCCCTTTGGATAATTACATTGTTTGCAACCCGATAGAACAGAAAAAAAATGCCTGTGTGACAGTGTGTGATGGAGAGAGTGGACTGACAGTACAAGCGGGACTCTGTACAGTGTGTGTGTGTATTTTCTGCTGTGAACTATACTGATTAAGAATGTAACCCCCTGCAAATGGGGGTTCCCAAAAATCTCCTAATAGCTTGTCTGAAGGCCCCACCCTGGATGGTGTTTGGCAGTTAAGCTGCCTATTTGTGAGTGATTTTAGAGCCTCTGGTACTGTCTGTTTAAGAGCTGTCTGCTTACAGGCAGGGTTGGAACCTGGGGGGACTGTGTGGTTCCTTGCTCAAGTCCCGCTCAAGCTGCTGACAAATTGCTCCATTTCTGCTGTCACTAAGTGGGCAGAGTGAGCACTATCCAGGGATGTAACTGTTTGCTAGCGATCTGTTAGAGTGGTAGTGAAAATGTAATTCGTCTAACCTGCCTTTCTTGCAACTGGGACTTTGTGTGCTTTGCCCCTCCATTTTGGATCTGAACTGCAGACTAGATCCAATCAGGAGGGAGGGGCACCTAAAATGGAGTATTGAGCGACCAACCAGGATCAGGACTGTCTTGGGAGCTGGCTAGCCATGGGGGATATAGCCAGTAATTCTGGGAAGTGAAGTTCTGTACTGTGGCACCTTTCAGCACCAATGGGGGAAGTTTTGAGTGACTGGCAACTGAAGCCCACCAATTGGACCAGGTGGCACCCGACTGTAATTCCCTGCCTAGTGGCTGAGAAGGCAGATCTATTGTGGCCGTGACTGGGGAAGAGCTTCTGCACTGCAGAGATTTCCATGAGAGTCGTGTGGAGGCAAAAAGATGGAGGCCGATTTGGTGATTCGACTGAATCCGCTTGTGACGGAGGAAAGGAGAGGCTGTGTAGCCAAGAACCAGGCTTACCCTGTAGAGGACTGGAGAAACTGCTTCATCGCGCTCGGTCTGTCAGGAAAGTGAAGCTGCATTGCGAACTCCCGTGTTGGCAGTAAGTGCGATCGGGACATGGGAGCAGCTGCCTGGTATGGTAATTTTCTTTTACATATAAATGTGTGGGGTTTGTTCTGTTCACAGAACACTGTTCTCCGGCTGTGTGAAAGGCATTCAGAAATCCACGCCACTCTCGGGGACAGCGTCCAGCCAAAAGTAGTGAGTGAAAATCAGGGTAGCTCCCTGCCAGCTGTACCGTTAAATTGCAAGTGTTTCATCTGATTTTCTTTCTTGATACACGAACTGAGCCAACAGGCTCCGGATTACAAATTGAGTATTGTGCAACTGTTTTCCATCTCAAGGCCCCAACCAGCTGCACCGATCCTGTCTAGCCCCCCTCCCTCATGGGTACCCAGTGAAAGTGACAATTAGGGACTCTGACATTGTGCACAGCGCTGTGAATATTAATGTGATTGATCTAATTAACCTGATTTTGCCCCTGTCCTTGTTTCCATCCCCTAAATAAATCAGATCTGGTTGTTTCAGCAAAGTTACACTGGCTAAGATAGATGTTTGTGTTAAAATATTGTACAGTGGCTATTGTCTTACATCATCTTGCTTTACAGGGGGTCCCCAGAGTCAAGCTGACTGAACCAGTCCTGGGGGTAAGTGTATACTGTGAAGGTACTCCTGATTTATTGTGTGGGCCACTAGTAGGAAGAAAGGGGTGTTGCAGTGTCCCAGGGGGCTGTGACCAAGGTATACCAGACAGTATTAACCCTGTCCTCTGGGTGGAGGCACACGCCATTGGACCTAGGCCCCTCAACCTGTCAGTAGTCAGTCAGACAGGGGTAGTAGCCCTTAGGATAGCGCCACCTGGGGGTTACAAGAACAAAAAGTAAATATATAAAACACAATTGCAGTGGTAATACAGGGAAAAGATCTGTACCTATGGCAGCCATTTATAGCTACTGAGGAGTGGAAGTGGAAGTGACAGAATTCTGAATATTTGTAAATTGCACTCACACTCCTCAGTCAGGGATGTTCATTGAATACAGCCACAGCAGAGTGAGTAAAAGAAATAGTTTATTGCAATAGTAAATGACAGAGATACTGAGACTAAGGTCAGCAAGTTGGATGGAACCTACTGTGGCTTTTTTAGTTGTAGCCTGGTTGACAGTTGAATACCCAACAATTACAGACACTGCCACATTCCTTATTCATTTGAGCAAGCTAAAAAGAATTCAACAATGTCAGTGTTACATTCAGCAATGCATCTGTATGCATTGCATGACCTGGGCTTCTGACAACAGCTCAACAAGGTGCCTAGTAATACAAAATGCAAATTCACTGATCTTGCATCACAGCACACTACATGCATGTGTATGTGTGTGCATGTGGGAGGGGGTGCGGGGGCAGCAAGAGTTGCATGAATAAGCCAGCCCTCAGAAGACTGAAGAGCCAGGCAAAATGTAAGATTTGAACTCAGTGCCTCCTGGATCCCCTACATTCACACACTGAGCAAATTATGATGTAAGCCATCTCCATGTATTTTGCTGTTCTACAGTGTGAAAATCAGTCGCTTCTCACCTGTTAACCACGTGGTTGCATGTAGTAGCACAGTAACTGAAACACAATGAGCGTATGGTGGACGAACTGCAAATACTGTAATTTCTGACGCTGATCTGCACATACTTAAAAACTGTCATTCCATATGCAGGAATGTGTGTGTGTGTGTGTGTGTGTATGGGGAGGTGATTTTCTTTTTTACAGTTTAAGGCAATGTTTCTGATAAACTAATTGTATTTTGTAGTATAATGTGATAACCTGTGGTGGTTTGCAGGAGTTCCCATTGAGAAGATACCACAGTCAGACAGGTGGCAGTAGGCTGCTGGCGCTAGAGAGAGTAAGGTTATTCCTGTATAGCATGTCGAGCAGGCATGTCATTCACTGCCTTGCTCCTTCATGTCTCAAAGAACTGCTGACAGGGGCAGGGCATTAGAGATGTGAGGGCGCTCACAGCAGGCAACACAGGACAGGATCACTACCAACTCATTCCTAAAGAACTGACAAAAAGTTTCATGAGCAACATACTTTATTGTTGTTTAAAAATAAAAGAATGCTTACACATGTTGAAATTGAATACAAATGGGATATGTTCATGACCACAAAGCACTGTATTACCATAGGGAAAAAAAGATACTATGAAGATGACAGTGTCCTCGTTAGATATAGGAGTTATGGTCGACATGTGGCCAATCCAAGATTGGAACCCTATTGCATCATGAATATATATTATTTTACATTTTTGCAGTATGGTTATTAGTTGTGCAATGTTCACGTACAATTAATAATTCTGCATAAGTAGCATACAATAGCTCCATGTCTGTGTTTACCCAAACCTGAGCGTATAGCTTCTATTGAGAATGGGGCTTGCCATTAAAAGGCAGGCCAGGTTGTCCACTGATCCCTACCAGGAATAAGAAGCATAGGACAGGAGGGGAGGGGGGAGAGATGGAGAAACAGAGGGCTAGGGGGAGGGGCCTGATGACATCACCAGGCAGGAAAGGTTAATATGACAAGGGCAATCCATAGCCCCAGGGATTGGCAGGGGGGCAGAGCCCAAAGGGGGGGGTCCTGCCCAGGAACCAGTTGGGGGTATAACAGTCCAGGGCTCAGGCAGGATGCCCTTTTTTTGCTGGGAATTTTCATCTGAGAACTCAGCACATCATTTGGCAAGTTAGCAGGTAAGGTGCATAGGCCTGGATATTCAAAAGGGTTGAGCCATGCGCAACAGGGATGCACCAGCGCAAGTACAGAAATGCACCATTGTGCGATATTCAGCAGGCGGTGGCTGCGCAGTGCAAGTAGCAATGCGCTAGAGCGCAATAGTAATGAATGCATGTGCAACCGTAGGGACAGAACCATGAATAATATGCAGTGCAATATTCAACAGCGCAATAGGGGAGCTAGCGGAAGTTGCACGACAGTGGAAATGATCCAAAATAAAAGGGAGCAAGAGAGGGGTGCAAGAACACTAAAGGGAAGCCACAGGTGGGAGCGTGGTGACAGACACAAGGGCAGTACAGATGGTAGCAGTGAGCAGGACTGGGCAGGAACAGGACAGGACATACCTGAACTGAGCCAGAAACAGGGTAGGAGTGGGGAGCCTGTGCCACTGTGCAGGATAGTCAGTGGAGTGCCACAGTGGATTGAGGGCAGTGGCAGGAGGCAGGACAGCCACAGCCAAAGGCCGGAGGTATACCCGGTGCAAGGGGAGCATCAGAAATGGACAGCAGGGGGAACGGGATAACAGCTGCTGGGGGGGAGAACACCAGCCAGGGACATGGCCAGCACCACCTTCCAGATGGAGGCAGTAATGAGGGGTGTGAGAAGGCAGGCAGCAGGGGGGCACGGCCATGGAAGGGTCCACTGGTGATACGCCCAGAACAGGCAGCACCAAGCCCACACCAGCTTCAAACACTACTCTGACACAAAGATTGTGGGCTGGTACCACCTGAACCAGGTGATCCTGAGGCAGCTCTGTGAGCTGTGCAGTGATGAGATGCAGGCACCCACGCGACGGAGCCAAACTCTGTCAGTGGAGACGAAGGTGACAGCCGTCATGTGTCATCTGCCTGCTCACCACGGGCACCTTCCAGAGAACAACAGGGGACATGACAGGCATAACCCAGTCAGCCGCATCACGCCTACTCACACAATTCCTCAGCACACTGTTGCCACATGCTACGGAGTACATCCATTTCTCCAGCACACAGGCAGTGCGCACAGCACACATACAAGAGTTCCACAGGGTAGCATGGTTGCCTGGTGTGCTCGGGGCCACTGACTGCACCCATGTGGCCATCTGCACACCACTTGGCCCAGACAGTGTGTCATACATCAACCGGAAGGGGTATGCAAGCATCAACTGCCAGGTGATGTGCGGTGCCAGGGGGCGCATTACCAATGTCTGTGCCATGCACCCTGGGGGGAGCACACAATGCCTTCATCTGGCACCAGTCCACACTGTGCCACAGGTTTAAGAGTGGGGACATCCCCACTGGTCACCTAGAGGGTGAGTATGCATATCACACAGGACAACATGAGCAGATGTCGGGGGGGTGCATAGTCAGAGGTGCCATGGGTACCGGCCTTGTTGGCCCATGGCAAAATGATGCAGACCACCATACTAATGTTCACCCTCTACACACAGGTGACAGTGGCTACCCACTCCGTCCCTGGCTGCTCACACCATACCGGCACCCCACGACCCCATCACAGCTATGATACAATGAGGCACATGCCACAACATGGAATGTCATCGAGCAGGTGTTCGGGATGCTGAAGGCACATTTCTGGTGCCTGGACACATCTGGCCGTGCTCTACAGTACAGCCCCTCGAAGGCCTGCGGTCTGTTCCGGGCCTGCTGCATCCTGCACAACATGGCCAATGACTGTGGGATAGCCGCAGAGGTCAAAGAGGGGGACAGCAGTCAAGACAATGAGGATACCAGTCCAGCTGGTGATGGGCAGCCACCCCCTGGGCAAAGGGACTACCCCTGATCTCAGTGTCACAGCTGCAATGGGACACCATTACAGAAGAGCACTTTGGTCAACAAAGGTAGGTCACGGGGCCATGCGCAACCACTAATGGCAAGGGCACAGCCCACAGACAGGCAGGGAAGAACACCAGGGACGGACGGTGATAAGGGAATGGGTCTGAGTGTGGCACCGCACACGGCATCAGGGATGGGCAGGGCCGAACACTACATGTGCACACACACACACACATGCACCACAAGACATGTGCAAGGAATAGATGGCATGCCAACCACAATTGCCACCCCTACCCCCACACAGGTCCACACACGACCACACCCAGTGGCCAACACTGTGCATGCCTCAGACACTGGGCACCATTGCACACTGGTGGACAGTGCAATGCAGGCATCATCATGCACACGCAACAGTGGCCAGCAGCTGGGAGGGTGTGCACAGGGACCTTGTGTGTGCAGGGCTGAGTACTCCACCTGTGCATCGCACAATGCACACCACACTGCACATAGGGCAGCAGCAGACAGTGGCCATGCTGGGAGACAGGTCAGTCATGCGGCACAGTGCCACGGCCACCACGGATGTGTGGGCAGCCCCGCCGAGACCTGCCAGCCATGCCAGGCTGACCATTGGCCTCATGGGGTGGCACCGACGATCCCCCAGGGGTGACACTGCGTGAACACGACCGTGTTCGTGCAGGGGTCTGCAGCCCACCGAACATGCCTGTGCCAGGTGTGTTCAGTATGCCCACAGCTGAACCCAGTGTCGACATAGCAGGTGTCGCACAGCGCCAGGAAGGGGGGGTGGACATGACACTGTGCAGTGTCTGTGGTGGATGGGCACCGAACTGGGTGCCCAATGTGGCCATGACAGCTGTGAATGCATTTGTCTGCCTGTCAATGGCAGCGGTCACATCTGCCTGCTGCTGGGCCATCTCTGCCAGGAGCAGACTGTGGTCTCTGCTGCGCTGCTCTTCTGCCTGGTGCAGAACCGCACTGAGTGCATCCACTGCAGTCACAAGCCGCAACTGCTGATCTACTGAAGCCTGGAGTAGACGGCTGTGCTCATCAATGAGGTCATCCGCCAGTCAGGCATGCTGTCCCTCGTGGTGTTCCTGGCCCTGCTGGCCAGCACCCCTTGATGATGGGCGCTGCACACCAGAGCCATGCTGGGGCACATCCACACACTGTGCATTGCCACCGCCCACCGACACTATCCCCCCCGTCACCAGTGGCCAACTGCTGGCACTGCCCCTCCGGCTGCCGATCGCCAGGGCTCACCGGTGCCACCACAGCAGTCACAACAGCCCCACCACCCTGGACACACACCAGTGCTGCCCCACTGGGGCACACAGGCACAGGCTGGGACTGTGTTGTTACGCAAGCCTCCATGGCGGCACCACCCACGGCAACGCCCATGCCGTTGTCTGCTGTGGGACAATCCTGTGTCCCACACGTATCACTGTCCGGGATGTGTGAGCCATCATCATCGATGCTGGATCCGGCACCAATCCATGTCCCAGCATGTTGGTGATCGTGGGTGCTGTCATGCTGGGACACAGGCAGGGCCTCGTCCGCACCCGCACCACCCTCTTCAGTCCAGACGGACATGCAGGTATGCTCTGGTCCAGTCCCTCGGACACCTGTGGAGGTGGATGTGTGATCCTCCGTGTCCAGGGCTTCATCCTCGGTGGACACACCCACCACCGCTGACCCATGTAGACGCTCAGGAGCTGTAAGGGAACACATTAGCATTAGTGGCTCCACCCTGTCATGTGGCATTCCCCCACCACCCACACAGTGACAGCACAGGACCTACCATGCAATGATGGGCTGCCACCCATCTGGAAGCCACCACCAGGAATGCCCTCAATGGCACAACGCCACATGCTGCCGGCCACCCGCTCCTCCTGTGGCATCAGGCGTGGCACATCCGGCTGTCCCCCACCGGTGGCAGCACATGCTGCCCTGATGGCAGCCACCTTATCCTTGATCCTCGTCCTGTCCATGCCAACCTTCTTCTTACACTCCTGCACGGACTGCTGGTGGCTGCCATTCTGGTTCACGGCACACACCACCTCACCCCATGCCGCAGCACGGGCCTGTGGTGTTTCCCACTGTCCGCTGAGCAGCAGTTCCCTGTCGAGATATGCCTCGAACAGGGCATCCGATTCAGCCCGGGTGAAGTTGGGCCTCCTCCTTCTCCCCGTCCCAGTTCCTCCTCATCCTCACGTTCTGTCATGATCAAGCCTGTGGGTATGACAGGTGTTACCTTTGACTGTGCAGTCCCATTCAGCCCTCACAAACCACAGTCCACACATCCCAACAGCATGCAACCCACCACAATAGACTGCAATACCAAACTATTTCCTCTGCAGACACATGTCGCATTTATACAGCGCAACGCATGCAAATGAGGTGAGGCGCAACTGTAAGTGGATGCTAATGCAGTGGTTGCACCGTGGAATGGCTAATGAGATGATTTGCATATGCTGGCTGAATATCACGCTGTTGTGCCTTGCGCAATGTTGTTGAGTGTGCTCAGGCTATGGTGCAGCTCTGTGACATGCGCAATAGGCACCGCACGATGCATGCCCGGGGTGCTGACACATGTGGTGCTGCTGACGTGTTGTGCATGGGAGGCAGTGCAGGGCATGGCCACCACTGTGCCTGTGGCACTAGTGCGCTGTTCACCCATGTGGTGCTCGTGCCCTGGTGCACCGTAGGCACCATGGAGCTACAGAGTGGTAGGCCACTGCAGGGCATCACACACAGGCACCCTACCATGCTACATGCAGGGCATCCCAATAGCACTGTGGTGCTCCATGCGTGGACAGACCCTTGACCCTGTGGTCGACCTTGGCCCCCTAGGCACCATGCATCTGCATGGGTGCACCCCTATCGTATCGTGCAGTTTGGTGACAGTGTGATGGGGACTGGCAGCATAGTACCACGCAGCCTCCACATGTGGGGCACGTGCACTACAGAGTGCCATTTTGATAGCGATACTCACTGCAGGATGGCACAGAGGTGAGCACAGCAGTGGAGCACCATAGAGCTGGCAAACCTGGTTGCCATTGATGAGCCCCATGCTGGGGCCCTGTTTGGCCAGGATTCACTGGACAGGCCACACAGTGCTGTGTGGGAGGAGGTGGCTGACAGCCTGGAGGAGGCCACCGGGATCACCAGGTCTGGTGAGCAGTGTTGCCACAGGTATGGCGACCTATGTCAGAGTGACCCTGACAGACTGGGGCATCTGCAGACACACGCCTGGCGAGGTGCCGTGCCATGGCCAGGTAGGTACTCCATCCATACACTGGTAGCATCCGTCCATCCAGGTATCACGGTGTGCATGTGTCCACCCCGCAGGGGGGTGGGTCCATCTAGTGGGGGCAGTGGTGGTGGTGGGGGTGTGGCATGGCTGGGCTGTGCAGGCACACACACCAGGGGGGCTTTGCTACTGGTCTGTACTGATGTTCCCCACTCCATGTTTGCACCCTAGGCCCGGAGGAGCGCCGTAGGGTGAGGCAGGCCCATTCCCAGCAGGAGCAGGACAGGGTTGTGCACTGCAGCTGCAGCAGGGATGTGGTGGAAGGGCCATGGGCCAGCAGCACCCAGCTGGCCTGGATGCAGGTGAGTGCCATTTTCCCCTTACATCTGTGCATGCTGTGTTGCAGGGTTGGCGGAGGGGCATGGCCACCAGCACTTGGCCCCACTGCCGTGCATGCCACATGATGCACTCAGAACTGTCCGGTGGCACTGCATGTGTGGGTGGGCATCGCAGGTGGTCTGCGCATGCACTAGGTACATGGCTGTGCACTGCCTTCACACTGTATAGCCATGTCACTGTATTGCCACGGCGGTGCTGTGTGGGACATGGGCGGTGGGTGTGTGTGGCAGTCCTCATGGCTGTGGGTGCCTGGGTAGGCGGGGTCATGTGGGCGCGGTCACTGTGGGTGGTTGCATGCCATCACAGGGGCATGGCCCATGGCTGTATGCCGTGCACAATGGGTGGACTGAAGGGGTCTGGCCAGTCACGCATAATGACTCTGTTCCCTTTTTCTAGGTGGACAATACTGGACAGCACTAGAAAGGAGTGTGCAGGAGCTGCTGCAGCTCATGAGGGCCACACTTGAGCTCCTGCAGAGACTGGAGCAGGACGGAGGATGGCGGCACCGAAGACGGCACAGGGACAGAAGTGGGGAGAGGGGCCTGCGATAGGCCCACTATGCCCCTGTTTTGTATTCCCCTTGGACTAACCCTCACACCCCTTCATCCCTCTCCCAGTTGTTCACCCTTGCCCCATGCTCACCGCCACCTGGTTTGTGGCCCTCCCGCCCATTGTATATAGTTGTATATATGTTTTGTATTTCACACACCTTTATTATATATGTTTTGTTATGACAACTGTGGTGGTCTCTGATTTGCAGCAGGCTAATGGTGCTTGGCTACAGTGCTGTGCATGGCATCGGGGGTGGTGCAGGCCTGGGCGTGTGTGTGTCTGGCAGGGACACGCCGATGGTGTGGGTGGGGGACTCGGTCCCAGTCTGTGGTATGTGTTTTGTTCCCTGTGCACTGCATGCCTGGGTGCAGTGGTCCCTGGTGCATGCACTGTGTCCATGGTGCCCTTGTCAGTATGTCCATGGCCCGTGCAGCTGACACCCTTGCATGTTTGTGGTATGCACGGTCTGCTGGCATATCAGTGGTGGCTGTCTATGCTGGCCACCCTCTGGCCCCAGCTTAATGGGGGCTTGCCTCCTGTCACCAGTATGGTGCAGTTCTGCCTCGGGTGGCACTGTGGCCTCTGCTGTTGTTGTCCCCCCTCCATGCTGTTGCTGGTGTCTGTTGCGGGGTCTGTGCTCTGATGTCTGTCACTTGTGCTCCGGCTGCATGCTGGTGGTGGACGGCTTCATGGTGCATGCGCAGGTTGGCTGGTACACCTGTGCCATGGTGGGGTGCTGGCCATGGGTACACAGCATCAGTGGTCACATGCCAGTGGGATTTGTTGCCCCGCTATTGTGTCCCTGTGTTGGGGTGCCCTTGGGTCTGGGTGGGTGTTTGTCCATGCTCTGTGTTGCATCCTGTGTGGTGCATGCCTCCATGCACCATTGTGGGCATCTGTGCTGGCTGTTGGGGCCAGTGCTGGGACAGGGTGTGTGCTTGGGTGGGTGTGCGGGGTGCTGTTCTGCTGGTGGTGGGGTCCAGGGCAGGCCCTGTCACATGCGGGGTACCACGGGTACCATCGCAGGGCCAACCTCACTGCTGTGCCATGGGGGGGTCATGCAGGGTGGCACTGTGTCTGCAGTTGTTGCGTTGGTGGCTGGTGCCGCCTGCTGCAGGGTGCTCATGGTGGGGATGCCATGCATGGCTCCATGGTGCACAGGGTTGCATTGTCACAGTGGGGGTGGTGGCATGCATTCAGTGCCATGCACTGTTAGGTGCTGCTCCTGGGCAGGGTGGGGATTGCTGTGCAGGGTGTGCTCTGCATTGGTCAGATGGGTTGGCACTGGGTGGCTGGCCCTCCTTGTGCTGCTGTCACTGCTTGCCAGGGGGTGTGCTGGGGCACCATGCCTCAGCTGTGGATTCGGTGCTGGTGTTCATGGGCTGATGGTTCATCCAGCTCACCACAGGTTGTGCAGTTCATGGGGTGTGGGGGGCACTGTCTGGTCTGTGCTCCTTTGCCCATGTCTTCCATGGGTTGTGCACCTCTGCATCCTGTCCCTGTGTATCCCTTGTTGTGCTACTGTGCTACTACCCTGCTCCACTGTGCATCCCTGGTTGTGCTACTGCACATCAGCCCTGCACCACTGCACACCGTAGTTGCGCCATGGAGCGGTTGGTGTGATATTCAGTTGTGTTGCGCAAGCGCACCTTGGCCTGAGCTGTGTTTGAATACCGCGTGTGTTGTGCATGGGCACACTGCACTTGTGCCTGCTCCTGCTATTGCGCTACTTTGTGGCACAGTTTGAATATCTGGGCCCTAGGCTTTTGGGCCCAATAGGCCATGTGGTGCATTTGATGGATAGCACTGTGGTGTGGTTTGTTGGGCTCATGTTTTATACAAAAAAAAAGAGAGAGGGTTTCAAGGTTTTGAGGCATGTAAAATATCTATGAAAGCAGTATTTCAGAAGTAATATGGACGCTTAATAGTAAAAGGTATCTGGCTGGCGCTGTGGTTTTGGATGGGTTAGATAGTATGAAGAAAGAAGGAATGCTGCAGGGGACATGTTTGAGTATAAAGAGTCTTGGAGCATTCATGGAGTAGGAACTGTGGTTGCTGATGAGAGGAGCAAGCGGAGCTTTTCAAGGGGGTGTTATGTATGGCAACAGGCCACAGGAGCAGCAAGGTATGGCAGTTGTGAAACTGCGTGGTGTTGGAACAAAGTTTGTGAAAGAAGAAATCCAGTGAGAGACAGGCTATACAGAAGAGGGAAGGCGTGGGGCATGTGAAGCATGTTGCACATTAGAGCATTTTGTGTCACAGGCCCAGGTCATTGGGCAGCTGACATTGGAGGTTTTGTCCTCGCCGCAGTGGGGCATGCCCCATAGAAGGCGAGACACAAAGAGATGCCTTCCGCATTTTCAATACAAGAAATAGGAAGTGAGAGAAGAGACGGAGGAGCTGGAGTACTGTTTTTTTTTTTTTTTTGTCTATTTATTGCTGCAGTGCTCGGAACGCCATATGAGGTGGCAGAATAGTGGGCCAGCTTGTAGGTTCCAGCTGCTGGCATTCTTTCAGAGGGACAGGAAAGTGCAGACCACGAGGAGGCCCACCAGTCAGGTAGGCAGGCAGCAAAGTTTTTTCTTTTTTTTTTTTTTTGCAGAGGGAGTTTCAAATAAATGTATAGTAAGCGCCCTCACAGGATGAGCAGGCTGGTGGTTTGTCGGGAACATGGCTGTAGATGGCTCGGACAGGATGGCGCTATTTGCTGCAAAGGAGGCAGAGGGAGGCCAGGAGGCCAAGTGGCTCAGCGTGCCCTCGAGGAGTGGGGGGGGGCACTGTTGGGCTTATTGTTTATTTGATGCCAGATGGATGTGTAATTGAGGGACAGCTGTGCATGCAGGAAGAGCAGGGGCACAGGCACAGGCTGGGAGACTGCCCAATGAAAATGAAATAGAGTGGGCATCTGGTGGGCATGGGTTGGTGCAAGTGGAACCAGGCTAGAGGGCGGGTGAGGATCATGGGGGGAGAGGGTGCAGAGCAGGCACTCTGTTAGGCCGAAGGCAATGTGGCAGAAGAATACTTGCAGCTTTTGGAAATATGAGGTGACCATGTGGCCCAGATGGTGGGGAGGCATGGGGGGGGTTTCCAGTATTAAAATCGGCTTGCCCCTAAGCAGGGGCAGAGGTAGGGATGATTTGGGGATGGGGAAAGCAGGTGACGTAACGAGCAGATAACCTGGGGAATGGAGACTCAAGACGGGGCAAGAGACACCAAGAACCTGGAAACACTGGGGTGGGGCCTTCATTGCAGGCCGAGGCCAAAGCGGGCATAGCCAGACAGCCATAGGGACAGAAGCCTCGCAGGGTACTGGCACCAGTAATCGAGGGGCAGGGGCCCATGGAAAGTAAGTAGCTCAAGAGGACAATGCAATGCAGAGATTCTGGTCACTGGAGGTAGCTCCAAATGTGGGCAGTTTGCCCCCACTTGTGGCTAAGGCCACTGTAAATAAAAAAAAAAAGGTCTCGGGCCATGTGGGCACCCCACAATTAGGGGCAGACAGCCAGGAGGAACCCACACAGTTTCGGGGCACTGGGGTGGGGGGGAGCAAAATAAAAATAGATATAAGTAAAATAAATAAGGGATAATGGACAGAGCTGGTCAGCATTGGCTCACTGTGATGCAGGGCAAGGGACATGGGGATGGCAGGCCTGGAACAGGGCTCGGGAAGGGGCTGCCGTACCTGAAGGCAGTGCCGCATGCCTGCCCATCTAACCTTGGGAAAGGGGTAAAGTGGATGATGCAGGCTGATGTGTAACCTTTCGTCTGCAGACCACCAGGACAGAGAAACAGGCATGGCACCGAAGTGAGCCCAGCTGACCAACGAAAAGATGCTACAGGAGATGTCAGTCCTGATGGGGCAGATGACGGAGCTATTGGCAGCAGCAAAAGAGAGAGAGAGGTGAAGGAGGAAGTGCAGAGGAAGTGCAAGGACTGGGAGGAGCGCACGGACAGGGGCGGACTGGATAAGAGACCCAGCGTGAAGTCCCACACAAGGCACTGATACCAGTGCCCCTGCCCGCTCCAGAGCCAGACAACGGGAATCTGGATGGGGGTAAGGGTGATATGGACCTTACGGACAAGAACGGGTTGAAGGGCTATCTGGAGGGGCTGCTGGGTGGGATAGGGGATGCTGGAATTGAGAAGTTGGAGCAGTCAGTACAGGCTTTGAAGGACAAAGGGGTCGAGCCAGAAAAGAAAGAGGAGGCAGCAGGGAACAAGAAATTGTGCGATGGCCCCCCTCGGCTGCTCCATCGAGGACCACGTGCCAGCCTCAATCAAGGAGAAAATCTGGAAAGGGGAGTATGTTGACATCTTTGGGCTCATGGACAGGGCCACAGCCACAAAGTATAAACAAAAGGAGTCAGTGGGAAAATTGGAAATGGCGGTGGCATTAGTGGTAGAGGGCCATAAGGCATAAGAAGCAAAATATAAGGGAAAAAACATAGACAATTGGCAGGGTGGGTTCATAATGTACAGTGCACTGATGCTGGAGAAGCATATAGAGCTTGCAATCCCTTTATTGATATGCATGTCCATTATTTGGGGCACATACAAGGCAAAGATAGGTTATGGGTAGCTCAAGTACGATGAGGCCTTCTGGAAATGAATGGCAGCTAAAGGGGACCTGAGATGAGATTGCACCCATTTGGAGCTGTGGGTGAGAACCCTATCCGGGGAAGGGGGGGACAGAGGGAGAACTGACAAGAAAGCACAATCCGGCTCCTGGGGCAAAGGCGTGTTGGGGCTACAACAAGGCCACCTGCACATGGGGCAGTTGTAAGTTCCATCATGTCTGCTCAAAATGCGGGGCAGGGTGACAGAGGGGGGCAGAATGGGGGACATTCTTACAAGCAACCCTTTTGGGGACCCCGGTGGATGCAGAACAGGGGCCGGGGGGCAGCCACAGAGGGCAGCACAGTGTGCCCGGAGGCTGGCAGTGAAGGGCTGCAGAGGGACGGACGATGGGGGTACGCGCTGGTACGTACTCCCATTTCCTTAGTGATGGTGGAGAAATGGATCAAGGTATACCTGAACAAAGGAGCAGGGGAACTGCTTTGGGAAAGTTTCTGGGCAGGTTTTCCACTGGGTTTTCAAGGGGGGGGCGGAAGGGTGCATGGGCCAAGAACCTGCGGTCAGTGCGCAGGAAGGAAGGGATCATGGGGGCCAAGATAGAGAAGGAAGTTGCAGCAGGCTGGGTCGAGGGCCCATTGAAGGGCCTCCGTGCATGCATTTTCAGATTTCCTTGTTGGGGGTGGTGTCCAAGAAGACAGAAGGGGAATTCCATTTAATTCATCATCTATCTTACCCGGAAGGCTCCTCAGTGAATGACGGCATTCTGGAACACCTGAGGGCAGTGCTGTATGCCTCGTTAGAGCAGGCCATAACACTAATCAAAGCAGTCGGGAAGGCATGGCTGGTAAAAATGGACACTGAGTCAGCATTCTGGCTCTTGCCGGACAGGCCAGCAGATTGGGACCTGCTGGGTTTTCAATTTCAGGGGCACATATATTTTGACAAATCCATGCCCATGGGATGTTCAATGGCCTGCTCCATGTTTGAAACTTTCAGCACCTGGACACAATGGGATTTTGGGGCCAGGTATGGGCACAGGAGGGTCGTTCACTACCTGGATGGCTTTCTGCTCATCGGGAGAATGAGAGAAGAGGCGCAGATGATGCTGAGAGATTTTGAGGGCATGTGCCAGCAGATAGGGATCCCACTGGCACAGGGGAAGATGGAGGACACATTTAGGAAGTTGGAGTTTTTTGGGATAGAGGTGGACACCTAGGAGGGTTGTTTTCGGCTGCCCGGGAACAAGGTAGCGCAGCTCAAGGGACTATTGGCCCAAGTTATGGGGATGAGGAGGGTGCCACTGGTACAAATGCAGCAACTGCTGGGGCACCTTAATTTCACCTGCAAGGACATCTGCCCAGGCAGAGCTTTTACAAGGAGACTGGGGAGGGCCACGGGAAAAGCAAAACATCCACAGCACTGGGTGGATGTATCCAGAGGGGTGCAAGAGGATTTCAGGGCATGGGAGGAATTTGTTGATAGTTTTAATGGGGTAGCATTTTGGCAGGATGAGTGGGAAAGGAACACAGATATGGAGCTATTCATAGATGCCTCAGGTGCACTGGACATGGGGCATACTTTCAGGAGGAATGGATGTCTGAACTTTGGCTGTCAGACTGGGCGGAAGCGGGGAAGCTACAGGACATCACTTTCCTTGAGATTTTCCCAATATGGGTGGCCCTGGAAGTATGGGGCGAAAGGATGAAAGGAAAGCAGATCTTGTTCTGGTGTGACAATAGAGGGGTGGTAGAGGTGATCAATAGGCAGAGGGAAGACAGAGACAGTGGGCAGACTCCTTAGATGTATGGTCTTAGTGGGTCTGCGGCTGAACCTGTCTTTCAAAACACAGCACATCGAAGGTTTGAGGAATGAGATGGCTGACAGTCTGTTCAGTTTACAGTTCGACAGGTTTCGGGACCTGAAGCCACAAGAGGCACCACACAGGACCAGGATCCCAGACCGGTTATGGGAGGTTGGAGGACGACAGCCCAGGTGCTATATTGGGGCCCCTGGGCAGAGAATATGCTGAGGATCTATGAAACAGGGTGGGCAAAGTTTCAGGGCTTCTGAGGGAAGCATGGGTGGGACAAGGAGGAGCCGGCCCGGGACGAGCAGGTAAGGAGGTACATGGTGGAGCTCTGCGAGGAAGGGCTGGCACATGCCACAATGGTTGTGCACCTAGCTGGGATTAGTTGGGTGTGCCAGGACAAGGGCTTGCCTGACATAGGGGCCAGTAGGGTCATAAGACAAATGATGGCTGGGTGGTGCAGGGGACAAGGGGTCAGGTTTGATAGAAGGCAACCAATAAGGTGGGAGTTGCTCATAAAAGTACTGGAGGCCATCTGGAAGGTATGCATGTCAGCCCAGGAAGGGGTGCTATTTTAGGCCGTGTTTGCAGTAATGGCAGCAGAGGCATTTCGTGTGGGGGAGGTAGTGGTCCCAAAAAAAAACAGCCCCTGGGCATGTCCTACAGCATGAGAATGTCCTATGGGGACCTGACAGTGTGGTCATCGTCCTGTCCAGGTCCAAAATGGACCGGGTGGAGGGGATCCCAAGTGTCACTAGCGAGAAATCTGCAGTCGGCCAGCTGCAACATGAGGGCACTGGAGGAGTGCAGAGGCATGTGGGGAAAGGCAGGGGGGCTGCTGTTCAGGCATGGAGATGGCTCCCCGGTCATGGGTTTCCAAGTAGAGGCAGTTCTCAGGAGGGCGATTGCATTTCTGGGGGAGGATCCCAGCAAGTTCACCCCAATTCATTCAGGATTGGGGTGGCCATGGAAGCAGCAGAGAGAAGGGCGGTGGTAGCGGAGTTGCAAAAAGTGGGGTGCTGAAGATCCAGCAACTATAAGAGGTACGTGAGAGAATAACAGCAACTCACACTGTGTATTTTTGTTTCCATGGCAGGTTCCAGGAGAAAGATTTGGATAGTGGGGCATTTCTTCATGTACTGGGAGGAGAGATTTGCCATAGCCACCTCAAAAGCATCAGAGCTGAGATACAACACTGAACATACAAGGGTGTTGTGGAAGGGCATCAGGGGAATGAAGTGGGCCCAGCTTGTGCTTTTGATGGAGAAGTTGAAAGTGCAATGGGGCACCCCGGATTGCAGTGTGGTACACCTGCGGGGAAATTACATAGGGAGCCTGCCTTGGGGCTTATTGGGTCAGATGATCATGGCAGACTTAGAGAAAATAAAGGGGTGGTGGCCAAGGGCAATGATCGGGTGGTTCAATATCACCTCCTGAAGGGTATGGAGGTGGGTATAGGACGTAAGGCTGATCGAGAAGATTAGGAAGCACCTAAACAGGAGCGTGACCAGGATGGTAATAGAGATTGTGGGGGTGCATCTGCAGCACAAGGACATCTTCTTCAAGCAACCCGCAGTATTCAGGTTGGACGGAGTCCACCTGTTGGAGTTTGGGATGTGCCTGTTCCTGCAACCTATAGGGGAGTCAGTGACACAGATGGCTGGAAAAGGGCTTAGATACTAGCCAGCAAGGGGGGGGAGCCCCTCCATCCATCACAAGCTGGAAGAGGGGCAGTAGAAGTAAGGAAAATGGGAGGAGCAGGGGGGGTGAAAGGGGGGGAGAGGTAGAATACATGGGCTGGGGACAAAGAATCCAGACGCAGTGGTAAAGCGGGAAGGGGGACAGATCCAGGTGCCGGATTCAGAAGTGTCTGAGCCTGGAGGGTGAAAGCCCAGGGGAGTAGTAAGGCTTGGTTCTGGCATGGAGGAGGGAGCCAGATTCACAGCATCTGGGTCCTGAAAGTAAGATGGAAGAAAAGACCAGAAGAAGGACAGAGGCCGGAGCCAGAAATTTGGGAAGAATTGTTGATGTAAATTGAATGGTAAATTCAAAGTACATGACTTGTAAATACATAGCCCTTGTGCCATGAATAAATTTGCCAACGAGCAACCAACATTTCACATTGGTGTGGTGTCCATCATTCCTGGGGGGGATTCAGGGGACAATGTTATTTGCACATAGTAAATACATACTTTTTCTCCTGCCATTCTAATGGGGTTGAGTATTACTGCATGTTACTCGAACAGTTTTATGAAAATTTTCCCTGCGCTTGATCTAATCCTGGTTCACCCTCCAGCTAGATTTTCCAATTTTTTTTCTCTTTTTTTTTCTTTTGCTACTTTTCCCCCGCTTCTACGCATTGTTTTGAGTTTTACTGCTTTTTGAAAGTGCAGCACTCTACACTGTGGACAGCTTGGGAGCAATGGGAAAAATAGCAGGAGGGTGAACCAAGATAAGTCAAGCGCAGGAAATATTGTAATAAAACTGTTGGCCCATGACATACAGCATTACTGAACCAAAGTAGACTGGCAGGAAAAAACATATGTGTAGTGTGTGCAGGTAAAAGAATAGATCTTTATGATGCAGTACAGTTCCCATCTTGCTTTGGCCACATGCACAACGTAACTCCTATATCTAAATAGGACACTGTCAGCTTAATAGTATGTTATTTGTCTCATTGTTATAAAGTAATTTGTGACCTTGTTCAAGATGTGTAGGCATTCTGTTATTCAAACCCCAACAATAAAGTATTTCAGTAATCAAACTTTATGTCAGTTGTGTAGGAGCGGGTCATCCTGTGTTAACAGACTGGAATGTCCACAAATTTCTATCGCCCTGCTCCTGTCAGCAGCAGTTGGAGACATAGACAAGCAAGGCAATGACATGCCCTCTCAACAGGCTATAGAGGGATAATCATTCTATCTGTAGTGGCAGCAGCTTACTATCTCCTATATATCAGAGGTATATTCTCAGTGGGGAGTTGTGTAAAGACATGCAGTAATAGCTATTGGTAGGGACTGGCATTTAAGGGGTTATGTATTTAGAGGTTTAACTGTGAATAACAGCCCTCCTATGGCACCATATTGTAAATGTTTGTTCTACATGCCCCCAAAAAAAAAACTCTGTACTGTATCATTCCTCAATGGGTGCCTGCCTTAATCATGTAAAATAGGAGTCATGAGAGAAAATGCTGCGTGTATGTGTTTTTATAGTTCTTTTGTTTCCTTTCATTGTAGTATTTTTCTGCTTCTGTAAAGCACACATACTAATATCATGGTCTTGGCTGTGGATGAGGATGAGGTGTACAGAGCTGTCTCCATGTACAGTAAAACACCAATCTTGTCAGTATTGCAATACTGCTCTGCTGAGACTACCGAAACTGTGTATCCTAAGCATCAGGTGAAACTGTAAAATGATAAATATAAACATGAACCCAATACAAATATCAGATGAAGAAAAAAAAAACTTCAAAATGTTATGGCATTACAGTACAACACACAATTATTGTGTCGGAGGCATTGGGTCACAGTGCAGAAAAGGAAATCACACACACACACACACACACACACACGACTCTTGCCTATTTAATCAGGATTTTTATGTTGGCTCATGCAGGCGCAGCCAACAAATTGTGGTAGTAGCAGATTTTGAGGAGCGGTCACTGTTGGGCGAATGCAGGGCATGCATCAGTAGATGTGTCCTTTATTCCCCAATAAGCCTGCATGTTGGCACCACAAAATGCATACGTAATGTGGTGAGCGCATGTAAGGAAAGGTCAGATGCAAGGTGAGCAAAGCTCTTCATATGCAGCGAACCTCTCAATGTGCTTTCCCTGGTGGTGAAAAATAGATTAATAATGGCTGACACAATGCCAACTTTGGGGGCGCCCAATCCCCTGTCAGCATGCTGTGACCCTATGTATGTGCCGACAGGGGAGCCCACTCCCCATCCGTGTAATGCACCCCCCATTTGTTATGTGCAGAGGAGGGTGCCCAATCCTCCTCGGCTCTTGCCCACCCTCTTTCATTGTGTCCCGTCAGCTACAGCATCCTCCCCAAAACACTTAGGTGGCACGCTAGGAGCCCACCACAGCATGCCAAATCCTCTAAAAAATAAAAACTGTCCTGCAATGTTTTTTTTTTCCTTTTAACCCTGTGAAAGAAGAAAACAGTCCCTCGTGGTCTCCCTTCCCCCTACCACAACCCACGTCCACCCTCTGCGCAATCCTGCCTCCCCACTCCCCCCCTCACCCCATACTTACCTCCAGAGTCTGGTGCGATGCTCTTCAGTGGACCAGGAACATGTCTGCACTCTTCAAAGCCAACTGTGAACTGAAGAAATGCTGGTAAGCTGTATAATGGCATAAATAGGGTTTTTTTCTACTTTGGTGCATATATCATAAATTCGGTCACTGTCATGGCATTATTCAGTCCAGAAAGGTGATTTCACGGTCACTGCATGGAATCACCTTTTGGGACAGAGTAATGAAATGACAGTGCCACTGTTCATGAGGGGGTCTTTCAAAAGCCTATGTTGCAAATTTGGTGAAAAATATTTTAAAAATGGCTGTTTTACGAGCTTGCAATGCGCTGTTTCCATGCACGCTCGTAACTTCGTGAATTTGTAATATTTTCGCTCCAGATTTTCAAAATTGGCATTTTTCCACACCTCCTGATGAACAGTACAGCTGTCATTTTACATACCCTGGCCAAAATGTGTTTTTGTACGTCTGGTGCAGAACAGCACCGTCGCTGTGCGAAATTAGTTTTCGGGACAGTTTTTGGAAATGACGGTGACACTGTTCATGAGCAGAGATCCTAAAATTCCTATGTTGAAAAGTTGGTGCTGAAAGTCCATAAAATGACTGCGTTACAAGCGTGCATTGCGCAGTTTCCACGCACCCTTATAACTTCGCAAATTTGCAATATTTCAATGCCAGATTTTCAATACTGGCATTTTTTCACACCTCCTTATGAACAGTATAGCTGTCATTTTTCACATCCTGCCCAAAATGTGTTTCCACACCTGTGGCGCACAATGGCATGGTCGCTGTGGGAAATCAACTTTTGGGACAGTTTAACAAAATCACAGTGCCACTGTTCATGAGGGGAGGTCCCAAAATGCCTGTGTTAAAAATGTGGCTAACAAACTCCCAAAAATAATTGGGTTACGGACGTGCGTTGCTCGCAGCTTCTATGCATGCTCATGACTTCACCAATTTTTCATATTTTCACTCCAGATTTTCAACATTGCCATTTTTTTATGCCTCCTCATGAACAATACAGTTGTGATTTTCCACATCCTGCCCAAAATGTGTTTTCATCCCTGTGCCGCCAAATGGCATAGCCACTGTGCAAAACCACCTTTCAGCTAACAAATTGATTGTGCAACTTTTCAGGAGGTGGGCTCACAAAAAGCCCATGTTGAAAATTTGGAGGGAAAATACCAACACACACCTACGGTGTTAGGGTTTCCAACTGTAGCACCCCACCTTGTAGAGACTCACAGGCATCAGGGGTATGACTTGGGATCATTAGCTGTAATGCTGACGTCATTCCACCCCCCCACCCTGCAGCCAGTGACAGGCATTGCGGTGTTCCTTGCACTGTTTGGCCACAAAGTTCACCCCATTCTCCTATACTGCACCTACCTCAGCATATTTTCTTATGGAATGGGGTAAGTATAATGCCCAAAGACCCCAAAGCACATCATGACACTTGTCAGTTGCTACAGGGTAGGGTGAGGTACAATGGCATGAGTGTTGTAGCTGACAACCCAAAGGCACACCCCAATGCCTGTCGGTCTCTACAGGGTGGGGGTGGGGCTGGTGTCACTTCAATACTTCACTGCCATTCCTATTATGTGTCTCTAACTCCGGCACTACCAATGCCAATGCCAGCGAGACAACATTTGGCATTGACAAATGCTTGTTTATATATGAACAAATGAACCTAAGAAACTATGCTGTTTGCAGTTCATTTACCGTCCTCTACACAGTAATTGTGCTTCATGGTCAGTAGGCTACTTATTTATTTATTTATTTCAAGGTTTTAGCAGGAAGGCATGCTGAGCAGGTACTGCTCTTTTACAGATGCACCCTGAGGGAAGGGTGAGAGGGATAACAGGCACAAGTTACATTTTGAGACATGTTACAATATAAACACACAAGGTAAAGTGAATTCCTAAGAGGCAGTCGTACAATGCATATGACAGTAAGATAAAGTTACAGGTTAAATTACAGTGGTGAGGCATATAACAGGACAAAATAAAAGAACAGTACATAGTGTGTATTCAGCCCTATTACAGGTGGACCTGGTTGCCTAGTCAGGAGCTCACATGGGTGCATGTGTATATTGGTGAGAAGTGTTTTTTAACAATGGAGTTAAGGTGCTGTTCAGTGGAGGCATGCCGGATAACCGAGGGGAATAGTTCCAGAGTTTATGCATGTGATACGTGAAAACTGACTGGCCTGCTGAGGTTGACATGAGTGGAGTGGGCAGTAGACATGAGTTGTTTCTCTTCAGTGCATAGCCTTGGAAGGTAGGGGCTGAGAGGGCAGAGGTGAGATAAGGAGGGAGGGACTGTGTTCAGTATTTGGGCGTGAGACTGGCGCTGTGGGAGTGATGCTGATCCTGCATGGTTACTACATGGAAGGAGAGTGTTAACAGGTGGGAAGGAACTGATTTGTATACCACAGGACAACAAAAGGTACCAGGGATGGACTACATTATAATTTGCTCAATATGTGCATTTAGGGGATGGCAGCAAAACTGAATGCAACTGTCATAATTTTCCTTGCACTACCATCTTATAAGTGGGGCAAATTCATGCAGGTCTTGCTGGATGGATCACTCTGATGCCTTCCACTGTACTTACGCCAACTTAATGCTGCCTGATCTTGGCTCTTGGCTCAGGTCCCTAGGACTCTAATGTATTCATTCCTACTGGGTTACTACCCTCTGTCACAAACTCACTCAGCCGGTCAGCCCACTACTCCCAAAGTGCCAACCTCTGAGCGTATGATTTTTGTACAGTGAACAGAACAAGGTAACCCTCTTGTCTGTTTTGTGGGTTCAAGTCACCTTAGTCTCAAGCTCTGAAGGGATTCAAACTGATAACCTCTTGTTAGTGTACCCAATTATCAGGCTCAGATAACTCTGTCTTTGGGGGAGCCAGATATCTTTGCCTATGGGCACCCAACCAGGTCTTTCAAATGAACCCTTAGAACTCTATGCAAGACTTTAGAGAACTCTATCCGTTTCCCAGTTTGGTATATCATTAAGCTTAAAATACAGTGTTACTTATTACCACTCTAAGCTCTACTTAAATAAAAAGAAATGTCAGGGCACTCCAAGCAGTTTTCATTGAAAAATATATCTTTACTTTAAAATATCAAAACAGAACAATAAATACAGAACAAATATATCCCAACACATACAGCTTTAAAACAAACAGGTAAAAGTGCAGTTCCTACAATACATACATTCAGACTGGTCTAATCTAATATATGCTTACTTTCTTACAGTGCTTTGATGGTCTCTCTTCTCTCAGTCAGAAATATTGTCTTGTGTGTCTCTGTTAAGGTCCTCTCAGCAATTAAACACAGTTCTGAGACGGCCTTCTCTAAGGTCACCAAACTCCACCTTGGTGCAACAAAAATCTGTATTTTATAGAACACAGGATGTCTAAATAAAATATTTCAAAAAACATAATAGGTGACCTCATGGACTTTCCTCTCCTCAGATTAACCAGGCAAAACTGGTTTGTGCTCTGCTACACACACATCTCAAAGATTTCTTTGACCTAAGTCACAGTATTCAAAGCAAAAGTGCATTTGCCTCTTTAATCCCATCTGGGCCTTGGAATCTACACCTCAAAGGTCTCTCTGATGTAATTCAAGAGTTCCCCGGGAATGTATATTTGGCCTTCCAAATTTGTCTGGGTCCTGTTTGGCACAGTTGTCAACCTCTTTGATGAAATGAGCTGGTTCCTGGAAGGTTATTCATAACCCATGCATGCTCTTTCCATATGACACATAGAGCAAAATCAAATAATTCCCCTGGGGATGCCATGAATGGCTAATTTCATTTCCTGGGATCAAAGCAAATTTAACATGCTAATTGACCCTCAGATCTCTGTAGTTTAAATACCTAATGTGCTTTGAACTTATCCTTGGGTGGTTTGATGTGTTAGATCAGCAAGACTGTGGGTCTTCTGACTGCCCTTCCCATCGCATATTTTATATGTAATAAAAAAATTAGATACAGCACTCAGAGCTGGCTGTCTACGTCACACTCCTCCCCACCTAGACTGAATTTGGGGGCTCTGTCCCCTACATGGCATGAGCTTCCCAAATCAGCTCACTTCTCATAGAACCTAGGCAACCCATCAGAGTTCTGATTGTTGGCTCTGGCCCTATGTACGATTTTCAAATCATACCCTTGTAAAGCAAAACTCCATCTGGGCAGTCTGTCATTGTTTTTCCCCATCTGTGTCAGCCAAACCAGGGGGTTGTGGTCAGTCTGCACCACAAAAGGCTGTCCATAAAAGTATGGCTCCAACTTCTTTAGGCCCATGCTATGGCAAGACACTCCTTTTCCACAGTAGACCACGCTTGCTCCCTGGGAAGCAGTTTTTTTACTCAGGTAGGCAATGGGGTGGTCCCTCCCTTTGCTTGATGTCTGGCTTAGTACTGCCCCAATACCCACATCTGAGGTGTCCGTCTCAACTATAAAAGTTTTGCTATAGTCTGGACTTGTCAAAACAGGAGCACTGCACAGTGTCTCCTTCAGTTTGGTTAAGGTTTCCTCACAGGCTGGGCCCCAGGTGATTTTCCTTGGCATTTTTTTCTTTGTCAGGTCAGATAGGGGAGCAGCCAGAGCACTGTAATTAGGTACAAACTTTCTGTAGTACCCTGCTGTCCCTAGAAAGTTAATGACCTGCTTCTGCGTTTCTGGTCTGGGCCATGCCTGGATCACCTCTATCTTTATTTAGCTAGGATGGAGCTGTCCTTGGCCTACCACGTGTCTGTCTGAGGTATGCCACTTCTCCCATGGCTACCTGGCACTTCTCTGTTTTGACAGTGAGCCCGGCCCTCTGTATTCTGCCCAGCACTTCCCTAAGGTGTGAAAGGTGTTCCTCCCAGCTGGTACTGAAGATGGCAGTGTCATCCAGGTACACCACGGCGTACTCCTCAGAACCATTTAACACCTGGTTCCCCAACCCTTGGAAAGTGGTCGGGGTGTTCTTCATTCCGAAAGGCATTACTTTGAACTCAAATAAGCCTATCAGAGTGATGAAGGATGACCTCTCCCTAGGTCTGTCCGTCAACTCTACCTGCCAATACCCCTTTGTCTGGTTAATGGTCATAAGGTAGGTTGCCCCCCAGCTTGTCCAGGAGTTCGTCCATGTGGGCAATCAGGTGGGCATCTGACTTTGTGACTGCATTCAGTCCATGATAGTCTACACAGAAACAAGTTGAGCCATCTGGTTTGGGTACAAGGACTACGGGTGAGGCCCAGCGACTATGGGATCTCTGGATTACTCCTAAATCAGCATCTCCTCCACTCTTCTCCTAATGTCCTTTTGGACAGCCTCTGACACCTGATATGCTGTCCGCTGTATGGGCGTCTGTGTTCCTGTCTCCACATCATGTGTTGCTAAGGGCGTTAGTCCAGGCTTGGCGCTAAACAAGGAGGCAAAGTCTGTTAAAACCTCCCTCACTTTCTGGATCTGGCCCAGGGTCAGCTGGGGAGACAGTTTTACTGCCTCCACAGAGGACTTCCACTTACTTTCCTCCAGCAAGTCCAGAAGGGGGTCTCCTTCATCCATTCCCTCCCCATGACTACACACTGCCAACACCATGTCAGCCCTATTTGCATATGGCTTCATCATGTTGACATGGTACATCCTTTCTGTCTGTCTATGGTCAGGTAACTCCACAATGTAGTTTACATCATTTACCTTCCTAACCACTCTGTACGGTCCTGCCCATTCAGCTAGCAGCTTGTCTTTCTGAACCAGAATAAGGACCATGACTTCCTGACCCACCATGTACGAGCGAGCTCTGGCTCTGTGGTTGTACCATACTTTTTGTTTCTGTTGGACAGCTGCCTGGTTGTTCTGGGCTGTCCCCATAAACTCCTTCAGCCTTTCCCTAAAACAATGGGAGTTCCCTGGGTGGCGTGCTTGCCTTCCCAGTCCTCCCAGATCAAGTCTAGGGGCCCACGTAGCCGGCGTCCATACAAGAGTTCGAAGTGGGAAAATCCTGTTGACTCTTGAGGCACCTCACTGTATGCAAACAACAGGTGGGGAAGGTATTTCATCGGGTCCCTCCCATGCTGTTCAGCAAATGCCTGGAGCATTGACTTTAGGGTATCATTGAAGCATTCCACAAGCCCATGGCTTGTGGATGATATGGTGTTATGCATCTCTGCACCACCCCACACTTCTTCCATAGACATTTCATTAGGTCCGACATGAAGGAACCCCCTTGATCGGTGATTACCTCATGCGGAAACCCAACACAGGAGAAAATCCCAAGCAAGGCATCTGCCACTTTGTCTGTCCTCAGTGAGGATAGGGCGACTGCCTCTGGGTACCAGGTGGCATAATCCACCACAGTCAGGATGAATCTCTTCCCTGAGGAGCTGGGGGTATTTAAAGGCCCCACAATATCCATTCCCACCCTCTGGAATGGCTCCTCCACTATGGGCAAGGGGACCAGGGTGGCTTGGGTTTTCTTGCCCATCTTCCCTGTTTCTTGGCACCGGTGACAAGACCTGCAATACTCCTTCACCTGCTGGTTGAAGTTAGGCCAGTAGAAATTCTGGGCCAACCGCTGTATTGAGCGTGCGATTCCGAGATGACCAGACAAGCGGATATCATGGGCAACCTTGAGCAACTGCTCACGATGTCCCTGGGGAACGACAAGCTGCCGGCCTAGCATCCCTCCCGTGGCCTGTACTGCCTGGGTATACATAAGTCCATCTTCCCAATAAACCTCATGTCTGCCGTCACCTCCCATTGCACCATCCGAGTCTGCCCAAACCCTCAGCTTCTCTAAACTATGGTCACTTCTCTAAGCATCTGCGAAACCTTCACACCTTCCCAAGGCATGGACAGGTGCCCTTCAGTCACTAAACTAGAGTCCCTAGCACTAGCATCTGGGCCCTTAGGATCACTGTCAATCCCAACCCTCTGACAAGAGATCACCCTTCCCTCTTCAGAGTAACCCTCTGTAGCTATGTGGTTACTTCCTACTGGGGAAATTTCTACCCTCTTTTTATCAGCCTCCCCCTCTGGAGACACAAGCTAGGGAACCAGCCTCTTAGTATCTTCCCCAATGGCTTTTGGGGGGCTCAGGGAACTGCAGTTTTCCCTGGCCGCTTGACTATGGGTAATTGCACATATCATCCCCTGCTGGAGATTGTTTCTCAGGATCACATCCACTGCTAATGTTTTGGCTACAGCCACCTGTTGCACAGTTTCCCCTATTTCACCCAAGTCCAGGAGAACATTGACCAGTGGCAATGTTTTCTCTTCACCCGCAAAGTCCTGTACAGTCACATATTTATTGGGTATAAGCTGACCAGGCTGTACCAGATCCCCTTTTACTAATGTCAGGGATGCCCCTGTGTCCCTTAACCTCTGCGTCTGTACACCATTTACCATGAGTGGGTGCATGTGTTCCCTCATGTTCATTGACATGCTTCCAGGGACACACAAACAACCCACTTCCTTTCTGGTACCACTTTGCGTATTTTTGCTTGCCCTTCTTGGACACTGTCTGGCAATGTGTCCAGTTTCTTTACATAACCAGCAAACATTTCTTACTTCAGCGAGATCTTTTCTTTGAAACCTGGGGCTAACTGGTTTCAGTGGAGGCAGTGAAGGTTTCAGCTACCCTGAAGGCGTGCTTTTCCCCTTCTGTACTGCCACACTCACTCCATTTGCTCTCAGAGCAGGTCTGCTCTTGGCATAGCAGTCTGAGAGTTCAGCAGCCTCCTGCACTGTTTTTGGATCTCAGTCCTCTAGCCCGGTTTTTAACTCTGCTGGGCATTCCCAATAAAACTGTTCTAATAAAATCACATTTTCAATTTTATCAACAGTGTTTGCCTCAATTCCTACCCACCGTTTTAAAAACTGACATTGTTTCATGGCTAGCCTCTCGTAGCTCATATCAGGGCTTCTCCTGAGCTTACAGAATTCTGCTCTGTATGATTCATCAGTTAATTCAAACTTTTTTAACAGTGCAGCTTTTAACTTGCTGTAATCATTGCTGTCTTCATTGTCCATTTGACCCAATGCATCCTAAGCTTTTCCGGTAAGTAGCAGGGATAGCTGGGATCCCAAGGACTCTCTAGGAATTTTAGCCTGAATACAAACTTTTTCAAAAGAATTTAAAAAGGCGTCCATGTCCTCCCTATCCTTAAACTTGGCTATTAATTTGGAGTTCAATTTGTAAACCAGTCCTGTAGTCCCAGTTAAACCTAAGCTACTTACCTGCCCTGGTGCCTCTGGTTGGAGTTGTAGCTTCTCCAGTTTGCATTACCACTGGTGCTCCTTTCTCCTCTCCTCTCCTCTCCTCCTCTCCTCTCCTCTCTCCTCTCCTCCTCTTCCTCTCTGCATTCTTGCTCTCTCTTCTCCTCTGCCTCTCGCTGGCGCTCATGTTCCTCATGGTCTGCCTCCCTCTGTTGTCGCTCTGCCTCATAATCTGCCTCTCTCTGTTGTCGCTCTGCCTCACAATCCGCCTATCTCTGTTGTTGCTCTGCTTCCAGTTCCATCCTGCACAACTCAATTTGCAGTTTGAGTACCTCTGGATTCAGGATACTGGTGACCATCCCCTGCTGCTGTGGCCCTTCACTGACAGTGGCCCTGCTGACCACCTCATTGGCTTGGGATCCCTCACTGGCCACTAGCCCTTCCAGACATGAGGTTTGGTCCCTTTCAGTCACAGTCTGTGACTCACTGCTCTGGATATCTGCTACTTTCAGGGCGTCTATGAGGTTCTGCTTACTGGCTTTCACCCCCAACAGGACTCCGCTGTCCCCGCACAATTGCTTTAAGAAATCTACAGTGTGCCTGCTGTAGTCAGAAGCCATTTTCTTCTTTGACTATGCTAATCTGACTGGCCCTTTAGAAAAAAAATAAAATGGGTAGGAACTTAACTGTAAGTAAAGATATATAGTTCTGTTTCCTTTTGAAATAAAACACTGCCTTTCTTTTGTCCAAGTGAGTTAAATGGTCTCAAGCTAACCCACTGTACAATGAAGCTTATACCACCAAACTTTTTATGCCACCACTGCCAATCAATCTGTCACAAACTCGCTCAGCCGGTCAGCCCTCTACTCCCAAAGTGCCAACCTCTGAGTGTATGATTTGTGGACAGTGAACAGAACAAGGTAACCCTCTTGTCTGTTTTGTGGGTTCAAGTCACCTTAGTCTCAAGCTCTGGAGGGATTCAAACTGATAACCTCTTGTTAGCATACCCAATTATCAGGCTCAGATAATTCTGTCTTTGGGGGGCCAGATATCTTTGCCTATGGGCACCCAACCAGGTCTTTCAAATGAACCCTTAGAACTCTATGCAAGATTTTGGAGAACTCTATCCATTTCCCAGTTTGGTATATCAATAAGCTTAAAATACAGTGTCACTTATAACCACTCTAAGCTCTACTTAAATAAAAAGAAATGTCAGGGCACTCCAAGCAGTTTCTGTTGTAAAATATATCTTTACTTTAAAATAGCAAAACAGAACAATAAATACAAAACAAATATATCCCAACATATACAGCTTTAAAACACACAGATAAAAGTGCAGTTCCTACAATACATGCATTCAGACTGGTCTAATCTAATATATGATTACTTTCTTACAGTGCTTTGATGGTCTCTCTTCTCTGAGTCAGAAATATTGTCTTGAGTGTCTCTGTCAAGGTCCTCTCAGCAATTACACACAGTTCTGAGCCGGCCTTCTCTGAGGTCACCAAACTCCACTTTGGTGTAACAAAAATCTATATTTTATATAACACAGGATGTTTAAATAAAATATTTCAAAAAACATAATAGGTGACCTCATGGACTTTCCTCTCCTCAGGTTAACCAGACAAAACTGGTTTGTGCTCTGCTACACATACATCTGAAACGTTTCTTTGATCTAAGTCACGTATTCAAAGCAAAAGTGTATTTGCTTCTTTAATCCCATCTGGGCCTTGGAATCTACACCTCAAAGGTCTCTCTGATGTAATTCAAGGGTTCCCTGAGAATGTATATTTGGCCTTCCAAATTCATCTGGGTCCTGTTTGGCCCAGTCGTCAACCTCTTTGATGAAATGAGCTGGTTCCTGGAAGGTTATTCATAACCCATGCATGCTCTTTCCATATGACACCTAGAGCAAACTCAGATAATTCCTCTGGGGATGCCATGAATGGCTATTTTCATTTCCTGGGATCAAAGCAAATTTAACATGCTAATTGAACCTCAGATCTCTGTAGTTTGAATACCTCCTGTCCTTTGAACTTATCCTTGGGGTTTTTTGGATGTGTCAATTCAGCAAGGCTGTGGGTCTTCTGACTGCCCTTCCCATCACATATTTTATATGTAATAAAAAAATTTAGATACAGCACTCAGAGATGGCTGTCTATGTCACACTCCTCTCCACCCACCCATTCTTCTCTTTCCTGCTCCCTGATGTACATGTTCTCATGCAGTGCTTAGAAATGGGCTCCCTTAGGTCATGCTCCATTGCTATAGCTATATATAGGTATTGAAATTTGTATATGATTCTCCCATGACATTTTCTTTTGTGCATGTCTATTACCTGTTGCACCATATTCCTTATGTATTATTAGTGCAATGTGATCATATATGCATATATATATATATATATATATATTTATATATATATATATATATATATATATATATATATATATAGTATATATATATATATATATATATATATATATATACCTATGTATCTATGTATTGTTTTTCCCTACTTGCATGTGGCCTTGTTATACCCAGGTCCATCCTGCAAATGATCCTCGCTCAATGATGTTCACCTGGATAAATAAAGATTTTGATTGATTGATTGATTGATTAAAGGACAGCAGCCCCTCCAAACATGTTCACAAACACACGCAAAGCCTGGATAGTGTGTTGTGACCCAAGATCAGTGAAATTGGATTTGGTATTACATGGCACCTTGTTGAGCTGTTATTGGAGGCTCGGGTCATGCAGTAATTACAGATGCATGTCTGAATGAGACAATGGCATTTTTTTTATATCACTACTGGCTTCCTTCTGGAGGGAGCCCCCAGCCCCTTCCACTGACATCCACCATCTGGCACTGACCCAGCCTCAGGGCTTAACCCCTCTGGGGGGGCTGGGGGGTTCCCCAACCCTCACTGAAGACTGGATTCAAGGGATCAGTGCCATGGCTGGCCAGGAACGTAGCCTGCAAAGAGCCTGCCACCATGCTGCTGTGGCAATGGATTTTCTGTGGTTTCTCCCCGGGAGTCAAGATGTGCAATGACACCTGCAGAGGGGAGCACCCACTTGTCCACACGTGCTCCCTCCCAGCATCTGCTCCCACTCCTCCCCTGACTTCAGTGCAACAGCTATGTTCCCCAGCCTCTGCTAGGGAGCAGATAGGTGGTGACAGCTGGGAACCCCCTCCCTGGAGAAGGACAACAGTCTATTAGATGTTCAAGTCCTTCTCCACCCCTGCCGACCTCTGGCGGCCTGTGCTCATTCCCAAACACGGGTCACCAGCACTGTATAAGGTAAGGAATCCAGTGCCTCAGCACTCAGTGCCACTGACCCAGCTAACAGTGGCATTTTTGAAATGTTATTACCTTGCTCCAATGAATAAGAAATGTGGCAGTGTCTGTGATTGTTTGCTATTCAGTTTTTGACCAGGGTAGAACTAAACATGCCAACAATGCATTCCACCCAACTTATTGACTTTTGTCTCAGTTTCTTTGACATGTACTGTTTACATGCAAGCAGTATAGCATAGTGGTTAAGGGCACTAGGCTGTAAACTTGGAGACCTGTGTTACACGAGGTTCCTGCACCCTTACTGGTACCCCCAGAGGTACACCATAGACAGCTAGTGCTTAGGCATATGATATACTAACACATAGGGCTAAAGGCATCTACCGTGTAAGAGTAGATGTCAAGATATGTACGAATATTGTTGTAATACACTTTGCTTGCTAATACATATATATATTCTTCTATGTATTTTCTGTGTATTTCTTACTTATAAGATGTTGGGACACCTGTGTCCTTGGAATAATTATGATATATAAGTCAGTATTGCCACCTTTTGGTGATTTGTACTACTACACTGAGTTATGTAAGACTCTGTATAAGAACTCTTTTGTTTCACAGACTGTTGACTACTACAAAATGGTATAATGTTATTTCAGACCATGGAGTCTCCTCTAATTTAGCCAATAGGGCTCATCTCTCTAACTAGAAATGTTTCTGTCTTACAGTAGCCATAGTAATTATCATAGGTATATAATATGATACACTAAGTCTTGAACCTGGGAGATCCCAAGAGACACAAAGAAACCTCGAAGTATAGGGAACGCTTAGCACTGTCTCCCAGTTCATATTGGTAAGAACTGCTTAGGGCAACTATGATTTTATCCTTTTTGGCAGTAATAAACAAGTGTATTACTCTTATGCAACGTGTTTGCGATTACTTACATTCCCAATATTGGCAAGAACCTGAAAGTGAGGTTTAGACCTCCTGACAATTGGCGACCACATGCAGGTGATATTTGGTGTTTGTGAGTTATCACTAGTTGCCATAACTTTTCCCTTTCCCACAGGGACAGTAGGTGTACATTCCTGTGTCACCTCTCCTTTTTTAAAACCAGTTTGCAGTCATTTACAAAGTCTGGCTCTGTTCCTTTCGGGTGTGCTCGATGCTGACTCCACTCACTCCCTAACAGCTTTGAATTCTAAGCCTACAAATTCTACAGTAGCCCAACTGTGTATAAAGTGCTCCTGCTGTGGATCGATACATAACACGGAGCCTTTTTCATAGTATGATTTTTTGTTCCCTCCCACACAGTGGCCACCGTATCAAACATCTGCTCAGAACTGAAACTAGATGTCTCAAACTACTTTGCCTCCCATGGAGGATGGGCTGACTTTGCATGGGACACTAGTCAATCTGAAAACCCTATACTGGGGATTTTAACCCAGTACACAGAGACAAGACAATCAACCAATAAGCGTCATGCCAAAGGGTTGATGGTAGCAACTCTCTGCGCTGCTCTGGAAGCCTCTGAAGCAAGGTTTTGAGCCCTTGATCTGCATACTGTGTCTCTTAAGTAAGAGATGGGTTTGCAGGAAACGGAATGTGTTAGACTGCAGCAGATTTTAGTGTCTGAACTTCAAACACTGCGGAATGAAAAGGATTCACTTTTGCATCATTCAGCTCAAGCTGGAGAACAGGAACTTTGTATGTTGAAGCAGGAGTGTGAAAATTTAAGATAGGATAAGGGACAGGCATTGCATATGAATGACTTGTTAAGTACTGCGAATGCACAGTTGAATGGGGAGATGGGAGAGCAACAGGACGAGATAAACCAGGTATGTAATTACTTCAAAGTGGCTACTAGGGACAATTGTGAATTGAGCGCTGCTTATAGAGTGTTGCAGAAGCAAATGCAGGATGATGTTGATATGGATCTTGCAACAGTGCATCATGCTGAATGTAAAACTAAGACAGCAAAACTGCGCCATCAGTGGGAGGTTCTGGCTGGACATGTTAAGGCGATGGGAGGCATAGCCCCTGCCTTAAACATGTCATCTGAGGGGGAAGTATCAGATGATGACAACTCTCAGTACAATGCCTAGTCACACCCCTACTATGGCCCAGAAACCCCACCCAGCCATCCACAACATGGCAGGTCCCCACTCCACCCACACCATGTCATACGTCATCAACATTGTGACGCTCATCATGGGAGATGCCAACATGGTGGCTCCAATGATGGGGGGCAGCAGGCCCAGACCTGGTCCCGATGGCACCACCGATTGCCATTATTAATATGGAAGATAGGCAAGAGCTAGAAACAATGATTGAAACTGCTATAGGTAATGTACCTCTTCCTGAGAGAAGTAAATGGGCCATTAAAACCCAAATTAGACAGCTTCTACAAGTGGCTGGCACTCAGGATGGTAGTGTGCATACTGTGGCCAAGGCTGCAGCTCAGGCCGCCCTAGACGGTGCCTGAGATAACCTATCTCTACCTGATTGACCCAATAATCCGCTATAAATGGCCTACTCTGTTCAGCAAATAGCTGACAGTATCGGTTGGATGAACCCGTCCAACAATCTCAGCTGCCGCTTAGAAAAGGTGCATTCTAAATGTGAGATGCTTAGCCTCGCTGCAGAATATCAGGTCCAGATACTACGCCAAACCATCGATCCTAGTTTATGGGCCAAACTCCCCGATGCTATCCTCCAGGACGCCAATGCCACCTTTGATGAGGTTGAAGCTGAGCTCATTTCTGCTCACAGCCCAGGTGTAGTAGGAGTGATCCTTGCATAACCTGTAAAACAGAATGCAAAGGAAACTCCAGTGACTTACCACTAGAGACTCTGGATGGCCTACTGAGCAGGAAAGCACCTGGCACAAGAAGCGGCAGATGTAGATCTTATTGAGTATAAGACCCTGTTCCTTGGGAATATGATTTCTGCAGTACGAGAAAAGGTAGAGCCAACCACCTACCCCAACACGGACAGGTTTGCTGACATTCTTCAGAAAACCGAGAGAGTTTACCAACTCTACATCTGTGATCTGGGCTCCGGTTCCAATAAAGTAGCCACCGTGGAGCCTATTCAAGAGGCCGCGATGCACTACACGGTGGAAGGGCAGGCCGAACACAACCAGACCCTCCCTGCAGACAACCAATATCCCCAACAGGCCCAACAACAACAACAACAACAACCACGAGAAAGGGTCCTGAAGGAACTGGAAGTAATAAGAGTTGATAAAGCAATGAGGCCAGATGGGGTGCACCCCAGGGTCCTTAAAGAACTAAGAGAGGTGGTGGCTGAACCTCTGGCTATCCTGTTTAGCTGATCACTGGAAACAGGGGAGGTACCCAAAGACTGGAGGACAGCAGATGTAGTCCCCTTATACAAAAGCGGGAACAAAGAGGAAGCAGGGAACTACAGACCAGTCAGCCTCACCTCGGTAGTGGGGAAGATCATGGAAGCACTACTGAAGGAGAGATTGGTGGAACATCTGGTTGTCAATGGACTACAGGACCCAAGGCAGCATGGTTTCACCAGGGGGAGGTCATGTCAGACCAACCTCGTTGAATTTTTTGACTGGGTGACTAGGGAGGTGGATCAGGGAGGGCAGTGGACATGGCCTATCTGGACTTCAGCAAGGCCTCTGACACTGTGCCACATAGACTACACAGACTGGGGAATATGGGTGTGGGCAGGACAGTAGTGTGGTGGGTAGGTAACTGGCTGGGTGGCAGGACACAGAGGGTGGTGGTAAATGGCTGTCACTCCACAGAGGGAAGAGTGACCAGTGGAGTACCACAGGGATCAGTTCTGGGACCGGTCCTATTCTAACATCTTCATCAGTGACATTCATGAGGGACCTAGAAGGCAGAATTTCACTGTTCGCTGATGACACAAAGCTCTGTAACAGAGTAGACACACCAGAGGGTGTAGACAGAATGAGAAGGACCTGCAGAAACTTGAAGAATGGTCAGGGTTTGGCAGTTTAAATTCAATGCAAAGAAGTGCAAGATAATGCATATGGGGCACAAAACCCCTGGCACAATATATCAGTTGGGGTTGAGGATATGCATACACCAAACAGGAAAGGGATCTTGGGGTTATCATCTCTGATGACCTCAAGGTAGGGAAACAGTGTAACAAGGCAGCAGGTAAAGCAAATAGGATGCTGGGATGTATAGGCAGGGGCATCACCAGCAGGAAAAGGGAGGTCATAATTCCACTATACAAGACACTAGTGAGGCCCCACCTGGAGTACAGTGTACAGTTCTGGAGACCATACCTACATAAGGACATAGACAGGGTAGAGAGGGTTCAGAGGAGAGCAACAAAGATGGTGCATGGATTGCATCACAAGTCCTATGAAGACAGGTTGAAGGAACTGAACATGTACTCCCTGGAGGAGAGGAGGGAGAGAGGGGATATGATAGAGACATACAAGTATCTCACAAAGAGGAACAGGGTGCAGGAATACACTATTTTTAAGCAAAAAAGATGTACCAGGACTAGAGGGCATGGGATGAAGTTGGAGGAGGACGATTCAGAGGAAACATGAGGAAGAATTTTTCACAGAACGGGTGGTGGATAAGGGAACACCCTGCCAGAGGAAGTGGTGGGGCTGAAACAATCACGGATTTAAGAATGTATGGGATAGACATAAAGGAATTCTGGAGGTCAGGGGTAAGGGGCAATAGACTTCTAGGAAAACATAAACTAAACTTACAAGCTCAAATGGGCAGACTGGGTAGGCCATAGGCCCTTATCTGCTGACACTGTCTATGTATCTATGTAACCACAACAGCAACAGCAGCAATGGGGTGGGAACTGGAATTGGCATAAGAATAAAAAGCACAAGAATAAGGGCAAACAACAACAACAAAGAATGGGCCCTTCATATATTATTTATTTAGCTTTTGTTTACCGGGTAAGTACACTAGACAAGTATTATGCCTATTTTCAGGAACGACCCAAGAGAATACAACATGAGGAACGACAGTGAAGGAGACATGGTAAAGAGAGTACAGTTTTTTGTCACAGTAAACAAACGTGGGAAATACATCATTTGACACTAGGGGAAACATATAGTAGTAAGCACATTTCAGATTATACACTCTAGACTAGCTAGTTCAACTGACAGATATAAACAGGTCATCATACATAGGAGTGGAGCATAGCTCAAGGACTGGATTGGTCATAATATAACTTATAACATTGTTTGTCATACACTCCCTAGGCTAGTTGGATCGTGGGACAGGTATATACAGTTCATCACATTTTTCTAAATATGCACTCGTTAGGCAGAAACAGAAACACTTGGTAGTACTAGTTTCTACCAAGTGACCAAGGTGCAATATGTCATGGTTAGCCTATGACCGTGGAGCAATAATGGGTGTAAAAATGCCAAAGGCTTTTTAGGCAGGAGTAGTCAGAAGTCATTGATACAGTGGGGAAAATATCTCCAGGAATTCAATGGAGACACCTTGGGGAGGTTCAGACAAAACAATTTGACACTTTACTCTAGGGAGGTTTGGGGCAGTCACACTCTGATGCTAGTTTTAGGAAACCCCACAGGGAATTTCAAAACTCAGATAGGAGGGGGCAGCTTGGATATCCACAGGCAGCGAATTCCAGAGTCTGGGCGCACTTATTGCAAAGTCCCGATCCCCCATGAGGGTCCGGGTAGGAGGGACTTTGAGCATCCCTGATGTGAGAGACCTAAGTTGGTAGGGGGTGGGATTCAGTTTAGGCAGAAGCCGGGCCAGCCCATGGGGGGTGCTAGTTCTGATCACTTTCCCAGAGAGGCATCCCAAACCAAAATCAAGGTATCCAGCTGGTGAGAGCCAGCAGGTTTCTGATATAGCTCACAACGTGGGTGAGTCGGGGCAGCCAAGGCAAAATGACAAATGTTATTGTAAGCAGTGTACCACCGTGTGAGATGTGTCTTTGGAGTGAGCAACAGGTGCAGCCCATAGCTGAGGGAGGGAAGGAGCACACCTCGCCAGGGCAAGCCTGGCTGCCGTGTAGGTTATCACTTGGCCCTATAGGCTCAGACCCAGTTTGCAGTTGCCACCCTGCAGATGTTAAGGATATGATTACCCATGTCAAGTTGGGGGTCAAGTGTTACCCCAGATATTTGATGGAGCTCACTATGGTAGTGAGGATCCATCTGCGCTGGTGATGTTAAGCAGGCTGATGGAGGCTTTGATTTTAGCCATTGAGCCAAGAGCATAGACTGTGTCTTTTTCAGGTTCAGGACCAGCTTAGGACTAGTAACCCATGACAATACCCCGTTAAAGTCATCGGTCAGGTTCTGGTTTAGGTAGTGGCATTCTGGGAGTGAGCCAGGATTACCAGATCATCTGCAAACATGGTGGCCCCACAGCTGGTAGTAACCATGGGAAGTTGATTGATGAAGAGGAGAAGAGGAGGGGACCCAGTACCAAGCCTTTGAGGCACTCTCTGAGGTCACTGGTAGGGGCTTGAGAGGACTTTATTGAAGCAGGTATGCTGCTTTCTGCCATGTAGATAACCCATTAGCCATTTCATGGCATGGGGGGAGAGGCCGAGTGACCACAACTGGGAACCAAGCAGTTTGTGGTCAATGAGGTCAAAGGCTTTGGACAGGTCGATAAATATTGCACCAGAGAGTTTGCCCTGGTCTATGGCTGTCCAGATAATTGATGTAACTGAGATTAAGGCTGTGGTGGTGCTGTGCCCCTTACAAAAGCTGTGCTGGGCTGGGGACAGAAGTTCATGAGAGTGGATATATTCTGAAAGCTGCTCAGCCACTACCTTTTCAAGGAGCTTGCTAAGGGTTGGGAGAATGGCAATCGGTTGATAATTGTCAGGCAGTTTGGGATTTCCTTGTTTCAGTAAGGGGACAATCCTCATCTCTTTCCAGATGTCTGGGATGGTCCCCAGACCAAGGGATAGGTTGAAGATGAAGGCTACTGGTGAGGCAATGTGTGCAGCACCAAGCTTAAGGAGTTTAGGCTCCAGGTTGTCTAGGCCAGAACTGGAGCACTGGGAGAGGCTAGCTAGTCATTTCTGCAAGTCCTAAACTGATACAGCCCTGAGGTGGAACATTTGACGAGGAGGGTGACCCTCCAGCAGAGTGGAGGGAAGGGGGTGGGACAGAGCCTCATCAGGTGAGAAGAGGGTTGTGAAGGCAGAGAGGCCAGAGAAGTGATTATTTAGGAGTTGGCAACAGTATGGGGATTATTTGGAGACTCCATTTATGACCATGTCCGTAACCCCGGATGGGAGGATCCGCTGACAAGGGATTTAATATCTCTCAGAACCTCCTGGGATTACTGGCAGAGCTTAGTAGGGCAGATTTGCAAAAGTCACTCTTTGCTGCCCTGATGGCCTTTTTGCACTTGTTCCTGAGGTGTCTGTACCTTTGAATAATCATGGGATCACTGGTACCTTTGGAATGAGCCCAACACTTATCTCTCTCTCTCGCATCTGGGCTAGGAGATTCCCATTTAACCAGAGGGTAGCGGGCCCCCTCACCCTATGGGTGACCTTGGGAGTATGCTTGTCTTGCAAGGCCCCAAAGGTGGAGAGGAAGTAAGAGGTTGCTGCCGAGGAGTCAGTGGCACCATACATCCCAGACCGGTCAGTAACTCTTAGGTCATCCAGGAACTCCTCAGTATCGAATCTAGAGTAGTTTCTGACATGCATAATTTTGTGTGGAATTTTGGGGGTGGGAATTTTCCATACACAGAAAACCGGTGAGTGGTCAGAGATGGAGTCAGATAATGTACCCGCTGATGAGATCCTGTCAGGATGGTTAGACATGATCCAGTCCAGTAAGGTGCTGAAGGATCCATTTGCTGTCTGCCTAGTTGGTTCCTGGATGAGCTGGGTCAGGGCAAGGTTAGCAAGCAGAGGCTCAAACTGCTTAACATTACCACTATCCCAGTTAAGGTTTACATCCCCAGGATTATGAGTTCATTATCCCTGACTCTGGGACCAATTTTGTCCTTGAGATGAGTTAATCCAGGTAGCCCACCTCTTGAGGATTGTAGGGTGCACACCAGGTGCAGTTTCTTTGCATCCCCAAGTAGCAATAGCACATGTAGCAACTCACAGGGGGACACATTTGAATCCTGGTGGGCAATTTGGGAGATTTTTAAGTGGCTCTTATGGTAGATTAGTATGCCACCCCCCCTCTTGCCCTCAGCTCTGTCCAGTCTGGTGAATTCTTACCCAGTGAGTTCACAGGCAGAGTCAGGGACAAAGGGTTTTAGCCAGGTCTCCGTCACTCCTAGGATGTTGGGTTTGTAGACTGCAACCCATGCTAATAGCTCATCACGATTAGTAGCAGGTCTCTAATGTTAAGATGAGGTATTTTAGCCCTTACCCATGCCCCATACAGGAAAGATTTTGTGTGTCAGATTTAATGGGCAGGTTGGTTTCAATATCACTCGGCCAGTAGTAGTGCAAGTAGGAGGAGCCAGGGAGATACCACCTCCTGCGCCTTGACAACCTGGGAGTTTTTAGCATGGGTATGCTTTTCCTGCTTGTATACATAAGGCACCAAAGATCTAGACAGCAAGTAACATTGCAGTGTGCCTTGAGATCACAAGGATATTGGAGAAGGTGTAGTCGGGGCTCTCGTGAGGGTGGACGACCATCCCAGTTGTCACCCAGTGTTATTGGGGGAAGGTGACCATATGCAAAAGGAGAGTCCCACTGTGAGACCCATAAGGCTATATCCCTCAGGATGACAGCCAGCACCCCTCTACCTTTAATATTTGAGTATCCCTATCCCTCACTAGATGGATGGGAGGGAACCACGTCCACATCTTAGCTGGAGGCATAGCACTAGCCTGTGAGATAATTATCAGTCAGCTAACAAGATCTGCTGTGAAGGAAGGAGAGATGGATGTACTAAGGCTGGAACAAAGTTAGTGAGATTTGTTATTGGTATGTGCCAAGTAAATAAAATAAGGCCTGCACAGTGCAATTCAAGACTACCAGCTATGGACGCAGGGGCTGAGGTTTATTTCTGGGAAGGAGTTCCTGCCCTCGCCCTTTGTAAGCACACTTACCACCTGTCGACAGTTACACAAGGACAGAGTTTAGATAGCCAAAAACCAAGCAGTGCAAGTGGGGTTAGGATTGGTATAATAGTAAATACTAGCAAGGTTGTTTTGAGCAGACAGTGTAGCAGGACTGGGATAGTTAGGCCCTATACCTTTTGTCGGGAGTCTGGTATAGTGAGGCCCTACTCCTTTTGTTAAGGTCTCTATTAGCTGGGTCTGAGATAGGAGAGCCAGCAGGATGAGAAACACCTGTACAAGACTTAGATTCTGATACAAGACAGAGTAGGGCAGTTTAGCAGACAGTGGTCGCAGAGAAGTAGGCCATCAGGATAATGTTGACAGGCGGTAGACAGTAATGCGGTCAGTAGGCATATACCATCATAAAAAATGTATTTGACTCTATTTAGCATATACCAACATGTAAAAAACATTTCATTGACTCTATTTAGTATCAGAGAGTAGGAAGGGCAATTAGCCAGGGTAGGAGAAATGAACTAATTACCACTGATAATTAAGCAGATACTTCCCCTGTTGGCCGTTTGGGTGATACTGGCTTCCACAAAATAGAAATCAAGCTAGTTACCACTAACAATGAAACAGATACCTCCCCTATTAGCCAATTGGGTGAGACAGTACATTAGGGGCGGAGCCAGTGAGCATTTAATGGGAGGAGGGAACATGGTGGGCGGGTGGGCCGAGTAACCTGTTCAGCTTTCTCCTGCACCAGGCCAGGGGCCGGGAACTTGTGCGATGCAAAGTTGTCAGCCGAGGAGGCCCGCAGGAGGAGCAGCAGTAGCCCACGGCACCTCCACTCGGCAACTCTGTGGTCCTCTGGGTGGTTCAAGGGGGGGACCTTTTGGAGCAGGTCAACTCTCGCCTCCCCTCTGCACGGCATCAGCTGTGTTGCCAGTTGGTGGGACAGTTCTCTTTTTCAGGAGCAAAGCGAGAGCATCACAGTCGACCAGTAGCCAATGGGGAATTGCGTGTAGCATAGGTAAGAATAGGGTGCTCAGAGTCTATCTGATTTGAGTCTGAAGGGTAGATGGCAGACACTGAGGGCTTCCTGTTTTCAGCTGCAGAGCTGTCGCACAGGCAGTTTTAAGAAAGTTGTCAGCCTGTTCAGTGAAGCTTTGGGGAACCTCAAACTACAACCTCCCCTTATAGCAGCACCAGGAAAGAAGTAGAATGATAATGCAGGCCATATTGCCCACGATTGAGTACAGTGATTTGTGTAGAAAGACCAAGAATCTCTCTAGTGGCTGGTCTGTATAACCTGCTAAAGGAAAATGTGAAATTCTGAGAGCTTTTGGGGCAGGTGCGCTCTGTGGCAGATGCCATTCCCAGTCAGGCACTTGCGGCTGTACAACTGGTGACCCAGACCCCAATGGGCAATGGTGATACTGGAAGTGCAGACCTTCAGACCCACACAAGCCTGAACCCAGAAGCTCCTTCCTATATAGCATCGGTGCAGCATGATGAAGTGGTTCAAAGGAGCCAGGCCCAACCTCTCCACATTCCCAGCAGTACAGATTGACAATTACAGGCCCTAGTCCAGACTGTAAACAAGCTGGTCTTGGATACAAATGGAAGGCCCTGCACTGAGGCCAAGGTTGGGGGGCTGCCTACTTGTAGTCTTACTAGATACAGGTATGGCTGTGTCTGTATTACATGATGAACACCTGAACACATCTCCTTGGTTCACCGGACAGAGGACCAACATGTCAGGAGTAGATGGTACTAGGCTACCTGTATACCGGTCTCTACCCTTGCCGGTGGAGTTAGGCCATTTAAAGGCCTCATGCATCTTCCAACTGATGGTAATGCATGATCATCCAAGTATCATAGGAATTGATTTTCTCGCACCACACGGCTGTGTGGTAGATCTAGCTAACATGCTAGTGGTACAAATCCAGGGTCAATACCACACTATTTTGATCCCTGATTCACACGTTGTGGCAATGATATCTGCTAACAACAAAGAGTATGACATCATAGATTTGTTCAAAGATCATGAGCTTTTCCAAAGCATCTCCCCATCTTGCAATGACATCTGGAAGCATTTACAATCAACAAACATGACTATGGCAGAATGCACACTGTCATTGAAGTGTGAGGCACAGCACATAAGAGGCAAAGGCAATATCCTTTCCCAGCTGAGGCCTTGCCTTCTCTCAGAGAAACAATCAAGTCACTTCTCAAGCAAGGGGTAATTAGAACATGCTTTTCATTACACCCCGTGTGTGTGGCCTGTGAAAAAAACCATGGGTGCCTGGAGACTTACTATTGACTACAGGAAATTGAACCTGGTCACCCCCCAGTTGTTCCCCAACTGCAGCATCAGCACCTAATGTGCTATAACTTTTGACCCCTGATGGGTGGTTCAGTGCCCTGGACATCTCCAATGGTTTTTGGTCATTGCCATTGGCCCTCAAGAGTCAATATAAGTTTGCCTTCACCTTTGAAGGAAGACAGTATACGTGGACTTGCTTACCACAGGGATTCCATAACAGCCCGTCCCTGTCCCATCTGTATATGATGGACACCCTTGAGGGTTTCTCTACTCCCCATTGTCTCTTGCAGTATGTGGATGACCTGTTGCTGGCAACTGCCACACAGGAACAACACTTGGATCTCTTGGATGAACTACTGACTCTCATTCAGACAGCAGGTCTGAAATGCAATCCAGCAAAAGCACAGTTATGTCAGAAAGAAGTACTCTTTCTGGGTCTAAAAATAACTGACCAAAGTCAAAGTCCTACCTGGAAGAAGATACAAGGATTGCAAGACTTGCCATTGCCCACCAGCGTGGCAACTCTTCGACCGTTTCTAGGTATTGTGAACTATTTGAGGGATTTTATCTGTGATTTTGCTCAGAAAGCCACTCCTCTGTATGAGCTATTGAAAAAGGACATCCCATGGAGTTGGGGCCCTATACATACACAGGCTGGGACATCACTGAAGCAGGTCTTGGCCTCCGCCCCAACTCTGGTCAACCCCAATCCAGCACTACCATTTCATCTGGAATGTGTGCCACCTCTAACATCGCCATGTCAGCAGTGCTGGATCAGAAGGTTCATGGCACCCTGAGACCTATTGCATATGCATCACAGCTCTTGACCCCAGTAGAACAGAAGTATAGCCTTTGTGAAAGGAACCTTCTGGCCACCTACTGGGCTGCCAAGCACTTTCTGTATATCACTGGGCACTCTCCGTTGATTATCAACACCAATCACACACCAACTACTGTTCTGCTTTCAGATAGAGTAAAGGATGGGTCAGTCTCCAATACCAGGCTGACACACTTATCACTTCTTCTCCAGGATAGAGACATACAGGTACATCCAACAACAATCCCATCTATGCTGGCTCATGGACTCCTTTTCCCAAGGAGAGCCCCATGATTGTACACTGCAGTCACCTGATCTTCCCAGTACAGGTCCTTTCCTCCCTGCCACACCACAAATACTAGACAACACCTAATTGTGTTGTATCTTTGCTGATGGTTCTGCATCTTACTATCAGGGAGAACAAATTGCAGGGATGGGCATTCTAGTAATCTACCCTTATGGGAACACTGCTAAAATATGTAAGCATTGCAGTGTAGCATCATCACAGTATGCAGAGATGGCAGCGGTGGCCTGTGTCCTCGTGTTCATCCAACATGGGACTGATGATACCATTATTTTTATAGACTCTAATTGGGTTTGTTGTTCTCTTACAGAATCCTTCCTTTCTGGCAGAAGAACTCCATCCTCTCTTCTGATGGCAGCCCAGTGAAGTACAAGGAACTGGTAATATACATACATTCATTCACTGGCACAAAAATTTGCGCACAGACTCCATGTACACAAAGGTAAAGCTCACTTCCTCCATGATCCCTATCATGCCTTCAATGATACAGAAGATGTCCTTGCCAAGGAAGGGGCCCGGGGGGGGCACATGGATGATGGACCATCCAGAGGCCAATGCAGCCATACATATTGAAGCACTCAGAAAAAAATCTCAACCATTTTCCCCCTTGGACCTCTCAGCAACCCAACACGTTGACACTGAACTCAAAGAAGTGTTCAGATTCCTTGACAAGAGTACCGAAGAAAAACTTCCCACACACAACCCCTACTGGAGGCAAGAAGGAAAGTTACACTTGTCACTGGATGACAAGCTCATCTGGTATCAGTCAGATGATTCCACCACCAAGTAATGGGTGGTCCCCAGACACTTTAGATCTGAATTTTTGCACCAAGTGCATGACACACCCACTGGTGGGCATCAGGGAGTGGAAAACACCCTCCAAAGGCTTAAGACCACCTCCTGGTGGCCTGGTGTCACCAAAGATGTCAAACAGTACATAGATAACTGCCTTGTTTGTGCACAAAACAACCCCATCCATACCAAACGAAATGCCAAACTCTTACCACAATGACACTCTGGCCCTTGGCATGCCATACAGATTGATTTTATTGGTCCCTTGACCAATACCAGCAGAAATAACAAGTATGCACTTGTGGTAACTGACCTCTTCTCTAAGTGGGTTGAAGCTTTCCCCACTAAAACATGCACAGCTAAAACCACTGCCAAAATCCTGGTGACACATATTTTTTCCAGGTGGGCTAACCTCTTAAGGCAGACTCTGACAAAGGAACCAGTTTTACAGGTGAGTTAATGAAAGAATCTCTTGAACTCCTAGGAGTTCAACGAAAGTTCCACATACCCTACCACCCCCAATCTTCAGGTCAAGTAGAGAGAGCCAACAGACAGATTAAGCAAATGCTTTTCAAATTCATTGAGGACAATCCCAAAACCTGTGATTCCCCACTGCCTTTACTCCTTATGGCAATTAGGGGCACACCCTCAGCCACTACTCAGCTCATACCCTTTGAGGTGATGACTGGCAGACAGATGAGATTACCTGAACACTTGTTGTTTGACCTGCACACTCCCACTGCAGACCGTGTGTCTGTAGGTCAATATGTGGAAAAACTCAGAAAAGACCTCATACACACACACTTATATGCTGCTAACTGCATGGGTAAGGCCCAGCAACAATCCAAAATACAGGATGACAAACACACACAAGAAGTGGATTGGCAGGTTGGAGATCAGGTAATGGTTCTCCGATTTGCACATCCCACCCATTCCTTCTCCAATAAATGGGAAGGCCCATACCCAATTGTCAACAAGCTCAGTTTGGCAGTCTATCAAGTTAGACTCCTGCACAACAATAAACTGACTGACAAATGGTTACATGCAAACCAACTGAAACTGTATAAAAGAGCTTAATTACTTTTTCTCACGCCATTGGGTGGAATAGCACTGACTTACTGATGTTTGATTTTGCTTTGCAGATACACTGACAAGATGGTTATCTTGTTCCATTATCTCCTCATCTCAGGAGATATTCCCTGCATCCAAGGCATGGTACCGAACCTCCTACCACACCTTGATCATCCAGCATCTCCTTCAGAGGGAGTATCCATCAATATACCCGATAGTCTGATTACTGTCCAGGAAGGTTCCGATGCTTACCTCACTGCCTCTGTTGTCACTCCTGATAAATCTACCCTACAAATTAAGTGGCAAACCACATCTCAAGGTCAAATTCTCCCTGTGGCCAAACTCTTCAAAGGGACTTTTCAGGGTTGGCCCAATGCTAAATTATCCCCAAATGGTTCTCTGTCCTTGCTGCAGACTGTGCCCATGCATTCTGGTTTGTACAATATTACTGCCTTAATTGATCCTTCGTATTGTAATTCTTTGTCTAAGGATTCTGCTTGAAAATGTTGTGCTGTACACCACATGGCTTCTGCTGCCATGTATCTCTCTGGGTTACCACCCACTGATAAACAGGGCTTCTGCTGCCATGTATCTCTCTGTGTTACCACCCACTGATAAACAGCTTTTGGAATGTCCAAAGCATACCCCTGGTCCCTGTAGTGGTCTAACAGCCACTGTCCTCCCTGGTTCATTGATTAATAATTTACAATTTATGCACATACCTGTGTTGTTTATTCTTACTTACTGGAATATGAAAGAATTTGGTATGTGTCACAATACTAATATGTCAGCAGTTTATAGTACGTTATTGCTTGATAGCTTAGCTGCATTTCAGATTCATACTCAAGACCCTATTGCCGGGGTCCATACTACTGAACATAGAGGCAACTTCAGGAGAAAACCTAATCCTGATGATCAAAGTCATAAACGTAATACACGTGAAGTTGACAGTTCTGATGTCACAGGTGCAACAGGTACTGTCACAGGCCTTTTTGGTACGGCTATGTCTATTTGGAACAAGGCAGACATTGCTGCTATCAAATCTCATAATGCCAAATGTTCAACTGAGATGGTTAATAATATACTACCCCCATTATTGCATGGTGTGGATTACCTTAGTCAGGAAGAAAGATACACTGTATACAATATGCACAACATTGTTAAGGCATTTACAGACTCTAAAGATAAGATTAATGCACTCATTACACAGAACAACAAAGAAGCAGATAAACAATACATTGCTAGAGAAATCCTCTGCTCTGCCTATGGCTCATACATTATCACTACCATTAACAATCTCTTCCGTGATCTAGAATCTGGAAGAATCCCTGATATCACACATGATAGACGCATTTCCACATGGTATTGTCCATGATGTAAAACCCCTAGCTGTATTGCTATGTGTATGCAACAGTCTCTGACTATTCCTCTTTCTACAGCTAGAAACCTGGGTTTTGTGACCAGACACCCTAACACTGGTCCTTGTTTCACTACTAAGAAATGTTCCATAAGAGATACTATGTTAGTTTCTTTTAGTGTCTCTTTACCATGCTTTGATCCCACTACAGCTTTGTTCGACAAGCTGGCACTGGTACATTCCATTGGGCACCTGGATGAAGACATATACAGAGAATGCCTGGATCTACTGCCTCTACTGGTTTTCCATCCCTTCCTGGATGCCTGGGTGGCTCCACACATGGACTGCTGTGTGAAGAAGCAATACATTTACTTGTGTCGATGTGATGTATTTGATGTTATTCAACCTGTCTGTGGTTATTCTCCAGATAGCATTGATTGGACTTTTACTATGGATGATGACATCACCACTAATGGCACGGATTTCTTGGATTCTACTTTGGCTCTGGATAAACTCTATCAATCCTATCATGAGGAGGTTTATCGCCTGTCAACACAGATTTCGAAGATGACCTACACCTGCCCAGTACAGTTGCAAAAGTGGAGACTCCCTACTGTTCGATCTCAGTATAATTCTGATGGGGAGTACTGTGTGGTAACTAATTTCAAAAACTATACTTATGGATCTGAAACATGTGTCATTGATTCCCCCAATTTCTGTTTTGTCCCACACCAGAAAACTGTTGTTGGACATACCGTTATAACCCCCGTCCCCCTTATGGATGCAGACATCATTAATGGTAACCCTGATTATCTGCTCACACTTTCTGAATATTTACCATATTTTAATGTACACATAGACCCACTCACGCTTACATTAAAATCGCTTTAAGACAGGAAAGACACACACCTCATCCACATCAGCAATAATATAACCAAGGCCAATGAAGCTATCCTTTCATTGATTAATGATGGTGATATGAATGATGCATTAACTAACACCTGGTTAGAAATTATTTTTAAAGGTTTTGTTATTATACAAGCATCTTTGATATTTTTCTTGGTTATTATGCTATGCTGTCTATGGCGCACACTTCGCCAACACTGTGAGCAGCTCGATTTCCTTTACTACGCTTGCGCGTCGGGTTTGCAAATGACCACTGCTCCCTGACCTTTCCCTAGATTTGCCTGTGTTGCCCTTGGAGGCAACAAGGGGGAGAATGTTACATGAGGTCCTTGAACCCATATTGGTACCCCCAGAGGTACACTGCAGACAGCTAGTGCTTAGGCATATAATATACTAACACATAGGGCTAAAGGCATCTACCGTGTAAGAATAGATGTCAGGATATGTATGCATATTGTTGTAATACACTTTGCTTGCTAATACATATATATTCTTCTATGTATTTTCTGTGTATTTCTTACTTATAAGATGTTGGGACACCTGTGTCCTTGGAATAATTATGATATATCAGTCAACATTGCCACCCTTTGGTGATTTGTACTACTACACTGAGTTATGTAAGACTCTGTATAAGAACTCTTTTGTTTCACAAACTGAAGACTACTACAAAATTGTATAATGTTATCTTGGACCATGGAGCCTCCTCTAATTTAGCCAATAGGGCTCATCTCTGTAATTAGAAATGTTTCTATCTTACAGTAACCATAGTAATTATCATAGGTATTTAATGTGATACACTAAGTCTTGTACCTCGGAGATCCCAAGAGACACAATGAAACTTCGAGGTATAGGGAATGCTTAGCATTGGCTCCCAATTTGTATTGGTAAGAACTGCTTAGGGCAACTGTGATTTTATTCTTTTTGGTAGTAATAAACAAGTTTATTACTCTTATGCACCTTGTCTGTGATTACTTGCATTCCCAATATTGCCAAGAACCTGAAAGTGAGGTTTAGACCTCCTGACACCTGGGTTTGAATCCCACAGCCCCCACATGCATATTGTGTGACTCTGAGCAAGTCTCTTAACTTTCTTGTGCCCCCAGGTTGCACCTGGAAACAAGCTTGGCTTAGTCTGCCTTTCCTGGTTAAACATGTTCCCCTTTTCTTATTTAAAGAACCTTTAATTAATTACTCTGATGTGGCTGTATTCAATGTACACACCTGACTGAGGAGTGCGAGTGACATTTGCAAGTATTCCAAATTCTGCCTGTCACTTTCACTTGCACTCCTCAGTAGCTGTAACTGGCAGACTTGGGTGAAGAGCTTTTCCATGTATTATCACTGGAATTTGTTCCCCAATAATCAGTACATTTCACAGGGAAAAAAAAACTAGGAAACAAAAAAAAACTGTATAGAGAGTCTTGCTTATGGTGTCACTCCTTCCTCTTGGTCAAACACTGTCACAGAAATTTTTTTACTGTTTTCCATCAGGTTGCAAACAACGTGGTGAGGCAAAGGGTAAAAAAAAGAATTGCATTGTAAAATTGTACTTACAGGTGATGCTGAGAGTTATTATAAAAAGAGGATATGAATAGGCAAAATGGAACACAGCACCCGGGAAACTGTTTATTTTGCAGAATAGTATGAAGTACTCTTTATGGGAAATGGAGTGTGCGAGTTGCACTTAGAACTTTGGAACTACAGTGTATGCATGAGCCATGACACACTAGTAAGAGCACCCGGAATGCTTAGAAATAAATAAGTGTGACTGGCAAAGAAATTTTGGCAATATCATGTTTCATACTGATGACATAAGCAGTGGCATTAAGCCATTGTGTCCAAGGGGACATATGGCCCCCGAATGTCTGTTACAAAGTACTCAAATAAAATTCAAGATGTAGGTCAATACAATAACCAGTCACTTGAGTACACTTAATAAGAGTATTCCATTTTACTTTAGTGTGTCAATAATGTTTATAATGCATTCTATGGTTCTGCCATTACTGTGTATATAGACACAACATTGCATGGCTTAAAATGATAATTTCAACCTAGTTTCAATTCAAAACCAAATATCCTGCAGTACTCGGTAACTGTTATCCATTTGACTTTCCAATCAGAAGTGTAACGTTTTAGAAATGGAAGTAATGCATGCCATCATAAAACCGTATTATACAGACTGAGGTTGTAGTACTTAGTATATGGTACATATGCCAGCATAAGCCACTTGCATAGTTGTATTAGATCATGCATTAATACGGATCCCTCTGTAATGCAGGGGTTCTTAATATGAACAGGATGATAAGTAGGTAATTTATGACACCCTTGCTGTTGACTTTATTTGCACTGACTGATACATATTGTATTTTCCACTTTCTGAAGTGATAAGAGTGGGATAATGCACAATATAGTGAACTACTACTATTACTGTTGACCTCTCCCCCCAGTTTCTCCATCGCATTTGTAGATGTACTGTGTTATGGTTATCAGACAGGCACACCATGTCATACTTGCACCTGAAAGTGTTTAGACAAATAACACACACACACACACACACACACACACACACACACACACACACGCACGCACACGCACACACACACACACACACACACACCTCTGTTGGTGCCCTAATCATGTACTGTTGGTAAAGCACTCCTAGCATGCCATTAGCTCACTAAGTTAAAGTGGTATGATACATATCTTATTTGTCAAAATGTGAGTCGCAGAGAAATATACAGTATTAAACAAACTATGCCATCATGTCAGTGACTTACATAGATCATTACATTACTGCACCAGAGGCAACCCATACACATTCTCTTCCAGCCCTCCTCTCCCCAAGCCTCCCCTCTGACTGCTCCCACCTCTCTATCCATGTCCCTCCTAACCTCTTCATCCAAGCCATCTTCCCTATCCACTATTTGATCAAAGTTGTACTTAAACTAAGCTGTAAGCCAACTACTGTTGTGCCATATTTGCCATCTATGCTTATCTAACAGTCTGGTTGTACGTAGATAGTAGATGATGTTTATTGTTCCTATTATTGTGTACTTGCTCCCTCCAAGCTTTGTCAAGCTGTTTATGTATAGTGTATACCGTATAATTTGTGCATATTGTATTTCTGAGTTTTGCTAATTTCCTGTTGCGATGATGTGTTTCTGTGTATTCATGTACTCCAGCACCACCTTATAAATGCAGCCTCTCAATGGTGTTTTTCTCCTTGTAAAATAAAGATTGATTGATTAATTGATTGATGAATTACTGTACATTGGCAGCAGCAAACTATTTGTATTACAAGTCGCAGCTTTGCACCATATGTTACACAGTCCATACTAGGGCAGCTACATAGTAATTTTCTAACTCAGCTGAAACATTCATGTCATCATCAAATGCTATAATTGTTAACACATTTTGTAAAAAAAGTTCAATGCATATCTGATTATATTACATGTCCCTATCACTCATAAATGTGGCCATTCTCTTGACCTGGTCTTCCTGCTGGGGATGGAAGCCTCTGGCATGGGGGTGGAACCTGTCGGATGGTCTGATCATCACACTGTGAGATTCAATTTTAGCACCCCCTTGCATAGACCTACCCCTGTTGAGATGGTCAAGTACCGCCCTTTACGGGATGTGACTCCCGATGGTCTATCAGCAGTGCGTGACCTATCAGAATTTCCGATGATGAGCATGGATCCTGAGGCCTTGGTTCTGGCCTATAATAGGGCCATCACCAATGCCCTGGATTCTATTGCTCCCATCTGTGTGTGTCCTCTCTCCCTTCTCCCTTGGTCCCCATGGTTTGATGGGGACTTGAGGGAGATGCGCCGATTTGTACGCAGGTTAGAGAGGTGTTGATGGAAATCCAGCTCAGATGCTGACCACCTTAGACTGCTAGAACATTATCAACTCTACCAGTCAGCAATTGCCCATAAGAAGGCAGTATTCCTGTCTGGGGAAATTGCTGCTGCTCAGCACCGACTGGCTCAGCTCTTTCGAACTGTAGACAGACTGTGCAACCCAGCCTGTCTGCAGGTTTGTAGAGCTTTTTTGCAATATCAGTGTGAGGAGCTCGCTCAGTTCTTTGCAGATAAGGTGAAAGACATCAGGGCAGTGACCTGCACAACACTCTCTATGGGAGTGGCCGTGGACCCAGCCGCGGTCACATGCCCTCCTACTCTCTGGGGTTTTTTCAAGAGGCCAGAAATCGAGGATGTTATGAGGATCATCCGTGGTATGTGCACTACGTCCTGTAGTTTAGATCCAGGCCCCACAGCCTTGATTATGGGCTGTGGGGAGATTATCTTCCCAGTTCTGATGAGGATAGTCTGGTGCTCCTTAGATTCTGGTGAATATCCTTGCTCCCTGAAGGAAGCAGTGGTGACACCAGTGTTGAAGAAGGCTTCTTTGGACCCTGACTGCCTTGGTAACTACCGGCCTATCTCAAACCTTCCCTTTGTTGGGAAGGTAATTGAGAAAGTATTGGCTACCCAGTAAGACAACCATTTGACCATCCATAACATCTATGATCCCCTTCAATCGGGTTTTCGAAAGAGGCACAGCACCGAGACTGCACTGGTTCGGGTGCTCAATGATCTCCTGATGGTGAGAGACCAGAAAAAATGGTCCATTTTGGTCCTTTTGGACCTGTCATCAGCATTTGACACTGTAGACCATGGGGTTCTCTTGAGCACCTGAGAATCATCTGTAGGCTTTCTGGGTTGGTCCTCAGATGGTTTACATCCTTCCTCACAGGTAGAACTCAGAGGGTAGTATTGGGAGTGTTTTCTTCCGAACCTGCCTCTCTGTCATGTGGGGTGCCCCAGGGCTCAGTGCTGTCTCCCATGTTGTTTGCAGTGTACATGCTTCCCTTCGGAGACATTGTAAGACGGTATGGGCTGGAGTTTCATTGTTATGCCGATGATACTCAGCTCTACCTGTCTTTTGCACCTGACCAGAATAGAGCACTCTCAGTGTTTAATAGCTGAATCGGGGAAATCCAAGATTGGATGTGGTCCAGCTGGTTGAAGTTAAACCCTGGGAAGACGGAGGTGTTGGTCCTGGATCCCGGTCACCAGACAGGGGGGTGGGGATAAACCATCCCTCAGGTTTATTCCTGGGGGGCGTGGAGCTCCCCACTTCTGAACGGGTGCGGAACCTATGGGTGAGTCTTGACGATCGGCTGACACTATATGATCAAGTGTCAGCCATCATTAAAGTTTCCTTTTACCATCTTAGGAACATCACTAGGATTAAACACCTTGTTCCCTCCGGGAAGCTGCCTACGTTGATCCACGCCTTTGTGACCTCACGTCTCGACTACTGAAACTCCCTTTACTTTGGGCTTTCTGGGGTTGATATCCACCGCTTGCAGCTGGTGCAGAATTCTGCAGCCCAGTTGCTAACTGGGACTTCTCATTTTTCCCCATGTTACCCCTGTGCTGCGGAGACTGCACTGGCTGCCGGTTCAGTGGTGGATCACCTTTAAAGTGGGTCTGTTGACCTACAAAGCCCACATGGTTTGGGCCCTGACTACCTCAAAGAGCTCCTGGTTCCCTGTCTCCCGGAGCGACCGCTCCGCTCGGCTGGCGAGGGGATGCTGGAGATTCCGAGGGTCATTTTGAAATCTTCTGGTGCCCGGGCCTTTGCGTTTATGGCTCCGACCCTCTGGAATTCTCTACCACGTTGGATTAGAGAGTGCACGACAGTGGGGGGGTTCAAACAAGCCTTAATATCCTTTTTATAGATTAAGGCCTATGGAGAAGCGATTGACTGATTTGGGTTCGATTTTATTATTGTTTTATGAAGTTTGTTGTAATGTATTAATTATTTATTGTACTTTTATATTAATGTTTTTATTATGTCGTGATTCTATAACTTGTACTGCGCTTTGATTTTTTGAAAAGTGCATTATAAATAAAGAATATTATTATTATTATTATTTTTGTAACCCCTCACCCCTGCCTTTTTACCAAAATGACAGGTGGCATGCTGTTGGTGCTGGCAGCAATACCTGGTGGGGACCTGGGTTCGGGGAGGATGAGGTTACCTGGCACAAGGGGACCTAGGTTTGACTACTCTGCACAGGGGCACCCAAGTAAATCCAAACATAGGAAGCAATAACTGTAATGTCCAGAACCAGGAATGGGATTTTTCAGTGTGGCTTTTATTCACAACTAGCTGAACACAACAAAGCATAGATGGACCCCCATGGGGCTACGTTTACTGATAATGCAGATTAGAGACTACAACTCGGTCCACTGGAAGAATGAACCAATTCTACTGTTTTCAGGCTCTAGACCCACCAGGCACACAGCCCGGACTTGCACAAGCTTTGGGTACACAGCCCGACTGGCCCGGCTCCCCTGCCGGCCACTTGACTGACGGTCCATTGGAAGAATGAACCCATTTTACTTGTTGTGGCTCTCCACACCACTTAGAGTCTGTGACCCCTAGAGAGATTTTCCCATTTGTGACCCATGTCTGGGTACTTCCCTCATCACTGGCTAAGCGCATGAGGCAAGTAGCAATCACAGAAGAAATCCGTAGAGGTGGACCTGGTTACTAAAGATGGGGGTGTTCCCACCTCCAGCTCCCACAGCCCATACCCGGCCATTTCTCTGGAAAAACTGAAACTTCTGAATGTAGATTAAATGGTGGATGAACTGTCGCCCCCTCTACAATATTACTTGAATTCACACAGCACTCTAGATTTTGACACTACTCCATTTGTTTGTCCTAGTATTATAGGCCTCCAAAATAGTAATTCAAATCCCAGATTTCTTCACATATCCCAGGCTGAAGAAACACATTTTGGCCCTCTCATATTAGAGCAAACACTCACCCTTTTGTTGCAGGTGCCCCACAGGCGAAGTACAACTCTTCCCACTTTCCAAGCACAGACTGAAACTGAAATAGTCAGCTTTCTTTCTTCTGCAGAAATTAGGGGATTGCCCCTGGAATCTACATGGGGGTCTTTACTCCCTCCCCAGAGGAAGGGGGGCACTGAGACCCGAACAGCAGTCTCCACCACTTGAGCACTGGGCACTGACCTCATTCTCTTATAGAAGGTAAACAGGAACACTGACTTTGAAAACTCCCAATGTTCTATCTAACTCCCTCTGCTGCAGATTCCAATATGGCTTATGCAGCTGCGACAGTTCTATTGGTGATGTCATCTCTCAGTCTCAGCTGAGACTGAGAACAGAGTGAGACAGTGTGAAGCCCATTTAACTGGAGTTTCACAAGCTGCCTTCCCTGCCTACCACTAGGTCTTACTGGGATTCTAGTAACCCCGGGTAACAAGGTTTACCTTGCCTCTTGACCAGGAAAATGACTGTCCCCCAGTCATTATGCACCAGCCTAGGCCATCCCACCCTATGTGCTACCTGCGGAGGGGGGTGATCAGGCCCCCTCCTACCATGTGCAAGCACAGGCAGGCAACACTAAGGGCCTAGAGACCTGTAGCTGACATATCAGCCTCTACACTATCCACTTACTATGGACACCTAGTGGCTCTGGTAGAACTATCCAGAGCATAGCCCTGATAGATCAGCACTGCAGTCCCAATGGCCATTCAGGACCACAGCCTGTCTATCCCCCCTAACCCTCTAGGGAAAACCTATCTGCCTCTAACATAATATTCCAAAATAAAAAACCCGGGGGACATCCCCAACCTTGGGCAGTCTGCAACCACCCCATTAAAATACCACATTACTGCCTCCTCCCTACCCCCACAACCACACCTGTGGAAGGAAAGGGTTAATACAGTAACCACCATAACAATAACACCACAGTACTTTAAATTTCTACACAATAAAGCACTGTCGAGGAATTCCGATGAGCCCCTCCTCCTCTTCTTGTCTTCTCTTCTGTCTTCCCAGGAACACCTGTAAGAAAAAGAAAGACAAAACACACTCCTAATCTGCATACACAGTCTACCTAAAACCCTTACCATACAAAACACTGAAAAATCCCAAAATAATTTTAGGAAAAAGGTAGAAAAACAGTATTTACATTAGAATACAATAATGACATTATTTACAATACACATTTGGGGATGGAGTGCCTAAAAGTCCCAACTAGTGACCACAAGGCCCGAAGGCTAGTCCAATAAAGAGTCTTTCCTGGGCTGAAGCCCGGTGAAGCACAGTTCTAACAGGCCAAAGTCCAGAAGGAGAAAGTCTTTGCGGACAGTTCACACATTTTTGAAGTCTGTAGTGTAGGGTGTGTACTGCAATCTCATAAAGACAGAAAAGTTTGGACTTACCAGCCATTTGTAGTACAATACTCTGCACAAACCTGCACCGCAGCCGAAGACTCTCCCTGGCAGCATTTCTTCTGATACAGCTGGGCGGACATCTTCCGGGAACCACATGAGGGCACATCTGGGAACAGCTGGGCTGATGTCATCTCTGGAGACAGAACCTTAGAACAGGAACAAAAAGAAAACAGCTGGTCCGACGTCATCCAATTACCAGGCGATGAACAGGAAACAGCTGGGCTGGTGTCCTCTCTGGATCTGAAGTCATCTGGTGGGCCATGTGGATGGTTGCTCGACAGGACAGTACACTGTAGACTGATGAAGGTGGGGTACCTGAGTCCTGGTTATTCATATTGGTGGATCAATAAGGGCACTTCACAGTCTGCTGTGGCAGTATTGACTACCACTGCTTGGCTCTCCATTTTGTAGGCACAGGCTTAATTGCTGGGAGGTCCTTGCACTGAGGCCAATAGTACCGGGGGGTCAGGGGCTTGAATTATTACCCCATCTGGGTGCACATAATTCACACAGTGGGAGATTTCATGTCCCTCTCCATCCACTATTCTCACTCTGTCCATAAACAGTGTCCTGCCTCTCTTCCACTGGGTATACTTTTCATGGAACAGTCTATTCTTTACATGCTTGTTGGACCGAGGATGCACACTTTTCATTGCTTCATCCCAGATCCAGGATTTCCTGCAGTCCTCAATCTCCTCCCAGTCTTTCCGAGGAAAGGTAGGAAAGGTCATACCATAGATCTCATTTGCCTTTCTAAGAATCAGTCTCTCCTCTTTACTTGCTTTGGTCAATCTGAGACCGCTGGCCTGGCTTGGGGGTGGCCAGTCCTGGTTCTGCCAGCTTTCGCATTCTCAAGGAAATTAGAAATGGATCCCTGACTTCTTCCTCCTGTAAAGCCAGGGCAGTGGCATCACCACCTTTTTCAATACATTCCTCCGAGGCAAGATCTTGAGGCTGTGTACCCGTTCCTTTCTCACAAGGCCACATAGGTTCCCCCTCATCTTCCTCTTCACTGAGGATCTGAGCCCAGGAGTGAGCAGTCGTTCTCACCCCTGAGACTATCCATTCATCACTAGGCGCGGAGGTCGACACCTCCCATTCAAAGGCCTCCCTCATCTCTTCTTCACCTAAGAGACTTGGGCTAGGCCCCCCCACCCAGGGGTCTATTGATGCTTTACCCGAACTTTCTTTCTGGGATCCAGCATCCAAAACTTCAACTTCTGATTCTGCCTCTAATTCTGCGCCCTCTAGCTTTGTGCCACACTCCCCTGAGGGACCTTCCTCCACAGGCTTCGCCTGGTGCTGTGTGCTGCCAACTGCAGATTCTTGAATTTTTGTCCGTGTGGGAGCCAAATGAATTGGAGGCGCTTTATACAAGCCATATTTTTATAGGCATCCAGCACAGTGAGGAATCATGAAGACGTCCCTTCCAGCACTCAAGCATATTTGGCATGCACGCACTGGATAATTAGGAATTGCCACATCAGGAGGCAGTTGCCCTCCATAGCACCACTTTTCAATATCTCTCAGTCTATTTACTGCTGCTGCTACTGCAACCCGGGCATGATCCAGGTAACGAGCTGGTCCTGAGGCCATAACTGCAGAAAAATAAACAAAAGTTCACTGTAACTGAAAGTCCCACTTTACTGAACACACTCTGTAGCTTTAAAATGGCTCCTGTGCTGCTGTGTTTACTTTACTACCCCACCCTGTAATGGCGGCGGCAGCACTCCTGTGCATCAACATTTAGAATCTGGGTCAAGCCACTGCGCACCCGATTTATACCAGCTACTGATAACTTTTTGTTCAAACTGCACAACTTGCTCTGATCTGGCTTTACACACATTTACAGGATTTTCCTTGGACTTTTTACATGCTGGTAACATTCATCTAATTCACAGTCCCTCAAAAGCTTCAGGTTTTAGCTCAGGATTGCTCGCTTCTACTAGTGTTGCATTTTGCTACAACCCACAGTCTCTCTCTGGCTGCAAACTTTAAACTGAGGCTAATTTCACTTCCATGCACACATTCAATGGCTTTACAGACTTGCACTTGCTGGCAGGACTTCACACAGTCGTTACTTGCAGAGCGACTACACTGCTGCACACGCATTTTATATGGCATAACTGAAAATCACTGCTTGAGCAGTTTTTGGGTTATTTACTTACTATGATCAGTAGCAATTTGCTGCAATGGGGTAAAACGGCCTGCAGCCAGTTCTTGAAGGCCTCAGTATGCAAACGGGCGGGCAGTCTTAGCGATCGTCATTTTAACCACCAAACTCACTATTTCCATGATCGATTTGTGGGTTGAGCCCGATTTTAAACTCAAAAGTCAATTTTTTAACTGTTTACAGCGATTTGAATACTCCGGACGCTCCTCCACTGCCAGTACATGCACTGCACTCTCACTCCCTCTCGAATGCTGGGGCAGTCTCAGAAGAGCTGGCTGAGGGGGCGGGACTAATTGCAGACTGACCAACCACACGACACCATGCAAATGAGCCTCTTCTTCCTCACAATGGCTCTTCTCCTCACAGCGATCATCGAGCAGGCAAATTTAAACTGCAGAATACACTTTTTTTTTTTCCAACTGACTCCATGGCGGGAGCCCATTTCAACCATATAACATTGCCACTAACTCTGCAGTCTCTCCATTTACACAGAAAGCATTTCCAACATCCAGGGCATAATTTCTCTGTTGCTACCCCTAGTCTTCCACACTTTTCTTCACAAGAATTCATTTTAAAAGCATTTCAAGCATCCAGGGCACAATTTCTCTGTTGCTACCCCTAGTCTTCCACACTTTTATTTACCACAATTCATTTTTAAAGCAGGCAAAAACACTGTAAACAATTTTGATGATGTAGGACAAGGGCACACTCTTTGGCTTTAAAACTCCTTGGTAAACAGTTGGCATTTTTTAAACAGCAGCACAAGATTCATAGCACACAGCAACACACTAGGGAAATTGCTTCAGCTTTTTGGGCTACCCACTGCCAGATAGCCAAAATGCTAGCCCCCTTGCCCAAGCACCTTCCTTCCTGAACAAATCCAAAGCGGTGCCTCCATTTTTGTAACCCCTCATCCCTGCCTTTTTACCAAAATGACAGGTGGCATGCTGTTGGCATTGGCAGCAATACCTGGTGGGGACCTGGGTTCGGGGAGGATGAGGTTACCTGGCACAAGGGGACCTAGGTTTGGCTACTCTGCACAGGGGCACCCAAGTAAATCCGAACACAGGAAGCAATAACTGTAATGTCCAGAACCAGGAATGGGATTTTTCAGTGTGGCTTTTATTCACAACTAGGTGAAGACAACAAAGCATAGATGGACCCCCATGGGGCTACGTTTACTGATAATGCAGATTAGAGACTACAACTCAGTCCACTGGAAGAATGAACCAATTCTACTGTTTTCAGGCTCTAGACCCCCCAGGCACACAGCCCAGACTTGCACGAGCTTTAGGCACACAGCCCGACTGGCCCGGCTCCCCTGCCGGCCGCTTGACTGACGGTCCATTGGAAGAATGAACCCATTTTACTTGTTGTGGCTCTCCACACCACTTAGAGTCTGTGACCCCTAGAGAGATTTTCCCATTTGTGACCCACGTCTGGGTACTTCCCTCATCACTGGCCAAGCTCATGAGGCAAGTAGCAATCACAGAAGAAATCCGTAGAGGTGGACCTGGTTACTAAAGATGGGGGGTGTTCCCACCTCCAGCTCCCACAGCCCATACCTGGCCATTTCTCTGGAAAAACTGAAACTTCTGAATGTAGATTAAATGGTGGATGAATTGTCATTCCCCCTCTACAATATTACCTGAATTCACACAGCACTCTAGATTTTGACACTACTCCATTTGTTTGTCCTAGTACTATAGGCCTCCTAAATAGTAGTTCAAATCCCAGATTTCTTCACATATCCCAGGCTGAAGAAACACATTTTTGCCCTCTCATATTAGAGCAAACACTCACCCTTTTGTTGCAGGTGCCCCACAGGCGAAGTACAACTCTTCCCACTTTCCAAGCACAGACTGAAACTGAAATAGTCAGCTTTCTTTCTTCTGCAGAAATTAGGGGATTGCCCCTGGAATCTACATGGGGATCTTTACTCCCCCCCCTGGAGGAAGGGGGGCACTAAGACCCGAACAGTGGTCTCCACCACTTGAGCACTGGACACTGACCTCCTTCTCTTACAGAAGATAAACAGGAACACTGACTTTGAAAACTCCCAACATTCTATCTAACTCCCTCTGCTGCAGATTCCAATGTGGCTTATGCAGCTGCGACAGTTCTATTGGTGATGTTATCTCTCAGTCTCAGCTGAGACTGAGAACAGAGTGAGATAGTGTGAAACCCATTTAACTGGAGTTTCACAAGCTGCCTTCCCTGCCTACCACTAGGTCTTACTGGGATTCTAGTAACCCCAGGTAACAAGGGGTTACATTATTATTATTATTAACATACCTTCCCGTCCGTATTCCATACTATACAAAGCATGAACAGCAGTATATTGTGTACTGTAGTATTACAGTTTCACATAGACTGTGGGTTCCTTCATGCACAATATAAAATTAATAGAAAAGCATACACTGGCTTTTGGAAAAAAAAAACTGATTAACCAATTCCTATTACACTAATCATCAGATACAGACTGTAGTTGACTGTGGTGCTGTTCCTGACATCTGAGAAAATGATACTGTTAACTCGTTAAAATTTATAGTAACTCAATTCAGACTTTTATTATTTTTATGACTCTTTGTCTCCTTTCATTTCAACATACTATCACTATGACATAATCATGAAGATAAAACACGCCTTCCAGTGATAACATTTGAATAGTGGTCAGAATGCCAAGGTTTTTCTATGTAAGTGTTGCCCTGGCAGGAAAATGGTATGATATATCTATGATCAGCTGCAGCACCTTCTGTCCAAAAAGCTAAAGGTGATGTTCTAATAGTGGCACTGCTGATTTTGTACCATGTTCACTGTTTTTCATCCTGCATAAAAAAAAAATCAATTACAGGTCTGTATTGAACTGTTGAAGTTTAATATTTAATTTATTTACACTACTAAATGTTCTGCCTCCTTTTGAAATTTGACTATCTACTTATGGTGTGACAGTTGCCCACAAGTATTTATGATGCCAGCTGCTTTGTCTTGAGATAAGAAGAACATAAAAGAGTACTTGGGGCTTAAATAGACAAATCCAGAGATAAGAAATGGAATTTCACAAGTTTCTGTGCTGTAAATCACGTTCTCCCAGGAACAAATGCCATGTACTTTGAAACACAGTATACATTGACAATACATCTTTCTGCTTCTTTCAGGGTAACCACTTGAATTATAGATACACATAAATAAAGTGATATGCACGTACCAAAAAGAAAAGTGTCTGCATAGAAACCAGATAGAAATAATACAGACAAGAAGTCAGGTTTGAAGATGTTAATTGGCTGTATATCACTTTTCTCTAACATGGATTGGAATGCAGCATAGAAAGGTTATATATGAGTAATTACAAATTAGTTTCAAGTCCGTGGTAGAACACAGGGTGAACACCATGACTGCGTGCATGGGAGTATCCATTTTGATCATATGTTATAGCTGGTGAACATTTGCACTTCTTTACAACATGTTAGCTATTATTATTAGCAGTATTATGCATGTTGTATCCTGCTCTACAATGTGGACGTATATAATGGTGCTGCATTTGCATTTCTTTATAATACTTTATAATACTGTGTTTGAAAGAGTAAGATATTTTCATGTGATGCAATTTCTCAGATATATCTGTGTACATTCAATGATTAATGTTCTGTATTTTTTTTTCAAATAGGTGTTATAGTACCCTTTCAGCCTTATATACATGTAAGCTACTGTTACTAGCAATTGCAGGAATGTATGCTGGGGAGGGACCAAGCAAACTGCACAAGATGCAAGTGCCTGTTTTCAGGGGCAACCAAGGAGCACTGGGGTGATTGGGTTACTTGCTTACAGTTACACAGTATCACAGTGCAAGTTTCGGGACTCAAACCCAGTAATTTGATAGCTAACTTGGGTATCTGACAATTGGGCAACTGTAGTGCAAAACAGAATTTAGGGGGATGCAGGAAGGGGTAAGAGTGCAGGGAGTTGGTGAAGATATGGACAGAGTGGCTGAGGGGCATGCAGTAAGGATAATGGGCCAGGAGGAGGGAAGAAGGGTCAGGGTAACTGGCTGGGGGGGCTGCTACAACAGGAGGTTAGACAACACAAGGGTGACAAGGGGGAGGAGGGCAATGTCGCAGACAAACTAGAATGAAGAGGGGATCAAGGCGCACTGGTTGGTGACTCAATCTTAAAGGGGTCAAGTGGGGTGGCAGAAAAAAAGGGATATGGGCTGAATACTTATCTGAGGTGTCTTCATTAGAGGTTGTGCACCATATTCCCTCATGGGGTGGGGACCAGGACTGGAATTCACATCCATTGTTCCACCTGGGGACTAATGACCTGGCAGGTAATAGTCTCATGAAGGTGCAAGCAAGATTTAGGACCCTAGCTAGAGTTTGTGGGAGGCTGAACTTCAAATCTCTAACCTTCTCACAGGTATGGCAAGTACCGAGAGCCAGCGCTGAAAGGAAAGAAAGGATATGGGAGGTTAACAGCTGGCTAGCAGAATGGTGTGCACAGATGGGATATGGGATGATAGGGGAATGGGGTGCAACTTGGGAGGATGAAAGCCTCTTTTCAGTAGACAGGTTACACCTCAACAGAGAGGGAGCGGCCATTCTGAAATGTCGCATGGGGGAGTTTTTCCAAAAAAGAATTGAATTTAAATTTAAATTGTGCAGGGGGGCTGGATATATATCCACGCTGCACCACGAACGAGTTGGGGGACCCTAGGCCCACCCCGGGGAAAGATTGTTGAACAAGGTGCTGGCAGGGAGGGGTAAACTTGGTGGAAGGGGTTGGTGGTAATCTCTAGGAGCATGGCATATAAGATGGGGGAACTGATGGCCATCATTACACATGACAAGTTAGACATCATAGCAATAATTGAGATTTGGTTGACAGACCTCCACATGTGGGAGACAGCTATACCAGGCTTCAGGCTGTTTAGGAAGGACAGAGAGGGGGTAGCCATTTATGTCAAAGAGGACATACAGGTGTCAGAGAGACAGGAGGATGACAGGGCTTTGGAATGTCTGTGGGTGAAGCTATGCAGGTGGGGTAATACTTGAGACTAGGAGTCATATATAGACCACTCTCACAGTGAGAAGATCAGGACAGGGTGATGCTGTAGGATATTGAAAGGATGGCTCTCAAGGGAGATACATTACTAGTAGGTGACCTAAATTTACCAGATGTGGAATGGATCATCCATGAAGCAGCTTCAGCAGGAAGTAGGGAGTTAGTGGACAGGCGAAGTGGGGTGTTACTGAAACAGCAGGTCAGGGAGCCTATCGGGGGAGCAACCTGCTAGATGTGGTATTGATGAATGGGGAGAATGTGGAGGAGGTGGTTTTAGAAGAAAAACTAGGGAAAAGTGACCACAGGACTGTCGTGTTCAAGGTGAGTGCAGGGAGGACGGGACCCAAACCAGCACAACGGTGCTGGACTTTAGGTGAGTGGACTTCAACAAATTGAGAAAGCTGGTGAGGGAGGCAATGGAAGATTTAGGGGCTATAAGTGATGTAGACAAACAATGGGTAGCTATCAGGGACCAGATCCGGAAGGCCACACAGGCATCCATCAAAAGTGTCAGGAAGTGGGTGACAAGCAGGAAGCCACTTTGGTTCAGTAGGGATGTAGCAAGAGTGGTAGGAGGTAGGTGGAGGGTATTCAGGAGATACAAGAGTACTCAGGGGGAGGAGGATAGGGAGCATTACAGGGAGGCAAGGAGACTAGTAGGAAAGGTCATCAGGAGGGCTAAGGCAGACACGGAAGTAAGGATAGCGAAACAGCCCAGTAGAGGGAAAATTACATTTTTTCAGATATGTAGGGGAGAGGAGGAAGGCTGGCTAGGGGATTGAATGGCTGAGAGGGGGAGGAGGCAAGCATTTGGTGGAGGATGGGGAGAAGGCAGAAAACCTGAACGGATAGTTCTGCTCTGTATTTATGGAGGAAAGGAGTGATAGAGGGCCGGAGCTGGAAAGGAGAGAGGTGGTATGGGGATGGTACCAGATCCCTTCACTATGAAGAGAGTTAGGGAAGAATTAACCAGGGTGAAGGTGGACAAGGCCATGGGGCCAGATAGCCTGCACCCAAGGGTAATTTGAGAACTGAGAGATGAGCTGGCTGCCCCACTGGTGAGGCTGTTCAACCTGTCCCTGGACACTGGTAGAGTGCTGGAGGACTGGAAAAAGGTGATGGTGGTGCTGATACAAAAGGGGGGGGTAGGGAGTTGAGGGGAAAACTACTGCCTGTCAGCCTGACTGCTGTGATTGGGAAGATCATGGAGGCACTCATCAGTGAAAGGGTAATGAAGTACCTGGAGGTAAATGGACTGCTGGATGACAGACAGCATGAGTTCACTGGGGCAAATCATGCCAGTCCAATTTGATAAAATATTTCAACTGGGTAATGCAGGTAGTGGACCAGCGAGGAGCGGTGGAAGTGGCCTGTCTGGATTTCAGTAAAAAGCCTTCTACACCGTACCCCACAGGAGGCTGGTCAAAAAATTAGATAGCTTATGGGTAGGGGTCAAAATAACAAGATAGGTAGAAAACTGGTTAGTGGATAGGAGTCAGAGGGTGGTGGTGAATGTGGCGTACTCAGGAAATCGGGCAGGTGAGGAGTGGAGTTCCTCAGGGACTAGTGCTGGGACCCCTCCAGTTCAATATCTATGTACTAGACATTGCAGATGGACTGATATGGAGGGTGGCCGTCTTTGCAGATGACATGGAAATCTGTAACAGAGTTGATTCCCTTAGGGGGATGGTGGATATGAGAAGGGACCTGAGAATATTTAAGGAGTGGGCAGAGACTTGGCAGCTAAATCTCAACATCATGAAGTGCGCTTTTATGCACCTGAGGCACAGGAACCAAAGGGCCAAGTATATGTTGGGTGGGGAGAGAGGCAGGGTGTCAAGAATGAGAGGGCTATGGGGGTAACTGTCTCCAGCAATCTCAAGATAGGGAAGCAAGGCTCAAGGGTGGTGGGGAAGGCATATGGCATGCTGGCAAGTATTGGCAGGGGGATCACCAGCAGGCATAGGGAGGTCCTGGTGCCCCTGTATCAAGACCTGGTGGGGCCACACCTCAAGTACGAAGTCCAGTTTTGGAGGCCTTACCTGTGCAAAGATATAGACTTGATTGAAAGGGTCCATTGAAGGGTGACCAAGATGGTGCAGGGGATGAAGAGCAAGCCATAGAAACAGAGGTGCGAGGAATTGGGGCTATATACAGTGAAGACAAGAAAGGGGGGGTATGATCTAGACCTTTAAATATACCAAAGTGATGAACAAGGAAGGCCCAGGGAAGTTATTCCACATGAAGGAACGATAACAAGAGAGCATGGACTGAAACTCCAGGGGGGCACTTCAAGAGCAATGTGAGAGGTACATTTTTCACAGAGAGGGAGGTGGAGAACTGGAATGGGCTTCCAGGGGAGGAGGTGGTGAATTCAGAGACAGCAGAGGGGATTCAAGTCCACTTGGGACAGACACATGGGGCTAAGGGGGAGGAGGGGTTGTCTCAAGATATGGTAGGTTGAACTAGTGGGGGCAAGGGGCAGATTAGATGCGTCGGGAGGTTCTTTTCTGCCTTAACTTTCTGTGATAACTTTTTTTTCAATGTGTAGGATTTCAGTCTTTTTGGAGAAAGCATGTTTGCTGCCGTGGAGGCACAGTGTTTGTTTTCTGTCCTGCAGCAGTGAATTGCATTTAATTAGCACTTGATACTTTAAGAACCTTTGGCTTTTGGGTCATATTCCATCCTGGTCAAAAATTATCTACACCTACTGAGGCTGTCTGAGACTGTTTTGTTATCTGTAATGTCTGTGTCTAGGTTATGATCTAGCAGTCTTCTGTTTTTCTTTGAGTGGTTTTGTGGTTATTTATGTGTATATATAACTGAAATAAATAAGTAGTATTATGTGAAGATATGTTTTCAGAAGTGGTAGAGTTTCTATTAACACATGACATCCCAGGCTGGATCAACTGATTTAACAGAAAGTAAACTTTAAGTTTGAAGCAATGGTTCTCATCTGTGGTTTGTCTAGTTTTTTGAAATCATGTGCTCTTTCTCCTCCTAGTACTAGTTTACACTTGTTTTCTCTGGCAAGAGTCTTATCAAAGCAATCCACGTGTGCATGTGTGATGCAACAATAGGTAAATGTTAGAAATGTCACATTTAATCAGCTGATGCTCTTAATGTCACGGTAAGGACAAGGAAATGAAATATTTTTTCCATTTGCCAGTCCTGCAAAAACACTATAATGAAGTGTGTAGCAATAGCCCAGTGGGAGCACACACAATACTGTTTATGGGGCATGCGTTCCATATCTGCACTCTTTTTGTGTTGATTGTGTGGCGCAGAGACATATTGGCATGCTGAGAAGCAGGCTGTGGAGGCACGGCACTGTTGTGGCCAATGCCTCCACAGCCTGCAAAGGCTAGTCCTGCTTCCCCCAATGCCGTTGCAGGCTGCTGGTGACACAAGTTTGGAACGTTCGCACCAACTTGTGACAAATCAGCCACTGCAATCAGGGGCCACCTCGTCATTGCAACGTCAGCCATCTGGTGCAATGAGGGAGTGACCCATCATTGCAGGGTGGATCTAGCAAGCCTGATATTGTTGGTGAACAAGGTGGCAGGTTGCCGCCATGTTCACAAACAATATAACCCCACCACCACGTTTATGTGCCGACAGGGGCCCCAATCCCCATCAGTTTCGGTGCCCCCCTGTTCATTTTGCCGACGGGGGAGCCCAGTCCCCGTCGGCATTCTGTCACCCTCCCATGCTTTCATTTTCTGCCGACGGGGTTCCCAATCCTGATCGGCATAATGAAGCCCCCCCTTTGTGTGCCGAGGGGGGTGCCCAATCCCCCATTGGCTATTGCTGCTCCCACCAACAGAAAGCCATTGGTGCCCCCATGCTGTTATTTCTGCCGACGGGTGCTCAATCCCAGTCAGCATAATGATCTCCCTTATTAGGTGCTGATTGGGTGCCCAATCCACCATTAGCTATTGGTCCCCTCAAAAGAAAGCCATTGGTTACGCTTGGAGCCCTGGCACCAGTATGTCACATGCCCCTGTAAAATAAAAAACTGTCCTGCAAAGTCTTTCCTTTTTACCCCTGAAAAGCAGAAATGGTCCTCGTGGTCTCTGTGCCCACCCACCACCCACACTCACCCACCCACCACGCACCCTGCCTCCCCACACCCCACCTCACCCCATACTTACCTCTGGAGTGTGGTATGACAATCTTTCGGTGAACTAGGAACATGCCTGCACTCTTCAAAGCTGACCGCGAACTGAGGAAATGCAGGTAAGCTGTATAATGTAATGAAAAGGGTTTTTCAACTTTAATGCATATCTCAGGCATTTTGGAATTTTTTCACCAAATTTTCAACATGGGGTTTTTGGGACCCCTCCTCATGAATGCTTGAACTGTCATGATGTTAATCGGCCCCGAAAGGTGATTTTGTAGTCACTGTGTGGAATCACCTTTGGGGGCCAATTAACGAAACGACAGTGCCAGTGTTCGTGAGGTAGGCTCTCAAAAAGCATATGCTGCAAATTTGGTGGAAAAATTCCCAAAAATTAGTGTTTTATGAGCATGCACTGCGCAGTTGCCATGCACACACATAACTTCATGAATTTCCAATATTTTGATGCCAGATTTTCAACATTGGCATTTTGTCACACCTCCTTGTGAATAGTATAGCTGTCATTGTTCACATCCTGGCAGAAATGTGTTTTCACACTTCAGGCACAGAATAGCGTGGTTGCTGTTGGAAATCAGTGTTCTGGACAGATTAAGAAAATGACAGTGACACTGTTCATGAGTAGAGGTCCTGAAATGGCTATGTTGAAAATTTGATAATGATACTCCATAAAATGACAGTGTTACGAGCATGTGTTCCGCAGTTTGCTGAGAAGTTAAGACTTTTCTATTTTAGATTATTGGGTATATGTAAAAGTGAGCAACAATAATGTTCTGGAATGTCAACAGTACCTCCCCCTCCCTGTCCATTTTTTAGTGCCCCATTGTGAGGCTCAGCAGGTGATCCCCCAGTCCTCATGATTCCCCCACTCCCCTAGAAAGTGGGAAATCATGGTTCAGATAAAACTTCCTCCAGTCTCCCCAGATGTCCCAATGCCTCTCTTCCTGGTTTTTTAACAAAGTGTTGCAAACACTCCAATTTCATATAGTGGTGCAAGGACTGAATCCATTGCGAGACTGATGGCACTGTCTCTACAGCCCCAATGGAGAACCAGCATTTGTTTCACCACTATTATACCTATTTGCCACAGGGTGTGACTTGTAATCCTTTCCCCCCCCAAGTGTCCTCCTCCATCCCCAACAGGACAACTGTATGGTCTAGGACCCAATCCCAAGCACCACCCCAATATTTTCCTTAGCAGGGAGACAACATCCCACCAAAATTGTGATACCTGTGGACAGTCCCATGTCAAATGGTAAAAGGTTCCCTTGTCCTCCTTACTTTTACTGCAGAGCTCTGATTTTTCTGCATTAATCCTATACACCAGGGCTGGAGTGAAGTACATTTGGTGCAGGAATTTATTATGAATCACCCAGAGCCTATTATTTTTTAGAACAGCTCATCCCCTTCTTCAAGATCTTATTCCAGTGTCCCCCAGTCAAAGAATCAGGTCCTAAATCTCTGTTCCATCTCATCCTCATTCCAGCCAGAGGGTCTGACAAGCCCACTAATAGAACTTTACATATTTTAGAAATGGCTTTGGATGTGGCCTACCAAACTCCCCAAATAAAGCCTCCTCCAAGGAGATCTCTTACAACCTTGAGAGATCTGTCCTTCCAACAGTTGGCCCCTCACTTGAACACAGGTGAAGAAATTGATCAGATCTTAAACGAGAGACCACCTATGGGAGCTGGCCAGAAACTCTGGAAGGTAAAACAACATCCAAAACTACAAACGTGCCCGCAAATGACTGCACCAAAACCATCCGGCAAATGAAGTCTGCTTACTATAAGCATGCCCTCACAAACTCCTGGGGCAATGGTCAGGAATTCTGGAAGAACATAAAGGAACTCACCGGGAATCCACCCAAACCCCCCCCCCATCAATACTCAACATCAATGGAACCACAACCCTCAACCCAAAAACCATTGTGGATGCCTTTAACAAAGCCTTTACTGACCTCAGCGCTGTCCTACCCCAGGACTACTTCAAAGATGGTGAAGCCCCTCCATCCACAATGAATACTACTCCCACCAGCTCCCCCCACTTCTACTTCAAAGCAGTCAAGGCTTACCAAGTATGCAAATATGTAACCAAAGCCCTTGGTAAATCAAGATTCAGTAATGACTCCCCTCGATCTCAAAATCCTGTCTCTCACACTTGATGAAGTGCTTAGTCCTCTGACCAGAATTTTCAGCCTCTCTCTCAGCCTTAGCCAGTTCCCAGACAGATGGAAATCTGCCACTGTCACCCCAATCCATAAAAGTGGTGACAAAACTGCCCACAATAACTACAGACCTATCTCCCTACTACCCCCACTCTCCAAGGCACTAGAACGCATAGTCTTGGACCAGCTCACAGAATACCTGTATACGTACACAACATCCTGTGCAAGCAACAACATGGGTTCCACAAAGGTCACAGCACCTCCACAGCCCTACTTGAATTCACTGGCACAATCCACAATGCACTCGACTCCAGTGAACTACTAGGCTCAATCTACATTGACTTAACTAAAGCCTTCAACATCATTAATCATTGCCTCCTGCTTGTCCAGCTTCAGAACACTGGGCTGTCAACTGACTCCACTGGCTGGTTTAAGAGCTACCTTGAAGAACGGTCCCAAACAGTAAGAATCACTGAGACACTTTCAGACCCTAGACTGGTCCACTCGGGAGTCCCCCAGGGCTCCATTCTGGGACCCTTCCTCTTCAGAATATTCTTAAACTCACTACCAGACAGCTGCCCAGAACAAATAATTCTCTACGCCGACGATGCTGTGATCCTCACCTCAGACCCTGATCCAATCCAATTACGAAATAAACTTCAGCAGGCCTTCTCCTCCATCGAATCCTGGTTTATAAATCATAAACTGCTTCTCAATCAGAAAAAAAAACAAGTCTATGGTCTTCTGAAGCCCCCACAACAAAAACAAACAAACTCCACCTCTCCATTGCAACCAAACAAGGAGCCATGCTAGAGCAAACATAATTGTTTAAGTACCTCGACATCACCCTTGATCCCCACCTCTCATACACTGTTCATATCAGTAATGTTGCAAAGTCTGCCAATGCAAGGTTAGGCATATTATTCCGGCACAGGAAACACCTAACCCCAGAAGCACTGGCAGTGCCCTTCCAAAGCTCCATCGTCAGCATCATAGACTATGGTCTTATCATATATGGATCTGCAACTACCTCTGCTGTCAAATGTATCTCAACCTCCCTGAATAAGGCCTGTCATCTCATCACTGGCTCACATCACTGTACCCACACTTGTGACCTTTATTCCAAATCTGGATGGCTTCAACTGGACAAACACATAAAATACCAAACCTACATCACGGCCGAGAAAATTATAATGGGTCTGGCCCCACCTGGTGTCTGTGCCCTCCTTAAGCCTAGACATAGGAACGTCACTACAAGGAGATCCAATTCCCATCTACTACATATCCCATGATGTCGCACGACCCAAGGACAAAGATCATTCTCCTATTGGGCATCCAACTGGCTCAACGCTCTTGGCAGTGACATAGCGACCGCTCCAGCACTCGGCCTCTTCAAGTCCAAGCTGCGCCTCTCACTGCTTGTATCCTGCGATTGCCCATCTTAACATTTCCACCATTCCAGCTGCAAATGCCCTAGTACCCAACATTTACAATCAGTCTTTGCACCCCTAGCACCTTACCTGTCATATTCCCTTGACAAGGCCCCCTGGTTGCACTGTCTCCCACCCTCACTCACCACCCCCCTTATCTCCACTCCTGTCCCAACCACCGCCCATACTCCCCCTTATGCCCTGCACCTCCTCCCCCCTTCGATCTCCTATCCTCACTTCCCCCACCACCCACCCCTCCTTCCCTTGTCTTGATCATAGCTCATGTCTTTGTACTGGTTATTACATGTCTGTAAGTCAATGACTATATGTTTGATTGTAACTAAAAATGATGACTGTTGCACACGCTGACGTGGAACCTTTGTAAAAGAGCCTCGGCTCAAAGGTATTATAATCCTAGATTGAAATAAATAAATAAATAAAAATAAAATCTCACCCAGCATATGTAGTTGGCATCTGAATGCATATCATACTGTTGTGCAGGGGTGCATAAATGGGGACAGTGGTAGGCCCTTAGAATTTAACATCCCCCCAACCTCTTAATGTTGTACAGTTCAGTTCTGGCAACTTGTAGCACAGACCTGTTCAGTAAATCTGCTGGGTATTGACCTAACTTGTGCTGGCTGGTGTAGGGTGCCACCTGCCATTTCTCTGTCTTGTTCTTTTTCCAAGTATATCAGTAGTCAGCTATATGTAGGTATATGGCTTCCACGACTGGATATCCAGTAACATTCTGGGAGCTCAATATGGGCTGTAAAAAGTATAAGTACTAATACCAGTGAGGCAAGGGTACCCCTCCACTATACAAGAGGATTGAGACAACATGCTGTATTGTACATTGTGATGTGGAGTGGGCAGTTTTCACAGGGCTAAACCAGTGAAATCATTTAGTTTGGAGCAAAAAATACAGTGTCTGCTATGTCTGTGCCTTGCAGGCCTATAACAGATATGTGGAAAACATTTGAGTTGGCTGCGCCTACTATGTACTGGACAATGACTTGGTATGTAATGAGATTGGGTGTAAAAGGGCTATGCTAGACAACCTGACTGTGCACTGTTTTCCTCATCTGCTTTTAAACACCCCTTACCCTGTAGGGACTGTGGAACTGCTTAGTATTTCTCTGTTACATTTCGAGTCTACGACCAGTAACTCCAGAGTTCAACTGCATGCTAAATACAGAACATCTTGCCACTGTGAAAGTGCAGAGCTGAGGTGAGACTAGTGCAAAGGTGAGGAGGTGTGATGGGCAACATACATATTCCATAAAAGGATTAAATCAGTTTGCTAGAGAGCAAGGTTGTTAACCTAGGGTCCCATGACTGAATCAAGAACCACAATCTTGCTATGTCAGTCTGTTTGAATCAACTACATCAAAAATCGGGCCAGTACACTTGTTCTAGTGCATGCAGAGATTGACAGCAGATGGAAGAGCAAGCTCACCACTCTGGCACTGGGTGCTGCTACAGGCTTGCCAGGCATAAATGCTAAAGCTGATGTAAAGAAAACACTGTATTCCTACAACCCCCCCCCCCAATCCTCCATCCCAAAAAAATGTTTGTCCCCAAGCGGCTCTGTAAAAAGTGTAACTTTTACTCATCATGATGTAGGTCACTGAAATGAGTTTGACCATAGATCCAATTAAAAAATAAGGAGACATGGTAATGCTGGATAGTCAAATATTACTAATTTATATTTTGGACTGAACCACGATGTGAACTTAATTTGTGCATACCTCAGTCACAAGTTTGAATCCCACAACCTCCAATTTAGTTCTGTGTGATTGTGAGAACATCAAAAACCAATTACAATGAAGATCAGGTTCCGGAATTCAAATTTATGACTGCAGTATGTGCAAGTTAGCTTCCCATTGCTGTCCTGTCCTACATATTAATTAGTAATATTTCTGCTGTAATCTAATGGTTGAAAACAGCTATCCCACATAACCATGCCTCCTTATTTTTTAATGCACTTGTACATCCTGCAAAAACCCACCAGCTACATTTTTTATTTGTAAACGTACCCACGATGGCTATCTGTGCTGTTAAATGATAATTACAATACATGTTGTGACTACATTGGATAGCTTATTTTTTGATGAGTTGATGATCATAAAAATATACCAATACAGCATGTGCACTTCCCGTGCAGTGCAGCAGCATCACCAGAGGCTGGGAGTCACACATAAGAAGCTGTTTACTGTTCAACAGGGGCTAACCTCAGAGCTATTATCAGTTCTGTATAAAACCAGCTTCCAAAACAGTAACACCGGCAGCAGCACTGTCTCCCCTCCCTCACTCTGTCATCATGACTAAAAAGTGTATTAGCACGCAGTTTGATTGCAAGTACTATATGCAACTAATTTCCTCCTCCAACCAAAAAATAAACAAAAAACAACATTCTCTTCTTTATGTGCTGGATTGTAAAGGACTTTGAGGTACTGTGTATTGTGTATGTGGGGTGCATAAAACCAATCCCCCATCCAAAAACAACTGCTGTATACTGGGAGATGTATTCTCGTTCCTTCCTCACCCTGCCCTGGATTGTAAGGCACCTTACAATACAGCGTGTGTGTGTAAGGTGCTATATAAAAATATTTCTTTATTTTATATGTCCGATTATAAAACAGACACTGTTTAGAACAAAATTCCCTTCCTTCTGCTGTGCAGTCTGTGAAATAAAAAAATGCTCGTCACTTGTAGAACTCAAAAGAGGAGCATACTTTCCCTTTCCAAAGCATCTCTGAACGCAATGACATGCAAACATTTTCCCCTTCTGCTTTTCACAGGTCATAAACATATTTTTTTGACAAGCAGAACAACACATGGAAGTTAATTTGGTTTTAAACAGTGCCTGTTTCATAATCTGTACCCTGAGGCACTTTATAGTGCAGGAGGTGGGAATCCGAGAGTGAAGTGCTTGAATGCTGCTGCAGCCATTTTCAATGGGCAGACAAATAGTTCAAGAAAGAGCTGGGGACAGAGTACTGCGAAGGCAAGGAGGTGTGATGGATAATATACATATTCCATAAAAGGATTAAATTGGTTTTCTAGAGATGATGGTTGTTAACCTAGGGTCCCATGATTGAATTCCACAACTGCCATCTTGCTACGGCAGTCTGTTTGAATCAATTACATCAAAAATCGTACCACAACACAAGTTCCTGTGCATACAGAGATTGACAGCTGATGAAAGAGCAAGTGCAACACTGTGTTATTGGATGCTGCTACGGGCTTGCAAGCCATATATGCTAAAATTGATGTAAAAAAAAAAACAACAACTGCAGCCCTGCATCCCCATCTTGATTGGGAAGACCCCAAAAAAATTGTTTGACCCCAACAAGCTCTGTAAAAAGTGTAACTTTTACTCATCATGATATAGGTTATTTAAATGAGTTTTACCTTACATCCAATTGAAAACTAAGGAGACATGGTAATGCTGGATAGCCATTTTCAATCGTACAATTACTGCAAAAATATTACTGACTTATATTTTTGACTAAACTGCAATGTGAACTTAATTTGTGTATATTACAATCAGAACTTTGAATCCCACCACCTCCAATTTAGTTATGTGACACTGTAAGCACATCAAAAACCATTCATGATGAGGACCACATACAGAGATTTAAACTTATGACTGCAGTATGCACAAGTTAACTTCCCCTCGCTGTTCTGCCCTACATGTTAATTAATAATATTTCTGCTGTAATTGAATGGTTGAAAATGGCTATCCTGCATAACCATGTCTCTTTATTTTTTAATGCACTTAGACACCCTGCAAGAACCCACGAGTTACATTTTTTATTTGTAAACATGCCCATGCTGACCTACTATGCTGTTAGATGGTGTTGATCAGTTTGTTTTTTTGGTTCTTTTCCTTATAGCCTGCAAGGTGGAATTGTCAGGAATTAACTATTGATGAACGTCACCATTAAGTAATCCTTTGCTTCTCCGCCCCTCATTGTTGGTCAGAATAAAGAACAAAATCCGTGAGGAGAAACTCAGGGCATTGATCATTGTACACCTTGTGGGGGGTGTATAGGTAAATGTAATTCTATCTTTTGTTCACTGCATGCAAAACATCTTGACTTGGAACAGTATGGCTGAGGTTAAAATTATATATTGGAATGTCCAGGGCATTAACTACCCCATCAAACACAAAAAAATTTTAAATTGTTTAAACTTATCATAATATGATATGGCCTTACCCAACACAGAGACACATCTTAAACAAGCATTTGTCAATGTTGAATGTTTCCTTGCATGGTGTATGCAAAATAAGAAAAAGAGAAATGAGCGGCAAGTGAACTGCAACGCCTGGAGATAGTAGTGTGGAATAGCATTGTCGAAACTGAAAGTTTTTTTAAAGGGAGAAGAAGTACATTACCAATGGTTGGCTTAGGAAAGAAGCCACATGTATCATACAGTGTGTTTGAAATTGGCTAAATTAAATAAAACAATAAATCTAGCTCCCATAACTATGCAACTATTTTTAAACTGAAACACAAACTGAGTGGAACAGCATACCATGCTGTGCTGAAACTACATGTAAAGTGTAGCTGCCTTCTAATACAAGCCAAGGCTTAAGGGCTTCTTCTATTAACAAGTCTTTTTTAAATGCAGCTTCTATTGGAGGGCAGCTTCTGTTTTAGGGTTTATTATTATTTAGGAAAAAAGATGAAAAAGTTGGAGGCATGGTCATTGGGGAATAATAGATGATCATGTGATGTGGTTGCACCAGTGGTAGAGTAAGATTTTTCTTACTCATTGTGTGTGTGTGTGTGTGTGTGTGTGTGTGTGTGTGTGTATATATATATATTAGAGGCAAAAAAAACTCTGTTTAATGCATCAGTTAGGGTTGTTCCACAGCGACAAAAGTGAGGAAATTCGGTGTTAGGGTTGAAAACCCCCTTGGACCCCCAGCCCACCCCTCAACTGGCATCAGGGTGCACACGGGGTCGCCGCCATAACTCTCACCCCATCACATGTGTAAAGAAGCAGAGGTATAGGAGAATGTGATGAGAGTTAGACCTACGACCCCAATGCACCCGATGCCGGGTTGGGGTGGGCTGGTCCAAGGGGGTTTTCAACCCTAACACAGAATTTACTCACTTTGTTACTATGGAACAACCCTAACTGATGCATTAAATGGAGTTTGCATCTAATTTCCCTTCTTTTTGAGAATGATGATGACAAATATTGAAAGTAATGCAGCGGCGGGAGCGCGGGGCCCTTTGGGCACCACGCTCCCACCGCGTGATGTCTTGTGATATAGTAATAGGAACAGCAACACAAACAGAAGTGCTAACAGTGGCACACATGGTAATGGAAACATAACTGGTAAAGGAAACTTTAAAAGAAATGCAAGTGCAAAGTGATGCCAAGGCGAACAGTGACGCAAACGGACATTGAAACGCATATGAAAACACAACTGGTAACATGAACAGTGATGGCAGCAGTATTTTAATTGGTAATGTTAAGTGTCACAGCAAAAAGAATGCGAAAGGGAACAGAAACAAAAATGCGAGTGCACATGTAAACGCAAACCGTAACACGCACAGCCACGGTACCGCAATAGTAAATGCAAATGGTAAAGTTAACATGAAGAATAATGCCAAAGGAAACAGAAATGGAAATGGGGATGGAGGCGCATACAGAAACGCAACCCGTAACGTGTATAGTCATGGAACCGCAATTGTTAACGCAAATGGTAACAGTAACAGCAACAATAACACCAAAGGAAAGAGAAATGCAAATGCAAGCGAGTACAGAAATGCAAATGGTAACAGTAACAGCAAAAATAATGCCAAAGGAAACAGAAACGAAACAGAAATGCAAGCACAAAGGAAAACACAAACCGTAATGCACATGGATGGTACTGCAATTGCAAATGAAACTGGTAATGATAACAGCAACAATAATGCCAAACAACATAAACGTAAGTGAAAACACAAACTGTAATGCACACGGTGGCATAGACGGTAATGGTGCCACAAACAGTAATGTAAACGCAACTGGAAACGTTAACTGGCACAGTAACAAAAGGGCACACCCTTCTTTTCCCCAAATAATGCATTGGAAAACACAGTGAAAACAAAGAATGTATACATAACAGTCGGCCTTGGTGCAGAAAATGAGGACTTGGAATATTAAATTGCTTATATCTCAGGAACCGTATGATGTAGAAAAAAATGTAAATTTCATATGAATTATGACTTTCCTGGCTAGTTTTGTACTTGGCCCCCTATAGGGGGCTAAGCATTTTTGTGAGGAAAAGTCTGTATCTCGCACCGTTTCTGAGATACGGGGCCCGAAAGGCGCGACGGGTGCCGTAATGTTATTCAAAGGGAAAAAGCATTAACTTCAGAGTGCTGTCACTGTGCCACCCTGTAATATTTTTTCACCAAACCACCAAAAGGTACATCAGTGGGATGTTGGATTTCTTTCCTCCACATTTCAGCCCAAAAGAACAAACGGTTATTTTGCAGCAGGGCGGCAAAGGATTCCTGTAATGTGGCGGATGCCGTAATGTTATCCTATGGGAAAAAGTGTCAGCTTAGGAGTGCCATAACTTTGTCACCCTGCAATATTTGTTCACCAAAATACTGAAAGACACATCTGTGAGATGTTGGCTGTGTTCTCTCCAAATTTCAGCCCAAAAGACCAAACCATTCTTTTGTAACAGGGTGGCAAAGAATTGCTGTCATTTTGCCATAGCCTGGAAAAGTAGTGTCGCAATTTGTGAAAGCTTTCGCAAAAATTTGTGACACTTTCATGAGTGCGACACTACTTTGCAAAAGTACTTTTTCCAGAAACTTGAAAAACATATTTTTAGGGTGTTTAACCTCAAAATAAAGACATGCCTAGCATCCTCAGGGTCCGACTAGGTAAACACAAAAAGAATTGTGTTGCTAGAGGGTCCCAAATTTAAATACCAAGCATTTTTCTCATCACCAACTGAAAACAAAATGGTGGATTTGCGAAGGAAAAAGGGCCATTTGCCAAAGTAAAAACCGCATTTGCGAAAGTGTTGAATTTTTTGTTAACTTTTCCCATTGACTTATAATGGGAAATTGTTTTTTGAATAACTTTTGAACCGTTTAATATTTTTTCATGAAATCTTCAAAAGGCACATCGGAGATCCCGGCTGCACATTCCCTGAAGTTTTCAGACTGGTTGCACAAACTGTGCGACATGTAGGGACGAGCAAAGAATTCAAGAAAGCGTAAACGCGCATGAAGATCATGCTTAATAACTGCGCAGCTGTATATCTGAACAGTGCAAAAGTTGGCAGATCCCAAGATATATGGTTCTTGATTGCATATTCCAAATTTCAGGCAAATCTGTTGAACAGTTGCAAAGTTATTAAGGTGCAAAATTTTAGGTTTAACATGTAAATGGCTCCTCAACCCTAACTATGGTAGCACTACTGTGCTACCATAACATATATATATTGCTGGGCCTAACTCTCACCCCATTCTCCTATAAGGTACCATGTCAGCTTCCTTACACATAGAAAGGGGTAAGAGTTAGGCCCGATCACCCCAAGGCACACCCCGACACTTGTTGCTGTGTGGAGGGTGGGAGTAGGGTGGTAGGGTTGTAACCCTAACACTGAATTTCCAAACTTATGTCACTGTAATATCAACCATAACTGCTGCATTAATGGAGTTTTTTTGCAATGCAATGACTGCCTTGTGTTGGACCATATATTACTACTTAGTTCCATTGCATGGAAGTTCACTTGTATATAAATATTGACTATATATAGATGTACACACATGCTGAGTGTTTCTTCATATATTCTGTATCATGTTACCTATATTTACTATGCGCAGTATATGCCTTCTTTACATTTTCTCATGTATATGACTTATCTGCTCGGGACAACCTTGTAAATGAGCCTGCTCAAAGGAGTATTTTCCTGCCAATAAACTGAAAATGAAAACTATGTTAATGCAACTGTTAGGGTTTTTCATTAAAGCATCAAAAGCTGGGAAATTCAACATTAGGGTTATCAACCCTACCACCACACCCCCACCCTCCACACATCAACAGGCATTAGGTTGTACCTTTGGGTTGTCAGGCCTCTCACCCCATTTTCCTATACTGTACCCTCTCAGCTGCCTTAAAAATGGAATGGGGTGTGCGTTTGGGACAAGAACCCCCAAGGCACACCCTGATGCCTGTTAGTGTGTTGAGAGTGGGGGGTGGGGGTGAGGTGTCAGGGTTTGTAACCTTAACATCAACTTTCTAACCTTTTGTCACTGTAATAGAAACTTTAATTGATGCATTAACAGAGTTTTTTTGCAATATATATATATATATATATATATAGTCTTTGCAAAAAAACTGTGTTACTGCAACAATTAGGGTTTTTTTTTAGGGACAAACGCAAGGAAATTGTACGTAAGGGTTTTCAACTGTAACTCCGACTTTCCACCTCCACTGCCACACATACACACACACACACACACACACACAGAAGACACAACTATGGAGGGTGGTACAAGGCAAGACAACCAATCACAGACACACACCATACCACAACAGAAATAACACAACTTCTTAAACATACCACAACAGGCATCCATCATCATGTTTCAACAACTGTATCACTTTTGCTGCCATCCCAGTCTCTTGGGTGGATACACCAACATCCAGTAAAAGCATCTGAGATGGAGCTACTAATACATCTGTTTCATCACTCATAGATTTCATAGATCAACTCAAGCTTGTAATAGACTTGCGTCCTTAATGTTTGCCTTGTATAGTTTAGGTTAATCCTGTGTGTTGTAATTTTAACTAACCCCGGATTTAGCCACATTACTCATAACCTTGTCCAACCTATTTTTGAAAGTGTTCATATCTTTACTTTCAGTTACTTCTGATGGAAGAGCATTCCAAACTGTAAGCAGCCTTTGGCTGTACCAGTTCTTTCTAAGTAATGAGTTCCATTTCTCCAGGTGGAGTTGCTTAGAGTGTCTCCTACCACTAACTCTGCCATGATTAGACATAAGGCCAATTTCAGCTCTAAGGTTGTTATCCTCCATTGCTCTATAAATCATATACAAGTCCCCCCTATGCCTTCTGTATTGTAATGAATAAAGTTTAAGTGTTCTCAATCTTTCTTCATATGGTGTCTCCTTTAAACCCACAATAGACCTAGTCAGTCTTCGCTGAACTGCTTTGACTCTTTTTATGTCTTCTTTCATATATGGGGACCATATCTGAACACAATACTCCAGGTGGCGTCTGACCAATGCTATGTACAGGGAGAGTATTACTTCCTTAGCTCGACTGGATATATGTCTAAAGATACAGTTCAGTATTTGGTTGGCCTTTTTCACTTGGTCCCTGCAATGAACATTACAGTTAAGATCGGGGCTTATAGTCACACCAAGGCCCTTTTTGCAGTGTGTTACAATTAGAAGTTCCTTGTTCAAGAAGTACTTGTGATGTTTATTGTGGGTACCTACAGTAAGTGCATAACTTTGCATTTACTAATGTTTAGAGCCAATTTACTGTGTTTAGTCCAAGAAAAATGTGATCCAATGCATCCTGCAGAGCAGTGGTACTGTCTAATTTATTCACTACTGTTCCCAGATGACAGTCATCCACAAATTTTGACAACCAGATGTTAGGTGAATCCAATTTTAATGATGAAATGTATATATTAAAAAGGATGGGGCTGTTATACAGAAATGGACACATTGTTGGGAACACGGGGCTATATTGTTATGGAGAAATATGAAATTGGTGGGAATACATGTTTTTGGTACTTATATTAAGGTGGTATGCAGAAACGGGTAAGTTGATAGGAACATAGCGCTATGCTGTTATGTAGAAATTAGCAAGTTGGTGGAGCACAGCAACCAAAAGGGCCCCACACTCTCACCGATACATGAGATTTACTTCTTATATTATGCTCTTATGCAGAAATGGGTAATTTTGGGAAAGTTGGTTGAAGTGCAGTGGCTCAAAGGCTGCAGGGGACTCACCAACACATGTGTTTTTCTACTTATATTATGGTGTTATGCAGAACTGAAGAATTTGGTGGGAAGATCGGGCTATGCTGTTATGTGGAAATGGGAAAGTTACTGGGGGTTCGGTGCCACGGTCTCACCAATACAAGTGTCTTAGTAGTTATGCTAAGCTGTAACACAAGAATGGTCAAGTTGGTGGGGGCATGGGCTATGCTGCTATGCAGGAATGGGCAAGTTTGTGGTAGCATGGGGGCTATGCTGTTATACAGAAATTGACGAGTTACTGGGGGCTTGGTCCCATGTTCTTACCAGTACTTGTATTTTACTATACAATTTATGGTGTTATGCAGAAATGGGCAAGTTGGTGGGGACATGAGGCTGTGCTGTTATGCAGAAATGGTCAACTTGGTGATACCATGGGGCTATGGTCTTATGCACTAACAAGCAACTTAGTGGAGGCATGGGGCATGCTCTAATGCAGAAATGCCCAAGTTGGTAGTAGCATAGGGCTATGTTTTTATGCAGAAATGGACAAGTTGGTGAGACCACAGGGGAGGGGGGTGGGCCAAAGGGATCTGCACTCATACCAATACATGGGCTTTACTATCTACAGTATGCTGCTATGTAGAAGGGTGTACGCATCCAAGAGACTGGGGTGGCAGCAGAAGTGATATAGTTGGTTAAACATAACGATGGATGCCTGTTGTGGTATGTTTAAAGAAGTTGTATGTTATTTCTGTTGCATTATGGTGTGTGTCTGTGATTGGTTGTCTTGCCTTGCACCGCCACCCATAGTTGTGTGTTCTGTGTGTGTGTGTCTATATGTGTGTACGTGTGGTAGTGGAGGTGGAAAGTCGGAGTTAGAGTTGAAAACCCTAACATCAAATTTCCTCACTTTTGTCGCGGTAAAATACCCTAACTGTTTCATTAATGCAGTTTTTAGCAAATAATTCCCTCACTTTTTGAGAAAGAAATAACAATGAGAGGTTTCCTTACCATAGGACATGTAAACAAGCTTATAAAAGAGACATTGGCAACAATACCTCACCCAAGTTATCACCCCTCCCCCGCATAACAGGTACTGCAACCTGACTGCAAAGCTATAGCCCAACAAAGGCCATGAACATCAACAGTATACCTCTCTGATACCAACTGCACAGAAGGTATGGCACTCATGAGTTGCATGGCTTCAGCCAGGCAATGCCCCCACCCCCTCAGACTAGTAATTGGATGCTGAATGCAGACACACAGCAAAACTAAGGCCATAGACATCAACGGTATACCTCCCTCATGGCAGCTGCACACAAGTCAGAACAGTGAGGAATTGCACAACCTCAACCAGGCAATGCCCCCCAAAAACAGGTACTACATGCTGAGTACAAAGCCACAGCCAAACTAAAGCCATGTACATCAACATCATACTTTTAACTACTATTAACAACTTATACTGTGTAATCTTGCTACTGGTGGGTGGGGATCCAGGTTCACTGTGTGCTTGTGGACGATGTTCGGGGTGGGCAGGTGGTCACCCACAGCTGAGCTGCTGTGTTATGCCCTGCAATACTGCAGCCTGCCTTTTGGTGGTCGGATGTTGATCCTACTCTGAAAGAGCTGAACTTTGAGCCCTCTTACGTGAAGAGATGCAGGGTTGCACCAGCACGTGTTACCAACTGCGGAGTAGTTATCACTCTCATGAATTACATGTCCTCAGCCAGGCAATGCCCCCAACCCCCTAGACCAGTAATTGGATGCTGAGTACAGGCCCACAGCCCAACTACAGCAATGTACATCAATGGTATACCTCCCTCATACCCTCTGCAGAAAAGTTAGAACACTGAGGACTTGCATGGCCTCAGCCAGGCAATGCCCCCCCGAACAGGTACTAGATCCTGAGTGCAGAGCCACACCCCAATTTAGGGCATAAACATCAATGGTATACCTCTGTGATACCAGCTGTACACTAGTTATGACACTCATGAGTTGTACAGCCTCAGCCAGGTAATCCCCCCCCAGACCAGCAACTGGATTCTGAGTGCAGACCCACAACTCAACTAAAGCCATGGACATAAACATTATGCCTCCCTCATATGAGCTGTACACAAGTTAGAACAGTGAGGAGTTGCACAGCCTCAGCCAGGCAATGCCCCGCCCCCTCTGAACAGGTACTGGATCTTCAGTGCAGAGCCACAGCCCAACTAAGGGCATGAACATCAGTGGTATACCTCTGTGAAACCAACTGCAGACTGGTTATGACACTCAAGAGTTGCATGGCCTCAGCCAGGCAATACCCCCCCAACAGGTACTGGATCCTGAGTGCAGAGCCACAGCCCAACTAAAGCTATGGACATCAATGGCATACCTCTGTGACACCAACTGCAGAGTAGTAATGACACTCACGAGTTGCACGGCCTCAGCCAGGCAATGTCCCCACCCCACAGAACATGTACTAGATGCTGAGTCCAGAGACATAGCCTAACTAAACCCATTACATCAATGGTATACCTCTGTGATACCAACTCCAGACTAGTTATAACACTCATGAGGTGCATTGCATCAGCCACGCAATGCCCCCCCCAAACAGGTACTGGATCATGAGTGCAGAGCCACAGACCAACTAAGGCCATGAACATCAATGGTATAGCTGTGTGATGGCAGTTGTACACCTGTTAGGACACTGAGGAGTTAGATGGCCTAACCCAGGCAATGCCCCACCCATCCTGAAACCAGGTACTTAATGTTCAGTTCAGAGCCACAAGTGAAGTGAAGCTGTGAGCATCAATCATATACAGCACTGATACCAGCTGCACACATGGTAGGACACTGAGTAGTTGCATGGCACTAGTCAGGCAATGCCCCCATATGTGTCCAGACCAGTTACTGTATCTTCAGTGCAGAGCTAGAGCCCAACTAAAGGTGTTGACATACACGAGATACATTACTGATACCAGTTGCACTCATTAGGACACTGGCGGGTTGCATGGGCTGAGCCAAGCAATGCCCCCAAGTCCCGTAAATCAGGTACAGGATCATAGGTGTAGACAGAGAGAGAGAGACCAACCAAAGTCATAGACGTCAGTGCAATACTTTTGTTATAGCAGTAGCACACATGTATTTTTAAGAAGGAGCCAAATACGTCATTGTAAAACAATAATGTTTAATTATAAAAGTATTGCTTTTTTATAAAAATAAATATTTTTTATATATGGATGGAAACACTTTAAAATAAATAACTGTGTTTCTTCACATGGGGGGAAGGGATAATAAACAAACCATAAATAAAATAAAAGCAGTTGAATAAATAAAAGTGTTGCTTCACACTGGGAGTGGGAGGGGAGATATAAGTAAAAAATAAATAAATAATTATGTGAAAAACATTTAAAAGAATGGCCAGGAGTGGCAGAGAGGTGCTGGCCATTCAGGTTGTTGTGCCTTGAGGAGAGGAGCAGGAAGAGGAAGACTGTGCAGGAGCAGGTGGGACTTGCTGCCCCTCATCCGTAGGTAGTGGTGGTGTTGTGGGAGGGGCACTTTTGAGGGGTTTTTGCTGCTAAGAAGCTGTGAAGGGGGGGTCATCTTGAACTTGCTGCAGGTCCAGTCGGAGGAAATGGTGGATTGCCTCCATGGCCTCCAGCTGGTTCTCAGGCAGGCACACCATGAGACCATGGGCAGTCTCGAGCAAAGCAACAGAGCCCTCCTCCATCTCCCTGGAGTGATCATATGGCTTGGGTGAGGCCCCTGTTGCTCTGCTCCAGACCACTGGTGGCAATTAAGGCCACATGCCCTACATGCCTATGTCGCTGCAGCAGATCTATCATCTCTGTGTTTTGATTATTTATATAGTCTGTTTTTGCTGCAATGACATGAGCGTGCTGGCCTGCAGCCCTGTTGCCACCCTCCACGGCCTTGAGCAGCTGGCTAAGAGTGCTGCTGATGGCCTGGAGAACAGCCAGAGACTGTGGAGACAGAAAAAGGACAAGAAGAGACATGTCAGTAAACTAAGCTGTTCTGTACTCTTACGGTAATATACTGTAGTAAGGTATATTGTTTTTTATTAATGACAGAGGAACTGTATTAACATCTATGATAGATTAGTATAGCTGTGTTGATCTCATAATACTGTAATTAAACTGCGTTGCTGATACATTCTGCCCCCTTTCCTCCCCAGGTCCTGTAACCTGTCACTCCTTACGGCACAATCTGGCAGTATGAACCCCCCACTAGCTCCTGATAAATGCTGCTTCTTGCGAAGCCCCAAAGACCCTGTGTAAGCCAGCCTCCGCAGCACTTGGACACCCCCCCCACCCAGGCATACCCAGACCACCATCTCCATGCACCCCAGCATGGTCCCACAAACCCAAAAGCTCAATAATGTATAACAGAAGTCAAGTGGAAAAGTCCAGTCACAGAAACTACAAATGCATGGTGCAGTTGTGTGATAATAAAGTTATTTGTCCAGTAGTCTGTGATCTCTTTGCTACTGATGAGATTTCTCAAGATGAGAGGCTACTGTTCAAATAAGTTGGTTGTGACACAAGTACAGCGCACATATTCCTTGAATATAAGCACAAAGACTGCTTCAACAGTGAATTTGTCATTGAACAAAATGAACAGTAGTATTCTACAATGTTGCTATCTGTAGAATTACTATATGTCATACCTGTGAACGAAACTTTAGCAAAATAGGACAAACTAAGTAGCGGTTGTTAGATTTGTTTCATACAGTGCCAAATGAAAATATTGTAGATTCATTGGTCAAAATACATGACATGACCTTGATTAATCCTCCAGTATACCCACAATTAAAGGTAAATATGACTATTAAAACAAACAAAAGACTTGAAAATTGTACAACAGCAAGATGCTGGTCTCTGCCCCCAACCCCCACACACACAGATACCAAGATACCATGAACGAAACTGGGTCTATAGTTGGATTCACCACTTCTAGTGTGGCTAAGACATTCCACTATGCCTTGCGTATGAAACACACCAGGCATGGCAAATCCACTAGTAGTAGTAGTAGTAATAGTAAAAAGTTTATTTGTGATATCTGAAACAGGATAGCCCAATTTAGCACAAGCTAATTTACAATGGGGTCCTACTGTACAAAAAATATCAGTTTCATTATAAAAGACGATTACAAATATAACATATACTGTATATAAAAATCATACTTACAAATAAGCAATTTAAACAGATCAAGGTTTTAAATACAGCAGCTTCTTGGTGACAATGTGACTTTTTCAAGCCATGCTCTCAATGCATTCCAAGATGTTTTATAAGTATGTGACCTCAAGTGACCAGGCAATGAATTCCATAAAAGGTCTATCACCAATGTAGTCTGGGTATGTGCTTCCAAAAGATAAGTGCAGTGCCACTAGACTTCTTTAGGTGGTCTCCCACAGGCAGGCAACCACACTGTAGATAGCAAGATGGCAGCGTGCATAGTCTTCAGCTCCATGAAGCACTGACAGACAGGCAATGGCACTATACCACCTGCCACTGACTGTGGCGCCATGTGGTTTTATGGTTTTGCTTTCTTCATATCTGCCTTGACCACAAGAGACAGTTGAAGAAAGTCGTGCTGTGATAGTGGTTCTCTATGTTGCCTGTTGCAGCCACAACTGCAGACATATTTAAAACATTAGTGTTTGAATATAACTGCTTCACCCGCCCACTTCACACCCTTGTCTCTAGCTGTGGCAGCACTACATAGAAACAAAAGAATGATAAACACACAGTTCTAATACTGCTGAAATCATTATTGAATGTAGCATCATTGTGTACTGAGCTGTTGACTATTTAAACAAAAATAAAAAGGTGATGACTTACATTTTAGTTGTTTAGAAGATGAAGTAAATGAACTGTATGTTTATTGTTTTGCAAACTGTTGAAACAAGGTTTGTCTCTAAAAGACAGACCCCATTGTTATAGGTCTGGAAACCTAGAAGGAGGAACAGAGAGTGGGGAGGGTGGGAGAACTGGGAACCAATGGAGGGATTTTGAGAAGTGGTAATAGGGGAGGGCCAGGAAAGGAGGGGGAGGGGAGGGAGGCTCGGTTCCAGAGAGGGTGACCTCACAATATGGGATGAGGCATTAAGAAAAGAGAGCCGGGGATAGGTGGTAAGGAGAGAGAGACAGAGAGAGAGAGAGAGAGAGCAAAGGGGTGGATGCAAAGGAGGGATATAAGGGGTTGCACAAGGAAGCTCTCCCTCACTTCTGCTAGGCAAAATTTTGATTTTGTTTAGCACATCAGTCGGAGGAGTTCCTGAGGTTTGTTGCAGTTTTAAAAGGTAAGGTCTGTTGTTAGCGGAGTTGAATTTGTTGATAAATATATCTAGAGATTAACAAGACAATGTTAATTGGTCAGTATGGTCAGTTCATTTCCCAAGAATTTGTGTTCATAAGTAAGGATTACATGCCCAGGCAGGCTGCAGTTACATAGTTAAGCACAGTGTAATAATGCCAGATCAGTTTAAGGCCTTCATTGTGTAGGAAATGTACAAGTTTAAAAATGTGTTACTGTGTTTTGTCACGCTTACAAAGAATCATCTAAAATGCTGTATGGATCAGCCTGTCGGGGTAGTGTATACTGATTGTTAGAAACAAAAGTGGTTGCAAAAGCCATTTTAATGTGCACCGGACATGGATTTTATAGTAGCAATTGCTGGGAAAAAGCAATCAGTTGTTCAGTAGGCCAGCTGTGCTACAGTCGCTAGAAGGAGGGTGGCGGCTTCTTGGGAGCAAAGATTTGGGCTAAGAAAGTAAAATATGGCAGCTACGGGAGTGTCACAGCACTACAGGTGGCAGGAGACCTCCTTAGAGAGAGCAGGAATGGGGTCTCGGGAAGCTGTGGGGGCTGCAGAGGTTCGGAAAACTGTGGTGTGACAGAGGGTTCAGTCTGAAATTGGGAGAGTGGGGGGAAGCAGGAACAGGCGAGCAGACGAGGGAAGGGGGCCTGCTTGGAAGCAAGGGGACCAGAAAAAGGTGTTTTGTCTTTGCTTTCATCGTTGGTCATTTAAAAAAAAAAAGTGGGGGGGGCAGCAAGGTTTAGGATTCAAGGGAGTGCGGTTGAGCATTGTAGGGGACAGGAGCCAATGAAGACAGAGGTACCCAGTACAGGAGCAAGCAGCATGACTGGGGTCGGGGACACATGCAGTTTACTGCAAGGCAAATGGGCTGGGGAAGAGACGGGCATGATGGGAGCAGGGCTGTAAGCCTGAACAAGAGCAGAATTGACCATGTGGAGGTGGCCATTTAAAGATCAGGGCCAAGTGGAAGCCTGCCATGTTGGAAGCAGGTGAACAAGTGCCAGATGCCATTTTGGGATAACAGGCGGTTGCATCACTTGCTTGTTACTGGGAGGGGTGGAGCAGCAACCACTTCAGATGCACCACCAATTGGCAAGAGGTGTGGCCCGCTTTAGCATAGGGCATTATTTGGCGCTTCTGGCATTATAACGTCAGGATTGCAGAAAAGCAAACTCACTTGTGGCCTATGTGGAGCAATATAACCAAAGGGTTAATGGCTCCAAAGGCAAGTACTTGTGTTGATTTAAAGCAAATTAAGCTGGAAACTGGCGGTAAGAATAAACAACAAATAAATCTTATGTCTATTTAGGTCTATCCATTTATAATAATGGTACTTGGCCGAAGCGCACTACAGTTTAAAAGCGGCAACTTGAAAAAACTTGGGGCTCACTATGAAATGTCATATACATACGGTGTTAATGTGTTACAAAGGTTATTGAGCAGTACATGGCCGTTTGGGGGAGAAAAAAAGGAGATTAACTACATAGGAAGAAAATAAATCACGAGGTGTAGTAGGATAAGACACTGTGAGGGGAAGGAGGTGCTGTTTGAGCAGATCAGACAGACCAAGGGGATCACCAGGAAGGAAGGGATATGGGTGTTTGACACGAGTATAAAAACAACAATGCAGTAAAAAAGACAGGGAAATTAGAAGGGGAAAAAGTATAAGATAAGGGTAGAAGGGTATCAGAAGGTGGACCGAGAATGTGATTTATCTTTCATCTCCCTCACCCTTTTTTCTGCCTGTTTTTCATTTCTTGTCATCTTGGGCTAAAAAGACCATGGACGCCAGAGGATCACGTGCAATGAAGGCAGAATCCAGGAAGATGAGACTGGTCTTTTTTATTTACCTGGGGGGGGGGGCATGGTTAGGAATAACAGAATTGTATTCCAGTGTGGTTGTTGTTAGGTTTACCAGAATAAAAGGTTGTGCGAATTGGAAGGAAACATTCAGAATAATGGGGTTTTTAAAACTAAGCACACCATTGCTCAGGATGTTTAAGCACTTAGAAATATATTGAACAAATTGAATGTGGCGTATGACATCCTGAGAAGCTATTTAGGTGACTTATTTTAAAGTACAGCAAAAGGCAGCATGATGGTTTATATTTTAGCAACCTGGTTAGAAGAGTAGTTTCTTTAATGATTCTGTAAGTAAAATGGTTTGGGAACATGGAAGCCAAGTTCTCCACTACATTAGGTTAAAAAAAAAAACTGGCTGCAGAGAAGTCAATAACCTGACATTAGTCCAGTATTAACCAAAAAGTTACCATGGTCCTTTGGGTGGTACACATCTGCTTGTTGATAAGAACAACTAGGTCACGTGCAGTTACGGTGTATAACAAAAAAATATATATATATAAATATATATAAATAATACAATTTATTAAATTTGACCATATGGCAGCGGTTACATGGGGAAGCAGAAGGGTGTGCTATCTGCTAACAACAGGTCATTGTCAGCAGTACTTTACAAAACCAGGCTACACAGTGTTTTGCTTCTTTTCCACACAATAAAGTACTGGACTATGGTCGAGGAAAAGCCCTCAGGCAGACTCATCCATAGGCCCAACGCTAGGACATGCAGGAATGGAATAGCCTGACTGTGGGGGGCGGTTACCACCATATTACTGGGGAATTCAAGTCAACTGGTGATCACCTTATTTGCTCCATTGCAGTGGCTAGAAGATATACCCAGCTTTTGAGACTTGCAGCACCCCCCTGATCATTAACGAGAGCAGTCAGGCTAGATTAGCAGCCAGTTAGGGTAGCGGTGGGAGCCCAACACCGATCGAGTGTTGTAACTAAAAAAAAAAAAAGACTTAATCGAGGGGTTAGTAGCAGTGTCCCAGTGCTGAAAGGGGAATCTCAGCACCTGAGAGGGCTCTCAAGTGCTCTTGGCTAGTGGTGGAGACCTAGGTAAGTTGCCAGGAGCCCAGGCAAGCTGTTTTACAGACTGGAAGATTATTGCCTCTGATGAAGGTGGCCAAAAATGCCTGTTTATCTTAGAGAATGATGCGGGGAGGTCCAGAATGTTCCTCATGCAGTATCTAACATCAATCATTGTGTGCCAGCCCTAACAATATAGCAAGGTTTCTGATGGGCCTGGTCCACGGTCCCAGGGAACGGCAACAGCTGTTGGGGAGGACACTGAGTTTTGCTTGTTTCAATGATACCAGACTTCTATCATGCATCAAAATCACACAGGCATATGATGGAGGTATCCCTTTCAGTTATAGGTCAATTTACTAATGGTGCCATGAATTTTGTAGACCTTTGGCCCAAGGTGAACCTGGGGGAGGGGCAGACAGACAGGATGGGTGGGATCAGAATGCACTACGTTAGAATTCTCAGGTAAACTGATTGGATGAAGGAAGAGGTGATGATCATCCTTGGAATTAAAAGTTTAAAAAATAAATAAATAAAATAAATAAAATAAAAATCTTTAAGCTTGGAGAGAACCAATCAGAGGGTGTGAGCATGGGCATAGGCAAGCACACTCCATGTGCTCCATGGTGGGCAATTTTAATTAAGGAGGATAGCAAATAGGCTCTGAGCTGTTTCCTTTTTTCCAGGAAAACCAAAAAAGAAAATAGTGAACCTTTCTGTAATGTTATTCATAGGAGTCGAAACTAGAAAGGCTGGTCACTACTACTCTCTTTTCAGCCCAAGGACAATACAACTTTACAGGCTCTGGGCTGGTATGTGGGAGCCTTATGAAACAAGGCATGGCAGTTGTATTTACCCATGCATGGCAACAACAACAACCACTGTCATGAGAAACAAAAATTTGTAATTATTGTGTCAAATGAGGCAACAAACATTGTCCTGGTGTACATTTGTATATTGTCGGATTATACCTGGGGGGAGCTCACCCTAACAATGGGGGAGTGGTAGCTGTGAGTCCACTTGGGGTGCAGATCTGAGATCCCTGGCTACACTCCTGGGGTGAGGAACTTCACCCTTATTTCAGGACAGCATTTGAGCGGTTGAGGGACAGTCACCAAGGGGCAGTACAGCAGCAGCACCTTTAGTGGCACATGGGCTGGAGAAGTACAGTAATCTTCCACCATGGCATCATTTGAGTCCTGGGTTTTGTTTCTCAGGTTAGGAGAGGAAGACTCTACTCCCATTGGGGAGCAGAATATTGAGGGTGGGAAGGTTAACAGGGATATAGGATATGTATTGGCAAGAGGCATCACCTTGGATCCTAGGTAGCTGATGCAAGGGTGAAGTTGAGGACAATCGTCCCAGACAGCTAGTGGGCTAGATAATCTTTATTTTAAAGGTGCTGCTTATAGGGATCACAGCAGCACCAACCTGAGCATTATGTGGATACAGGGTGGGGTTATGAAATTGAAATCTGTGGGGGGGGCATATGGATGTCCCTGATCATTACCACCAGATAGAAGTGGAGTAGAGCTTTACTTCCACCTCAGAAGAGCATGCAGGTGTCAGAGTACCAGCCAGCAAGAGATGATTCAGCAGCAGTCTTAGGGAGGATGGAGGGAGCTGGTTTGAAACAGCAAGAGATCAAACAGACTGGTTGTTCAAGCTACTGATCATAAGTTGTGTATGACTGGGGAAGTTTACCATTACCCATTTGCTGGTGGCCACCGAGGCCCAGAGCAGAGAGCAGAACTGTATTCTTGCTCCCGCTGCATCTAGAGAATTCAAGAAAACTTTGTTTTCCTCATTTCAGGAGTGGAAGCTGCTACGGCCAATTGTTGGTCCAGAATCATAGAGTGTAATGGAAAAAATGGTGATGACAGGATGGCAGCTGGGGACGGAGGAGAGCAGGGAGCAGAGAACCTACAGGGGAATAGTCATTGGGCAAATTGGCAGAGGTGCTGCCACAGGTTTTTCTACTTGACATCCAAGGTGAGCAGTGCAAGGTAGGCTGCAGAGGGAGCTATGGGGGTGCAATTTGGGGGGCATAAGGCACATCAGCAGAGTGCCTCAGTATCAGAGTTGCAAGAGGGACTGTCTGCTGGAGCAAAAAAGGATCCAAATGCTGGTATATCAAAAAAAAGGGATCAGAGTGAAACAGGGTATCCACCTGTTCCACTACAACAGCACAGGAGAGTGGATCATTGCCCAATTTATGGAAGGTGCAAGTGGAAATCATAGTTAAAAAAATATATATATCAAAAGGGGAAATCACTAAGGAAGTGTCTCATCTATCCACAGAAAACTGGACCAGGTGGTGGGGGGACAGTATGCATATAAAAATAAATGGTTCACATGATTTGTTTATGTGTTATAGAGACCATCTGCAGGACAGAAGTACTGAAGAGGGAGACATTTTCGAATATGGTGTGCCAAGAGACAGGCCAAACAGAAGCTGGAGGAGGTGAACAATTGATTTGAGCAACAAAAGGTATGGATCCAGTGGAAGGGCACGGAAGGGGTGCATTGAGGACCCTGTTATTGCCCTTGAAGGATGGAAGCTGCCAGACCAATTCAGAACCTAACTGCAATATGGAACACCTGTGGACAAGTGCCGTAAGTGCACAAGTGCACGTTTTGTGGTTACTCATATTTAATCAGATGTTGGATGACCAGAGAGTCCAAGAGGGGAGGAACCTAGAGTTGGATGAGTAGATGCAGTAGGAAGGGGAAGGGGGCATGCTTAAAGAACAAGAGGCCATAGAGAAGGACCAGACAAAAAAAAAAGGGATCGTCAAGGTTGGATGGTGAAAATGAGGGCGGCAGGATGACACAGGTAAAATAATGGATGGATGGTATAAAACAGAGCCCAACTGGTAGAGAGGGGTAAACAAATTATCATCACAATAATCAAGAGGGACATGGATGCAGGGTTGAGGATTTTGCAGGAAAGAAGGAGTTTGGGGGGAAGCCCGCCTTCCAATGCAAGCTGGAGATGGACTAGTGGAAGAATGAGAGAGCAAATATTCTCTGGAGGGAAGGGGGAGAAATTCTGGAGTTACACCAAGGTGGGGTGTAAGAGAAAATGGGTATGGACACCCAGGAATAATAATGGGGGACAGGAATTGGACCTGGCCTAGACAAGAGAAAAGGGTGTAGACACCCAGGAATGGAAATGTAGGGCAGGAATGGGACCTGGCCCAGATATTAAGAGATAACCCCTCAGGTTTACATCAGGGGGATGAAAGAGAAAATGGACAGAAAAGAAAGACCCCTTCAGGTTTACATCCGGAGAGTGGAGAGGGATGAAAAATATGATATAAAATATGATAAAAATGCAATGAAAATATTATATAAATTGTGATAGTTTGAATAAATAGAATATGAAAATAAATGTTTTAAAATATGGCATGTAAAGGAACTCAGTATTGTTGATGAAAAATTGAATGACAAAGTTTTAATAAATGCTATGCCGACTGAGCAACCAATGCAATACTGAGTGTGGTGTCCTTCTTTGGGTGAAAGGTTCTAGAACAAACAGAGATTAACTGTTAGAAAAAAGAGCAAGAGCCAAGTAAAGTCATCAACATCTATGGCACACCTGACTAATATCAACTGCACACGTTAGGACACTCATGAGTTGCACAGCCTCAGCCAGGTAATCCCCACCCCCCAACAGAACAGGTACTGGATTTTGAGTTGAGACCCACAGCCTGACTAAAGCCGTGGTTCTGCAGTCAGGATCTAGTACCTGTTCTTGGGGGGGGGGGTATTGCATGGCTGAAGTGTAAGATAAATGCAGTGAGAAACAATCACAACTAACATTCTGATTCCACATTGGCTAATACAGGCAAAAGGTAATTGTAATGTCTGTAAAGGCTGTTTGTATTGGTGTTTCATTTATTAGACATTCTTTTTGTTTTGGTGAGAGAATGCTGCCTGATCATTGGCCACACTTAATTACTTGACAACAATAGCCATTTCCATTCGATGGAGTTAGTAGTCATTTTGGTCAGTGAAGCTGTATTCCCTCTCTTTCTCAGCTAGCAGCTTGAGTGGTGAGTGCAAGCCCAGCTATCTAGCTTACTGACATAGTTCTCAATAGTAAAATAATTCACCATTTTTTTTCTGTCTCTGTACTATAGTCAAAGTAGTAATTATTCAGCGGTTAGTATGTGTATTCTGACAATTACTGATTTATTATGTTTGTGACACTAGTAAGTTTATAACAGTCTATGATTACAGCCACACAGTTAATACTTTGGGATTGAGTAACAGTTTTTTAGTTAAGAAGCGTTGCATAGTAAACAGAGAATGGAAGTCCTACTTAAGGTTGTATCTAGAGTAAAATAAGTAGCTAAAATAAAACTTGTTGTGGTGGTTTCACATAACAATTTACCTTGTGGAACAATGAGTGGCAGACAGATTATGCACTAGATCTGCACTTTGTGCAAGAAAGCTTAAATCTTGGCATATGTGTTATTTCAATGTAAAACTCTTGCAAACAGTGTTTCATTTGGGGTAGTATGTCCCAGGTGTGACAGTTATTTGTGATGGAACACTTTATATAACTAGCAGAAACTGCCACACAGAATAACTATGAAAAGTTAAAATACAACTTCTTTTTGTAACGGATAGTAAGAAATTGCCAAAACACTGCAGGAATCATGTTGGAGTGCATAAAATCTGATTTCCAGTCATACTAATTGTTTTCACCATGCTTATTAGCTAATTAACATGTTTTTAGATAATAGATTGTTCTGTACTTACAGTTATGTCCGGGAGCCACTGCAGAGTGTCTCAGAGTCATAAAATGTCAGCTGAACTGTTATTATTTGATTCTATTGGTTCACAGAAGTCACATGGTGAAGTCAGCTGTTTATTCATTCACGAGGATGCAAAATCTTTGATTGCGACTAGCATTGATCGCAAGGATTGTTTTCAAGCGAGTAAAAATTCTTTGACCGTGAGAATAACACAAGATTTCGATAGTGGAAGCTGTGTAGTTTAAAAAAAAATCACATTATTCTCACAGTTGTAAACATAGTGGGCAGCCATGTGTGTTTCTATTGCTTATCAGATGTGGATGTTACAAAAAAAATTAATTTTACAAAGTTTGGTTACATTTAACAATATCTTGAGATCTTTGATCATGAGTGTGCAAATTTATTGATCGCTACTCACTTTGACCATGAGGATATTTCGTGAATTTGCAAATTCTTTGATCGCAAGAATAACGCAAGATTTGAATAGTGGAAGATGAGTAGTTTAAAAAATACATGTTTTTTTTTTCCAATTTTTAACACACTATGTAGACATATGTGTTTTTATTGCTTAGAAGATGTGGATGTCACAGTGATAATTATTTTTGAACGTTTTCTAACATTTTATTGTATTTTTCAATCTTTGATCATGAGCGTGTGCAAATTCTTTGATTGCAACTCGGTTTGATTGCAAGGATCGTTTGAAAGCCAGCAAACTCTTTGATCATGAGAATAATGTGAGATTTGGCATGTAGATGTCATGCAGCTTTGGGAAAAATTAGTTTTTTTACTTAGTTCAACATCTGCTTTATGGTCATATGTGGCTAAATTGTGCATGAGATGTGGATTGATCAAAAATATTGTCCCTTAGAAAATGGGCTTGCAAATATAAGAAATTTCATTGGATGGCAGGGGTACATTAACTTACAGTGAGAGCCCTGTAAGTAAAAAGTCCCAGCCATGCCAACCCTACCAGGCTCATCATTATTATCATTGTGCCCAGCCTGCTTGATAATTTGTTAAAGCACTGGGCACCCAATTTTAAAAAAGCTGCCATTTTTTTCTCTCGCTTAGCGAGAGATCGTACCCCTTCCAACACTGCCCAAATCAGAGAACAAACTGAACACATGATTGAGAGTTTCCATCATGACCATTTCCCCATAAAGTTAAGGGACACTTAAGAAGTAGTAGGTATACTGGTGGTTCACCATCATACCATTTAAAGACTAAAGTTGTGAAATGTCAGCAGAAGAAAAAGACAATTTCTTCTGTTTCATGTGGCCATATCATGAGACATGCCCATGTGAACAAAGACAAGACCACTTCTAGTCATTTAAAAATCAGTAGAGTTTGTAATGCTGCTGTGGGCAAACAACACACAACATTGTCAATAGTGAGTCATATGTCTCTGACACGCAAAAAAAAAAATGCTGGATGTGTGACTTCTGCTACTGTACAGCACAGTAAAGCAAGTTTTTTCAGAAGACTTGTCCATCATGCAAAAATTGGCTGTCTCATCTCTGGTATCATGAAATGCAAAGGCAAAAAACTGTGCAATAAGGTTGCATTAATGAAGTTACGATTGACAGTAAGACATTTTGTTAATGTGGCTGTTGCAATTTGTTCTCAGTTATGGGCTGTGATGATGTCAGCTATTGATAAATTAAGTGCAAAGACTGAGGAGATGAGAAACAAATTTATCTTTTGAACACTTGAACAGAGAAAATGTCTCTGTGGTGTTTCAAGGAGATTGGTTGCACTCTGAGCATTCAGAAGCATTCTTCCAGGAAGAGACACACCATGTACATAATACAAATGTTACTTTGACAATAGATGTACATGGTAAAGTTCAAAATATTTTAGTTGTCTCAGATGAGAACCTTGAGTTTGATGATGAGACTGAAATTACACAGGTTGCAAGCAACCAAAAGTAATCTGCTAAGAAGTGGCCATGTGACACTACATGCAATGTCAGGGAAGAATCAGTAATGTCAATTGAAACTTTCCTGTCAGCATTTGCTAGCACAAAGAGGTCTATGTGACATAGGTTGATTGATACCATTGACAAGTGTAAGCTTCGACCTCAGACAGGCCTAATGGGTCATTCTCTTGCATGCTTGGAGAGCAGCAAATGTGGCAATGTGTTTCATCATTTTCACGTGGTAGTAGTGCATCACTCTGGCATACGCAAATTTGTACAAAGATCATATCAGGTCAGATCTGTTGTCCAAGACTATATGCACTTTCAATCATTGCTGGATGATGGTGATGTAGATGCACTTGTGGAGTTCATCAAACAGTTACAAACTAGCCATAAGTTGAGGTCTAATGCTGCTGTTGATGAACATGCAAATATGATGCACACATCAGAAGTGCAAGAAGCTCAGCTTCTTAGAAAATTTGGTAGTGACTTCACTAAATTTGAAATTAGCAAGACACAAAAATTTGATGTCATTTGCATATCATGTGAGTGCCTCTTCTGTAAAGAGCTGTGTGTCAAGATAAACCTGGGGAACATTTCACGCTGCAATGTTATGTGGGGGTGTCTTCATGTATGTCTTCTTTTAAAGACAGAGTTTGCTGAAGTTGGAACTGCGTCACTGTGTACTTACTGTTGTAACAAGATTAAGACTGACACTTTACCTCCTCGATCTGTTCTGAATAAAATGGAAGTTGAAGCAACTCTTGCTGAGATTGCAGTCTTGAACTTGTTTGAATGGATTCTAATTCAGACCATTAAGCCATTTCAAACAATTATCAAGCTTAATACAATGATGCAAGACCTACCGAAGAAAGAACTGGTACAGTCTCTGAAGGCCTCTGTTGTATATTTGCCTTTGCAAGAAAATGTGAACACTATTTCTCAGGATAATAGTGTAGTAATTTTGGTGAATGGTGTCCCAATGAAGGCAAAAACAATATGGCAAGAGATAGTCAATGTTGAGAAGGTGAAGCATGCTTTGCGACATCTAAGGGAGCATAATGTTTTTTATGCTGACGTTGATATCGACACATTTACTGGTCTTTCTACAGGAACTGCTGTGGAAGACTCTGACAAAGCAATGTTGGAGAAGGTTGACATTGCATCTGTACACAATGTTTATTAGCAATTCACCATACATCCATTGCATGGAAAGGATCCAGTGGTGGATAACATTGAATTGTATCAGATGAAGCAAGTGGAGAGTAATCCTGTAAGCATATGGGAGGCTACACTTGAGGCACATTGTTTTCCTGATCTGTTTCCACTTGGTACAGGTGGGCGATTAGACGAGCGAGAAGTTTGTGTGCCAGGAACTGAGTATAGGACCTCAGGAGTTCTACATAAGGATGGCAAATTCCATAGAAACATTGCATACCTGTTCCATCTTCTTTGGAAAAGTGAACTTAGTGTCCTGTCTGCTAGTATTGCTCATACATTGAGACTTGGCACAGAGTTCAGTAATGTGATGGCTGCACAGTTACTACACAAGTTGCAAAACAAAGATGAGACACTACAAGTCAGTTTTTCTTCTATTTTGTCCAGCATGTGTGGTACTAAAGAATATTGGTACAGATGACATTCTGAGCTGATGTGCATGTGAGGGAGTTAGGACCAGCAACATGGTTTGTGACACTGAGTTGTGCTGAATACTATTGGGATTATCTACTTGATCTTCTCAGATGGGCAAACTCTGATGTTGATAACATACAGAGTATGACTCTCAGTGAAATGTGTTCATGTGATCCAGTGTCCATCTCATGTTACTTCCACCACCGGTTCCAGGCTCTTTTGAATTTCATACTGTCTAAGACGAATCCTCCTCTTGGGGTGGTTGCTGAACACTACTTCTGGAGGGCTGAGTACCAAGCTCAGGGAGCTCCACACATACACATGTTGCTGTGGATTAAAGATGCCCCACAAATTGGTGACAGTGAGACTTGTGTTTGAATGATGTGTTTTCTGCAATGTGACAACACTTGAAGGCAAAATCAACAAAGGGAGTGTATGAACTGCCTCGCAGGGAATCAGAAGTCTATATCAATGACTATAGCCCTTCTCTTCTGTTGATGTGGCAGGCAAACATTGATGTTCAGTTTGTCTCTGATGATTCTATGGCTTTGGTGAGGTATGTGACATCATACATCACTAAGCATGAGCAGACATGCCTGCAAGAAATGTGGGAAGAGTTGTCTAACTGCAATAGGTCTATGTTTTCTAGACTGTGGTCACTTGGGCTTAGGACTCTCTCACACTGTGAGTGTGGAGCTTATGAAGCAAGTGACTGCCTCACAGGTGTATGTCTGTATGGGAAGTCAGAGTCCATTCATTATTTGAATGTGAACTACAAGCAGAACAGGCGCCGTGTGCTTAAGAGCCGTGAAGAGATTGAGGATCTGGCTGCTACAAGACCAACATCCACTAATATTCTGAAGAGCAACTTAATAGACAACTACTATCCACAGCGCCACAGTGCTATGGAAGATCTGTGTCTGTTTGAAGTTGCTTAATGGTATGATTATAAGTGGGGTGTTTCTTCTGAACCAGAGAAGAACATATATAAAGTTACTGGCTTCGATGGTTCACTTGTGAACAAGTGGAAGCCATGGCTAATTGACCACTGCAAACTCAGCTTGAATACAACAGAAAGCAAAGAGCATTACTATTTTGCTCTACTATTTCTATTTAAGCCTTTGAGATCGGAGTCTGAAATGAAAGGTTCATCTGAGACATATGAACAAGAGTTCATGGTGAGTTATGATTCCTTTAAGAGTCAGGTGTCTGACACTTACATTGAGAGACTCAAAATGAAAAAAAAAACATCTGGAGAAAGCAAGGCAGGTTTTGGACGATGATACCCCAGTAACATCACAAGATATGGTTGATGTTGAGGGAGAAGGAACTCTTGGTGCCCCTCTTCCTCCTAATGACCCAGCTGTGCTGATGTCAGAGGTAGAGGGTGCAATGCAACAAAACATGCACTTGTCAGAGGCAGCTACAAACATTTTTGATGAATTGAATTTGCATCAGAAAGTTATGTATCACTCTGTGATACATGGTGTTCAACATGATATTCAGCACAGTAGCAGAGACTGTGTTTGTGACAAGCAGACACCAGTGAGGATGTTTGTAAGTGGTGCTGCTGGGACTGGGAAAAGTTTCTTTATTAAGGCTCTTACCAGAGGTGTGCGTGACCTTACTAATTCTGCAACATCTGTGATTGTGGCTGCTCTTATAGTGTTGGCAGCTTATAACACAGGTGGTGTCATGCTTCATAGGTTGTTTATGTTGCCAGTTGAACATGACAAAAGTGACGATTACAGAAAACTGTCATTTGAGGTTGCCTCTGAACTGAGGTCAATGTCTGACAAGATGCAATTGCTGATAATAGATGCGTTCAGCATGGTTTCAAATGTTCTCCTTACATATGTTCATCTACGTCTACAGGAGATACTTGGTACTGATGATGACATACCATTCGGTGGCAATAATATTCTTGTTCTTGGGGATCTCCTGCAGCTGGCTTCTGTGAATGGCAAGCATGTTTTCTGTACTCTTTATGTTGAAGAGGCTAAGAAAACCATTGGATGCATAGGTGGTGTCAATCTGTGGGAGTTCTTCTCATATGTTGAATTGTTACAGAACATGAGGCAGCAAGGTGACATGTCTTACAAAACATTGCTTGATGAGGCTTGGATTGGTGTATTGTCACTCATTCATGTTGAAATGCTAAGACAGCGCATGATCACTAGAAATAATGCCCCTATCCAGGATGCTTGTGATATCTTTGCACATGTGCAGAAATCTGGGAGACATGTTGTATGTCTATTTCCAAGACTTAAGCAGTGTGCAGAGTTCAATGAGATCATGATGCAGAGAGAACAGGAACCTATTGTGACTCTTACATCCTTAGGTACCATAGATGGTGCTAGTCTAACACATACAATGATATCAAAAATGGTTGTGCGTCTCAGAGAGCTCACAAGTGACGTGTCACATACCGTTAGTTTGGAAGCTGTGCTACCACTGTGTAGGAATGCAAGGGTCATGCTTCACAGAAACATTGATCTTGAGGTGGTCTTGTGAATGGAGCTATGGGTACATTCATGAGTTCCAGTATAATGTTCAGAAGACAACTGTGGAGTTTGTGGTTGTTAAGTTTAACAACTGTGATACTCCTCTACCAACAGACAGAGTGACAGTCAAGTTTGAGCTTGTGAAAGACATATATGTGACAAGGAAACAATTCCCACTGTGTGCTGCTTATGCAGTGTCTATACACAAGTCATAAGGGCTTAGCTTTGATAGTGCCATCGTAGGTATAGGCACTGGTATATTCAAGGATGGCATGTCTTATGTTGCTTTGTCTTGTGTGAGATGGTTGTCTGGACTGCACAGAGTGAATCTCGCAGAAAGTAAGATACATGCTGATTGTAAATGCTTTGTTGAGTACACCAGATTATGTATGTTGTACCAACCAAATGCTTCTTTGCTGCCAGTTCCCACATATGCATCAGCAACAAATGTCCCAATGGATGCAGGGTGCAAATTGAAGAGGAAGCACACTAAGACGCCACAATCCTCGCCTCGTCATTCTATTGGTAACCAGTCTCTACATCAACAAATCACATCTCCACCTGTCATGAGATGTGCTGTGGTTCAGACACTGCCAATATTTGACAACAGCATAGGAGTAAACTGCTATGCCAATGCTACAATCCAGGCACTTCTACACATGCCTGAGTTTGCTGATGTCTTGAACTCAAGTCAGTCGACACCTCTGTCTGAAGCATTAAAGAGAGTCATTAGAGGTAGTCAAGAGGAGTTGCCCAGTTCACAAAGCTTGACTCCTCTATGACTAACTCTTGCAAAGTATGCAGGACAAACAATGTTTGCAGACAGTGCACAACAAGATGCCACAGAGTTCATCATGGGAATCATAAACAGTTCAGCAGATGATGGTATTGAACTGCACCAACACTTTCAAGTTGATTATGTGTGCAAGTACACATGTTTGTCACGTGTACACAAAGAATCACAAGCAACTCATAACATGCTGTAGTTGTCTGTCTATGTCCATGAACAGAGATCCGTGAAGTTTTGTAGGTTGTTTGCAAATGCAGAGCCTGGTTGGCTATGCAGAAGATGTGATAGTTCTTGTGTTTGCTCTTTGAGAGTTACATCTTCCAGTTCATACATTAATGATTGTATTGCAACATTTTAATTCTCAAGGCATGAAAGTCGCAACACCAATTTCTGACTTCATTGCTGGAAGAACTATGTTCTCAGGAAGTCAGTTTGACACACATGCAATCATTTTTCATCATCTCCTATCTATTCACTATGGGCACTACGTCACTTGGTGAAGGTTCAGAAAGGGTTGGGTCGAGTGCAATGATACAGTATGCACTATGAGAGAAACATTACCAAAGAATCTGAAAGATGCATATGTCATCATTCTCCATTGCACCAATGTTGCACAATATGTGGAGGAGTGATGGTATCTGATCACAGCAGCTTACTTAACCAGTATATTTGCAACATCGTTTTGACTGTATATTGCAGCTAGATGTCTTTTTTTCTAATTTTTTACATATGTATTTTGATTTGATACAAGAGCTAAGACCTTTCATGTGAAACAACCACTGTGCAATATCAGTGATGGTGATATAGGTGTTTTAGATCTTGTACAGTATTAATACAGCCCTTGTGAATTACTCTGATTTTGCTGCCATTGCAGAAGAGAACCGCAACACTGCACCTATGTAACAGACTGTAGTAGGCACTGATTTGTTGATCTCAGTGTCATACTGATATGCTGGATGCAAAACACAATTGTTTTCATGATTCATTGCAATACAATTTTTAGAACCATTTGTATTATAACATGAAGCATTTGCAACTTTGATGGACTTACTACAATGACTGCCATGTTACTGCTCAAGTAGACTTGAGGGTATTGAGCTGTTATCATTTGACAGTCAATGAGTCATATCTTTTTGCAGGTGTCTCAGTTAATCTTGTATGTTTTGCACATGTCACTGTGTATTTAATTGTTTCACAGTGCTATTTTACATGGTAATGACAGAATCAGTAATATTGGTATATGCTTATCAGAGTTTTAAGTACTCTTCTCTACATATTGTGTGAGAAGTCATACTTCTTTAAACAATACACATCAGGTTAAGTTGTAACTCCTTTTCCTGTTGTTGTCTACATTGTTGACTATGATACTTACTAAACTGACTTCCCCCGAATCCAAGCAGACTCGAGAGCGCTGGATATTACACATGTCAGTCAGTGAGTTAAGTCTTGGCAGATGTAGTTCTTTGACTCACATTCACAGCATGACGTTCTAGATGATAACATCATCTGTTTGCCAGGCACTGCATTTGTTGAAGTTTATGTGACAGAATTATCTGTCACTGTTCTGGGAGTATGCTGTTGAGACTTGATATGACAACATCTACCAATACAATGCGACTCAGATTTGTACATATGTATATAGTGCTGGACTGCAGATTGAAGCTATGTTTCTTGTATAGATTCTTAGCTGTTTTTGTTTATTGACCAAAAAAAAAATGCATCCATTGCTACGCTAACTGTTTCAAAACTGTTGTATTTATGCATTTAATGTTATTGCATTGCATTAAGTGCTATGGGTGATGTTATTGATAACTGAACATAAAGATGTATGCATGTGATTATCTGCCCTATTTTGAGTGTATGTATGCATTTCTGTATGTCTGTGCAGATGTCTGCAACTCATTGTTCGACAGGTAATGTCAATAATGATTGTGTACTTCTGCTCCACAATGCAAACCACTGGTATGCTCCTGCTTTTATAGGATCATCCATATTTTGGAGGTCGGATGAGGAATTTTTCCCAGTTCCAGAAATGTAAAACTACAAAAAAAGTGTAAATTTGGAGATGAACCAACCTTTTCAGCATGAGTGACAACATGGCTATAATATGTAATATGTTCACCACAGCATGATAGCGGCAAGGATTTTTAAAATTATTTTACTTACTTACTGATCTAGTTACAGTACAGCAATGACTATATATGTGCCAATCATTGTATGTTGTAACTTTAACTTGCTCTTTCTATGTATATATACTGCTAATGTTATGGGTGTCTCTACCCATTTCAAGACCAGAAGAACACATTGATGTGTACCATACAGTCTTTCTGCCACAGATATACTGTGCTACTTATTTCTCTTCATTTTTGTCTTTTTTGACTTCTTGATATTGGTTGGTCCACTTTCAAATAAATAACAAGTGATAAAGTAGGAAAAGTCTTAAAAGATGTTAACAGATTTCATAAAAAGTATAATAATTTCCAAATGGGATATGCAACAATTTCTTCTAAATTATTTGTGCAGAATTAATAAATACAGACAAATAGAACTTCTTAATGTTTCTGTTGGCGTGAAAGTTAACTTTTCTAATCATATAGACAATATTGATACTTATTTTAACACTGTTGACATCTTCCACACATATGTTTTTTCTTTAAAACAATATCTTTATGTGCTCATGTGAACCACGAAATGTTTCTTACTGTCTCATGCATATACAGCGAAGAACTAAATGTTATAAAATTGTTCATTCAAACAAATTATATTTTTATTCTAATGACTTGGCTTAAATAGGTGTCAAATAGTGATATTCACAGGTACAATAATTTATTTTTAGTGTTGATTATCTAAATGTCTAACTGTGTAACCTATTGCATTAATGTCATAGTGTCAGTGGAGACATTATTAATACTACTTAACAATAGATATAAGTGAAATTAGAAATCGTTCAATACATATTCTGTTACATAAAGTCACATAGGTTATTACTTAGTCATTCTATATAAATCCTAAGTTAAATACTTAATAAGCAAAAAAATGTGACAGTGTAGATTCAGTATGTGAAACAACAAAAAGTTAAAAAAAGAACAGATAATTAATAATATCTTTGAAGAACTATTTTTTTGCCCATCTCAGGAGCAACCAAATTATTTGCCCTAAAAATATTTAAATAGTTAAATAATGAATCTAATCTTAAACCTTATCCTATGTGTCTTGAGTTTTATTTATATACAGTAGGTGTGAGAGAGGTATACTGTTGATGTCCATGTCTTTCATTGGGCTGTGAATGTGCACTGAGGATCAAGTACCTGGTTGGGGAAGTGCAGGCATTGCCTGCTTCAGGCCATGCAACCCTTCAGTTTCATAACTAGTGTGCAGTTGGTATCATGGAGGTATACCATTGAAGATCATGCCCTCACCTGGGCTGTCACTCTGCACTCAGGATCCAGTGCCTGGTTGGGGGGGCAATGGTTGGCTGAAGCAGTGCAACCCCTCAGCATTCTAACTTGTGTGCAGCTGGTATCAGAGAGGCATACCATCAATGTCCATGGCTTTAATTGGGCTATGGCTCTGCACTCAGGATCTAGTACTTGGTCTGGAGGGGTATGGGTATTACCTGGCTGACACCATGCAACTCCTCACTGTTCTAACTTATGTGCAGCTGGTATGAAGTAGGTATGTCATTCATCTCCATGGCTTTAGTTGGACCATGGTTCTGCACTCAGAATCCAATTCCTAGTCTGGGGAGGCATTGCCTGACTGAGGGCGTACAACTCATGAGTGTCATAACTAGTATGCAGTTGGTGTCACAGAGTTATGCCATTCATGTTAATGACCTTAGTTGGGCTGTAGCTCTGCACTCAGCATCCAGTACCTCTTCAGGGGGGATTGCCTGGCTGAGGCCGTGCAACTCCTCACTGTTCTAACTTGTGTCCAGCTGGTATGAGGGAGGTATACCATTTCTGTCCATGTCTTTATTTGGGCTATGGTTCCGCACTCAGCATCCAATTCCTGGTCTTGAAGGTGGAAGCATTGTCTGGCTGAGGCCGTGCAACTCATCAGTATCATAAGTAGTATGCAGTTGGTATCACAGAGGGATACTGTTTATGTTATTGACCTTAGTTGGGCTGTAGCTCAGCACTCAGCATCCAGTACCTCTTCAGGGGTGGATTGCCTGGCTGAGGATGTGCAAATCTTCACTCTTCTAAGTTGTGTGCAGCTGGTATGATGGAGATATACCGTTTATGTCCATGGCTTTGTTTGGGCTGTGACTCTGCACTCACCACCAAATTCCTGGTCTGGGGGGTGGGGCATTGCCTAGCTGAGGCCGTGCAACTCATGAGTGCAGTAACTACTCTGCAGTTAGTATCACACAGGTATATCATTGACGTTCATATGCTTAGTTGGGCTGTGTCTCTGCACTCAGTATCCAGTACCTCTTCAGGGCAGGGGGGAGGGGAACATTGCCTAGCTGAGGGCGTCCAACTCTTCACTGTTCTAGCTTGTGTGCAGCTGGTAAGAGGGAGGTATACTGTTTATGCCCATGTCTTTATTTGGGCTTTGGCTCGGCACTTACCATCCAATTCCTGGTCTGGGGGTGAGGGGCATTGCCTGGCTGAGGCCATGCAACTCATGAGTATAGTAACTAGTCTGCAGTTGGTATCACACAGTTATACCATTGATGTTCATAGGCTTAGCTGCACTCAACAACCAGTACCTCTGTGGGAGGGGGGATTGCTTGGTTGAGGCTGTGCAATTCCTCAGTGTTCCAACTTGTGTCCAGTTGGAATGAGGGAGGTGTACTGTTTATGTCCATGTCTTTATTTGGGTTGTGGCTCTGCACTCAGCATCCAATTCCTGGTCTGGGGGTGGGGTCATTGCCTGGCTGAGGATGTGCAACTCATGAGTGTAGTAACTACTCTGCAGTTGGTATCACACAGGTATACCTTTGATGTTCAGAGGCTTAGTTGAGCTGTGGTTCTGCACTCAGCATCCAGTACCTCTTCTGGGGCAGAGGGTCATTGCCTGGCTGAGGCCATGCAACTCCTCACTATTCTAATTTGTGCACAGCTGGTAAGAGGGAGGTATACCATTTATGTCCATGGCTTTATTTGGGCTGTGGCTCTGCACTCACCATCCAATTCCTGGTCTAGGGTGGGGGCATTGCCTGTCTGAGGCTGTGCAACTCATGAGTATCTTAACTAGTATGCAGTTGGTATCACAAAGGTATACCATTCATGTTAATGACCTCAGCGGCACTGTAGTTGTGCATTCAGCATCCAGTACCTCTTCGGGGGGGGGGATTGCCTGGCTGAGGCCATGCAACTCCTCAGTGTTCTAACTAGTGTCCAGTTAGTATGAGGGAGGTTTACTGTTTATGTCCATGTCTTTATTTAGGTTATGGCTCTGCACTCAGCAACCAGTTCCTGGTCTGGGGGTGGGGGCATTGCCTGGCTGAGGTCGTGCAACTCATGAGTGTAGTAACTACTCTGCAGTTGGTATCACACAGGTGAACCATTGATGTTCAGAGGCTTAGTTCAGCTGTGGTTCTGCACTCAGCATCCAGTACCTCTTCGGAGGGAATTGCCTGGCTGAGGCCATGCAACTCCTCAGTGTTCTAACTTGTGTGCAGCTGGTATGAAGGAGATATACTGTTTATGTCCGTGTCTTTATTTGGGCTGTGGTTCTGCACTCAGCATCCAATTCCTGGTCTGGGGGGTGGGAGCATTGCCTGGCTGAGGCCATGCAACTCATGAGTGCAGTAACTACTCTGCAGTTGGTATCACCAGGTATACCATTGATGTTCATATGCTTAGTTGGGCTGTGTCTCTGCACTCAGCATCCAGTACCACTTCAGGGCAGGGGGGAGGGGGGACATTTCCTGGCTGAGGGTGTGCTACTCCTCACTGTTCTAACTTGTGTGCAGCTGGTAAGAGGGAGGTATATTGTTTATATCCATGTCTTTATTTGGGCTGTGGCTCTGCACTCACCATCCAATTCCTGGTGTGGGGGTTGGGGGGCATTGCCTGGTTGAGGCCATGCAACTCATGAGTATAGTAACTAGTCTGCAGTTGGTATCACACAGTTATACCACTGACGTTCATAGGCTTAGTTGAGCTGTGGCTCTGCACTCAGCATCCAGTACCTCTGTGGGGGGGATTGCCTGGTTGAGGCCGTGCAACTTCTCAGTGTTCTAACTAGTGTCCAGTTAGTATGAGGGAGGTGTACTGTTTATGTCCATGTCTTTATTTAGGTTATGGCTCTGCACTCAGCAACCAGTTCCTGGTCTGGGGGTGGAGGCATTGCCTGGCTGAGGTCGTGCAACTCATGAGTGTAGTAACTACTCTGCAGTTGGTATCACACAGGTGAACCATTGATGTTCAGAGGCTTAGTTCAGCTGTGGTTCTGCACTCAGCATCCAGTACTTCTTCGGGGCAGGGGGGGCATTGCCTGACTGAGGCTGTGCAGCTCCTCACTGTTCTAATTTGTGTGCAGCTAATAAGAGGGAGGTATACTGTTTATGTCCATGGCTTTATTTGGGCTGCGGCTCTGCACTCACCATCCAATTCCTGGTCTAGGGCGGGGGCATTGCCTGGCTGAGGCTGTGCAACTCATGAGTATCATAACTAGCATTCAGTTGGTATCACAGAGGTATACCATTGATGTTCATAGGCTTAGTCAGGCTGTGGCTCTGCACTCAGCATCCAGTACCTCTTCAGGGGGTGACTGCCTGGCTGAGGCCGTGCAGCTCCTCAGTGTTCTAACTTGTGTGCAGCTGGTATGAGGGAGATATACTGTTTATGTCCATGTCTTTATTTGGGTTGTAGCTCTGCACTCAGCATCCAATTCCTGGTCTGTGGGGGTGGAAGCTTTACCTGGCTGAGGCCGTGCAACTCATGAGTGTAGTAACTAGTCTGCAGTTGGTATCACACAGGTATACCATTGATGTTTATAGGCTTAGTCAGGCTGTGGCTCTGCACTTAGCATCCAGTACCTCTTCAGGGGGAGGGGATTGCCTGGCTGAAGCTGTACAACTCCTCACTGTTCTACATTGTGTGCAGCTGATATGAGGGAGGTATACCATTTATATCCATGGCTTTATTTGGGCTGTGGGTCTGCACTCACCATCCAATTCCTGGTCTGGAGTGGGTGGAGGCATTGCCTGGCTGAGGGCGTGTAGCTCATGAGTATCATAACTAGTCTGCAGTTGGTATCACAGACGTATACCATTGATGTCCATGACCTTGGTTGGGCTGTCGGTCTGCACTCCCAATCAAGTACCTGGTCTGGAGGGGTGGACGTATTGTTTGACTGAGGCTGTGCAACTCAGGTATCATGGAAGTATACAACTGATGTCCATAGCCTTAGTTGACCTGTGCCTCTGTACAGGAACCACTACCTGGTCGGGGAGGGGGTGGGGTGGTTCAAAAGGAATTGCCAGTCTTTGGCTGTGCAACTCCTCAGTGGTAAAACTCAATGTTCAGACAAAAATACTTGAAACCACAGCCATGCCTTGATAGAACAAAGCCTCCTGAGCAAAATCCACCCTCATTTGACTTAATAAGCCACCTCTGAGCTGAGAAAATTTATTTTTTCAAGTGGCCATCTAGTCTCACTCTCTTGATCATAGATCGCTGTCAAAGAATCTCTTGATCAAAAAATTTGCAGGCTCACAATCAAAGAATTTGCATGCTCACAATCAAAGAATAAGAAAATGGTAAAACCCAATTTTTAGACAAAAATAAATAAAACCACAGCTATGTCTCGATAGAACGAAGCCTGCTGAGCAAAACCCACCCTCATTTGTGTTAATAACCCACCCCTGAGTTGAAAACATTTATTTTTTCAAGTGGCCATCTAGTCATGCCCTCGCGATCAAAGATCACGATCAAAGAATCTCGTGATCAAAGAATTTGCAGGCCTGCAATCAAAGATCATTAGCAAGCTGCAATACAAGAATAAAAAAGTTCAAAAGTGTATATTTTGACCATTTTGAAGCAAACCACAGCCATGGCTTGATAGAGCGAAGCCCCCTGATTAAAACCCATCCAAGTTTTATTTCAGGACTGAACCCTGAGCCGAGATATTTGAATTTTTCCAACGGCAAAATGACAACAAGATGGCGGCCTGCATGTTCAAAGAATTCTCATGATCAAAGATTCTTTGATCATGAGCCTGCAAATTCTTTGATAATGAGGAGGGACTAGATGGCCAAAACTCCATTCTTCTTTCGCAAAATAACCATATAAATTTTCCCTTTGACTTATAATGGGAATTTAAATGTTTAATAACTTTTGAATGGATTAATATTTTTTCACCAAATGAAAAGTGGCATGTTCCTTGAGCCAAGCTCTTTCAGATGAGTCAAGTCACAGAGCAGCACACCACACACCAGCCACACAGTGCCACAGACAAAATCCAAAAAACTGCCCACATAACTGGCGAAAAGTGCATTTTTCAGCATTTTGTTGCACACAAACTGTAAGTCTGACCAAAACACAATTTGGCAAATCAAGAGATCTACCATGCACCCCTTTGCATACCAAATTTCATGTAAATCCATTAAACGGGTCCAAAGTTATTAACATGCAAAATTTCAAGTTTAACATAGAAGTGGCTTCATCAGTGGTGTGACCACACCACTATAATATATATATATATATATATATATATATATATATATAAAATGGTAGCACGGTAGTGCTACCATAGTTAGGGTTGAGTACTCCTTTTTATGTTAAATGGTGAAACTTTGCACCTTAATAACATTGCCAGTGTTCAACAGATTTACCTGAAATTCAGCAGGCACAGGAGGAAACTGTAGATCTTGGGATCTGCCAACTTTTGTACTTGTTGGATTTATGGCTGTGGAGTTATTAAGCGACATCCATGTGCACATTTACATTTTTTTGAGCATTCTTTGCTCGCGCTTACAGGTTGCACGGTTTGGGCGACCAGTCTAAAAACTTCAGGCAACATGTGGCCAGGGTGCCCAATGTGCCTTTTGAAGATTTTGTGAAAAAATATTGAACGGTTCAAAAGTTATTCGAAACACAAGTTCCCATTATAAGTCAATGGGAAAAGTTAACAAAAAGTTTGACAGTGTCACACATGCACTTTTTAGTGTCACAAATTACCCCTGTAATGTCGTGAGTCAGCCATTTTTTTTTCAGTGACTGGTCACAGAAATGCTTGGCATTTAAATTTGGGACCCTGTAGGCACACAATTATTTTTGTGTTTACCTAGTCAGACCCTGAGGATGCTTGGCATGTCTTTATTTTGGGGTTAAACACCCCAGAAATATGTTTTTCAAATTTCTGGGAAAAGTAGTGTTGCAAAGTAGTGTCGCACTTGTGACACTTTCGCAGATTTTTGCGAAAATTTTCTCAAATTACGACACTACTTTTCCAGGCTATGGCAAAATTACAGGAATTCTTTGCCACCCTGCTGCAAAAGAACGGCTTGGTCTTTTGGGCTGAAATTTGGAGGGAAGGCAGCCAACATCTCACAGATGTGCCTTTTAGTGGTTTGGTGAAAAAATATTGCAGAGATGCAAAGTCACTGTACTTCAAAGTTGACATTTTTTCCCATAGACTAACATGGTGGCGTCTGCCACGCCTTTTGGTGCTCGTATCTCAGAAACGGTGCTAGGTATGGAATTTTCATCGTGACAATGCACATTTCATGAAAACCTAGCCAGGAAAGTCATGAATCATGTGAAATTTTAATTTTTTCTACGTCGTTCGGTTACTGAGATATTAGCAATTTAGTATTACAACTGCTCGTTTTCTGTTCCGAGGCCATTATTATGCATACATTGTTTGTTTTCACTTTGTTTCTCAATGGAGCTTTTGGGAAAAAATTAGGGTGTGCGCTCCAGCGGCCGCCCTTCCATTTCCGTTTGCGTTTGTCTTTCATTTTGCTTCATCGCTGTTCTTACCATTACCATTTGCTTTTCCAATTGCGTTCTCATGCCTGTGCGCATTACAGTTTGCATTTCCATATGCGCTTACATTTGCATTTGTGTTTCTGTTTCCTTTGGCATTATTGTTGCTGTTACCATTACCATTTCCATTTAGGAATGCGGTACCGTGACTGTGCACATTACGGTTTGCATTTCCGTATGCACTTGCGTTTGAGTTTCTGTTCACTTTCATATTCTTGTTGCTGTCACAGTTATCATTTGCATTTACAACAGCAGTACCATGACCGTTAGCATTACCAGTTGCATTCCCATATGTGCTTGCATCTCCGTTTGTGTCGCTTTCCACTTTGGTGTCACTTTGCCCCTGCATTTCTATTAATGCTTGCTTTACAATTTCCGTTTGCGTCACCATGTGCGTGACCATTACTGCTTGCATTTGCATTGCTGTTACCATTACTATGTCATGGAAAATCATGTGGTGGGCCCCATGCACCAACCACCAGATTCTATTCACTATTTATAGTCCTCATTCTCAAAAAGAAGGGAAATTAGAGGCAAAAAACTCTGTTTAATGCATCAGTTAGGGTTGTTCCACAGTAACAAAAGTAAGTAAATTCGGTGTTAGGGTTGAAAGCCCCTTGCACCCACTCATCCCACCCCCAGCCAGAATTGGGTGTGCTTTTGGTTCATCGGTCCTAACTCTCACCCCATTCTCCTATACCTCAGCTTGTTTACACATGTGATGGGGTGAGAGTTAGGGCCAATGACCCCAATGCACACCCTGATGCCAGTTGGGGCGGTGGGATGGGTGTATGCAAGGAGGACTTTCAACCCTAACACTCAATTTCCTCACTTTTGTCACTGTGGAACAACCCTAACTGATGCATTAAATGGAGGTTTTTTGCCTCATATACATATATATATATATATATATATCTACAGTTACTGCATCAGTTAGGTTCATATTAAAGTGACAAAAGTATGGAAATGTGGTGTTAGGGTTCCCAATCCTAACACCCCAACTCACCCCCACCCATCCTTATCACCCCATCCCATCCTCTGCACACCAACAGGGGTCAGGATGTGTCTTGGGGTCATTAGCCCAAACACTTACCCCATTCCATGTGTAAGGAAGTGGAGATGGTACAATATAGGACAATGGGGTGAGTTTTAGGACTGGCAACCCCAAGGCACACACTGACCCCTGTTGGTGTTTGGAGAGTGGGGGTGGGGAAGTATGGTTGGTAACCCTTACATCACATTTCCCATCTTTTGTTGCTGCACTAGAAATCCTAACTGATGCATTAATGGAATGGAGGGTGGGGTGGTAGGGTTAGATGCGGGGGTGAGGTGGGGTGTTTGGGTTGGGAACCCTAACACCACATTTCCACACTTTTGTTGCCTTAATAACCCTGCACTCCAATCCCTCCACAGATGCGCATATGTGCAGTATGTAGGTGTGGAAGCACAGTGCCCTCTGGGTCCTCACTTCCATGTCTAGAACAACAGTGACCAAATTGTAAGCATAGCTATCTTATTACCCCACCTCAGGTACAGGAAAATTGTGAAATGCAATCCAAAACATAATTATGCACAACTGCAATGCTATTCTGTGCAGCAGGTGTGAAAACATGTTGTGGGTAAGATTTGAAATGTAACAGCTGTGACATACATAAGGTGGTATAATAAGAAGGCTGTGTAGAAAATCTGGGATAAAAATACTTAAGATTTCCAAAGTTACAAGTGTGCATAGCAGAACTGCAATGAATGGTCATAAGTTTGGCACATTTTCATATTTTGACCCCAAATTTTCAGTATAGTCTTCTTATGTCCCCACCTCATGAACCTTGTAGGTCAAAAATTTTAAGTCTGCGCCAAAACACCATTCCACACCACAGGTGCAAAAACACATTTTAGACAGGATGTGAAAAATGACAGCTGTACTGTTCTTGAGATGGTGTGAAAAAAATGGTTAAGTTGAAAACCTGGTAGCAAAATATTAAAAAATACCAAAGTTCTGCCAGTGCATAGAAAAAATTCAATGGATGCACTAACTCAGGAATTTTTAATTTTTTCACCAAATTTTTAACATGGCTTTTCTGGGACCCCACCTCATGAACACTAGCACTGACATTTCATTAATCAGTCCCAAAAGGTGATTTCACACAGTGAACGAACATTCCCCACTATAGGAGCAAAAACACATTTTGGGCAGGCTGTGAAAAATGACAGCTGTACTGTTCATGATGTGTGTGCACAAAAATTGCTATGATGAAAATCTGGCAGCAAAATATTGAAAAGTACCAAAGTTATGCATGTGCATCTGAAAAATTCAATGGACGCACGTTAACTTGGGCATTTTCTGGAAGTTTGTCACCTAATTTTCAACCTGGGTATTTTGGGACCCTCCACCTCATGAACACTGGCACTGTCATTTCATTAATTGGTCCCGAAAGGTGTTTCGTGCAACAACTGCAACATCACCTTCCAGGCCCGAATAACAAAACAGTGAAAGTGTTGATGAGGTGGGGTTCCAAAAACCTATGTTGAAAATTTGGTGAAAAAATACCTAAAAATGGCTGAGATATCACCATAAGTTCAAGACACCATTGAAAGACAAGACTAAGTCCATCTTGAAAATGAGTTATTCTCAATGATGTTTCACCTGGCTATATAAAGATTGATTGATTGATTGATTGATTGACACCTTTGAAAGACATTATACGGCACTTACCTTGATTCTTCAGTTCATGTTCGGCTTTGAAAAGTGAAGATGTGTCTCAGTCCACAGAAGCTGACAGCCAATGACCTCCATTGCTAAGTACAGGGCAAGGGTGTGGGGGGGTGGGTGCTCAGTGGGAGGGTCATAATAGGGGAGAGGGTCAGGGGAGACAATGAGTGACCATTTTCTTTTTTTCAGGATTAAAAAAAGGCGTAGGAGGATTATTTTCTTTTTTTACAGCTATAACTGTTACAGTCTTTGAGGACACTGGGGTGGGCTCCAAAGTGTCCCACATTGGTAGGGGGCAGGGGACTTACAGTGGCGACAGGTGGGATTGGGCATTCCATTGTCGACAAATATAGGGACAATTTTTTTTGGGACACCAAACTAAAATTGAAGTTGTTTGTCAGCCTGGAAGCACAGCAGTACTGTTTCTACTCTCTGTGCTGGTGGGAGGAAAGGGCCAAGTGCCCTGCCAAATGCTGCAGTTGTAGCTGGCCCCACTAGCATGATCATGATTAAGGGAAAGTGCCTTCAGGCATTGTAAATTCCAAGCCCGTATGGAACTTAGGCTGTGGCCTACTCCACACGGGTGAGAGAAGATGAGTTTAAGGGAGTCAGCAGGAGGTGGAGGAGGCAGGGGAGGAAAGCGCCACCTCCCACCTTCCTGAATCACCACTCCAGTGGCAGTATTTTCAATTTATTTATGCCCTATGGGCTTAAGGAGGCAGCCAGGGGTGGAAGGAGCTGAAGTAGGAGCAGCAAGGAGCTGCTATTTAGTGAAGCCACTCGGGCAGAAGTGCAAGGCAGGGAGGGACAGTGTGCAGGGTGGCAGGAGCCCCCAATAAGTGCAGCCACACAGAGGCAAATGTAAAAGCCTCGGTGGGGGAGTTCAGAGCAAGGAGGCAGTAACAGCAGCGCAGCGGGTGCCGAGAGAGAACCGAGTGAGCTGAGCAAGTGAATATTTGAGCGTCCCCCCACTGGTGAATATAGGGGTTTCAGGCCGGTGGTATGTGTTTTATTTTTGCATTAGGGAGCATGACAGAGAACAGTAGAAGTAGTAAAGCTGCTCAGCTGCTTGCCAGCTGGCTTACGCTTTACGTAAATGAAAGGACTGAAGCGCTCTCATTGGAGTGCTTCATTCATTTCAAGTACACAAAGTTTACACCCATAAATCTGAGAACCACTACCATATCCTGCTTGTGTGGTCATTGATCTGTCAGGAATGAACCCAGTGTAGATTGATCTGTAGTTAGCTAGTCCATGACACACCTCTGAAATACCATTCCCTGAAGCAAAGCAAGATGTTTCTTGCACAGGCTCAAAGAAACACAAGCATTTGTCAATGCTGAATGTTGGCTTGCTGGTATTGGCATTGGTAGTTCAGGAGTTAGAGAGATGCATAATAAGAATGGCAGTGAAGTATTGAAGTAATGTCAACCCCAACCCCCCACCCTGCAGAGACTGACAGGCATTGGGGGTGTGCCTTTGGGTTGTCAGCCATAACATTCATGCCTTTCCACCTCACCCAACCCTGTAGACACTGACAGGTATTGCAGTATGCCTTGAGGTCTTCGGCCCTTACACTCACCCCATTCCATAAGGAAATAAGCTGAGATGGGTGCAGTATAGGAGAATGGTGTGAATGTTAGGGCTGAAGATCCCAAGGCACACCTCGATGCCTGTCAGTGGCTCCAGGGGGTGTGGAATGGGGTAAGCATTATGGCCAATGACCCAATCATACCCCAGATGCCTATCAGTCTGTACAGGGTGGGTGTTAAAGTTGGAAACCCTAATGCCCTGGATATTTGTTAATATTTTTGCTCCAAATTATCAACATGGGCTCTTTGGGACCCCCACCTCATGAACAGTGGCAGTATCATTTTGTTACTGAATCCCAAAAAGTGATTTCACATAGTGAGTGTGCCATTTGGTGCCACAGGTGCAAAAACACATTTCAGGAAGGATGCAAAAAATGACAGCTGTACTGTTCATAAGGGGTGTGAAAAAATGGCAATGTTAGAAATTTGAAGTAAAAATATTAAAAATTGATGACGTTATATGCATGCATAGAAACTGCACAATGGACACTCGTAATGCTGTCATTTTTTGGAGTTTTTTCACCAAATTTTGCAACAAGTGCTTTTTGAGAACCCACCTCATGAACAGTGGCACGGTCATTTCATTAATTGGTCCCAAATGGTGATTCCGCACAGCGACTGTGAATTCACCTTTCGGGACCAAGAAACAAAATGACAGTGACAGTGTTCATAAGGTAGTGACCCAAGAACCCCATGTTGTTTGGTACCAAAACTCCAAAGAATTGGCTGAGATATCAACCTAAATTGAAACCCTCCCATTGACTGCCAATATAGGGCTTACCGTTATTTCTTCAGTTCCCGGTTGGTCTTTGAAGAGTGCAGACGTGTTCCTGGTCCATAGAGGATCACTGGTCCTGATCTCCAGAGGTAAGTATGGGTGAGGGGAGTGCAGGGAAGTGGGGTGGGGTGCGCAGAGGAAGAGTGCAGATTGGGGGAGTGGAACCTACAGGAACAATGAGGGAGCATTTTTTTTTTTTCAGATTAAAAAAAATACCCTGTGGACTGTTTTCTATTTTACAGGTGAAATATTACAAAATGGATTTTGATACACTGGGGTGGGCTCCCAGTGTGTCAGAGTACTGGGGGGGAGCAATGCCAACCCAGGGACTGGGCATGCCAAGATCGGCTGAGAACATAGGGGCATGGGGCAGGCCACGCATCCAACACTGGAATTTGGCATCCCAGTGTCTGCAACCTCAAAGAAGTATTTTATGGAACACTGGGGTAGACTCCCACTGTGCCACATTAATGGGGAAGGGGATAAATGCTGACACGGTTATTGAGCACCTCGATGTAGGCAGGGGATGGAGAATGGTGGGTGTGGGGTGGGCAGCAGCAGCAGTGGCAGGGAACAAATTTGTTGTCCTGCTGTGTGACTGGTTGGGAGGGAGCAGGCACTGCCGCTGCAATGATGAAACTGCCCCTGATTGAAGCGGCAAATTTCACAGAGTGTGCAGGGTGGACAGCAGCAGTGGGAGGGAGCTAATTTGTTTTCAGGCTATGTGACTGGTTGGGAGGAGAGGGACTGCCACTGCAATGATGAAACACCCTGATTGAGCGGCAGATTTCACAGGTGTGTAGGGTGGGCAGCAGCAGTGGGAGGAGCTAATTTGTTTTCAGGCTATGTGACTGGTTGGGAGGAGGGGGACTGCCACTGCAATGATGAGACTGCCTCTGATTACAGTGGCAGATTTCTTTCAAGTACGGTGCTCACTCTGAATCTGCCATCATCAGCAGCTTCAACATTAATTGGTGGCCAATGGACATGCCCATTAAAATGTTTACTGTTGGCCACACTACTGCCACACCTCTGCGGTGCTCTACTATTTTAGTGTTTCTTGTGCGCTGTGCGCACAAGCAAACATAAAAAGAAGCTGAGAAACTGAGAAGTGGTGGGTGGAGGCAGACTATGTTAGTACTTACTGCAGCAAATGAAGGGGGTGTGTCAATCTTAATCAGAAGTTCCATTCAGGTGGAAGTCACCCAGACCAATGGAGAAGGTAGAGTGGTATTAATAAAAGTGACTATCCAAACTAGAGATAAAATTATTGGGAACATATGAGCCCCTAATGGGGGAAATTGTTGAACAAGGAAAGGCACACTAAGCCAAAGCTTGTTTCCAGGTGTGACCCGGTAGCACAAGGAAGTTAGGTGATTTGATCAAGGCCACACAGTATGCAAGTAGGGGCTATGGGATTCAAACTGAGGTCTCCAGGTTTGCATCTCAGAGCCCTAAACCACAGCACTATATTGCCTTCTAATGAAGATAACCCAGATTTCTTCCTGGGACTGCTTCAGTAAATAGCAGACATTAACCCTCCTAGAGCTACTACATGTCTCGGAAGCAATTTTAACTTTGCCCTAGACCCTCTATTGGATAAAACCCTGTTAGAAAAAGGCACTCCATTGCATGCTGAGGCACAGGAAGCTGTACTTCACTAATGTGCCAAGCTGCATTTTGTGGACACCTAGAGGCTTTTCCACCACATGGAGAGAGACTTCACATTTCATACTGCAAGGTTCCAATCATGCAACAGGCTGTATTTCTATCTCTGCAGTTCCCACTGCTCATCTGATAATATATAAATACTAGCATTCACCCATCATCCTGTCAGACCACAGTGCACTCTCCCTCACTATACTTCAGCACACAGTGGCAAAAACACCCAGCTGGCGCTTCAGTTCATCTCTTCTCCAGTCATCAACCTTTAGAGAATGATTGACTAAGGAAACACAGATGTATTTTGATATAAATGCACAGCCAGATATCTCACAAAGTACACTATGGTAAACTTTTAAGGCATCTACAGTATAAGGGAGCAAATCATTAGCGTTTCTGTACAAGAGAACAAAAAATGAAAGAACATCTTGACCTCACTAAAGAGCTGAAAGAGATGTAGGAGAAACTGTATGACTATGTCCATCATGCAGTGCAGGACCTACACATACTGATAGCTCTATAGTGTAAGCTTAACAAAACACACCACCAGCAGGCTGAAAAAGTTCAGTTCTTTCTCAGAAAGAACTACCGAGGAACGCCGTAATAACCTGGCTGCTCAGCTGTTACGGCATTTAAAACAGGAACTTAAGGGGTCACCAGTAATTATATATATATATATATATATATATATATATATATATATAAATATATTATGGTATACGATAGTGCTACCATGAATTAAGGTGAGAGCCATTTACATGTTAAACCAAAAATTTTGCACCTTAATAACTTTGCAACCGTTCAACAGATTTGCCTGAAATTTGAAATGCATGATCAAGCACCACAGGTCTTGGGATCTGCCAACTTTCGTACTGTTCAGATATCGGCTGCAGAGTTATTAAGCGTGATCTCTTGTATATTAACGTTCACCTTTTGGAATTCTTTGGTCATCTCTAGAGGTCGCACGGTTTGCACGACCAGTCCGAAATCTTCAAGGAATGTGTGGCTAGGGTCCCCTATGTGCCTTTTGAAGATTTCGTGAAAAAATATTAAACTGTTCAAAAGTTATTCAAAAAACAAGTTCCCATTATAAGTCAATGGGAAAAGTTAACAAAAAGTTCGACAGTGTTGCAAATGCAGTTTTTACTTTCGCAAATGGCCCTTTTACTGTCACACATCCACCATTTTGTTTTCAGTTGGTCATCAGAAAAATGCTTGGCATTTAAATTTGGGACCCTCTAGCAACCTAATTATTTTTGTATTCACCTAGTCAGACCCTGAGGATGTTAGGCATGTCTTTATTTTGGGGTAAAACACCCCACAAATATGTTTTTCAGATTTCTGGAAAAAGTACTTTCGCAAAGTACTTTCGCACTTGTGACAGTGTCGAATGAATTTGTGAAAGCTTTTGCAAAGTTTGACAGTACTTTTCCAGGCTGTATGAAAATGACAGCAATTGTTTGGCACCCTGCTGCAAAAGAACGGTTTGGTCTTTTGGGCTGAAATTTGGAGGGAACGCAGCCAACATCTGACAGATGTGCCTTTCAGTATTTCAGTGAAGAAATATTACAGGGTGGCAAAGTTATGGCACTCCAATGTTGACACGTTTTCCCATAGGATAACATTACGGCTTCCGCCGCATTACAGGAATTCTTTGCCGCACTGCTGCAAAATAACGGTTTGGTCTTTTGGGCTGAAATTTTGACAGAAGACAGCCAATATCCCACATATGTGCCTTTTACTGGTTTGGTGAAAAAATATTACTGGGAGCAAAAGTTATGGCACTCCAAACTTCTCTTTTTCCATAGGATAACATTATTAGTCTTATGCCTTCAGGGCCTGATCTCAGAAGCGATGCGAGATACGGACTTTTCGTCAGAAAAATGCTTAGCCCCCACATAAAACTAGCCAGGAAAGTCATAAATCATATGACTTTTTAATTTTTTTCTACGTTGTACGGTTTCTGAGATATAAGACATTGATAAAAAAAAACTCAAATTAAGCACTCTAATCGGTATAAATGCCTTCAAGATGCTTTATTTCCGTACAATCGAGAAGTATGTAACTGCTTCACCCACTCAGACCCAGTCTGCACTGGTATATAGCCATGTCTAGACCCAGTTTTAAGTACTGACCCCCCAGATTGCTCCTCACAAGCCTAATTGTTCTCTCTCTCTCTCTCTCATCCCCCGTCTTATCAACACTAGACCAGTCCATCCCCTTATCCTTCCTTTCCCAACCTCGGACAGGAGCTCACTACCCCTGGGTTGTGACATCCTACCATGCCCCATACTTTATAGCATTCAATCCCGGGGCTCACACATACTCCTTTTCTCCATCCATCTTCTCTACATCCCATTTTACCAACTCCTCTGTGCACCGTGCCCTCCTAGCCTTTCTCCCTCTACCTCCCTCCTTCCCCCCCACCTTCACCTCTACCTGGTGTATATTTTTTTTTCTTCTTTTACTTCCTCCTGCAACCTTAGATAACCTGCTTTATCTTCCTATAGACACTTCTATGTATGTAAATACCCTGTAATCTGTACAATATCTGAATAATTCTATGTACATATGAACTTCTTTTTCTTCCTCTCTGTAAACAGTATTAACTGTATTGCCTTGTAAATACCTGTGTTGACCTGTATATACAATTGTTCATGCTCCACCAAGGTCCATCTTGCAAATGAGCTTCTGCTCAATTATGAACACCTGGTTAAATAAAGACTTGATTGATTGATTGATTGATTGATAAGCAATTTACTATTCCAACTCCTCATTTTCTGATCTGAGACCCATTATTATGCATACATTATTTGTACTCACTGTCTTTCTCTATGCAGCTTTTGGGGAAAACTAGCCTGTGCGCTTACATTACTGTTACCCTTACCGCTTCTGCTTGTGGTTCCATAACCGTTTCATTTACTGTTCTCATCTACGGCACCATGTGCGTTACCCTTCATGTTTCCATTTGCACTTGTGTTTGTGTTATTTTAACCATTTCTGTCTACAGTATTGTTTATCTTTCTGTTTCACTTTACGTCACCATGCGCATTACCATTTGCGTTTGTGGGCACCGTGTTACTATGTGACAAGACATCACGTGCCACATTACATTCGTTATTTCTCATTATACTTCTCAAAAAGAAGGGAAATTAGGGGCAAAAAACTCCATTTAATGAATTAGTTAGGGTTGTCCCACAGCAACAAAAGTGAGGAAATTCGGCGTTAGGGTTGAAAGCCCCCCTTAGCCCCCCTGCCCACACCCCCAACCGGCATCGGGGTGCGCGTTGGGGTTGTTGGTCCTAACTCTCACCCCATTCTCCTATATCTCTGCTTCTTCACACATCTGATGGGGTGGAGAGTTAGCGCATGTGACTCCAACATGCACCATGATGCCGGTTGGGGTGGGCGGGGTCCAAGTGAGGCTTTCAACCCTAACACCGAATTTCCTCACTTTTGTCACTGTGGAACAATCCTAACTAATGCATTAAACAGAGTTTTTTTTGCCTCTAATATATAAATATATATATATATATATATATATATGGGGTGAGTAATAAATGAGTGAGATAAAACAGTGTATCATCCACTGCAGTGTTATATTTTTACCCTCTGCTCTACTGTGATGATATCAGCCATTTACACACACAGGTCACACAAAGGTCACTGATATCATCACTCATCACTCTAGGCATCTTTCATCTCAGCATACAAAAAACACCTGTGCTGTTACCATAGACACAAATGCAGAACTACATGAGAGGTCTCACTGCTGCCTGCAGCTAACTCAGCATTACAAAACACTATCTCCTATTCCACACACTCTAACTTCCAGCTCATTACTGTGATACTCTCAGCTTGACTGCAGCCAGAATTTTAAAGAGCACAGCTTCACGGAATAGTCTGTTCCTCACTGCTGCCTGTAGCTAACTCAATTACCACTTAAACCACTCACCTGTTCCTCAAACTCTGCCTCTCAGCCCATTACAGTTATTGTGATACTCTCAGCTTGACTGCAGCCCGACTTCTAAAGAATGCAGCTTCACAGAATAGTTGGTTTCTCACTCCTACCTAAAACTAACTTATTTAGCATTGCAATACACACTCGTCTGTTTCCCAGAGTTTATGACACAGCCAGCCCATTCAGAAAAAACTCACACAGAGAATGAGCAAACACATAAACAGGATCAGAACACAAGACAGCATAACAATACTTCGGAAACTCCTGGCCCTATTGTATAAATTGAATACATGATGTGCAGATTGTGTAAAGATGGATGTTAGCTTTAAAAAAGGAACTCATGAACATACTTGCAGTCTATGAGGCAGAGCTTGAGATGCTAATTGAGGAAACAACACAGCTAGTAAGTGAAAGTCAAGAAACCACAGAACAGGAGCCAGCAAGTGTAGTAATTAACAGTGAGGTACAGACAGAATATTGACATCCAACAATCAAACAACACCAAACGACACTGTAGTACACACAGAAGCAAATGTTAGTGAGACCAGTGGCCATGACAGCAAGACAGCAAACAGTTTAACATTGATAGAAGAGAGCCTGTTGTCATTTACACAGTTTAATGAGAATAAAAACACTGTAAGGAAGAGTCACTATGATCTCTCTCTGGTGCACAACTACCTAGTTGATTCTCACGATAAAACCAGAGCACTAGAAAAGCTAGAACTAAGCAGACTAAATACCCTCCTGGCAGATTTTTTTATGAGGCCAAAAAAAGGATGGGGCACCTTATCAGTCTTTGAGCTTGAGAGCTGTATTTCAGAGTGTAGACAGACATCTGCATTCCTGTAATTATGACGCATCTCTAACTAAAGACAAATGTTTTGAAATTCTGTGAAAAATAATAATAGCCAAACAAAAGCAGTTGAAATCCATGGGTTTGGGTTGCAAATTGCATCTGTCTGACAAGTTGTCAGAAGACATGATCAACATATTGCGTGAGAAGCATCAGTTAAGCCCTCACTCAGCAATGCCTGTCATCAACAGTCTTTGACTAGTATGCACTATGCATGTTAGCATTCATGGCTGCACGGAAGTAAGAAATATTAAACCAGGTAACATAACAGTTAAAACAGATGAGGATGGTTCACAATATCTTGAGAACTCCACAGAGAGCAGACAAAGACTAGAACTGGGCAGAATGTAAAGGGCATTTGTAAAATATGGCAAAAGGACTATGAAACAAAGCAGAGAGAAACAAATGTCTGTCTACATATTTATGGTGTATGAAACAGAGAGACAATTCACACCAAGTTCCCTTAGAGTCAGTTTTTCCTCGCAATCAATACCAACAAGCCAGGGTACCAAAGCAAGGTTCAATGGTACAAAAAAACAGTCAACTGGAATCAATAAGCTTGCATTGATATTAAAAACTATATTAAAGAATGCTGGCCTAGAGACAGATAAAAACTCACAAACCACAGCACCTGTAAGCATGAGGTACAGAAATCGAATGACTGTGGTGTTGTGCCAACAGAGATCATGCAAATTACTGGCCATAAAACCCCCAAAACTATTAATGATTACAACAGGCAAAACAAAAAACAGCAGCATAACATTTCCAGCATGACCAGTGGCATTGATGTGGAGCACAAGCCTCTGCAACCAGTCGCTATGAATCCACGGTAATCATCTAGTATGGCAAGCACCTGGGAGAGAGTCTTTAATCAGCCTTCATTCAAAGCTGAAACATTTAATTTCATTTCCACACAGGTGAGTTGAATAACTGAAGAAGTAAGCCCTAAAATTAGCAATGCAGAATTCCAGGTGGCACAGCACCCCAAGAAATTCATAATAAAAGACCCCGTCACCCCCAGGTCAAGTTGCTATTTCAATGTCTATTTAATTTTCATAATACATTTTTTCTTTGTAGTATTTTGCAAAATGTTATTACTAATTCAATTCATAATATAAATGTACCACACTTACAGTAAAAATAAATATGTATAATTTATCTAAAAGGTTAACCTCATAGCCTAGCACAGTAAGACATGCAAAAAGTAATTCAGATAATTATTCATTATCATTGGATCCTGTAATCAGCCACACCACACCTGTCAAAATGGTTCAACATCTGAAGTTTTATTGGGATAGAAATCTCATCACACCTCATGTATCACATTTATATTCATCACATCTTCATAAATCATGTCAACATTTACAAATGCGAGTTCATTCTTTATATACACAATATTTACAATTCATACATTTTAAGCCTTTGCTTACATTGGCATTTCTTCCTGTGGTCTGAGTGTGGGTACCCAATGCCTGCTCCTTCTTCCTCTTCTTCTGGGTTCTGGTGTCCCCCCACCTGACCCCCCAGCCCTGTCCTCCCTTGAGGTAACTACCCCATAGGGAGCCCACACCTGCCTAGCCATAACTCCTCTAGCTGGGCCTGTATTTATATATTTTTTCCCTTCCTCTGATTCTTCCGTTGCTCTCAACCAGCAACCAAAATATTCAGACACTACTGTTGTTCCTATTGCCCTCACCTGGCAAGCCTAATATCCCAATGTCTGAAAGCAAAATACTTCTTCCTTTCCTGGCTCTCCCTGGGCAGGTGGGTGGAAATTGCTAGGAAATTAGCAGCTGCAGTAGAGAGAGGATTTCTCTCTGCAGCCCTTTATCTAGACCTCTGTAGCCCCACCCCTCTTGAGGCTCCCTTCAACCGTGTGGGCTGCTGTCAATCACCCCCTACCACCTAGCTCCCTCCCCTTTCGTGACCTCATCACTCTATTCCAACCTAAATTGCCTGGATGCCCCCCCTTTCCTGCCTCCTTTCCCTGTTTCCAGTGAGACCACTGACAATCTAGGTTGCCCTTTATTGGGGCAACCTCTTTTGTCATTGGATCCCCTAAGATCAGCCACACCACACCCGTCTTAATGGTTCAACATCTGAAGTTTTATTGGGATAGAAATCTCACACACCTCATGTATCATGTTTTACATTCATTGTGTCTTCATAAATCATGTCAATGTTTACAAATGCTCTGGGGTTCATTCTTTATATATATAATATTTACAATTCATACATTTTAAGCCTATGCCTGCACTGCCATTTCTTCCTGTGGCCCAGGTGTGGGAACCCGATGCCTGCTCCTTCTTCCTCTTCTTCTGGGTTCAGGTGTTCCACCACCTGACCCCCCCCAGCCTTTCCCCCCTTGAGGTGACTACCCCATAGGGAGCCCACCCTGCCTAGCCATACCCTCCTCCAGCTTGGCCCCATATTTCTATATTTTTTCCCACTAACCCTTAGACCTCTGTAACCCTGCCATTTTTTGATGGCCTCTCTGATGGCACCATTGAAGGCTGCATTACCCATGCCTGACAAGTGCACCCCATCCTCCCTGTACCAACCTGGTATATCATGTGTGATAAGCCCATGCCTTATTTACAGACCCAGTGTCTGTCTAGCCCACTCTGCCAATATCCTATTCACTCTCTTTCAGACTCTGTCAATCACCAACAAATTCTGTGCCCCCCTCCAGCACCTGCACTGGACTATTTCAGACCAGGCCAGCTGCACCCTTGGCCACCTGGCCTTTATCCTTGCAAAGTCCTTCAGGATCATGTGGACCAATGCCACATAGGGCAGCATGCCCAAATCATTGCCCCCAACATGTACTGCAATCAAGTCCAGGACCAGCGTAGATCTATTACATTTCTCCAGCAGTGGCAACAGCCTTATCCAAGTCAGTCCCCTACAGCCATGTCACTCAGTCCTGGTCCTTCCCAGGTCCTGGCCCAGTTCGGTGTCCCCCCATCATGGTGCAAGCCCATTTCTCTGCCCAATGGATGAATGAATGGCCTACGACCCATACTACCCTGTAATGCCTGGTCCCTGTAAAACATAAATTTGTCACCATTAGCAGTCATTGCCGAATGTATCTCTAGTACACCTGAGAGAGCCACCTGCCCACTTTCCTGACTTCCAGTTGTGTTCTCCCTTGCTTGGCTACATCCAGAGCTCCACCTGTTCAGTAGAAATGGGAAGCAAACCTCCCTGGTCCCTCCCCCAGGAAAACCATGCCCTTCTTGAGTACTGCAGTGACCTGTGATGTGGTTACCGAGTCCCCAGTCCCATGCCAGAAGAAACCACAATCCCCTGGTGGCCGAATTGCCCCATACCTATCCAATGCTCTTACCAGTGGGATGCCCCATGCGCTCTCCTCATATAACTTGACCTTGCAACCTTGTCCCACCTAATCCATTTTGGAATGCCTCAGCCATACCGTGGCCAAGTGTGCCGACCAGGTGATGTCCTCCCCCTGTAGTCCCCTTCTTGTGTCCCCTTTCTTCTGTGCCACTGTCTCCCCCACCCAGAAAGCCCCTTTTTGCATCACCCTAAAAATGACCATAAACAGCTATGCCTCATGAGCTGAGGAGCATACACATGGCAACGCTACCACCAGCATCTCCAACAGCTCTCCCCCAATAGGCCTGCACCCATCGACTCTATGGCCTTGTAATCTAAGCCACCCCTGCTGCATTCTGCGCACTGATGGTGCCCTGTTGGGTGCCCCCCCACCCCTGCAACTGGCACACCATACCTATGCTGGTGAGGTGGATGCCGATGGTGGTCCCGGGCATGTCTGCTTCCCACTTCATGACCATGTACCTCATGACCTGTGCTTCTGTTACTGGGCCACATACCTCCAGCCCAAAACCCTCCCAGAACTCCTGGAAGCTACTCCATGCTGCCTCATAGGCCCTCAGCATGTTTGTGCCCAGGCGCTTCAGAACAATAGCTGGGCACAGTCCATCCAATTTCCGAAAGTTGCGGGGCACAGGCAACCTCTGGATGGCTGCCCTTGGAGCCAGTTCAGGAACCTGTTCAACTGGAAACGTGAGAGACTGTCAGCTATTTCATTCCTTGCTCTCTCCATATGCTTAACCTTAAATGATAAGTTAAGCCACAACCCCTCCACACTAACATGCATCTGATCTGCAGCACTGCTTCAGTGGATCATGACTGCTTCTTTAGAATGGCTATGACTGCCTGTTGCCACACCTGAAAATTACTTTTTGTTGTTGAGCCTGTGCCCCATACCACCAGGGCCACCCAAATAGGGAAAGTTTCTAAGAAGGTGATGCCCTTGTTAACTCAAGCTCCACCCACTTAGGGGTCATGCCTCTGATATCCACTCCCTGGTAGTAGGCTCCCATGCCAAAATCCCAGTTGTGTCCATAAACAGCTCAAATCTGACCCTTCCTCCCATTCATCTCTCCAAAAGTTATCCCATTGTACCCTTCTTAGGAACACCTCCCAAGCCAACAAATTGTCTCTCATCCCTATGGACAATGCAGCCCAATGGTGGGGGGCTGGCGGCCTGCCGGAGCCTGACCAAGCACCTGGTGAACACCTTGTCGGGGGCCACTGCCTGGCAGGCAAAATTCATGTGTCCAAGCACCCGCTGTACTATTCTGAGTTGAACCCGCCTACGTCCCTTAATCCCCAGAATGAGGCCTAGTAGCCTGCTACCTTGTCCTCTTGCAAACGGAAACACTGATGGTCCAAATCCAGTTTGATGCCTAAAAACTCTAGTTGGTGGCTAAGGCTTACCATTTTCTCCCAGGCCAACAGCACCCCAATTGTTCCACAGATGCCCTCGAAAGCGGAGAACATGGCCCTTGTGCTCTCCCTGTCCTTGCCTATAAAGAGGAAGTCATCCAAATAATGGACCACTGCTTCTGCGCTGTGCTTTGTGGTGAATACCCACTGTAACCAAGTGCTAAAGGCTTCAAAAGTGGTACAGGTCACCGAACACCCCATGGGCATGGTTTTGTCGAAATAGTACTGTTCCTGGAACTGAAAACCCAACAACTCCCAATCCTCCTCCCAGACTGGCAGGAGCCGAAAAGCAGATTCAATATCCATTTTCACCACCTACACCCCCCCTTCCTGGCTTTTATGAGGTCTAACGTTTTGTCCAGCATGTTGTATGAAATCATGCTCCTCTCTGGGGCGATGGCATCATTCACAGAATCACTGTCAGGGTAAGACAGGTGGTGTATCAGCCTGTATTCCCCCAGCAGCTTCTTTGGTATGATACCCAGTGGTGACACCCACAGATTTTTGAAAGGGCGGTCCTGGAAAGGACCCTCCACCCATCCTGCCTCCCCTTCTTTCTTTATCTTCCTTTCCACTATCTCCTCTTTGCCTTTGATGGATGTCAAGTTCCTGACCCCATAGACTTCCTATCCCCAGTATAATATAAGTTACCCCCCCCCCAGTGAATCCCTCACTCAACATACGCCATTCCTCCTGATCCAGGTAATCCTTTGTCCACTTGGTGACCACTCCGGTCTTCACTGGTGAAGGTGCCAGGGCAAAACCCCTGTCCCCCGATGCCATCAACAGGTTTCATTTACCTCCCACAGTAGCCCCCCTCCCATTTTTCCCACTTGAAACTGCCTCCCTGCCCATTGTGCCCCCCCGTTCCCCTGTGGCTCCCGCGAAAGGACTTCGCCACCCTGTGGCCCTGTTTGTCTGCCACCCTGTGTCTTGCACCTGATGACAGGGTGCGTCCCACTGCTTCCTAAGCAAGCATGCCTATACTTACAATTGGCCCAAGTGCAGTTTGCCTTATTGTACGCCAAGCAAGCCTTTGCCCCCAATTCCCCCGGTATTCTTCCTACCCTCACTGCACAAGCCACCTGGAGCTGACAGGGTCCTAATCCAGAGCTCAGACAGCGGCGCACCTGATGTTCCATGAGATGCTACCCTTTGGTGGAATTTCTTGTCATAAATTAACCACCCATAGCCACTTCATACCCTATATGCATCTCGGATGATGGCAGAGTATGTGAGGGTGGAATGGCCAGCTCTGTTTTTTGAGCATGATTGCACTGAAGTGCATGAAACCTTCCATCCAGGTCCTGAAAGTCTTGCCCTTGTAGGAACTTTCTCACTGATCTTACCCACAATGGTCAAGGCTACCGCCATCTCCGAGTTACTCACCAACTCTTTCTGCTCGTACTTTTTCACTGTATCTTTATTGATAAGGGCAAACATGTCTACATACTTCCTCGTCCATGTCTTATCCTTCAGTGCCTGGGACACATGGCCCCCCAGTATCATGCCTGGGGGCCAAACATATGTCACTTTGTCGGCCACCACACCCGACCCTGCATTCCTTGTCCCCTGCTCTGATTTTGTTTCTTCCTGTAGCTCCTTCCATGCATTATCTAACTCCTCCCACCCTTTCCCCCATTGATCATTCATGATACCTGCCAGGTAACCCTTCGAGCTACCTTCTACTGACAGGTCAACCACAGATACCTTTCTCTTGGCCAGTTGAGGCTCACCACCCTCATCCAGTCTGTTCCTAGTCAGGCGCTAGTTGGCTCTCTCCTTCGCAGCTGGAGGCTCCTTCTTTTTATCCACCTTCCGATCCTTCTTCTCCGCCGCCTTGGATTCTTTAAGGATCGCCTGGACCTGATCCATGAGCTCTGCGGCTTTGTGCTCCAGTGCCTCACTGGCATTCTGCTTTGTCGCTCACTTGGGTGCCATTCTGCAACCATAACATAAACAGTTAGCCCCTCATACCCACTGCCCTGCCCTGACACCCCCCATGCTGACTCAAGGCTTGCCTCTGAATTCTCCCCTTCCCACCTAATAACCATTATTTTTTTTTTTAATGTATGATCCCTCTGACCCTCCAATGCAACCAGTGACTATGTCTTAGGCTGTCCCCCATGGGGGGGGGCTGCCCAAATACATACCACTTGATCCAAAATCACCTTTAAGATGTCCTCTTGTTACCAGCCTCCATACCGCATTAATCCGGCTTTTTTTTGTTTTGTTTGTTTTTGTGACTGCAGCTGCCCTCACCAGGGAGCAGCTTCACCACCTTGCCCCATTTGGAGGCCCGTGAGGCATTCCCCCATATGCCCAATAGAGGAAAAGACCATCCCTGCAGCACAGCACATAGGCTCCCAGTTGGCTGGCTCTGCCCATTCAAACCCCCCCAATGTAATAAGGGTAGAGCCATCCATCCCCACAGGCCTCTCACCTGCCCCAGTCCCGAAATCCCCATCATTCCTGTGGCAGCATGACCCACAAAAATCCCCCACCATATGCACGTGCTGATCCCTGGTTCAAATGCTGCACTATTGACCCCACATGGCGATGCCTCTCATCATTCCCAAAACAAACCACATTGCGTTGCATAACCTGGCATTAAAACAAAACCCAGGATGGCACTCACATAGAGGGGTGTCACCCCATGCTGGCCCATGAGAAGAAATAGGCCTCCAGACCAGTGTTCCGAGGTCCAATAGATATAAATGCCCCTCCAAGTGCCATTCCCGTAGCGTGCTCCAATCCAAGGCCCTGGGAGCAGCGGGAGACACCCCACTAGCTTGCTAGTTCTTCACCTACCCCGTAGTTCTGGCCATCCAACCACCTCCAAATCCCCCTATGCCTACAGCTCAGCCAGCTCCTGAAAATTAACCTTTTGCCCAAAAGTTGAGAAATGTGGCAAATGGCCCCTTGGTGAGCCCATGCTCTCCCCATTAGTCTCCCCCTCTGCTGCGGTTCAGCTGGAAGAAACACTTAGGCCTGGCAGGAATAAAGAAGGCCTACAATGGAAGATGCTGCATGGCTGCCCTCCCCGTGGCCCGCTTGTGCTGGGATCACTGACACTCGTGCTCCTGTCTCAGCCCTGTCCGTCTCACACCCTGCCTGCATAAAAACTTCACTGTGGTCAAATGCCCCACACCATGACAGACAACTGGAACTGCAAAACATCACAAAAATGGCAAAAAGCACCACCACAGGCCACCCGCCCAGCGACTCAGTGTCAATACTTCCTGCCATCTTGTCCACCTGTACATTCACACCAAACCCAAACCCCAGGGTGCTGAGAAAACACTAGGTAAACACAACCGCGATACCGCTTAAACCAAAAATGCCATGGTTAGCTCTCAGCCCACCTCCATTTGGAGCTGCTGCCAGATGAAAACTCTCTCTGACACAAAGACCACAACTTGTCTTCCCATGCCAGCGGCTGTGGAGCCACAGCCTCTCAGTCTAATATCCCTTAGTTAACGTTACCTTTAGTAAACAATTTGCTGATACTCCACCATTTTTAAAATTAACTCCTCTGGACCAATTGCTGATACTCACTTGTCAGCGCCCATAAAACATCCAACAATCAATTGCAAATAAAACAATAATTCTGCAGAAACAGAAAATACCACTGATTAAGCGTTGACAAACAGGAAAACAAATACAGCAAGACTTTTTTTTTTTGGCTTTTCATCAGGTGCAGTGTGTTCCCAGCCAACTCCCACTGGGCCTAGCCACCAGGCCCCTGCTCCCACACTTACCTGATATCTTCAGAGATTTTATTCCAAGTCCAGAAATGTCCTGTGCAATTGCTAGAAATTAGCAGCTGCAAGAGAGAGGATTTTCTCTCTCGCAGCCCCTATCTACCATCTGTAGTTCCACCCCTCTTGAGGCTCCATCCAATGTGGTGGACCATCAATCTTCCCCTACCACCTATCCTCCTTCCTTTCGGCCCTCATAGACCCCCCTTCGTTGATGTCACCTTCCTTCCCCGTCCTCCCATTCCAACCTAAATTGCCTGGATGCTCTCCCACCCCCTTCCTGCCTCCTTTCTCTGTTTCCAGTGAGACCACTAACAGTCTGGAAGGCCCTTTATTAGGGTAACCTCTTTGTCTTTCTAGAGCATAAACAAGAAATGAAAAAGAGAGTAAATGTCATCACCACTGACAGTGAAAGTGACTAAATCTTGTTATGTAGTAGAATGCACCATAGGTATTGTAGAAAGAACAGGAATGTGAAGAAGTTGCATTGGTACATGAGACTGTGTGTATGAGGTGGTGATGGATGTTGGTGGAGGTGAGGCAGTGTAGTATCGATAGGTGTTTAGGTAACTGGATAATGTCAAAGGTGTTGTCCCACAAAAAAAATGTAGGCCTAGAAAGTTAAAAGTAGTATAGAGAATACTGCATGGGTGATTATGCACAACCAGTGTGTTCTGCCACAGATGGGTTCTGATTCCCTCTGACCTCTAGAGTGAAGCTCAGGAGTTCCGTGTGAATCAAAATCCCAAGGTGGCAAAACACGCTAGCTATGCATAAAGTTGCTCATCCTGCATTTTTGATAGTGTATAGTATTATGTGAAGTGGGTGCATTGAGTCTGTTTCATCTTTCAAGAATTTAGCAGTCTCTAGAGGTTCTAGAATGCTGTTGTACCACAGAAGGGTACAATCACATTCCATGACCTTTGAACTGTGACACAACAGCATTTTTAAAGGAATGTAATTCTATATAGAACAATGTTCTATTTTACACTGTAATAGCAATAAACCATACTTAGTCATATTGAATGTGTGGGAATGTGATGAGTGTGATGTGTGTGTGTGATATGTGTGTGTGTGTGCATATGCGTGTGATATGTGTGTGTGTGTGTCTGTGTATGCATGTGTGTGTGTCTGTGTGTGTGTGTCTGTGTGGAGGAGTAGCATGCTGGTGTTGGGTTGTGTAATTGTAGTGATAGTATAATATGTTGATTATTGTTACTCCATTTTGTATGCTATTTCATGTAATGTATGTCATTTCATACTCCATTTTGTATTGTGTGACTCCATTTTCTTCATTTAATTGGTGTTTTGCTCTTTAGATAGCCTCATTATTATGTTTTGCTTATTTTGCTGACTTGAAGGTCGCATATTATCAGAGCAACCTGTTTTTGTAGTTTTGTTTAAACTTCTGCTTAGCTCATAGTGTTCTAGGCACTCGACCAGTGTTTGGAGCACAGTGACCTAGCAGGTGTGAAATTCTGAGCAGTCCTTATCGTGTGAATTCGTAACATCCTGGGAGCCCGGCCAGCTTCTAGAATGTGGAAAACAACACTATGAGGGCTGCCGCAGTTATTTTTGGCATAGAATAAGATATAAATGTAGCTTTCTCAATGCCTGGTTGAAACCTCTCCTGCAGGGTGGACTGACGCTGTGGGGCCAGTTCCCGGTTCGAGAGACTCCTAGCCAGGCTGACAAGGGGTTTCCCAGCCATTGGAAGAGGGCTTGGATGATGCTTTATTGAATCGGTGATGTATAACCTTTGTATTATATTTTGCTATAATAAAGCTTTGGCTTGCTATACTTATTGTACTGTTATTGTGTGTATGTGAGTGTGAATGGCAAATAGCTGCTTGGTTTGAGTTGGCAGAACAGTAATTAAAGCATAAACATCATAGAAAAGTTGTAACATTTTTTTATACTTTAATCAATAGATAATTCAAAGGAATACACCAGAGAGTAGTAACACAATGACATAGGTCAAGATTTGAGTGCCTTGAGACAACAGTCCTGTGTTGCAAGATGGTTTTCAAATACAGTTTGAGATGTTTTCATGTTGTCTTTGTATTCTTTCCAGTGGTTCTCTCACAGTTGTAGATGTTACTGCCATATATGTAAGCATGTTTGGACAGCAGTTGAATGAACAGTTACTAAATCATTTAAATTCAAAAAGTAGAGGTGTTTAGCAAAATACAAATGTGCAAAGCAAAAATGCATAATGCACTGCTTAAATAATTCAGTTGCTGAAACAGCAGTGACTGAATAAAGTATTATACATATGTATGTGTGTGTGTATCCCCCTAATAAATTTCAGCAAACTGATTCCTGTATTTAACAGCAGTAGTTAAACAGCACAAGTATTGCTATCTAAATCGTAACAATAACATTTCTAGTCTGTTACTGAGGGGTACATTTCCAATAAATTATGAAACATTTTTGAATGTCTGCCTTCTGGTTTTGTAACATTTCAGCTGAATGTTGCTTGGTATGCCAGCAGTAAAAGTCCATAGTTTTTTCATGTGTTGACATAACACCCCCTTCTCTAACTACACCTAATTCCCCTTACCTCTCTAGCCCTCTAATGAATAACCCCCTTCCTGCTTCTCCATATTGCTACTGCTTCTTATCGCATGACTGTTGATGTTTATCTTCACTCCTCTTCTTTCCCATTCCTCCTCATCTGCAGAGGCTTTATTACCTACCTTGTCATCTCCAAACTAATCACGATATGCCATATCACCTGTAACTGTATTTATTCACTGTGATATTGTTATTATGTAATGTGTATTTGTATTATACATGTATTAGGACCTCCTTGTGAATGAGCTTGCTCAACGGAGTTTTTCTACAATGAACTTGAACTTGATAACAGGTTTATAACCCAATAAGAGTTGCTATGCCCACCCACAGCCAATTTGCTAGCAAAATGTATTGATTCCTTCACAGGCAGGCACTATCATACTTCGATGCTCTAGACTGTCAGCTGCATTTTTGGTGTGAGTGTGTGTTGTGGTGGAGAAGCGAATGTGCAGAGCTGAAATCTTGAGGTGGTGATGTGCCTTTGGGAAGTAGGGTGGTGTAGGAGCCAAATGCATACATGTGCAACCATCTCCTCTGCTCAAAAAATTACAGATCAGCTCACAGTCATCGGGGAAGCAGGCATGAAAGTGCATGAGTGGCATATGGCAAAGAAGAAAGAAAAACAAAAAGAAATATCAGAGATTCTGATACAGTCTGACCAATAATTAGCATGTTTACCTGTTTAAGTTTCCACATTGTCAAACAAGACTAGTACTCAGTAAAATAGTTTACTACCAAAAGGGCCACTGACTAGTAAAACGAAAATGTCAACCCACCACGTAAAATGAAGCACAATATGCATGTGCAGACATGTACTGCATTAGTTATAACTGGCAAATGGGAAGCATTTTCTCATGCTACGTGCGGTCAAAGAGATACTACGTTACTTGGTAACAGCCATCTGTCAACGCCCTTGCAACAACATTGCTAAGCAACCTAGGGCATGTAAACGGAGCCTGTCTCAGCTTCAGAATGCAATGGAAGGACGTTGGAATGGCTGGCATACACCTAAGAAGAAAGTAGGGAGTTAAGATTTCTAGAAACAATCATAATACTACAAAAGTAGCGATCGCTATGTATATTCTTTTTTTTTGCATAACATGTTTGTTAATTTTCCACATATAAACATTAATGAAAAACACCTACAATAAGAGACAACAACCAGACTAACAATATACATGTACACAATGCATTTAACTAAAAATAGTGAACACACAGCTCTCGGAATATCTTACTAACTACAACCTTCTTTGTCCAGAGCAACACGGTTTACATACAGCCATAGCACATCCACTGCCCTTCTGGAATTCTCCCACCACATTCACTCAGCACTGACAAAGGTCATCTCACAGGGGCGGTTTTATAGACCTGTCAGGCCTTCCGACACGATGTGCCACCCCTGCTACTAAACTCCCTTAGCATACTGGGTCTCAGGCCGGCCCTGAAGTGGTTATGGCTACCTACACAACAGGTCCCAAGAGTCAAGCTAAATGGGATCCTCTCCTCCTACCTTCCTGTACACTCGGGTGTCCCCAAGGCTCCATCCTTGGCCCGACCCTTTTCAGCCTATTCCTGAACACCCTCCCAGCTCCTGTTCCAGTAAAATATTACTCTATGCTGATAGCTGTTATCCTTGCATCACACCCTGACCCACCCACTCCAAATCACGCTGCAAAGCGACTTCCTCCAAACCGAAAAGTGGTTCAATAATCACCGCTTAGTCCTGAACCTAAAGAAAACTAAGTCCATGCTATTTTCTCATCGGCAAAACAATGCCAGGGACTTTCCCCTCCACATCACCACCAGCATGCCACTCCCTCTGGAGCAGGTTTCATCCTATAAGTACCTGGGCATCACCTTTGACTCCGGCCTTACTTTCCACGCCCACCTTAAAGCTTTGGCATCTGCAATGAACTCCAGGATCGGTCTTCTCTACCACCACAAAGACTCTCTCCCTGAACCTGCCTTAAAACTAGCCATCACCTCCTCGGTATTATCACTGGCTGACTACGGACTCCCTGTTTACGCTGCTGCTGACGCCTCTGCCTTATCCAAAGTCCAGACCTCTATCAACAAAGCCTGTAGGCTCCTTACGTGTGCCCACAGCAGAACCCACACCTGTCTGCTATACTCCGCCACAAAAATACTCACTCTTGAGGAAAGACTGAAATATCAAACCTGCCTACTGGCCAAAAAATCCATGTCAGGTCTCTGCCCTCCTGGGGTCTCTGGACCTTTGCAGCTGGCTGCTAGGTCCCTGCCAACCCGGTACGCCACCGCAGCCACCTTCAACGTTCCCAGAGCAAGGACCTCTCGTTGCCAAAGATCTTTCCATCACCTAGCCCTGTCCTGGTTTAACTCCCTTCCTGAAACCATCTCTAAGATCCCAGGTATTGGCCGCTTCAAAATCGCCCTCCGCCAGCATATTATTGACAACCGATGCTGTAAATGTTTGTAGCTGCCCTGTGCCGGTCCCTTCTAACCTTTTCAAGCCCCTCGCCTTCCAGTCCTTTTAACTCTACATATTAGTTTGTGACATGTTGTTAAATTGAATAATGTATCTCCTGTTGTTTTACTAATGTTTGTACCTTACACAAGTTTGCTCCAGTACAGCTTCGCTGTCTGCACTCTTCAAATGTATATTTTATGTATCTAACCTGTTCGTCATCCTGTCCTAACCTCACTCTATTGTTGTCTCCCCCTCTTTTTGATGGTACCTTTGTAAACAGTCTTTGACTCAAAGGTTGTAAAACTGATCTCAACAATAAATAATAAAAATAAAAATAAATAAAATAAACTATCCACCTTCCCATCATCATACTATCCAACTTTCCCCAACATATCTAGGTGCTCTACAATATTTAAATCACATCATATAATGCATCAGGACACTAAGACAGTCCCACTTCTGCCCCCGCCCCAACAAACAGAGGAAGAAGAAGAACAAAAAAAAAGGTGAGGGGAGACAACAAAGGCTTGACAAAACCAAGACAGCAATTTGTAGAGTTGTGCAAATTGTATTCTGTTAATTACCCCATATTTAGTATACACAGAGTTTCCCATTTCCAAATTGATTCATAATCTCCCTGAATTTACAGTTATACCAGCTCCCATCTACTCCCAGGTATTGGGTCTCCTCTCATTAACCCTCTAGCCCCTTCCATAATATATCTATCTCAGCTAGATATAGTGAAGAAATAAAAGGCTTCCAGGTCACCCAAAAGCATTCATCTTTATTTTCAGATACATAATATAGCCTGTCCAGGCCCAGGACCTGCAAACACAAATGTTTCCATTGCTGAATGGTTGGGGTCTCACTAGGAACCCATGTATTTATTACACAGTGCCTAGCTAGGACTTCTAAGACCTTCACCCACCCTAGAAAAGGTCTCCAATCCTCCTCAACTGAGCTATCCACTCCAAACATTAGGATGACAGGCCGTTTTTAAAATTGTCTTCCCATATCCTGCCAATTTCTCTAGCCACTCCTCCCAGATATGTAGTAGAGCAGTGCATTCCAAGAAACAGTGTATATATGTACCCACTTCAAAGTGACACCTCCCACATAGAAGGGACACCTCAGGGTGAAATCGATGTACCATACTTGGGGGGGGGGGGCAACATAGCTGATGCACAAATTTATAATATGACTCTTGATACTTATTACAGATCAGTAGCTCTTTATGTAATTGCATCACAAGGTCCCACCCTTGGTCAGAAATCTCCCGTCCTAAGTCTCTGTTCCATATTCTCCTAGTTTTACAAGTATAGTTGAGGAAGAACTGCCGTCCCAGCCTCTCTGCTCTATCAATTAGCCCCCCTCCATTCCCAGGCGAGTGCCAAGAAGTAAAGAGGGGAGTTCTTCTTTCTACTTTTGCTAATCATTTTGGCATAGTTGCTAGCCTGAAGGGTTCTAAATATTCCCGAGCCCATTCACTCCCCGAGTTCTTCTCCGGAAGTAAACTGCCCCCTCCTCCACAGGTCCTTTATACACTTTATGCCTTTTTCCTCCCAGGAAAGAAAACCCTTGTCCTCCAATCCCACCACAAATCCTGGGTTCCCCCTCAATGGCAGTAGTAACGTCTCTTCCCCTTGCCCAACACCAACCCACTTCAGGAGTTGTTCCCCTGCTTCTTGCACTGATACCACCAATGGGTTCAGGGTTCCCTGTCTACTATAAAGCTTCCTCCCTCCTTTACCCAAGTACGCTAATAATCTCACCACCCCTTCCACTTCCTCTAAGTCCAGCCACCCTGCTTCTGGCATTCTATTAATCCAATCTCCTATATACCTATAATGCATAGCTAAAGCATAATTCTGTCAATTAGGCAAATTCAGACCCCTCTATCCCTATCAGCCTGCAATCTATGTAGACTTGCCTAGGCTGCTTCCCCCTCCACAGGAATCCTGAAAAAGTTGTCTACCCATTTAATATCTTTCTTATTCAGCCCCATCTGCAGCATTTGCATAAAATATAGAATCTGAGATATTCATTTTACTAAGGTTTATACAACCCAACCATGAGATAGGCAACTCCTTCTATCTTCCCAGCTCCTCCTCTATATTTTGTACCATTGGGCTATAATTTAAATTATACAACTGACCCAATTCATGGCCAATATGAATTCCCAAGTATACAAAAGCCTTCTTAACTTTTTAGTCCCCATGCCTGTTCCCAAAAGCTCTTTCTATCCCCATATCATCCTCCAATTTACCAATATTTATTTTGTACCCAGACAATACTGCAGATTTCCTTATTATCTCTAATAATGGAGAAACAGACCTGATTGGATCCTGTACATATAATAACATATCATCTGCATAAAGTGTGACTTTATGTTCCTTCAGAATTTCCTGCACTCCTCTAATCTCCACCAGGTCCCTATCTTAATTGCCAGGCACTCTATAGTGTACAAACAAAGGTGGTGAGAGGGGCATCCTGCCTAGTAGCTCTATGGAGGACAACTTTTCCTGTAAGGCCACTGTTCACTAAAACCCTGGCATTCTGGGTACTCTATACTTCTCACCCAACCTACAAATCCCTCACCCAGCCCATACTCCTGTAGGGCTTCGAACAGATACTCCCATTCTATCCAGTCAAATGTCTTCTTGGCATCCATTGTAAGTACAGCAATGTTCTTCTGACCCTGAGAGGCTTTCCACAGAACATTAAGCAATTTTCTCATATTATGATATGAGCAACTCCTAGAGACAAACCCTGTCTGATCTGGATGAACCAAACCTGGAAGTGGCTGACCCAACCTTTTGACAAGCACTTTAGCCAAAATCTTTGCATCACAATTTAATAAGGAGATCGGTCAATGTAAAAAACATTTCTGTACATCCTTTCTGGGTTTGGGGACTAGACAAATGATCACATCCTTAAAGGATACTGGGAGAATCCCCTCCTCGAGCTTCTGCAAACACTTGAGACAGGGGTTCAACCACATGCTCCTTCATTATCTTATAGAACTCAATGAGAAACTCATCTGGTCCACTGGCTTTCCCTGCCTCAGACCCTGTATTGCTTCACTAATTTCCACCCTTGTGATCTCTCTTCTAGCTGTTTCTGGTGTGTTTCAGTAATTTTAGGTAGCCGAATTTCCCACAAAAATTGTGACGATAGCTCCCCCGTTCACCCACATTCTGCCTGATAAAGTTGTTGATAAAATTGTTCAAACCTATTCCTAATTAAGGTTTTATTCCTTAATAACTTGCCGTCCCTGTCCTTTATTTCGCCTATATGTATGCATTGTCTCCTCTCCTTTATTAAATGGACCAACCGTGGACCTGACCTGTTCCCCCATTTGAACAAACGACTCCTAGAAAGCATCGCTGCCATTCTAGCTTCCCCCAAGAGAAAAGCATTGAGTGCCTCTCTTGCCGCCCTTAATATCTGTGCCCTCTCCTCTGTATATCTATCCACCAAATCCTTCTCCAGTTCCTGCACCTTTTCCCCCATTTCTACCCTTGTGGCTTCCCTTTCTTTTTTATAATGGGCTACATACCTAATGATGGTACCCCTGATAAAAGCCTTACCTGCTTCCCAGAATATCCCTGGAGATTCCACAGACCCTGCATTAGTCTCTTTATAAAACTTCCACTGCTGTGCAAGGTACTCTATGAACTCCTTTTTTCTCAGTAGGTACCTGGGGAATTTCCACAGAGGGGTCCCTCCCTCTGCTCATTCATTTCCACCCTCATCTGGACCATAGCATGGTCTGAGAGAATATTTGGACTATGTTCCACTTTTGTACCCTCCCCAACTATGCTTGAAGGCATATAGATGTGATCCAGTCTAGTCGATACTTTGTGTGGGTTTGAATAAAAAGTGAACCCTCTTTCTCCTGGGTGCAAAGTTTTCCAGCTATCCATTAGGTCCAGGTCCAATACCCTTTCCTTCCAAGGTTTCATCCCCCTCCCATGTCTTCCCTTACCCTCAGAATGATCCAGTTCCACTTGCATTGTTGCATTGAAATCTCCCCCCATGATTAAACCTATAAATTGTTCTCTGATTATAACGTCCAACACCTCGTGGTAAAAGGCTGGGTTGAAAACTGATGGAGACCAAACACCCCCGAAAGTTAGTTTTTCCCCATATAACATGCCTTCTACAAATACATACCCCTCTCCCCTTTATCGTGGACCGCCCTCGTACTAGTGAATGGCAGCTTCTTACTAATTAGCACCGCAGCCCCTCTTTTATGTGAATTGTAGGGGGAGGCAAAACACTTTCCAGCCCAGCCTCTTACCAGTTTCTGGTGCTCGTGGAGGGTCAGATGTGTCTGTTGGAGTAGAGCCACCTGGGTCCCCTGTCATTGCAGGGCTATTAGTATACTGGTTCTCTTTATTGGTAATGAAGTCCCCTTCACATTCCACGAGGTGATCCCTACTACCTTAGCCATTTAGCCATGTCCACCTTCCCTTTACCCCACTCTTTATCTTTGGCATTTTTGGGCCACCTTGTTTCTGCCATATATCCATGACAGCTGGTGAACCTGGAAAAATAATTTCTCTTAGATCCAGAAGAAAAAGTGTAGGGCATCTCCAATGCTGCACAAAAGGAAAAACATACAACAACCCCAACTTCAAATGTTACACTCCTTCCACCTTGCCCACTTCTCCCAGCTGCCCCAGCCCCCATTTACTGTAAATCCCACACAAAGAACCCTTAGCACATTTACAAATGCTATAGTCTAACCACCACTTTGCCATTCAAACATTCAGAATGGATCTGCCTTTAACACATGAGCGTTCAGTTCCCCACTCCGCCCCTGTCGTTAACTAGTTTCAGAATACCCAACAGACTCACAAAATTAAACTACTTGGCAATTATAATTTAACTTTATCCTAACAGATTAAACATTTAATCAAACCCATGAGGGCACTACCTATCAGCCCCAGACAGCAGCGTTTTCCTTCTTTTCGAATCATAATCCCTGAAAATATAGTGGGCATAGAGGTCAAACCCTCCTCCTCCACCATATCCAGTCTCAGTCCTGTCATGCCAAAGAGACCCTCATAAGCTTGCAGTGGCCTCGAGGGCTCTGATGCCACCAGGAAAACATACATGACATCGGCCCCCAACCAAGTCCCCCGTTTACCAGTCGATCTGTTGTGCCTTCGCCTCGAATTTGGACTGGGCACGCCCCATGATGAAATTCTTCTTTCCGGAGCCAGCCTCCTGCCAAAAAATAATTGGTCTGGTGTTACCACTACCAGCCAGCACAGCACTGCACAGATCTACCAGTCCAGCCTGCAGATCGCTTTCCTCTTCCACTCATTCAGGAGGTCTCCCCCACACAAGATTAGCCAATCCAGTAGTTGTCCTAGAAGCCATCAGAAGGGGGCAAAATTACTCTGTCCCCTAAATTTCAGATAACAGTTAACTTTTAGCAAGCAAATCTCTATAGCAAACCCCTTACGATCACTTGCAATGCCTAACCATCGTGCAGAGTGTCATTCACGTCTGTTCCATCCAGACAGTCTCTCATCCTACTTTTTTCTTTAAATCCTCCATGAAAGCAGCAGCTGTCTCTGGTTCCCAAAAAGTATATGTAGCACCTTCATGTTTTATTTTTAAAATCGCAGGATAAAGCAAGAAACAGTCCACTTTGAGGGCCCTTAGTTGAGCTGACATAAAATTGAATGCTCTTCTCTTTTTCAAGATTCTGTTAGAGTAGTCTTGTAACAGATAGAGCATATCTCCCTCGTATTTAAACTCTCCTGTGTTGCGGTAAGCACGCAGCATCTCCTACTGGTCTTGGTAGTGATGAAATCTAAATATTATCTGCCTCGGGGGTTGCCTCGCTGGAGGTCATGGCACCACAGCCCTATGCGCTCATTCCAGCTTAAGTCTCCCCCTTTTCAGCTTCATACCCAGCAAATTTGGGAGCTTCTCTGAGCAGAATGTTAGGATATCTTGGCCCTCCTTCCCCTCCAGGAGCCCCCTAAGTCACAGATTTAAGCGGCAATGTAATTTTCTTGATAATCATGCTGATCAGTCAATTCTGCAAGCTCCTTCTCTAACTTTGTGACACGAGCCACCAAGTGATCCATAGTGTCCTCGATCTTAGATATTCCCTCTTCCATCTCTGTCACTCTGTTTGCCTGCATCGCCATCTGCTCAAATATACCTTGTAGGCGGGTATCTATTTTTTCCTCTAGTTTGCTCCATTTTCCCTCTAAAGCCTCCATAACTTGTTCCGAAACTTCATGGCCCAAGGCCGCCATCTCAGCTGCAGACAGTGAGACAGGACCTTGCACATCCGAGGATTTTGCCACTGCCTGCTTTTTTTTGAGCTTTCCCAGCTGATCGCTAGACTTTTACTGGATTTGATACTAAATACTCCTCCATAGTACATTCCCAATAGAAATAGTCATTTTCAGTGTTGTTTAAAGTTCAGATACTGTTGGATTTTACTATTTATTTTCAGCAGGGTCAGGGGCTGCAGAATCCAAATCTTTACGGTTGCTGGTCATCAGCACCCCCCCATATTCTTTTTTCTGAAACACTTACTGCCTCGCTCGCCCTCCCCCTGAAACACGCCTCTCCCGTTTACCAGCTTAGGCCTTCTGCATCCCAGACCTGCCTGGTCCCCAAGACCCGCACCCTCGCTGGGGATAGAGCATTTACCACCCACGCACCTAAGCTATGGAACTCCCTTCCCTCCCAAGTTCAAGCTTCCCCCTCTCACTTCACCTTTAAAACCTCCCCGTGGAGTTTCCTGAAATCTGCTGCGTCCTGTCTGTATGCGGCCTAATCTCCAGCCCTTCAGCCCACCATCCCATCTGCACTGGTGCCCCAGCTAGACTCTTACTCTCTTGCCACCTTGGTGTTTCTCTCTACCTCTGGGTATGTGTTATTGTCACTCTTTCAACCCAGGGGTGAGGTCTTATACCTCCATGTTTGCCCCTGGACTGTATGTTTGGAGATCTGTGATTGTTGATATGCTAATCCTGTCTGCTGTGTCCTACCGCTTTAGAATCTCTCTGGTGTCTTATCCCACCGTTTGGAGTATGCTGCTCCTGATAGCAATGTTGACTATGTATTTCTCTCATGTAAAATTCCACTGTTGGAGTATGCCACTCCAGTTATTATCTTACTATGTATTCTTTCTATGTACTTACCCTGTAATTTCTCCGAAATTGGCACCTGAAAATAGGCACTTGCTGTCTAGCGTGCTTACCCAGTTACTAAAAGCAAATAAATAAAAATATATACCAGATACATCATGATTGTCTGTGTCATATGTTTTTTATCTTCACTCGAGGTCTATGACCTCAGTCACCTGCACTTCTGGCTACGCCACTTGTGAGGGTTAAGAGGTCATAGACCTCTCATTAAGATAGAAAAACATATGATACAGGCAATCATGACATATCCCATAAATATACATATATATGAATATACATATGGACATATGAATTTGCCAGCAGATAAAGGCCTTTACGGTTCATTGAGTCTGCTTGAGAGAGTGCAGCCAACCCTTATACAGCAGCTGCCCTCCTCCCTCCCTCCTGACACCTCCATACATATATACACACACACACACACACACACACATATATATAGATATAGATATATATATATATATATATATATATATATATATATATATATATATATACATACATACAAATATATATTTATATTATACTGGCCCAGGAGGGCCAGTATAGTTGGGGTTGCATGGTCATGTCTACTGTATGTTAAACCCCAAAGTTTGTACATTAATAACTTTGCAACCGTTGGTCCGATTAACCTGAAACTTTGCATGCTTGGCTGCCAGCCATAGATCTCTGGATCTGGAAAGTTTCCTTCTGGTCAGATGTATGGTTGCAGAACCATAGAGCATCCAAAACATTACAAAAGGTTAAGTATTGTGCATTTTTTCGGTCAGGCATAATGGACTGAAGAATGCGTCTGAGTGAATTCAGATTTGCATGTCTATTTGTGGCCTGGGTTAAACTGGTGCCTTTTGAAGATTTATTGAACAAGTATAAATCCATTCAAAAATGATTCAAGTTTTTCATGTCCCATTATAGCCTATGGGAAAATCTATATGTGCACTGTGAAAACTTTTGCGAAAACATTTTTTTTTGTGCGCAGCAACATTTTTTAGTGCATGACAGCATCCTATTATAAGATATAGGGAATAATGAAAACATTTTTGTTCTCGTGAAAACAATACTCCACAACATTGTCCCATGTGTTGTTTTCTTTGTCAGGTGGATTGTGCTTTTGGGCTGAAATTTGTAGGGTGGTAAGCCCTGGTCCCACAGATGTTCCTCTAGGTGGTTTGGTCCCAAAACATTCAATGGGCCCATAGTTACAGCTTTCCAAATTTGAGAAATTTCCCATGGGTTTACATTGCGGCACTTGCGGTGCCTTTAAGCACCCATCTCAAAATGAAGAGTTATAGATTTTCACTACCCACAGCTTAGTTCACCATTAGGTGAACTAAGAATGTAAGGGAGTTTAAAAGTCATAGGTTACACCTGCACTGTAATTTATTTCATAGGTTGTATGGTTACTGAGCTATTGACAAATTAGTGTTACAAGGGTTCCTTTTGGGCCTACATGGCTATTTGATGGTTCCTGTTGTTATGTGTAAGTGAAAACTCAGGGCCCGTGGGTCTGCATTCCCACCAACACATACCAGTTACCAGGTACAGTACACTGCAAATAAATGGTTTGGTCTTTTGGCTTGAAATTTTGAGGGTACAAAGGGATGTCCCAGAGGTGTGACTTATGCTGCTTAGGTGTAAAACATTTTTTATCAGCTCCATGGATATGCCATTATGAAGTTGAGACTTTTGCCATAGGATAACATTGCGGCACCCTCAGTGCTTTTTGGTGCCAATATCTCAGAAACAATGCAAGATATAGATTTAGCCTACTTATCTCGCATGGCAGTTTCACTGTCATGATTACAATGGTGCTCAAAGTTTTTTCATAGCTGCTATGGTTGCTGAGATATTGGCAAATTAGTGTTGCAAGTGTTCCTTGCCCTATAGGGCTGCTGTATGGCTTCCATGTTATGTGTAAGTGGGAGCAGAAGTGATACAGTAGCTGATACATGATGACGGATGCCTTTGTGGTATGTTACAGAGTTGTATGTTCTTTCTGTTACCTTATGGTATCTGCTTCTGATTGTTTGTGTTGCCTTAAACCGTCCCCTGCTTTTACGTGTGTGTCGTGTGTGTGTGTGTGTGTGTGTGTGTGTGTGTGTGTGTGTGTTTGGGGGATTCAGAGTTAGGGTTGAAAACCCTGACATTGAATTTAATCAGTTTTGTCACTGTGGAAGCTACCCTAACTGATGCATTAACAAAAAGCTTTTTGCAATATACAGGTACATATATATATATATATATATATATATATATTTTATATATGAGACAAAGAACCTCTGTGCACAAATGCTGAGCAAGGTTACCCCAAAGGGCATTTGGCTGGGAAGCCAAGTTTCAAGAAAATACAAAATTACACATGCCCACACAATGCAAAGCATCATGGGCTACATATCAAATCACCACAGAATGTTATGCTGGTTCAACTTTAAGCAGAATTGTATGGTGCCGAAAGGCCTCTCACACAGTTTGCAAAGGGTGCTAACAGATGACATAGACATGTGTTTCATCCTACCAGGACTCATCAGTATGCCTTGTCTGTTTGACACCCCACTGGAATGAACCAGCTACCCTAAGATGGTCTTTCTGGGACATGTAGTGGTGAACCCATTAAAATAAAAAACTATTTAAAGACAAAAGAACCTCTGTGCACAAACACTGAGGCAAGGGGTTACCCAAAGGGCATTTGGCTGGGAAGCCAAGTTTCAAGAAAATACAAAATCACACATGCCCACATAATGCAAAGCATCATGGGCTGCATATTAAATCACCACAGAATATGTATGCTGGTTCAACTTTAAAGTAGAATTGTATGGTGCCGAAAGGCCTCTCACACAGTTTGCAAAGGGTGCTAACAGATGACATAGACACATGTTTTGTCCTACCAGGACTCATCAGTATGCCTTATCTGTTTGACACCCCAGTGGAATGAACCAGCTACCCTAAGACAGTCTGTCTGGGCCTCTCGGCACCATACAATTCTGCTTAAAGTTGAACCAGCATAACATTCTGTGGTGATTTGCATATGCAGCCCATGATGCTATGCATTGTGTGGGCATGTGTGATTTTGTATTTTCATATATATATATATATATATATATATATATATATATATATATATATATATAGTGATTATAGACACAGAGAAGGCATTTTATCCATGGAGTCTGCTTATACTCATTGGACCCACATTCATCTCTTGAGTCTGAACACTATACTCTGCCCCAACAGCAAGGGTTCTCACAAACAGCCTCCTCTTAGACCCATTTCCGTTCCACTGAGGCACTCATCAGGGTTGCTCTCTTAGTTCCTTGATCTCTCTTCTGGCCATAGAGGCCTTCAACACCACTATGGGACACAGTCCTAATATTGCAGGGATCAAAGTGGGAGAGAAAACATACAGCACATTGCTATATGCAGGTGACCTGCTCATCATGCTGATAAATGTGAATACTTCTTTGCTGGTGGCATGGAAAATATTGGATGTCAATGGGAGATCTCTGGCATCCAGGTAAATTGGAGTCTGACAGAGATACTCCTGGTCAAAGATTGTGATCCTACTGTGGCAGCAATAGGACAGCGTAACATCACATGGCACCTGAAGGTATTAAATACCTGGGCATTGTGGTAACTCCTAAAGTGGAACACATAGTGGCTAAAAACATCTCCCAACTCATTGGTTCCGTGAAACAAGATATACAGAGGTGAAAAAAAAGAAAATAGTGGATCTCAAAATGATGACCTTGCCTATAATCCTGTACTGCCTCAACAGCCTCCATATTCACATACCCTAAAGATAGCAGGCAGCAACTTGAGGTCCATCTCACAAACTACATCAGGGACAATCAATGCCAAGGTTTAACAAGCAGATTCTAAAAGTACCCCTTGGCAGGAAGGCAGAACCAACCATAGCTATTGTCTTGCTATACCAGTAATGGCATGAGACAGGCACTGCTTTGGCTTGAAAATGACAGTACACAGCCCCCACTATGGGTGGAAGTGAAATACAACTTAACAAGGAGCACTACCTTGATTTGTCAACCCTCACTACATAAGGATGACACACACCCCCATGCTGTTTACAGTTCAGATGTGGAAACAGCTCACCTGCCTAAATAAGTGGCAACACCTCCTGCTTGGCAACCTGGAGCCACTGTGGAACAGTCTGAGGTGCTGATAGGAAGCAATCCCATAAAATGGAGTACTTAGATGCAGCAGGAAATTTCCACAGTCAGTTATATCCTCGAACTAAACATCATCATCCTAAAGTCCTTCTTCTAGCTTTAGGCCCAGTTTTACTTTCCAAGATTGATCAATGGAAGTACCCCCAGTTAAGACATGCTCTGCACCAGTAGCTCACACCGTAACACTTGATCAGGCAGAATGGTATGGTGGATGAAATACTGTCTTGGGTGAGACACCAGAGAGAAAGGGCAGGCTTCATCTATATAAGAAATAATCCAGTCCCATTACCTCCCTAACTGGAACCAGCATAGGGAAAAATGGGAGAGAGCTGCCTAAAACCACTGTCCATTGACTGCTGGGTTAGATACATGCACTGTGACCTCAGATCCCAAATACCAGCTAATACAAAAATTATTTCTGGGCAGGTAGCACAGAATACCAGGCAAACAGAAAACCAATGAAATTGGGATTACTAATGAATGTTGGCTATGTGGCTCATCCCCAGGTACCATATCCACATTCTCTGGTTCTGTGCAGATATACAGAACTGGTGGTCATCCATCATCTCTAAACTGGAATACTTTACTTCACCTCAGCTACCTAAGGAACCCACCATCTGAATTCTTGGTGATCCAGAGACCCTCCCTATATCAAGCCTGCCCTGCAAATAATGTCTGATGACAGTGACCATGGAAGTTAAATAGCAAATATTAAAGCACTTGAAACAATCTGAAAGGCTCTCACTCTCCAAGTGGGAAGTAGGCATGGTAAGGACAGTCTTATACATATATGTTTTGCATAGACATTGAGGCAATCCAACAAAATTAATTAAGACCTAGACCTTTTCACTCAGCCAGATAGAGGCTGACCAACAACAAACTATGGGTTAAGGGACTCCCTCCTCCATCTAACATTACATATCACGGATACCTTGCCACAGGGCAGGACATAAGATGTGTATGCAGTCCTCTACCATAGTAAGGGCTACTAACCTGGAAAATGCACTGCTCTTACCACTCACACTTAGGGAGTAAGCCACCACATACACAAGGAATGTAATAGCATGCTCCTCCTTAGACTATCAGACCAAGTAACCAGTGGAAAGATAAAGCATGCCCTAACATCTGTTTAAAGGAGATGATATACTGCTAAATGGGCATAATCATACTGTACACCAATAGGATAGATGTGAAACCCCATGCTACTACAACTGGAAGAGTGCACAGACTCTATAGTTTGGCAAACATTGTGAATCATCAAAGCATGTCACAATAAGGGTCAATGAGAGTCTCTTTTCACTTCACATTCTAGTGTATTGGTCACCATCAATGTAAAAGGATTAGACACTGTGAGGTGTGGTTTACACACAGGTTAATCCTAGTACTTTTCTGAAACAGAATGCTAATATAACTTCACATAAGAACTTATTTGCTGTGTTGTTTAGTATTTGTTTACATGTCTTTCTGTTTATCTGTATTTTTCAGTGGTTTGTGTAATCTGTTAAATGCATGCTTTTAGAATTGTATCTTCAAGGGGACCTCCTGGCTAGGTTTTAATTCTCTTGAGTTAATATGTAAATGTACAAGCTATCCCTCCCTCCCAGATACAGAAAAGCTTATATAATAGTACGTTCCATCCCTGGTAGTGTAGTACCTCCCTCAGCCCTGATTGCTGCAAATCTACTGGACTACCAGGGATGGAACATATTATTATATAGACTCATTTGGTATTGGGGATAGGTGAACCACTAGACTATCAGCGTGTTTGATGACAATTATTTGGACATGGTTCAGGGATGGTAAGGAGCCACTAGACCAACAGGGATAGGGAGTTTCTATGATTATATGATCAGGGATGGGTGGGGGACACTAGACTACCAGAGATGGCTGCCTTTTTATTTGTCATGTGTTGGGGCTGGGGGGTAGCCACCCAGGGCTGGGCTGCTGTGTTGCACCGTGCAATATGGGCGTCCAGCTTGTGGGTGGTGTAAACAGGTCCTGAATCCCTACTGGTACACCCAGAAGTACACCATAGACAGCTAGCATTTAGGTATATGTTATACTAATATATAGGGCATAGTACTCCGTATAAAGTAGATGTTGGGATATGTATGCATATTATATATACATTTTACTTTCTAATATATACAATGTGTATATACATATATATATGTATATGTATTTCTTGCTTACAAGATGTTTGAACATCTGTGTCCTTGTGTCCTTGTAATGATTATGATGTATAAGTCAGCATTGCCACCTTCCGGTGATTTGTACTGTTACACTACTGTATGTACTGTAGAACTGTACTCCTTTGTCTTACAATGTGATGACTACTACAAAATTGTATAATGTTATCTTGGACTGTGGAGCCACTCTAATTTAGCCAACAGGGCTTTATCTCTGTAACTAGAAATGTTTCTACCTTACAGTAACCATAGTAATTATCATAGGTATATAAGGTAAGACATTATCTTCTACCTCGGAGACCCCAAGAGACACGGAGAATCCTTGAGTGTATAGGAACGCTAGCATTGGCCCCAGTTTGTATTGGTAAGAACCGTTAGGCAACTGTGATTATCCTTTGGTAGTAATAAACATGTTTATTACTCTTATGCAATGTATCTGTGATTCCTTGTTTTCCCATTATTGCCAAGAACCTGAGAGCAGGTTTAGTCCTCCTGACAATTGGCACCACGGGCAGGCAATATTTGCGTTTGCAAAGTTTCACTTGTTGCTTCAACCTATTCCTTCCCAATGGGAACTGTAGGTGTGCATTCGCGCATCACCTCTCCCATTTTGAACATACTTTGTAATAACTTATAAAGTCTGGCTGCTTTCTGGGTGTGGTTGATGCTGACTCGACCCACTGCACAGCAGTTTTGAGCTACAAGCTTACAGGTGCACAGTAGCCCGACTGTGAATAAAGTGCTCCTGTTGTGGATCAATGCACAACATGGTGCCTTTTTCAAGGTTTGATTTTTCATTTCCTCCCACACAATGGCCACCGTATCAAGTATCTATGCAGAACTGAGACTCGATGTCTCAAACTTCCTTGCCTCCCATGGAGGATGGGCTGACTTCTGGTAGGACGCAAGTCAATCTGACAACCCTGTACTGGGGATTTCAACTCAGTACTCAGAGACAAGACAAACAGTCAGAAAGCGAGAAGCTAAAGGGCTGTTGGTTGCGGCTCTCTATGCTGCTCTGGAAGCCTCCAAAGCAAAGTTTTAAACCCCTGAACTGCAAATCTCATCTCTTAAGCAAGAGATGGGGTTACAGAAACAGAATGTGTGAGGCGTGAGCAGTATTTGGAGCCTGAACTCTAAACTCCACAAAATGAAAAAGATTCCTTTTGCATCATTCTGCATAGGCAGGAGAGCAGGAAATTTGTATGTTGAAGCAGGCGTTGAAAGTTTGAGACAGGAGAAGGGCAGGCTCTGCACATGAATGATTTATTAAGTAGAACAAATGAACAATTGGTGAGGAGTTGGGAGAGATACAGGACGAGATAAGCCAGGTGCGTAATGACTTAGAAGTGGCTACTAGGGACAATCTCAAATTGAACACCACGTATACAATGTTACAGAAGCAGATGCAGGATGAGGTTGATATGAATGTTGCAAATGTGAGTCATTCTGAATGTGAATCCAAGATGGCGAAACTGCGCCATCAGCAGGAGGTTCTGGCTGGACATGTTAAGGTGATGGGAGGTGTAACCCCTGCCTTAAGCACGTCATCTGAAGGGGAGGTCTCAGATGATGACATCTTACAGTACAATGCCCAGTCACACCCCCACTATGGCCCAGACTCCCCATCCCACCATCCACAACATAGCAGACACCCGTCACATCCATCCCATGTCACATGTCACCGACGTCATGACACACATCATGGGCAATGCCAACTTGGTGGCCCCCATGATGGGGGGGAACAGGCTCAGGCCTGGTCCCGACAGCACCACTGGTGGCAGTTATTTCTGTGGATGATAAGGAGGAGATTGAGAAAATGATAGCTGCTGCTTAAGGCAATGTGACCCTACCTGATAGAAGCAAATGAACCCTCTGGATGCAGATCAGACAGATGCTGCAGGAGGCTGCATCTCAGGAGGGAATGGTTCGAACTGTGGCAGAGGCCGCAGCACAGGCAGCCCTGGACGGCACCCGAGGGAACCTACCTCCACCTGATAGTCCCAATAATCAACTACAAATGGCTTACTCTGTGCAGCAAATAGCTGAGAGCATTGGTCGGATGAGCCCATCTGACAACCTCAGCTGCCACTTGGAAAAGGTGCATGCTAAATGTGAAATGCTTAGTTTCACTGCAGACTACCAGGTCCAGATCCTACACCAGACTATTGATCCTGGACTGCGGGCAAAACTCCCCGATGCCATTTGCCAGGACAGCACCACCACCTTTGACACGGTTGCAGCTGAACTCATTTCTGCACACAGCCCAGGTATAGTAGGAGTGATGCTTGCATATCCTGTAAAACAGAATGCAAAAGAAAGTCCAGCGACTTACCACCAGAGACTCTGGAAAAGCCTACCAAGCAAGGAAGCACCTTGACAGGAAGCTGCAGATGTGGACCTTATCGAGTACAAGACCCTGTTCCTAGGAACATGATCCCTGCAGTAAGAGAAAGGCAGAGCCAACCATCTATCCCACCACAGAGAGGTTTGCCGATATTCTTGGAAAACTGAGATGGTTTATCAACTCTATCCATGATCTGTTCAAGAAAGTAGCTGCCATGGATACTACTCCAGAGGCAATGACACACTACACGGTGGAAGGGCAAGCCCAGAACAAACTGCCTCTCCCCACAGACAACCAACACCCCAGCAGGCCCAACAACCACAACAACAGCAACAACAATAGCGTGGGAACTGGAATTACCATAAGAATAAGAAACACCATAAGAATAACAAAGCTAAACAACAGCAGAGACCAGGCCCTTCATATAGGGGAGATAGTCAAGAAAATTGGAAGTTCTGCGAACTTCTGGGGCAGAAAATCACGTGCCATAGTGGATGCTGTTCCACTCAAGCCTGTGGCCATACAGCAGGAGAACAGGCCTCAATGAGCCATGGAGATACCAGGTGCAGGCCCTCAGGCCCACGAGGTCTAAACCCAAAGTGGCTCCCTATATAGCATCGGTGAAGCATGGTGAAGTGATTCCAAGGTGCCAGGCCCAGACTGTCCATGCTTCCATTGGCATAGATTGACAATTACAGGCCCCAGTCCATATTGTAAACAAGCTGGCCTTGGATGCAAATGGAAGGCCCTGTACTGAGGCTGAGATCGGGAGCCACCTACTGACAGTACTATTGGATACAGGTGTGGCTGTGTCTGTATTACATTATGACCACCCAGAGACATCCCCCTGGTCCACCAGATGGAGGACCAACATGTCAGGTATAGATGGAACTAGGTTACCTGCATGCCATTCTCTACCACTACCTGTAGAGTTAGAACACCTGAAGGCCTATCATACCTTCCAGCTAATGGTATTGCATGATCATCCTAGTATAATTGGAATTGACTTCCTAGCCACACAGCCATGTGGTAGAACAGCTAACGTGCTATTGATACAGATTCAGGGCTAATACCACACCATCATGATTCCAGATTCACATGTGGTGGCAACTATATCTGCCAGCAATAAAGAATATGACGTTATAGATTTGTTCAAGAACTATGAGCTCTTCCCAAAGCTCCTCCCCATTCTACAAAGGCATCTGGAGGCATTTGCCATCAACAAGCATGACTGTGGCAGAATGCACACTGTCACTGAAGTGACAGGCCTAGCACATGAGAGGCAATGGCAATATCCTTTCCCACCAGAGGCCTTGCCTTCTCTTAGAGAAACAATAAAATCACTCCTCAAACAAGGTGTAATTAGGACATGTGTTTCTACTGCCAACTCCCCAGTGTGGCCTGTGAAGAAACCCACAGGTGCCTGGAGACTTACTATTGACTACAGAAGACTGAATCAGGTCACCCCCAGTTGTGCCCCAACTGTGGCATCAGCACCTGATGTGCTGTGACTTTTGACCCTGACCAAAAATGGTTCAGTGCTATGGACATCTCCAATGGTTTCTGGTCACTGCCACTGACCCCAAGAGTCAGTATAAGTTTGCTTTCACCTTTGAGGGTAGACAGTACACATGGACCTGATTACCACAGGGATTCCATAACAGGCCTTCCCCTGTTCCATTTACACATGATGGATGCCCTTGAGGGTTTCTCTACCCCAGTGTTTCTTAAAGTATGTGGGATGACCTGCTGTTGGCAACAGCCACACAGGAACTACTTGGATCTCTTGGATAATCTATTGACCCTCATTCACAGAGCAGGATTCAAATGTAACCCAGTAAAAGCTATGTCAGAAAAAGGTACTCTTTCTGGGCCTGAGAATAACTGACCAAGGCCAAAGCCCTACCTGGAGGAAGATACAAGGATTGCAAGACTTGCCATTGCCTACCAGTGTGGCCACTCTTAGGAGATTTCTAGGTATGGTAAACTATTCCAGAGATTTTATTTGTGATTTTGCTCAGAAGGCTGCTCCTCTGTATGAATTACTGAAAAAGGACATTCCTGGAATTGGGGCCTCATTCATACCCAGGCTGTGACGTCACTGAAACAGGCCTTGGCCTCAGCTCCAGCTCTGGTCACCCAATCCAGCCTTGCCATTCCATCTGGAGTGTGCCACCTCTAACATAGCCATGTCAGCAGTGCTGGCCCGGAAGGTTCATGGCACTTTGAGACCCACTGCATGTGCATCACAGCTCTTGACCCCAGTGGAACAGAAGTACAGCCTTTGTGAAAGGAACCTTCTGGCTGCTTACTGGGCTGCCAAGCACTTCCTGTATATCATTGGGTACTCTCCCCTGATCATCAACACTAACCACACCCCAACTACCTTTCTGCTATCAGACAGAGTGAAGAATTGGTCAGTCTCTAATACCAGGCTGACACACTGGTCACTTCTTCTCCAGGATAGAGACATACAGGTTCACCTAACTAAAATGCCATCCATGCTGGCACATGGACTCCTTTTCCAAGGAGAACCTCATGACTGTACACTGCAGCCACCTGATCTTCCAGATCCAGGGCCTTTTCTTCCCTGCCACCCCACAACTACTTGAGAACACCTCATTGTGTCATATTTTTACAGATGGCTTAGCTTCCTACTACCAGGGAGAACAAATTGCGGGGATGGGCATCTTAGTAATTTATCCTTATGGTAACACTGTTAAAATTTCTAAGCTTTGCAGTGTGGCATCATCACAGTATGCCAAGATGGCAGTGGTAGCCTGTGTCCTCAAGTTCATCCAGCATGGGACCAAGGATACCATCATCTTCACAGTCTCTAACTGGGTTTGTTGTTCCTTTATAGAATTTTTTCCCATCTGCCAGAAGAACTCCTTCCTGTCCTCTGATGGCAGCCCAGTGAAACATAAAGAACTGGTAATATACATACACTCACTGGCATGAAGGTTTGCACACAAACTGTATGTACACAAGGTTAAAGCTCACTCCATACATGACCCCTATCATGCCTTCAATGACACAGTGGATACCCTTGCCAAGAAAGGGGCCCGAGGGGGGGGACACCTAGATAATGGACCATCCAGAGGCCCGAGCGGCTGTACACATTGCGGCAATCAGAAAGAAACCTGAACCCATTTCCCTCTTGGACCTGTCAGCAGCCCAACATGCTGACTCTGAGCTTATAGATGTGTTCAGATTCCTTGATGAGAGCACTGAAGAAAATCTACTTACTCATAACCCCTACTGGAGGCACGAAGGTAAGTTACACTTGTCCCCAGATGATAAGCTCATCTGGTACCAACCAGATGACATCCCTACCAAGTTGTGGTAGGTCCCCAGACACCTTAGAACTGAATTCATGCACCAAGTGCACAACACCCCTACTGGTGGACACCAGGGAGTGGAAAGCACCTTCCAAAGGCTCAAGACCACCTCCTGATGGCCTGGTGTCACCAAAGATGTCAAACAGTACATAGACAACTGTCTTGTTTGTGCACAAAACAACCCTATTACCACCAAACAAAATGCCAAATTGCTCCCACAAAGTCACTCTGGCCCTTGGCACGCCATACAGATCAATTTTATTGGTCCACTGACCAATACCAGTAGGAATAACAAATATGCCCTTGTGGTAACTGATCTTTTTTCTATGTGGGTTGAAGCTTTCCCCACTAAGACATGTACTGCTAAAACCACTGCCAAAATCCTTGTGGAACAGATTTTCTCCAGGTGGGACCTACCTCTCAAGGTAGACTGTGATAAAGGAACCAGTTTTACAGGTGAGTTGATGAAAGAAGCACTTGAACTCCTTGGAGTTCACCAGAAATTCCACATACCTTACCACCCACAATCATCAGGTCAGGTAGAGAGGGCCAACAGATGGATCAAGCAAATGCTTTCCAAATTCATTGAGGACAATCCCAAGACCTGGGATTCCCTATTGCCGTTACTCCTTATGGTAATTAGGGGCACACCCTTAGCCACCATCCAGCTAACACCCTTTGAAGTGATGACTGGTAGACCAATGAAACTACCTGAACATTTGTTGTTTGACCTGCACACCCCCACAGCAGACCGGGTGTCTGTAGACCAATATGTGGAAAAACTCAGACAGGACCTCATACACACACTCGTATGCTGCCAACTGCATAGGCAAGGCCCAGCAGCAATCCAAAATACAGTTTGACAAACACGCACAAGAAGTGGATTGGCAAGTTGGAGATCAAGTAATGGTTCTCAGATTTGCACATCCCACACTCCTTCTCCAATAAGTGGAAGGCCCCTACCCCATCGTCAACAAGATCAGTACAGCAGTCTACCAGGTTAGACTTTTGCATAACAACAAACTGACTGACAAATGGTTACAGGCAAACCAGCTAAAACTGTAAGAAGGAGATTAATTACTTTCCCTAACCACATTGGGTGGAATAGTACTAATTTGCTAACGTTTTATTTTCCTTTTCAAATACACTGACAAGATGGCTATCTTGTTCCATATTCTCCTCATCTCAGGAGTTATCCCCTGCATCCAAGGCACGGTAAAGCACCTCCTTCCTCACCTTGATCCTCCAGCATCTACCCCAGAGGGAGTTCCCATAACCATACCCGACAATTTGATTACTGTCCAGGAAGGTGACAGTACTTTATTGCCTGATAGTTTAGCAGCTTTTCAGATTTGTACTCAAGACCTTATTGCTGGGGTACACACCACCGAGCATAGAGGCAATTTCAGGAGGCAACCTAATCCTGATGATCAAAGTCATAAACATAATATACGTGAAGTTGACAGTTCCAAAGTAACTGGTGCCACAGGCACTGTCACAGGTCTTTTTTGGTACAGCTATGTCTATTTGGAACAAGGCTGACATTGCTGCTACAAATCACATTCTGCAAAATTCCAACCTGGTTTAGTAAATGATATTGTACCCCCATTATTGCATGGTGTGGATGGCCTTAGTCAGGAAGAAAGATACACTGTGTATGACATGCACAACATTGCTAAGGCATTTACTGATTCTAAAATAAGATTAACACCCTCAGCCGCAGAACAACAAAGAAGCAGATAAACAATACATTGCCCATGAGATACTGTGTTCAGCCTATGAGCTGTACATTATTACTACCATCAATAATCTCTTCCAGGACCTAGAATCTGGAAAGATTCCTGATATCATACTTGACAGATGCATCTCTAAATGGTATTGTCCTCAGTGTAAATCCCCTAACTGTATTGCCATGTGCATGCAACAAACTTTGACTATTCCACTTTCGACAGCTAGGAATTTGGGTTTTATGACCAGACACCCTAACACTGGTCCTTGTTTTACTTCTAAGAAATGTTCTATTAAGGATACTATGTTTGTCTCTTTTACTGTCTCTTTATCACATTTTGATCCTACTACAGCTTTATTTGACAAGCTAGCCCCTGTATAATCTGTTGGGCACCTTGATGAAGATATCTATAGAGAATGCCTCGACTTACCTCCTCTACTGGTCTTCCATCCTATCCTGGATGCCTGGGTAGCTCCGGACACACATATTACTGTGTGAAGAAACAGTATATTTACTTGTGTCAATGTGATGTATTTGATGTTATTAAACCTGTATGTGGCTATTCCCCAGACAGTATTCATTGGTCCTTTTCCATGGATGATGACATCAGGACTGATGGCACAGATTTTCTGGACTCAACATTGGCTCCAGACAAGCTTTATCAATCTTAACTAGAAGAGATTCATTGCCTGTCAACACAGATTTAGAAGAAAACCTACACTTGCCGGTACAGTTGCAAAATGGAGACTCCCCACTGTTAAAATGCAATATAATTCTGATGGGGAGTACTGTGTGGTAACTAATATCAAATCTTATGTTTATGGAATGCAAACATGTACTATAGACAGTCCCAATTTCTGTTTTGTTCCTTACCAGAAATCAGTTATTGGACATATCGTTATTACACCTGTCCCTCTTATGGACGCTGATATCATTGATGGTAACCCTGATTATCTGCTCACCCTTTCTGAGTATTTACCCTATTTTAATGTACACATTGACCCCCTCACATTGACATTAAAACCACTTTTAGAGAGGAAAGACACACACCTCATCCACATCAGCAGTAATATTACTCAATCTAATGAAACTGTCCTTGCATTAATTAATGATGGTAATATGAATAGTTCACTTGATTAGAGATTACATTTAAAGGTTCTGTTATTATACAAGCATTTTTGATATTTCTTCTGATTAGTATGCTTTGCTACCTACAGCACACACTGCTCCAACACCGTGAACAGCTGGAGTTCCTTTACAAGGCTCATGTGTCGGGTCTGTAAACTACCCCTGCTCCCTGTCCCACTCCCTATTTTTCCTGTAATACCCTGAGAGGCAACAAGGGGGGAATGTTACACAAGGTCACTGCACCCCTATTGGTACACCATAGACAGCTAGCATTTAGGTATATGTTATACTAATATATAGGGCACAGGGCATCTACTGTATAAGAGTATATGTCAGGATATGTATGCATATTATTAGTTATACTTTACTTTCTAATATCTATATGTATTTCTTGCTTACGAGATGTTAGGACATCTGTATTCTTGTAATGATTATGATATATAAGTGGGCATTGCCACCTTTTGGTGATTTGTACTGTTACACTACTGTATGTAGAACTGTAATCCTTAATCTTACAAAGTGATGACTACTACAAATTGTATAATGTTATCTTGGACTGTGGAACCACCTCTAATTTAGCCAATAGGGCTCATCTCTGTAACTAGAAATGTTTCTATCTTACAGTAACCATAGTAATTACCATAGGTATATGAGTAAGACATTCGTCTTCTACCTGGAGACCCCAAGAGACAAGGAGAATCCAAGAGGTATAGGAGCTCTAGCATTGGCTCCCAGTTCATATTGGTAAGAACTGCTTAGGGCAACTGTGATGATCCTTTTGAGTAATAAACCAGTTTATTACTCTTATGCAAAAGTATCTGTGATTCCTTGTATTCCCATTATTGCCAAGAACCTGAGAGTGAGGTTTAGTCCTCCTGACAGTGACCACCACTTAGGCATGTTTTTCCATGCCTGTCTTCAGTGGCACATCTCTGAGATGTGTGGGAAGCTGCACTGCACATCTTAGCTGAATATGGAGATGTGCCTCATATGAGGGACACCCCTCCAGATGAGCCACATACATTAACTTTGCACTGGCACATCAGCCTTTTGAATCTGGCCCAGGGTTCATTTGGAGATGTGCCAGCTCAACTAATTGTGCAGGGTGAATCTCCTTTGAATATCCTGGCCTATGTGCTTTTCTTCCCCAGTAATGAATAGCCTATTATTTATTTATTTATTTGAGTTTGGGTAACCGGGTAAGCCCACTGAGACATTGCAGTCCCTTTTTCAGAGGTGACCCAGAAGTGCAATATGTATACAGTACAGTGCATTAACATAGCAATGACAATTACAATGGAAATTGATTTACATGGTTCAGTGATCCACAGGATTATATGATACAGACTGAAACACCCACAGATTTAGGAAATAACAAACAGATAGGCTACACAGCAGTGTGACAAATACTTGGCACACTCAAGAGAGTCGACTACAATATTTACTAATGAGCTAATGAGTTCAGATACAATGGGACTAACCAGTAGCAGTTACGATTAAAGGTGAGGCACAGAGGGTAAGTAAGAAACCAGGGTCAGGGAACAGCAAGGAGATAATTAAACAGAGCTGTTGGGATTAGGATCTAAATATCACTGGTAGCAGGAGCAAGGTGCAGAGGCAGAGAGAAAGGAAAGCAAATTGGATTGGAAATTAGAAAGTGTGGAGCATGGCAATGATGGAGGGAGGAAGGGAGTTCCAGTCAGACACAGCCGCATAGATGAATATTTACAGGCCACAGCTAATCACAGTTTGGGCATTATGAGATGGGGAGGGAGGCAGATCTTGGGGCTCATTGAGGTTGTCTTAGATGAATAGACTCACTAAGACAAGGAGGAATATATTTGTGGACCAGCTTGTGCATAAAACTCAGGGTGGCATACCACAATGTAGATTCATACAATAACCAGCCCAGTGAAGAGAGGACATCACGGTGGTGGTGATGGGCATTGACCCCAAGGGCAAACCTACCCACCCTATGGTAAGCCTGCTTGAGGAGAGATAAGGTACTAGTGTTAGTTGTGAGCATTGTTGCATTGAGGAAATACTATTCATTACTCACACACCCTTACTCGTTAGTTCACTTTTGTACATGTATGCGCATGACTTTGTCATTAACCCTTATGAATTGTTATAAGGAGGTTGAAGAGGAAAACTTTAAACGTAAATACTCTTTTCTGTGCATAGCTATTGTTTTGACTTTTATTTACATTTAATCGTTTCCTGTTTAACTTATATGTCAGTGATTTCAGACTGATAAATCAGATAAAGGGTATAAAGGGCATTGCTGTACTTGTATAGCTTTATCTGTTTAAAACTTGCTGGGTTTGCATGAATTGTAGCAGTGGTAGATGTACTTCTAGTTTATTTATAACACACCCAATCCCACAGACTCTGGACACTTAGCAAAGTATACATACAACTGATCATACTGAATTCATTCAGACTGTAGCAGAATGGCTCTACACAGTATCTTAATTTACTATGGGTTTAACAGTCTCCAGGGCAGCTGTGATACTTTAGGCAAAAATCTTGAAATAGAAAAACAGTTTATTGCAGACATGCCATAGCAGCAGGCAATCAGTGCAGCTATGGCAGTACTCAACATGCTTTCTAGGGACCACAGACAATTTTTTACCATTCTGCCTCGACGTATAAAGTTGGCGTTCTTTCTTCAAGACAATAGTTTTCCATCTCCCTTTTCCTTAGGGTATCTGGGGTTCTCTGTAGATAACTGACTCTCTATAAGAGGCCATAAACAATTTTAGTTTCTAAAGAAGTTTTTAAGATCTCAACATGTACATCCCTGGAATAGAGTAGGACAAGAGGGACATGATACAGATCTTCAAGTATCTGACAAGAGTAAACAGGGTGCAGGAAGAGTCTCTTTCAAATGAGGATGAGCACCAGGACAAGAGGGCATGCTCTGAAGCTGGAGGAGGTGGAATTTGAGAGGGTGTGAGGAAGAACGACCTTACTGAAAAAGTGGTAGATGCCTGGAATAGATTATCGGTAGATGTGGTGGAGGTAAAAACAGTAGGTGGCTTCAAGCATGGGTGAGCTAAACATAGGAGAATATTATTAGATAGACAAGGAGTAGAGAGGGTCACCAGAGACTAGTTAAGATCTGCAGAGACAGATTAGGCAGACTAGGTGGGTCAAGCTGTCCTCTTCTCCTGAAAAATTCTTCTATGTATCTATAAATAGCTAATATCATAAATAATTGTTTACAGGGTATCAAGATGACAATTTCAAATGAAGGGAAAGTCAGAGAGAACAAATGGTGTTGCAGCTCTTTCTTGACACTTTCCACAAAGGGGGGGACCTCCCTCATACCCCATGGTAACTGACTCCACAGAAGGAGTGCTGCTTCAGCAAATGCCCAGTCCTTCTCTCTCTCTCTCTCTCTCTCTCTCTAACTCTTTGAGTGCTGAATATGTTTATATATAGATTTTGAATATGTGTGTGTGCATATCTATATATATATATATATATATATATATATATATATATATATATAGAGGCAAAAACTCCATTTAATGCATTAGTTAGGGTTGTTCCACAGTGACAAAAGTGAGGAAATTTGGTGTTGGGGTTGAAAACCCCTTGGACCCCAGCCTACCCCCAACCGGCATTGGGGTGCGCATGGGTAGTCAGCCTAACTCTCACCCCATCACATGTCTAAAGCAGCAGAAGTATAGGAGAATGGGGTGAGAGTTAGGACCGACGGCCTAATGCACCCAATGCCGGTTGAGGGGTGGCTGGGGTCATAGGCTATCCTAACATCAAATCCTCACTTTGTCGTGGGCAACTCAACTAATGCATTAAACTGAGTTTTGCCTCTAATTTCCTTTCTTTTGAGAATGATAACCGAGAAATAGTGAATGGTATGAGAGCGTGGGGGTCTTGGGCCTCACGCCCCACCACGCGGATGTATTGTGGCATAGTAACAGGAACAGCAACGCAAACAGAAGTGCTAACAGTGGTGCACATGGTAATGCAAGCGTGAATGAGAACAGAAAGGGTAATGCACACGGTGGCATAGACGAGAACGTTCTGCCACGTGATGTGTTGTCACATAGTAACATGGTGCCTGCAAACGGAAATGTCAATGGGCATGGTGACGCAAAGTGAAACAGAAAGAGAAACAGTACTGTAGACACAAATGGCAAAAAATAACAGAAATGCAAGCGCAAAGGAAAACGCAAAGGATAACGCACATGGTGGCGTGGAACGTCATGATAAGTGAAATGGTAAGGAAACATAAGCGGAAAGGGCAATGTTAACAGTAATGTAAGCGCACAGGCTGGTTTTCCCAAAAGCTGCATAGAGAAAGACAGTGAATACAAAGAATGTATGCATAATAATGGGTATCGAGCAGAAAATGAGGACTTGGAATACTAAATAGATTATATCTCAGGAACCGATGCGGCGTGAAAAAATATGTAAAAGTCATATGATTTGCGACTGTCCTGGCTAGTTTTACTTAGCCCCCATTGGGGGCTAAGTGATTCCCGACAAAGTCCGTATCTCGTCACGCTTCGAGATCACGGGCCCTGAAAGAGCGCAAAGCCCGTAATGTTATCCTATGGGGAAAAAGGAAGTTCGGTGCCATAACTTTGCCTCCCTGTAATATTTTTCACCAAACCACTGAAAAGCACATCTGTGGGCTGTTGGCTGTGTTCCTTCCAAATTTCAGGAAAAAAGACCAAACCGTTATTTTGCAGCAGGGTGCCAAAGGATTCCTGTAATGCGTCGGGCGCCGTGATGTTATCTTATGGGAAAAAATGTCAACTTTGGAGTACTGTAACTTTGCCACCATACAATATTTTTTCAACAAAATACTGAAAGGCACATCTGTGAGATGTCGGCTATGTTACTTTCAAATTTCAGCCCAAAACTCCAAACCGTTCTTTTGCAGCAGAGTGCTAAAGAATTGCTGTAATTTTCCCACAGACTAGAAAAGTACTGTCGTAATTTGCAAAAGCTTTCGCAAAAATTTGCAACACTTTCATGAGCATGAAAGTACTTTACAAAAGTACTTTTTCCAGAAATTTGAAAAACATATTTCTGGGGTGTTTTACCCCAAAATAAAGACATGGCTAGCATCCTCAGGGTCCGACAAGGTGAATACAAAAAGAATTAGGTTGCTAGAGGGTCCCAAATTTAAATGCCAAGCATTTTTCTGATCACTAACTGAAAACAAGATGGCAGATTTGTGAAAGTAACAGGGCCATTTGCGAAAGTAAAAATGCATTTGCGACACTGTCGAACTTTTTGTTAACTTTTCCCAGTGACTTATAATGGGAAATTGTTTTTTGAATAACTTTTGAACCATTTAATATTTTTTCACAAAATCTTTAAAAGGCACATCAGGGACCCCAGCCGCACATTCCCTGAAGATTTTGGGCCAGTCGCGCAAACCTTGCGACCTGTATGTGCGACCGTAGAATTCCAGAAAAAGCGTAAACGCACGCGCAGATCATGCTTAATAACTCTGCAACTGTGCATCTGACCAGTACAAAACTTGGCAGATCCCAAGGCATATGGGTCTTGATCGTGTATTCCAAATTTCAGGCAAATCTGTCAAACAGTGGCAAAGTTATTAAGGTGCAAAATTTTGAGTTTAACATGTAAATGGCTCCTCAACCTAACTATGGTAGCACTACCGTGCTACCATAATATATATATATATATATATATATATATCTATATATATATATATATATATATATATATATATATATATATATATATCATATATATATATTCGATGTTAGGAGTTTGAGCACCCTACTTCCTCAGCCCACTTTCAACTGGAATGGGTGCGCATTGGAGTCATGCCTAAGTGTCACCCCATCACATGTGGAAAGAAGCTGAGGAATAGGAGAATGGGGTGACAGTTAGGACCGATGACCCCAATGCACACCCCAATCCAGTTGGGGTGGGCTGAGGGTGCAAGGGTTTCAACCCTATATCAAATTTCCTCGCTTTGTCGCTGTGCAACAACCCTAACTGATGCATTAAATGGAGTTTTTGCCTCTAATTTCCCTTCTTTTGAGAATGATAATGAGAAATAGTGAATGTAATGCAGCAGCGGGGCCTTGAGGGTTATGTCATGTCGCATTGTAACATTGTGCCCATAAGCATAATCATGTCACATGGTGGCCTCAAGCGAAACAGAAGAGGAACAGTACTGTAGACAGAAATGTTAAAAACAACAGAAACGCAACCGCAAATGAAAATGCAAAGGGTAACGCACATGGTGGCGTAAAGGTGAACGGTAAGTGAAACGGGTACGGAACAACAAGCAGAAATGGTAATGATAAGAGTAATTTAAGCGCACAGGCTGGTTTTCCCCAAAAGCTGTATAGAGAAAGACAGTGAGTAGAAAGAATGTATGCAAAATAATGACTCTCAGAACACAAAAATCAGTAGTTGTAATAGTAAATTGCTTATATCTCAGTAACCATACGACATAGAAAAAAAATTTAGAAGTCATATGTATTATCACTTTCCTGGCTAGTTATATATGTAGCCCCAAAGGGGCTATAATTTTCAACAAAACTCCGTATCTCTTCGTTTTGAGATCTCCGGGCCTCAAAAGCGGCAATGACAGGCCGTAATGTTATCCTATGGGAAAAAACAGAAGTTCGGACTGCCATAACTTTTGAACAGTTTAATATTTTTCACGAAATCTTCAAAAGGCACATGTGAGGACCCGGCGCACATTCCCTGAAGATTTGGGCAGTCGCATAAACCGTGCGATCTGTAGGCGTGACCGTAGAATTCAGAAAAAGCGTGGCGGCGTGCAGATCACGCAATAACTCCCATCCATGTATCTGACCAGTACAAACCTTGGCAGATCCCAAAGCGTATGGGTCTTGATCATGTATTCAAATTTCAGGCAAATCTGTCAAATGGTTGCAAAGTTATTGAGTGCACAATTTTGGGTTTAACATGTAAATGGCTCACCTTAATTATGGTAGCACTACTGTTACCATAATATCTATATATATATATATATATATATATATATATATATATATATATATATATATATATATATATATATATATATATATATATATATATATGCCTGCAGTCTAATAAGCATTCTAACTTTGCCTTCCATTTCCACATGGCAATGCCACGTGTTCAGAGTGAGGACAGAGCAGGAGAGCAGACCCATTTTAGTATTGACCTCAGTCATGTAGGGAAACAGGCTCTATAGCCTGTCTCCAACAAAACTGCTGCTGTGCTTTCACAAATACACTGCTACCACAGTGCTGCTGTGCCAGGATGCAGTTTGCTTTTGATCTTCCTGCCAGCTGCCCCTCAACGAATTTCATCTGTCTAAATGGGAAAGAACACCATGGCAACAGAGGTGCTTCAAATACCTATTGTCCCAAAATTAAATAAAATGTGCTATTAACTTAGACACAGGCTTTTCATAGTTAAAGGTTTATTTAATGAAATTAAAAAAATACAACAAAGTAAAATAGGATGTCTTTTGTGACCTGTATGTGTGGCTTGTTCAGCGTAAGATTATTGTATGATACTGTGCCATCAGTGGCACCCATAGTCTCGAATGTGTTCTGGGTTCCTTTCAAATGTACTCCTAAATGAGATGGAACTGGAGTATCAAAATGAGAGATGTCAGCAAAGGTATTTATTTGTGCACATTGTCAGAACACTGTAAACCTTGATTATTTCACTGCCAACTTATTTTTGTTATTTTCACTGAAAAACTATTGAACACAAAAATAAATTTGCATTAGTTAGCCCTATAATGTATGGAGAACCCTTATTATTAAGTAAAATCTAGCAGATTATAACCTTATAATGTAAGGGAAGCCCTTATTATTTACTGAAATCAAGCAGATTACAACCTTATAGTGTATGTTAGAACGTTGTATTCCTTTAAAATCTAACTTTCCCTAGTCTTGTTGTACCATCAATTCGATGTCATGATATTGTTGTACCATCATGAGTATGTCACATCGATGGTACATCAGCTCTGATCACGTTTGCGCATGCGCAAGTCATTGTTCGTAGTCGTTGATAAAATGGCCACGGCAGTTCAACGAAGGCACTGGGGAAGTTCTTATTTACCAGTAAGTGCGTTTTGTTTAAATATTAGCTGGCACACAGTAGGTCACCAGCATTTACTTTCAAATGTGGACCCAGAATGAGTGGAGTATTGTCACGGACACGGGTGGGACGGGGGTTTCTGACATCACGGTAGCGACCATGAAAAGAAGTCATAAGTTTTTTTTTTTTTACTTTTGCCCATACACTATAAAAGACAGTGGATGGCAGCAACAACACTGTTTTCACTTTGAGGTTTCATGACAACTGAAACCTCTTGAGCTTCTCTCTCTAGGTTTGCATGGTTGTCATGACAATCTCTCAAAGTGAACAACAGAGTTGTTGTTCATTATTGACCATCCACTATCCTCTATGTTATGTCATTGTTATGACATCACTCTATTATTAACCCTTCTTGAGTATGTCATATCAATGGTTTAACAAAATGGAATCACACAGAAACATAGAAACAGAGATGAATAGACTTTGATGGCAGATAAGGACTGCTTGGCCCACTTAGTCTGCCCATTTCCCTACCTAGAGGATAAGCTGCAGAGCCTATTTAACCAACAGTCTATTTCTTCATACCCCCACAAAAATTGCCTTATGTCTGACCCATGCATTCTTGAATTCTCCACAGTTTTAGACCCCACAACCTCCTCAGGAAGGCTGTTCCATGCATCCACTACCCTCTCTGTGAAAAAATACTTCTCAGATTGCCCCTGAGCCTTCCATCTTCAAACTGTGTCCCCTTGTTCTTGCGCATCTCTTTTCTGAAAGATGCTACTCTCTTGGACTTTGTTGATTCCACTGAAGTACTTAAATGTTTCTATCATACCCTCTCCTCCTTTCCTCAAGGGCATACACATTAAGCTCCTTTAGTCTCTCCTCATATGGCTTCTCTTGCAGACTCTGCACCATTTTAGTTGCCCTCCTCTGAACTGCCTCCATCGTGTCTATGTCCTTGCAGAGATGGGGCCTCCAGAACTGGATGCAGTACTCCAGATGTTGTCTCACCAACTGTCTGTACAGGGGGATAACAACTTCCTGTTTTCTGCTGGTGATGCCTCTCCCTATACATCCCAGTATCTCCCCAGCTCTCCCTACTGCCTTCTTACATTGCTTGCCAACCTTAAGGTCATCTGATATGACTACTCCAGGTCCCTTTCCATTTTGTTGTTGTTGTTATTACTACCTCCCCATTGTGTAATCTTCTCCTGGGTTAATGTTCTGTAAAGAAAGTCAGTAAAGTAAAGTAATTCAATCTATGATTACAAAATCTTGGTAGCCCATACACTATAAAATATAATATATGATCTTTGGTTAACAACTACGCTGAAAACACTTCTTGAGGTTGCCACACATCTGAAAACCTCTCGAGCTGCCTCTCGAGGGTTTAAAGTGATGTCATGGCAATCATACCAAAGGTTTAGCAGTCATTAACCTCTATATAATTAATGGCTTCCTCTTTTTCCCATAAGGAAACCTTGGTGTAATTTGCCATTATAAAGGAGCATTTATAATGGCAAACATGCTCACGGTTTCCCCCGCTCTGTGCATGCACCTGCTCGAACTCCTCAATCGCTGTCTCCTTCCCGAGCCTCAAACCCAACATGAAGAGAAACTGCCACGGGCACTCGGCAGTAAGTAAAATAAAGTTAAATGTACCACATGGCTATCGCATTGATCTTCCCTCACAAGAATAGGGGGGAAAAAACACAATGTTTTAAATAAAACAGAAAGCCAACTGCCTGCCATGAAGTATTCGGACTGCGGAGGCACAGCAGTCTTTTTATTTCTGAGGCAAAAAAGAGAAATCAAACAATTATATAAAATAAATATGGGTCTGGGTGTGTGTAAACTTGAATTTACACACACCCTCGGGGTTAGATGCTACGCATAAACCCCTGGGGTGAGTGTAAATTCTCATTACACACCCAGACCCATACTTTATTGTCTGTGTTATGCCATCATTATGACAGATCTCTGTTGTTAACCATTCTTGAGTATGTCATATCAATGGTATAAGAAAATGAAATGCTCACAACAATCAATGTTCTTTGAAGTAATTCAGTAAAGTAATTCAATCCGTGATTACACAATCTTGGTAGCCATACACTATAAAATATAATGTAAGATCTTTGCCATGACATCTGAAAACCTCTCGAGCTGTGTTCTCTAGTTTTACAATGATGTCATGGCAACCTCTCAAAGTGTTTACAGCTTGGTTATTAACCAAAGACCATACATTACACTGTAAAACTTGACATTATCACTACCAACTTATTTTCATTATGTTCACTGAAGAACTGTTGAGCACAAAAATACGTTTGCATTAATTAGCTCTGTTATCATTTTTCCATTATAGTGAGTGTGGCACTAATGGCTTAGCACTAAATTAAATTTACACAATTATCGTGGCATTTGCGTTTCTGCTAAAATTAGTGCTGTGTGGATGCTATCCTAATAAGTTTGATAGTACCCCAAAACTTGGATTTCAGATGTCAACAAATACTGTTGACATCCCCGAGTAGATGTGCTTTGGTGGGTTCCCAACTATAGATCTGAGCAGACTGACTGGATCTGATGGGTCTGAGATATTCCACAATCAGATCCATGGATTCAGCTGGTGAACCTGACCATCTGACAAGTGGATTCAATAGATCTGACCTAGGATACCAAGACATGATCTCGGATGTCTGGCTCTGACATTGGATACATAAATATCAGTCCTGGATCTTTGATTCAAATTTGGTCAGACATTTGCTGGATCGTAGGTTGGATACCAGTACTGTACAACAGAGGTTAGCAGATCCTCTATAGCAGTATCCAAACGACAGCAAGACTTTTTTTTTTAGCTTTTCATCAGGTGCAGTGTCTGCCCAGCTAACTTGGCCTCCCCCAGGCCTAGACACTAGGACCCTGCTCCCACACCTTACCTGATATCTTCAGAGATTTCTATCCCAACTCCAGAAATGTCCTGTGCAATTGCTAGGAAATTAGCAGCTGCAGTAGAGAGACAGATTTTCTTTCTCTCTGCAGACCCTTATCTACCCCCCTGTAGCCCCACCCCTCTTGATGCTCTCTTAAAAACCCTGGGCTATCAGTCATCCCCTTGCCACCTATCCCCGTCCCCTTTCATGATCTCATAGCCCCCCTTCCGAGATGTCACCTTCCCTTCCCACCTCCTCCCATTGCAACCTAAATTGCCTGGATCCCCCTTTCCTGCCTCCTTACTCTGCTTCCAGTGAGACCACTGACAATCTGGGATGCCCTTTATTAGGGCAACCTCTTTTGTCTCTATAGAGCATAAACAAGAAATGAAAAAGAGAGTAAATGTAATCACCTGTGACAGTGAAAGTGACTAAACCTGGTATGTAGTAGAAGCACAGTATATACTGTAGAAAGAACAGGAATGTAGAAAAGTTGCCTTGGTACATCAGAGTGTGTGTATGGGTGTTGGGGTGGCAGGGTGTGAGACAGTATGTGATAGGTGATTAGGTAACTGGTTAATGTCAGAAGGTGTTGTCCCACAAAAATATATCAGTCAAAAAGTTAACAGTAGTATAGAATACTGCATTGGCAATTATGCACAACCAGTGTGTTCTGCCACAGATGGGTTCTGATTCTCTCTGACCTCTACAGTGAAGCACAAGAGTTCCACGTGAATCAGAATCCCAAGGTGGCAACACGCTAGCTATGCATAAAGTTGCTCATCCTGCATTTTTGATAGTGTATAGTATTATGTGAAGTGGATGCATTGTGTCTGTTTTCTCTTTCAAGACCTGAGCAGTCTCTAGAGGTTCTAGAATGCTATTGTACCACAGAAGGTGTATGTCCCATTCCACGACCTTTGAACTGTAGTACAACAGCATTTTAAAGTGATATAATTCTACACAGAACAATGTTTTATTTGACACTATATAGAATAATGGATGGGAAAGTGTGTGATATGAGAATTTAATGCACACCCAAGGTGTGGGATGCTACATAAACCCGGGTGAAGCCCGAGGGGTTTATTAAAGCATTCACACCAAGGGTGATATTAATTCCCCATCACAAACTTCCCCATCTTTATTTTTATAATTGCTGGTTAGCAATTTTATTGCAGCCAGACTTCTGCCATACGTACACACACGCACACACAAACACACACATTGCAGCCTTACTTCACACACACACACACACACACACACACACTGTCCTCCCTTTCCAGAATGGGCATTTTGTTTTTGCTGTTTATTTTTGACTTACAGTTTCAGTGGGATCACACGGTCATCCAGGGACCTGTTCGTGCTTGCACTTGCTAGTCTGTGTGCACAGCAAATGAACTGCAGGATCAACAAGATAAACATGTGTTACTGTACCATGTTAGGTAGGATCAATGAGATAAGAGTGCGAAATCTGTGAAAATTACAGGAGCAACAAGTCTATTTGTGGCGGCTCCTCAGTAATGGAAAGACAGAACTGCAATGTTTTCAGAACTGTTCAGATCGCCCACCTAGAAAACGAGAGCCAATGAGGGAGCCATGCGTGTTGATTGACATGGTGCGTCAATGCCGTAATAGCCTGTGGGTTATTACAGCAAATATCAACCGTCTCTCTCAATACAAAAAATTGCTAGCCAGTAATTATAATAGCAATAAAGCATACTTAGTCACATGGAATGTGTGGCAATGTGATGAGTGTGATATATGTGTGTGTGTGTGTGTGTGTGTGTGTGTGTGTGTGTACGAGTAGTGGGCTGGTGTTGTGTTGTGTTGTGTTGTGTTACTAAACCACAAATATCATAGAAAAGTTGTAACAGTTTGTTCTGTACTTTAATCAACAGGTAATTCACAGAAATACATCAAAGGAGTATAACATAACGACATAGATCAAGATGTGAACGTCTTGAGATGACAGTCCTATGTTTCAAGATGGTTTTCAAATATAGTTTTAGATGTTTTTTCCTACTGTCTTTGTATTCTTTCCATTGGTTCTCTCACTGTTGTAGATATTACTACCATATCTGTAAGTATGTTTGGACAACAGTTTGAATGAATAGTTACTAAATCATTTCATTTCAAAATGTAGAGGTATTTACCAAAACACAAATGTGCAAAGCAAAATGCATAATGCTGCTTAAATAATTTGGTTGCTGAAGTAGCAGTGATTGAATGCAGTGTAATAATTGGCTTGTGTTTTTCACACAGAAGGAGCAGGTTATAACTGCTGTTATAGCCACGGGTTATGTGCCGGTGACCACGAACCACCTGCCCTTCTCTCCTCTCATGCTCCACCTCAGCACACACTGTCACCTATAAAAGCCGCAGAGAAACAGAAAGACAACTCTGTCACGAGTAGAAAGTGGGCACTTGTAAAATGGCATTCTAATCTTCAGTAAAGGTAGTTTACCTTACAGTCCCCACTTAAGAAATCAACTTATCACTTCCATCATCAAAATCAGACGACAACTGTAAGTAAATCATGCTGTTGCCCACTAACCCCACATACAAACACACCCTGCAAAACCCCCAAATTCCTTGGAAAAAAATACAGATTTTCAGAAGAATCTACACTATCAACATCACCTCTGTTTCATCAACACTAGGCCAGTGCATCCCATAATCCTTCCCCCCCAACCTCGGACAAGAGCTCACTACTCCTGGGTTGTGACATCCTCGATGCCTGTACTTCATAGCAGTTGAAGCCGGGGACCTCACATACTTCTTCCTCCATCTACCCCTCCACTTCTCATTCCACCAACTTCTCTCTGTGCACCGTTCCTCCTAGCCTTCTCCCCCTACCTCCCTCTCTTCCCCTCCTACCGCCGCCTCTTCAGGGTGTGTATTTTTTCACCTATTTTTCCTCCCTTACTTCCTCCAGCATCCTTAGATATCCTGCTTTATCTTGCTCTAGACACTTAGATGTATGTAAATACCCTGTAATCTGTACAATGTCTGTATAATTCTATGTACATGTGAGCTTCTTTTCTCCTCTCTGTAAACAGTATCTATCTGTATTGCCTTGTAAATATCTGTGCTGACCTGTATATATATTTGTTCATGCTCCACCCAAGTCCATCTTGCAAATGAGCTTCTGCTCAATGATGAACACCTGGTTAAATAAAGACTTGATTGATTGATTGATTGATTGATTGATTGACTATCTCTTCATAGAGTTTCAACACACTCCCTAATACGTAGCTTACATACTCTCTGTCATCTCCATAGGAACAGGATCCCTGGCCTTGACCTCATTACCATATCTCCATGTAAACATCGAAGAAAAATGAGCAAACCAAAAACTGGACTGAAAATACTTTCTGCACAAAAAAGACTAAGTCCTCTAAATGAATTTAAAAAGGTGTAACAGTTGAACCAGCTTTTCTAGTTCTCTTGTTCATACTGCGATATTACCATTTCACTCAGACAAGGGTCATACAACTCTTTTTTTATCTTTGTGGTGAAGAAACACAAGCCAGCAATTACACATAACAACACATGGGGGTGAGTGAAAAATGAAAAATTTTGTTCACCCTTGGTGTGGGATGCTTTGATAAACCCCTTGGTTTTCACCCTCGGGGTTTATGTAGCATCCCACAACTCGAGTGGTCATAATTTCGCATTATGCACTCACCCCGATGGATTATTTATTTTTTATTTATTTATTTTATTTGCTTTTGGTAACCGGGTAAGCACACTAGGCAATACTGCCTATTTTCAGGCACGATCCAGGAGAGTACAAATCAAAATACATGGAGTAGTAAAACAATGCAGTCACATGTACAAATTACAGAGGTGCAGATTACATAGCATATGGGAGGATTATACATTCATACAATATAAAGGGTAATGAACAGGCAATAAAACAGCAAGAGTAAATAAATGTGCAGGAGAGCACTTTAGGCTAAGTCTAGCTGGGAGGCAAGTAACAAACCACAGTAAGTGCATAAAGATAGCGAGAAGAAGGGCAGGAGGAGAAGCAGTTAGAGGTTATAAGTGTAAGGCAGAGTTAGTGACACGAACTATACAGTTAAGGGCATTTGCAAGTGTCATGGGTAGTGAGGTGGTAGGAAAGTGCCTTCCTGAAAGCAAGGTGGGATTTGACACATCTGATGCCAAGAGGTAGAGAGTTGCAGAATTTAGGGACAAATGTGGAGAATGCAAGTTCATCCATCCTAGTGGAGCATTTGGAAACAGAGAATAGAGCTAGAGTTGAGGACCTGAGGGAGTGGGGCAGTCAGCAGGGGTGAGCATAGCAGCTGGGAAGAGGGACGAGAAGAACTAATTATGTTGTCAGTTAGGCAACTTGTAGAATAGGATCGATGGGAAGAAGGGGATAACCAGCAAAGATCAGAGTACAATGTGCAGTGATGCTTATGGCAGTAAGCAGACAGAGCAAATCTACAAATATTTTTGTAGGCCACATCCCATGTTTGAAGGACATTAGCCTGTGCCATTGCAAAGACTGGTAAAGCATAGGAAAGGCCGGGGAGCAGTAGACCTTGGGCAACAGAGATCCTGGAAGCAGGGGTCAAGAATTGCCGGACCCGGTAAGCCAGTCCAATTTTAGAATTGATGGACTTGCAAGATGCATTGACATGCAGAGAGAACAAGAGATGGATCAGCATGACTCGCGGGTATTTGAAAGAGTGGGTGACATCTACGGGGAGCCATCAAGGCATGATACCTGGAGATGGGAAGGCACCAAGTTTGCTATGGGACCCAAAGAGCATAGCCTGAGTCTTAGCCACATTCAGCATCAAGCAGTGGAAAGTAAGTCACTTTTGCATTTGATGCAGGTCAGAGGAGAGGCGGGAGTTCATTTCTTTGATTGAGCTGGAGGAAACATAAGTACCAAATCATCAGCGTAAAAGTAAGGAGTGACAGTGGGTTGGCACAGTAGGGAGGTTATTTATGAACAAAGAAAAAGCAGAGGCCGAGAATAGAACATTGTAGGGATGCCAGAAAGTAGTGGAGCAGGGCAGAAGAACTTTTGTTAAGTATTGGACTGAAGCGGTTGAGCAGATTGTGGATTGGGGCGCCAAGTAAACCTAGTTCATGTAAGAGCAGGGGTGACTGACCGAGTCCAAGGCCTTAGACATGTAAAAAACTGTCCCAGTAAGATGGCCTCTGTTCATGTTTGTTTGGATGGCACTAGTGAATTGTGAAGGGCTGTTGTAGTGCTATGGCCCTTCCTAAAGCCGTGCAGAGCAGGGGATTGCTGGTTAGAGCTGGCTATGTAGTCGATCACATGATGGTGGATAAGCGTCTTCAGAAGTTTACTGAGGGTCAGTAGAAGAGTGATGGGGCAGTAGTTCATTGAGTTTTAGGGTCACCTTCTTGAGGATGGGGATAACTCTGGCCTTTTCCATAAGAAGCACAGAACCAGAGCTGAGGGAGAGGTTGAACAAGCGTGTAATAGGGGTGGCAAGAAAGGATGCACTTAACTTGAGAATTCTAGGTTCCAGCCCATCAGGGCCTGTGCTCCCATGAGGGGACATCTTGTTGAGAACATGTAACATGTCCACCCTAGTGACCTGGTGGAGAACCAAGGGAGGATGGGTCAAGTGGGGGCCAGGGTTGGTAGAATCAATGTGGGTAGGTTCGTCAGTGGTGGGGTTGTGGAGGGAGGTGAAGAGTGAGTCGAAAGCATTAGCAATTGTGTATGGGTTGTTGCAGGAGATGTTGTCTATTAGCATGTCTCTGGGGGTTTGTAAGATACTACTGTATATTAATTTATTTATTGAAATAGTTTCACCAGGAAAGGCACATTGAGCAACAAGATGCTCGTCTCCCGGTGCGACCTGGGGGGGGGTACAAGGGGGTTGGATAACACGCAGGTTATCAACTGAGCAAATAACAGAGGCAAGTAGCAGCATATGGATACAATTGCATTAAATGACAAGCAACAACACATGGAGTACATTGGATATTGTATGGAGCATATAACAATTACTTGACATATAGGAGCAACACAAGGGAAAATTTAGCACACAGTAATATGCAGGTATAAGCAACAGGAGATATAGAACACATGATGGTGCCAGACAAAAAGGCACAGGACAAAGTGCATAGGTTGGGGCTATATGTCAACATTTATAAGCAAAGCTAAGGCCGCTGGTCGGGCAGTGGGGAGGAAGCAATTGGCGTATGGCGAGGTCAGGTAAAGGAGCAATTAGTGGTGAGAGTTAGCTAGGAGAGGTAAGACGGTGGGCAGGAGAAATGCCGAATTTGAGGTGGGAGATCATTCCATAGCTTGGGTAACTGGTGTGAGAGGGAGGCTTGCCCGGCAGTAGTCTTCCGCCTAGGGATTGATAGTTGGTGGTACTCGCAGGATGCAAGATAATGGGCGGGGGAGGGGGCAGCTGAGAGCATGGAGGAGAGGTAGGAAGGGATGGTGCCAAGCCATAGATAAGACACAACCCATTATATGGTTTATTTGTGCCCAGAGCTTTTTGGGTCACTAGAGGAGGAATGGAGGTCCTCCTGTAACAGTTACTTTAGCGGCCCATATCTCTTTCTTACATGAGTTTCCCAGAGGTTCGATAAGCGACAAAATTAGAATGAAGTGAGGATGCTTTCCATCTGATCCAGAGCTTATCCTGCAACTTGAGCAGATAAAGAAGTGGGCAAGTTAGCCATTTGGTGGGCCATCCCCGTACCCTGTGCTGAATGGAAGGAATGTGCTTGGTCTACAGAGAGCACAGAGTGTTGGTGAAGTAATCGACAGTCAAGTCAATGTTGTCCATGGTGTATATGGAAACCCAGTCGACATGCCGAAGATCAGTAAGAAAAGCTGTGGCATTGAGGGCAGAGAAGTCAGACGTGGTGATGATTTTGGGTGAGTACGAGGTAGGGCAGGCATCTCAGATATAGGTAATGGGTGAATGGTCACTAATAGAGTCTGGTAGCATGGTGACAGAGGATATCCTATCTGGTCTATTTGTGAGAATCCAGTCAAGGAGTGTGTGACTACTTCCATTACTGGAATGTCTTGTAGGCTCTGTGACTAGCTGGGAAAGGTTAGCCTTACTAATAATTGAGCCAAGGAAGGGTGAGCTAGGTCCAAGCAAAGCCTGATTGAAGTCACCAAGCCATATCACTTCATTATTTTTGGTGACCTTGGGTAGGAAAGCCAGGAATTCCTCGAGCCCTAGTTTTCAAGAAACAAGGGGCATGTAGGCACAGACAATGTGCAGTTTCTTGGAGTCTCCCAGCAGAAGTAGTGCATGGAGTACCTTGCAGGACACAAATGAGGGGAAAGGCATTAAGGTTAGGTTTAGGTGGGTTTTGGCGAATAGTGCTAGGCTGCCACACCTTCTGGATGAGGGCTGATCAACCCTGAGTATGTTATAACCAGGAAGGGTACACAGAGTGTCAGGATGAGAAGGCTTGAGCCAGGATTCGGTAATAGCAAGGAGATCAGGCCCATGGGTGGCAATCCATGCTGCTAGTTTCACATGATTTACCAACTGGCTTCTTATATTTAGGTGGCAAATCTTTAGACCACTAGAGTGTGGTCTGGCTGGGGAACTGTCCAGATCGCAAGAGGGCCCAGCTGTCATGGGACCAAGATTAGTCTCTACATTACCTGATAGGGCTTGGGAGAGGAACACAGCCCAGGTAGCAGTGATTGAGAAGGTAAAAGGTCTTAGCATGAGAGCAGCATTTGGGGCTGATTAGGTTTCTAATAAGGTGAAAAATCAGTTTCGGACTATGAAACAGAACAAGGCCCAGGGGCCAGCGGGTGAAAGGTGAAGACTGGAAAAGTAAAGTCCCTGGATTGGTATCAGGGCTGTTGGAGCAACAGGAAGAGAGGTAAGATATTCCAGGGCAATAATGGAGCAGAAGAGAAGCAGTAGTACTATTAAGTAAAGGGGAGGTTGCATGATGTTGATTGGAGAATAAGTTTCAAAGAGTAAGGACAGGGCAGCAGACTCAATAGCACACAGTAGTCATTTGAGCAGAGCTGCACAGAATGTATCCTATTTCTTTAGTTCTGTAGGCCAATCAAAGATAGTTAAGGGCAGAACAAAGAGGTATTTAATAAAGAGAGAGGTGGGGGAGTGGGGGCAGGTGAAAAATCCAAGCCCAAGAAGGAGTGAGGAAGGACCGTAGTCATATAACATTAATTATGCAGAGCCAGTTTGGATTTAGCACCAGAAAAAGGCACCAAGTTCAAATCGCTCTGCTCTGTATGCTGGGAGATTATCCTAGTCCATATCTGCAGTTTAATTTTGGCGGCAGTCTGAGAAGGGCTAGGAAGGACACACCACACTAGCCCTCAGATCCTAAAAGAGAAGAGAAGTCAACTTAATATAGTAGACTAAGTGGCTAGGCAAGGGAAGGAGTTACAGGAGTGAGCTGAATACAGGGTGGGGGATGGAGCAGCAGCAAACAGCAGGTAAGAGATAGGGTCTAGAAAGAGCAGAAAAAAGGAAAAATAAGAAATAAGCAACTAACTCTCACAACAGACAGAATTATAGCAATCAAAATGGTTTAGAGCTAAGAGTCACTGCGCAGCTTTCTAACAATCTAATACCAGAAATGGGCAGATAGACAAATGAATTGTACAGAATTAAAAAGAAAACAAAATGCAAAAAAAAAACGAAATACTGAAGTGATATCAGTCAAAAATTCAAGCCAAGAAGGAGCAATGAAGGACTGCAGTCCTATAACATTAATTATGCAGAGTCAGTTCAGGTTCAGCACCAGAAAAAGATGTCAAGTTCAAATTGCTCTGCACCATGCACTGGGAGATTATTCTAGTCCATATCTGCAGTTTAATTTCGGCGGCAGTGGCAGTCTGAGAAGGGGCTGGGGAGGGCACAGTACACTAGCCCTTGGACCCTGCAGTTTAATTTCGGCGGCAGTGGCAGTCTGAGAAGGGGCTGGGAAGGGCACAGTACACTAGCCCTTGGACCCTGCAGTTTAATTTCGGCAGCAGCGGCAGTCTAAGATGGGGCTGATATATGTGTGTGTGTGTGTGTGTGTGTGTGTGTGTACCTCTGCCAATAAATTTGAGCAAACTACTTACTGCATTTAACAGCAGTAGTTAAACCTCTACTTCCCCTCCCTCCCAGATGTCGGTCAATGGTGGTATCTCCACGGACCCCGAAATAATAGCAAGTGCACTGAATTCCTCATTCTCAGACCTCAGCAGCGTGCTCCCTGCCAACGTCTTTGCCCCCACCCCCACTACAACCCCGGCACCTGCCCAGGTGCCCCCTTTCCAGTTCAAAGTTATCTCCCAGAGTGATGTTGCCCCCCTCCTGATAAGGGCTCAGCAAATCAAGGCTCAGCAACGACTCTCTCAATCTTAAATTACCAAGGCTGACCCTCTCTGAAGTACTCTACCCCCTCACTGCCCTGCTAAACCACTCCCTTGCCCTAGGTCAATTCCCATCCTTAGGGAAAACTGCCCTCATCACTCCTATCCTAAAGAGTGGTGACCGTACCCATCCTGAAAATTATCTACCATTTCAATTCTACCCCCTCTCTCTAGGTTCTTGAAAAGATAGTCACCATCCAAGTCACAGACTACTTTGCCCAACACAATCTCCTCTGCCCTGAACAGCACAGGCGTCTGTAAAAGCCCAGCACCACAACCGTGCTTTGGAATATACCAACACCATTCATGCAACCCTTGACACAGGTCAGATTGCTGGTGCTGTCTATCAGGGTGTAGGCAGGATTTTCTTGGGGGTGTTTAGATTTGTGAATTAGGACAAATAAAAGCCGGGGATCTGGGGGTTTTACAGACTGTGTTGTGAGTTTTAGGGTTTTTCTTGAAGAAAAAAACACACTTCTGTTACATCTTTCCTACCTCTAATTTCAAGAGAAATGTTTTTTTCCCCATGGAATCAGGAGTGTGGGAGACTCTAGCTAGCATTAGAGTCTGCAGCTCCAGTGGTTGTGGGCAACTGGCTGTCAAACAGTGCCATCAACCACCCACCCCATATGCAGTTTTTGCAATACTGTAAAAGATTGCTACATAAAGGCTGGGGGTCTGGGAGCCACTAGGCCCCCAGACTTTCTAGGAGTTTACATGCTATGTGGTGAATTTTGGGGTTTATCTTAAAGAAAAAAAAAAAAACACTTTTGTTACATCTTCCCTACTCCCAATTTCAGGGGAAATGTTTTTTTCCTCATGGAATCAAGAGTGTGGGAGACTCTGGCTAGCATTAGAGTCTGCAGCTCCAGTGGTTCTGGACAACTAACTGTCAAACAGTGCCATCAAATACCCACTCTATATGCAGTTTTTGTAATATGCTGTGAAATATTTCTACTGAAAAGCTCGGGGTCTGGGGCTCTTCTTGAAGAAAAAACACACTTTTGTTACATCTTCCCTATCACTCCAAGGTAAACAATTTTTTTTCCTCTGAAGAGGAAGACTCTGGTTAGCATTACAATATGCAGCTGCATGTAACTGTGGAGGACAACTGACTGACCAACATTGCCATGATCAACCACCAACCCTATAGCCTGATGCATTTGGGGCCCAAATGTATCAGGCTATAAGTGATGAGAAATCAGATGTCTCTATAAAAAAAGAAGGACCAGGACAGAAATGGATCTCTGGGTGGAACAACTGGTACCGAAGCAGTCAACTATGAAAACAGCATCAGCCACCAGGCCACATAATTGTCAAGCTCTTTCCTGGTTATTATGACAGAAGACCTTTGCACAGTAACATTTCTTTGCAAAAATAGCAGAAAAATTTGAACTCTGCAATTAGCTGCTAAAGCCTTTAATTAATTATGGGTAGCAGCATTCAGTTCCTTCCAGTCTCCAGACATCATCACAGTGGTTTGGGGAAGTTAACTGGTGTAGGGGTAGGGGCAAAAATGATGAACTGGATTATAAGCTGGCTGGTGGAGGCTGCAACGGGTGGTGGTGAGGGGCTCTCAACTACAAGGCTGGTGATGAGTGGAGTGCCACAGGGCTCTGTATTAGGGGCCAGTATTGTTTGGGCTCTTCATATCAGACATTGCACCGGGGTGGTGAGCAAGATTAGTCTGTTAGCTGTGACACCAAAATCGAACAGTGGTAGATGGAGAGAAGGGATGGAAGCAGCTGCAGGGGACCTAAGCAAGCTAGAGGAGTGGCCAGAGAGGTGGCAGCTGGGGTTCAATGCAAAGAAGTGTAAGGTTATGCACTTTGGTTTGAAGAATCCAAGGATAGAATACTGGCTGGGAGGGGTTAAGCTGGGGATCCCTCAGGAGGAGGAGAAGAACCATGGAGTAATGATAGCAGGGACCATGAACAACACTGCCCAGTGCAGGGGAGGGGTTACAAAAGTGAACAAAATGCTGGGGTGCATAGCAAGGGGGTTCGTCCAGGTTAAGAGAGGTAATCTTGCCCCTCTAGAGGTCACTGATAAGGCCGCACTTATAGTACTGTGTGCAGTTTTGGAGGCCATACCTAAAGCGTGATAACAGGCTACTGGAGGGGTGCAGAGGAGGGCAACAAAGATGATATGTGGAATGGAGAGGAGAGACTATGACAGCAGGCTGGGATACCTGAATATGTTCACCCTGGAGGATAGAAGTGACAGGGGGACATGATAGAAGAATTCAAGTACCTGAGAGGAATCAATAAGGATGGGGCAGATGGGGTCTTTAAGTTAAGGAGGGAGGTTACCAGGGGCATGGGCTAAGAATAGGGGAAGATTTAGGAAGGAAATGAGGTGACACTATTTCACAGAGAGGTGGTAGCAAAATGGAATGCCCAACCAGAATAGGTGGTATCATGTAAATCTGTGAACAGCTTCAAAGGGCATGGGACAAGGAACAGGGAGGGTGAGGGTGGGGGAGGTGGGGGGTGGCAGTGGGATGACAAAGGGGAGGGGGTAGGGCAGCTGCAAACTAGGGGTGCAAGCTGCACACTCGAGCAGACTTAAATAGAACGGGTGATCTGTTTCTGCTGGCGCATTTGTAGTCATCTTGTAGGCAAGTCCCTCTTCAATAAATACTGTGCAAACTGACCTTTGTGCTAATAAATTCTAGAACACATACCATCATACAGGGGTCCGTCTGGTGTAACCAAATCAGTATCTTTTTATCTTCATGAGTTGCTGTCTTTTAGTATTGTATACATGTACAGTACATTAGATCCACCTGACTCTACTAGACTGAACAAGAGACAACCCACATACAGCTGCTCTTACCCTTATGCACACAGTAGTCACTGCAAAAATTGCCATTTACCATACATGCCACAAAACATCTGTAAAAAATGCAATTTTAACTTGAAAGTCTCTTGGCCTTGGTGATTCTGCAGCATGGTATTCCCTGGGGTTTGAGACAGTGATCCCATAATATCATACAGCATTTAGAATTGATGTTATTTGGCAGAGTTAACGCTCTCTTCCAAGGAGCTGGAAAAATATTAACAACAGGTAAAATTGAATGAAGCCTTAGCCCTAGAAACACCACACCTAGGCACAGAATGGCACCCGAACAGGAGATTGAGTCTGCTGCCTACAGGGCAGGGAAAAAATACATATATGCTGCATTGCTCAGTCTGCCTGCCTTACTGAACAGTGGACTAAATAAATTTTACCTGAGAATAGTGGCTGTCAAGGCCAGGGCAGGCAGGCCACAACTCCAGACCATCTTCCCCAAGTTCCTCCTAGTACTACTCAGCTCGCCTCTCAGTGCTCCTCAGCTCGCTTTCACCACTGTGACATCTGACTCACTCTCCCTCCCATTATTTTAATTAAAAGATTTTGTTCTCCATCGTGAGTCACAACACATAGCACTTTCCTCAACTCCAACTGACAGCACAAAACGGTCCTCTTCCTCCTCCAAATGAGTCCATCCACAACCTCCCAGTTCACTCCTTGGCTGTGCATTGTGTGGGTGATGCGGCAGTGCGTGCTGGGCACCAGTGCACATTAAAGCACCAAGCCACCAAATTCCAGCTGCAGAACTTCATTGGCAGTCTTCTCCATAGAGGAGGAGCAGAAGTGGAGGACTGACAAACTGATAATGCTGCCTCCTCCTAATCCCTGCCTCACAGACACATGCACTGCTTGCTGCTCCCAGCCCAGCCAGCATTCAGATCTCATTTAGCAAGAGACATTATTTATACGGACAGTGCGGCTGTGCTGAATCTGAAAAAATAAAGCCTAAATCAATAATTTCGGGGGGTGTTTGAACACCCAGAACAACCCCTCCTGCCTACGCCCCTGCTGTCTATATAGGTCTTTCCAAAGCTTTGAACACCTTTCACCACTCACTTCTCCTAACCTCACTAACTCAAATAGGTTTATCACAGGATGCCACTGCCTGGTTTTTGAATTATCTATCTGGCAGAACCCAGAGAGTCAGATTAACACAAACCCAGTGGTCCTCTCTCAAGTTACATCTAGGGTTCCTCAGAGGTCAATCCTTTGCCCCTGCTATCAATGTATTCCTTAATTCCCTGCCCAAGGCCTGTGCAGGGAATATCCTACTATATGCAGATGAGGCAGTATTATTCAGCACCCACCAACCCTGCAGCCTCAATCAACCCTCTGAAGAGTCGTTTAGCGAGGCCGAGTCCTGGTTTTATGACCACAGGTTTGTGCTAAACTATAAAAAGCAAAATTCATGCTGTTTGCACATGCCCAAAACAAGCTCAGAGGCCACTCCTACTTATCCATAACTCCCACAATGAAACCTGGAACAAGTCTCTACTTTTAAATACTTAGGTATACCCTAGACTCTGAGCTCACCTACCAAAGACTATCCGCCAACTTAGTATGGCTGTCAATGTGTGTATTGGTCTCCTCCACTATTACAAGCACTATCTCTCCCTGAAGCCCTACAACTAGCCATCTCTTCCTCTGTCTTGTCTCATAGATTACAGGATCATTATCTATGGTGCTGCTGACAACACCTCCCTCAACAAAATTAGGGTTTCCTGAACAAAGTCTGCAGGCTGGCTGCTGGATGTGACTGGCTCACACACACCGCATGCTCTATGCCAGTACAAATTGGCAAAACTTCTTGTAGAAAGATCTAGTAAGTAGGGGAGTGGCTAGCTAGAAGGAAGCTACATTTAAAGACTGCCTTAGAAAGATTCTGCTAATAGCTTGGCAGAAGACACCAGGAGAAAGGACTGCTGTGTGACTGAACTTCTCTACTGGGACTGTATTGCCCCTTCCCTCCTCCACCCCACCCAAAGCTAATTCTATTTTTATAGGCACAGGATTTGACTGACAACAGAACTTCCTGTTTGGGAGCATGAAGTGAGTGATCACGGAACCTCCAAAGACCCACCATCCTAGAAGGGCAAGAGTAGCTCTCTGCCCCTCTAGCTTGCTGGAGGTCTGCCTCTGAGCAAGTAAGTGGTCTACTGAGAAATATAGGAGATCTTGTCTCAGAAAAGGACAATCAGGAGCTTAAAGGGCACAGGCAGAAAGTAAGGAGAGAGAGAGAGAAAAAACAGAGGAAAGAGTAAGGATTGCAAACAGTTAAGGGCCAGAAATAAGACATGATTGGAGTGGTGCAGTGCAGTGGCTGTGGAGCAGCAGTCTTCGGGAGAAGTTCTGGAGGATCCAGTGTTGTCCCATCTGCAGGCACCTCTCTGGGCTGAGGGAGGAGGTTGCTCATCTCCAGGCTGAGTTGGCCAGGATTTGTGGGAGCTCCTTTTCCATCCAGGGACCACCAGTGCCACTGCCGTTGCCTCAGAGGTTGCCAAGAAAGAGGAGTGGTTGGACCACAGTGGTCTCAGGGAGGGTGAGGGTGGTGGAACAGAGGTGCATCCCTCCAGTTGTACCTCTCCACAGTTCCTATGCCATTCTGGCAAAGTGTGGTTCCTCTATGGAGGCACCCACAGTGGAGACCAAGGAGGATGCTGGGAACCTCTACAAAGGAGACCCACAGGAGGGTGGCAGGGGACCCTGCAGGGAAGGAAACAACTCCTGGTGGGGAACTCCATTGTTAGGAAGGCAGAACTGGGAGGAAGGGGAGAGGTAGGTGCCTGCCTGGCACCATGGCTTGGAGGGACAGGGAGGCGAATCCTCAGGGTTGCTGAGCAGCTGCATAAGGGAGGGAGCTGGATGTCATTGTCCACCTAGGGACAAATGACCTGGCTAAGAAGGGATTAGAAGTGCAGGAAGAGTTTGTGGAATTGCGGAGGGGCCATAGTCAAGTAGCACGCACAGTAACCTTCTCGGAGGTGCTGCCTATCTATGGCATAGGAGAGGCTAGGGTGTTCCGCACCATGGGATTCAATCAGTGGTTGAAAAACTGGTGTGGAGCTCAGGGATTTGGCTTCATTGAGGACTGGGGGTCCACCTGGAGTGATGCAAGCCTATACTGGCATGATGGGCTGCATCTGTCCAGGAGGGGAACCAGGATCCTAGGTGATAGGTTTAAATGCTTCATTGGCAAGCTTTTAAACTAGCCAAGGGAGGCACTGGAAAGGAGCAGGGAAATCCTAGCCCTCCCCAAATAATCATGGTAGTAAGTACAGCAAACACCAACATAGAGGTGTCAATAGGGAGAAGGGTAGCGGTAAATGGAGAAAGTGACAAAGGCAAGAAGGACAGGGATGGGGCAAAGGGAGTAAGGCCATCAGGAAATGGAGGTAATGAGTACCAATGCCCATAATCTGGGCAACAAGCTCCCTGAGCTGGTGGCCTTGATGGAAGAGGATGCCTGGATATCGTAGCAGTCACAGAAACATGGTACACAGAGAACCATGACTGGGATGTTAACATACCAGGGTACATAACCTACAGGAGAGACAGACAGGGGAGAAGAGGGGGAGGAGTAGCTGTCTATGCAAAGGAAGGTATAAAAGCAACTGAACAAAAGAGTAAACAGGGAGGAGAGGAGCAACTGTGGGTCACCTTGGAGACTGGAAAGGGCACCACAATCCGCACAGGGGTTGTGTACAGACTCCCATGTCAGGGAGAGGGAATGGACAAGGATATGATAGAAGACATTCTTAGAATGGCAGAGAAAGGGGAGATACTGTTGATGGGAGACCTGAATATGCCAGATGTTAACTGGAGCACATTTGCTGCAGCCACATCCAAGAGCAGGGCCATTCTTGATGCCCTACAGGTGGCAGGCCGTGGACAGCTAGTTTCGGAACCCACTCATGAGGGAGCAATCTTAGACCTCATACTCTCAAATGGGGGCAGTGAGAGGATCTCAGATCTAGAAGTGGGTTGCCATCTGGGGACAAGTGACCATCAAACAGTGTGGTTCACGTTAAACTCAGCTACAGAGTCAAGCCATACAAAAGTGAGGGTACTGGACTTTAGGAGGGCTAACTTTGGCAAGATTGGAGAGTGCCTCAGAAAAGCACTAGCAAACAGGCTAGAAGGAGGTGTGGAGCAACAATGGGAAATTATCAAAACTGCAATCACAGAGGCAATAAGCCTTTGTGTGAAGCAAATAAACAAATCAAAATGAAAGAAGAAGCCACTATGGTTCTCAAAAGAGGTGGCTGTGAAAGTCAGGAAGAAAAAGATAGCATTCTGGAAGTATAAGGAAACACAGAAGGAGCAGGACAGAGGCTGTACCAGTTAAGGCAGAAGGAAGCAGGAGGGAAGTCAGAATAGCAAAGGCCCAAACTGAGGAAAAGATAGCCAACTCAGTTAAGAAGGGGATAAAACCTTTTATAGGTACATCAGCAATGAAAGACAAAGGGAGGATAGTGAGGCTGAATAGAATGAACGGTGGATGGGCAGAGGGACAGTGAAAAGCAGGGATACTGAACAAATATTCCTGCTCAGTATTCTAAAAGAGGAGGGAGAAGTGCCTAATCCAATTAACAGAAGCACTCTTGATTGGGGGGTCGATCCCAGTCCTTTCACAGAAGAAAGGGTTCTGCAAGAACTCCTAAAGCAGAAGGAGGACAAAGCAATGGGTCCTGATGGAATTCACCCCAGAATTCTAAAAGAATTAAGGGAGGAACTAGTGAAACCACTGGCTACTCTTTTTAATAAATCATGGGAGGATGGTGTGGTACCCGAGGACTGGAGGAAGGCGGATGTGATTCCCCTTCACAAAAGTGGGACCAAGACAGAGGCAGGAAACTACAGACCTGTCAGTCTGACCTCTGTGGTAGGGAAAGTGATGGAGTCACTTCTGAAGGAAAGAATAGTTGAGTACCTAGAGGCCAGTGGAGCCCAGGACCCAAGGCAGCATGGGTTCACAGCGGGAAGGTCATGTCAGACGAATCTAATAGATTTCTTTGACTGGGTAACCCCCCAAACCCCGACCAAAGTAGTAGACCAGGGAGGGGCTGTGGACATGGCCTACCTAGACTTTAGCAAGGCATTTGACACAGTCCCACACAAAAGATTAATAGTCAGATTAACCAGCCTGGGAGTGGGTCCCAGGGTGGTAGCCTGGGTAAAACATTGGCTGCACAACAGGACACAGAAGGTAATTGTAAATGGAGTCCACTCTGAAGAAAGAGGGGTTACTAGTGGGGTACTGCAGGGCTCAGTATTGGGTCCAGTCCTTTTTAATGTCTTCATCAGTGACATTGCAGAGGGACTGGAAGGAAAAGTATGCCTTTTTGCAGATGACACAAAGATCTGCAACAGGGTTGATACACAAGGAGGCGTGGAAAGGATGAAAAGGGACTTGGCAAGGTTGGAGGAATGGTCAGAAGTATGGCAGCAAGGATTCAATGCAAAGAAGTGCAAAATAATGCACCTGGGAAACAAGAACCCAGGGGAAGAATACACAATGGGTGGGAGGTAGTAACAACAACAAAAAAGGAAAGGGACCTGGGGGTAATCATATCAGATGACCTTAAGGTTAGCAAGCAATGTGAGCAGTAGGGAGGGCTGGGGTATACTGGGATGTATAAGGAGAGGCATCAGCAGCAGAAAACAGGAAGTTGTTATCCCTCTGTACAGACAGTTGGTGAGACCCCATCTGGAGTACTGTGTCCAGTTCTGGAGACCCTATCTCCACAAGGACATAGACAGGATAGAGGTAGTCCAGAGGAGGGCAACTAAAATGGTACAGGGTCTGCAAGAGAAGCCGTATGAGGAGAGAGACTGAAGGAGCTTAATATGTATACCCTTGAGGAAAGAAGGGAGAGGGGGGAACATGATAGAAACTTTTAAGTACCTCAGTGGAATCAACAAAGTCCAAGAGGGTAGCATCTTTCAGAAAAAGAGACTTGCAAGAACAAGGGGACACAATTTAAAGATAGAAGGAGGGCAGTTCAGGGGCAATGTGAGGAAGTATTATTTCACAGAGAGGGTAGTGGATGCATGGAACAGCCTTCCTGAGGAGGTTGTGGGGGTCTAAAACTGTGGGAGAATTCAAGAATGCATGGGACAGACATAAGGCAATTCTTGTGGGGGGTTGGAAGAAATAGGCTGTTGGTTAACTAGGATCTGCGGCCTATCCTGTAGGTAGGGAAATGGGCAGACTAGATGGGCCAAGCAGTCCTTATCTGCCGTCAAAGTCTATGTTTCTATGTTTCTATGATCACCTAAAGTACCAGACCTGTCTTTTTGCCAAGAAAATTGCAGCTGGCCTCACACCCACTGCCCTTGTGGCACTGCTCCCCTCGCCTATCAACACCAGGCGCACCCGTCATTCAGAGAAAACACCCTACCAGGTCCCCCTTTGTAAAACCTTCATGGGTCAAAGAACTTTCAAGTACCATGCTCCCCATTGGTTAAATTCACTTCTCAAACAGATCCTCATAGCACCTACCCTGGGACTGTTCAAACCCCTTCTCCATAACCACTTCTCTCAGGACTCAGCCTATGACTGTACCTGACCTCCCCATGACCAACTATGACAATGGACCCTTCCTGGTCCTGCCTCCAGAGTACTTGTCCATGGCCTCTTTCTGACCAAGGCCACTGACTAGCTGTCACTTACTGGACTGCGCTATTTGCACATTCCTGTCATAAATACTTAGCTATAACAACTGCTGTATTGTATGTCACCTCTGTAGCTAATATACATTGTATTTGCTTCCTGTGCCACTATACTGCATTGTTTCTGACTGTTGTAAATATCCTGTACCACATCTGCCTGTATGTACTACAGTCTGTGTCAGTTGTAAGGTGTGATATTTCCGCACCTCTGTTTGCACTGCAATATCCGACACTGTCGCTCATGTATTATATTCTATGATGTGGTGCCTTTGTAAAGGAGTCTCTGACTCAAAGGTATTAATTCCGATATGTTTCAATAAATAAATAAATAAAATAAACAACACAAGTATTGTAATCTAAATCATAACAATGACATGTCTAGTCTGTTACTGAGTGGTACATTTCCAATAACTTAAAAACATTTTAAATGTCTGCCTTCTGGTTTTGTAATGTTTCAGCTGAATGTTGTCTAGATATGCAAGCAGCGAAAGTCCATAGTTTTATCATGTGTTGACATAACAGGTTAATAATCCAATAAGAGTTGCTATGACCACCTGCAGCCAGTTTGCTAACAAAATGTATTGATTCCTTTACAGGCAGAACTGTCCTTGATGCTCCACACTGTCAGCTGCATTTTTGGTGTGAGTGTGTGTTGTGGTGTGTGTGTGTGTGTGTGTGTGTGTGTGTGTGTGTGTGTGGTGGGGAAGCAAATATGCAGAGCTGAAATCTTGAGGTGGTGATGATGTGCCTTTGGGAAGTAGAGTGGTGAAGGAGCCACTTGCATATACAGTATGTGCAACCTTCTCCTCTGCTCAAAAAATTACAGATAAGCTCGCAGTCACTAATGACACTAATGTAGCAGGAGCTTGAAAAGGCTTAGGTCCATATATGCTCCTATATAAAGTAATAGTACTGTGTGTCCGCACCCTCAAGCATTAATATAGCATGTTTTTTTTTTTTAAATCCTGCTTGTTTGCACATATTAACAAATCTTCTGGCAAGCTATTTCATGAGTTGACCACTCTCTCAGTAAAAAAATATTTACGTTTGTTAGTTCGAAAGTGCCCGCCCTGCACCTGCAATGAGTGCCCTTTTGTGGTGTAGTTTTCATTTTTAAATGTGATGTCTAGTTCCCTACCAAGGTTCTCATTTTTTATGAAATTATAATATAGTGATAGGTCACCACGTTTCCTTTTCTCTTCCAGAGATTATAGTCCCAATTTTTTAATTTGGTTACTATATGATAGATGTTTTACCTCTGAAATAAGTTTAGTCATTCTTCTTTGTGTTCTTTCCAACCTTGTTACATCTAATTTTTTGTGAGGACTCCACAACTGACTGCAGTAGTTCAGTTGAGGCCTAACATAGGACCTATACAAGGGTAGTATCACCTCAGCACTTCTGCTCTTGATATTTCTATGTATTGCACCTACTACTCTGTTAGCTTTAGAAATAACATTAGTACATTGTTAACTAAAATTCAATTCTTTGTCTACAAGTACTCCCTGATCCTGGTCCGTACTTGCCTGTTTTAAAATAGTACTGCTGAGAATATATGTGTTTTTTTTATTGTTTTTTCTTAAGTGCAACACACAGCATTTTTTGGTACTAAAAGTCATACCCCACCTATATGTCCTATCAGATATTCAGACAAGGTCATTTTGCAACTTTTGTGCATGTTCACTAGACTCACAGGGCCCTCCAAGTTTCATGTCATCGGCGTACTTTATTAGTTTACTAGTTAAGTTTTTCCCCATGTCAGATATGAATAACTGAAAAAGCACAGGACCAAATACAGAACCCTGCGGAACACCGCTAGTGACATGCCCCTCTTTAAAAAAAAAAACATTAACACTGACTCTCTGTGTCCATTTAGTCAACCAGTTACTTTTCCATTGTACAATGTGTGCATTTATTTTTAGTTAACTCATTTTTTGAATGATTGCCCAGTGAGGTACAAGTCAAAGGCTCTGGAGAAATCTAACAAAATCACATCCACTGGAATGCCCATATCCAACAACCTACTAAATGTGTCATAAAGGCACACAAGATTAGTAAGACATGAAAGCCCTGCCATACACCCATGTTGGGATGTATCATCGGGAAACAGGCATGAAAGTGCATAGTGGCAAAGAAGAAAGTAAAACAAAAAGAAATATGAGAGATTCCGATACAGTCTGCTCAATAATTAGCTTGTTTACCTGTTCCAGTTTCCACATTGTTAGACACGAGTAGTACACAGTAAAATAAAACAGTTTACTACCATGAAGGCTACCGACTAGTAAACGAAAATGTCAGCTCTAGTACACGTAAATGAAGCACAATGTGAATGTGTAGGCGTGTACTGCATTGAATTATAACTGGCAAATGGGAAGCATTTTCCCATACTACATGGGTCAATAGAAATTAACACGTTACTTGGTAACAGCCATCTGTCAACGCCCCTAGCAACAACATTGCTAGGCAACCTAGGGCATGTAAATGGAGCCTGACTCAGCTTCAGAATGCAATGGAAGGACATTGGAATGGCTGGCATACACCTAGGAAGAAAGTAGGGCATTAAGATTTTAAAACAATCAACACTACAAAAGTAGCGATGGGGATGTATATTCTTTTTCTGAAATGTTTACTGTATAAACCAGATACATCATCATTACCTGTGTCATATGTTTTTATCTTCAATTGAGGTCTGTGACCTCATTCACCCACAGTTGTGGCTACGCCTTGTGAGGGGTGAGAGGAGTAGACCTCTCATGAAACTAGAAAACATATGACACAGGCAATATGACCATATCCCTACACACACACACACACACACGCACACACACACACATATATATATATATATATATATGAACATATATCTGAACATTCGAATTTGCCAGCAGATAAAGGCCTTATGGTCTATCAAGTCTGCTCGAGTGTGCAGTTAGCAACCCTTATACAGCAGCGGCCCTCCTTCCCTCCCTCTCCTCATGCCCTCTACATATATAGGGCCAGTATAGTTAGGATTGCATGGTCACTTCATGATAAACCCCAAAGTTTGCACTTTAATAACTTTGCAGCTGTTCGTCAATTTATCTGAAACTGTGCGTGCACACTGCCAACCATAGATCTCTGGATTTGGAAAGTTTAATTCTGGTCGTATGTCCGATTGCAGAACTGTAGAGAGTCCAAAACCTTGCAAAAACAGTCAATTTGTGCACATTTGTTTGGTCAGGCATAATGGACTGAAGAATGTGTCTGAGTAGATTCAAATTTGCATGTCTATATGTGGCCTGGGTTGAACTGGTGCCTTTTGAAGATTTGTGGAAAAAATATTAATCCATTCAAAAGTAATGTAAGTTTTTCATGTCCCATTATAGCCTATGTGAAAATATATATGTGTATTGTGAAAACGTTCGCGAAAACATTTTTTGTGCATGACAACATTTTTTCATGCACAACAGCATCCCATTATAAGGTATAAGGAATAACAAAAGCTTTTTTGTTGTTGTGAAAACAATGCTCCACAACATTGTCTCATCTGGGAGGGTATAGGGTGTGAAATGAGTCTCTTCGCTGATGGCTCCAAGATCGGAGCAGTAGTTGAGGGGGAAGAGGAGAGGTTGGCACTGCAAGGGGACCTGGACACCCTGGAAAGCTGGGCTCACACATGGAAGTTAAATTTCAATATCACCAAGTGCAAGGTGTTACATCTTGGGTGGGGAAACCCTAAACACAGGTACACCCTGGGAGGGGAGGCGCTGGAGGCCTCAACAGGGGAAAAAGACCTAGGGGTCATGGTGGATGTACGTATGAATAACTCTCAGCAGTGCAGGAGAGTGACTAGCAAGGCAAACAGGATGTTGGGATGCATCGTAAGGGGGATCACCTTTCAGAGCAGGGAAGTGATTCTGCTGCTGTACAATGGACTGGTTAGACCGCACCTTGAGTACTGTGTACAGTACTGGAGACCACACTTGAAGAGGGACATACAGCTCCTGGAGAGGGTACAGAGGAGGCCAACTAAGATGATACGAGGACTAGGTGATTTGAGTGATGAGGACAGACTTGAGGAGCTCTGCCTGTTTTCATTGTAGGAGAGGAGAGACGGGGACATGATTGAGGTCTTCAAGTACCTCAAGGGAATAAATAGAGTAAACATGGAGGGATCTTTAGACTAAAGCAGGAGGTATTACCAGAGGCATGGTTTGAAGTTGGAAGGTGGAAGGGTAAGGGGAAGAGGAGGAGGTTTTTCACTGAGAGAGTGGTGGACCCTTGGAATGCACTGCCTGGCGAGCTGGTTCAGAGATCCACAGTGAAGAGCTTCAGGGAGGGTGGGACAGACACAGAAAGCGGAGGTATCAAATGATGGCCTGGCCCAGGGGGGTGGGGATGGATGATAGGGGTTTCTGGAACACACAAGGCGGGGGCCTCGGCACCCAACTAGAGATCTGAGGTTCGAGCAGACTCGATAGACCATAAGGCCTAATCTGCTGGTAATTGGTATGTTAGTATGTGTTGTTTTCTTTGTCACTTCATTGTACCAAGGTGGATTGTGCTTTTGGGCTGAAATTTGCAACGTACCAGAAAGCCCTGGTCCCACAGATGTGCCTTTTGGTGGTTTGGTCCCAAAACATTCAACAGGCCCATAGTTACAGTGCTCCAAAGTTAAGAAATTTCCCATAGGATTACATTGCAGCGCCTGCAGTGCCTTGCGGTGCCTGTATCTCAAAAATGAAGAGACCACAGTTTATAACCTTAACATAGCAGTTCACCACTGGTGAACTAAGCAACTGGGGAAGTTTAAAAGTCATAGATTACACCTGCACTGGAATTTTTTTCATAGGTTGTATGCTTACTGAGATATTGGCAAATCAGTGTTACAAGGGTTCCTGTTCAGACCTACAGGGCTGTTGTATGGCTTCGCTGTTATGTGTAAGTGGAAACGCAGGGCCCAGAGTGCCCACATTCCCACCAACACATGCCAGTTACCAGGTACATTACACTATAAATAAATGGATTGGCCTTTTGGCTTGAAACTTGTAGAGTATAAAGGGGGTGTCCTGGGTCTATGTGATAATGGTGAATGCCTAAAGGCGATCACCGTTATCGCTCAGTCAGAGTGCCAAACACTTTTTTGGCACTTTGACAACCCTGGTGCACCAGCACAACAGCGCCAGGACATATGTTTACTACTTTCTGTGGGGGGGCTTTGCCCACCCCTCTGCTGGGGCCATTGCCCCGCATCCCTACTTAAGGATTCTCAACTCCTGGGGGTGCATGTCGGGGTGAAGTAATAAATAAAAGGTTCGGCCAGGAGCAATAAAATTACACCATCGCTCTGACCTGGAACCCAGTACTTCAGCCACCCAGCCATTGCCCAATCCTCGACGCCATGACGCAGCTCAACTGGCAACCACAGCACCACCCCTACAGCCTCTCCACCCCATCCCAGCCCACACACCATACTCACTCCCATCCCCCGCGGGGGCGTACGTATAGCGACATCCCTGTCGCCTGGTTCCTCCACCTCCTCATCGTTGCCCTACCTGTCGGTTGCCGTGAGTGGAATGAGTGAGGAAGGTGTCACCATAATGAATGGTGCCCTTCCTCAGCGCCCACTTCACGGGTTACCGGTGTCCCAGAGATGTGATTTATGCTGCTTCAGTGTGAAAAGTTTTATCAGTTCTATAGATTTGCCATTATAGAAACATAGAAACATAGAATCTGACGGCAGATAAGGACCGCTTAGCCCACCCAGTCTGCCCATTCCCTACCTAATGGATAAGCTGCAGATCCTAGTTAACCAACAGCCTACGTCTTTCTACCTCTACCCCCTAGAATTGCCTTATGACTGTCCCATGCATTCTTGAATTCCACCACTGTTTTTGACTCCACAGCCTCCTCAGGAAGGCTGTTTCCTGCTTCCACAGTCCTCTCTGTGAAAAAATACTTCCTCACATTACCTCTGAGACAACCCCTCTCTATCTTCAAATTGCGCCCCCTTGTTCTTGCACACCTCTTTTTCTGAAGGATACTACCCTCGTGGACTTTGCTGATTCCCTTGAGGTACTTGAAAGTTTCTATCATGTCCCCCCTCTCCCTTCTTTCCTCGAGGCTATGCATATTAAGCTCCTTAAGTCTCTCTTCATATGTCTTCTGGTGCAGACCCTGCACCATTTTAGTTGCCCTCCTCTGGACTGCCTCCATCTTGTCTATGTCTTTGTGGAGACTGAGTCTCCAGAACAGCACACAGTACTCCAGATGGGGTCTCACCAGCTGTATGTACAGAGGGATAACAACTTCCTGTTTTCGACTGGTGATGCCTCTTCCTATACATCCCAGTATCCCCAGCCATCCTTACTGCCCTCTCACATTGCTTGCCCACCTTTAGGTCATCTGATATGACTACCCCAGGTCCCTTTCCATTTTTGTTGTTGCTAGTATCCTACCTCCTATTGTGTACTCTTCCCTGGTTTTGTTTCCCAGGTGCAATACTTTGCACTTGTTAGCACTGACCAAGCTGCCATTCATTTGACCATTCCTCCAACCTTGCCAAGTCCTTCTCATCCTTTCCACCCACCTTGTGTACCAACAGCTTAATCTGGTTCAAGGTCAGTTGGCATTCATCTGTGTCCCCTCTCTCCCGAGTCGTGCCTGAAAATAGGCAGGATTTGTCTAGTGCACTTACCGGTCAGCAAAAACTAAAAATAAAAAAATGAAAAACTTTGTTTTGCAAATCTTTGTGTCTGCAAAGAAATACTTTTCTTCCAGTCCTCTGCAATGTCACTTCTAAAGACATTGATGAGGACCAGTCCTAACACTGAACTCTACGGTACCCACTAGTAACCCTCCTGTCTTCAAAGTGGACTCTATTTACTTTACCCTCTGTGTCCTGTTCTCCAGCCAGTTCTTTGCCCAGGCTACCATCTTGGGACCCACTGCCAGGCTGGCTAACTCGTATATTAATCTTTTGTGTGGGACTGTGTCAAATGCCTTGCTAAAGTCTAGGTGAGGCCATGTCCACAGCCCCTCCCTGATCTACTACTTTGGTAACCCAGTCAAAAAATGTATTAGATTTGTCTGACATGACCTTCCTGCTGTGAATCCAGGGTGCCTTCGGTCCTGTGCCCTCTGGGCTCTAGGTATTCAGCAATTCTTTCCTTCAAGTGATTCCATAATTTTCCCTTATCACTGAGGTTAAACTAACAGGTCAGTAGTTTCCTGCTTCTGCCCTGCTCCCACTTTGTGAAGTGGAATATAACATCTGCCCTCCTTCAGTCCTCAGGTACCACCATCCTCCCATGATTTGTTAAAAAGTGTAGTCAGTGCTGTCACTACTCTAGTTCTTTTAGAATTCTGGGATGAATCCCATCAGGCCCCATTGCTTTGTCCATCTTCAGTTTTATGAGTTCTTTCAGAACCCTTTCTTCTGTGAATGGGTTGGTATCAACCCCCATATCCAGAGTGTTTCTATTGTTGGGTTTAGTTACCTCCCCTCTTAACTTGTGAATACTGAGCAAAAATATTTGTTTAGTATCTCTGCCTTTTCACAGTCACCCTCTGCCTACCCCTTCCCCTTTATTAAGCCTCACTATCCTTCCATTGGTCTTCCTTCATTCCCTGATGTACCTATAAAAGGTTTTATCCCCCTTCTTAACTGAGTTGGCTGTCTTTTCCTCAGTTTGGACCTTTGCTGTTCTGACTGCCTTCCCTGCTTCCTTTTGCTTTAACTGATACAATTCTCTGTCCTGCTCCTTCTGTGATTCCTTGTACTTCCTGAATGCTTTCTTTTCTCTAACCTACCATGCCAGCTCCTTTGAGAACCATAGTGGTTTCTTACATCTTTTGTTTTGTTTATTTGTTTCACACAAAGGCTTGTTGCCTCTGTGATGGCAGTTTACATTATTCCCCATTGTTCTTCCACCCTCCTTTCTGCCCATTTGCTAGTGAGATTCCTTAGGCACTCACCCATTTGGAAAAGTCAGCCCTCCTAAAGACCAGTACCTTTGCCTTTGTATGAGCTTAACTCTACTGCTGTGTTTATCGTGAACCATACTGTTCGAGTAGTAGCTAGTTCCCAGATGGCTACCCACTTCTACATCTGTGATCCTCTGTCCATCTCCTTTTGAGAGTATCAGGTCTAAGATTGCTCCCTCTCAAGTGGGTTCCAATACTAGTTGTCTAAGACGTGCCCTCTGTAGGGCATCTAGAATTACCCCACTCTTGGAAGTGGTTGCTGCAAATGCACTCCAGTTAACAGCTGGCATATTCAGATCCCCCATCAGCAATATCTCCCCTTTTTCTGCCATTCTAAGGATACTTTCTTTCATTTTCTCGTCCATTTCCTCCCCCTGAGATGAGGGTCTGTATACAACCCCTGTACGGATTGTGGTGCCATTGTCTGTCTCCAAATTGACCCACAGTGCTTCCTCTCCTCTCCTCCCTGTTTAACCTTTTGTGAAGTTGAAACTTTTCCCATAAGATAACATTGCGATGCTCACAGCACTTTTTTTCGGTGCTTGTATCTCAGAAATGATGCGATATACAGATTTAGTCTACTTATCATGTAGAGGCTTTGCTGTCATGATTACAATGGAACTTGATTTTTTTTCATAGCTGCTACAGTTGCTAAAATATTGGAAATTTGTGTTACATGTGTTCCTTGCCCTATAGGGCTGCTGCATGGCTCTGTTGTTTATGTGTAAGTGGGAGCGCAGATTAGGAGGGTCCATGCTCTTATACATGCATATCATTATGCACAAATGGGCTGCTTTTCAGGCCCTGCACTCCCACCAGCACATACCATTTACTAGTTATATTATATTATACTTTTTCAAAATGTAAGGAAACTCATTGCAAAAAACAGACACCATAAGGTAACAGAAAGAACATACAACTCTGTAAACATACTGTACAGTACCACAAGAGGCATCCGTCATCATGTTTCAGCTACTGTATCACTTTTGCTGCCATCCCAGTATGTCTTGGAGGGGTACACCCACATGCTGTGCAAACATGCGGGTAGGTGTTAAGAAGGCTATGCAGAACATTTTAGATGAAAGCTCTTTAATATGAGATGGTTATGACTATTTCATACTATTTTGCTACACCTGCTTATAACTTAATGAGTTGAAGTATATGGGCCACACTCCACTATATTTCCACAGATGGATACATACTGTATGTCCACCTGTGGAGGGATAGGAAAGCAGGGTGTAAACCAACCTACTGTGTGACTGTGACTTATACATACTGTCATTTTGTGTGGATGGAGGTATGGAAGCACAGGATGTGAAGTATCATGTAGTTCTGCTGTTAGTTATTTACTTTCTTCTACTATCTGCATGTAGGGATGTTACTGTAGGTGAATAACTCCACACTCCAAGCCTTATCTATGCAGACTGCTGTAGTACCTACATGGAGGAATAGTGTTCCCAACATTTCATAAATACACTGTTCTATTATGTCAATGTGGGGCTGGGAGTGCACTGTCTTTTGGACCATTCACTGTCACCCATACATCGACATAGCATGTCAGAACCCATAGAACACAATGTTCATATGTCACTGTGGCACCCTGCCCTCCTAGTCCTACATCAAGATAGTGCAACACTACCCATATGTCACAGTGAGAAAACAGGGTACTCTGGACCATGCACTACCATACCTCTATTGAAGTAGTACAGCACAATCCATGTGTTACGCTAACCATATGTTGCACTTTTCTCATTGAGACATATAGGTAGTGTGATAAATGTATTATGCTGAAGTACAACGATGAAGGAATGGGACAGCGGAATATGAAGCACCTTGTACTCTCACTGTAACATATGAATGGTGTGACATATAGCTTGTGTTGTACTTATATCATAATGGAGGGATGGGAGTGCAGTATCTGAACAACCATGAGGTGGCACTGTGACACATGGACACAGTGACACATAGATAGTGTTGTAGTATACTAATGCAGGTATGGTAGGGCAGGGTGCATAGCAACCTACGGACCCTCTGTGACATATGTAGAGTGTTGTTCTATCTCAATGGAAGGATGGAAGAACAGGGTCCAACTCACCATGCAGTCCTACCATGACTTATGGGTACTGTTGTACTGTCTGCATGGAGATATACAGTTCATGCAGTGGCCATCTTACTTGGTTGCACAGCATGTGGGTGTACCTCCCCAAGACACTGGGATGGCAGCAGAAGTGATACAGTAGCTGAAACATGATGATGGATTCCTCTTGTGGTATGTTTATAGAGTTGTATGTTCTTTCTGTCACCTTATGGTGTCTGTTTCTGATTGTTTGTGTTGCCTTGTACTGTCCCTGCTTGTATGCATGTTATGTGTGTGTGTGTGTGTGTGTGTGTGTGTGGGGGGATTTGGAGTTAGGGTTGAAAACCATACATCAAATTTCCTCACTTATGTCACTGTGGAAGCAACCCTAACTGATGCATTAACAAAGTTTTATCAGTGGAGTCTGCTTATACTGATTGGACCCAATTTCATCTCCTGGGTCAGAACACTATACTACTATTCCCCAACAACAAGGGTTCTCACAAACAGCCTCCTCTTAGACCCATTCCCATTCCACTGAGGCACTCATCAGGGTTGCCCTCTCAGTCCCTTGATCTGCCTTCTGCCCATAGAGCCCCTCAACACCACATTGCAGGGATCAAAGTGGGAGAGAAAACATACAGCACATTGCTATATGCAGGTGACCTGCTTATCATGCTGACAAATGTGAATATTTCCTTTCTGGTGGCATGGAAAATACTGGATATCAATGGGGAGATCTCTGGCCTCCAGATAAATTGGAGTCTGACAGAGATACTCCTGGTCAAAGATTGTGATCCTACTGTCGCAGCAATAGAACAGTAACATCACATGGCACCTGAAGGTATTAAATACCTGGGCATTGGGGTAACTCCTAAAGTGGAACACATGGTGACTAAAACATCTCCCAACTCATCGATTCAATTAAACAAGATATACAGAGGTGAAAAAATGAAAATATTGGCTTTCAGAATGATGACCTTGGCTAGTCTCCTCTACTGCCTGAACAACCTCCATATTTACATACCCTTCAAGGCATGAATGCAACTTGAAGCCCATCTCTAAGCTACATCAGGAAATCAATTCCCAAGGTTTAGCAAGCAGATTCTAAGAGTACCCCTTGGCAGGAAGGTGGAACCAACCATGGCTATGGTCTTACTAAACCAGTAATGGCATGAGACAGGCACCGCTTGGCTGGAAAATGACAGTGCACAGATCCCACTATGGGTGGAAGTGAAACACAACCTAACAAGCCTAGTACCCTCAGTGCTACCTGACTGGTCAGCCCCACTACACAGGGACACCTCATGCTGTTTACAGTTCAGATGGGAAACAGACACCTGTAAATAGTGGCAGCACACGCAAGACCTAGGCCATGGTAGAGTGATCAGTTAAGACATGCTCTGCACCAATAGCTCACATAACACGATCAGGCACAGTGGTATGGTGGATGACATACTGTCTTGGGTGAGACACCAGAAAGAAAAGACAGGCTTCATCTATATAAAAAATCCAGTCCCATTACATCCCTAACTGGAACCAGCATAGGGAAAAATGGGAGGGAGCTGCAGCAACCACTGTCCATTGACTGCTAGGAAAGATGTTGAAAGCAAGCATGCAGTGTGACCTCAGACCCCAAATATCAACTAATACAAAAATGATTTCTGGGCAGGTGGCGCAGAATACTAGGCAAACTGAAAACCATGTTGGCTATGTGGCTCATCCCCAGGTACCATATCCCACATTCTCTGGTTCTGTGCAGATATACAGAATGGCTGGGCATCCATCATCTCTAAACTGGACTACTTTGCTTCACTTCAGCTACCTAAGGAACCAGCCATCTGGATTCTTGGTGATCAGGGACCCTCCCTATATCAAGTCTGCCCTGCAAATAACTTCTGATTACAGTGACCACGGAAGTTAAATGGCAAATATTAATGCACTTCAAACAGTCTGAAAGGCTCACACTCTCCAGGTGGGAAGTGGGCATGGTAAGGATGGCCTTATACTCAAGGGTTTTTGATAGACATTGAGGCAATCTAACAAAATAAATTAAGACTGTGGCCCCTTGTGGCCCCTTTCACTCAGCCAGATAGAGGCTGACCAACAACAAACTACAGGTTAAGGGACTCCCTTCTCCCTCTAACAGTACATATAATAGATACCATGCCACGGGGTAGGACATAAAATGTGCATGCAGTCCAGTACCATAGTAAGGGCTACTAACCTGGAAAATGCACTGCTCTTACTACTCACACTTAGGGAGTAAGCCACCACATACACAAGGAATGTCATAGCATGTTCCTCCTTCTACTACCAGGCCAAGTAACCAGTGGAAAGGTAATACTTGCCCTGACTAATGCCTGTTTAAAGAAGATGAGTTACTGCTAAATGGGCATAATCAGACTGTGCACATATAGGATGGATGCAAAACCCCATGCTACTAAAACTGGAGGAGTGCACAGACTCTGTAGTTTGGCAAACATTGTGACTCATCAAAGAATGTCACAATAAGGGTCAACGAGAGACTAATTTCACTCTAGATTCTAATGTATTGGTCACCATCAGTATAAAAGGATGACACACTGTGAGGTGTGGTTTACACACAGGTTAATCCTAGTACTTTTCTGAAACAGAATGCTAATATAACTTACACATAAGAACTTATTTGCTGTGTTGTTTATTATTTGTTTACATATGTTTTTATGTTCATCTGTATTTTTCAGTGGTTTATGTAATCTGTTAAATGCATGATTTCAGAATTGTATCTCCAAGGGGACTTTTCTGGTTAGGTTTTTAATTCTCTTGAGTTAATATGTAAATGTACAAGCTGTTATAAATTAGAAAAAAATAATAAAACATAATTATAAAAGAAGGAAATCTTGAACTCATGCCAAATAGCAAAACACAGTGTGGTCCTGAATAGTGATGATTTGGGGCAGGATTTTCAAACTGTGCCTTGAAACATCGTAAGTGGCTGCTCCATGAAACTGAGAAGTGCTGGAGCACAGAATTCATATATTCAAACGAGATGCGCAATAGAACAACTCACCTTAATATAGCAAAATATGTGTGTGGTGCAAATGGGGGCCACTGACGATGCACCAGCGCATCCCCCCTGCCAGGTCTGAATACTTGGAATGGGAATGCATGGCGCACCTTCCGGATACGCACAATCCAGATATTCAGACTAAAATATGCAAATGGAGCCATTAGCCATGCAGGGCACAAATGGGGCCATTTGCATGTCATTATGGCCCATTTGCAAGTCCTGTGCAGGGATGCCCCTGTCTGGAAGTGCAGGGTGCCCTGACAGTAGATGTTAGGCCATAGTCCCTTGTAGTCTAGTGGACTCCCCTTCCCAGTACCACCATTGCACATGAAATAGTATTGCTGTCCTATCCCTGGTAGTCCTGTGGTACCCCCTCCAATCCCGATACCCAACAAGCTGAAATAATAATAATATCCATCCCTGTACCCCTTCCCATCCCTGATACCCAATGAGCTGATATATTAGTACGTTCCATCACTGGTATTCTAGTGGTACTCCCCTCCCAGCCCTGATCGCTGCAAACCCTCACTCAAGATCACCCTGGTAGTCCAGTGGACCCCCCACCCACTGAGACAACCAAACACCATCCCGCTCCCCCATCCCAGCATAGGCATGAGAGTCATCGTGTAGCTGCCACCAACTGCGCTGTCACTGGATGACAGTTTACAGTAAGCTCTGTAAAACCATTGGTCGACATCATCAACCAATGGGCTTGCAGTGAATACTGTAAGCATTCATTCACAGCTTTGTGGCTGACTCAAAGTTGTGAATGAATGCTTACAGTACTCACTGCAAGCCCATTGGTCGACAATGTGGACCAATGGTTTTGCAGAGCTTACTGTAAGCTATCATTTAGTGACAGTGCAGTTGGCATACAGCAGTGGAGGTGTGCGGGTGAGTTTTGCTGCCCACTGGCTCTCATGCCCATGTTGGGATGGGGGAGTGGGTGAGGTTTGGTTTCAGTGGGTGGGGGTGAAGGTCCACTTGACTCACCAGGGCGATCAGAGTGGGCTTGGCAGTGATCAGGGCTAGGGGGGTCCCACTAGACTACAATGGATAGAATGTAATATTATATCAGCTCATCAGGTATCAGAGATGGGAGGGGTACCAATAGACTACCAGGGTGTTTCAGGGACAACTAATTATTCAGACATGGTTTGGGGATGGGAGGGGGCCACTAGACTACCAGAGATAGTGGAATTTTCATAATTATATGATCGAGGATGGGCAGGGGGGAGACAAGATTAGACTACCATGAATGGCTGCCCTTTTATTTGGCATGTGTTAGGGGCTGGTGGGGTAGCCACCCAGGGGCTGGGCTGCTGTGTTGTACTGTGCAATACAGCAGCCCCCTTGTGGGTGGCTACCACTTAGGCATGGTTTTTCCATGCCTATTTTTGCATGGCACATCTCCAAGATATGCGAGCAGCTGCACCACACATCTCGGCTGAATATGGAGATGTGCCGCATATGCAGGGGAATGCCCCTCCGGATGAGCTGCATGCATTAACTTTGTACTGAGGTGCATCCAGATTTGTACAGCACATCAGCCCTTTTGAATATGGCCTGTGGCACATTTGGAGATATGCCAGAGCAACTCAGTTGCAGAGGGTGCATCTCCTTTGAGTATCCTGGTCTATGTGTTTTCTTCTAGTAATGAATGGCATATTATTTATTTATTTATTTGAGTTTTGGTAACCAGGTAAGCCCACTGAGACTATATATACAGTATATACATACAACATATACCAATGAGCTAAATCATATCAGATGCAAAGGCTAACCCATGAGCAATTATGTGAAGGTGAGGCACAGAGGCAAGGTAAGAAATCAGGGCCAGGGTACAGCAAGGGTAAGAATTAAACAGAGCTGTTGGGATTAGTATCTCAATATCATTGGTAGCAGGAGCAAGGTGCAGAGGCAGAGAGAAAGGAAAGCAAGCTGGATTGGAACTTAAAAGTATGGAGCATGACAGGGTGGAGGGAAAGGAGTTCCAGTCAGACACATTTGTGTATGTGAGTGATTCTGGACCACAGCTAACCTAGTTTGGGCATTATGAGAACAGGAGAGAAGTGGATTTTAGGGCTCATTGAGGATGTTTAGATGAACAGACTCACTAAGGCAAGGAGGAGTATATTTCTGGACCAGCTTGTGCATAAAACTCAGGGTGGCATGCCGTAATTTAGATTCATACGACAACCAACCCAGTGAAGAGAGGCATCACAGTGGTGGTGATGGGTATTGACCCCCAGGGCAAACCTACCCACCCTATGGTAAGCCTGCTTGAGGAGAGATAAGGTACTAGTGTTAGTTGTGAGCATTGTTGCATTGAGGAAATACTATTCATTACTCACACACCCTTACTCGTTAGTTCACTTTTACACATGTATGTGCATGATTTTGTCATTAACCCTTATGAATTGTTATAAAGAAGTTGAAGATGAAGATTTTAAAAGGAAATACTCTATTCTGTGCATATCTGTGGTTTTGACTTTTACTGACATTTCATTGTTTCCTGTTTAACTTGCATATCAGGGATTTCAGACTGATAAACAAACCAGATAAAGGGCATAAAGGGCATTGATGTATTTCCATAGCTTTATCTGTTTAAAACTTGCTGGGTTTTATATGAATTGTAGCAGTGGTAGATGTACTTCTAGTTTATTTATAACACACCCAACCCCACAGACTCTGGACACCTAGCAAAGTATACATACAACTGCTAATACTGATTTCATTCAGATTATAGTAGAATGTCTCTACACAGTATCATAACTTACTGTGGGTTTTGGTCAGTCTCCATGGCAGCTGTGATACTTTATGCAAAAATCTTGAAATAAAAAAAACAGTTTATTGCAGATGTGCCATAGCAGCAGGCAATCAGTGCAGCTATGGCAGTACTGAACATGCTTTCTTGGGACCACAAACAATTTTATACCATTCTGCCTCATTGTATAAAGTTGAAGTTCTTTCTTCAAGACAAGAATTGTTCCCTTCACCCTTTTCCTATAGGGTGTCTGGAGTTCTCTGTAGATAACTGACTCTCTATAAGAAGCCATAATCAACTTTAGTTTCTAAAATAAGTTTTTAAGATCTCAGCATATACACCCCTGGAATAGAGTAGGACAAGAGGGGACATGATAGAGATCTTCAAGTACCTCACAGGAGTAAACAGGGTGCAGGAAGAATCTATCATTTGAGGAAGAGCACCAGGACCAGAGGGCATGCAATGAAGTTGAGGGCAGAGTTTGAGAGGGGTGTGAGGAGAAAACAGCCTTACTGAGAAAAGTGGTAGCTGCCTGGAATAGATTGTCAGCAGAAGTGGTGGAGACATAAGTGGTAGGTGGCTTCAAGCATGGGTGCAATAAACATAGGAGAATATTAGTAAATAGGCAAGGAGGAGAGAGGGCCACCAGAGACTAGTTAAGATCTTCAGAGACAGATTAGGCAGACTAGGTGGGTCAATCAGTCCTTTTCTCCTGACAAATTATTCTATGTATCTATCAATAGCTAATGTCATAAAAATTATTTGCAGGGTATCAAGATGACAGCTTCAAATGAAGGGAAAACCAGAGAGAACAAATGGTGTTGCAGCTCTTTCTTGGCACTTTCCACAAGGGGGGCATCCCTCGTACCCCACAGTAAATGACTCCACAGAATGAGCACTGCTACAGCAAATGACCAGTCCTTTCTCTCTCTCTCTCTCTGTCTCACTCTTTGAGTGCTGAATATGTTTGAATGTATACAGATTCTGAATTATACGTGTGTGTGTGTATATATATATATATATATATATATATACTGTATATATATATATATATAAATATATATATATATATATATATATATCTTTACAAAAACTGCATTAATGCAACAGTTAGGGTTGTTCCAAAGTGACAAAAGTGAGGAAATTTGGTGTTAGGGTTGAAAACCCTAACTCCGCATTCCCCCCACCCCCATCACCACCAGACACACACACACATGCAAGTAGGGCAAGGACCAAGGCAACACAAGCAATCACACACAACCAGCAGGAGGTGTATACCGGTGTTACTATAGGAAGTGGAGAAATCCAACTTCAGGTATCATACATTATTTACAAGTTGTTCTATGAGGTTAGTCCATGTAAAGGTGAACCAAGCTGCCAGTAGCGAAAACCGTATACCTCGCTTTGTTTTCAAGATGTCGGTGGCAAAAGGCATCATGGGCACTGCAATGTTAGTCTATGGGACATTGCTGAATTTCGTAACACTGTAACTTTGTAATCATTAAATATTTTAGCACTAAAGCAGGAAAAGGGACATCTGTGGGACCAAGGCTTGCCACCCTGAAAATGTCAGCTCAAAGGACCCATTTGCTTGCAGGAGGATGGCAAAGATGTGCAGTCATGAGAGCATACTTTCACAAAATACTGTTGCAAACACAAAAGCATCACAAATGGAAGACCCAACAGTGTTGCATTTCGGAAAGTATGCAAAATGGTGTCACAAAACACTGTTGCAAACACGAAAGTTTTGCAAATGCATAGCACAACACTGTCACATTTGCAAAAGTGATTCTCAAAAATATTTCAGGGAATGTGCAAAATCCTATTTTGTGTCTTGTGAACCCCAGAATACCATATGTGTAGTCTGTGTTATATATATGTGTCAGCGTGTGGCCCAAAATTCACTGTTGTCCATAATGATATGTGTTTTGCGGTGCATGTAATGTCCGGGATCAGAGTTAGCAGTCACAACCCCATGCCATAGCCCAATATCTGTTGGTGTGAGTCAGATGGGAGTATGGCTGTGTGGTTTCATGGTTTAGATAGTTGTATGTTATTTCTGTTACCTGCTGCTGGTTGTGTGTGATTGGTTGTGTTGCCTTGGTCCTTCTCCTTCTTGCATGCATATGTGTGTGTATGGTGGTGGTGGTGGGGGGAATGCGTAGTTTGGGTTTTCAATCCTAACACTGAATTTCCTCACTTTTGTCACTGTGTAACAACCCTAACTTTTGCATTAACACAGTTTTTTGCAAAGAATGTCCTTACTTTTTGAAAAAGCATAGGTAAGTACATTGTCGTGAAGTTGGTGGTAAGCGGTGCCTTTCAGGCCCTGTGCTCCACCAACTTCCATATTTCTCAATAGCATCACAATATATGTAGTGAATCACATGTATTGGTGGGTGGGCCTCACACTCCCACACATTGCCCAGCACTGCAGAACCATATACATGTGCCATACCTTTGAGCTGTCCTATACCTTACAATAGGATCTTCCTCCGTGCCCCTATAATGTGCTGACCATAGTTTTCACAATGCACATACCACTGTAAATACTTTCCATTAACTATAATGAACATGTGCCACAATTCAGCAACCGTGAAGGGCCAGTGACCCAAAAATTGTCACAGTCAAAGATCTATAATTAATCCTTCTACATTTCAAATTACAGGCAAATCGGTCACACTGTCCAAAAGTTATTGAAGCAGAACAAACCAAAATTCCATTCATCGGAGTGGCATAATTCTGCACCTGTTTAAGTTTTACACACCAAACCACTGCAAGGCACGTCCAGAACACTAGGGCTACCTACCCTATAAATTGCAAGCTAATAGCAGCATACCTAATTGAATGGGATAAATATCAACTATGTCAGTTAATAGCTCCCCAAATAATTAATTTTGCATCACCTAAACAGCAGAATTCACATCTGTAGGACATCCCCTCAACACCCTCTGAGATTCAAGTAAAAAGACCAAACCATCGAAGAGATAATCGATTTTAAAGTTTGTGCACCTTTAAGAAGTCTTCCACCACAAAATAGCAGAACTCATGGCCGAAAATGCACTAAAATGGTGGACCTGGTGGTCGAAAAATCTTTAACTGCAAGGGGTGACAACTTCAAATGGTAATAACTCTGGAACGGAACAATATTTTTTCACAAAACAAAAAGTGGCATGTTCCTTGAAGAAAGGGCTTTCTACGACCCAGTTTTCAGTGTAATGAATGCAGCACCACAGGCAACACCATGCACAAAAGTATCAAACAAAAAAGTACTCACCTTAGTAATTGTGTTTCTTCTAATGGAGTCTTGCTGTATTCTGACAATTTGCAGTTAGCTCCAGCTCTTGAACTGCCCCTGAGAGTGAAGGGTTTAAAGTCTATGCCAGGCATAGAACACTGGGCTCAAGCTCAGTTGAAAACTCTGTCTGTGTCCTTTTGAAACCTAACCATCAGATTTTTACGAGCTAAACTCACTGACTATATAATGTGGAAATTGTAAAACTCCTAGTAGCCAACTGCCAACAAAGACTTTGGATTCCCTAAAAGACTCAAATCAGGAAACCCAAAGAACAAAAACCAGGCAATAAGAACTAAAAACTCTTAATTAAACAAATACAAAGCACCCAACACAACAGGAGTGGGCTAAAGACACCCCTGGGGTGCAACACTGCACTTGCCCACCCACTTCCCAAAACAGGTTCTGAGGGGGAGGCAGGGAGGGAAGTCAGAATACAGCAAGACTCCATTAGAAGAAACACAATTACTAAGGTGAGTAATTTTTTTCTTCAAACAATATGAAGTCTTGCTGTATTCTGACAATTTGCAGACTACCAAGCAGTACCTCCAAGGGGGAGGGACAGAACCTACTTTTGGAATAGGCTCTGAAGTACTACTATGCCAAACCTAGCATCACTCCTAGCCTTGATATCCAGAGAATAATGCTTGGTGAAGGTATGAACTGTTTCCCAGGTGGTTGCTTGACAGATTTCTAACAAGGAGATATCCCTAGCTGCAGCCAGAGATGCAGCTGTACCTCTAGTGGAATGAGCCCTCAGGCCTGAGGGTGCATTTTTTCCCAGTTGTTCATAGCAGAATTGAATACAGGACACAATTCACCTGGCAATGGTTCTCTTGGTGGCAGGTTGTGAGGAACAACTGGAGGGAGTCAAACCTGTGACCCTTTGTACGTTCTATGTAGTAACTATGGGCCCTTTTAACATCTAAACTGTGTAGCCTCCGTTCCCCTGAGGAGGTGTGATCAGTGAAGAACACAGGAAGAAACATAGATTGGTTTAAGTGGAAATCAGAAACCACTTTAGGTAGGAAACTTCTATTGGTTCTAAGGACCACCTTATCTCTATGGAAAGAAATAAAGTCAGGCTCCACTGACAGGGCTTGCAATTCACTGATATGTCTGGCAGAAGTAACAGCAACCAAAACACAGTTTTCAAGTCAAGTACTTGAGCTCTGCTGAGAAACATATGCTCAAGGGGGTTGCATCAGCTGAGCAATACAAATATTCAAATCCCAGGCAGGAGCAGGATGCCTAAAAGGGGGATTGGTATGAAGCAATCCTTTGAAAAATTTACAGAGCACAGGGTGAGATGACATACAGGAAGACTTCCCCACTGACAAGAAAGCAGAAATAGCTGACAAATGAACTTTGAGAGTAGCTGGTTTGAGGCATAGGCCATTAAGGTAAACCATGTAATCCAGAACTGTAGACAACTCAGCAGTGTCTGGGGAAATATGCTTCTTGCAACACCAAATATTGAACCTTTCCATTTGCAGTTGTAGGTTGTTCTGGTGGTAAGCTTTCAAGAAGCCTTGAGGATATCCAGAACCCTTTGGACAGATGTAAATCTGCATACTCTAACTCTTCAAGAGCCATGCCTTGAGATTGAGTGACTGGAGACTGGGGTAACAAATAGAACACAAGACAGCATAACAATACTTGAAACTCCTGGCCCTATTGTATAAATTGAATACATGATGTGCAGATTGTGTAAAGATGGATGTTAGCTTTAAAAAAGGAACTCATGAACATACTTGCAGTCTATGAGGCAGAGCTTGAGATGCTAATTGAGGAAACAACACAGCTAGTAAGTGAAAGTCAAGAAACCACAGAACAGGAGCCAGCAAGTGTAGTAATTAACAGTGAGGTACAGACAGAAATACTGACATCCAACAATCAAACAACACCAAACGACACTGTAGTACACACAGAAGCAAATGTTAGTGAGACCAGTGGCCATGACAGCAAGACAGCAAACAGTTTAACATTGATAGAAGAGAGCCTGTTGTCATTTACACAGTTTAATGAGAATAAAAACACTGTAAGGAAGAGTCACTATGATCTCTCTCTGGTGCACAACTACCTAGTTGATTCTCACGATAAAACCAGAGCACTAGAAAAGCTAGAACTAAGCAGACTAAATACCCTCCTGGCAGATTTTTTAAGGCCAAAAAGGATGGGGCACCTTATCAGTCTTTGAGCTTGAGAGCTGTATTTCAGAGTGTAGACAGACATCTGCATTCCTGTAATTATGACGCATCTCTAACTAAAGACAAATGTTTTGAAATTCTGTGAAAATAATAATAGCCAAACAAAAGCAGTTGAAATCTCATGGGTTTGGGTTGCAAATTGCATCTGTCTGACAAGTTGTCAGAAGACATGATCAACATATTGCGTGAGAAGCATCAGTTAAGCCCTCACTCAGCAATGCCTGTCATCAACAGTCTTTGACTAGTATGCACTATGCATGTTAGCATTCATGGCTGCACGGAAGTAAGAAATATTAAACCAGGTAACATAACAGTTAAAACAGATGAGGATGGTTCACAATATCTTGAGAACTCCACAGAGAGCAGACAAAGACTAGAACTGGGCAGAATGTAAAGGGCATTTGTAAAATATGGCAAAAGGACTATGAAAACAAAGCAGAGAGAAACAAATGTCCTGTCTACATATTTATGGTGTATGAAACAGAGAGACCAATTCACACCAAGTTCCCTTAGAGTCAGTTTTTCCTCGCAATCAATACCAACAAGCCAGGGTACCAAAGCAAGGTTCAATGGTACAAAAAAACAGTCAACTGGAATCAATAAGCTTGCATTGATATTAAAAACTATATTAAAGAATGCTGGCCTAGAGACAGATAAAACTCACAAACCACAGCACCTGTAAGCACAGGCAAAATCGATGACTGTGGTGTTGTGCCAACAGAATCATGCAAATTACTGGGCCATAAAACCCCAAAACTATTAATGATTACAACAGGCAAAACAAAAAACAGCAGCATAACATTTCCAGCATGACCAGTGGCATTGATGTGGAGCACAAGCCTCTGCAACCAGTCGCTATGAATCCACGGTAATCATCTAGTATGGCAAGCACCTGGGAGAGAGTCTTTAATCAGCCTTCATTCAAAGCTGAAACATTTAATTTCATTTCCACACAGGTGAGTTGAATAACTGAAGAAGTAAGCCCTAAAATTAGCAATGCAGAATTCCAGGTGGCACAGCACCCCAAGAAATTCATAATAAAAGACCCCGTCACCCCCAGGTCAAGTTGCTATTTCAATGTCTATTTAATTTTCATAATACATTTTTTCTTTGTAGTATTTTGCAAAATGTTATTACTAATTCAATTCATAATATAAATGTACCACACTTACAGTAAAATAAATATGTATAATTTACTGTAAAAAGGTTAACCTCATAGCCTAGCACAGTAAGACATGCAAAAAAGTAATTCAGATAATTATTCATTATCATTGGATCCCCTGTAATCAGCCACACCACACCTGTCAAAATGGTTCAACATCTGAAGTTTTATTGGGATAGAAATCTCATACACCTCATGTATCACATTTTATATTCATCACATCTTCATAAATCATGTCAACATTTACAAATGCCGGGGGTTCATTCTTTATATACACAATATTTACAATTCATACATTTTAAGCCTTTGCTTACATTGGCATTTCTTCCTGTGGTCTGAGTGTGGGTACCCAATGCCTGCTCCTTCTTCCTCTTCTTCTGGGTTCTGGTGTCCCCCCACCTGACCCCCCAGCCCTGTCCTCCCTTGAGGTAACTACCCCATAGGGAGCCCACACCTGCCTAGCCATAACTCCTCTAGCTGGGCCTGTATTTATATATTTTTTCCCTTCCTCTGATTCTTCCGTTGCTCTCAACCAGCAACCCAAAATATTCAGACACTACTGTTGTTCCTATTGCCCTCACCTGGCAACCTAATATCCCCAATGTCTGAAAACCAAAATACTTCTTCCCTTTCCTGGCTCTCCCCTGGGCAGGTGGGTGGAAATTGCTAGGAAATTAGCAGCTGCAGTAGAGAGAGGGGATTTTCTCTCTCTGCAGCCCTTTATCTAGACCTCTGTAGCCCCACCCCTCTTGAGGCTCCCTCCAATCCGGTGGGCTGTCAATCACCCCCCTACCACCTAGCTCCCTCCCCTTTCGTGACCTCATCACTCTATTCCAACCTAAATTGCCTGGATGCCCCCCTTCCTGCCTCCTTTCCTGCTTCAGTGAGACCACTGACAATCTAGGTTGCCCTTTATTGGGGCAACCTCTTTTGTCATTGGATCCCCTAAGATCAGCCACACCACACCCGTCTTAATGGTTCAACATCTGAAGTTTTATTGGGATAGAAATCTCACACACCTCATGTATCATGTTTTACATTCATTGTGTCTTCATAAATCATGTCAATGTTTACAAATGCTCTGGGGTTCATTCTTTATATATATAATATTTACAATTCATACATTTTAAGCCTATGCCTGCACTGCCATTTCTTCCTGTGGCCCAGGTGTGGGAACCCGATGCCTGCTCCTTCTTCCTTCTTCTTCTGGGTTCAGGTGTTCCACCACCTGACCCCCCAGCCTTTCCCTTGAGGTGACTACCCATAGGGAGCCCACCCTGCCTAGCCATACCCTCCTCCAGCTTGGCCCCATATTTCTATATTTTTCCCACTCAACCCTTAGACCTCTGTAACCCTGCCATTTTTGATGGCCTCTGATGGCACCATTGAAGGCTGCATTACCCATGCCTGACAAGTGCACCCCATCCTCCTGTACCAACCTGGTATATCATGTGTGATAAGCCCATGCCTTATTTACAGACCCAGTGTCTGTCTAGCCCACTCTGCCAATATCCTATTCACTCTCTTTCAGACTCTGTCAATCACCAACAAATTCTGTGCCCCCCTCCAGCACCTGCACTGGACTATTTCAGACCAGGCCAGCTGCACCCTTGGCCACCTGGCCTTTATCCTTGCAAAGTCCTTCAGGATCATGTGGACCAATGCCACATAGGGCAGCATGCCCAAATCATTGCCCCCAACATGTACTGCAATCAAGTCCAGGACCAGCGTAGATCTATTACATTTCTCCAGCAGTGGCAACAGCCTTATCCAAGTCAGTCCCCTACAGCCATGTCACTCAGTCCTGGTCAGTCCCAGCCCAGGCCAGTGTCCCCCCATCATGGTGGCCCATTCTGCCGCCGGATGAATGAATGGCCCCACCATACTACCTGCAATGCCTGATTACATAAATTTGCCACCATTAGAGTCATTGGTATCTCTAGTACACTGAAACCCACCTGCCCCTGACTTCCAGTTGTGTTCTCCCTGGCAGCTGCATCAGGCTCCACCTGTTCAGTAGAAATGGGAAGCAAACCTCCTGGTCCCTCCCCAGAAAACCATGCCCTTCTTGAGTGACTGCAGTGACCTGTGATGTGGTTACCGGAGTCCCCAGTCCCATGCCAGAAGAAACCACAATCCCTGGTGGCGAATGCCCATACCTATCAATACTCTTACCAGTGGGATGCCCCATCGCTCTCCTCATATAACTTGACCTTGCCTTGTCCCACCTAATCCATTTTGGAATGCCTCAGCCATACTGTGGCCAAGTGTGCGACCAGGTGATGTCCTCCCTGTAGTCCCTTCTTGTGTCCCCTTTCTTCTGTGCCACTGTCTCCCCACCCAGAAAGCCCCTTTTGCATCACCCTAAAAATGACCATAAACAGCTATGCCTCATGAGCTGAGGAGCACCACATGTACACGCTACCACCAGCATCTCCAACAGCTCTCCCCAAGGCCTGCACCCATCGACTCTATGGCCTTGTAATCTAAGCCACCCTGCTGCATCTCTGCGCACTGATGGTGCCCTGTTGGTGCCCCCACCCCTGCAACTGGCACACCATACCTATGCTGGTGAGGTGGATGCCGATGGTGGTCCCGGGCATGTCTGCTTCCCACTTCATGACCATGTACCTCATGACCTGTGCTTCTGTTACTGGGCCACATACCTCCAGCCCAAAACCCTCCCAGAACTCCTGGAAGCTACTCCATGCTGCCTCATAGGCCCTCAGCATGTTTGGTGCCCAGGCGCTTCAGAACAATAGCTGGGCACAGTCCATCCAATTTCCGAAAGTTGCGGGGGCACAGGCAACCTCTGGATGGCTGCCCTTGGAGCCAGTTCAAGGAACCTGTTCAACTGGAAACGTGAGAGACTGTCAGCTATTTCATTCCTTGCTCTCTCCATATGCTTAACCTTAAATGATAAGTTAAGCCACAACCCCTCCCACACTAACATGCATCTGATCTGCAGCACTGCTTCAGTGGATCATGACTGCTTCTTTAGAATGGCTATGACTGCCATGTTGCCACACCTGAAAATTACTTTTTTGTTGCTGAGCCTGTGCCCCATACCACCAGGGCCACCCAAATAGGGAAAGTTTCTAAGAAGGTGATGCCCCTTGTTAACTCAAGCTCCACCCACTTAGGGGGTCATGCCTCTGATATCCACTCCCCTGGTAGCAAGCTCCCATGCTGAAACCCCCCAGCTGCATCTGTAAGCAGCTCCAACTCTGCCCCTTCTTCTTATTGGTCTCTCCAAAACTTTATCCCATTGTACCCCCTTAGGAACACCTCCCAAGCCAACAAATTGTCTCTCATCCCTAAGGACAATGCAGCCCAATGGTGGGGGAGCTTGGCCTTGGCCGAGGCCCTGACCAAGCACCTGGTGAACACCTTGTCGGGGGCCACTGCCTGGCAGGCAAAATTCATGTGTCCAAGCACCCGCTGTACTATTCTGAGTTGAACCCGCCTACGTCCCTTAATCCCCAGAATGAGGCCTAGTAGCCTGCTACCTTGTCCTCTTGCAAACGGAAACACTGATGGTCCAAATCCAGTTTGATGCCTAAAAACTCTAGTTGGTGGCTAAGGCTACCATTTTCTCCCAGGCCAACAGCACCCCAATTGTTCCACAGATGCCCTCAAGCGGAGAACATGGCCCTTGTGCTCTCCCTGTCCTTGCCTATAAAGAGGAAGTCATCCAAATAATGGACCACTGCTTCTGCGCTGTGCTTTGTGGTGAATACCCACTGTAACCAAGTGCTAAAGGCTTCAAAAGTGGTACAGGTCACCGAACACCCCATGGGCATGGTTTTGTCGAAATAGTACTGTTCCTGGAACTGAAAACCCAACAACTCCCAATCCTCCTCCCAGACTGGCAGGAGCCGAAAAGCAGATTCAATATCCATTTTCACCACCTACACCCCCCCTTCCTGGCTTTTATGAGGTCTAACGTTTTGTCCAGCATGTTGTATGAAATCATGCTCCTCTCTGGGGCGATGGCATCATTCACAGAATCACTGTCAGGGTAAGACAGGTGGTGTATCAGCCTGTATTCCCCCAGCAGCTTCTTTGGTATGATACCCAGTGGTGACACCCACAGATTTTTGAAAGGGCGGTCCTGGAAAGGACCCTCCACCCATCCTGCCTCCCCTTCTTTCTTTATCTTCCTTTCCACTATCTCCTCTTTGCCTTTGATGGATGTCAAGTTTCTGACCCCATAGACTTCCTATCCCCAGTATAATATAAGTTACCCCCCCCCCCAGTGAATCCCTCACTCAACATACGCCATTCCTCCTGATCCAGGTAATCCTTTGTCCACTTGGTGACCACTCCGGTCTTCACTGGTGAAGGTGCCAGGGCAAAACCCCTGTCCCCCGATGCCATCAACAGGTTTCATTTACCTCCCACAGTAGCCCCCCTCCCATTTTTCCCACTTGAAACTGCCTCCCTGCCCATTGTGCCCCTGCCCCCTGTGGCTCCTGAAGGACTTCGCACCCTGTGGCCCTGTTTGTCTGCCACCCTGTGTCTTGCACCTGATGACAGGGTGCGTCCCACTGCTTCCTAAGCAAGCATGCCTATACTTACAATTGGCCCAAGTGCAGTTTGCCTTATTGTACGCCAAGCAAGCCTTTGCCCCCAATTCCCCCCGTATTCTTCCTACCCTCACTGCACAAGCCACCTGGAGCTGACAGGGTCCTAATCCAGAGCTCAGACAGCGTGACGACGCACCTGATGTTCCCATGAGATGCTACCCTTTGGTGGAATTTCTTGTCATAAATTAACCACCCATAGCCACTTCATACCCTATATGCATCTCGGATGATGGCAGAGTATGTGAGGAGTGGAATGGCCAGCTCTGTTTTTTTTGGAGCATGATTGCACTGAAGTGCATGAAACCTTCCATCCAGGTCCTGAAAGTCTTGCCCTTGTAGGGAACTTTCTCACTGATCTTACCCACAATGGTCAAGGCTACCGCCATCTCCGAGTTACTCACCAACTCTTTCTGCTCGTACTTTTTCACTGTATCTTTATTGATAAGGGCAAACATGTCTACATACTTCCTCGTCCATGTCTTATCCTTCAGTGCCTGGGACACATGGCCCCCAGTATCATGCCTGGGGCCAAACATATTCACTTTATCGGCCACCACACCCTGACCCTGCATTCCTTGTCCCCTGCTCTGATTTTTGTTTCTTCCTGTAGCTCCTTCCATGCATTATCTAACTCCTCCCACCCTTTCCCCATTGATCATTCATGATACCTGCCAGGTAACCCTCGAGCTACCTTCTACTGACAGGTCAACCACAGATACCTTTCTCTTGGCCAGTTGAGGCTCACCACCCTCATCCAGTCTGTTTCCTAGTCAGGCGCTAGTTGGCTCTCTCCTTACGCAGCTGGAGCTCCTTCTTTTATCCACCTTCCGATCCTTCTTCTCCGCCGCCTTGGATTCTTTAAGGATCGCCTGGACCTGATCCATGAGCTCTGCTGACTTTGTGCTCCAGTGCCTCACTGGCATTCTGCTTTGTCGCTCACTTGGGTGCCATTCTGCAACCATAACATAAACAGTTAGGCCCTCATACCCACTGCCCTGCCCTGACACCCCATGCTGACTCAAGGCTTGCCTCTGAATTCTCCCTTCCCACCTAATAACCATTATTTTTTTTTTTTTAATGTATGATCCCTCTGACCCTCCAATGCAACCGTGACTATGTCTTAGGCTGTCCCCATGGGGCTGCCAAATACATACCACTTGATCCAAAATCACCTTTAAGATGTCCTCTTGTTACCAGCCTCCATACGCATTAATCCGGCTTTTTTGTTTTGTTTGTTTTTGTGACTGCAGCTGCCCTCACCAGGGAGCAGCTTCACCTTGCCCCATTTGGAGGCCCGTGAGGCATTCCCCATATGCCCAATAGAGGAAAAGACCATCCTGCAGCACAGCACATAGGCTCCCAGTTGGCTGGCTCTGCCCATTCAAACCCCAATGTAATAAGGGTAGAGCCATCCATCCCCACAGGCCTCTCACCTGCCCCAGTCCCAGAAATCCCCATCATTCCTGTGGCAGCATGACCCACAAAAATCCCCCACCATATGCACGTGCTGATCCCTGGTTCAAATGCTGCACTATTGACCCCACATGGCGATGCCTCTCATCATTCCCAAAACAAACCACATTGCGTTGCATAACCTGGCATTAAAACAAAACCCAGGATGGCACTCACATAGAGGGGTGTCACCCCATGCTGGCCCATGAGAAAGAAATAGGCCCTCCAGACCAGTGTTCCGAGGTCCAATAGATATAAATGCCCCTCCAAGTGCCATTCCCGTAGCGTGCTCCAATCCAAGGCCCTGGGAGCAGCGGGAGACACCCCACTAGCTTGCTAGTTCTTCACCTACCCCGTAGTTCTGGCCATCCAACCACCTCCAAATCCCCCTATGCCTACAGCTCAGCCAGCTCCTGAAAATTAACCTTTTGCCCAAAAGTAGAAATGTGGCAAGTGCCCTTGGTGAGCCCATGCTCTCCCATTAGTCTCCCCCTACTCGGTTCAGCTGGAAGAAACACTTAGGCCTGGCAGGAATAAAGAAGGCCTACAATGGAAGATGCTGCATGGCTGCCCTCCCGTGCCCGCTTGTGCTGGGATCACTGACACTCGTGCTCCTGTCTCAGCCCTGTCCGTCTCACACCCTGCCTGCATAAAAACTTCACTGTGGTCAAATGCCCCACACCATGACAGACAACTGGAACTGCAAAACATCACAAAAATGGCAAAAAGCACCACCACAGGCCACCCGCCCAGCGACTCAGTGTCAATACTTCCTGCCATCTTGTCCACCTGTGCGCACTACACCAAACCCAAACCCCAGGGTGCTGAGAAAAACACTAGGTAAAACACAACCGCGATACCGCTAAAACCAAAAAATGCCATGGTTAGCTCTCAGCCCCACGCTCCATTTGGAGCTGCTGCCAGATGAAAACTCTCTCTGACACAAAGACCACAACTTGTCTTCCCATGCCCGCGGCTGTGGAGCCACAGCCTCTCAGTCTAATATCCCCTTAGTTAACGTTACCTTTAGTAAACAATTTGCTGATACTCCACCATTTTTAAAATTAACTCCTCTGGACCAATTGCTGATACTCACTTGTCAGCGCCCATAAAACATCCAACAATCAATTGCAAATAAAACAATAATTCTGCAGAAACAGAAAATACCACTGATTAAGCGTTGACAAACAGGAAAACAAATACAGCAAGACTTTTTTTTTTTGGCTTTTCATCAGGTGCAGTGTGTTCCCAGCCAACTCCCACTGGGCCTAGCCACCAGGCCCCTGCTCCCACACCTTACCTGATATCTTCAGAGATTTTTATTCCAAGTCCAGAAATGTCCTGTGCAATTGCTAGGAAATTAGCAGCTGCAATAGAGAGAGGGATTTTCTCTCTCTGCAGCCCCTTATCTACCCATCTGTAGTTCCACCCCTCTTGAGGCTCCATCCAATGTGGTGGACCATCAATCTTCCCCCTACCACCTATCCTCCTTCCTTTTCGGGCCCTCATAGACCCCCCCTTCGTTGATGTCACCTTCCCTTCCCCCGTCCTCCCATTCCAACCTAAATTGCCTGGATGCTCTCCCACCCCCCTTCCTGCCTCCTTTCTCTGTTTCCAGTGAGACCACTAACAGTCTGGAAGGCCCTTTATTAGGGTAACCTCTTTTGTCTTTCTAGAGCATAAACAAGAAATGAAAAAAGAGAGTAAATGTCATCACCACTGACAGTGAAAGTGACTAAATCTTGTTATGTAGTAGAATGCACCATAGGTATTGTAGAAAGAACAGGAATGTAGAAGAAGTTGCATTGGTACATGAGACTGTGTGTATGAGGGTGGTGATGGATGTTGGAGTGGAGGTGAGGCAGTGTAGTATACGATAGGTGTTTAGGTAACTGGATAATGTCAAAAGGTGTTGTCCCACAAAAAAAATGTAGGCCTAGAAAGTTAAAAGTAGTATAGAGAATACTGCATGGGTGATTATGCACAACCAGTGTGTTCTGCCACAGATGGGTTCTGATTCCCTCTGACCTCTAGAGTGAAGCTCAGGAGTTCCGTGTGAATCAAAATCCCAAGGTGGCAAAACACGCTAGCTATGCATAAAGTTGCTCATCCTGCATTTTTGATAGTGTATAGTATTATGTGAAGTGGGTGCATTGAGTCTGTTTCATCTTTCAAGAATTTAGCAGTCTCTAGAGGTTCTAGAATGCTGTTGTACCACAGAAGATACAATCACATTCCATGACCTTTGAACTGTGACACAACAGCATTTTTAAAGGAATGTAATTCTATATAGAACAATGTTCTATTTTACACTGTAATAGCAATAAACCATACTTAGTCATATTGAATGTGTGGGAATGTGATGAGTGTGATGTGTGTGTGATATGTGTGTGTGTGTGCATATGTGTGATATGTGTGTGTGTGTCTGTGTATGCATGTGTGTGTGTCTGTGTGTGTGTCTGTGTGGAGGTAGCATGCTGGTGTTGGGTTGTGTAATTGTAGTGATAGTATAATATGTTGATTATTGTTACTCCATTTTGTATGCTATTTCATGTAATGTATGTCATTTCATACTCCATTTTGTATTGTGTGACTCCATTTTCTTCATTTAATTGGTGTTTTGCTCTTTAGATAGCCTCATTATTATGTTTTGCTTATTTTGCTGACTTGAAGGTCGCATATTATCAGGCAACCTGTTTTTGTAGTTTTGTTTAAACTTCTGCTTAGCTCATAGTGTTCTAGGCACCCGGCCAGTGTTTGGAGCACAGTGACCTAGCAGGTGTAGGGAATTCTGAGCAGTCCTTATCGTGTGAATTCGTAACATCCTGGGAGCCCGGCCAGCTTCTAGAATGTGGGAAAACAACACTATGAGGGCTGCACGGTTATTTTTGGCATAGAATAAGATATAAATGTAGCTTTCTCAATGCCTGGTTAGAAGCCTCTCCTGCAGGGTGGACGCATCGCTGTGGGGCCAGTTCCCGGTTCGAGAGACTCCTAGCCAGGCTGACAAGGGGGGCTTCCCAGCCATTGGAAGAGGGCTTGGATGATGCTTTATTGAATCGGTGATGTATAACCTTTTGTATTATATTTTGCTATAATAAAGCTTTGGCTTGCTATACTTATTGTACTGTTATTGTGTGTATGTGAGTGTGAATGGCAAATAGCTGCTTGGTTTGAGTTGGCAGAACAGTAATTAAAGCATAAACATCATAGAAAAGTTGTAACATTTTTTTCTATACTTTAATCAATAGATAATTCAAAGGAATACACCAGAGGAGTGTGTAACACAATGACATAGGTCAAGATTTGAGTGCCTTGAGACAACAGTCCTGTGTTGCAAGATGGTTTTCAAATACAGTTTGAGATGTTTTTTCATGTTGTCTTTGTATTCTTTCCAGTGGTTCTCTCACAGTTGTAGATGTTACTGCCATATATGTAAGCATGTTTGGACAGCAGTTGAATGAACAGTTACTAAATCATTTAAATTCAAAAAGTAGAGGTGTTTAGCAAAATACAAATGTGCAAAGCAAAAATGCATAATGCACTGCTTAAATAATTCAGTTGCTGAAACAGCAGTGACTGAATAAAGTATTATACATATGTATGTGTGTGTGTATCCCCTAATAAATTTCAGCAAACTGATTCCTGTATTTAACAGCAGTAGTTAAACAGCACAAGTATTGCTATCTAAATCGTAACAATAACATTTCTAGTCTGTTACTGAGGGGGTACATTTCAATAAATTATGAAACATTTTGAATGTCTGCCTTCTGGTTTTGTAACATTTCAGCTGAATGTTGCTTGGTATGCCAGCAGTAAAAGTCCATAGTTTTTTCATGTGTTGACATAACACCCCCTTCTCTAACTACACCTAATTCCCCTTACCTCTCTAGCCCTCTAATGAATAACCCCCTTCCTGCTTCTCCATATTGCTACTGCTTCTTATCGCATGACTGTTGATGTTTATCTTCACTCCTCTTCTTTCCCATTCCTCCTCATCTGCAGAGGCTTTATTACCTACCTTGTCATCTCCAAACTAATCACGATATGCCATATCACCTGTAACTGTATTTATTCACTGTGATATTGTTATTATGTAATGTGTATTTGTATTATACATGTATTAGGACCTCCTTGTGAATGAGCTTGCTCAACGGAGTTTTCTACAATGAACTTGAACTTGATAACAGGTTTATAACCCAATAAGAGTTGCTATGCCCACCCACAGCCAATTTGCTAGCAAAATGTATTGATTCCTTCACAGGCAGGCACTATCATACTGATGCTCTAGACTGTCAGCTGCATTTTGGTGTGAGGTGTGTTGTGTGGTGGAAGCGAATGTGCAGAGCTGAAATCTTGAGGTGGTGATGTGCCTTTGGGAAGTAGGGTGGTGTAGGAGCCAAATGCATACATGTGCAACCATCTCCTCTGCTCAAAATTACAGATCAGCTCACAGTCATCGGGAAGCAGGCATGAAAGTATGAGTGGCATATGGCAAGAAGAAAGAAAAACAAAGAAATATCAGAGATTCTGATACAGTCTGACCAATAATTAGCATGTTTACCTGTTTAAGTTTCCACATTGTCAAACAAGACTAGTACTCAGTAAAATAGTTTACTACCAAAAGGGCCACTGACTAGTAAAACGAAAATGTCAACCCGCACACGTAAAATGAAGCACAATATGCATGTGCAGACATGTACTGCATTAGTTATAACTGGCAAATGGGAAGCATTTTCTCATGCTACGTGGGTCAACAGAAATTAACACGTTACTTGGTAACAGCCATCTGTCAACGCCCCTTGCAACAACATTGCTAAGCAACCTAGGGGCATGTAAACGGAGCCTGTCTCAGCTTCAGAATGCAATGGAAGGACGTTGGAATGGCTGGCATACACCTAAGAAGAAAGTAGGGAGTTAAGATTTCTAGAAACAATCATAATACTACAAAAGTAGCGATCGCTATGTATATTCTTTTTTTTTGCATAACATGTTTGTTAATTTTCCACATATAAACATTAATGAAAAACACCTACAATAAGAGACAACAACCAGACTAACAATATACATGTACACAATGCATTTAACTAAAAAATAGTGAACACACAGCTCTCGGAATATCTTACTAACTACAACCTTCTTTGTCCAGAGCAACACGGTTTTCGCCCTGGCCATAGCACATCCACTGCCCTTCTGGAATTCTCCCACCACATTCACTCAGCACTTGACAAAGGTCATCTCACAGGGGCGGTTTTTATAGACCTGTCCAAGGCCTTCGACACAGTGTGCCACCCCCTGCTACTAAACTCCCTTAGCATACTGGGTCTCAGGCCGGCCCTGAAGTGGTTATGGCTACCTACACAACAGGTCCCAAGAGTCAAGCTAAATGGGATCCTCTCCTCCTACCTTCCTGTACACTCGGGTGTCCCCAAGGCTCCATCCTTGGCCCGACCCTTTTCAGCCTATTCCTGAACACCCTCCCCAGCTCCTGTTCCAGTAAAATATTACTCTATGCTGATGACGCTGTTATCCTTGCATCACACCCTGACCCACTCCCACTCCAAATCACGCTGCAAAGCGACTTCCTCCAAACCGAAAAGTGGTTCAATAATCACCGCTTAGTCCTGAACCTAAAGAAAACTAAGTCCATGCTATTTTCTCATCGGCAAAACAATGCCAGGGACTTTCCCTCCACATCACCACCAGCATGCCACTCCCTCTGGAGCAGGTTTCATCCTATAGTACCTGGGCATCACCTTTGACTCCGGCCTTACTTTCCACGCCCACCTTAAAGCTTTGGCATCTGCAATGAACTCCAGGATCGGTCTTCTCTACCACCACAAGACTCTCTCCTGAACCTGCCTTAAAACTAGCCATCACCTCGCCGGTATTATCACTGGCTGACTCACGGACTCCCTGTTTAAGCGCTGCTGGCGCCTCTGCCTTATCAAAGTCCAGACCTCTATCAACAAAGCCTGTAGGCTCCTTACGTGCCCACAGCAGACCCACACCTGTCTGCTATACTCCATACACAAAATACTCACTCTTGAGGAAAGACTGAAATATCAAACCTGCCTACTGGCCAAAAAATCCATGTCAGGTCTCTGCCCTCCTGGGGTCTCTGGACCTTTGCAGCTGGCTGCTAGGTCCCTGCCAACCCGGTACGCCACCGCAGCCACCTTCAACGTTCCCAGAGCAAGGACCTCTCGTTGCCAAAGATCTTTCCATCACCTAGCCCTGTCCTGGTTTAACTCCCTTCCTGAAACCATCTCTAAGATCCCAGGTATTGGCCGCTTCAAAATCGCCCTCCGCCAGCATATTATTGACAACCCGATGCTGTAAATGTTTGTAGCTGCCCTGTGCGGTCCCTTCTAACCTTTTCAAGCCCCTCGCCTTCCAGTCCTTTTAACTCTACATATTAGTTTGTGACATGTTGTTAAATTGAATAATGTATCTCCTGTTGTTTTACTAATGTTTGTACCTTACACAAGTTTGCTCCAGTACAGCTTCGCTGTCTGCACTCTTCAAATGTATATTTTATGTATCTAACCTGTTCGTCATCCCTGTCCTAACCTCACTCTATTGTTGTCTCCCCCCCTCTTTTTTGATGAGGTACCTTTGTAAACGAGTCTTTGACTCAAAGGTTGTAAAACTGATCTCAACAATAAATAATAAAAATTAAAAAATAAATAAAATAAACTATCCCACCCTTCCCATCATCATACTATCCAACTTTCCCCAACATATCTAGGTGCTCTACAATATTTAAATCACATCATATAATGCATCAGGACACTAAGACAGTCCCACTTCTGCCCCCCGCCCCAACAAACAGAGGGAAGAAGAAAACAAAAAAAAAAAAAGGTGAGGGGAGACAACAAAAGCTTGACAAAACCAAGACAGCAATTTGTAGAGTTGTGCAAATTGTATTCTGTTAATTACCCCATATTTAGTATACACAGAGTTTCCCATTTCCAAATTGATTCATAATCTCCCTGAATTTACAGTTATACCAGCTCCCATCTACTCCCAGGTATTGGGTCTCCTCTCATTAACCCTCTAGCCCCTTCCATAATATATCTATCTCAGCTAGATATAGTGAAGAAATAAAAGGCTTCCAGGTCACCCAAAAGCATTCATCTTTATTTTCAGATACATAATATAGCCTGTCCAGGCCCAGGACCTGCAAACACAAATGTTTCCATTGCTGAATGGTTGGGGTCTCACTAGGAACCCATGTATTTATTACACAGTGCCTAGCTAGGACTTCTAAGACCTTCACCCACCTAGAAAAAGGTCTCCAATCCTCCTCAACTGAGCTATCCACTCCAAACATTAGGATGACAGGCCGTTTTTTAAAATTGTCTTCCCCATATCCTGCCAATTTCTCTAGCCACTCCCTCCCAGATATGTAGTAGAGCAGTGCATTCCAAGAAACAGTGTATATATGTACCCACTTCAAAGTGACACCTCCCACATAGAAGGGACACCTCAGGGTGAAATCGATGTACCATACTTGGGGGGGGGGGGCAACATAGCTGATGCACAAATTTATAATATGACTCTTGATACTTATTACAGATCAGTAGCTCTTTATGTAATTGCATCACAAGGTCCCACCCTTGGTCAGAAATCTCCCGTCCCTAAGTCTCTGTTCCATATTCTCCTAGTTTTACAAGTATAGTTGAGGAAGAACTGCCGTCCCAGCCTCTCTGCTCTATCAATTAGCCCCCTCCATTCCCAGGCGAGTGCCAAGAAGTAAAGAGGAGTTCTTCTTTCTACTTTTGCTAATCATTTGGCATAGTTGCTAGCCTGAAGGGTTCTAAATATTCCGAGCCCATTCCTCCCGAGTTCTTCTCCGGAAGTAAACTGCCCCCTCCTCCAGGTCCTTTATACACTTTATGCCTTTTTCCTCCCAGGAAAGAAAACCCTTGTCCTCCAATCCCACCACAAATCCTGGGTTCCCCTCAATGGCAGTAGTAACGCTCTTCCCTTGCCCAACACCAACCCACTTCAGGAGTTGTTCCCCTGCTTCTTGCACTGATACCACCAATGGGTTCAGGGTTCCCTGTCTACTATAAAGCTTCCTCCCTCCTTTACCCAAGTACGCTAATAATCTCACCACCCCTTCCACTTCCTCTAAGTCCAGCCACCCTGCTTCTGGCATTCTATTAATCCAATCTCCTATATACCTATAATGCATAGCTAAAGCATAATTCTGTCAATTAGGCAAATTCAGACCCCCTCTATCCCTATCAGCCTGCAATCTATGTAGACTTGCCCTAGGCTGCTTCCCCCTCCACAGGAATCCTGAAAAAGTTGTCTACCCATTTAATATCTTTCTTATTCAGCCCCATCTGCAGCATTTGCATAAAATATAGAATCTGAGGGAGGATATTCATTTTACTAAGGTTTATACAACCCAACCATGAGATAGGCAACTCCTTCTATCTTCCCAGCTCCTCCTCTATATTTTGTACCATTGGGCTATAATTTAAATTATACAACTGACCCAATTCATGGCCAATATGAATTCCCAAGTATACAAAAGCCTTCTTAACTTTTTTAAGTCCCCATGCCCTGTTCCCAAAAGCTCTTTCTATTTCCCCCCATATCATTACCTCCAATTTACCAATATTTATTTTGTACCCAGACAATACTGCAGATTTCCTTATTATCTCTAATAATGGAGAAACAGACCTGATTGGATCCTGTACATATAATAACATATCATCTGCATAAAGTGTGACTTTATGTTCCCTTCCAGAATTTCCCTGCACTCCTCTAATCTCCACCAGGTCCCTATCTTAATTGCCAGGCACTCTATAGCCAATGCAAACAAAGGTGGTGAGAGGGGGCATCCCTGCCTAGTAGCTCTATGGAGGACAACTTTTCCTGTAAGGCCACTGTTCACTAAAACCCTGGCATTCTGGGTACTCTACATACTTCTCACCCAACCTACAAATCCCTCACCCAGCCCATACTCCTGTAGGGCTTCGAACAGATACTCCCATTCTATCCAGTCAAATGTCTTCTTGGCATCCATTGTAAGTACAGCAATGTTCTTCTGACCCTGAGAGGCTTTCCACAGAACATTAAGCAATTTTCTCATATTATGATATGAGCAACTCCTAGAGACAAACCCTGTCTGATCTGGATGACCAAACCTGGGGGCTGACCCAACCTTTTGACAAGCACTTTAGCCAAAATCTTTGCATCACAATTTAATAAGGAGATCGGTCAATGTAAAAACATTTCTGTACATCCTTTCTGGGTTTGGGGACTAGACAAATGATCACATCCTTAAAGGATACTGGGAGAATCCCCCCCTCGAGCTTCTGCAAACACTTGAGACAGGGGTTCAACCACATGCTCCTTCATTATCTTATAGAACTCAATGAGAAACTCATCTGGTCCACTGGCTTTCCCCTGCCTCAGACCCTGTATTGCTTCACTAATTTCCACCCTTGTGATCTCTCCTTCTAGCTGTTTCTGGTGTGTTTCAGTAATTTTAGGTAGCCGAATTTCCCACAAAAATTGTGACGATAGCTCCCCCGTTCACCCACATTCTGCCTGATAAAGTTGTTGATAAAATTGTTCAAACCTATTCCTAATTAAGGTTTTATTCCTTAATAACTTGCCGTCCCTGTCCTTTATTTCGCCTATATGTATGCATTGTCTCCTCTCCTTTATTAAATGGACCAACCGTGGACCTGACCTGTTCCCCCATTTGAACAAACGACTCCTAGAAAGCATCGCTGCCATTCTAGCTTCCCCCAAGAGAAAAGCATTGAGTGCCTCTCTTGCCGCCCTTAATATCTGTGCCCTCTCCTCTGTATATCTATCCACCAAATCCTTCTCCAGTTCCTGCACCTTTTCCCCCATTTCTACCCTTGTGGCTTCCCTTTCTTTTTTATAATGGGCTACATACCTAATGATGGTACCCCTGATAAAAGCCTTACCTGCTTCCCAGAATATCCCTGGAGATTCCACAGACCCTGCATTAGTCTCTTTATAAAACTTCCACTGCTGTGCAAGGTACTCTATGAACTCCTTTTTTCTCAGTAGGTACCTGGGGAATTTCCACAGAGGGGTCCCTCCCTCTGCTCATTCATTTCCACCCTCATCTGGACCATAGCATGGTCTGAGAGAATATTTGGACTATGTTCCACTTTTTGTACCCTCCCCAACTATGCTTGAAGGCATATAGATGTGATCCAGTCTAGTCGATACTTTGTGTGGGTTTGAATAAAAAGTGAACCCTCTTTCTCCTGGGTGCAAAGTTTTCCAGCTATCCATTAGGTCCAGGTCCAATACCCTTTCCTTCCAAGGTTTCATCCCCCTCCCATGTCTTCCCTTACCCTCAGAATGATCCAGTTCCACTTGCATTGTTGCATTGAAATCTCCCCCCATGATTAAACCTATAAATTGTTCTCTGATTATAACGTCCAACACCTCGTGGTAAAGGCTGGGTTGAAAACTGATGGAGACCAAACACCCCGAAGTTAGTTTTTCCCATATAACATGCCTTCTACAAATACATACCCTCTCCCTTTATCGTGGCCGATCTCGTACTAGTGAATGGCAGCTTACTAATTAGCACCGCAGCCCTCTTTATGTGAAGGGGAGGGGCAAAACACTTTCCAGCCCAGCCTCTTACCAGTTTCTGGTGCTCGTGGAGGGTCAGATGTGTCTGTTGGAGTAGAGCCACCTGGGTCCCCTGTCATTGCAGGGCTATTAGTATACTGGTTCTCTTTATTGGTAATGAAGTCCCCTTCACATTCCACGAGGTGATCCCTACTACCTTAGCCATTTAGCCATGTCCACCTTCCCTTTACCCCACTCTTTATCTTTGGCATTTTTGGGCCACCTTGTTTCTGCCATATATCCATGACAGCTGGTGAACCTGGAAAAATAATTTCTCTTAGATCCAGAAGAAAGAAAAAGTGTAGGGCATCTCCAATGCTGCACAAAAAGGAAAAACATACAACAACCCCAACTTCAAATGTTACACTCCTTCCACCTTGCCCACTTCTCCCAGCTGCCCCAGCCCCCCATTTACTGTAAATCCCACACAAAGAACCCCTTAGCACATTTACAAATGCTATAGTCTAACCACCACTTTGCCATTCAAACATTCAGAATGGATCTGCCTTTAACATCGCAGACGTTCCGTTCCCCACTCCCGCCCCTGTCGTTAACTAGTTTCAGAATACCCAACAGACTCACAAAATTAAACTACTTGGCAATTATAACATTTAACTTTATCCTAACAGATTAAACATTTAATCAAACCCATGAGGGCACTACATCGCCCCCCGGAGCAACGACGTTTGCCTTCTTTTCCGTCACTTAATCCCTGAAAAATATAGTGGGCATAGAGGTCAAACCCTCTCCTCCACCATATCCAGTCTCAGTCCTGTCATGCCAAAGAGACCCTCATAAGCTTGCAGTGGCCTCGAGGGCTCTGATGCCACCAGGAAAACATACATGACATCGGCCCCCCACCAAGTCCCCCGTTTACCAGTCGATCTGTTGTGCCTTCAGCTAATTTGACTGGGCCGCCCCATGATGAAATTCTTCTTTCCGGAGCCAGCCTCCTGCCAAAAAATAATTGGTCTGGTGTTACCACTACCAGCCAGCACAGCACTGCACAGATCTACCAGTCCAGCCTGCAGATCGCTTTCCTCTTCCACTCATTCAGGAGGTCTCCCCCACACAAGATTAGCCAATCCAGTAGTTGTCCTAGAAGCCATCAGAAGGGGGCAAAATTACTCTGTCCCCTAAATTTCAGATAACAGTTAACTTTTAGCAAGCAAATCTCTATAGCAAACCCCTTACGATCACTTGCAATGCCTAACCATCGTGCAGAGTGTCATTCACGTCTGTTCCATCCAGACAGTCTCTCATCCTACTTTTTTCTTTAAATCCTCCATGAAAGCAGCAGCTGTCTCTGGTTCCCAAAAAGTATATGTAGCACCTTCATGTTTTATTTTTAAAATCGCAGGATAAAGCAAGAAACAGTCCACTTTGAGGGCCCTTAGTTGAGCTGACATAAATTGAATGCTCTTCTCTTTTCAAGATTCTGTTAGAGTAGTCTTGTAACAGATAGAGGCATATCTCCCTCGTGTTTAAACTCTCCTGTGTTACAGTGGCTTACGCAGCATCTCCTACGGTCTTGGTAGTGATGAAATCTAAATATTATCTGCCTCGGGGTTGCCCTCTGGAGGTCATGGCACCACAGCCCCATGCGCTCATTCCAGCTTAAGTCTCCCCTTTCAGCTTCATACCCAGCAAATTTGGGGCTCTTGAGCAGAATGTTAGGATATCTTGGCCCTCCTTCCCCTCCAGGAGCCCCCTAAGTCACAGATTTAAGCGGCAATGTAATTTTCTTGATAATCATGCTGATCAGTCAATTCTGCAAGCTCCTTCTCTAACTTTGTGACACGAGCCACCAAGTGATCCATAGTGTCCTCGATCTTAGATATTCCCTCTTCCATCTCTGTCACTCTGTTTGCCTGCATCGCCATCTGCTCAAATATACCTTGTAGGCGGGTATCTATTTTTTCCTCTAGTTTGCTCCATTTTCCCTCTAAAGCCTCCATAACTTGTTCCGAAACTTCATGGCCCAAGGCCGCCATCTCAGCTGCAGACAGTGAGACAGGACCTTGCACATCCGAGAATTTTGCCACTGCCTGCTTTTTTTTGAGCTTTCCCAGCTGATCGCTAGACTTTTACTGGATTTGATACTAAATACTCCTCCATAGTACATTCCCAATAGAAATAGTCATTTTCAGTGTTGTTTAAAGTTCAGATACTGTTGGATTTTACTATTTATTTTCAGCAGGGTCGGGAGCTGCAGGAATCCAAATCTTTACCGGTTGCTGGTCATCAGCACCCCCCCATATTCTTTTTTCTGAAACACTTACTGCCTCTCTCGCCTTCCCCCTGAAACACGCCTCTCCCGTTTACCAGCTTAGGCCTTCTGCATCCCAGACCTGCCTGGTCCCCAAGACCCGCACCCTCGCTGGGGATAGAGCATTTACCACCCACGCACCTAAGCTATGGAACTCCCTTCCCTCCCAAGTTCAAGCTTCCCCCTCTCACTTCACCTTTAAAACCTCCCCGTGGAGTTTCCTGAAATCTGCTGCGTCCTGTCTGTGTGCGGCCTAATCTCCAGCCCTTCAGCCCACCATCCCATCTGCACTGGTGCCCCAGCTAGACTCTTACTCTCTTGCCACCTTGGTGTTTTCTCTCTACCTCTGGGTATGTGTTATTGTCACTCTTTCAACCCAGGGTGAGGTCTTATACCTCCATGTTTGCCCCTGGACTGTATGTTTGGAGATCTGTGATTGTTGATATGCTAATCCTGTCTGCTGTGTCCTACCACTTTAGAATCTCTCTGGTGTCTTATCCCACCGTTTGGAGTATGCTGCTCCTGATAGCAATGTTGACTATGTATTTCTCTCATGTAAATTCCACTGTTGGAGTATGCCACTCCAGATTGTTATGCTTACTATGTATTCTTTCTATGTACTTACCCTGTAATTCTCCCGGGGTCGCACCTGAAAATAGGCACTTGCTGTCTAGCGTGCTTACCCGGTTACTAAAAGCAAATAAATAAAAATATATACCAGATACATCATGATTGTCTGTGTCATATGTTTTTTATCTTCACTCGAGGTCTATGACCTCAGTCACCTGCACTTCTGGCTACGCCACTTGTGAGGGTTAAGAGGTCATAGACCTCTCATTAAGATAGAAAAACATATGATACAGGCAATCATGACATATCCCATAAATATACATATATATGAATATACATATGGACATATGAATTTGCCAGCAGATAAAGGCCTTACGGTCTATTGAGTCTGCTTGAGAGTGCAGCTAGCAACCCTTATACAGCAGCTGCCCTCCTCCCTCCCTCCTGACACTCCATATACATATATACACACACACACACACACACACATATATATAGATATAGATATATACATATATATATATATATATATATATATATATATATATATATATACATACATACAAATATATATTTATATTATACTGGCCCAGGAGGCCAGTATAGTTAGAGTTGCATGGTCATGTCTACTGTATGTTAAACCCCAAAGTTTGTACATTAATAACTTTGCAACCGTTGGTCCGATTAACCTGAAACTTTGCATGTTGGCTGCCAGCCATAGATCTCTGGATCTGGAAAGTTTCCTTCTGGTCAGATGTTGGTTGCAGAACCATAGAGCATCAAAACATTACAAAGGTTAAGTATTGTGCATTTTTTCGGTCAGGCATAATGGACTGAAGAATGCGTCTGAGTGAATTCAGATTTGCATGTCTATTTGTGGCCTGGGTTAAACTGGTGCCTTTTGAAGATTTATTGAACAAGTATAAATCCATTCAAAAATGATTCAAGTTTTCATGTCCCATTATAGCCTATGGGAAAATCTATATGTGCACTGTGAAAACTTTTATGAAAACATTTTTTATGGCAGCAACATTTTTAAATGCATGACAGCATCCTATTATAAGATATAGGGAATAATGAAAACATTTTGTTCTCGTAGAAACAATACTCCACAACATTGTCCATTGTTGTTTTCTTTGTCAGGTGGATTGTGCTTTTGGGCTGAAATTTGTAGGTGGTAAGCCCTGGTCCCACAGATGTTCCTCTAGGTGGTTTGGTCCCAAAACATTCAATGGGCCCATAGTTACAGCTTTCCAAATTTGAGAAATTTCCCATGGGTTTACATTGCGGCACTTGCGGTGCCTTTCGGCACCCACATCTCAAAAATGAAGAGAGTTATAGATTTTTCACTACCCACAGCTTAGTTCACCATTAGGTGAACTAAGAATGTAAGGGAGTTTAAAAGTCATAGGTTACACCTGCACTGTAATTTATTTCATAGGTTGTATGGTTACTGAGCTATTGACAAATTAGTGTTACAAGGGTTCCTTTTTGGGCCTACATGGCTATTTGATGGTTCTGTTGTTATGTGTAAGTGAAAACTCAGGGCCCGGTGGGTCTGCATTCCCACCAACACATACCAGTTACCAGGTACAGTACACTGCAAATAAATGGTTTGGTCTTTTGGCTTGAAATTTTGAGGGTACAAAGGGGATGTCCCAGAGGTGTGACTTATGCTGCTTAGGTGTAAAACATTTTTTATCAGCTCCATGGATATGCCATTATGAAGTTGAGACTTTTGCCATAGGATAACATTGCGGCACCCTCAGTGCTTTTTGGTGCCAATATCTCAGAAACAATGCAAGATATAGATTTAGCCTACTTATCTCGCATGGCAGTTTCACTGTCATGATTACAATGGTGCTCAAAGTTTTTTCATAGCTGCTATGGTTGCTGAGATATTGGCAAATTAGTGTTGCAAGTGTTCCTTGCCCTATAGGGCTGCTGTATGGCTTCCATGTTATGTGTAAGTGGGAGCAGAAGTGATACAGTAGCTGATACATGATGACGGATGCCTCTTGTGGTATGTTTACAGAGTTGTATGTTCTTTCTGTTACCTTATGGTATCTGCTTCTGATTGTTTGTGTTGCCTTAAACCGTCCCCTGCTTTTACGTGTGTGTCGGTGTGTGTGTGTGTGTGTGTGTGTGTGTGTGTGTGTGTGTGTTTGGGGGGATTCAGAGTTAGGGTTGAAAACCCTGACATTGAATTTAATCAGTTTTGTCACTGTGGAAGCTACCCTAACTGATGCATTAACAAAAAAGCTTTTTGCAATATACAGGTACATATATATATATATATATATATATATATATTTTATATATATGAGACAAAGAACCTCTGTGCACAAATGCTGAGGCAAGGTTACCCCAAAGGGCATTTGGCTGGAAAGCCAAGTTTCAAGAAAATACAAAATTACATGCCCACACAATGCAAAGCATCATAGGTACATATGCAACCACTACAGAATGTTATGCTGGTTCAACTTTAAGCAGAATTGTATGGTGCCGAAAGGCCTCTCACACAGTTTGCAAAGGGTGCTAACAGATGACATAGACATGTGTTTCATCCTACCAGGACTCATCAGTATGCCTTGTCTGTTTGACACCCCACTGGAATGAACCAGCTACCCTAAGATGGTCTTTCTGGGACATGTAGTGGTGAACCCATTAAAATAAAAAACTATTTAAAAGACAAAGAACCTCTGTGCACAAACACTGAGGCAAGGGTTACCCCCAAAGGGCATTTGGCTGGGAAGCCAAGTTTCAAGAAAATACAAAATCACACATGCCCACATAATGCAAAGCATCATGGGCTGCATATGCAAATCACCACAGAATGTTATGCTGGTTCAACTTTAAGTAGAATTGTATGGTGCCGAAAGGCCTCTCACACAGTTTGCAAAGGGTGCTAACAGATGACATAGACACATGTTTTGTCCTACCAGGACTCATCAGTATGCCTTATCTGTTTGACACCCCAGTGGAATGAACCAGCTAACAGTCTGTCTGGGCCTCGGCACCATACAATTCTGCTAAAGTTGAACCAGACATAACATTCTGTGGTGATTTGCATATGCAGCCCATGATGCTATGCATTGTGTGGGCATGTGTGATTTTGTATTTTTATATATTATATATATATATATATATATATATATATATATATATATATAAATATATACCCTAGTGATTATAGACACAGAGAAGGCATTTTATCCATGGAGTCTGCTTATACTCATTGGACCCACATTCATCTCTTGAGTCTGAACACTATACTCTGCCCCAACAGCAAGGGTTCTCACAAACAGCCTCCTCTTAGACCCATTTCCGTTCCACTGAGGCACTCATCAGGGTTGCTCTCTTAGTTCCTTGATCTCTCTTCTGGCCATAGAGGCCTTCAACACCACTATGGGACACAGTCCTAATATTGCAGGGATCAAAGTGGGAGAGAAAACATACAGCACATTGCTATATGCAGGTGACCTGCTCATCATGCTGATAAATGTGAATACTTCTTTGCTGGTGGCATGGAAAATATTGGATGTCAATGGGGAGATCTCTGGCATCCAGGTAAATTGGAGTCTGACAGAGATACTCCTGGTCAAAGATTGTGATCCTACTGTGGCAGCAATAGGACAGCGTAACATCACATGGCACCTGAAGGTATTAAATACCTGGGCATTGTGGTAACTCCTAAAGTGGAACACATAGTGGCTAAAAACATCTCCCAACTCATTGGTTCCGTGAAACAAGATATACAGAGGTGAAAAAAAAGAAAATAGTGGATCTCAAAATGATGACCTTGCCTATAATCCTGTACTGCCTCAACAGCCTCCATATTCACATACCCCTAAAGATATGAACGCAACTTGAGGTCCATCTCACAAACTACATCAGGGACAATCAATGCCCAAGGTTTAACAAGCAGATTCTAAGAGTACCCCTTGGCAGGAAGGCAGAACCAACCATGGCTATTGTCTTGCTATACCAGTAATGGCATGAGACAGGCACTGCTTTGGCTTGAAAATGACAGTACACAGCCCCCACTATGGGTGGAAGTGAAATACAACTTAACAAGGAGCACTACCTTGATTTGTCAACCCTCACTACATAAGGATGACACACACCCCCATGCTGTTTACAGTTCAGATGTGGAAACAGCTCACCTGCCTAAATAAGTGGCAACACCTCCTGCTTGGCAACCTGGAGCCACTGTGGAACAGTCTGAGGTGCTGATAGGAAGCAATCCCATAAAATGGAGTACTTAGATGCAGCAGGAAATTTCCACAGTCAGTTATATCCTCGAACTAAACATCATCATCCTAAAGTCCTTCTTCTAGCTTTAGGCCCAGTTTTACTTTCCAAGATTGATCAATGGAAGTACCCCCAGTTAAGACATGCTCTGCACCAGTAGCTCACACCGTAACACTTGATCAGGCAGAATGGTATGGTGGATGAAATACTGTCTTGGGTGAGACACCAGAGAGAAAGGGCAGGCTTCATCTATATAAGAAATAATCCAGTCCCATTACCTCCCTAACTGGAACCAGCATAGGGAAAAATGGGAGAGAGCTGCACAAAACCACTGTCCATTGACTGCTGGGTTAGATACATGCACTGTGACCTCAGATCCCAAATACCAGCTAATACAAAAATTATTTCTGGGCAGGTAGCACAGAATACCAGGCAAACAGAAAACCAATGAAATTGGGATTACTAATGAATGTTGGCTATGTGGCTCATCCCCAGGTACCATATCCCACATTCTCTGGTTCTGTGCAGATATACAGAACTGGTGGTCATCCATCATCTCTAAACTGGAATACTTTACTTCACCTCAGCTACCTAAGGAACCCACCATCTGAATTCTTGGTGATCCAGAGACCCTCCCTATATCAAGCCTGCCCTGCAAATAATGTCTGATGACAGTGACCATGGAAGTTAAATAGCAAATATTAAAGCACTTGAAACAATCTGAAAGGCTCTCACTCTCCAAGTGGGAAGTAGGCATGGTAAGGACAGTCTTATACATATATGTTTTGCATAGACATTGAGGCAATCCAACAAAATTAATTAAGACCTAGACCTTTTCACTCAGCCAGATGAGGCTGACCAACAACAAACTATGGGTTAAGGACTCCCTCCTCCATCTAACATTACATATCACGGATACCTTGCCACAGGGCAGGACATAAGATGTGTATGCAGTCCTCTACCATAGTAAGGGCTACTAACCTGGAAAATGCACTGCTCTTACCACTCACACTTAGGGAGTAAGCCACCACATACACAAGGAATGTAATAGCATGCTCCTCCTTAGACTATCAGACCAAGTAACCAGTGGAAAGATAAAGCATGCTAACATCTGTTTAAAGGAGATGATATACTGCTAAATGGCATAATCATACTGTACACCAATAGGATAGATGTGAAACCCCATGCTACTACAACTGGAAAGTGCACAGACTCTATAGTTTGGCAAACATTGTGAATCATCAAGCATGTCACAATAAGGGTCATGAGAGTCTCTTTTCACTTCACATTCTAGTGTATTGGTCACCATCAATGTAAAAGATTAGACACTGTGAGGTGTGGTTTACACACAGGTTAATCCTAGTACTTTTCTGAAACAGAATGCTAATATAACTTCACATAAGAACTTATTTGCTGTGTTGTTTAGTATTTGTTTACATGTCTTTCTGTTTATCTGTATTTTTCAGTGGTTTGTGTAATCTGTTAAATGCATGCTTTTAGAATTGTATCTTCAAGGGGACCTCCCTGGCTAGGTTTTTAATTCTCTTGAGTTAATATGTAAATGTACAAGCTATCCCTCCCCTCCCAGATACCAGAAAAGCTTATATAATAGTACGTTCCATCCCTGGTAGTGTAATAGTACCTCCCTCCCAGCCCTGATTGCTGCAAATCTACTGGACTACCAGGGATGGAACATATTATTATATAGACTCATTTGGTATTGGGGATAGGAGAGGGAGCCACTAGACTATCAGCGTGTTTTGATGACAATTATTTGGACATGGTTCAGGGATGGTAAGGAGCCACTAGACCAACAGGGATAGGGGGTTTCTATGATTATATGATCAGGGATGGGTGGGGGACACTAGACTACCAGAGATGGCTGCCTTTTTATTTGTCTGTGTTCGGGAGGGCTGGGGGTAGCACCCAGGGCTGGGCTGCTGTGTTGCACCGTGCAATATGGCGTCCCGCTTGTGGGTGGTGTTAAACAAGGTCCCTGAATCCCTACTGGTACACCCAGAAGTACACCATAGACAGCTAGCATTTAGGTATATGTTATACTAATATATAGGGCATAGGGCATCTACCGTATAAAAGTAGATGTCAGGATATGTATGCATATTACTGTTATACATTTTACTTTCTAATATATACAGTGTGTATATACATATATATATGTATATGTATTTCTTGCTTACAAGATGTTTGAACATCTGTGTCCTTGTGTCCTTGTAATGATTATGATGTATAAGTCAGCATTGCCACCTTTCGGTGATTTGTACTGTTACACTACTGTATGTACTGTAGAACTGTACTCCTTTGTCTTACAATGTGATGACTACTACAAAATTGTATAATGTTATCTTGGACTGTGGAGCCACCTCTAATTTAGCCAACAGGGCTTATCTCTGTAACTAGAAATGTTTCTACCTTACAGTAACCATAGTAATTATCATAGGTATATAAGGTAAGACATTACATCTTCTACCTCGGAGACCCCAAGAGACACGGAGAATCCTTGAGGTATAGGGAACGCTTAGCATTGGCTCCCAGTTTGTATTGGTAAGAACTGCTTAGGGCAACTGTGATTATCCTTTTGGTAGTAATAAACATGTTTATTACTCTTATGCAATGTATCTGTGATTCCTTGTTTTCCCATTATTGCCAAGAACCTGAGAGCAAGGTTTAGTCCTCCTGACAATTGGCGACCACGGGCAGGCAATATTTGGTGTTTGCAAAGTTTCACTTGTTGCTTCAACCTATTCCCTTCCCAATGGGAACTGTAGGTGTGCATTCGCGCATCACCTCTCCAATTTTGAACATACTTTGTAATAACTTGTAAAGTCTGGCTGCTTTCTGGGTGTGGTTGATGCTGACTCGACCCACTGCACAGCAGTTTTGAGCTACAAGCTTACAGGTGCACAGTAGCCCGACTGTGAATAAAGTGCTCCTGTTGTGGATCAATGCACAACATGGTGCCTTTTTCAAGGTTTGATTTTTCATTTCCTCCCACACAATGGCCACCATTATCAAGTATCTATGCAGAACTGAGACTCGATGTCTCAAACTTCCTTGCCTCCCATGGAGGATGGGCTGACTTCTGGTGGGGCCAGGTCAATCTGACAACCCTGTGCTGGGATTTCAACTCAGTACTCAGAGACAAGACAAACAGTCAGAAAGCGAGAAGCTAAAGGGCTGTTGGTTGCGGCTCTCTATGCTGCTCTGGAAGCCTCCAAAGCAAAGTTTTAAACCCCTGAACTGCAAATCTCATCTCTTAAGCAAGAGATGGGGTTACAGGAAACAGAATGTGTGAGACGTGAGCAGTATTTGGAGCCTGAACTCTAAACTCCACAAAATGAAAAAGATTCCCTTTTGCATCATTCTGCATAGGCAGGAGAGCAGGAAATTTGTATGTTGAAGCAGACGTTTGAAAGTTTGAGACAGGAGAAGGGGCAGGCTCTGCACATGAATGATTTATTAAGTAGAACAAATGAACAATTGAGTGAGGAGTTGGGAGAGATACAGGACGAGATAAGCCAGGTACGTAATGACTTAGAAGTGGCTACTAGGGACAATCGCAAATTGAACACCACGTATACAATGTTACAGAAGCAGATGCAGGATGAGGTTGATATGAATGTTGCAAATGTGAGTCATTCTGAATGTGAATCAAGATGGCGAAACTACTTCCATCAGCAGGAGGTTCTAGCTGGACATATTAAGGTGATGGGAGGTGTAACCCTGCCTTAAGCGTCATCTGAAGGAGGTCTCAGATGATGACATCTTACAGTACAATGCCCAGTCACACCCCCACTATGGCCCAGACTCCCCATCCCACCATCCACAACATAGCAGACACCCGTCACATCCATCCCATGTCACATGTCACCGACGTCATGACACACATCATGGGCAATGCCAACTTGGTGGCCCCCATGATGGGGGGGAACAGGCTCAGGCCTGGTCCCGACAGCACCACTGGTGGCAGTTATTTCTGTGGATGATAAGGAGGAGATTGAGAAAATGATAGCTGCTCCTTAAGGCAATGTGACCCTACCTGATAGAAGCAAATGGACCCTCTGGATGCAGATCAGACAGATGCTGCAGGAGGCTGCATCTCAGGAGGGAATGGTTCGAACTGTGGCAGAGGCCGCAGCACAGGCAGCCCTGGACGGCACCCGAGGGAACCTACCTCCACCTGATAGTCCCAATAATCAACTACAAATGGCTTACTCTGTGCAGCAAATAGCTGAGAGCATTGGTCGGATGAGCCCATCTGACAACCTCAGCTGCCACTTGGAAAAGGTGCATGCTAAATGTGAAATGCTTAGTTTCACTGCAGACTACCAGGTCCAGATCCTACACCAGACTATTGATCCTGGACTGCGGGCAAAACTCCCCGATGCCATTTGCCAGGACAGCACCACCACCTTTGACACGGTTGCAGCTGAACTCATTTCTGCACACAGCCCAGGTATAGTAGGAGTGATGCTTGCATATCCTGTAAAACAGAATGCAAAAGAAAGTCCAGCGACTTACCACCAGAGACTCTGGAAAGCCTACCAAGCAGGGAAGCACCTTGCACAGGAAGCTGCAGATGTGGACCTTATCGAGTACAAGACCCTGTTCCTTAGGAACATGATCCCTGCAGTAAGAGAAAAGGCAGAGCCAACCATCTATCCCACCACAGAGAGGTTTGCCGATATTCTTCGGAAAACTGAGATGGTTTATCAACTCTATATCCATGATCTGTTCCAAGAAAGTAGCTGCCATGGATACTACTCCAGAGGCAATGACACACTACACGGTGGAAGGGCAAGCCCAGAACAAACTGCCTCTCCCCACAGACAACCAACACCCCCAGCAGGCCCAACAACCACAACAACAGCAACAACAATAGCGTGGGAACTGGAATTACCATAAGAATAAGAAACACCATAAGAATAACAAAGCTAAACAACAGCAGAGACCAGGCCCTTCATATAGGGGAGATAGTCAAAGAAAATTGGAAGTTCTGCGAACTTCTGGGGCAAGTGCGTGCCATAGTGGATGCTGTTCCCACTCAAGCCCCTGTGGCCATACAACCGGGAGAACAGGCCTCAATAGGCCATGGAGATACCGGAAGTGCAGGCCCTCAGGCCCACGCAGGTCTAAACCCAGAAGTGGCTCCCTATATAGCATCGGTGAAGCATGGTGAAGTGATTCAAAGGTGCCAGGCCCAGACTGTCCATGCTTCCATTGGCATAGATTGACAATTACAGGCCCCAGTCCATATTGTAAACAAGCTGGCCTTGGATGCAAATGGAAGGCCCTGTACTGAGGCTGAGATCGGGAGCCACCTACTGACAGTACTATTGGATACAGGTGTGGCTGTGTCTGTATTACATTATGACCACCCAGAGACATCCCCCTGGTCCACCAGATGGAGGACCAACATGTCAGGTATAGATGGAACTAGGTTACCTGCATGCCATTCTCTACCACTACCTGTAGAGTTAGAACACCTGAAGGCCTATCATACCTTCCAGCTAATGGTATTGCATGATCATCCTAGTATAATTGGAATTGACTTCCTAGCCCCACACAGCCATGTGGTAGGCTTAGCTAACGTGCTATTGATACAGATTCAGGGCTAATACCACACCATCATGATTCCAGATTCACATGTGGTGGCAACTATATCTGCCAGCAATAAAGAATATGACGTTATAGATTTGTTCAAGAACTATGAGCTCTTCCCAAAGCTCCTCCCCATTCTACAAAGGCATCTGGAGGCATTTGCCATCATCAAGCATGACTGTGGCAGAATGCACACTGTCACTGAAGTGACAGGCCTAGCTATACAGAGAGGCAATGGCAATATCCTTTCCACCAGAGGCCTTGCCTTCTCTTAGGAAACAATAAAATCACTCCTCAAACAAGGTGTAATTAGGACATGTGTTTCTACTGCCAACTCCCCAGTGTGGCCTGTGAAGAAACCCACAGGTGCCTGGAGACTTACTATTGACTACAGAAGACTGAATCAGGTCACCCCCAGTTGTGCCCCAACTGTGGCATCAGCACCTGATGTGCTGTGACTTTTGACCCTGACCAAAAATTGTTCAGTGCTATGGACATCTCCAATGGTTTCTGGTCACTGCCACTGACCCCCAAGAGTCAGTATAAGTTTGCTTTCACCTTTGAGGGTAGACAGTACACATGGACCTGATTACCACAGGGATTCCATAACAGGCCTTCCCCTGTTCCATTTACACATGATGGATGCCCTTGAGGGTTTCTCTACCCCCCAGTGTTTCTTAAAGTATGTGGATGACCTGCTGTTGGCAACAGCCACACAGGAACAACACTTGGATCTCTTGGATAATCTATTGACCCTCATTCACAGAGCAGGATTCAAATGTAACCCAGTAAAAGCACAACTATGTCAGAAAAAGGTACTCTTTCTGGGCCTGAGAATAACTGACCAAGGCCAAAGCCCTACCTGGAGGAAGATACAAGGATTGCAAGACTTGCCATTGCCTACCAGTGTGGCCACTCTTAGGAGATTTCTAGGTATGGTAAACTATTCCAGAGATTTTATTTGTGATTTTGCTCAGAAGGCTGCTCCTCTGTATGAATTACTGAAAAAGGACATTCCTGGAATTGGGGCCTCATTCATACCCAGGCTGTGACGTCACTGAAACAGGCCTTGGCCTCAGCTCCAGCTCTGGTCAACCCCAATCCAGCCTTGCCATTCCATCTGGAGTGTGCCACCTCTAACATAGCCATGTCAGCAGTGCTGGCCCGGAAGGTTCATGGCACTTTGAGACCCACTGCATGTGCATCACAGCTCTTGACCCCAGTGGAACAGAAGTACAGCCTTTGTGAAAGGAACCTTCTGGCTGCTTACTGGGCTGCCAAGCACTTCCTGTATATCATTGGGTACTCTCCCCTGATCATCAACACTAACCACACCCCAACTACCTTTCTGCTATCAGACAGAGTGAAGAATTGGTCAGTCTCTAATACCAGGCTGACACACTGGTCACTTCTTCTCCAGGATAGAGACATACAGGTTCACCCAACTAAAATGCCATCCATGCTGGCACATGGACTCCTTTTCCAAGGAGAACCTCATGACTGTACACTGCAGCCACCTGATCTTCCAGATCCAGGGCCTTTTCTTCCCTGCCACCCCACAACTACTTGAGAACACCTCATTGTGTCATATTTTTACAGATGGCTTAGCTTCCTACTACCAGGGAGAACAAATTGCGGGGATGGGCATCTTAGTAATTTATCCTTATGGTAACACTGTTAAAATTTCTAAGCTTTGCAGTGTGGCATCACAGTATGCCAAGATGGCAGTGGTAGCCTGTGTCCTCAAGTTCATCCAGCATGGGACCAAGGATACCATCATCTTCACAGTCTCTAACTGGGTTTGTTGTTCCTTTATAGAATTTTTTCCCATCTGCCAGAAGAACTCCTTCCTGTCCTCTGATGGCAGCCCAGTGAAACATAAAGAACTGGTAATATACATACACTCACTGGCATGAAGGTTTGCACACAAACTGTATGTACACAAGGTTAAAGCTCACTCCATACATGACCCCTATCATGCCTTCAATGACACAGTGGATACCCTTGCCAAGAAAGGGGCCCGAGGGGGGGGACACCTAGATAATGGACCATCCAGAGGCCCGAGCGGCTGTACACACATTGCGGCAATCAGAAAGAAACCTGAACCCATTTCCTCTTGGACCTGTCAGCAGCCCAACATGCTGACTCTGAGCTTATAGATGTGTTCAGATTCCTTGATGAGAGCACTGAAGAAAATCTACTTACTCATAACCCCTACTGGAGGCACGAAGGTAAGTTACACTTGTCCCCAGATGATAAGCTCATCTGGTACCAACCAGATGACATCCCTACCAAGTTGTGGTAGGTCCCCAGACACCTTAGAACTGAATTCATGCACCAAGTGCACAACACCCCTACTGGTGGACACCAGGGAGTGGAAAGCACCTTCCAAAGGCTCAAGACCACCTCCTGATGGCCTGGTGTCACCAAGATGTCAAACAGTACATAGACAACTGTCTTGTTTGTGCACAAAACAACCCTATTACCACCAAACAAAATGCCAAATTGTCCCACAAGTCACTCTGGCCCTTGCACGCCATACAGATCAATTTTATTGGTCCACTGACCAATACCAGTAGGAATAACAAATATGCCCTTGTGGTAACTGATCTTTTTTCTATGTGGGTTGAAGCTTTCCCCACTAAGACATGTACTGCTAAAACCACTGCCAAAATCCTTGTGGAACAGATTTTCTCCAGGTGGGACCTACCTCTCAAGGTAGACTGTGATAAAGGAACCAGTTTTACAGGTGAGTTGATGAAAGAAGCACTTGAACTCCTTGGAGTTCACCAGAAATTCCACATACCTTACCACCCACAATCATCAGGTCAGGTAGAGAGGGCCAACAGATGGATCAAGCAAATGCTTTCCAAATTCATTGAGGACAATCCCAAGACCTGGGATTCCCTATTGCCGTTACTCCTATGGTAATTAGGGCACACCCTTAGCCACCATCCAGCTAACACCCTTTGAGTGATGACTGGTAGACCAATGAAACTACCTGAACATTTGTTGTTTGACCTGCACACCCCACAGCAGACCGGTGTCTGTAGACCAATATGTGGAAAAACTCAGACAGGACCTCATACACACACTCGTATGCTGCCAACTGCATAGGCAAGGCCCAGCAGCAATCCAAAATACAGTTTGACAAACACGCACAAGAAGTGGATTGGCAAGTTGGAGATCAAGTAATGGTTCTCAGATTTGCACATCCCACACACTCCTTCTCCAATAAGTGGGAAGGCCCCTACCCCATCGTCAACAAGATCAGTACAGCAGTCTACCAGGTTAGACTTTTGCATAACAACAAACTGACTGACAAATGGTTACAGGCAAACCAGCTAAAACTGTAAGAAGGAGATTAATTACTTTCCCTAACCACATTGGGTGGAATAGTACTAATTTGCTAACGTTTTATTTTCCTTTTCAAATACACTGACAAGATGGCTATCTTGTTCCATATTCTCCTCATCTCAGGAGTTATCCCCTGCATCCAAGGCACGGTAAAGCACCTCCTTCCTCACCTTGATCCTCCAGCATCTACCCCAGAGGGAGTTCCCATAACCATACCCGACAATTTGATTACTGTCCAGGAAGGTGACAGTACTTTATTGCCTGATAGTTTAGCAGCTTTTCAGATTTGTACTCAAGACCTTATTGCTGGGGCACACCACGAGCATAGAGGCAATTTCAGGAGGCAACCTAATCCTGATGATCAAAGTCATAAACATAATATACGTGAAGTTGACAGTTCCAAAGTAACTGGTGCCACAGGCACTGTCACAGGTCTTTTTTGGTACAGCTATGTCTATTTGGAACAAGGCTGACATTGCTGCTACAAATCACATTCTGCAAAATTCCAACCTGGTTTAGTAAATGATATTGTACCCCCATTATTGCATGGTGTGGATGGCCTTAGTCAGGAAGAAAGATACACTGTGTATGACATGCACAACATTGCTAAGGCATTTACTGATTCTAAAAATAAGATTAACACCCTCATCGCACAGAACAACAAAGAAGCAGATAAACAATACATTGCCCATGAGATACTGTGTTCAGCCTATGGCTTGTACATTATTACTACCATCAATAATCTCTTCCAGGACCTAGAATCTGGAAAGATTCCTGATATCATACTTGACAGATGCATCTCTAAATGGTATTGTCCTCAGTGTAAATCCCCTAACTGTATTGCCATGTGCATGCAACAAACTTTGACTATTCCACTTTCGACAGCTAGGAATTTGGGTTTTATGACCAGACACCCTAACACTGGTCCTTGTTTTACTTCTAAGAAATGTTCTATTAAGGATACTATGTTTGTCTCTTTTACTGTCTCTTTATCACATTTTGATCCTACTACAGCTTTATTTGACAAGCTAGCCCCTGTATAATCTGTTGGGCACCTTGATGAAGATATCTATAGAGAATGCCTCGACTTACCTCCTCTACTGGTCTTCCATCCTATCCTGGATGCCTGGGTAGCTCCGGACACACATATTACTGTGTGAAGAAACAGTATATTTACTTGTGTCAATGTGATGTATTTGATGTTATTAAACCTGTATGTGGCTATTCCCCAGACAGTATTCATTGGTCCTTTTCCATGGATGATGACATCAGGACTGATGGCACAGATTTTCTGGACTCAACATTGGCTCCAGACAAGCTTTATCAATCTTAACTAGAAGAGATTCATTGCCTGTCAACACAGATTTAGAAGAAAACCTACACTTGCCCGGTACAGTTGCAAAAATGGAGACTCCCCACTGTTAAAATGCAATATAATTCTGATGGGGAGTACTGTGTGGTAACTAATATCAAATCTTATGTTTATGGAATGCAAACATGTACTATAGACAGTCCCAATTTCTGTTTTGTTCCTTACCAGAAATCAGTTATTGGACATATCGTTATTACACCTGTCCTCTTATGGACGCTGATATCATTGATGGTAACCTGATTATCTGCTCACCCTTTCTGAGTATTTACCCTATTTTAATGTACACATTGACCCCCTATTGACATTAAAACCACTTTTAGAGAGGAAAGACACACACCTCATCCACATCAGCAGTAATATTACTCAATCTAATGAAACTGTCCTTGCATTAATTAATGATGGTAATATGAATAGTTCACTTGATTAGAGATTACATTTAAAGGTTCTGTTATTATACAAGCATTTTTGATATTTCTTCTGATTAGTATGCTTTGCTACCTACAGCACACACTGCTCCAACACCGTGAACAGCTGGAGTTCCTTTACAAGGCTCATGTGTCGGGTCTGTAAACTACCCCTGCTCCCTGTCCCACTCCCTATTTTTCCTGTAATACCCTGAGAGGCAACAAGGGGGGAATGTTACACAAGGTCACTGCACCCCTATTGGTACACCATAGACAGCTAGCATTTAGGTATATGTTATACTAATATATAGGGCACAGGGCATCTACTGTATAAGAGTATATGTCAGGATATGTATGCATATTATTGTTATACACTTTACTTTCTAATATCTATATGTATTTCTTGCTTACGAGATGTTAGGACATCTGTATTCTTGTAATGATTATGATATATAAGTGGGCATTGCCACCTTTTGGTGATTTGTACTGTTACACTACTGTATGTAGAACTGTAATCCTTAATCTTACAAAGTGATGACTACTACAAAATTGTATAATGTTATCTTGGACTGTGGAACCACCTCTAATTTAGCCAATAGGGCTCATCTCTGTAACTAGAAATGTTTCTATCTTACAGTAACCATAGTAATTACCATAGGTATGTAAGGTAAGACATTACGTCTTCTACCTCGGAGACCCCAAGAGACAAGGAGAATCCAAGAGGTATAGGGAACGCTTAGCATTGGCTCCCAGTTCATATTGGTAAGAACTGCTTAGGGCAACTGTGATGATCCTTTTGGTAGTAATAAACCAGTTTATTACTCTTATGCAAAGTATCTGTGATTCCTTGTATTCCCATTATTGCCAAGAACCTGAGAGTGAGGTTTAGTCCTCCTGACAGTGACCACCACTTAGGCATGTTTTTTCCATGCCTGTCTTTGCGTGGCACATCTCTGAGATGTGTGGGAAGCTGCACTGCACATCTTAGCTGAATATGGAGATGTGCCTCATATGCAGGGGAACACCCCTCCAGATGAGCCACATACATTAACTTTGCACTGCGGCACATCAGCCCCTTTTGAATCTGGCCCAGGGTTCATTTTGGAGATGTGCCAGCTCAACTTAGTTGTGCAGGGTGAATCTCCTTTGAATATCCTGGCCTATGTGCTTTTCTTCCCCAGTAATGAATAGCCTATTATTTATTTATTTATTTGAGTTTGGGTAACCGGGTAAGCCCACTGAGACATTGCAGTCCCTTTTTCAGAGGTGACCCAGAAGTGCAATATGTATACAGTACAGTGCATTAACATAGCAATGACAATTACAATGGAAATTGATTTACATGGTTCAGTGATCCACAGGATTATATGATACAGACTGAAACACCCACAGATTTAGGAAATAACAAACAGATAGGCTACACAGCAGTGTGACAAATACTTGGCACACTCAAGAGAGTCGACTACAATATTTACTAATGAGCTAATGAGTTCAGATACAATGGGACTAACCAGTAGCAGTTACGATTAAAGGTGAGGCACAGAGGGTAAGGTAAGAAACCAGGGTCAGGGGAACAGCAAGGGAGATAATTAAACAGAGCTGTTGGGATTAGGATCTAAATATCACTGGTAGCAGGAGCAAGGTGCAGAGGCAGAGAGAAAGGAAAGCAAATTGGATTGGAAATTAGAAAGTGTGGAGCATGGCAATGATGGAGGGAGGAAGGGAGTTCCAGTCAGACACAGCCGCATAGATGAATATTTACAGGCCACAGCTAATCACAGTTTGGGCATTATGAGATGGGGAGGGAGGCAGATCTTGGGGCTCATTGAGGTTGTCTTAGATGAATAGACTCACTAAGACAAGGAGAATATATTTGTGGACCAGCTTGTGCATAAAACTCAGGGTGGCATACCACAATGTAGATTCATACAATAACCAGCCCAGTGAAGAGAGGACATCACGGTGGTGGTGATGGGCATTGACCCCAAGGCAAACCTACCCACCTATGGTAAGCCTGCTTGAGGAGAGATAAGGTACTAGTGTTGGTTGTGAGCATTGTTGCATTGAGGAAATACTATTCATTACTCACACACCCTTACTGTTAGTTCACTTTGTACATGTATGTGCATGACTTTGTCATTAACCCTATGAATTGTTATAAGGAGTTGAAGATGAAGATTTTAAACGTAAATACTCTTTTCTGTGCATAGCTATTGTTTTGACTTTTATTTACATTTAATCGTTTCCTGTTTAACTTATATGTCAGTGATTTCAGACTGATAAATCAGATAAAGGGTATAAAGGGCATTGCTGTACTTGTATAGCTTTATCTGTTTAAAACTTGCTGGGTTTGCATGAATTGTAGCAGTGGTAGATGTACTTCTAGTTTATTTATAACACACCCAATCCCACAGACTCTGGACACTTAGCAAAGTATACATACAACTGATCATACTGAATTCATTCAGACTGTAGCAGAATGGCTCTACACAGTATCTTAATTTACTATGGGTTTTAACCAGTCTCCAGGGCAGCTGTGATACTTTAGGCAAAAATCTTGAAATAGAAAAACAGTTTATTGCAGACATGCCATAGCAGCAGGCAATCAGTGCAGCTATGGCAGTACTCAACATGCTTTCTAGGGACCACAGACAATTTTTTACCATTCTGCCTCGACGTATAAAGTTGACGTTCTTTCTTCAAGACAATAGTTTTCCCATCTCCCTTTTCCTTAAGGGTATCTGGGGTTCTCTGTAGATAACTGACTCTCTATAAGAGGCCATAAACAATTTTAGTTTCTAAAAGAAGTTTTTAAGATCTCAACATGTACATCCCTGGAATAGAGTAGGACAAGAGGGGACATGATACAGATCTTCAAGTATCTGACAAGAGTAAACAGGGTGCAGGAAGAGAGTCTCTTTCAAATGAGGATGAGCACCAGGACAAGAGGGCATGCTCTGAAGCTGGAGGGAGGTGGAATTTGAGAGGGGTGTGAGGAAGAACGACCTTACTGAAAAAGTGGTAGATGCCTGGAATAGATTATCGGTAGATGTGGTGGAGGTAAAAACAGTAGGTGGCTTCAAGCATGGGTGAGCTAAACATAGGAGAATATTATTAGATAGACAAGGAGTAGAGAGGGTCACCAGAGACTAGTTAAGATCTGCAGAGACAGATTAGGCAGACTAGGTGGGTCAAGCTGTCCTCTTCTCCTGAAAAATTCTTCTATGTATCTATAAATAGCTAATATCATAAATAATTGTTTACAGGGTATCAAGATGACAATTTCAAATGAAGGGAAAGTCAGAGAGAACAAATGGTGTTGCAGCTCTTTCTTGACACTTTCCACAAAGGGGGGGACCTCCCTCATACCCCATGGTAACTGACTCCACAGAAGGAGTGCTGCTTCAGCAAATGCCCAGTCCTTTCTCTCTCTCTCTCTCTCTCTCTCTAACTACTTTGAGTGCTGAATATGTTTATATATAGATTTTGAATATGTGTGTGTGCATATCTATATATATATATATATATATATATATATATATATATATATATTAGAGGCAAAAACTCCATTTAATGCATTAGTTAGGGTTGTTCCACAGTGACAAAAGTGAGGAAATTTGGTGTTGGGGTTGAAAACCCCTTGGACCCCAGCCTACCCCCAACCGGCATTGGGGTGCGCATAGTCGTCAGCCTAACTCTCACCCCATCACATGTCTAAAGCAGCAGAAGTATAGGAGAATGGGGTGAGAGTTAGGACCGACCACCCTAATGCACACCCCAATGCGGGTTGAGGGGTGGGCTGGGGTCCAAGGGGCTTTTCAACCCTAACATCAAATTTCCTCACTTTTGTCACTGTGGAACAACCCTAACTAATGCATTAAACTGAGTTTTTGCCTCTAATTTCCTTCTTTTGAGAATGATAACGAGAAATAGTGAATGGTATCAGAGGTGGGAGCGTGGGTCCTTTGGCCCCACGCCCCACCACGTGATGTATTGTGGCATAGTAACAGGAACAGCAACGCAAACAGAAGTGCTAACAGTGGTGCACATGGTAATGCAAGCGTGAATGAGAACAGAAAGGGTAATGCACACGGTGGCATAGACGAGAACGTTCTGCCACGTGATGTGTTGTCACATAGTAACATGGTGCCTGCAAACGGAAATGTCAATGGGCATGGTGACGCAAAGTGAAACAGAAAGAGAAACAGTACTGTAGACACAAATGGCAAAAAATAACAGAAATGCAAGCGCAAAGGAAAACGCAAAGGATAACGCACATGGTGGCGTAGGCGTCAACGGTAAGTGAAATGGGTAAGGAACCGCAAGCGGAAAGGGCAATGTTAACAGTAATGTAAGCGCACAGGCTGGTTTTCCCCAAAAGCTGCATAGAGAAAGACAGTGAATACAAAGAATGTATGCATAATAATGGGTATCGGAGCAGAAAATGAGGACTTGGAATACTAAATAGATTATATCTCAGGAACCGTACGACGTAGAAAAAATATGTAAAAGTCATATGATTTGCGACTGTCCTGGCTAGTTTGCACTTAGCCCCATTGGGGGCAGTGATTCTCCCGACGAAAGTCCGTGATCTCTAATCGCTTCGAGATCACGGGCCCTGAAAGGCGCGGCAAACGCCGTAATGTTATCCTATGGGGAAAAAAGAGAAGTTCGGAGTGCCATAACTTTGCCTCCCTGTAATATTTTTTCACCAAACCACTGAAAGGCACATCTGTGGGCTGTTGGCTGTGTTCCCTCCAAATTTCAGGAAAAAAGACCAAACCGTTATTTTGCAGCAGGGTGCCAAAGGATTCCTGTAATGCGTCGGGCGCCGTGATGTTATCTTATGGGAAAAAATGTCAACTTTGAGTACTGTAACTTTGCCACCATGTAATATTTTTTCAACAAAATACTGAAAGGCACATCTGTGAGATGTCGGCTATGTTACTTTCAAATTTCAGCCCAAAACTCCAAACCGTTCTTTTGCAGCGGAGTGCTAAAGAATTGCTGTAATTTTCCCACAGACTAGAAAAGTACTGTCGTAATTTGCAAAAGCTTTCGCAAAAATTTGCAACACTTTCATGAGCATGAAAGTACTTTACAAAAGTACTTTTTCCAGAAATTTGAAAAACATATTTCTGGGGTGTTTTACCCCAAAATAAAGACATGGCTAGCATCCTCAGGGTCCGACAAGGTGAATACAAAAAGAATTAGGTTGCTAGAGGGTCCCAAATTTAAATGCCAAGCATTTTTCTGATCACTAACTGAAAACAAGATGGCAGATTTGTGAAAGTAACAGGGCCATTTGCGAAAGTAAAATGCATTTACGACACTGTCGAACTTTTTGTTAACTTTTCCCAGTGACTTATAATGGGAAATTGTTTTTGAATAACTTTTGAACCATTTAATATTTTTCACAAAATCTTTAAAAGGCACATCAGGGACCCCAGCCGCACATTCCCTGAAGATTTTGGGGCCAACGCAAACCGCACCTGTATGTGCCACCGTAGAATTCCAGAAAAGCGTGAACGCACGCCGCAGATCATGCTTAATAACTCTGCAACTGTGCATCTGACCAGTACAAAACTTGGCAGATCCCAAGGCATATGGGTCTTGATCGTGTATTCCAAATTTCAGGCAAATCTGTCAAACAGTGGCAAAGTTATTAAGGTGCAAAATTTTGAGTTTAACATGTAAATGGCTCCTCAACTTAACTATGGTAGCACTACTGTGCTACCATAATATATATATATATATATATATATATATATATATATATATAATATATATATATATATATATAGTATATATCATATATATATATTCGATGTTAGGAGTTGAACACCGCTACTTCCTCAGCCCACTTTAACTGGAATGGGGTGCGCTTGAGGTCATGCCTAAGTGTCACCCCATCACATGTGGAAAGAAGCTGAGGAATAGGAGAATGGGGTGACAGTTAGGACCGATGACCCCAATGCACACCCCAATTCCAGTTGGGGTGGGCTGAAGGGGTGCAAAGGGGGTTTCAACCCTAACATCGAATTTCCTCGCTTTTGTCGCTGTGCAACAACCCTAACTGATGCATTAAATGGAGTTTTTTGCCTCTAATTTCCCTTCTTTTTGAGAATGATAATGAGAAATAGTGAATGTAATGCAGCAGCGGGAGCGCGAGGGTTATGTCATGTCGCATTGTAACATTGTGCCCGCAAACGCAAATCGTAATGCGCATGGTGACGCAAAGCGAAACAGAAAGAGGAACAGTACTGTAGACAGAAATGTTAAAAACAACAGAAACGCAACCGCAAATGAAAATGCAAAGGGTAACGCACATGGTGGCGTAAAGGTGAACGGTAAGTGAAACGGGTACGGAACAACAAGCAGAAATGGTAATGATAAGAGTAATTTAAGCACAGGCTGGTTTTCCCAAAGCTGTATAGAGAAAGACAGTGAGTAGAAAGAATGTATGCAAAATAATGACTCTCAGAACACAAAATCAGTAGTTGTAATAGTAAATTGCTTATATCTCAGTAACCATACGACATAGAAAAAATTTAGAAGTCATATGTATTATCACTTTCCTGGCTAGTTATATATAGCCCAAAAGGGCTATAATTTTCAACAAAACCTCCGTATCTCGCACTGCCGATACGGGCCTCAAGGCGCCAAGCAACGCCTAATGTTATCCTATGGGAAAAACAGAAGTTCGACTGCCATAACTTTTGAACAGTTTAATATTTTTCACGAAATCTTCAAAAGGCACATGTGAGGACCCGGCGCACATTCCCTGAAGATTTGGGCAGTCCGCATAAACCGTGCGATCTGTAGGCGTGACCGTAGAATTCCAGAAAAAGCGTAAACGCGCGTGCAGATCACGCTTAATAACTCCACATCCATGTATCTGACCAGTACAAACCTTGGCAGATCCCAAGGCGTATGGGTCTTGATCATGTATTCCAAATTTCAGGCAAATCTGTCAAATGGTTGCAAAGTTATTAAGGTGCACAATTTTGGGTTTAACATGTAAATGGCTCTACCTTAATTATGGTAGCACTACTGTTACCATAATATCTATATATATATATATATATATATATATATATATATATATATATATATATATATATATATATATATATATATATATATATATATATATGCCTGCAGTCTAATAAGCATTCTAACTTTGCTTTTCCATTTCCACATGGCAATGCCACGTGTTCAGAGTGAGGACAGAGCAGGAGAGCAGACCCATTTTAGTATTGACCTCAGTCATGTAGGAAACAGGCTCTATAGCCTGTCTCCAAACAAACTGCTGCTGTGCTTTTCACAAATACACTGCTACCACAGTGCTGCTGTGCCAGGATGCAGTTTGCTTTTGATCTTCCTGCCAGCTGCCCCTCAACGAATTTCATCTGTCTAAATGGGAAAGAACACCATGGCAACAGAGGTGCTTCAAATACCTATTGTCCCAAAATTAAATAAAATGTGCTATTAACTTAGACACAGGCTTTTTTCATAGTTAAAAGGTTTATTTAATGAAATTAAAAAAAATACAACAAAGTAAAATAGGATGTCTTTTGTGACCTGTATGTGTGGCTTGTTCAGCCGTAAGATTATTGTATGATACTGTGCCATCAGTGGCACCCATAGTACGAATGTGTTCTGGGTTCCTTTCAAATGTACTCCTAAATGAGATGGAACTGGAGTATCAAAATGAGAGATGTCAGCAAAGGTATTTATTTGTGCACATTGTCAGAACACTGTAAACCTTGATTATTTCACTGCCAACTTATTTTTGTTATTTTCACTGAAAAACTATTGAACACAAAAATAAATTTGCATTAGTTAGCCCTATAATGTATGGAGAACCCTTATTATTAAGTAAAATCTAGCAGATTATAACCTTATAATGTAAGGGAAGCCCTTATTATTTACTGAAATCAAGCAGATTACAACCTTATAGTGTATGTTAGAACGTTGTATTCCTTTAAAATCTAACTTTCCTAGTCTTGTTGTACCATCAATTCGATGTCATGATATTGTTGTACCATCATGAGTATGTCACATCGATGGTACATCAGCTCTGATCACGTTTACGCATGCGCAAGTCATTGTTCGTAGTCGTTGATAAAATGGCCACGGCAGTTCAACGAAGGCACTGGGGGAAGTTCTTATTTACCAGTAAGTGCCGTTTTGTTTAAATATTAGCTGGCACACAGTAGGTCACCAGCATTTACTTTCAAATGTGGACCCAGAATGAGTGGAGTATTGTCACGGACACGGGTGGGACGGGGGGTTTCTGACATCACGGCGCGACCATGAAAGAAGTCATAAGTTTTTGGTTTTTTTTTTACTTTTGCCCATACACTATAAAAGACAGTGGATGGGCAACAGTAAACAACAGCACTGTTTTCACTTTGAGGTTTCATGACAACTGAAACCTCTTGAGCTTCTCTCTCTAGGTTTGCATGGTTGTCATGACAATCTCTCAAAGTGAACAACAGAGTTGTTGTTCATTATTGACCATCCACTATCCTCTATGTTATGTCATTGTTATGACATCACTCTATTGTTAACCCTTCTTGAGTATGTCATATCAATGGTTTAACAAAATGGAATGCTTACACAGAAACATAGAAACAGAGATGAATAGACTTTGATGGCAGATAAGGACTGCTTGGCCCACTTAGTCTGCCCATTTCCCTACCTAGAGGATAAGCTGCAGAGCCTATTTAACCAACAGTCTATTTCTTCATACCCCTCACAAAAATTGCCTTATGTCTGACCCATGCATTCTTGAATTCTCCCACAGTTTTAGACCCCACAACCTCCTCAGGAAGGCTGTTCCATGCATCCACTACCCTCTCTGTGAAAAAATACTTCCTCAGATTGCCCCTGAGCCTTCCCCACTCTATCTTCAAACTGTGTCCCCTTGTTCTTGCGCATCTCTTTTTCTGAAAGATGCTACTCTCTTGGACTTTGTTGATTCCACTGAAGTACTTAAATGTTTCTATCATGTACCCCCTCTCCCTCCTTTCCTCAAGGGCATACGTATTAAGCTCCTTTAGTCTCTCCTCATATGGCTTCTCTTGCAGACTCTGCACCATTTTAGTTGCCCTCCTCTGACTGCCTCCATCGTGTCTATGTCCTTGCAGAGATGGGGCCTCCAGAACTGGATGCAGTACTCCAGATGTTGTCTCACCAACTGTCTGTACAGGGGATAACAACTTCCTGTTTTCTGCTGGTGATGCCTCTCCCTATACATCCCAGTATCTCCCCAGCTCTCCCTACTGCCTTCTTACATTGCTTGCCAACCTTAAGGTCATCTGATATGACTACTCCAGGTCCCTTTCCATTTTTGTTGTTGTTGTTATTACTACCTCCCCCCATTGTGTAATCTTCTCCTGGGTTAATGTTCTGTAAAGAAAGTCAGTAAAGTAAAGTAATTCAATCTATGATTACAAAATCTTGGTAGCCCATACACTATAAAATATAATGTATGATCTTTGGTTAACAACTGCGCTGAAAACACTTCTTGAGGTTGCCATGACATCTGAAAACCTCTCGAGCTGCACTCTCGAGGTTTAAAGTGATGTCATGGCAATCAATGCCAAAGGTTTAGCAGTCATTAACCTCTATATAATTAATGGCTTCCTCTTTTTCCCATAAGGAAACCTTGGTGTAATTTGCCATTATAAAGGAGCATTTATAATGGCAAACATGCGTACGGTTTCCCCCGCTCTGTGCATGCACCTGCTCGAACTCCTCAATCGCTGTCTCCTTCCCGAGCCGCAAACCCAACATGAAGAGAAACTGCCACGGGCACTCGGCAGTAAGTAAAATAAAGTTAAATGTACCACATGGCTATCGATTGATCTTCCTCACAAGAATAGGGGGGAAAAAACACAATGTTTTAAATAAAACAGAAAGCCGACTGCCTGCCATGACGTATTCGGACTGCGGAGGCACAGCAGTCTTTTATTTCTGAGGCAAAAAGAAATCAAACAATTATATAAATAAATATGGGTCTGGGTGTGTAACTTGACTTTACACACACCCTCGTAGATGCTACGATAAACCCCTGGGTGAGTGTAATTTCATTACACACCCAGACCCATACTTTATTGTCTGTGTTATGCCATCATTATGACAGATCTCTGTTGTTAACCATTCTTGAGTATGTCATATCAATGGTATAAGAAAATGAAATGCTCACAACAATCAATGTTCTTTGAAGTAATTCAGTAAAGTAATTCAATCCGTGATTACACAATCTTGGTAGCCCATACACTATAAAATATAATGTAAGATCTTTGCCATGACATCTGAAAACCTCTCGAGCTGTGTTCTCTAGTTTTACAATGATGTCATGGCAACCTCTCAAAGTGTTTACAGCTTGGTTATTAACCAAAGACCATACATTACACTGTAAAACTTGACATTATCACTACCAACTTATTTTCATTATGTTCACTGAAGAACTGTTGAGCACAAAATACGTTTGCATTAATTAGCTCTGTTATCATTTTCCATTATAGTGAGTGTGGCACTAATGGCTTAGCACTAAATTAAATTTACACAATTATCGGCATTTGCGTTTCTGCTAAAATTAGTGCTGTGTGGATGCTATCCTAATAAGTTTGATAGTACCCCAAAACTTGGATTTCAGATGTCAACAAATACTGTTGACATCCCCGAGTAGATGTGCTTTGGTGGGTTCCCAACTATAGATCTGAGCAGACTGACTGGATCTGATGGGTCTGAGATATTCCACAATCAGATCCATGGATTCAGCTGGTGAACCTGACCATCTGACAAGTGGATTCAATAGATCTGACCTAGGATACCAAGACATGATCTCGGATGTCTGGCTCTGACATTGGATACATAAATATCAGTCCTGGATCTTTGATTCAAATTTGGTCAGACATTTGCTGGATCGTAGGTTGGATACCAGTACTGTACAACAGAGGTTAGTAGATCCTCTATAGCAGTATCCAAACGACAGCAAGACTTTTTTTTTTTAGCTTTTCATCAGGTGCAGTGTCTGCCCAGCTAACTTGGCCTCCCCAGGCCTAGACACTGGACCCTGCTCCCACACCTTACCTGATATCTTCAGAGATTTCTATCCCAACTCCAGAAATGTCCTGTGCAATTGCTAGGAAATTAGCAGCTGCAGTAGAGAGACAGATTTTCTTTCTCTCTGCAGACCCTTATCTACCCCCCTGTAGCCCCACCCCTCTTGATGCTCTCTTAAAAACCCTGGGCTATCAGTCATCCCCTTGCCACCTATCCCCGTCCCCTTTCATGATCTCATAGCCCCCCTTCCGAGATGTCACCTTCCCTTCCCACCTCCTCCCATTGCAACCTAAATTGCCTGGATCCCCCCCCTTTCCTGCCTCCTTACTCTGCTTCCAGTGAGACCACTGACAATCTGGGATGCCCTTTATTAGGGCAACCTCTTTTGTCTCTATAGAGCATAAACAAGAAATGAAAAAAAGAGAGTAAATGTAATCACCTGTGACAGTGAAAGTGACTAAACCTGGTATGTAGTAGAACGCACCGTATATACTGTAGAAAGAACAGGAATGTAGAAAAAGTTGCCTTGGTACATCAGAGTGTGTGTATGGGTGTTGGGGTGGCAGGGTGTGAGACAGTATGTGATAGGTGATTAGGTAACTGGTTAATGTCAGAAGGTGTTGTCCCACAAAAATATGTCGGCCCAAAAAGTTAACAGTAGTATAGAGAATACTGCATTGGCAATTATGCACAACCAGTGTGTTCTGCCACAGATGGGTTCTGATTCTCTCTGACCTCTACAGTGAAGCACAAGAGTTCCACGTGAATCAGAATCCCAAGGTGGCAAAACACGCTAGCTATGCATAAAGTTGCTCATCCTGCATTTTTGATAGTGTATAGTATTATGTGAAGTGGATGCATTGTGTCTGTTTTCTCTTTCAAGACCTGAGCAGTCTCTAGAGGTTCTAGAATGCTATTGTACCACAGAAGGGTATGATCCCATTCCACGACCTTTGAACTGTAGTACAACAGCATTTTTAAAGTGATATAATTCTACACAGAACAATGTTTTATTTGACACTATATAGAGAATAATGGATGGGAAAGTGTGTGATATGAGAATTTAATGCACACCCAAGGTGTGGGATGCTACATAAACCCCGAGGGTGAAGCCCCGAGGGGTTTATTAAAGCATTCCACACCAAGGGTGTGGATTAATTTCCCACATCACAAACTTCCCCATCTTTAATTTTTTATAATTGCTGGTTAGCAATTTTATTGCAGCCAGACTTCTGCCATACGTACACACACGCACACACAAACACACACATTGCAGCCTTACTTCACACACACACACACACACACACACACACACACACACACACCTCTATCTCTCCCTGTCCCTCCCTTTCCAGAATGGGCATTTTGTTTTTGCTGTTTATTTTTTGACTTACAGTTTCCAGTGGGGATCACACCGGTCATCCAGGGACCTGTTCGTGCTTGCACTTGCTAGTCTGTGTGCACAGCAAATGAACTGCAGGATCAACAAGATAAACATGTGTTACTGTACCATGTTAGGTAGGATCAATGAGATAGAGTGCGAAATGCGGTAGAAAATTACAGGGAGCAACAAGTCTATTTGTGCCGGCTCCTCAGTAATGGAAAGACAGAACTGCAATGTTTTCAGAACTGTTCAGATCGCCCACCTAGAAAACGAGAGCCAATGAGGGAGCCATGCGTGTTGATTGACATGATGCGTCAATGCCGTAATAGCCTGTGGGTTATTACAGCAAATATCAACCGTCTCTCTCAATACAAAAATTGCTAGCCAGTAATTATAATAGCAATAAAGCATACTTAGTCACATGGAATGTGGCAATGTGATGAGTGTGATATATGTGTGTGTGTGTGTGTGTGTGTGTGTGTGTGTGTGTGTAAGTAGTGGGCTGGTGTTGTTGTGTTGTGTTGTGTTACTAAACCACAAATATCATAGAAAAGTTGTAACAGTTTGTTCTGTACTTTAATCAACAGGTAATTCACAGAAATACATCAAGGAGTATAACATAACGACATAGATCAAGATGTGAACGTCTTGAGATGACAGTCCTATGTTTCAAGATGGTTTTCAAATATAGTTTTAGATGTTTTTTCCTACTGTCTTTGTATTCTTTCCATTGGTTCTCTCACTGTTGTAGATATTACTACCATATCTGTAAGTATGTTTGGACAACAGTTTGAATGAATAGTTACTAAATCATTTCATTTCAAAATGTAGAGGTATTTACCAAAACACAAATGTGCAAAGCAAAAATGCATAATGCACTGCTTAAATAATTTGGTTGCTGAAGTAGCAGTGATTGAATGCAGTGTAATAATTGGCTTGTGTTTTTTTCACACAGAAGGAGCAGGTTATAATTCGTTGTTATAGCCCACGGGTTATAATGGTGACCACGAACCACCTGCTCCTTCTCTCCTCTCATGCTCCACCTCAGCACACACTGTCACCTATAAAAGCCGCAGAGAAACAGAAAGACAACTCTGTCACGAGTAGAAAGTGGGCACTTGTAAAATGGCATTCTAATCTTCAGTAAAGGTAGTTTACCTTACAGTCCCCACTTAAGAAATCAACTTATCACTTCCATCATCAAAATCAGACGACAACTGTAAGTAAATCATGCTGTTGCCCACTAACCCCACATACAAACACACCCTGCAAAACCCCCAAATTCCTTCGAAAAAAATACAGATTTTCAGAAGAATCTACACTATCAACATCACCTCTGTTTCATCAACACTAGGCCAGTGCATCCCATAATCCTTCCCCCAACCTCGGACAAGAGCTCACTACTCCTGGGTTGTGACATCCTCGATGCCTGTACTTCATAGCAGTTGAAGCGGGACCTCATACTTCTTCCTCCATCTACCCTCCACTTCTCATTCCACCAACTTCTCTCTGTGCACTGCCTCCTAGCCTTCTCCCCTACCTCCCTCTCTTCCCCTCCTACCGCCGCCTCTTCAGGGTGTGTATTTTTTCACCTATTTTTCCTCCCTTACTTCCTCCAGCATCCTTAGATATCCTGCTTTATCTTGCTCTAGACACTTAGATGTATGTAAATACCCTGTAATCTGTACAATGTCTGTATAATTCTATGTACATGTGAGCTTCTTTTCTCCTCTCTGTAAACAGTATCTATCTGTATTGCCTTGTAAATATCTGTGCTGACCTGTATATATATTTGTTCATGCTCCACCCAAGTCCATCTTGCAAATGAGCTTCTGCTCAATGATGAACACCTGGTTAAATAAAGACTTGATTGATTGATTGATTGATTGATTGATTGACTATCTCTTCATAGAGTTTCAACACACTCCCTAATACGTAGCTTACATACTCTCTGTCATCTCCATAGGAACAGGATCCCTGGCCTTGACCTCATTACCATATCTCCATGTAAACATCGAAGAAAAATGAGCAAACCAAAAACTGGACTGAAAAATACTTTCTGCACAAAAAATCGCTAAGTCCTCTAAATGAATTTAAAAAAAGGTGTAACAGTTGAACCAGCTTTTCTAGTTCTCTTGTTCATACTGCGATGTTACCATTTCACTCAGACAAGGGTCATACAACTCTTTTTTTATCTTTGTGGTGAAGAAACACAAGCCAGCAATTACACATAACAACACATGGGGGTGAGTGAAAAATGAAAAATTTTGTTCACCCTTGGTGTGGGATGCTTTGATAAACCCCTTGGTTTTCACCGGGGTTTATGTAGCATCCCACAACTCGAGTGGTCATAATTTCGCATTATGCACTCACCCCGATGGATTATTTATTTTTTATTTATTTATTTTATTTGCTTTTGGTAACCGGGTAAGCACACTAGGCAATACTGCCTATTTTCAGGCACGATCCAGGAGAGTACAAATCAAAATACATGGAGTAGTAAAACAATGCAGTCACATGTACAAATTACAGAGGTGCAGATTACATAGCATATGGGAGGATTATACATTCATACAATATAAAGGGTAATGAACAGGCAATAAAACAGCAAGAGTAAATAAATGTGCAGGAGAGCACTTTAGGCTAAGTCTAGCTGGGAGGCAAGTAACAAACCTACAGTAAGTGCATAAAGATAGCGAAGAAGGGCAGGAGGAGAGAAGCAGTTAGAGAGGTTATAAGTGTAAGGCAGAGTTAGTGACACGAACTATACAGTTAAGGGCATTTGCAAGTGTCATGGGTAGTGAGGTGGTAGGAAAGTGCCTTCCTGAAAGCAAGGTGGGATTTGACACATCTGATGCCAAGAGGTAGAGAGTTGCAGAATTTAGGGACAAATGTGGAGAATGCAAGTTCATCCATCCTAGTGGAGCATTTGGAAACAGAGAATAGAGCTAGAGTTGAGGACCTGAGGGAGTGGGGCAGTCAGCAGGGGTGAGCATAGCAGCTAGGGAAGAGGGACGAGAAGAACTAATTATGTTGTCAGTTAGGCAACTTGTAGAATAGGATCGATGGGAAGAAGGGGATAACCAGCAAAGATCAGAGTACAATGTGCAGTGATGCTTATGGCAGTAAGCAGACAGAGCAAATCTACAAATATTTTTGTAGGCCACATCCCATGTTTGAAGGACATTAGCCTGTGCCATTGCAAAGACTGGTAAAGCATAGGAAAGGCCGGGGAGCAGTAGACCTTGGGCAACAGAGATCCTGGAAGCAGGGGTCAAGAATTGCCGGACCCGGTAAGCCAGTCCAATTTTAGAATTGATGGACTTGCAAGATGCATTGACATGCAGAGAGAACCTAAGAGATGGATCCAGCATGACTCGCAGGTATTTGAAAGAGTGGGTGACATCTACCGGGGAGCCATCAAGGCATGATACCTGGAGAGATGAGGCGAGGCACCAAGTTTGCTATGGGACCCAAAGAGCATAGCCTGAGTCTTAGCCACATTCAGCATCAAGCAGTGGAAAGTAAGTCACTTTTGCATTTGATGCAGGTCAGAGGAGAGGCGGGAGTTCATTTCTTTGATTGAGCTGGAGGAAACATAAAGTACCAAATCATCAGCGTAAAGTAAGGAGTGACAGTGGGTTGGCACAGTAGGGAGGTTATTTATGAACAAAGAAAAAAGCAGAGGCCCGAGAATAGAACATTGTAGGATGCCAGAAAGTAGTGGAGCAGGGGCAGAGAGAACTTTTTGTTAAGTATTGGACTGAAAGCGGTTGAGCAGATTGTGGATTGGGAAGCGCCAAGTAAACCTAGTTCATGTAAGAGCAGGGGGTGACTGACCGAGTCCAAGGCCTTAGACATGTAAAAAAAAACTGTCCCAGTAAGATGGCCTCTGTTCATGTTTGTTTGGATGGCACTAGTGAATTGTAGAAGGGCTGTTGTAGTGCTATGGCCCTTCCTAAAGCCGTGCAGAGCAGGGGATTGCTGGTTAGAGCTGGCTATGTAGTCGATCACATGATGGTGGATAAGCGTCTTCAGAAGTTTACTGAGGGTCAGTAGAAGAGTGATGGGGCAGTAGTTCATTGAGTTTTAAGGGTCACCCTTCTTGAGGATGGGGATAACTCTGGCCTTTTTCCATAAGAGAGGCACAGAACCAGAGCTGAGGGAGAGGTTGAACAAGCGTGTAATAGGGGTGGTAAGAAAGGATGCACTTAACTTGAGAATTCTAGGTTCCAGCCCATCAGGGCCTGTGCTCCCATGAGGGGACATCTTGTTGAGAACATGTAACATGTCCACCCTAGTGACCTGGTGGAGAACCAAGGAGGATGGGTCAAGTGGGGCCAGGGGTAGAATCAATGTGGGTAGGTTCGTCAGTGGTGGGGTTGTGGAGGGAGGTGAAGAGTGAGTCGAAAGCATTAGCAATTGTGTAAGGTTGTTGCAGAGATGTTGTCTATTAGCATGTCTCTGGGGGTTTGTAAGATACTACTGTATATTAATTTATTTATTGAAATAGTTTCACCAGGAAAGGCACATTGAGCAACAAGATGCTCGTCTCTGTCAAAGACCTGGGGGTAAAGGGGGGATAAATATGAGGTTATCAACTGAGCAAATAACAGAGGCAAGTAGCAGCATATGGATACAATTGCATTAAATGACAAGCAACAACACATGGAGTACATTGGATATTGTATGGAGCATATAACAATTACTTGACATATAGGAGCAACACAAGGGAAAATTTAGCACACAGTAATATGCAGGTATAAGCAACAGGAGATATAGAACACATGATGGTGCCAGACAAAAAGGCACAGGACAAAGTGCATAGGTTGGGGCTATATGTCAACATTTATAGCAAAGCTAAGGCCGCTGGTCGGGCAGTGGGGAGGGAAGCAATTGGCGTATGGCCGAGTCAGGTAAAGGAGCAATTAGTGGTGAGGAAGTTAGCTAGGGAGGTAGTAAGACAGTGGGCAGAGGAGAAATGCCGAATTTGAGGTGGGAGATCATTCCATAGCTTGGGTAACTGGTGTGAGAGGGCGGCTTGCCCGGCAGTAGTCTTCCGCCTAGGGATTGATAGTTGGTGGTACTCGCAGGATGCAAGATAATGGGCGGGGGAGGGGGCAGCTGAGAGCATGGAGGAGAGGTAGGAAGGGATGGTGCCAAGCCATAGATAAGACACAACCCATTATATGGTTTATTTGTGCCCAGAGCTTTTTGGGTCACTAGAGGAGGAATGGAGGAGTCCTCTATAACAGTTACTTTTAGCGGCCCATATCTCTTTCTTACATGAGTTTCTCAGGGTTCGATAAGCGACAAAATTAGAATGAAGTGAGGATGCTTTCCATCTGATCCAGAGCTTATCCTGCAACTTGAGCAGATAAAGAAGTGGGCAAGTTAGCCATTTGGTGGGCCATCCCCGTACCCTGTGCTGAATGGAAGGAATGTGCTTGGTCTACAGAGAGCACAGAGTGTTGGTGAAGTAATCGACAGTCAAGTCAATGTTGTCCATGGTATATGGAAACCCAGTCGACATGCCAAGATCAGTAAGAAAAGCTGTGGCATTGAGGGCAGAGAAGTCAGACGGTGATGATTTTGGGTGAGTACGAGGTAGGGCAGGCATCTCAGATATAGGTAATGGGTGAATGGTCACTAATAGAGTCTGGTAGCATGGTGACAGAGGATATCCTATCTGGTCTATTTGTGAGAATCCAGTCAAGGAGTGTGTGACTACTTCCATTACTGGAATGTCTTGTAGGCTCTGTGACTAGCTGGGAAAGGTTAGCCTTACTAATAATTGAGCCAAGGAAGGGTGAGCTAGGTCCAAGCAAAGCCTGATTGAAGTCACCAAGCCATATCACTTCATTATTTTTGGTGACCTTGGGTAGGAAAGCCAGGAATTCCTCGAGCCCTAGTTTTCAAGAAACAAGGCATGTAGGCACAGACAATGTGCAGTTTCTTGGAGTCTCCAGCAGAAGTAGTGCATGGAGTACCTTGCAGGACACAAATGAGGGAAAGGCATTAAGGTTAGGTTTAGGTGGGTTTTGGCGAAGTGCTAGGCTGCCACACCTTCTGGATGAGGGCTGATCAACCCTGAGTATGTTATAACCAGGAAGGGTACACAGAGTGTCAGGATGAGAAGGCTTGAGCCAGGATTCGTATAGCAGAGATCAGGCCCATGGGTGGCAATCCATGCTGCTAGTTTCACATGATTTACCAACTGGCTTCTTATATTTAGGTGGCAAATCTTTAGACCACTAGAGTGTGGTCTGGCTGGGGAACTGTCCAGATCGCAAGAGGGCCCAGCTGTCATGGGACCAAGATTAGTCTCTACATTACCTGATAGGGCTTGGGAGAGGAACACAGCCCAGGTAGCAGTGATTGAGAAGGTAAAAAAGGTCTTAGCATGAGAGCAGCATTTAGGGCTGATTAGGTTTCTAATAAGGTGAAAAATCAGTTTCGGGCTATGAAACAGAACAGGGCCCAGGGGCCAACGAGGTAGAGTTAGAAGACTGGAAAAAGTAAAGTCCCCTGGATTGGTATCAAGGGCTGTTGGAGCAACAGGAAGAGAGGTAAGATATTCCAGGGCAATAATGGAGCAGAAGAGAAGCAGTAGTACTATTAAGTAAAGGGGAGGTTGCATGATGTTGATTGGAGAATAAGTTTCCAAAGAGTAAGGACAGGGCAGCAGACTCAATAGCACACAGTAGTCATTTGGAGCAGAGCTGCACAGAATGTATCCTATTTCTTTAGTTCTGTAGGCCAATCAAAGATAGTTAAGGGCAGAACAAAGGAGTATTTAATAAAGAGAAGAGGTGGGGGAGTGGGGGGCAGGTGAAAAAATCCAAGCCCAAGAAGGAGTGAGGAAGGACCGTAGTCCTTATAACATTAATTATGCAGAGCCAGTTTGGATTTAGCACCAGAAAAAGGCACCAAGTTCAAATCGCTCTGCTCTGTATGCTGGGAGATTATCCTAGTCCATATCTGCAGTTTAATTTTGGCGGCAGTCTGAGAAGGGGCTAGGAAGGACACACCACACTAGCCCTCAGATCCTAAAAGAGAGGAAGAGAGAGTCAACTTAATATAGTAGACTAAGTGGCTAGGCAAGGGAAGGAGTTACAGGAGTGAGCTGAATACAGGGTGGGGGATGGAGCAGCAGCAAACAGCAGGTAAGAGATAGGGTCTAGAAAGAGCAGAAAAAGGAAAAATAAGGAAATAAGCAACTAACTCTCACAACAGACAGAATTATAGCAATCAAAATGGTTTAGAGCTAAGAGTCACTGCGGCAGCTTTCTAACAATCTAATACCAGAAATGGGCAGATAGACAAATGAATTGTACAGAATTAAAAAGAAAACAAAATGCAAAAAAACGAAATACTGAAGTGATATCCAGTCCAAAAATTCAAGCCCAAGAAGGAGCAATGAAGGACTGCAGTCCTTATAACATTAATTATGCAGAGTCAGTTCAGGTTCAGCACCAGAAAAAGATGTCAAGTTCAAATTGCTCTGCACCATGCACTGGGAGATTATTCTAGTCCATATCTGCAGTTTAATTTCGGCGGCAGTGGCAGTCTGAGAAGGGGCTGGGGAGGGCACAGTACACTAGCCCTTGGACCCTGCAGTTTAATTTCGGCGCAGTGGCAGTCTGAGAAGGGGCTGGGAGGGCACAGTACACTAGCCCTTGGACCCTGCAGTTTAATTTCGGCAGCAGCGGCAGTCTAAGATGGGGCTGATATATGTGTGTGTGTGTGTGTGTGTGTGTGTACCTCTGCCAATAAATTTGAGCAAACTACTTACTGCATTTAACAGCAGTAGTTAAACCTCTACTTCCCCTCCCTCCCAGATGTCGGTCAATGGTGGTATCTCCACGGACCCCGAAATAATAGCAAGTGCACTGAATTCCTCATTCTCAGACCTCAGCAGCGTGCTCCCTGCCAACGTCTTTGCCCCCACCCCCACTACAACCCCGGCACCTGCCCAGGTGCCCCCTTTCCAGTTCAAAGTTATCTCCCAGAGTGATGTTGCCCCCCTCCTGATAAGGGCTCAGCAAATCAAGGCTCAGCAACGACTCTCTCAATCTTAAATTACCAAGGCTGACCCTCTCTGAGTACTCTACCCCTCACTGCCCTGCTAAACCACTCCCTTGCCCTAGGTCAATTCCATCCTTGGGAAAACTGCCCTCATCACTCCTATCCTAAAGAGTGGTGACCGTACCCATCCTGAAAATTATCTACCCATTTCAATTCTACCCCCTCTCTCTAAGGTTCTTGAAAAGATAGTCACCATCCAAGTCACAGACTACTTTGCCCAACACAATCTCCTCTGCCCTGAACAGCACAGCGTCTGTAAAAGCCCCAGCACCACAACCGTGCTTTTGGAATATACCAACACCATTCATGCAACCCTTGACACAGGTCAGATTGCTGGTGCTGTCTATCAGGGGTGTAGGCAGGATTTTTCTTGGGGGGGGTGTTTAGATTTGTGAATTAGGACAAATAAAAGCCGGGGATCTGGGGGTTTTACAGACTGTGTTGTGAGTTTTAGGGTTTTTCTTGAAGAAAAAAACACACTTCTGTTACATCTTTCCTACCTCTAATTTCAAGAGAAATGTTTTTTTCCCCATGGAATCAGGAGTGTGGGAGACTCTAGCTAGCATTAGAGTCTGCAGCTCCAGTGGTTGTGGGCAACTGGCTGTCAAACAGTGCCATCACCACCACCCCATCTGTGATTTTGCAATACTGTAAAAGATTGCTACATAAAGGCTGGGGGTCTGGGAGCCACTAGGCCCCCAGACTTTCTAGGGGTTTACATGCTATGTGGTGAATTTTGGGGTTTATCTTAAAGAAAAAAAAAAAAACACTTTTGTTACATCTTCCCTACTCCCAATTTCAGGGGAAATGTTTTTTTCCTCATGGAATCAAGAGTGTGGGAGACTCTGGCTAGCATTAGAGTCTGCAGCTCCAGTGGTTCTGGACAACTAACTGTCAAACAGTGCCATCAAATACCCACTCTATATGCAGTTTTTGTAATATGCTGTGAAATATTTCTACTGAAAAGCTCGGGGTCTGGGGCTCTTCTTGAAGAAAAAACACACTTTTGTTACATCTTCCCTATCACTCCAAGGTAAACAATTTTTTTTCCTCTGAAGAGGAAGACTCTGGTTAGCATTACAATATGCAGCTGCATGTAACTGTGGAGGACAACTGACTGACCAACATTGCCATGATCAACCACCAACCCTATAGCCTGATGCATTTGGGGCCCAAATGTATCAGGCTATAGGGTTGGTGGTTGAAGTGGATGTCTCTATAAAAAAAGAAGGACCAGGACAGAAATGGATCTCTGGGTGGAACAACTGGTACCGAAGCAGTCAACTATGAAAACAGCATCAGCCACCAGGCCACATAATTGTCAAGCTCTTTCCTGGTTATTATGACAGAAGACCTTACAGTAACATTTCTTTGCAAAATAGCAGAAAAATTTGAACTCTGCAATTAGCTGCTAAAGCCTTTAATTAATTATGGGTAGCAGCATTCAGTTCCTTCCAGTCTCCAGACATCATCACAGTGGTTTGGGGGAAGTTAACTGGTGTAGGGGTAGGGGCAAAAATGATGAACTGGATTATAAGCTGGCTGAGTGGGAGGCTGCAACGGGTGGTGGTGAGAGGGGAGCTCTCAACTACAAGGCTGGTGATGAGTGGAGTGCCACAGGGCTCTGTATTGGGGCCAGTATTGTTTGGGCTCTTCATATCAGACATTGCACACGGGGTGGTGAGCAAGATTAGTCTGTTCGCTGACGACACCAAAATCGGAGCAGTGGTAGATGGAGAGAAGGGATGGAAGCAGCTGCAGGGGGACCTAAGCAAGCTAGAGGAGTGGCCAGAGAGGTGGCAGCTGGGGTTCAATGCAAAGAAGTGTAAGGTTATGCACTTTGGTTTGAAGAATCCAAGGATAGAATACTGGCTGGGAGGGGTTAAGCTGGGGATCCCTCAGGAGGAGGAGAAGAACCATGGAGTAATGATAGCAGGGACCATGAACAACACTGCCCAGTGCAGGGAAGGGGTTACAAAAGTGAACAAAATGCTGGGGTGCATAGCAAGGGGGGGGTTCGTCCAGGTTAAGAGAGGTAATCTTGCCCCTCTAGAGGTCACTGATAAGGCCGCACTTATAGTACTGTGTGCAGTTTTGGAGGCCATACCTAAAGCGTGATAACAGGCTACTGGAGGGGGTGCAGAGGAGGGCAACAAAGATGATATGTGGAATGGAGAGGAGAGACTATGACAGCAGGCTGGGATACCTGAATATGTTCACCCTGGAGGATAGAAGTGACAGGGGGGACATGATAGAGACATTCAAGTACCTGAGAGGAATCAATAAGGATGGGGCAGATGGGGTCTTTAAGTTAAGGAGGGGGAGGGTTACCAGGGGGCATGGGCTAAGAATAGAGGGGAAGATTTAGGAAGGAAATGAGGTGACACTATTTCACAGAGAGGTGGTAGCAAAATGGAATGCCCAACCAGAATAGGTGGTATCATGTAAATCTGTGAACAGCTTAAAGGGCATGGGACAAGGAACAGGGGAGGGTGAGGGTGGGGAGGTGGGGGTGGCAGTGGGATGACAAAGGGGAGGGTAGGGCAGCTGCAAACTAGGGGTGCAAGCTGCACACTCAAAACGAACTTAAAAGAGCAGGTGATCTGTTTCCTGCGCATTTGTAGTCATCTTGTAGGCAAGTCCTCTTCAATAAATACTGTGCAAACTGACCTTTGTGCTAATAAATTCTAGAACACATACCATCATACAGGGGTCCGTCTGGTGTAACCAAATCAGTATCTTTTTATCTTCATGAGTTGCTGTCTTTTAGTATTGTATACATGTACAGTACATTAGATCCACCTGACTCTACTAGACTGAACAAGAGACAACCCACATACAGCTGCTCTTACCCTTATTGCACACAGTAGTCACTGCAAAAATTGCCATTTACCATACATGCCACAAAAACATCTGTAAAGAAATGCAATTTTTAACTTGAAAGTCTCTTGGCCTTGGTGATTCTGCAGCATGGTATTCCCTGGGGTTTGAGACAGTGATCCCATAATATCATACAGCATTTAGAATTGATGTTATTTGGCAGAGTTAACGCTCTCTTCCAAGGAGCTGGAAAAATATTAACAACAGGTAAAATTGAATGAAGCCTTAGCCCTAGAAACACCACACCTAGGCACAGAATGGCACCCGAACAGGAGATTGAGTCTGCTGCCTACAGGGCAGGGAAAAAATACATATATGCTGCATTGCTCAGTCTGCCTGCCTTACTGAACAGTGGACTAAATAAATTTTACCTGAGAATAGTGGCTGTCAAGGCCAGGGCAGGCAGGCCACAACTCCAGACCATCTTCCCCAAGTTCCTCCTAGTACTACTCCAGCTCGCCTCTCAGTGCTCCTCAGCTCGCTTTCACCACCAATCGTGACATCTGACTCACTCTCCCTCCCATTATTTTAATTAAAAGATTTTGTTCTCCATCGTGAGTCACAACACATAGCACTTTCCTCAACTCCAACTGACAGCACAAAACGGTCCTCTTCCTCCTCCAAATGAGTCCATCCACAACCTCCCAGTTCACTCCTTGGCTGTGCATTGTGTGGGTGATGCGGCAGTGCGTGCTGGGCACCAGTGCACATTAAAGCACCAAGCCACCAAATTCCAGCTGCAGAACTTCATTGGCAGTCTTCTCCATAGGAGGAGCAGAAGTGGAGGACTGACAAACTGATAATGCTGCCTCCTCCTAATCCCTGCCTCACAGACACATGCACTGCTTGCTGCTCCCAGCCCAGCCAGCATTCAGATCTCATTTAGCAAGAACATTATTTATAGGACAGTGCGGCTGTGCTGAATCTGAAAAAATAAAGCCTAAATCAATAATTTCGGGGGGTGTTTGAACACCCTCAACAACCCCTCCTGCCTACGCCCCTGCTGTCTATATAGGTCTTTCCAAAGCTTTGAACACCTTTCACCACTCACTTCTCCTAACCTCACTAACTCAAATAGGTTTATCACAGGATGCCACTGCCTGGTTTTTGAATTATCTATCTGGCAGAACCCAGAGAGTCAGATTAACACAAACCCAGTGGTCCTCTCTCCAAGTTACATCTGGGGTTCCTCAGAGGTCAATCCTTTGCCCCCTGCTATCAATGTATTCCTTAATTCCCTGCCCAAGGCCTGTGCAGGGAATATCCTACTGTATGCAGATGAGGCAGTATTATTCAGCACCCACACCAACCCTGCCGCCCTCCAATCAACCCTCTGAAAGTCGTTTAGCGAGGCCGAGTCCTGGTTTTATGACCACAGGTTTGTGCTAAACTATAAAAAAGCAAAATTCATGCTGTTTGCACATGCCCAAAACAAGCTCAGAGGCCACTCCCTACTTATCCATAACTCCCACAATGAAACCTGGAACAAGTCTCTACTTTTAAATACTTAGGTATTACCCTAGACTCTGAGCTCACCTACCACAAGACTATCCGCCAACTTAGTATGGCTGTCAATGTGTGTATTGGTCTCCTCCACTATTACAAGCACTATCTCTCCCCTGAAGCCCTACAACTAGCCATCTCTTCCTCTGTCTTGTCTCTCATAGATTACAGGATCATTATCTATGGTGCTGCTGACAACACCTCCCTCAACAAAATTAGGGTTTCCCTGAACAAAGTCTGCAGGCTGGCTGCTGGATGTGACTGGCTCACACACACCCGCATGCTCTATGCCAGTACAAATTGGCAAAACTTCTTGTAGAAAGATCTAGTAAGTAGGGGGGAGTGGCTTAGCTAGAAGGAAGCTACATTTAAAGACTGCCTTAGAAAGATTCTGCTAATAGCTTGGCAGAAGACACCAGGAGAAAGGACTGCTGTGTGACTGAACTTCTCTACTGGGACTGTATTGCCCCCCTTCCCTCCCCTCCACCCCCACCCAAAGCTAATTCTATTTTTATAGGCACAGGATTTGACTGACAACAGGAACTTCCTGTTTGGGAGCATGAAGTGAGTGATCACGGAACCTCCAAAGACCCACCATCCTAGAAGGGCAAGAGTAGCTCTCTGGCCCCCTCTAGCTGCTGGAGGTCTGCCTCTGAGCAAGTAAGTGGTCTACTGAGAAATATAGGATATTCTTGTCTCAGAAAAGGACAATCAGGAGCTTAAAGGGCACACAGGCAGAAAGTAAGGAGAGAGAGAGAGAAAAAAAAAAAACAGAGGAAAGAGTAAGGATTGCAAACAGTTAAGGGGCCAGAAATAAGACATGATTGGAGTGGTGCAGTGCAGTGGCTGTGGAGCAGCAGTCTTCCGGGAGAAGTTCTGGAGGATCCAGTGTTGTCCCATCTGCAGGCACCTCTCTGGGCTGAGGGAGGAGGTTGCTCATCTCCAGGCTGAGTTGGCCAGGATTTGTGGGAGCTCCTTTTCCATCCAGGGACCACCAGTGCCACTGCCGTTGCCTCAGAGGTTGCCAAGAAAGAGGAGTGGTTGGACCACAGTGGTCTCAGGGAGGGTGAGGGTGGTGGAACAGAGGTGCATCCCTCCAGTTGTACCTCTCCACAGTTCCTATGCCATTCTGGCAAAGTGTGGTTCCTCTATGGAGGCACCCACAGTGGAGACCAAGGAGGATGCTCGGAACCTCTACAAAGGAGACCCACAGGAGGGTGGCAGGGGACCCTGCAGGGGAAGGAAACAACTCCTGGTGGGGGACTCCATTGTTAGGAAGGCAGAACTGGGGGAGGAAGGGGAGAGGGAGGTAAGGTGCCTGCCTGGCACCATGGCTTGGAGGGACAGGGAGCGAATCCTCAGGGTTGCCGGAGCAGCTGCATAAGGGGAGGGAGCTGGATGTCATTGTCCACCTAGGGACAAATGACCTGGCTAAGAAAGGGATTAGAGAAGTGCAGGAAGAGTTTGTGGAATTGCGGAGGGGCCATAGTCAAGTAGCACGCACAGTAACCTTCTCGGAGGTGCTGCCTATCTATGGCATAGGAGAGGCTAGGGTGTTCCGCACCATGGGATTCAATCAGTGGTTGAAAAACTGGTGTGGAGCTCAGGGATTGGCTTCATTGAGGACTGGGGTCCACCTGGAGTGATGCAAGCCTATACTGGCATGATGGGCTGCATCTGTCCAGGAGGGAACCAGGATCCTAGGTGATAGGTTTAAATGCTTCATTGGCAAGCTTTTAAACTAGCCAAGGGGAGGCACTGGAAAGGAGCAGGAAATCTAGCCCTCCCCAAATAATCATGGTAGTAAGTGCGGCAAACACCAACATAGAGGTGTCAATAGGAGAAGGTAGCGGTAAATGGAGAAAGTGACAAAGGCAAGAAGGACAGGGATGGGGCAAAAGGGAGTAAGGCCATCAGGAAATGGAGGGTAATGAGTACCAATGCCCATAATCTGGGCAACAAGCTCCCTGAGCTGGTGGCCTTGATGGAAGAGGGATGCCTGGATATCGTAGCAGTCACAGAAACATGGTACACAGAGAACCATGACTGGGATGTTAACATACCAGGGTACATAACCTACAGGAGAGACAGACAGGGGAGAAGAGGGGGAGGAGTAGCTGTCTATGCAAAGGAAGGTATAAAAGCAACTGAACAAAAGAGTAAACAGGGAGGAGAGGAGCAACTGTGGGTCACCTTGAGACTGGAAAGGGCACCACAACCGCACAGGGTTGTGTACAGACTCCCATGTCAGGAGAGGAATGGACAAGGATATGATAAGACATTCTTAGAATGGCAGAGAAAGGGGAGATACTGTTGATGGGAGACCTGAATATGCCAGATGTTAACTGGAGCACATTTGCTGCAGCCACATCCAAGAGCAGGGCCATTCTTGATGCCCTACAGGTGGCAGGCGTAGACAGCTAGTTTCCGAACCCACTCATGAGGGAGCAATCTTAGACCCTCATACTCTCAAATGGGGGCAGTGAGAGGATCTCAGATCTAGAAGTGGTTGCCATCTGGGGACAAGTGACCATCAAACAGTGTGGTTCACGTTAAACTCAGCTACAGAGTCAAGCCATACAAAAGTGAGGGTACTGGACTTTAGGAGGGCTAACTTTTGGCAAGATTGGAGAGTGCCTCAGAAAAGCACTAGCAAACAGGCTAGAAGGAGGTGTGGAGCAACAATGGAAATTATCAAAACTGCAATCACAGAGGCAATAAGCCTTGTGTGAAGCAAATAAACAAATCAAAATGAAAGAAGAAGCCACTATGGTTCTCAAAAGAGGTGGCTGTGAAAGTCAGGAAGAAAAGATAGCATCTGGAAGTATAAGGAAACACAGAAGGAGCAGGACAGAGAGCTGTACCAGTTAAGGCAGAAGGAAGCAGGAGGGAAGTCAGAATAGCAAAGGCCCAAACTGAGGAAAAGATAGCCAACTCAGTTAAGAAGGGGGATAAAACCTTTTATAGGTACATCAGCGAGCGTAGAAAGACAAAGGGAGGGATAGTGAGGCTGAATAGAATGAACGGTGGATGGGCAGAGGGGGACAGTGAAAAAGCAGGGATACTGAACAAATATTCCTGCTCAGTATTCACAAAAGAGGAGGGAGAAGTGCCTAATCCAATTAACAGAAGCACTCTTGATTGGGGGGTCGATCCCAGTCCTTTCACAGAAGAAAGGGTTCTGCAAGAACTCCTAAAGCAGAAGGAGGACAAAGCAATGGGTCCTGATGGAATTCACCCCAGAATTCTAAAAGAATTAAGGGAGGAACTAGTGAAACCACTGGCTACTCTTTTTAATAAATCATGGGAGGATGGTGTGGTACCCGAGGACTGGAGGAAGGCGGATGTGATTCCCCTTCACAAAAGTGGGACCAAGACAGAGGCAGGAAACTACAGACCTGTCAGTCTGACCTCTGTGGTAGGGAAAGTGATGGAGTCACTTCTGAAAGAAAGAATAGTTGAGTACCTAGAGGCCAGTGGAGCCCAGGACCCAAGGCAGCATGGGTTCACAGCGGGAAGGTCATGTCAGACGAATCTAATAGATTTGTTTGACTGGGTGACCAAAGTAGTAGACCAGGGAGGGGCTGTGGACATGGCCTACCTAGACTTTAGCAAGGCATTTGACACAGTCCCACACAAAAGATTAATAGTCAGATTAACCAGCCTGGGAGTGGGTCCCAGGGTGGTAGCCTGGGTAAAACATTGGCTGCACAACAGGACACAGAAGGTAATTGTAAATGGAGTCCACTCTGAAGAAAGAGGGGTTACTAGTGGGGTACTGCAGGGCTCAGTATTGGGTCCAGTCCTTTTTAATGTCTTCATCAGTGACATTGCAGAGGGACTGGAAGGAAAAGTATGCCTTTTTGCAGATGACACAAAGATCTGCAACAGGGTTGATACACAAGGAGGCGTGGAAAGGATGAAAAGGGACTTGGCAAGGTTGGAGGAATGGTCAGAAGTATGGCAGCAAGGATTCAATGCAAAGAAGTGCAAAATAATGCACCTGGGAAACAAGAACCCAGGGGAAGAATACACAATGGGTGGGAGGTAGTAACAACAACAAAAAAGGAAAGGGACCTGGGGGTAATCATATCAGATGACCTTAAGGTTAGCAAGCAATGTGAGAAGGCAGTAGGGAGGGCTGGGGTATACTGGGATGTATAAGGAGGAGCATCAGCAGCAGAAAACAGGAAGTTGTTATCCCTCTGTACAGACAGTTGGTGAGACCCCATCTGGAGTACTGTGTCCAGTTCTGGAGACCCTATCTCCACAAGGACATAGACAGGATAGAGGTAGTCCAGAGGAGGGCAACTAAAATGGTACAGGGTCTGCAAGAGAAGCCGTATGAGGAGAGAGACTGAAGGAGCTTAATATGTATACCCTTGAGGAAAGAAGGGAGAGGGGGGAACATGATAGAAACTTTTAAGTACCTCAGTGGAATCAACAAAGTCCAAGAGGGTAGCATCTTTCAGAAAAAGAGACTTGCAAGAACAAGGGGACACAATTTAAAGATAGAAGGAGGGCAGTTCAGGGGCAATGTGAGAGTATTATTTCACAGAGAGGGTAGTGGATGCATGGAACAGCCTTCCTGAGGAGGTTGTGGGGGTCTAAAACTGTGGGAGAATTCAAGAATGCATGGGACAGACATAAGGCAATTCTTGTGGGGTTGAAGAAATAGGCTGTTGGTTAACTAGGATCTATGCCTATCCTGTAGGTAGGAAATGGGCAGACTAGATGGGCCAAGCAGTCCTTATCTGCCATCAAAGTCTATGTTTCTATGTTTCTATGATCACCTAAAGTACCAGACCTGTCTTTTGCCAAGAAAATTGCAGCTGGCCTCACACCCACTGCCCTTGTGGCACTGCTCCCCTCGCCTATCAACACCAGGCGCACCCGTCATTCAGAGAAAACACCCTACCAGGTCCCCCTTTGTAAAACCTTCATGGGTCAAAGAACTTTCAAGTACCATGCTCCCCATTGGTTAAATTCACTTCTCAAACAGATCCTCATAGCACCTACCCTGGGACTGTTCAAACCCCTTCTCCATAACCACTTCTCTCAGGACTCAGCCTATGACTGTACCTGACCTCCCCATGACCAACTATGACAATGGACCCTTCCTGGTCCTGCCTCCAGAGTACTTGTCCATGGCCTCTTTCTGACCAAGGCCACTGACTAGCTGTCACTTACTGGACTGCGCTATTTGCACATTCCTGTCATAAATACTTAGCTATAACAACTGCTGTATTGTATGTCACCTCTGTAGCTAATATACATTGTATTTGCTTCCTGTGCCACTATACTGCATTGTTTCTGACTGTTGTAAATATCCTGTACCACATCTGCCTGTATGTACTACAGTCTGTGTCAGTTGTAAGGTGTGATATTTCCCGCACCTCTGTTTGCACTGCAATATCCGACACTGTACGCTCATGTATTATATTCTATGATGTGGTGCCTTTGTAAAGGAGTCTCTGACTCAAAGGTATTAATTCCGATATGTTTCAATAAATAAATAAATAAAAATAAACAACACAAGTATTGTAATCTAAATCATAACAATGACATGTCTAGTCTGTTACTGAGTGGTACATTTCCAATAACTTAAAAAACATTTTTAAATGTCTGCCTTCTGGTTTTGTAATGTTTCAGCTGAATGTTGTCTAGATATGCAAGCAGCGAAAGTCCATAGTTTTATCATGTGTTGACATAACAGGTTAATAATCCAATAAGAGTTGCTATGACCACCTGCAGCCAGTTTGCTAACAAAATGTATTGATTCCTTTACAGGCAGGCACAATCGTACTTCGATGCTCCACACTGTCAGCTGCATTTTTGGTGTGAGTGTGTGGTGTGTGTGTGTGTGTGTGTGTGTGTGTGTGTGTGTGTGGTGGGGAAGCAAATATGCAGAGCTGAAATCTTGAGGTGGTGATGATGTGCCTTTGGGAAGTAGAGTGGTGAAGGAGCCACTTGCATATACAGTATGTGCAACCTTCTCCTCTGCTCAAAAATTACAGATAAGCTCAGTCACTAATGACACTAATGTAGCAGGAGCTTGAAAAGGCTTAGGTCCATATATGCTCCTATATAAAGTAATAGTACTGTGTGTCCGCACCTCAAGCATTAATATAGCATGTTTTTTTTTTAAATCCTGCTTGTTTGCACATATTAACAAATCTTCTGGCAAGCTATTTCATGAGTTGACCACTCTCTCAGTAAAAAATATTTACGTTTGTTAGTCTGAAGTGCCTCCTGCACCTGCAATGAGTGCCCTTTTGTGGTGTAGTTTTCATTTTTAAATGTGATGTCTAGTTCCCTACACAAGGTTCTCATTTTTTATGAAATTATAATATAGTGATAGGTCACCACGTTTCCTTTTCTCTTCCAGAGATTATAGTCCCAATTTTTAATTTGGTTACTATATGATAGATGTTTTACCTCTGAAATAAGTTTAGTCATTCTTCTTTGTGTTCTTTCCAACCTTGTTACATCTAATTTTTTGTGAGGACTCCACAACTGACTGCAGTAGTTCAGTTGAGGCCTAACATAGGACCTATACAAGGGTAGTATCACCTCAGCACTTCTGCTCTTGATATTTCTATGTATTGCACCTACTACTCTGTTAGCTTTAGAAATAACATTAGTACATTGTTAACTAAAATTCAATTCTTTGTCTACAAGTACTCCCTGATCCTGGTCCGTACTTGCCTGTTTTAAAATAGTACTGCTGAGAATATATGTGTTTTTTTTATTGTTTTTTCTTAAGTGCAACACACAGCATTTTTTGGTACTAAAAGTCATACCCCACCTATATGTCCTATCAGATATTCAGACAAGGTCATTTTGCAACTTTTGTGCATGTTCACTAGACTCACAGGGCCCTCCAAGTTTCATGTCATCATGCATTTATTAGTTTACTAGTTAAGTTTTTCCCCATGTCAGATATGAATAACTGAAAAGCACAGGACCAAATACAGAACCCCACGGAACACCGCTAGTGACATGCCCTCTTTAAAAACATTAACACTGACTCTCTGTGTCCATTTAGTCAACCAGTTACTTATCCATTGTACAATGTGTGCATTTATTTTTAGTTAACTCATTTTTTGAATGATTGCCCAGTGAGGTACAGAGTCAAAGGCTCTGGAGAAATCTAACAAAATCACATCCACTGGAATGCCCATATCCAACAACCTACTAAATGTGTCATAAAGGCACACAAGATTAGTAAGACATGAAAGCCCTGCCATACACCCATGTTGGGATGTATCATCGGGGAAGCAGGCATGAAAGTGCATGAGTGGCAAAGAAGAAAGTAAAACAAAAAGAAATATGAGAGATTCCGATACAGTCTGCTCAATAATTAGCTTGTTTACCTGTTCCAGTTTCCACATTGTTAGACACGAGTAGTACACAGTAAAATAAAACAGTTTACTACCATGAAGGCTACCGACTAGTAAAACGAAAATGTCAGCTCTCGTACACGTAAAATGAAGCACAATGTGAATGTGTAGACGTGTACTGCATTAGTTATAACTGGCAAATGGGAAGCATTTTCCCATGCTACATGGGTCAATAGAAATTAACACGTTACTTGGTAACAGCCATCTGTCAACGCCCCTAGCAACAACATTGCTAGGCAACCTAGGGGCATGTAAATGGAGCCTGACTCAGCTTCAGAATGCAATGGAAGGACATTGGAATGGCTGGCATACACCTAGGAAGAAAGTAGGGCATTAAGATTTTTAAAAACAATCAACACTACAAAAGTAGCGATGGGGATGTATATTCTTTTTTCTGAAATGTTTACTGTATAAACCAGATACATCATCATTACCTGTGTCATATGTTTTTTATCTTCAATTGAGGTCTGTGACCTCATTCACCCACAGTTGTGGCTACGCCACTTGTGAGGGTGAAGAGGTGGTAGACCTCTCATGAAGCTAGAAAAACATATGACACAGGCAATCATGACATATCCCCAACACACACACACACACACACACGCACACACACACACATATATATATATATATATATATATATGAACATATATACGAACATCTGAATTTGCCAGCAGATAAAGGCCTTATGGTCTATCAAGTCTGCTCGAGTGTGCAGTTAGCAACCCTTATACAGCAGCGCCCTCCTTCCCTCCCCTCCTCCCCTCCCATGCCCCTCTACATATATATATAGGGCCAGTATAGTTAGGATTGCATGGTCACTTCTATGATAAACCCCAAAGTTTGCACTTTAATAACTTTGCAGCTGTTCGTCAATTTATCTGAAACTGTGCGTGCACACTGCCAACCATAGATCTCTGGATTTGGAAAGTTTAATTCTGGTCATATGTCCGATTGCAGAACTGTAGAGAGTCCAAAACCTTGCAAAACAGTCAATTTGTGCACATTTGTTTGGTCAGGCATAATGGACTGAAGAATGTGTCTGAGTAGATTCAAATTTGCATGTCTATATGTGGCCTGGGTTGAACTGGTGCCTTTGAAGATTTGTGGAAAAATATTAATCCATTCAAAAGTAATGTAAGTTTTTCATGTCCCATTATAGCCTATGTGAAAATATATATGTGTATTGTGAAAACGTTCGCGAAAACATTTTTTGTGCATGACAACATTTTTTCATGCACAACAGCATCCCATTATAAGGTATAAGGAATAACAAAAGCTTTTTTGTTGTTGTGAAAACAATGCTCCACAACATTGTCTCATCTGGGAGGGTATAGGGTGTGAAATGAGTCTCTTCGCTGATGGCTCCAAGATCGGAGCAGTAGTTGAGGGGGAAGAGGAGAGGTTGGCACTGCAAGGGGACCTGGACACCCTGGAAAGCTGGGCTCACACATGGAAGTTAAATTTCAATATCACCAAGTGCAAGGTGTTACATCTTGGGTGGGGAAACCCTAAACACAGGTACACCCTGGGAGGGGAGGCGCTGGAGGCCTCAACAGGGGAAAAAGACCTAGGGGTCATGGTGGATGTACGTGATGAATAACTCTCAGCAGTGCAGGAGAGGACTAGCAAGGCAAACAGGATGTTGGGATGCATCAAGGGGATCACCTTTCAGAGCAGGAAGTGATTCTGCTGCTGTACAATGGACTGGTTGAGCCGCACCTTGAGTACTGTGTACAGTACTGGAGACCACACTTGAAGAGGGACATACAGCTCCTGGAGAGGGTACAGAGGAGGCCAACTAAGATGATACGAGGACTAGGTGATTTGACGTATGAGGACAGACTTGAGGAGCTCTGCCTGTTTTCATTGTAGGAGAGGAGAGACGGGGGGACATGATTGAGGTCTTCAAGTACCTCAAGGGAATAAATAGAGTAAACATGGAGGGGATCTTTAGACTAAAGCAGGGAGGTATTACCAGAGGGCATGGTTTGAAGTTGGAAGGTGGAAGGGTAAGGGGGGAAGAGGAGGAGGTTTTTCACTGAGAGAGTGGTGGACCCTTGGAATGCACTGCCTGGCGAGCTGGTTCAGAGATCCACAGTGAAGAGCTTCAGGAGAGGGTGGGACAGACACAGAAAGCGGAGGTATCAAATGATGGCCTGGCCCAGGGGGGTGGGGATGGATGATAGGGGTTTCTGGAACACAAGGCGGGGGGGGGCCTCGGCACCCAACTAGAGATCTGAGGTTCGAGCAGACTCGATAGACCATAAGGCCTAATCTGCTGGTAATTGGTATGTTAGTATGTGTTGTTTTCTTTGTCACTTCATTGTACCAAGGTGGATTGTGCTTTTGGGCTGAAATTTGCAGCGTTGCAAGCCCTGGTCCCACAGATGTGCCTTTTGGTGGTTTGGTCCCAAAACATTCAACAGGCCCATAGTTACAGTGCTCCAAAGTTAAGAAATTTCCCATAGGATTACATTGCAGCGCCTGCAGTGCCTTGCGGTGCCTGTATCTCAAAAATGAAGAGACACACGGATTTTTCGCAACCCATAGCTTAGTTCACCACTAGGTGAACTAAGCAACTGGGGAAGTTTAAAAGTCATAGATTACACCTGCACTGGAATTTTTTTCATAGGTTGTATGCTTACTGAGATATTGGCAAATCAGTGTTACAAGGGTTCCTGTTCAGACCTACAGGGCTGTTGTATGGCTTCGCTGTTATGTGTAAATTAGAGCGCAGGGCCAAGTGCCCACATTCCCACCACACATGCCAGTTACCAGGTACATTACACTATAAATAAATGGATTGGCCTTTTGGCTTGAAACTTGTAGAGTATAAAGGGGGTGTCCTGGGTCTATGTGATAATGGTGAATGCCTAAAGGCGATCACCGTTATCGCTCAGTCAGAGTGCCAAACACTTTTTTGGCACTTTGACAACCCTGGTGCACCAGCACAACAGCGCCAGGACATATGTTTACTACTTTCTGTGGGGGGGCTTTGCCCACACCCCCCCCCTTGCTGGGGGCCATTGCCCCCCGCATCCCTACTTAAGGATTCTCAACTCCTGGGGGTATGTCGGGGTGAAAGTAATAAATAAAGGTTCGGCCAGGAGCAATAAAATTACACCATCGCTCTGACCTGGAACCCAGTACCTCAGCCACCCAGCCATTGCCCAATCCTCGACGCCATGACGCAGCTCAACTGGCAACCACAGCACCACCCCTACAGCCTCTCCACCCCATCCCAGCCCACACACACCATGCTCACTCCCATCCCCCCCCGCAGGCGTACGTATAGCGACATCCTGTCGCCTAGTTCACCCACCTCCTCATCCGGTTGCCCTACCTGTCGGTTGCCGTGAGTGGAATGAGTGAGGAAGGTGTCACCATAATGAATGGTGCCCTTCCTCATGCGCCCACTTCACGGGTTACCGGGTGTCCCAGAGATGTGATTTATGCTGCTTCAGTGTGAAAAGTTTTATCAGTTCTATAGATTTGCCATTATAGAAACATAGAAACATAGAATCTGACGGCAGATAAGGACCGCTTGGCCCACCCAGTCTGCCCATTTCCCTACCTAATGGATAAGCTGCAGATCCTAGTTAACCAACAGCCTACGTCTTTCTACCTCTACCCCCTAGAATTGCCTTATGACTGTCCCATGCATTCTTGAATTCCACCACTGTTTTTGACTCCACAGCCTCCTCAGGAAGGCTGTTTCCTGCTTCCACAGTCCTCTCTGTGAAAAAATACTTCCTCACATTACCTCTGAGACAACCCCTCTCTATCTTCAAATTGGCCTTGTTCTTGCACACCTCTTTTCTGAAGGATACTACCCTCGTGGACTTTGCTGATTCCCTTGAGGTACTTGAAAGTTTCTATCATGTCCCCTCTCCTTCTTTCCTCGAGGCTATGCATATTAAGCTCCTTAAGTCTCTCTTCATATGTCTTCTGGTGCAGACCCTGCACCATTTTAGTTGCCCTCCTCTGGACTGCCTCCATCTTGTCTATGTCTTTGTGGAGACTGAGTCTCCAGAACAGCACACAGTACTCCAGATGGGGTCTCACCAGCTGTATGTACAGAGGGATAACAACTTCCTGTTTTCGACTGGTGATGCCTCTTCCTGTGCATCCCAGTATCCCACCAACCCTCCTTACTGCCCTCTCACATTGCTTGCCCACCTTTAGGTCATCTGATATGACTACCCCCAGGTCCCTTTCCATTTTTGTTGTTGCTAGTATCCTACCCCCCATTGTGTACTCTTCCCCTGGGTTTTTGTTTCCCAGGTGCAATACTTTGCACTTGTTAGCACTGAATCTAAGCTGCCATTCATTTGACCATTCCTCCAACCTTGCCAAGTCCCTTCTCATCCTTTCCACCCCCCACCTTGTGTACCAACAGCTTAATCTGGTTCAAGGTCAGTTGGCATTCATCTGTATCCCCCTCTCCCGAGTCGTGCCTGAAAATAGGCAGGATTTGTCTAGTGCACTTACCCGGTCAGCAAAAACTAAAATAAAAAAAAAATGAAAAACTTTGTTGCAAATCTTTGTGTCTGCAAAAAGAAATACTTTTCCTTCCAGTCCCTCTGCAATGTCACTTCTAAAGACATTGATGAGGACCAGTCCTAGCACTGAACTCTGCGGTACCCCCACTAGTAACCCTCCTGTCTTCAAAGTGGACTCTATTTACTATTACCCTCTGTGTCCTGTTCTCCAGCCAGTTCTTTGCCCAGGCTACCATCTTGGGACCCACTGCCAGGCTGGCTAACTCGTATATTAATCTTTTGTGTGGGACTGTGTCAAATGCCTTGCTAAAGTCTAGGTAGGCCATGTCCACAGCCCCTCCCTGATCTACTACTTTGGTAACCCAGTCAAAAAAATGTATTAGATTTGTCTGACATGACCTTCCTGCTGTGAATCCAGGGTGCCTTCGGTCCTGTGCCCCTCTGGGCTCTAGGTATTCAGCAATTCTTTCCTTCAGAAGTGATTCCATAATTTTCCTTATCACTGAGGTTAAACTAACAGGTCAGTAGTTTCCTGCTTCTGCCCTGCTCCCACTTTTGTGAAGTGGAATATAACATCTGCCCTCCTTCAGTCCTCAGGTACCACCCCATCCTCCCATGATTTGTTAAAGAGTGTAGTCAGTGCTGTCACTAGTTCTACCCTTAGTTCTTTTAGAATTCTGGGATGAATCCCATCAGGCCCCATTGCTTTGTCCATCTTCAGTTTTATGAGTTCTTTCAGAACCCTTTCTTCTGTGAATGGGTTGGTATCAACCCCCCATATCCAGAGTGTTTCTATTGTTGGGTTTAGTTACTTCCCCCTCTTAACTTGTGAATACTGAGCAAAAATATTTGTTTAGTATCTCTGCCCTTTCTGAGTCACCCCTCCTGCCTACCCCCTCCCCTTTATTAAGCCTCACTATCCTTCCATTGGTCTTCCTTCATTCCCTGATGTACCTATAAAAGGTTTTATCCCCCTTCTTAACTGAGTTGGCTGTCTTTTCCTCAGTTTGGACCTTTGCTGTTCTGACTGCCTTCCCTGCTTCCTTTTGCTTTAACTGATACAATTCTCTGTCCTGCTCCTTCTGTGATTCCTTGTACTTCCTGAATGCTTTCTTTTTCTCTCTAACCTACCATGCCAGCTCCTTTGAGAACCATAGTGGTTTCTTACATCGTTTTGTTTTGTTTATTTGTTTCACACAAAGGCTTGTTGCCTCTGTGATGGCAGTTTACATTATTCCCCATTGTTCTTCCACCCCTCCTTTCTGCCCATTTGCTAGTGAATTCCTTAGGCACTCACCCATTTTGGAAAAGTCAGCCCTCCTAAAGACCAGTACCTTTGCCTTTGTATGGCTTAACTCTACTGCTGTGTTTATCGTGAACCATACTGTTCGATAGTCGCTAGTTCCCAGATGGCTACCCACTTCTACATCTGTGATCCTCTGTCCATCTCCTTTTGAGAGTATCAGGTCTAAGATTGCTCCCTCTCAAGTGGGTTCCAATACTAGTTGTCTAAGGCGTGCCCTCTGTAGGGCATCTAGAATTACCCCACTCTTGGAAGTGGTTGCTGCAAATGCACTCCAGTTAACAGCTGGCATATTCAGATCCCCCATCAGCAATATCTCCCCTTTTTCTGCCATTCTAAGGATACTTCTTTCATTTTCTCGTCCATTTCTCCCCTGAGATGAGGGTCTGTATACAACCCCTGTACGGATTGTGGTGCCATTGTCTGTCTCCAAATTGACCCACAGTGCTTCCTCTCCTCTCCTCCCTGTTTAACCTTTTGTGAAGTTGAAACTTTTCCCATAAGATAACATTGCGATGCTCACAGCACTTTTTTTCGGTGCTTGTATCTCAGAAATGATGCGATATACAGATTTAGTCTACTTATCATGTGTAGAGGCTTTGCTGTCATGATTACAATGGAACTTGATTTTTTTTCATAGCTGCTACGGTTGCTAAAATATTGGAAATTTGTGTTACATGTGTTCCTTGCCCTATAGGGCTGCTGCATGGCTCTGTTGTTATGTGTAAGTGGGAGCGCAGGGCTAGGAGGGTCCATGCTCTTATACATGCATATCATTATGCACAAATGGGCTGCTTTTTCAGGCCCTGCACTCCCACCAGCACATACCATTTACTAGTTATATTATATTATACTTTTTCAAAATGTAAGGAAACTCATTGCAAAAAACAGACACCATAAGGTAACAGAAAGAACATACAACTCTGTAAACATACTGTACAGTACCACAAGAGGCATCCGTCATCATGTTTCAGCTACTGTATCACTTTTGCTGCCATCCCAGTATGTCTTGAGGTACACCCACATGCTGTGCAAACATGCGGTAGGTGTTAAGAAGGCTATGCAGAACATTTTAGATGAAAGCTCTTTAATATGAGATGGTTATGACTATTTCATACTATTTTGCTACACCTGCTTATAACTTAATGAGTTGAAGTATATGGGCCACACTCTACTATATTTCCACAGATGGATACATACTGTATGTCCACCTGTGGAGGGATAGGAAAGCAGGGTGTAAACCAACCTACTGTGTGACTGTGACTTATACATACTGTCATTTTGTGTGGATGGAGGTATGGAAGCACAGGATGTGAAGTATCATGTAGTTCTGCTGTTAGTTATTTACTTTCTTCTACTATCTGCATGTAGGGATGTTACTGTAGGTGAATAACTCCACACTCCAAGCCTTATCTATGCAGACTGCTGTAGTACCTACATGGAGGAATAGTGTTCCCAACATTTCATAAATACACTGTTCTATTATGTCAATGTGGGGCTGGGAGTGCACTGTCTTTTGGACCATTCACTGTCACCCATACATCGACATAGCATGTCAGAACCCATAGAACACAATGTTCATATGTCACTGTGGCACCCTGCCCTCCTAGTCCTACATCAAGATAGTGCAACACTACCCATATGTCACAGTGAGAAAACAGGGTACTCTGGACCATGCACTACCATACCTCTATTGAAGTAGTACAGCACAATCCATGTGTTACGCTAACCATATGTTGCACTTTTCTCATTGAGACATATAGGTAGTGTGATAAATGTATTATGCTGAAGTACAACGATGAAGGAATGGGACAGCGGAATATGAAGCACCTTGTACTCTCACTGTAACATATGAATGGTGTGACATATAGCTTGTGTTGTACTTATATCATAATGGAGGGATGGGAGTGCAGTATCTGAACAACCATGAGGTGGCACTGTGACACATGGACACAGTGACACATAGATAGTGTTGTAGTATACTAATGCAGGTATGGTAGGGCAGGGTGCATAGCAACCTCACGACCCTCTTGACATATGTAGAGTGTTGTTCTATCTCAATGGAAGGATGGAAGAACAGGGTCCAACTCACCATGCAGTCCTACCATGACTTATGGGTACTGTTGTACTGTCTGCATGGAGATATACAGTTCATGCAGTGGCCATCTTACTTGGTTGCACAGCATGTGGGTGTACCTCCCCAAGACACTGGGATGGCAGCAGAAGTGATACAGTAGCTGAAACATGATGATGGATTCCTCTTGTGGTATGTTTATAGAGTTGTATGTTCTTTCTGTCACCTTATGGTGTCTGTTTCTGATTGTTTGTGTTGCCTTGTACTGTCCCCTGCTTGTATGCATGTTATGTGTGTGTGTGTGTGTGTGTGTGTGTGTATAGGGGGGGATTTGGAGTTAGGGTTGAAAACCATAACATCAAATTTCCTCACTTATGTCACTGTGGAAGCAACCCTAACTGATGCATTAACAAAGTTTTATCAGTGGAGTCTGCTTATACTGATTGGACCCAATTTCATCTCCTGGGTCAGAACACTATACTACTATTCCCCAACAACAAGGGTTCTCACAAACAGCCTCCTCTTAGACCCATTCCCATTCCACTGAGGCACTCATCAGGGTTGCCCTCTCAGTCCCTTGATCTGCCTTCTGCCCATAGAGCCCCTCAACACCACATTGCAGGGATCAAAGTGGGAGAGAAAACATACAGCACATTGCTATATGCAGGTGACCTGCTTATCATGCTGACAAATGTGAATATTTCCTTTCTGGTGGCATGGAAAATACTGGATATCAATGGGGAGATCTCTGGCCTCCAGATAAATTGGAGTCTGACAGAGATACTCCTGGTCAAAGATTGTGATCCTACTGTCGCAGCAATAGAACAGCGTAACATCACATGGCACCTGAAGGTATTAAATACCTGGGCATTGGGGTAACTCCTAAAGTGGAACACATGGTGACTAAAAACATCTCCCAACTCATCGATTCAATTAAACAAGATATACAGAGGTGAAAAAAATGAAAATATTGGCTTTCAGAATGATGACCTTGGCTAGTCTCCTCTACTGCCTGAACAACCTCCATATTTACATACCCTTCAAGGCATGAATGCAACTTGAAGCCCATCTCACAAGCTACATCAGGGAAATCAATTCCCAAGGTTTAGCAAGCAGATTCTAAGAGTACCCCTTGGCAGGAAGGTGGAACCAACCATGGCTATGGTCTTACTAAACCAGTAATGGCATGAGACAGGCACCGCATTGGCTGGAAAATGACAGTGCACAGATCCCACTATGGGTGGAAGTGAAACACAACCTAACAAGCCTAGTACCCCTCAGTGCTACCTTGACTGGTCAGCCCCCACTACACAAGGATGACACCCCCTCATGCTGTTTACAGTTCAGATGTGGAAACAGCCCACCTGCCTAAATAAGTGGCAGCACCTTACCCTTGGCAACCTAGAGCCACTGTGTGAAGTGCCTCCAGTTAAGACATGCTCTGCACCAATAGCTCACACCGCAACACTTGATCAGGCACAGTGGTATGGTGGATGACATACTGTCTTGGGTGAGACACCAGAAAGAAAAGACAGGCTTCATCTATATAAAAAATCCAGTCCCATTACATCCCTAACTGGAACCAGCATAGGGAAAAATGGGAGGGAGCTGCAGCAACCACTGTCCATTGACTGCTAGGAAAGATGTTGAAAGCAAGCATGCAGTGTGACCTCAGACCCCAAATATCAACTAATACAAAAATGATTTCTGGGCAGGTGGCGCAGAATACTAGGCAAACTGAAAACCATGTTGGCTATGTGGCTCATCCCCAGGTACCATATCCCACATTCTCTGGTTCTGTGCAGATATACAGAATGGCTGGGCATCCATCATCTCTAAACTGGACTACTTTGCTTCACTTCAGCTACCTAAGGAACCAGCCATCTGGATTCTTGGTGATCCAGGGACCCTCCCTATATCAAGTCTGCCCTGCAAATAACTTCTGATTACAGTGACCACGGAAGTTAAATGGCAAATATTAATGCACTTCAAACAGTCTGAAAGGCTCACACTCTCCAGGTGGGAAGTGGGCATGGTAAGGATGGCCTTATACTCAAGGGTTTTTGATAGACATTGAGGCAATCTAACAAAATAAATTAAGACTGTGGCCCCTTGTGGCCCCTTTCACTCAGCCAGATAGAGGCTGACCAACAACAAACTACAGGTTAAGGGACTCCCTTCTCCTCTAACAGTACATATAATAGATACCATGCCACGGGTAGGACATAAAATGTGCATGCAGTCCAGTACCATAGTAAGGGCTACTAACCTGGAAAATGCACTGCTCTTACTACTCACACTTAGGGAGTAAGCCACCACATACACAAGGAATGTCATAGCATGTTCCTCCTTCTACTACCAGGCCAAGTAACCAGTGGAAAGGTAATACTTGCCCTGACTAATGCCTGTTTAAAGAAGATGAGTTACTGCTAAATGGGCATAATCAGACTGTGCACATATAGGATGGATGCAAAACCCCATGCTACTAAAACTGGAGGAGTGCACAGACTCTGTAGTTTTACAAACATTGTGACTCATCAAAGAATGTCACAATAAGGGTCAACGAGAGACTAATTTCACTCTAGATTCTAATGTATTGGTCACCATCAGTATAAAAGGATGACACACTGTGAGGTGTGGTTTACACACAGGTTAATCCTAGTACTTTTCTGAAACAGAATGCTAATATAACTTACACATAAGAACTTATTTGCTGTGTTGTTTATTATTTGTTTACATATGTTTTTATGTTCATCTGTATTTTTCAGTGGTTTATGTAATCTGTTAAATGCATGATTTCAGAATTGTATCTCCAAGGGGACTTTTCTGGTTAGGTTTTTAATTCTCTTGAGTTAATATGTAAATGTACAAGCTGTTATAAATTAGAAAAAAATAATAAAACATAATTATAAAAGAAGGAAATCTTGAACTCATGCCAAATAGCAAAACACAGTGTGGTCCTGAATAGTGATGATTTGGGGCAGGATTTTCAAACTGTGCCTTGAAACATCGTAAGTGGCTGCTCCATGAAACTGAGAAGTGCTGGAGCACAGAATTCATATATTCAAACGAGATGCTCAATAGAACAACTCACCTTAATATAGCAAAATATGTGTGTGGTGCAAATGGGGGCCACTGACGATGACCAAAGCGCATCCCTACCAGGTCTGAATACTTGGAATGGGAATGCATGGCGCACCTTCGGATACGCACAATCCAGATATTCAGACTAAAATATGCAAATGGAGCCATTAGCCATACAGGGGGCACAAATGGGGCCATTTGCATGTCATCATAAGCCCATTGCAAGTCCTGTGCAGGGATGCCCCTGTCTGGAAGTGCAGGGTGCCCTGACAGTAGATGTTAGGCCATAGTCCCTTGTAGTCTAGTGGACTCCCCCTTCCCCGTACCACCATTGCACATGAAATAGTATTGCTGTCCTATCCCTGGTAGTCCTGTGGTACCCCCTCCCATTCCCGATACCCAACAAGCTGAAATAATAATAATATCCATCCCTGTACCCCTTCCCATCCCTGATACCCAATGAGCTGATATATTAGTACGTTCCATCACTGGTATTCTAGTGGTACTCCCTTCCCAGCCCTGATCGCTGCAAACCCTCACTCAAGATCACCCTGGTAGTCCAGTGGACCCCCCACCCACTGAGACAACCAAACACCATCCCGCTCCCCCATCCCAGCATAGGCATGAGAGTCATCGTGTAGCAAAACCCATCCACACACCTCCACGGCTGCCACCAACTGCGCTGTCACTGGATGACAGTTTACAGTAAGCTCTGTAAAACCATTGGTCGACATCATCAACCAATGGGCTTGCAGTGAATACTGTAAGCATTCATTCACAACTTTGTGGCTGACTCAAAGAGATTGTGAATGAATGCTTACAGTACTCACTGCAAGCCCATTGATGCAAACAATGTGGACAATGGTTTTGCAAACTTACTGTAAGCTATCATTTAGTGACAGTGCAGTTGGCATACAGCAGTGGAGGTGTGCGGGTGAGTTTTGCTGCCCACTGGCTCTCATGCCCATGTTGGGATGGGGAAGTGGGTGAGGTTTGGTTGCCTCAGTGGGTGGGGGGGTGAAGGTCCACTTGACTACCAGGGCGATCACAGGTGGGTTTGCAGTGATCAGGGCTAGGAGGGGGGTCCCACTAGACTACAATGGATAGAATGTAATATTATATCAGCTCATCAGGTATCAGAGATGGGAGGGGTACCATTAGACTACCAGGGTGTTTCAGGGACAACTAATTATTCAGACATGGTTTGGGGATGGGAGGGGCCACTAGACTACCAGAGATAGTGGAATTTTCATAATTATATGATCGAGGATGGGCAGGGGAGACAAGATTAGACTACCATGAATGGCTGCCCTTTATTTGGCATGTGTTAGGGGCTGGTGGGGTAGCCACCTGGGGCTGGGCTGCTGTGTTGTACTGTGCAATGCAGCCCCCTTGTGGTGGTTACCACTTAGGCATGGTTTTTCCATGCCTATTTTTGCATGGCACATCTCCAAGATATGCGAGCAGCTGCACCACACATCTCGGCTGAATATGGAGATGTGCCGCATATGCAGGGGAATGCCCCTCCGGATGAGCTGCATGCATTAACTTTGTACTGAGGTGCATCCAGATTTGTACAGCACATCAGCCCCTTTTGAATATGGCCCTGTGGCACATTTTGGAGATATGCCAGAGCAACTCAGTTGCGCAGGGTGCATCTCCTTTGAGTATCCTGGTCTATGTGTTTTTCTTCCCTAGTAATGAATGGCATATTATTTATTTATTTATTTGAGTTTTGGTAACCAGGTAAGCCCACTGAGACTATATATACAGTATATACATACAACATATACCAATGAGCTAAATCATATCAGATGCAAAAGGGCTAACCCGTAGCAGTTATTATTGAAGGTGAGGCACAGAGGGCAAGGTAAGAAATCAGGGCCAGGGTACAGCAAGGGTAAGAATTAAACAGAGCTGTTGGGATTAGTATCTCAATATCATTGGTAGCAGGAGCAAGGTGCAGAGGCAGAGAGAAAGGAAAGCAAGCTGGATTGGAACTTAAAAAGTATGGAGCATGACAGGGTGGAGGGGGAAAGGAGTTCCAGTCAGACACATTTGTGTATGTGAGTGATTTACGGACCACAGCTAACCGCAGTTTGGGCATTATGAGAACAGGAGAGAAGTGGATTTTAGGGCTCATTGAGGATGTTTAGATGAACAGACTCACTAAGGCAAGGAGGAGTATATTTCTGGACCAGCTTGTGCATAAAACTCAGGGTGGCATGCCGTAATTTAGATTCATACGACAACCAACCCAGTGAAGAGAGGCATCACAGTGGTGGTGATGGGTATTGACCCCCAGGGCAAACCTACCCACCCTATGGTAAGCCTGCTTGAGGAGAGATAAGGTACTAGTGTTAGTTGTGAGCATTGTTGCATTGAGGAAATACTATTCATTACTCACACACCCTTACTCGTTAGTTCACTTTTACACATGTATGTGCATGATTTTGTCATTAACCCTTATGAATTGTTATAAAGAAGTTGAAGATGAAGATTTTAAAAGGAAATACTCTATTCTGTGCATATCTGTGGTTTTGACTTTTACTGACATTTCATTGTTTCCTGTTTAACTTGCATATCAGGGATTTCAGACTGATAAACAAACCAGATAAAGGGCATAAAGGGCATTGATGTATTTCCATAGCTTTATCTGTTTAAAACTTGCTGGGTTTTATATGAATTGTAGCAGTGGTAGATGTACTTCTAGTTTATTTATAACACACCCAACCCCACAGACTCTGGACACCTAGCAAAGTATACATACAACTGCTAATACTGATTTCATTCAGATTATAGTAGAATGTCTCTACACAGTATCATAACTTACTGTGGGTTTTGGTCAGTCTCCATGGCAGCTGTGATACTTATGCAAAAATCTTGAAATAAAAAAAACAGTTTATTGCAGATGTGCCATAGCAGCAGGCAATCAGTGCAGCTATGGCAGTACTGAACATGCTTTCTTGGGACCACAAACAATTTTATACCATTCTGCCTCATTGTATAAAGTTGAAGTTCTTTCTTCAAGACAAGAATTGTTCCCTTCACCCTTTTCCTATAGGGTGTCTGGAGTTCTCTGTAGATAACTGACTCTCTATAAGAAGCCATAATCAACTTTAGTTTCTAAAATAAGTTTTTAAGATCTCAGCATATACACCCCTGGAATAGAGTAGGACAAGAGGGGACATGATAGAGATCTTCAAGTACCTCACAGGAGTAAACAGGGTGCAGGAAGAATCTATCATTTGAGGAAGAGCACCAGGACCAGAGGGCATGCAATGAAGTTGGGGGGCAGAGTTTGAGAGGGGTGTGAGGAAAAACAGCCTTACTGAAAAAGTGGTAGCTGCCTGGAATAGATTGTCAGCAGAAGTGGTGGAGACATAAGTGGTAGGTGGCTTCAAGCATGGGTGCAATAAACATAGGAGAATATTAGTAAATAGGCAAGGAGGAGAGAGGGCCACCAGAGACTAGTTAAGATCTTCAGAGACAGATTAGGCAGACTAGGTGGGTCAATCAGTCCTTTTCTCCTGACAAATTATTCTATGTATCTATCAATAGCTAATGTCATAAAAATTATTTGCAGGGTATCAAGATGACAGCTTCAAATGAAGGGAAACCAGAGAGAACAAATGGTGTTGCAGCTCTTTCTTGGCACTTTCCACAAGGGGCATCCCTCAGTACCCCTACAGTAAATGACTCCACAGAATGAGCACTGCTACAGCAAATGACCAGTCCTTTCTCTCTCTCTCTCTCTGTCTCACTCTTTGAGTGCTGAATATGTTTGAATGTATACAGATTCTGAATGTATATGTGTGTGTGTGTATATATATATATATATATATATATATATATATATATATATATATATATATATATATATATATATATATATATATATATATATATATATTCTTTGCAAAAACTGCATTAATGCAACAGTTAGGGTTGTTCCAAAGTGACAAAAGTGAGGAAATTTGAAGTTAGGTTGAAAACCCTAACTCCGCATTCCCCACCCCATCACCACCAGACACACACACACATGCAAGTAGGGCAAGGACCAAGGCAACACAAGCAATCACACACAACCAGCAGGAGGTGTATACCGGTGTTACTATAGGAAGTGGAGAAATCCAACTTCAGGTATCATACATTATTTACAAGTTGTTCTATGAGTTAGTCCACGTAAAGGTGAACCAAGCTGCCAGTAGCGAAAACCGTATACCTCGCTTTGTTTTCAAGATGTCGGTGGCAAAAGGCATCATGGGCACTGCAATGTTAGTCTATGGGACATTGCTGAATTTCGTAACACTGTAACTTTGTAATCATTAAATATTTTAGCACTAAAGCAGGAAAAGGGACATCTGTGGGACCAAGGCTTGCCACCCTGAAAATGTCAGCTCAAAGGACCCATTTGCTTGCAGGAGGATGGCAAAGATGTGCAGTCATGAGGAGCATACTTTCACAAAATACTGTTGCAAACACAAAAGCATCACAAATGGAAGACCCAACAGTGTTGCATTTGCGAAAGTATGCAAAATGGTGTCACAAAACACTGTTGCAAACACGAAAGTTTTGCAAATGCATAGCACAACACTGTCACATTTGCAAAAGTGATTCTCAAAAATATTTCAGGAATGTGCAAAATCCTATTTTGTGTCTTGTGAACCCCAGAATACCATATGTGTAGTCTGTGTTATATATATGTGTCAGCGTGTGGCCCAAAATTCACTGTTGTCCATAATGATATGTGTTTTATGTGCATGTAATGTCCGGGATCAGAGTTAGCAGTCACAACCCCATGCCATAGCCCAATATCTGTTGGTGTGAGTCAGATGGGAGTATGGCTGTGTGGTTTCATGGTTTAGATAGTTGTATGTTATTTCTGTTACCTGCTGCTGGTTGTGTGTGATTGGTTGTGTTGCCTTGGTCCTTCTCCTTCTTGCATGCATATGTGTGTGTATGGTGGTGGTGGTGGGGGGAATGCGTAGTTTGGGTTTTCAATCCTAACACTGAATTTCCTCACTTTTGTCACTGTGTAACAACCCTAACTTTTGCATTAACACAGTTTTTTGCAAAGAATGTCCTTACTTTTTGAAAAAGCATAGGTAAGTACATTGTCGTGCAAGTTGGTGGTAACGCGGTGCCTTTCAGGCCCTGTGCTCCCACCAACTTCCATATTTCTCAATAGCATCACAATATATGTAGTGAATCACATGTATTGGTGGGTGGGCCTCACACTCCCACACATTGCCCAGCACTGCAGAACCATATACATGTGCCATACCTTTTGAGCTGTCCTATACCTTACAATAGGATCTTCCTCCGTGCCCCATAATGTGCTGACCATAGTTTTCACAATGCACATACCACTGTAAATACTTTCCCATTAACTATAATGAACATGTGCCACAATTCAGCAACCGTAAGGGCCAGTGACCCAAAAATTGTCACAGTCAAAGATCTATAATTAATCCTTCTACATTTCAAATTACAGGCAAATCGGTCACACTGTCCAAAAGTTATTGAAGCAGAACAAACCAAAATTCCATTCATCGGAGTGGCATAATTCTGCACCTGTTTAAGTTTTACACACCAAACCACTGCAAGGCACGTCCAGAACACTAGGGCTACCTACCCTATAAATTGCAAGCTAATAGCAGCATACCTAATTGAATGGGATAAATATCAACTATGTCAGTTAATAGCTCCCAAATAATTAATTTTGCATCACCTAAACAGCAGAATTCACATCTGTAGGACATCCCCTCAACACCTCTGAGATTCAAGTAAAAGACCAAACCATCGAAGAGATAATCGATTTTAAAGTTTGTGCACCTTTAAGAAGTCTTCCACCACAAAATAGCAGAACTCATGGCCGAAAATGCACTAAAATGGTGGACCTGGTGGTCAAAAATCTTTAACTGCAAGGTGACAACTTCAAATGGTAATAACTCTGGAACGGAACAATATTTTTTCACAAAACAAAAAGTGGCATGTTCCTTGAAGAAAGGGCTTTCTACGACCCAGTTTTCAGTGTAATGAATGCAGCACCACAGGCAACACCATGCACAAAAGTATCAAACAAAAAAGTACTCACCTTAGTAATTGTGTTTCTTCTAATGGAGTCTTGCTGTATTCTGACAATTTGCAGTTAGCTCCAGCTCTTGAACTGCCCCTGAGAGTGAAGGGTTTAAAGTCTATGCCAGGCATAGAACACTGGGCTCAAGCTCAGTTGAAAACTCTGTCTGTGTCCTTTTGAAACCTAACCATCAGATTTTTACGAGCTAAACTCACTGACTATATAATGTGGAAATTTAAAACTCCTAGTAGCCAACTGCCAACAAAGACTTTGGATTCCTAAAAGACTCAAATCAGGAAACCCAAAGAACAAAACCAGGCAATAAGAACTAAAAACTCTTAATTAAACAAATACAAAGCACCCAACACAACAGGAGGGGCTAAAGACACCCCTGGGGTGCAACATCACCTTGCCCACCCACTTCCCAAAAACAGGTTCTGAGGGGAGGTAGGGGAAAGCTGTGAATACAGCAAGACTCCATTAGAAGAAACACAATTACTAAGGTGAGTAATTTTTCTTCAAACAATATGAAGTCTTGCTGTATTCTGACACCTAAGACTACCAAGCAGTACCTCCAGAGGAGGGACAGAACCTACTTTGGAATAGGCTCTGAAGTACTACTATGCCAAACCTAGCATCACTCCTAGCCTTGATATCCAGAGAATAATGCTTGGTGAAGGTATGAACTGTTTCCCAGGTGGTTGCTTGACAGATTTCTAACAAGGAGATATCCCTAGCTGCAGCCAGAGATGCAGCTGTCCTCTAGTGGAATGAGCCCTCAGGCCTGAGGTGATTTTTTCCCAGTTGTTCATAGCAGAATTGAATACAGGACACAATTCACCTGGCAATGGTTCTCTTGGTGGCAGGTTGTGAGGAACAACTGGAGGGAGTCAAACCTGTGACCCTTTGTACGTTCTATGTAGTAACTATGGGCCCTTTAACATCTAAACTGTGTAGCTCTGCCTCTGAGGAGGTGTGATCAGTGAAGAACACAGGAAGAAACATAGATTGGTTTAAGTGGAAATCAGAAACCACTTTAGGTAGGAAACTTCTATTGGTTCTAAGGACCACCTTATCTCTATGGAAAGAAATAAAGTCAGGCTCCACTGACAGGGCTTGCAATTCACTGATATGTCTGGCAGAAGTAACAGCAACCAAAAACACAGTTTTCCAAGTCAAGTACTTGAGCTCTGCTGAGAACATATGCTCAAGGGGGGTTGCATCAGCTGAGCAATACAAATATTCAAATCCCAGGCAGGAGCAGGATGCCTAAAAGGGGGATTGGTATGAAGCAATCCTTTGAAAAATTTACAGAGCACAGGGTGAGATGACATACAGGAAGACTTCCCCACTGACAAGAAAGCAGAAATAGCTGACAAATGAACTTTGAGAGTAGCTGGTTTGAGGCATAGGCCATTAAGGTAAACCATGTAATCCAGAACTGTAGACAACTCAGCAGTGTCTGGGGAAATATGCTTCTTGCAACACCAAATATTGAACCTTTTCCATTTGCAGTTGTAGGTTGTTCTGGTGGTAAGCTTTCAAGAAGCCTTGAGGATATCCAGAACCCCTTTGGACAGATGTAAATCTGCATACTCTAACTCTTCAAGAGCCATGCCTTGAGATTGAGTGACTGGAGACTGGGGTAACAAATCCTCCCCTGAGAGGAGGTTAGCAGATTGTAATTCCTGGGAAGACACAGGGGAAGATGGACTGCTAAGGACAGCAACAGGCGGTACCAAGGCTGCCTGGCCCAGTCTGGAGCAATCAGAATCACTTTGCATGGTTGTGATCTTACCTTGACTAGAGCCTTGAACAATAGAGGAAAAGGAGGGAAGGCATAAAGAAACTTCCCTTCCCAATTCAAAATCAGAGCATCCAGAGGGACTGAACCCAAGACTGGGGGTCTGCAACAAAACAGAGGAAGTTGATGATTGTCTGGGGCTGCAAAGAGATCTATCTCTGGAGTGCCCCACCTTGAGAAAATCACCTTCAACACCAAAGGATCCAGAGACCATTCATGATGGCCCTGGAAAATCCTGCTCAATGCATCTGCTATCACATTGTCCTTTCCTGGGAGGTGGACTGCTACTAGAGAAATCCGCAGGGAATAAGCCAGGGATCATACTTTCATGACCTCTGTGCACAAGCCCGTGGACCGAGTGCCTCCCTGCTTGTTGATATACCACATGGTGGTAGTGTTGTCTGGCCTGACCTGAACCACTTTGTTCTGTACTGACAGAGAGAAAGCTTGTAGGGCAAGAAGTACTGTCCTGAGCTCCAGGAGGTTGATGTGAAGAAGGGATTCCTGAGGGGACCACAGTCCTTGGGCCGTGAGAGCCCCCAGATGGGCTCCCCACCCCAAAAGGGAAGCATCTGTGGTAAGAACCACAGAATGAGTCTGAGAGACAAATGGAACACCTTGCCTCAGATTGCCCGTGTCCTGCCACCACTGAAGGGCCTGAATTAAGGTCTGAGTAACAGGAACTAGCTTGGTAAGAGGATCTTTTCTTTGGGACCAAAAGATTCTCAGATGGAACTGAACGACCCTCATCTGAAACCTGGCCCCTTGGACCACTGCTGTGGAAGCTGCCTTGTGGCCCAGAAGCTGCAGAAAATGTTTTGCTGGTCGAGAAACCAGAGGGAGAAAGGAAGAGGCCAGCTGAGAGATGGCTTTTGCCCTTTCCAAAGGAAGGAAGTCTCTTGCCTTGAGGGTGTCCAGCTCTGCCCCTATAAAAGTGAGGAGCTGACAGCCTGGTGGCACTGAGGGTTGAAGTGCTGGACACCACACCTCGCACCATGCCGGCGATCTGGGTTCAGAAACAAGTACAGGTCATCAGGGGTCGGCCGGGGCGGAGAACAATAGAGCACACAACGGCAGCGCTCCTTCTCCAGGGGGGTAACTGCAGGCTCCCACTGCAATACCGCCACATGGGGGGTGGTGCAGTAGGTGGAGCAGCAGCAAGCAGATTGGGTGACGGCCGGAAGAGGGGCAGAGCAGGAGGTACGTCTCAGCATGCCTCCTAGCTCATAGCCCCTCATTGCACGCTGATATCAGGGGGGAAGGAATCAGGAAAAACACCTTGCTCCCTCCTAGGCGAAGATGCCTCCATTGGACATCTCCGGGTCTCATTGGGCAGACTCCGCTGTGTTGAATCCATGTACACATACAGAGTGCTGGTTTGGAGAGAGGTAAGCACCAGGGATACCCTCTCCACCCCTACCCGGGGGGGTATACCAGGGGTCTTCAGGGAAGTGTGTGTGGACTAGGCGCTCTAGGGGCAGATCACGATGGGGTCTGGAGGGCCCACAGAGGACATCGGAGAGAGTGGAGGGAGGAGGCAGATAAGGAGTATAAACACAAGGTTAAAAAAAAAAGTGAGGAGCTGTACTGGTTCAGGAACTGACTTGGGAAAATTGAGAAGGAACCCCAGGGAAGTGAGAACTTGCTGAGTGACCTGCAGATCTGACTTGACTTGGTCTGGAGACTGGCCCACCAGAAGCCAGTCATCCAGGTATGGAAAAATAGAAATCCTTTTCCTTCTTAAAAAGGCCAACACTACTGCTAGGCACTTTGTAAACACCCTTGGAGCTGAAGTTAGACCGAAGGGCATTGCTCTGGACTGGTAATGGCCTGAGGGCAATTCGAACCTGAGGTACTTTCTGTGAGAGACCCTGATGGGAATGTGAAAATAGGCATCTTTGAGGTCCAAGTAGGCTAGCCAGTCCCCTGGCCTCAGAGAGGGAAGAATTGTTCCCCAGAGTCACCATTTTGAATTTTGGCTTTATTAGGTGCTTGTTTAGGTACAGTATCTTAGATCTAGGATGAGTCACCACTCCCCTGTCTTTTTTGGGATAAGAAAGTACCTGGAGTACAGACCTTTGCCTCTGTATGGAGTAGGAACTCTCTCTATGGCCTTTAAGGCCAGTAGGAGATGAAACCTCTGCCTCTAAAGCAAGGGTTTCTAAAGTATTTGCAGGTGGAAAGGATCTGGGTCTCAGTTTCAGAAAATTTTTGAAACTGAGAACCGGACCCTGGCTTACAACCTCCAGGACCCACTTGTCTGAGGTAACAGACATCTAGTCCTGGACAAAGTAAGCCAGCCTGCCTCCTACTGGAATGGGGAAGTCGACCCGGGCTGACACATCAAGGTTTCTGCCTGGCAGAAGCCTTAGGCTGAGGGGTGGATGCAGCCCTGCTCATCCCCCTTCCGCCTGTCCCTCTGAAAAAAACCCTCTCAGAAAAGGAAGAAGAGGTCTGTGTTTGTTAGAAAGGTCTATGAAAAGGCTTGCCCCTAGCTTGCTGCCTTTGAGGAGTTGCCTGCCTCTCCTTGGCCTGGGCACTCCTGTAAGTGGTCCTGTACTGGTCCATTTTCTTCATGTAATTCTCTGTCTGCTCCCCAAACAGAGAATTACCCACCACAGGGAAATCCATGGCCTTGGCCTGGGTATCCTGCGAAAGGCTAGAACATCTGAGCCAAGCCATTCTCCGAAGAACCACAGATGTAGCCATGACTCTTGATGACACATCTTCGGAGTCCACAGCAGCATGAAATTGCACCTTTGAGGCCTCAATCCCATCAGCATCAATGGAACTGGAGTATGAAAATGAGAGATGCCGGCAAAGGTATTTATGTGTGTACATGGTCAGAAAACTGTAAAACTTGACATTTTCACTACCAACTTATTTTCACTATTTTCACTGAAGCACTGTTGAGCACAAAAATAAATTTGCATTAATTAACTCTGTAATGTATGGGGAACCCTTATTATTAACTAAAATCAAGCAGATTACAACCTTGTTTGCCATCATTATGATATCACTCTGCTGTTACCCCTCCTTGAGTATGTCATATCAATGTTCTAACAAAACAGAATGCTCACAACAATCAATGTTCTGTGAAGTAATTCAGTAAAGTAATTCAATCCGCAATTACACAATCTTGGTAGCCCATACACTATAAAATATAATGTATGGTCTTTGGTTATCAACCGCACTGGAAACAATTCTTGAGGTTGCCATAACAACTGAAAACCTCTCGAGCTGCATTCTCGAGGTTTACAATGATGTCATGGCAATCTCTCAAAGTGTTTACAGTGTGGTTATAAACCAAAGACCATACGTTATCCTCTATGTTAGCATTTTTCCATTATAGTGAGTGTGGCACTAATGACAGCACTAAATTCAGTTTACACAATTATAGTGGCATTTGTGTTTCTACTAAAATTAGTGCTGCATGGATACTATCCTAATAAGTTAGATAGTACCCCATAACTTGGATTTCAGATGCCAACAAATACTGTTGACATCCCAGAGTAGATCTGCTTTGGTGGATTCCCATCTATAGATCTGAGCAGGCTGACTGGATCTGATGGATCTGACATATTCCACAGTCAGATCCATGAATCCAGCTGGTGAATCTGACCATCTGACTAGTAGATCCAATAAATCTGACCTAGGATACCAAGACCTGTTCTTGGATGTCCGGCTCTGACCTAGGATACGAAAATCTGATCTCAGATGTCTGGCTCTGACCTAGGATATCAAGACCTGATTTCAGATGTCTGGCTCTGACCTAGGATACCAAGACCTGATATTGGATGTCTGTCTCTGACCTTGGATACATAAATATCTGTCCTGGATCCTAGATTCAAATTTGGTCAGACATTTGCTGGATCCTAGGTTGGATATCAGCACTATACAACATAGGTTAGTCAGATCCACTAAAGCAGTATCCAAACATTACTAGCTAAAATTACTTTGTGTGAAAATAACTAAGTTTACAGTATAGCCAGGAATGCAATCTGAACTGCAGTGCATTGGGAAATTCTGGTTCAACAGTGGCTTTGTGCTGTCCTGGGGGTACATGGCTAAAAAAGAAGTCCAGATTGAGCCATGCTCTGGATGTGCATACCAGGGTGCTACTGGCATTAGCATACTAGTTCACAGGATCATGCCAGTGCATCATGGAAGATGTCATCAAGAGGAGCCAAACATCAGCATCCAGAGGTCTGCAGCAAGTCAGCTAAGCGCTGCTGCAGCAAATGCAGTGTTACGTCAACTTCCCCATTAAAATAGGCTGACCTGAGGGACAGTAAAGATGTGGTTAGCAGAATGCCCAATGTGCTTGGGTCCATGGACCTTATGCATGTGCCTCTTGTGGCACCCTCTGAAGAAGCATATTGCAAATTTGCAACAGGAAGGCAATCCACAGAATGAACTTGCAAATGGTATGCGATGCCGCAGAACTCATCACACAGGAATGTCCCACACTCCTATATTTTGAAGTGGTCACCACTGTGGCCACATCTGTGTGCCCTTGATACCTAAGCAGGTTTGGTTGACTTATAAGTGCACATATCACAGACAATACCTGGCAACATGTGTGCAACATAAACTTTGCCTTATGGCAGCTACATCTTTGCACACAGGGGACAGTGGGCAGAGTTAGCTAAAGACATTCCTTTTGTTGCTATTTCTACTTCAGACTGTTGTGCAGTCATGATAACATGCCACCCACAGATGGATGAAGGACAGCACTGTACATGTGTTTTGCATGGGGAAAAAGCTCTTTAGGTGCTTGCGTAATATGGATGACCCCTTACTGCAGACCCCTGGTAAGGTATGACATATATTTCTCATCTGCTGTGTGCTGCACAATATACTGTGACTAAAAGAATGCCATTACTTGAGGATCTGTTCCCAGTTAATGCTCCAGGTAGACAGGTGTGCCATGTCTCCCTGCTCCTCACATATAGACACTAGTTGCAGGGATGGAAGTTTTTGCCCATAGTGTGCGGTGGATAGCTACGTCACCACAGGTGGAGCTGTGGGCCATTGTGTGTAAGATTGTGGGGTTAGGTAGGGGGCTGTGTGGTGTGGCAGTACTGTATGATGAAATGCAGTTCAACTAAATGTATAAGATTTTGTCCGGGCCTTTTTTTTAATAACATAACCCATTACCTAATGCTGGCGAAAATCATTTAACTTAAAATTCAGAATTTTTGTATGTGTCCTGTTTGGGAGGAAAGGGGATTGTAACTTGGGCTAAATCAACAGCCAGCCCATCCCTTTCACTTCCCAATCCATCTGCCATGTCCCCGCACTCAGGCGTTTTGTGATGTCTAAGCAGAGAGTGCAGGGGACTGCCCAATTGAAGTCTACAGGTGACATTTTCAAAACATTTTTCTATATGTTTAAATAACGACTGACATAAATGAAAGCCACCACTCAACTACTAGGGGCCCTATTAGGTAATCTGACTAACTCTGTGCATTAATCAGAAAAGTGTGCCAAATTCCGACATTTCTTCTCATGAGTTCACAACCAAAACAGCAGAGCCTGGGGGATCACTTCCTTTCTGATGATCTGGAAGTTTATGACACCTGTGACAAGATCCAGAAGACACTGCAAGAAAAGAGACTACCCTAGAAAAGCAGAGTATTTTGCTGAGAAACAGAAAAGTAACGTTAACCTAAAAATGATATTTGAGTTGGTGGAAGTGGGAAAGAAAAATGAATCTGGATACAAAACTGAAAATAACTGCGTTTTTTTTTTTGTTTGTTTGTTAATTCCTTTGGTAACCAATTAAGACCTGCTAAGCACAAGTGTCTGTTTTCAGGGGCAACCTCAGAGCACTTGGGAGGTTAAAGGAGCACTGGGGAGGTTAAGTGACTTGCTTAAAGGCATACAGTAGGCAAAAGGAGATTGTGAGACTCAAACCCAGGTCTGCTGGATGTACCAAGCTCATTCACAGCACTAGCACCACTCTAACCTCTAGACTACACTGCCAGTTTCTTATACAGCAAATGTATCAATTCTGAAACACAAGAGGTATTAGAAGAACTTATTGTGCCCCCCAAAAACTGCATAGAACTGATGTATTTTGCTCCTGAAATCCGTAGCAAGTCTTCAGGGCACAGAAGGTACACTGGGCAGATAAGTGGAGATACTGCTAGCCTTGTATTCACCAGCAAGTAGAAGATAACTGTAAGGCACACCCTGAATGCCAAAAGATTGCCCCTGTCACCAGAAAAGATTAAGTATCCCTAATACCCATTCCTGTAGTGAGCATTCCATTTGAAAGGTAGCAGTGGACATACTTAGGCCATATTGTTTAATTCTGGTGACATGTAATTATTACACGTTATCCTGAGGTGATACCCCTCAGGACTGAGAGTGCTCCAGGATGGCTGAAGGAGGAGTTAGCAAAACTAGTCAGCTGGGTTGGTATACCCCAAGAGATACTGACTGAATTGGAGTGCAACGAAGATACTTCTGAACAAAGATTGTGATCCTACCTGAGCAACAACAGGGCAGCATACCATCACACGATGTCATTTTTGTGTCTTTTGAATTTTTTTTTTAAATGGAAACAAGATGGCATCAATGCCCCCCCACTCCTCTCAGTACTCTGCCCAGCTGAAGAGCCTGTAACAGGGGACTGCACAGAGCCTTAAGAGGTAAAGCTACCTTCCTTCCAGCCTGCGGAGAGGTGTTACCCAATCGGCGCTGTGTGCCGACTGCCCCACCCACCCAGGGTCGGCTCTCCATTTATTGCTGCTTACAAGTCACATGACATATCACGTGACCTCTCCTTCTAATTACTAAGTGTTCACTTTGCCATTTACAAATTATACTTGCTGACCACTAGGGGTTTCTGCTGTGCACCCGCAGGCACCACTCCATCTCTCTTCTCATCTCCACTCCCTACCTATAGCTACTATTGGCACTGGCCACCAGGAGTCACTATAGCACCCTCCTAACTACTATTCTTCCTCACCTACACCACTCTGCACCCTCCTAATCTCTACTCCTACCTTATCTACTATTGCCTCTTGTGGGTCTCAAATCCTCTGCCACTAAGCCAATGAGTCAGTATTGACTCACCCTGCTCCATAACTCTTATTCCTTATGGTCCCATACTCAGCTAAAAAATACCTTTTGCTGTCCCCCTGTAGGTCTCAAACTCTGTACACTTAACACCTGAGTCAGCAGCTCTACCACGGGATTAACAAGCCAATACAAATTACTCTGGTTCCTTAAAGCTCTTATAGCTTCTTGGCACCATAATTTAGCTAGAAAAATGCTCTCTGCTGTCTCACAGCAGTTCTTAAACCCTGCTCACCTGTCCCCAAAGTCGGTAGTTCTGCCTTTAAACCACCAAGCCCAGATATAATTCTATGAGACCTTAAAGCTTTTGCTTTTCAAATCTACTCAACCATCCTACCTCATGTCTCAAACCCAGTACCGTTGGGATTGAAGTCTATAGTTCTACCACCGGGCCACCAAACCAAGGAATAATTCTACTAGATCTTAAAGCTCTTAAAGCTTTTTGCTCCTTAATCGAAAAAAAAAAAAAGAGGAAATCCACTGTCCCTTCCCAAGTCTCAAACCCAGCACCTTTGAGGCTGAAGTCAGCAGCTCTATTCACCAAGCCAGCAAGCCAAGATAAACTTGATTTGGTTCCTACAGCTCTTAAAGCTTTGGCTTCCCCTCCCAGCCACTGTGCTCTAACTCCAAGGCTATCTGGCATCATGAGTACTAATCTCCACCTTACATGTATTATCTTCTTACACTTCCTGGAGCCTACCTCCCACCAGCCAGACCTCAGCCCTTGCCCATGGTCAATTGTACCCGATACCTTACTCACTGTAGCCCACCCACCACCATGTCAATGCACCCTGACCCCTGCATCCACCCCTTGCTGCCCCCATCCCCATCTCTGACCCTGTATCTTCCAGACCCTCCAACTCTGCCCATTCCCTGTTCACCCACTGCTTGCCCAGCCCCTCAACGTACCCACAGAGAACTAACAAACTGCCACCCCAGGGCTAGAGCCTTAGTCATACTACTACTCCTCTCTGGTAATATCCTCCCAAACCCAGACCCTGCCCCCACCAATCCACCAACTAAGTCCAACGGACTCCGCATTGCCTCCATGAATGTATGCAGCCTGCTTAAAATATTTGCTGCTGTTCAGTGCTGGGTTATATCACACCAACCAGACATCTTAGCCCTAGTAGAAACTTGGCTGACTAAGTCCACCACAGGCTCCTTTGTCTCCCTCCCAGGCTACATCCTATATTGTGAGGATCAAGTAGGTAAACGTGGAGGCGGTTGTGCATTCTATGCTCGTGACACCATCGTAGGCCACACCCTCCCTGCCCCCAGTCTTGTAGATGGTGCCCAGGCCCATACCCTCAAACTCACCCCAGACCCATCCAAGAGACCCTTCAATCTCACAGTCTCCTATATCCTCCCAAGGAACCAGACCCCTGCAATATCATCTCTCACAGAATATCTCTCCTCCCTCCCCTCATAAGGCTCAACAAGTCCTAGTAGGAGATCTCAATGTAAACTGACTCAGTCCCACTGCCTCACTGATAAGAGACACATTCACTGCATTGGACTTGACCCAAATTGTCTCACAACCCACCAGATGTAACCAAAATTCAGGGACAAGCACCCTCCTAGACGTCATTGTCTCAAACCGCCACCAAAAGATTCAAGATATTCAAGTCCTCCCAGATTCCTTAAGCGACCACTCCCCTCTCCTATTCCTCTGGTCTACCCCAACCCCCAAACCCGTAGCCCAAACCATTCACTGCAAGTGCCTTCACCCAGGAGGACTGTTAAAACTCAGGCAGTTCCTCGCTCACATTGATTGGTCTCCCATTCGCCATGCAACGAGTGTTGACACTGCCCACGACCTGTTCTCACAAGCTTTTACCAAGGCCTGTGATCTTTTTGCACCCTTCACCATGATCCGCTTCAAAAAACAAAATGCACCCTGGGTCACCCCTGCCCTACTCCAACTGCTCAGGGAGAGGGATAACCTTTGGCAAATAGCCACTGAGACTGGTTGGGCTACTGACAGACAGGCATATAAGGCTGCCCGGAACAGGTGCACATGGGCCATCCCAAAGCCAAGGATAACCACTATCAGGCCACCCTCAACTCCTCATGGAGCTGTGCCTGGAACTTCTGGGACAATATAGAAGAAATAACTGGGAAATCACGCTCCGCCCCCTCCCCCAGCCCACCTTACAGTCAATGGCACCACCATCACTGACCCCAACAACATTGCCAACTGCCTTAACTCCTCCTTTATTGATCTTAGCCCTGTCCTCCCAAGTAACTTTATTGACCCTACTCACAACCCGCTGTCTTCAGATCCGCAGTGCCCCCAGTCCTACCTACAAAAGGTATCCGTTCAGGAAGCCAAACCACTCCTGCTTAATGCACTAAAAGGACCAGTCCTAGCAGTGACTCCCTGGATCCAAAAATACTCCGGCTGGTCCTGGATGAAGTCCTGGCCCCACTTATGGATCTACTGAACTGATCCCTCTGTCTGGGGCAATTCCTCACAGCACGGAAAACTGCGACAGTCACACCTATTCACAAAGGTGGTAACCGGTGCTCCCCCAGCAACTATCAGCCAATTTCCATTCTTCCTTCCTTCTCTAAAGCCTTAGAAAAAGTGGTAGCCACCCAACTCACCGAATATCTAGCAAAATATAACATCCTGTGTCCAGAACAGCAAGGCTTCTGCGCTGGTCACAGTAGGGGCACAGTTTTAATGGAGTTTTCCAATTTCCTACATGCCTCCTTGGACCTCGGCTCCCTAGTTGGGGCAGTGTTCATTGACCTCTCTAAGGCCTTTGACACTGTCTCCCACCCACTCCTACTAAATGCCCTCAACCATACGGGTTTCTCTGCTGGCCCCTCTCCTGGTGTGCGAGCTACCTATCAGCCCGCTCCCAGCATGTCAAAAACAATGGGGTGCTCTCAGAAACCCACACCATCTGCTCAGGGATTCCCAAGGGCTCTATCCTGGGCCCATTACTCTTTAGCCTGTACCTAAACGCCCTGCCTAGCGACTGTTCTAGCAATATTTTACTATATGCCGAAGACGCTGTGATTTATGCAGCTCACAAAAATCTCACCTCCTTCTAAGACTCCCTCCATCACTCTTTCAATGATGCTGAGAATTGGTTTAAGAAGAGCAGACCAGAAACTAACCTCAGAAAAACTAAGGCATGCTCTTCGCCCACCACCAGTGCAAAGCCAGCATAGTCCCCTCCAAATCTTCCCCAGCACTTGTCAACCACTGGAACAAGTTTACCCATACAAATACCTTGGAATCACATTTGACTCGGCAATCAACTTTCATGCCCACATTAGTGCCCTTGCTTCTGCTGTAAACACGTGCCTTGGCATCCTCTACAGGCACAATGACTGTCTCCCACCCGATGCTCTCAGGCTTGCCATCACATCTGCAGTAATGTCCCTTATTGATTACGGCCTTCCAGTATATGTTGCTGCTGACTTCACTGCCCTCAGCAAGATTAGACTCATGCTAAATAAGGCTTGCAGGCTACTGACCAGTGCCCTAGAATCACCCACACCTGTCAACTCTATGGCATGGCCAAACTCCTAAACTTCAATGAACACATCCGCTACCAAACTGGCCTGCTAACCAAGAAGATTGTACTTGGGATCTTCCCCACCGGGGTGTCTGCCTCCATCCAATTTACACCCCCCAGAGCCACCACCCGAACTTCAGACAAGGTCACTCTACTAGTGCCAGAACTAGGGCCACCCAGGCTCAGAGGTCATTCAGCTACAGAACCCCTACCTGGTTCAACTCACTCCTCACAGCCATTTCCAACACTGCCAAAATTGCCCCCTTCAAAGCTGCCTTACGAGACCTGCTGTTCAACACCCGCTGCTGCACCTGTCACTAAAAGATACTCTGCTGCTCTTCTGGCACTATTGACATGGCCCACTGGGCTGAACACCTACCCACCCCACCCCCCACTCCCCCAGGCCCTCCCTCCTCTGCCAGTACCTGCTGGTACTACTTGAAATGTTTATTAATTACACATGTGTTCAAGCAATTGTATGCAATACTATGTATTTCTGATCATGCAACCTTTGTAAAACTATGTGACTCTGTATGTCTGCATTCTGTAAATATGTAAAAAATCTGTTATTCTGTGTTGACTGTACTCTATAAATTATGTTAACCATGTGTGTCCTCTCTGTGACGAGGTACCATTGTAAACGAGCCGCTGGCTCAAAGGTTGTAAATCTGATTATACAATAAATGAAATAAAATAAAATGCAAAAACAGATATTTTTTCCTGACAAAAAAGGTTTACCCCATATGAAAAGGGATCCCTTTCGTATGAACCAAATTCTGTTTTCATTTCAAACAGCTATCCAAAAGACTATACTGAGCATGCTCAGAACCAAAATTTCAAAATGTAATAGCTGTGGAACAGATTCATGTTTGTTCACCAAACAAGTGAAATGCACATCTGTGGGGCAACCCATTTCCACCTTGATAATTTCAGACCAAAATTCCAAACCGTCTGAGCACTAGGTGTTGACAAAAGAAACAGCAAAAAACAGAGATTTTTCAACTTTTTTTCTCTGTCCACATCTCGGACTCTGCATATTCAACAGCAAACTTGGCATGTCAAGAGATCTACCCCGCAAGACCATGCATGAAAAATTTCATGCAAATATGTTGAATGGTTGCGAAGATATTAAAGTGCAAAATTTGAGATTTAACATAGAAACCCCTCCTAAACCCTAACTATAGTGGCGCTGCTCCACCACTATAATGTTTGTATATCTATATCTATATCTATAGCTATATCTATATATCTTAAAAGAAAGGTCTAAATGAGTACTGCAAGACTACCACTTAATATCCAGGTAAAAACCTATGGGTTGTGCTCAGCGATCAAAAATTAGCTCCCAACTGTCCATAGGATAGCACTGCAAGTTTAGGAAGGCATAACTGCATCACTGCATGGAGTTACGGGACTATCTATGCATCACAATAAAGGTCTAAATGACTACTAGAAGATTAGAAGTTAATGAAAGAAAAAAATGAAGACACAAAACAGTAGCTTTGATTATAAAAATAGTATTTTTTGTGTCACGTAATGATCCATAGCTGAGTGCCGACTTTTCCACGTAGCTCTGAGGCCAGAGTTAATATTTTCTTATTTTCTGCTGTCTTGGCTGCTAATTCCATGCTTGTTGAGTACTATTGTGCTTGTTTAGTGTCGATTTTGGATTTTATTAGTTGTAAGATGTAACTTATGGACACTACTAAAGAGCAGCCTGTACGGTATCATATCCCGCCCATCACTCTAGTGAAAGAGCGCAGCTCGAAATGGACCAAACATGCTGCTACCTCTGCACCTACTTCTGTGCCAGAGCCTACTCTTCTGACTCTGGACTGCTTTTTGCAGGATATCTCCCCACTTCAGGATGCCCTTTCTACACTTTCCAATGATGTGAAGAACCTACGCCCAACCCTTTCGGAGTTCGCCTGGTGAGTGGGTGATTTGGAAGTTCGTTTGAGATCCATGGAGGATTGGTGCAACAGAATAGACCTCAGCTTAGTCCACCTCCATCAAAAGCTTACAAAGCTGGAAGATCATGTGGATGACTTAGGGGGCAAAGCAAATGAAACAATCTAGTCGTCCTCGATCTAGAACACTGTGAGGAGAAAGATGTGTTAACTTTTTTGCAGTGACCATTTGAATATATTTCTGGTCCTTCCTTGAATTGCTTGCAGTATGTTGCTGAGCAGGCCCACTGTGCACTTCGAGCTATGCCTACTGAGGGGTAGCATCCCTGACCTTTGATTTTTCAAGCTGCTTTGCACACCTATCTCTAACCTTCCTTTTGTCGGGAAGGTGATCGAGAAAGTAGTTGCACTGCAGCTGGAGAACCATTTTACCATCCACGATTTCTATGACCCTCTCCAGTCTAGTTTCCGGAAGAGGCATAATACCGAGACTGCTCTGGTTCAGGTGCTGAATGATCTTCTGATGGCAAGGAATCAGAAACGCTGCTCCATCTTGGTGCTTCTTGATCTCTCGTCAGCCTTTGACACTGTGGACCATGGGGTACTGCTTGAGTGTCATCTGTGGCCGGGCAGGTTCAGTCCTCAGATGGTTTTAATCTTTCCTCAATGGCAGATTTCAGAGGGTGGTGTCAGGGATATTTTCCTCAGACCCATTCTGTCTGCCATGTGGGGATCCCCAGGGCTTGGTGCTGTCCCCTCTGCTGTTTGCGGTGTATGTGCAGCCCCTTGGAGATATTGTAAGATGGTATGGACTGAGGTTTCATTGCTATGTTGGTGATACCCGACTCTACCTGTCTTTTGTGCCTGACCAGGATAGTGCGCTCTTGGTCTTTAACACCTGCCTTGTAGAAATCCAGGACTGGATGAAATCCAGCTGGTTGAAATTGAATTCTGAGAAGACTGAGGTGTTGGTTGTGGACTCAGGTTGCCAGAAAGAGGGGTCAGTGGCAGGACTGCCCTCTGGACTTGGGCTCAGATGTGTCCAGTTGACTTCTTCCAAATGGGTGTGAAACCTGGGGGTGGTTCTTGATGACAGGCTTATATTGCCTTTGCAGGTGTCGGCAATCGTCAGGTCCTCATTTTACCATCTCAGGAACATCGCCAGGATTAAGCACCTTGTACCATCCAGCAACCTTCTGACACTGATCCATGCCTTTGTGACCTTGCACCTGGAATACTGCAACTTTCTGTACCTATGGCTTCAAGGGGTTGATATCCACCACTTGCAGCTGGTGTGGAATGCTGTGGCGTGGCTGTTGATGGGGACTCCTCATTCAAGTCACATTACTCCCATGCTGCTCGAACTACACTGGCTGCCTCTACAGTGGTGGATCACCTTCAAGGTCGGGCTTCTGACCTACAAGGCCCTGCATGGACAAGGTCCGAGCTATATGCAAGAGCTCCTGAATCCCTACTGCCTCAGCTCACCTCTTTGCTCAGCTGACGAGGGGTTGTTACAGATTCCCAGGATATAGCTGAAAACCTCAGGGGCTCGTGCTTTTATGTATGTAGCACCAACCCTGTGGAATTCTCTACCTTGTCAGATTCAAGAGTGTAGGACTGTGGAAAGCTTCAAGACGACCTTAAAAACATACCTATTCCATCTGGCATATGGAAACTAAACAGAATCACTTGGCTTGTTTTTTATATGTAATGTTTGGAATCTGGATGTTTTACTAATTATGTTTTTAGTTGTTTTAACTTGTACAGTGCTTTGGTTACAGAATTGCACTCTATGAATAAAGCTTATTATTATTAACTGCTTAGACAGACAAAATACTCTTATGAAGGCTCAGAGTCTGGAACAAGTGGTTTGGGAAAATCAGCGTATCCAGATGATGCAGGATCTCCCCTACTCAACTCATCAGAAATTAGCCAAGTATCGCCCCCTGTCCACCTTGCTTACAGCAGCTGGTATTAGACATCACCCTTATATATCCTGTGAAACTAGAAGTGTTCAATAATGGGGACTGCAAGACTTTTATATTTTCTGAACAAGCTGAAACTGAATTGCGCCTGTTTTTTGACTTGTTTAGTTTTCATGCTGTTATTTCTTGAACACTGTTCGAGCTTTGGATTATGAAGTTGCCATGATATGAACATCATCTTAGTTTTCCTTCTGGTAGACAGCTTTATTTTACTTTGCTATATTTTCTGGCAATGTTTACCTTCTTTTCGTTAGGTTATTCCAATATTGTTAAACTAGCCTGTATGCATGCTTTCTTTGATTGTCTCTTTTGGGGGTTGCTAATTCCTTTTGGTTATTTACTTTTGGGAGCGCATATTCACTCCCTTGCTCTAGATGTCATTTTTGAGGGATTAGTGTTACATCACCCTCCTTCCTATTTATTTTTCAGTATGGTGAATTTTTCATTCTATAGGTTGTATTTATAGGGGGTGTGGCTTTTGTTTACATGCTTAGCCAGTTATCTTATTTAGGGTGGGGAGAGAAGTTTTACCCTACTACTGCCTTGCCTGCTAGTCTACTTTTTTATCAATAAAATTTTTTTACTGAATCATAAAAACAAGTTGAACAACATTTGAAATAAAGGAAGGCATCATAATAATGAGTAAGGTGAAGGGGGGAATAAGGCAAAGATCCCCTAAAATATAACACACAATGCAGGGAATATAGAATATCTGCACCCGAGATAGGGCATAGGCAAAACCAAAACCCCCAGAGGAAGTCCCACTACGAGGTGTAGATATAGACTAGCCGGTATCCCAAGAATTACTTAGGATACCGGCTAGTCTGTATCTACACCTCGTATTGTTTATATTTTAGGGGATCGTTGCCTTTTTTCTCCTTCACCTTACTCCTTATTATGATGATGCCTTCCTTCTTGTATTGTTTACATTGGAAGAGCAGCCTGTCCTTGATTAGTTTTCTATGCCTTCATTTATTTTATTTTGGGGGGGGCGGGAGAGGGTGGTGTTTTATTTCTACTTAGAGATGGCTGATTTTCCTTCTTTTTTTTTATGAGCAAGTTGGGGCTTCGCTTTTAGGGGGGATTGGATGTGAACCAATCACGGACCAAATGATGTTGGAGGGGAGGTATCAGGGACTGGTATTGAGGTTTGTTGGGCTTTTTACATTTTGTTATTGAATACTGTCTGTCTTTTATGGTTTAATTCTGTTCCTGATATTCGCTTGATGTTTTTACTAGTTTGTTCGTTAGCGTTCTTCCTTGGGGGGAGAGGGGAGTGCTTCCCCTATACATTTGTTTTCTCACCATGATGGACAGTTCTTTGGTACAGTGAATTATGGTTTCTTAGTGTGTTTCGCTGTTAAACTACTGTATGAGCTGCTCCTGTCAGTTGTCTACATGGAACATTAAAGGTGCTCAGGGTGTTAAAAAGCAATATGCAGTCCTCAAACACCTGGAGCAGCTGGGAACTGATGTTGTCTTTCTCCAGGAATCTCATCTGAAACAGAATTGGGTTAATTACTTTAGACGTACATGGGTGGGTCAGGTATGCTGTGCTGGTGACAGTACTAAGAAACAGGGAGTGTGTATTTTAATCACTCGTAGGTTACCTTTTCATTTACTGGCAGAACACTGGAATCCTGAGGGATGATACATTCTTGTCTTCATGGACTCCATTAACTTCTTTTTTTTATTTTAATTCTAGGATTACAAGTACCTTTGAGCAAAGGCTCTTTTACTAAGGTCCCATGTCAGTTCAGAAAACAATGCAACAAAAAAACAACAGTGCAGGGAGTAAAACACAACAATGGATTACAGGCAGGATAAGCATATTAACAATAAGTTCCTTGTAACAAAAGAATACGTTTTGGGGAGACAGTGGAAGGGCAACTGAATGTTTACAATAGCGTTATAATAACTGGGTGTCTATTTTTCCCATAGGGGAACCGTGGCATTATTTGCCATAATAAGGGAGTGTTTATTACGGCAAACACGCGCATGGTCTCCCTGACTTTGAGCATGTACCTGCCACAGCTTTCTATACTTCTGACTGCCCGGGCCGACCACTCTCCACTTGCCTTCAAGTTGTCACTGAAAGAAACCACCAGCCAGTGCAACTCGGTGGTAAGTTTATTTCTTCAAAACGAAAATGCCTTATTTTCAGGGAAAAGGGATGTTTAAAAACGGTGCGTCAAACCAACAGAAAATGAAACTGCAGACAGCGTGGCCACACCGGGACAGCATGCAGTCAGTGAAACCCCTATTTTATATAATTGCTGTGGCAAAAAATAGAAACCCAGCAATTATGAAAAATAAAATATGGGATGGTGTGTGTAAAACTTGATTTTACACACACCCTTGTTGTGGGATGCTTTTCACAAACACCTCAGGCTTTGCCCTCTGGGTTTATGTAGCATCCCACAATTCAGGTGTGTGTAAAATCTCATTACACACTCCACCCCCTACTTTATTCTCTATATAATACATGGGCTGGAAACAGGGAGGGAAGAGCTGCCAGAGGCATTGTCACATCACATAGAGAAGTGCACGCAGCAGGGTTGGGTGGAGAGAGGGAGGAGGGAAGGGGAGGGGGAGATGAGAAGACAAGGGAGAAGGAAGGAAGTGCTAGTTGGATGAGCTTTTGGGCTCCATATATGACCTGGCTGTTGATAATCTCCCGTTTTTCTTAACATTGGCTTCCTTACTCACACCCTATACACACTGGCCTATAATTTTGGGGGGAGATTGGAATGTGATTCATCAGTCAGAGTTATACTCTATCAATCGGACACACATAGAAATGGTCTCTCTCTTGCTCAAAGGGGTTTGTGAGACCTGATGGATTTGATGGGCTTAATTGATCCATGGCATTTGTTGCACCCCACAGACTGCTCATACACTTTTTACTCTTCCCCGCATAATTCTTTTTCCCAACTTAACTTTTTCTTTCTGACTCTGGAAAATATTCTGGATTATTTATTTGTGAGATACAAGAATCAGTGATTTTTGACCATGCCCCAGTTTGTTTAGCTTTTTCTCTGCGGGGTGGATTGGAAAGAGATTCAGTTTGGCATTTTAACAATCAATTGTTATGGGACATTGTATTTGTGGGCACCTTCAAAAATGATATTACCTCATTTTTGGCAGCCAACAGACCTTCTATGGTCAAATTAGATGTCCTATGGGGTGTAGCAAAAGCCCCTATTTGTGGGGAGTGTATATGTTTAGCTTCTTAGAAAGCTAAACAATGCCAATAGTGTCTCAACAGCCTGCTTGCTAAAATTAATTACATTGAGACCTCTCTCCCCCTCTACAACAGAGCAGACTTTATTGACCCTTACCTCCCTCCCCTCTCAATATCTCACCTTATTAAATGAGTGTGTGGAATTGGCCATCTTTTGTACTAAGGTGAGATATTTGGATCAAGGGCCAGCAAATTATTAGCTTTGCAGCTGAGGCAGCAGGAAGCTTCTCGGGTTATCCAGGAACTTTGTTGGCCGGACACAGGAGATCTAGTCACAAACCCTCAGGAAACTTTAAAAATTTTCATGAATGTTTGTACACTGCAGCCCCACCCAAGTATCCCCTTCAAAACCTTATCTTGAATTATATACAATGGACCCTCCTCACTGCATCTTAGTGAGACTCAATGTGCGTTCCTTCAAGGATTCATTACTCTAGCCAAAGTCCTTTGGGCCATTTTTTCTCTCCTCCCCCCCCCCACCTGATCGGGCACAAGGACCTGATGGTTTTCCACTAATTTTTACAAAATTTTTGTGCCTGAGCTCACTCCCTTATTAACCAGTATGTTTAATTATAATCATGCCCATGGTCTCACTGATTTTTCCTTTATGCAAGCTTGTATCACTCTTCTCCTTAAACCCGGAAAGACTGAGTTTTCCCCTTCTAGTTATCACTCCATTTCCCTTCTTAACACTGATTTCAAAATCTTGGCAAAAATATTGGCCTGTAGATTGGATGGGGCTTGGTTCCATCTGATAGGCCCAGAACAAGTGGGTTTTATGAAGGGGCGAGTCTCTAGTGACTACACCTGAAAACATTTTAATTTAATCTCGACGTCCAGCGAGACCAGGAGTACTGCAGCCCTGGTCTCCCTGGATGCCGAGAAAGCTTTTGACCGTGTGTCCTGCCTCTTTTTATTTAAAGTCCTAGATGCCTATTATATCTTGTCTGACTTTATTTAGTGAGTCCAGGTTCTGTATACTTCTCTTTCCACCACATTAATAGGTAATGGTGTTATATCTCACCCTTTCCTTATCAACTAAGGCACTCAATAAGGCTGCCCCATCTCCTTTCCTTTTTAATACATGGATCCCTTGCTATTATGGCTAAAAGCCAACCCATAGCTGCATGGTGTATGAATCCATCACTCCGAATATAAGTTTTCAGCATCCACAGATGATATTTTGCTGCACTTATTCTACATAGAGAGCTGTCTTACATAGCTACATAGGCACTGTTGGCAGACAAGGGCCTAAGACCCACCTAGTCTGCCCAGTTGAGCTTGTAAGTTTACATCTTTCTAGAAGTCTGTTGCCCCTTATTCCTGACATCCAGAATTCCTTTATGTCTATCCCATGCTTTCTTAAATCCCGTGATTGTTTCAACCCCAACCCCTTCCTCTGGCAGTGTGTTCTACTTTTCCACCACCCTTTCTGTGAAGAAATTCTTGGTCACATTTTCTCTGAATTGCCCTCCCTCCAACTTCATCCCATACCCTCTAGTCCTGGAACATCTTTTTTGCTGGAAAATAATGTATTCCTACACTCTCTTCCTCCCTGTAAGGTACTTGTATGTGTCTATCATATTTCCTCTCTCCCTCCTCTCCTCCAGGGTGTACATATTCAAGTTCTTCAGCCTGTCCTCATAGGACTTGTGATGCAATTCCTGTACCATCTTTGTTGACCTCCTCTGAACCTTCTCTACCCTGTCTATGTCCTTACGTAGGTAAGGTCTCCAGAACTGTACACTGTACTCCATGTGGGGCCTCATTACTGTATTGCATAGTGGAATTCTGACCTCACTTTTCCTGCTGGTGATGCCCCCTGCCTATGCATCCCAGCATCGTAGTTGCATTACATGCTGCCTTGTCTCACTGTTTCCCTACCTTGAGATCATTAGAGATGATAACCCCAAGGTCCCTTTCCTTATTGGCGCATGCTGTATCCTTACCCCATAACTTATATGTTGTTCCTGGGTTTTTGTGCCCTGTATGCATTATCTTGCAGTTCTTTGCATTGAATTTCAACTGCCAAACCCTTGACCATTCTTCAAGCTTCTGCAGGCCCCTCCTCATTCTGTCTAGACCCTCTGGCATATCTACTGTTACTGAGCTTTGTGTTTTCAGCAAACAGGGAAATTCTGCCTTCTAGGTCCTGTGCAATGTCAGTGATGAAGATGTTGAATAGGACTGGTCCCAGCACTGATCCCTGTGGTACCCCACTCGTCACACTTCCCTCTGTGGACTTATAGCCAGTTACCACCAACCTCTGTTTCCTGCTGCCCAGCCAATTACCCACCCACCCACTACTGTGCTGCCCACTCCCATATTCCCCAGTTTGTTTAATAACCTCTATGTGGCACAGTGTCAAAGGCCTTGCTGAAGTCCAGAGAGGCAACGTTCATTGCCTTCCCCTGATCCACCTGAATTGTCACCCAGTTGAAAAATTCAATAAGATTGATCTGGCATGGCCTCCCCTAGTGAAGCCATGCTGCCTTGGGTCCTGCAGTCCATTGGCAACCAGGTGTTCCACCAATCTATCCTTCAGTAGTGCTTCCATGATCTTCCTCACTACCGAGGTCAAGTTGACTGGTCTGTAGTTCCCCGCTTCCTTTTTGTTCCATTTTTGTATAAAGAGACTACATCTGCTGTCCTCCAGTCTTTGGGTACCTTCCCTGTTTCCAGTGACTGGCTAAACTGGATTGCCAAAGGTTCAGCCACCACCTCTCTTAGTTTCTTTAGGACCCTTGGGTGCACCCCATCTGAACCCATTGCTTTATCTACTCCTATTCCTTCCAGTTCCTTTAGGAACCTTCCCTGTGTAAAGGGACTTGTGTCCATTCCTGTGTTGTTCCCTACCCTTGTACTCCCTTCAGGCTCATTATCCTCCTCTTCCTCAGCAAAGACTGAGCAGAAATATCTGTTCAGTATGTCAGCTTTACTGTTGTCATCATCCTCTATGTGGCCCCTGCCCTCTCCCTTCAGTCTCACTATCCATCCCTTTGCCCTTCTTATTTCACTTACGTACCTATAAAGGTTTTGTCCCCTCTACTTACTGATTTTGAGATGTGCTCTTCTGTCTGAGCTTTGGCTTCCTTTACTGACCTCCCTGCCTCCCTTTGCTTTTCCTGGTACTTCTCCCTATCCCCTTCTGCCTGCATCTTTTTGTATTACCTAAATGCGATCTTTATGGCTTTCACTTTCTCCACTACATGTACCTCCTTGGAAACCCACAATGGCCTCCTCTTCCTTTTCCCCTTGCTAACATGCTTTATGCATAATTCTTTTGCTCTTGTAATCCCTATTTTAAATATTGCCCACTGTTCCTCCATCCCTGATTCCTTCCTGATTCCCATTGGTGCCTCTTTCCAGCATGTCCCCATTTTCCCAAAGTCTGTCCTCCTAAAATCCTGTATACATGTTTTTGTGTCATTTGGTTCTGCTCCTTCTGTGATTTCAAACCACAGTGACCAGTGTTCTCTGTTCCCCAGGTGCTCCCCAACTGTTACCCCTATCACATTGTCCCCGTTTGTGAGCATGAGGTCTAGTATTGCCTTCTGTAGCCTGGTATGGCCATTTCCCACTCGTGGTTGTCATTACACCAGGTCTCTGTGATGGCCACAGTGTCCAGATCTGACAGCACCATGGCCGCCTACAGATCCTCCATCTTGTTGCTAAGGCTCCTGACACTGGCACACATGGTTTTCCATGATGTGAACTCCCTGGACTGCTTAGCTGTTCTACTCCAGCTCCCTCCCTAGTTGTTGTTTATCCCTGGTTCTCCTTGCTGTCTGCCCTTCTGTTGAATTTTGCCCTCTTTCTGCCTAAACATCCCCTTGGTGCCTATCTCTATCTTTTGCTTTGTAGAGATATTCCCTCCTCCTGTGCACTGGTTTCACTGCTAGCTATGGGGGGGGTGGAAATTAGATACCCTCTTTCCTGGCCTGCCACCCACCTTGGCTAGTTTAAATGCTTGTCCATGTAGCATTTAAACTTATCATTGAGTGCTTGGATTCCCCTCCAGGACAGATGCAGGCAGTCAGGCATGAACAAGCCCCCATCCCTCCAGGAGGGTCCCCAGTCACAAATGAATCCAAACCCTTCCTCACAGCACCAGTTCTTCAACCATGTGTTAAAGTTCCTGGCGTGTGTGCTCCTACACTCTCCCATGCCCCTCACAGGTAGTACTTCTGAGATGGTGACAGATGTAGCTACTTGCTTCAGACCCCTCCCCAATTTCCTAAACTCTTCCTGAACTTCTTTAGTCTCCCCATTTTCCAGGTCATTAGTGCCTAGGTAAATAATGACATCAAGCTCACCCTCCCATCTTGCCTTTCTGGCGATCCTCAGGATATTCCTCCCATCCCCCCACACTGTGGCAACTGGTAGGCACCTCAATTCCCTGTCCTCCCCCTCATGTGTTCCTAGTTGGATTCCTCTTATGATAGAGTCCCCCACCAGGATTCACTTCCTCCTCCTCCTCTGGGGTCCACTGCTGTCACCACTAAGGTCACTTCCTTGGCTGACCTCAACATCCTTCCTTCCCCTTCTCTGGGTACCTTTGTTTGGTTGTCCCCATTTGCCACTGTGGCATATGAGTTCTGGAGTGGAATAGGATTTAGGATGTGCCTCTGCCTGACTGCCCTAACCCTCCCTTAGCCCACCATCCTCCAGGTGCTCCTCTTTCTTGGCATCCCTTTGAGGAAGCAGCATTGGACTGGGTGGTCTCTGGATAGGGATGAAGGTACACCTGAGCCAATTTACTTCTGCTCGGAGTCTGGGTACCTCATCCCATAGTCCAGAGAGATGCCTGCAGATAAGGCAGCACCTCAGCATCCAGAAGGTCTGCCTGAATATGGCTGCCCTGCATCCACTGCATTGCACCACTCCCCACATTATACTGCACTTATACTGTTATTCCAGTAGTTGTCTGTTACTGAAGCTCTCCTTCTAGTACCCTCTTTATTACCATTCCGATTGTGCTAACCAGCTGAGAAGTAAATATTTGTGTTGCCATTTGATTGTGCATTTGAGAAAGAGTAATGCACTCAGGGACATCCCAGGTTCCATTTGTCTCAGTGGAACACAGCTGGTTAGCTCAATCGGAATGGTTTTCTGGGTGGCCTGGGTTCAAGTCCCAGCTGAGGCATTTATTCTTTCTCACCCTTGTTTGTATGTGTTCCATAAAATATGCACACCACACTAATGTGTGATTGTTAGAAGTAAATATTTGTGTTGCCATTGGGTTGTGCATTTGAGAAAGAGTAATGTGCTCAGGGACATCCCAAGTTCCAGTTGTCTCAGTGGCACAGCTGGTTAGTGCAATTGGAACGGTATTCTGGGTGGCCTGGGTTCAAGTCCCAGCTGAAGCACTTATTCTTTCTCACCCTTGTTTGTATGTGTTCCATAAAATATGCACATTACACTCCTGTGTGATTCTTATTATTTTTCACCAGATTAGCAAAAGGCACATCTGTGGGGTAGTCCCTTTCTGTTCTGAAAATGTCAGACCAAAATTCCAAACCGTCTGGGCTGTAGGCAAGTTCAAAGAAAAATCCCAGCAAAGTTAATGAGCAACAAAATGATTTGTTCACCTATCTGGAACTCAGAAACTGCACATTCAACCAGAACATAACTTGCCACAGTCAGAGACCTACCATGGTTGACAGTGCTTGACAATTTTCATTCAAATCCATTGAACGGTTGCAAAGTTATGAGTTTAACATTGAAGAGCCTACTCAACCCTAACTATAGGGATGCAACTGCATCTATTTATCTAACTATCTGTGTGTGTGTGTTATAGTGTCTTGGTAGTGCCACTATAGTTAGGGTTAAGTAGGTTGTTTAATGTTAAACCCCTAATGTTGCAGTTTAACCCTTAGACTGCAGACAGAATTAGAACGTATAGGAATTTTGGATGGAGATATCAATCCGTGGGCCTGCAAGGGTTAATAGCTTTGTGAATGTTCAACAAATTTGTATGAAATTTTGCAAGTGCAGCCTCAGGGCAAGATCTCTTAGAAACATAGCAGCATAGAAATTGTCAGCAGATTAGGACTGCTAGGTCTAAGCAGTTTGCCTGTAAGCCCTATACTAGTTTGTGGCCTCTGACCCTATCTGGTCAGTGACTTTTTGTCCTTCCATCCCACCTCTAAGGTTCCCTTATGCCTATTCCAGACATGTTTATATCTCTCCACTGTGCTCATTCCCATCACCTCTTGTGGTAAATCATTCCATGTGTCCACCACCTTCTCTGTGAAAAAAAATGTTTCTCTCATTTCCTCTTAACCTGCCCCCCTCCAATTTCATATTGTATCCCCTTGTTCTTGTACTCCTTTTAACTTGGAAGAGGTCTCCCCCTGCATCTTGTTTATGTCCCTCAGGTACTTGAATGTTTCTTTCATTTGCCGCGCTCCCTCCTCTCCTCCAGCGAGCACATATTGAGGTCTTTTAATCTCCCGTCACTCCTCATATGTTTTGTGGTGTAAGCCCTGTACCATTTTGGTAGCTCTCCTTTTGACTGCCTCCATCCTGTCAATGTCCTTGTGAAAGTTCAGCCACCAGAATTGCACACAGTACTCTAGGTGGGGCTTCACAAATGGTATCACCCCCTCCATCCTTCTGCTACCGATACCTCTGCCTTGATATGTTAAGATTCACTCTGGTCAGATGTGTGGATTCCAAGATCTGGATAGCAAATAAAGTGAAAAAAATCTGGGTTTTTTACTGTTTATTTGACATTGCCTAGTGCCCAGACAGTTTGGAAGTTCACTCTGGAATTTTCGAGGAAGAAAGAGATTGGGCCACAGTGGTGCCTTTCACTGGTTTGGTGAAAAAATAATAATAATCCAAAGTTATAAGGATTTGAAATCTTGGTTCTGAGTATGCTTGGTATGGTCTTTTGGGTAGCTGTTTTGCCCAAAAAATAATTTGGCCCATACAACCCTGCTCTTACCCCATCCTCATATAGTTCACACAACTGACAGAATGGGGTGATCATTAGGGTTAACAACCCCAAGGAAGACCCCAGCCCCCTGATTTGCAAAGATCCATGAGAGGCAATACCCTAATGTTGTTTTCCTTTTGATACCTGCAGGATGTGATGTTAGGGTTTCAGCTCCTAACACTACATTTTCCTACTTTTGTTGATTTAATCTGAACCCTTACTGGTGCATTAATGAAGTTTCTTTTTTTTTGCAAATAATATCTATCTATCTATCTATCTATCTATATATATATATATATATATATATATACAAACATATTGCAAAACACTCTGTTAATGCATGAGTTATGGTTCCTGTTATAGCGACAATAGTATGGAAATTCGTTGTTAGGGTTCCGAACCCTATCATCCAAAACCACCTCCCCACCCTCCACGCACCAACAGGTGGCAGGGTGTGCCTTGGAACTCTCACCCCATTCCATGTGTAAGGAAACTGAGATGGTACAGTATGGAAGAATGGGGTGAGAGTTAGTTCTGGTGACCCCAAAGCACACACTGACACCTGTTGGTGTGGAGGGTGGAGGTGGTTGGGTGGGGTTGTAGGTTTGGGAACCCTAATGATGAATTCCTATTTTGTTCAGGACTTCAGTTAACTCCTTTTTGGAAGTATTTGACTCCCAAAAATAAGGCAAAGACTTCCAAAATTAAAGGGGAGAAGTCATTGACTTTAAAATGTAAAAAACTAGATTGGATGACCTCTAAACCTGAAGACACAGAAGCTAAGAAATTATGGATTTTTCCTAAAATAAATAGTATTTTACCCTTAATATTTGTATTAAAAGCCATAAAAAGATCATTATTAGAATACTGGCTTTCAAATTGTAGGATCTGGGATGTATTCTGACTTCCAAAAAATTGAAATGACTTCCAGATTTTGACTCGTGGAAGTATTTGACTTCCACTAAGAATAAATTAACTGAACCCCTGCTTTTGTTGCTGTTATAGGAACCCTCACTGATGCGTTAACAGGGTTTGTTTTTTTTGCAATGAATTTCCTTACTTTCTGAGATAGTATAATAGTATCCTTATTTTTTTGTGGCAGAACATGGTCTGAATCCCTTTGTAGATGTGTATATGTATGTAGGTGTGGAAGTGCAAGGCCCTCTAATCCCTGCACTTCCATGTGTCAAACAACAGTGACCAAATTGTCAACATAGCCATCTTATTACCAACCTCATTTACCCCGGTACAAAGAAATTGTGAAATGCAAGGCAAAATGTAATTATGCACAACTGCAACACCATTCTGCACCTTAGGTGTGAAAACACATTTCAGGCAAGATGTGGAAAATGACAGCTGTACTGTTCATGAGGTGGTTTGCAAAAATGGCTATACTGAAAATGTGGTGGCAAAATATTGAAAAGTACCAAAGTTATGCACATGTGTAGAATAAATTCAATGGATGCACATAACTCGAACATTCTTAGGAGTTATTTCACCAAATTTTCAACATGACCTTTTTGTAACCCTACCTCATGAACACTGACACTGTCATTTCATTCATCGGTCCTGAAAGGTGATTTCACACAGCAACTGCACTGTTCCACACCACTAGTGTGAAAACATGTTTCACAGACAATGTGAAAAATTACAGCTGTACTGTTCATGAGGTGTGTGAAAAAATAGCAATGTTTACAATTTGGAGTGAAAATATTAAAAATTGCCAAAAATATGAGCATGCATAGAAACATTTCAATGACCACATGTGACTCAGTGTTTTGAGCCGGCTCCGCAAATTTTCAACATCAGGCTTTTGAGACCCCACCTCATGAACACTGCACTGTCATTTCATTACTTGGTCCTGAAAGGTGATTACACACAGTGATCGTGAAATCACCTTAAGGGTCTGATTAACAAAACAAGAGTGACAGCGTTCATGAGTTGGGGTCCCAAGAAGCCCATGTTGAAAATTTGGTGAAAAAATTAAAAATGGCTGAGATTTCAACATAAGAGAAGTAGGACTACAAAGATGATAGCTGGTCAGCAGGGTAAGGCATATGAGGAGAGACTGAGGGCACAGAACATGTACTCCCTGGAAGACAGTGGGGAGAGAGAGAGAGACAGGAACATAATTGGGACCTTCAAGTACTTGAAAGGAATAAATAAGGTTGATAAGGAGAGTCTCTAAACTGAGTGGCAACCATAACATGAGAGGGCACAGTCTTAAACTAGAGGGTGAGAAGTTTATGAGAGAGGTCAGGAAGCACTTATTCACAGAGAGGGTGGTTGACACTTGGAATATGCTGCCAGAAGAGGTCATCTCATTGAATACAATTGGCAGCTTTAAGAAAGGATGGGATAGGTATAGGGGGAAGGTAAAAATCATGGGTAGAGGGGATGGGAGGAGGGGATGGGAGGAGTGGGGAGGGAGGGCAGGGACATTAGCTCAAGCTGTGGACCATGCAGTATGAGCAGACATGATAGACCAAATGGCCTTCTTCTGATGGCTTCTTCATATGTTCGTATAAGTTAAAAACGCCATTGACAGCCATTATACGGCAATTACTGTACCTTGATTTTTCAGTTTGCAGTTCAGGTTTGAAGAGTGCAGACGTGTCCCAGTCCACAGAAGATGACAGGAGATGATCTCCAGTGGTAAGTATAGGGCAAGGGGGTGTGTGGGGTGGTGGGTTGCTCAGTGGGAGGGTTGGGATGGGGAGGGGGATGGAAGATGATGAGGGACTGTTTTCTTTTTTACAGGTTTAAAAAAAAGACATCAGAGGATAGGTTGATTTTGTTTTATTTTACAGGTCCAAAATCTTTATTTGTGGACACTGGGAGAGGGCTCCCTGGTGTCCAACAGTGCTGTGGTGTTATGGTCTTCAGAATGCTGACATGGGGATTGGACACCCCGATGTTGGAAAACATAGGATTTGGGCTTTGAGCAGCATCTGACACTGGGTGTGGGCATCCCGGTGATGGAATAAACAGCAAATAAAATACATATTTTGGGACACTGGGGTGGGCTTCCCAGTGTCCCATACCTCTGGGAGGGATCTCAACAATGGCCTTTTTTGGGGAGTCATCTGACTCCAGGGGTGGGCATCCTAGTGTCAGAATTAACAATACAGGATTACAGGACACTGGGTGTGGGCACCCCAGTGTCCCACTCTACTAGGGTGATAAATGCTGACATGGGGACTGGTCACCCAGATGTTGGCAAAAGGTTTTTTTTCAATAAAACATGCCTCGGCTCATTGGAGGCAGTAAAAAGAGAAAACCTCATATTAGAAACATAGACATTGATGGCAGAATGAGACCTCTAGAACCATCCAGTCTGCTCATTTGTTTTAGACCTATTTTGATGCTCTAGTTGCCCATTGTAGTCAGGGCTCCCTTGCATCTATCCCATGCATTCTTGAATCCCCTCACAGTGTTGAACCACACAACCTCTTGTGGCAGGCTGTTCCAAGCATCCGCCACTCTTTCTGTGAAGAAAAACTTCCTGGTGTTGGTAAATAACCTCCCCCCCTTGCAACCTGAGGTCATGTCCCCTGGTCCTGGAGCTCTTCTTGAAGTGAAAAAGTCCCCATGCCTGTACCTTGTTAATGCCTTTTATGTACCTGAATGTTTCAATCATGTCCCCTCTTTGTCTTCTCTGCTCCAGGGCATACATATTCAGTTCCCTAAGTCTCTCCTCGTAGGACATGTACTGCAGACCCTGAATAAATTTTTGTCACCTTTCTCTGTACTGTTTCCACCCCATCAATGTCCTTTTTGAGGTGGACCTCCAGAATTGGACTCCGTATTCCAGGTGAGGCCTGACCAGCAATCTATACAGCGGTAGTACCACCTCTCTCTTCCTGCTTGTGATTCCACTCCCAGTGCAGCCCAGTATTCTGTTGGACTTCATTGTTGCCTTCTCACACTGCTTACTAACCTTCAAGTCATCTGAGATTATGATTTACAGATCTCATTCCTGGTTTGAGGCTGCCAGTCTTTCATCTCCTAGATAATACTCCTTTCTTGGATTTTTCTTTCCTATGTGCCTGACCTTGCACTTTTTGCCATTAAATCTCAGCTGCTGAGGATCAAGACTGCCATTAAGGGTGCTAACCAAGATGGCAGCTTAGTCACTATCTCTACAGCCCAGAGGAAAATATCCATCTAAATTTGGTCGCTTCCAACCATTAATCCATGCTCAAACTATGTGCACTGGGACACCCTAGACCTAGGACTCCAATCTTCACTTTATTTTTGGCAACTACACATACCTGCAGAGGAAAACATCTTTAATCCTTGTGCCCTGTGTGGAGTGCCAGGCCTGGCAGCATGGACAATCTTTAACCACCTCAGATGTGGGAGCATCCCTCGGTCAAGGTGATGTTCGGCCAGCTTATGGCGCAAATGTTGCAGGTAACAATGGCAACAAATCATAATACCCAGGTCATGCAGAACCTGGAGGCAAGGATGCTTAATACTGAGGGGCAGGTCAATGAGACTGAAGTACAGGCGCATGACTTCATAGGGGTGTTACAGGAGCAACAACGCACCATCCAATCACTGAGGGGAAATATAGACAACCTCGAGAATCTGGGTTGGAGCAACCATTTGTGTTTTCTAGGCTTTTTGGAGCTGGTCAAGGGGTGCGACATAGAGGGCTTCCTGCAACTAACCCTCACAGAAATGCTAAAGCTTGATCCCTCTCTCCCATTCCAGGTGGAACTTGTGCATCGCTCACTTACCCCTGTGCCCAAGGCCCAGGACAGGCCTCGGCCCATTATCGCAAGATTTATTGACTATAGAGACAAGGAGAAGAACCTGCACAAGGCAAAGGATATACAACAGATTATCTGGCATTCCAACAGAATAAGTATATTGCAGGACTTCTCGAAGGAGCTCTCAAATAGGCGCAGGGTCTACACCAAGGCGAGGCACACCATGTACAAGATAGGGGTCCCATTTTCCCTGTGCTTCCTGGCCACAATGTGGGTAGTGCACAATGTGGTGCCTGTGAATTCTGAAACACCGGAAGCTCTGAATAATTTTCTGTGCTGCAGCTGGCCGACAGACACTAAACTCCGTATGCCACAGCCCCCTCCTGTTCATGCTCTGCCAGAAGAGTTGGACTGGCACTCCCCACACCATGCAACCAGGTCCGGGGACTGGCAGGTCACAAGCGATCCGCAGTGGGAACTCCCCCAGAAGCCCACCCGTAAATGACACTCATAGAAAAAACACATGAAGTGGGAGCACCCAGCAGAATGTGTGTCGATTGAACCCAGGACAGGCTCCCAGATGGATGTCTCTACTTCTGATTCCCTGTAGGGATTCCATACCTTTAATTGATTTGATGTCCTGTGGCCAGGCTCCACAGAGCAGCACTAGAACACCTCAGGAGATCCCAGTGCTCTTCATCATCCACCACTGTTAAGGCCTGAGTATTCATCCAGCTCAGATCCCCCGACCCAAGAAGCTGTCAACGGATCAAGATCTCTGGAAACCCAACCTTTAAATTCCTTCTGTGCAACTTCTTTCAGCTATGGGGTCCCTGTCTGCTCTCCAAGCCAGCCGGCCCAGATCCTGTCACCACCACCGAAGTCGATTGATGATCCAGAGTCAGGGTCTGATAAGTAATCCTCCTCACTCTTAGTTGTGTTTGATGTTGCGGGCCTGGTCGGGGTGAAGGGGGGTCAGACTTGGCAGCTGTGGAGGGCAACTATAACCTTTTCCATGAGGCTCAATCCATGCAGCTCGAGTTTAGTGCCTGCCGGGACATCCCTCACCCCCGGCCTGGCCATCGCCCCTGCTGACTGCGATTGCAATTGAATTGCCCCACTCCCATACCAGGAGGAACCTGAAAGGACCCTACACCAGCAGTGTTGGACTTTCATTGTATGAGGGAGGCTCGCTGTGTACCCATGAATGTTTACATGCCTAACAGCATCCCATCAACTTCTTATTTCTTAAATGTTTTGCTTAGTTCGGGGCCTGTTGCCCTCATACATGTGTTGGAGGGGGATTTCCTGTTGTTGTTCTTGGAAGTGGGGGGGGTTGGGGTAGAGTATCCATGCTCGAGGCAGACATGGCCCATTTCATCAGGGCTCTGCCACATTCACCCAGTGACTGGGCCATTAGGCATATGATCCGAGGAAACTTAACCTTGGGCAATGAGCATGGTTCAAGACATTGGGAGGCCTGAACACTTCTCCTTCAGTGGTGTTAAAGGTATGGGGTACATTTTGGTACTCTGCCTCCCTAGTTCCAGTCTGTACATCACCCTGCTCGAGAGGTGGTGTCCTTCTCTCGGCCCGCCCCACCCCCATATTTCTTAGTGCCAACACTCAAGACGATCCCAGGCTCCCAGTGATACTATAGGCTCACCACCCTTTGGGCCCTGTTTGGGGTATTAGGTATCCCCCTCTCACCCTACCCGTCCCCACCCCCAGATACTGTACCCAGGTTGATTGTACTCAAGGTCCCCATTCACCCACTAGGGCTTGCATAGCGCTGAGGCTGCCACAGCTAGTCTTGCTGAGGTGATGTTTTTTCCATCCCAGGGACTAGCTCACCCACCCACCCCCAACATACAGGGTAAGTTACAACTGTGGGATAATGCCCAGGGAATAGAGGTTGGCCTAAAGAAGTTTTCTGTGGCCAAGGGGAAGCCTCTTCCTCCTCAGCAAGTACGAATGGTTGTACTGTAGGTAAATAATTGGTATTTATGTTACTATTTTCTGCTTTGTAAAGAGACACACACAGAGTCAATGCAAGACAATAGGCTTAGAACAGCTTTGTTTTTTTCAGGGTAGGACCACCTCTCTCTCTCTCTCTCTCTCTTGCTCTCTTTTCAGGCCACATTCACACTCACTGTATCTTGTTTTCCCCAAGGGTGGTCACCCAACTCCCAGCCTCCAGGTTTACATTGACATATCTCTACATACGTACCAGCTTCCTATCCTAACTAGGTGCTAAATATGTCTGGCATGGAATGTCAGAGGCCTTAACACCCTCAATAAAAGGAAGCAGGTCTTTCAACACCTTAGGAGGCTGGGTGCAGAGGTCACTTTCCTGCAAGAGACCACTCTAACGGAGGTGGGGTGGGGACCATGACAGATTGAGGAGGTAGTGGGTGGGCCAGGTCTTTCATGCCTCAGCTGCCACCAGAATGAGAGGGGTAGCCATATTGCTTCATAAATCTCTGTGCTGGAAACCTGTGTACAAGGTGAGTGTCCCAAAGGGCAGATGGGTAGTTGCACTTATGGATAGAGCAGAGGGACCACTGGTCTTGGGGAATGTTTATGCCCAAAACATGGACTCACCCTCCTTTTTTCACAAACTAGCCCAGGTGTTGGACACTCTGGCCTCTGAGGACACCCCAATTCTAACAGGGGGGACTTTAACCTTACACTAGATCCAATACTGTATAGATCTCCCTCCAACATGGAGCCCCACTCCAGGGTTATACTGGCACTTTCCCAGCTGCAACAGGACATGGCTCGCACTGATATCTGGAGGATTTTCCATCTGTCCCAGTGAGAGTAAGCCTTCCACTCCCTGCTACATAGCTCCCATAGTTGCATAGAGTTTTGGCTCACCTCCCCAAGTATTACTAGGAACACCACTGACATCATCATCCAGCCCCTGGTCATTTTGGACCATGCCCCAGTGAGACTGTCCTTTACCTGGTGCCCACCTCCCCTCACCTCCCTGGCCTGGGGGTTGGACCCTTTACTACTTCAAGATCCTGACTTTCTCTCTTGACTCCAATGGGAATCCAGCGATTTTTAGGTGCAAGTCCAATTCCAGTGTGGGACAAGAACCCATGACCTTCTGGTCCAGAGGCGGATGTGCTACCAACTGAGCCACGCTGACAAAGCTTCTAGAGAGTCCAATCCTGAAGGGATTCTCCCCTTTCTGACCTCCCTACAGCTTCCCAAACTTTCTGAGCAACAGGCCACTGCATTAGATGCCCCGATTACAGTAGAGGAAGTAGCCTCTACTTTACCATCCCTGAAGAAGGAGAAGGCCTCCAGAGGGTGGCTTCCCTCTGGAATCTGGCAACTTCTAGAAGCCGCTGTCTCCCCGATTCTGCAACTGGTGTTCCCTGATGAATTGCAGGCTAGTGCCCTCCCCCTCTCCTTTAGGGAGGTGATAATCACTATCCTGCCCAAGAAGGTGAAGGACCCCCTGAAAGCTTCCAGTTATTGGCCAGTTTCTTTACTGAATGTGGATAGTAAGGTTCTGGCCAAACTGTTAGTCAACAAACTTAACCCTTTCCTTCTAAGTCTGATCCACTCCTCCCAAGTGGGATTTGTCAAAGGCTGCTTCAGTGCTGACCACATCAGATCACTGATGAACCTAATTCATAAGGCCAAGTGGCTCCCAACACCAATGGCAGTGATGGCCATAGACTTTGAGAAGGCCTTCTACTCCTTGGAGTGGGACTATGTCCAACAGGTGTTGTGCAGCATGGGGCTGGGGGAAGGCTTCAGAGCCTGAATTGGGGTTATCTACTCCTTCCCATCATCATAGGTACTCACTAACTCCTTGTTATCCTCTCCCTTCCCCTTAGGTAGGGGTACACACCAAGGATGCCCTCTGTCCCCACTTTTTGTGCTTGCAATGGAACCTCTGGCAGTGGCTATCAGGCAGAAACCACTTATTCAGGGGGTAGCACTAGGGGGCAAAGTGTACCCCACCCTTATATACACGGATGACCTTCTGCTACCCCTGGCAGACATAGTCACTACTCTCTAACCCCTCCTGAGCACACTCTCTGACTTCACCACCCTCTCTGTGCTCAGACTTAATCAGTCTAAAACTGAGGTCTTGCCCTTGAATACTAACTGTACCTTCCATATGGTAGCTCAGCATGGGCTTCTCTGGTCTCCGAAGGGTATTACATACCTTGGTATTTACATCACCTCCGACCTTAACAGAATTTGGGAGATCAACCTGAAACCACTATTCACATCCATTCAGATGGAGCTGGACAGATGGAGGGCTCTCCAACTAACTCTAGCAGGCAAAATCTCTGCAATAAAGATGGTCACCGCTCCCAAGATTATATACCTCCTATCACACAACCCCCTGAAACTTCTTAAATTATGGTATACCAAGCTGGATTCCCCGCTGCAAGCTTTTATAGAGGCAGGGAAGAGGCCTATGTACAGTAGGATTAAGTTGAGGGCACATTGGTCAGAAGGGGGATGGGGTCTCCCATGGTTTGAGGTTTATAAGTGGTCTTTTCAGGCCTCCCAGATGCTAAAGTGGTTTGATGACTCAGGGCAGGTTGCACCCAATGGTTGGGAATGGAGAGAGAGAAAGAGAGAGGTATGTGAGCTGGCCCAATTGTCCTTATTGCTGTACAACTGCCCTGTAGGGGCATCCTAACACAACCTACACTAAGCCCTTCCTTGGAGAACTGGGACAAACTACACAAGAAGCTCAGCACAAACTCATCCCCCCTGTATCTTTCCCCACTGTGGGGTAACAGTGAGATCACCATCAACAAAAAAAATCAATCGCCTGGGCCACTTGGGTAACATCAGGTCTGAACGTCCTTCAGGATCTGTGTATCTCAGGCACCAACACCCTGAACTCATCCGAGGGGCTGCATAGCTCTTATGGGATCCCCTCTAAAGACTTCTGGCATTTTCTTCAACTCAGAAACTATACCCACTACTGCCCCTTCAGGCAAGCCTGTCTTGCCATTGGAGACTTGGCTGTGTCTAAATAGGGACCAGACCAGTTGCATTTAAGCTGCCCTTTGGGCCCCCATCCCTTCCCAATTCAAGCCCTCCAAACATAAATGGGAACAGGCCATGCAGACCCACATTACAGACCAGGAATGGAGGTCATGTCTGAGGATGGCCCACATAGCCTACCCCAATACCAAAAGTCAGTTGATACAGAACAAGATCCTGAACTCATGGTACAGGACACCTGTGGTCCTCTAAAAGGCTAAACGTATGCAGTCCGATCATTGTAGGAGATGTCAGGAGTCTCCAGGTGACCTGATCCATATTCTCTGGCACTGCAGGTTGATCCAGCCTTTGTGGTGGGTGGTATGCAGAATGAGGACCAAAATACTTCAGAAACCTGTACCTATGACCCCAGAGTTGCTGATCCTTGGATTTCACTCTTCAGCCCCTCATCTTTGCCCAATAGAGTAAAAACTTCTGGCGATCTTAAGTGTGCAGGTAAAGAGACTCCTACTGTGCAAATGGAGACTGCAGGAGATCCCCTCTGTCACACAGGTGCTTAACCCCCTTGTGCAGGTTGCCAACTGGTCCAGAATTTTGCTCATAGTGGCTGATACCCTCCTTAAGTATGTAAACTTGTGGCAACCCTTCATCCCCTATTTGAAACCTAGTGAGGCTATCGGCTGACTGTTTTCTTGACTGCAACCCTTACCTGACACATACTGTTCATTGTGCTCCATCCAGAAGCTCTGCCACTCACTCTAGGGTGATCCCAGAAAAAGCACTACCGATGAGTATGACATGATATACTGCATATTCTGTTACTATCTGAGCAGATATAGATAGCTTTGTTTTGTGTGTGTTCTCTTATTCTGTTATAGGTCCTGCTATGACACTAGTTCCTTGGGATTTTTCTGGACTCAGAAGGACTCTAGACTCATACTTCTCACTGAGGACAGCCCAGACAAGCCCTACTACTCTGCTTTCAAATGGCAAGAGTAATATATAGTATGGCTTCTCCTATAGGTGCTCTGCAGGATAATGTTTTTAGCCCTCCTAGGGAGAACCCTGTTAACACAGGACCCTACAGGTTCTCCACAAGCAGTCAATGTGATTTTTTTTACATTTCACTGTAATGTTTTATAATTCTACCTGTATTATAATGGATGCCTTTTTCAATGTAATGTACTTAAGTTAAAACAATAAAAAAATTTTAACCACAAAAAAAAAAAAATCTCAGCTGCCACACTCCAGACCATTCTTCTAGTTTCTTGAGGTTAGCTTCCATCTTGCTCACTCCTTCTGGGGTGTCCACCCTACTACATACCTTGGCATCATCTGTGAACAGAAACGCCTTCCCTTCCAGTCTATCAGTGATGTCTGCTATAAAAAAAAATTGAAGAGCACAGCCCTAGCCCTGAGCCCTGGGGTGCCCCGCTGGGCACCCTGCCTTCCGTCTATTGTGCTCTATTAACCTGTATCCTCTGGGTTCTGCCTTGTAACCAGTTTTATACCCATTTGACTACTTCTGGACCAACCCCTGTCTGGTCAAGCTTCTTTATCAGCCTTCTGTGTGGAACAGAGTCGAAGGACTTACTAAAGTCTAGGACAGTAGACCACATCTACTGCCCCACTGTCTTCCACTTTTTTTGTAGCATAGTCAAAAACCTCAAGCAGATTTGTCTGGCATGACCTATCTGCTGTGAAACTGTGCTGTTTAGGGTCCAGTTGGCCACTAGTTTCAAGTAATGCCATGATCCTCTGTTTGAGAAGTGTCTCCATTAGTTTCCTTAGTATAGATGTGAAGCTAACCAGTCTGTAATCACTAGCCTCTTGGCAACTGCCTGATATGCGAAGTGGCATGACTATTGCCTTTTTCCAGTCTTCAGGTACCACACTGCTCTTCAAGGATTCTGTGAATAGAAGTGTGAGAGGGGCTGCTAATTCTGACCCCAGTTCCATATGGATTCTGGAGTGCATCTCGTCTGCTCCCATGGCTTTGTCTGCTTTTAGTTTATTTAGCACCTCCCGTACTTTGGCTTCTGTAAAAGGACTCATGTCTAACCCTAGTCTTAGGTTGTTGTATTTTTTCAGGGCTTGGCCATCCCCTCTGTCCTCTTTGGTAAACACTGAGCAGAAGTATTTGCAGGGAAACTGATTGGATCCATAGATTACATGCTACTAGTTACCCTGGGTTAAATGACAAAGTGGAGCTACCCCCACCCTTGTAATAGAATTTGAAATAAAACAAAAAGTGTTTTTTATAAAAGAAGTTGTATAAAATATATAATGAAAGAATTTAAGGTTAAAACATGAATTCATTTTGGCTTTGTCTGGGTCATGTTTGGTGCATTTCCCATCTTCAGTAGCAGTAGTAGTAGTACTTGATTATGTGTTCTGTGGCGGCTATTAAGAAATAGAGTGCCCATAATTAATTTTTATGGTTTTAATTAAAGTATTTACTATTTAAAATGGTGTTTGGTGCGATGATGTATCTCTTGAAAAAGCGCAGTGCATCTGCGTGAAATGTTGAGACTGTTTACTGTGTTGGTGTGGTGGAGGCGTTGTTACTGCTGAAGTTTACAATAAAGGACTATACATTTTTAAATGTGCTTTGCCTTCTCCATCATGCATCAGTGAGTGCCCAGATTACTTTGTTAGCATTGTTCTCATCCTTTGCTGATTGTACTGTGAGGCTTTCTGGCACTATGCAATTCTGCCTAAAGTTGAGCCAGTCCAACTTAATTCATGGGCATTTGCATATCCTTCCCATGATGCTTTGCATTATTGGGGTATGTGTAATTTGTGTTTTCTCTAAAATTTGGCTGTTGGGCCAATATCCTCTGGGATAACTCATGCTCCTTTGCATTTGCTCTGGGGTTCTTTTGTAGTTCTCTTCTCTCTCTGCTTTGGGCTGTCCATGACCCAAACAAATAAGATTCCCTATAGGGTGGCTGTCTCCCTTGCCCTGGGCTGAGATACAGATGTGGCTCACTGAAGAGTCCAAATGAGGATGAAACATGTGTCTGCTGTTCTCAGCCTTTGCTGATTGTATTGTGAGGCCTTCTGGCATCATGCAATTCTGCTTAAAGTTGAGCCAGTCCAAATTAATCCATGACTATTTGCATATGCTTCCCATGATGCTTTGCATTATTAGGGTATGTGCAATTTACATCTATATTTATATCTATATCTAGCTAGCTATATATATATATATATATATATATATATATATATATATATATATATATATATATATATATATATATTTTAATAACATGGCTAGAAAAATTTAGAAATATCATAGGCTGAGAGACATTACTTGGCCATGATTAAAGTTCTATAATGCACACTCTGTCATTGCTTACTGCTTAAATATATCTGTACTGCATTTTTTAATATTTTGAGCCCAGATTTTCAACATGGTCTTTTTGGGACACCAGCTCATAACCAGTGGTGGTGAATTTATGGAAATCTGGCCCGAAGGGCGATTTTACTGTCAATTAATGAAATCAGCTTTTGGCTGTGATTTGAACATTTCCACTGCCCTTATTGATGAGATGGGGTTATAGGAAGGCTGTTATGAAAATCTGGGGTCAAAACATAAAAAATGACTAGTTATTGAGTGTATGTTGAAATTAAAAAAAACATAAATGTGGAGATCTTTGCAGTTAAGAGTTTATTTATATATTTTTAAAAGCTGCATATGAGCTATTTTTATGGCAGCATGAGCAGAGCCATGCTGATGTATTGCCATGATGTAGGAGAGAAAAATTACTGTGACAGGAATGTGAGGCAGTTTTCCTCTGCTACATGTTTCAGCTGGTGTTGCAGCACAATTCTCTGCCTCCTGCTTAAAGCAGCAGTACTACATAAAAAAAGTCAGTATCACGTAGAGGTCTTCCTTCTGATTTGTTGAGCACATCACTGTTTAAAATTCTGTTGAGCAGTGCAGCATTTGACTAAAAAGTGCCCAGTTTCTTCTTTATTTTTTGTTTACATTTGCATGGCTGCCATGTTGTTCCCCTGACCTGTGCTTCCTACTGCACACACACACACACGCACGCACACACACACGGACATTCTACTTTGTTCACAACTGTATCAGTTACACTTCCTGTGTGGTGCATGCATTCTTTCAAGAACGTATACTACAGTCAGTGATGAATGGGTTAATTTACAAAGGAATGTGACTGTGGGGGCTGTAACTCAAGACATCTGATGCCATACAGATGGCAAAAGTGAAACACCAGGCTGAAATATTAGTTTCGTTCATGTAGCTGATTCTCAACAAGTGGGCATTTTATTAGTCCAGATGCTTTATCTGACCTTTCTTGTATTGGAGGCTTTAGTTTAGATATTTATTTATTTAGCTTTTGTTTACCAGGTAAACACACTAGACAGTCAAGTGCCTATTTTCAGGTGCGACCCGGGAGAGTTACAAAGGTACAGGAAATAACAGTACAGAGGCTAGCAACAAATTGCACAAGGTACAGTCAGAATACAAGCAAGAAGGACCAGCAGAAGCAAAGTACAGAGACTTGGGTCCAACTGTCAGGCATGGTACAGACAGGTATAAGCAAACAACTACAGTCAGGTAACAGGCAATGAACAATTTAATACAATTCAGTATGAGGCATGACAACCCAGGGAGGGCAGCCAGGGAATTAGGACCAGTGTCAGCAGCAACACCATTTGTTATATTTGTTATTTTTGGAATAAGTGCATGCCCACAGCCAGGATTTTTCACAGGCACTTCACGGAGGGTAAGACTGCGGGGGACAGAGGCAGCTTTATGCTTGTTTTAGGTAACCCCAGAGGGAGGACCTGAAGCAGCTGTAGGAGGGGGCATTCCTTACATGAGGAGGAAGGAGGTTCCAGGTTCTAGGGGCAAGAGCAGCAAAGGCTCAGTCTCCCACAAGGGAGTGAGTCTTAGGGACCATAAGTGCCTGGAATGCAGTTGACCTCAGCTGATGGCCAGAGGGGGCAGACTGGAGGAGGTCAGCAAGTGCCGGAGGAGTAGATGAGTGGATGATATTATCCGTAAAGTTGCCCATAACGAATGATCGATGGTTACTAGGAGAGAGCCAACCCAGTCTAGAGTAAAGTAGACAATGATGGGTGAGATGAGGGGCAGATAGGGTGAAGCGACATATATTGTTATATGATGTGTCCCATTTAGACAGCCAGGCTTTGGGGGCATTCATGATGGAGGTGAGCCCATAACAAAGCGAGGGGAGGAAGACCCCTTTTGCCAGGGTGAGTCTGGCAGCTGGGGTGAGACAACTTTTTGCTCTGTAGGCGAGTCCCAATTTGCAGTTTGTGGCCTTACAGGAGTTAAGTATGTGCAGGGAGAGATCCAGCTGGGGGTCAAGAGTCACCCCCATGTACTTGAACAATTCCACCACTGTCACAGGGGTGCCATCAGTGCCAACGACTCTGAGCTCAGCCGGGCACACTCTCACCTTGGTAATGGAGCTGAATAACATTGCCTGCATTTTCTGCAGGTTGTTGACAAGCTTATTTGCCTTGAGCCAGGATTGGATGTGTCCAAAATCTGAGTTGAGTCTGGAGTTTATGTCATCAATATTTTGTGAACTGGCGAGGAGCACCATATCATCAGCATACAGAGTAACATGTCCGAAGGTTGGGACTGAAGGCAGCTGGTTGATAAAGAGGGAGAACAATAGGGGACCAAGGACCGACCCCTGAGGTACCCCACAGGCTACTGGTGATAGGCCAGAAATGGCATTTAGGAACCTTGTGTACGGTTTCCTACCCGAGAGATAATTAGAAAACCAGGCTAGGACAGGAGGGGAGGCCAAAAGCCTGGAGAGTAGAGCACAGGAGGGTGTGATCAACCAAATCGAAGGCCTTGGATAGGTCAATGAAGACAGCCACTGTGAGTTTGCCTTGATCAGTCGCAGTTCTGATTTTGGAGGTGATCTGTGCGAGGGCAGTGGAGGTGCTGCATCCTTTTCAGAACCCATGCTGCTCGGGGGAGAGAAGGCCATAGGTTTGGAGGAAGAGGGCAATCTGGAAGGCCACTACTTTTTCAGGCAGCTTATTAACTGCAGATAGAATCGCTATGGGTCGATAGTTCTTAAGTAATTTGGGATTGCCATTCTTGAGGACAGGGATCACACGGGCCACCTTCCAAATGGTTGGGACAGACCCCGATATGAGCGAGGAGTTAAGAATGTGGGAGATCAGATGGGCCAAGAAGGGGGCCCCCAGGTTTAGCAGTTTGGGCACAAGGTTGTCGTGTCCAGCACTGGAGTAAGGGGAGAGACCTACTAGAAGCTTCTGTTTTTCTTTGAAAGAGACAGACTTAAAGTAGAAGGGAGGGAGAGGAGGATGGGGTGGAGTACCAGGAGTAGGACCCAGTTCATTTGAACTTGAAGGCATAGAGGTGTAAGCAGACAGGTCCGAGAACAGGCCATTGAAAGCATTTGCTATCGTGTGGGCATTATTGCAACTGACTCCGTTATTAGCAAGTCAGGAACCTGCTGACAGGCCAGACCATTTACGGTGTGTTTTATAGTGCACCAGAAGCTCCTTGGGTTCTTGGCGGACACTTTGAGGAATGATTTGCAGAAATCACTCTTAGCCGAGCGAATCACCCATTTGCATGAATTCCTAAGTTGCCTGTAGACTTCGAAGTCAGATCTGTTCCCAGAGGCCTTATATTTTAGCCAACTTTTGTCCCTAAGCTTCATCAGGGCAAACAGTTCCCCTTGTAACCATTTTGTGACTGTGCCCCTCACTCTTTTTTTAATAAGTGGGGTATGTCTATCTTGTAATGGGGTGAAAATGGTTAGGAAGCTGTCCAGAGCAACCGAGGGTTCCGGGTCTGCATATACCGGGGACCAGTCCATCAGGCTGAGGTCGGTATGGAAGTTGTTTAAGTCAAAGTTTGAGTAATCTCTCATCTGTATGACTTTTGGTGGGACCCTGGGATTAAGGACCTTCCAAATACAGTATGTAGGGGAATGGTCCGAGATCGAATCCGGGAGGAGGCCAGAGGCTGATATTCGGTCTGGCCTGTTACACAGTATCCAGTCAAGCAGAGAGCCATTTTCCCTGGAGGAAGAGGGTCTGGTGGGTTTGGTGATGAGTTGGCTGCGGGCAAGGCCAGATAGAAGGGGTTCGTAGATTTTAGCATTCCCACTCAGCCAGTTGAGGTTGAAGTTCCCAAACATTAGGAGTTCACTAGTACTCACCTTGGGGCTGAGGCAGTCAAGGAGATAGAAGAGGCCATGAACACCACCTTTTGGTGGATTATATACACAGGCCAGGTGAAGCTTCTTAGTGTTACCTAATAGGAGGAGGGCATGTATAAACTCACAGGAGGGGGAGGGGGGTGCTGTATGTCAGTCACTTTTAGATGAGATTTGTAATAGAGCAACAACCCACTCCCACATTTTATACCTGCCCTGTCCCGTCTGATCACAAGGTAGCCAGGGAGAGCACAGGCAGAGTCGGGGTGCACAGGTTTGAGCCAGGTTTCGGAAACCCCGAGGATGTCTGGTTTGTAGTAGGCAGTCCACGCCATTAGATCTGAGTGATTGGCAAGGATACTACGAATATTGAGGTGGGCAATCTTTAGACCCTTTACCTCCTGCCACTGAGTAGGCAACATGATGAGTTGAGAGGGGGTTTGTAGTTGGTTTATGGCTGCAACCGCAAACACCAGTCAGCTGGGTTAGGAAGCAGCAATAGTAATAGAGAATCAAACAGCAATTTTGCTGTAACTGATTTGGTAGGATTTGGACTAGGGCACTACAGGTGGGGATCAGGTTAAAAATGAGGCTAGGTATATGCAAATTGTTTGGCCACCACAGGGAGGTCAGTGGCGAGTGGAGCAGGCTGAACACAGTGTTATTTTAGTTCAGAGCAATTTATTACCACAGGTCCCCAATTTGGACAGGGCATGGGGCCGTGACAAGCTGAGCTTGTTTTCGAAATTTGTTTTGCAGGATTTTTCCTCTGCCTGCTCTGATGAGGCAAGCTGCAGCCAGATTATGAAGGAACAGGGTCCTTCCTTTCAGCCAGCTGATTAGGATAGAACAGACAGAAAAAGTGGGATGCGACCACTAGTGGAGAAAGCTGAGAATCTGCAAATGGGAAAGTGAGCTGATAGGTTATGGAGCTCACGTGATCTCAGCTATATATGCAGATGTTCACCAAGGGTGGTGGTGGGGGTGGTGGGGAGCTGGCGCGGAGTGCTGGCGGGGCCTCTACTAGCAGCAGGTTCACTGAAGTGTGCGCAGCTGAGCTCTGTGTATCCGTACCTGTCTTTTGTTCCCTGCAGGGAGTTGAGTCAGCAGGGGTCCGGCTTGGGGGGAGGGCAAAGCAACCGAGGGCCCTCACGACCACCACAGTTAAGAGAGAAGAGAAAAAAGCACCGAATTTATATACAGGTAAGCAGAGGGAGGGGCTGAGAAAACAGAATGTGTAACAGTTGTACTGATTCGAATTGGGCCTGGGACTAGCTGCTTGAGCTCCCAAAACTACTATGTGTGCATGAGATTAAATTAAGGCACCTGTGGCAAATGGAGACTTTAGCAGCTTAGTTGAGACAGTTTTTTGCTATAACTTATGCTATGTGAATTTCTTAAGGCACCTGAGGCAAAACAGAGACTTTAGCAGCTTAGTTAGTCAATTATTTGCTGTGCTTATGCTGTATAAATTCATTTAAGGCACCTGAGGCAATGGACGACTTTTATACAGTCTAAATAACTTCACTTAAGGTTCCTAGTTAATTAGAGAGATTCCAGTACAAACTGAGCAGGTTTAGAGTGCTACAAAAACTATCTTCACTGCTCTGGTGACTTTAATATAGCAAGTCTTTTAAAAATGGCGCCAAAGATCCAGGAGCCTTTGTCCTCTACTAGCAGCAGGTTCACTGAAGTGTATGCAGCTGAGCTCCGTGAATCCGTACCTGTCTTTTGTTCCTTGCGGGGAGTCGAATCGACAGGGGTCCGGCTTGGGGGGAGGGCGAAGCAACTGAGGGCCCTCACAACCACCACAGGAGAGAGAGGAGCAGCAGCAAACAGTTATGTGGGCTGCAGCTCTGTTTGTCAAGTCCAAAATATAAAAAGTCCTCTCCACTGATATATTGTATTGCACTATTTTATTCCCTGTCAGGAGGACTGCACATCAAAGCTAAAGCTGTTATGTATTTGTAGTTACCTAAGTGAGGTTGACTACTATTGTATATACTATAGTTTAGAAGCATAGATCTAACATCACATGCATTCCCATTTGTTAATCAGAATTATATGGGTTCAATACATAAAAGAAAGCAATTGAACATCTTAATGAGCTTCTGTCTCATCATCGCATGTATGAGAGGTGAGGATTGTTGATCTATTTCAGTCTCTCCATTCCCATCTTCAGTTCATTTACAGAAGAAAGATCTCCCACCTACCATAGCATCTGTAATTGCTTAAATCAGTAATGTGTGTTTAAGGCTCTGTGCTGCAACCCTGGAGATCTGGGTCTGAATCCCACAGCCCCCACTTGCATACTGTGTGACCCTGAGCAAGTCACTTACTGTGACTTATTTGTGCTCCCAGGCCACACCTGTAAAGAAGCCTCAGCTTAGTGTGTCTCTCCTGGTTAAAAAAAAAAAAGAAATATATACATATACATGTGTAAGTGTGTGTGTGTGTATGTGTGTGTGCAGCTATGCTCCTGCTGGCAAAAGTGGTGTGTTTTTTTCTCTAGTCTACTCCAGTGCCATCAAGGGCCACTAAGAAGCAAGACACCTGAAGTGATTCACAGCAATCTTCTTTTGGCAATTTATTGTTTGACTTTTGGAATGTGTGAGGTGGGGTCTCTCTTTCGATAGTAACCATACAGTGTCAGTGATGGCTATGATGCTAAGGACTTAAACCAAGTCTTTGATACCCACCTAATTGCTAGCTGTACAGTGAAGATGGACTAGGAATACATTTGTGAGTTCCCCAGTAGTGTGTGTGTGTGTGTGTGTGTGTGTGATTAGTGATGGGTATATAGTGGTACTGGTGGTGGCACAAAGGCCTGGTACAGCCATATACCCCCAACTTTTTAGCCATGGTTGCACGTGTGTGTGTGTGTGTGTGTGGACGCACAACCACAAGTGGACTTACAATTATGCTGAGAGTGTACAACTTTATGGGTGGTGATATAATGTATTTTTTTAATTGAAAGTGTGGTACACTGCTTGGACATTTGGTCAGACCTTGTTGGAGGGGGTCTAACAGTATCATACTGTGAGTTATCACATCAGGAAAAAATGTTTGATATGAAATCAGTATGTGCAGGAATACCAATTAGATACTGTTGTACGGTACTGTGTTAGAGCATATAATAATCTATGGGATCTAAATGTTCAAAGCTGGGAGTTCCATTCTAGTTTACTATGCCAAGTAGATGTGAAAAAAGTGACTCTTGTCAGGGACCCTATGTTCAAGTGCATTCTTCATCACATTTGCAATGCTGTGCACCACATCCTCCATGTGTAATGCTTACGGCATCAGGTAACAAGTGAGTCTATTCATTTATTTATGAATGTCTTTGATAACTGGGTGAGCAAGCTGATCCAGAGGACTGTTTTCAGTTGTGACCGGGGCCGCCAGGATGGCAAGCAACAAACATCAATACAATACAGAGATACAATTAGAACAAAAGAGGACTGCCAAAAACACTGGGTATGAGGTCACAATAAAAAAGTGCAAATATTTCAGGGAAATTAATATATACTGGTGTAGTGACATACATTAAGTGGCTCTGCAATATAAAAGGCTTAACATGGGAATTATAGTAACATATTACATGCAATGAACATACAGTCACTGGGGAGCCAAGGAAATGAATACAGTTAAAATGAAGGTTCAGTCTATCACCAGGAGTGGTATAGGCACAAGTCATAGGCAGAAATGAGTTGCAGAACCTGCAAACAGTTCAGAATAAAACAGGTAGTCATTGTTACAACCCCCACTCAGTAGGTCAGGCCCTCTGCTCTCACAGTGCCAACCTCTGAGTGCAATATTGTGAACAGGAACAGAAACAGGGTAACCCTCCTGTCTGTTTTGTGGGTTCGAATCAACTCTCAAGTTCTGGAGGGATTCAAACTGTGAACCTCTTGCTAGCAAACCCAATGTACAGGCTCAGATAATTCTGCTCTGGGGGGGCAGATATCTTTCGCCTACGGGCACCTAACCAGGTGCACAAAATGAACCCTTAAAAACTCTGTGAAAGATCTCAGAATAAACTCTTACCTTTTCCCAGTTTGGTAAACCAGTAAGCCATGCATAGTGTCAGCTTTAACCATATACACTTCACTTGGCAAAGAAATAATTTCAAAGGCACACCAAATAGTCTCTTAAAATAAGAGGTTTTACTTAAAATAGATAAGAAATATGTAAAATATAAATACAGAACAATATATCACAAAACATACAATCTTTTAAAAGAATAAGGTTTAAAAGTGCAAATTCCTACCACAGTACACTTAGACTTGTCTCTCTAATGTATACCTTCTAACAGTGCATGAAATAGATGTTATTTTCAAGAGAGTCCAAACAAGAATGTCACCTAAAGGTCAGTCACAGCACAATTAAAACACTGTCGTGAACCTGCCTTCTCCATGATGTCATCATCTAGCTCCTCCTTTTCAGGATATATATATATATCTCTAACAGGAAGTCCCATCAAGAGGTATTAACATCTGTGACTTCAGCAAAACTCATTTTCCAAATGATGACACTTTTAATTAAGACTGTGATTTCTCAGTCCCTTTGATCCATGAGCAGTTTCCTTTCTCAAACACATCAAAGGACTTTTTATGACTAACTGCCAGATCTCACTGAGGTGGAATGTGCTTTGTGACACCAGGTGCAATTTAACTGGGCTTCCTGAGGATGTCATAAAATGGATATTCCACTTCCTAGCTTTCAAAGCAAACTGAGAAGTTAATTGCATTACAGAGATCTGCTGTTTAACATATATTCTGTCCTCTGAAGTGAAATCTGGGGGGTCATCCAGGAGCACAGCATTTCTCTTGACAGACAGTCACATTATATTTTTATTTTACGAAATCATAGAGTAATCAGAATCAGCTGTCCAAGTTTCACAGCCATATCCAGATTGAACAGAGGAGCAGAATAGTGCAAGAGGGTAGGTGCACTGGAGGTAGGGTGAGGGCACAAAAAGGTGCTATGCCAGGATACAGGCCCTGTTACCACCTGGGGAACAGTAAGTAAGTAAGTAAGTAAAAATTTATTTTTAAGCGCTTTTCGAAGTCAAAGCGCTGTACAAACACACAATTACAATGCATACATATAACATAGAACGACAATAACAATATGATTACAATAAAATCACTCTCCATATGCCTGTTTAAATAAATAAGTTTTCAATTCTAACTTAAACCTTTCAACGGTCAGGCAACCTCGTATCCGACGAGGCAGAGAGAGTTCCACAGGGTAGGGGCAGCATAAGAAAAAGCCCAAGCTCCAGAAGTTTTTAAACGAACCCTGGGAACCTCTAGCAATCCCTCGTCGGTGGAGCGGAGCGAGCGAGAGGGACAGTAGGGAACAAGAAGATCTTGAAGATACCGCGATCCCTGTTCATGTAGGGCTTTATAGGTCAGTAACCCGACCTTAAAGGTGATCCGCCATTGAACCGGCAGCCAGTGCAGTTCGCGCAGCACAGGTGTAATATGACTTCTCATAGATGTCCCAGTCAGAAGCCTGGCTGCTGCGTTCTGCACCAGCTGCAAGCAGCGGATATCAACCCCTGGTAGCCCTAGGTACAGGGCATTGCAGTAATCAAGGCGAGAAGTAACAAAGGCATGGACCAATACCGGAAGGTCAGCCGGAGGAACCAGGTGTTTCACCCGAGCGATATTCCTAAGATGATAAAAGGAAGATTTGACAACGGATGACACCTGAAACTTCAGGGTCAAACCATCGTCACTAATAAAGCCCAGGTTTCGCACCCGGTCTGAGGTTGAGAGCTGGGCACCATCGATCCATATGCCCAAAGGAAGCCCAGCCCTACAACCTGCCTCAAGGTGACCTGGGTCCACCACCAACACCTCAGTCTTATCCGGGTTTAACCTTAGCCAGCTGGCACTCATCCAATCCTTGATCTCAGATAGACAGCTGTTAAGTATAGAGACTGCATCTTCCTGTCCGGGACTAAAAGACAAATACAGCTGGGCATCATCTGCATAGCAGTGAAAACCCAAGCTGTACTGCCTAATAATGTCTCCCAATGGCAGCATATAGACAGCGAACAACATGGGTGCTAAAATGGAGCCCTGCGGAACCCCACAGGGCAGAGAGAAGGCATCAGAGGAATAAATTCCAGTGATAACCCTCTGTCTCCGCCCCATGAGAAAAGATTGAAACCACTGCAGAACTGTACCAGACAGTCAGCAGTAATACTGCAAGTGTTCCAAAAGCACACCATGGTCCACAGTGTCGAATGCTGCAGAGAGATCAAGAAGGACTAAGATAGTACACGTCTTTCGATCTCTCGCTATCAGGAGATCATTTAGAACCTGGACAAGAGCAGTCTCAATACTATGTCCTTTCCTAAATCCCGATTGGAGAGTATCATATATATTGTGATTTGTAATATGGTCATCCAGTTGCAGTGCAACCACCTTTTCAATAACCTTACCCAAAAAGGGCAGGTTAGAGACAGGTCTGTAGTTAGCTGGACAGTTCGGGTTCAATGAAGGTTTTTTTAGGAGTGGTCGAACGACTGCCTCCTTTAGGGGATCAGGAAAGATCCCCTGCTCCAGAGATTTCCAAACAATTTCAGCAACGATCAGACAGATATTATCTACACAACTTAATAATAGAGGTGTAGGGCCCGGATACAAACTACAGCTGGTTGGACGTACAGTCTGGACAATCCTCACAATATCCATGAGCTCCGGCCTACCAAAATCAAACCAGGCAACACAGGTGTTTGTTTCCCCCTGCCGATCACTGCAAGCCCTTGAAGAATGAGCCTGGCCGATATCCAACCTAATGCTGGCAATCTTATCAGCGAAAAACCGAGCAAGCTCATCACACTTTATTTGTGAAAAATCTCTTCCAGACTGTAGACAGAGTGGATTTCACAGTCTGTCAACAGTCCAAAAGAGTTGAGTTGGTCGGTTCCACGCAGCAGCAATCTCCCTGGACAGGAATTCTGCCTTCTTATGGGTTATTGCCGATTGATAGATAACATAATGATCCATCAATCTAAGTTTGTCAGCATCCAGGCAAGATTTCCGGCAGGCCCTTTCTAGCCTTTGCCCTACTCTCCTCAGTTCCTTCAAAGGCTCATCAAACCATAGAGTCTTTGGGCGCTGGGTGAGTGGGTGAAAGCGAACAGGAGCAATTTGGTCCAAGGCCCTGCTCACTGCCTTATTATAGGCAAGAACAAGGTCTCCTGGACTCATGCTCTCAACCAAAATGCCCGATAGGTCCAGTACCGCTAATAGGCCCTCTGGGTTTACTCCCCTTAAAGGGCGATACTGGACCATCTCCATAGGGGCAGGCCCATTAGGGGGTGCCCCAAAACTGAATCGTATGGTGTGATGGTCTGTCCACACATTTGGTTCCACCCCCAGATGCATAACATCCAAACCCAGTGTAAACACCAGGTCTAACGAGTGTCCCCCTATATGGGTAGCAGAGGTAACTACCTGTGACAGGTCCAACATAGACATAAGTTGGAGGAAATTCTTTCCAAAGTGCGAGAGTTCATCATCTACCCAGGCATTGAAGTCACCCAGTATTAACCATCTGGGCGACTCCAATGCCATGTCCAATGAAGTCCATGAATTCCTTCAGGAATTCTCCACCATCGCTGGGTGGACGGTAGATGAGGAGAATCCTAAACTCTGCACCTGTTGCCAGGATACACTCAAAAGACCTGGCGTTGCCAACTGGCACCTCCACAAGACTCAGATCTGATCTAAAAAAGATGGCCACTCCCCCGCCCCTACGATCCAATCTCGGACGGTGCATCACCGAGAACCCAGCCGGAGCAGCAGAGTCTAAGATAGGACCTGCATTCTCATCCAGCCAGGTCTCGGTGATACATGCCAGGTCAGATGTTGCAACAAGATCTGCAATAATAGCAGTTTTGTTCCTAATAGACCTGGCATTACATAGCACCGCCCAAGTTGGATGGGTTTTTGGAGAGGAACGCGAGGAACAGCTGCAGCTACAAGTGGCCTCAGTCAGGAGCCATGCCCTTAAGTTTGCCTTGAAAGACTGATGGGAGGGGGTGACTTGATGGACACAGGAAGTCTATTCCAAAGGGAAGGGTCAGAGACAGAGAAGGCTTTACTACCCATGGTAGTAGTAGTGTGAGGGACTTCCAGTGGGGGAACAGAGGAGGCCCAGATACTCTGAGAGACCACTCTGTCAGTGAATAGGGAGGTGTAGGGGGACAGCTGATGGTTTCTGTGTGCACTGTCAATGAGGCTGCCATAGTGAAGTCAAAATGGCCCTGCAGAGAGAGCCACCCTAGGGATTGGTATAGCAAGCAGTGGTAGGTGGTAAATGGGGCTGGAAGGACAAAGCATCAGATGGAGTTGTATGCAATATGTAAACAGGTCTGTAGGGAGCAGGATGTAGTAGAGTATATGGGGGAGCAGTAGTCAAGAAGGGGCAGGAGGTTTCCTTGAGTAATGGCTAGGCGAGCTTCAGGGGACAGAAATTGATTTTGGTGGTAGGCAGCACCTAATTTTTGGTGGATTTTCATCACATTGTTGCTGATGTGTTTGTTGAAAGTAAGGGAGGTGTCTAGGGTGACACCTGGATATTTAAAGGCAGGGACAGTTTCGAGTGGAGGGCTGGCAGGAGTAGCAATCAAGAGTGGGATATTTTACCTTTCTACCTTTGCTAGGAATGGCTTAGAGTCAAAGAGCATGGCCTTTGTCTTTTTCTCATTAATGAGAAATTTTCTGGAAAGGAACCAGCTCTGTGCAGCCCCAAAGTTTGCTGTGAGGGTGGTGGACAAGAACTCTATGGAATTATCACTGTGGTATACGACTAGGTCATCCACATAGAGGAGGGCCTTGCAATTGATGTTTTCAGCAGGGAGGTCGTTAATAAAATAGAAAAAAGTAGAGGCCCCAGTATTGAGCCCTGAGGTTCACCAGTGTTAGCACCATTGCAAAGCTGTACCCTCACCATGGGCTCTTTTGTACAAAGGTGGGAGCAGGGAGGATGCTGGCAGCAGGTAGTAAGCTGGCAACTACAGGCCCATGAACCTGAATTTGGTGGAGGTGAAAGTAATGGAGACACTGTTGAAGGAAAGGATTGTAGAATATTTTGAATCCTGTGGCTTACAGTATCTGTGACTGTATAGATTCACTTGAGGGGGATGGGGGATCTGATGTCAAAATAATCTATTAGTTTTCTTTGAGGGATGATGAGGGATATTAATCAGGGTGGAGTGGTGGATGTGGCTTACCTGGATTTCCGTAAGGCCTGTGATACCGTTCCACATAGCAGAATAGTAAAGAAACTGGGCAGGCTGAGAGTGTGTACTAAAATAATAAATTGGGTAGAGAATTTGTTGGGGAGTTGGCATCAGTGGGTGGTTGGAAATGGCATTCATCTGGTGTTGGGGGAGTGACCAATGGTGTGCCTTAGGGATTAGTACTTTGCCTGTACTCTTTATTGACATCACTGGCGATAATAAAGAGGGTTTAGAAGGTAAGATATGCTTTTTTTATGGTTGAGATCTTTGTCATGTAGATACTACTGAGGGGGATGAATGGAACAATGAAGACAGAACTACTTAAGCTTGAGGAGTGGTCCAGTGTGTGTCATTAAATAGATAATAATGGATGGGCAACTATGCAGAACCACTATGTTCTGCTATAGATGGGTTCTGATTCCCTCTGACCTCAAAAGTGAAGCTTGAGTTGTCAATGGGAATCAGAAGCCTGAGTTGGCTGAACACACTGGTTGTGCATAAAGTTGCTCATCCTGTATTTTATTTATTGCATATAGTACTGCATTAACTGTGCATGCGGCAGTTATGTTGCTTTCAGAATGAAATTGAGGTGCGCATTATCTATAGGTTTCAGAATGATGTTGTAAAACAAAAGGGTTCAATCACATTCCATGACCTTTGAACTGTGGTACAACATCATATTAAAAGGCATGGAATTCTATAAGGAACAACAATCTTCTATACACTATATATTCATTGTGAATAAATGAGAAATCAAGTACTTGGTGCATAGAAACCAAGGGGTGAAGTACATGAAGGAGGTATTGCAATGGTGAGCACAAAAGAGAAAAGAGAACTGGGGACTGTCATTTCTGATGACCTAATAGAAACCAATCAGTGTGACAAAGCAGATGGGAGCACCAGTGGGATGTTGCTGTGCATAGCTATCACCAGCAAGAAGTATCAGGTGTTTGTACAACTGTAAAAGTAAGTCATTGATGAATCCTCAGCTAGTGTAGTGTGTCCAGTTCTGGAGACCACATCTCCAAAAGGACATACATAGGTTACAGGTGGACTGGGGGGGGGCAACTAAAATGGTGCAGTGGCATGCAGCCATCACTAAACTTGCCCTGCATGAGGAAATGCCTGCAGGGCATGCCAGTGGTATGGGCACCCCATGGTTTTACATACTTGGGGATAAACATCACCACACTATGGAGGAACTTGGTTGAGACAAACTGCACACACATCACAGTCTCCATCAGAGTGAAAACACAGAGATGCACTTAGCTACACCTATCCCTGAAAGGCAGGGTAGATGCCATACACATGTTTGTGCTGCCTAAGATAGCATACCTCATGTGCAACCTACTACTCCTTACCCCACAAAACACACTTCTGAAAATCAACAAAGTGATAGCAGGGTTAATCTGACAGGGCAAAGCCCTAAGATTCTGAAAGACATAGATTACTGGCGCATTGGTCTGGGGCAAAATGAGTCTCACCTGGCTTCAGGGATACTTACTAGCATATAGCTGCACAAGCAATCAAATTCTCCCTAAAACCCTCAATACCCCTGTATGGGTGAATCTGGAAATTGACCTATCAGAATCCAAATGGTTGGGGAACCTGCTGAGCAAAGGAGGACACCCCAAGGACCACCTTCCTCCTGTTATTTGAGAGACAAGCGATGCCTGGCACAGATGCACACATCTCACTCAATGTCCAGCCTCCTGGTGGGCACCACCTGTACAGTTCAGCCCCTTATGGGGCAACCCAGATGTGCTTGTGGCGGGACAAACCATCAACTGACACTCTTGGCAGTAGACAGGCATCTGTACGATAGCAGATCTTTATGCACCATATTCTGAAGTCATGATGTCCTTCCTGCAAATGCAGGCATAGTATCTATTACCCAAAATAGACCTCTGGAGATTTCTCCAGATCTGGGATGTAGCCAAGTCCCTCAGAGCCACAGCACCTATGGGAGATGGGTGGAAATGGCTGACCACCATGCCTTATCAAGGCAAAGTAAAGGGTACTGCAGGCAAGATCTATGGTATGCTTAGGGACTCCCTACCCAATACCATGATTAAGTGTAAGGCACAATGGGAGCAGGACCTACAAATAAACATAACAGACACTGAAGGGTCACAATATCTCAGTGATGCCCATCTGGGCTATAGGGACTCTAGAAGCCAGCTTATACACTTTAAGGTGTTGCTGAGATGGTACTGTACCCTGGACACACTCCAAAAGATGGGACTCATCCCCCATTCCACATGCTGGAGGTGCCAAGACCCACAGGTCAACCTGTTGCATATGCTATGGCTGTGCCCCATGATGGTTCCCTTCTGGACAGGAGTAATTCAGGACTTCTCCAAGATCCTGCAAACACAAGTCCCTGCTATCCTGACACTTTGCCTCTTGGGCAATACCTTGAAGGTGTCAAACTGTTCCAACCATTCCAAAAGAATGGCTCCTTGTGGTGCTACTCAAAGTCAAAAGGGTTATCCTAATGAGGTGGTACTACAATCTACCTCAATCTCTTCTTCCATGACATACGGCAGATGCTAAGTTAGTACATTTTGAATGGTTGACATACACCATTGCTAACCGTACACAAGTTCACAACAAGAAATGAGAACTTTATCTCAGCTCACACCTATGCTTTACCCCCACCCCACCACCTGGCAACCCACTCTTCTGACGCAGATGACACTCTTACTCTACTTTAAGCTTCCACCCCTGAATTGGTTCACTTCAGTTCTTATAGGCTGAAAGGTTCTAGAAAAGGGTCAATCTTAATAAAACAGGTTCAGCCACCCCACGAACCCACCCCTGGGTGGGTCAGCAATGGCTGGTAAAATTCAGGATTTTGCTCCATGCTCTTTGGTAGAGGTTCAACAAGATGAGCCCATGCCGCCTTCAGGCTAACGTATACCTAGACTGCATACTCCTTTATTGGCTCAGGGCTAGAGGATATGGATCACCATGCAATGGCTGATGTTCTTACTTATTATGGTTAATATAAAGAGACAAATTATCCCAATGTGGAGTTCTAGTAAGTGTTAAATTCCTTCAGTGCATGCCTTTATTTGCAAACAATATATCCTATAAGCAAAAGTTACGTATACAACTGTTATCTACCGCATTTGATGCCAAGTAATCTCTACTTCATGTATGCTCTATTGTTGAAAAATCACAATAAAATCTTCTATGATAAAATAAATGGTGCAGCGACTGTAACATAGAGAATAATGAATGGGGAGGTGTGTGTGTGTTATGAGAACTTAACGGTCGCCCGAGGTGTGGGATGCTACACAAACTCCAAGGGCGAAGCCCAACAGGTTTATTAAAGGAATAATTCCCGACAGGGTGGGTGTTATGCTGGGATAACATCCTGCCTCAGATGATTGGGCCAGAGGCCGCAGGCTGAGGGCATCCAATACCCAAGAAGGGATGTTATCCCAGCATAACACCAATCCTGGAGGGCATGATTCCTATTATACAATGGCTTGTTGTTTTATACAGAATAAAAAAAATATTTTAAAGAATGTTTTGGTTAGTGTGTAAAAATATTTTTGTTTCTTAACAGAAGATGCTAAAAATCATGCTGCTGAGAATGATGCTGGATGTTATGCCAGGATAACATCCCTGCTGTGATGGCCAACTGACCAATCAGAAGCCAGGATTCTTTCTTGCCATTGTAAAATAAAGCATCACACACTGGGGGTGACCATTACATTCGAGTAAGACACTTCCCCATCTTTTATTTTCTATAATTGCTGGTCAGCAATTTTTTTTTGCCAAAGTGCATTTGGCATTGCTGTGTCTCACTCATGTGTCAGTTACACACACACAAACCCATGCACGCACGCATGTGCACACACACATTGGGCCTGATTCTCAAAGATGACCTTAAAGCTGTGCAAGGTACGTTGGATGCACCATGTGCCAAAGTGCCCTGCGTCTTTGGCAATGCACCCTATTCTGTAAGGAATGCACTATGCGCCAGACGCAGCGCATATGGTGTAAGAACACACAGTGTGTCAAATAAATAGCGTAGGTGAAATGCAAGGTGCAGGCAGCATCAAAACTCAAGGGGCAGAGAAATGGCTGAACCACAGAGGATGCAGCAAGAAGAGAAGGGGCAGCCAACTCCAGGATCATGGAGGAAGAAGACTGGGCACTCCAGGAAGAAAAACTTCATGGACCAGGAGACAGACATCCTCCTGGATGCAATTGAGGCCCAGGTAGGTGGGACTGAGGGTGACAAGAGCATGAGCATGATGGCCAATGGTACAAGGCCCTGACCTGTGTGTGACATTCAACAGGCAGACCTGCTACTGTCCCGGGAAGGGGACCAGAAGGTATGGATACAGTGACGGGAGACCTGGGATGAGATAGCCAGACTGGTGAACGTGGTGGCATCCAGTAGGTGCAGTGTGAGGAAGCTGCAGAAGCAGCATTGTGACATTACGTGCCATGCCAAGGAGAAGGCAGCCCACAACAGGTGCTGCACAACAGCAATGGGTGGAGAACCCTCACAACCATGGCCCCTCAGCAGACATGAGGAACGTGTAGTCGCACAGATCAGCACTGCAGCATACAGGGTGACAGTGAGCTAGACCTGTATCGGCAACAACATGCACAAGGTAAGCACCGAGCATACATGTGGTGGGTGGCACCACCATGCAGATAGCAGCTGCAGCACCACCAGTGGAGGCTGATGCACCGAAAGGGCTCCAGGGACCCACAATGGACAGGGACCCAGGGGGCAGGCTCAGAGGGACACAGTGTGGCCTGGGCTACCATGCAGATGCATGGGATGCAGGAGGTAACCCCTCCACTGGGTGCCACAGGCTGGACATGCACCATGGCAATGGACACATACTGCCACATGGGCACCAGAAGAAATGCACTGTGCACATCTGTCTGTACACGCTGCAGGTGCCCAGACTGCAGTGACCAGAGGATATGCCACTGCCAGGCGGGCAACACCACCACGACACCATGCTGTAACCCACAGTGACAGTGAAGCATCAGAGAACAGCACAAACAGCAGCAGTGATGAGGAACAACAGCAGGCAGACACCAGCGGCAGCACAGTGAGTCAGACCCACAGGAGGGTGACAGATAGTGAGGCGGATGCCCAACAGGAAAGTGACACCAACAGCAGTGTCATGCTGTCCAACAGCAGCAGCAGCACCGTGGGGCACAGCATACCTGTGGCCAGCACTGCAGACTAGCACCAGACCACGGTGGACACTCAGGAGCAGGGGGACAGAGGGGATGGCACTGTGGCAGGACAGGCAGACAGCGCACTCACCACTGGAGGCTGTGACAGCCAGGCACACAGCACCACCACACCAGATCATGGAGGTGCAGGTGGGACAGGTGAACATAGAGCAACACCACTGCCACTGGCTGATTACCTCAGGGATGACCTATCACGATACTGCCAAGACGTCCTGCTCACCCAGGAGGCAGCACAGCGTGAGCTGACAGGGATACGTGACAGCATACAGGAACACACCACTGCCACGGTTGCACAAACGGGACAGCTGCAGTTGACAATGGCAGATATCCATACAGCCATCATACATGGGATCCAGGAAGGGGCATGACAAACAACACAGACAACAAGGCTACTCCAGGACATATGGCTATGCGTCACATGCCAAACAGATGCCATAGAACAGCAGACCATGATCATGGAGCACAGCATGGTGCTGCATATAACCCAGACAGAGGCAACAACAGCAATGGCAACAGCACTGCAGGAGATTGCAAGAGGCATGCAACAACATGCAGCCAGTTTGGCACCAGTCCCACAGGTATGTCCAGAATGCAATGTGTGGCAGCACAACAGAGGGGCAGGAGACGACCTCCACAGCATGGGGAACACAGCCAGCATACAGGATGTGGGACAGAACCATGAAGGCACACAGGGCATGGGGCAGCCATTGAAGCCTATGGGACAACAGCCAGACACAGTGCTGACACAGCACGTGACATGCACAGCCGTGCCCAATGACAGGGCGGTGGGTGACACAGCATGCCAACACACAGACAAAGGGGACCAGCAACTGGATGCAAAAGCCTCTGAAGACAGACAAGTGGACCCAACAGACATCAGGGATGTTCTGGAGCCATGTAGTGATGCCGGTGTGGACGATGGCCATGGCACAGTGGGGCACACACTGCAGGGGCCACAGCCACACAGGACACAGAGGACATCTGCAGCATCATGCCGATGACCACTGCTGAGGGTGTGCACAGGCACACAGGGGTACTGGAACATGATGGGCACAGGGTGCAGGACATCCACCTGCCTGTCAGTGATGTGGAGCAGTCCAGACAGACACAGAACAGTATGGTGCTGGACAACAACATGGCCATACCAACACCCATTGCAGCATGGAGGCTGGGACAGCAAATGACATTCTAATCCTGAGGCTGCAAGAGGGCCCACACTGAGGCAAGTAGAATGGCCTGTGAGGGGCGGATGGCTGAGCAAGGACCACCAGCAGTGGACCCTGTTGCACAGATGGCTGCAGCAGTCAGCAGGACTGGATGGGGGGAACAACAGCTGCAGTATGACAGGGACCACTGCAGCACAACAGACACCCCTGGTGACACAACATCTTTCACAGAGACACAGGGTGCACTCAGTGCCACCAGTGGTTGAGGTGCAGACAGGGTGTGCCACACTGCAGGATGCTACACAGAGCAGCACCAAGGCAGGACAGCCACCATGGACTGCACAGAGTGAGCCACCAGCCATCGTAGGCTGGAAAGGGAAGCCAGCACACACATACCAGTAGGATGTGAGCATCATGCCAGATGTGCACAATGGATGGGGGACCGATCGACGTTGATATCCACCACAACTCAATGGTCCTGTGGCCACACCATACCATGGACAGGGACCCCAACAAAACACACACCACACATGGATGTACATGTGCTATGCATACCTGTGCTGCATGCACATGTACCCCATATCCCCTGCACAGCATGGGACACACACACAAGCCTGCATCCACATACAGTGGCACCCTCCACACATCATTGATGTACACACTGCCATCCCAGACAGCACAAACTGGACACCTGCATATCCCCCAATGCCTGCCCTGGGATGTACACCATGGCACGCCAACAACCACTCAAACCGCAGCCCCCACCCATGCACCACCAACCACCACCAACCAGCGGGCCCCCCCATGTGACTAGAGGGAGCAGTGGGTGCACACATCATGGTGTTGTGCACCAGCACAGGCATAGCCCATGGCACATATGACACCATACTTGTTGATGCTGCCATGCATGCCCCCACACCCGGGCACACGACCTCTGCAGGACTGTTGCCTACCCACCAGACAAGGGTCACCATATACCACACAGTGCCAACACTCACCCACAGTACCTGCTGTGGGGCATGCCACCACAGCAACCATACAGAGCTGTGCAATGCATTCCATTAGGTGGGACCTGTAGTATGCCACATACGGTGACACACCACCCGGACCCAAAATGGACATGTGTACCTCTTGTCTGGTACTGTCACTTGCACGGCACATGCAGTCCCAAACTGCGGGGTCCCACCTTGTTGACTGGTGGTTTGGCTTAACCACTGTGGGATGCCACTATGGAACTAAGAGGACCCCAACACTGGGTGGCACAAGTCCATGGGGATACAGTGTCCTCATATTGTACCCAGCATGTCGCACTACCAATCTCTGTGGCACAATGTGGTGCATTCCACATGATGTTGGACAGTGGTCCCTGTTGTCCACACGTTGCCCTGCGTAGACCCCTGTGGGCTGGTACTCTCACATTGGCTGGAACTGACCAGTACACAGCATAGGCAGGTGAAGAGCATGCACAGTACAGAATGACACACAGACACAGCCTGCACATGGAATAACAATGTATTCTGAACACAACAGCAATACACAACAACAGTGCAGGCAATCCAAGAGGTACAGAATGCAATGGGCACAGCTCCCCACACAATAATAGGGATACTATGGTGATGCAATTAACTGCATTGCATGCTCAGTTACAGAATCCCTGAAGTTCCAGACACCTGTGTCCATACTACCCTATGTGCCCTGTACATAGCATGTCCATGATTGCATGAGTGAGGCCAGGACAATGTTGCACTCACATGCCCACCACTCAATGTCCAAAAATCTGGTCCAGGTAGTCTGGCAGGTCACACACTGCACCATTCAGGTTGGTCATCAGCCTTGCCATGGGGCTGATGGCGCAGGCTGAGTCCCTGAGCAAAGTCATGGAGGGTGTGCGGGTGGGGCTGCATATTGTCTTCACTCCTCACGTCCCTGTCTGGTGATGTGTCCCTGTCACTCACGGGCTGCCCTGGACCATATTCAAGGGCTGCTTCACCACCACCATGCATGGGGGCAGCACCATCCCCAGTCTGGTCTGCACCCACCCATCCAGCTGTACCATGGGTGGCCCCGCCTGTTGCCATGTCGGCCTTGTCACCTGCCACAGACAGTCCCACAGGACTGTTGTCTGGCCCTGCTTACTGGTGACGCTCCTGTTGGTAACCCAGGACATCGCCTCCTCCTCGTCCTCCTCCTCCTCCTTCCTTGTTGTGTCCTCCGCACCCTGCGGTGGTGCCACCTGTTACCTGCCCAGGGCCATCATCCAGGTCCTAGCTGTGTATGCCCATGCATCACTCCACTTCAGGCATCGCATTTCCCACTCCAGGGAATGCCACTGTGTATCCCTGCCCTGCTGTCCACTCCTCACACCAGCCTCGGCACCTGGAAAACAATGTGACAGCCTGTGAGTGAGTGCACCTTGCGGCCATGCCACTCCGTGCACTGCCTGACTGTATGTTGCCCAGACCACCAACGCAAGGCCAGCAGGCCATCACCATGCCATGCCATGCCATGTATTGCATGTGCTGTGACATGCACCGGCCATGTGTGGAGTGCACACCCACACGTGTCCACGGTGCGTGTGCCCTACCAGCTTACAGCAGCCACAACCAGCTGTGCTGGCCCTGCCAGTGTGTTTGTGTGTGAGTGTGTGTGTGTGCATCCCCACTGACTGTTGGTCCCTACACAGTTGCCTACATAGCTGCATACATATCATGACTGCTGGACACCTACCTTGGCAATGTTGCTCTCTGTGGGGTCCTCTTCCCTGTCCGTCCGATCCAGGTTCCCTGGGCCAGCCTGCCCTTTGGTGTCACTGCCCTCTCCTGCGGAGACATAATGGTGTGTGACATCATCAGTACCCATCTGTGCAGTCATGGTCACTATAGTGTGTTGTGTATCATTCATGTTACTAGTTACACATACCTGACTGGCATGGCCGTTCTCCATGCATCTGGACATCTGCCTCTTGTGCCATCCTCCTCAGGTGGGCAAGGAGCTGCCCCTCCCTCCAGGCCAGGTCATTCCATCGGTGTCTGACCTGTTGCATGGTCCTCCTGATTCCAGACACCGCCTGGAGCCTGCTGCCTATGGTGGACCACACCGTCTCCCTATCTGCTGGGCTGGACTGCTGTGCTGTGGGAACAGCACCCTGCTCCACTGCTCAGCCAGGCTGATGAGAAGCACTGTCTCATCATCACTAAAGTTTGGTGCCCTGTTCCAGCGTGCCATTGCAACTGGGTCTGCCACCTGGTGTTTGCTCTTGGGATTGCTTTAGTTCCTTGCCTCCCTCTGCAGTGTCCTGTACTACACTGTCCTGTGCAGCCTAGCTTGTGCTACTGTGATCCTGCACGTGCTGATGGCTGAACTCCATGTGTTCTCTGCTTTCCTGCGGCTGGTCACACACTGCGATGCACACTGCATAGCATGACGCAGCATGCGTTGGCACACAGCATGCAATGCAATGTGTGTTGCGTATGGGATGACATGCTATGCGACGTGAGTACAGCTGCCACCCAGTGTGACATCCATCATCCCATCGTTGATGCGCAGTGCACCCTGCGGTGCATGGGTTGACATCCCCCCCGTTGCCGCACACTGTGTTTATGCAGGGTACCAGGGTTGTGCTTGGGGGGGCATATGCCCCCAGTGACACTGTGCCAGTCCTCATGGCATGCCCTATGGGTCTGCCACAACACACCCATGTCCTGCAGCCACGGGTGCACTGCGCCCACCCATGTGCCACACCAGTGGCTGTGCTGCATGGTGTGTGCAGCCACCCACACAGTACTCCATGTCCCTGTTGTGCCTGCCTATGGTGCCCACCATGCAATGATATTGCATGTTGCAAGCAGCACCAGTGTGCTGTGTGACACATGACTGTAGTGCTGTTCCCATCCCATGCAGACTACATTTGCTGCCTAGCACTGTGGCCACTGTGCATGGGCCCTTCACATCTCACCATCCCTGCCTTACACTGCCTGTCCACATGTTGCCCGTGCTAGCAATGTACACCTAGCTGCTCATGCTGCTGTCAGTGTCACCGTGCATTGCACCACCTGGGTAGGCATACAAGCAATGGGCACATCTGTGTCAACTGTGCTACCACTGCCTGTGTGGTGGCCCAGGTAGCAACACCTTCATATCACCACAGCTGTTCTGGTCCACCTGCAGTGTGTGGGCTCTGCGGTGGTCTCTGGGTTCCTGGCACTGCTTTGTTTTCTGCAATATCATGGCACTGCTGCCCAGTGTGCCTGTTGTGTGTGCCATTGCTGCATGTATGTGGTCTTCCCATGGCCTCGGGGTTGTGGTCCATAGCCAGCACTCAGCATGGTGGTGGTGTTGTACCTGTGTCCTTGCACACTGCACATGCTGTTGTTTGCTCATCCAAAGTGTGACCCGATGAGCTGTGCTAGCATAGTTGTCCAGCCAGTGTGGGTTGTGCCTGGCCTTGATGTCACCAGTCATGGGCAGGACCCACTGCCTCCTCCCCTGCAGTGTCACCATCCTCGCTAGGTGCCTCCTCATTCTCTGCCAGTGGTGTGACATGTTCAAGTGCTATATTGTGCAACACACAACATGCTATGAACAGTTTGCATGCCATTACTGGTGTGTACTGCAGTGCACCCCCTGATCTGTCAAGGCACCGGAACCTCATCTTGAGGATGCCAAATGTGCGCTCTATCGCACTGCGTGTTGCTGTGTGGGCATCATTGTACCATTGCTCTGCTGCACCCTGTGGATGCCTCACTGGTGTTATAAGCCAGAGCTGTTGTGGGTATCCGCTGTTACCTGTGGAGAGGGGGGTGTAGGTTACTGTTGTGTCCACATGCTTCCCATGCCCACCCATGCTGTGTGTGTGTCTGTGTGTGTCTTACCAATCAGCCAGCCATCTGTGAGTGTCCCACTCTGGAAAACCTCACACACTCCACAGTTCCTGTAGATGTACGCAGCATGTGTGGACCCAGGATACTGTGTCATGATGTCGAGGATCTTGCACCTGCTGTTGCAGATGACCTGTACATGCATGGAATAGAATCCCTTCCAGTTGACATAGGTCTCTGGTTCATCCAGCGGTGCCCTTATGGCAATGTGTGTGCAGTCTACTGCACCAAGCACCCATGGGAATCCTGCTGTGCTGTAGAATCCCTGCTTGATTGCCAGTTGCTCTTGGGCATCTGTGGGTAGGTGGATGAATTGGTGTGACCTGTGTCTGAGGGCATCCATGACTGCACCCAGGCACCGTGATATGGAGGGTATGAGATGCCCACAGTGTCACCGCTCGGTGTCTGGAATCCGCCAGTGGCCATTACCTGTAGGGCTGCACATACCTTCACCTCTATTGTTAAGGCATGGCCTCTCTGAGTCTTGCTTCTCAGTCAGCATCAAGTTCCTGGCATAGCTGTGCTATGGCTGCCTTGTCAAGCTGATATTGTGTGATGCACTGCTCCTCGGCCAGGTCCATGTGAGTGGTGCATGGATGGCACACACGCATGACATGCCTCCAGTGTCTGAGTTGCTGCTGTCTGTGCACCTGCTGTACAGCACCACCCTGTTGTGCATCCTGGCAGGCACGTCGCCTATGGCGTTGCATGGCCAGCTGCATGCCCAGTAGGGCCTGTGGTGCAAACATCATCCTGGGATTTGTCAGTCTCTGTCCTGCTGCAGTCCTGTGTATTAGTCCTGTAACACTACCCTGCCTCTTCCCTTCCTTTTTCTAAGCCCCCTTAGATCAGCTCTGTGTGGTGTAGCAGGTGTTTGATATCTGTTGTTTGGTGCACCTTTATGAATTGCACTCCAGTGTCCTGCATGTCTTACCCCTGTCATAACGCACCATGTGTCATGGCATTAGCAGCCATCTGGCGCTGTGCTGGCACATGGGGTGCTTGATGCAGCAGGTATTTGCATTCACGCATGGTGCATTTATGAATCCCATCTTGCTTGCATCTTGGCGCAGCGTGCTGCTTGCGTCCTGTTGCTTGGCGCATGCACTTTGCGTCTTGGTGCAGCGTTTGAGAATCGGGCCTATTATCTTTGTCTCCATTGTTTGTTTTATTTTTTTATTTAATCTGGTATTTACTTTTTCACTTACAATCTTGTAGAGCTGGACATTTGGATCGCAATAATGATAAAGCTTACCTCAGGCACCTCAGCCTCTGAGTCGTTCCCAGTTCCCGCTGGTAGTTGTGTGCTGCGGGTTCCAAATGGCAGGATCAAGCAGACAGATTTTGTTTGTTTATAGATGTTGAGCTGGTTGATAAAGAAAAAACAATGATGAGTCTCGGTCTGGCGGCTCCTCGGTACACAGGATATGGAGCCACCATGTTTCTGAAACTGTTTACGCTGCCCAGTAGTAAAGCAACAGCCAATAAGGAAGCAGCTGGTTTTTTAGTGACTCAGTGCATGCTCCCTGTTATAACCTGTGAGTTATGATGGCAAATTATAACTCGGTTAGCCTATGTAAAAAGTTGCTGACCAGTTATTATAAAATAATTATGACCAGAGACTAAAGTATCCCATTATCTGGTGGTAACTAGGGAGATTATATGACATGATATGTACTTTCAAATACCTCACAAGCATAAATAAGGTTCAAGAGGGACACATACTCAGATGAAAAGGTGTCCAAAAACATGAAGTCATGATATGAAGCTGGGGAAGGCAGAACTAGGCAAAATGTGTGAGCGTCCTTCTCCAGGGCAGTGAATGCATTGAACATCCTCAAAGCAGAGGTGGTAGGGTCTGAAATGACACCAGCATTCACGAATGCATAAGATATGCATAATGGAACATTGATGCAGTGGAAGTAGTGATAAAGCAGGCAAATAAGTAGGGTCTGTTGCATTACAGTAGGTAGGGAAAACAGACTGTCTAGGTGGGGAGAGCATCCTCAACTGTCAATAATTGATATACAGTGTATAGTAGAGCATTGCTCTGCATAGAATCCTATCCCTTTCAAAATGTTTTTGTACCACATTTCAAAAGTCATGGAATGGGATTGTACCCTTTTGTGGTACAATAGCATTCTAGGACCTCTAGAACTGCACACAACACAGCTTCATTCTGAAAGCCAAAGAACTACAGTGTGCACATTTCACATAACTGTAACATTGCACATTTCACATAACTGTAACATGACCTTATGTTTTAGGACATTGATACCTTGCCTGTATTTATATATCTTGTACACTGCCCACCTTGTTTGTTGTATCTTGCACTGTGTGTTGTATTTGTCCACCTCTGTACTGTATATTGCCTGACTGCACTGGATTCTGTACTTGCTTATATATGATTCACTGCTGTTGTTAACTGTACAGTATTTTACCACTGATTGTGCCAGTCTCTGGCCCAGGCCATGCCTGAAAGAGGTCCTTGGACCAGTGCTCCAACCCGGTTAACAAATGAATAAATAAATAATACTACACACTATAAAAATTCAGGATGAACAACTTTATTCACAACCACTTTATTATGCCACCTCCTGATTCTGATTGCCATGGGTCTCTCGGTCAGTGCAGATGTACAAACTCCAGTTGCCATCTTGGACGTGGCACACTTTTCTGCCATGAGCTCCATCTGCATGCAGAACTTCATCACAGAAACTGGGTTAGTAACTAGCTGGGGGACAGAAAGCAGAGGGTGTTTTTTAATGATTTGCAGTCTGAGGAAAAGGAAGTGACCAGTGGGGTACCTCAGTGATCAGTCCTGGGGCTGGTCCTTTTCAATGTCTTCATTAGTGACATTGCAGAAGGGCTGGAAAGAATGTTTTGCCTCTTGCCAGATGACACCAAGATCTGCAACAGGGTAGACACTCCAAAATGGGTGGAGAAAATGAGGAGGTACCTAGAAAAGGTGGAAGAGTGGTCCAAAGTGTGGCAACTGACATTCAAAGTGAAGAAGTGCAAAAGTCATGCACCTGGAGTGTAGAAACCCCACAGAGAGCTACAGGTTGGAGGGATTGCTGGAAGTAACTAGGGAAGAGTGAGACTTGGGGATTATCATCTTGGATGACCTAAAAGTTGCCAAACAATGTGCAAAGGCTATAGGAAGAGTCAGAGGCATGCTGGGGTGCACTGAGGGGTATTACAAGCAGAAGAAGAGGCGTGGTGATACCACTGTACAGAACGCTGGTGAGGCCTCATCTGGAATACTGTGTGCAGTTCTGGGGCTGCATCTTTGTAAAGATGTAGACAGGCTAGATGTGGTTCAGAGAAGGGCAATAGAAACATAGAAGTTGACGGCAGATAAGGACTGCAAGGCCCATCCAGTCTGCCCATTTCTTTTTCTACCTTATAAATGTGCCATCAGCCTTTGTTCTGTCAGTGACCTAACTATTCATACTCATCTGTATTGCTCCCCTATGCCTATCCCATGCCTGCTTGAAGCCCTGCACTGTATTCATAGCCACCACTTCCTAAGGTAGGCTGTTCCATGCATCCACTACCCTTTCTGTGAAAAAGAACTTCCTCACATTACCCCTTAATCGGCCTCCCTCTAATCTCATGCTGTGTCCTCTTGTCCTGCTATTTTTCCTATATTGAAACATGTTAGTCTCTTTCACCTTGTTAATGCCCTTAAGGTGTTTGAATGTTTTGATCATATCACCTCTCTCCCTCCTTTGCTCTAGGGTATACATATTGAGCTCCATTAATCTGTCCTCATATGTCTTCTGATGCAGTCCCTGCACCATTTTGGTTGTTCTTCTCTGGACTGCCTCAATTTGGTTAATGTCCTTGTAAAGGTGTGGCCTCCAGTACTGCATGCAGTACTCCAGATGGGGCCTAACCAGTGTCCTGTAGAGAGGGATTATTACCTCCCTCTTACGACTTGTGATACCCCTACTAATACACCCTAACATCCCCCTAGCCTTACCTACTGCTTTAGAGGTCTGCTTGGATGATTTCAGGTCATTGGTGATGATGATGCCTAAGTCTCTTTCTTCCTTTGTGACTGCCAGCAACTCCCCTCCCAGCCTATAGGTGGCTTCAGGGTTTCTCTTCCCTATGTGCATGATCTTGCACTTCTTTGCATTAAATCCCAGTTGCCACTCTTCCGACCATTTTGCTAGTTTATCCAGATCTCATCTTATTCTGCCCACCCCATCTGGATCCTCTACTCTGTTGCAGATCTTGGTGTCATTGGCAAACAGACAAGCCTTACCCTCCAGTCCATCTGCAATGTCGCTAATGAAAATATTGAAGAGGACTGGCCTCAGGACTGATCCCTGAGATACCCCACTTGTGACTTGCATCTCTTCTGATTGTATACCATTTACCACCACTCTCTGTTTTCTGCCCATCAACCAGTTTGCCACCCAGTTGACCAACTTCTGACCCACCCCGAGCCTACCCAGCTTATTTATCACTTTTCTATGTGGAACAGTGTCGAAAGCTTTGCTGAAGTCAAGGTAGGTGACATCAACTGCTCCCCCTTGGTCCACCACTCTGGTTACCCAGTCAAAGAAATCTATGAGATTAGTTTGAGAGGACCTTCCTTTTGCAAACCCATGCTGTCCTGGATCCTGTGCCCCTTTGGATTCCAGGTGCTACACTATCCTTTCCTTAAGGAATGCTTCCATAATCTTGCCCACTACTGAGGTAAGACTGACTGGTCTGTAGTTTCCTGCCTCCTCCCTGCTACCACTCTTGTGAAGCGGGATCACATGAGCCCTTCTCCAGTCTTCTGGGACCTCTCCTGTGCTCAGACACTCACTAAACAGTTCTGCTAATGGCTCTGCTAGTTTCACCCTTAGCTCCTTAAGTACCCTGGGATGTATGCCAACAGGTCCCATTGCTTTGTCCACCCTGAGCTTAGCGAGCTCTTGTAGGACCCTTTCTTTTGTGAAGGGAATGGTGCTCACCTCCCTCCCCCCTGTGTCCATGGTGCTGAGCTGGGGTTCTTCCCTACCTTCTCTTCAGTAAATGCTGAGCAAAAGTATCTATTTAAGATAGATGCTTTTACAAGGTCCTCTTCCTCACACTCCCCCTTTTCTCATTTGAGCTTAGCAATACCCCCTCTGGACTTTCTCCTTTCACTAATGTATCTATAGAAAGTCTTGTCACCTTCTTTTACTATTCGTGCTAGTGTTTCCTCAGTTTGGGACTTTGCCTGCCTTACTGCTTTCCCTGCTTCTCTTAGGGCAGTTTGGTATGCCTCCCTATCTTCATCCTGTTGTGTTCCCTTATATTTCCTGAAGACCAGCCTTTTGCTCTGACCTTTTCTGCTGCTTTATTTGAGAACCAAAGTGGTTTCCTTCTTCTTTTGCACTTCCTTTTCTGTCTAACACAATGGGATGTTGCTTCAAGTATTTTGTCCTTAATGCTTGCCCACTTTGCCTGTACCCCCTCACCTGTGTTTCTTTTTGCCTGGGCTAGCTTAACTCTGTTGGCCATCTCATCAAAGTCAGCTCCTCTGAAGTCCCATATTTTTGCCTTGGAATGGGATGATTTAGTTGTAGTGGCCAAATTAAACCATACCATGTGATGGACACTGGCCCCCAGGTGACCTTCCTCCTGGAGATGTGATCCCTTCCTGTTAGTCTGTACTAGATCTAGGATAGCCCTGTCTCTTGTGGGTTGTTGTACCAGTTGTTTGAGGCCTTCCCCCTGCAGGGAATCCACCATGTGTCTAGTTCTGGCAGATGTTCCTGCTGGTATTGACCAGTCTGTATCCGCATGTTGAAGTCCCCATTATCAGAACCTCCCCTTTAGCTGTCATGTTTTGTATATCTTCTAACAGTAATGTGTCTATGTCCTCCCCCTGGTTTGGGGGCCTGTAGACAACCCCAGTTCTTATGGCTGTCTCATTTCCTGTTTCCAGGGTGACCCACAGTTCTTCTGGCTCCTTATTTGTATTCTGAATTTCTGTAGCTTTGATATTTTCATTGACATACATGGCCACTCCACCCCCCTTTTTGCACCTCGGTCTCTTCTGAACAGTACATAGCCAGGTACTGAAGCCTCCCAAGTGTGGTTACTGGTAAACCACGTCTCACTAATTGCTACTATGTCCAGTTTAGCCTCTGACATTATTGCCTGCAGGTCTGGGATCTTATTTCCCAGGCTGTGAACATTTGTGTACATGATTTTCCATTGGCCAGATTTCAGTGTGTTAGTTGTTGGGTGAGGTCTGGCATTTCCTCTGTGTGTCGTATGGGGAGACGGGCCCAGTACAGGGCTTGCACCACAAGACATATGAGGAGAGATTGAGGGATCTCATTATAATTCACTGGAGGAGTAAAGACAAAGTGGAGATATGATAGAGACCTTTAAGCATCTTAAAGGAATAAATAAGGTGCAAGTGGGCAACATTGTTCAGTATAAAATGAGTATAAGAACAAGGGGGCACAATATGAGATTGGAGGGGGGCAGGATAAGGGAAAACATGAGGATGTTCTTCTTCACTTAAAGGGTGTTGGATACTTGGAATGGCCTGCCCCAAGAGGTGGTGGGAGCAAGCACAGTAGAGGGATTCAAACATGCTTGGGATAGACCTAAAGGAACCCTAGAGGTGGGAAGGAGAGGCTAAGCCGATGCCCAAATAGGGTCACCAGCCACTGTTACAGGTAAGGAAAAAAGGCAGACTAGATGGCATAATGGATCTTATCTGCCATTAATTTTCTATGTTTCTAACTTTCCCCCATGTGTTCCTTGCTCTTCACGAGCGGTGTGAATGACTTTATGCTGCCGTGTTAGCTCTAACCACACCTTGCTATTATAGGGGCATGGTAGCACCCTTACAGGTGTAAATCTGAAATTCAATAAATAAATAAATATAGTTAGGGCTGAGTATCATGTTTAAAGTTAAACCTCAAATTTTGCACTTTAATAACTTTGCAACTGATCAATGGATTTGCACAAAATTTGGCATGTTCTGACCCTTGGGGTAGATCTCTGGACGTGGCATGCTTTGTTCCAGCTGGATGTGTGAATTCTGAGATACGGACAGTGCAAAAAGCCATAAAGTCACCACTTTTGGTTTTTTTTTTCCTCATTGCCTTGCGTCCAGATGGTGTGAGAGTTTGGTGAGATTTTTTTTTAAGTAGATACAGCTTGGGTAACAGAACAGGTATGCTTTGTTTTGTGAAAAAGTATTAATCTGTTGCAAGGTTATTCAATTTTTCATTTCCCATTGTTTTCAAGGGGAAGATCACTTTTCAGAATAGAGGGAGAAAGTTCTACAAAGGATTTGATCTCACGAAAAAGGATTCTGTCTCGCAAGATCCATTCCTTTTTCTTAAGAATAAAATCCTTTTTTGTGAGAGAAAAATCATTTTTTGCCAGCTGCCATCTTTTTTTTCACAAATTAAAAAGTGTGGAAAATAGATACAAATGTTGTCGTTTTACAAAGCAAACACCAGAACCTAGCTAAATGGGTTCTGTTTATCTAGATTCTGATGTTTATTTTTTACAGTAGGGACAGAAATTATTTTTCTGGGCACCCAAAATCCTGGGTGCCCAGCTCAGCGAGAGGAGTGCTTCCCCATCTGCTTCCCTGACTGTGGCCAGTCTACTGCTCACTTTGCAACAGAAAAATGCCACCCTTTTTTATTAGCAGTAGTTAACAAAAAAAAAATCAATGTTGATTATGTTGGTCTGCTGGTGCTGTGTAATAATGCAGGGGAAGGGGGGGTTGACTCTTGCTTTCTCCTCCAGCTCCCAGGCAGCTCAATCACACTCACGTACTGTTCAAGACATCCACGAGTCACGGATTGGACAGTTACTGCCCACATCTTTCCTGGCTCTGTCTGCTCCACCAACCAGTTCATCATATTTTTCCGCTACTCACATACATGGTTTAATGGTCTTTGTCCCAGTCTGTGAGTCTTGCAAGTGTGCCGCAAGTGAATGAAGGAGGACCATCCAGGAGGAGAAGAAGACCTGTCACCGACTCAAGAGCTGTCTGGAAACAGGTCACGGGAAGAAGAATCAGAGGTGCTTCCTGCCCTCCATCTCTCTTTTGAGCTGCTGTGCCTACTGAGCAGCCAGTCAGTGGAATCCCAAATGCCATCTGGGAGGATGGTGGGTTCGGCTGCACCCCCCCATTCTCTCCCAGCTCACTGGTGAAAACTTAAACATTTGCACTTTTTTAAATTGCATGGTGTCTGAAACATTGCAAAAAGGAACTCTGTCCTCATGGCCTTTTGCTCTGCATGTTCCTCTGCACCCCCCAAATACTGAACAGATTTTTTTTTTCTGCCTGGTGTCCAATCAAAATCCAGCACATACGCTGTATAAGAATGGTTGTAAATTAATTTTTGATGGCCCAGTTTGGTGGTTACCATAGCGAATGAGCAGTAGTGGCTACCAAGCAAGTCATTGTGTTGAATAATCACAGGCTATCAGGCAGGAAGCTTTAGAAGTGCCCTATTTCAAAAAGACTGTGTGCATGTGGAGAAAACAGAGGGAGAGAGTAGCAAATCAGCTATGAAAATCTATTTGTGTTGTCTGATGCTTGTTGCTGTTCTTTCCTGTTCTGAGTCTCAGTACCAGGTTGGTAGAGAATAATATTTTACTGGAGGGTTTCTTTTAGGCTGTTCCAATTATTAACTTCCATGGAGAAAAAACTCTGTTTTGTTAACGAAGCACTTGGCAGGTTGTAGCATGGTTGTAAGTTCAGTGATTTAGCAGTGATGCACTTATTTGATGCTGGTACAGCTGCTGACATGAAGGCTGCTACTTCAGTCTTTTCCTGGTGATTTTTACCCCACACATGTGCCCGTCTGACAATGCAAGTCTGCTCAATAGCAAACTTTACAGACTCTGAAGCTTTCATCTTCCATGAGTATTTATTTGTCAACAGAAGTAACTACATAGAGAATGATGCCTGTGCAGGTATGTGTTATGAGGGTTTTTCACAAGCCCGAGGTGTATAATAATCCATAAACCCTGAGAGCGAAGTTTGAGGGGTTAGTGAGATTATCACACACCATGGGTGTGTAAAAAATCCATATAACACATATGTTGCACAGGCTTTATTTTTTATAATTGCTGGTGCAAGGGAGACAATGCCAAAGTATATTATTGAAGCAGCTATGCTGCTTATTCTTTCTGCTGCTGCTCAGTCCCCAACCCCCTGCACTGCACTGACACACACACACACACACACACACACAGCCTGTCTTTCCGCCAAGATTTTTTAGCATGTGTCTTTTTTGTTTTTTTACTGTGGAACTGTGCCGAACAGCCACTGCCGTTCTTGAAAACACTGGCTGTCTCCCGATATTGCATTCGAAATGTGGCAGCACAGGGATCAATCAGACAGAGATTTTTTGTAAATGTAATGGCAGGATCAACCAGATAAATACTTTTAAAAAGTTCTACATTACTGGGACTTGCATGCAATGGTAAATGTGAGTCTGAATCCTCAGCATCAGAGAAACCGCTGTAAGAAACATAACCGCCATCTTTGCTGCAGTGTTTGTCCCGCCCACTGTCACAGTAAGAACCAATGAGGTGGCGCACAAACTATGAATGACACAGAATGCCGTAATAACTGGTTCTCCCAGTTATTACGACATTTGAAACATACTTCAGCACAATGCATTAAAGGGTGTCACCAGTAATTATAATACAATAATTACACTACAGTAAAGCAGTACTGCTTAGCAATTTCATCAGTATTGCCCATTACAGATATTTATCTTAAACAGCTAAGTTTAAAAAAGTATTTGTAAGAAAAAATGAAACACTACCCTGTTCTAACATTCCTCTTTAAAACACTTGTGAGGGACCCTATTATGGTTATTCTGACAGGCTGAATCAGCTTTAACTCTTTACAGTGCTAATAGCATATACTAAGGTTCATTAGGAGCTAGGAGGCTTATGCAGTCCATAGGTGCTCCTGTAGGTTACTAGGTATAATATATAGGATAGTGCATGAGTAACAGTTAGCAACAGGGCTATTCTTTCACCGAGTTGGTACTATGACAACAGATTACCTCAAGAGCGCAGCTTGAGAGGTAATCAGTCATCATAGTACCAACGAGGTGAAAGAACAGCCCTGCCATTAAATGGTACGCATGCACTGTTCTGTATAGTGTATAGTGGAACGTCGTTGCCTCAAAAAAATATTACTACATCTTTCTTTTTAAAATAAGACTGTCAGATTGCTGCTCGAGGACACCATGTGTGACATCTGCAATGCAGCAGAACAAAAAGTAATTCTGCTGTCCTGTGGATGTCACTTTTTGGTTCTGCTGCACTGCGGATATCACTAGTGCAGCAGAACAACATTTTGAGAGCACTAGATTTCAGTGAACAACGACATTCCACTACACATTATAGCTAAGTTTATGTCCAGAAAGAATCAGGTTATCGAGGTGTAATTTAAACTCATTTTTTATGTTGTTGCGCTTGCGCATCCAACATTTTGTGGTAGTGCAGATTTGGAGGCGCGGTCACTGTTGGGTGAATGCAGGGCACACACCAGTAGGTGCATCCCACGTTCCCCAGTCAGTCAACAGCAGGGGCCAACACCCTGCCTAGCTAATGAGGCAAAGACATCAGAGAAAAGGTCCACTGCAATGAGAGCGAAGCTGTCATGCAGCGTGATCATAACACGCCTCCCCTTACGTGCAGGCAACATGGCCGCAGTGACTGCCACTGTTGCCTGTCAACACCCGTCTTAGTTGTGTGCCGATGGGAAATGCCCAACCTCATCGGGCATCATGTAACCGCCTCTTTTTTTTGATTGTTGAGGGGTGCCCAATCTCCCTTGAGCATCATGCAGCCCCCAACAGTTTTTCTTTGCCGATAGGGGCCCAACCCCACTGGCATGTATCCTCCCCTCCCTTGAATTTTGCCAATGTGAGCCCACTCCCCATCATCAGCATAATGTGTCTCCATTTTTCCTTGCCAGGGGTGCCCAACCTCTCTGCTCCTGTGGCCACACCTTTCCTTGTTTGCCAACGAGGGTGTCCAATTCCCCATCAAGCAAAGCACCCACCACACACACACACACACACACACACACACACACACTCAGGTGGCATGCTGGGAGCCCACCCTAGCATGCCAAAGCACCTATTAAAAAGAAAGTGGTCCCCAATGTCTTTAATTTTTTAACCTTTAAAGCAAAACAGTCCTCCAGATCTTTTCAACTCCCTACCACAACTCCGCACTCCACCCATCAAGACCCTGCCCCCACTCCCCCCACCCCATACTTACCTCCGGAGTCTGGGCAATGATCTTCGTGGACCGGGAACATGTCTGCACTCTTCAAAGCTGACCGTGAACTGAGGAAATGCTGGTAGCTGTATAATGGAATAAATAGGGTTTTTTCAACTTTAATGCATATCTCGGGCATTTTTAGGAATTTTTACAACAGATTTTCAACATGGGGTTTTTGGGACCCCTCCTCATGAATTCTGGCACTGTCATATCGTTAATCGGTCCGGAAAGGTGATTTCTCAGTCACTGCACGAAATCACCTTTTGGGACTGATTAATGAGATGACAGTGCCACTGTTCATGAGGTGAGCCTCAAAAGCTCTATGTTGCAAATTTGGTGGAAAATCCAAAAATGGCTGTTTATAATGCGACATTGCATAGCTGCTACGCAGGCTCATAACTTCGTGAATTGACAATATTTTCATGCCAGATTTTCAACATTGTCATTTTTGTACACCTCCTTGTGAACAGTACAGCTGTCATTTTTCACATCCTGGCCAAAATGTGTTTCCACACTTCCAGCACACAATAGCGCGGTCGCTATGGGAAATCAGTGTTTAGGCCAGATTATGAAAATGACAGTGACACTGTTCATGAGAAGAGGTCCTAAAATGCCTATGTTGAAAATTTGGTGATGATACTCCATAAAATGACTGTGTTATGAGCGTGTGTTGGCAGATTGCACGCATGCTCGTAACGTCGTGTATTTGTAATATTTTCACGCTGTATTTTCACCGTTGGCATTTTTCCATACCTCTTGATGAACAGTTCAGCTGTCATTTCACATACCCTGCCCAAAATGTGTTTTAGCACGTCCGGCACAGAATAGCACAGTCGCTGTGCGAAATCACTTTTTGGGACAGTTTAATGAAATAACAGTGACACTGTACATGAGCAGAGGTGCTAAAAAGCCTATGCTGAAAATTTGGTGCCAAACATCCATAAAATGATTGTGTTACAAGCGTGCATTGTGCATTTCCCACGCACCCTTGTAACTTCGCAAATTCACAATATTTACATGCCACATTTTCAATACTGGCACTTTTTTACACCTCCTTATGAACTGTACAGCTGTCATTTTTCACATCCTGCCCAAAATGTTTTTCCGCACTGCACTACCAAAGCCAATGCCAGCGCGACAACATTCGGCATTGACAAATGCTTGTTTGTTTTACTGATAATTACTTCAAGTGGAAGTTTATTCCAAGGATAAACTATTCATAGAGTGAAAAAGAATTTGTGATTATTATAACTAATTGTTCTACTTGATAACTGTAGGGGATGACCTCTGGTGTTATACGAGTTATTTTTAAATTCAAAGCCCAATTCTGAAAATAAATATGGATCTTGGATCTTATCAAACATTAGCAGAAGGTCACCTCTGAGACGATGTGTTGCTAAGGACCTAAGGGTTAGCGAATTAATTCTATTTTCATAGGACTAGTTGTGTAAGTCAGCTATCTGTTTAGTAAACTTTCTTTGAATAACATATTGTTCTATTCGTAGCCTGTGGTTCCCTGAACTTCAACAAGAAGTGTCTTTAAGCACACAAGAGGTAAATAGGATTACTGACCATAATTACAAATTTCTGAGGTGTCTTATTACACTTCTGACATAAATTCTACTTAAACATTATTCCAAAAAGTTTATTTTTATGATTTAAAACACGAAAATATGGTTTTCTGTACTGTTTAGCCAAGGACAAAAAAGCAAAATCAGAACTGCATGTTGTGGGGGGCAAGGAGTGAGAAAACAGTTCTTTATATACATTAACTCATTACTTCCAATAGCTTCGTATAAAGTCCAAACTATCCACTGTTTACCTGACACAAAACAGCTGCCCAGGTAATAATGGGGGAAGGGGGCAAGGAGGGAGAAAACAGTTCTTTAGATACATTAAGAAAAAAGAAGGCAAAAGAGGAAATTGCTAGGCTGATGGGGGGCAAGGTAACAGAGGAGGCTGAGCAGAAGACAGCCATTTTTAATGACTACTCCTGCGGTAACAGAGGAGGCTGAGCAGAAGGCAACCATCTTTAATGACTACTCCTGCGGTAACAGAGGAGGCTGAGCAGAAGGCAACCATCTTTAATGACTACTCCTGCGGTAACAGAGGAGGCTGAGCAGAAGGCAACCATCTTAATGACTACTCCTGCGGTAACAGAGGAGGCTGAGCAGAAGGCAACCATCTTTAATGACTACTCCTGCGGTAACAGAGGAGGCTGAGCAGAAGGCAACCATCTTTAATGACTACTCCTGCGGTAATAGAGGAGGCTGAGCAGAAGGCAACCATCTTTAATGACTACTCCTGCGGTAACAGAGGAGGCTCAGCAGAAGGCAACCATCTTTAATGACTACTCCTGCGGTAACAGAGGAGGCTGAGCAGAAGGCAATCATCTTTAATGACTACTCCTGCGGTAACAGAGGAGGCTGAGCAGAAGGCAACCATCTTTAATGACTACTCCTGCAGTAATAGAGGAGGCTGAGCAGAAGGCAACCATCTTTAATGACTACTCCTGCGGTAACAGAAGAGGCTGAGCAGAAGGCAACTATCTTTAATGACTACTCCTGCGGTAACAGAGGAGGCTGAGCAGAAGGCAACCATCTTTAATGACTACTCCTGCGGTAATAGAGGAGGCTGAGCAGAAGGCAATCATCTTTAATGACTACTCCTGCGGTAATAGAGGAGGCTGAGCAGAAGGCAACCATCTTTAATGACTACTCCTGCGGTAACAGAGGAGGCTGAGCAGAAAGCAGCCATCTTCAATGACTACACCTGCTCAGTGTGCACAGTTAAGGACTGGGGGCATTTGTCTGAAAGTGGCATAAAGGCTTCTGTAGTGGAGATACCAGCAATGCGCAAGTGCCAGTTATGGGAGAAAGGGTCAGAAAAGGGCCTGCGGTCCTGAAAATAGAGAAGACTTTAGGGTTGGATGGGATTTATCCAAGGGTGATTAATGAACTGACATCAGAACTAGCTGAATACCTGTCAGAGCTATTCAACAGCTTGCTACAGTTAGGGGTAGTTCTGAAAGATTGAAGGGTAGCAGATGTAGTTAGGAGATACTAGTGAGGAGACAAGGAACAACCAGGAAAATACAGCCCTACCAGTCCTACCACAATTGTGCATACACTAACGGAGACACTAGTCAAAGAGGATCTAATGGACTACCTGGATAGAAATAGGCTCCTGGTTAGTTTGCAGGGTTTGTGGCAGGGAGGTACTTGCATTCTAACCTAATACAGTTCTTACACTGGGTATCTAGGGCAGTGAATATAGGGCAAGTTTCATTATGTTCATCAATGACATGCGAGAAAGAATACGGACAAGCTGTGTCTAGACAGATAGATAGATAGATAGATAGATAGATAGATAGATAGATAGATAGATAGATAGATAGATAGATAGATAGATAGATAGATCGATCGATCATTCTTACACTGGGTAACTAGGACAGTGAATATAAGGCAATTTTCATTATGTACGTCAGTGACATGGGAGAAAGAATACAGGGCAAGATGTGTCTAGACAGATAGCTAGATAGCTATATAGCTAGATAGTTGAATAGATAGATAGATAGATAGATAGATAGATAGATAGATAGATAGATAGATAGATAGATAGATAGATAGATGGTTCTTACACTGGCTAACTAGGGCAGTGAATATGTGGACAGTGAATATAGGACAATTTTTATTATGTACATCAGTGACATAGGAGAAAGAATACAGGGCAAGATGTGTCTAGATAGATAGATAAATCAAAACTTTATTTATATAGCACCCCTTCCCGGAGGCTCAGTGTGCTTAACAACATGTAAAAAAACAATCCATTCATAATACACATTTAAGAACATAATGCAGACTTCACTATAAAATTCTTTCTGTCATTCACTAAAATAACTCAATAACAAAATAACAGTCAGTTCATTTTAATCTTCAGCATGTATCAAATGTCTGATTGAATAAAAGCATTTCAGTCCTTTTTTTAAAGGTTTCCACCGAGGATGCCTCCCTTAGATGTCTTGGCAAGAAGTTCCACAGGGTTGGTGTGGCAACTGAGAATGCACAGTGCCCAGAGTGTCACAACCTGGCCCTGGGAACTGAAAGGAGGCAACCCTCAAAGGAACAGAAACCCAAGACAGGCCATGAGGGATTAGGAGGTCCTGCAGTTCAGACCATGAAGGCAATCCTCCACCTTACTGGCAACCAGTGCAATTCACGGAGGACAGAAGTGATATGATCAGATCTAGAAAAAACAGTCAACAGCCTAGCCACCACATTCTGCATCAGCTGCAGATGGTGGAGATTGCCTCCAGATAGCCCAAGGTACAGGGAATTGCAGAAGTGCAGCCTGGACATAACAAAGGCGTGCACCAGGGTAGTCAGATCTTCAGCTGGTAACAGATCCCTGATCCAGGCAGTGTTCCTCAGATGGCAGTAACTGATTTTGAGACAGCTGATACCTGTACATCAAGTTTCAAGCCATCATCGAGGACCACACCCAGATCCTTAACCCGAGCAGAGAGGGCAAGGGGAACACCCACCCAGTTCTAGACCAGGGGAATCTCCAGATCCCCCCCATCACATCAACAGCCTGGATCCACCAACAGTACTTCCGTCTTGTCTGGGCTGAGTCATCACCAGTTGTGAGTCATCCAGTTCTGGATCTCCTCCAAGCAGGTGTTAAACACTGGGGCCACCATCTGGTTTCCCAGGTGCACAGGACAGGTATAGCTGGGTATCACCAGTGTAACAATGAAAATCCAGCCCATACTGCCTGATAATGTCTCCCAATGGCAGCATGTACACCATGAACAACAAGGGCGATGGGACCAACCCCTGTCGAACTACACAGTGTAGAGACATCAGATTAAATGAGGACGACCCTATCATCACCCTTTGTACTTTATCTGTGAGAAAGGGCCTAAACCAGTTGATTACATTTCTGGTTAGTACACACCAGTCCTGCAGTCAGTCCAGCAGCACCTCATGGTCCATGGTGTCAAACACCGCCGAGAGATCCAGGAGGACTAAGATGGTACGTTCTCACCCTATCTCTCACCATTAGGAGATTATTGAACACCTTCACCAAGGCAGTCTCTGTGCTATGCCTGGATCTAAACCCAGACTGGAAACACTCATAAGTGGCGGAGTAGGCAAGACATGACTCGGGCTGGATGCCCACCACTTTCTCTAAAACTTTCCCTAAAAATAGGAGGTTTGAGATCAGTCTGTAGTTGTTGAGACACTCTGGGTCCATTGAGGGATTCTTCAATAGGGTCTAACCAAGGCCTCTTACAGTGTCATAGGAAAGACCCTGCTGTCAAGGGAACTCCGGACAATCTCAGCAACCACAGATCCTATCAGGTCCACACATCCAACCAAAAGTAGGGATGGGCCTGGATTAAGATCACCTTAGCCTGCACAAATGTAAAATGCTCATATGTAATTGCCTGCATTTAATGGCCCTGCCTTACCGTTCATATTTTACTGTCTCTATTCTACTTATTGTATTTTGTTTGTCTCCCCCCATACCCTGCATTGCTGTGTATTGTCATGTACTTTTGTTATCTTGACATGGAACCTCTGTAAAAGTCTTTTGGCTCAAAGGTTATAATCCGAGACTACAAATAAAAAGATAAATAGATAGATACATAAATAAATAAATAAAACCACAATATGTTGATCGCTGCTTCAAGACTATCTCAGCCACCTCATCCACTCCAGCTGGATCGAACTCAGACCATATAAGAGGGGTGCCCCGGTACATCTCAGGACAAATCCTACAAGCCCTTTGAGCAAAACTGGAAGAGATCTCAGTCCTGATAGAGGACACCTTATCAGCAAAGAACAGAGCCAGCTCTTCGCATCTTGTGCTTGGGAGAGTCAGCAATCTCCATTCCCAACCACTGAATTCTGTGCCAGGAAACAAACAAAAATCCAGAAAGAACAAATTCCAGCACTAAAAAATTTGAGTGCATAAAAGGCTTTATTACGGGGGCATGGCTTAGCCAGCAAACAAAATGGAGACCTAATTGTTTCGTGCTGCTATCCTGGAGCTAAGTCTTCATGTTATACCCATCCTACGGAACAGCCAAGTTCCATAAACATGATCGGAAGCTGTGTGAAGCTCTACTTTACCTGCTGGTAGGTTGTGTACTAATCCATTGTGTGATTTGGCTAAAAACTCTGTTTGGGCCTGGAGCTTTGCAGAACTTCTACACGCATGGCTCACGCATCCAAGGAGGGTGGAGAGTCCTGGATACAGGACATGTTTACTTCCATAATGAGTCGGACTGATACTCTAATGGTGGCTACCAACAATGCAGCCGGTATACTACAGCAACTTGAAGCAAGGATGGGCCACATGGAGCAAAAGGTGGAGGTGCACGAGGAGGCTGTACAAGGTCAGTGTATGACCATGCAAGAACAGGCAGCTCAAATCAAGCAGCTACAAGACAAAATGGATGATATGGAAAGTAGGAGCCGCTGCAATAATCTGTGGCTCCTGGGCTTCCTGAAGGGCTGTGAGAAAGGCAGAACTGTAAATTTCCTCCAACCGGCCCTCCCAGAGCTCCTGCAGCTACCATCAACTACCAGAATAGTCACTAAATGTGTGCACCGATCATTGCAACAGAAGCCTGCCACTGGAGAAAGGCCCAGGCCCATCCTAGTTTGCACTGTTAACTTTGAAAAAAAAAGAAGCCATACAACCCAGGGCCAAAGAACTTGGTACCCTGGCTTGGCATGGACACTGCATAATGATTTTTCACAGGATTACTCAAAGGAGTTGGCGGCTAGAAGAAAGGCCTACACAGAAGTGCATCGGTGGCTTCATGACCTTCAAGTCCCTTTCACCCCTCGGTATCCAGCGGTCCTAAAAATAACTTACAACTGGTCCCCTCACCACCAGTTCTGTACACTGGAGGCTGCTATGGACTTCAATAATGCAAATGTAACCTTCATTAATGCAACCTGGCACATCCCTCTAATAACCGGAGCTTCAGCCCTACTTCAAGCCCATCTGAATTTTCACAAACTGCCTATTTGGATCAAATATCTCCCTTGAAACGGGACAAACACACCTCTGCAGAAGGGACTGAGAGATCTGCTGGACCCCAGTGAGAAATGGAACTGCACCTCCCCAAAAGCTGCAAGAGACCCCCTTCCATCTCCTATGCTAGAAGGGAGCACCCGCAAGACAGAGAGTGGGCTGGGGTTCCTTGGGTCCTCCTGAAGTACATACCCAGTGAGAGGAGACTCAGGACCCGGAGTACACCAGTCCATACTTCTCCCAGAACCATTTTTCTCTACTTGCACTGCACAATCCGAACTTGTCTGATGAGCTCCTCACTGAAATGGATTTACCTGCTCCTGATCCTATAGAACAGGAGAATGAGGAGGTACAGAGCTCCTGGGCAGCCACTACAGCCATTGCCTTGCCCTGTGGAGATGCTGAAATTTCACCCGTGGACTTGGGCCCTCCCCCAGGAGTGTCGCAGCTTCCAGCAGAAGAGGAAGGAGAGAAAACACCTCTCAATGTGCTCCCTGTGTGAGCACCTCTTACAGATTAGTGCCTATCTGGTTTAGTGTCACTGGGGGAGTAATGTTGGGAAGGAATAAGGGGAAAGGGGTAGAGAAGAAACATGGGGGTGTTATACACCTGCTCCCTGCTGGGCATATTCTCTGACCTCAGATATAGGGGACATTAAGAAGGGCAGTGTTGCCTCCTACCTGACTCCACTCCCTCAGAAATTTCTCCTCTGAGGAAATTTGTAAGTATGTATATTACTTGTCCGTAAATGTCTGAAGTAATGTTCTAAAGGTGGGTGGGCGTGGAGATGGGTTATTACAATATTAGCCCTGATGGAATGGAATGCACTGCACCCCTCCCGACTGTACTGACCCTTACCCCCCTCCGTTCTGTCACGTTTCCTAGGCTCCCTCACATTATCCCCCATGGCTGACTTAACACCCTTCTTTAACTCTAGGAGGGTATAGCCGATCATATCACTGGGGATACCCCTGTAACCCCCTTGTTACCCGGGGTTACTAGAATCCCAGTAAGACCTAATGGTAGGCAGGGAAGGCAGCTGGTGAAACTCCAGTTAAATGGGTTTCACACTGTCTCACTCTGTTCTCAGTCTCAGCTGAGACTGAGGGATGACATCGCCATAGAACTGTCACAGCTGCATGAGCCACAATGGAATCTGCAGCAGGGAGTTGGAATAGAACGTTGGGAGGTTTGAACAGTAGTCTGTGGTCAGTTGGTGTTGGGAGCTTGCTGAGGGAGCAGCACAGCAGCTCTGGTTAGGCTCTTGGAGCCTCAGTCCTGACATAGGGCTACAGTCAGAAAAAAGGTGTGTGTTTCCACCTTAAGAGAGACACAGAAGCAGTTTATAAGTGGTGGAGACCACTGTTTCAGGTGTCGGTGCCCCCTCCCTCCAGGGATGGGGGCAAGAAAGGGTTTCCTGCATATTCCAGGGGCAACCCCTCTGGTTCTGCTACTAGTGGAGAAGCTGCCTATTTGTTCTAGAGTTTTTGGGAAACAAGAAGATTTGTGAATCGCCTGTAGGGCACCTGCAACCGGAGGGTGAGTTTCTGCTCTTCCTGAAGGGCCTATGTTTTTCACCCTGGGACTTGTGTGATAGTGAGGATTGGACTACTGAAATAGTGGGAGGCCTAGAGTAATAGGCTTAGCCAAAAAGTAAAAGTATGTTCAAGTCCAGCACTTATGGGAAGTCAAGATATGTAAAGGAGATGTGACATACGTCTACCCAGTAATCTACATTGCCAAGCTTTCAGTAAGAGTTGTTTAGTTTCCAGAGAAATGGCTGGGTATGGACTGTGGGAGCTGGAGGTGGGAGACCCCCCATCTTTAGTGACCAGGTCCACCTCTACGGATTTGCTCTGTGGATTTCTACTTTGCCTCGTGCACTTGGCCAGTGATGAGGGAACTACCCAGATGTGGGATTGGAAGGAAAATTCCCTCTAAGGTGGTTTGTGGAGCCACAACAGGAAAACTGGTTCATTTCCCAAAATGGACCACAGATCAAGTGGCCGGTGGGGGAGCCGGGCCAGTGGGGAAAACCCAAGTAGTGTACAACTCGGGCTGTGTACCCAAAGCTGCGTGCAAGTCCGGGCTGTGTTCTTGGTGGGTTCAGAGCCTGAGGGCTGGAAATAGTGAAGAAGTGTTCTGTTGTCTCTAATCTGCATTACCAGGAATATAGCCCCATGGGGGGCCGTCTATGCTTTGTTTATTTAGCTTGGATGTGAATAAAAGCCACACTGTAGAATCCCACTCCTGGTTCTGGACATTACAGTTATTGCTTCCTGTGGTCGGATTTACTTGGGTGCCCCTGTGCAGAGTAGCCAAACCTATGCCCCTGTGCAGAGTAACCTCATCCTCCCTGAACCCAGTCCCCACCAGGTACTGCTGTCAGCTTCAACAGCATGCCACCTGTCGTTTTGCTAAAAGGCAGAGGTCCGGGGGTTACACCCCCATCTCCTTTGTACCTCTCCAGGTGCTAAGCATGGGGTATAAAGCCCCCCCTTTCTACCACCTCCTCCATGGTGATTATTTCTAGGGCTCCCTAACCTGACCCCCCCCCCACCAACTGGCAAAGGACAGAATGGGTAATAACCCCTGTCCAGCATTTCCGTACATGGCTGCAGCTGCACTGAAGCTCTTGAGGGAATCAGTACACCCTTTAGCTCTGGATGGCAGCCACAGTGAAGGATTGTAGTAATTTTCCTGATTGCTCTACCTACAACCCGAGTTTCTGAGTTTCGTATTGGTTGTACTACTATTGGCAAGGGCGCGATGGCCTTTTGCACTGCCTAGCTCTTTACTCCCCCCCCCATAGGTACAGCGGCGAATGCCATTGGCTGGGGATCCAGCCAACTGAGCGCAGCTTCTGACCTCAACAGTTTTTTACTTTTGTTGTTTTGTTAAGCTAGATACATAGGTTGTTATGCTGTTCATACACTTAGTAGTGAGATTTAGGTTCCACCAGACAAGAATTCAGTTGTCCCTCTGACATTGCTCTCTAGACTGGAATACAAGGGTCTCCAGGTACAACCCTACGCCCCCCCCCCCACTCTTACTGGCTCAGTTGAGACACATAGAAACATAGACTTTGATGGCAGATAAGGACTGATTGCCCCACCTAGTCTGCCCATTTCCCTACCTACAGAATAAGCTGCAGATCCTAGTTAACCAACAGCCTATTTCTTCCTACCCACCACAAACATTGCCTTATGTCTGTCCCATGCATTCTTGAATTCTGTCACAGTTTTAGATCCCACAACCTCCTCAGGAAGGCTGTTCCATACGTCAACCACCATCTCTGTGAAAAAATACTAACTCATATTGCCCCTGAACCGCCCCCTCATCTTCAAATTGTGACCCCTTGTACTTGCACATCTCTTTTTCTGACAGATGCTACCCTCTTGGACTTTGTTGATTCTACTGAGGTACTTAAAAGTCTCTATCATGTCCCCCCTCTCCCTACTCTCCTCAAGGGGTATACATATTATGCTCCTTTAGTCTCTCCTCGTATGGCTTCTCTTGCAAACCCTGCACCATTTTAGTTGCCCTCCTCTGGACTGCCTCTGTTGTGTCTATGTCCTTGCGGAGATGGGGTCTCCAGAACTGGAAACGGTACTCCAGATGAGGTCTCACCAACTGTCTGTACAGAGGGATAACAACTTCCTATTTTCTGCTGGTGATACCTCTCCCTATACATCCCAGTACCCCCCAGCCCTCCCTACTGCCTTCTCACATTGCTTTCTAACTTAAAGTCATCTGATATGATTACCCCCAGGTCCCTTTCCATTTTTGTTGTTGTTGCTACCTCCCCCCCATTGTGTAATCTTCCCCTGGGTTTTTGTTTCCCAGGTGCATTATTTGCACTTCTTTGCGTTGAATCCAAGCTGCCATACTTCTGACCATTCCTCCAACCTTGCCAAGTCCCTTCTCATCCTTTCAACACCTCCTTGTGTATCAACCCTGTTGCAGATCTTAATATCATCTGCAAAGAGGCATACTTTTCCTTCCGGTCCCTCTGCAATGTCACTTATAAAGACATTAAAAAGGACTGGACACAGTACTGAACCCTGCGGTACCCCACTAGTAACCTCTCTTTCTTCAGAGTGGGCTCCATTTACAATTACTTTCTGTGTCCTATTGTCCAGCCAGAGTTTTACCCAGGCTACCACCCTGGGACCCACTCCCAGGCTGGTTAATTTGACTATTAATCTTTTGTGTGGGACTGTGTCAAATGCCTTGCTAAAGTCTAGGTAGGCCATGTCCACAGCCCCTCCCTGGTCTACTACTTTGGTCACCCAGTCAAACAAATCAATTAGATTCATCTGACATGACCTTCCCGCTGTAAACCCATGCTGCCTTGGGTCCTCTGCCCCACTGGCCTCTAGGTACTCAACAATTCTTTCCTTTAGAAGTGATTCCATCACTTTCCCTATCACAGAGGTCAAACTGACAGGTCTGTAGTTTCCTGCCTCTGTCTTGGTCCCACTTTTGTGAAGGGAATCACATCCACCTTCCTCGGCCATAGGCGGATTTAGAGGGGGGGAGCTAAGGGTGCTATAGCTCCCCCATCATGGAGCTCCTCTATTAGTAACACACTGTGCTGTATTCTTTATCGGTATGCACTAATGCTGCCTCCATGAAAGCTGCCTGAGCCACACAGGTCTCATCTGTCCTCCTGCAGAGCTGGCCTTAGCTAGGTGCAAACTGTGCCCCTGCACCTTGGGGGCTTCTTGAGGAAAAAAAATAATTTAAAAGATTTAAAAATGCTTAAATGTTGATAGAGATGAAAATGTTTACCAGCAAATGAAAGTGGAAGACAACTGGCTCTGTTATTGCTACAAAAGGTGGGGGCAGCTTTGCTGCAGTGGAAAAGATTAGGTTAAGTAAGTGCTAATGGTGTTAATGGCCATACATTACACCTCTTAGGTTGACTGATTTCACAAACAAAGGGCTATACTGACAAGAGAACTTGTCTGTAACCTGGACATGTAGGTGAAACAATGAATGACATGACAAAATATGTTTCAAATGTATGTGAGCACTCAAAATGGTTTAAAAACCTGACCAGCAGAGAGCAAAACTGGATTTCCTGATAGGGACCCTGAAAACCTGATCACCAGGTAAAAAAAACTGACAGGTGGCAACCTTACTGTTGTGCCATGATAATCCTCTCTATTCTCTCTCTCACTCACACCTCCAGAAAAGTAAAGTTGTTTAACTTGTTTACAAATCAGAGGATCTGAGGTGTGAGTGTCCAGTGATGATGTTCCTGTCCTTGCAGAAATGAATACGGTAGTATCACCGTACTTACTTAAGTTCTTGCTCCAGGTTCAGTCAGATTCATTTCCCATGGTGAAGTCAAATACTTCAATGCAGTCAATGGCACTAATTAAAAGATTCTGGTTAAACTAGCGGGGGTAGCTGCTGGGATTGGACAGGACATTAATGTTCCATCAAACTGGGTGTGTAATAAATGTAGTGCTAGTGTTATTAATTTCTAGTATGGGGAGCTTAAATCCATGACATTAAACTTGTTTAAGGTCACTGCTAATTTTGTCCTATATGGCAAATTGATTTTGGTGTGGATTTGCAGGAGAAGGAGTTGGAGAGTAGTGTCCTCCTGTACCATGCTAGGAATGGTACAAAACTAATGCTGGGGCAGGTCTGGTCTCAGCGACAGCATGAACCAGGAGAGGCAGAAACTGGTACATGAGACCTTTGAACTGAGGTAAAAACTTCAGCATGTGCTGAATGTCTAATCTGTGTTGTCTTTTCAGTCGTGGTTGTACAGTGTGAATGAGTACAGAGGGAATTAATAGACATAGGGACTTTGAAGGTGTTCTGCAGTATATTATGGCATGTGCAGGAGTTCTGCATGCTTGAAATCAAAATTGCCAACAGAAGTCATAAGACCTTGATTGGCTCATTTGACACAGGTAGTTACAAAACTGGAAAAAAGAGGGATAGAAATAAAAAAAAAATATTTTATGTAGTTCTATGTGTTGAATGGGGGGCGGGGCAAGCAAGTGCTGTTGCTAATAAAAACATTTATTTTTATATTTGTTTAAAAACTGTTTTCTGTCTGCTTACTGACTTCTTGGGCATAAAAATGAGATGACTCATACCATGGGGTTATCCCAATAAAGGACATTTTAAAACAATAAAAAATATTTTATTTGTTTAAAAATGTATTTTCTTTGGAATAAATTGTTCTATAGAATAACATATGTTTTGCAAAATGGCAAGCAGACTTGAAATGATATTTTCAGAAACTAGATAGCAAAGTGACTTTGTTCCTATATTTCTATAGTTATTGTATTTATTTTTTTACTTAGTTAAGGTTGGGGGATACGTTAATCTGTACTGCAGGACAAACTGGGATGGGTTGGCTTTATGGTAATGTCATAATGTGCTTGAGTGAGTGACATTTATGAACTTGTTTATTTGGATTGTCATTTAATTTGTCTGCAATTTGTCTTTATCACCAAAGCATGGGGAGGGAGGAAATGAGTAGAAATTGCTTTAGAAATACCCTCCAAAATGCACCAGAATACACCAAAATGTTAAAAAATTTCTGGGAGCCTAGGTGGCCCACCAGACCCCTGGCCTATTATTTTTTATCTGACTTGAGCTCCCCCATCTATAGGACTCCTGGATCCACCCCTCAGGTACCACATCATCCTCCCACGATTTGTTAAAAAGGGTAGTCAGTGGTTTCACTAGTTCTCCCCTTAATTCTTTTAGAATTCTGGGGAGAATTCCATCAGGCCCCATTGCTTTGTCCACCTTCAGTTTTAGGAGTTCTTTCAGAACCCTTTCTTCTGTGAAAGGACAGAGATTGACCCCCCATCCAGAGTGCTCTCCTTCCTCCTCTTTTGTGAATACTGAGCAGAAGTATTCAATCAGTATCCCTGCTTTTTCACTGTCCCTCTCTGCCCACCCACCGTCCATTCTATTCAGCCTCACTAACCCTCCCTTTGTCTTTTTATGCTCCCTGATGTACATATAAAATGTTTTATCCCACTTCTTAGCTGAGTTGGCTATCTTTTCCTCAGTTTGGGCCTTTGCTATTCTGACTTCCCTCCCTGTTTCCTTCTGCCTTAACTGGCACAGCTCTCTGTCTTGCTCCTTCTGTGTTTCCTTATACTTCCTGAATGCTGCCTTTTTCTCCCTACCTTCCCTGCCACCTCTTTTTAGAACCATAGTGGCTTTTTCTTTCATTTTCATTTGTTTATTTGCTTCACACAAAGCCTTGTTGCCTCTGTGATGGCAGTTTTGATGTTTCCCCATTGTTGCTTCACCCCTCCTTCTAGCCTGTTTGCTAGTGCTTTTCTAAGGCACTCACCCATCTTGCCAAAGTAAGCCCTCCTGAAGTCCAGTACCCTCACTTTTGCATGGTTTGACTCTGTAGCTGAGTTTATCGTGAACCACGCTGTTTGGTGGTCACTCTTTACTACTGTGGGAGGACCTGAAACCTGAAATCTGCCCTCAGTCTCTCCCTATATTCATCTAGGAATTTCTACGAGACAGGACTGTATTAGCCCCCCCCTTAAGAAATATGGCTGAGGCACTATTTCGTACATGGAATGTGCAGGGGCTTAACTCCCCCATAAAGAGGAAAAAATTCCTCTCACACTTCAAGCACTTGAAATCTAAGGTGGCCTTCCTCCAAGAGACCAAACTGACCAAGAACGATGATACTATGATGAAGGACTGGGTGGGACAGGAGGTTCACTCTGGTACCCCTACAAGAAAACACAGGGTAATTATTCTTCTTCATAAATCACTGCAATGGACCCTGACTGACTCTGCTGCTGACCCAGATGGCAGATGGGTAGTGGCTACTTATGGTACCCCAGCAGGCCCCATTACACTATGCAATGTATATACCTCTAACATCAATGACCCCCGCTTCTTTCATGTTTTGGCCAACACCATTAATGCCTTCCTGCCCTCCAATTGTCCCCTTCTCATTGGTGGAGACTTCAGTCTAAAGCTGGTCCCCTCCCTGGACAGGAATGACACTCACAAGGAAGTCCATCTTAGGGGTGCCAGGGCTCTACACCAACTGATAACTGACCAAGGGCTCACTGATGTTTGGAAATTTCTTCACCCCACGGCCAGAGACTACACTTTCCACTCTGAAACCAACTCATCATATAGTAGGCTAGATTACTGGCTGACGTCCCCAATTCTGTTACACAGTGCTCATGATACTGCTATCCTCCCATGGGTTATTTCTGACCATGCCCCAGCCTAGTTGATAATACAATGGGGCCCCTTCTGCCCTCCATCTCATCATTGGAGACTCAATTCCCTCCTTATTCAGGACCCAGACTTTATTCCCTGGGCCAAAAATGAGGCTTCACTTTTCCTAGCTCACAAACCTCCCTCTGACACCTCAGCAGGGAACACCTGGGAGTCCTTTAAGGCCACCATGGAGGCAATATTATGAGATATGCAGCAGCCAAGTGCAGGGAGTGGAAACAGCACCTATTAGACCTAGAACAAAAACTGGTGTCAGCAGAGATGGCTTTCAAGGCAATGCCCTCCCTGTCCCCTAGCTCCCCTATTGGTAGGTCACTCCTAGGATTATGCTTTGAGATTAACCAGCTGGTAAACAGAAAAGTGGAGGTGGCCATCCTCTGACTCCAGCACACCTATTGGGAAGGAAGAGATAAAGGGGTTAAGGTTTTGGCTTTCCAGCTCAGGCGTCAACAGATTAGCTGGCACATTCCAGGCCTGAAAGACAACTTAGGGATAGTGGCTACTAGCCCACAGGCAATAAATGGGATTATGTCCTCCTTCTATGAGAGGCTTTACTCCACCACACACCCAGAGACAGTCCCCGGCATTCAGATCTTCTTTAATAGTCTGCACCTCCCCACACTCTCCCCTCAACGGTCCCTTGAGCTAGAAGCTCCAGTCACCCAGGAGGAAGTGGGCACTGATATTAAGAGCCTCCGTCTTGGTAAATCCCCAGGGAGTGATGGATACACTGCAGATTTCTATCAGGCCCTAGCCCCAGTAATCACCCCAATTCTCATGGTGGCATTTCAGGAAGCCGAAGTTAGGGAGGGCCATCCCAGGGCCCTCCCTCTCTTAGAGAGGCAACTATTGTAGTTACCCCAAAAGAAGGGTAAAGATTCTACCAACCCTGGTAGTTACCATCCAATATCACTTATAAATCTCAACAGTAAAGTTTATGCCAAGGTCCTAGCCTCCACGCTGAGTCCCCTGTTACCACACCTCATTCACCCCTCCCAAGTGGGATTTGTCTCTGGACTACATAGCACTGATCACCTTAGAATGCTGATGAACCTTATATGCACAGCGCAATAGCTGGTTACCCCAGCTGCAGTCATAGCCATTGACTTTGAGAAGACTTTTGAGTCTCACGAGTGGGACTACCTCTATTCTGTCTTATCTCACCTGGGAGTGGATGAAGGGTTTAAAACCAGGGTGCAGGCTATCTACAATAGTCCAACGGCCTGGGTTACCACCAATTCCACAGTCTCCCCTCATTTCCCACTTGAATGAGGGACTTGGCAAGACTGTCCCTATTACCCTGTTATTTGTCCTAGCAGTCAAGCTGTTAGCAGCAGCAATAAGGCAAACCCAGGTATCTGTGGGATCAAAGTGGGGAATATTGAATACCCCACTGTTATGTATGCTGATGACTTACTCCTCCCCCTGGCTGATGCCTAGCTCTCTGTGCCCCTTCTGTTGGCTCTGCTTGACTCCTTCGCCACCTGCTCTGACCTGAAGCTCAATCAGGCCAAGACTGAAATGCCTCCCCTTAATGAACATTGTTCCTAACACATAGCACTAAACTATGGACTTATCTGGGCCCCTAATGGAATCACCTACTTGAGCAGCAAACTAACCCCCAAACTAGAGATGCTCTGGCATGCAGATATACATCCCCTGTTGATTGCCACTAAGACCAAATTCAATAGGTGGAAGTTGCTCAAATTCACCCTTGCAGGGAAGATCGCTGACATAAAGATGGTGTCCGCTCCCCAGTTTCCCTACCTGTTAGCCCATATACCCATCTCCCATCCCAAGCAGTGGTTCCTACCATAGACAAACTGATAAGGGACTTCCTCTGGGAGGGATCCAAACCCTGTTTCAGCCGCTCCAAACTTAGAGCTCACTGAGCACAAGGGGAATGGAACCTCCTATGGATGGAGGGGTATAAATAGGCATTTCAGGTAGCATGAACTATCCACTGGTTCCACACTGACTCCTCCCTTATACCACAGAAGGTCCACATTGAACAAAACATGACAAAGACTGTGTGCCCCCCTCCCTTCTCTGTCCTCCAGAATGGCTTAGTCCCTCACACATACCTCTGCCTATTAAGGCCTTAACCCCCCCCACAGCAGAGATGTCTAGGAAAACTTGATACTATGCACACACCAGACTGGCCCTGGACCCACTCCCTCTGTCCCTTGTAGTGCTCTGGCAGAACTCTGATATTACTATAGATAGGAAGAGAGTGCTCTCGAAACACTGGTATGGGAAGGGCATTCAAACTGTGGGGACATATGTGACCCAGGCCTAAATAGAGTTGTCACTTTTCAGACTCTCCAGGGGAAATTGGACCTTCCTCATAGGGACTTTTGGATGTATCTCCAGATCTGTGCAGCAATCAAACACCTCTTGGAAAGCCCCAGATCTTGCAGTAACCCCCCGCCCTGCAGACATGGATAGAAAATCCAAAGGGCCTCGCAGGTAGAATTTATGCCAAGCTTAGGACACCCTTCCCTCCTAGTCAGGGGATTCAAAGATGAGATGGGAAAAAAATGCTTCAGTGTACCATCTCAACACCCAATGGGGTCAGGCCTGGAAAGACACTCATAAGTGGTACCAAGATGCATGGTCTTGGCTGATCCAGAACAATATTTCACATTCTTGGTGCAAGACCCCCACTGTACTCTGTAAAGCCAAACTCCTTGATTCTGATTGCTGCTGAAGATCAGGCTGGGGAGGAGATCTGGCTCACATACGTTGATCTTGCCCTAGGCCTATATCATTATTACCGATAGTAGCTAAAGTGTTTGAAAAGATGGTAGCTAAACAACTTCAGCAATATTTAGAAAAAGGAAAGTTGATTAATAAATTCCATTCTGGTTTTAGACCTATGCGTGGTACAACTTCTGCCTTGCTGAAAGTTACTAGGGATATTGCGGGTGCTCTGGACAGGGGGATGTCAGTGGGGGCAAATTGTGTTGATTTGTCCAAGGCTTTTGATACCTTGGACCATGACATCCTCCTGTCCAGACTACCTGCTTTGGGTATTTCTACCAATGTAGTTGGGTGGTTTGATGCTTATCTAACTGGAAGGAAATAAATGGTATCAATAAATGGATGGGGATCTGGTTTTAGGGTAATTATTTCTGGAGTGCCCCAAGGATCCATTTTGGGTCCAATATTATTTAATTTATATATGAATGATTTTGTTCTAACTAATCCTGATGTACAATGTCATCTTTACGCAAATGATACCATTATTTATGTGGAGGGTTCATCTATAATCCAGATAGAACTTACTCTTCAAAGTGCATTTCATGAGCTTCAGTTATTTTAAAGTAAATCCAAACTTGTGAACTCAAAAAAATCTCAGGTTATTCTGTTCTCTAAAGAGAATAGTGTAACCTATTCGGAGTTAGGTCTGAATATAGTAACTAAAGATAAAATTGTTCTTGAACAAGTGGAATGTTATAGATACTTAGGAATGTACCTGGATAGATCACTGGGATGGACTTCCCACATAGATCACATAATTAAGAAAGTTAGTGGACGTTTGAGTGCACAATACAGAATTAGAAACTGTATGGATGAAAGAGTGAGGAAGCATGTAGCTACAATCACATTGATACCTTTTTTTGGATTATGGGGATATTGTTTATATAGGGGCAACTTCAACCCAGTTAGCTAAAATAGATGTCCTTTTTAATAAAATAGCAAGGTTTATTTTGAATGTACCTAAGAGAACACATAGAAGAGAGCTATGTCAGTCTTTGAATTGGATGTATCCAAAAGATAGAAGGTCTTTCCATGCTTTGATCTACATGGTTAACTCAGTTCGGGTTAAAGTACCTGAATATATTATCAATGAATTTCAGGTTAGGACAATTAGAGGAGGCCTATGCTCTGCGCAGGGTATGGAATATGATTTGCCCAGAAGAAGGACAGACTTGGGTAGAGCACATTTTTTTATTTAGGTCCCAATATATGGAATTCATTGCCAATTTATCTTAGACCACTTAGTTTTAGCCCCTGTATAGGAGAAATAAAAAGATGGTTTAAAGATGAAGCAGATAAAAGGTTTATTGTTGATCCACCATGAACATTACGTATTAAACATGATGAAGATTTGCAATTCGTACATATGAATGAATGTGCCCTGTACGTCTATGTAGTTTATTTATATGGATGTTAAATAGCTATTGTAACTTATATATTATTGTGGTGTTAGTTTTTTGTATGTATATTTATGTATGCAATCTGAGTTAAAACTTTTTTATGATGTCAACATGAATGTTTGTACTAAGGACCTCGCTGGAAATGAGCTTGTCTCAGTCGAGTTTCCTATTCTTTTGCTTGTCAATTGAATAACATTTTTTACTACTGCTACTTACTTCTACTACTAGGATACAGAATATACGGAAAGGGGTGAGCACCATGGCCTCCTAGATACTACACAAGCAGATCCCTCAGATGCCCATGTTTTCCCTCCTGGGGATTCGAGCAGGTCTCTTATGACTGACCCCGCAGGAATACAGATGGGTGGTCTTGCTGGGTCTACAAACCAAGATGGCCCTTTTATGTAAATTGCACACGCCGACCACCCCCCACTCTTCCGGAGGTAGTGGCCTCCCTCTTAGCTTTGGCTAAACTTGATAGGCTTGCCCACCTTCGATCATACCAAATGGCTAAATTTCAGCTGTGTTGGGCCCCATACCTGAGATATGCCAACCCCCCGGAAGAAGTGGGCTGAATGCCCAAACTGCAGGCTGTATTCAGCTGTTTTTTTTTTTCACTATGTCAAAGGTCTGGCTAGACAAGGTGAATGCTGAAGGTGGTCCCTCTGGGGCATTGTTCTCTGAACTAGAATTCTAGGTCTCAAATTAAGGTCCGTTATTCCTGATCTACTCATGTCCCTTTGCTTATGTTCTTTTATTACAATGTTAATAGGCTGTATACCATGTTTGTGATACTCCCTTGTTTATGGGAATAGGTTCATAAGATTTGCAGTAGATGTAGCATACAAATTCATTGTATATATCTCTGTTCTGTTTTAGGGAATGCACCCCGGTTTAGTAGAACGAATTCACACCTATCTGGATCACCCTAGATACGCTACAGAGATTTGAACCCTTTTAAAAGTATATGTGTGGGCTGGCCCAGTGGCACTGAGGGTTGAGGCACTGGACTCCACAACTCATGCCACACTGGAGACCCGGGTTCAGGAATGGACTTGGGCTGCTGAAGGTTGGCAGGGGTGAGGAAGGATTGAGCATCCCATGACTGCTCTCCTTCCTCTGGGGAGGCCTGTGGCACTGCAGCGCACTGTAGCGGCTACTGACAGAGGCCAGTAGCACTACAAGCAGTGAGCAGCAGAGCAGGGGGAGAGCGCAGTGGGTGTCTGCATGTATGTGCCTGCAATCCATTGCACGTCCAGCTCTCTGGGGCAAAAGAAAATCAGGCGTAAAATGGCAGGGCGCGATCTCGGTGGCTGATGACCGCGCCTGGCACCCCCCCCCGTACCTGAGAGGATCCTGCATTCAGAGTGACATGAGAGATTAATGGCAGGCTCTGTGGGGGTGACAGACTGGGCCCGGGGGGGTGCAGGTGTCAGCAGCCGGGGGATCACAGGGATCCGCTCCATGGGAGGAGAAGAAAAATAGAGATGTGATAAAAAAAAAAGAAGTATATGTGTGTCTTTGATCCTACATAATAACAGCCCACATGGATCTCTGAGTGGTGAGTAACCTTCTTAGCACATTATGCTGGTAGTCCCTCCCTTTGGGATTAGCCCTTAAGATCCAGAGTCCCTTCCCCTTTCCTGACAGAGGAAGGGGGAATACAACAACACAATATAATAGATAAGCCTACATCGGAGCAATGGACCTCAGTCATATTACAGTATTAATGTGCTTGACCCTGTAACCATATACAAACTGTTGCTTTGTATTGTTTTTCCTTGGTCCTCCCCTGATTTCCCCTTCCTTCCCACCCTTCCTTATCTCCCCCCTTATAACAAAGTTGATTATCATTTCTGTACAGTACTGTGCTGTATTATCTTTTGGAAAATAACACATTTTACAACATAAAAGGCATTATTACCATAATTGCTAGTGCACTATTCAGCTCGGTGAATCAGTGCCTCAACCAGTTTTCCTCTGAAAGAGCTTCGTTGGGAGGATGTCCTCCTGACAACACTCTTTCAGAGCAAAATCAGTTGAGAAACTGATTCACCAAGCTAAATGGTGCACTGGGAATTGTAATAAAGCCTTTTAGGCATGCAAATCTTCTGATGCTGGAATTTTTTCTTTTCACACCTTGTGCTTGAACGGTTTGCTCCCCCACCCAGAGACAGACTGGATGTAATATCCTGTCCACCATGTGGAAGAGCTGAATTGCTCTGTTGCTTGCCACAGCAATAACCCTTGACAAACAATATGCCTTCTTTTGGGAGTTTGCCCTCTGATAGTCAACATAATGTGACTTCAGGGCCAATTTGTCATCCATCAGTCCAGATTTCCTCCAGCACCGCTCCATCTTTCTACCCTTTACCTTCCTGAGCTCCCCATCAAACCAAGGGGGCCTCTGGTGAGTAATTAATGGTCAGACATGGACGAGTATGATCGAGTCGAAGTCCGCACTGATGGCCTTACTATAAGCTGCTACTGCCTTCTCTTGCCCCGTCACACACACAGTCTCCACACTCAATAGGTCCAGCACCACCTGTATTCCTACTAGTGGCTATCCCTGTAATGGGCTGTACCATACCATCTCCACAGAGGGTGGACTCTCAGCAGTGGCCCCAAATGTGAACCTTATGGTGCTATGATCTGACCAAATGACTGGATCAACATTGAGGTCATTGACCAGAAGGCCCAGAGTGAACACCAGGTCCAATGTATGATCCTGTGAGTGGGTCGCTGAGGTGACAACTTGAGGCAGGCCCAGACCTTCCATACTCTGCAGGAGGTCTTGTCCAAAGGATGAGAGTCTGTCATTAACCCAGGCATTGAAATCCCCTAGAGTTAGCCATCTGGGGGACTCCAACACCAGGCCAGCAACAAAGTCTCTGACCTCCCATAGGAATTTCTTCTCCCCGCCGTGGGTGGTAAATCAGAAGGATCCTGTAGTCTGTGTCAAGAACCCCTTGCACACCAACACTCTCAAATGACCCAATAGAGGCCCAGGTTGGCTTTAAAACAAATGGACACTCCCCCACCTCTGCAATCCTTCCTCGGGGTGTGCATCACACAGTACCCAGCTGGTACCACTGCCTCCAGAATGGGAGCAGCATTTTCATCTAGCCAGGTCTCTGTGATGCAAACCAAGTCTACCAAAGAAATTAAATCTGCTATTACTGCAGTCTTATTCCTCATCAACCTGGCATTGCAAATCACAGCCTGAGTAAGATGAGGGGAGACTGCTGGATCAGCAACCACCTGTCCACTATCAAGGGTGGAGCCCTTGAGTATGGGAATTTGCAGATGACACCAAGCTCTGTGGCAGGCAGACAATGAATAAAGAGATAAGGGAGCTACAGAGTGAACTGCAAAGGCTAGAGAGGTAGCCCAGTGTTTGGCAGTTGAAATTAAATGCCAAGAAGTACAAGGAGATGCATGTAAGGAACAAGAACCCCAGGATGGAATATGGGAATGGAGGCATTAAGTTGGACAGCACATCTTAAGAAAGTGACCTAGAAGTCATCATATGCAACTCCATGAAACAGTTTGGCAATGCAACATAGCTACAGCAAGGCACCCAGAATGTGGGATGCACTGGGAGAAGTTTGATAGCAGGAGGGAAAAGGTGATACTACCTCTCTAAAGATCGCTGGTGAGGCCACATTATTATTATTATAATTATTATTAAAGATTTTTGGGATGCTGCACTAGCTCTGAAGAACTGAAATAAGGAAAGACAAAGACAGGCTGGAGATGGAGCAGCATAAAGTAACCAAAATGATTCAGGGCCAACAGAGAGGTTCTACAAGGCTTGCCTTAAGGCTCTGGCAGCACTTGGTTCTCTGAAATTTCTATGCATGCACAGCCCTAATGTTTTCTTTTGTCATGTTCAGATCCTGATGCTTTTATCTAGGTAACTGAAATGTTTCAGCTTTAAAGTCTCAAAGACACTCCATCTATTTCCAAAGGCACCAGCTGTTCAGTAATATGTATATTTTAAAGATATTGTTCTCCATTTCTTGTCTTTCTATGTATCCTGTAAACTAAATTGCAGCAGTTAAGGTTAGGAAAGCCCTTGCTGGACCACACACAGCTGTAGGTAGGGTTCTTCCTGCAGTTTTATTGGGTGTGGGGGGAGGTGAAGTGAAGAATGCGTTCTCACCTCTATTTTACAACCTCCATGCCCCACTGTCAAAAAATGGGGTTTCGGGTACAAAACTCTGTTCAGAATTTGCAGTCTTCATTTTAAAATGTGCTACTCCTTTTGTCTGATGATGGCTGCTGTAAAAGAGAAGTCCTCCAGCTGCATTTATGGCTAGGTACACTAGCTCATTGCACATCTCTGCACAAAATAAGAAAAGTCTATTTTTTTGTAGAGGTCAGGCTTTTCATGTTATTTATTTATTTTCTTCATGGACTGCATACTATAGCAGAACTGCCACGACTGACCACTGCTGTTCATATAATTGGTGGTGGAGGGTAGAGTAAACTGACCCAAAGTGAGTGCTTTGTGCTGTTTGGCTGGAAATTGATTTTTTTATTTATTTTTATTTAGTTTTTGTTGACCGGGAAAGGAGGACTAGACAACTCTGCCTATTTTCAGTCTCGTCTCAGGGAGAGGGGGATACAGATGGATGCCAACTGACACTGAAGGAAATAAAAGTCCATTAGTCATACCTGACTGACCTAAGTGCTAAAACTGTGGAGAAAAGAGCTCTCCTGAAATCTTTTCTGCAACAGCTGAAAGCGATACAACCAATAAGGAAAGGAGGAGGACAGTCAAGATTTCTTCTTCTTTAAATAAAATATTAGAAATAAAGTAACAAATAAGATTGGTCGGGATTCCTAAAAGGCTATACTTTTCTTTATTCTAGACTTTTGAAATTCATATCAGACTTGTGTAATACAAAACATTACAAAAAATTGCATCTAAACCCCAACCCCAAGACCCACCCACTGCACCCCTAATTCTAAAACCATAGATCTGCTACTGGCCATGCCAGCAGTGCAGTGAATGTGTAAGACAGTGACAGAGCAGCAGAGGCCCCTGATAGAGCAGCACAAAAGACTCGAGAAGAGAGCGCTGCTGACTAGGCAGACAGCATGAGAGGAGGAGGAGGTCAGGTTTTAAACATTTTTGTTGTCTAAGATCGTTGCATTAGACAGGTGGAGGCCATCATCATCCATCGAGCAGCAGTGGTCTCTGGGCTAGTAGTTTGGCTGCTGCTGGGGTTGCCTGCCTCACTGCCTTCCCTGTGCTCAGGGCAGTGCCTAAGACTTTAAGGGCCCCCCTGCAAAACATTTTGTGGGGCTCTACCTCAAGACCAAAAACCCAGAGTAAAATAACCAGTTGCACAATACTTAATATTTCACATCTAGGTTTAATTGGTATTACCTTACATAATCCTCAGTAAAAAGCAAACAAACAAAAAACAGCTGTATTTAAGCACAGTTTATATGGCAGAAAGCAAGGCTAGCTGGATCATGTGATACACAGGGGGGGGGAGTTCCAGTGTTGCCACTGTATCACTTGAGACACCACCTGGAACACAGTGTCCAGGCCACTGCTCTGCAAGGACATTGACAGGGTAGAAGCAGTCCAGAGAAGGGTTACCAAAATGGTGAGGGGGTTTCATAAGAAACCATACATGGAGGAGCTACAGGAGCTCAACAAGTACTCCCTGGGGACAGGACAGTGAGAGGAGACATAATTGAGACCTATAAGTACCTCATGGAGGTGAACAAGGTGCAGGAGGGGAGTCCTTTCACAAGAAGAGATGTGCCACAACATGGGGCATGCTATGAAGCTTTGGGGGGGGGATCTTATGAGGGATGTGGGGAAATAGTTTTTCAGAAAAAGGGTAGTGGACGTCTGGATCAGTCTGCTATAAGAGGTGGTGGGGACAAAGACAGTGGGGCGCTTCAAGCATGCTCGGAATAGTGCACAGTTATAATAAGTAGAGGTAAGGGAGGAGGGAAGGACATCTGTGACCAAATAGGGTGTAGTACTAGGCAGGAGAAATAGGGAGGGCTAGATAAATCTACCTGTCATTTTCTGCCGACACATTCTATGTTTCTGTGTTCTGTGTATTTTAACAAACCCCAGACTCAGAACAAACCTTCCCATTCTCCACTCACCATCCCAAACAACCCTGATTTATTTTAGCAAGCCCCCTACTAGACAATGTACCCCCCCACCTCCACCCACCTTCCCAGACAAACACAACTTTTTTTAACAAGTCCTTTCCCCCACCTTCTCGGACAAGCAGAATTTATTTAAACAAGCCCTCCAATCAGCACAGAACTTCTCACCTTTCACCCACCTTCCCAAACAGGCACAATGTTTTTTATTTAACATGTCCCCTATCTGGCATGGACCTTTCCACCCTCCACCCACCTGCCTGGATAAGCACAATTTATTCTAACAAGTCCCTCACTTGGCAAAGACCTTCGCACCCTCCATCCACCTTCCCAAACACAATTTATTTTAACAAGCCCCCCCCACCAGGCACGATCCCTTCTACCGTCCACCCACCCTCCTGGACTTGCACAATTTTATTTTATGACTATGGACGGTGACCTCTTGAGTCAACCCTTTCTGGCTCTCACCCTCGCTTTTGAACCAGCATGTGTTTTTTTTACTAGGGTGCCCACTCATCTCTCTCTACCTGGAAATCCCCTCACCTTGACCCTACCTGGCTCCCACCAACTATCTTCCCTGACTACCCTTCCTCATGGGGGTACTTGGTAAGCAATACAAAAACAACAATGAGAGAACTGCATGAACTTTTTAATATAATCTGTCCAGCCATCTCTCCACTCCAGACTGTTTTATCATCGTCACATCATCAAGCATAAATGTAACATGTCAGCATGCAGTACTAGTCTAAATCCCTGCTGTTTCAGCAGTTGTCAACTTTTAAGTTTGATTTCAAGTCTGACCTTATCTCTCAAGTACTGCCAGCCAGTCCAGGGTTGTGTGGAACAGTATCTGCCTGCCGGGAGGGAGGAAGTGAAAGCCACGGAAGCCAAGCATTTTTTTTCACAGTAATAACAGCTGGTATTTTAACAAGTCACCACCAACACTCACTCAAGCAGGCTCAGGGACAGATACTGAGACACACAGAATTGATTTGAAGGTGAATATGAAAGCATCGCGGGCAGGAAGCCACACCAATCAGTGGTGCAGGGAGGTGCAAAGGCAGGTACTCACAGTTTTCATCCAGTCATCATCACTAACTTGCCCTGCCACAGCCACTTAATTGCACTTTTGCTGCCAGTGCCTGTTGCCTGCTTGCCACTGCTCAGGATGGGATTGGGAGTCAGTGACCAGCCGAATGTACATGACATGTTACATGACCCCTGTCCATCTGCAGCTCTGTCTCCTAGCCCTGTTTCTGCCAACACACGTGAGTCCACCACAGGGAGTTTAGTTGTTTGTTCCACTGGGGGTGGGATGCTGCAGGCTGCTTGCTGGGTTTGCCATCACTAGTGGGATGGGTCAGGACCAAGGACTTCTGCATTCTGCACTTAGTTACAGAAGCAGAACAAGCTGCCTGTGACTGTGGGTGGAGTCTGGAGAGAAGTGACAAGAAGACCACGCTCAGAAAGGACAGTGCAAGACTCATGCTTGCATGTGTATTTTGAGGGCATAAAATAGTCTGCCAGCCTGAGCCTGTGGGCCCCCTGCTAATGCCGGCCCTACTGCAATTGCAGCTATTGCACTCCCCTGGTCATGGCTCTGCCTGTGCTAAGGTTGCTTGCTGTGCCTGGCACTGGCTGGAGTAATCCATGAAAACCAAACAGAAAAGGGTGAAAATAAAATAGTTCCTATCCTGAGACTGTTTGTGGTCCAGTGCCTCAGTATCCAAACTGCTGCGAAATAGTGTCCCAATCATATGGTGTAATAGGGGGTAGTAGTAGTAGTACACAGGGCTAGGATAGGGGAAGGGGAATCAAGGTGAGCCTTGCCATGAGCTGAAAAAGCAACCTGGATATCAAGGGAGTGGCCCTCATCCCACAGCCCCTGGGAAAGGCCGTCGACAGGCATAGCAAGAAGGGAGTAGAGTATTGCCCAAGCCTGGGCTGAGGATGGTTCCCATACTGAAGCTGTACCTCCACAAAGTCACTAGTGGCAAATAGAACTAAACAGAACTGCATTTTACCAACATAAAAAAAAAATTATGAAATGTTAGCAATACATCAGCTTATAAATATTTGTAATATATGAATAAGCCTCAATCATACTATACTAAGTTATACAAAAAATTCCCAGTAATACATCACTGCTCTCAATAACACTGTCCTAAAAAGTGATAATACTATCATTTTTACTGAAAATACTACAGTTCAAAGGTCTTCCCAACTGTAGAATTATCAATGGATCCATATACTACAAAAAAATAACAGAAAGAGAAGTGTTTTACAAGGCTATAATACCATCTCGAGGTTTTGGGGACTTTAGGACCTCTTGAGCTTCACTCCCGAGGTTCCATGTCCCCAAAACTTCTCGATGGTATTACTGTCTTGCAATACACACTTATCTATCTGCTGTTCTAGTTATACCAGCTTCTAACCTGCTTATTTACTGTAAAGCAGTGTATTTGTTAGTGGAAAGAAACTGCATCAGACTGGATAATTTATTTCTAGTAAACCATCACTGTCTTCTTTGTTATTTGCTTTGCATTTCATTCCAGAACTGAGGTATGGGTTTTGGAAGTTTGTAAGTCAGTAAGTCACTGCACTCCTGCTACGCCCACTGTTGAACAGTTGCCACCAGAAAATGGCACTTGCACCCTCCTAAGTTCGCCACATTATGAACCTAGTTTGAACAGCCAAAGTAACCACAGCAGAAGAGAGTCTTAAAAACTGCTACTGGTGACTGTCTTTATTGATTTTTTTCAACAGTTCATTGATCCAGGATAGCCCAGCTGAGATGCAATATCTCCTTTCCAGTGGGGGTCCTACTTCTACCCATTTCTGCAGCCAGGTGAACTGCAATACTGGGAGGTTAAGTGACTTGCTCAAGGTCACACAGTGAGCATTTGGCTCGCAGAGTTTGAACCAGTGATCTCATAGTTCCCAAGCTGGTGTTCTAAACAGTAGACCTTGCTTGAGTTAGTATTTACAAAATTAGAAATAAAAAGCGTTTAAACTTATGTTGGAGAGAAATAACAATATAGTGATGATTAATATCAAGATGTCAGAAACACATAATTGGAAAAAACTATACAAGGAAAATGTTTTGCCTGCTAACAAATGATGTGCCTTTGGGCATAACAACCTACGGGTGGAAACACTACCACATGGATGGGATATGTTTTGCCCTACTGATCTGTGTTTGCAACTTGAATGGCATGTGTCAGTTTAGTAAAGAGCAGCTCTGGTGCTACCAGAGCCACCCTTTAATAAACTGATACATGCTACACAAAGCTTAAAAATCAGTTTATCTTTATGTCACTCCTATCACTCTGGGCTGGGGGGGGCAGTAAAATTGTTTTCCTCCCCTGTGCCTCATACCGCTTAACTCTTTGTCACTGAATGGGACACAGTCCTCAAATACAGATACAAAAACTCTGAATGCCGTGGTAACTGAAAATGTCTCTGTGCAAAGTCTGAATTTACTTCACACACTGAGAATTTGCTGTAATAACCGATTATCTGGTAGCCCTCCATACCCCCTTTCCCCGGAAAGAAAACACTGACGCATGTCTTGGAGTAAATGGCAGCAGCCATGCACTTATTTTATTTATTGTTTATTTATTTATTGAAATCTTGGATACACCTATGAGCGGATGCTCGTTGAGAGGTTCCACATCATGTACATAAACAACAATGCAAGGAATTCAGGACAATATACAGATAAAACATTGAGAGTACAGTAAGCAGATAATGACAATATTAACATAAGGGTACATAAATCCAAGCCAAACTAGTAACTGCGACGATGTGCAAAGTAAGCCTGCATCAGAAGTAGAAGTAGGGGAAAAGGGGAAGAAGAGGTGGGGTAGACAGGACAGTGTGGACAGAGGGGGTAGGCTGGGATAAAGGGGTTGGAGATGGGTCTAAATGCCACTGTTTGCCTATTCTAGGGCTAGGGGTTGGGAAGTGCTGGGGTCAGTCAGTGGGTGTGTAGGATGACTCAGCGTTGGCACCTGCAGGTACTCATATGAATAAGGTGTTGGCGCAGTTTACGTTTGAAGGGTCCAAGCATAGCAGTGCCAGAGATATCCAGTGGTAGTGTGTTTGTCCAAAGAGGTGTCCGGTATGCAAAGGCACGTTGTGCCATGGATAGGTGGCATCTGGGTATATAGAATGTTTGTGTGGAGGAGCTCCTGGTTTGCCTGGTATTTAGCGGAAGGAACAGCAGGTTCTGTACTCCAGGAGGAAGCTGGTTTAGTGTGACCTTTTTGGTGAGAAGGCAGGCTTGATATCTTATTCTGTCATTAAGCTGGAGCCAGCCAGTGTGGGTATAGAGTTCGCAGGTATGTGTCAGTTTAGCTGCATTATTGAGCAGGCGGCAGGCTTTATTTAGTGCAACAGTGATGCGTTGGAGTGCCGAGTTGGTTGCAGATCAGTATATTACCAGTCCATAATCTATAAGGGATACAATCGAGCTGTTTACTGCCAGGTTCAGTGCTTCATGGGCAAGACAATGTCTGTGTTAGTAGAGGATGCCGATTCTGGTGTTGATGGCTTTGGCAGTGTTGTCAATGTGCTGTGTGAAGGACAAGGTGGAGTCAATAGTTACTCCCAGGTATTTGAAGTGTGGGACGAGTTCCAGGTTGCTGCCACTGTCATTCCATATGGCCAAGTGGTAGCTTTTATATTTGTTGTGGGTTGATGTGTAGAGCATGTTTTTTGTCATTTTATAATTCAAGACCAGTTTTTGTTCTTTAAACCATTTTTCGGCTGTTGCAAAGCTACTTTGGATGTCCTTTTCGAGAAGTTCTGGGCACTGGTTCCTGACAAAGATTACTGCATGATCTGCACATAATAGCATGCAGCATTGGCAAGTTTCCGGGAGGTTGTTTAGGAAGACACTGAACAGCAGCGGCCCCAGTATAAACCTTTGCGGTACTCCAGATCTGACAGATCGGCTGGTAGATAGGACTTCCCCAATCCTGATTTGTTGACAGCGGAGGCTCAGGTAGCTGCTAAACCAGTCCACGGTTTCTGTTGCGAGTCCAGTTTCAGAGTGCTGCTGTAGGAGGAAGGTGTAATGAACCATATCAAATGCCTATGATAGGTCAATGAAGGATGCCCCTACTAGGTGGCCTTGGTCCATGGCATTATTGATGAACCCAGTGAATTCTAGATGGGCTGTGATGGTACTATGGCCGCCACGGAATCCATGTTGTTCTGGGCAGAGAAACTTGTGTTGATTAAGATACTCCACCATCTGGTCAGTCACTATCTGCTCCATAGCCTTGGAGAGTGGCAGAAATATGGAGATTGTCCTATAATTGTTGTATGCTGTTCGGTCCCCACTTTTATGGACAGAGGTTACTGTGGCAGATTTCCATCTTAGCAGGAATTGGGACTGGCAGAGGGAGAGGTTAATTAATTTTGTTAGTAGTATAATTTTTTTGTTCAGTGCCAGATGTACAAATTTAAGGTCCAGTGTGTCCCCACTACTCCTTGACTTTCCTAGGACCTTCACTACATATTTGTGTGCATCAGCTTCAGAAACTATTTTGAAGCAGAAAGGCGGATGGTTGGGAGGCAGTGTAGGAGCTCTTGTAGTGGATCTTGGGGTAGGGGCATTGAAGAAGTCAGCTGGAAGAACACTACTGAGGTCAGTAAAAGCCTGATTCAGTGAGCTGACTATGAGTAAGGTGTTTACGGTAGGAACACCCTCGACAGTGAGCATAGCAGGGGATGTTTTTTGATCTTTCCCTGTAATATCCTGTAGAAACATAGAAACATAGAATTTGATGACAGATAAGGACTGCTTGGCCCACCCAGTCTGCCCATTTCCCTACCTAATGGATAAGATGCAGATCCTAGTTAACCAACAGCCTACTTCCTCCTACTCCCACCCCCAAGAATTGCCTTATGACTGTCCTATGCATTCTTGAATTCCACCACTGTTTTTGACTCCACAACCTCCTCAGGAAGGCCTTTCCATGCATCCACAACCCTCTCTGTGAAAAAATACTTCCTCACATTACCTCTGAGCCATCCCCCCATCTTCAAAATGTGCCCCCTTGTTCTTGCACACCTCTTTTTCTGAAAGATACTAACCTCTTGGACTTTGTTGATTCCCTTGAGATACTTGAAAGTTTCTATCATGTCCCCTTCTCCCTCCTTTCCTCAAGGCTATACATATTAAGCTCCTTAAGCCTCTCTTCATATGTCTTCTGGTGCAGACCCTGCACCATTTTAGTTGTAAGTTTGCCTAGAAGGATTTGCAGATGTTTCATGAGTTGGCAAGGGCTTCTTGTAGTATTTACTCTTCGCCTGTCTGATCGCTTTTGTACAGTCATTATGGGTCTTTTTATATCACTGGACATTAGCTGCAGAGCCCTGCTATCATGCTTTTAGCCAGTATTGGTCTCTTAGGTCAAAAAGCACCAGGAGCTCAGAGGTAATCCATGGGTTAATGGGTCCTTTAGCTTTCCTTGTTTTGACTAGGGCATGTTTTTCGCAGACCACATTAAATTTTGATATAAAGATGTCGAGCACCGTGTCCACATCTTTGGCTTCTCCAAGGTCTGACCAGTTGATGAGTTTAAGGTCAGCCTTTAGTAGAGGCAGGTGGCCCTTTAAGAGTATCCTGTTTTCTATGGCTTTGGTTGGGGGCTTGTAGTAGTTATTGTTCCATAGGCATTTGACAGGGGAGTGGTCACTCATGCCATCAGGGAGAACGGTAAGATCAGAGATGTGCGCCCGGTTGTTTGTGAGGACCCAGTCCAGGAGTGTGCTGGTGCCAGTCTTATAGTTGATTCTAGTCAGAGTATTCACTAGTTGGGAGAACTGAATCATGGAGAGGGTATCCTTTATAGCAGTAGATGCAGGTGATTGACAGTTAATATTAAAGTCTCCTAGTAGTACCATTTCAGGATTTAGGCTCAGTGTGCTGATACAGTTAGGGTTGCCACCCGTCAGGCTTTTTACCTGGTGATCAGGTTTTCAGGGTCCCTATCAGGTAATCCGGTTTTGCTCTGTGCTGGCCAGGTTTTTGAACCATTTTGGGTGCTCACATACTTTTGAAACACATTTTGTCATCTCACTCATTGTTTCAGCTGCATGTCCGGGTTACAGAAAAGGTCTGTTGTCTATATAGCCTTTTGTTTGTGAAAGCAGTCAACCTGGGAGGTGTAAAGTATGGCCATTGACACCAATAGCACATACTTAACCTAATCTTTTCCACTGCATCTTAAAGTGGCATAGCAGCATAGCTACCCCCACCTTCTGTAACAGCAACACAGCCAAGTGTCTTACACTTTCATTTGCTGGTAAACATTTTAATCTCTAACAGAATTTAAGCATTTTAAATGTTTTAAATTATTTTTTCGTGAAGAAAAAAGGTATGGTCACTTCTTTTGCTTTGAAATAGTGCTGTGGGCATGAAAAGGAAATGGAGCCAGAAAAATACATAAATTACACATTATAGGAAACAATTTATTTATTATACATAGATATATATATATATAGACAATGTCAGCAGATTATGTATTATTATATACCATGTATACTGTTGTATGCTATTTACAGTATGTATCTTGTCTCCCCGAGATCATATCTGTAAATGAGATTTTTTTTATCTCTGTATATTTATCTGGTAGACCAATGTCAATAAATAAATACTGTAAATAAATAAATAACTAGGAAGAACCTGGGACAGTAATTTTAACAGGTATGGTACAGTATCTTAACATTTTTGTTGACCTGCTGCTTTAAGTGTTGTGTTTTATTGATATAACAAATGGCTTTCTAGAAGGAGCAGTGCATGATGAGTCATGAAAAGGGGTGGAGCTAGGGGTGGAGCTTAGGATCTGGCTTTTGCCTCATACAAAGGTAGCAACCCTAGATACAGTCCAGTATTTATGTTTTTTTTTCATATTGTTTCGCCAGGTGAGACACACCAAGCTGAAAGCTTGTTTACAGGTACAACCTGGGAGCACGTTGAATTTAATTGACTTGCTCAGGGTCACACAGTATACAAGTGGGGGCTGTGGGATTCAAACCCAGATCTCCAGATTTGCAACTCAGAGCCTTAAACTTTGTTGGCACTAGCCTGGGACCGTTTGGGCAGAATATAAATGGAAAGTATGGTTAGCACTCTGTTGTGGGCCTCTAGCAGTATTTTGATGGCCATGGCTTGTTAGTTGTCACTGCCACACGGTGGGAGTATTATGTGTCCCTGGAGGTGGTCTTTGGTGTAGATGATGCAGCCCCCATCTCTTTTAGATTGTCGATCCTGTCTGTAAAGAGTGTAGCCAGGCAGGGTGATGGCCATGTCGGGTATCTTCGGGGATAGCCAGGTTTCCACAATTGATAGCACATCAGGGTTATGCTGAGTGACCCAGGCCTTCAGGCAGTCTAGTTTGGGAAGCAGGCTGCAGATGTTTAGTGAGGCAAGCACAAGTCCAGGGGTTTTCTGTGAAGGGGCATTAAGGTTTGGAGTAGGGCCAGAATTGGGATGCACATTGCCAGACATTAGTAGTATGCATAGATTGAGGAGATGTTCCTGTATTATTTTTATAGATGAGCAGCAGCTTTTTGCTGGTCGCTCTGACTTCCATGTGTTCTACATGGATTATGAGACCACTGAGTAGTGGCACCATAGACAGGTCATATGCTGTGAGCTCAGCTCCAGAGTTGAGAAAAAGTCCAATTCTGAGGAAATGGTGAACTGCTAGGGTCCAGTGTAACAGAGTGAGTTAAATGCCTGAGATGATGAACTGTGGCCTGGGCATTTGCAGCATGTGAAAACCTTGGCAGTATGTTTCCTTTGATCTTCAAAATGGTTGTTGCATAGATAGCCCTTAGAGACAAGTACATTTAAAGTTGATTTCAATTGAAAATGCTGATACCTGGTAGTAAGTCAAAAGCGAGAATAAATTATGAACTGCTAAGTGCCAAAGTCACAGAATGTGTTAATTCCTGAAGGTGCGAACTGTGCCTGTGCATATGCAGGATGTAAAATTCTTTTGTCTATATACTTCCTTTTGTCTTGTTCCTTTAGGAACAAGTGATGGAAATGTGTATTCAATGTAGCACTCCACAACTCAAAGCCTGTATTTATTTATTTATTAAATTTTGATTACCGGGTGAGCCCACTGAGCCCTGAAGGTCCCTTTTTCAGGGGCGACCCGGGATATGGTACAATGACAAATTATTAGGTGCTGTGTGTGCAGCCTGTTACAGAGACATTGCGATCATAACCAAGTTACAGTGAGGGCAGAAGCACAGTAATAGCGGCAGTTCACATTACGTAATCACATCTGAGAACTTGTTTGACAATCTAGCTGTGATAATTGAGTCATGGCCAAGCCTAATAGACTAATTGGGTGAACAGGGAAAGGGGTAGTGATATAACAGATTTACTGACCTTGCTTTTGATGGCGTCCAAAAAAGTTGATTTATGATGAGAATGCTAACATCTGGTGGTGATGTTTTACAGTTTCTTAGTCCAGGATACATTCATAGATGTCATGTCCAAGAATAGACCAGTTCCTCCAAGCAGAAACACATGAAAATCCACAAAAACTAAACTACTGACAGAGACAAACACAAACAGCCACACTGTAGTTCCTCCAAACAGTTAGACTCTATCATTTTGCATTCTAGCATATTGAATAATATTCCAGATTAACAGCAGCGTGCTCATCCAGGAGGATCAACTACCCGTGGTTGTACTGGCCAAGGCTGTACGGCTGCCCCCCCCCATCAGGCGCTGTTAGCCTTGCAGTATAGATGTACCTGCTGCAGGTGGATGGTGACCCCTTCCTTGGGTACGGGTACTCAAATCTGCCTCCATGCTGACCAGAGGGTGTCACAAGCCCTTCAGAAGAACTTGGCTCATCACCAACCCCTTTCCACTATTCCATTTCCAAGTGATCCTCCTGAGATGCTGACATAACTGCAACATACTGGCACTCACAATACCCTGACTATTAATTCTTGCCTATTTAGTTTCTCCCAATTCTGTCTCAGTTTTAGCACCCTTTGGGAGGAGGTGAAAAACTTGGGAAAAACCCTGCTACAGGAAAAACCGTGAAAAGCCACTCCCAGACACCTAGTGTGGTCACCCTTAATGGGTCAAAAGAGGGGCCCTAACAACCTGGCCCACATAACCCTACTTTTACAAGGGCAGACAGGTGGGTGATCCTTGCAGGGCAGGAGGAAAAAGAGGAAGGACTGCTGGCTAACATCCCAATAAATTCCTTCTTCACCTCAACCCTGCAGGATGTGACACCCCTCCCAAGTGAGAGGCCCTGGTGGTCTCACGTCCAATCCCTGGACCTAGCCTATTCCATGCAGGACCACCTCTATCTTCCCCCCTTCCCTCCTCCTGCTTCCAAGGCCCAGTGGAGGATGGCCCCAGATAAATTATGACTGCTGCCATCTGTTGTAGCCTCTGCATTGTCTGGGAGCCCTCCATACCCCCTTTCCCTTGAATGAAAACACTGACACGTCTCGGAGGAAATGGATGCAGCCATGCGTTTATTGAATAATATTACAGATTAACAGCAGCATGCACATCAGGGAGGATCAACTACCCATGATCGTACTGGCCAAGGCTGTTTGGCAACCCCCCCGTCAGGTGTCGTTTGCCTTGCAGTATTGATGTACTTGCTGCAGGTGGACTGTGGCCCCTCCCCTGGGTCTGGGTACTCAGATATGCCTCCATACTGACTAGAGAGTGTCATGAACCCTTCAGAAGAACTCGGCTCTTCACCGCCCCATTACCACTATTCCATCTCTTTGTGATCCTCCTGAGATGCCACAGGACAGACAACGTCTGACTCCCCAAGCTGTCTGCTCACCAGCTCCTCTAAGACCCTCTCCAGTGCCCTTAGCCACAACTGCAGCCCCTGCTTGGTCAAGTGCCTCATCTCATCTACCATGATTTGACCAGAGGTCTGAATCTGACTATGCTTTACCATGCCCCCCCCCCCACTGCCTGCATTACCACCCTCTTCTCATGACTGATTCAAATGCAGGCCTTATTGAGAGGGGCCACCCCCTCCCTGTATGGCCAACTGGACCTCTGGATCAGCTGGGACCAGATGAGGATGATATGAGGCCACCACTCCCTAATGGTTCGAAAGTCCTTCTTCATAGCCAGGAGCAAGTCCATCATCTTCCGACTTCCCAGATCTTCCCCTTCAAGGTGTACCACCAACATCTCTGGGATACGCTGTGTCTGCTCTTCCTCTCGCACCAAGGTGATCAACTCATCCCAGCGCATGTATTCAGACCCCAGCCATCGGATCTGAACCCTCAGATGACCCCTTCTCCAGGGCAACCTCCCTGCCCTGGCCTCACTCTAGTTGCTGCTGCTTGCTGTATGAAGGCCTGACCACAAATCCAAATCAAACCCTTGGCTCCCGGGGACCCTGGAAGAAACAGAAAGCCATTATTGCAGATGTGGGCGCACATACCTCAAGAATGACTGAGACCTCCAGAACCCCAGTGCCCGAATCTGCACTTCTGCCCACCCCTGGCTTCTGGCATTCATGGCTGCCCCGAACCTAAAAGAGTATGTACCAAACTCTTTAGGGTTCAGCCACACCTCCTGCACTGCCCCGGTGAGGACCACTTTGAACTGATATTCTGTGATAGGCCTGCCATCTGCGTGTTGAAAGAACGCCCCTCCTTTCTTTGGGTTCGCTGCCAAGTAAGCCTTCACCCTTTCTTGAATCTTCCAGAACACCCCCGGTGGTGCCTCCATCAGGCACCAGTGGCCTTTCTACCCCATGTCCATTTTGCTCTACCTAAGCCTCACCCATGAGCCCTTCTTGGTTGTTTTAATGTCCCCTAACTCCAACCCGATGACCCTCGAAAATTGGTTGGACTGCATTAGTTCTGACACCCTGAAGGCCCCACAAAAAGCCAACAGAAACATGGTGTCAAACAACAGCGCCTTGAACTAGGTACAGCAAACTTTGGGGAGAGTCTCCCAAATGCTCTCCAAGATAGCTGGAGTGATGGGGTGACTCGTTTCTTGGTGAGAAACCAATGACTCTCCCTTCCCTTCCAACACCTTTCACACCTTGAAAGCCTTCATGCTGTTGGTGACCCCGAGGGCCCTAGAAAACCAAGACAAGCCAGCAAGGTGCCTGCCCACCACCCCTAGTGATTCCCCATTCCACGTTGACAGCATGGTATATGTGCACAGCTGTTCCGCTGGAATGGACCAATCCTCCGGCTAACCCTGCTGAGCATGAACCCCGAAGTAGAGTTCCACCCCTCCTGATATACTTCCCTTGTACTCGGTGCAGTGGAATTACCTATTCATTTCCAAGTCGAGATGTCACTACCTTCCACAAGAAGGGGGTGCTGTCTGTGGCCGCTGCTCCACTGTTGGAACCAGGCCCCGAAAGTGTTGCCACTGTGAACAAGATAAAGCATCAGCAATCCCATTCTCAACCCCAGGGGTGTCTATGGCCTTAAATGTGATGTTCAGCAACAAGCATTTTAAAACAAAGATGTGCAAGTCCAGCAGTGGGCCCTTCGGCCCTAGCTGCCCATTGATGATGTGTATCACCCCCATGTTATCTGACCGGAACAGGACCTTTTGGCCCCTCAGTTGAGGGCCCCATAAACACAGTGTTACCACTATGGAAAATAATTCCAGCAGCATAATGTTAGTGTGCAATCCTGCTGCTGACCACTCGGAGGGCCAGATCCCTGCACACCACTCTCCCTGGAAGAAGGGCCCCATACCCTAGACCTCCCACAGCATCTGTGAATAGTTGTAATGGTTGACCCCCTTGGCTGGCCTGCCACAGGCTACCCCATAGAAATGACCCAGGAAGACCCTCCACACCTGCAGATCTTTCCAGAGTCCTTACATGACCCATAGCATGCAGTGTGGTTTAGAGCACCTTCTGCCCAGCTTGGCCATGCAGCGTAGGAAGGTGCGACCCATAAAGATGACTCAGCATGCAAAATTGAGGTGTCCCACCACCTGTTGCAATTGCCACAAAGTCACCTTCTGGGCCCCCACCATGGAGTCCACCATGCGTCTAAGTGTGGTAACCTTATCATGAGACAAGCGACAAAGCTGGGTGCTGGTGTCGATTTCAATCCCCAAAAAGATCAATACTCCCATTGGTGATTCCACCCGGTGCCAAAGGCACCCCAAAGTCCTGACAGAGTGCAACGAATGTGGTCAGCATGTGCTTGCACACTGCCATCCCCTCCAGCCCGAAGAACAGGAAGTCATCAAGGTAGTGGACCACTGCCTGGTTCACCGATTGCTGCTGTGTGACCCAGTGCAGAAAGCTACTGAATTTCTCAAATACTGCGCACACCACTGCACACCTCATGGGCATGCAGTTGTCTACATAGTACTGCCCATCATACCAGCAGCTCCCTATCCTCTTTGTGAATGGATAGCAACCTGAACACAGACTCAATGTCTGCCTTAGTCATGAGTGCTTGGGGACCAGCCCTGCACACTATCTCAACCACCCTGTTAAACGATTCATATTGGTCCACTGTGTATTGTGGGTCAATATGATCATTCACTGAGTCACCATCTGGATGCAATAGATGATTGATCATTCTGAATTCCCCCATTATTTTCTTTGGTACCAAACCTATGGGTGATACCCTAAAGGATGGGCATGGTGAGGCAATGAATGGCCCACTAACTCTCCTCAGCACCCTTTCCTTTTCCAGTTTCCCACGGACCACCTGTGGATGATCCCACATGGATTTCAGGTTCTTGGCTTTGTGCCCCCCCCACACAGGCCATCGTATTGGATCCTGAAACCTACCATGAATCCTTCCTCCAGCAGGTTGGCGGCCTTCCTGTCTGGCTACTGGCTCAGCCACTGACTAATCCTGTCCACCCTTATGGGGGTGGGCAGGTTTGTTGCCCTGTAGCTTCCCTGGCTTCCTACTCACTCCCCTAAATTCTCTTCTTGGGGAGCGCCGGGAGGTGCATTGAATGAAGGGGTGCTGTAGTCCATAAACCAAGCAGATGTGCCAAAAATGGCATGACACCCGATTGCTCTTTGATTGATTGCAGACATAGTATACCTACAATGGTGTCATCTGCCCAGCTCAGCTTTCTGTGGCAGGCCACTGTAAGTGTGCACAACTCCCTCCCATGCATGACGTCCACCAGGAGTGTCATATCCACCGTACCTCCACCCCAGTGTGCTGCCCTCCTAGCACATCCTCGTAAACTCTTCATCATACTCCAGCCATGTCATGCCACCCTTCCTCCAGTGCATGAGCGTGATTCTGTTCTGGTAGGTAAACAGTCCAGGCATGGGGTCATAATTTCACAAGACATTATGCTGCATGACAAAATCACGCTGCCAGTACAGTGCGATATTTCCATGAGGCATATCTCTTCTTTCTGTGGGGGTCTCTGCCCCCACACCCCGTGTGGTGGTGCACCCTCAGACTCCTCCCACTAAGATTCTCAACCTGGGGGGTCCAACCCAGTGAGCCATAAATAGTGTGAAAAATAATGCCTGGGACCGAATAAACCCGGTCCCAGACGCAGCGCCAGGGTTCCTGCTGCAGGGCTCAGTCCAGTGAGCCATGGCAGCTGCTTGGCTGAACCCACTCCCAGCAGAGATCTTATCCTCTGCCTTGGAGTGTGTAAATGGTGCAATACCACATATAGCAGTATATGTGGTATTGCACCATTCACTGTCCTGGACAGCGCTCTTTCTAGTTAGCTATAATGTCGTACGTTATTAAGCATACAACATTATGACCCAGTAGGAACAGCCAAGCCCTTGGTCTTTTTCTGTCTGCAGGATAGTATCTGCATAGATGGGGAAGGCCGCAATCCAATTTTCAAAGGTACGGGGCACCTTTGGGGGTTTCTTTTCAGACTCCTCACCCTCCTCCTCCTTCTTCTTCTCCTCCTCCTCCTGCTTCACTGGCCTGTTCAACAGAGAGAAAATGTCCATGCACTCCCTGTTCCTAATTTGCCACCTAATCTTATCAGTGAGGTGGGACCCCAACTGCTTGTCTAACCTTACATAGGAGCTCAGCTGGGGAGGAGGGGTATCAGTGGAGGCCGTAGCAGAAATGTTGACTGCTCCAGCAGTCGAATCCTGCACTCCAACTTTCTCCACCACTGCTGCCATCAGATCCAGCAGCTTGTCTAATTTTGCTCCCAACCCTGCCTGCTTCCAACCCTTCTCAGGGGTGTCCCCTCAGATCCATTCACACCTGGAGGTGACTTGCCATCCGGGGGGGGGTGCATCCTCAGCTTCCCCACCATTCTCCTTGGGTTCACCTGGCTCCCTCTCTCCACCCCAAAGGGCCATGTTGAGAACCTGAAGCACATCACCATCACTCAGCTGTCTTACCTCCATTCCTTGCTTACCTCCCCCAGGTGTTCTGGGTACCTTGACTGGAGGCACCACCCAGACCCTCACTGGCTGCTTATTCGATGGTGCCCCTGCAGCTGCTGAGATTGACATGCCTTCCAGCTCTTCCAGGCAGACTTCCAGCCATGCTGCCCTCTTCTTCCGGTACCTCTCCCACAGCTGTGACTCTAGGCCTTCCGTGGCCTTCACTGGCAGCTTCCTTTGATGGGATGACATGTTATCTGTAACACACTTAAACACCCTCCATCCCCAGGGATCAATTAGCCAAAATAAGTACACAGCTCCACCGGGCACACGTGAAAATTGGGAGCAGCAGCCTGTCCCACGCCCCTGTTCCATCCTATGTTGGGAGGGAGGTGGAGCAGGGGAGGAGGGCATTGCCCCTATACCTGCATTTGGACCCCCCAGTGGCCCCCCAGCCTGTCTGCAAGTCCTCTCTGATGTCAACTCCTGGTACCCATTGCAGAGGCTGGGAAGTGGTCAGGGCCCCTACTGGCACAGCATGCTGCCTCGCTCTGCACAATTATACCATAGTGATCGATTGATTGATTTTTAAATCCTCATCTGAGCATTACTCTATAAATTTCTTTTTTCTTTGACTGGTATTCCCCAGCACTGCAGCACTCTATGCTAGTGACTCCCTGCCACCTGGTCCCGCCAGGATCCCATCCTGGGTCACCTGCCCAACTGAGGACTCCCAGTTCCCAGTAACACTCCCTGGCTGGCAGGATCCCTGCTGCCCCCTACTGGTGACTCCACCATGCCTCAGTCCCCTAGGACGGTCCTACTAATGGCTGCCTTGTTTCCATGTTATTATTATCCTTTCTATTTTTTAATTTATTTTTAATTTTTTAATTTTTTTTAAATCTTGAATTGCCCTTAAGCTTCCTCAACTAAACCCAGTGGCCTGGACATGAAAACCTTGGGCAGCAGGCCAAGTGGCACTTTTTCATCCCCAAGATGGCCATCTAAGATCTTGCTAGTCCTTGTGACCAACCTGAGTGGGGTTTTTAGACACTGGAATGCTCTCGCACCTGCAAGGTTTAAATAGGGAGGTCTCCCTGCTCCAGTGCCATCCGCACTGTGCCAAACAACTCAGGAGCCCAGCAGCCAAGCGGTCACTCTTGCAACTTTTGGCCCCCCCCCACAGATGAACGTCAGTGTTCGCCAAGTTTTTCACCTGGCCTGCCATAGCCCCTCATGGGCCAGACCTCAGGAGTGCCCACTGCAGCACGGAGAAGGCGGATTTGTCTTGGGGGCCCCCATTGGCTCTCCATGGACCTGGGCTGGATCGTGCAACTATCCCCACCATAGCTCCTCAAGGGCCATGCCTAAGGAGTGTCCACCACTGCACAGAGAAGATGGATTTGTCTTGGGCCCAACTCGGCTCGCCACAGAAGAGTCTGCCTCCTCAAAGGCCCCCGGGTTGGGCCACGTGACTTTCCCTGGATTTACTGGACAAGGACCAGGACCAACCTCACTCCGAAAGGCCCCTGCTCTGGCTTCCAACTTAGGAATCTCAGCCGCACACTGCACTATCGGCACAACCAGAGCCCTGGGACAGATACACAGTGGGAACGAGCTCCCACAGGCCACTGTGCTTCACTGGCTCTCTCAGGTACCCTCAATTACTGGTTCACAGCAACAGTTATGAATTATATTTATTTCATTTTTTTTGTACTCTTTGTTTTGTGGTACTGCTGGTAACCACTCCTATAGGAACAGACCTGATTCCAACTGCAAGTAACTGGTAGAAGTAGCCTACCCCAAGCACTTTCTTCCCTCTTTCCCAGCTGATCCAGCCCCCCAGACCTTATACTCGCTTGGCCTACTAGTCCCTTACCTGGCTGGATGACTGACCACACATCTTAATAGTTGCAGGGCACCAGGCGAAAGAGGAGGAACTGCTTCCTAACATACCAATAAATTGCTCCTTCTCCTCACCCCCAGAGGATGTGACCACCCTCTCCCAAGTGGGAGACCCTGGTGGTCCCATGTCCAATCCCTGGACCTAGCCCATTTCCCTGAGGACCACTTGTATCTTCCCCCATCCCTCCTCCTTCCCAGGTTCAGGGGAGGATGGTCCAAGATAAACCACGGCTGCTGCCATCTGTTGCAGCCTTTGCAATTTAAAGCAGAAATTCATAACATTCTCTGATGCTAAACTTTAGCATCAGAGAGTGTTATGAAGTTCTGCTTTAAACTCTGACATTACAGCACATTCTCTATGTGGGAGGCACATTTTTCATGTTGGGTAATATTCCTGTCCATTCCATCTTTGGGGGGGGATGCTGAGAGTCATTCTGGATCACTTCTCTGTGTAACAAGTAGGGCAAGACTTAAACTTTTGAATATACATTTTTATGTGAGTATGTGTGTATGTGTGTGTGTGTGTGTGTGTGTGTGTGTTGGGGACAGTTCAACTACATTTTTTTTATCGACTTCATTCTGCACTCCTCATGAAGTCATGTTGATCCCTGCTGCTCATTTTTGTCTCAGATCCAGTTATCTAGTGAAATATTTTGTGTTATGGTCACCATGGTTAAAGCATACCGTACCATAGCCTTTTTGCACACCAGTCTCTCTTTGCTGGCACCAAGTAAAGAGAGACTGGTGTGTCAAAAGGTTATGGTAGCAGGGCACTGAACACTCCCACAATTGACTTCAGAATGGAACAGAATGCATCAGAAATGCAAACAACATTTTTTGGAGCCTAGGCAGCCCCCAGACCCCTGGCCTATTAGTTAAAGATGTTAACGTGTGCATACACATTTTATATAGGCTGGTTACTCCCATTAGCAGAATCTGTCTTTTCCTTTTTTTTCAATTGTTTAACCAGGAATAGCACACTAAGCTGAAAGCTTGTTTACAGATGCGACCTGGGAGCACAGGGAAGTTAAGTGACTTGCTCAGGGTCACACAGTATATGCCAGTGGGGGCTGTGGGATTCAAACCCAGGTCTCCATATTTGCAGCTCAGAGGCTTAAACCACTGTGCTATACTGCCTCCCTAGAATCTGTGGCCAACACCATGAGTTATAAAGAAAAGAAACAACCACTGAAAAAAAATCATAGAACAAAACCACTTCTGGGACAGATTGGAATAACAAACAAACAAACATTGCGATCAGGTAAAAAGGGTGTGCTACCGGGAGAGAGTGCAGTCAAGGGAGAGGACCACAGTCTGGGGAGCAGGCAGGGGTGGGTGGGAAAAATGGAACCTTTGGTTAGTTGGCTGCTTTACGTCCTCTACTCTTACAGACAGATATGATTACTGTACTGAATATAGGGGCTACTTAGACAGGTTATAGATTCTAGTATCTTTCACACAGTACTGTAGTTACAGAAGCACAGTAGATGAGCGGTGAATTATTTTATTTATTTATTGAGAAATCGGAATTACATCCTTTTAGTCAATAGACTCTTTTGCAAAGGCTCCTTGTCAATAACATAGTATACAACAGGAACACAGGGGAGTAGAATGAATGGTGCAGGACAAACAATCAATGAATATATTACATTAGGAGTGCTGGAAGGAAGGTAGAAAACTGAGCAACATTCCATAACAGAGGGCAGAGACAGCCCAGAGTCATGTGCAAAACAGAAGAATACAGTAATCAAAAGATACAGAAAGGTAAGGCAAGTGTTTCACCATAGTAAATGATTATAATGCAGGGAAATCAATACAGTTGCGAGATTAACTGAGATAATGTGCATAATTACATAATGCACATACTATAAAATACTATGAAAAAATGAGTCGGTGGAGAAGGAGGTGGCAGGGGCTGAGTTAGTGTAGGGATACTAGGGGCAGTCACAAGTTGAGATCTTAGTGAGAAATTCCTTGAGTGAGGTTTTAAAAGGGCCTATTTTTGTGCTGGCAGTCAGAGCAGCAGGTAGGCCATTTAGCCAGCTAGGATCCCTGTGATAAAAGGCTCTTTGACCCATGAATGTCCTGCAATGGGGGACCAGAAGGGGGGCCTTAGAGGTACTTCTGGAGACTCTTTGGGGAAGGGATGGCTAGATGAAACCATGTAGCCTAGGCGGGGTGAGTTTCAACTGGATTTTCTTAGCCAGGAGACATCTGTGATACTTAAGGTGATATTGAACTTTTAGCCAGTTTGAGCGACTGTAGAGGCCACATGTGTGGGTCATTCTATCATATCCTGTCACCAGGCAACAGTCTTTGTTTAGTGTTGACTTTATGCAACAGAGAGCAGTGTTATCAGCTGAGCCATAGGACACAAATCCATAATCCAGCACAGGGAGGACCGAGGATGTCATAGCAAGGCGTAGCACATCAGTAGGCAGACAGTGTTTGAGCCAATAAAGAAAGCCAATTCTGGAGCTCATGGTGTTACAGAGGAGATGGATATGTGTATGACAGGGAAGGAAATAGTCAAGGGTGATGCCCAGGTATTTGAAGGAGTTGGCCTGCTCAAGCATGGAGCCTTAGGAGGTATGGACATGTAGTGAAGAGTTATGGTTGGGGTTCTGGCGGTGAGTGAAAATCATAATCTTAGTTTTTTTTTATAGTTTAATACTAGCCTGTGCTCTGTAAACCAGGCCTCAGCTTCAGTGAAAGACTTCTGTAGGGCATCCTGTAAGTGTAGAGGCTGACAATTGCTCCAGAAAATGACTGCATCATTGGCATAAAGAAGTAACCAACCGGAACAGGCACTGGGCAGGAAATTTAAGAAAAGGCTAAATAGATGGGGGCCTAGAACAGAGCCTTGAGGGACCCTAGTGTGAACTGGGAGGCAGGAGGAGAGGATGGGGCCAATTTTGACCTACTGTGACCTGTTGGTTAGATAGTTTTCAAACTAGGCCATAGTATTGGGAGTCAGCCCCATGGTGGTCAGGGATTTAAGGAGAAGGGCATGATGGACAGTATCAAATGCCTTAGTTAGGTTGATATATACTGACCCAACTAAGTGTCCCAAATCCAGGGCCTTGTGGATGTACGAGGTGTCACAAACCCACTCAGCAGGTCAGGCCCTCTGCTCCCACAGTGCCAACCTTTGAGCGAAGTATTGTGAACAGGTAACAGAACAGGGTAACCCTCCTGTCTGCTTGTGGGTCCGAATCACCTTTGGTCTCAAGTTCTGGGGGGATTCTAACTGTGAACCTTATGCTAGCATACCCAAATGTACAGGCTCAGATAATCTGCTCTTCAAGGCATGCCAGATATCTTTCACCTAAGGGCATCTAACCAGGTATCCAAAATGAACCCTTAAAATTTTATAAAAGACCTTAGGTATATTCTTACCTTTTCCCAGTTTGGTAACACCATTAAGTATATGAACAGTTTTGTCAATCTTAACCTTCCATACATCACATACAAAAGAAAGAACTTCAAACACACACCCAGGCAGTCTTTTTAAATATAGATTTACTTAAAAATGGATAAAAATATGTAAAATGTAAACACAGAACCATATATCACAAAGCATACTATCACTAAAAAGAACAATGTTAAAGTACAAACATAAACTCGTACCACAATACAATTAGACTTTTCTATCTAATGTATTACCTTCTTACAGTGCTTATAGTTAGCTCTTGTTTCTAAGAGCCCACAAAGAAAAGTGTCTCAGTGGAAATACAGAATACAGTTTAAACCCTGTGTTACCACCCCTTCGATAATGTAATCTAGCTCCTCCTTTCAGAATATAAAAAATATACAAAACAGAATGTCCTATCAGGAGGTATAGTAAATAAGGTGACATCAGCAAAAACTCATTTCCCAATATGACTCCTTAATTTTGTGGGGTTTCCTGTTTCCAAGGACATCACAGGTTTTTACTACTCTGCCATATCGCACTTAGGTGCAATATGGCTTTTTAACACCAGTGGGATAACATGTTTTCTTCCTCTAAGATGTTATAAAAGTTTACAATCCCTATATCCTGGCATCTGGTCAGCTCCAATTAAGTCAGATAAACAGGAGACCCTTAATTAAGGCTCTCTAGTCTTTTTAATTACCTCCTGGTTTCAGGTTAATACATCCTGTATTCTCACTAAAACCTGAGCCGTGGCACAGCTGCCTTATGGAGACAAATCACACACTACATTTTTATATTACAAATATCAAAGAACAATCATAACCAGCTGGCCAAGCAACCCAGGAGTTATATCCAATAAGGGCTGTGTTGATACTGTGGCCCCTGCAGAACCTATGCTGCTCGGGATACAGGAGGTTATATTTTAATAAGTGTTTTGTGAGCTGGTTGGCTACTATTTCTTGAAGGGCCTTGGAGAGACGGGGCAGAATGGAGATCGGCCGGTGGTTAGTAGGGGAGGTGTGTTAACCACCTTTTAGAAGCAGGGTGATGACAGCCCTTTTCCAAGGGGTGGGGAACTCCCCCAAACAGACAGAGCAGTTAAGGATTTTAGTGAGGGGGACTAGGACTGCATCGAGAGAGTGGTGGAGGAGTTTTAAATCCAGGGAGTCTCCACTGTGGCAGATCTTACCCAAGACACTAGAGATGTAAGACTTAGCCTCTTTAAGTGATATAACTCAAAACCTGAAAGGTGGGGTGGTAGTGGGGGGAACATATGTGGACAATGGAGATGTAGGATGTGGGGGTCAGAAAAGTTAGGGGGAGCACACTGCTGAGGTCAGAGAATGAGGAATTTAAGGTATTGGCAATTTGTGGTGGGTCCTGTGTTATGGCCCCATTTACTGAGAGTTGGGTGGTGGGGGTAAGGTTTTACCATTTAGTTCTTTGATAATATCCCAGAATTTATGACCTAAGCCCCTAGCAGAGGTGAGGGCATTTTGATAATAAGTGGCCTTGGCCTGTCGCAGGGCACAGGTACATTTGTTCCTTGCTTCCCTGTATGGTTGTTAGTCCAAAGGCAGTCCTGAAGCAAGGGATCTATGCCAGACATTATCCTGATGGCACATGAGGTCGAGTAGAGTCTGAGATAGCCAGGGTGTGTCACAGTTTTTTACTACCTGTTTCATAACTGGGGCAAAAAGGTCACATGCAGAATTGAAGGAGGTTATGAAATAGGCAAGGACACTATCTGTGCTTCTTGCTGTATCTATGGGTGACCAGTCACAGTTTGAGAGGTAGTTTTTAAACTGGGCTAGTGCACCTCACTTTAAACATTGACAGTAAATAGTTTTGGGGGGAGGGTTAGGAGCCTTACAGGACCACTAGCACACTTCAGGTGAGAGATCGCTGATGACATCAGGGAGCACTAATACATTTGAGATTCTTTTAGGGCGGTTTGTGAAGATTAGATCCTGCAAAGCAGCGGTCCCTGTCTTGTGGTTATGTCTTGTGGGGGACTGGACAGCTTGACTTAGGTCCATGGCCAAAGTTGCATCTTTATAGTGGGCAACTGATGGCACTAGCCAGTTTGTGTTAAAGTCACCCAAAACTAGGATCTCACTGGTATAAGGGAAAGATGAGAAGCAGTTGGCAACTGCAGTGAAAGCCAATTTCTGGTTATGTGGTGGAAAATATAAACTACCAAGACATAGAAGGTTTTACCTGGGTTACCCAGCGAAAGCTTTACGGTGAGTACTTGGGCCCCATCCATGAGAGGGGGGGTGGGGACAACCATGGCATGGATGGAGTTTCAAATATAGAGTGTGCAACCACCACCTTGTTTGCCCTGATGATCCAACTGAAAGACAGAGTAGCCATTCAGGGCCACATGGGAGTCCACAGTGAATGTGGAGAGCCAGGTTTCAGTTAAAGCCAGGATGTCTGGCTTATGCTGTGCAATCCATCCTTGAAGACAGTCAATTTTTTTAGTAAGCTACATATATTTAGGGAGGCGGCAAGAAGGCCCTTTTTTTTTATCACCAAGAGGGGTGTTAGGGCTGGCCCTGGGTTAGGGTGAACGTTCCCGGATAATAGGAGGAGGAGGAGGATGTGGCGGGTTAGGGTTAACTTAAGGAGTCTGCATTACCTGGCAACAGCTAAGGGGGATTTTCTAACTTTGGGGCAGAATACTGGGATAGGAAGTGAGATAATGTTTGAAACCTCAAGGAGGGTAAAGGCGAGGCAGTGAGAGAGGTGCTATATGGTATTACAGGGAGGTTGATTAGAGTGGGGGTACTGGGAAGAACACAAACCACTGAACTGTTTAAAGGTGAAAGTAGGGAGAGAGGGAGTGGTGGCGGAAGGGGGGATGAGTCTGAAATTGGGGGGGGATGGTGGGCAAGAGACCGATAAAGAGGAGGTAAGGGGGGGGGCATCTCAGCAGCCAGCACAATGGTTTAAAACTGCGGCAGCTGAAAAGGATAGAGCACAGATGAGGAGAGTGCAGCCAAGATATGTAACAGCAGCCTCTAGCGGTGAATGAAGATGAGATTCTAGTGGGAAAGTTGGCTGATTGGTTTTTCGTCAGCACCTGACTGTACTAATATAAGGAGTTGCTCACCAAGGGTGGTGGTGGGGGTGGCGGGGCAATCAAACAGAAGAACAAAATGTCTCACCTCTAGATGCCATCCCAGAACACCGTCATACCTTCTTTTAGGGCTGTGCGAACCTCTAAAAGTTCTACCTTGCTAACTTTATGGGTAGAACCTGAAAAAGTTCTACCAAGTTCTACCCGGTTCTACCTGATTCATGCCAAACAGTACAAGATACAAAAGTTCTACCATGTTCTACCTGGTTCTACCAGGTAGAACCAGGTTGTACCTGGTCCAAACCACACAGAACATCATAAACCCTTACCCTACCCAAATGCACCCATTCCATTACCAGAATGAAGTCTTTGAAGGCACAACACAGCAGGATTGTGTACAGTACACCTACTCTTTGGGTCCGGGGGGGACTCAGCTTTCATCCAGTGTCCTCCCACCACTTCCTTTTGGTTCCCCAAGGAGCTGCTGGACTATTAGAAAAATTAATTGGCCCAGTCCTTGGAAGAAATAGCTGTGTGCACCCATCCTGTGCTCCCCTGCCCTAAATGTCCAAACTAAGCTAGCCCGATGCTGCCTGTCATGTAGATGAGGAGTAGAAGTGTATTGTCCAAAATGAGACTGTGGTTTCATTATGCCATGCTGAGTGCTAGTGATAACAGTGCAGGCTGAGGCAGAATGTGCATCAGGGTGTCCTATTGAAAAGGACACCCTGGTGCAAGTCCTGCCCCAAACTGCCTTGTTATCACTTATGAACAGGGTTGGTATATAGAAACCAGGGTCCTGCACTGAACACTGACACCCCCCATCCATAATGGGGCACATTGAGATTCAGGCTATCTTCCTGGTATGAACAGGTAGAGAAAAGGGAACAAAGCAGTAATGTGTTGCCACATTTTTAAAAGCTCCTGGGTCTTGTCCAACCCTCTGGCCCTCATCCACCCCGCCTCAGCCCTTGTGCCCTCTCCAAGGATATGGAACATCTCTCCCAACCCCCATGGCCTTGGCCCTTGCTTCCACCAATCAGCAGAAAATCGTGTCACAATACCAGAAGCAAAGCAACAAGGTAATAAGTACACAACAGCAGGGGAACTGCAAACAGGAGAATTCTGCAATGCAAACCATTAATTCATTCAAACATACTGTAGTTCCCAATTACAGGCAGGACTGTGTGTGCCATACTTTATATAATAGTAGTCCAGTAGATCTACAAACAAATGCAAATTTTACAGACACTAACATTACTGTTTGCACTTTCCTCCACCTGCCTCTAGTCTGTTCTTAGCTAAGGTGACCAGCTGTGGTATTTATTTACTTTGCTACCTGAAATCCAGATTTAATAGTCTAGGACAGTGCACAAAAAAATGTGAGCAAGCTCTAGGAGTCTTTCTGATCTGCCAAAATAAAATGTACTTCTCAACAGGTAGCAGAGAGAATGCAGAATGTTGATGCAGATCAGCACTAGTGATTAGTTCAGAGTAAGATTTTTTTTTTGAAGTATTTATTTTACAGTTTTCAGGGGGAGGCTGGCTAGCAGGCAGATTGTTGAAAACGATGTGTGTTGCTACTGCAACACCAAAAGAGAAATGCTGGCTCATTTGAACAATAAATCAAGGTTTGCCTAAGGAAAAAAAATCGGGCATTGCGCCACATGGCAAGGAGACGTCTTGGAAGCCCAGGTCAAAATCTGATATAAATAACTACCTTCCCATACACAAAACTCTCTGTACTGTTGCTGAGGGTTTTTGTTTCTTTGTATAATGAATCAACTCAACTAGAAACTCAGTTTCTGAATAACTGCAGCAGTCAGAATGCAGAGACAGAAACATGCTCGACCATGCTGTAGTGATGGGCAAAGTGGCCTCAATTCACTCCGCGAAGTGATTCGTGGAGTGAAGGTGAATTCTCGGAGTGCTCTGCAACGTGAAGTGGAGTACTTTGCGTTATAATGGGTAACACGAAGTCCATTGAAAACAATGACTTTGCGTTACTCCACCTTCCCAAACCACTACTCCACCAATTTTTAAGGCAAAGTACATTGAAAACAATGTACTTCGCCTCACTTCGCCTGGTTTTTAAGCTCCAAAGGCGAATTTTGCAGTGATTCATGGGATTTCAGGTCACATGGGCTCCAGATTGTTCTGCACAGCCTCAGTTTGGGGTAGTGTGTGTAGTAAGCTATAGGAGACAATCTGCTCTGAGAGCTCTCTGCAATTCAAACCTTCAAAAAGCTGTTAAAAAAGTCTTTTTGAGTAATTTTTTTTTCTGAAACTTTGGTTCATCGATTATAGGAAACCCTCCTGTGCTCATATCATCGAGCTTTTATTGTTTTTATATGGATTTTGAATGTTAATGTACAACATTCAGTCTGCGTACTGAGAGACAGTGGAAGTGTGCTTTGGGGGAGGGGCGTATCTGTGGTGTAGGTGGATTAACTTGGAGAAAAAGACAGTGCTATCTGTCTTGGTGATATTTTTCTTGTATACTGTGTTAATGTACACACAGTAATATTTTCAATATTTCTTGCTGTTTTTTTGCTGATTGTTATGGTGCAGCAATGCATAATTTTAGTTTGTTTAAAATATGTGGTTATATTACTGAAGTTTTCAATTTGCTACGCGTTACTTAGTGTGTGAGTATGTGTGTGACGTTTGTCATCAAATCAGACACCTTTTATTGTACCACATAGTAATTTCAGCAATGTGAAGCTGCTGTCCACTGCAGCTGTGTGATTTTTTGTACTTCTTTGTGATATCTTTACTGGTACTAGTACTTGTGACTGCTACTGCCGCAGTGTAGTACACTGTCCACCCCCCCCCGTGGCCGACCCCAACCGGCAAAGGTATTCTTTTCCAGATTTGAATTTCTGATGGTGAGCATTGGTTAGGTGTTGTGCCTTTGTGTCTGCATCTCTTCAGTGCACAGCGCAATCTTAATCTGTCTGTGCATTTCCATCTCTTTAGGGCCCAATCTCCATCTGTAACTTAAGTCACAGTTGTTTCTTTGTCATCCCTTCAGAGTACTGGACAGGTGTGGTGCTTAATTCTGCATGAACATTGTACTCATTAATATACATTTTTTAAGTCAGGACCATCATCACAAGTCACTCATGATACAAATCACGTGCTTCATCATCACGGTGACAAATGCAGTCACAAATCACGATTCACGATCATTCACATTACGCATCACAACATTAATTTTTTTTTCTAGTTACTTGGATGTAGTGTAAGCCTGTTTTGTAGTATCTCTCCAGGCTTCACCATCTCACCATTGTACTCACTGATATGTGTTTTTAAATCTGGGAGTTTTTAAGCTACAGCTCATCAGGGAAGTGCAGCCGTAGGCATTCGCATTCCCAATACAGTTTCATACTGGTTACCTCACACCAACGACACTGAATCACGTTCTTCATTATCACGGTCACAAATGCAATCACAAATCACAATTCATGATCACGTCACGAATCACTGCATTCATTTTTTTAATAGTTACTTGAATGTATTGTAAGCCTGTTTTTTCAGTATCTCTCCATGCTTCACCACCCCACCATTGTACTCATTAATTTTTGTTTTTAAGTCAGGGAGTTGGACAGTGTCTGCAGTACATACACAGACTGGGAAGAAGACTGACTGCACTCATGCAGTTTAGCACAGTATACTTGCACTGCTCAGACTACAAAGTGTCACGCATGCGTAAGGCAACAAAAAAGGGCATAATTACATACAATGATCAGGGATGGTGGGGGAATACATTTTATAACACAGCAAGGAAGATGTGGGGGGCACATGGTGTGAGGGAAAAAAAATAATGTGGGATCCCATTGTGATCCAGCAGCAGTTCCAGCATGGACATAATTTGCTATGTGATCCAGCCACTGCTCCACAGCACTCACCCTCTCATTGTTCTCCTCAACAGCACTCCAGAGAACAGCCAAGTCAGCCTGTGTTACATGCAGTTCTCTGGGGTACACACATTCTACAGGCTAACCTGCTGGTGGGGGGGTGGGGGTGCTGGTAGAGCAGCAGGTGCTGCTGTGGCCCTCCTCTTCTTAGGGATGCTGCAATGCACAGCTGCACCCTCTGCCACAGAATGGCCATCAGGTGTAGGCATGGTCCGTTCTGTGGCAGCCTGCCACTCCAACTGCTGGTGATTGAGCATATGGATGTGATGGCCCCCAGTCCCTAGGTGAGTCTCCCGTGGGCCACGGTGCACCTCCACCTCACATAGGTGGCACTTGACCACACTGCTATCCCCCCGACACAGTCAAAAAACTGCCAAGCAATGGAGGTGCAGGGAGGACCAGGCACAGGCAGAGGATGGCCAGATGAACTGGTAGCCAGCTGGTCATGGTACAGAACAGGGATGGGATCCACACCTGGGTCCGGGGGAACAGGCATATCCTGCTCCAGAGGACCTGGTGCTGGACTTGGTGGTGGTGGTGGTTCAACCGCCTCAGAGTCAGGACAGGAGGTGGTTCTGGTCCTGCTTTTGGGGGGGTACTCACAAGTATCGAGTGATCCAACAGGAATGGGTGCCCATGCCCTCCACACATGTTCATGGTATGATGCTTACCACTACCATGCTCTCCCAGAGCTGCCCCCACCCCAGACATTCTCTCAACCTGGTCCATCTCTCCTACTGAGCTCCTCAGTCCGAGCAATCACTACTCACACTGTCACACAATACAAACACACACAGTCACACAGACAAAGATAAACAACTAACTACTTATAAAGGTAAGAAAAATAAAATTTACAGAAAGAACAAATTAAGTAAAACAGAGTACAGAAAAGACAAAAAATGTAGCTTTTTAAAAAAGCTGTTGGGTCTAAATCAAAGTTTAAATCTCCTCCTCACTCTGATCTAAAAGTATCAGCAGTCACAAAACACACTTCTCTCTCTCCATCTGCACAGGAGAAAGTAGAAGCGTCTGCTTGTGTGACTCATTTTCTTCCTGCCTAGCTAAAGAGCATGTGACTTACAGTACTGTAAGCCATGTGATGTGTGGGGGGGGCTGCCAAATCTGAAACACCAAGTGGATCACTTAGAATCATAATGAGGAATGCAAAGTCCATTAAAAACAATGAGTCGCCTTGCTTCGCATTGCCATTCTGCCTTAACGCAAAGTGGTAATGACAAGGCGGAGTGAGCACTTTGCATTGCCCACTCTGCATAGTGGAGTGACAATGCAAAGTGCCCACTTCGCATTCACTTCGCCGGCAGAATTTAAATTCGCTGCATCTCTACCATGCTGCCCAGAGACTGAATGCTGAGTGAAAAAGACGATACAGCTAGTGCATCACATGGGTTCTTAGGTGAACCTACAAATCAATTAATTTCATATTGACGTGTGCAGCAGCTAAAGTCAATCACTGACAAAGTAATGTACTCATCCTCATCTTATCAATGTGTAGCATATAATTTATGCACGTACCATCTCTCTCTCCTTTCACTGATTCATTCTAGCATCGGATTATTTCTTCTTGACAGGTAAGAACGTGGAGCAGAGTTACATGTTTTTCAGATTGTCAGTCTTCATATCGGTGAACCAAAGTTCGCTACTTTTCATAAAATGTTCAGCAGTGTGCTATCTCATGCGAACACCATTGGTTCTACCTTTACAGCAGCTAGGTCAAACCGAACTTGCAGCCCTTCCTTCTTTATGGATTTTGGGGGAGGGCTGCTTCAGCAGAGGCCCTCACGACCACCTCATGGGTTCGGAGCTGTGGAAAGAGGAAACAAAGTGCTGAGCTACAAAAGGCCAGGTGGGGGGGTTCTAAAATGGGGAGGGAATTTAGCTCAGCCACTGAGTTTTAGGTTACTGACTGAAACCGCTTAGGTGAGCTGCTCATGTAGCTAACAGCAGGGCTAGGATTCTAAAGCACAAGTTGGGACAATTTAGGACCTGATCACTGAAACCTGGGCAGTAATTAATTAAATCAAAAGTACTAAACCAGGATCTCTGCTACCCCTGTGGACCAGAGCAAAAGATACATTTTTAAAAACAGCTGATGGCCCAGAGCACTTTATCAGGACAGTAGTTATTAGCACAGTTCAGACCACAGCTCAGATTATATAATTGCAGAGATGGGGCTCAAATAGTGATGTTCTGCTGCCAGTTTGGTAGCAAATTAATCACTGGCAGAGGGGAAAAATCTGAGCTAAAATTATGTGCTAAAAACAGGTTGCATGTCACTAAATAAGTTACTAAGCCACTAATAAATTTAGTGAAAACTGGCACTAAGTTTCGATTCCTTAAAGTAACCTGACAGAGCAAATCAGAACTTAGGTAACTGCCCATCATGATTTAGAAAACGCAGGTAAACAACACTGTAAACCAGCACAGGGATCCAAAGTAGAAAAAAAACTGTTTAAATACCTAGAAATCTCTTTAAGGTTACATGCAAAATAAGCCAGAAATGACAGGTTTAAGTATTAAAGCAATGCATAAAAACTATCTATAGAGCTGTGCCGATAATTATTACCACTGATAGCAGTCCTTTTTAGTCTTATAAAATGGCGCCAAAATTCAAACAGAAGAACAAAACGTCTTGGCTCTGAACGCTGTCCCAGAAAATCGCTGTACCTTTGTTATGGATTATGGGGGAGGGTTGCTTCAGCAGGGGCCCTCACAACCACCTTGAGGGCTCGGAGCTTCTTTATGGATTTTAGGGGCGGGCTGCTTCAGCAGGGGCCCTCATGATGTTCTCATGGGCTGGGAGCTTCTTTGTGGATTTGGGGGAGGGCTGCTTCAGCAGGAGCCCTCACGACCACCTTGTGGGCTCGGAGCTTCTTTATGGGTTTTAGGGGAGGGCTGCTTCAGCAGGGGCCCTCATGACATCCTCATGGGCTTGGAGCTTCTTTATGGATTTGGGGAGAGGGCTGCTTCAGCAGGGGCCCTCATGACCACCCCGTGGGCTTGGAGCTTCTAATGGATTTTGGGGGATGGCAGCTTCAACAGGGGCCCTCATGACCACCTCATGGGCTCAGAGCTTCTTTATGGATTTAGGGGAAGGGCTGCTTAAGCAGGGGGCCCTCACAACCACCTCATGGGCTCGGAGCCGTATGATGTGGTGGTGATGCTTTGTTTGCTTTTTTTGCTGTCAGAAGTCACGCACCCTGTGTGTAATAGCCTGGGATATTGCTATAGCATGGTTCACAATAGTGAGGGAGCAGTGTATTTAGGTTCCCATGCATCTAGTGGCAACCCCCACCCGCCGCTCACTGTTTTACCCATTTCTCTGTTGTCTAGTGGCACCCCCACCTGTCAATCACTGTCTCTGGTGTTAATTATATTCTCTGGTGTCTAGTGGCACTTCAGACCTCCGATCACCACCTCCGTTGTAAATTATATTCCCTGGTGTTTAGTGTGACCTCCCAACCCACCAATCTCTGTCCCCTTTGTAAATTTGGGTATTACCTGGTGTCTAATGGCACCCCCCACCCTCCCATTGCAGCAGACACCTTAAATAAAGAAAATGGTCCCTCAATGTTTTTTAACCAGTAAAAAAAAAGGCCTTCACCAACCAGCCCCCTCACCCCCACCTCCCACTCAGCACCCACCACCCCATACCCCCAGTACACCCCCATACATCCTCAAGCACCTGAACAGATCCCAGGTACAAGACCCACTCTGCAATCAAAGACATGTTTTGCTGCTGGAACTGGCAACTGCAATATGAGAAACTAAGGTAAATGCAGTTCAATGTTATTTCAATGGGGGTTTAAACTTTTGACATAATTTTGTCATTTTTTGAGATATTGACCCCAAATTTTCAACATGGCCTTTTGGGGACTCCATCTCATGAACACTGCAACTGCCATTATGCAACTCCTGTCTGAAAAGAGATTTTGTGGTCAGTTGTTGAAATCACCTTTTGGGCTGCATTTGACCATTTTTTCCTGACATTGTTCATGATGTGGGGTCATAAGAAGGCTATGTTGAAAATTTGGGCTCAAAATACGTAACAATGGCAAAGTTATGACTGTTGCAATTTTGCTATGCACACTCGGAACTTTTGAAATTTTAAATATTTTGACCCCAGATTTTCAACATACAGTACAAGTCAGATTAAACTTTTCCTCAAGCTCATTGCTCTGGCATTGTTTTTTTGTACAGACAATGCAGTGGCAATTCTAAATGCTTAAAACACAAGGGCCCAGATATTCAAAAGGGTTGCGCCATTCACAACAGGGATGCACCAGTGCAAGTCCAAAAATGTACCATTGTGTGATATTCAGTGGGAGGCAGATGCGCCCCCCTAAATCACAATGCGCATGAGCGCAATGGTAATGAATGCATGCGCAACTGAAGAGGGAAGAACCATGAATAAATGGCGGAGCGTGATATTCAACAACATGTGCCATGTGCAATAGGGGAGCAAACGGAAGTTGGCGATAGCGGAAATGATTCAAAATAAAAAGGAACAACAGAGAGGCACAAGAACGCTACAGGAAAGCCACATGTGGGAGAACTGCAAGCAGGCACACAGCAACTGTGAGCAGGACAGGGCAGGAGCAGGACTGAGCACCTGGAACCACCAGGAACAGGGAAGGAGTGGGGAGCCTGTGCCACTGCACAGGACAAAAGGGGGAAGTGCCACACAGGACTGATGGGAAGGACAGTGGGCAGTACGTCCAATACTGGGAGATGTTCCTGGTGCAGGGGCAGTAGCAGTAAGGACAGCGGGGAGCAGTAAAACAGCTGCCGGGGGGTAACACAAGCCAGGAACATGGCCAGTGCCACCATTCAGATGGAGGCAGTAATGAGGGGTGTGAGAAGGCAGGCAGCAGGGGGGCACGGCCATGGAAGGGCCCATCGGCGGTATGCCCCCAACAGGCAGTACCGAGCCCACACCAGCTTCGAGCTGTACACTGAGACTGAGATCGTGGGCCGGTACCGCCCGAACCGGGTGATCCTGAGGCAGCTCTGTGAGCTGTGCAGTGATGTGATGCAGGCACCCACACAACAGAGCCATGCTCTGTCAGTGGAGACCAAAGTGACAGCTGTCATGTGCCTGCTCACCACAGGTACCTTCCAGAGACCAACAGGGGACATGACATGCATAACCCTGTTGGCGCATCATGCCTACTCACTCAATTCCTCAGCGCACTGCTGCCACACATTTCGGAGTACATCTGATTAACCAGCACATGCAGAGCGCACAGCAAACATACAGGAGTTCCACAGGGTAGCACTTATGCCTGGTGTGCTTGGGGCAATAGACTGCACCCATGTGGCCATTCGTACACCACCTGGCCCCGAAGGGGCTGCATACATAAATCGGAAGGGGTATGCAAGCATCAACTGCCAGGTGGTGTGCGATGCCAGGGGACGCATAAACCAATGTCTGTGCCACGCACCCTGGAGGAGCACATGATGCCTTCATCTGGCACCAGTCTGCACTATGCCACAGGTTTGAGAGTGGGGACATACCCACTGGCTACCTAGTGGGTGAGTATGCAAATCACGCAGAAAGACATGGATCTTGGGAGGGGGCATAGTGAGAGGTGATATGGTTACTGGCCTAGATAGCCCATGGCAGGGCGACGCTGATCACCAAACTAATGTCCACCCTCTACGCACAGGTGACAGTGGATACCCACTCCGTCCCTGGCTGCTCACACCATACCAGTGGCCTGCAACCCCATCACAGCAATGCTACAATGAGGCTCATGCCACCACACGCAATGTCATTGAGCGGGTGTTCGGGATGCTGAAGGCACGTTTACGTTGCCTGGACACGTCTGGTGGTGTCCTACAGTACAACCCCTCAAAGGCCTGTGGGCTATTCATGGCCTGTTGCATCCTGCACAACATGGCCAACGACTGTGGGATAGCTGTACAGGTTGAATAGGGGGACAGCAATGGGGACAATGAGGACGCTGGTGAACATGGCAATGGGCAGCCTCCCCTTGGTCGAAGGGACCCTCGACTGATCCGGATGGCGCAGCTGCACCGGGACACCATCACAGAGGAGCACTTCAACCAACCCAGGTAAGTCATGGGGCCATGTGCAACCACCAATGGCAAGGGCACAACCCACAAACACACATGGACAAACCCAAGGGGTGCATGTCGTAAAGGGAATTGGCTGAGCATGGAACCGCACACACCGTCGGGGATGGGCAAGGTCTAACATGGCATGCGGTCACACACACACACTCACACACCCCCACAAGACATGCACAAAGGGTAGGAGGCACGCCGACCCCAACCGCCATCCCTAGCCACACACACGTCCACAAACCACCACGCCCAGTGCCTGTAATTGTGCATTTTTCAGACGCTGGGCACCATTGCACAGTGGCGGACAGCACAACACAGGCATCATCATGCACACGCCACAGCAGACAGCAGCCAGAAGGGTGTGCAGATGGAACATGTGTGTGTGTGCAGGGCAGAGTATCCCACCCGTGCATTGCATGATGAACAACACACTGCACACATGGCAGTGTCAGACAGTAGCCTTGGTGGGAGACAGGTCAGTCACGCGCCACAGTGCCACGGCCACCACGGATGAGTGGGCAGCCCCACCGAGACCTGCCAGCAGTGACAGACTGACCAATGGCCTCATGGGGTGGCACCAATGGTCCCCCAGGGGTTCTGCTGCGTGAACATGACCATGCTCGCACAGGGGTCTGTAGCATACTGAACATGCCTACGCCAGGCGTGCTCAGGATGCCCATGGCTGAACCAGGTGTCGACAAGGAGGGTGTCGCACAATGCCGGGAATGGGGGGTGGACATTGCACTGTGTGGTGTCTGCGATGCATGGACAAATAGCTGTGTGCCCACTGTGGCCATGACAGCTGTGATTGTCTGTGTCATCCTGTCAATGGCAGCAGTCACATCCTCCCGCAGCCGGTCCATCCCTTCCAGGAGCAGACTGGTGTCCCTGCTGCACTGCTCCTCTGCCTGGTGCAGGGTAGCACTGAGTGCATCCACTGCCATCACAAGCCGCAACTGCTGATCGACTGAATCTTGGAGTATGCGGGTGTGCTCATCTAAGAGGTCATCCGCCTGATCGGCATGCTGTCCCTCACGGTGTTCACGGCCCTGATGGGCAGCACCCCTTGAGGGTGGGCACTGCACACCAGGGCCATGCCTGGGCATGTCCACAGGTGGTGCACTGATGCTGCCCCCCGACACTGTACCCCCATGGCCATTGGCTGACTGCTGACACTGCCCCTCTGGCTGCAGCTCTCCAGGGCTCAACGGTGCCACTGCAGTGGCCACAACAGCCCCACTGTCCTGGACACACACCAGTGCTGCCCCACTGGTGCAGACCGGCACAGGCTGGGACTGTGATGTCATGCAGGCCTCCACGGTGGCACCACCCACAGCTATGCCCGTGCTGTAACCTGCTGTGTGGCCATCCTGTGGCCCACAGGTATCACTGTCCATGATGTGAGCTCCATCATCATCAGTGACAGATCCGGCACCAGTCCGAGTCTCAGCATGCTGACATACATGGACGCTGGCACGCTGGGACACAGGCAGAGCCTTCTCAGAACCTGCTCCACCAACATCAGTCCAGACAGCCAGGCAGGCCCACTGTCACCCTGACCCTCGGACACCTGTTGAGGTGGATGTGCCCTCCTCTGTGTCCACGGTATCACCCTCAGTGGATGAACCCACCACCACTGACCCATGTAGATGCTCAGGAGCTGTATGGGAACACAGTAGCATTAATGTATCTGCCCTCCCCTGTGTCGTCCCCCCCAGTGACAGCTCAGGACCTACCATGCAGTGACGGGCTACCACCCATCTGGAATCCACCTCCTGGAACACCCTCGATGGCACAACACCGCATGCTGGCAGCAAACCGATCTTCTTGTGGGGTCAGGCATTACAAGGCCGGCTGTCCCCAACCGGTCATAGCCCATGCTGCCCTGATGGCAGCCACCTTGTCCTTATTCCTCCACCTGTCCGTGCCCACCTTCTTCTTGCACTCCTGCATGGACCGCTGGTGGCTGCCATGCAGGTTGATGGCACACGCCAAATCTCCCCATGCAGCAGCACGGGCCTGTGGTGTTCCCCGCTGTCCGCTGAGCAGCGGCTCCTGGTCAAGGTAGGCCTCAAACAGGGCATCTGTTTCTGCCTTGGTGAAGTTTGGCCTCCTCTTCCTCCCATGACTCTGTTCCTCTTCCTCCACCTCACGATCACTCATTGTTTATCCTGTGAGAGTGACAGGTGTTACCTGTGACTGTGCAGTCCCATGCATGTCCCATACACCACAGTCCACACTCCCAAACAGCATGCAACTCACCACAATAGACTGCAATGCCAGAATATGGCCTCTGCAGCCCAATGTTTCATTTATATAGCGCAATGCATGCAAATGAGGCGAGGCACAATTTTAAGTGGATGCTAATGTGGTATCTGCACCATTGAATAGCTGATTATCTGATTTGCATATGCCGGCTGAATATCGCGCTGTTGCACCTTGAGTAATTGTGTTGAACGTGCTCAGGCAAGGGCTCATTTCTGTGACATGTGCAGTGGACACCGAATGGTGCAAGCCTGGGGTGCTGACGCCGATGCCTGCTGTGCTGCTGATGTGCTGTGCACGGGAGGCAATGCAGGGCATGGCCACCATTGTGCCAGTGGCGCTAGTGTGCTGTTCACATATATGGTGCTCTGGCACTGGGGCACTGTAGGCATAGTGGGGCCACAGCATGGTAGGCCGCTACATGAAGTGGCACACAGGTGCCCTACCATGCTACACGCGGTGAGTACCAATCGCGCTGTGGTGATCCGTGCGTGAGAGACCCCTGTTCCTGTGCCAACCTTTGCCCCTAGGCACCATGCGTCCACATGGGTGCACCTCTATCACGCTGTTCGGTGACATCACGATGGGAAATGGCAGCGCAGTACCGCACAGCATCCGCACGTGGCGGACGTGCACTACAGAGCTCCATTTTGATACTGAAAGATTGCGGGATGGCACGGAGATGGGCACCGATCTGGAGCCAGGTCAAACTGGCCAATCTAGTGCAGTTGGTGGAGCCCCATGCTGCTGCTCTATTTGGGGAGGCACCCCTGGACAGGGCCAGGAGTGCCGTGTGGGAGGAGGTGGCGGCAGCCCTGGAGGAGGTGACTGGCATGGAGCGCATGGCTGAGCAATGCAGGCACCGCTATGGCTTGCCCACCTGTGGTCACGTGCCAGGAGTGGCGCGGTTCCACAGCCAGGTAGGTGCTCCATCCATACACTGTTAACATCCATACGGGTATCACGGTGGCATGTGTCCAGCACATGGGGCTGGGGCATCCAGTGTGGGCCGTGGTGCTGGTATAGGGGTGGGGGGCAGATAGGTATGGCTGTGTGGGATTGCACACACATGGGGGTGGGGGGACTTTGCTACCGGATTGTACTGATGTTCCTCTCTCCATGTTTGCACCTTAGGTCCTGAGGAGCGCCGGCATGCCAGGGAGGGGAGGCTGCAGCGTGAGCCACATCACGCGGCAAGTGCGACTGGACCAGACCAGCGCAGGGACCAGCCTGATGATAGTGAGTGCCTTACATCCATGATTATATTTGCATGCTGTGTAATAGGGCAGGCAGCGGGGCATGGCCACCATCCATTGACACCACTGCCATGCACGCAACTTGGTACAGTCAGCACTGTCCAGGGGCACTGCATGTCTGGGATTGCATCAATGGTGGTCCATGTGTGCACCAGGTACATGTCTGTACCACTGCCTTCGCACCACAAAGCCATGTCACTGTACAGCCATGGTGGTGCTGTGTGGGACTTGGCCGGTGGGTGTGTGCAGTGGTCCACATGGCTGTGTGTGCCTGGGTGGGCAGGTCTTGTGGACACGATCACTGTGGGTGATCACACACCATCACAGAGGCATGTCCCACGGCCGTATGCCATGCACAGTGGGTGGGCTGCAGGGGGCTATGCATTCACACCTATTGACTATGCTCCCTTGTCCTAGGTGGATGGCAGTTGCAGACAATACAACAGATGCTGCAGGAGATACTGCAGGTGGCCAGGGCCTCCCTGGGGATCCTGGAGCAACTGGACTGTCTGGGAGTCCGACGGCAGCAGCATGGCGGGAGGCAAAGTCAGAGCAGGGAGCGGGGCTCCCGCTGAGCATTCTACACCCCATGATTTCCCCTACCCCACTGGACCCACCCTCACACCCCTCTTCCCTCTACCATTTGTTCACCCCTGCTCCTTACCCACCTCCACCTTGTTTGTGGCCCTCCCCCCAACCTTTTGTAAATAGCTGTATATAGTTGTTTTTGATCTTTTACAATAAATTTGCTTTGTTATGCCTACTGTGGTGGTCTCTGATTTGCAGCGGGCTATAGGTGCTCAGCTGCAGTGATGTGCATGGCGTCAGGTGTGGTGCAGTCATGTGCATGTGTGTGTGTCCGTGGGGAAGTGACTATGGTGTGGGAGTAGCTATCCATCACTGTCTGTGGTTTGTGTGTTGTTCCCTGTGCACTGGATGACTGTGTGCAGTGGTCCTCGGTGCATGCTCTGTCCATGGCGCACCTGTCAGACTGTCCATGGCCTGTGCAGCTGACACCCTTGCTTGTCTGTGACCTGCACGGTCTGCTGGCATGTCAGTGGTGGCTGTCCATGCTGGACAGCCACTGTACCTGGTACAATGCCGGGTTGCCTCCTGTCACTGGTGTGGTGCATGTCTGCCTCCGGTGACACTGTGGCCTCCGCTGTTGTTGTCCCCACCTCCATGCTGTTGCTTGTGTGTGTCACAGGGGATGTGCACCACTGTCTGTCACTTGTGGTCTGGGTGCATGCTGGTTTAGTACAGCTCCATGGTGCCTGCGCAGAGTGGCTGGCACTCCTGTGCCATGGAGGGGTGCTGGCCGTGTGTACATGGTTTCCATGGCCACATGCTGGGGGCTTGGTTGCCCCACTACTGTGTCTCTGTGTTGATGTGCCCTTGGGTATGGCTGGGTGTTTGTCCATGCACTGTGTTGCATCCTGTGTGGCACATGCTTCCATGCACCACTGTGGGTGTCTGCGCTGGCTGTTGTGGCCAGTGTTGGGTCGGGGTGTGTCCTTGGGAGGGTGTGCAGGGTGATGTACCACTGGTGGTGGGGTCCAGAGCATGCCCTGTCACATGTGGGGTACCTCATGTGCCGACGCATGGTCTGTCTCTCAGCTGTACCTCTGGGGGGGACGTGTGTGATGGCACTGTGTATGCAGTCATTGCATTGCTGTCTGCTGCCACCCTCTGATGGGTGCGCATGGTGGGGCTGCCTTGCATGGTTCTGTGGTGCACAGGGTTGCATTGTCACAGTGGGGGTGGTGGCATGCATGGGGTGTCCTGCACTGGTGGACACTGCTCCTGGGCAGGGTGTCTGGGGATCACAGTGCAGGGTGTGCTCTGCATTGGTGGGATGGTGTGGCATGGGGTGGTCAGACCTCCTTGTGTGCCGGTCACAGCTTTCCCCGGCTGTGGGTTTGTTGCTGGTATCCATGGGCCAGTGGTTATTCCAGCTCTCCACCAGTTGTGCAGTGCATGGGGTGTGGGGGGTGATGTCTGTTCTGCTGTGTGCTCCTCTGCCCATCTGTGGCATGGGTGGTGGGCCCCTGCATTCTGTCCCTGTGCATCCCTGGTTGTGCTGTTGCACTGCTGTCCTGCTCCACTGAGTATCCCTGGTTGCACTTTGGCGCATCTGAACTGCTCCGCTGAGCATCCCTGGTTGTGCTAAGTAGTTTAGGTTTGATTTTACAAGAATACTTAAAAATACAAGTTAAGGTGCACAGTACTGGTATTTGACTTGATGTCTTGGGACCTGGATAACTGTTTAATACAGTGTACAGCACTGTACTGTACCCTGCAATGAAATCAGGCTCCAGCTCAGTAATGCAGCATTTCTATGGATTGCTTAATGTGTGCACTCATTATTGCATGATTTGGATAAGAGTTTTCAGAGAGCTGCAAAGTAAGCTGAAACTGACTAGCAGCTACAGACAAATCATTAGGAAACTTTTATTAATTTATTGCAGTGAGAAGTGCACACATTAAGCAACTCACTGAAAAATGCTAAACTAGTGAGCTGGAGGAACAGTTTAATGTGACTAGTATTGCAGCCTTCTTATTCCCCCACCTCATGTATGTCACAGCTGTCATTTTTCAAATCCTGGCCAAAATGTGTTTTCGCACCTGTGGTACAGAATGAGGTCTATGTCAATTCGCTCCAGACAATTCGCACCTGGAATTCTCACTCCCGACAACTCGGTCTCTTATCAGCTCGCTCCCACTTAAATTCATTCCTGTCAATATGCTCCTGGCAATACACTCCCCACTCCCCACAATGACAGCCTTCGGATCCATGATGGAATACTGTTTATTTTTGTAAGAAAACTGAAGGTGAGAAGGGAACCCAATTCTGAACCCCACTCTAGCATCCTGTAACTTTCAAGTCACTTCCGAAAATGCCTTCTTCCTTCGCTAGGTGGCAAATGAATAATCAGGGAGCATCATGGTACTTTGATATGTTGGTCCCCCATGGTATTCGGGGACTGATCCTTAGCTGACATAAGTATTTGGTCTTGGGCTGCTGACCAACTGGTGACCAACAGGACAGCTCATGCACCTTCCTTTCCTGACCATGCCCACTGCAGTGTAATGTAGTAGGCCTTCAGGAAGCCTAAGAATTTGACATTTGAGGAGTGAACTGTGTTCTCATCTCTAGTTGTTACAAACTGCATTGCATCACAGTCTGTTCTTTCATGGTGGTTGCTGCTGTTGCCAACGGTCTCATTGCCATCTTTCAGCATTGTCCACTTTAGCAACCACCCCATCAATATTATTTCAATGACCGCCAACCTAGTGGCATGCAGGTCCAGTTTTTTTGCACACAGGTTTACCAGATAGCATTAGCTCAGTGATCACTTTTTGCAAAGTCTCAAGTGTGACTGGCGGTGTGACTTCTTTCCTCACCAGTAGCTGCAAAGGGCACTATAAACAAATACAAAGGTAGATTCAATGTGGCAGGAAACTACCGGCCCCCCCAAAAAAAAAGCAAGACACCTTTAAACATATCTTCAAGAGTGCCTCACAAATGCTTTACTATTAGATAAGGTAACACAGAAACCATAACAAAAAAGGAGAATAGTTCTGCTGTGACAGAAAACAAGCCACTGTGTCAGGGGGCTCTTGGTCTCCAGAATGTGGAAAGACAAGCATCTCATGGAGCTAGTGACATAGGTTTTCACTAAGGATGCTAGGAGCAATATAAAAGAGTGCTGAAGCAGGAGTGGGAGTGAATTGGTAGGGGCCGGATAGTCGCGGGAGCAAAAACGCGCAGGAGCGTATTGTTGGGAGCAAGTTGTCAGGGTGCGAACTTGTTGGGAGTGGATTGTCATGCTCCTGTGCAGAATGGCATTCTAGTTGTGCAGAATTATGTTTTGGCTGTGACTCGAACGGTTTCTGTACTGTGCATATGAGATGGGGTAATAAAATAATTTATATTCCCTAGTGCCCAGCACCCCCCCCCCACTAGCTGCTGTGTACATGAGGTGGGGTAACACTGTGGAAGTGCTTAACAACTGCCTGGCCGAGATCTAGGACTGGATATCCTCCAACTAGTTACAACTGAATCCCAACAAGACAGAAGTCCTGCTGACTGAGTCAGGTCATGGGCATAATGGGAGTGCCTCCAGGGTGGAAACAGGACTGGCCCTGGGAACCACCCCGTTGATGACTTCCTCTAGGGTGTGACATCTGGATGTCTTCCTGGATGACAGGTTGACACTTCATGTTCAGGTGTTATCTGTCATTCAAAGTGTTTTTTACCACTTATGGAATGTCACCTGGATTAAACCCCTAGTTCCTCCTGAGGACCTACCTTCATTAGTACATGCCTTTGTTACATTTAATCTTGACTTCTGTAATGCTCTGTACTTCAGGGTCAGTGGAGGGACCCCCACTGGCTGCAGCTGGTGCAGAATGCAGTGACCAGGTTACTGACGAGGCTGTCTAGGTTATGTCATGTGACCCTAGTCCTGCAAGCTCTGCACTGGCTGCCTGTCAGGTGGAGGGTTATCTTCAATTTGGGCTTGTTCGTCTATACAGTCTAGGCCCTGGCTATCTGACTGATCTCCTGAGTCCTGCTACCTCTGTCTGCTCCCTCGCTCCTGCACCAGGGGCCTCTTTGTGGTTCTGAAGGGCAGGTTAAAAACATCCAGAGTTCGTAATTTGAAGTCACTGGTCCAGCCCACTGGAACTCACTTTCCATTTCTCTTAGGGAGGCCCCAGTGGTGGAGGCATTTAAGAGGGGTCTTAAGACTCACCTTTTCAAGTTGGCTTTTTTTTTTTTAAGTCTTTGGTACCCGGGTAAGGCCCACTAGGCACAAGTGCCTGTTTTCATGGGTGACCTGGGAGCACTGGGCAGTTAAGTGACTTGCTCAGAGTCACACAGTATGCAAGTGGAGGTTGTGAGACTCAAACTCAGGTCAGGTCTGCTGGATGTATCAAGCTCATTCACACTTCTTTCCTCTAACCTCGAGGTTATACTGCCAGCCACAACTAACCAGATATTTTTAAATATTTTTAAGACTGTATCTATTGATTATTATAATTGCACTACAAGTCATATTTTAAAGAGGACAGGACATAATTTCTAATCTGACGCTGTTTATAATGTTCCAATTTGTAGAAATATCCATAGGCTTAAATGATCTATATGTAACTGTATCCGTATCTGTATAAGAAGAGATATGAAAGACTACATTTTGCATTGTTTTGGTTTTATGGGCAGCATTCTGTTACAGTTCTCCTCATGGGACCAGTGATCTGTAATCATAACTGTCACAGTTTGAGCATAGAACTCTAAACACAGTTCTGATAGGTCAATAGCTCATATTTAGCATTCTGTACTTAAACCACAACATAGTCAAAACTCCAAATTACTGGTTCCATGAAGGGAACTGAGCAGAATGTTGTCTATCAAATGGAAACAACTGAAAACACAATTTTTCACATCAATGTTTATTCAGGTACAGTTCAACATGGCTGATTTGGAAGCAGGTCTTTCATTTCTGGTAATAGTAACATTACTAACAGCTGTTAATTAGCACAGATTTCCTGTCCCCTTAAATTGTTATTGTGTATGGTGCCCAGAGCCTCTGGACTTGGGCACCATATAAATAAATGTTACCTACCTACCTAAATGGAAGTGCAGGACACTTCCACAACTACATACATATATTTATAAAATAGGGGTGAGCTGATATGCAGTTAGATAAAAATATGTATTTCTCACCTCAGTTGAATAAACAACCCAATGAAGTATGTATGATGTGTATAAATGTAAAATCTTACATTTATACATACACTCCCTATGTCACTAGCTGGCATTGTCACTGCGCATATGTCAGAGCTCCATAGCAACGCAAACCTTAAACACCTGCACCACATTCACCTGACATAAAAGAAAATTACGCACAGCTGTCAGAAACAGGAGAAACATAACTTTTCTCTAAGAATCTCCTGCACTTAGAACCAACCAAAAAAGTAACCACTTCATGTGCATGACAGCAATAAAACTTACCCAAAGAAGTAGTGCTGAAGGAAAAACAGAAGGCTGAAAACTGAAACACTCCATTGATTGTAACCAGACCAACGAACACTATCTGGTGAACTAAACCAGAAAAATACATGTCAACAAAATATGCCTTACAGAAATCGCTAGAAACACACTGAAAAATTAAAAAATAAATCTTAACAAATAAATGACGTCCCAGTCCTAAAAATATACATTCGGCAGTCCTCTGTGAACACTCCCGTTCCATCAAACCCCGCCCACAACTGACACACATCCAAAAGAAACATGGGCTGTACCTCACTTCCCAATCAGTACACAGAACACAACAGCCAATCATGCCTTAGCAACCAGAACTCCCCACAGCAATACCTAATCAAAACACCCCCATTCTCAAAGACACCCAGTCAGAAACTATGCATACAACCCATTGACAAATACCACACTTATACCAGAAAAGCATCCAGAAAAGCAGACAACTAACACCTTAAAATAGTTCCTCCTAAAAGAAAAAACACCAGAACACCATGAAATACACATTACAAAACTACAAGAAATGGACTCTATTCTATAAATCGCACATATGATACCCAGATCATGTGCTACGGAACATATTCTCACTCCTGCATTGTGAGCTCTGGATACTCGGCAGGAGTGAGAATATTTCTTGTATCACACTCCTGGGCATCATGAACCCCCTATATATATACATCTATGGAGGGATGGGAGTGCAGGGTACAATGGGCCCTGTGCTCCCACAGTAAAATACGGATCCCATTATACTATCTCAAAAAGTAAGGATATAAGTTGCAAAAAACGTTGTTAATGCTCCAGTAAGGGTCAAAGCGACAAACATTTGGAAATGAGGCATTAGGGTTTCCAGCCCTAACACCCCACACTCCCAAACCAGGCAGGAGAGCAGGTGTGGGGTGTGCCTTGGGCTTCTCAAACCTAACGCTCACCCCATTTTCATAAAATCTACACATCTGACATTGTTTACAGATAGAATGGGGGTGAGTGTTAGGCTTGAGTAGCCCAAGGCATATCCCACATCTGCTCTCCTGCTTGGTTTGGGAGTGTGGGGTGTTAGGGTTGGAAACCCTAATGCCTCATTTCACAACTTTAGTCACTTTGACCCTAACTGAACTCCATTCATCAGCAACCCTTTGCCTCTTATCCCCTAACCATTTCCTTACCCAGGTTACCATCTTATTGCCCACCCCCATGCTACCCAACTTGTTTATCAACCTCCTATGTTGAATGGCATCAAAGGCCATGCTGACATCCAAGTAGACCACATGCACAGCCCCCCCATTACCCAACACCCTGGGTACCCAGTCAAAAAAATCTATCAGATTTGTTTGACATGTCCTCCCCTCCGTAAAGCCATGCTGCTAATAAGCCAATACAAAGGCTCAGTGTGTACTACAAGGCTGAGTGCACAAGAAACACTAAGTAAAATGACATATTGGCAAAGTACAAGAAGTCTAAAATGGTAATTCTAAGAGGATTACACTGTGACTTCAGAAAGACATAAGTCAGTCACTATGTGCATTTATGGTAGAATCAGTACAGTGATGAAAAGATCTTACTGAAATTGCATTATCTGATCATCACATAGTATAATATGTATATTTCCATAAGCTATGCTGTTAGTTTTTTTGTCATACCCCTCAAAACAAAACACGCACAACTTCTCATTCAGGTGCACATATAACATCATCATCAAAAAGTTTATAGCAGACCCCCTACTTTTAACTGCAACATGCCTAAAGGCTTGATAATGGCTACTAAATTATGTCTCAGATGTGTATATCTGTATGTATTGCTGACAATGTTTTCCTGTGCAAATGTATTGCATTACCATTGGTGTGATTACATATCTTGAAGAGTAATGCAGTTGTTGTCTGTGTGCATTGTTGTATATAATAGTTGTTTTATTTCTGTGCGCAGAGTTTACATTGTTGAACTAATAAATGTTTCTCAGTTAAGTAATTCTGTGTCACTTTGAGTATTCCTTTCAAAAGTTTAAAACCTTTATAAGTGACAAACTGAAAACCAAATGCTACATTTTATTTCAGTCCTGCACCTAGTATGCTGGTTATCATGTGTTCCTGCTTTTTTATAGGATTGCCTTTATTAAGGGGTCGAGTAGGACTTTTCCAAGTACAGTCTTGTAAAGAGTTGTAAATAGTTTAGAAATGTTATGCTCCATATACGTTGTTAACAGTCATGTGTATTTTACTTTTCTTAGATGCATCCCACTTCTTTCTGAAACTATTGATTAATTTTCTTTTTTTCGGTACTTGTTTTTTCACCTTCTCCAGAAACACAGCTCTAATTTGGTACTAATTCAACTGACAGTTTAAAATACTTTTTTTGTAATCTTATGTCCTGTGTTCTGTGTCTTTCTTCATACATTATAAGAAAATGTTCAGTGGTTATATTGCAATAGATTCAAATATATCATAATTGATAAACAGTATTGCTAGCAGGAAGACAGAAGTTGCATCAGTTTGGGAAAATGGGAAGACTAGGTGGGCATGGTGGGCCTTATCTGCTGTCAGACTCTATGTATCTATGTATGTTACATAACTTCTTAAAGAAACATTCAATTAGCACATGTAAAACACATACTGACTTTCAGAAGGGTTTCTTGCCAAATATAATTGTCAAAATTAGTACAATACACAGTAATGCTAACAATTCATAGCAAATGGAGAATGACTTAAGTATGTGTGATAACCAATACAGAACGTATTTACTAGTAGTAGTCACAGTAGTTTTATTTATTTATGGCGCCCTTCCACAGGGCCCAAGGTGCCAGTCCAATGAGGAAAAAGCAAATAAATAAATACCCCAATACATAATAATTAACAAAAGTATGTACAAATATAAATTAAAAAACCCTACACCCCCAAAAAAACTCATAAATAAACAATTCATGCACCAAAAGCCTGAGAAAACAGAATGGTTTTAAGTAATTTTTTAAATACTTCCACCGAGGGGTCTCCTTTAGGGCTCTCAGTAACAAATTCTATAGTAGCAGACCAGATACTTTGAAAGCTCTGTCCCCAGATGTTCTAAGTCTGGTCCTGAGGACAACCAGGAGAGCCTCCTCAACAGATCGGAATGGGGAGGTTGAGTGGAAAGATAGGGTTGCAGAAGCTCACACAGGTAGCCCTGACCCAGTCCATGTAAGGCCTTATAGGTTATCAAACCAACCTGGTAGGAGATATTCCAATTAATCAGCAGCCAGTGCAGTTCCCACAGTGCTGGGGTAATATGACTCATCCTCAGGAGTCTCGCCAGCAACATTGCAGCTGCATTCTGCACTAGTTACAAGTGCTGCAGCATACCTCCACTAACCACAAGGTAGAAGGCATTACAGTTATCAAGCCGAGATGTCACAAAAACATGTATTAGAGAGGGCAAGTCCTCCGGGTGGGTAAGTGAACAAATTTGGCTAATATTCCTCAGATGATGAAAGCCATTCCAGATGATTGCCAACACTGGAGCCTCAAATGTCAGCACTTCATCCAGAATGACACCCAGATTCTTCACCTTTTTGCAGTGTCAAGCCTGCAGGTACCAAATCAATGCCCTGTTTCCCTCCCTGACACTGCCAGTTCTCCCTCCTATCCATCTCAGTCCAGTACTTCAGTTTTGTCTGGATTGGGTCTCAAACAGCTTAATGACATCCATCCCTGGATGGTTCTCAGCCAGACTCTGGTTCATCACATCCACCACTCCATGATCATGAGGTGCAAAGGACATATAGAGGTGGATATCATCAGTATAGCAGTGCAACCCAACTCCATGCTAAAAACAAAGCAGTTCAGCACTACACAATTGAAATGGAAGGAAGCACAAAAAGACAGTGACTGAAATAAGAAGGAGTACTCTCCAAATAAAGTTATTGTGCTGTTTTTTCATCATCACTTGCTTGTGCAGGCAAAGGTACAAGAGACAATTTCAAACCTTCCTTGATCTGGGATGGTAGATCCATTACCCAGCTGCCCCAGCACTTCACTCAATCAGAGCTTCATCAGGGACAATCAACTGGAAAGACATGTCAGAGTTTATACTAGTTTCATAGCATCATAATTCTTCATCATACCATTTAAAAAAAAATATTTTTCTCTTATTGAAACAGAAACATTTTTGTTATACTATTTAGCCCAAAATTGGTAAATTATTAACACAGCAACCATTATAAACAAACTTCAAGAAGATAAATAATATTGCAAAAGCTAATACCAAAAAATAAGTAATTCTATAGTTGAAACCAAAAGTCGAGAAATATCTTGATGCTGTCAGGCAGAAAATTGTTTCAACACTTATATAGTCCTTACATTTTTATTATTAAACATTTATAATCACATTAATCAGTTCTATAGAGGAGCAAGAAGCCCTAGAAAGAAACTGGGGGTCCAACCAGGTTAAGAACTTGTCTAAAAATGATTTAAACAGGGCAACCAGTGCTCAAACAACCTCAGGTTGTAAAGGAAAAGAGAAAAAGAAAGTTATAAAAATCCATTATCAAAATACTTTCACTTTTAATATCATAATTCATAACAAACACCCAAATCAGAATAAGATTAAAGACGGTCAAGAAGTCAGCAGGGGTGGGGTGGGGGGTTTGGAGGTTGGTAGTAGGTTATAAACATGGCACAGAATGTGAGATAGAGAAATATAGAAAGGGGAAAGATTTAATACAGAATAAAGCAGACAAGAACAATGTTTACAGATATGGTTTTAGACCCCAAGATTTATTTATTTACTTAGCTTTTGTTAACTGGGTAAGTACACTAGACAAGACATTTGCCTATTTTCAGGAACGACCTGGGACAGTACAGGAAAGTATGATTCAGATACTTAGGACAACATGGTACAGATACAATCAGATTAACAGAGTCAGAGAAAACATTACATGCCCATAGAGGGTACATTCAGTGGCACAAAATGCATAGAGAGACGAGCAGTACAATATATACAGTTTGAAGTGCAAATATAAACAGTTATGCACGTTACAGGACCCCATAGAAGTGGACCCACAGTCAGAGCATACCCAGAACATGGGGCACAGGTAATTACAAACTGAGCCAAACCCCAGGTGGTCTGGCAAGTCAAGAAGAGAGGAGGGAAAATGGTGCCAGGGGACAGGTGAGTATTATGGAGGCTTGGTATAGCCACACTCTGAGGCGAGCTTAAGATGATTCCAAAGGGAGGATCTAAGGCAAGCCTGTGAGAGGGAGGAGTGAACCTGGACAGGAAAAGAGTTCACAACCTGGGCACACACGAGGCAAAATCTCTGTCACCCATCTGGGTGTGAGTGGCAGGTATCGTGAGGATAGCAGGACCCAGGGACCGAAGGGAATAGTGTGGTGAGGTGGCTGGTAGAGAAGCTCTGCCAGCCCAGGGGGGGGCCAGTGTGAAGTACCTTGCCCATGAAACACCCCAGGTCAAAGTCTAAGTAATTAGATGGGGAGAGCCAGATCAGCTTGCTGCACAGGTCACAGTGATGGGTGAGTCGAGGGGCCACAAGTGCAAAACAGCAAATATTATTGTAGGAAACAGTCCACCTTGTGAGGAGAGCTTTGGAGGTGTGGGAAAACAGAAGAAGTCCGTAGCAGAGGGAGGGGAGGAACACACCTCGAGCCAGCACCAGTCATGCAGCGAGGGTAAGGTTGCTCTTAGCTCTGTAAGCCATACCCAATTTGCAGTTTGCAGCTTTACAGATATTCTGGATGTGATGCCCAAGGTCAAGTTGAGAGTCAAGTGTCACTCCAAGGTATTTGAAGGTACCAGTGACAAGGACTGGAGCACCATCGATTCCAGTGATCTGCAGAGGAGCTGAGGAGGCCTTGATCTTGGCCAGGTACTCAAAAAGCATGGCCTGAGTTTTTTATGGTTGAGAACCAGCTTGTGGGATGACACCCAGGATTGGATGCTCCTGAAATCCTCTCTCAATTGGCGGTTAACGACCCCAGTGTCCTGGGAGTGAGTAAGGATTGATTTAATCCACCAGGCTGTAAAGCTTTAAGGATAAAAATTCCCAAACTCTCTTGCTATAACAGCCTTGTCAGATGATCTCCACATCTCCTACCCACCTTAACCTGTTCAATTCCCATAAAGTTCCGTTCTTTTGGATTGCTGTTATGGTGCAAAAGAAAATGTTCTGCAACAGGATTTTCTTTTCCTTTTTTTCTTGTATTATTTAATTCTCCTCAGCCTGGGGGGTTTGTACCTGTGGTCTCCCCCATCCAGCTGTCTCTCTTGGCTCCTGCCCCAGCTGCAGCCAGAGCTCAATCCCATGCCCCACCCCTTCAAGCAAAATCATGGTGAGGACTTACCCCGCTCACCAAAGAAAGCCAGGTAAGCACCAGGGAAGCTGACTTGGGTGCATCTGCCATGACACCAGTGGACCACCTTCATGTGCATGGGGATGATTTTTCCTTCTTGTGTCCCCCCCCATGGCATGGGCATTCAATGAAGCCAAGGATGTTCCGTGCGTGCGTCCATGCACAGCACGTTTGGCGTTAACATGCATTGACCCCCCCAGTGGACCATGACCTGCACCAACCTCCAGTCACCGCCAGGAGCCAGCACATCTGTGGTCATCCCTTCCCACCCACTCTAGAGGAGGAGAGCAGTCCCTGGGGTGTTCAATCCTCCTTCCTCCCAGCTGACCCCCAGCACCCGTGGTTGCTCCCTACCCCAGGTCACTGACGTGGCATGAGGTGTGGCATCCAGTGCCTCAACCCTCAGTGCCACCAGGCTGGCAGGCAACAGCATTTTCTACTTTACAATTTTTTTATATCACACATATGTTCCTGTACTCTTTTCTTCAGTTGCCAAATTGTTCTCCCTACATGCAGTTTTTTTTACAATTACACCAAAGAGCATAGACAATGAAGTTTGAACTTGCATGAGATAAACTGTCTAATGCTAACTTTCTTGTCCCCTTTAGGTGATGTGAAAATTGTCCCTTGTTTACATCTGTCACAGACACTGCCATTGTCACATTTGAACATCCCAGGTGGACATACTGGTAGCCAGGTGTTGGCCGAGTGTGTGACATCAACAAACTGACTCTATATCAGTTCATCCTTCAGATTGGCCCCTCTACTGATGTGGCTCTCGGTTTCAGTCCAATGTGGGTTGCTAGATTGCTGTAAACAGAAAGTGTTGGCCAGAACTGTTTCACTATGTTACCCACTTGTCCCACTAAGCTATTGTACTCAGTAATTAAACTTATAGTCCTGAAAGGATTTTCAGCCCTTAGCTTTGGTTTTATGAGGTTACTATGATCCGATGTGTTCACTCTCTGTAATGCTGAGTTTAAAATGTACTTATTGTAACCCCTTTCCAGAAATCAATTTTTAAGTTCTTCAGCCTGTTCCAAAAACATTTCTTGTTCACTGCAATTTCTTTTGAGATGCAGAAATTAACTAAAAAGTATTGCATTTTTTAGAGAACTTGGGTGACAGCTGGACACCTATAAGACATTGTTAGTAGCTGTCAGTTTTTGAAAGGTTTTTGTGTGTATTTTATTGTAATCTCCAATCATCAAAGAAATACCCAAAAAAGTCAATTTCAGTGGAACTGCTGTTATGGGTAAATCATAAATTTTAATTATTGGAGCAAAGCCAATTCATAAACTCACATACCTCTTGTTCATTTCCATTCCATACGCATATCACATCATCAATGAAACAATATCATTGTATCATTTTGCTGTGAAATGGATTTGTTACACTATTGATTACAATGTACTCCTCCCATAAACTGAAAAATAAATTGGCATATGAGGGTGTCATGGCAGCCCCCATAGCCGTGCCACACTGTTTCAAATAAGAATCTTGATTAAATTTAAAATAATTGTGGGTAAGGATGAATTTCTGACCCTCAATTATTAGGTTGACTTGCATGTTTTCAGACATAGAGCCCTACCTAGAAAGTATTTACTAGCTGCTAGTCCATCTAAATGTTTAATTGATGTTTAAAATGACTCATTGTCTATTGTTAGCCCTCTGTAGTTCTCAGACCATTAAGAATTGTTAAACTTGTCTAAAATATGCATTGTATCTCTGATGTATGTGTGTAAACAACTTACGCTTCTTTGCAAGAAATCAATGAAAGAACACAAATGATTGGTGAGGGACCCTACCCCTGATACAACCAGTCTCCCAGGGGGATTTTTAGCATCTTTATGAATTTTCAGTAAGATATAAAGGACAGGTGTTAGAGAGAATTCAGGGAGTAGAAACCTAAATTCAGGTTCTGTTATTTCCCCTCCTGATTTGGCTCTCTCTAATAACGTAATTAGCCTGGATTATTACCTCTGAGTTTAAAGAGGGACTATGGTCATAAATTACTGATCATCAATAAGTTCAGAATATGGATCAACATAGCCCCAATCACCTTCATACCAACATTGAGATCGTTAAGTTACTTTGTTTAAAAGTTACATATCATTTTACATCCCTAAATTATCTGCCTGTTCAAAAAAGCCAGTTTCAGTGAAGAGGTGCTGATGATGTCATCTCCTGAACCTACAGTCTAGCCCTACTTGTCAGCAGGCTTACAGGACCTGCTTCCTGGTACTTTTCTCCTGGGTTGCTGGATGCTAAGTCACAGCACACTAATGTGAGATTTGCAGACTAGATATCTCTGATGTGGTGAAAGGCTGTGATCATTCACACCTACCATTCAATCGAGGTGATTTCTCAGGATGGCATTTTGAATCAATTATTCCAACACCCTGTAAATGGGGGTGGGAGAGGTAGTGCTGTTTTGAAGCCTTACTAAATGTTTTTATGTAGTAGCCCGCTCAATGCTTAATCACTCAGTCACTCAATCACTCAATCACTCAATCAATCAATCAATCAATCAATCAATATTTTATGCATCATTAAAGTATGAATGAATGGAATACTCAGTTGAGCAGAACTCATTTTCTGTTTTCTCACTGACATGCTGTCACTTGAACTATATTTAGGCTCATATGCATTGTACTCTACATTACAATGATTGTTTTACCAGGGCTAACACTTCTACCCCTAGTAAGGAATTAACACATATAAGACTCCTTTTCAAACTTATTGTAAAGCAGACACTGGCAAACAGCAACGCAGTTATCAACATTGCAACACTTGCAGCAATACAGCTTCCAAATAGGCACTGCAGAGTAGTACTTCACATGGTATCAGCAGCTTGGAGTCATGCTGACTCAGCATCCTGCAACTCTGGAGAAATGAACCACAGCAAAAATGCATTAAAATACAAATTTGTCAACTTTGTTACAAAACCTGAAATGCATAGATTCTATAGCATTGTTTTTAGAATGGTGTTGCCTGTTTTACTTGTGAAATCCATTGCAGAAAGATATTTTAACTTTGGAGAAAAAGGTCCTATAAGCTTGCTGACAGGGAGAGCTAGGCTGTGAGTTCAGGAGATGACATCATCATTACCTCTTCACTGAAACTGACTTTTATGAACAGGTAGTGAAATCAGGGTTACAAAATAACCCATAACTTTAAAATGAAGTAACACAGAAACTTAATGTTTGGTGTGAGATTTATTGGGGATATGCTTATTCTAATTCTGCAATGTAGCACTTTTGCCCAGAGTCCCTCTTTAATATACTTGTCAGTCCTAGTAACTCCATAACCTTATTTTTGTAAAAATCTTTTTTTCAACAAAATAATGTTCCCATTTGTCAGCTTGTTTGAATACAATATTGCTAAGACCCTTCAATTTATTAATAGCATACTTTTCTTCCTGTGATATATTACATCTCTTACTGCTTTCTTTTTCAGAAAGTGCATCAGTTTCTTTCAATATAGTTTTGTTATATGCATTAATTAGGGAGTTTAAAGATTATGGACAAAAGTGAGACATGGGGGCAAACAGTAACCGTCATGCTGCTGCAAAGTTGTTACAATTAAGGTCATAGAGGTGAATATTAAGGTTAACTTGATCACCACATTGGCCTTCCTGAAACAGGGACTTCAAGACTGAGAGGTTGTCATAATCCATAGAGTTCCAGCTATATTGTAAAATGTTAGCATGTAAATCCCCTGAAAAGTCTATTAGAGAAACATCCAAGTCAATGGCATCCATTATTGTCACGTTCTGTTCAAGTCCTCCACTTAGGCTGTCTCCCATTGGTTTTCTTGCAAAGAAGTCTTTCAGCTGTAGTTTTCTAAAACATTTTTCCAAGTCAGCATGAGTTTTGAATCTGTCTGCTTTGCAAAAATAAAAGTCCTTTTGTTAGAACAGATTTCTGTACAGGAGTTAGTATGTGGCTAGTTAAATTCACTATTTGCCACTGCAAAGTTTCAATTTGGTGACCTTTCCAACCTCCTCTCCTCCCTCTTCTTGTTTTCTTGTAGTGTTTTTGATATTTTTTTCTCATGCTCTGCTGCTGCTGGGTTTCTGAGAAGAAGACACACTGCCTTTTGAGCTTGGTTATTGTTCAGCCACCGTGGGGGTTGGAATTTCTTCCTCCATGATACAAGTATTAGAACCAGTTGCACTTTTCTGTTGAATTTCTTCCTCTGTGGTTTGATTATTAGCACCAGTTGCTCTTTTCTTTCAATTTCGCCTGGGGCTTGAGCTCGACTCTCCCAGCTCCATACTGCCTGATGATCCAGCCCAGGGGCAACTTGTACTGTACACTGAAAACAACATAGGGGAAAGGAAAAACCCTTGGGATACACCACAGCACAAGTCCATGGAGAACAATGCCAAATTACCCATCACAACCCTCTGAGAACTGCACCTGAGGTTTGATTCAAATCAGCTAATAAGTTTGCCAGTGAGTCCCATGTACTGCCTGAGTCTGCCTAATAAAAGCCCATGGTCAGCAGCACCAAATACTGAGGAGAGATCCTGGAGAACAAGAAATGACCACTCTCCTCCATTTCTCATCCTGACCAAGTCATTATTCAACCTGACCAGAGCAATCTCAGTGTTGAACTTTGACTGAAATCCTAACTGGAGTGGCTCATATATCAAAGGTCGCTAAGTGAGTCTCCAGCTCAAATACAACAACCTTCTCAATAACCTTGCTAAAAAAGGCAGGTTAGGGACAGGCCAGTAGTTCAACAGAATATCAGGGCCCAGCATTGTTTTTGTTTTGTTTTTATTAATTTGTTTCTCCTTGGGTCCCAGCCAATCGGCTACCTTCTTTCAGCCACCCACCCAGCCCCACACCCAACATCAGGCAGCTGTCTCCTTCTTCCCCCATAGTTTACCTCCATGGCAGGGTGGTAAGGAGCCCCCCAGCTTAACTCACCTCAAAAAGGATCCAGTTCCAGGGAAGTGCCATTCAGAGTCAGGGCCTGCGGAGGGTGACTGTTTTCATCCTGCTTGACTCTGGACCTCTGTTTTTCCCTTGATCAGTTTTTCCCCCTAATTTGAGCATGCAATACCGTCAATGGCTGTGCTGTGCACAATTCTACCCACAACACACTGACCAACTGTTCTAGCCCCCTTACATGTGACAAACTCATGGTGTATCTGCACCCAGCCACTGCTAGGTGTCAGGGAAGTGCTGAGCCTGCACCCCCCCTGGAAGAGGAGAGTTGTCCTTCAGATGCTCAATCCTCTCCCTCTCCAGCTGACCCCTGTCAGCCCACTCACACCGTGAACACTGGTCACCGGGGTGGCAGGAGGTAAGGCATGGATGCTTCAGCCCTCCACACCACTGGGTCAGCTATGAAATTTTTTTTTAAAAGAGTTCTCAACAATACACTTTTCAGTTCTGAAGGGGAGACCCCTTCAACAGGGAACACTGAATAATCTCAGCAAACACTGGGTCCAGGTGCCCAGAGCTGCTCATCAAGAGTCATGTTAGGCCTGGGTCCAGTTCACAGTACATTGGTCACAGTCCCAAGATCACCTTTATGACCTCTTCATTCATTACTGACCAAAACTCCCACTATGGCCACTGACCATTGTTGCAACATACAGTCCCAAAACTGCTAGGTGGTGCCTGCCCAGTTGAAGAGATCCCAGCCCTAGCAGAATACACTCTGTCTGAGAAGAACCAAGTAAACTCCTCACATTTCACAAATGAATCAGCCTTAATGGGCCCCAGATTAGCCAGATGCCAAAGCATCTCCACCACCTGAAAAAGCTGAACTGGTCGGTTCCTCCCAGCAGCAATCCCCTGGACAGGAATTCTGCCTTCTTGTGAGAGATTTGAAACTCACTGTAGTGAGTATTCAAAGCCAGTTTGTCCTACTGGGCCCCAGACCTCCTCCAATGCCACTCCAGCTGCTGTTCCTTTGTTTTCATTTCCCTCAGTTCACCATCAAACCACGGCAAACTGAGGCATGAAAACAATGAGCAAACAGGGACAGGTGCTACAAGGTTGAAAGCAACATTGATGGCTCTGTAATAGGCCACCACTGCTTCCTCCATACTCCCAGCACAAGTTGCTACCACACCCGAAGTGTCCTGTAACATCTGGAATCCATGAGGCCTCAGCCATCTCAAAAGATGGTATCAGACCCCCTCCACAGGGGGTCAGATACCACCCTACTACTACTACTATCTATTGGTACTGTGGTATGAAAAGGTATGCAATGAAATAAATGTATGTCTTCTGAATATCTTCTCAAAAGGGAAGGGAATTCTTTGCAAAAAAGCTTTGTTAATGAATCAGTTGGGGTTCAAATTAAAGGGACAAAAGTAGGGAGATGCAACGTTAGAGTTTCAAACCTTAACTCTGCATTCCTTCCAGCAAATAGCAAAAGCAGCAAGACAACACAAGCAACCAGAGACAGCCATCATCAGACAAGACAAACAACATACAACTCTCTGCAGATAACACAAGAGACATCCATCATCATGGTCCCCCCAGTTCTATAACCATGAATATACATGCGCACTTCAGTACATACATACCCACTTCAGGCTGCAGAAAGACACTGCCTTAGAACCCATGAAATAAAATGAAAGGAAAAAAAAGGGAAAGAAAATTATGACCCTACTGTTATATCAATATATGAATGGCAATAATTCTCTCTTGTGAATGTTCTGTTATCATGTTGACACTTCTTGAAACAGGACCATTTGCATGCTATTGTTACTAAATAAAACCACACAAAAAATGCAGCACATTTGCATCGAATTGTGATGTCTACGTTGCTGTGGTAATAACACAGGACATTTATTATTATGGGGTACTTTGCAAACAACACTGGAAGAAAAATGAGTACATGAAAATTAAAATTATGATGACAGAGCCACCGTTGTAGCAATACTACTATGTTGTTGTAATGTCATGATGTGCTGCAACTTCTGTGATGTATAGTCACATCAGAGCACAGTTCCATGCAAACATTACCACTAAACAAACAAAAAATTATAGTCTACATGCCATTTGGAAAGTATATCACTAGGGTTAATAATTTGTGACAGTGAAGGTACGTTACACATGTTTGGTTGTGTAACATTATGTTATGATTCTCACAATTATGTGTGGATAACTGTACATCAAAGCAGAAAGAAAAATGCATTTGAATATAATACTGACCCACAGCCTTTACATTGTGATAACTATTTATGCATTTACTCACAGTATTTATAGATTTTACAATCATTTGTGGTCAGCTAAGTCATGCGTAAGTGTTTCAGTGAACAAAATAGGACAAAGCAAGTGTTTATGACAGTTCAGTACTTTGGGATTAGTGGTGGGCGAAGTCTGAAAACTTTGCTTCATGGAGAAATTTATAAATTGTACTGAATTTGCAAAGATCTCCTTTAAGATGAATTTTTACTTCACCTTAAAGGATAACTTTGCAAATGACAAAAATGTGAACTTTACCTGCAGATTGTAGCTGTAAGTTGAAGTTCACAAGGATTCAAGGGATTAGAGGTCACACGGTGCTGCAATGAACTGCATTGCCATGCATAGGCTGCATTCAGTGCAGTGTGAGAAAGAGATAACTGGTGTTAAGTGTGCTCTGTATCTTTGTGCATAAAAAGCTTTAGAAAGCAATTAAAACACATAGCTTGTTCCACCAAATCACTCCATTAAGTGTCTACTGTATCTTGTGCCTCCAGATTACCAGTTATTTCTGGCATTTGGTTAGTTTGAAGTCGTAGTTTTCATTTTTTTATTCTGTGTGGTGAGGCAGTGCTGTGGGGAAGGGGAGCTTAGCAGCAGCAACTTCCAGCAAGAACAAATTCTGACCAGAGCTGATAGGGCTGCAGCCAAGGAATTTGAGGTAAAAACATTTAAAATTATCACAATTATTAGCCTGCATTTGCAAAATGTAATGTAGGGTCATAAATTTGTTGTTTTGTAATATGTTTACACCAAATGGCTGGCAGTAGACGTTGAAGTAATGAGCTGTGAATGAACTTGGTACATCCAGAACACCAGACCTGGGTTTAATTCTCACAACCTCCACTTGCATGCTGTGTAATTCTGAGCAAGTCACTTAACCACCCAGTGATCCCAGTTCACCCCTGAAAACAGGCACGTGTGCATAGTGGGCCTTACCCAGTTACCAAAGACTTAAATAAATAAAATAAATCACTAACATAGCCTTGTTATGACCACACCTCATGAAGAAGGGCAAAAAAAAAATTAAGCTCCTGGCCTAAATATGATTTCACTCAGGGACTGCAAAATCAACTCTCAGGATGCAAAAACACATTTTGGGCAGGAGTTGAAAAATGACAGTGGACACATTCATGAGGTGCTGTAAAGAAATGGCTATGTTGAAAATGTGGGGTAAAATACTGAATTTTACCAAACCTACAAGCCTGCATTGCAAAATTCAACATAGCCTCATAACTTTTAAAATATATATATATATTTTTACACCGAATTTAGAACATAGCTTGCTTAAGACCCCACCTCAGGAACAAGGACAAAGAAATATTTCAACTTCAGTCCAAAAGGTGGAATCACAAATTCACCTTTCAGGATGTAAAACACATTTGGCCAGGATTTGAAAAATGATAGCTGTCACATTCGTGAGTTGCTATAAAGATATGGCTATACTGTAAATCTGGGTAAAAATATTGAAAATTACCAAAGTTATGAGCCTGCATTAGCAAAATTCAATGTAGGCTCATAACTTGCTTATTTTTTTTAATATATGTACACCACATTTTCAACATAGCCGTCTTATGACCTCACCTCAAGAAAAAGGGCAGATACATTTTCAACTCCTGCCCAAAAGGTGATTTCATACAGGGAATGTGAAATCACCTTTCTGGACAGATTTGCCTAATGTCAATGCAATTGTTCATGAGGTGGGGTCTCAAAAAGGCATGTTGAAAATCTGGGCTACAAACATGCAAAAATGGCCAAGTCATGCCACTAAGTTCAAAACACCATTAAAAAACAATGAAACACATACCTGTTTCTTCAGTTTGTGGCCCAGTTTTGAAGAGTGAAGATGTTTCTGTGGTCCAGAGAGGATTATAGTGTTGGACGTCTGATGGGTAAGTAAAGGCTTGGGGTGTGAGGTGGAGGGTTTTGATGGGGAGGGTTGGGTGGGGGACTGTTACAGTCATAAAAGACATTGATGGATGGTTTTCTTTTACAGGTTTGAAAAAATGGACCAAGGATTTCTGCAGTGGGGATTGGGCATCCCCAGTGTCACTGTTACATTTCTGGGTGGGGGGTGAGTGGGGTGGTGGGTGCTGAGAAGGAGGGTCATGTGTGTGTACTACTTAATCCCCCCTTTTGCTTTGTAGCCTGATTTCTGATTCTGGCTGTCACCTCACAGCATTGCAACAGAAACCTAAACTAACAATGTAAGCACTGAAGCACTGTACCTTCAGTTCGAGTTTTTGCTTGACTCCATGCTTCACACACTTTTTCAAACTCCATAATAATTATGTTTATGCCACTCATGAGGTTACCCAAGATCAAACTGCCTTTGTGCAGATAAATGTTGTATCACACAGCTCCCCATCACATATATGTGTGTGTGTATATATATATATATATATATATACCGTGCTACCATAATATATATATAGATATAGATATAGATATGAATATAGATATAGATATAGATATAGATATAGATATAGATATCTATCTATCTATATATATATAGATAGATAGATATCTATATATCTATATCTATATCTATATATTATGGTAGCACGGTAGTGCTACCATAGTTAGGGTTGAGGAGCCATTTCTATGTTAAACCCCAAAACTTTGCACCTTAATAACTTTGCAACCGTATGACAGATTTGACTGAAATTTGGAATACACAATTAAGAACCATAGGCCTTGGCATCTGCCAAGTTTTGTACCAGTTGGATACACGGCTGCGGAGTCATTAAGCATGATTTGCATGCATGTTTACGCTTTTTCTGGAATTCTACGGTCACAAGTACAGGTCGCACAGGTTGCGCGACTGGACCAAAATCTTCAGGGAATGTGCGGCCAGGGTCCCTGATGTGCCTTTCAAAGATCTGGTGAAAAAATATCAAACGGTTCAAAAGTTATACAAAAAACAATTTCCCATTATAAGTCAATGGGAAAAGTTAAGAAAAAGTTCGACAGTGTCGCAAATGCATTTTTACTTTCGCAAATGGGTCTGTTACTTTCGCAAATCAGCCATTTTGTTTTCAGTTGGTGATCAGAAAAATGGTTGGCATTTAAATTTGGGACCATCTAGCAACCTAATTCTTTTTGTATTCACCTAGTCGGACCCTGAGGATGCTTGCCATGTCTTTATTTTGTGGTAAAACACCCCAGAAATATGTTTTTCAAATTTCTGGAAAAAGTACTTTCGCAAATTACTTTCATGCTCACGAAAGTGTCGAACTTTTTTGCGAAAGCTTTTGCAAATTGCGACAATAGTTTTCCATCTGTGGGAAAGTGACAGCGATTATTTGGCACTGCGCTGCAAAAGAACCGTTGGGAGTTTTGGGCTGAAATTTGGAGGGAACAGAGCCGACATCTCACAGATGTGCCTTTCAGTGTTGTATTAAAAAAATATTACATGGTGGCAAAGTTACGGCACTCCAAAGTTGATGGGTTTTCCCATAGGATACATTCGTACTGACGCATTACAGAAATCCTTTGGATTCCTGCTGCAAAATAACAGTTTGGTCTTTTTTTCCTGAAATTTGGAGGGAATACAGACAACAGCCCACAGATGTGCCTTTCAGTGGTTTGGTGAAAAAATATTACAGGGAGGCAAAGTTATGGCACTCCGAACTTCTCTTTTTTTCCCATAGGATAACATTATGGCGTTAGCCGCGACTTTCAGGGTCCGTATCTCGAAGCGGTAGCGAATACAGACTTTTCGTCGGAAAATTCCTTAGCCCCCAAAGGGGGCTAAGTACAAAATTAGCCAGGACAGTTGTAAATGATATGACTTTTAAATTTGTTTCTCCGTCGTACGGTTCCTGAGATATAACCTATTTAGTATTCCAAGTTCTCATTTTCTGCTCCGATACTCATTATTATGCATACATTATTTGTATTCACTGTCTTTCTCTATGCAGGTTTTGGGGAAAACCAACCTGTGCGCTTACATTACTGTTACTGTTGCCCTTTCTGCTTGTGGTTCCGTACCCGTTTCACTTACCATTGACGTTTGCACTACCGTGTGCGTTATCCTTGGCGTTTTCATTTTCGGTTGCATTTCTGTTATTTTTTGCCATTTGTGTCTACAGTACTGTTTCTCTTTCTGTTTTAGTTTGCGTCACCACGCCCACTGAAATTTCCGTTTGCAGGCACCATGTTACTATGTGACAACACATCACGTGGCAGACCGTTCCCGTCTATGCCACCGTGTGTGTTACCCTTTCTGTTCTCATTCATGCTTGCGTTACCATGTGCACCACTGTTAGCGCTTCTGTTTGCATTGCTGTTCCTGTTACTATGCCTCAAGACATCACGTGGCGGGAGCGCGGGGCCCAGAGGGCCCCACGCTCCCACCGCTGCATTACATTCACTATTTATCGTTAGCATTCTCAAAAAGAAGGGAAATTAGAGGCAAAAAACTCCATTTAATGCATTAGTTAGGGTTGTTCCACAGCGACAAAAGTGAGGAAATTCGCTGTTAGGGTTGAAAAACCCCCTTGGACCTGCCCACCCCCAACCGGCATTGGGGTGTGCATTGGTGTCATTGGTCCTAACTCTCACCCCATTCTCCTATACTTCTGCTGCTTTACACATGTGATGGGGTGAGAGTTAGGGAATGGTTAACCTCTTCATGTATATCAATAAAAGATTAACATAAGGCTGTTAGAATGTTTGCAGCCAATCAGAAAAGTCCATTTCTCAGACCCTTTTTATAATTAAGTAATAAGGCATGAGAAGGGGTTATGTTAATGGTCTGTTAATCATGTTCTAGGGGTGTACTGTGGCATGTGGTGCAGCCGGGTGCCACATGTCCCTACAGGGTGATTAACTGACCATTAACATAATTCTTGGGAGTGACCTATTGCTATTATAATGAAACATGTTTTTAGACAGTGTTAAACCTTGTTCAGTGTGTCATTAACCTCTTCATGTATGGTAATAAAAGATTAACATAAGGCTGTTAGGATGTTTGCAGGGAATTACAGACCTTCTTTTAATACATCACATGGCAGACCGTTGCCGTCTGCGTCATTGTGTGCGTTACCGTTTATGATCTTTGCAGCCAATTAGAAAGTTCCATTTCTCAGACTCTGAAGTACACATAGTAGTGACTGCATGGTACGTGTATAGTCACAGCTGTGTACTGTTAGGTGCTGATGTGCGGCACCTTGGTATAGTAATAATGACTGCATAGGCACAGGAAAAGTAAGTACATTGCTGAGTTTTTTACACTGTTAGGAATTATGTCAAATGTGACATGCAATGTGCCACATCGTTGCATATGCTGTGATACTGACTGTATGTCATAGGCACCAAACAAATTGATGGAGGTATAGTTGTAGCAGTATTAGTTAACATTGATTTGTATTTTAAAGTCAGACACACTTATTTTTATGTCATGATGGTATTTAAAGTAAAGAGTCGACACAGGTGGTTATGGTTTAAAAAAATTTATTGCCAATTTGTCAAATGGAGAAAAGGGCTAATCAAGACTGAAATTTAGTTAACAGAAGCAGTCTCACAATACAATCTTTGTATGTGTGCAATCATTGCTCATCATATATGTAAACGTGTAACAATAATGAGAACTGTATAATATGGATTGAAGTAAGTATGTGATATTATAGGAAACTAATCAGGTGTTGTGTGTTTCTAGTCATGTTTCACTACTCACTACTCTTTATGTGAGGAAGTAGTTTCTGAAATTTGACCTGGAATTCTAATAGTCAGGCTGAAGCTGTGGCGCTTCATTATATATTTACTATTGAATGTGAATAGAGTTTGTAAAAAAATGTTACTTTTTAAAATGGTTGTATGTTGTAATTATGTGAGTGCATTACTTGTGTGGTATGTTAATAAGGCAATGTCAGTAGGTTGTAAAGTGTGATTACACATGTGATACACAAGTGTTTTGTTGTTATTGTGTGACTGCTAATGTGGATGTTCCTGGGGTGGGCGAAAAACCATATGCTGACTGTCTAAGTAATACAAAATACAAAAATGTTAGTTTTTTGACATTTGATTGGTGTTATTTAATTATATGTCACTGAATAGGTGCAAATGGAAAATTCCCACCCGACCCCTCAATTGAGGTGATCATAAATATTGTCAGGAACAGGTATGCAGTGTGTTGTGATCAGTAACAGTGTCTGATTTACAATTGTCAATATTTTTTATATACGTTAGAATTACTTATGTGACAAGTTGCGAAAATAGAATATTCTAACATGAACAAATGACATTGTTTCAATTCTTACATTATCTTCTATGTAAATTATTAATTTGTAAATAGTAAGACTGGGCATGATATGCATTTTTTAACAAACTGATGGTTAATTAGATGTAGTTAGTATAGTGATGAATAATATGTAAACCATTCAATTGTGCTTTAGTGTTAGACTTGTAATTTTAGTACAAGTATCAAAGTAGTTATTAACAATGTACACCTGAATACAAATCTTTATATTATGTACAAGTAATTGCAAACACATGTAAAACTCAGTAAATGATATTCTGCAATTGGTTCTTATTTACAGTTGTGTAATTTAGCTTCTTGCATTATCAATAAAGGTAGTTATTTTTACATATGTACAGTACTAGTATTATGCATGAAGGCGGGATAGTTCTACACTGTTGCATGGTGAGCGAATGATGTTCTCTATATGTCAAGAGTCAGTAGACAAACTGAAGTGTTGATAGACAACTTGTGACAGAGTGGAATGTTTGGTGAATGTTAGAAGTGTTGCTCAGTTATTTACGATGATAACTGAGAACTTCTCTTTGTTTGCAAAGAGTAACACTTTATAACTCATATCAATTTGTTGTTATGTATGAGTTGATACATGGATAATTAAAGATATGTACAGAGGAGGAGAGCAGTAAGGCCTTAGTTTTTAGATGTACAATCTTTGATATACATGTAATCATGGTTTCTCTAGTGACTGTGAATATTGTTGGCGCCGATTGAAGCCACTACAACGATTTTCATGTAGTCACTGATACATACAAGATCTTACATGTTACAGTGTATGGCATGTCTCTGTCAGAATAGCATTTTGTTGAAATTGTATGGTTTATTTAGAGTCGTACATTATACAACATTGTAATGAGGTATGAATGTTTTTTGGACAAAGTAGTAATTTTTTAAATGCAACATGTTTTGTCCTATTCTTCTGAAATATGAAGGTTATCATAATTCTTCAATATTAGAAGACATGCATTTTTTAAGTGTCGTGGCAGTCTCTGTTTAAAACTGCTTGTAGAGTCATCACACTCTAACCATCCAGTTCTGCACCTTAGTAAGGAGGTGTAATGCCCAGAATGCATGGATTGACCATGGTGATAGATTATACTGTGAGTGTCAAACACTGATTGGTTGAAGACTATTCTACCAGCTTTGTAATCTGTGATAGGAGTATCAACTCTGAGCCCATTGGGGTCAAATCTGTGCAACATAAGCAACAGATATTGAGATGAACTCCTGAGACGTATGGACTGAGTGCATCTGCCTCCACACCTTCCACAGGCATGACTACATTCAGCATTGGTGAATAGCTGTCGAAATTGACACTTTTGGTTTGAGGACAAAGAGTAATCCCAGCATGTCTTGTGTGGTTTCATGCTGTGAATTGCCACATGAAACACATACATATTTTGTAACATATGTTACTGTGAAGTACTGCCGCATTAGGGTGCCATCTTCATCAGGTTGTTTATGACAGCCATCATAAACTCAGTAGTGTCTTGCTGTATGTCTGCAGCAAACGTACTACATCCAGCATATGTAGCTAACACCTGTCGTAGTGGTGTTAGTGACTGTACATTGCTAGACTGGTCAGAAGTCATGTTGATAATCTGCTTCAAAGCGTTTGATAGGGGATTGTCTTGTGAAGCAGATATTGCCTGCACAAACTGTGGCATGTGTAGAAAAACTTGCATAGCTGAGTTAGCATAGCAGTTTACTCTACTGCTGTTGTCAAAGACTGGTACAGCAGCTACACCAACTGATTTCTGACAAATTGCTGGCTGTGAATGTTTACTTGAAGTTGTGGCCTTCGTTGAACTCTTTTTTGTTGAATCACTTTTGGAAGCTTGCTGCTGTTTGTTGATACCTCTAGCTGTGACTGAATTTTGTGAGACAGACAGATATGTAGGCAGTGGTATTAAAGACATTTGTGGCTGATGTAGAGTACGTAACCTGTTGTACTCAAGAATACATCGCTTGTCAGCTCATATTTTCTGAGGTGCTATAGTAATAATGTGCAAGCCAAAAGGCTGGCGTACATGTGAAAGTGCGGCACGTAGCTCATGCCATCCTTGAAAATGTCTGTACCTATGTCTACCATTGCTGAATCCAAACTCAATCCCTGAGTTTGTGAATGGAGACAGCATATGCAACACATAATGGAAACTGTTTCCTGTTTACATAGACATCCTTAAAACCTGGAATTTTATGCAGGTTCGATCTATGTGTACAGAGTGTTCCATGTTGTCAAAGTGAACTACAATCGTCTTGATATATGTCTTCTGGACATTGTAGACAAAGTCAGTGATGTTTCCCATGGCACCATTTACCATGCCTTGTTCTACATCTAGATTATGTCCCAGCATGATACGTGCATTCTTACAAACTGTGAGAACAGCTTCTAGGCCAGCTGTGCGTGAAACATCTGACTTCAGTTCACTTAGTCGTTCAGTCATCTTTGCTACTAGTTTTCGACTAAGAATAATGCCATCAACTGTATCAACCACATGCAGAGTTAGAATCTCTTGGTTTTCTCTCTGCAGCATTAGATTGTTGAATTCTGTGCATTTCTTTAGTCGTGGCATAAGACACACTATGTGTCTGCCAGTAGAGTATATATCACTGAAGACATTACATGCTGTTTCTGTGCATGCACTATCTACTGTGATTGTCTGATCATTTAACATACAGACATGTTCTGGTGATAGAGAACCTGTACGAGCTTCATCTAAAAGTGCTTTGTAAGCTAGATCACCACTTTGGCGCATGTTCTCAGACAACCCGACATAGGCAAATAATTCCCATATGTTATAGCCTGCAATGCAACCGAGGATATTCTTAGCTTGTTTGGCAGTTAGAGTTGTAAATACATGCTCTGCATTGACTGGTGCAAGCTGTAAAAGGTCTCCCAACACAAGTATACTTTTGCCACCAAATGGCACTCCATCGTCAGTACCTAAGATCTGCTGTAGACGTAGATGAATACAGGCAAGCATGACATTGGAGACCATACTGATTTCATCAATGATGAGTAACTTCATCTTTGTGAACATGGAACGGAGCTGAGATGCAACCTCAAATGATAGTTTACAATACTCTCCAGTTCTTCCATGTTCCACTGGCAACATAAAGAGATGGTGTAATGTAACTCCACCAATGTTGTATGCAGCTAGTCCTGTGGGAGCAGTTACAGCAACAGACATTGAAGAGCCTGTCACACTCCATACTTCTGCAGTGATGGCTTCAATCAGGAAACTCTTTCCTGTGCCAGCTGAACCACTAACAAACATTAATAGTGGCTTGTAGTCAGTGCAGTCACACTGTTTTGTTTCATGTAGTATCCCATGTTGGACAGCTTCAACTACTTGAGAGTGAACTGTATGCTGCAGCTGATTTAGTCTTTCTCTTAAGTCAGCTGGGTTGACCATGGAGTGTGTGCCATGTTCCATGGCTGTCTCAATTTCTGACATTAACACTTCTGGGGCATTTAAGGGTAGAGGGTCACCTAGAACACCTTGTCCTTATGGATCAAGGTTGTCTTGTGAACTAACTGGAGTGTCTTCCTGAAGCTGCTTCTCTGCTTCTCAAGCTGTTCTTTCTCAGCTTCTAGTCTTTGTATATATGTCTGTGAGTATTCAGTTTGGAAATTCTCGTAAGTGAGATTGAACTGTTCTTCGAATGTGTCACAGTCACCTTTTAATTCAGACTCAGTCCTCCAGGGTCTAAATAGGAATAGGAGAGCAAAGTAGTAATGTTCTGTGCTCTCTGTAGTGCTCTAGATACAGTTTACAGTGATCTATAAGCCATGGCTTGTATCTCTTCATGAGACAGCCATCTACTCCATTGACCTTGTAAATCTGGCATGTTGAGTCAGGTGCTGCACCTGTCTTGTAGTCATACCACTTAGCCACCTCAAAGAGACACATATCATTCATGTCGTTGTGTCTACGTCGGTAGTATGTGTCTATCAGGTTATTCGTCAAGATATGTTTTGAAGAAGGTGTATTGGCAGCGAGCTCCTCAATTTTGACATGAGGAATCAGTACAAATTTCCATTTCTCTTTGTAGTTTACACTGAGAAAACGTACAGCATCAGACTTCCCATACAGATGTGTACCCATTAACCGGTCACTGGCTTCGTAAGCTCCACATTCTCTGTGTGAAAGAGTCTTCAAACCCAATGACCACAGTTGAGATGTCAGGCTTTTGCTTAAAGTGGCAATATCTTCCCAAAGATCTTGCAAGGTAGTCTGTTCATGTTTGGTTATGTACGAAGTGATGTACCGAACCAGGGCCAGTGAGTTATCAGCCACAAACTGAACATCTATGTTTGCTTGCCACATTAGGAGAAGAGTTGAGTTGTAGTCATTGATGTATACCTCTTTTTCATCTCCCGGTAACTCGTATACCCTCTTGGTTGATTTTGCCTTCAAGTGTTGCATTGCTTGAGAAAAGGTCATTCCATGGCACCATCCTGACAAACCCATCTAGGAAATCCAAAGCGACATCGTGTGTACCAATTAGATTTGTTCTTTACTACTCGCTGGCATATTTTTCTAAATATGTCACTGGAACTTTGTACCAATTTCCATAGTGTAGGACTGTCATACTTGTCTGGAATGTGACAAGTGATATATTTTTTGATGAATGATAGCACTTCTGCTGCTTCATGTTCACCAATGCATGGAGCATCTTTGATCCACAATAACATACGGATATGAGGGGCACCTCGTGCTTGATATTCTGTCCTCCAAAAGTAATGTTCCACAATACCTAGAGGAGGATTGTCCTTTGACAAGATGAAAGTCAGAATGTCATGGAACCACTTGTGAAAACGTCTTGTGACAGACACAGGATCAAGTGAACACATTTCTCCGACAGTCATTGATGAGATGCCTTCAACATCAGAATTTGCCCACTTCAACAGTTCAATGAGCTTGTCCCAGGCATATTCAGTAGAACTAAGTGTGACAAACCACGTGGCTGCACCATACTCTCGCAGCATTGTCATCACTTCATAGTGTCTGCAATACCAATATTCGTTGGTGCCACGAAGACTTGAAAGTATGGAAGACAGATTCACTTGCACATTTTCATCTTTCTGCTTTAATTTCTCTAGAAATTGACCAGCTGTTATTCCATCTAGTGGACTTGTTAGATGAATGGTATGTGCTATAGATGCAGACAGAATGCTAAGTTCACTCTCCCAGAGGAGATGGAACAGGTACTGTATGTTACCGCCTGAATTGCCATCTTTGCTGAGGACACGCTAGTGCGGTACTCAGCACCCTGTACACGTGCTTCTCTTTCATCTAGACGTCCTCCTGACCCTTTTGGAAATAGGTCTGGGAAACAGCGTGCTTCTAGTGTTGCCTCCCAAATGCTGACAGGCTCACCTTCAACCTACTTCATTTGATAGAGATCAATGTTGTCTCCTAATGGATCTCTCCCGTGTAGTGGGTGAATTGTGTACTGTTCATACACATTGTCACTTGTCTGTACACTGACCTTCTCAATGATTGGCTTAATTTTTTCTAATAGATCATGTTGCACAGAGAGACTGGCCATCTGATCTATGTCAAGGTCTGTATAAAAGGGATTGTTACTCTTTAAATAAGTAAAACCAAGCTTTTATCTTTTGCACATTGACAACATCTTTATGAGATGACCTTGGCCTTTGTTGGCACACCATTTACAAAATCACCAAGCTATTTTCAGTTGAGATTGCTTGAACATTTTCCTGTAGAGAAGTAGTAGATACATCACGGAACCCTTAGAGATCTAAAGCTCTTTCTGTGGAATGTTCCGTGTCTTTGTGTTCAGGCAATAGAATCATTTGGAATGGTTTCATTGTCTGAATTAGAATCGTTCAAACATATTTAGTGTTGAAATCTCACTTGGTGTAACATCTGTTTCCATGTTATTCAGCATTGACCTTGCTGGCAAAGTGTTACACTTCACTTTTGAAAACAGTGTTTGCATAGGACAATGGTGTCTTGTAAGTGAAAGTCAGATTTCAGCAGCAAGAATGCTGCCAGACGGAACCACATGTTATTGTATGGTGACAAGGTTTCTAGGTTGACTGTGACTGTTTGTTTTCTGTAGCACAAATGGTTGCATGACACACATACAGAATCAAACTTCTGAGACTTTGCAACCTCAAACTTAGCAATTTCCTTCCCGTACTGTCTCAGAATGTCATTTTCTAACACTGAAACAGATTTTTCTGCAGAAGTGTTACACTGAAAATTTGTTGTTTCTGGTACAGAAGTAATGTGTTGCAGTTTTGTTAGGAAAGTGATGGCACCCTGCATGTCACCTGATTGCAATAAGTCATTTAAACAAGTGTACTTATGTACAGCTCACTGTACTTCATATACTCTGTACACAAAGTTTTGCATGCCTGTTTGATGGACTGAAGCATCCGCATGTTGTGAAAAATACTATCACAAACACCACTATTGAGACATGCAAGTGAGTGACCCATGAGTCCAGTATGTGGCCAGATTTCAAAATGGTCAATTTTTGTAAACAGTTTATGTCTGTCTTTGCGATCTGTTATTACAAATAGGTTTACAAAGTGTTCTACTTTTTCAAATGACGATTGCCTACGGTTGCAGGTATCATCACATGACCATGCCAGACAGTGCGTTATTGAAGACTGTGGTTGGATCACAGTCATCATCAGTATCCAATTGATTGTCATCAGAGATACTGAGGACATTTGCTAGTTGCCATACTCATCAATAGTGAACGTGCGTTCTTTTGTTAGGGAATGATAAGACTCTTCCCAAAAATATGCCTCTGAGTGCTGTGTGTGCAGCCATTGTCCTGTGAAAACATGACAGAAGTTGTCAACAGTCAAACAAGGATACTGTTGAAGCCTTTTTTTATGGCATATACAAGTTTCCTGAATTGTTCAAGCACATGACACATCTTACGCCACAATCGCTGTAGTACAAACACTGTTCTGTTGACAAAAGTTCACACTTTCAGACGTAAGTTCATCAGAGACAGATGACTCTTACTCTTTTTGCGGGTGTGCCTCAGCACAGCAGCGATAAGTGTTTCAATCTTAGCTTTACTTGCTAGTGATCGGAAATACTTTCTCTTTCTGAGTTGTAAATCAGCAGTTGTGAGTTTACGGCATTGTTTTGAGCGTTTCTTGATGGTTACACTCAAAATAGTTGTGTTTCGTCTCAGAGATCTACACAACATTTGTGATGGTATACCTTTTTTCTTTTCTGTTAAGGAATTTTGTTTGCTTGTGCAGTGACTTGATGTAGGGGTCACTGTTGCAGTAAAGGTCTGTCCATGTTCATTTTGTGGTGTGACTTTACTGTTTTGTTTGTTGCCCTTATACAACAGTGTAGTACTATTATACCGCTCTCGTTTTGAGACACATCTACGTCTGTATTTAGTTGGCATGTTTTGCTATTATGGTTCACAGTGGCAGTAAGCAATCTTAAAGAAGTATCAGGCACCTGTATGAGAGACAGAGGAAAAAAAGTGTTAGAATATGCTTCAGTAAATTTCTTATAACAGTGTGGATTGATAGAATTGTAACTTAAATATGTTTACAATTTGGTAAATACATAACTAAACAGTAGTTTTTATGAATGTGCATTGCGCAGTTGCTACGTAATATCAGAAGTTTGTGCATTCTCAATATTTCTAGTCCACATTTAAAAGCTTTTTTTGGCCATATCTAGTTATGATTAGCATAGGTGTAATTTGTTACATGTGGACGAAAATGTGTTTTTGAGCATGTAGCGTGTCATGGTACAGTCAGTACGCTAATTCACTATATGGTAGACAAAAAACTTGAGAGTGATACTGTTCATTACCAAATCTGTTACAATTACTATGTTTACAATTAGAGGGAGAACATGGTACTATTACTGTTGTGTGAGTACGTGTAGCACAGTTGCTATGTATGCTTGTATGTTAACGAAATTTAACTATAGTTGCTGCAGATTATCAACATTGTGTTTTTAGTACAGCTGTTTATGACTATTGCAGCTGTTATTTTTAACAACATGCAAAAAATGTTTTTCTGCACATGTAGCGTGCAATGCTGGAGTTGGTTAACGAAATCACTGTATGGGGCACAGTAACAAAAGTACAGTGCCACTGTTCATGAGCAGATGACTTAAAATGAGTATGTAGAAAAATTAGTGTAAGAATTACCAAACATTTCTGATTTACAAGCTTGCGCAGTGCAGTTCAGATGTACACTTGTAAGTTTGTGTATTGTCATAGTTTTCAGTTGAGATTCACATTTTTTTGTTTTTAACCCACAACATTATGAAAAGTACAGATTTCATTTCTCACATCTTGCTAAAACTGTGTTTTCGCTTATGTACTGCATTTTGTCTCAGTCGATGTGAGAAATGACTATATGGTACAAATGTATAAAATCAGACTGACACTGTTCATGAGCAGAGGTCTTAAAATGGCTATGTTTACATTTGGGTGCAAAAATAACAAATAACTGTTTTACAACTCCGCGTTGCGCAGTTGTTATGCACGCTCGGAATGTTGTAAATGTTAAATATCTGAAGTGCTGTGAGTTCAAAGCAGCTACACAGCACATAATGTGTTAATTATTGAAAATTGAGCTATTTTGCCATAAAATCTGAAATTGTGGCAATAAATAGACAGTCTTGGAAAATTACTGTTGTATGCAATAAAGTTTCTTAAAAGTACTAGTGCATCACGAAAGTATAAATATTACTTTAGTGCATTGACGGTATGGTCAAGGCTCTTAATAGAGACTGTGACACTTTCACAAATTCTTTTGAACCTTTGAAAGTGTCGTTAAGTACTTTCGTGCATTCGACAGTAAAGTAAATCTAACACTTGGAGTGGCAAATACATTCATTATCGAATCAGAATTCAGTGTGTTTGACTGACAGCTAGCTCTACTAATGTAATTTAAGATTTGTCAGGCTTTGTCGAACAACCAATCAGAGATGTACAACACTGAACAATAAGTCAACAGAAGCCATTTTTGGTATTGCTGACAGAGAGCAGTTTCAGAACTGTAAGTACAGTATTTTAAAATTAACTGTTCTAGTATTAAAAAAATGATAACATGTAAATACTGTTAATCAAAACGTTTTTATATACTGAATCCATTATATAAATTGTTATAATCTAACATGCTGTATTATTTAGAGCAAAGAGTTTAAAGTCAGATGGTATTTTTGTACTAACTTGTACAGATACAGCTGCAAATAGAGGGAGATAGGAAGGTGCACATGGAGCCCTATGAGAAAGTGTAACCAATCAGACATGTTTCTGCTGTTGTAATTGTTTAAAACTGTCTAGGAAAAGGATGCATTTTTCCCACTTCTCAATGTTTGCAGATTTTAGCTGAAACATAAGTCTAGTAATACTGAGTGCATCACTTAGATTGGTTAATGAAGCCAGAGCAGCAGGGAATGTTTATGTTTTGATTTGTGTGTTATGTCTCAGCCCACTGAAGGTAGTTTGAAATAAGGAGGGAAAATATCAGTTTTATTTTCAGTACTGCCTGGTCACTGCAGGGTGAACACTGACTTTCTTTGTAGCTCTCTGTACAGTTCTGAGTGTTAAAACTTATAATGGCAGAAAATAGCAAAAGGACTTTGTGGATAGTTGGAAGCAGTTTCATAAGATGAGCAGCTGAGTTTGCTGTTCATAAGTAATTTTGGGAGGGACCTGCAGCTCCCGATTGCTATGTAAGATGGTTTTGATCGTGGTGGCATGAGATGAGACATCTTATGCCAACCATACCTGAACTTTGATAACTCACTCTCCTCCTGACATACTGCTAATACATCTTGGAGGCAATGATTTGGGCTCAAACGCTAGGTAGATTTAGTTACTAGAAGCAAATGTGGACCTTGCTTCTATTATGTCTATGTTGCCTGCCTGTATTATCATCTTTTCAGATATTACAGAGCGTGAGGTCTGGCAAGCAGAACATCATATGTATCTGATTGACAGAGCTCAGAAAAAAGTAAATGTACAGATAACTGCTTTTCTACGCATGCATGGAATGCATACTATCACGTCACCCGAAATAAAATACTGTAATGATTGGCTATTCCTACCAGACGATTGTACATTTCTCGCATACTGGCAATTGCCATTTCTGGAGACCTTCGAGATGGAATCCTCAAAGTCCTTTAAGATTGTCCAGACAGTTTGAGCAAATATTACAGTATACACAAAGGTTCTTCTCAGAACCATATTAATATGGTCAAAAATAGATCAACTGCATGCATCACTCACACATGGCACATATATGGATTGTAATAATTAATATTGTGGGATGCTATATTAGAATAGTGGGGACACAGCAACAGTAATTTACCCTGTTGCTGTCACTTCAGAATTGTATGATGTTGTTATGTGTCAAGATTTTTATATAGTTTGAGTATGTTAAGTGAGTGTAGCATTTACTGTGGTCTTCCAGTATTATAGTTGTCACAGTATGGTATGTGTGCAACAAGACTGAAACACAGTGGTGCTGTTTAATGTATAGGTTTCTTTAGTGGTATGTGTGGAAATAGAGTTATTTAGAATGTAACACATATGTGTAGTAATTTGTATGTATCCTACCATGAATACAACACAATTATCATATTATTTAACTTTGATCAGGTTTGTTCTTAGTCCTTCACATTTATTAAGTGTATTTGTAGGGTGTGCACAGTTCTGCAATGTGTGGTTCATCTGTGTTTTGTCACTTTACAATGCTGTGGTGTGTGGTTGAAGGTTGTGGTGTGGTGTCATGGACAGTAGTAGGATATCACATGTTCAAGTCTGGTGCTTACCTGCATACAGAACACATAAGATGCATAGTATGTGATGCAGTCTGTTATACACAGTTTAGGTGAGGGTGGTGTGCAACGAGCTCAATAACTGTGGTGCAACATTGCAAAAGACAGTTGTACAGCTCATGCTGTGTGAGCACCTCAGTGTAGTAGACATGCATATGTGATGGTGTGGGCAATCTGATGTTCGATGCAGTAGCCCCCCACCCCCCGAGAGTACTGGATGGCATGCTGGTGGGACACCATAGCGTAGCAGCAGCTGTTGTTACTCCTGAGGTTGCTGAATCCCTTCTTGGGGCTGCATAATGCTAGTGTGATGTGTTTCTGCCATGGTGAAGGAGATGTGGCCTTTAATTTAATAAGTATTACATGGAATTAGTTTAACAAATGATTAATATTGGTAGATGATAGTAATGTGGATGTTTTTTTCTGTTTGTATTTCAGAACTAAATAATTTAAAAAATGACAATGAGGCAGTGGACCTTGCGAGAGGTGTGTGCACTGCTTGAGGCAGTCCAGGCTAGAGGCAATGCAAGGTTTTGATGAAGATGCAGACCAGAAACTGGATTCGATGTGAGCGCATAAACTGCTTCCTGCATGTTGTTTGAAAATAAAAACAAAACAATAGTGCAGTTGAAGCGAATGGAAGCTGTTGCACCAACGTTTTTACGTTCTAAAACAGCGTGAGGGATGCGGACAATGATACGTGCTGGTACAACCTCACGTACAGAGAGGTTGTGGGAAGCTGCTGGCAGAAGCCAACTACTTGAGAGGCGCCTTACTCACCGATGGTAAATCAGCAGAACTTTTCATAATGGATGTGCATGTATTCCAGAATTTGTAACAATTAGTGCAGACAGCATAATTAACCAATAAGACATGAGCAAGGATTATGTTAATGGTCTGTAAATCACCATCTAGTGGTGTAATGTGGCATAAGGCACAGCCGAGTGCTACATACTACAGGGTGTTCTGTGACCATTAATATAAACGAGACTTCTGTATTAGTATTTTTATACAAATATTTTGTAGGTAAGTGTTGGTGCTTGTTTAGCATGTGATTAGTCTCACATATATATTAATCAAGATTTACATCAGACTAATAGAATGTTGCTACCAATCAAGCTCTATTTCTACACCTTTTTAATAATTAATACTACATGTAAGGATGTACTATGAAAACATGTAGCTTAATTGTTGCATTTATTTACTGTGCTGTTGTTCAGTCACAAAGCCACATCTTAAGTAATATAGCCATACCAGAAATAGTACATTCATACATATATGCACTTCCTATTATGGTATGTTGGTAGAGAACAATATGTAACTGTTTAGTCATTGTAATGTGGTGGTATGAAACTTGTAACTCTGTAATACTGTGTATGTATTAAAGTTAATTTGCACACATGTGCAACAAACATAGTGGCATCATATGACATTTCATGATTATTACACACCTATTACAATTAGGTACTGTATTTGCAGGTGTTTTGCAGTTTACTATGTGTGCTGCAGCTGTCTGTCACAATTCAAGATGCATTGCTGTACAGTTAAAGGGGAAATATTTTCAGTGAGCAGTAATACAATATTGACTCATGGTGTGTCACCATGTGCTGCATACACAGACAGACATGTGAAATGTACATATCAATAGTGTTTGGTGCCCCACCAGTTGAACTATGTAGATAATGGTGTGATAGCCTACACAAAAATCAATTATTATTGTAATATGTGGCCACAATGCTTGTGGTCTGTATAATTAAAACAATGTTATCTAGTGGTGCTTACAATTTACTGTTGAATTGCAAGTATTTAAAAACTGAACCATGATTCACATCAGCCACTTATATTTTTCTGTTTCATGCTAGAACACTGGAGGTCTCCCAGCTTCTCGTGAGGTAGTACCAACTGGCGTGAAGCTGGAGGTGGCTCCAGTTGGACACAGAAAGTGTCATTCTTATTGAGTCCGATGGTAAGAGTCTGATATTAATAATTGTTCTATGTTATTGGTCTGTGTTAGAAATAATGTTATGTATTAGCTGCAGAAGTTAAGGCTGTATTTTTTAAAAAGGTCTTTACTGATTAAGTATTATTCGAATCATGTGTATTCTTTTTACTTGTTGAGTGGGTTGAAAGCACTTTTAATCATTCCATTACAAGGAAGAAAGAGGCAGTCTGTCATCCAGCAGCAGACAACACCTAAGGTGAACCGTCAGCTTTGCCCTCGGTTACCTAAATTCCATCTGACATTCTACAACTAAAAATTGTAAAGAGGTGACTGTAGAATGACTCTGAATAAAAAAAAAAGTGATCAGGTTACCAATTTCATAATTAACAAACAATTCCTTTACTGCGTGTACCGATTAAAATCTCCATGCTCTAAGCATTCCATACTAAGCATGCATTTACTGAGGCGCTGTTCCTGAACCACATGTTTAAGATTGTCATTGTCCAAAAACTGTTAATGCATGAGAGAATAGTATTCAAATCTTTTATAGTTTACAAATAAAGCAGGCTTTCTTCTGACACAAAATACTTTTAAAAAGTGCTAACCAACTCTAGTAGATGTGCAGTGGCAGCGGAACAAGATCCCGAACCAGCGCGAGAAACTGCCATAACTACACATGTGAGTGGGATACTATTTTTTTTCATGTATGTGACAATGGATGTATGTCCCATAGAATTTGTCAGTACATGTGGTGTTTGGGGGAGATCTCTTGTCTCTGCTACTTTTGGTGGTGAGTTTCATGTACAATAGTGCTTGAGTACCAATTGTGTGTTGTTGGTGTCTCACTGGTATTCACTAACTAGTGTATGTTTAATTATCTGTTGCTAATTACAGATGTTCTTAGATGCTTATAGACTTATTATTTCTATATCTGCTGGCAATGTTTCATTTTTATTATTGCTATATTTATAAATGGACAGTATAGAGTCTACATGCTTGTTAATGTGTTTTAATAGCCCTGTAGAGGTAATATGTATAATAATAAATAACTGCCATATTCAGGTGAAGGTCATTAAGTGAAAATTACATGATCGTGTTTTTGTTCTTGCTATTATAATAACACATTTTGTTGAACTGTTTAAAAAGAGGTCATCATATAGTTAGGTCTACATGTATGTAAATTAAAGGGATACATATAAGGTTGTGGGATGTTTCACTGAAGAAATATGACATTATCACAGTGTTTAACTATTGTGCCACCATTGATGGGTAGGCACTGTTTGTTCTGCACTATATACTATCAGTATAGATTTCTGTGTTTTCTTTCTGTGAAAAGTATATGATTGGACAAACATTGTTGAGAGGCGCCAGAAACAAATGGTTTCTTATATTAAGTGTTCTGGATTGCATGGACATTTGTCTTGAAAGAACACAGACACATGGTTTCATATTTTCAACTGTGTGCCTTTCTGCAGAGAAGAGAGTTGTATGCATGCAATACTGAGTTAGAACATACATCTAACTGGAGGACAGCTGTTTTTGTAAAAGACATGTGTTCATATGATGGTTATGCCATAATGATGTAGTTTTAAAATTGGCGTTTAGAAAAGACTTTTAGCTTGATAGTTCATCTAATAATCGTCTTTTAAACTTGTTTGCTTTTATAGACCAGGAAGCTGCTGATGTACAACCAGTGGAGGTGAAGCAGGAGGCCGGTAGCCAGCCACCACAAGTGAAATCTGAAAATGTTTCAAGCAAGATGTAGTCCCAGGTACTAGTGAACTTGAATGTATGTTATTATTTAACTTGTGTCTTAGTTCACCAGGTGTGTAATTAATAATGTAATTTCGGTAGTCTAAGCTTTTCTTTATATTGCTTGCTGCAGCTGCACAATAACATGTTAACAATTAATGCTGATTTGGGCTGTAATGCTGTTGGGTGAATACAGGTTACCATCGAGTGGCTGTGTACAGTATAATGTAATCACCCTACATTTGTAAGTGAAGCTCTACTTCAATTTTACCAAAGCTTATCATACTCAGAACAGCATTTTGGTTATGCCTTGTTGCTATTATCAGCATGCATCAGAAGTAGCCTATGGTTGTCAACATTAGTGGAGATCAGTGCTCCTGTGATAACTACACACCTTGCTGTTTAGTGTGATGACAGGGAGCCCCTGCTGTTGGCATACTCACTCCAAATGTTGAATTGTGAGGGGTGTATGGGCAATACCACTTGAGTGCGAGCCAAGTACCACTATCTTTGCTTGGTGTGGGAGGCCAATCCCTATTGCCATTGCTGACTTTTTTTGTACTGTGAGCTTACAAGGGTGGCAATGCATTGATGACTACAGATACCCATGCCCCAAAACAGACAACATGCTGGAAAGATATCCTAGTGAGCTAAATAGTGTACAACACAAAAGTGTCCAATGATTGATTTTTGTTTTTCCAATGTAAAAGTTCAAAATGTGTCTTGTAGTATTCATGACCCCTTTTCCAGTTAAACTCAATTACTGTGCAGTGTGTCTCTCTTCACCCTTGCCAAACCTTATACTACCTCTCTACAGTGCAGTGTGATGATATTCAGTGCAATGTCACATATGTGGATTTTTCAAAGGTGATAATGAAATGAGGAATGTTGATAAAATTTATAATGGAGTGAATAATGGGACTGTTTGCATGTCACACTATGAATGTCTGTGTTGTACATAGCACTATGGAGTTGTCTTCACCACATGTAAATTGTGCAGTTCTGACTACTTGCAGTGGTGCAAGTTCTAGCATATCATACACTGGCTGTGACTGGGTGGGGTGCTATTAAAACAAATTGTTGATTAGCGAAACTGTGTTAAATATTGGGCCAGACACATCACATTGCTAAATTTTTCAGTGCTGCACGGCCTTGTGCCACACAGTGGTACACTTTGAATGCTCACCTATACTGTCAAACTGTGTTTTCACACTTTCACTATATGATGTCATGGGTTCTGTGCCAAATCACTTTTTGGTACAGTGTAAGGACATAACAGTGACAGTGTATGTGAGCAAAGTTGGTAATATGGCTCATTTAAAAACATTTGTTGTGATATATAGGCATTACATTCTATCATTTTGCAATCTGGTATTGATATTTCCCATACACTGTAGTAGGTTTGAAAATGTTGTGTATTTATATACCAAATGTTGAACACTGTAATTTTTTACCTACTAATGTACTCACAGCTGTTTTTGTTACAGCATGAACAAGATGTTTTCCCTGCCCTGCAATATCTAACAGCCAGAGGGACACACTAATGCCTGTCATCCTCTGCAGGGTGTGAAGTGCTTTGGCATCAGTTAGAAACTTTCTGACTATTACACTATCAATGCTAATGATAGCAAAGCAACAAATTGGCATTGATAATTGTCCCATTTCCTAATGTCAGATAATTGCATTACAGAACCTTATTAGTGCTGTGCCACATTGTCTTGAAGAATTTTACCCTGTGTCAGTGCAACAGCAGTGATCTGCACATTATGGGCATCCAACAGTGCACCAATGAATTAAATCTGTTTATTTTGACTAGATTTTCCCATACTCTAGTTTAAGTTTTAGGTTAGTTGTCTGAATTTCTTGTAGTTATGCAACCTAAAAATCTGTTATTTGTAGTTCTTTATGTACTTGAAGATCTCTGGCATGTTTGTGGAGTGCATTTTTGCTGTTGATATGTAAATATGTAGGTTATGTAGTGGACATATAGTGTGCTTTGCAAGATATAATTATTATGATTTTCCTGTTGTGAAAAATTCCCAGAATGTAAGTCTATGATAATTCTACATGATAGCTTGTTTAATGGTGTTCTGCTGAATGCATGTAATATCAGTGACTTAATTATTTAAAACAGTAATGTGTGTTGAGGGGTTGAAATCGGCTCAAAAAGCTGTTTGTTTTCAAACAATCATCAAAGTGATCATGATTATGTACACATTTAAAAGTATATTATGATAGTGTTCATGTCAAGGTAGTTTAGTTTTTAATTGCAGAGATGACTAGACATTATAGGCAGATATGGTGAAGTAACAATTATCACACTTGATGAGGATCTATTTCAATTGTGTGGTATTATACTGTTGATTATGCAAGAAGTATGTACATACTGAATATTTATGTCTAGTGAATAAAATAGAAGAATAGCATTGTAAACCCATGTAACTATAGCGTTTTGATGCTGTCGCTCATTATATTATATAGTTAATAAAGTATAATACAGACACAAATAACATAACAAAATAGTTTAGCATCACACTTCAAAATATTGTCATAAGTTTGAAATTAATGCATTTATGATATTGCAGTACCTAGGAAATATTTGAAGTTAAATATTTGAAAGTCCTGACTGTTTTATTTGTCTTGTGTATTCATCATTTTTTTTTGAATCTTTGTTGGGGGCCGGCGATTGAGAAGATGTACTGGCCACTGCCGCTGCTATAATCAGCTCATGCGTGAGGTTGGCAGTCTCGGGAGAACAAATGTTGTGCTCCTTGAAAGGCAGGGTAGAATGCTGTCTCTCTTGGGCACAACAGCGGACTATCAACCTCGTGCTCAAACCAGTTGTAGCAGTGGCTGATGGCACTGTAGCCAGTACCAGTGCTTCACTTCCACTAGCACCACCTGTTACCGCAGCTTCCTGGGCAAACTGACCACCCTTCACAGTAGTCCGAGTATCTCCCGGGCGCAGAATAGCTTCCACTTCTTTGCGCTTCCACATCGAATCAGTTTCCACCTTGGATTGCCTCAAGCAGTGCTATACCTCCTCTGCAAGTCTTGACCAAACACTTGCATTTAGTTAAGAAAGGACTTTTAAGAAATTTGTTGTTGTTGATATTATCTATAAAAACTTTCTTTATAAATATTTATTTGTGTATGAAGCAATACACACTTTTATAAATATTTTTATTTGTCTTAATATAATATTTGTAAATATATATTTTTTCTATGGTTTTATAAAAGAAACATATTTTTGTTTGTGTTTAATTTAAAATATCTTAAATATTTTAATAGTAAAAAATAGTGAATTCATATCTCTTGTGTTTGGTGTGTTGTGTGTACTGGGGATGTTTATTGAAAATAGTTTCAAACAAGATTTACACAACTGTTATTTTTTCATTTGCTGAAAGATCATACCACACTATTGTGGTATTACAGTTATGATTCTTCATAGAAGTAACTTAGATGTGTGACAATGCTACCTTACACTATTTGTGGCACACTGTTGTTGTTTCATACACCTAGTGCTACAGAATGTGTGCATGTGTATCATGATGAAGATGAGTATGTGCCTGCTAGTACTACAGTGAAATTTCTGTGTTGGCGTACTTACAGCAAAGTTATGTATTCAGTACCAGCAAACCTCTTCCACCTCTCTTCACATGATTGGTGCTACCACCTCAGTTGGTTGTAAAACCAATGTCTATAAAATCACAAGTTACTACGGTAACATATCCATTTGTTCAGTAGATGAACTAATGGAGTCCATCTCGTGTCATATACTCTTTTACTTATGTACATCTTTTTCTTTACATATGTGCTCACAAAGAAAAAGACTAAGACACTGTTACATAAAAAAACAAAATGGAATAACAATGACAAATTACTATGAATAGAGTTATATAAAAACAATATGATTCACAGTGAAGTACTGTTACTGTTAATAACAGTAAATACTACTACAAGACTTGAAGTATTCCTGATATTGGAACATTTTGGTATGTATGTAGCGTATTCTTACAACTATAAATCATGTACTATAGTGAGTAATAGTTCTGAAAAGACAGGATATTCATGGCAAAAACTCCGTTTAATGCATCAGTTAGGGTAGTTCCACAGCGACAAAAGTGAGGAATTAGATGTAGGGTTGAAAACCTAACTCCGAATTCACCTCCCAACACCACACACACACACAGACACACACACATATGCAAGTATGGGGGGAGGACCAATCAACACAACCAATGACAGACATCCAGCAGCAGGTGACAGAAATAAACAATTGTCTAAATGTACTACTGAGACATCCCCACCCACCTGACCAGGTACTGCATGCTCAGTGGAGATCAACAGCAAAACTGAGGCCGTGTACACCAAATGTACACATCCCTGATTGCAGCTGCACAGTATTCCACACTTAGTAGTTGCATGGCCTTACCTACGATGCCCACACAGACCACACCATGTGGTGGGCCTTCTGAACAATAGAGTTCAGCAAAAGCAAGGAGTTGTACAGGTATAATATCTCTGATTATAACAAGGGTTTGAGAAATGCAGCTTTCTAATTGACTGTAAACATTGTAACAGCCTTATGTTTAGTTTTATTAACATACATGTAGAGCCTAACCATATGATGAACATGGTTTAATGTTGTTTAAAAAACAGTTTTATTATGATAGCAATAAGTCACTCCCAGGTATTATGTTAATGGTCAGTTTATCACTGTCTAGCGACACGTGGCACTCGGCTATGCCTCATTCAACATTAAACCCCTACAGGGTGAGTAACAGACCATTTAACATAACTGTTGGTCATGCCTTATTGCTTAATTGTCTTTATGAGTAGATACTCTCCCTCTGCTAGACACTGCAGCAACTTTGCAACACAGTGTCCCACCCAGATACACCATACACTGTCTAGTTACTGGAGAATGGCTATGAATATGAACTCATGAAGATGAACAGTGTAACTTGATCATTACAGTCATCAAAACCTTAGTGTGATTATAACTGACAGAGTTAGTGATAGAGAATAACCCCTGCTGTCCTAGTACACTTACCCCATTGTGAGTTAAATCAATACTAAAAGACATTCTGTTTATATCTACACCATACATACTTGATTCCTGTTGTACCACAATTAACATAGTTATCACTTTGCTAGCATCAGTGACAGAAGTGTGGCAAACCCAAACACTAGGCATACAGCCTTACTATGAAACAACTGTAAAAAAAAATTACACTGTGTCCATAAGTGGCACAGATCACTCATTGCAACAATAGTAAATGTATTACTATTTGAATGAGTTAGTCATCACAGATACAATGAGATTGTCTTTATCAGGTACAACATACTCAGTAAGTGCCTACAGGAAAATCTATCCTATATACAGTACATCTCCGATACAGGTACATCATTGTTGGCTCAGTAGTGCTATGATATTTACAAGTTGCTTGGCCTGATTCATGCAATTACACTGTTTCTTACAAAGAATACTTACTGCATCTTTAGTATTGAAACACACTGAAGGTCTATGTATGTACATCAGCAGTACACCTTCATCAGTAATAATGCATCTGATAATGGCAGTTCGAATTTCACAGTGTTGAACAGGCAATGCTTTTCCATATGTTTACATCAGCCTCTGTATCTTGAGTAAACCGTTGGAGTAAACGTACTACTATGTAAATCACATACTAAATGTAACACTACTTTTATATTGAGCATGCTAGTGTCTTGTAGATATTATATGTACTTCTCTTAATTAATGTATACTCACTGGTGTTAAAACCTTTCTACAACTGTCATCATGCACCTTCAGCATTTATATTGACTAACGGCACAGTACCAGTTGTGTTGTGGTGTGGGGCATCGGTAGGTAAGGCCATGCAACTACTAAGTGTGGTACGTGTGTGCAGCTGCAATCAGGGATGTGTACGTTTGGTGTACATGGCCTCAGTTTTGCTGTTGATCTCCACTGAGCATGCAGTACCTGGTCAGGTGGGTGGGGATGTCTCGTAGTACATTAGACAATTGTTTGTTATTTCTGTCACCTGCTGCTGGATGTCTGTCATTGGTTGTGTTGACTTGGTCCTCCCCATACTTGCATGTGTGTGTGTGTGTTGTGTTCTGTGTGTGTGTGTGTGTGTGTGTGTGTGTGTGTGTGTGTGTGTGTGTGTGGTGCTGGGGGTGATTCGAGTTAGGGTTTTCAACCCTAACATAGAATTTTCTCACCTTTGTCACTGTGGAACAACCCTAACTGATGCATTAAACAGAGTTTTTTGCCATGAATATATATATATATATATATATATATAATGTATATATATATTTATACAATATATGTAGACAGATAAATGGCAGTATAAAACATGATATCTCAGATGGCCAGTGAAGATAACATTGTTATCTTCATGTTCCTATACATCATATGTTATCTCCACGTTCCTATACGTCATATCGAAACTTATCTGGTTGATCCTGCCACTCAGAACAGTTTCACTTTCCCTACAAGTATAGCAGTGACCGGCGCTATGAATACTGACGATTTGTATATTGCCATATCTTTTGTAGGAGGTGCCTGGTCAGTAAGTCAGAATTCGCCATCATTTCTTTGTTAAATACAGTAAGAGTTTTCTTGTAAAAGCTTAACTGATAGAGCAGCACCGAAACCGGTGGAGTTAACAGTAATGAGCGCCAGCGCCTGTTGCCTGGCAACAGACGCCGCGCTTCATTTTACTGTTGAAAAGCCGCCAGCTCGCTCACTGCTGCACTCTATGTGCAGTTCAAAGTTTTCTTACAAGAAAATACACGTAATTACCAAACAAATGACGGCAAATTCTGACTTACTGACCCAGGGGCACCTGCTACAAAAGGTTTGGCAATATACAAATAGTCAGTGTGCATAACGCTCGGTCACGCTACACTTGTAGGGAAAGTGAAAGTACTAAGAGTGGCAGGATCAACCAGATAACCATTTAAAAAATAACTTTTCACCAAAATAATACCAGGATCAACCAGATATTTTAGTAATTTAAATTGACAGGATCAACCAGATATTTCAAAACTCTATGTAATCTGTTATGTTGGGGGGCATGTGGACCTCTGTTGGGGGGGAGGGCATGGCAGGATGAACCAGATAAGAATTTTTAAAACTAACCATAAATAGCAGGATCCACCAGATATTTTTTAAACAATAAATGACATCTGCTGTTTTGCCAGCTTTTCTGTAAGTGGGGTTCTATTGCTAGGGCCATCACCTTAAAATCACCCATTGCATTGAGAGGGGCATGTGGTGAGTTGTATTGTGGGGGTGGGGGCAAAGCATACATTGTATAAACAGAATATGACATGGCCCAACTGAAGATATCATATTTATCTTCACTCGAGGCCAGTCATATCATGATATCTCACTCGTGGCTTCGCCACTCGTGAGATATCATGATATCACTGGCCTCTCGTGAAGATAAATACATATCTTCAGTCGGGCCATGTCATATCCCCTATATATATATATATATACTGTATATATGTATATATATATATGTGTGTGTGTGTGTATATATATATATATATATATATATATATATATATATATAAAGTTGAATGCAAACTTTCATGTTAAACCCAAAACTGTGAACCTTAATAACTTCGGACCACTCAAAGGATTTGCATCACATTTGGTATACAGAATCTCCAGGGGTAGAGCACTTGACTTGCTGAATTCTGTGTAAATCAGTTGTCTGGTTTGTGTGAAGGAAACTGTCAAAAAAGACTAAATTTACAATTTTTTTCACATTTCTTTGTCCACTTGTATCTCAGAAATGCCTTTATGTTGTGGTCCAAAATTTTCAGAGTATAAAGCCTTTGGGTCACATATATGCCTTTTAAAGGTTTGGTGAAAACATATTAATCTGTTCTAAAGTTATTAAATTTTAATTTCCCATTATTTCCTATGGGATAATGTATATGTACTGCATAATGAAAGTGCAAGTACTTTTCGCACACTGTCATCCAGTTTTGCATACTTTGCACCTTAATAACATTGCATTCCCTTCAATGGAGTTGCATGACATTGGGCATACCTAAGCTCTGGAGGTAGGTCTCTTGATGTGGTAAATTTCATGTGAATCCATTTTGTGTTTTCTGAGATACTGTGTCTCAAGCATCCTTAAACTTACATGTTTTTTTCCTAGTTTGCAGACAGTCTTCAAGTTTTGCATATTTGCACCTTAATAACTTTAGAACCCTTAAACTGATGTGCATGAAATTTTGCAAGCATAATTTCAGGAGGTATGTCTATAAAAGTGATAAATTTTGTTTGAGCCTCTTGTATGATTTGTGAGATATTGTGTCTCAAATATCATTAAACTTACATTTTTTTTCCATTATGAACAGTCTTCCAGTTTTGCATAATTTGTACTTTAATAACTCTAGAGCCCTACAACATATGTGCACAACATTTTGCATACATCATTTTGTAGTATTGGTCTGTTGATGACTTTCATTCCATTTGAATCTCTTGTGTGGTTTTGAAGATACTGTTTCTCAAATATCCTTACATTTACGTGTTTTTCCCAATAGTCATCCAGTTTTGCATACTTTACAGTTTAATAACTTTGCAACTATTCAACAGATATGCATGAAAGTTTACATGCATAATTTCATGAGGTAGTCCTGTTATTGTTGCTAATTTCATTTGAATTTCTTTTGTGGTTCCTGAAACATTGTGTCTTAACCATTCTTACATTTTACGTTTTTTTTTTCTATTTTTGCAGTTTTCCAGTTTTGCATATTTTGCACCTTAATAAGTTAGCAACCCTTCAATGGATGTGCATAAAATTTTGCATGCATAATTTCATGGGGTAGTTCTGTTGATGTGACTAATTTAGTTTGAACAGCTTAATTGTGACATTGTTTGCCAAAAGAACTAGGGTACTGCTACAGTTTGCAACACTATTTTTCCAGATATGTCTGTTTCTTTGTCACTTCATAACTGAAAAACAATTTGGGCTTTTGGGCTAAAATTTTCAGGGTAGAAAGGACTTGCCCCAAAGATGTGCCTTTAGCTGGTTTGGTGGAAAAATGTTACTGTGTGGCAGAGTAATAACACTTTGAAATTTCAGAATTTCCCTTAGGGTAACTGTGATGGTTGGGGTACTTTTCAGATGCTGTAACTCGAAAACGCTTCTAGATACAGCTTCGGCACTATGCATAGTTTAGTGCAACGTTGGGTGTAGTAAGTTGTTTTGCATGTTACCAGGCCCTGTTTCAAACTGTTGGTGAATTGTAATGAATGGGGCACATATGACCTATACTGTGGCATGCATTATCAACATGGCAGCTGTACTGCTTTGCAGGGGACAATGGTATCAAAACACACTATGCACTGATGGGAGTCCCATATGCACATGAGGGACAATTACATAAAGTAGGCATGGATGGGAGCACAGGGCCTGAAGGGTCCTGTGTTCTCACTGCTCACTACAGACTGATGGGAATGCAGGGCCCAGAGGGACCTACAGTTTCAAATGGAAATGAGGGACAATTACAATAGGCATGTATAAGAGTACAGGGCCCCATCACTCACTATGCTTGGATTGGAGCACAGGGCCCTACCACTACCATAATCAAATAAGGCTATGAGTATACTTTCTCAAAAAGTAAGGAAATTTATTGCAAAAATACTTTGTTACTACATCACTAGGGTTGAAGCATCAGAAGCAGGGGAAATATGACTTTAGTGCTCCCACGCCTAAGATCCCACCCCCACTGTGCATGCAGGAACAGGCATGAGGGGTGTGTTTTGGGGTTGTGAACCCTAATGCTCACCCATTCTCCTATGTAGTATACATCTTACCTTACTTACTCATGGAATGGGGTGAGCATTAGGGTTCACAACCCCAAAACACACCCCACCCTAACTATACCAGTGTTACTGTGCCAGTATAATATATATCTATTATACTGGTGAGGTACTGCCAGTATAGTTAGGGTTGAGTAAGCACTTTAATGTTAAACCTCAAATTCTGCACCTTAATAACTTTGCCACCGTATGACGGATTTGCCTGAAACTTTGCATGTTTGGTCTGGTACCATATATCTCTGGATCTGGCAAGTGAAGTTACAGTCAGATGTATGGTTGTGGAGCTGCAGAATGCCAGAACCCCCAAAAAAAACAGACTTTTTGCATTTTTTTTGCTCACACCCACAGCCCACACAATTTGTCCATTTGGGCAGAAATCTTCAGGAAAGATGCAGTCTGGGTCACCAATGTGCCTTTCGAAGATTTGGTGTAAACATATTAAACCATTCAAAAGTTATTCAAAAAACAAATTTCCCATTATCGTCAATGGGGGAAAAATAAATGTGCATCACAAAGGTTTCACAAATGCACTTTTACTTTCTCAAATGTACTTTTTACTTTTGTGATTCAGCCGTCTTGTTTTCAGTTAGTGAGAGAGAAAAATGCATGGTGTTTAAATTTGGGGGAACTTACACATAAGTACAGACACATACTGCAACCCTATAGTCGTGAAAAGGAACCCTTGTAAAACTATTCTGGCAATATCTCATTAACTGTAGCAAACATGAAAGAAATTCCACTGCAGCTGTAATCATGACTTCAAAATCTCCATGGAGGCTTAGAGTGAAAAATCTGTATCTCGAATTGTATTCGAGATACGGGTGCCAAAAGGCACAGTGGACGTCACAATTCAATAGATGCACATAACTTGGGCATTTCATGAATTTCTTCACCAAAGTTTCAACATGGCCTTTTGGGGACCCCACCTCATGAACACTGGCACTGTCATTTTGCTAATTCATCCTGAAACATGATTTCACGCAGTAACCATGCCATTCTGCGCCACAGGTGTGAAAACACATTTTTGGCAGATATGAAAAATGACAGCTGTACTGTTCATGAGGAGGTGTGACAAAACGGCAATGTTGAAACTCTGGAATGAAAATATTCAAAATTGGCGATGTTACGAGCATGCGTAGAAACTGCACAATGCATGCTCATAACTAAGTAATTTTTCTGAATTTGTTCACCACATCTGAAGTCAGGGAAGTGCTGCAAGCTGACTTTATCCAGTTAGAAAGCAACCTTATCAATAAAAAAGCTTCTCTTAAATGGCAAAAAAAAACAAGGCAATAATTTTTTCACGGCTTACCTCACCTGGTGCCCTATCTGCCCCACCAAAGGACTTCATAGTTACCTCCCTAGGCGAACCCTTGGAAGTCGTGCCTAAATTTAAATATCTAGGCATGTGGATAGACAACAAGCTTTCTTTCAACGACCATGTTGAGGATCTATCTAAGAGGCTTAAAGCACGTTTGTGTTTCTTTTTTAGAAATAGGAACTTCTTTTCTCTCGTGACCCGTAAATGACTTGTCCAAGCAACATTCCTTCCCCTACTTGACTACAGAGACTTTATTTTTATCTCCTCCCCAACCGTTAGTCTATCTAAACTGGACATACTCTTCCACAGTGCTCTTCACTTCATTACTAGCTCTGTGTACAGGACCCACCACTGTGATCTATATGCAGCAGTTAGTGCTTACTCCCTAAGGAAATTTGATTATATCCTACTAGACTTTCCCAGGACTCATACTACAGTTGGCCAACAAGCTGTTTAATACGCCCTCCCCAACATTTGGAACTGACTACAAGCCATGCTGAAGCTAACCAGCATCATATCAATTAACTCCTACAAAACACTAGCTGTCTCTGAAATTAAAAACATATGCAGTTGCTACTAGGCCCCCCCAACTCTAAGCCAACTACCTATGTACCAACTGTCCCTCTACTCATTAAGCTGGAATGTAATTGCATAATTGGCACAAGGATTTCTATTTTGTATATCTCTTGTATTATATGTATATTTTTGCTTGTCCTACATTCAATTTTCCTGTCAATGTAATAGCGAATTGTATATGTATATGACTCAGGACCTCCTTGTGAATGAGCTTGCTCAACAGAGTTTTTTCCTACAATAAACTTGAACTTGAACTTAAACATTTGCAACATGGGCTTTTGAGGACCCCACCTCATGAACAGTGGCACTGTCGTTTCATTAATCTGTCCTTAAAGGTGATTCCAGGCAGCGACCACACAATTACCTTTCGTGACTGAGTAATGAAACATAGAAACATAAAATTTGATGGCAGATAAGGACCGCTTGGCCCACCAAGTCTGCCCATTTCCCAACTTAACGGATAAGCTACAGATCCTAATTAACCAACAGCCTACTTCCTCCTACCCTCCACTAGAATTGCCTTATGTCTGTCCCATGCATTCTTGAATTCCCCCACTGTTTTTGACTCTATGAGCTCCTCAGGAAAGCTGTTCCATTGATCTACAACCCTCTCTGTGAAGAAATACTTCCTCACATTACCTCTGAGCCATCCCCCCTCTATCTTCAAATTATGCCCCCTTGTTCTTGCACATCTCTTTTTCTGAAATATGCTACCTTCTTGGACTTTGTTGATTCCCTTGAGGTATTTGAAAGTTTCTGTCATGTTCCCCCTCTCTTTCCTTTCCTTGAGGCTATAAATCTTAAGCTCCTTTAGTCTTTCTTCATCTGTCTTCTGATGCAGACCCTGCACCATTTTGGTTGCCTTCCTCTGGACAGCTTCCACCCTGTCTATATCTTTGCAGAGATGGGGTCTCCAGAACTGTACAAAGTACTCCAGATGTGGTCTTACCAACTGTCTGTACAGAGGGCCAACGACTTCCTGTTTTCTACTGGTGATGCCTCTCCTTATGCATCCTGGTATCCCCCCAGCCCTCCTTACTGCCTTCTCACATTGCTGGCCCACCTTTAGGTCATCTGATATGACTACCCCCAGGTCTCTTTCCATTTTTGTTGTTGTCAGTATCTACCACCCCATTGTGTACTCTTCCCCTGGGTTTTTGTATCCCAGGTGCATTACTTTGCACTTCTTTGTGCTGAATCTAAGCTGTCATACATTTAACCATTCCTCCAACCTTGCCAAGTCCCATTTCATCCTTTCCACCCCACCTTGCGTATCGACCCTGTTGCAGATCTTTGTCTCATCTGCAAAGAGATATACTTTCTCTTCCAGTCCCTCTGCAATGTCACTTACAAAGACATTAAAAAGGACCAGCCCCAGTACTGAACCCTGCGGTACCCCAGTAGTAACCCTCCTTTCTTCACTGAGGACTCCATTTACTATTACCTGCTGTGTCTTGTTGTCCAGCCAGTGTTTTACCCAGGCTACTATCCTGGGACCCACTCCCAGGCTGGCTAATCTATTTATCAATCTTTTGTGTGGGACTGTGTCAAATGCCTTGCTAAAGTCTAGGTAGGCCATGTCCACAGCCCCTCCCTGATCTACTACTTTGGTCACCCAGTCAAAGAAATCAATTAGATTTGTCTGACATGACCTTCCTGCCGTGAATCCATGCTGCCTTGGGTCATGTGCTCCACAGACCTCTAGGTACTCAACAATTCTTTCCTTCAGAAATGATTCCATCATTTTCCCTACCATTGAGGTCAAACTGACAGATCTGTAGTTTCCTGCCTCTGTCTTGCTCCCACATTTGTGAAGGGGAATCACATCTGTCCTCCTCCAGTCCTCAGGCACCACACCATCCTCCCATGATTTATTACAAAGGGTAGTCAGTGGTGTTACTAGTTCTTCCCTTAGTTCTTTTAGAATTCTGGGGTGAATCCCATCAGGCCCCATTGCTTTATCTACCTTCAGTTTTAAGAGTTCTTTCAGAACCCTTTCTTCTGTGAAGGGACTAATATCAGACCCCCCTATCCTGAGTGCTTCTATTGACTGGATTAGATATCTCCCCCTTCTTTTCCATTGTGAAAACTGAGCAGAAGTATTTGTTCAGTATCCCTTCTTTTTCACTGTCGCTGCCTGCCCAACAACCTTCCTCTTTATTCAGCCTCAGTATCCCTGACTTAGTCTTTCTTTGCTCCCTAATGTACCTATAAAAGGTTTTACCCCTCTTCTTAACCGAGTTGGCTATCTTTTCCTCAGTTTGGGCCTTTGCTATTCTGACTGCCTTCCCCGCTTCCTTCTGCTTTAACTGGTACAGTTCTCTGTCCTGCTCCTTTTGTGTTTCCTTATATTTCCTGAATGCTATATTTTCTCCCTTACCTTCCCGCCACTTCTTTTGAGAACCATAGTGTTTTTTATTTCTTTTGATTTGTTTATTTGCTTTACACAAGGCTTGTTGCCTCTGTGATGGTGGTTTGATGTTTCCCCACTGTTGCTCCACCCACCTTCTTGCCTGTTTGCTAGTGCTTTTCTGAGGCACTCTCCCATTTTGACAAAATCAGCCCTCCTGAAGTCCAGTACCTTTACTTTTGTGTGGCTTGACTCTACAGCTAAGTTTTTTGTGAACCACACTGTTTGGTGGTCACTTGTTCCCAGATGGCTACCCACTTCAAGATCAGAGATCCTCTCTCCATCCCCATTTGAGAGTATCAGGTCAAAGATTGCTCCCTCCCGAGTGGGTTCCAAAACTAGCTGTCTTAGGCATGCCCCCTGTAGGGCATCGAGAATGGCCCTGCTCTTGGATGTGGCTGCAGCAAAGGTGCTCCAGTTAACATCTGGCATATTCAGGTCCCCCATCAGCAATATCTCCCCTTTCTCTGCTATCCCAAGGATGCCTTCTATCATTTCCTTATCTATTTCCTCCCCCTTAGATGGGGTCTGTATACAACCCCTGTGCAGGTTTGTGGAGCCATTTCCAGTCTCCTGGGTGACCCACAGTGCCTCCCCTCCTCCCTGTTTACCTTTTAGTTCTGTTGCTTTGATCCCTTCCTTTACATAGAGAGCTACTCCTCCTCCTCTTCTTCACTCCCTGTCCCTCCTGTAGATTGTGTACCCTGGTATGCTGACATCCCAGTCTTGGTTCTCTGTGTACCATGTTTCTGTGACTGCCACAATATCCAGGCATCCCTCTTCCATCAAGGCCACCATTTTGGGGAGCTTTTTGCATAGACTATGGGCATTGGTACTCATTATCCTCCATTTCTTTATGGCTTTATTTTTTTGTTGCCCCATCCCTGTCCTTACTGCCTTTGTCTTTTTCTCCATTTACCCCTACCCTTCTCTCTACTGACTGCTCTATATTGGTGTTTATCTCACTAACTACCCTGATTAATTTGGGGGGGCTAGGATTTCCCTTCTCCTTTTCAGTACCCCTCCTTGGCTAGTTTAAATGCTTGCCAATGAAGCATTTAAACCTATCACCTAGGATCCTGGTTCCCCTCCTGGATAGATGCAGACCATCATGCTTGTATAGGCATGCATCCCTCCAGGTGGAGCCCCAGTCCCCAATGAAGCCACAACCCTGAGCTATGCACCAGCTTTTCAACCAGTTATTGAATCCCATGGTATGGAGTACCCTAGCCTCACCCATGCCATAGATAGGTAGCACTTATGGGAAAGTTACCATGTGTGCTACTTGTCTAAGGCCCCTCCCCAACTCCACAAACTCTTGTTGCACTGCTCTGATCCCATTTTCGGCCAGTGCCAGCATTCATGAGGTGGGGGTCCCAAGAACCCCATGTTGAACATTTGGTACCAAAATTCAAAAAAAATGGCTAATATATATCAACCTAAGTTGCCTCCCCCCACTGACTGCTATTATACAGCTTACCTTTGATTTCTTCAGTTCCCGGTTCAGTTTTAAAGAGGGCGGACGTGTCCCAGTCCACCAAAGATCACAACTGCTGACCACCAGGGGTAAGTATGGGGTGGGTGTGGATGGGGAGGTGGGTTGTGCAGAGGAAGGGAGGGAATGGGGGAGAGGTGTGAGGGGGAGACTACAAGGGACCATTTTTTTCTTTTTAGGGGAAAAAAACACCATGGAGGATGCTTTTCTTTATTTCAGCGAATTTGTTAATGTTTGTGGACTCTGGGAGTGGGTCCCCCAGAGTCCAGAAATAGGTGTTTGCAAAAGGACAACTAGGGACACTGGGAGTGGGCTACTCAATGTCCCACACTGTTGTAGGGAGGGTGGGCTGCTGCCGACATGGGGATTGGAAACCCCACTGTTGGCAAACTACAAACAAGGGAAGCACTGCTATGGATATGCACTGAGGACACTGGAAGTGGGTTACCCAGTGTCCCACACTATTGGGGAGGGGAGGAGCTACTGCCGACATGGGGAATGGGCACTCCTCATGTTGGATGGTACATCACACCTGTGCCACATTGGGGGAATATTTTCTTTTTTATAGGGTTGCACCATGAGATGAGCATCTTGTCACTCAGTGTGCCTTTCCTGGTAAAAAATGTTCAATTAATAAATAAATGGGGCAACACTGGCATCAGGATACTGGGAGTGGGCTACCCAGTGTCCTACACTGAGGGAGATGTGGAGGAGCAACTACAGACATGGGGAATGAGTACCCCAATGTCAGAAAATATATCGATGCACCATCATGCATCAGATTGTCATGCACTGTCCTGCATCAAACTGCCATGCTGTTCGGCAAAGCATGGCAGTTCAATGCAGGATAGAGCATCGCTCTTGAGCCACATCGAGGAACTCGTAATAAGAAACAAATGTTGGGAGCATGCTCCTCGGGCCCCCATTAGATAAACACAACTGTTAGTGTTTACCTAAGGGCATTATTTTTAAAAATATTTCAGTTTTTCAGCCTCGCTAACTGAAAACAAGATGGCGTCAATTCGACACTGACAACTGTGACCGCAAAACAGTAAAGCTATCTTTCGCATATTTACCATTCAAACAGTAAATTGCAAATGATAAATGTAATTTACCATTAGCAGTTTACTGTTTAAACGGTAAATGCTATTTAGCATGCGCACTGCCTATCTTGCTTCTATCACAAAAATCATAATTCAAAAATGGTTATATATGTTTTCACATAACCATCCAGAGGCATGCCCTTGGCATGCACCCAATTATCCCTGAAAGTATCAGAGGCAAACTTAATTCCATCTGTGCTGTACAGGGGAGCAAAAAATCCCATGTGATCCTATGGGAAAGAATTTCCTTTCTGCATTTTTGACTATTTTATATCTCTGAAAATGTAAAAGCTGCCATCATGAAACTTTCAACATCTTGTGACACTGACAACATGACAGCACATACAAATATTTTGTTATTTGGTTGAAAAATGACAAAGTTATTAAGGTGCTAAAATTTAGGTTTAATATTGAAAGGCTGTACAAACCCTAACTTTAAGGGCGCTATTGCACCCATATAATATATACATATATATATATATATATGTATTTATACAATAAGGGTGAAGGAATAACATTCTGAATAAATGTTATTATTTTCACCACTATTGAATATTAGGGAGCTGATGTAGACACTATGGAATGTCTTAACAGATATTCCAGTGTCTACGTCGGCTGCAGATATTCAACACTGACTATGTCACTGCCTGATATTTCAACAATGCTTATGTCAACCTAGCACCACATAGCACAAACAACCTCACTTATTTTCAGTCAAATAAATACAGACCACTGTGATTTATCACAGCTGAAAAAACAGCGATATCCTGAGACACCCTGGCGGCTTCTTCTAGCTCAGATGTTGCTTGCTACATGACTAGAAAAGACATTCCTGCGCATATAGCAAAATGCAAATCTTAAACATAAAACATTTGTTTCTGCAGTTTCCCCAGAAAAGGATGAGTGTGGCCACCAGAAAGGCCCCTATATCACAAAACAGCAAATAACATAAATTAAATAAAAGAAACTCCCAATACATAAAAAAACACTCACTAAACAGTTGAAAGTTTAGGAAACGTTGACTCTTAACTTCACCAAACAGCGCCTCTCGTCTCTGATAACCCCACCCTGCAAACAGTTCTAAACCAATCACACCTGACGCCACAATGTGCACAAACAATAGCAACCAATAGCATACTCTCACACACATCCATTGAAACAAACGAACCAACCAAAAGCTACAAATTTCCCATTCAAGACACAGCACCACACAACCAAGTAAGCACACCGCAACATAACAAACAACCACAACGACAGATAAATAAACATAACTCAAAACCCAGACCCTATTGTATAAATTGCACATGTGATGTGTGACTTGTGAAATATGGAAAATATTAGCACTCGTGTAGAGTGAACAGCGATAATATCACAGTTCACTCTGCACTCGTGCTAATATTTTCCATATTCCAAGTCGCCCATCATATGTGTGTGTGTGTATATATATATTTATATAGATATTTATAAAATGACTAACAAATACAAATCAAATGTTCTGATTGTATAAAACACATAACATGGGGCCTGGCTTAGCCTTCAACTAAGATGGCAGCATAGTTATTCAGCTCCCTGACTATGGTTTACATCCTACGACATCCTGTAACTGGGGTTCTGCTTTTCTTCTCTGAAGGTGCCAGATTCAGAAGAGGGACTTACCTGCTTCATTGCATAGTCCTCATTTTCTTCTTCTCTGGGAGGTAAAGTGACTTCAGGAACTCTCTCTCTTTGCTCTGTGGCCTGCATGATGGCATCCTGCTCCTCAGCCCCAGTCGACTCTGCAAAGATGGAAGCAATGTTCAACCAGCTGATGGCACAGATGTCCCAAATGACTTTGGCACTAAATAATAACACTCAAACATTACAAGCCATTGAAATACGGTTATTTCATACAGAGACACACCTTAAGGTCCATGATTCTGCCCTGCAGGATCTCACTGCCACCATCCGGGACAAAGCCTGTCTGAGACACCCTTTGCAAGGTAAGGTGGATGATCTGGAAAATCACAGTCACCGCAATAATTTGCGGTTTCTCGGCTTCCCGGAAGGTGCTGAACAGTGGGATGTAATTTGCTTTCTTCAAGACACTTTAGCACAGATCCTAGGCCTACCATCCATGACTGTTCCGCTCTCTAACCCCACCAACAAAGCAAGGGGTGTGCCCACATCCAATTCTGGCCCACTTCCTTGATTACCGGCAGAAAGAGATGGTCGCTGTGGTGGCTAGGGCCAAAGGATCCATTGCCTGGAACAGCAACAACATCCAAATCTACCAGGACTATTCCAGGGAGTTAAATGAGAGGCACAAGGCATATATGACCTGCCAAAAAATTATTTATGTCCACTACATCACCTTCTCACTCTGATATCCAGCCACCATGCTGGTGGTTCTCAATGGGACTCCTACCTTCTTCTCTACCCCTGACAGTCTCCTGGACTTTCTCTGGAGGGAGTTCCCCAAAGATTTTTAGAATCCAGAGTTGTTCAACACTCCCCGTGGCTCCTCTGACACTCCGAGTTACATGGAAGCCTCATCCAGCTCTCCACCACACTCTCCCAAGCCCCACATCTATTGGTTTGAAGCCTCTCTTCCCTCCCCTCCAGGGGCAAAAGACGACACTCGCTGTGATGATATGAGCAAAGGCAGCACCCGGTCTCCAGGCAGACACAGGAATTGGCCCCAGCACTTGTAGAAGATGGTCTGCACCAGTACCACTCCCCCAATAAGTTTGCCCCTCTGCTTACCTTGCTAGAAGACTCCCCTCAGATGGAAAAACAACTGGCACCCCCCATTACCTGTTGAGGAGCTGAAGTCTTGCGCTGAAATTGCAGCAGCGATAAGGTGCACACCATGCTGGGGAAACAGTCCCTAGTCCCTTCCAGTCCATCTCCATGGCAGGTCTACAACCAGAAAGCTTCAAGTTGCTCGCCCCCTTGGCAGACAGCTACTGTGCCACCTTGAACGAGCCATTGAATAAGTGGCTTACTTGTTCATGATTCTTCTCGGCAAGGGCAGGAGCTGGGACTGGATCTTCAAGAGTATGCAAGTCTCTCTTCTGACTGTCTACAGCTAATGCTCTGGTTTGATTTGATTATTGGGGCTGATTGCTTCACTCTGTATGGTCACATCAGGGACTACAAGCACCAGCGTTTGGCCGGACTTTGGTAGCCTATACTGCTTTTGGGACTAAGTGTTTTTATAATGTTCCTGTTAATCTGCTTAGTGCTTTAATTGGCCCATCAGGGCTTCTTTTTTTTTTTTTTCTTTCTGGCTCTGTTTATGTCTCTCTCTCTTTTTAGGGATTTCTCTGGCTTGGCCACCGTCTCACCATTTTGGGCCATGGAGTTTATTGTCTTGCTCCCCCCCAAGGTACTTTTAGTATGTGCCTGTTTCTCCCGCTACCCATTTCTCTATGGACTGCATGCAGGGGCTGCACTCCTGCTTCTCCTTTGCTGTGAGTAGTCGTCCCCTTCTTTTTTCATTTTCTTTTCTTTTTCTCCTACAGATCTATGGCTCTTACACCCCCCCCGAAAACTCTACCAGGGTGTGCATCTGGTCATTTTGCCTTCCCTGGCTACCCCCCCTTTCTCTTTCTTGGCTTTTGTGCCAGGGGCCTCTGCTTAAGCCCATGATCACTAGGAGAGGTTGTTTACACCATCAGACTCTCATCTGCAGACCTTCTACCTACATATACGGTGCTGGGCAGGACATACTCAATAGCTCCTTGTAGGGTATGGGATCAGCTTCCCACTTATTCCCCGTGGTTTTATGATCCACAGGGAGACAAAGTGGTACTGACTGCTCATCAAGATGCTGTTGATGAGGAATTGGCAGTGTTGCACCTGCTTTTTTCTCACTCTCACCCCATGAGAGGGCGGAAGGTGGCCTTGGCAGCTAATCTGTTGGTCTAACCATCTCCCTCTGTTTACTACCTTGAGATTGTTTGTCATTGTTTTTGTAAATAGTTTGTTGTTCTTCCGGGCCATTTGCCCGGCTAGCTGTTATGTTTGCTGTAAAGACTGGGTAATACTTTGCTTTAGCTGTGTTACAGGAACTATATGGCTTGTCAATGCTGGGCTGCTTGGCATCTCTCAGGGCTTCCTGTGGGAGGGTGCAGGTGGTCCCTCGGCCTCCACCCCTGAAAGGTCCATAATACTGCTTCGCACCTCTCTTCTCATTTGGGACTATGGGTGACCTACACGCCTACACCTGAAACATACAGGGCTTGAGCACCCCGGTAAAACATAAACAGGTGCTGACTCATCTGAAGAGGCTGAGGGTCACACTGGCTTTCCTACAGGAAACCAAGCTCACAAAACAGGACCATGCTACACTTGCTAGAGATTGGGTGGGGCAGGTCTTCTCCTCATCTCTCGCCTCTAGAAAGAGAGGGGTTTCGATCCTCCTCCTCCATAAATCAATTACCTGGTCCCCCACCCAGATTCAGATGATCTCCCACGGTAGATGGGTGTTAGCACTGATGTCAATCCCAGTAGGCCCCCTACACCTAGGTAATATTTATGCCCCCAATGAAGATGACCTCTCCTTCTTTCATGCTATGGCTCATGAGTTGAGCTCTCTCACTTCTCACCCCATGCCCATCATCCTAGGAGGAGATTTCAATCTTGTCTTAGTACCCCAGATGGACTGCAGCGCCCCCCACCTCCATAAAACATCCTAAAAGCCAACAGGCACTACAGCCTAAGTGATGTTTGAAGAACCTTTCATCCTAGGGTGAGGGACTACTCCTTCACATCCCTGGTACACGGATCACATAGCCAACTGGACTTCTGGCTGGTGTCCACTGATGTCTGCCATTCTGTAGTCGGCTCAGAGATCTTACCTAAGGTTATTGCCGATCATGCTCTAGTGCACCTGCATCTTTTATGGGGCCCTTACCCTCCAAAATCAGTCTCCTGGAAATTAGACCCCTTACTTCTTAAGGACCCTGAGTTTATAAAATGGGTAACCTCTGAAACTGCCTCTTTCCTCACATACAACCCTGCCCAGGACACTTCCCCAGTCTGCAGGGTTATTATGGGATTTGCATCCAGGCAATGAAAAAGGTGGTAGCACCTCCTGGTCTCCTTGAAGCCAGGCTGACCATCCTTGAAGCTCAGGCTAAGCAGTCCCCTTGCTCACAACCTGGCTCTCCATTCAACAGGGAAATGCTCTCCATCCATATGGAGATCAATGACCTGCTGACACGTAAAGTGGAAATAGCAATACTGAGGCTGCACCACCACTATTGGGGGTGGAGGCTGGCAAACTTCTAGCCTACCATCTGCATAAGTAGCAGGTTGAACGCCATATTCCAGGCTTAAGAGATCAGGCTGGCTTAACTTGCATGGACCCCAAGCTCATGAGCGACATTATTAAACAGTTCTGTTCAGAGCTTTACTCCTCCTCCTCCAAAACCCAAACTACTGAGGTAGTGGAGCCCTTTCTGGCCTTCCTACCACTTCCTACCCTTCAACCCTCTCAGGTGGCAGAATTGGACCTCCCCATTGCACCTGATGAAGTACTCACAGCCCTGAACATGGGCAAGACCCCTGGAGAGGATAGTTTTCCAGTCGAACTGTGGCAGATCCTTGCTCTCCAGATCGCTCCTCTCCTTTCCCAGATCTACAATGCAGCCCTGAGCATTGGCATCTTCCCTCCCATGCTCCATGAGGTGGTCATCACCGTGTTTCCAAAAAAAGGTAAGAACACTATTCTTCCCTCTAGGTATCACCCAATTTCATTAATCAATGTGGACAGTAAGATCTTTGCCAAGATCTTGGCCACTAGACTTAATCCGCTTCTTTCTTCCCTTATCCACAGTTTGCAGATGGGTTTTGTGCTGGATCGCCTCAGTCGGGATCATATTAGCTCACTGATCAATATCATTCACAAGGCTAAGCTCTCCCCAACCCCAGCCATGGCAGTTGCTGTCGATTTTGAGAAAGCCTTTGTATCCCTGGAATGGGATTACTTAGAAAAGGTGCTTCATCATTTTGGCTTTGGTGCACCATTCCAGAACTGGGTAATGGCGCTTTACCAACAACCTATGACCAGGGCCCCTATTTTTCTGTGGCACAGTGGGACCAAGTTCTGCGGTAAGACTACCATTTGTCGCAGAACTTCTGCGGCAGTGGTTTGTAATTTCTGTGGAAGTTCTGCGGCACTAACAAACTACCACATCACAGTGTCAGCTTGTCATCCTGACTTCACTTTCATGGCAGTGGTTATAGCAATCATGATGCTGGAAAGCACAGTAACACTAGTTTAAAAAATAACAGACTTATAAAAATAATTTTATGCATAAAAAAGCAAAACAAATGTCTCTCCCTTAAGGTCCTAGCCTGTTGCATAAATGACATATGCAGAGGGGATCTTATGTGATAAATAAGGTATTTCTATATGCATGCTATCTATCCCACTAATGAGGTCTCCACTGTCTGTCACTTATATATTTGTGTGTGCTTTCTACACCACTCATGAGGTTCCCACTGTGTATCACTTATATATTTATATGCAGTCTGTAACATACATACAAATATGCGTGTGTGTGTGTGTGTGGTGAGAGAGACAAAGATACTGTATACGTGTGTGTGTGTGTATATATACAGTATGTTATATATTTTTTTTTTATTTCCAATAACTTACATCCTCATTCATACAGGTCCCATTGGAAATGGAATAGAAGAGTTATTGCAAAACTCATTTTTCATGTCAACCTGCTTTCCCTGACACACTGCGTAACACCATCAGGCCATGACATGCATGTGAACCAATTGTGACATACAGCTCTACAGCCCATCACAATGTGTCCACCATGTGACAGAACACTGCACCATACCTTCCCAGGCTCCAAGCAGTGATGTGTTCCACCAATCCTTGTGCTGCCCAGCCAGCTCCCAGAGCTAATCTCCGAACCTGAGTTGCCGGCACAGAAACACAGCATGCTACCCTCTGGCCCAACAGCTGTACCTGCACACAACATTTCTCAATAACTTTTAGGTGATTCTATCAAACAATGTCAATATGTAATCAATAACCCTGGCAAAAATGCGTACAGTGCAATTATTTATTTAACAGGTCTATTCTTTCAACAGGTCTACACATTATTATATTTCACTTTTCTGGGCATAATTACTTTATTTTTCTTAAAAATTTAGACAGTTAAATTTATTTTACCAGTTATTCATTTCAGATAGCGTCTCTATACCTTAAAGGCACAAATAGGTTTGTACAAAGTGAGGAATGGACTTAAAAGGTCTGTGCTATTGACAAGGTTTTGTTTAAGTTGTCCCTAGTGCAACAATGTAAGACTGAAAATTGTATTAGGCTGTAGTGCAGGTTGAGCAAATATCACCATGCATGATGTGCTGTGCCACTGTCTCTGGCAGTGGGAGCTGTGGTAGATAAGTGACTGTTCATTTCTGTTGCAGAATGCAGCCATTTCATTAGCTAATGTATGATGTTGTAGCAATGATAACATCACATTCTGAACATATAGGGGGATTTTGGATATAAAAGGGGAAGGAACCAGATTCTATGTATAAACAGAAATATTAATAAAAATCACCAAGAAGAGTGAATTCTTGACACCGCAGAAAGTTCTGCTATAGATTACTGGGGTTCTGCGCAAAGACTCTGCTGCCGCAGAATTCTAGAGGCCTTGCCTATGATCCAAATTAGAACCAATGCAGTGATCTCTAGTCCCTTTCTGCTTGGTAGAGGTACCCAACAAGGCTGCCCCTGTCCCCTCTTCTGTTTATCTTAGTGGTCGAGCCATTAGCAGCCATTCTTAGACAGCACCCAGACATGCAGGGGACCAGTATTATGGTGCATGCCTACACTATGCTTATGTATGCAGATGACCTCCTGGCACCAGTAGCTGATGTCACAGTAGCTCTTCCCTCACTCCTTAATCTCTTGGCAGACTTTGTGAAACTGTCTAGCTTGAGGATGAATAAATCAGAAAGTGAACTGCTCCCTCTCAACTCTAAGCGCGACCAGTCTAGGGTTTTCCCCCAGGGCTTAAATGGGCCCCAAATTCCCTGGTATATATTGGCATGTACATTTCCTCCTACCTTTCTAAACTATGGAACCTCAACATGCACCCATTAGTGGCCGAACTCAGAACTGAACTGGACAAGTGGAAATTGCTCCATCTTACTTTAGCGGGCAAAATAGCCGCTCTTATAATGATTTCAGCTCCCCAAATTCTTTATCCCCTCTCACATATTCCCATGACCTCCCTGTAAAATGGCTACTCACTCCAGACAGTGTAGTGAGGAATTTTATTTGGAAATCTAAAAAACCCAGGTATAGCAGGGACAAACTTTGCTCCCATTGGAAAACTGGAGGATGGGGTCTCCCGTGGTTTGAGGAGTATACATGGGCATACTCCATAGCACAATCCCTAAAATGGTTTTCTGCCCTGTCCCCCAAATCTCTAAAATGGCTCCATATGGAAACGTCTATTGCTCAGGTTCATTCCCTCCCTTCCTCCCTCTGCTAATATACAACCCCTTGCCTAAATCTCTGCAGACCTCTCCCACCATCGCACCAGTGGTTCAAACTTGGAATAAGGTACACTCCAAGATTAAAGCTAACCCTACGCCCCATCTCTACACTCCCATCTTCAACAATATCTATATACTAGTGGAACATAAGCCTATCAATTGGCCCCACTGATAGCATACAGACATTATGTTCCTGACTGATGTTATGGATGAATCCGGGTTGGGGATGCAATCCTTCCAGCATCTTGCAAAGGCTGGAGGCTTGGGAAAAAGTGACTTATGGAGATATTTGCAACTGTGCAGCTCTCTGACCGATTTCCTGGAGTCATGCCCAATCAGTTTGGCCACCTCTCAGAAACTTTCAGCCTGGCTCAAACTTCCTAGAGGCCAGGCTAGCAAAATCTATGCTGATATACGAGAGAGCATTATCTTGCAATCTGGTGAATCCAAACAGAAATGGGAGAGAGCACTAAAGCTGAACCTAGATGACACTTAATGGGCCCTTGCTTGGAAACTGGCATACTTGAGCTATCCAGATGCATGCAGCAGACTTATCCAAAACAAACTGTTACACTACTGGTACAGAACACCAGATGTACTGTATAAAGCTAAGCTTCTGGATAATAATCTATGGTGGAGATGACAAGCCCAAACAGAAGACTTATGTCATATTATTTGGCAATGTCCTTTGCTGGCCCCCTTCTGGCGAGCAGTGTGCCAGCTTGCGACTCAGATCCTCAATTTTCTGATTCAGCTGGACCCTTTGATTTGGATTCTGGAGCTGCGCTGTCAAGGCACTTGTCTTAATGCCCATCAATTCCACTGGCTAGCTCTTCTTAGTATTACTGCCAAGCGCCTTATCCTGTGTCGGTGGAGGTTAACCAAAGTCCCCTCTATCTCAGAACTCCATCATGCTTTAACACAGCTAGCCTCTTTAGACCTCATGTCTCATGTTATGGCCAATAAACTTGCAGCATACACTGCATGCTGAGCTCCCTTCTTTTCTTATTTAAAACCTAGGACAGGGATAGGATGACTCCGATGAGGTCACTGTTTTGGGCTTTCGTATCTTGCTTTCCCGGTGTGATGGTCCAGGACATAAGCTCAGTTTTAGTCAGCTATACAAGGTGCAGGTATTTATACAATGATCAGTGTTCTTTACCGACATGGTAGCACTTTGCAGATACCCAGTCTTGTCTTTTTTTTATAGATTCCACATTATTGCTGGGCAGAGAGTTCAAGGGATCCCCCTGTCTGCTCCTTCTATAGTCCTTTTTGGAGTACTTTCTGCATGTACATCATTTACTTGCAGTTTATGGACAGGTCACTAGGATGCTCATTCTCTGCTATTGATGCATGTTTATTTCTGCCTGTTTTGCTGTGTTTATGTATAAGACATATTCAATAAACACTACTAACTGAATATAAAACACATCACATGATCATGTGTATATCAGAGCAGGACTGCACACCTGCACTTTTACCGCCCTCCAAAACAATTTTGTCATTTTATAAGATAGATAACCCATGCTAGGGTGTGCGGTCATGCCCTGATATATGCACACCTTGGGTGGTTGATGCACCCAGCCTGTGGTCTCATGTGTAACAATGCACACCAAGGCATGCGTGTGTGTTTGTGTATATATATATATATATATATATATATAATATATTATAGTGGCACTGTAGTGACACAATAGTTAGGGTTGAGTACCCCATTTAAGGTTAAAGTGTGAAATTTTGCAGCTTAATAACTTTGCCACCGTATGACGAATTTGCCTGAAATTTGGCAGGCATGGAACAATACCATAGATCCTGGGATCTGTCAAGTTTCATACCAGTTGGATATACAGCTATGGAGTTATAAAGCAACATTTTTTGGTGCATTTACGCTTTTTTCCACATTCTTTGCTCGAGCCTACAGGTTGCACAGTTTGCGTGACCGGTCAAAAGTTAAAAAGTTATTAAAAAAAAAAAGTTTCCCATTATAGTCAATGGGGAAAGTTAACGAAAAGTTTGAGTGTCGCAAATACAGTTTTTAGTGTCACTAGTGACCCCTGTAGTGTCGTGAGTCAGCCATTTTTTTTTCAGTTACTGGTCACAGAAATGCTTGCCATTTAAAAGTGAGACCCTCTAGGGGTACAATTCCTTTTGTGTTCACCTAGTTGAGCCCTGAGGATGCTAGCCATGTCTTTTTTGGGAGTTAAACTTCCCAGAAATATGTTTTTCAGATTTTTGTAATCTGTAGTGTTGCAAAGTAGTGTCGAACTTGCGACACTTCCGTGATTTTATTCGAAAGTGTCGTGATTTGCGACACTACTTTGTGACACTATGGCCAAAATAACAGGAATTCTTTGCCACCCTGCTGTAAAAGAAAGGTTTGGACTTTTGGGCTGAAATTTGGAGAGAAGAAAGCCAACATCCCATAGAGGTGCCTTTTTGTGGTTTGGTGACAAAATATTGTAGGGATGCAAAGTTACAGTCCTCCAACCTTGATGGGTTTCCCCATAGACTAACATTGCGGCATCTGCCGCACCTTTCAGAGCCCGTATCTTGGAAACGCTTTGAGATATGGACTTTCGTCAGAAAAATGCTTAGCCCCCAACTAGGAGCTAAGTGAAAAACTAGCCAGGAAAGTCATAAATCATATGAAATTTTAATTTTTTTTCTACGTCATACGGTTCCTGAGATATAAGCAATTTAGTATTCCAAGTGCTCATTTTCTGCTCCGAGGCCTATTATGCATACATTCTTTGTACTCACTGTGATTCTCTATGCAGCTGTTGGGCAAAAACAGGGTGTGTGCTTCCGTTACTGTTACAGTTAGCATTCCCACTTGTGTTTCTGTCCCCGTTTGCATTAGCCTTCCCATGTACACCACCATGTGCGTTTCGCTTTGCGTTTTCATTTGTGGTTGCATTTGTGTTACTGTTACCATTTGTGTTTCCACTACTATTTCTGTTTGCATTTCATTTTGTGCCACTGTGTGCATTACCATTTGCATTTGCATACGCGCTTCCATTTCTGTTTGTCTTTCCTTTGTCATCATCGTTGCTGTTACCATTACCATTTGCGTTTCCAATTGCGTTACCATGACCGTGCGCATTACGGTTTGCATTTCTGTACCCACTTGCATTTGTTTTCCTTTTTCCATTACTATTTGCTCTTGCATTTCTGTTACCGTTTGCATTATCATTTATGTTTGTATCACCATGTGCATTATCATTTGTGTTTGCATACGCGCTTCCATTTGCATTTCCATTTGCATTTGTGTTTCCTTTGGCGTCATCGTTGGTGTTACTGTCAGCGTTTGCATTTCCAATTGCATTACCGTGACTGTGTGCATTAAGATTTCCCTTTGCGTACATGCTTGCATTTGCGTTTCTGTTTTCAGTAACATTTGCACATGTGTTTCTATTACCATTTGCATTACCGTTAACATTTACATCACCATGTGCATTACCATTTTTGTTTGCATTTGCCTTATCGTTACTTCACTAAAGTGCACATTCTCAAAAAGAAAGGAAATTCATGCCAAAAAACTCCATTTAATGCATCAGTTAGGGTTGTTCCACAGAGACAAAAGTGAGGAAATTTGATGTTAGGGTTGCCACCCCCTCTTTGCACCCTACCTCAACCCCGCCCCCACCAACAGGCATCAGGGTGTGCGTAGGGGTCGTCAGTCCTAACTCTGACCCCAATCTCCTATACTGCACCACCTCAGCTTGTTTACACTTGGGATGGGGTGAAACTTTGGACCAATGACTCCAACGCATACCCGATGCCTGTTGGTATTAGTCGGGTGGGGTGTGCGAGAAGTGGGAACAACATCAACCTCACTATTGTGCACAATTAATGTGCGAAAATCAGAGTTTTACCACCTATATATATATATATTATAGTGGCACAGTAGTGTCACTATAGTTAAGTTGAGGAGCCATTTACATGTTAAACCCAAACTTTTGCACCTTAATAACTTTGCAACTGTTTGATGGATTTGCCTGAAATTTGGAATATACAATCAAGACCCATATGCCTTGAGATCTGCCAAGTTTCATTCTGGTGGCAAATACGGCTGCGGAGTTATTAAGCATGATCTGTGCGTGCGTTTACGCTTTTCTGCAATTTTACTGTCGTATGTACAGGTCGCATGGTTTGTGTGACTGGTCCAAAATCTTCAGGGAACATGTGGCCAGGATCCCCAATGTGCCTTTTGAAGATTTTGTGAAAAAATATTAAACGGTTTAAAAGTTATTCAAAAAACAATTTCCCATTATAAGTCAATGGGAAAAGTTAACAAAAAGTTCGACAGTGTTGCAAATGCACGTTTTAGTGTCGCAAATGGCCCTTTTACTGTCACAAATCTGCCATTTTGTTTTCAGTTAGTGATCAAAAAAATGCTTGGCATTTAAAATTGGGACCCTCTAGCAACCTAATTATTTTTGTATTCACCTAGTCTGGCCCTGAGGATGCTAGCCATGTCTTTATTTTGGGGTAAAACACCCCAGAAATATGTTTTTCAAATTTCTGGAAAAAGTACTTTCACAAAGTACTGTCGCACTTGCGATACTGTCGAATCAATTTGCAAAAGCTTTTGCAAACTTCGACAGTACTTTTCTAGGCTGTGGGAAAATTATAGTAATTCTTTGGCACCCTGCTGCAAAAGAACGGTTTGGTGTTTTGGCCTGAAATTTGGAGGGAACGCAGCCGACATCTCACAGATGTGCCTTTCAGTGTTTCGTTGAAAAAATATTACAGGGTGGCAAAGTTACGGCACTCCAAAGTTGATGCTTTTTCCAATAGGATAACATTACGGCGTCCGAAGCATTACAAGAATCCTTTGGCGTCCTGCTGCAAAATAACGGTTTGGTCTTTTGGGCTGAAATTTGGAGGGAGCACATCCAACATCCCACAGATGTGGTTTTTTGTGGTTTGGTGAAAAAATATTACAGGGAGCCAAAGTTATGGCACTCCGAACTTCTCTTTTTTTCCCATAGGATAACATTACGGCGTTCGCCACGCTTTTCAGGGCCCGTATCTCAGAAACGGTGCGAGATACGGACTTTTCTTCAGAAAAATACTTAGCCCCCTACCAGGGGCTAAGTATAAAACTACCCAGGAAAGTCATAAATCATATGACTTTTAAATTTTTGTTCTATGTAGTACGGTTCCTGAGATATAAGCAATTTAGTATTCCAAGTGCTCATTTTCTGCTCCGAGGCCTATTATGCATACATTCTTTGTACTCACTGTCTTTCTTTATGCAGCTTTTGGAGAAAACCAGCCTGTGCACTTACATTACTGTTACCATTACTGTTTTTGCTTGCGGTTCCGTTCCCGTTTCACTTACCGTTCACGTCTATGCCACCATGTGCGTTACCCTTTGCGTTTTCATTTGCGCTTGCTTTTGCGTTGTTTCTAACATTTCTGTCTACACTACTGTTTCTCTTTCTGTTTTGCTTTGCATCACCATGTGCATTACTGTTTGCATTTGCAGGCACAATGCTACTATGTGACAAGATATCATGTGGAGGGACCTCGGGGCTCAAAGGGCCCCACGCTCCTGCCACCGCCGCATTACATTCACTATTTCTCGTTATCATTCTCAAAAGGAAGGGAAATTAGAGGCAAAAAACTCCATTTAATGCATTAGTTAGGGTTGTTCCACACCAACAAAAGTGAGGAAAACCGGTGTTAGGGTTGAAAGACCCCCTTGGCTCCCCCTGCCCACAACCCCAACCAACATTGGGGTGTGCATTAGGGTTGTCAGTCTTAACTCTCACCCCATTCTCCTACACCTCTGCTTCTTGACACATGTGATGGGGTGAGAGTTATGGCCGATAACCCTAATGTGCACCCGATGCCGACTGGGGTGAGGAGAGGCTGAGGTCTTTCAACAACAACACCGAATTTTCTACTTTTTCGATTGGAACAACCCTAACAATCCATTTAACAAGTTGTTTTGCCTCTAACATATATATATATATATATATATATATATATATACATACATACATACATACGTATATCTAGGTGATCGTGGCACTGGGGATTGAGCTCCTCCAGTGTCACTGTTATGTTTGGTGGGGTGCTGAGAGGAGGGTTTGGTGGGGGAAGAAAAGCATATATATAAAACTTCAGTCACGCTCACGGGCGGGCAAGGGCCCCGTTCACTGTGTCCAAGATGCCTGCCAAAGTGTACTGCGTGTGCACAAGTGGTCACGCATGTTCAGTAGAGTTTGGTGGCCATCCATGGCTGACTGTGCTGTGTTCTGCCATGACCACTGACTGAAGAAAAGTAGTGCAGTGCAGTGTGACTGCTAATGGACAGAGTGGAGTGCATCACAGAGGTGACTGTGAGGCAACTCCACACTGTTGTTCTGTCAGAAAAGTCTCCTTTTTCCAATTGCTGGAGGTCTGCAGGGCTCTGCCCACGGCAGCCATAACAAGGCAAGCTAGGCAACCTTTTCTGTCTTAGCAGGATGCACTGATGTAGTCAGTGTTTTGTGAGAATTTGTTTCCTGATTTCTGTGGTTTGTTATTTTAGTTCTGTAGAACAGGTAGGTGTGTTTTTCTGAATTATTTTTGTCACTGTACTTTGTTGATCTTAATTTCATTGTTATCTATTGATAGAAGTTAGCTTTTTTGTGTACATAGCAATGCTGTGATCATTTCCTGATTTGTTGTATCTTGCGTGTGTTCCCTTAGTCCCTGAAATCCTTGCTGTGTATTGTTTGTGTAAAAAAAAGAAACAACTGGAGGTGTGGGTGCTGCTGGTGATACTGGTTCAAAAAGAGCTTGAACTTCACAAGGCGTGCCCGCCACCCCACCATGACATGGGACCTTCCCATACATCCTCCATGAATCACTGCCAGCATGGACAGGCCACTACCTCCACCCCTACTTGCTGTTCCCTTTGCTTTTTCTCCCACTTGGCCCAGTGATTTGCCATAAGATGGGTGCTCTGGCCCCCAGTGCCAATGTGGGTCCACTGCTTGTCCCAGCAGACTCATTTATTGTATAGGCTGCAAGTGGCTACACTGTGGTCACTAGGGTCACATTAAAAAAAGACCATACACATGGCAGAGACCACACAAGACAGGACTTGGGGTATGTATGAGTACTACAAGACTAGGTCCCTAAGAAATACCAACTGAAAACAGACATATGAAAAAACATAAAAATTAAACAATGAAAGTTCCTATAGGATAACATTACAACTTTAATAAACCGTAACTCTGTCAGTCTTTGGAGTTAAGCTACAATCTATATATTAAAAAAAGGTATCAGTGAGTACTACAAGAGTAGGTCCCTGTAAAATACCAACTGAAAACAGACATATGAAAAAACATAAAAATTAAACAATGAAAATTCCCATAGGAAAACTTTGCAAATTTAACAAGCCATAATTCCATCAGTCTTTGGAGTTAAGGGACATCGTAGATAAACATATACAAAACAAGATCTCAATGAGTTCCTACAAGACTAACATATAATACCTTAGACAAATTCATGGTGTATTCACAGGAACCCCACAATTACCTCCCAACTTCACCATGGTGTCAAATCCACAATTTAAGTCCTCAAATCATCCAGTATGCATCAAATGTGTAGCTCTTCTTTGACGTCAACCATACCTTGTTTCAGACAAATTCAGCAATAGTTGACCACATAATGTCTAAAAAAACACAAAAGGAGTAGTTGGTGGAAGTGGGGTGGTGGTATTCAGGTTGACAAATTATTCTCTGACACATCTGTGGCATCCATGCTGGTGGGTGCTGGAGAGGCAGCAAATAGAGGATCAGTATGAGAGGTAGCAAAATCTCTGGCTCAGGAACAGGGATCAGGGAGGAGGTTGCTGGTGTCCCCTTCACTGCTTGTGGTGGTGGCACTGAGCCTGATCTGGATAATAGGACCCCAGTATGGATACATGGACCAGTAGCCAAACAGGTGGTAGCTCCTTTCTGTGCATTATGGGTATATGTACCTGGGGAAGTATTTGGCTTTACTCCATGGAAAACATTGCATTAAGCCTAACTTCAGTTTTCGCAGTACTCTGGGCATGTGCCAGCATGTTTTTTTTTTCCAATTAAAGTTTATTAAGTTTTTTAAAACAAAACAAGACAAACAGAAAACATACAATAAAATGAGAAAGGATCCTACAGAACATTGTAAGTGTCACAGGAGTAATAGTACATTGAACAGGAGCCATTCTCATATCCTCCCTCCTCCCCCCAACATACCCCAAACAGAAAGCAAACCAAAAACAAAAATCCCCCCCCTCCCCCTTGCAACACAGCTCGGCCATACAGTTAAATAATTCCAGTGAATCTAAAAAGAACAAACCAGGACTATACAGAATGGATATATTAGAGTGAAAACAATGTATGCAGCGATTCCCATTTTTTCTTGTATCTCTCAGGTTTATTATTAAGACTGGCGATAGTTTTCTCTGTCCTCAAATTAGCAAGTAATTTGTTAAGCCATTCAGAATAGGCAATGTCATCACTATCTTTCCAATGCTGTAAGATTGCTTTCTTGGCAGTCATAGAAATAAGGGCCATATGATATCGTCTGATGGGTATAGTAATTTTACTATACTTGCCTAATAGACAAATTTCAGGGGTAAATAAATCATTCAGACCTAACAAAGGGTCCATATGTTGTTGAATATTGACCCACAAAACTGTAGCTTTGGGGCAAGTCCAGAAAATATGATATATAGAGCCTTCTTCTTTATGGCACCGGGTACAAGTAGGGACAGCTAAGAGGCCAAATTTAAATAATTTTTGTGGGGTATAATATAGATTATGCAATATATGAAATTGAGTAAGACGTAATCTATCTTGGGAAACATATTTATGACAGTTCTTCCATAAAGTTTCCCATTGTAGCTCTTGTGTGGGGAAAAAGGAAGTCCAGTAATCTGAGGGAGCAAAGCATTTAGGATAAGTCCAGTTGTATAAGATTTTACAACATTTAGAGACCATTTGTTGAGAGCCAATTAGAATGCCCAGTTCACTCCTAAAAGCTATTGCGTTTATTTGAGGGGGAGATATGCCAAATACCTTTACAATAAGATGTCTTAATTGATAAATTTTAAAGATACACTTTATGGGTAACTTCAGATTAGATAATATCTCGGTGGAAGAGAACCAAGTATGCTCCTTTGAAATTAAGGAAGCAGGAAATAAGTCATTAATAGGTGCAAGCCAATTGGTAAAGAGTAAGTTATTATTTATTTTCAAATTGAGATTGCCCCCAATCGGTTGCATTAAATCCCGTGTATAATTATATTTAAGAAAGCTACATAACTGTGAGTGAACTTTAATGGAAGTTGCTATAGGCATGACTTTTAACTGAGCTGGCAATGAGCTTGCCTTAATATGAAAAAGTACTGCAGGAGTTAAACCATGGGCAGGAATAAGGGATAGTTCAATTTTAAGCCAAAGAGAAGAAGATGGAGACGAAAAGACTTCCTCCCTAGGTGAAAGCCAGCGCAGATGTTTGAAGATGTGCCTGGCCCAAGGATAGAAAGTAACATGAGGAAGACATAGACCTCCTTTGTCTTTAGGAACGGCCAGCTTGAAATAGGCCAATCTAGGCTGCTTATTAACCCATATAAATTTAGTAATAATTTCATGGACTTTGCGGAACCAAGAGAGAGGTAGCCAGATATTAAGTAAATTAAGGGGGCAGAAAAGCCTTGGGAAAACATTCATCTTAATTAAGTTTATTCTGCCCCATAGAGAAATAGGGAGTTTAGACCCTCTATCAAGGTCCGTATCAATAATTCTAATTAAGGAATCCAGGTTCAGCTTCTGTAGAAGAACCGGATTTCTAGAAATAGTAATACCTAGGTATTTTAAAGTTTCTTGTGCCCAGGATAAACCGAAAACCATAACCGAACTTTTGAGAACTTTATGATTGAGGGGAAATATAACAGTATTATCTACATTTAATTTATAATTGGATAAGTGACTATATTCTTCAATGAGAGTAAGCATGGGAGGGATCGACCTCTCTGGGTAGGATAGTTGTAAAAGAAGTTCATCAGCATAGGCCGAGACCTTGATTTCTTGATCGTGAACCGGGATGCCTTTAATCTGTGAACACCCCATTAAACGGCAAATCAAAGGTTCCAGATATGTGTTAAAAAGTGGGGGAGATAGGGGGCACCCCTGTCTGGTCCCAGATTCTAGTGGGAAAAGGATTGACATCACTCCATTAGCAGTAATTTGTGCAGAAGGAGCATGGTATAAAGTCCTTATCCAGTGCTGAAACGTAAGAGGGAAATTATAAGCCTTAAAAGTACAAAACAGGAAATACCAATTAACCCTATCAAAAGCTTTCTCTACGTCCAGAGAGATAAGAGCTGCCGGGAAGTGAGCGTCCCTTGAGAAGGATAAAATATGCAAAAGCGTTCGAAGATGATCCACAGAAGAGTGTCCTTTCATGAAACCTACTTGCTCCGGTCCAATAAGAGACGGCAATACCATATTGAGACGTGTAGCTATTAATTTAGTCAATATTTTTATGTCCTGGTTTAACGAAGAAATAGGACAATAACTGGTAGTTAATTCCGGGTTGCAACCGGTTTTAAGTATTACGACAATCAAGGCCTCGATCAGTGTAGGATCTACCTCGGCACCCATTAGAATGTATTGAAATAATGTTAACAATAAAGGGGTTAACTGTTTCTGAAATTGTTTGTAAAAATTAGCAGAAAACCCATCTGGGCCTGGTGATTTGTCGGAGGGTAAACTGTCAATTGTCCTAACTATCTCTTCAGAGGAGATAGGAACTATAAGTAGCTGTTGTTGTATATTGGAGAGGGTTGGTAAATTAGAAAACATCCGGTAAGAATCCACTTCTTGGGGAGAGGGTGTGTTCAACATTGAACTATATAAATTGGAATAATAGGTCTTAAATTCTGAAACTATATCAGACGGAGATGTTTTCAGCGTGCCATCTTTCAGAGATAGAATATAGGGAATATATTTAGCAGATTCCTGTTGTTTAATTCTGAGTGCTAGAAGACGCCCTGCCTTTTCCCTTGATCTGTGTAAGAAGCTTTGGTCTTCAGTATAGCAAATTCCTTTTCTCTTAGGATTTCTAAGTAACTGTCTTTAATTTAGATAATTTTAGCCTTTATCCTCCGAAGAGGAAGGAGTCAATTGTGCTTCCAAAAGACGTATTTGTGTAAGCAGGGTAGCTGAATCCTGCTCCTTTTCCTTTTTCCTTTGAGAGGAAAAACTAATCAGTACCCCTCTAATGTAAGCTTTAAATGCACACCATAACAAGTCAGACCTAGTTATGGATCCAATATTGAATTCAATGAACTGCTCAATATGTTTGGTAATAGTGCTGACCATTGCATTATTTTTCAACAGCTGATTATTAAATTTCCATCGTGTCATTCTACCAGGGGTAGAAGCTATGGACAAGTGGCAAGTTACCAATGAATGATCAGAAGGAGGGCCTGGCTGAATAGATGTCTCTAAAACTCCAATCAAGAGAGTTTTAGAAATAAATATATAATCTATTCGAGAAGATGTCTTGTGAACAGGAGAAGTAAAGGTATAGCCCCGGTCGACAGGATTAAGGACTCGCCATACATCACATAGGCCTAAATTATCAATGAATTCTCGGAAGGCTGTTTGTGCTGGTGAGAGTCTTCTATGATGTCCTGAAGTACAATCCATCATGGGGTCGAACACTATATTCATATCACCACCCAGAATCATGGGTAATGATAGGAATGGAGTTAAAACATTAACCAGTTGCATATAAAAACCTGGGGAATCACTGTTGGGTCCGTACATACTTCCTTACATTAGTTCAATAGAGTATAAGTGACAATGAATAAAAACATATCTGCCCTGTGGATCATTAAGTACTTGAATAAGTGTAAAGGGAATCCTTCTGGATATCAATATTAGGACTCCACAACTTTGGGTTGTACCTCCAGAGGAGAAAACATGATTTATTTCTTGTCTCCACATACGGAGAGCCTCAGAGTCCATTAGATGAGATTCTTGGATAAATAGAATTTCAGAGGATAATAGTGCCAAATGTTTAAGGACTTTATACTGTTTCAATTGTTGTCTAAGTCCTTTCACATTCCAAGAGGCAAACTTGATTGAACCCGCCATGGTGATTCAAACTGAGCAGAAATAAAAGAAATGTATGAGGATATCTTAATGATCCACTGTTTTAACATAGCAAATAACATCCATATCACCATGTTGCAAGTATCCCCCCAATCTTCCCACCCCCCTTACCCACTTTGTCCTTACAATGCCATTAACACCTAAAAAGAAACATATACTTGTAACCCAAATTTTCTGCGAACCCAGCCCTCCCACCCTCTCTCACTATTATGGCCCCAGCCAACAGTTAACTGAACAGCAACTATCCCACCCAACCAATCTGACCAACCAACCATAATTAAAACCTTAATTTAGACACCCATACTATGGTATAATGTCATTAGAAATCAAGACTTAACCAAAATCATGGTGTCTCCACATACATTGTACATTAGAAATGAAAAACAAACAGGCCCTGCAACTATGCTAATATTCTGATAGCCTGCTACTAGAAACCCCCTCAAAAATAAGTTAATTGAGAGTTAAGACTTCTAGACTATTATAACGATAAGCACTCCAATATGTAGGCTCTCAGTATAGTAAAAACCAAAAAGGAATAGATACAGGGTGAAGTAGAGAGGGGGAAATGAAACGGGTAAAGATAAAAGTTTAATGCAATTGAACCTGGGTTCCCAATTCCCACCTTGATTGTACAGCCATAACCCCAAAATAAGCTACCCTATTTAAAGTAACTTAGGAGACAGTAAAATTACCTACTGCATCCCACATGAGCGAAACACAACAACCTGCAGTTGTAAAATCTAGTCCCAAAGGCAATTTGTACATGCAGAGCAGCGATAGTCAATGGGAATGCCCATAAACCAGTCTGTGGTTCCCTCTAGTGGCCAAAAGCGGGAATCACGCATAGCGCTCTCTTTTTTGTTTTTCCCAAACGGAAAGGCAAATTCTTTTGTTCTATAACTTCTTGGCAAGGGCGTTGGCCTTGGGAACTTCAAAGGCCTCAATAACAGATATTTAGATAGGAAATGCAGGAATCTTTCTAGCTAGTAGCTAGACTGAACATTCTTTCCAGACACATGGACCTTCAGGACCAGCAAAGAAATGTCTCCTTCTGAGCATGAAAAAAGTATTTGCAACCATTTCTCAATGAAAAAAAGAATAACAAATAACTCAGGCGAGTCCTTAAGTTTCCCACAACATTTACAACCCATTCCTCCAGGGTATTAACAGAAATTGTCAGCGATCACGGAATAACTCTGGAAATGAGACTTTTAAGTTGGTTGCAGCAGAATCCGCATCTTCAAAAGTGGTCCAACTACCAGCTATGAGGATCTGGAATCTCGCGCCGGATAGCCCATCCGAAACTTAATTCCGGCAGCAATTAATTTAATCACCAGTTGGTGAAATGAGGCTCTTCTTTGTCTCACTGAAAGCGGCAAATCCTGGGCCACTCGGACCTTCGTATCTGCCCATCTGATTTCTTGAAGCCCTTTCACTTTGACAATAAAATGCTGACGTTCCTGGTAGTTGAGGAAACAAAAAATAAATGTACGGGGAGGGGACCCCAGAGGTGGAGGTGGGCGAAGGGCTCGGTGGGCACGCTCAATGATATATTTATCTCCCAAAAGGAGATGGTCCAGCTACAGATTCAATAAACTTTTGAGCAAAGCCGATGGCATCAGGACCTTCCTCCTTCTATGGCAACCCAATTAAAACAGCATTATTACGCCAACTTCAGCCCTCCAAGTCTTCCACTTTGTTTTCCAAACTTTTAATTCGTTGTCGGGTAGAGGTTAATTCCGTTTCCATTTTCTGTTGTTTTCATTCATTTGACAACAACCGGACTTCATTATCAGAGGTATGAGAAGCCACGTCTTCCAGAGCCTGAGACATCAATTTTATTTCTTCTGAGATCAGCCGGAGCTCCGATCGAAAAGGTTTAAATTCTTCCAAAAATCGGGATAAAGTGAGTGGTTCCATTTCAGGATCAACAGGCATAACACTTGCTGAGCTGGCCATTCTGGTGGCCCTTGACTTCTTGGCAGCTTTTTCTGGGGTGGATGGCGGCATATGTTTAAGCGCTGATTTCTTCATTTCTTCTTCCATCCAGTGAGATATTGTGCAGTATCCAGGAGGAGAGAATATTCAGATATATAAAAATGCTCAATTGCACTTAAATAAACTTGATTTGGGGGGGGGGTTTAGCCGAAATAGGTGGTCAAATGGCTGGAGCAAACTCGGGAGGCTGCTACTCAGAAAGCTGCATCACATGGTCTCCCCATGTGCCAGCATGTTACACTGGCAGTGAGGAGTATAACTGTATCAGAGATGCAGGTCAATCAATCAATCAATCAATTCTCTTATTGTTGAGCTTAAAAAAGCCATTCACAGATATAGACATGTAGAATACAGTATACATAAAATACATTAACAATTAAAAAGATGACTAATTGCACATATTATGTTTATAACAACATCTTTGCATTGGATATAATTTACCATCTCCATATATAAGAATGTATCCAAATAAATGATATTCATAAGTTCCATGCTAAGAACCACCACTACAGTTATCCCTCAGTACCATGGGCATTTCACATATCTCATATCACAATTTGTGTTGCCATTAGTTTATTTTTTTATGTTGGCGCGCTTGTGCAGCCAACTTCATGGGACAGTGCAGCTTTGGAGGTGGGTTGCAGTTGCCGAATGCAGGCACACACCAGAAAAGGCCCCAAGATTCCCAATCAGTTCAGAGCGCCGGTGCCACACCATGCATACATAATGTGGTGAGCACATCTAAGATAAGGTTCGCTGAAATCTGAGCAAAGCTCGTCATACGCAGCAGTCCTTTTCTTGCTGTGCTCACCACTATTATGTGCATGGTCAGCCAGTGGGTGGTCGCCTAACTAATGCCGACTTCAGGGGTGCCCAATCCCCCTGTCAGTTAACCGCCCTTTTGTGTGCCGATGGGGAGCCCACCCATTGGCATAACCCCAATTGTTGAATGCCGAGGGGTGTCCATCCCCTCGGCTTGCTCCCAGCTTTCTTTTAGGTGCTGGACGGGTGCCCAATCCCATCGGTATTACTTCCCTGTGTTGTGTGCCAACGAGGGTGCCCAATCCCCGTCGGCTACAGACTCCCTCCAAATAGTTAGTGGCATGCTGGGAGCCCACCCAGCATGCTAAATCCCCGCAAAAAGAAAAACTGTCCTCGATGGTTTTTATTTTTTTCCTGTAAAATGAAAACGGTCCCATGTAGTCTCGATGCCCCTCCCCCACCTGCACCCACCCACTGAGCACCCTGCCTCCCTGACCCCCTCACCCCATACTACTCGCGGAGTTCGGCGATGATCTTCAGACCAGGAACACGCCTGTACTCTTCAAAGCCGACCACAAACTGAAGAAATGCCGGTAAGCTGTATAATGGAATGAATAGAGTTTTTTCAACTTTAATGCATATCTTGGTCATTTTTGTGAATTATGGCCCCAAGTTTTCAACATGGGGATTTTGGGACCCCTTCTCATGAATTCTTGCATTATCATGGCGTTATTTGGTCCCGAAAGGTGATTTCGCAATCACTGCACAGAATCACCTTTCGGGACCAAGTAATGAAATGACAGTGCCACTGTTCATGAGAGGGGCTCTCAAAAAGCCTATGATGCAAGTTTGGTGGGAAAAATCCAAAAAATGACTGTTTTAGGAGCATGCGAAGCAACTGTGCAACACACGCTCTTAAGTTAGTGCATTTGCATTATTTTCATACCAGATTCTCAACATTGGCATTTTACCACACCTTCTTGTGAACCATACAGCTGTCATTTTTCACATCCTGCCCGAAATGTGTTTTCGCACTTCCGGCACAGAATAGCGCAGTTGCTGTGTGAAATCAGTGTTTGGGACACATTACAAAAATGACAGTGACACTGTTCATGAGCAGAGGTGCTAACATGCCTGTGTTGAACATTTGGTGACAATACTCCAAAAAATGACTGTTTTACGAGCATGCGTAGCAACTGCGCAACGCACGCTCGTAAGTTAGCGAATTTACAATATTTTCATACCACATTCTCAGCATTGGTATTTTACCACACCTTCTTGTGAACCATATAGCTGTCATTTTGCACATCCTTGCCGAAAATGTGTTTTCGCACTGTCAGCGCAGAATAGTGCGGTTGCTGTGCGAAATCACTGTTCGGGACACATTATGAAAATAACCATGATATTGTTCATGAGCAGTGGTCCTAAAATGCCTCTGTTGTAAATTTGGTGGCAATACTCCATAAAATGACTGTGTTACGAGTGTGAATTGCGCAGTTTGCATGCACGCTCGTAAGTTCGCAAACTTATATTTTCACTCCACATTTTCAACATTGCCATTGTTCTACTCCTCCTAATGAACAGTACAGCTGTAATTTTTCACATCCTGACCAAAATCTGTTTTCACAGTTCAGTTGGCGCACAATAGCGCGCGGTCACTGTGGAAAGCCCGTGTTCGAGACACATTATGAAAATGGCAGTGACACTGTTCATTAGCAGATGTCCTAAAATGCCTATGTTGAAAATTTAGGGACAAAAGTCAATACAATGAGTGTTTTACGAGCGTGCATTGTGCAGTTTGCACGCATGCTCGTGACTTTGCGAATTTGTAATACTTTCACTCCAGCTGTTCATCATTGCCATTTTTCCATACCTCCTGATGAACAGTACAGCTGGCTGAAATGTGTTTTCACACATCAGGTACAGAATTGCACGGTCACTGTGCGAAATCACTTTCCGGGACACTTTCAGGAAATGACTGTGACACTATTCATCAGCAGAGGTCCTAAAATGCCTATGTTGAAAATTTGATGGCGAACGTCCAGACAATGACTATGTTGCAGTGTGCATTGCGCAGTTTCCGCGCACCCTTGTAACTTTGTCAATCTGCAATATTTTCATGCCACATTTTCACCACTGGCATTTGTGCACACCTCATTATCAACAGTCCAGCTGCCATTTTCCACAGCCTGCCCAAAATGCATTTCCACAGCTCTGCCGCACAGTGGCATACTAGCTGTGCAAAATCACCTTTTGGGACACATTAACAAACTCACAGCGCTATGCCTCTCCACCAGTGCGACAACATTCGGCATTGACAAATGCTTGTTTCTTATTGATTGCTGAAAAATATTTAGACATTCTAATAACTGCCCAGGGATCCACAGTGTGCATTAATATAGTCAATGACTCAAAGCTGACTTTATAGCTAGGCCCTAGGATATCATTAAGCCAATAGGTCCTCTACCGGGAATACCAAGTGCAATACCACAATACATGTATTAAATCTTCGGTTCCCCCAGCCTCACAAGTACAGTTTTCATTGTCTTTCAGCAACTTATTATGTCTTGCCCAAAGAATATTGCCTTAAAATCTCTCAAATTTATAAGCAATAAACATTCTCCTTAGATTAGGATCTGTTAATATATCTAAATAGGGGTTTGTAACCAAAGCAGATGTTATAATTTGCATACCATCTAAAAATGGGAAGCTCTAATAGCATCCAAATCTTTTTGATTCCACCAGTTCACTATTCATTTATTGATATACTTTTTATATTTAAAATTACTTGTTGCTCATTTTTCTACTAGTACTTTTAGACAACATAATTTGTATTCTTGTAAAAGTTGTATAAGCCCTGGGTACCACATTTTTTTATTATTTTACCCTAACTCAACCCAGTCTCCTTTTTCTTTCAGACACTGAACAGTCAAATGATTATTAGGTAACCTCAGTATCCTTAGCCACAGACAGATCTTTTTGGAATGTACTAAAGCCATTAAATTGTTGATCCCCAGTTCTGCCCTAATATAAGCAGCAGGGCATGAAAAACCCATTGCCATTGTTTTCCTAAGTAACTTGAACATTGGACTTGTTAATTTATCCATTGATTTAACTTCCCAAATTTCACACCCATAAAGCACTTGTGCCTGATATTTAGCTTTTAATGCACAGATTAATGGTTTTGCAGTTTGTCCATCATATTTGTAGTTAAATCTCTCAAGGCCTTTAGCTGTTTTTTTTTACTTTTTCCCTTATGGTTTCAACATGATCTGTCCATAATTTATTCATTTTATTTATTTATTTATTTAAATTTTGGTAACCGGGTGGGCCCACTGAGACCTTGACAGTTCCTTTTTCAGGGACGACCTGGGATTAGTTACAAATACCTAAGGGAGAAGAAAATCAATGCTTTGATACAGGGGAGCAAGGTAATTACATAGTGCAAAAGACCATCAATTCAGCATATTCTACATCATTCACAGAATCCAAAACAGCAACTGGACATTTAGTTAGAAACAGACAGATCAACAGAACAGCTTAGCTAAGTGCCCATGCAGTAGTATATTGTTCTACTTTGCACCCCCTCCCATCTATAGCCTGTGGAAACTGTTCTGACCATCTCCCCTTTATGGGGAGAAAAACTTGCAGGCGGCCTCATTTGAGGCAGTAGCACATTGTCCCAGTATCTAGGTGTGTTTTTAGTGCTTTCCTAAAACTCCCAGGAGAGGTACAGCTCTGTATTTCTCTTGGTAGATTGTTCCAGAGTTTGGGTAGGGCTGTTCTGGCAGACCAAAGTCCAAGGGATGACCTGGCTCTGGGTATTTCGAGTAACTTCAGGTCAGTAGACCTAAGCTCTCTTCTGTTTGTTTTGGGGGCTACCAGGGCCAGTAGACTTGGGGGAGCCACAGGTTGCTGTAGCTTAACAGCCAAGCATAAGGAAGGATAAACTAGTCTGGCTTTGAGGGATGGCCAGTTAATGGCCTGGAGCACCTTACAGTGATGCTCCATCCATTGCACACCAGCTGTGAACAGGCTGACCCTGTGGTACAGTGCCCCTAGGCACTGTTTTTCTGTTGCCCTCAGTGTTTGGAGCATGGTCGCTCCGTAGCATAGAGTGGGTAGCATTGCCCCATTGCCGATCGCTTTCCTGGTTTCCTTGTTCAAAAAGGGGTTTAGTCTATAAAGGAGGCCCATCTTTTGGTTTATCACCTTTGTGAGGTGGTCAATATGCTTCCTGAAGGAGACCTCCTGGTCCAGGTATATCCGCAGGTACTTGATGTTGTCCACTACCTCAATCCCTGTCCCATTTAGGGTGGTGAGGGATAGAAGGGTCAATCTGTCAGGGTCAAGGTTTTTTGGGCCAAAGAGCATGGCTTTAGTTTTCTTACTGTTTAGCACCAGCTGATGCTCCTGGCACCAGGCTTCAAGGGTATTGACGTCCTGTTGCAACTCCTGATTTAGGGACCCAGTGTCCTTCCCCATTCTGTACAGCACTGCGTCATCAGCATATAACATGACTTTCACCCCTCTGCAATGCTGGGGTAAGTTGTTGATGTACAGAGAGAAAAGTAGTGTTTCCAAGATCGATCCTTGCGGAACTCCAACAGATACCGGTCTCTTCCGATTTTGCCCCCTTCCACAGAACCATTTACGACCTGCCATGGAGGTAGTTTGTGAACCATTTCAGTGCTTGCCTATCCAGATCTAGGCCCCTAAGACTTTCTAGTAGTAGCTGATGTTCGATGGGGTCAAAGGCCTTGGTTTGGTCCATGAAGACTGCCCCTACCGTCTTGTTCTGGTCTAGTGCTTCGTATATGTCTGTGGTGAAAGTTACCAAGGCTGTATCAGTCCTGTGTCTTTTTCTAAAGCCATGTTGTTGATCTGTTTGAAGGTTATGCAGTTCCAGATAGTTATTGACCTGTTGGTAGACTACCTTTTCCAACATCTTGCTTAAGGTACATAAAATAGAGATGGGTCTAAAATCTTCCACGTCTTCGTACGGCATGTTTTTCGGGATTGGGGTCACTAAGGTGACCTTCCATAGGGCAGGGATTTTCTCTTGGGTCAGGGACCTGTTAATTAGCTGGGTTACAGGTCCTGCTATAATTGGGGCTCCTATTTTCAGCAGCTTGGGCTCAAGACTGTCATGCCCTGTAGCTCCATCTGGTTTCAGGCTACTGAGCAATTTTAGGACTTCCCCAGCTGAGACCAGCTTGAGTTGAAATTCAGGGCACTGGGGGGTTGGGGGGTTTCCCTGGGTTTGCTTGGCTTCCCTGGCCTTGCCAGGTAGAATTGCTTCTGTACCTCTGTAGATCCAAGAAACAATTGTTGAATGCATTTGCCGTGGCCTATGGGAAGGAAAGAGGTGTCCTGTTTGCTTTTATTACCCCTGTCTCCTTGCTCTTATTACCCTTTAGTAGTGAGTTAATGTGCCCCCAGAATTTCTTTGGATCTGAAAGGTTCTTGGTTTGCAGCCCATGCAGGTAGTTCTTTTTTGCTTTTTTGAGTTCTCTTTTGCAACTGTTTCTGTCTTCCCAGTATTTCACCCAGTCATGTTGCAGGTTAGAGTTTTTTAATTCCCCCTGGTTTTGTCTCTTCCTTCATCCTCTTCTTAAGGTCAGGATTGAGCCACCTTGCATCCTGACCTTTAACCCTAATCTTTCTTAGGGGTGCGTGTTTGTTGGCTACTGACAGAAAGTGTCTGTTAAAATGTTAAAGGGCTTCATCTAGACTGGGAGTATCAAGGGCCTATGACCAGTTTATTTCTGATAAGGATCAGAGAAAGGAGCCTGTATTTAGCTTTGAGTAGCTTTTTGTCCAGAAAGTTCTGGGGGTTGCTTGGGAAAGTTGTTCCTCCAAACCAGAAAGACTGGGGTATGATCACTAAGTGAGTCTGCGCAGGTCCCAACTGTTTTAGCCCTGCCCGGGTTGGACACTAGTACCCAGTCTAGGGTGGTATGGTTCCCCGTCTTTCTGTTAAAACATGTAGATTCTCTGATCAGCTGTGTTAGATTAGCTCCCTCTAGGCTGTTTGTTACTTCCCCAGGTAGCTTTTCACCCCAGTTTGGGTTGAAATCCCCCAATATAATTTTCTTGCAGTTTGGTAGAGCAAGTACAACATCCGTGAGAGTTGTTAGAGCTACAGTTGCTTTCTTTGGCGTGTTGTAGGTGCAACCGACAATGAGTGGTTTAGTTCCCCACAGAAGATGTTTTACAAATATGACTTCACACCCTGCCCCTTCTAACTCTGGGGTAGTAACCACTGTGGCATTGAGTTGGGATCTGACATAGAGAAGGACCCCCCCCCGCACTTCTTCCCCTTCCTATCTTTCCTTAAAGTATTGAATCCTTGGAGTTAAACTTTGTGTGGAAGCATATTTGGCTTCAGTTATGTTTCTGAGATGCCGATTATGTCTGGGGAGTAGAGACTGGACCAGGCTTCCAGTTTGTGCATCTTGGGCCTAAGGCTGTTGATGTTCATATGGGCCATCCTCAAACCCCTGGCATTGACCCACCCGGGGGTGGTGGGTGTCAAGTTTGGGATGCTAGTCACTAGGGGGCTAAGGTTGGGCTCTATGTCACCCCCCAGTAGGAGCAGGAGGCCCAGACTAGTTATTAGGACTTTACCTAGGACATTAGAGGGGAGGTTTCTTTTTTTTATCTTATATGCCTGAATGTATCACGTGGTGTGCATGAAAAGGCCCCTTTTTTCCAGTAGATATATTGTTGTTGAACTTATTCTGAAACAGGGTGGTGGCACTCTGGGGTGAAGAGCCCTCCGTCTGTTTTATCGCCTCCTTTTTTAGGCCTGACCTGCCCTATAGCACTTTGGTCAGTTATTACAATTGCCAGAATATACAGGGTTCCCAGAAGAATCCCTGTTCCTCCCATTTTTGTGATCCTTTCTGTCCCCACCAGTATACTGGTGAGGGACAGCTTTTTCTGGCCTTGGACAATCCCTGCTAGACCTTCTCTTATGAGACCTTGCTCAATTAAGCAGCTCCCCTGACCTGGGAGTGAAAAACATACCCACAACAGTGAATACTGTTTGTGTGCTGATGCTGATTATGTAGAGTACAATAGAAGAGATTCTTTAGTGCTTGAGCACCAGAGAAATAATCAGGTGCACTAAGGTGAGGATAAAAAAGACCACTTTCTCTCCACCTTTAGGTATTAGTGACTCGGACTATGGGCTCCTACTATTCAGATTCAATGATCTGAGCTGTGAACCAGGGTGTTTTGTGCATCAGCAGAGTCAGTTCCCCTTTAATAAACAACCCCCGTTTGATACTGTATCAGTTTGTGGTGGTGGGGGGCTTAACTGTTCCAGAAGCCTATTTAACTAAAGAAGGTGATGCGGGGTAGGAGGGAGGGCAATTCCTCTCTAGGCACTACAATCTCTCCGTTGTGGGTGGAGGGAGCCCGATTCAGGCTGCAGCTCCCTCTACCCCTGATGGCTTCCCTCTGTGGACTGGCACGTTGCAGTGCCTGGCTGCCCTTCTTGTAGGGAGCCAGCACTTCCAGTCCAAATTTGGCGCCACTTTTCTGTTTCTGGCTAGGGGAAGATCGTGCAGATTGCTGCCTCACTCGCCCCTATCCAGCAAGCAGGTCCAGAAAATTGAATGTCTCCATGGGTCGGGGGGGGCAGCTCGCTCAACCACCTTCTGCCATGACCCAAGCTCCCAATCCTTCTTTTTTTTTAATTAAATTGAATGAGGCACCTCTGTCTCTCCGTTGTGGGGGGAGGGAGCCCAATTCAGGATGCAGCTCCCTCCACCCCCGATGGCTTAATGATGTGGACTGGCATGTTGCAGTGCCTGGCTGTCCTTCTTGTAGGGAGATAGCATTTCCAGTCCAAATTTGGCACCTTTTTTCTGTTTTTGGCTAGGAGGAGATCGCACAGATTGCTGCCTCACTCACCCCTAGCAAGCAAGCAGGTCCAGAAAATTAAATCTCTCCATGGGTTGGGGGCAGCTCACTCAGCCACCTTCTGCCATGACCCAAGCTCCCGATCCTTCTTTTTTTCAAATGTAATTAAATGAGGCACTGCAGTCCCTCCATTGTGGGGGGAGGGAGCCCAATTCAGGCTGCAGCTCCCTCTACCCAAATAGCTTCCCGCTGTGGACTGGCACATTGCAGTGCCTGGCTGCCCTTCTTGTAGGGAGCCAGCACTTCCAGTCCAAATTTAGTGCCTTTTTCTGTTTTTGGCTATGGGGCGATCATGCAGATTGCTGCCTCACTCACCCCTAGACAGCAAGCAGGTCCAGAAAATTGAATGTCTCCGTGGGTCAGGGGACAGCTCACTCAACCACCTCCTGCTGTGACCCAGGCTCCCAATTCTTCTTTTTTTAAAAAAATAAATTGAATGAGGCACTACAGTCTCTTCATTGCAGGGGGAGGGAGCCCGATTCAGGCTGCAGCTCCCTCTACCCCCAATGGCTTCCCTCTGTGGACTGGCATGTTGCAGTGCCCGGTTGCCCTTCTTGTAGGGAGCCAGCACTTCCAGTCCAAATTTGGTGCCTTTTTCTGTTTTTGACTAGGGGAAGATTGCACAGATTGCTGCCTCACTCGCCCCTAGCCAGCAAGCAGGTCCAGAAAATTGAATGTCTCCGTGGGTCGGGGGGCAGCTCGCTCAACCACCTCCTGCCATGACCCAAGCTCCCAATCCTTCTTTTTTTTAATTAAATTGAATGAGGCACCTCAGTCTCTCCATTGTGGGGGGAGGGAGGGAGCCTGATTCAGGCTGCAGCTCCCTCTACCCCCGATGGCTTCCCACTGTGGGCTGGCATGTTGCGGTGCCTGGCTACCTCTCTTGTAGGGAGCCAGCACTTTCAGTCCAAATTTGGTGCCTTTTTCTGTTTTCGGCTAGGGGGAGATCATGCAGATGGCTGCCTCTCTCACCCCTAGCCAGCAAGCAGGTCTGGAAAATTGAATGCCTCTGTGGGTTGGGGGCCAGCTCACTCAACCACCTCCTGCCATGACCGAGGCTCACGATCCTCCTTTTTTTAAAAATTAAATTGAATGAGGCACTACAGTCTCTCTGTTGCAGGTGGAGGGAGCCCGATTCAGGCTGCAGCTCCCTCTACCCCTGATGGCCTCCCGCTGTGGACAATTATTTTTAACAGTCTGCTCTTGATATGTATAATTCAATACCACTTCAATTTTCTGATTGCCCAGGCACCATACTCCTCTGTTTTTAACTGAGGACCCAAAAATTAACATTTTGGTCTTCTGCAAATTAACCTTAAGCTGAAGTTTCTATGGTCTGTCATATAATACATCCAGCTTTTTCTCTATACCAAACTTTGAGAGAGAGAGAGAGAGAATAAAACAAAGTTGTGTGCATATGCCAATGCAGGGCAGAACTTGCTATTAATTTTTGGAGAGTCAGAGGAAATACTCTGTAGATCTATCAGTAGAACATTGACATATAAGGAAAATAAAGTGAGAGCTAATACGCAACCTTGTCTGACACCTTTGTTGATCTGAAATGCACCAGATAATTCACCAGAGTAACCAAGTCTTACTCTGGCCCATGTATGAGAGTACGAACTATTGATTATACTGTGTATCACATTTTTGTTTATATCTCTGTCTAACATTAATTGCCATAATGTATTCCTGGATATAGCATTGAGTGCTGCTGAGCTATAGACTGCGTTGCTTTTTTGTTTACAGAGAAATATGTATTTTTCCACCAGATATCTCAGTGTGAATATGTTATCCATTGTAGAATAATTCTTACGAAAACCTGCTTGCAAGGGAGAAAGACCACCTGTCAGGTCAATGTCTAACAAAAGCTTTCTATAATAATTCTGGAAAATATCTTCAAACTATCATCCAAAATACTGATTGGTCTATACATCAGTGGGTCAGCAGTACTGCCTTTCTTGTGGATAGGCATGATATATGCACCTCTCCATGATTCTAGATATCTACTCTTTTTTATATACTTATTAAGGAAAATTGTTAATGATTTTGCCCAAAGTATAGTATTACATAAATCTGCTGCCACTGGAATGTCGTCCTGTCCTGGGACTTTTTGTTTCTTTAAAGAATTTATTGACAATAATACCTCTTCTTGCTTTATTATAATTCTTTTTCTGTTACTAGATGGCTACAGTACTGTACACTCCTAAAAAACCCACAAAGGAGCTTGCACTAGGACGGGGTGCCATGGAAAACTCAGAATCAAAAACACAAATCCAGGCACTCACCACCACTAAAGAACTTAGCGCAGAAGGGAAACATTTAAAAAAAGGTTTATTTATTCTCCTGACGCATTTCTGGTCCCACTGGACCCTTTATCAAAGGCTAAATGAGGCAGAAAAAACACATACATATATATAACCCTAGAATAGATCACATGACAAATTACATAAATTAAAAAGCACCAATAAAATGTGTCTAACAATGAAGCAGTACTACATTCCTCCATGGAATTCAATATATCTAACAGGCAGAACACTAATTACTTCAAAAGTTCAATTAATAAAAAAGAACAGCACTACTAATTTAACAATTATACATCAATAGAAAACACATCAAATCAAACATATCTAATAATAATATCATTAGTAGCTAAAATCCACAGGCAAAGGAAAGGAACATAGGAATGGGTGTTACAAAAAAGGAAATCCAGCTTCATTTTCTCAATAGACTAACGTCTTTCTTCTAAAAAAGGTTTTAGATCGAAATTACCATTTAAACCTGGACTAGTAGTTGCTTTTAGCTGCAAAATCCAAAAGGCTTCTCTTTTAAGAATCAGATTTCTATAATTACCCCCCAGGTTTCCGAGATACTTTATCAATGGCCATATACTTAAAAAAATGTTTACACTTTTCATTTCTACATGCTAAAATGTGTGCTGCCGTGGCGTATAGTAAATCTTCTCTTACTATAGCCCGTTGATGCTCACCAACTCTAATCTTAGAATTCCTTTCGGTTTTCCCTACATAAAAGGCATTACATGAGCAGGTTGCCAAATAAATCACACCACTCGTGTTACAAGATGTAAATTGTCTAATTGTAAACTCCCTTGTATTGTTAATGGTTGAAAAAGTTTTGCCATTATTCACAACATCACAATAAATGCAATTATTACATTTGAAACAACCAAAGGGTTGTATTAGCCATGTATTTGTTTCTTTATCTACAAAGTGGCTATGTACAAGACTATCTTTTAGACTAGCTGCCTTTCTAAATGTAATTCTTGGTGATTGTTTGGCTATATTCTCAAGATTTTTTTCTGCTGATAAAACCCTCCAGTGCTTACTTATAATCTCAGAGAAAAACTTTGCATTGGACGAATAAGTTGTAACAACATTAAATCGTGTATCATGTATATTATTCACCCTTAATGGCCGTAATAATGTATTTCTATCTGTATTCATTGCCTTTTCTCTTGCTTGTGAGATATTTCTACTACCATAACCCCTCTCCTTGAACCTAGCTTCCATTACATCTGCATTTATCGCAAAACTATTATCCGTACTGCAATTTCTTTTAACTCTTAAAAATTCACCTTTAGGGATGTTTTTAATCGTATGGACTGGATGACAACTAGAGGCCATCAAAACAGTATTACCATCTAAATTTTTTCGAAAAATCTCTGTTTCAAAACTACCATTTGTCGTCTTCATTATAGAAATATCCAGATAGTTTTTATAGCATTTCTCTCATTTACAGTTAAATTATTAAATCCATTATGAGGCAAATTATCAAACAAATTATTCAAATCTCATTCTACTAGCTGGTGAAAAAATGTTAACGGCTGAACATGAAGGGGGACAAAAAGTGGAGTTTGGTCGACAGGTATCTAGAGACAAATCTAACATAGAATTCTGATTATCACCATAAAAAGCATGTAAATTCAGTTTTATGCATAACAGACTAACATCAATCAGTGTCTGTATTTTGTCAATTGGTGTGGTAGTAACAAAATTTAAACCTTTACAAAGTAAGGTCCTTTCAGATTCAGATAAATTATAGCTTGAAAGATTAATAACTTTCATATCTGATACAATAGTCTCTCCAAGAGAAAAAGAGGGGCTTACCTCCTCTTCCCCCTCCGGAATGGTCTCCGATTCGGATATCTATGTCTGTATCCTTCATAATAAGTGTTGTTTTCTCCCCTGTCTCCCCCCTGCCTCATAATGGATTTGATAATTTAACTGTAAATGAGAGAAATGCTATAAAAGCTTTACAACAAGAATCCTCTATTGTTATCAAACAGGCAGATAAGGGTGGATCCGTAGTTATTATGGATAAACAAGATTATTTGAGAGAAGTTTTGAGACAACTTGGAGACAATAATTTTTATATTAAATTAGATTATAATCCAACATGGGAATTTAAAAGTATTATTGATGAAAGAATAAATAATGTATATATGGAAGGGCATATTACTAAGCATGTCAGGAATTTTTTAATTAAAGACCATCCTATTATGGCTATGTTTTATCTGTTACCAAAAGTACATAAAACCTTGATAGATCCTCCTGGACATCCGATTATTAGTGGGGTGGGGTCCCTGACTGAGCCTCTTTCTCGTTATTTGGACTCTTTCTTACGAATATATGTGGAAAAGTTCCCTCTTATTTAAAAGACACTAGGGATGTTTTAAATCTTTTGACCACTTTATATGTGGAGAGTGATATTTTGTTAATCTCTTTGGATACAGAATCTTTATATTCTAATGTTCCCCATAATGGTGCTTTAGATGCTATAGCATTTTTTTTAAATAGTGACCCAAGTTACAATGGACCACCTATAGATTTTCTTCTAAAATTGATGGAATATGTTTTGACTTTTAATGTATTTTTGTTTAATCAATCTGTTTACAAGCAAATTAAAGGGACAGCTATGGGAGCAAATTGTGCACCTTCAGTAGCTAATTTATACGTTGGACTGTGGGAAAGAGAATTTATTTATTCAGCAATTAATCCATTTCTCAATAAAATTGTTTTATGGAAGCATTTTATAGACAATATAATTTTGTTATGGAAAGGAACTCAATCTGAATTTCAAGAATTTATTAGATTTTTACATTCTACAAATGACCATCTGCATTTTATTTTTAATATAGCTAATGATCGACTTCCATGCCTGGATATTTCTATAATGAAGATGGCAAATGGTGGTTTTGAGATTTTTGGAAAAAATGTAGATGGTAATACTATTTTGATGGCTTTCTAGTTGTCGTCCAGTCCACATGATTAAAAACATCCCTAAAGGTGAATTTTTAAGAGTTAAAAGAAATTGCAGTACGGATAATAGTTTTGCGATAAATGCAGATGTAATGGAAGCTAGGTTCAAGGAGAGGGGTTATGGTAGTACAAATATCTCACAAGCAAGAGGAAAGGCAATGAATACAGATAGAAATACATTATTATGGCCATCAAGTGTGAATAATATACATGATACACGATTTAATGTTGTTACAACTTATTCGTCACATGCAAAGTTTTTCTCTGAGGTTATAAGTAAACACTGGAGGGTTTTATCAGCAGAAAGAAATCTTGAGAATATAGCCAAACAATCACCAAGAATTACATTTAGAAAGGCAGCTAGTCTAAAAGATAGTCTTGTACATAGCCACTTTGTAGATAAACAAACAAATACGTGGCTAATACAACCCTTTGGTTGTTTCAAATGTAATAATTGCATTTATTGTGATGTTGTGAATAATGGCAAAACTTTTTCAACCATTAACAATACAAGAGAGTTTACAATTAGACAATTTACATCTTGCAACATGAGTGGTGTGATTTATTTGGCAACCTGCTCGTGTAATGCCTTTTATGAAGGGAAAACTGAAAGGAGTTTTAAGATTAGCGTTGGTGAGCATCAACGCGCTATAGTAAGAGAATATTTACTATATGCCACGGCAGCACACATTTTAGCATGTAAAAACGAAAAGTGTAAACATTTTTTTAAGTATATGGCCAATGATAAAGTATCTCGGAAACCTAGGGGGGTAATTATAGAAATCTGATTCTTAAAAGAGAATCCTTTTGGATTTTGCAGCTAAAAGCAACTACTAGTCCAGGTTTAAATGGTAATTTCAATCTAAAACCTTTTTTTAGAAGAAAGACGTTAGTCTATTGAGAAAATAAAGCTGGATTTCCTTTTTTGTAACCCCCCCCCCCATTCCTATGTTCCTTTCCTTTGCCTGTGGATTTTAGGTACCAATGATATTATTATTAGATATGTTTGATTTGATGTGTTTTCTATTGATGTATAATTGTTAAATTAGTACTGCTGTTCATTTTTATTCATTGAACTTTTGAAGTAATTAGTGTTCTGCCTGTTAGATATATTGATTTCCATGGAGGAATGTAGTACTGCTTCATTGTTAGACACATTTTATTGGTGCTTTTTAATTGATGTAATTTGTCATGTGTTTTATTCTAGGGTTATATATATGTATGTGTTTTTTCTGCCTCATTTAGCCTTTGATAAAGGGTCCAGTGGGACCAGAAATGCATCAGGAGATTAAATAAACCTTTTTTAAAATGTTTCCCTTCTGGTCTAAGTTCTTTTGTGGTGGTGAGTGCCTGGATTTGTGTTTTTGATACTATACACTCCTGTATCTCAGGATTTCAAAATATCTTTTGGAAGTGGAGAATCCACCTCTCTTCAGTTATGTATATGTCAATAACATATTTTAATTCGCAGCAACCTCTAGCTAACACAGACCAGAATTTTTTTTGTATTTGTTGTATCTATAGCTATTAACATATCATTCCACTGTTTCATATAATAATTAGTTTTTTTTCCTTAGCAATCAGATTGTTGTACTCTTTTTTAGCTTTATTGAAGTCACCTAATATAGCAGCATTTGTTTTTGCCTTATAGGTTCTGTATGTATTTCTTATTTTCCATTTTATTAATCTACACTCATTGTCATACCAGCCATCTTGTTTGAGGTGCTTTCTTGATGTTAAATTAATATTCACCTCTAGTTCCAACCTGATGGCTTGAAGCAAGTCCTTAAGATGTTCATTACTTTTTCTAATGAAAAGGCATACAAGCTAGCTATATTATTTGTCAAGAATGATTGCTTAAGTATAGTACATACATTTGGACCATGGCAATTTTTGCACTGTATTTTTTTGTTAGCTCTTATTTCTGTGAAATGTATACATGAGATATTCAGCACACTCCAACTGTGGTCACTGTTATTATGTGTCAGAACTAGGAGTAGCTCCTCAAAAGGTCTGCAGAGTCACCAGGTGTTAGCATACCTCCATTAATTTCACAGAACTTTCACCCTTCAGAATTTCTGCATCCCATTAGATTTGCCTAAGAAGATGAAAAAACTGAGCTCTTCTAAGTGCAGTAAATCCAACACATAATAATACTTTGAAGACCCCCCCCCCCAGCCCTGGGCAACAATGTCATACCTCTTTCAAGTGCATACAAGCATCTATGCACACAAAGTACACCTGTTCACCTCCTTGCCTGGTTCACAGCCTTCACAATGCAGTGCATCCCTCAGCCCTCTCAGAGTGGAAGATCCCACATTACATTTCTTCACTCGGGAGAAATCATCTTTCATCTGTCTGCCAGCTTGTCGGTAGAAAGCTACATATCTAAGGCAATGCCATGGAAGAAATTCATCACACACCAATGGCAGCTCCTGAACATCCCATTCATCAAACATTGGGAAACTCGATGCTGCAGACCAACACAGGTCCAAAATACCGGGTTATCAGTTGCAAACTACTGAATTGTGATACCAGCAAACAAAGAACAATGCTGCATCAGCTAAAGGAGCCAAAATCAGCATAGGTTTCATTCACTAATTTTTTTAAACTTTAAATAAGGTAAAAACAAATAGAGTAAACCTCTGAATGCCACCTAAGAGTGAGAGCTGCAGGAAGTGGAGTGGCATTGCAGACATCTTGCCACTCCGCCCCTCCCTCTATCCTTGTATCGACCTCAAGAAACTGATGCAGGTCAGAAAATGTTACAATTGTTCCTGACTGAGGCTGATGAGTGGATGCAGCCTGTGGTGATGGTAGTACTATGGGGTTGGGGGTGGCACAGGGTCTTCAGACTGCAGAGTGGGAGGGGACAGGGGATTGCTGACCCTGAGACTTTTATGTATCAGAAACTTCATTCTAAATCAACTTCACCATGGTGTACCCAAAGAAGTCTCAGGCAAAGATGCCAGGTGAAGTTGCCACGCGTGACTTTCCTATTAAATAGAAAAAAACAATTGCAAAATTATCCATGGAGGCAAATTTGGCAACATCATCTTAATTTCACAGGTGAATTAAAATTTCACAACATCTCTGTTAGGGAGTAAGGAGATTCATTTCACCTTGCACATTCAGTCTTGCAATTTCATACAAAATGTTACTTTGCAAATATAATGTAATCATTACATTACTTCATAGGTATACAACATCACCTGTCTGACATATCAGAGAATGAAAAAGAACAGCAGCCTGAAGTGGGTGTATATGTGTTGAAGTGTGCATGTGTATCCATGGCTACAGAAGTGGTGGACCATGATGATGGAGGTTTCTTGTGTTATCTGCAGAGAACTGTATGTTGTTTGTCTTACCTGATGATGGCTGTCTCTGGTTCCTTGTGTTGCCTTGCTTCTTTTGCTGCTCGTTGAGGGGAATGCAGAGTTAGGGTTGGAAATCCTAACCTCACATTTCCCTCCTTTTGTCGGTTTAATCTGAATCCTGACTTATTCATTAATGACATTTTTCACAAAGACTAGATATAGATGATAAAGGCTTTAGAGGCCACACAGATATACAGTACACGATAAAGGAATGAGAGGCCATTTGACACCATACATTCCTGCTTTAAGCAGATCCCATATAAATTCTTTCATGGTGCTTTGTGTTATTGGGCATGTTTGATTTTGCATTTCCATTATACACATGACAGTCCACCTCCACTCTGCACATTAAGTAAGGTCAGGTGAACTGATATATTTTTCTGTGCATATGTCCCAATTTTAGGGACATAGACCAAGAGTAATGTTATGGTGCAGGTGTGCCAAATCACTGAGCAGTTGAAAGTGCCAGAAGACTCAGGAAGACATCCAATCATACAGCATTCTAAACTCAGTTTTGGGGCTTCAGGCATCTTACACAGAAAACATTTTGTTTTCCTCCTTCTTGAACTTTCCACAAAGCTGTGCAGTAAAGAACTTAAACAAGAAATGACCATTACCCATGGTCCAGTACCAATGGATCATGGAGTACTGATAGAATGCCTGCAGGTTTGTTGTGGACTGGCTGTACAGTAATCAGCTGGTTTAAATCTTTCCTCACAGGCAGGTTGCCACTCATGGTATTGGGGATTTTTTCTCCAGCACCTGTGCCCCTGCTACATGGGGTCCTGCAGGGCTCTGTCTTGTCCCCCATGGTGTTTGCGGTGTATATGCTACCACTAGGAGACATTATAAGATGGTATGGACTGAGTTTTCACTACTATGCAGATGATACTCAGCTTTACCTGTCTTTTGCACCTGAGCAGCGGGACACGGTCTCCGTATTTAACAATTGCCTTATTGAAATCCAACACTGGATGAGGACCAACTGGTTGAAGTTGAATCCAGACAAGACTGAGGTACTGGTGCTGGAATCCGGTCACCAGGTGGGGAGGGTGCAGTCTTGGCAAGTCTCAGGGCTTAGGCTAGAGGACTCCCAGCTGATTACCTCTGACTGGGTGAAGAATCTTGGTGTTGTTATGAACTACTGCTTGACAGATTTCTGCCATGGTCCAGATGTCTTTTTACTATACTGAGAAACATTGCCAGATTCAAGAACATGGTTCCTCCAGGTGATCTACCAGCACTGGTCCATGCTTTTGTGACTTCATGTTTTGATTACTGCAATGCCCTATACCTAGGGCTTCCAGAAGTAGATCTGCACCGCCTGCAGTTAATGCAGACTGCGGTGGCTAGGTTGTTGACTGGCCTAGCTAGGTCATGTCATATTACATCTGTGCTGTGCTATCCGTACTGGCTGCTGGTGAGGTGGCAGATCTCATTCAAGGTTGGTTTGCTAAACTATAAGGCCCTACATGGTCAGGGGCCTGGCTACTTGCAAGATCTCTGGTGTCCCTACCACCCTGCCTGCTCTCTTCGCTCCTCTGATGTAGGACTGTTTGAGGTTCCAAGATTTTTCCTTTAAGGACATTGGGTGCTTGGGCTTTTTCTTGTGTGGCACCCATCATCAGGAAGTCTCTGCCCCAATATATTCAAGCCAGTCCCACAACAGATGTCTTCAAATGGGAGTTAAAAATGTATTTATTTAGACAAGCATTTTTTTGGATTCTGATTAATGTTTTAGATTGCTGAATTTATGTTTTAATTATGTACTGTGCTGTGTGTATTTTATGTAATAGTGTTTAACTTGTAAAGTGCATTGATTCACAATGAGACGTGCACTATACAAAATATAAATTTGATTGACTGATTGATTATGTATTCATTCTACAGTTTTCTTGACAGTAGTAAGGTATAGTAAAGCACATATTAAATATTCTCTGCAAAAATCTATGTTAATGCACTAATTAGTGTGCAGCTTAATGCCCAAAAAATCAGGAATTGTAGTGTTAGGATTTCCAACCCTTACTCCCCACCCCAAGCAGCAAAAGGAAAAAATATTAGGGTTTTGAGTCTCTGGAGGTTTATGAATCAGTGGTGGGGCCCCTTAGGGTTGTCATCACTAATGACCACCCTATTTCCTAAGCAAACAATGTCAGATGTGATGTTGTTTCTTCATGTAAGGAAGACACCACCAGGGATTTGCCAAGACTCTGGAGACCCAAAACCCTAATGTTTTGTTCCTTTTGCTTCTTGGAGGGTAGGGGTTGGAGTTAGGGTTGGAAACCCTAATGCCACATTTCCTGACTTTTTTGGCATTAAATTGCACCCTAACTTGTGCGCTAACATAGTTTTTTTGCAAATAACTTCCTTTCATTTTGAGATGATGGTAACATTGAAAGTGTAAGACAGGAGGAGATATTTAGATTAAAACCTATTAATTGACTGAGAAAAGCAGAAGAGTTAAAACAAGTGTTTCTTGGGAAAGGTATACACTAAAGGACTGTATGTGCAAAAGATAGTCTTGTAATATTTGCTAGGACACAAAAGCACACTTTTTAACATTTATAAGTCTTCAGCTAGGGGAGAGGGAGAAAGGTCCTTTAGCTGCTGAGTGTGTTTGTAAGTTGATTTAAAGTAGTTTTTTAGCTGCCATTTCTCTGTGTCAGAAATTGTATTTGAGGTCTGTTCCTAACTGTCTTTTTTTGTGTACTTTTAAATTTGATTTAGGCAGGGTTAAGGGATTCTAACAGACAAATTTGTGATTGTGTTTAAATGTTGCTCTCTGGCCTGTAAGTGTAGGCATCATATTACAGGGATTAGTGCTGTAAGAATGTGATGGTTAACTGCCATGTCAGTCAGTCAGTCTTCAGCTAGAGGAAAGGGAAGAAGGACCTTTAGCTGCTGAGTGTGTTTGTAAGTTGATTTAAATTAGCTTTTTAGCTGCCATTTCTGTGTGTTGGAAATTGTATTTGATGTCTGTTAACTGCAGAAGCAGTTGGGGCCTGGCAGAGATTGTCTGAATCTTCTTTTGCTGAGCAGTTGGGGAAAGGATTTAGTTGCTGGAAAAGCATTACATTCTTTTTCAGTCTGTGGACTTTAGGGCAGTAGTGCGACTTGTTTAATACAGTGTTTGTGTGGGACCTTCCTCCAGAGGAGGTTGCAGTGCTTGGAGGTGCAGTGAGGGGCAGACACAGGGCTGATACACTCTTGTGAGAGTCAGGAGTGGGCCCTAATACCACCACCCCACACCCCTCCCTCCCTGGATCACAGCTCATTTATAGGGGAACACCTGCCCTGCAATTAGAGGAAGGGGCTTCAGGTGCAGCTCATTTACTTCTATTCAATAATGCAGCCATGGGGCAGGGAAAAAGCATAGGTAGGTCTCAAATAGGAGTACAGCATCCACAGTGAGTTGCTGATAGTGTGATAGGTGGATATTGTAGGGGGGCCTTCAACTGGAATATATCAGGTATTTCTGTTAGATGCTATGCTAGGATTACTTAATTCTGCTTGCTGTAGAGATAGTTAGTATGCAGAGGCTGTATAAGCAGTGTGGACCATAGGTAGAATTGTTGGGTGCAATGGTTGTGGGGCAGCAATGCAGATGAATATACTGTGGAGGCTGGGGGGGTGCCCAATATGCCACAGGCTAAGGAGGCTTGAGGAAGAGGTTCAGTGGCTCTGCAGGGAGCTGGGGAGGTTGAGGGATGAGGGGAGGATTTCATCAGTAGGAGGGCTGATATCTGAGAGCATTGTGGGGGCACAACAAAGAAGGAACAGTGGGTCAAGGGAGGGGGGAGGGGGAAACTAGATAGGAAGCCAGCTGATGACAGGTGGACTCTAGTAGAACCTAGAAAAACAGGAGCAGCAGTAGGCAGGAGGGAGGAGAAAGCACATAGTAAGGCAAAGGGGATAGGGAACATGTTTACTTTGCTAGAAACACATGGAAAAGAGGATGCAGGAGGTGACTGCACATGGTATAGCACTCACAAAGAAGAGGGTGTGAGGGGCATTGCTAGTGGAGAGATTGAGCATGGTGTGACAGGGGGAGGGTTAATACTCGGAAAGGTGAAGAGGGAGAGGGAGGTTGGCAGTCAAACAGGAGGAGAGGGAGGGGTCTTAATTGGGAGAGACAGGGGAAGACACTGGGGCACATGGTAAAAACACAGTCTTGTGTGGCTGCAAAAATGAGAACCTGGGTGGGGTCTGACGACGGGCACAAGGAAAGAGGGGGTGTACTAGTGTTGGGGGGCTCCATACTCAAGGGAATCAGATGGGATGGCAAGGGGAAGAAGCACAGTCGGATATGGGTGGAACCCATACCAGGATTAAAGGCAGACATGGAAGGACAGGCAATCCTAAGGTGCGTAAAGAGGGGTAGAAGGAAACCACACATTGTGGTACATGTGAGAACAAATGACCTAGCAGGGGAAATGGTGAAGGTAACAAGGGAGAGGACTGAGGAAGTGGGAAGGTTGTGTGAGGAGACTGGGGAGTCTGTGGCCTTCTCTGAAGTGCTCCCAGTACCCTGCGCAAGCACAGTGAGAAAGGAGAGGATTAGAGAGTTGAACACATGGTTGATAGAATGGTGTCAAACTAAGGGGTATGGGATTGTGGGCAGCTGGGGCAGTACCTGGGATAATAACAATCTGTTTGCAAGGAATAGGCTGCACTTGAGTGAGGAGGGGAAGGAGGTATTAAAGCAAAGACTGGAGAGGTATATTGCAACAAGGGTGGATTTAAACTAGATGGGGGGTGGCAAGTGGATAGCAGGTAGGCAGGGATCTGATAGAGTGGAGTCACAGCCTACCCCCAAGGCTAGCAGGGACGGTCTCAGGGAGGCCAAAAAAGAAGGGAGTAGAAGGGACGAGATGGAGGCTAGTGAAGGGAAAGAGGAAAGGGGAATTATGGAGGGTGGTCTCATTGAATGCAAGAAGCCTAGGAAACAAATCCGCTGAGCTACAGGCATGCTTAGCAGCATGGAGGGTGGATATTGCAGCTTTCACAGAAACATGAGCAACTGAGCACCAGGATAGGGATCTGGAAATCCCATGATACGAATTATACAGGAAGGACCGTAAGGTCGGGAGGGGGGTGGGGTGGCAGTCTGTGTGAGGGACGGGATCAAATGCAAAAGGGATGAGGGAGAAGAAAGGAGAACAGAGGCAATCTGGCTGCAGCTCCTAGACTGAAGGGGTAGGAAACTAAGGTTTGGGGTGGTATACAGGCCACCATCCCAGTCTGAGGAGCTTGACAGGGAGCTTGTGGGACAAATCAAAAAGGTATATAGAAAAGGAAAGGTGGTCATCATGGGGGATTTCAACTTGCCGGGGGTTGACTGGAGCATTCCGGTCACCTCCAGTGCTAGGGAGCAAGTGCTGCTCAATGCGATCCAGGAGGGTCTCTAATATCACGATGTGTGGGGAGCCAGAGAAATCAGTTAGTCGGGTGGTAAACTTCAGGGAGGTGGACTTTGGGAGGATGCAGGAAGTACTGAAAGAGAAACTGGAGGACACAAAGCATGAAATGGATGTGGAGCTGAAATGGGATATTATTAAATGGGGGGTTACAGAGGCAACAGAAGCCTGCACCAAGGCACAGAGTAAGAGAAGCAGAGCAAGAAAACCATGCTGGTTGAACAGCTAGATTGTGGAGGTGGTGAGGGCAAAACGAGTGGCTCACCAGAGGTCTAGGAGGACAGGGAAGGAAGTGGACAGGAAGGAATTATGCAAGATTGTCCAGGGAGGTGACCAGAAAAGTGAGAGAAGCCAAGGCCCAGAGGGAGCTGAGATTAGCACAGGGAATTAATGGGGGGACTTCTTCAGATACATCAGGGAGAAAAGAAAGTGCAAGGAGACAATAGTGAGGATAAAAAGGGGTGGGGAGTGGATGGAAAAGGGGGAGGAGCAGGCAGAATTACTGAATGGATACTTTTGTTCCATGTTCATGGAAGAAAAGGGGGGACCGCTACCAGCATGGGCTGGGAGGGTGGGGACAGGAGGAGAGGATGTGACAGATGGAAGAACTGAGGCAAGTAGAGTCCTAGAGGGGCTGAGGGCACTGAAGGTAGACAAGGCACTAGGGCCAGATGGTATCCACCCCAGGGTGCTGAAGGAGATGGGGAGGTGTTAGCGGAGCCACTGGCAGATCTGTACTGCACCTCACTGGAGCTGGGATGTGTGCCACTAGACTGGAGGATGGCACATGTAGTGCCATTACACAAGAGCGGGCCAAGGGATGAACCAGGTAATTATCATCCAGTAAGTCTCACTTTCATAGTGTGCAAACTCATGGAAATGATACTAAAGGAAAGACTGGTGTCGTACCTGGAGGACAATGACCTCCAGGATGTGAGGTAGCATGGGTTTGTTTCAGGGAAGTCTTGTCAAACTAACATGATACAATATTATGACTGGATGACAAGTGAACTGGATAAGGGTCATGTGGTGGATGTTCTTTACTTGGACTTCAGCAAGGCCTTCGATTCAATGCCTTATGGGCGGCTTGGGGGGAAGCTAACTGGTGTAAGAGTAGGGGCAAAAATGATGAACTGAATTACAAGCTGGCTGAGTGGGAGGCTTCAGCGGGTGGTGGTGAGAGGGGAGCTCTCAACTCCAAGGCCGGTGATGAGTGGGGTGCCACAGGGCTCTGTATTGGGGCCAGTATTGTTTGGGCTCTTCATATCAGACATTGGACATGGGGTGGTGAGCAAGGTTAATCTGTTTGCTGACAACACCAAAATTGGAGCAGTGGTGGATGGAGTGGCGGGGTGGAAGCAGCTGCAGGGGGACCTAAACAAGCTAGAGGAGTGGTCAGAGAGGTGGCAGCTGGGGTTCAATGCAAAGAAGTGTAAGGTTATGCACTTTGGGGTGAAGAACCCAAGGAGAGAATACTGGCTGGGGGGGAGGTTGAGCTGGGGATCACTGAGGAGGAGAAAGACCTTGGGGTAATGATAATGGGGACCATGAACAACACTGCCAAGTACAGTAGAGTGGCTGCAAAAGCAAACAAAATGCTGGGTTGCATAGCAAGGGGTTTTCGTCCAGGTGAAGTGAGGTCATCTTGCCTCTCTACAGATCATAGGTAAGGCTGCACTTAGAGTATTGTATGCAGTTTTGGAGGCCATACCTAAAGCGTGATATCAGGCTGCTGGAGGGGGTGCAGAGGAGGACAACAAAGATGATATGTGGAATGGAGGGGACAGACTATAACATCAGGCTGGGGGACCTCAATATGTACACCCTGGAGGATACAAGGGATGGGGGGACATGATAGAGACATTCAAGTATCTGAGGGGAATCAATAAGGATGGGGCAGATGGGGTCTTTAAGTTAAGGAGTGGGAGGGTCACCAGGGGGCATGGGCTAAGAATGGAGGGAGAAGATTTAGGAAGTAAATGAGGAGACACTATTTTCACAGCAAAATGGAATGCCCTACCACAATGGGTGGTATCATGTAAATCTGTGAACAACTTCAAAAGGGCATGGGACAGGGAAAAGGGGACAGTGAGGGTGGGGAGTGGCAGTGGGATGACAAAAGGAAGGGGTTTTGGGGCAGCTGCAAACTAGGGGTGTTGGCTGCACACTTGAGCAGACTTAGATAGAACAGGTGGTCTGTTTCTGCTGGCACATTTATATGTTCGTATGTTCGTATAAACCAAACTGTTTCGTCACAAAGTCAGTATGTAAAAGACTTGCCTTCTATCTCTTTTTTTTTGGATGCCTGTTAATCTTTGAGAATGCCAGCAAAACAAAAAGGTAACTTTCAGTGGTAGAAACTACACAGTATTCCTCAAACAGCAGGGACTTTAGTCAAAATATCTCCTTCTGTATTACACTTTGGATGTTATGGGGTCATGACACACGGTCCATGTGTTTGGTCTAAAATATTTAATCTCAAATCGATACGGCTAAAGTAATTCAAATATCTCCATGTATCTGCACTGGAGCATACATAAGATTGTCACCAAATATTTTCAGAATAGATGAGCAGCAGTCCAGTTTTCAGTATACTAATGATACCTTACAGATTTAGCTTTAAGGGTGATCATTGTTGCAGTTTTGTTACAGTGTTATTTGCGAAGTAAAAACTGTTCAGCATCCAGATGACATTAACAGTAGCAGCAGTTCCTCAATGGTCTCATTTCATTTTCATTTACTAATTGCCAGCAGATTAGGCCTTACGGTCTATCGAGTCTGCTCAAACCTCAGATCCCTAGTTGGGTGCCGAGGCCCTCCCCGTGTTCCAGAAACCCCTATCATCCATCCCCACCCCCCTGGGCCAGGCCATCATCTGATACATCTGCTTTCTGTGTCTGTCCCACCCTCTCTTGAAGCCCTCCACTGTGGATATCTGAACCAGCTCGCCAGGCAGTGCATTCCAAGGGTCCACCACCCTGTCAGTGAAAAACCTCCTCCTCTTTCCCCTCACCCTTCCACCTTCCAACTTCAAACCATGCCCTCTGGTGATACCTCCTGCTTTAGTCTAAAGAACCCCCCATGTTTACCTCCTATTTATTCCCTTGAGGTACTTGAAGACCTCAATCATGTCCCCCTGTCTCCTCTCCTCCAATGAAACAGGCAGAGCTCCTCAAGTCTGTCCTCATACGCCAAAGCCCCTAGTCCTCATATCATCTTTAGTTGCCCTCCTCTGTACCTCTCCAGGAGCTGTATGTACCTCTTCAAGTGTGGTCTCCAGTACTGTACACAGTACTCAAGGTGTGGTCTAACCAGTCCATTGTACAGCGGCAGAATCACTTCCCTGCTCCTAGAGGTGATCCCCCTTACGATGCATCCCAACATCCTGTTTGCCTTGCTAGCCGCTGTCCTGCACTGCTCAGAGTTATTCATACATGCATCCACCATGACCCCTAGGTCTTTTTCCCCTGTTGAGGCCTCCAGCGCCCTCCCAGGGTGTACCTGTGTTTAGGGTTTCCCCACCCAAGATGTAACACCTTGCACTTGGTGATATTGAAATTTAATTTCCATGTGTGAGCCCAGCTTTCCATGGTGTCCAGGTCCCCTTGCAGGGCCAACCTCCCCTCTTCCCCCTCAACTACTGCTCCCATCTTGGAGTCATCAGCGAAGAGACTAATTTCACACCCTATACCCTCCCTGATGTCCGATATGTATGCATTAAACAGGATCGTACCCAGGACTGAGCCCTGCGGTACCCCACTGCCGAACTCTCTAGGGTTCGAGAGCTCCCCACTGACCACTACTCTCTGGGTGTCTTCAGCTAGCCAGTTTTCAATCCATCTGACCATCAAAGGGCCTACTCCCAACCCCGTCAGTTTCTCCACCAGACCATTGTGGGGGACAGGGTCAAACGCCTTGCTGAAGTCCAAGAATAATACATCCACAGGCTTTCCCCTGTCCAGTTCTGATGTTACCCATTCGTAGAACTCCACAAGATTGGTTTGACATGATCTACCTGGCACAAACCCATGTTGCCGACTATCCAGACCTCTCACCTCCTCCAAGTACACCCCCAATCGTTCCTTTAGTATACTCTCCATTAATTTTCCCACCACCGAGGTCAAACTGATGGGTCTATAGTTACCTGGTACTTCCCTCGACCCCCCTTTATGGATTGGCACCACATGTGCCTCTCGCCAATCCCTAGGTACCCTCCCTGTCTCAAGCGATTTCATTGTTTATTTTTCATACTTGTTAGCAAGATGGGCATGCTTCCCATTTTCACAAGTGACAAGTTTTACTTAAAAAACATATTCTTAAATGCAAGACTTTACAATAACATACATGCACATTGAAATGGGGGAAGGGGGTAACTAGAGAGCCTAACTGAACAGGTAGGGAGTTAGGAGCAAAGTTATTTAAACCCAGCAAATAATTTTTAAAATAGTGCACCATTGGGACTTACAGTGAAGTAATCAGCTCTATGGCGGCACCCTGAAGTATCTCCTGATTTACCAGCCCTTACTTTATCTCCTGCTTTGTACATCATCAACCTAGAGACCATTGAAAACATAGAAAACAGATATCTGCATCATGAGGAGAACTCTGAAGACCAAGGAGAGGGTACAACCTCTGGATGGTGATGGATCAGAAACTGAACAGTCCGACTCATCTCTCTCAAGCCTCAATTATGGTGCTGGCATGGGCACTTTACCCAATGAAGTTAAAACAGACACAGAAGAAAGGCCTCGAACTTGATATTATACTCAGAGAGCTGCAAGCAGTTCATGCTGATTTAAATGACTTTAAAGCTACAAAGGAACAGGTCAAGCAGCTGATGGTCCATGCAAAAGAGACAGACCACCAAATCAGTGTAACCGATGGAGCAGGCTTACAACACACCCACAGGGCATCAAAGCCCACACTGACTTCACCAAAACAGCACCCCATGTCAATCATTGTGTGCTTCTGCAGATATACCACAATAAAGGCGCTGTTATACAAAGCATGGCTGAAAAAACATTTACAATGGTAAGAGTGTAGGATTTTCATAGACAAATGACTATCCCACAAAAATAATGCAACTTCAAAGAGCCTATATTCCCCCGCTGCAGATCCTACAAAAAGTAAATGCCCTACTCTGCAAAATTCAGTATCCAGTACACAGATGGCCAGCATGCATATGACACTACTCAAGATGCTCAGCGAGATGTGCTTGAGGAGGCTTTGATGTCCTACTCATCCACAACGCAAAGAATCTCAGCGACCCACCTCCTCTGCGCAGTTGCAATGCCTGCTCTCTTCAGTCGCATGGAAGCAGCAGTCTGTGGATGCCATGTCACAGATCATTGTAAAACTGCAGGAGCTTATTAAAGTGCAACCTGAGACTTCTCACACTGGAGATGTTACTGCCTCATTTATTAAGACAGGTACCTGGGAAGGATGAGGTGGGGAGGCAGTAAACTAGTAGTGCCTTGGGTTTGGGGGGGTTGAGCCTGAGTGGGTGCAGTCACTGCAGTAATGCTGAAGGTAAACACAGTGTGGATGGACAAGAACTGTACACTCACCTGGTGCAGGCATAAATCGAAAAGTGACCAAATATTAGCTACACTATGGCTGCAGTGGGGTTGGGGGTTGACTGTGGAGTTGACAGCTCTGTGTTGGTTGCTCTCAGTCATATTTGTTAGTTTGATTTCACAAAAAATTAATCCAAAAACTAAAGCTGCAATTACTTTTTTTTTATTTCAACAATGCTAACCGTTATGGCTGCTGCTGCAAATCGAATGGCGTGCAATAACATGATGATTATCGAGCAACAGATGTGAATTGTCAGCCCTGGTAATGTACATGGAATAGGCAAAGAATCATCTAAGGACATTGTGGGTGTAATACAGAAATGCAAATGACCTTCAGACAAACAGCCCTAATCCTTGTTTTGTGTTATAAAGTTAGGCTGGTGTCCTGCTTCCAAAGAGCACAAGATTGTATTTCTACTGTATCCACTTTTGTCAAGTTTCAAGCACAGAGGCAGTGAAGCTTTATATAAAATGGGACAACTTGCAGGTCTAAACAATGACTCTTTGCCTTTTGGAAAAAGGGCACAGACCTTTGAAAAATTTAGAAGACGGATGGATAGTATTTTGTCAGAAATAAAACTAAATGGCCCAGATATTCAAAAGGGTTGCGCATGGCGCAATGGTGTTGCGCCATACACAACCCACTGATGCGCCCCAGTGCGATATTTAAAAGGGAAAAGTGCGCCGGACAACCCGATGTGCCGGGCGCATCAGTAATGTATGCAGGCACAGGAAGGCTCATGCACAACCTGCACAGCCCGATATTCAGCCCAGGCCTGCAGAGAGTTATGCATGTGCAACCCTACCTGCACCTGCACAAAGTTACACCTAAAAAAAGGAACAGTTGAAGGCCACCCACAGGTGAGCTGCCGCATTGCAGGGCACAATACAGCAGCTTCCACCTGTGGGTGGCCATCACCTGTTCCTGCTGCACCTGGCTGCCCCTGCTGCCCGATCGGGCATCAGTGATCCTCTCAAGTTCAATAGTCCTGGTGGTCCAGTGGACAGCACAGAGCCCTAATGCGGAGCAGCATTCTATCTCTCAAAGTCCAATATCCCTGGTGGTCAAGTGGATCGTGATGTGTTTGATCGCTGTCACTGGTTTTCCCGTCTGGCTCGGGTCAGTGATCGCGTTTATCGCTGGCGCATTGCACCTCACGCCCGGGAGGACCCCCACCACCACTGAGCTCGCTCTTCAGCCGCAGAAGAACGACCCGGCCGTCAGCTTCGGCCGCTCAGCTGACTGACAGCCAGGGTCGCATGCCCATTGGTTCAGAGCATGAGCCATCTGGCATGTAGTCCATATCAGATTAGTCAGTCCAGATGTGTGAATGAATTCATCTGCTATCTGACTGGACTATATCGCATGAGCTGCATGCCCATTGGCTCATGCCTGAACCAATGGGCGGCAGCCCCGCCAGCTCGTCAGTCGGCGGCGGTGGGCGCAGGCGGGTGGTGCTGCCTCCCCGCCGGGCTGACAGGAGAGGAGGGGGTGGTGGGCCCAGTGGGCGGTGGGGTGGGGGGTCCACTAGATCACCAGGGATATCGGACTTGGGGGTGCTGAATGCCACCCGCGATCGGGTTCGTGCGTCCACTGGACCATCAGGGATATTGGACTTGGGGAGGAGGGGGATACAGTGATGCCCGTGATCGGGCTCATCGTGGTCCACTGGACCACCAGGGATATTGGACTTTGGGGGGGGATGAATGCTGTCCATGATCAGGCTCCATGCGGTCCACTGGACCACCAGGGATAACGGACGTTCTTTGTCCCTTACGGGACGTCCCGCGATCGGGCTGCAGGGGGCCTCGGTCCCCGACGGCTGCTGCCTGGCAGGGCGCCAGGCACAAGTCGTCGGGGATTGGCCCACCTGCATGCTAATGGCATGCAAATGGGGCCATAATCAGATGCAAATGGCCCCCTGTGCACCTTGCATAAATTATGGCCCCATTTGCATGTCCCCCTTTGAATATCGCAGGTCGTGTGCATGCGCAATGGCACTTGCGCCACCGCATCTCAATGCTCCACTCTGACCACTTGTGCTGGCGCAGTGCCACTGCGCCATGCACAGTGGGGGTGGCCAGGGTGCGATATTCAAAGCAGTTGCACCATAGTGCAGCTCCATTGAATATCGCCCTGGCCACACCTGCGCGCAACAAATTTGAGCTGCGCCCAAGCTTGCGCCACAGCCTGGTGCAGTCTGAATATCTGGGCCAATGTGTTTACACTTCTCTAATCTGAGCAAGTCTCATTTGACTTCTGTCTGAAATCATATCTGATATTGTATGTAACACTGCATCTAGACAGAGATAGATACGATCTCAGATAAGATTTCAGATAAGATTCAGACATCGGGCAGAGTTCTCAGAAATAAATTGTTTTCAAGAACTGTTCCCAATGTCTAAAATCATATCTGATATAATGTTTCATATGGTATTTGTTTACCACGGTAGTGTGTCAGGTGTTGGAACAGACCTGAAATGTTAAACATCAGAAAGCTTTTGTTTGAAGGTATTTTCATTTTCAGACTTGTCACAACAGACAGAATGTACAGGAAAGTATTGTTCTTAGTATAACACATGTGGACAAACAACTTTTCAATACCTCTGCACATGGTTACAGACTGCAGGATCTCATTATTTCACTTTATGCTACTTTAAACATTCTGCAACGGGTCCCAGCTAGGTATCTGGGAAGACCTTTGTGTTCCTGTTTTATTACTGCTTAGGAGGTTAAGCCTTAGAGAAGCCTATAGACTAGTACAGGTTTATGGTCTGCTTGGGATACAAAAGAAGGGGTGTCACTTACCCTCTTCTTCCATGTTGGATTTAGGGGAGGCGGAGCACTTATACCAATCCTGGGTTGTGGCTTCAAGGCATCCTGTGAGATCACAGTTGTGTGGATTTTACTGAAGTTTCCAGGAACACTGCTTCCCTCTAAAACATACAACATATACGCAGAGAATTCACAAATCTATGAACTGGACCTATTATATATAAACCTAAGAAAAAGAAACTACAACTGTTAACTGACTCAGGGCATGGTATAGTTGCTTAGATTGTTTCTGGCCCGATGGACTTCATCTGACTAAAGAGGGAGTCAGTGCATTGGGACAGAAGTTTGATGTCTTTGCAGAATATTTAAACTAGCAAATGGGGAGAGGGGTGCAGCACCTGAAACATCGAATGGGAAGAACACCCCTCCCCCTTCAGCTAGTGATCAAGCAGGAATTCAGCATGTTTGTAGTTCATTTGCATCACCCGGTAAGGAAAAAGATCTGGCTCCACATACGATGCACAGGGGAAATGCCGGTCCTCACCCAACAACTAACGCACTGAAATCTGTCCAATGGAAAATCATGTACACAAATGCCTGCAGTCTGGAAAACAAGATCCCAGACCTGGAGGCAACAATGACAGAGGCTAAACTGGACATAGTAGCCATTAGTGAGACATGGTTCACCAGTAACTATATTTGGGGGACTTCGGTACCCGGTTATATACTGTTCAGTAGAGACCGAGGTGCAAAAAGGTGGGGGACACCCTTTATGGCAATGAAAATCTCAAAGTTGCAGAAATTCAGAATACACATAAGGAGCCAGAAGAACTGTGGGTCACCCTGGAAACAGGAAATGGGACAGACATACGAGTTGGGGTTGTCTACAGGCCTCCAGACCAGAGTGAAGATATAGACACATTACTGTTAGAAGATATACAAAACATGACAGCTCAAGGGGATGTTCGGATAATGGGAGACTTCAACATTCCAGATGCAGATTGGTCAATACCAGCAGGAACATGCATCAGAACTAGACACACAGTGGATTCCCTGCAGGGAGAGGGCCTCAAACAGCTGGTACAACAACCCACAAGAGACAGGGCTATCCAGGATCTAGTACTGACTAATGGGGAAAGGATCACAGATCTCGAGGTAGAAGGTCAACTGAGGGCCAGTGACCATCACATGGTATGGTTCAATTTGGCCACTAGAACTAAATCATCCCATTCCAAGGCAAAACTGTGGAACTTTAGAGGAGCTCACTTTGATAAGATGGCCAACAGAGTTAAGCTAGCCCTGGCAAGAAGAAACACTGGTGAGGGGGTACAGGCAAAGTGGGCAAGAATTAAGGATGCAATACCTGAAGCAACATCCCATTGTGTTAGGGAGAAAAGCAAGAGCAAAAGAAGGAGGAAACCACTTTGGTTATCAAAAACAGTAGCAGAAAAGATTAGAAACAAAAGTTTGGCTTCCAGGAAATATAAGGGAACGAAGCGGGATGAAGATAGGAAGGCATACCAAACGTCCCTAAGGGAAGCAGGGAAGGTAGTAAGGCAGGCAAAGGCCCAAACCAAGGAAACATTAGCATGAACAGTGAAAGAAGGGAACAAGACTTTCTATAGATAAATTAGTGAAAGGAGAAAGGCGGGGGGGATTACTAAGATCAAAGGGATAAGGGTGTGTGTGTAGAGGACCAGGAAAAGTGTCTCTTCTAAATAGATACTTCTGGTCAGTATTTATTGAGGAGAAGGAAGGGAAGGGCCCACAGTTCAGCACCATGGGCATGGGGGGGGGGAGGGAGGTGTGCACAAGTCCCTTCACAAAAGAAATGGTCCTACAAGAGCCCACTAAGCTCAGGGCGGACAAGGCAATAGGACCTGATGGCATACATCCTAGGGTAGTAAAGGAGCTAAGGTTGGAACTAGCAAAGCCATTATCAGAACTGTTTAGTGAGTATCTGAGCACAAGAGAGGTCCCAGAAGACTGGAGAAGGGCTCGTGATCCTGCTCCACAAGAGTGGCAGCAGGGAGGAAGCAGGGAGCTACAGACCAGTCAGTCTTACCTCAGTAGTGGGCAAGATTATGGAGACACTCCTTAAGGAAAGGATAGTGCAACACCTGGAATCCATAGGAGCACAGGATACAAGACAGCATGGGTTTACAACAGGAAGGTACTGTCAAACTAATCTCATAGATTTCTTTGACTGGGTAACCAGAGTGGTGGACCAAGGGGGTGCAGTTGATGTCGCCTACCTTGAGTTCAGCAAAGCTTGCGATACTGTTCCACACAGAAGATTGATTAATAAGCTGGGTAGGCTCAGGGTGGGTCAGAGGTTGGTCAACTGGGTGGCAAACTGGTTGGCGGGCAGAAAACAGAGAGTGGTGTTTAATGGTATACAGTCAGAAGAGATGCAAGTCACAAGTGGGGTACCTCAGGGATCAGTCCTGGGGCCAGTCCTCTTCAATATCTTCATCAATGACATTGCAGATGAACTGGGGGGTAACGTTTGTCTATTTGCAGATGACACCAAGATCTGCAACAGAGTAGATGATCCAGATGGGGTGGGCAAAATAAGTAGAGATCTGGATAAACTGGCAAAATGGTCGGAAGAGTAGCAACTGGGGTTTAATGCAAAGTGCAAGATCATGCACAAAAGGAAGAGAAACCCTGAAGCTACCTATAGGTTAGGAGGGGAGTTGCTGGAAATCACAAGGGAAGAAAGAGTCTTGGGCATCATCATCAACACAGATGACCTGAAATTATCCAAGCAGACCACTAAAGCAATAGATAAGGCTAGAGGGATGCTGGGGTGTATTAGTAGGGGTATAACAAGTCATAAGAGGGAAGTAATAATCCCTCTTTACAAGACACTGATTAGGCCCCATCTGGAGTACTGCATGCAGTATTGGAGGCCGCACCTGTACAAGGACATTAACAAAGTGGAGGCAGTCCAGAGAAGGGCAATCAAAATGGTGCAGGGACTGCATCAGAAAACATGAGGAGAGATTAATGGAGTTCAATGTATATGTATACCCTATACGCTATGTATATCCTAGAGCAAAGGAGGGAGAGAGATAATAAGATTGAAACATTAAAACATCTTAAGGGCATTAACAAGGTGAAAGAGTCTAACATGTTTCAGTATAAGAAAAATAGCAGAACAAGAGGACACAGCATGAGATTGGAGGGAGGCTGATTAAGGGGTAATGTGAGGAAGTTCTTTTTCACAGAAAGGGTGGTGGATGCATGGAACAGCCTACCTCAGGAAGTGGTGGATATGAATACAATACATGGCTTCAAACACGGCATGAGATAGGCATAAGGAAGCAATAAAGATGAGTATGAATAGACAGGCCATTGACAGAGTAAAGGCCTATGGCACATTCATAAGGTAGAAAAATTGGGCAGACTGGATGGGCCTTGCAATCCTTATCTGCCATCAATTTCTATGTTTCTAAGCTAGTATTTTTACTACTTTAATATGTTGATTATCCTTGAGTGTTGGGTGTGGTGGTTCTGCCTGGGTACTGGCCCGTATTATCGGAAGAAGAGGTGTGAAAAAAAGGTGACCTACAGGTTGCCTGTTCCATGCTGCCCCACATATATATTTACCCTATGCCTGTAGAAGGTTGGACATATGCCTGGTAGGTGGCCCAACAGAGGTGGACCTTTGCCATCAGATATTTCTGCAGGTGGGGCATTTTATCTAGGGATGCCAGTGTTGCAATTGATACAAGGATTTCCTCTAACCTAGGTACTAGGGGTGTGCACCATTTGCATAGGAGGACCCTCTTTGTTTTCATGGCCAAGAGGGCAAGCAACCTGCACTCCTGAGGTGAGAGGTGGAGGACCTCACTTCAAACTCCTAGGAGGAAGAAAGTTGGTGATTCAGGGATGTTCTTGTGGAGAACCTGCCTACCTGTATATCATACCTGCCTCCAGAGCTCTCTCAATTTGGGACAAGTCCACAGAATGTGGTATAGATCTCCCCCTGTGGCCTGGCATCTCCAGCATGAGTCATCAGCAAGCAGCTTAGTTTTATGAAGCACAGCAGGGGTTCTGTACCATCCATGGGCTATTTTGTTTTGAATGAGCCTATTGTGGGCATCTGTGTGTCAGCAATGAGTGTCGTTCCATGCCTGGTTCCATTGATTTTCTGTTATCTTGGTTCCCATTAGCTTTTCCCACCTGGTTCTTGAATCACTCGACTGAGAGGGAAGGGCATCCCTTAGCTTAGCATAAATCCTCCTTGCTATGCCCTTGGGATTTGCGAGCCAGTAGGCTAGTTCACTGGGGTTTATGGCCCTGTAGGAGGTCTTTAGCAGTGGCTGAATCACATCTCTAATTTGGAGGTACCACCAGAGGTCTGCTTTTGTTAGCCCCCATCTCTCCTGTAAACCCTTGAAGGAGTCTACTCTCCGATGGGTGGAGTCCAGGATATCGACAACCCTACAGATCCCTTTGTCCTGCCTCTGTGCCAAGCCACTGTGCTATTGCCTATTGTGATGCTTGGGTTCTGCCATAGCGAGGACAGAGGTGCAGGGAGAGTATCCATCCCTAGTCTGACATCTGTCCAGGTCCATTGTTCCCTAGAGGCATCTATGGTCAGATGAGGGGAGCCTAGGTGGGATGGGCATCCAAATAAAAGGGAGGAAGGCTCCATACCTAATAGTGCATCCGTTCCATGTGTACTTACTGAGGGGAGAGGGACCTGTATTGCTGAAGCTAGTGCAATGTCTGTGCTGCTTTGAAGGCCCACTGGTACCCCTCTATCCATGGGAGGTTCCAGCCTCCTTGGGACCAGTGCACCCTAAGCTTGTTTCTGCTTACCCGGGGTTTGGCTTCCTCCCAAAGAACATGAGGGTGGAGTATCTGGAGGTGCCAATCTCCAAACCCAGTATGTCAGGGTGTTTCTAGACTGCTGCCACTAATGGCTCCATTAACAGGACAAAGAGAAGTGGGGAAAGGGGACAGCCTTGTCAAGTCCCCCTTTCCAGGAATGAGTCTGATAGGGTATGATTTGTCATCACCATGGCTTTTGAGCCAGTGTAAATGGCTGTTTTCTTTATTTATTTAAAAGAGATTCAACAGGAAGGCAACATGAACTGTGAACAGCTTGTTTCCAGAAGTAACCTGGGAGGGGGGAAGGGGGGTTACATTAGGAGTAGGAGAAAACCAGCAGTCAATGGAACAGGTGTACAGAACTTATGCATTCCACATACAATACAGGTGATAAAAACAAGTACATACATTAGAAGTAATAGGGCAGAATAAACGGATATTCTGAAACACAGTACATCACAAAAACATAATAATATAATGCCAGGACAGCAATTTTTTATGAACACAACATCAGACTTAAACCTAGTAACTAACCCAGTGAAGAGGTAGCTGAGAATAGAGCTGGTAGTGCAAAGGTGGAGGCATTCGAGGGGCTGGGGTAGGCATGGGATGCAAGTGTTTATTTTGTGGAGGGAGGGATTCTAGGTATCAGTGGACAGACAGGGCCTACTCCCCTTCAGGATGTTGAAAACTCTGCAAAGGGGGGAAGCATAGCCAGGGCCTACTCCCCTTCAGGATGTTGGGAACCCTGCAAGGGGGACTGGGAGCTGGCAGAAGAGGAATAGAGATGGGTCAGTTTATAATGGGAAACATAGGAGGAGGTAAGGCAGCCAGGACCATCACCCCATGAGGGTGAAGAGAACCCTGCAAGGAGGAGGTGGAGGGAAGGTAGAGGGAGTGGGTAGCCAGGACCATCACCCCTTCAGAATGCAGAGAACCCTGCAAGGGGGAACAGGAAGTGGGCTGGGGAAGGTAGAGATGTAGCGTATGAGGAGAGGGGAGGGAAGGGTGGGGGTGGAGGGGCGGGCAAGGTAGTGGAAGGGATGTAGGAAAGTTAGAATGTATTAAGACTAAAGGGACTTTATTTATTTATGTTTTTGATAACCGGGTGAGCAAACTGATCCAAAGGACCATTTCAGCTGATATCCAGGCCATACAGTGGCACAGACAATAGGTACAAGTTATAATACAGTAGGTACAGTACACATTATACAGTGAGTACAGTGGTATCAGAAACAGTGAAACATAAACATCATATCTTAAAAATAGGGGTTAAGGATATAAAAAGCAAGTTCATGACAAATAAAATGACACTTTTCTGCTTGCAGAGAACTAGGACATACACTTACAGCGAATCAAGACATTATTCAGCCAGTCCGAGGTTTACAAATAAAGGGACTTATTCACAAAGAAACACGCAAGAGGCGCATATAGGGGCGTGCAGCTCAGCACTCAAGGGAGATTCACGTAGGAGCCCACTTCACAAACACCAGCCCTTGCCCAGCTGCCTTACGCAGCCCCGCCCCCCCGGTGCGCAGGTCCGCAGGGGGTAGGTGGGTGCGGAGCACTGATCTTGGTGGGCAGACAATTGGCTGCCAGGCAGGGACCCTCAGTGGATCTCTTACATGCTTGTGCCACCATGTCACTGGCTGGTGTGCAGAGCACCAACCAAGTTGCTGAGGGTGGTCACCCCGCTCACCCAACCCCAGACTTCAGATGCGCCCTGACGGCAGGGGCTGCTTTGTTGGGGGTGTCGACACCCCCCACCATGTCTGCCACATCTGGAGGCAGCCTCCCCGGGGGGCATGTAGCTGGCCCCAGTGGTTTACAGCTGCCTCCCAGATGCGGATCTGGCAACCTCTGCGCACAGCACTCCGCAGGGTTGTAAATGTTGTGGACTGCTGGCTCAACACCCACAGTGCCCCCTGGCCTGCTCCCGTGCAGTGCTCCTTAATCGGCCTGGGGATCGCGTGCAGAGGGAGGGTGCATCAGTGTTGTGTATGCAGCTGAGGGGGTGCAGTGGGTGTGGGCGGCTGCATGGTGGCTATGTGTCCAACTTATGCGGCATGTAGTCACCCCAGCGATTCGTGAATAGACCCTAAATAAAGTGCATAAGGGATTACACTACAGTAATCAACATTTTCACAATGGAGTCAAAAACATGTCAATTGAATATGCATTAGCCAGTACTTAGGAAGGAAGGCAAATGGTACAAAGGGCCCCTAAGGTGGATTGCTGGTGAGGATGTTTCCAAGGGAGCAGGCACAGGTGGTCTGAGACATGAACCAGTCTCTTAGCTTCAATTTGAAGGACTGATAAGAGGGTAACATATGGCTAGCAGGTGGTATTCTGTTGCAGATGTAGGGGGCAGAGACAGAGAAAGCCTTGCTCCCCATGCGGCAGAGGGATAAGATAGAGAAAAGGAGTAGGTAGGGGGGAGTTAGTAGCAGTAGCAGCACTGAGTTGTGTGCTTCTGAAGAAAGGGGTTAGGTAGGAGAGGGTTAGTCGCAATTGCAGCAGTGAGCTGTGTGATTCCAAAGAAGGTGAGCAAGGGACTGGTGAGTCTGGGCAGAGTGAATTTCAAGGGGCAGGAAGTTTCAGGAGCTAGGGAATGAGTACGAGAAGATATTGTGACAAGATGATGTATGCCACGGTGGGAGGGCGAGCATTCTGTGTGTTGAGGATCGAAGTGAGTAGGAGGAGGTGGCCCTTGAATCTTTCGCTCATTTCCAGGTGGATCAGTACCAAGCAGGGATTATCCCATTCTAAGGTGTTGAATGCCTTCTCCATGTCTACAGCTATGGCTGCAGCAGGAGTTTGAAGGCCCTTAGTTGAGTACATAAGGTTAACCAAAGATCGAATGTGATCTGTGCTATATCTGTGTGGTATAAAGCCCACCTGGGATGAGTGAATGAGGTCCTGTAGTAGTGGACTCAGTCAGGTGGCCAGTATTTTGGCTAAAATCTTGCTGTCCACATTTATTAGTGAAATGGGTCTGTAACTCCCTGCTGCAGTGGGGTCTTTACCCTTTTTAGGAATGACTGTGATAATCACTTCCCTCAGCATTGGTGGAAGAAGCCCTATTGTCTCTGCTTCCGTGTACACCTTGGTCAGGATAGGGCCAGTTTGAGCAATTAGGGCTTGAAAGAAATCCACTGTAAAAAAAATCTCCACCAGGAGATTTTCCTGTTGCAGGGCCCAAATGGCATTTTTCAACCTCCATCGTTTCAATTGGGAAATCCATGGTCTCAGCCAGAGCTGGGGACAGTCTAGGTAGGTGCAGTTTATCCAGAAAGGTTTGGGTGCCTTTGGAGGGGATGCGTGGTGGTATAGAGTTCTGAGTAAAAGAAAGCAATGACTGTATTTATCTCTTTGGGGGTCATAACCATTGTCCCAGTTTTAGATAGATAGATAAATAAAAATGTTTATTTTTTGACAGGAGTTAATCATTAGGACTGTTAGGCCCTATTTACAAGATTGTCCTATGTAGGTTATGGTTTCAGGTTCAAAAATCTTATCAGAGTTCCAAACATTACAAAACAAACAAGAATATAACAAAACCATAAATCAATATTACACTAATACAGTGAGCTGAACAACAGAATAACGTGCCTAATAACAACATTTGACAAATAATGAAACAGTCTGATAAGACATTCCTAAGGCCCTAAGCACAGACAATTCAGTTTCCACATTGATGTCAAACTTCTCCTAAACTAACCCAAACTACCAGCATTTCTAACATCCAATCTCAATTCATTCCAGATCTTTGGTAAATAATACCTAATTTGCATCATACTATATCGATTTCTCACTAATGGAACCTTCAGACCTCTATTTTGAGTTACTCTTAAAGAATATTTGTTTATAGGCCTGAGCATATATGGCATTCCATTTCCATCCCTGAATGCCATATATGCCCTCTGCCCCAATCTTTTCTTTCTCTGTATCTCTAATGTATCCCATTTTAAATTTTGTAATATAGTACAATGATGAGTACTTATATGGCATTGTAGAACATACCTAGCTATTTTATAGTACACTTTATTTAAACTTTCCAGAGTTGACTTTGTTGCATACTGATAGATTTGACTCTCATATTCCATTTTGGCAATAGAAGCTGCAACGCTACTCTGTTTCTGTCTTCTTTTGCCAAGAATGAGGTCTTTTGCTTAATAACCCCCAATCTAATGTTCACTTTCTTTACTGTGCTCTGTATATGTTTATCAAAAGTAAGACTAGAATCTAGGAGTACCCCCAGGTATTTATATTGGGACACAACCTGTAGTCTAGTTCCATCAAATGTAGTGATATTTATCTCCTGTCTTGATAGTTTTTCTACATGTTTTGTTTGAAATATCATAACTTGGGTCTTTTTCTTACTTAGCAGCATTGTAGAGTAAGACAGCCAGTATTGCAGGGAATCAAAATCTAATTGCAATTTATATTGTAGCTCTGTTTTTGTGTTGCTCTTGCAATCAGAGCCATATCATCTGCATACAAAAAGATTTGTGATATAGCAATTATCTGTAGAATTGGGTTTACATAAATCAGGAACAGTAGGGGGCCCAGGATCAAGCCTAGGGAACACCCCTGTATGTCCCTTCCCTCTCAGACAAAATATCCCCCACACTAACCTGTTAGGTTTGTTCCATCAAATATGACAATAACCATGATTTAAATGGTTGTGACATTCCCTCTAAGGTAAGCCTCTCCATCAGGACACTGTAGTCTGTCACAAATTCACTCAACTGGTCAGCCCTCTACACCCAAAGTGCCAACCTCTGAGCATATGATTTGTGGACAGTGAACAGAACAAGGTAACCCTCTTGTCTGTTTTGTGGGTTCAAGTCACCTTAGTCTCAAGTTCTGGAGGGATTCAAACTGATAACCTCTTGTTAGGGTACCCAATTATCAGGCTCAGATAATTCTGTCTTCGGGGGGCCAGATATCGTTGCCTGCAGGCACCTACCCAGGTCTACAAAATGAACCCTTAGAACTCTATGCAAGACTTTAGCGAACTCTATCCATTTCCCAGTTTGGTATTAAAATAAGCTCTTATACAGTGTCAACTATAACCACTCTAAGCTCTACTTAAATAAAAAGAAATGTCAAGGCACTCCAGGCAGTTTCTGTTTTAAAATATATATCTTTACTTTAAAATAGGAAAACAGAAAATCATTACAGAACAAAAATATCCCAACACATATAGCTTTAAAACAAACAGGTAAAAGTGCAGATTCCAACAAACAATAACTCTCAGACTAATCTTGTCTAAAGTCCTTGCTTCTGGATCTTCCAGTGCTGATGTCCTTCTTTCAGTCAAAAATAATATTGTATGTCTTTCAAGGTTTGCAGTAGGCTTAACAACAGCCTTGAGCCGGCCTTCCCTCTGAGGTCACCTAACTCTGCCTTGGTGTAACAAAATACATATTTTATAACACAGGATGTCTAAATAAAATATTTAAAAAAACATAATCGGTGACCTCACTGACTTTCCTCTCCTCAGGTTAACCAGACAAAACCGGTTTGTGCTCTGCTACACATACATATCAAAAGTTTCTTTGATATAAGTCACTGTATTCAAAGCAAAAGTGTATTTGACTCTTTAATCTCATCTGGGCCTTGGTATCTACACATCAAAGGTCTCTCTGATGTAATTCAAGGGTTTTCTGGGAATGGATATTGGACCTTCCAAATTCGTCTGGGTCCTACTTGGCCCAGACATCAACCTCTTTGATGAAATGAGGTGATTCCTAGAAGGTTATTCATAACACTGGCCAGTGTCCCTTTTCTCAGGACACCTAGGGCACATCAAAGGATTTCCCTGAGAATGTCATGAATGGCTAATGTTATTCCCTGGGATGAAAGCAAATTGACAAGATAATTGCACCCCAGATATCTGCAGTTTAGCTATGTCCTGTCCTTTGAACTTATCCCTGGGGGGGTCCTGATGTGTCAGTTCCAGCAAGACTGTAGTTTCCTCAAACTAACCTTCCCATTGCATATTTTATATCTAATAAAAAACAAATTGATACAGCACTCAGAACTGGCTGTCTATGTCACATAGTCCACCAAGTCAAAGGCTTTAGAGAGGTTGAAGAAACACCGCTCCCACAGACTGTCCCCTCTCCAGTCCATTTGAGACAGTATCAAGGAAGTCCGCAAGAGCAGAGTCCATTGACCTCCCAGCTCTAAAACCAGCCTGACAATCCATCAGCAAATTGTTTTGGTCTGTAGGCCTGAAATGTGCCTACTCAGCTGCTGTTTCCTGAGCTGATACGCCAGGACTTTACCACTTTTGTCACCCCATCCCAGAATGTATGGCTAAGATGCAGAATGGTTACCTCTGCCTTTCTATTCAGGAGCTGATTAAGTTCCAGACATAGGCCCAGAATGTATCATCTGATGATCGAGCCAGGGGATGGCGAGAGCATGTCACTGTATTGGGTCTGTGCCTGTTTTAGTCTTAGTTCCAGATTTGTGATTCATCTCTCCCTCTCCCTGCACCAAGTGGCAGTATACCACATAATGCTACCCCTCATAAAGGCCTTAAAGGCCTCCCAGGTATTGCCCACTGGTGTGTCTTCAATGGGATTATTCTCTAGAAAGAGGGTGGCTTCAGTTCTTGCTTAGGGGATAAACTCTGCATCCCTCATAAGGAGAGGGTCAAGTCTCCAGTTGCCAGCTGTGGAAGGGGTCAGGCCCCAAGTAAGAATCAACTATACTGGGGCATGGCCTGAAATCACTTGGGAAAAAAATAGCTGCATCTATTGAATTTTGCAGGACCAGGGGGGATGCAAGCCAGAAGTCCATCCTGCTGTATGACAAATGCACCTTGGAGTGGAAGGTGTAGTCCCTGGTGCATGGGTGGAACAGATGCCATGCATCAGTCAACCCTAGGTAAGTCATTAGCTAGTACACAGCATGGCTCCCTCTAATATGAGTTTCTCTTCTGGTGTCACTCCTGTCTAGATGCAGGGTCAGGGTTAAATTAAAGCCTCCCCCTGTCAGTCGGGGGCAGCCCTGGGGAAAGAAAGCAATAAGGGCCTGCGCTAGCTCATGAAACAAGCTCTGGCAGATCCACTACGACTGTGAATGCATTAACTAGATAAGGGTGTTTCATGGTCTTAAACATGAACATTTATTTATTTAAAAAATATCAGATTTGCAAACGTTTGTGTCAGAGACTCAGTTGCAAAGGCACCTTGTTGAAACTAATAAAAAGACAGCACTGTTAACAAGTCAAAAAACAATGGCTCGTAGAGCAGACTGTTATAACAATCATTCACTGGAGATGCATGGGTAGCAATAGATAAACAGATTACATAGTTTAGGCACACAGGCACCACATCAAGAAGACCAAAGCAGTTCAAACAATATACTATAGCTAAAGCAAATAGACATCAGGAGTCAAAGAGAAGCCCGGAGTGTTCACATGAAGGCTGTTGAATATATACTAATTGAATCAAAGTACAGTACAGTGAGAAAGGGCATATTTAAGCAATAAAACATGATATGGTGTGTGTCATGTAATAATGTCACTCCTGGGGTGGGTTGAAGTATGAGGCAAAGCCGAGTGCTTCCACTACCCCAGGAATGACAATATTACAAGATAACACACACCCTGGAGTGCCTTATTGCAATTATACAATGCCTTGTTGTTATATACAGAATAAAAAAATCAATTTTAAAGGGTGTTTTTGTTAGTGTGGAAAAATATTTCTTAAGAGAAAATGCAAGGAATGATCCAAATCCAAAGCTATGGTGATGTTATTGTGTAATAACATCACTGTTTTAGTGGGTCAGCAGCCAGCTTCTTACATTTTCCTTGCCATTGTGTAATTAAAAATAATGCCACCATCTGTATTACAGTTACCTATATGTTTTGCATTTTATTCTATGCACTGTTATAGCAATCAGCTCAACAGAACCAGGCCATCATATACATGAAGGTACTGAACCCTAACTGAAAACACTGCTGAGACAACTGTATGTTGTGACAAGGTGGAATATAAACACAATGTTGAGACAAGTTTTTGAAGACATTTGATGCGTTTCATTGGTTTTATTTTAGAAACTGATATATAGTTCGCACACAAACTTCATATAATATAAAAGTGCATATGCCCACATGTCAAAGTAAATTCTACACATTTCATTACAAGCTGTTCTGTTGAAGGAAGATATCACTATATAAGGCCTTAAAATGGGCATCAGGTAAATATAAACTGGGATAGGTGTGTTATTGAGGGTATTGCATAGTTTGTCTTTTATTGGTGCTCCACTGGATCAGCAATATTTTCACAAGCGGTGCCCAGTCCAGATTTTACAGCTCTGGCCTGGGTCTGGTGATGTGGGTTTTACCCATACTCCACTGCATGTGACTTAGTGATATACTGTACAGATGGCTCCAAAGTCTAAGCCATTGAAGGTTGAAGTTTCAGAAAACCATTATGCTAAAAATATCAAGACTCATTCCCTCCCTCACTCCCCAGTCACAATTAATCCTTTACCAAAGTCGTGCTTAAATACTGGTGCCTCTACATCCATGCCACTAAGCTTTTAATGCCAACATGCTTCTTCTGCTGCTGTGACCAATTCAAAGTGTGATCTGCTCAACCCTGGCTTTATAAATGTATTTAATTATTTTAGAGGGGCTCCTGGTTGTGACCAATATCAAACAAACAACTGAAGTCCAGTGTGCCCCCCCCAAAACTGCCCAAACAGACCTGTAATGGATAATTTTTCCATCTTTCATGGCTCAAATAGGGGTGCTTAGTTATCAAACTTTGGCCAAAATGTGAACTTGCCAAACCACTATGTCAAAGTGGCCCCAATTGGTTTGGTCCTGCACTTTAAATAATGTAAAAAGTACCTTGCTGATCTGAGTTAGAGACCAGCTGTTTCATTCTCTGTTTGCAAAGACAATACTCCAGCTTGCTTGTCTCACATTTATAAAGTGCAGTCTGCTAGTTGTGGCTGGGAGCAAATCAATGGGAAAGAGATCACAGCTTTCACCTAATCATAAACCAATTCAATGTGTGATCTGCTCAACCCTGGCTTTATAAATTTATATAATTATTTTTAGAGGGGCTTCTAGTTGTGACCAATATCAAACAAACAACTGAAGTCCAGTATGCCCCCTCCCCCCAGAACTGCCTGCCTGAGAATGAAGTTGGTATATTATTTGGAAAAATGCAAGGCTGGGTCTCTTATTATGCAGTGTCCAGCAAAGATGGTGTTGTCAAATGGCTTAATGAGGTGCTGTGATGTGCCTATGTGAACTTGTCATGTAGAAAGTTCCAGGGACACAGTCATAAAAACTGGAATTACAGGTTCCAAGGAGTAATTAACTCAGGAGGAATGTTAGAAAGTCAACTCCACTATAAACTGAGCTAGGAAAAAAGTAAATAGGACAAGAAAAAAGCAGAATTTTGTTTCTAAAATGAGTTGCTAATTGCAACTGGTAGTTTTAACATGTGCAAGTCAACCCTACTTCTCATACTTAAAAAGAAAAATACACTTCATCACAGACTGTATTTACCAAGTACTGTGCCCATTTTAGTATATAAATGTTTAAGAAATACCTGAAAGCTGACTATTTTCCATAGAAGGTGAATCCTTAGTAGTTTCAGACACTTAGTCTTTCCCTTTGATACACCAGGTGACTCTGATAATCATTTGTCCCAAGGGTTTTTTTAAGTCAGTTTGAAGGCATTAAGTATTTTCTGTTCTCATACTCCTTAAAAAAATGCAGGGATTCCACAGACTTCTTGTGTTCTTAGGTCCAGCTCCCAAATTAGTGAATCGTATTTCAACATAATAGATTCACTTCATGCCCCTCCCACATGAATAAAAAAAAGGTGGGCTGGATCTTTAGGAGCTTCTTGGGTGGAAGGAGATTGGATCTTACTTCCCCCAAAAAACAATGTTGCCTCCCACTACTCAGGTTCCAGTTCTTGTACCACCCATTTAAGAAAGAAAGTAGTACCCTGCAACCATTGAGTAACATGAAAGCGTATTTATCTGAGGGCAGAAAACGTTTCTTGGAGGAAAGTAAAGGCGGAGGAGACTACTTACACCTTCAGTCAGTTCCAGGGACAGAAAACATGACATCACTCCTTTTGTACATGCAAAACTCCTGTAGGCTCCGCCCACAGTCATAAAAACTGTGGCTCATGCTTATTGGGTGCATAAACATTGCACAATGCTATTGGACCAGTCTGAGTCTGGTATCTAGCCATCACCCACCTACCATTGGGGTCTGCCACAACCTCTATCAGGATCCACTGGAGCGATTTGTGGATCAAGCAAAGTACCTCCCTTTTTTCTGGTAGGGGCCCCTGTGTGTACCTCTTGGCCCACCCAATCTTCCACCATTAACGGATGGTATCTATTTGTTAGTTTGGTCTCCCGGAGACAAGCCACATGGGACTTGAGTCACTTTAGGTGGGAGAGGACTTTATTCCTCTTTACAGGGGAGTTAAGTCCTCTGATGTTCCATGTGTGCAGCACTAACTTAACCATGGTCATCTGGAGGAACATGTCAATGATTCATGGTGTGCAAAGTTACAGCGGTTCATTCTAGGTGGGCTTCCTCCAGAGGATACGATGTATTACAACCCTGAAGACCTCTACTTCAATATATTCCCAACATTTGAAACATCAATAACTGCATCACTCAAGTTTCAAGTTCAAGTTTATTACAGGAAAGTCTCCGTTGAGCAAGCTCATTCACAACGAGGTCCTGAGTCATATACACATACAGTTCATAATTACATAGATAGGAGATATACAATGTAAGACAACAGTAAGAGAATTATATACAATTAAGAGGTATATACAATGGAAGTTCTTATAATATGTACTCAAGAGTTAAATGAAACCAGTTTGTTTACCCTGTGCGGTGCAAAAGGTGCATATTGCCTGTAACCATTTATAACACTATAACACTCAAATACACTCTGAACTAGGTTCAAACCATCAAGTATGCTTTCCAAAACAAAAGTATCCCTAGAGGAAACAGTCTGGGTCATGCCCACCTGCCTCAGTGCCAGGAGGCCCATCAGACTTTCCATGGGGGGGGGGTTGCTACAAAGGAGGCTATTAAGTGCAGCTGTTCTCTATGGTTTCCCAGGGATTGCCTTGGTACTGGTATATCCACACAGTCTGATCAGATGAAGGTGGGTGGGGTGGGCTTTTACAGCTCTCTCTCTACCTGGAGCTGAAGGGGTGAAGTGAGCCTGCAAATTTTATCCGGTTACTGGTCTGTGGTCAAGGTGACAGTTACTTAGGGTAGCATCAGCTCCCTGACCCCAGGTTGAGTACAAAAAATCTTGGGAGGAGGAAATATGGTCTCGGCCGGGGGGGACCATAAGGCACGGTCCCCTCCCAGGAAGGGGTAAGGGACCTGGGTCACTATGTGCCCAGGTCTGTATTTTCCCAGTCTCTTTGGATGTTCAACAATCACTCGGGTTACCCCCCCTCACTCCCTCCTTTACCACATGCAGGGAGAAGTGCACATCTGGGCTGTGGTTTCTTAGTGTTCCTTCTCTGCTTCAGCCTATGCAATGTGGTGAGAAAATTCCTAAGGATGGAGTAGAGGGGAGAGGATATGGAGGGCAGTTTGCTGGCCTGGGTGATATGAGAGACAGGATATGTCTGTCATCTCACAAGGAGGCCTGCCAGAGTTGCCCGGATTACTGGTATTATGAGTGCTGACATTCCCAGTTTGGGCCTGCTGGTCCACCCTCCTGATAACCCTCCGAAATTTGTGCAGATAAATACACAGCTGCTTTACAACTTTTTCTTGGTACCTAAGCCATTTGATGAGGGGGATGCCCAGTGTGTAGAGAGGGGGGTAAGTAGGCCGTACCACCCACGCCTGCCTCCGCAAGGAATTAAACTATCGTTCAGCCCATCGAGGCACAAGGTCAGCCTAAAAATAACCCCCCCATCTAAGAAAGACCTTCTCCCAACCCCATTACTGGCATCCCTCACATACTGTTACCCACAAGTGGCTTGGTACGTATCTGAGGTTTAATCCTGGGGGTCTTCTTTGGGTGAAGCAGTAGCCTTGTCTTCCAGATGCTGCTCCTCCACGCATGTTGCTTGCAGCTTTGCCATGGCTAGAAGCAGGCCTGTAGGAGGGATGAAATCCTCAAGCTGTGGTAAGGGTTTCAGTGGAAACGGTTGTGGTGCATGACTGCTGGATATGGATAGGGTCCTGCTCATCTGCCACCAACGCAGAAAGTTCCATTTCATGGTCCTCGAGAAAGTCCTGGCAGATGGTGGAGTCTGTCAGTGGGATAAACTGTTTGGAGTCAAAATATGGGCTGGTGATCCGGATGTTGGTGCTCCTTGTGTCCACTGCTGGCAGTTCTGGCTGGCATTCTTTGTTGTCCTTTTCTCGTGGATGCTCCCGCCTGGCATGCCGCACCTGCTGCATCCTTTTCCTGGGCATAGGGGCCTAGACCACTGCCCCTGTGTCTCTCCATTTAGCTGGCCAATCACTGCTATTGCGCAGATCTCTATCCCTTAGGGAACTCAGGAGCTCTAGACTTCTTCTCGGCGTTGTGGCCTGTGGTGTGGTGGAGAATCCAAGTACTGAACTACGTGCCTGTTGTTTCCTTTGCGGCCATTGTTTGTTAATGAAATCCAGAACAGACTTTGGGGTGCTGAATTGCTTGGAAATTCTGTCATATGTGAGTTTCAGCAGCATATCTAAGTGAAAATGGGATTTACAGCTTGTGGAGCCTCTGCCGTGCTTCTGTAAAGGCCTTCCTCCTGGTTGCCAAATCCCGAGAGTAATCTTGAGAGATAAGAATTTTGTGCCTGTTCCACTCTAGGACACCCAATTCCCTTGCTCATGCTTGAATGTCTTATTTTTCTGTGTAATTTAATATCTTGGCCAGAATGGATCAGGGCCTCTCTCCCTGTGCAGGTCACAGCTGTAGGGAATGGTGGGCCCTTTAGATTATGATGCGGGTGCCATGCAGAAGTTTAAGGAGTTGAGGGAGGGCTCTTTGAAGAAATTGGACAGTTTGTTCCTCCTTGCACCCTTCCAGAAAACCCAGGAGTCAAAAGTTGTTGCTGCGGCTCCTGCTTTCCAGATCATCTAGCTTTTCCTGCTTCTTTTTGATCTGAAGGGCCTGATCACGCAGGGTGGAGCAGTGAGTTTAGAGAGTTCTCTTGTGGGAGGCAGTTTTTTGTTCGATTTGACTCATCATCAGGTCCGGATAATGGAGAGTGAGTGTGATGTTATTCATGGCAATAGTCAGTTCCTCTATCCACTGCATGATGGAGGCAAATATATCCCACACTGAGGGTTCAGCCTCCCCTCCGGCCATGCTTGTCATGCAACCTTCTTGAAATTCATGCGGTCCAAGAAAAAGAAGTCCAATGGAGCCGTACGTGTGGAAGAGATGGCAGAAAAGCACATCCAGTTGGTGAGTAGCCCTTTAGACAGCCACCAGTACCATGCTTGACACTGAGCTACTACGTTATGCAGGTTTAAAATGTGCTTTAATACTCTGGGTATCCCACTGTAGATCCTTAAGCTGACATCTTGTTTGATGGCCAAGCCATGCCTCATCTGAAAGCTTTTAATGTTGCTTAAATAGGTGAATTAAAATAATTCATTTTTATGTACACTGGCTGCTAGCGGAAGTTTGAAATCATATCTGATATCATATCTAGATTGAGATAGATAGATAGATAGATAGATAGATAGATAGATAGATAGATAGATAGATAGATACAATATCAGATATGATTTCAGACCATACAAAACTTCTATCATGCTGCAACAGCTAAAGAATCCAGAGCCAGCTAAGTAAAAAACTGTCTCTTCCAATAATAAAGTTTGCATACACTAAAGCAGGAGCCACCCTGCTCCTCAGGTTGTATTTCAGTGTTTACATTGAGAAATGATCCTTTTGTAGAATAGCTGGGCCAAGAAATACTTATAAGGCCCAAACTCTAAGATCTAAAGAGCCATTGAACACTGTTCTTACAAGGAAAATATCTGTACTATATCGGGCGAGGGAAGGGAGCACTGGACACCTGAGAAACATTTATATTATATCAGGTGGATGATCGGGTGGGAGGGACCACTGGACACCAGGGAAACTTTTATTTTGTATCGGGTGGGTGATTGGAAGGAGGGAGGGACCACTGAACATCAGGGAAATGTTTACAGACATCGAGGGATCGGGTAGGGGAGGAACCACTGGACATCACCAGGGACAAGCAAGTACACTAAGGAGTGCGAGTGAAAGAGAAAGAGAAAGTCAGACTCTTCCCACTCACACTTCTCAAACCCAATTTTTAAACTTGTAAGTAAACCACTAAACAAGATATCAAGTTCTAACTTTCCCAGGAAATCACTTTAGACCAGGCTATATATACACAGGAACTTTCAAAATGTAAATGTTTATATTTTTATCTCTACACCAGAGCAAACTTTTACAACTTTTAAAACATTGAGTGCTGCACAATCTCCAGACTAGTGAACTGAAGTCCTTCAGCACATACAGTACATTATCTCAGAGCCCGATTTTGGAGCAGACATGGAAAAGGTAAAAATATGATTGTTCAACTATAAATAGTTTAAAAACTACAAAACTCCCAAACATCAACCCCCAGGAAATCCTTCCCCTGCAACCTACACAACCAATGAAATTTCATGATTTAAAGATTTATAGTTTTTTGTCTAGACAAGAGCAAAAATTCAGAAAAAAAACACAATTGAAGTCAATACGAAAAATCCAGCATTTTCAGACTTTAATATCTCTAAAAATACTTAACGGATTTACATGAGACTTTACTGATTTTGGATTCTTCTATGTAAAATGAATCTTGAAAGTGTCATCTAAATCAGTAGAACTTTCTTCTACAAGAAGCAAACAAAAATTGACTTTAACATAGAACTCACCAGCAGCCCTAACTATAAGGGTTCTACCACATCGCTATAATAATATTTCCACTATAGAACCATATGCTTAGAGTGGTAATGAGGAATGTCCCTCCTGTTGTGGAGAAATTCAGGGCAATTGTTTCAAGAGCCTTTAAACAGAAAACATAATGAGAATGAAATATTGTGATCTAACTGGGAACTGAACCCAGACTCCAGAATACTGCCCCAGTGCTCTACCACTCATCTACAAGTCTCAGTTTGAAAGCCTGAGCTTCTTGCAGTCATTTTCGTTCTCCAATTGCAAACCTGGCATGTAAGAACCATGGAGATGGAAATGGCCATTTAAACATGATAGCTCAGCAGATGGAGCCCTGAGTGTGATTTTTTTATGGTTGCTTGTGTGCGTGTGTAAGAAACATTATATGGCAGCTTAAGAGAGAAGTGGGTTGTGGAATCACAGCACTGTGACAGCCAACAGAGGCATTGCATTTGGGGGCATGGCACTGGTGGACCAATGGAGGCACAGTGTGCTGATGACACTGGCTTCCAAAAGTGCCACCAACTTGTAAAGTTTTGCTGCAGTAATCAGGGGCCACCTCGTAATTGCAGCGTCAGCCATTCGTTGCAATGAGGGTAGTGACCCGTCATTGTAGGGCGGAACGTTACCTAGTGTAATATTGTTTATGAATGTGGCAGAAAGCCGCCACCATGTTCACAAACAATATTATACAGCCCCCATTGCCGAGGGGGTGCCCAACCCCCCTCGGCAGCATGCGCCCCCGCAAAGCAGTCTTTGTTTGCTGACGAGGGCCCCAATTCCCATCAGCTTCAGTCCTCATCCCAGTTTAATTTGCCAATGGAGAGCTCACTCCCTGTCAGCATAATGTCCCCCATCCCAGTTTAATTTGCTGATGGGGGAGCCCACTCCCCATTGGCATAATTTTCCCCACAAAAAAAGTTGGTTTGTGCTGAGGAGGGTGCCCAATCCCCCTCGGCTCTTGTGCCCCCCATGTGCCAACAGGGGTGCCCAATCCCCATTGGCTACATCCACCTCCCCCAAAAAACACTCGGGTGCCATGCTGAGAGCCCACCCCAGCATGCCAAATGTACCTATTTAAAAAGAAAAACTGCCCCTCGATGTTTATCTTTCCCCTGTAAATCAGAAAACTGTCCCTCGTTGAGTCCAGTTGCACCACTCCCAACCCACGCCCACCCTCTGTACATCCTGTCTCTCCACACCCCCCTCACCCCATACTTACCTCTGGAACCCAGCGCAATGATTTTCGGTGGACTGGGAACACATCTGCACTCTTCAAAGCCGACCACGAACTGAAGAAATGCAGGTAAGCTATATAATGGCATAAATAGGGTTTTTTTCAACTTTGGTGCATATCTCATGCATTTTTGGGAATTTTGGCCCCACATTTCTAACATGGAGTTATTGGGACCCCTCCTCAGGAATTCAGCCACTGTCATGGTGTTAGTCAGTCCCAAAAGGTGATTTTGTGGTCAGGGAGCCGAATCACCTTTTGGGACCAATTAACAAAACAACAGTGCCAGAGTTCATGAGGTGGCCTCTCAAAAAGTCTGTGTTGCAAATTTGGTGGAAAAAATCCAAGACATTACTGTTTCACAAGCGTGCATTGTGCTGTTGCTACGCACGGTCATAACTTTGCGAATTTGCAATATTGCACTCCAGAATTTCAACATGGTCATTTTTCTAGACCTCCTTATGAACAGTACAGCTGTAATTTTTCACATCCTGGCCGACGTGTTTTCGCACTGCTGGCACAGAATAGTGCAGTCGCTGTTGTAAATCAGTGTCCAGGACACATTAAGAAAATCACAGTGACACTGTTCATGAGCGGAGATCCTAAAATGCTTATGTTAAAAATTTTGTGACGGAAGTCCATAAAATGACTGTGTTACAAGTGTACATTGTGCAGTTTCCACGCACGCGTGTAACTTCGCACATTTGTAATATTTTCATTCTAGATTTTCAACATTGCTATTTTTCCACACCTCCTTATGAACAGTGCTGCTGTCATTTATCACATCCTGGCCGAAATGTGTTTTTGCACTTCTGGCGCAGAATAGCATGGTTGCTGTGGGAAATCAATGTTTGGGACACATTAAGAAAATCACAGTGACACTGTTCATGAGCAGAGGTTCTAAAAAGCCTATGTTGAAAATTTGGTGATGAAAGTCCATAAAATGACTGTGTTACATGCATGCTTTGTGCAGTTTCCATGTATGCTCAAAAGTGTGAACATTTTTAATATTCCCATTACAGATTTTCAACATTGCCATCTCTTCACACCTCCCTATGGATGGTACAGCTGTCATTCTTCACATCCTGCCCAATCTTTGTTTTCATACATGTGGCGCAGAATGGCACGGTCACTGTTAGAACTCAAAGTTTGGGACACATTGACAAAATCACACAACCGCGCTTCATGAGAAGAGGTCCCAAATGCTTTCATGAGGTGGGGTCACAAAAAGGCCATGTTGAAAATGTGTAGTGCATATATCAACAAACGCCCGAGGCGTTAGGGTTTCTAACCATAACGTCCTACCCTGTACAGACTAACAGGCATGGGAGTGTACCTTTGGATTACTGACTGTACTGCTCATGCCATCCCACCCCCACCCCCCAGCCACTCGCAGGTATTGAGGTGTACCTTGGACTCTTCTGCTCCAGACTCCACCCCATTCTCCTATGCTGCACCCATTTCACTGTATGTTCTTATGGAATGGGGTGAGTGTAAAGCCAAACACCCCAAGGCACACCTCAACACGTGTTGGTGTCTGCAGAATAGGATGAGGTAACATGGCGTGACCGTCATGGGCAATGACCAAAACACTTACCCCAATGCCTGTCCATCTGTACAGGATGTAGGTGGGGTTGGCTTGAAGTTAAATACTTCACTGCTATTCCTATTCTGCATCTGTCTAACTCCTGTCTTTCCAATGCTAATACCAGCAAGCAAACATTCAGCATTGACAAATGCTTGTTTTGTATGTTTTAGAATTTTTTTCTGGGAAAGGCACACTGAGCAAAACTCATTTCCAGGTGTGACCTAGGAGAACAGGGAGGTGAAGTGGCTTACATAAGGGCACACGTTACACAGGTGACAGTTGTGGGTTTCAAACCCAAGACACCTGAGTCTCCAGATTCTCAGCTTAGTACTTTAAACCTCTAAGCTACACTGCTACTTTGAGTTTACTGAACAACTTGCAACCAAAAGGTTGAAACTGATTAATGTTGAAAGTATGCATAATGTTAAAATAACTATAAATATGTAACACTCAGGCATCTAAAACATCCATTACAAAGAGTGATGTTACAGTATAGATGATCAAAACTACTGATCAGTGGAAAATGCCAAAAGATTTGGAAGAAATCTTATCATGCAACATCCTAAATTTATTTTTAGGGCTTCAGGTATCTTACACAGAAAAAATGTTGGTTTCCTCATTCACAAACTTTCCGCAAAGCTGTGCAGTAAAGAACTGGAGGCATACTGTATGCGTCTCTAACTAACTGAAGTTACAGAATCACCCCTATGTTTAAACAGTAAGCTGATGGCAGCTTTGGTCATTTAATCTGGAACCCTATCAACATATGATGTACAGTTGTATATTTCCACCAGATCAAGGATGAATCATTCTGATCAATATTTATAGTATTAGGACATAAGAACATCTTTTTTTCTATACCAAGGGGGTGGTGGACCAGTGGAACAGTGTACACAAATTGGTTTATGATGGCGCAGTAGTAGACTTCAAGTGCAAGTAGGGGTAGACAAAGTGGTACTTAGGGGAAGCAGGAATATGAAGTGTCAGTAGAAGAGGGGAGATAGTAAAATAAGTTACAAAAGAGGGCAGACTAGAAAGATAAAAGTCCTTTTCTAGACTTAACCATGCACTATATATATAATATCTTCGTATCTGTGATGTCAGTCCTCTGCTTTGTATGTGTGTGGTCGTCATCTCTAAACTGAATTTCAAGTTTGCATGATTCAGTGCCAGACCCAGGGATTGATCTTTGCACTCCTGGTCTCAGAGGCTGAAGCTCTAACCATTCAGCTGAAAATAAACTTTCTTTTAGCCAAGATGTTCAACTGGCTCTTGCCTTGTGTGCTGCACTGATACACTTTGAACCTGTTTTTCTGCTGTTTTCAAAACTCATGTTCATGTTTCAGAATTTAGAATCTGTTTTTCTTAACATTTCAGAAATGTGAAGAGCAGAGTTGCTCTGTAAACTAATACAGGCAATGGACAGCATTGGGCACCTATTCAAAATCAGCAGTTTGAAAATCAGTGAACTGTATTTCCCTATTGAAAAAGAGTCCTAAGCAGTATTATAAAAAAATAACATAGCCCCCCTTTCATTGAGAACTCACCAGGTTCTCAATGCCTTGTCCATTTGATGGCATCAGGAAGGCACTAGAGCTTTGCTCTTCTGCCCCAATGTCACTGAACTAACTCAACATTGAGAATATGCTCATTCTCAGCAAAGGGGGTTAATTATTATATAATCTTCACTGCCAACACCAGACGACACTCTGCATGTTGTCACTAATTCTGTATACATTATATCATTTCCTTTTTTTTTCTCCACCTGATGGCACTCTGCATAGGTTCTCACACCAGGGATCTTATCCTCATCACCAGTGTAAACTTTACAGCTTCTAGATATTGAGACACACTGCTTGAGTAGTGCAAGATATTTTTTTTATTTGGTTATTATAAATCACAGCAACACTCTTAGCCAGTCAGGATTGTTTATTTCCTAAACATTTCAGGAATTCTTATGCCATAGAAGGGTATATTATGCAAAAAGTTGGAATAGTTAATTTCCAACAAAAGGGATCCCCTAATAGTCTGCAAAATAAAACAGTTTGATTTAAAATTTACATTAAATTTTTTAAACAAAAGTGTTTAACATAATTTATTATGTGTTTATAGGTACAGTTCCTGCATCTCTTATGGTTATAAAAGTGTCTTCTCTAGTCCTTTGTTTGCCAGAACTGCTCAGCTCTACTTCACAGTTCTCTCACCCAAAGAACTCAAGAATGCACTTTTATAACCACAAGAGTCACAACAGCTGTTCATATAAACCTATATCAGAGGTAACTTTTCAAATAAACACATATCAGAGGTAACTGTACATATAAACCTATATCAGAGGTAACTGTACATATAAACACATATCAGAGGTAACTGTACATATAAACATTTATCAGAGGCAACTGAAAAAATAAACACATATCAGAGGTAACGTATATATAAATATATATCAAAGACAACTGTACATATAAATGTATATCAGAGGTAACTGCACATATAAACCTATATCAGAGGTAACTGTACATATAAACACATATCAGAGGTAACTACATAAAAATGTATATCAGAGGTAACTACATAGAAACCTATATCAGAGACAACTGTGCACATGAACCTATATCAGAGGTAACTGTACATATAAACACATATCAGCGGTAACTGTACATAAAAACGTATATCAGAGGTAACTACATATAAACCTATATCAGAGACAACTGTACATATAAACCTATATCAGAGGCAACTGTACATATAAACACATATCATATATAACTGTACATATAAACCTATATCAGAGGTAACTGTACAAATAAACACATATCAGAGGTAACTGTACATATAAACATATATCAGAGGTAAGTGTACATATAAACATATATCAGAGGCAACTGTACATATAACCCTATATCAGAGGTAACTGTACATATAAACATATATCAGAGACAACTGTACATATAAACCTATATCAGAGGCAACTGTACATATAAACACATATCATATATAACTGTACATATAAACCTATATCAGAGGTAACTACAAATAAACACATATCAGAGGTAACTGTACATATAAACATATATCAGAGGAAACTGTACATATAAACATATATCAGAGAAGGATACATGCAATCCTCTCACTGGTCAATCTACTAAAGTACTGAAAAAATACTTAACACTTCACTACCAGAATTCCCCTAGAGGTCTTAACTTCAACTCGTAAACTATGGACTGGAATCCTAAAGTATGAGACTGGATCACATATTGTATGTTATAGCACTCACTCTCTTCCTTAGTGGAAAGGGTTCATAAGCCCTATTACTTATCTGTCTCTGGATGTTTGGCAGAGGAAACTGGTAAGTATGCTCATTGATATGAGAAGGGATGCAGGAGAAGGCTGGAGCTTGGAGATGCATGATGACATCATGATCTGTTGTCCCAGAGGACAGGAGAAGATAGGAAAATGGGCCCATCACACTACAAGATACTGACCACCAGATCCCAAAGTCACTAGGGCCAGTCTTGAGAAGCCCCACCTACCTCAGTGTTCTCCCTGTTTCCTAGTTCCCCAGCATACATCTGCATCCCTCATTCTGTCTATGTCAACTCCCACCCCCTGCCCCAGCCAAAGGCAGAAGTAGGTCCCAGAGACAGGAACTCTGGAAGATCTAGAGGGTTGAGTGCAGGCCTGAACTAATGCCCTTCATAAAATGGCAGTGAGAATGGCAAAGATTAGGAACATAAAAGTAGATAATGAAAGGGGAACAGAGCAGTGTATGAGTATCTACAAGATACTGTCACAGTCCAGTGTCTGTAAGAAGGAGTAGATAAGCTAATCTGCTGCCATCCATCTGTGGTCTCTTGACCCAAATTGTTTTACTTCTCCATTGTGAGTTACAGTACATCCCAGAATGGTGCCAAACTGCTAGTTTATGCTTTTTTCAGAATGCCTGGCCCTGTGGCCGTCACTGGATGATTTAGGCAAACTTATAAGTGGAGTCTGGAATGGATGCTGTCTGTCCCATTTATGTCATCATGTTTATTGAAACAAAAAGAAATGGCAGACCCACAGATCAAAAGGTAACACAAATTATGCTCCAAGCTAGATTTAATTTTAGCTTTCAGTCCCATCTTTTTTCAGTAGCCTCTCAGGATTTGAAAGATCACCTTGACCAAACATGGTTCGCATGCACATCCGTAACATTTTCCAACCATGTTTGACAACCGTGTTTAAACCCTGATTGTATTAGGGTTTTAGCATGGTTTCCAACACAGTCTAAAAACAAGCATGCTTACTTCAATGGTGAGGATGGGCATCAATACCATGTTGCAGCCTCTGCTGCCACTGTAGTCCTTCAAGGAGCCATAATTCACTGCTCTCTCAATGCAACATGGATTGGAAACAGTGTTTAATGCGAGGGATTTGCCTTTCAAGTGTGGACATGATTTGTAACCATGGTAAAACACAGTAGGACAAGTGCAGACACACAAGCATGGTATGCTTTAAAATGTTACAGCTAAACCGTGTTCTGTGTGGAGAGGGCCTTAGAGTGCACTGCTCCTTGTACTGTGATATCTTTAGAAGTTCACTAGTGGCTGAAATTTTTATTTATTTATTTAAAAGTTTTACCAGGAAAGGCATACTGATCAGGCAGCTGCTTGATTCCAGATGTGTCCGGGGAGGGGGTGTCATAGGAGACATTGCAGCAATATACAACAGTGTGAGAAACAGCTTATTAAATACAATGTAAACTATAATTACAATACATACATATAGGGGTACAAAGCAGATATACAGGGCACTTATTATAAAATATAATTATATAGTACAATGTAATACAATTGCCTATATTAATGGTGAGATAACATAACACAATCAATGAATTAATCAGGCAGCAGGGACTTGCAATAATGAAGAGAACACCAAGAACTTTTTTGTGTCACTTTTATTTCAGTCTAATATGCACTCTAGTCCAAATCCAGACAACTGATAAGAAACAAGTTTTATGTTCTTAGTAGTTTTTACATTGTCTTTGTCAGACACATTTTCCCCACCTTTCAGTCAAACTGACTGAGACATATACAATGCTTTGGAGAAAATTTGCCACAGCCATGGGTTAAATGAAACATAATTATAACCCAAGTTATATAGGTACTGTGGTGGACACAGCAAGGAAGTCATGAAGGCTTTGAATATTCCAACTTTTGGCCTTGCCATCCCCTAACCAACAGGGGATCTGACAAAGGGTATGACTTCCAGAGGGACTTCAGCCTTGGGACATAAGGGTGGCCAACCAGGGTCATGTGATGTGTGCCTGTCCCCCATCACTACACATTTGGGCCATGCCTGAAGCAGCTACAGTATCTCCTGATTGCCTCCTGCAGGGGAACAGAAGCCATCCAAGCCGTCACCTCCTGCTCAGGGAGAAATGTCTTCAGATGCAAGATTCCCTCTTCCCCTTTTTACATGCCTTGCAAGACTACCATGCCATCACATATACATGACTATGGCATCCTAACACTAATATCTAGTAATGCACTCTTTTATGCCTCACTGGAGAAGGGGAAAACTGGTAAAATTCCTTTTTGATGTCTAAGGCAGTCACCTATATTGGGATAGTGAGTTCCTATGCCCTGTCGTTCCCATGACCTGCTTTTACGGGGTGGGAGGGTGGGAATTCCAGCTGACAGGGAGGAACAAGAGGCTTTGCATAGCTGTGCAGTTTATTAAAGTGCCCTCTTGCTCCTCCCTTCCTGCCACAAGACCTCCACTCCTGGGAACCACCAACCTGCCTATCTAGTCCATCCCCTAGTGGGAGTTTATTTGCCTACTTACCCTAACCTGCAAACCCAGGTATCAGGAGGGGAAGTGGCCAAAGGCAAATCCCCACCGGCAGCAATCCTCCACAGGCTCTTTATTGTCTTTGTTGGCCACATCCCCCCCTTCACCCAGACAAACAGATATGTTCACAATGTTTTGGATAAAAATGGTGACAGCCATGTGTTTACAGAATTGTAATTGTCACTCAAGTTACATAGGTAGTATGATGTGCTCAGCAAGGATGCTGTGGCAAAGCTTTGAATGGTTCAACTTTTGACCTCATCCATCCCCTTTCCCACAGGGGATCTGACAAAGGTCATGGCCTCCAGATGGACTTCGGCCTTGGGGCATAAGGAGTAGTCAGTCAGGGTCATGTGATGTGATGTGTGCCCCTCTGCCTCACTACACATGGCAGCCATGCCCAAAGAGGCTATCATAGTCCCCAGGGAGAACACCCACCATCCAAGCTATAATCTCTTGATGCACTGCAGGGAACCACCTGCCAAGAACAAACAATTCACAATTTCCTCTTTCTATGCTCCTTGGAAGCCTGCCGCGCTGCAGTAGTATGAGTACTGTTCTTGGTGCTTAACCCCCCCCCTTCGCACCTAATGCTAGACATTTCTCCACAGCACTTTGTAGATCAGCTATAAACCTACCACAACCTATGTCTGACAAGTGCACACCATCCCAAGTATAAAACTGAGTACATTACAGTAGCAACTATATCATCATGCTTGAAGACAGTCCCACCAAGTGAGTCCATAAAACTCTGCATCTCCATGTTGGTCAACAAGCATAAGCACAAAGACATGAAAAGATGAAACTGTAATGATTGTAATTTTGGATCTACACTGATGGTTTTCCTTATTCGGAATAAGAATTCATTTATTTTTTCATTTTTTGGATATTCTGTTTCTCCCCAGGTCCCAGATTGGCAATCATACCAGCTACCTGTCCAGCCCTGTACCCCGACATCAGGTAGTAGCCCCTCTTCTCCCACAGATTACCCCCCATGGCGGGGCAGCAAAGAGCCCCCCCAAGCTCTAATCACCTCTACCAGGATCCAGTTTAGGAAGCGATATTCGAGGTTGGGACCTGTGGTGGGTGGCTGCCTTATCTAGCTGACCAGGACCATTTTCTCATTTTTCCTCCTCATGAATGGGGTGTACGATGATGCCAGTGGAGGGAGAATGCACGTATCCACACGTGCTCCTCCCAGTGCCTACCCCACTCAGTCCATTCTTACAGCATTGGTGCTCTGTTCCCCAGCCACTGTCACAGGTCAGAAACGCACTGACCACTGAAGTCCCCCCTCCCCAGAGAGGGAGAGCAGTCCCTCGGATGCTCAATCCCTCTCCACCCCTGCCAGCCCCTGGTGGTCTGTGCTTATTCCCGAAAACACGGGTTGCTGGGGTAGCATGACGTAAGGTGACCAGCGCCTCAGCCCTCAGCAACACCGTGCCATCTGTTTTAGACCTGAGCTTGACTTCACTGTGCACTCAGTGGGAAAGCTGGTAACCTTTGAATATGTGGCCATGTATGGGGGTCCAGGCACAGGTTGCAGGAGTCTCTTTTTCTACCACCCCAGGGGGTGGCAGGTGAATTCCTTCAGGAGGTAGCCAATTTCATCATCAGTGAAACATTGGAGTCCCCTAGATGCTTAATTCTGAGGGACTTCAGTATCTGAGCTGATAATGAATCTTCTAGGCTAGGTATAACCTCTTCCAGATGATGTCATCTCTGGGCCTGTAACAGGAAGTTTCCTCCATGACCCACCAGGGCAGACCCATGTTGAACCTTGTTTTCTCTCTGGGGCTTGAGGTTACTAACCTGAAGACTGATCAGGTTGTTTGGTTCGATCATTGCACTGTGAAATTCTTGTTCAGGCCCCCCCACAGGAGTCCTCTCCTGCAGAGGTTGTAAGCTACCACCCTTTAAGGGGGTTTGTCCCCGGAGGGATTTCTGGTGATAGCCGATCTATCTAGCTTGGGTATTGCTTGCATAGGGGGTACATGTGAGGCCATTGCCACCTCTAATAGGGTGGTGTTGGCTGCACTCAACTGTCTTGCACCGGCCTGTGTATGACCCAAGTCGTCTCACTTGAGGTCCCCCTGGTTTGAAGGGGAGCTCAAGGCAATGAAGATTTAGGGTCGGAGGTTAGAGCACTGCTGGTGGAGGTCAGAGGCAGACAGACTGGCCCTGTGCTCTCATTATGGTGAGTATCAGGGGCAGTCACATGTAAGAAGGCAGTGTTCCTGTCCAGGGAGATTGCTGCTGGAAAGAATCAACCAACTGTGTTCTTTTGGACCGTGGACATGCTCTTAAACCCAGCCTGTCTACAGCCAAAAAAAGCTTTTTCTATGCTTTATATGAAGAGTTTGCTCACTTCTTCTTCTTGGACAGGTAGTCCACCATCCAGTTGGGCATACTGCTAGTGAGCCATAACATGGCTGACAATGGTCACCTTGGGCATCCGGAGAGCACTCCGTCTGGTTGGGGGGAGTTTAAACTAGTGGAAGCAACTGATGTCACTCGGATTGTTCTCGGGCTGAAGCACACATATTGCAAACTGGACCCGGTGCAGACGCATTTCTTAATGACACCATTGGCCCGGTGTTTGCCTTGATTGTCCGGTGCTCACTCTCAGAAGGGATCTTCCAAGATGCCTTGAAGAAGGCACTGGTTAGACCACTTCTGAAGAAACCATCTTTGGACCCTAACGTCAAGGCGAATTACTGTCCAATCTCCAACTCCAATTTTTAGGGAAGGCTGTTGAGAAGGTTGTAGCATTTCAGCTTGAGAAACACCTTGTGGCCTTTGATTTGTATGAGCCTCTACAGTCGGGGTTTCACACAAGACAAAGCATGGAAACCACATTAGTTCAGGTGCATAATACCTCCTTAAGGCTAGAGATCGAGTTGAGGGGACAATTCTTGTTCTCCTTGACCTCTCTTCAGCTTTTGACACGGTAGACCATTGTGTGTTGCTTGACCACCTGAGAGAATTCTGTGGACTCACCAGCACTGTCATCTGCTGGTTTGAGTCCTTTCTCATGAATAGAAGGCAACGGGTAGTGATGTGGAATTTCTTGTCCTTCCCTAGCCTCCTGTCATGCGGAGTTCCTCGGGGCTCAGTCATGTCACCAATACTGTTTGCCATGTATATGCTGCCCCTGTGAGAGCTCATTAGGAAGCACTGTTTGGGTTTTCATTTCTATGCAGTTGATAATCAGCTGTATCTTTCCTTTGCCCCTGTGACACTGAATGCGGTGGAGTTGTTAAATGCATGTCTTGCCAAGATCAATGACTGAATGGCCTCCAGTTGGTTGCAACTGAACCCCAATAAGACTGTGGTACTGGTTGTGGAGTCAGACAGAGGGTGTGATAGGATGGCCTCTGGTGCAGGAACAGGCTTGTTCCTGGGATCTGTACCTTTGATGGCCTCCTCTAGCGTGTGAGATGTTGGTGAGATCTTTGACAGTGGATTGAGACTAGAAGCTCAGGTGTCATCCATGTCTGGACCAGCTTGTACCATCTTAGGAATATTGCCAGGATTAAACCCCTAGTTCTGCCCTTGGATGTCCCCACCTTGGCGCATACCTTTATGATGTCAAGGCTTGACTACTGTAATGTTTTATTTTTAATTTATTTATTAAATTCTTGGATCACAAATACCTTTGAGCACAAACTGCTCGTTTACAAAGGTTCCACGTCAAAGGATGAGGGTCAACATAAATACAGAGGTACTAAAAGAATGCACAATAAACAACCAAAACAACTAAAAGAAAAAAATAAAGATACTCAGTTATAACATACTTTGAGATAATATTCATATAACGAGCAGCTTGAGTTGGCAGCTGGCTGCAGTAACAATAAGAGATAGAGGGCACCATAGGCAATTAGTATTGCAAGCGTGCGACCGGGAGAGGAAGTTGGCAGGCTAATGGGCCACTGTATGATGGTGGTAGAAAATGTCTTGTACCAGTGGAGATGCGAAGCAGGAAAGGAGTCACAAGGAAGGCCTGGTGCCACAGGGAATGAGACTGGGAAAGGACGGGCTGTGAGACATGAGTGAGCTGGGAGGTGTTTAGAGAGAGATCTCTGTTCAGAGAAGCAGTCACATTGAGTGGTAGAGGTGAGGTAAAGTTTGAGATTCCTTTTGAAGGGTCCAAGTGTAGTAGAGGAAAATGCTTCTTTATTGAGGGAATTGAACCATTGAGTGGCTCTATAGATAAAGGACCGCTGACCCATGGAGGTACGACATCTGGGAACCTGAAAGGTTAGAGATTGGGCACCACGTGTTTGTTGAGTGCCACTGTAGGTAGTAAGGAGTGAGCTAACACCAGGTGGCATGAAACCAAGGAGAATCTTTTTGGTAAGTAAGCAGGTCTGGTATTGTATTCTGCTGAGTAGGGGTAGCCAGCTGGCCTGTGCATAGAGGTCACAGATGTGAGTTTGTTGGGCCGCACCCGTTAGTAGTCTACAGGCTTTGTTGAGAGAAAACTGAGATCCTGTGGAGGGCACTTGTTGAGGCAGAGCCATAGATGGTAAGGCCGTAGTCAATGATAGAGGTGACAGAGCTGTAGATGGCTAGTTTAAAGGCATTCGCAGGCATACAGTGCTTGTGTTTGTGTAGTAGTCCAATCCGTATATTGGTGGTCTTTGCAACAGTGTCAATATGCCGAGTGTAGGAGAGGGTACTATCCCAGGTAATACCAAGGTACTTGAACTCCTTGACATGTTCGAGAGTGGGTTCCCAGCATGGTTCTTGAAGGTGAAGGACAGAGAGTTGTGCCTGCTCCATCGGTTACAGAATGACATGGCTTTAGTCTTGCTGTGGTTCAGGACAAGTTTATGAGAATTGAACCAGTCTTCGATGCGCTTGAAGTCGAGCTGCAGCTGGGATTCAAGGACTGTAATGCCATGGTGGCTGGAAAACAGGACTGCATCATCTGCATATAGTAATATTTTTTGGTGGCAGGCACTGGGGAGATTGTTGATGAAGAGGGAGAAGAGTAGAGGGCCCAGAATAGACCCCTGGGGGACTCTGCAGTGGACCAGTTTCTCATCTGAAGAGATCCCTGCAATCCTTACACGTTGGATCCGATTATCAAGGTAGCTGGTGAACCATGGAAGGGCATCGCTGGAGATCCCAATGGAGGACAGTTGCTTGAGCAGTAGGGGGTGGTTAACTGTGTCGAATGCCTTGGTAAGGTCTATAAATACTGCCCCTCCACAATTCCCTTTGTCAAGCGAAGGCTGTAAATTCCAGTAGTGCAGTGGTGGTGCTGTGCCCTTTTCTGAAGCCATGCTGCTCTGGGCACTGTACATTGTACTTATCCAGGAATTCAACTAGTTGGTCTGACATTATTCACTCCAGCACTTTAGATAGTGGGGGGAGGAGTGAGATAGGTCTGTAATTGGTGTGCAGGATCCTATCTCCACTTTTGTGAACCAGTGTGACAGTGGCTTTCTTCCAGAGAGAGGGGAAATGGCCCAATCTAAGTGAGAGATTGAAGATCTTTGTAAGTGGTTCTAAGATTTCATCGAGGACTTGTGCCAGCAGTTTCAGGTCAAAGGAGTCACCACTGTACCCTTGTTTGCCAATGGCCTTTTGAATGTATTTTCTAGCTACGTGTGGTGGGACCTCCTTAAAAATCTTTGGGGTTGTACGTTCTAGTTGGGGGGTAACTTGGGAGGAGCTGGAGGGGAGGTCATCAAAAAAATTTGGTGGAAGGACACTGTCCAGGTTTGTAAATGCATTATTAAAAGTGCTGGTGATAGTACCTAGGTCGAGTGTAGGAGTGCCATGAAGGTTGAGCATAGTGGGTGGTGCTTTAGGATCCTTGCCTGTGAGTTCTTTCATGTTGTTCAATGTGCTGTATCTCGGGGTCTCAGGAGGTATCCTGCGCAGGCTGCAGCTAGTGCAGAACACAGGTTCCAGGTTGCTGATGAGGCAGTCAAAATACAGCCACATCACCCTGGTGCTGCGTGAACTGCACTGGCTGCTGGTCAGGTGAAGGATCCTCTTTAAGGTGGGCTTGCTCACCTTCAAAGACCTACATGGACTTGGCCCTGGCTACCTGTCTGACCTTCTTTCACCTGCTGCCTCAATCCACTCCCTCCACTCCTCCTCTAGGGGCCTCCTTGCAATTCCAAGGACGGGGTTCAAAACTGCTGGTGATAGCACTTTTAGTGTCACTGGCCCTGTCCTGTGAAATTTGCTGCCACAATCTGTGCAGGAGGCCCCTTCAGTGCAAGTATTCAAAGCCCGCTTCAAGACTCACCTGTTTAATCTAGCCTTTCCAGACACTGTATATTAAATCTTAATTTGGGATAGCCCACACAAGTTACTGTTTTTAGTTAGACCTTATTTATATAATTGTATGGCCTGCATTTGTATTCTGATAATTGTATTGTTTTACTGATAATTGCATTGTTCGTGTACGGCGCCAAGAGCCTCTGGGACTGGGTGCCTTGAAAATTAAAATTTGCCTTGCCTTATGATAAAAATGGCTGTTATACACTTCACCCAAACATGAGCCAAGAGAGACAAAAGACTTAAAAAGGTCACTACAATAAATACATGACAAATATCTACATTTGAACATATGTACACATCTTTCTATGCAGGACATTTAATCCATAGCAGATAGCTTTTTTAATATTTCTAAACCCAGGACGCAGTGTCATATGTGAGAAAATAAAGTGGGTGGGGGGTCACATTGCTGTATACTGTTACATGGTAGATTAAATTAAATAAAAGTGTTTTTTTGAGAAACGTGGTAGATTGCAGTATTCTCCCAATATGTGGATATGTTTTTAAGAAACATGGTGAATTCAGCATTCTGTGAATATGTGCATATGTTTTTTAAGAAATCTTTTGGATTCTGCATTCTGCAATATGTGGATTTAGGTTTTAACTTATTTTTCAAACCTTTAGCATGGTAGTGACAAATTGAAAGAGTTGATAGCATGCAGGTGGAATTAAAATAAATTTTAAAAACATACTTATAAAAAGTGCCCCTGTGATTTATTGGTCTGTATGGTAGTGTGCCATTTTGTAGGGCTACAGTAACAAAAAGAACAAACTCTGCCCAGAGCCGATAGGGCTGCATGGGGGGAATTTGGGGTTGTGAGGCTGTATCAGCAAAAATGTAATGTAGGCTCATAAATGTGCCATTTTGTAATATTTAAAAACTTAGCAAATCAAGAGACTTTGCCCCCAAGACTTTGAATGCAACATTATGTCCAATTCCATTTAACTGGGGTGAAGTTATTAAGGTGCAAAGTTAGGAGTTTAATATCAAGACCCATACTCACCCTTAATTATTGGGGCACTATAATAGATAGATAGCTAGCTAGCTAAATAGCTAGGTTGCCAGATAGACAGATAGATAGATAGATAGATAGATAGATAGATAGATAGATAGATAGATAGATAGATAGACAGATTCCATTGATGCCAGTTGGAGAAAGTCAAGTAGCCCTAGAGCAGTGGTCTCCTGAGATTGCTGCTAATTCAATCAAGCAGACTTTCAGTGGCAAACTTACATATTTTTGTAGTTTTAAAATGCAGGCCAGACACTGGTTATTCCCATACCTCACAGGCTTTTGTTGCTTAAGTTTACTAACAATGAGGGACCATGTAGACACTGGCTTTCAAAATGTGGGACAACACAATATACATGAAGATACTTTTTAATGTATTAAAGGAGTAGTACACCCAGAATTTGCAAAAATAATATGTAGTGCAGAGTATTTTGATTTGTGTGTGAAGTCCTAGAGTATCCTTCACTCTGTCTGCTAGTAAGAGTTTTTCCTAAATTAGCCAGCTAGCTTTATAGTAGTTTTATGTTCCTTGGGGATCTCCATCTCAGGCAGATTTACTGTTTTTCTTGTACCTACAACGCATCCTGCCTCATGTGACACTGATATAGCGGAGACCATAGATTCAGCAGCCAGAACTGCTTTAGAATCAGTTTATAACAGCAGAGCTGTGTAACTGTTCTTATTCAGTGAGCATAAATGGCTACATTTACAGTTTACAAGATACTGTACTTGAAAGCTAACTGAGTGAGTTTTCTGTAAGAAAACAGCTACTAAATAGCATTAATTCAGTATTTTTGTTTTCTTTGTGTGCATCAGGTCTATCTAGCAGGAGTGTTTTGATTCAATAACTCTTAATTTCATCAAACTACACACAGCCATAAAAAGCACCGAAATCATCCCAGATCATCAATGCTGTAATTAGCAAAGACTCTAGCTGTTTACCTTTAGGAAACCCCACTCTGTTAGCTCTCAAGTAGTTGCTAAACTGTAAATGTAGGCACCAGCAATCCATTATGTATAACTGGCAATTAGTGCTGATTTTGATTTGTGACATGTTTTAATTTTTTTTGTTTTACAAATGTGAAGTTAATTTTTTAATAAAGTATTTATTTGTTGTTAAAGATAAATGTGTGGATATGTGAGTTATTTAATTAGATTGGCAAATAAAATAAAAACAGTGTTATTTCATCATTTGCAGTTTCTAGGCTGCAGATTCATACTATACACTGAAGGTGATTTATGTGCTTTTATGAGTGTGTGTGTAGTTTGATAAAATTAAATGTTTTAAAATCAATACACTTACCACTGCTAGCTAGACAGACACACATAGAAAACAAAGATATTGAAGTAAAGCTATTTAGTAGCTGTTTTCTTACAGAAACCCCACTCAGCTCTCAAGTATATATTAAACTATAAATGTAGCCATGTGTGCTCACTGGATAAGAAATGTTACACAGCTCTGCTGTTGTGAACTGATTCTAAAGCAGTTCTTGCTGCTGAATCTATGGTCTCTGCTACATCACTTTCACATGAGACAGGAGGCATTGTAGGTACAAGAAAAGCAATAAACCTGGCTGAGAATGGGATCCCCAGGGGTCGTAAAACTACCATAAACCTAGCAGCCTAATTTAGGAAAAACTCTTAATAGCAGATAGAGGGAAGGACAAACTAGGACTTCACACACAAATCAAAACACTGCACAACATATATATATATATATATATATATATATATATATATATATATATATATATATATTTATTTATTTTAATTATGGGTGTACCCTCCTTTAAAAAATGTTATTATTATTACAAGATCAGAACACCATGGAATGAATGCAGAGCCATCAGCTTGACAAATTGTTTACAAATGTTTGCAATAAACACACAGTACCTTTGAGGTAAGGTGGAAACTGCATTTTATGGAAGGTAAGCAAAAAACCCAACATGTCTATTTGATAGTGCAGACCAATTTATTCATTCAACAGAAATGTGAACAATTATGAGACCAATACATGGGGGATTCATTGATTATATCTTACAATACAGAACAATGATAAATGTAGTAATTAAATTCTCACTGTTTTTACTTTTATTATAGCTAGTATACTAAGAAGTACCATATATTTATAAAAATATATGTCTATGGTGGATGTTTTACTGTAATACTTAAACTGCATGTCCAAATAAGTGTCCTCAATCTCATTTTTTTTATTTTTAGGACATCAGCTCAATTTGACTCAGCTACTAATGTCAATAAGGAGTGACCTATTTTAGAACTGCTTGTGGTGCCCTTGAGAGGAAAATATGTCATGCAACTTGAGCTGGTTCTGTTTTTTTTATTTTTTTATTTCCTGATTCATGCCGTTTGTGTGTGCCCCGATACATTTTTCCTGTACTGAGTAAACTAAAATTACAATGCCAGACTTCAGAAGTGGCTCTCCAGCCTCTCACTATATTTATTAAATGGCAAACTTCAAAAAACTGAGCAGACGTCCATTTTGTTTATTTTTTACCTCGCTGATTGCATTAATGGTGTTAAACCTATACCTTTCTAGTCTGTCCAGATTGGCTTGCTGCTACATTTCACTAGGTCAACAGCAACAGACAGTTTCAATATCCTGATTATGATATACAACAGCAGAAAATCAGTGACACAGTGATACATATGTTAGGGAGGAGGTGTGGCTGTGTGTGTGGGTGTGGGTGTGTCTTTGCTACTCTGTTACTAGTATTGATTAAAAAAAGATCTTAGTGCTTGGCTCTGCAGGTTAAAGTAAGTGGGACTTCTGAGTTAACCTACTGTACACTAAATCCACTGTAAAGCAGAGAGAGAGAGAGAGAGAGAGAGAGAGAGAGAGAGAGAGAGAGAAAGATGGAAAGAGAGAGGGTGGGAACAAGCTTTGTTAAGTAGCACTTTTGTCTGTCCCACTTATTCAGTACTACTAATTTTATTTCATTTTACAATTTTTAGCCAGAAAGGATAACTGATACTTTGAAAGTGACTATGCATTCCCTAAACCCATGCTTTTTCTGCATCAGATTTCACTCTGTGTGGTTACCAGGAACAGATACAGTGGGAGGTAAACTATCAACAACAGAAACTCACAATCCAGTGATGCAAAGCTGGCACTATAAACTAATTGTCCCCTACTGCCACAGATTCACAGCACTTAACATCTCCTGCATAGTTAGAACACAGAGTGTGCACAAAGGGCACTTTCCAAGGGAAAAGAGCCTTTAAGTAGAAAAAACAATCAACTTTAACCTATCATTGCTTCAGAACAGCCTTTGCAGAGGTATGGACAAAGTAAAGGCAATGGCAACAGCACTGCAAGAATGATCCAAGCTATTTTACAAAGTATTTTAAATTCAGTGAAAGTAATAATTCCATTTTAGAGACCTAGCAATACTTTATACACAAGCATTTGTCAATGCCGAAAGTTCGCTGTTGGAGTTGCTGTTGTACATGCCTTCCATATTTTTCTGTGTATATTCCTCTGCTTTGCATTTTAAGGCATCACTCTTAACACAAATTTCTTATGTGCCTCCAGCACTGGTTCACTTCATTAGAAAAACAAGCATTTGTCAATGTCAAATGTTTGCTTGCTGGTATTGGCATTGGTAGTGCAGGAGTTAGAGAGATGCATAATAGAAATGGCAGTGAAGTATTTAAGGAATGCCAGCCCCCACCCTGCAGAGACTGACAGGCATTGAGGGTGTACCTTTGGGTTTTCGGCCATAACACTCATGCCATTCCACCTCACCCCACCGTGCAGACACTGACAGGTGTTGCAGTGTGCCTTGAGGACTTTGGCCCTCACGCTCACCACATTCCATAAGGAAATAAGCTGAGATGGGTGCAGTAGAAGAGTATGGGGTGAACGTTATGGCTGAAAACCCCAAAGCACACCTTGATGCCTGTCAGTGGCAGTAGGGTGGGGGTGAAATGGGGTGAGTATTATGGCCAATGACCCCAAGTCACAACCCTGACACCTGTCAGTCTGTACAGGTGGGCATTACAGTTGCAAACCCTAACACCTCTGGTGTTTGTTGGCATTTTTGCTCCACATTTTCAACTTGGGCTTTTTTGGACCCCACCTCATGAACAGTGGCAGTATCATTTTGTTACTTAATCCCACAAGGTGATTTCACACAGCAAGTGTGCCATTCAACGCCACAAGCGCAAAAGCACAATTCAGGCAGGATGTGAAAAATGACAGCTGTACTGTCCATGAGGAGGTGAGAAGAAATGGCAATGTTGAAAATCTGGAGAGAAAATATGAAAAAGTGGCATAGTTATGAGTGTGCGTAGAAACTGTGTAATGCCCACTTGTAATGCAGTCATTTTATTGGGAACGTTTTCATCAAATTTTCAACATGGCCTTTTTGGGACCTCCCCACATGAACAGTGGCACAGGGATTTTGCTACTCTGTCCTGAAAGTTGATTTTGCACAGCGACCATGCCATTCTGTGCCACAGGTGCAAAAACACATTTTGGGAAGGATGCAAAAAATGACAGCTGTACTGTTCATAAGGAGGTGTGAAAAAAATGGCAGTGTTTGAAATTTGGTGTGAAAATATTAAAAATTGATGAAGTTAAGAGCGTGCATAGAAACTGTGCAATGGACACTCGTAACACAGTCATTTGTTGGAGTTTTTTCACCAAATTTGCAATAAGGGCTTTTTGGGATCCTACCTCATGAACAGTGGCACTGTCGTTTCATTAATTGGTCCCAAAAGGTGATTCTGCGCAGTGACCACAAAATCACCTTTTGGGACTCAGAAATAAAATTACAGTGACAGTGTTCATGAGGTGGGGTCTCAAGAACCCCATGTTGAAAATTTGGGACCAAAACTCCTAACATTAGCTGAGCTATCAACCTAAGGTGAACCCCCCCCCCATTGACTAGCATTATAGTGCTTACCGTCATTTCTTCAGTTCTCAGATGGTCTTTGAAGAGTGTAGACATGTTTCTAGTCCACAGAGATCACTGTTCCTGACCTCTGGAGGTAAGTATGGGTGACGGGGTTGCAGGGAGGTGAGGTGCATAGAGGGAGAGTGCAGGTTGGGAGAGGGGGCAACAGGAATGATGAGGGACCGTTTTCTTTTTTTTTTTTCAGGTTTTGAAAAAAAGACCTCATGGGACTGTTTTCTTTTATACGGGTGAAATATTATGGATTTTGGCACAGAATGTGACAGAATACTTGGAGGGGATCAATGCCAACCCAGGGATTGGACACCCTGAGGTCGGCTGAGAACATTGTGGCATTGAGGGGGTGCATCTGACACTGAGAGTGGGCATCCTGGTATCAGAAACATCAAATAGGTATTTTTTTGGCACTCTGGGGTGGGCTCCCAGTGTGCTACATTAATGGGGAGGGGGGTGTATGCTGACATGGGGATTGAGCACCCCAATGTCAGCAGGGAGGGATCTGCTAGTGCGATTGCACTTAAGTGGAAGTTTCTTCGGGCACTGTAAACTCTCAGCCTGTATGGAGCTTAGCCTGTGGCCTGCTCTGCATGGGTGGGGGAAAAGGAGCAAAAAGAGTCAGCGGGAAATGGAGGAGGCAGGGGAAGAAAGTGCCTCCTCTCACCTTCCAGCATCGCTGCTCCAGCAGCTGTATTGTAAATCTAGTTGTGCCTTATAGGGCTTAAGGTGTCAGCCAGAGGTGCAAGGGGCTGGAGAGGGAAGGGACCAGTGGGGTGGTGAGAGAGGGGGGCAGAGATATCAGTCAGGCTGATCAGGACACAAACAGCTGTTTAATGGCAGTGACCTGCAGATGAAAGGAAAAAGCCACCACAAGATTGGTGTAGCTTTTTCTTTTCAAGTGCAGACCACTTCAGGCAAAACAGTGTCAGGATCAGCCTGGCTGATGATTGTGATACTGTCGAGCCCCTTGCAGAGCAGACTGCATTAGACAGTGTCACACCCCTCACAAGTCACTCATCGCAAGAAGTTTGTCACCCATGTGCGAACTTAAAAAGCTGTGATCATACTAGTGCCATTTTTTGTGCCATTTCTTTACCCAAGGCAGCATAGCTGAAACAAGCATCTTATTTTCAGTGGAGTCCTTGCTTAAGCACTGATAGGTTAAAGATTAATGGCAAATATACCCTTTTATTAGATATTAGCTTAGTTGTGCATCTGTTCAGTAAACAAAAAAACAAACAAAAAAAATAGTTTAAACATTTTTTTTACTGCAACTCCAATTTTTTTAAATAAATTGCATCAGCATATGTAGCAGCATATCCAGTGCTATTAAAAGATATAACATACACAGAATTACTGACAATCTGTTCAGAAACAAGTCTGCATTAACAACAATGTTTTTTTGCCAGATTTCAAAGAAAATGACTACACCACTGTAAATAAATAAATAACAGACGCATTTTTGAATCAGAAGTCACTTTATTACAAAGGCAAAATAGAAAAAAACACTTAGGACAAAATATTTTTCATGCATAAAAAAGAAAATATAAAAATACATTTCATTTAAAAGCATCAGTGAATGAGGCCAGTACCGTACTCTTTAGGTGGTATCACGTCATATGAGTGATCCAAAATGAGCGACTAGAATTATAGCGACTCATTTTGGGTGCTTTTGTTTTGGACTACCCTGCAGAATTGTGAGGGTATGCAAAAGTCACTAGGGTTAAGGGTGAAAGAAAGGGAGGAATAGTGAGGGGAGGGATAGGGACGGGGTTGTCAGGCACTGGTGTACCTGCCACTGCCAAGCTATCCATGTGGAGTGGTGGTGTGGGAGGCTAGCTCTGGCAGTGCAGGTATTGGGTTTGAGTCTGGGAGCAGGTTACTTGCAGCACTTATTTTTTGTGTGGCATGGGTTTGGCCCCCTTCCCCAACATGCACCCGAGTTGAGAATCCTAATTCAGGGAAGTGTGGGGGGTGCAAAAATGCTTTATTTAGAACTGGAAGTGTCGGGTCACCTTAGAGTGTATATCACCAATTTGTTTTTTGGCAATATGCACTCACCATAATAGTGATCACTGTTTTGCGGTCACTGTTATGACATGGAACCCTTTAGGTAACATGAGTATTCCAGTAAGAGGGCATACTTCACCAATTTACTGAATCTCTTTAAACCAGTGAGCAAGATCTTAAACTGATGTAAACTGGTGGATATTGTATATAGTGCAGGTCTGCGCATACTAAATGAAGTTTACTACCCATAGCCCTACACAAAGTGATGCTACTTTGCATGGCCCTTTGCTTAAGGAAACAAGGTTGGCACTTTGCCAGATGTTGACTATGCAAAGAGCCATTTCAAGGAATACTTCACCTGTCAAGGGTTCCAGGAAGCAGCCTTCACCTGCAAAGTGCTATTTTGTAGCTTGTGCTCACTCTTTTTTTCAGTGACTATTCCCCACTCTTTCAAGCGCACCATACAACCCTAATATCCAGTTTAATAATCTAAGCATAACCCTCTTCCTACCCTCTGAGCACAGACACACCACCCACAGTATAGCTTCATCATCTCCTCTAGGCATCCCTGGAAAAGAAGTTACAGCAGAGCCCACTGAATCATGATATAGATGGTCGGGACGGCTGATTTTTATGTTGCTTGCATGCATGTGCAAGAAACATAGTGCCATTATCGGAGATTTCGGAGGTGTGTCACCTCCTCCTCCAATTTAGGCAGTGTCCTGGCAAGCGTGGCCCCTGTAAGCCAATGCATTTTGGAGCTGTCTATGACACACTCAAAATGCAGTGGCATACTGATTGAAAGGGATGCGCTTCAGTGAACACCGATAAGCGTGGCTCCCCCCCACATGCAGTACGCCCGCATGTCCTGTGTAGCCGCAGGGTGCCCAATCCCGCCGGCTGAGCTACTGTCGTCCCCGTGGCTGGTACGGCTGGGAGCCCACCCCAGCGTGGCAATCAGTTCTTTGCCGACGGGGTGCCCAATCCCCATCGGGCTGGAATGGCCCTCTGTTCTGTGCCACGCTGGGAGCCCACCCCCAGCGTGGCAAACGGTCCTATGAAGTTCTTTTTTTTTGTTTTAAACCTGTAAAACAAAACAGTCTCACAAGGCCTCCCACACCCCTCCCACAACCCACACCCACCCACTGCGCACCCAGCCTCCCCACACCCCCTCACCCCATACTTACCTCCGACTCGCGCGACGATCTTCGGTGGACCGGGAACACGTCTGCACTCTTCAAAGCCGACCGCGAACTGAGGAAATGCCGGTAAGCTGTATAATGGGCTAGACAGGAGGGGTTCAACTTTATTGCATATCTCAGGCATTTTTTGGGAATTTTTGCACCAAATTTTCAACATGGGGTTCTTAGGACCTCTTCTCATGAATGATTTCACTGTCATGGCGTTATTCGGGCCCAAAGGGTGATTTCGCGCAGTGACTGTGCAGTGACTGCAAAATCACCCTTCAGGGCCTGAATACCACCATGACAGTGGCATCATTCATGAGAAGGGGTCCCAAAAACCCCATGTTGAAAATTTGGTCCAAAAATTCCAAAAAATGACTGTTTCTGGCGTTACGTGCGCGGATTCCTCCCTTGAGCTTTCAGTAAGTTCATAAAAATTTCAATATTTTCACTCCAGATTTTCAACATTGCCATTTTACCACACCTTCTTATGAGCAGTACAGCTGTCATTTTTCACATCTCACCCAAAATGTGTTTCGCCCTTGTAGCGCCAGAATGCGCAGTCAGTGTCTTGAAATCAATGTATGGGACAAATTAAGAAAATCACAGTGACATTGTTCATGAGCAGAGGTCTTAAAATGGCTATTTTGAAAATTGGTGAAAAATTCCTAAAAATGACTGTTTCTGGCGTCGTTCGCGCCAGTTCCTCATAAGGCTCATAAGTTCACAAATTTTTATATTTTCTCCAGATTTTCAACATTGCCATTTTACCACACCTCCTCATGAGCAGTATAGCTGTCATTTTCACATCCTGCTCAAAACATGTTTCGCCCATGTAGCTCACAATGGCGCGGTCGGTTCTTGAACTCAGTGTATGGGACACATTAAGAAAATCACAGTGTCACTATTCATGAGCAGAGATCTTAAAATGGCAATGTTGAAAATTTGGTGAAAGAATTCCTAAAATGACTGTTTACGAGTGTATTGCGCACAGTTCCACGCATGCTTCGTAGGTTTTGCGAATTTTAATATTTTCACTCCAGATTTTCAACATTGCCATTTTACCACACCTCCTTATGAGCAGTACAGCTGTCATTTTCACATCCTGCCCAAAGCGTGTTTCCACCCATGTAGCACAATGGCGCAGTCGGTCAAAACTCAATGTATGGGACACATTAACAAAATCACACTGACACTCTTCATGACCAGAGGTCTTAAAATGGCTATGTTGAACATTTCGTGAAAAATTTCCTAACAATGACTGTTTTACGAGTGTGCGTTGCGCAGTTCCTACGCACGCTCGTAAGTTTTCAAATTTTCAATATTTGCACTCCAATGACTTCCAAATACCTAAACAGCACATAGAAGCAAGCAACATTCGGCATTGACAAATGCTTGTTTTGGATGTTTCACTGGGAACCAATTAAATGGCCATTCCTTCTTGTGAGCACAGTTGATGCCTAATTGGGACAGTTAATTGGGATGATTTTGTCCCACTAATCCCACTTAGTGGCTGTTTATCACCTTTGAGATTAGGTTGGTTCTTTTACCACAGTATGCCAGTGCCAGAGGTCTCATTGATGAAGCAGTTGATGGATTCACTAAGCTGTCTCTTCCACTTAGCAAAGGTCTCATCAGTGAAGAAAACCCCACCGACAATTTTATAAAGCTGTCCATCTCTCTCTCACTCTTTTTTGCCAGCAGTCTCAAGTTAAGAACAAGCATTTTTTCTATGTCGAATGTTGTCGTGCTGGCATTGACAGTTGCGGAGCTAGAGACGCATAATAGGTATGGCAGTGAAGTATTGAAGTGACGACAACCCCACCCCCACCCTATAGAGAGTGACAGGCATTGGGGTGTGCCTTTGGGTCATCAGCTATAATGCTCATGGCATTGTATCTCACCCTACCCTATAGACATTGACAAGTGTTGTGGTGTGCTTTGGGGTCTTTGGGCATTATACTTACCCCATTCCATAAGGAAATACGCTGACATGGGAGCAGTAGAGGAGCATGGGGTGAAGTTTGTGGCCAAACAGTGCAAGACACACCATGATACCTGTCAGTGGCTGCAGAGTGGGTGTGGGAGGTGGAATGGCGTGAGCATTACATCCGATGATCCCAAGTCACAGCCCTGATGCCTGTCAGTCTGTACCGGGTGGGGTGTACAGTTGGAAACCCTAACACCGTAGGCGTATAGTGATAGTTTTACTCCACATTTTCAACATGGGTTGCTTGTCAGGCCACCTCATGAAAAGCAGCATAATCACTTTATTAGCTGAAATGTGGTTTTGCACAGCGGCTGTGTCATTTAGCGACAGTGGGATGAAAACACAGTTTTGGGCAGGATGTGGAGAATGACAACTGTATTGTTCATGCGGAGGCGTAAAAAATTGCAATGTTGAAAATCTGGTGTGGCAATATGAAATATTGGTGAAGCAATGAACATGCATACAAACTGCACAACAGACGTCCACAGCCCAATTATTTGTGGGAGTTTTTTAGGCATATTTTCAACATAGGTATTTTGGGACCTCACTTCATGAACAGTAGTGCTGTGATTTTGTTAATGTGTCCCAAAAGGTGATTTCCCCCATGGCGGGGCAGCAAGGAGCCCCCCAAACTCTACTCACCTCTACCAGTATCCAGTCCTGGAAGTGCCATTTGGGGTTGGGGCCTGTGGCAGGTGGCTGCCTCATCTAGCCGACCAGGACCATTTTCTCTTTTTTCCTCCTCGTGAATGGGGTGTGTGATGATGCCAGTGGAGGGAGAATGCATGTATCTACACGCGCTCCTCCCAGTGCCTGCCTCACTCAGTCCCTTCTTATAACATCAGTGCTCTGTCCCCCAGTCACCTTTACAGGTCAGAAGTGCACTGACCACTGAAGTTCCCCCCTCCCTAGAGAGGGAGAGCAGTCCCTCGGACGCTCAATCCCTCTCCACCCTGGCCAACCCCTGGCGGTCCGTGCTTATTCCCGAACATGGGTCGCTGGTGTAGCAGGATATAAGGTGACCAGCGCCTCAGCCCTCAGCAACACCGTGCCGGCAGAAATAAGAATTTTTGATAAAGTGTTGGTTTGATAAATATTTGGAGAATATAGTGAAACTAATAATTTCTCTCTTTGTTTCTCTCATCTTTTCTTCCTTTAAGAAGGATCTGCACCATTCTTGATCTTAACTACAAGCAGCATTTCTGTGGATCCCCAAACTAGAGGCCAAGGTGGGAGTTGTACCTGAGGGGGTGATCACTGAATATATTGCTATAGCAAACTCTTTCTGCCTTTTTCAAACTGTTGGCCATGGCTCTGTTATGGATTTCCTCCATTTGAAGGTTCATATCTTTGTCTAACCCATGAATTCTATATATGCTTATTTTAAGCTTTAAATGACTTTGTTACTGAAGCAAGTGCTTAACTAATTTGAAATATAGTTCAATATTCATGTATTTCATTAGACAATATATATGAACATTAACAGACTTGATTTTGGTATATATCACCTTTTTGTTAGTGTATAGCACTTTATTCATGTATGAAGTTTTTTTGAAAAAGTGTGTGAAGCATTTTTATTTGATAAATGTGATCATGTGATTGTTGATGTCGCTATCTGATTTTATACTTGTATCCAGCACTTTTGTCTGTTCCCTATACTGTCTTAGAAGGCTTTACTGCTGAGGTGCTAGGGGTCTGGGTTATTTGGCCCTAGCAGTTAATAAATGTTGCATTTGTAAGTTATTTCCTTGTGACTTGGTCATTGCTTGAGTGCTTTGACTATGATTTTGTAAATTCCAGTGTACAGCCTGGCCCAGTGCAGATTCTGCAACCTGTTTTCTTGTGTTCCTTCTTCATCACAGTTATTTCAAGATCTTCTGTTCCAGATTCCCCACATCAACATCCCATTTATTGTTTTGTGTCTATCCTTGGCTTGTCTAGCCTTGGCACTCAGAACACTACCATTCGCTTGGCTTCCAAAGAGATCCTCATCTTGGTTTTCAGTTTCTGTGGGGTCCTCCCAATATTTTCTACTTCTATCTTGACCCAGCAGTCCACCAGCTGGCTGTGGCATGGAGGTCTTATATATCTATCTCAATCCGGCAGTCCACAAGCAGGCTGTAGCAGGGTGGTCTTTTGCATCAATCGAGCCCCTGCAGTCCACATGTGGGCTGTGGCAGTGTGGTTTCTGCATCAGTCATATCATCCTGGCTGTCTGCCTGAGGACTGTGTTGGAATCCTTGTGCCTGTTCTTCACTTCTGGTGGCCCACTAGTGGGTATTTAGCTGAGGAAATCATGTGTTATTCATTGTTTTTGGCAACCCTGGAAAGGTGGGTGATGCCAATGGACCAATGGCCTGTCTAAAAATACCCTCCACATCCCCTTACACCCACTGAAATTCTTTTAGGCACACCGGTCAGTGAGCCTGCTTATTCTCCTCTCAGGATTTTCCTTTATTCCCCTTACCTTTCCGCAACAGATCAATCCTCCCATGGACACAGACTTTGATAGTTGTGCATGAACTGCAAATTGTATCATTTTAGAGTCTTGCTATACCATACAGTAACAGGTATCAGGTCTGGAGTACTCCATGGTAGTAGTCACTTAGGTAGAGGTGCACTTTGGGGTCAGGGCAGAATGACCTGAATGGTAATTGCAGTCTTCCTCTTATAGGAAATGGCAGTGTGATCTGTATAGGAATTACAGTACTGTTACAGTCTAGATGCTCTTACAGCTCTTGCATTACATATAGAATAATACATGGGGTGGTGTGTTTAATGAGATTTTACACACACCTGAGGTGTTAGATGCTACATAAACCCAAAGAGCAAAGCTTGAGCGGTTTATTTAAGCATCCCAAACTGAGAGGTGTGTGTAAAATCTCAAGTTAAACACATCACCCCATGTTTTATTTTATATAATTACTGGGGATCATTTTTTCCCCAGCAATTGTATACAATGAAAATACATCTCACTGCTGCTGCTTCCCGCTCCAGTTTCAGTGCTGTCTGTGGTCAGAAGCATTGGCACTGCACACCTGCCTACATATTACAATTAAAACTGCCTGGGACAACTTCAGACCAGTAGCAACAAAAAATCAAATGCCTAAAGAATCACTTGCTCATCCCTCCCACCTGACTCTTTTCCTTTTTGGCAGCATTATTTAGCAACTGACTGCCAACTCTGAGTGGTGGTGATGACCATCTGAGAATGCGGGCTGGTGGGGAAGCAGGACTGAGCAGCAATTAGGAGATGTGCACAAGGGAAACCAGGCGCGTGTTCACAGTTATAACCCATGGGTTATAACGGCAAATTATAACCCAGTTTCCCTTAGGGAAAAAAAGATCCCCAGTTATGACAGTACCGTTATAAGTTTAGAGTCGTCCTCTTATAGGAAATGGTAGAGTGATCTGTGTATGAATTACAGTACTCATACAGTCTAAAGGCTCTTACAGCTCTCACAGTACAGTACCGTTATAAGTTTAGAGTCCTCTTACAGGAATTGTGGATTGCTTAGTCTACCCCTTCTTCCCTGTGACTGTGTCTTCCTTTCCCTGGTTATAAAATAAACATGAAAGGTATCTGAAGCTCATTTACGACTCCTGCCTCTCTTTGTCAGGTGCTACTATCTATGTTTCTTAGAACCTGAGGTGTTCTTCCACCATTCTACCTGCTGAGAGCGACACTTGTGTTGGTAATTAATGTGCAGTTTAGCTGGGTCATCACAACACGTCTGCTCTAGTCACCCTTTTACTATAATTGGACTTCAGCACACCACTAGACCACCACACCCTCAGTTACGTATATCCTGTGGTGAGGCTTGTGACGTCCCATACTTGCTTTTATCAAATGGTGCAGAGTTATCCTGCCCATGGAAATTACATTGCATGTATAGTTGAGGTGCTCCAACAACTGCTGTAGTTTGTGCAAGGTTGTCTTATGTGCCTTTGCCACTTTGGCCAACAATTCCCTCAGCACCACCACCTTATCATCAGTGACACTTGGAGATTACTGTATTGATCTCAATGCCCAGGAACAACAGCATGTTGCAAAGTCACTCCATCTTGCCCTTGGCTAGGGACACCCCCAGTTCAGCTCATATAGCCTGGAAGGACTCCAGGAAATGCATGCAGTTTGTGGATCCAGACCTGCCCACAGGAAGTCATCCAGGTGGTGTACTACCTCCATGCAATCTGTCTTGTGTGGGGTTGCCTACTGAAGAAATGTGCTAAATTGCTGAAACACTGCACATGTCATGGCACACCCCATCAGCATGCAGTTGCCAACATACAGTAGTTCTGACCATCAAACTATATCCCAATAAATTCCTGTCCTCTGGATGTACAGGCTGAAGATGGAACATGGACTCTAGTCCCACCTTAGCTAACAGAGCCCACTGCCTCACCATGCAGGTCACCTCTGCTGCCCAATCAAACAGCCTATAAGACACTGCCATGTAATATGGATCAATGCATCACTGACCACGTGCCCCTACAGGTAAGAAAAATGATTAATCTTCCTGAGCTTACCTGGCACATTCGTGGGGACTAGGCAGATGGGTAATACCCTGAGGTACAGTTGAGGCGGTGCAGCAGATGATACATTAATCCTTCCTGCTGCAGTCTCCTTCCCCGGCTTGGCCCAAACCACCTCCATTGTTCCCTGTCTGATTTCAGGTTATCAGCCTGATATGACTTTCGGGGCCATCATATGGTTTTCTAAAACCTTCCCTGAAGTCTTCTGCCAGGGCATAAGCATCAATTCAATCCAGGTAAATGCTCAACCAAGCCTCAACATAATGCACCCTTAGTAGCTTTGGGAAACCTGTTGTGCTACTTCCAAAAGGACTGTGGTGTGGCATTGCTCAATTTAAACTGGTTGAATGATTGCAGTCAGCCACAAGCTATGCACTCATACTTGTACTTCCAACATTCATTGATTTAAATAACAGCACCCCACCTGCCCCCTACATGTTAGTGCTCTGTTCTCCCTTTTCTTGGTGAGAGCAGCTATCTGACTTGAAATCCACTGTCAGTGTCTTAAACCCCATTGCTGGAATCAATGGTCCACAACAAGTAAGCAATAAGACACGATGGGGTGTGCATTAGAACTGTCTAATGCACATCCCCAGCGTGGCTTATTGCACTTATAAAATGGGCCTGTGTATTCTAAATGGGGGTTCTAGTTTTAGCTGTGTATTAGACACATCTAATGCACAGCTAACAACCAGTCAGATTGCTTGAAATCCTTTGCCCATCTTATAATGGAAGGTCCAACATGTCCCAGGTCCTGGATGGGTCATTTGGCTTTCTGTGACAAAATTCTTTGTCATACTCTAACCTACAACCATCTGGTTTTGTGGCATGCATGGCCATCAACTGGCTATAATAATTGCATAAGCTGACAGCCTTAACTGGATTAACTGGAGTCAATATACCCACAAAAACAGTTAAACCATCTGACTAGTTTTCCCAGTTCCAGCGTATAATATCCCTTTTCTTAACTTCCACTCCTTCATCCTTGTCTTTTTTTTCCCTTCTCATCCTCTAGCTCTTTAGGCCTATAGATAAGATAATCTTCTGTCCACCCATCTGTGGTTTCTTTGACGCAAAATGTTCTTGCTTTCCATTGCGAGTTACGTCTTGGACCAGTAACAAACTGACAGGTTTTTATTCAGAATGCCTGGCTCTGCTGCCATCACTGAATGTTTAAGGTAAATTTCTAAATGGCATCTGGAACTGACTCTATCCGTCCTATCTCTGTCATCATGTTTGTTGAAAAACAAAAGAAATGCCTGGCAGACCCACAGATCAAATGGAGTCACACATTATTCTCCAAGCTAGATTTGGTTTTTTGCTTTTTAAGCCCCACCTTTTTTCAGCAGCCTTTCAGGATTTGTAAGTTCACCTGTATCACAACATGATAAAAGGCAAGGGAGGCTTTCTTATCCTGTCAGGCTTAACGTGCACTTTTCTTTAGAAGTTGTCTAGTGGCTGAAACAATGATGAGTAAAACAAAAAGAACCTTGCTGTATTGCCTTCTTCTTTGTCTAATGTGTACTGCAGTCCAAATCCAGACAGCTGGTAAGGAGCACTTTTTTGTCTTTAGGCTTTAGTATTTTTTACATTATGCAAACAGTCTATGGAAAAGCTTATATTTATTATCAGATAACGTAGTAACTGATTTTTGGGGGGACAATGTTACATTGATATGATGAATATCACCATTGATATGATAGATGGACAGGGTAATGGCAGATGCTTAACCCACATTCTACGGCTTTTTCACTTTTGTTTGGCAACACTGATTTATTGTGTTTGTTACATATAAACAAAGCATAGTGGTAAGCACAATGAATTCTGATTCCAAGGTAGCACAATGCAGTAGGGATGGACTAAATGCATGTGAAATCACAATTTTGTAATAATTAAATTCTGCAATGAAAAATACAACTTTGTTTCAAAGTGTAAGATTTCCAGTATTTCATTCTGGCGATTTGACACATTTGTGTTAAATAATTCAGGTGGAAACACTGACTTGATCATCTTGTTATATTAAAACACTTTCTATTTTCCTCCATCACCATACCACCCTGGGTGGCTGATGTCTTGTGGTCAGGATCACTTCCTCAAGGCAAGAACGGCAGTCTAAAAGAAATCAAAGACACTGCATGCTAGAGTGAGATTTTGTACTGGAAGGTTTAACCAGATTTGGTTGTACTGATCTCCTGGTCCGTATCTGCTTCTACGACCAGAGATCCGAAACGTTAGTCTTTTGTTAGGGGGACAGATAGGGATTTTAGTGCTAGGCAGGACTGTGTTAGTGAGCTAGTAGTAGGAGTCAGCTTTTTTGTTTGGGAGAAAATACCCATGCCCTAAAGTTTTGAAGTGCTGGATGTGAGGTGTAGTCTGCTCCTGACCCAACATCCGGACTCTCCAACAGCAGTATTCTGGCAGGGGCTCATGTGCGAGGTTTGGTATTTTGCTGACTCTCTTGAATCACAAACCTTGGACTGTGCTGTCTAATCACCGAAATTGACTGAACTGGTCTTATAGGAAGGTGCTTCATTTTCTCCACGAGGGCCAAATGGACTGGTAGGAGCCATTTCTCATCTGCCTTTTTACTGGGAAGCATGGAATTAGAAGGCATACTTCCTGTGTATCTCCTGGGGTTTGTGCGAACTTGTTTACCACAGTCCTCAGCCGTAGTGGCCTGATTGTCTCTATTCACCAACCGCATTCTGCATTGCCGGCTGGAGGACTACTTGCTAACACGTAGCTTTTCATCTCTCCCACCCCCCCACTGGATTATAGTTTTGGGTTGTCTGGACTGGACGGTGACTGCTTGACCGGGACCCGTTCCATCTTGGGTAACGTACTGTATTTTCCGAGAGTGCTGTAGCTGAGGGGGTGATTTTCAGCCTTCACTGATCCCCTTCACTGGTGAGAGTAGCTAAAGGGGGGTATTCTCTTTCAGCTCGCTGGCATTCCAGCACTTTACTTTCAAATACACTTTAATAACGTCATTGATATCATTTTGTCCTGCGGTGGAGGTCAGTGAGAGGGCCCTCCTTCATTATTCAGACAGTGAAGGACTTATTTCTCTACATCTGGTGTTGAACACTGACAATAACTTTGACAATAACACTGCTTTGCTCTGTGTTGTCTGTTTTTCATTACATGGGGATCTATAGATATTATTCTCTTGATTTAAAGTAGCTGCCTTATATTACTTTTTGCTCTGAAGGAGTGGGTGGAGGTGGGTTTGGGGTAATGGGTTTTATATTATGTGTTTGTGTGTTGTGTGTGTGTGTGACTGGTTAGGGTCAGTATTGTTAGTGGTGTGGCTGTTAATGTGATTGGAGTGGTGTTAGAGGTGTATAGTGGGCTTCCCGGTGGAACAGTGTGTGTCTGGGGAGGTCTGTGGGTCAGGGCGGGCAAAGATTGTTTATGGGGTACTCCAACTTCTCAATCTATAGCCCTTCACTGGCCTCCCAGTCTCTACCACTACAGCTTGTCATTGTCAGGAGGTCAGGATGAAGAGGTTCCACATTGGTCGGGAATGGCGGGGTGCCCCGTGCCTGGTGGATGGGGGTAGGATTGAGGTGCTTGGGTGTAGAATGCACACTGGGTGCCAAAGGAACCTAGGGAGATGCCAGACATGCTTGGTTCTGTTCTCCAGGGTTCCCGCCAGACTGAGTTGGCTGGCAGCCAGAAGGGTAACACTATCCACCAGTCCCCTGAGGGCAGTGCTTTGCAATGCCAGAATGATCAAGAACAAGACTGCAATTATAGCAGACTTAATTTCATTGGTCTATCTGGCTTGCATCACTGAGATCTGGGTGGGTGATGATGCTGGTCCAGTTTTAGAGGCCGTCGTTCCCTCTGGTATATGGTAGTGCACTGCCCCAGAGTGGAATGCAGGGGCAGGGGAATGGCCATCTGTTTTAGACCTGAGCTTGGCTTCACTGTGCCCTCAGTGGGAAAGCTGGTATCCTTTGAATATGTGGCCATGCATGGGGGTCCAGGCACAGGTTGCAGGATTCTCCTTTTCTACCGCCCCAGGGGGTGGCAGGTGAATTCCTTCAGGAGGTAGCCAATTTCATTGTCAGTGAAACATTGGAGTCCCCTAGATGCTTAATTCTGGGGGGACTTCAATATCTGAGCTGATGATGAATCTTCTAGGCTAGGTATAACCTCTTCCAGATGATGTCATCTCCGGGCCTGTCACAGGAAGTTTCCTCCATGACCCACCAGGGCGGCCCCAGGTGGGACCATGTTTTCTCACTAGGGCTTGAGGTTACTAACCTGAAGACTGATCTGGTTGTTTGGTTTGATCATTGCACTGTGAAGTTCTTGTTCAGGCCCCCCCAAGAGCCCTCTCCCGCAGAGATTGTAAGCTACCGCCCTTTTAGGGGTTTGACCCTGGAGGGATTTCTGGTGATAGCCGATCTATCTAGCTTGGGTATTGCTTCCATAGGGGGTACAGGTGAGGCCATTGCTGCTTCTAATAGGGTGGTGTTGGCCGCACTCAACTCTCTTGCACCGGTCTGTGTATGACCCAAATCCTCTCACTTGGGGAGCTCAAGGCAATGACGATTTTGGGTCGGAGGTTAGAGCGCTGCTGGTGGAGGTCAGAGACAGACAGACTGGCCCTGTGCTCTCATTATGGTGAGTATCAGGGGCTGTCATATGTAAGAAGGCGGTATTCCTGTCCAGGGAGATTGCAGCTGGAATGAATCGACCAACCGTGCTCTTTCGGACTGTGGACAAGCTCTTAAACCCAGCCTGTCTACAGCCGAAAAAATCTTTTTCTATGCTTTATATGAAGAGTTTGCTCACTTCTTCTTCTCGGACAGGTAGTCCACCATCCAGCAGGGCATACTGCTAGTGAGCCATAACATGGCTGACAATGGTCACCTTGGGCGTCCGGAGAGCAGTCCATCTGGTTGGGGGGAGTTTAAACTAGTGGAGTCAATTGATGTCACTCCGATTGTTTTTGGGCCGAAGCACACATATTGCGATCTGGATCCGGTACAGATGCATTTCTTAATGAGATGTGTTGACACCATTGGCCCGGTGTTTGCCTTGATTGTCTGGTGCTCACTCTCAGAAGGGGTCTTCTAAGATGCCTTGAAGAAGGCACTGGTAAGACCACTTCTGAAGAAACCATCTTTGGACCATAACGTCAAGGAGAATTACTGTCCAATCTCCAACTGCCATTTTAAGGGAAGGTTGTTGAGAAGGTTGTAGCATTTCAGCTTGAGAAACACCTTGTGGCCTTTGATTTGTATGAGCCTCTACAGTCGGGGTTTCACACAAGACAAAGCATGGAAACCACATTAGTTCAGGTGCATAATAACTTCCTCAGGGCTAGAGATTGAGTTGAGGGGACAATTCTTGTTCTCCTTGACCTCTCCTCAGCTTTTGACACGGTAGACCATTGTGTGTTGCTTGACCACCTGAGAGAATTCTGTGGACTCACCAGCACTGTCATCTGCTGGTTTGAGTCCTTTCTCACGAATAGAAGGCACCGGGTAGTGATGGGGAACTTCTTGTCCTCCCCTAGCCTCCTGTCATGAGGAGTTGCTCAGGGTTCAGTCCTGTCACCAATATTGTTTGCCATGTATATGCTGCCCCTGTGAGAGCTCATTAGGAAGCACTGTTTGGGTTTTCATTTCTATGCAGATGATAATCAGCTGTATCTTTCCTTTGCCCCATGACATTGAATGCAGTGGAGTTGTTAAATGCATGTCTTGCCAAGATCAATGACTGAATGGCCTCTAGTTTGTTGCAACTGAACCCCAATAAGACTGAGGTACTGGTTGTGGAGTCAGACAGAGGGTGTACTAGGATAGCCTCTGGTGCAGGAACAGGTTTGTTCCTGGGATTTATACCTTTGATGGCCTCCTCTTGGGTGTGAGATGTTGGTGAGATCTTTGACAGTGGATTGACACTTGAAGCTCAGGTGTCATCCATGTCTGGACCAGCTTGTACCATCTTAGGAATATTGCCAGGATCAAGCCCCTAGTTCTGCCCCTGGATGTCCCCACCTTGGGGCACACCTTTATGATGTCAAGACTTGACTACTGTAATGTGCTGTATCTCGGGGTCTCGGGAGGTATCCTGCACAGGCTGCAGCTAGTGCAGAACACAGGTGCCAGGTTGCTGATGAGGCAGTCAAAATACAGCCACATCATCCTGGTGCTGCGTGAACTGCACTGGCTGCTGGTCAGGTGAAGGATCCTCTTTAAGGTGGGCTTGTTTACCTTGAAAGCCCTACATGGACTTGGCCCTGGCTACCTGTCTGACCTTCTTTCACCTGCTGCCTCAGTCCTCTCCCTCCACTCCTCCCCTAGGGGTCTCCTTGCTATTCCAAGGACGAGGTTCAAAACTGCTGGTGATAGCACGTTTAGTGTCACTGGCCCTGTCCTGTGAAATTTGCTGCCACAATCTGTGCAGGTGGCCCCTTCAGTGCAAGTATTCAAGGCCCACCTCGAGACTCACCTGTTTAATCTAGCCTTCCCAGACACTGTATATTAAATCTTAATTTGAGATAGCCCACACAAGTTACTGTTTTTAGTTAGACCTTATTTATATAATTGTATGATCTGCTTTTGTATGCTGATAATTGTATTGTTTTACTGATAGTTGCATTGTTCGTGTACTGCGCCAAGAGCATCCGGGATTGGGTGCCTTGAAAAATAAATTTGCCTTGCCTTATGATAACAATGGCTGTTATGTACTTCACCCAAACATGAGCCAAGGCACTTAAAAAGGCCACTATAATAAATACATGACAAATATCTACATTTGAACATATGTACCATCTGTCTATGCAGGATATTTAATCCATAGCGGATAGCTTTTTTAATATTTCTAAACCCAGGACACAGTGTCATATGTGAGAAAATAAAGTGGGTGGGGGTCACATTGCTGTATACTGTTGCATGGTAGATTTAATTAAATAAATGTGCTTTTTTGAGAAACGTGGTAGATTGCAGTATTCTCCCAATATGTGGATGTGTTTTTAAGAAACATGGTGAATTCAGCATTCTGTATATAGGTGCATATGTTTTTAAGAAATCTGGTGGATTCTGCATTCTGCAATGTAGATATAGGTTTTAATTTATGTCTCAAACCTTTAGCATAGTAGTGTCAAATTGAAAGAGTTGATAGCATGCAGGTGGAATAAAAATAGATTTTAAAAGCATACTTATAAAAAGTGCCCCTGGGATTTAATGGTCTGTATGGTAATGTGCCACTTTGTAGGGCTACAGTAACAAAAAGAACAAACTCTGGCCAGAGCCGATAGGGCTGCATGGGAAGAATTTAGGGTTGTGAGGCTGTGTCAGCAAAAATGTAATGTAGGCTCGTAAATGTGCCATTTTGTAATATTTCAAAACTTATCAAATCAAGAGACTTTGTCCCCAAGACTTTGAATGCAACATTATGTCCAATTCCATTTAACTGGGGTGAACGTTATTAAGGTGCAAGGTTAGGAGTTTAATATTAAGACCCATATTCAACCTTAATTATTGGGGCACTATAATAGATAGCTAGCTAGCTAAATAGCTAGGTTGTCAGATAGATAGATAGATAGATAGATAGATAGATAGATAGATAGATAGATAGATAGATAGATAGATAGATAGATAGATTCCATTGAGGCCAGTTGGAGAAAGTCGAGTAGCCCCAGAGTGGTGGTCTTCTGAGATTGCTGCTAATTCCATCAAGCAAACTTTCAGTGGCAAACTTACATATTTTTGTAGTTTTAAAATGCAGGTCAGACACTGGTTATTCCCATACCTCTCAGGCTTTTGTTACTTAAGTTTACTAACAATGAGGGACCATGTGGACACTGGCCTTCCTAATGTGGGACAACACAACATACATGAAGATACTTTTTAATGTATTAAAGGAGTAGTACACCCATACTTTGGAAAAATAATATGTAGTGCAGAGTGTTTTGATTTGTGTGTGAAGTCCTAGTGTATCCTTCACTCTGTCTGCTATTAAGAGTTGTTCCTAAATTAGCCAGCCAGCTTTATAGTAGTTTTATGATCCCTGGGGATCTCCATCTCAGGCAGATTTACTGTTTTTCTTGTACCTACAATGCATCCTGCATCATGTGACACTGATGTAGTGGATACCATAGATTCAGCAGCCATAACTGCTTTAAAATCAGTTTATAACAGCAGAGCTGTGTAACTGTTCTTATTCAGTGATCGTAAATGGCTACATTTACAGCTTACAAGATACTGTACTTGAAAGCTAACTGAGTGGGTTTTCTGTAAGAAAACAGCTACTAAATAGCATTAATTCATTATTTTTGTTTTCTTTGTGTGTATCAGGTCTATCTAGCAGGAGTAAGTGGTTTGATTCTATAACTCTTAATTTCATCAAACTACACACAGCCATAAAAAGCACCGAAATCATCCCAGATCATCAATGCTGTAATTAGCAAAGACTCTAGCTGTTTACCTTCTGAAAATCCCACTCTGTTAGCTCTCAAGTAGTTGCTAAACTGTAAATGTAGGCACCAGCAATCCATTATGTATAACTGGCAATTAGTGCTGATTTTGATTTGTGACATGTTTTAATTTTTTTTGTTTTACAAATGTGAAGTTAATTTTTTAATAAAGTATTTATTTGTTGTTAAAGATAAATGTGTGGATATGTGAGTTATTTAATTAGATTGGCAAATAAAATAAAAACAGTGTTATTTCATCATTTGCAGTTTCTAGGCTGCAGATTCATACTATACACTGAAGGTGATTTATGTGCTTTTTATGAGTGTGTGTGTAGTTTGATAAAATTAAATGTTTTAAAATCAATACACTTACCACTGCTAGCTAGACCTGACACACATAGAAAACAAAATATTGAAGTAAAGCTATTTAGTAGCTGTTTTCTTACAGAAACCCCACTCAGCTCTCAAGTATATATTAAACTATAAATGTAGCCATGTGTGCTCACTGGATAAGAAGTGTTACACAGCTCTGCTGTTGTGAACTGATTCTAAAGCAGTTTTTGCTGCTGAATCTATGGTCTCTGCTACATCACTGTCACATGAGACAGGAGGCATTGTAGATACAAGAAAAGCAATAAACCTGGCTGAGATGGGAATCCCCAGGGGTCGTAAAACTACCATAAACCTAGCAGGCTAATTTAGGAAAAACTCTTAATAGCAGATAGAGGGAAGGACACACTAGGACTTCAAGCACAAATCAAAACACTGCACAACATATATATGTGTGTGTATATATATATATATATATATATATATATATATATACAGTATATATATACAGTATATGTATATTTTCAAATTCTGGGTGTACCACTCCTTTAAAAAATGTTATTATTATTACAAGGTCAGAACACCATGGAATTCATTACATTTATTTCTGCAAAGTTTAATTATGGTTTAGCAAATTAGAGTATTATTCATTTCTACTTTACAAGTTTAAGGGGATGGGGATATAAGAGACATCCTTGCAATGAGGGGTATTTGAGAAGTATGGCTATTCACAAGCCTTGGGTTTTGCAGCACAGCAGGATTTCTGAATGTTATGATATGCATCATGTTGTGATATGCATGATTGGTTAAAGGCACACTGATGGTGGAGGGGGGGTTATGTTGTCTGTTACATTGACCTTCACAGCTCCACATACTGGAGAACATGCCTGTACAGTGAGAAATAACATCTCCACAAGTTACAATTAGAGCAGTTGTGTAAATACAATAAGTCAACCTGAGAAATCAAGCAACTGAAGCAACAAGCAGCTCACCTGAGTAGCTGAGGAAGCCAAATCTCCAGCCTGATAACTTTCGAGGCAGCTCCCCCACCAAGCTAGGCACTTGGGACAATCAAGCAACTGAAGCAACAAGCAGCTCACCTGAGTAGCTGAGGAAGCCAAATCTCCAGCCTGATAACTTTCGAGGTAAAGAGAACCTCTTCTCTTCATCTGGACGCCTGCAGAGGGGTGCTACCTGATGAATACTTATATTTTATGAACTTTGTTCCTGTTCACCACTGGGTGGGCTTGTTATTTGCTTCTCTTTGTGCTACTAATGCTGAAGTGTAAAGCTAGGGACTCACTGGTTTTCTAGAGTTGCCTTGCTGATTTCATCTTAAAGCCAGATATACCAAGCAGCTAATATAGATCAGACTTGTTTAATATGGTGGTATTTGGAGCTAATTGCTGATTACATCTTAAAGCCAGATATACCAAGCAGCTAATATAGATCAGACTTGTTTAATATGGTGGTATTGAGCTAATTGTGCTTGTAACTGAGGGCATTAGGTTAACTGGGTCCTAGTGTGACCTCATTTTGGAATAGCCCTGTTTGCTTAGAGTGGAGCTCCTTTGTGTAAGTCACAACATATTCTCCACTGCATAGTAATGAGAGGCTTTGTTTTCTCCACTACATAGGCAGCTCCCCCAAGCTAGGCACTCGGGACAATCAAGCAACTGAAGCAACAAGCAGCTCACCTGAGTAGCTGAGGAAGCCAAATCTCCAGCCTGATAACTTTTGAGGTAAAGAGAGCCTCTTCTCTTCTTCTGGACACCTGCAGAGGGGTGCTAGCCCGACGGTGCTTCGCACCTTCTGCCCGCCACCCAACCACCCTCCCTACCCAGGGGCGGCTGTCAATTTAAGGATCCACGCTGTGACATCACATCCGGTGACATCACGTCCTGTTGCCCAGAACCTATCTCCCCACTTTCCCATTTGCAGGTTATACCTGCTGGCCACTAGAGGGACCTATGCTCCCTCACTACTTCCTACTCCTACCTGTACAGCACTACTTCCTTGGGATCTTGCTCACCACAATGTATTGGCCCTGCCTCATGCTCTGCCTGTGCCTATCCCCACTAGCAGTGCACTTACCCACTTACCCATCTGCTAGTCCACACTGTGCCCTGGCACCCCTCCCTCCCCTTGCTCCTGAACCTCCTCTCCTGCCCCTTGGGACCTCTGTGTGTCCCCGTCCTCCCTGCCCTCCCCCTAGCTTTCTCTTCACCTCAGGCACATCTGGGTGTCTTCTTATTCTTGCTTTCCCCTCCTGTACCTCCCTGTCCACCCCCTGCTCCCTTAGTCTCCTCCCCTCCTCATGTCAATTGTAGAAAAACCTCTCACCATCTCCCAGCCAGGGTGTTAGTCATGCTACTACTCCTGTCAGGGAACATTCATCCAAACCCTGGCCCGGTTCCCAGGAGCTCCCCAACTCGCACCACAGGCCTATGCATGGTCTCCATGAATATCTGTAGCCTCCTAAAAAAGTTTGACTCACTACAATGCCTGGTCACATCAATTAACCCTGATGTTGTCACCCTGGTTGAGACTTGGCTGTCGAAATCCTCCCCTGACTCCCTAGTCTCCCTTCCTGGTTTCACCCTTTTCCGGTCCGACCGTGTTGGGAGACGGGGCAGCGGCTGCGCTATTTATGTCAAGGAATCTCTCCCCGTACTAGCCCTGCCCACTCCCATCCTTGACTCCAGGGCCCAGGAACTTACGCTGAAACTAACCCCTGAACCTTTAAAGGGACCCCTTTATCTGACTACTGCATACGTGCCCCCCAGGGACCAAATGCAGGCCATTGCCTCTCTTACAGAATACCTTACCTCTCTACCTCCTTCCGCTGATCAAATTCTGGTGGGTGACTTAAATGTCAACTGGCTCAGCCCCTCCTCCTCCTCTACCCAAGACTCCTTTTCTGCAATAGACCTAACGCAACTAGTTACCCACCCTACCAGGACTAACCCCAAGAGAGGCTCCAGTACCCTGCTTGATGTGGTACTCATCAACCGCCCTAATCGGATCCCAAATGTACAAGTCCTCCCAGACTCTCTCAGCGATCACTCCCCCATTCTATTCCACTGGTCAACCTCAGTCCCCAAACCCATAGCACAGTCCACATGCCGCCGGCGTCTAATACCTGGTGGACTGATAAAACTTAAGGAACATCTGCCCCAAATTGACTGGTCTCCTATACAGGCAACTCCTGACATCGACACAGCTCTCTCCTTCTTTACCCAAACTTTTAATAATGCCTGTGATATCTTTGCCCTAGTGTTGACCCGCCGTTCTAAAAGGAAGAATGCCCCTTGGGTTACCCCAGCTTTGATCCACCAGCTCAAACATAGGGACAACCTATGGCACCGTGCCATTGAGACTGGCTGGCCCAATGACAGGCGGTTATATGCTGCCGCCTGAAACAAGTGCACTCGGGCCATCAGAAAGGCCAAGTCTGAGCACTGTCAGTCCTCACTCACTGCCTCATGGGGGAATCCCAGAACCTTCTGGGATAACATTAAACAGTTAAATGGAGTGCACACTCCCCCACCCACCAGATCAATATTAATGGTGTGATCTCCTCAGACCCAGCCCTCATAGCCAACCACCTCAACACCTCATTCACTGACCTTAGCCCTATCCTCCCTACAAATTTTTGACCCTCCTCCCCAGCACCTGCCATAAATCTTTCTCACCCTTATTTTCTCCTCCTGTGTTTCTGCCCAAGAACTTAGGCCGCACCTTGTCACTGCCCTCAAGAGTAATAGTACAGGCAGTGACACCCTGGATCCAGTGTATCCTACGGCTGGTCTTAGACACAGTCCTTACCCCGATCACGTGCCTCATCAACCACTCTCTTTGCTTGGGGAAGGTTCCAACTGCCTGGAAAGTCGCCACTGTCACCCTGTCTTTAAAGGTGGTGATAGGACTGTGGCTGGAAACTATCGACCGATCTCCATTCTCTCTCCTTTCTCCAAGGCCTTGGAAAAAGTGGTGGCCTCTCAAATCTCTGACTACCTCTCCACCTACAATGTCCTTTGTCCTGAGCAGCATGGCTTCCGAGTGGGCCACAGTACCAACACAGCCCTCCTAGAGTTCTCCAACTTTCTCCACTCCTCCTTAGACACTGGTTCTCTGGCTGGTGCTGTCTTCATTGACCTCTCGAAAGCTTTCGACACTGTCTCCCACCCCCTCCTTCTTGATGCCCTTAGTCTCTCTGGTTTTGCTGCTGGGCCTATCTCCTGGTGCACCAGTTATCTGTCTGACCACTCACAGTGTGTAAAAATTAATGGGACCTACTCAGACATCTGTCCCATCTTTTCTGGGGTTCCCTAGGGCTCCATTCTGGGCCCCTTACTATTCTCCCTTTACCTTAACACCCTTCCACGCTCTTGCTCGGGGAACATTCTATTGTACACTGATGATGCAGTCATCTTTGCCTCAAGTCATAACCCTATTGCCTCCAGGACTCAAGCAGAAGTCCTGAAGCCGCAGGGCTGGTTCAAGGAACATCATCGACGTGATAAATCTTAAAAAAACAAAACCATGTTCTTCACTCATCCCAAAACAAGTCCTGCAACATCAAACTCCTCATTCACTCTGGGTCCTCATTCCCACGAACAAGTTTGCTCTATAAATACCTAGGGATCCATTTGACCCTCCCTCTCCTTCCATGGACACTCCGCTGCCTAGCCACTGCCACTAATATCCGATTGGGCATCTTACATCGGTATAAACACTGCCTCCCCGGATGCTCTTCGACTCATGAGTCACCTCCTCTATCCTGTCCCTAGTGGACTATGGACTGCGGTGTATGGTGCTGCTGATCAGACCGCACTCCATAAAATTCGCATTACTCTGAATAAGGCCTGCAGGTTAATTACTGGAGCACCTAGGATGACACACACACCTGTCTACTGTATGCTAAAAGCGCTGGTACTTGATCTCAATGGCGCCTCAAATATCCTTACCTGTACTCTTACAAAAAGACCCTCCTTGGGCTTTCCCACCAGGATTGACCACCACCATCGCCGCTCTGTCCCACTAGTTCATACTCGGACCTCTGGGAAAACCTCTCTTGTTATCCCTAGAGCTAGGACCTCTCACGGCCAAAGAGCCTTCAGCTTTGAGGCCCCTCCTGGTTCAACACACTGCCCCTCCATCTCCAAAGCTCCATATATCGCGCTTCAAAACTTCCTACGTAACCACCTTATTAACACCCGATGCTGTAACTGCCGCTAGTCAAAGTCAGACTCAATACTTATGACAAAGCTTATTACTAAGCTGCTAAGGACAACATAACTCTGGTATTGTTTGCATCCATCCTACCTGTACCAGCTTGTTTGTATCTATGCCTTAATTTACTGTTATACTTATGTGTTGTACTGCTATACTGTCTATTTTCGTTTGTCTTACTGTGACAAGGTACCTTTCTAAATGAGCCTATGGCTCAAAGGTTTTCCAAACTGCTGTTTAAATAAAATAAAATAAAATAAATAAATAAAAAATACATAATCTGTGATTCCAATTTGATCGGGTCAATTTCTAATGTACAGAAAAAAACACCCAGTAATCTTTTATCATGAAAAAAGGAGATCTTGTTTGTTTGTGGTTCTGTTTGCTATAACCAGTTTAGTCCAAGACTCATTTGGTTCATTTTAATTTCTTAATATAACACAGCATGTACAGTTTACATTTTGAATGTTGGGCCTTTAAAAAATAAGTGTCTGTACCTTTTTTTACCTTTATACTGTGCATTGCATACATTTCTGTACCTCACTTCACCTCCTCCAGACCCCAATCTCAAACCTATCATGGAAATAAAGGAAGCTGACAAGGCAATTCAGGTTAGATATGTTTTCTTTTACAAACTAGGACACACTATTTATGTCTTTTCAGATTAATGCACCACTTGTTTATGGCTCATTTCAAAATAAGTGTTATCATGCTAACAGTATTTTTATGAAGCAGTCAGATAGCAACCAAATTAACTCTAAGGCTTTCTGAGTGTGGGGGAGGTGCAACAGATGTTATTTTCCACTTCTAAAATGACTAACTCTACAAATTATTGTGTATCCCAAGAAGAGAAGGATAGGTCTAATGACTGCACTTCAATGGTTAGACATTTAGAAGAACAATAATTAAATGTGGTTTAAGAAGAATTACAATTTAAAACTAAACCTCAGTGGGGACAAAATAAAGAATGAATGCAAAGCCATCAGCTTGACGAATTGTTTAAAAATGTTTGCAATAAACACACAGTACCTTTGAGGGTATGTGGAAACTGCATTTTATGGAAGGCAAGCAAAAAACCCAGCATGTCTATTTGATAGTGCAGACCAATTTATTCATTCAACAGAAATGTGAACAGTTATGAGACCAATACATGGGGGATTCATTGATTATGTCTTACAATACAGAACAATGATAAATGTAGTAATTAAATTCTCACTATTTTTACTTTTATTATAGCTAGTATACTAAGAAGTACCGTATATTTATAAAAATATATGTCTATGGTGGATGTTTTACTTAAATTACATGTAAATAAGTGTCCTTAATCTCATTTTTTTATTTTTAGCGCATCAGCTCAATTTGACTCAGCTACTAATATCAAATAAGGAGTGACCTATTTTAGAACTGCTTGTGGTGCCCTTGAGAGGAAAATATGTCATGCAACTTGAGCTGGTTCTGTCTTTTTTATTTTTTTATTTCCTGATTCATGCCGTTTGTGTGTGCCCTGATACATTTTTCCTGTACTGAGTAAACTAAAATTACAGTGCCAGAGTTCAGAAGTGGCTCTCGCCTCTCACTATATTCATTAAATGGCAAACTTCAAAAAACTGAGCAGACATCCATTTTATTTATATTTCACCTCGCTGATTGCATTAATGGTGTTAAACCTATACCTTTCTTGGCTGTCCAGATTGGCTTGGCAGTACATTTCAACAGGTCAACAGCAACAGACAGTTTCAATATCCTGATTATGATGTACAACAGCAGAAAATCAGTGACACAGTGATACATATGTTAGGGAGGAGGTGTGGCCGTGTGTGTGTGTGGGGGGGGGTCTTTGCTACTCTCTTACTGGTATTGATTAAAAAAAAAGATCTTGGCTCTGCAGGTTAAAGTAAGTGGAACTTCTGAGTTAACCTACTGTACACTAAATCCACTGCAAAAGAGAGAGAGAGAGAGAGAGATGTGGGAGAGAGAGAGAGAGAGTGAAAGAGAGAGAAGAGAGAGATAGAGAGAGAGCGAGAAAGATGGAAAGAGAGAGGGTGGGAACAAGCTTTGTGAAGTAACACTTTTGACTGTCCCACTTATTCAGTACTACTAATTTTATTTCATTTTACAATTTTTGGCCAGGAAGGATAACTGATACATTGAAAATGACTATGCATTCCCAAAACCCATGCTTTTTCTGCATCAGATTTCATTCTGTGAGGTTACTGGGAACAGATACAGTGGGAGGGAAACTATCAACAACAGAAACTCACAACCAGTGATGCATAGCTGGCACTATATAAAGAATACTGGCTGGGCAACTGTGTGCAACCAGGGCTTTGTTAAATGGCACGCTTGATGGTCCCACTTATTCAACAATGCTAGTTTTATTTTATTTTATAACTTTTGGCCAGGAAGGAAAACATAAATTGGGATCACTACGCATTTCCCTACACTCATGCTTTCTCTGCATCAGATTTCACTCTGTCCCTGTGGGTACTGTAGTGGGAACAGATACAGTAGGAGGGAGTACTACCAGCAAAAGAAACTCACAATCCAGTGATGCAAAGCTGGCACTATGAAGCGATTATCCCCTACTGCCACAGATTCACAGCACTTAACATCTCCTGCATAGTTAGAACACAGAGTGTGCACAAAAGGCACTTTCCCAAGGGAAAAGAGCCATTAAGTAGAAAGAAAATCAACTTTAACCTATCAGTGCTTCACAACAGCCTTTGCAGAGGTATGGACAACATAAAGGCAATGGCAACAGTACTGCAAAAATGATCCAAGCTATTTTACAAAGTATTTTAAGATCAGTAAAAGTAATAATTCCATTTTAGAGATCTAGCAATACTTTATACACAAGCATTTGTCAATGCCGAAAGTTCACTGTTGGTATTGCTGTTGTACATGCCTCCCATATTTTTTATGTGTATATTCCTCTGCCTTGCATTTTAAGGCATCACTCTCAATACAAATTTCCTATGTGCTTCCAGCACTGGTTCACTTCATTTGAAAAACAAGCATTTGTCAATGTCAAATGTTTCCTTGCTGGTTTTGGCATTGGTAGTACAGGAGTTAGAGAGATGCATAATAGAAATGGCAGTGAAGTATTTAAGGAACGCCAGCCCCCACCCTGCAGAGACTGACAGGCATTGGGGGTGTGCCTTTGGGTTGTCAGCAATAACACTAATGCCATTCCACCTCACCCCACCATGCAGACACTGACAGGTGTTGCAGTGTGCTTTGAGGACTTCGGCCCTCATGCTCACTGCATTCCATAAGGAAATAAGCTGAGATGGGTGCAGTATAGGAGTATGGGGTGAACGTTAGGGCTGAAGACCTCAAGGCACACCTTGATGCCTGTCAGTGGCTGTAGGATGGGGGTGAAATGGGTGATCATTATGGTCAATGACCCCAAGCCACAACCCTGACACCTGTCAGTCTGTACAGGCGGGCGTTACAGTTGGAAACCCTAACACCTACGGTGTTTGTTGGTATTTTTGCTCCAAATTTTCAACATGGGCTTTTTTAGATCCCACCTCAAGAACAGTGGCAGTATCATTTTGTTACTCAATCCCACAAGGTGATTTTGCACAGCAAGTATGCCATTGAACACCACAAGTGCAAAAGCACAATTCAGGCAGGATGTGAAAAATGACAGCTGTACTGTTCATGAGGAGGTGTGAAGAAATGGCAATGTTGAAAATCTGGAGAGAAAATATGAAAAAGTGGCAAAGTTACGAGTGTGCATAGAAACTGTGCAATGCCTGCTCGTAATGCAGTCATTTTTTTGGGGAAGGTTTTCACCAGATTTTCAACATGGCCTTTTTGGGAACTCCCTGCATGAACAGTGGCACAGGGATTTTGCTACTCTGTCCTGAAAGTTGATTTCGCATAGCGACCATGCCATTCTGTGCCACAGGTGCAAAAACACTTTTTGGGAAGGATGCAAAAAATGACAGCTGTACTGTTCATAAGAGGGTGTGAAAAAAATGGCAATGTTTGAAATTTGGAGTGAAAATATTAAAAATTGATGAAGTTAAGAGCGTGCATAGAAACTGCGCAATGGACGCTTGTAACACAGTCTCTTGTTGGAGTTTTTTCACCAAATTTGCAACAAGGGCTTTTTGGGACCCTACCTCATGAACAGTGGCACTGTTGTTTCATTAATTGGTCCCAAAAGGTGATTCTGCGCAATGACCACAAAATCACCTTTTGGGACTGAGAAATGAAATGACAGTGACAGTGTTCATGAGGTGGGGTCCCAAGAACCCCATGTTGAAAATTTGGGAGCAAAAATCCTAACACTAGCTGAGATATCAACCTAAATTGACCCCCCCCCACCCCACTGACTAGCATTATAGTGCTTACCGTCATTTCTTCAGTTCCCAGATGGTCTTTGAAGAGTGTAGACGTGTTTCTGGTCCACAGACATTGCTGCTCCTGACCTCTGGAGGTAAGTATGGGTGAGGGGGTTGCAGAGAGATGGGATGCATAGAGGGATAGTGCAGGTTGGGGGAGGGGGCAACAGGAATGACAAGGGACCGTTTTCTTTTTTTTTTTCAGGTTTTCAAAAAAAGACCTCATGGGACTGTTTTCTTTTATACGGGTGAAATATCATGGATTTTGGCACACTGGGGTGGGTTCCCAGTGTGACAGAATACTTGGGGGGGGTCAATGCCAACCCAGGGATTGGACACCTTTAGGTCAGCTGAGAACACTGAGGCATTGAGGGGGTGCATCTGACACTGAGAATGGGCATCCTGGCATCAGAAACATCAAATAGGTATTTTTTGGCACTCTGGGGTGGGCTCCCAGTGTGCTACATTAATGGGAAGGGGAGACACATGCTGACATGGGGATTGAGCACCCCAATGTCGGCAGGGGGTGATCTGCTAGTGCGATTGCACTTAAGTGGAAGTGCCTTCTGGCACTGTAAGCTCCCAGCCTGTATGGAGCTTAGCCTGTGGCCTGCTCTGCATGGGTGGGAGAAAAGGTGCAAAAAGAGTCAGCGGGAAATGGAGGAGGCAGGGGAAGAAAGTGCCTCCTCCCACCTTCCAGCATCGCTGCTCCAGAAGCTGTATTGTAAATTTAGTTATGCCTTACAGGGCTTAAGGTGTCAGCCAGAGGTGCAAGGGGCTGGAGAGGGAAGGGACCAGTGGGGTGGTGAGAGAGGGGGGCAGAGATATCAGTCAGGCTATTCAGGACACAAACAGCTGTTTAATGGGCAGTGACCTGCAGATGAAAGGAGAAAGCCACCACATGATTGGTGTGGCTTTTTCTTTTCAAGTGCAGACCACTTCAAGCAAAACAGTGTCAGGATCAGCTTGGCCGACGATTGTGATACTGTCGAGATCACGTGATGTGCCTGGCGTGATAGCAGGGCTCTTTCAGTGCTCTTGCCCTACCTCCGCTAATTTTCTCCTTTTCAGCTTATTAAAAGCCCAATCCGCGGTTCTTGTGCCCTCTCCGGTTTTACTAATTGCCTAGAGGAGTGGTAAAAGGGTTCGGATGGTGTCATATACGCTGATTCTGCCGAAATGGACGCCGAAATGAAGTCTGCTCTCCCCAAACGCACCCGGCCGGTTTCTCCTGAAAAGCAGGCCAAGAAGGCCAAACAGCAAGCCCAATCCTCTTTAACAAGCCAAACTTCAATTTTTACTGCCTCCAACCCGTTATCGGAGGATCGCTTTTTGGAAGAAATGCACTCGCTTAAAGAGGCTCTTTCTGAATTAACTCTCGAATTAAAAACATACGAGGAGAGGTTTCCCACCTATGACAAAGAATTTCTGATAACGAAGCACGCTCCACCTCGCTTGAAACCTGGCAAACCAAGATAGATCCAGAATTGGTGAAAATGAAACAAATACTCAATAAATTACAGCAGAAAACGGAGGATTTAGAAGGCCGTTGTCGGCAGAACAATGTGCTGGTCCACGGCTTGCCAGAGGGAGAGGAAGGCCCTTCCTGCATCGCATTTATCCAGGCATTGCTAACTAAAGTGGTAGGCCCATCCCCACACAATCCAGTCTATATCATCGAAAGGACTCATAGGTCGCTACGACCGAAACCCGAACCTTCAGCCCCTCCCAGGCCTATAATCATTAAAATGCTAAGCTACCTGGATCGCCAGCATATCCTGGCAAAAGCAAAGGAATTACAGTCTATTTCTTGGGAAGGAAAGAAACTGCGTATAATGCAGGACCTACCACTAGAAACGAGACAACGCAGAGCCACCTTTCACTCCATAGTATCAAAACTAATAGCTGCGGGCATCAGATTTAGGATGGCCTATCCTGCCCGGTTATAAGTCCTACTTGAAGGCAAATGGCACAGCTATGAGGCAGCTTCCCAAGCCCACGATGAATTAGCCCGGTTGATGCCTTCCTTATTTAAAGCTCCTTGAGGCACTGAAATTATGAAAGCTACTAGTCCCTGTGGTGGGATCCTTTCGGTGGAGTGAATGGCAGCATTGTTATAATTACCAACCAAATATTGGCTGTCTCAGTATATCTACTCTTTTCTTTATTTTCTTTCTGGGGCTGATAATCTGAGTTACTTCTGGCTTACCAGTGAGAGACTGCCTGGTATCGCTTCCCTTCAGGTTGTGCTTGATCCTCCCGAGAGAAGGGAGTTTGGTCTCGAGCTTCAGGGGTTCGGTTTTGGTGGAAGGTGGTCGGTTGGGCCCTGAGGAGTGTTCTTTTTTTGAATTGGGCCTGCGTTTCCGGAGGGCATATAACTGGAATGTACAGCAGTTTTGGTTCTCCTCATATTTGGTCCCTATGGAAACAAAAGTGGTGGAATGTATTTCTCTCGCGATAACCAACGAGCATGATGCCTAATCTGTTCCCCCAATAAAATGATATAGATGGGACTAGTGCACTCTAAGGATAGTAAACTTTGCACCTTGATGGAAGAGGAGAGAAGGACCACAGAAGAATACAGCGACTCAGCGAAGAACTACAAATTTTGGACTGCACCTGTTCATTTCCCCATCCTTTTCCACCCCATCATCCTAATTTTGACCTCTCCATTCCTCCTTACCCTCCCTCTCCCCCTCCCCTTCCCCCTTTTCTCTCTCTTTCTCCTCCAGGATGTGAAGCGGGCTCTCTGATAACTAGGGAGGTGGGGGGTACTGGCTGTGGACCCAAACATGCTTGGCCACGCATACTGGAGAATAGGGGGGTTTCTCCTGGCCTTCCTCGTAGAAAACATCAATATGTTACTTTGGGCATGTTCTGCTGTACTGTTATGTAGAGGGTATTATGGGAGCGATTCCAGCTTTAGGCAATTTTGGATCGTTTTCTTCCTCAACCTACTTTATAGGATTCGTTTTTTCCTTTCTATGGGGAGATGAATGCTAGGGTTCTGGGAAAGGAATAATAGAGACATTTACAGAATTTTGTCTCTTTTAGTGGGAGAGGAGGTTGGATTGTACATAGTTTTGCATGGGTGAAATATGTAGAGGAGGGTTTTTATTTTACTTCTACTTAAATTTGATAAGAAGAGGCGTCACTACTGCTAAGGGTTATATTAGGGTGGGAGATATCACCTTGGGGTATTATATTACCCAATTTCGTATCTAGGATTTATCAATAAATATCTTATGGAAGAGTTATAGTTTAGGGAAGGGATTGTGGTGCATATCTTGAAGGATACCAGGGCAACTGTATTAGAGGGTTTAAAGAAAATGGCGGTTAACTGTGTAAAATTTGTCACATGGAATGTGAGAGGGGCCCGCAGCACTGTAAAAAAAAAAGGCAGATATTAAAACATCTGGATCATTTGCAGGCGAAGGTTTCCTTCATTCAGGAAACTCACTTACTCCCGGGGGAAGCTGTCAGCTTGTGAAGGAGTAATATAGGGCAGGTTTTTGCTTCCGTTGAATCACCAAAGGCAGGGGGTACAGCGATCCTCATTCATCGATCAGTAACTTTTCAACCTATGACGACCATATCGGATCCTGCAGGGAGATACGTTTTAGTCAGGGGTATTCTAAATTATTCTGAGGTTTTACTAGGGAGTGTCTACAGCCCAGTTGGAGGAGATCCAGTCTTCTTTGCCAATCTATTAGGGAAGCTGCAAGATTTCGTATCTCTCCCGATGATACTTGGGGGGGATTGGAATCTTCCTCCCACACAAGATTTAGACAGAACTAGTTCTATTCTTAAACCCTTTTCAGCTGCCCAAAGGGCACTCGCGGACTTTGTGGAAACCCTCGGTCTTTGTGACCCATGGAGGTCACTGAACCCAGTCACTCGGTGCTTTACATTTCACTCCGCAGTCCACAATACGTGGACTAGGCTTGATTATATTTTAGTTAGTAACTCACTTCTGCAAACTACGAGTGATACAGGTATAGATGCTATTGCAGCATCAGACCATGCTCCAGTGTGGACGACCATGTTGTTAGATGTTAGTATTACTAGGGACCTTTATGGAGATTAAATAATCAACTTTTAAAGGAGAATGCGTCACTACTAGGATATCGACGATGATTCAGCACTTCTTTCTCAATAACCAGGTTCAGTCTCCAGAGTTGACCACGAATGGTGTGCGCTGAAATGCTGTCTGAGAGGGATTTATTAGCCTAGCCTCTAAGCGTAAAGGAGGAATGAAGCTAAGGCCCTATCACTTCTCACTCAAATTAAAACGTTAGAGCAATCTCTCACGGCAACTTCACATCCGATACATTGAAACCCTTCTATCCCACGGACTCAATACGCTATGCTACTGCAGGAAAAGGCTGAGTTGCTATATTGTGAACTCGAGCAAAATATATGAAGTGTGGGGAAAAAGCCAGCCATTTGTTAGCCCTGAGATTAAGGAAATTGGAATCTTCCAGGGCAATTAATTCAATTCAGGATCTTAATGGGAGATTAAAACCAATCCCAGGAGGTAATTTTGGTACTTAGAACCTATTTTCCTCGCTCTATAATAAAGAAAACCCCTCTCCTCCTATGGATGAGATGCTCAGTTACCTAGCAACTCTTCCTTTGCCTTCGATAGGACAGGAGCAACAAGCACTGTTGATCTCCCCTATATCCACTCAAGAAATTCTAGTAGCAATAAATGAGCTGACCCCGGACAAGGCCCCTGGACCGGATGGATTCTCCCCAAATTTCTACAAATCATTCGCCAAGGATCTAATACCCGGCCTAATCCATCTATATCAATACTTATTGGAAGGGAGTACCCAGGATCCTACCCTTTTAGAAGCCCTAATTATTCTTCTTCTTAAACCAGGTAAACTTGCACACCTCCCTTCAAGTTATCGGCCTATTTCATTACTCAATTGCAACATCAAGATCTTAGCAAAAATTTTGGCCAAAAGGATTGAACGGGTATGGTTATCCTTAATAAGTCCTGAGCAGATCGGCTTTGTCGCTAATAGGTCCCCGGCCGACCACCACCTCAAATTACAGTACCTTATCAGTGTGGCCAAATCTTCCCCAACCCCAATGATTCTGGCATCCCTAGACGCAGAAAAGGCATTTGATAGGGTTGACTGGACTTTGCTTTGGGCCACATTACAGGTTATGGGCTTTCCCTTATTGTTTATTACATGGATACAGGCATTATATACTTCGCCTAGTGCCAGACTGTATTGTAATGGGATTAGGTCTGACTCCTTCCGCTCACCTCAGGTACCGACAAGGCTGTCCTTTATCTCCTTTTTATTTAATTTATACCTTGAGCCTCTTCTTAGATGTTTAAACTCTTCTCCACTAATATCCGGTATTCCGTCATTAAATAGTGTTGCGAAAATTTCAGTCTTTGCTGACGACCTGCTTTTGCATCTGTCTAACCCAGTCCTGGAAATCGCTGGGCGGCGCTGGGTATCATTGAGGTTTTCAGTAAATACTCTAATTATAAACTCAATATTAGTAAAACCGAACTCTTCCCTCTCAACCATTTTACTCACAGGTTGGGCTCTGTGGAATTTGGGATGACATGGACTATATGTTCCATTCAATACCTGGGGATACATATCTCTCTTAGCTCATCAATGATGAGGAAACTGAACTTGGATGATTTGTGGCGAGATATTCAACAAGATTTAGTTAGGTGGTCCAAACTCCCCTTGTCACTGTGGGGCAGAATCAACACTATTAAAATGAATGTGTTACCCAGAATTTTCTATCCTCTGAATATGTTAAACTTATGGCTTCCTCTGTCCTTCTTTAAAGATATCCATTCTGGTATAAATTCTTTTCTCTGGAATAACAAGTCTGTCAGAAAATCTTATAGTAAACTATCCCAACCCAAAGAACACGGGGGACTTCGCCTCCCCAATTTTCTGTATTATTATTGGGCATCACATCTAAGTAAGTGTGGAAAATGGCTTTCCGCATCTGATACCCAATCTGGTCAAGGATATAAGCCATTGTGGCTCCAAGTGGAACAGGATCTCATGAAAGTTCACAATACTGATCCAAAGGCTCTCTTTAAAGGTCAATAAGACAATTCCTGCACCATTTTAGCTCTCTACCTCTCGGAATCTCTTTGAGGTCGTGTTTCAATTATTCAGGTACTTCAGGATCTCTTAGACAGGGGACTTCTCTCAACCTATTTGTCTAAACCCAAATCTCCGTATAGGCAAATCTATTATAACTGAAAAGTGCTGCCATCTCTTTCTGGTTGTAGTGTAGCGACTTTTACTCATCTAATTGCATTTTGGATATAGAGAGATTCTGGATAAATTTCAATGGCCAGCAAAGATGGCCTTTAAGGTGTACCATTACGGCATCTTTTGTACAAAAATTTGGGAATGTTAATAAAACTCTATCTCACATACTTTTCTCTCAAGTCACGGTAACTGTTAGTAAATCACATAGCATCTCTGGGTTGTATAGGTTATTACAGAGTTTTCCCGAAAACCCGTCAAGTGCCGGCCCTAATATCTGGAAGGATTTATATCCCGATGGAGATAGGACTGGCAGACCATTTGGAGGGAGCTATACATTTACCATACTCAGGATAGATATAGGATCACACAATATTGCATTTTAAATAATCTCTATTATACCCCGATTAGATTGGCAAAGATGAAATGGGCTACTTCAACAAAGTGCATTAGGTGTAACAGGGAGGAGGGCTCTCCGTTACATATTTTCTGGTTTTGTGGAACAGTATCCCCCCTCTGCGGCCAAATAGAAGCCTCACTCGACCCTTTACTTGGCCTTCAGGGCCTCTTCTCCCCCTAAGGCTTGCATCCTGGGTGATTACTCCGAAATACAGTTGAAGGAAAGGAGATATCATTTGGCATTAATATCTATGGCAGTTAAAAATTAGTGCTTAGACATTGGAAAGACCAATCTGTGCTAACTTACAAATGGTTACCGAAATGACCTTTGCTCTTGAGTTGAGAACTTGATAGCCCAGGTGAACGGCCTTCCTTCTTTTACAAAGAAATGGGGTAGATTATATGCCTTGTTATTGAAAAATCACTAGGTGACTTGAAAGGCTGCGGGCCCCTCTGTACTCTGTACTTTGTACTTAATACTTTATATTTTGTATTCCCTTTTCCTACCTAGTTTGTTGTCCATCCATTCAACACAAACTGTGTGTATACCTCTTGCTGTTCTGAGGTCCCTTTCCTTTTTTCTTCCCTATGTTGTTCACTTAGTCCCTGGTATCTGGTTATTTGGCGTATAGACCAGTATGCACCACCTGTGGGGGGAGGGGTATGGGAGGGAAAATTTGGTTATCCATACTTCATAGTCATAAGATTCAAATAACGGCTACTTATTTTAGTTCATAGGTTCTTTGTCATTAGTTCTTGATGTTCTAGGTAATCTCGGAACAGTGATTTTACCAATATAACACTGTTATGTCAAAAATTTAATAAAGTATATTGAATTATAAAAAAAAATGATTGTGATACTGTCGAGCCTCTTGCAGAGCAGTCTGCATTAGACAGTGTCACATCCCTCAAAAGTCACTCTTCCCAAGAAGTTTGTCACCCATGTGTGAACTTAAAAAGCTGTGATCATACTAGTGCCATTTTTTGTGCCATTTCTTTACCCAAGGCAGCATAGCTGGAAACAAGCATCTTATTTTCAGTGGAGTCCTTGCTTAAGCACTAATAGGTTAAAGATTAATGGCAAATATGCCCTTTTATTAGATATCAGCTTAGTTTTGTATCTGTTCAGTAAACAAAAAAACAAACAAAAAAAAGTTAAAAAAACCCATTTACCACAACTCCTGTTTTTTTAAATAAGTTGCATCAGCATATGTAGTAGCATATCCAGTGCCTATTAAAAGATACAACATACACAGAATTACTGACAATCTCTTCGGAAACAAATCTGCATTAACAACAATGTGTTTTTTGCCTGATTTCAAAGAAAATGACTACACCACTGTAAATAAATAACAGACACATTTTTGAATCAGAAGTCACTTTATTACAAAGGCAAAATAGAAAAAAAAAACTTGGGACAAAATATTTTTCATGCATAAAAAAGAAAATATAAAAATATATTTCATTTAAAAGCAACAGTAAATGAGGCCGGTACCGTACACTTTAGGTGGTTTCACATCATATGAGTGATCCAAAATGAGCGAATAGAATTATAGCGACTCATTTTGAGTGCTTTTGTTGTGGACTACCCTGCAGAATAGTGAGGGTATGCAAAAGCGACTAGGGCTAAGGGCAAAGGAAAGGGAGGAATAGTGAGGGAAGGGATAGGGACGGGGTTGTCAGGCACTGGTGTACCTGCCACTGCCAAGCTAGCCATGTGGTGTGGTGGTGTGGGAGGCTTGCTCTGGCAGTGCAGGTACTGGGTTCGAGTCTGGGAGCAGGTTACTTGCGGCACTTGTTTTTTGTGTGGCATGTGTTTTTCCCCCTTCCCCAACATGCACCCCCCTGGAGTTGAGAATCCTTATTCAGGGAGGTGTGGGTGTGTGTGCAAAAATGCTTTATTTAGAACTGGAAGTGTTGGGTCACCGTAGAGTGTATATCACCAATTTGCTTTTTGGCAAAATACACTCACCATAACATTGATCACTGTTTTGCGGTCGCTATTAGTGATGCAGCAAATTTAAAATTCACAGGCGAAGTGAGCGCGAAGTGGCCACTTCGTGTTAGTTGCAGGCTATGCGAAGTGGACATTGAGGAGTACTCACTTCGCCTTTTCATAATGAGTTGACTTTGCGTTTTTATTCCACCTTCACGTGAAGTAAGGCAGTATGATGGCAATAGGCACTTTAAGTAGCCCCCCCACACACATCACATGGCTTACAGTACTGTAAGTCACATGCTGCTTTAGCCAGCCAGGCAGGAAGTGAGTCATACCAGCAGATACTTTCACTTTCTCCTTTGCAGAGATAGGAGAAGGAAGGACAGTGTAGGAGAGGAGTGTGTATTTGTTGTTTAACTTGCTTAAACATCATAAAACCCAATAGCTTTTTTAAAAGCCAATTCTTTAGTTTTTGTTGTTCTGTTTTGAGTTCTTATTTTGTGACTGATTTATTTGTTTTATAAGTTTTGTTTTGTGTAAGTGTGTGTGTCTGTGTGTGACTGTGTGTGTGTATGTGTGCACGTGTGTGAGCTGGTCTTCGTCGCGTGATGCATCAGAGTGAAGAGGGAAGGAGAGTTATGGACCAGGGACAGTCTGTGGCCCATGTTGGACAGAGGGGAGTACGGACATGTGGGGGTCAGCATGGGCGGGTACCGCTGGACCGCTCCAGAATATTCCATCCACCCCCCATCCAAAAGCAGAAGCACCACCAGTGCCACCGCCACATCTAGCAAGTCTGCCGCCACCACCACCAGCATCTGTACCAGCTGCAGGAGCTCCAGCAACAGCACCTCCCACTCCACAGCAGCAGGTAGAGCCTCCCCAGGGACATGACACTGCTGCTGGCAATACATCTGCCCCTGTTGTGCCTGGTCCCCCCCCCCGCAGCTTGATAGTCTGGCAGTTTTTCAGCTATGTTGGGGGGGACAGTAGCATTGTGGTGTGCCTGCTTTGTGGTGTGCAGATGTGCCGTGGCCCCCGGGGGACACATCTGGGGACTGGGGGACAGAGGACACACATGCTGAACCACCACAGGGTGCAGTGGCAGGCTGCCACAGAACGGGCCAGGCTTCCACCTGCTGGCCCTTCTGTGGCAGTGGCAGTGGATGCTGCTGCTGTGCATCACCAGAGCAGGAGGAGGGCCACAGCAGCAGCTGCTGCTCCACTACTACCCCCACCACTGCCACCAGCACCACCCTCACCACCACCACTACCTGCCTTTCCTCCCGCAGCAGGAGAGTCTGCCACGCCTGCAACGCAGTCAGAAGTAGCACTGCTGTGGGTTGCGATGGAGGAAAATAATCAGAGGATGGGTGCTGTCCAGCAGCAGATGGAGTGGATCGAGCAAGAGCAGCTGCAAATAGTGTCGATGCTTCATCTGCTGCTGGAACATCATGGGATCGAGCATTAGGTTTTGTTTTCTGCCCCCCCCCAGTGCTGTACTGTTTTGTGTTTTGTTTGTTTCATACCAGACAGAGGGAAGGACACAGTATTAGTTTAAAAGGAAGCCGTCAGCAGCAGGAGTGCCTGCATCCTGCCCCCTGCAAGGCTTGCTGTCCGGTTAAGCCTTTTAAGTATGTTGTGGCATTTTTCTCACACTACAACATACTTTTTTATACTAAATAAATGTCAGCGACCCAGTACTACGGCAGATGCTATGGGGGCTCCATTATGCGTAAAGGTGCAACGTCAACGCACCATGCACTTCAATACAAAACTATTTGAAGCGCATGGTGCATCTCCACTGCACCTTTCCTTTACACATAATGTGGACCCCATAGCGTCTGGCATCCTTCTAGGTCGCTGACCTTTCCTTCTTAAAATAAAGTATGTTGCGGCACGAGAAAAACACTGCAACATACTTAAAAGGCTTAACTGGAGGGTAAGCCTTGCACTGTGCAGGACACACGAGCTCCTGTTGCTGACTGCTTCCCTTTAAATATATACATGCACATACCATACAGTCATACATGTTCCTTATATGGGTGGCTTACCTCTAGGGTAATGTCTCTTTCTCCACATGTCCTTACATTCCATAGTGCAATACTTTTCTGGTCAAACACTCATGATTTTGATAAACCGGGGCCCAGAAGACTTCCCAAGTTCCCGTTCTGAAGATCCACCCAAGTTCCGCCAGCTTGCTCAGCAATGTTATGACATGATGCCAGGGAGAGCACGGGGGTGTGCTTTATTATAGTGAATGGCTGGCAGCTTTCTGAAAGTTTCTTTATGCTATAATGGTCAGTTTGTGGTGAAACGTGGGCACGTTTCCACTAATAAGGCTCTTGTTTGTTGAAACGTGCCCACGTTTCACCACAACGTTGCTGAACGCAGGTGGCAGAACTTGGGCGGCTCTTCAGAATGGGAAGTCCTCCGGGACCCATTTTACCGAAATTATGAATGTTTTTGCCAGAAAAGTATTGCACTATTTAAGGACATGTGGAGCAAGAAAGATTCCCCTAGAGGTTAGGCACCAATATATTGGGTGTAATACCATCCATAACTATATAACTTGGTGAATCTCTTTAAAGCAGCAGTGCAGCAATCTGTTGAAAATTTTGACCTATACTTTTTTATGCTATTTTACATCGCCACTTTACTTACATCCTGACTGGTATGATACTATTCTTTCCAGTATTTGAGTCTGCTTTAGTACTTTTTTCATGTGTGAGATAATAAAAGGAGCACTCCTTTTAATATGGTGCAGACCAGTTCTTCATCAGTATTTTGCACTGTTTTTCTCCATCAGTTGTTATATATTATTTCTGTTGTCAAATTAACAATTATGCAGCAGGCAGTGTTTTATGACATCACAGAACAATAGTTGTTCAAAAACAGCTGCAAATAGTGCTAAGAACCTGGTTAGAACAATATTAAATGGCGTGCTCGCTTTATTCTCGAACATGAAAAATATTAAAACGAACTGCGTGTGAAAGACATCATACAAGTCATCAAATAGTGGCCTGCGGCGGGCGTAGCGATGGATGTAAAATAGCATAAAACTATAGATCAAAATTGTCAGCACATTGTTGCAATGCTGCTTTAATTTACTGTATAATTTAACTATGACATTATGCGCTCACAATCACAACACACAAAATGCATCTGTCTTCTGTCCAGAAAATTGACGCGTGCTAAGGAAGAGAAATGGTATCATCACACCACATGCAAAGTACCCCAGAATTTATTGCACAGTCACTCCTACATGCAGTGGTGGCACAGAGTCCCCATATTTTTTTGCATGCCCAAAATGCATCCACTTTGTGTGCAGAAATTTGACAAGTGGTAACATAGTGAAATGAGACTGTTTCAGTACATACAGAGTCCCCCGGAATTAATGGCGCACTCGGTCATGCGCATAAAAATGGGACAGAGGCCCAGAATGCATCCTCCTTGTGTGCAGAAAATTGACAAGTGGTAACACAGTGAAATGAGACTGTTTCAGTACATACAAAGTCTCCAGAATTAATGGCACACTCAGTCATGCGCACAGTGGTGGCACAGAGTCCCAGATTTCTTCTGCAGGCCCAGAATGCATCCTTCTTGTGTGCAGAAAATTGACAAGTGGTAACACAGTGAAATGAGACTATTTCAGTACATACAAAGTCCCCCAGTATTAATGTCGCACTCAGTCATGCGCATAAAAGTGGCACAGAGTCCCAGATTTTTTCTGCAGGCCCACAATGCATACTCCTTGTGTGCAGAAAAGTGAAAAGTGATCATCTCAACTGGATTGAAAGGTGCCCTTTGGATGTACAGTAATAGTAGCCTTGGTGAGTAGATATATATATATATATAAATATATGGTTGTGTATTTTGTAGGTGATGATGAGGGGGGTTGAACTTGATATGGACATGTACTCATGCTATTGTTCTACATCACACACAGGTGGCTCCGTCTCCGAACCTTTGCTGTGCACTGCCAATGTTCAATGATAATTTTTTGCACTTAAATGGAAATGGATAACTCTCAAGCACATGAAGGTAAGTATTTCTTTTTTTTGGGGGGTGATCATATTTTCAGTTTTGTCTGTAATGTTTCTTATTTTTTTATTTCTTCACAGGTTTCATCAGCATCCTTCTGGAGTCTGGTTCTTAATGATGGTCATGGAATGAAATGAAATGACTTCTGCATGTTGCATGTGTGCCCAAGCTCGGGTCAGGGAGGGGTGTGCCTGATTATGTTGATGAACTTCTTTAGATAAGGCCACTTTGACAGAACACAAAGTATCACGAATTTTCCTAAAAAAGAAATTAATGACTTCTTAAAAGTTACAACTTCATTGTTATGTGTCCCTCCCTGGTTCTCAAATCTCAATCCCTATTGTCAACTAAGTTACATTTCAGAGACACATCTTGTCAACTACTAAGACAACCTGTTGTTTGCAATATTTGCAGCAGTCTTTACAAAGCAAATGAAATGGATGAAATAAAATCTTCATACTTACCAGAATGCATTTCACATGGACATTACATTGCTTCCTCTCTGTATGGTATAGCTACAGCATCTTTCCCAATGAGTAATATTAGCGATGGAGCCTGTTTTTGTTCTCCTGTAAAAGAAACAACATAAGTGTACTGTATGTCTTTTGCCACTGCGGCTCTGAAAAGCTACAGAAAACAAAACAGACAACTTAAGGAAGTGAGGCAGCATAACAAACAAGAGTGCACATACTCATTTTATGGTTTAAATATTAAGAGCTGGTGGTGGTGGTGCACTGGTAGACTGGTGGTCCATGGTGGGCAGACAGACTCATGGTGGCAGCAGACTTGGATAACATCAGTCCCGGTGGTGGTGGTGGTGGTCCATGGGGGGCAGGCAGACTCATGGGGGCAGTAGACTTGGATAACATCAGTCCCAGTGGTGGTGGTCCGGGGTGGGCAGACAGACTCATGGTGGCAGCAGACTTGGATAACATCAGTCCCGGTGGTGGTGGTGGTCCATGGGGGGCAGGCAGACTCATGGGGGCAGCAGACTTGGATAACATCAGTCCCGGTGGTGGTGGTCTGGGGTGGGGGGGGCACAACACCTTTTAAATAATGCAGTTAAAAGCTGCCAACTTAACCACATCCTCATCCTCATAAAGAAAGCTGCCCTCACAGTCATCAATGTCTGAGGTCTGACCACTGGGAAATTCTTTCTCCATTGTGTCATCATCTAGGTCAGTGTTGGGCCGTTTCAGGCAGCCACTGCCAGTGCCACCAGGATGCTCCATTTCCACATCACCAAAACCACCATGACTAGGCCGGGGTACGAATAACGAGGTTGCAATCTGTGCTGGTATGTGCCTCTCATTCATTTTAATGAATGTTAGCAAACTAACATTTGCAGGAGACAGGTTTGTCCAACGATCCCTGACTATTGCACCTGCTGAGCTGAATACCCTCTCAACACTTACACTGGAGGGTGGGCATGTGAGGTACTTCAGTGTCACTGCAGTCAGCTCTGGCCATTCACTGACGTTTCCACTCCAATACAAAAGAGGATCTTCACTTATTGTCAGATGCCTGTTTTCAGACAAATATGACTCAACCATTCTTTGTGCCACACTAAGTCCGATTGTTGATGCATCAGCCTGTTCCCCGGAATCACTGATGTCACAAATCCCCCCTTGGGACAAAGCCTCCCAAAGCAGATTGATGCCAACCACTTTGGATGACAGACCACCAGGAACTGCAGTCCCCTTACCCTTGCATGATATGCTTGCTGGTCCTCCAGCTACACCTTCAGCCAGATTATGCTGCTGAGGTTTGCAAATCTTGGCACATGACTTCTGTGCCACATGAACCAAGCGAACCAGTTGACCACTGATATTTTTTACCTGTTCAGGCCCTCCCTCCAGTACTGATGCAATTCCATGTTTGTATCGTGGGTCTAGCGTTGTTGCCATGGCAAAGTTGTCACTATGCTGAATGCTCACAATGTGACGATTCTGGTCGAATACTGTCAGCATGCGTTGTAGCAACATACTGCTACCACCGTCTCCGGCAACATCAAGGCTATGCTGTACATTCATCAATGTCTGCCTCAGCACCCGCAGCAGTGGAATTGATTGGCTAATGGAGGCAGACTCACCACTCACTGCCTGTGTGGCATGTTCAAAAGGCCACAAAATTGTTATTACAGAGTCCATGAGGTGCCACTGTTCAGTCATCATAGACATGGAGGCCCTAGAACTGTCATGGCTAGTTTGCATAACAAGTTATTCTGTGATGGCTTTGTATGGTTCATATAACCTCTCTGCCATGAATAACATGGAGTTCCATTGGGTGACAACTTCCAGCTTCAAGCAGTGCTGAGGCAGGTTGTTTTGTATCTGCAACTGCCACAGTTGGTCACGGGCCTTTCCAGATCTTGAAAAGTGAGAGCAGATACATCATGCAATGGTCAGCATTTCCTTTATGTCAGATTGCTGCAGAAACTCCTGAACCACAAGATTTAAACAGTGGGCCATGCATGGAACATGAAAAAAAACACCATTCGTGATGCATTTCACCACATTTGACCCATTGTCACTTGCTATGAACCCAGCTCTCAGGGACAGAGGGTTTAGCCATCTGTCAATTTCAGTCAGTACCACGTCCAACATGTTCTCACCAGTGTGTGAACAGGTCACGCTGTGCATAGCAATTGTTGCATGATGGCAAATTTCAGGAAGATTGCTACTGTGACAATCCACCTTCCTGCACTGATTATTCACACTACCAGCATCACAAACAATCCCCGGCACCTGCGCCCAGTGTGCAGTTATACACAGATATGAACTCCCCTCTATTTTGCCACTTTTCCACATATCCATACTTAAACGGATGAATGGAGAGGAGGAATGTTGAAGGGCATGTCTTACTAAGTCTGAGACAGTGCGGAACAACTCGGGAACAGCACGGGTAGAAAAGTATGTCCTGGATGGGACTTTCCATTTTGGACAGGCATGGGCAGCAAACCACCGGAACCCAGAATTCTTCACAAAAGAGAAGGGCAAAAGATCAATTGCCAGCATTTCCACTACAGCAGCATTAAGTTCACGTGACACTGTATGATTGGAGGGGTACTTCAGCTTATGCGCAAAAATACTCTGTAACAAGGGCTGACAAACGTTTTACACGGTGTGTGTTGTTGGTCATGAATGGTTGTGCTCTGTGATGAATGGCATTGGCAAGGGGTGGAGTGTGGACATTTGATGAAGACGGTTGCACAGGTGATGATGACAAACCCAGAAATTATATTATTTTTCCGGATTTGACAACCGGGGTTGATGTACCACTTGCGCTAGACATACTGCATTCACCACCACCACCACCACAAAAACTGCTACTCTCACCAGCACTGGACAACATTTCAAAGTCATTATGGTCCTCCACCTCATCATGCCTGTAGTAATCCTCTTCTCTTATTCCACTGCACATGTTTAATTTCCTACTGGGCTTAACAGTCATGGAAGGATAACATGCTGGCTATGGCTTGCCGGTGATACGGGTGAACGCCCAAGTCTGGTTTTAGCTGCCAGCTTGTGCTGGGTCCACATAGCCAAGTGCCTGTCCTAAGATGCGTATGCTGTCCTCCTGTCCCAAGATGCCTCCCTTTACCTCGACTCACACGCACATGGCAAACCTGGCAGATTGCAACTGAATCATTTTGCATCTTGAACAAAAAATCCCAAACAAGGGATTATGATGCTCTGCTTTTAACATGTCCATGATGATGTGGCTTATTTAGAATCTGTTATTTTAAGCATTGAAGTGGGGGGGGCACGTGATGTTTCTGGCACTGCACACCTGGACTGCAACTGACCACCATGACTACCTATCATATTGAATACTGGGTTGTCATCATCATCATCATCATCCAGTAAAACTGGTAAATCACAAGTTTTTCCGGGGGGGGGGGGATTCCTGCAAACAGACTCAGACACAGCCACTTTTAATTTCTTTTTCTCCGGTTCCCAACTGGGGTCAATTAAATCATCATCATATTCATCAACGTCACTGTCACACACATCCACATCTTCTGCTTGGATGCTAGCATGTGGACTGCATGTTGCAACAACAGCAACATCATCATCATCATCATCATCTACACCACCATCACCTGATATTGTTTCACCACACTGTAAATCACTGTTGCATGGAAAATTAGTGACGTTACGTGCCACGGTTGATGGAATATCACATTGTATGCTATCGTTGACATGAAACAGCTGTACTTGCACGTCTCTTTGCAGGCATTTTGTGGGATCGACCACAAATATTATTACCAAATTCAGATTTTGATATGTCCACTTTCTGACTGGAGGGTCGCTACTTGCTAGCTGGATGTGAAGCAAAATAAACAACTGTGGCTTCAGCAACAGATAAGGGACTACTGTGTTGTGACACTGTCATGGAATTAAAACAACTTCAGTAACCAGTGCTGCTGATGGGGTCACAAAAACAATCCAGTCTGGTAAAAAATACCTTTTCAACATGGGGGGGCACTGAATACAGACAGTGCTGATTTTTATGGCAATACAAACAGCAACACTAAGAACAGAGAACACAATCGCAGTACAAAATCAGGCAGCTGCAGTGGATAACAGGTTCACACTGCTGCGCTTAATTGCACTTACACTGATCTGTGTCACAAATTTTAAAAGGCGTATTATATTTGATGCACGCAACACTGCACACACAACACAGAACACTTTGTGTACAATGCTGAATGAGGAATGCGATGCAAATGCAGAAGTTCAGTGTACTCAGTGCCATGTAAATTTGTAAATTTGTAATTTAAACAACCGGACCTTATGAAATGCTGCACCACATTCACACAACAAGCAGCAAGAAAATTTGTACTATCACTGACAATGTTGCTATGCGTACAGTAACACAGTCAGTTATATAACAAAAATATTACCAAAGCACAAAGAAATCACTAGTTCTCCAACTTAAATCTACCAACACAGATACGCCCTTCCCCCACACAGCACACTTCACTGTCTTTCACCACACACACTCAATGTTAGAAATTTACATTCAAAATCCACACACAAACAAAAACGTTCAATGCTGTCAGCACGGGAGGGTTTCCTACAATTGATGAACTACAGTTGGATCCCCACAAAAAAGCAAAAATGCTTTTTGAACAGCTTTTAAAAGATTCCTACAGACAGCTATCAGAGCACATTGTCTCCTACTCCTTCCTACTCATACTACCTCCAACTGAGGCTGTGCAGATCAATATAGAGCCCATGTGACCTGAACTCCCATGAATCACTGCAAAATCCTCCTCCGGAGCTCAAAAACAAGGCAAAGTGAGGCAAAGTGAACTGCCACCAATGTACTTTGCCTTAAAAATTGAAGAGAAGTGACCAGTGCAGGTGGAGTTACGCGAAGTAGCTGTTTTCAATGCACTTTGCGATCCTTATTATAATACGAAGTACTCCACTTTGCATTGTGGAGCATTCTGCGAATCTGCCTGTGCTCTGCGAATCACTTCGCGGAGTGGATTGAGCCCACTTCACCCACCACTAGTCGCTATTATGACATGGAACCCTTTAGGTAGCATGAGTATTCCAGTAAGAGGGCATATTTCACCAATTTACTGAATCTCTTTAAACCAGTAAGCAAGATCTTAAACTGAGGTAAACTGGTGGATACTGTATATAGTGCAGGTCTGTGTAGAGTAAATGAAGTTTACTACCCATAGCCCTACACAAAGTGATGCTACTTCACATGGCCCTTTTCATAATGAAACAAGGTTGGCACTTTGCCAGATGTTGACTTATGCAAAGAGCATTTCAAGGAATGCTTCACCTGTCAAGGGTTCCAGGAAGCAGCCTTCACCTGCAAAGTGCTATTTTGTAGCTTGTGCTCACTTTCTTTTTTTCCATGACTATTCCCCACTCTTTCAAGCACACCATACCACCCTAATATCCAGTTTAATAACCTAAGCATAACCCTCTTCCTACCAGCTGAGCACAGACACACCACCCACAGTATAGCTTCATCATCTCCTCTAGGCATCCCTGGAAAAGAAGTTACAGCAGAGCCCACTGAATCATGATATAGATGGTCGGGACAGCTGATTTTTTTGGGATGTTTCGCTGGGAACCAATTAAATGGCCATTCCTTCTTGTGAGCACAGTTGATGCCTAATTGGGACAGTTAATTGGGATGATTTTGTCCCACTACTCCCACTTAGTGGCTGTTTATCACCTTTGAGATTAGGTTGGTTCTTTTACCACAGCATGCCAGTGCCAGAGGTCTCATTGATGAAGCAGTTGATGGATTCACTAAGCTGTGTCTTCCACATAGCAAAGGTTTCATCAGTGAAGAAAACCCCACCCATAATTTTATAAAGCTCTCCATCTCTCTCTCTCTCTCTCTCTCTTTTGCCAGCAGTCTCAAGTTAAGAACAAGCATTTGTCAATGTCGAATGTTGTCGTGCTGGCATTGGCAGTTGCAGAGCTAGAGACGCATAATAGGAATGGCAGTGAAGTACTGAAGTGAAACCAACCCCACCCCCACCCTGTGGAGAGTGACAGGCATTGGGGTGTGCCTTTGGGTCATCAGGTATAATGCTCATGGCATTATACCTCACCCTACCATATAGACACTGACAAGTGTTGTGGTGTGCTTTGGGGTCTTTGGGCATTATACTTACCCATTCCATAAGGAAATATGCTGACATGGGAGCAGTATAGGAGCATGGGGTGAAGTTTGTGGCCAAACAGTGCAAGACACACCACGATGCCTGTCAGTGGCTGCAGAGTGAGTGTAGGGGGTGGAATGGTGTGAGCATTACATCCGATGATCCCAGGTCACAGCCCTGACGCCTGTCAGTCTGTACCAGGTAGGGTGCTACAGTTGAAAACCCTAACACCGTAGGCATGTAGTGATAGTTTTACTCCACATTTTCAACATGGGCTGCTTGTCAGGCCACCTCATGAAAAGCGGCACAATAACTTTATTAGCTGAAACGTGGTTTTGCACAGCGGCTGTGCCATTTAGCGACAGAGGGAAGAAAACACAGTTTTGGGCAGAATGTGGAGAATGACAACTGTATTGTTCATGAGGAGGCATAAAAAAATTGCAATGTTGAAAATCTGGAGTGGCAAAATGAAGTATTGGTGAAGCAATGAACATGCATACAAACTGTGCAACAGATGTCCGCAACCCAATTATTTGTGGGAGTTTTTTAGGCATATTTTCAACATAGGTATTTTGGGACCTCTTCTCATGAACAGTAGCGCTGTGATTTTGTTAATGTGTCCCAAAAGGTGATTTCCCACAGCGAGCACGCCATTGTGCACCACAGTTGCGGAAACATGGTTTGCGCAGGCTGTGAAAAATGGCAGCTGTACTGTTGATAAGGAGGTGTGCACAAATGCCAGTGGTGAAAATCTGGCATGAAAATATTGCAAATTTACGAAGTTACATGACTGTGTGGAAACTGTGCAGCGCACGCTTGCAGCACAGTCATTTTACGAACTTTCGGCACCAAATTTTCAGTATGGGCATTTTAGGACCTCTGCTCATGAACAGTGTCATCATCATTTCCTCAAACTGTCCCGAAAACTGATTTCGCACAGCGACCGTACAATTCTGCGCCGGATGTGCAAAAATACATTTCAGCCAGGATATGTAAAATGTCAGCTGTACTGTTCATAAGGAGGTGTGAAAAAATGCCAATTTTGAACATCTGGAGTGAAAATATTACAAATGCACGAAGTCACGAGCGTGCGGGTAAAGTGTGCAACACATGCTCATAAAACACTAATTTTATGGACTTTAGGCCCCAAATTTCCAACATAGGCATTTTAAGACCTGTGCTAATGAACAGTGTCACTGTCATTTTCATAATATATCTCAAACATGGACTTTCACAGCAACCACGCTATTCTGCTCCGGAACTACGAAAACACATTTTGGTCAGGATGTCAAAATGAGAGCTGTACTGTTCATAAGGAGGTGCAGAACAATGGCAATGTTGAAAATTTGAAGTGAAAATATTATAAATTCTCAAACTTACAAGCATGCATGCAAACTGCACAACGCACGCGTGTAACACAGTCATGTTATGGAGTATCGTCACCAAATTTTCAGCATAGGCATTCTAGGACCTCTGCTCATGAACAGTGTAACTGTCATTTTTGTAATTTGTACTGAACATTGATTTGGCACATCAACCGCGCTATTCTGCACCAGAAGTGCGAAAACACATTTTGGGCAGGATATGAAAAATGACAGCTGTACATTTCACAAGAAGGTGTGGAAAAATGCAAATGTTTAACATGTGGCATGAAAATATTGCAAATTTGCTAAGTTATGAGCGTGCGTAGCAACTACGCAACGCACACTCATAAAACAGTCATTTTTTTGGACTTTTCCACCAAATTTGCAACATAGGCTTGTTGAGAGCCCCCCTTATGAACACTGCCACTGTCATTTCATTCCTCACTCCCAAAAGGTGATTCCATGCAGTGACTGCGAAATCACCTTTCAGGACCGAATAACGCCATGACAGTGCAAGAATTCATAAGGAGGGGTCCCAAAAACCCCATGTTGAAACTTTGGTGCCAAAATTCCAAAAAATGCCTGAGATATGCATCAAAGTTGAAAAACCCTATTTATTCCATTATACAGCTTACCGGCATTCCCTCAATTCGCGGTCGGCTTTGAAGAGTGCAGACGTGTTCCCGGCCCACTGACGATCAACGCTGGACTCCAGAGGTAAGTATGATGTGGGGGGTGTGGGGAGGCAGGGTGCACAGAAGGTGGGTGCGGTTGCGGGAGGGCAAGTAGAAGGCGAGGACCATTTTTGTTCACAGGAAAAAAAATCACACCGCAGGACAGTTTTTTTTACAGGGTATTTGCACGCTGGGGTGGGCTCCCAACCTGCCACCTAACTGTTTGAGGGTGCTGCATCCAATAGGATTAGGCACCCTTGTTGGCACACAATACAAGGGGGTTAATTTATGCCGACAGGATTGGGCACCCCGGTAATACGCAAAGCGAGGGGCAAGAGCTGAGGAGGACTGGTAACCCCTTGATATATGACAAATGGGGGTGCTTTATAGCAGCGGGGATTAGGCTCCCCTATTGGCACATACATTGAGGCCACGCTAAACTGGCAGGGAGATTGGGCACCCCCAAAGTCGGCAGTTGGGCAGCCGCCATGTATACAATGTGGCCGAGCACGTTGGGAGGTCCACTGCATCTGACGAGCTTTGCTCGGATTGCAGCAGACCTTTCCTTAGATGTGCTCACCACATTATGTATGCATGGTGTGGCGCCGGCATGCAGGCTGATTGGGGAATGAGGGAAGCACCTACTGATGCGTGTCCTGCATTTGCACAACAGTGACCGCGTCTCCAAATCTGCACTACCGCAAGATGTTGGCTTCGCAAGCGCGCCAACATAAAAACTGTAAGTTTCACAGAAGCAGAGAAAGTGCTTATCCCATTTTTGTTTTTCTTTTGTAGACAGTTGCTTGCAGAACCTGACTCTCTAGAATCACCAACCTGTTAGCTCTTGCTCACTTGCAAAACAAGGTTTCTGTAAGTGCTGACTCAGTGGAGCAGCATTTTATTTTTAAAGTACATTGATAATTGCCCTCAATATAATCATAATTTTCACTTCAAAACAATTTGGCATTGTTTTTCCTTTTTTTTTTCAGCCTTGAACCTTCACATACTGAATGGTCACAAAATGAATTTAATAAAGCAGAAAATTGTGAATTTAAGGAAATCAGTTACTCGTGCCATAATCCTATATATATCTGCATATTATTCCAAACTTAGTCATCCATTTATCCTGATTCGCTCCTGCAATTGGAAAATGTCCATATCAATAATATGCTCACTGTCCAGTGATTCAAATTGTTGGTCTCATTGGGCATATATCTTAACTCGGGCTTTGCTGTGAATGATTTCCTATACCATATGATAATTATATGCAACTACTACATTTCCCCTAACTTTTTTAATTTTAACCGTGAGCGTACATTAACATAAGTACTCAGTAGCAAACGTAGTTGAGATATTTGCCTTATTAACAAACCAATGTGGTGAATTATTGGACCCTGAGTGTATTATTGGTCTTGACCTTTTGACCTCTGGAGGTGCGAGGCGAATCATGATCAATGAACAATAACATTTGGAATTATGTATATGCATTTGAGATCATATGCAACTACTCTGTTAAGAGTGCAACCATTACATGAAATGCAAACTACCAAAATATATCTATAGATTTCAATATGAATTATTTAACTCACTCAAAATATTATTTTAGAAAAGGTCAATAGCGGAGCTTGGAAAAGACCTTCTGCCCTGTTGAATGCTCCCCCTTGTTTTCCTTTTTTAGATGGTTGCTCTCAGTACCTGACACTCTATTCTTAGAGAATCACCAAAGGTGCGAGGGTGAATCATGCTCAATGAATGATAAGCTTTGGAATGATGTATATGCATTTGAGATCATATGCAACTACACTCTTATGAGCGCAAACATTACATGAAATGCAAGCCAAGTACACCCAGGTCATCTAAAAAAGGATAGATATAGGTATTGGCAAAGTATTAAATATCCAGAAAGAGGTATTTTGGTGTACTGATATTCAGTCATGAATACAAAAGTGGAGAATAGAGGTTGTATGTGGCTTTGAGATGTTAGATCATGAAATTCAATGCCTGCAAAACACACTTTGAATCTCAGGTGCATACAATAATGAAAACCTGTCTCTGTTAAAACACATCTGTGCTTGCATTACAACTAGTTCACCACTGCGTCCCCCTGCTTGGATACAGGGAACCTTAGTAAAATGTTGAATAGGAGCAGATTTTTGTACTGTATGTGTTAGAGGTGCTCTTGTCCAACAGAGCAACTGTAGAAGTAACAGGTGGAGAGACACAGACCTCTATTTGCTAATTCAATAATTGAGTGGCATTGCCGACTGCTGGCGAATGGACTCTTGTTCATTTAGACATACAACTGTTGACTATATGCTGGCAAGGACTGATGGCTGGTGGTACCGCTCAGCAATATGGGGGGGAGCGGGGGGTAATGCTTTTTTAAGGGGGGACATGTAATGCCCCCATTCTATCTGTACCTTTTTTGTAGAAAAATAAAGTTCATTAGTATCAAACTAAATTAATTGTGCTGGAAAGCACATGTGGTAGCTGGCAGGTTGCCAGCACAATGAATCAAGTGCCACATCAGAATACTTGTTCCTGCCAGTGCTTCATAGCAAGAGAAAAAGTATGTAGTTTAGCTGGTGGATTTGCTGATGTTTTTGGGACAATGTAGACATTTAATTCGGATGGTTTTGTCCCACTAATCCCACCTATTGGCTGTTTATCACCTTTGAGGTTAATTCGGTTCTTTTACCACAGCATGCCAGTGCCAGAGGTCTCATTGATGAAGCAGTTGATGGGTTCACTAAGCTGTTTCTTCCACATTGCAAAGGTCTCATCAGTGAAGAAAACCCCACCCACAATTTTCTAAAGCTGTCCATGTCTCTCTCTTGCCAGCAGTCTTGTAAGTTGAGAAAATCTGTGTCACAGAAGCAGAGAAAGTGCTTATTCCATTTTTTTCTTTAAACTTTATTTTCTGAATTTTCATCATACAAGGAATGACATGCACACTTTGAAACATACATAATTCAATACAAGGCACAGGATCGCAATGTTCATTCAGTGAAGTTACAGATCAGTAATAATAAAGTAAAAACATCTAGATATTTCACATACCCGGATCCCAAACCCCATTAAATTACAACCTGAGTATTAGTCTGAGGAAGTAGACAGGTTAGAGAAGGTTCAGAGGAGGGCAACAAAGATGGTACAGAGATTGCATCACAAGTCCTATGAGGACAGGTTGAAGAACTTGAATATGTACTGCTTGGAGGAGAGGAGGAAGAGAGGGGATAGGATAGAGACATACAGGTACCTTACAGGGAGGAAGAGGGTGCAAGAATACACTATTTTCCAGTGAAAAAGATGTTCCAGGACTAGAAGGCATTGGATGAAGTTGGAGGAAGGGCGATTCAGAGGAAATGCGAGGAAGAATGTCATCACAGAACGGGTGGTGGACAAGTGGAACACTCTGCCAGAGGAAGTGGGGGAGGCTGAAACAATCACAGGATTTAAGAATGCATGGGATAGACATAAGGGAATTCTGCAGGTCAGGGGTAAGGGGCAACAGACTTCTAGGAAAACATAAAGTGAACTTACAAGCTCAAATGAGCATACTGGGTGGGCCATAGCCCTTATCTGCCGACAGTGTCTATGTATCTATGTAAGTAAGCACTTAGAAGCTTGTCCTCTCACTTCAAGATACTTAATACAACAACAGTCAGTATGCCAAGCTTCTCCCTCTCTCGCAGACTCATACAATTATTATAGGGGGAGAACATTTTCAATAGAGGCACTATGCAGTGTTTAAGATAGTCTGAGCTCGGTTAAGTTAAGATTAAGCTTCACACTCCAAAGCCCAATAATCGAGACCATGTGAGGGTCAGCAATATTTAAAGAATTCTTTTTCAGTCCACAGACTGAGTGGAGTACTCCTGTCCTCCAAGTAGAACTCTGGCCATTTGCAATAAACATTAAGTTGTTGGCTAGTAGAATAACCATTAAAAGAAAAAACAATTTTTAAACTGTAGAACATCCCGACTAACCTACTCACAATGTTCGTCATGAAACATTCAGCAGGAAGTCCATTCTATAATGTCCAGTGTACCACAAGATATTGTTGGGTTAGAAAAGTGACCACAGAGCGGCTATAGTCACTCTGGCTCTCCCTCAGAGCCTCAGTCTGAAGCCCTGCGTCTAGTTGAGAGAGCAATTTTTCTGAAAAGTTGGAGGCAGCCTCGGGATCTGTACAAATATGTTTTTTTGTTGATTGCAGATTCGAAGACATGATGGGCACAGCATTTGGGCTTTTACCCACCTTGGCAATAAAGATTTTTTAACTGTCTGTAGTTGTTTCTTTCGGTCCTGAGTTTGGGAGGATAGATCCAGGAAGAACCCCAAATGATTTCCCTGCCACACAATGTCTCCTTACTTCCTCGCTGCTTGCAATAAAGGAATTCTCACTTCAGGGGTGGATAAATTCATTATCACTGTGAGTGGTCATGAGGTGGAAGCCCCTTTAGGACTGGGACAAATTAGGATTGTAAATGGATGTATGATTCTAAAATCCATGTCCCTGTATAACAGCTCCAAATCTTCAAAAATTAAGTGGTCCAAAGTCGACACCAGCTCAGAACGGCTGGCACATCGAGGAGGGAATCCAACAATTCTCACATTCTTCTGTCGTGAGCTGTTGTCAAGCATCTCCACTTTAGCTTGGAGAAAATTTGCATCCTAGATCAAGCCTGTATTTACCTTGGACTGTCGCTCCGATGCTGTTTTGAGTTCATCGATTGCTGTAGCATTACTATCTATTTTGTTATCTAGGTCAACAAACTTCTGTTCAAAGTTTGCTAAACACTTGTTCGTTTCATCTCCCATCTCCTGTAACTTGGTTGGGAGCAGGAGAAGCTGCGCAAGATCCGCCATTGTGGATGGAACTGGGCCTCCAGGCTTTGCACACATACTAACTCCCTAGACTCTAGAAATAGGAATCAAGCCCTGGCTAGGCAAGTTGGTGCTGTTTTCTCAGGCTCATTATCTCCACTGCCAGTTTTGCTACCAAAATGTACAGGTAGATTTCAATTTGAATTATTTAATTCACTCAAAATATTATTTTAGAAAAGGTCAATAGCAGAGCTTGGAAAAGACCTTCCACGCTGATGAATGCTCCCCCTTGTTTTTCTTTTTCAGATGGTTGCTCTTAGTACCTGACACTCTATTCTTAGAGAATCACCAAAGGTGCGAGGGTGAATCATGCTCAATGAATGATAAGCTTTGGAACGATGTATATGCATTTGAGATTATATGCAACTACACTCTTATGAGTGCACCCATTACATAAAATGCAAGCTAAGTACACCCAGGACATCTAACAAAGGCAGATATAGGTGTTGGCAAAGTATTAAATATCTGGAAAGAGGTATTTTGGTGTACTGATGTTCAATCATGAATACAGCAGTGGAGAATAAAGTCTGTATGTGGCTTTGAGATGTTATATCATGAAATTCAGTGCATGCAAATCACACTGTGAATCTCAGGTGCTTACAATAATGAAAAACTGTCTGTGTTAACACATCCTTGTCTGCATTACAACTAGCTCACCACTGAATCCCAGTATTTGGATACAGGGAACCCTAGCACAGTTCTGAATAGGAATGGGCTTTTGTACTGTTTGTGTCAGAGGTGCTCATGTCCAATAGAGCAATTGTACAGGTAACATGTGGAGATACACATGCAGACCTCTGTTGCTAATTCAATAAGTGAGTGGCATTGCAGACTGCTGGCAAATGGTCCCTTGTTCATTTAGACGTATGACTGTTGACCAGATACTGGCATGGACTGATGGCTGGAGTATTGGGGAGGGCGGTGTCATAGTATTGGGGGTAATGCTTTTTTAGGAGGGACATGTAATGCCTCCATTCTATCTGTGCCTGTTTTGTAGCACAATATAGAGATTTGGTACCAAACTAAATTAATTGTGCCTGAAAGTACATGTGGTAGCTGGCAAGTTGCCAGCACAGTGAATTAAGTGCCACATTAGAATACTTGTTCCTGCCAGTGCTTCATGGCAAGAGAAAACATAGAAACATAGACATAGAAGTTGACGGCAGATAAGGACCTCAAGGCCCATCCAGTCTGCCCATAGTATGGAATGTACACAGCAACTTCGCTGATGTTTTTCTGAGTGTAGAACAGCATAGTATTTGATGACTTTTCCAAGTTCTGAAGTATATATACAGTAGTACATAACATCTGCACAACACTACATCGTTCATCAGTTTATCAACCCAACTGATAGCTCATCAGCATTTGGTTAGTTCAAGGGATGGCTTTTGTTGAGGACTCATAGTGATGTACTTCTTAGGATCACTAGAGAATAAAAGCAAATGACAGCATGCTAAAGGGGCATTTCATGTATGATAAATAGGTGGGTACACACACCACATAGAGAGACATTGCATCTGGAGGCCCATGTTTGTCACAGTGGCTCATGGCTTGAATTAAGATGGAATATGTATGGTGTTGTGATGTGTTGTTATTCTGTGTCATACAGGGATATCAGTTAGTAGACATGGAATAAAGTTGCACATGTATATACGAACTACCAGTTTAGGTAGGAATCAACTGACACAGGCAGGAAAACTTGGAAAAATAGACTATTTCTACCAAACTCTGTCTGTGTTAGATGTATTCAATATATATGCCCCTTGTTCTTTTGCAAACGAATGATAAATTTATACACTTCTCTGGTCATGATCTCATCTGGGAATGCATTCAATCTGTGGTCACAATCCATTGCTTGTGCCAACAATGCCCCTTTAGTGGCAAGACACTATGAATTCACAATGTGACAAGTGTGACGTTCACTGTGGACACAGCAACAGGAGGATAAGAACTAAGAAGAGCAAGTACTCTCCTTTTATGAAAATCAGCAATATAGTTGGCTAAGAAATATGTGGGGCACACTTTCACTATGGGTGAGTTTTTCCGCCTGTGTCAGCAACTACTTACCTAAACTGGTAGTCAGTATATAAACGTGCAACTTTGTTCCACATCAGCTATAAATGATATCCCTGTCTTAGACAGAATAACAACAGGTCACAACACCATAAATATTCTGCAAAATTCAAGCCATGGACCACTGTGGCATGTCATCCTGATGGATGTACCACAAGACACAGTGTCCCCCTATCTGTTGCGTGTACCCACCCATTCATCATGCGTGATAGTGCCCCTGTAGCATGTTGTCATTTGCTTTTCCTCAAACAGCAGGCATGAAATCCATGGTCACTTAGGTTTGTTAACATGGGCTAAAGGAGAAATGTGCACCACAGTTGGCAACTGTTTTCAGAGCAGTTGATGTTGACTAATATAAAGCTGCACTGTGTGAAAACAGAGGTTAATTACTGTAGCACTGCATGAGTGCAACTAAATGGGATTCTACAATGCTATTTATACTGTTGTTCCACTGCTCAAACACATTGTCTGATCTACAATGGGATGTTAAAGCACAGCCTGCATCAATGCAAGTCATCTGCCCCCAGGGTCAGGTGAAGCACTTAGTTCCCAGAATGCACTACTGTGATGTAGGGTGGTGTCTATAGATTTTTGTTGAAAAAAACACAAATAAGGCACATACAATGATAAGCACATTACAGGTGTGGTCCTGGCGTGTTATACTGCATACTGATAGTGACAGCCTATTCTTCAGCATGACTGGGTAGCTTTAAAACATGGAAACATAGAATTTAATGGCAGATAAGGACCACTTGGCCCACCTAGTCTGCCCATTTCCCTACCAAATGGATAAGCTGCAGATACTAGTAAATCAACAGCCTACTTCCTCCTAGCCCCACTAAGAATTGCCTTATGTCTGTCCCATGCATTATTGAATTCACCCACTGTGTTTGACTCCACAACCTCCTCAGGAAGACTGTTCCATGTATCCATAACCCTCTAAAAATACTTGCTCACATTACCGCTGAGCCATCCCCCTTCTATCTTCATCCTGCACCCCCTTGTTCTTGTACATCTCTTTTTCTGAAAGATGCCACCCTCTTGGACTTTGTTGATTCCCTTGAGGTGCTTGAAAGTTTCTATCATGTCCTCCCTCTCCCTCCTTTCCTCGAGGGTATACATATCAATCTCCTTTAGTCTCTCTTTGTATGGCTTCTGGTGCAGGCCATGCAGCATTTTAGTTGCCCTCCTCTGGACAGCCTCCATCCTGTCTATGTCCTTGCAGAGATGGGGTCTCCTGAATTGCACGCAGTACTCCAAGTTTGGTCTCACCAACTGTCTGTACAGAGGGATAACAACTTCCTGTTTTCTACTGTTGATGCCTCTCCCTATGCATCCCAGTATCCCCCCAGTCCTCCTTACTGCCTTTTCACATTAGTTGCCCACCTTTAGGTCATCTGATATGACTACCACCAGGTCCCTTTCCATTTTTGTTGTTGTTAGTATCTCACCCCCATTGTGTACTCTTTATCTGGGTTTTTGTTTCCCAGGTGCATTACTTTGCAATTCTTTGCGTTGAATCTAAGATGCCATACATTTGACCATTCCTCCAATCTTGCCAAGTCCCTTCTCATCCTTTCCACCCCACATTGTAAATCAACTCTGTTGCAGATCTTTGTGTCATCTGCAAAGAGACATACTTTTCCTTCCAGTCCTTTCACAATGTCACTTATAAAGACATTAACGAGAACTAGTCCCAGTACTGAACCCTGTGGTACCCCATTGGTAACCTCCCTTTATTCTCAGTGGACTCTGTTTACTATTACCCTCTGCATCCTGTTGTCCAGCCAATTTTTTACCCAGGCTACCACATTGGGACCCACTCCAAGGCTGGCTAACTTGTATATTAATCTTTTGTGTGGGACTGTGTCAAATGCCTTGCTAAAGGCTAGGTAGGCCATGTCCACAGCCCCTCCCTGATCTACTACTTTGGTCACCCAGTCAAAGAAATCTATTAGATTCGTCTGACATGACCTTCCCACAGTGAATCCATGCTGCTTGGGTCGTGTGCCCTGCTGGCCTCTAGATAATCAACAGTTCTTTCCTTCAGAAGGGATTCCATCATTTTCCCTGCCACTGAGGTCAAATTAACAGGCCTGTAGTTTCCTGCCTTTGCCTTGCTCCCACTTTGTGAAGTGGAATCACATCTGGCCTCCTCCAGTCCTCAGGTACCACCCCATCCTCCCATGATTTGTTAAAGAGGGTAGTCAGTGATGTCACTAGTTCTACCCTTAGTTCTTTTAGAATACTTGGGTGAATCCCATCAGGCCCACTTGTTTTGTCCATCTTCAATTTTAAGAGTTTTTTCAGAACCCTTTCTTCTGTGAATGGACTGGTATCAGCCCCCCTATCCAGGGTGTTTCTATTGTTTGGTTTAGGTACCTCTCCCTCCTCTTCTTTTGTGAATATTGAGCAGAAGTATTTGTTCAGTATTCCTGCTTTTTCACTGCCACCCACTGCCCACATTCACTCCCCTTTATTAAGCCTCAGTATCCCTCCCTTGGTCTTTCTTCACTCCCTAATGTACCTATAAAAGGTTGTATCCCCCTTCTTAACAGAGTTGGCTATCTTTTCCTCAGTTTGGGCCTTTGCTATTCTCACTGCCTTCCCTGCCTCATTCTGCTTTAACTGATAGAGTTCTCTGTCCTGCTTCTTCTGTGTTTCCATACGTTTCCTGAATGCTATCCTTTTCTCCTTAACCTTCATTGCCACCTCTTTTGAGAACCATAGTGGCTTTTTCCTTCATTTTGTTTTGTTGATTTGATTTACACAAAGGCTTGTTGCCTCTGTGATGGCAGTTTTGATATTTTCCTATTGTTCCTGCACCCCTCCTTCTTGCCTGTTTGCTAGTGCTTTTCTGGGGCAGTTTCCCATTTTGACAAAGTCACCCCTCCTAAAGTCCAGTACCCTCACGTTTGTATGACTTGACTCTGTGGCTGTGTTTATTGTCAACCACATTGTTTGGTGGTCACTTGTTTCCAGATGGCTAGCCACTTCTAAATCTGAGATCCTCCCTCTGTCCCCATTTGAGAGTGCCAGGTCTAAGACTGCTCCCTCCTGAATGGGTTCCAACACTAGCTGTCTGAGTCATGCCCCCTGTAGGGCATCAAGGATGACCCTGCTCTTGGATGTGGCTGTAGCAAAGGTGCTCCAGTTAACATCTAGCATATTCAGGTCCCCCGTCAACAATATCTCCCCTTTTTCTACCATCCTAAGGATGCCTGCTGTCATTTCCTTGTCCATTTCCTCCACCTGAGATGGGGGCGGTATACAACCCCCATGCAGACTGTGGTGCCATTTCTGCTCTCCAGGGTGATCCTCTGTGCCTCCTCTCCTCCCTGTTTACCCTTTAGTTCTCTTGCTTTGGTCCCTTCCCTTATGTAGACAGCTGCTCTGCCTCCTCCTCTTCTACCCTCCTTGTTCCTCCTGTAGATTGTGTACCCTAGTATGTTGACATCCCAGTCATGGTTCTCTGTGTACCATTTTCTGTGACTGCCACAAAATCCAGGTGTCCCTCTTCTATCAAGGCCACCAGTTCAGGGAGCTTGTTACCTAGACTATAGGCATTGGTACTCATTACCCACCATTTCTTGATGGCCTTACCCCTTTTTGCCCCATCCTTGTCCTTACTGCCATTTCCTTTTTCTCCATTTACCCCTTCTCTTCTTCCCTATCGACATCTCTATCTTGGTGTTTACCTCACTATCTACCCTGATTTTTTGGGTGTGTTAGTATTTCCTTCCTTCTTTTCAGTGCCTCCTCCCTTGGCTAGTTTAAATGTTCACCAATGAAGCATTTAAACCTATCACCTAGGATCCTGGTTCCCCTCCTGGACAGATGCAGACCATCACACCAGTATAGGCCTGCATTCCTCCAGGTGGACCCCCAGTCCCCAATGAAGCCAAAATCCTGAGCTCTGCACTAGTTTTTCAACCATTGATTGAATCTCATGGTGCAGAGCACCCTAGCCTCACCCATGCCATAGACAGGCAGCACCTCTGAGAAGGTTACTATGCATGCTACTTGTCTAAGGCCCCTTTCCAACTCCACAAACTCCTCCTGCACTGCTCTGACCCCTTTCTCAGCCAGATCATTTGTCCCTAGGTGGACAATGACATCCAGCTCCCTCCCCCATGCAGCTACTCCCATGATCCTGAGGATTCACTTCCTGTCCCTCCAAGCCATGGTGCCAGGCATGCACCTTACCTCCCTCTCCCCTTCCCCCAGTTCTACCCTCCTAACAACCTCAACTCCACTAGGAGTTGTTTCCTTCCCTGTGGTGTCCCATCCCACCCTCCTGTGGGTCTCCTTTGTGGAGGTTCCCAGCATCCTCCTTGGTCTCCAATGCGGGTGCCTCCATAGAGGAACCACACTCTGCCAGCATGGCATATGAACTGTGGAGAGGTACAGCTGGAGGGATGCGCCTCTGTTCCACCACCCTCACCCTCCCTAAGTCCACTGTAGTCCAGTTGCTCCTCTTTCTTAGCAACCTCTGAGGCAGCGGCGGTGGCCCTGGTGGTCCCTGGGTGGAAGAGGAGGTCCCCCAAATCCTGACCAACTCAGCCTGGAGACAAGCAACCTCCTCCCTCAGCCCAGAGTGATGCCTGCAGATGGGACAACACCACAGCCTCCAGAACTTCTCTCAGAAGACTGCCTCTCCACAGCTACTGCACTGCACCACTCCCATCATGTCTTATTTGTGGCCCCTCAACTGTTGTTTTGTATGCTTACTCTTTCCTCTCTCTGTTTGTCTATTTATGTATGTTCTCCCTACTTTCCTACTGTCTCCATGCCCTTAAAGCTCCTGCTTTCCTTGTTCTGGGACAGAAAGTTCCTGTATTCCTCAGTAGTCTCCTTATTACTTGCTCAGAGTCAGACCTCCAGCAGGCTGGGGGGGAAGGAGAGCTACTCTTTTCTTCTAGGATGGTGAGTCTTTTGTGCCTCTGTGATCGCTCCCTTCCTACTCCCAAACAGGAAGTTCCCATTTTCAGTCAAGTCATATGCTTTTAAAAGTGGAACTGGCTAAGTTTGGGGGGGGAGGGCTGTATAGTCCCAGTAAAGTTCTAACAGCACCTCCTTCCTCTTGCTGTTCTCTGCCAAAATCTATCTAGGACAGTTTTAAATCCAAACACCTGGCTTCCTGCTGCCTAAGCCACTCCCCCTAATTCGCAGTTCCCTTCTTCACCTAGCTAACTGCACAGATAACAATTCCCTTCACCCAACTCAGACAAACACACTAACTCCTGTTTTTCTTTTGATTGTTTGCTTGTTTTTACCCTAAATTGAAGGTCCTAGTAGTACAGTTCTAGTTCTTAAGTCCCAGTAGAGTAGTAAAGTTCTAACAACACCTCCTTCCTCTTGCTGTTCTCTGCCAAAAGCTATCTATGGCAGTTTTAAATCCAATCACCTGGCTTCCTGCTGCCTAAGCCACTCCCCCAATTCACAGTCCCCTTCTTCACCTAGCTAACTGCACAGATAACAGTTCCCTTTACCCAGCTCAGACAAATACACTAACTCTTGTTTGTTTGTTTTTACCCTAAATTGAAGGTCCCAGAAGCATGTAGACTTCTGTTACAGTTTAGTGTGATTGGGTTGGACATCACAGGGCTTGCCCATTGTGTGAAAAGCATAACAATCCCCATATTGTGAACATTCATAACTGCAGCATGTAAGTGACAAAGTTACAATATCTGCATGCACCAGCCCAGTGTCCTAATGTACTTTCAGAATGCATAAGAGGGTGTACATTATTTTTTTCTATTATTAATATGCACCTTGACAGTGACATTTAACGGCCTAATCTATATTGCAGATCTGCCCATGGTTACTGTACTGCATAACTATATCTCCTTTTTTTGTGAATTACAGAATGCTTTACAGGTTTGACAGCTGTCTGCTCTATTCCTACAACTTTTCATGCTAAGGCTCATACATGATCAGCGAGCATTCCAGGAATGAGTTGAACAGGGTAGCTCTCAAAACCTCACTATAAGCTACTATAGTAATTCTGAATACTCATTGCCATTTAGGAAACAGGGGAAAAAAGTAGCCAGAAGCATTAATTCCACCCATTAATACAGATGACAAAAAACATCCACGATCTGATTTTTTTTCTATAAGCAGGATGTATGTATGTATATATTTAGTTATTTATTTATTGCTATAAGCACATTTAAACTGCAACACATAAGTGACAATGGTAGAAGAACTGCATGCACCAGTCCCATTGTCCTATCATACATTCAGAATGCATAAGAGGGCGTACTTTTTTATTATTTTAATTTTTTTATGGCCCGCATTAAAGCAGATACAGAAATAAGAAAGATGACCTCCCTGTAAATCAAGCCAGACCCGGGGCTACAGCACAAACACCCTGGGTGAAATGCAGGGGGATGTTGGCTTCATTGGACGGGGGTCTACCAGCATAAAACGATTGACTGTGATGCCTACAGTGTGGGAAAGAAAGGGTCTCAGGAGCCGAGGAGCAGTAGCAAGAACAACATGCTGGAAGGAGATCACTTCAGTGACACACCCATGTGAGCTAAGTGTCCTGACTGGCCATACAGGGGTGACAAGACACTAGGCATTGACACTGACATCGAAAATGAGAAGGCAGTGGGTTATTTCTGTATTTTCACTTATGGTAGATCAACATCCACTCAGGTTTTGATCCTCCTAAAATAAGTTGTTTCTGATGAAAATCTTTAGGTCAGTATTCTACTACCATATTGTTGTGATTAAATAACAGACTTGACAGAAGTATCCTGTGTCTAGAAAGCCTTGAGAAAATGGTAAACATTTCAGTAATGTTATTTTAATGGCCATTTTTGTAAATCTCAAATGGTTAACTAAAAATGTTATTGCTTAAGGCATAGAAGCGCTGTTTCATATGCACCCTTTTAAATGTTCATATTAAGCTGAATAGATACCAGCTGTGGTAAAATCAGTTTATATAAATAGGCACGAGTTAACTGACTGACAAAGTGATGTTGACCCCCTTTAGAAATGTAATTTCCTCTCCTCCTTCTCCCCCGTACCACAAAGGCAGTGCTGTCTTCGATGATGTATAACCCTTGATGAGTTTTTTTTACATTTTATTGCAGCTTCTCTCTTGATTTCTGACCAGTGCTGGTTTGGGGTTGTTGTTTGAATAGGGCAGCCCAACATCTCTTAACTTGACTTCCCCAGCTGCGTCATTGTTTTCCACAATCAGCAACCATCTGGCAGTTTATTAGCACCTCAATGTTTATTCTGTGCCTTGGTTTTGGGAACAGAATCAAACGCTGCAACTTCAGGAGCAGACAAAATATATCATTATAAAACTGTAATCAAGCTCCTATTCAGAAGAGCATTTGCATTTGCAAACAACAAAAACAACAAAAAGGCAAAACAAAGGCTTTGCATTTGTCGGGGTGCAGGATATGGAGTGGTAGGACTGATCCTTAAATGCTTGGAGCCTCTTCTAGAAACACCCCTATGCATGTCGCAAGTTGTGACATGCAAGGGGTGCAGTTGCAACATGGACCCTACGTCTGACTCAAAGGGATAGGGTCTCCGCGGCTAAGTCCTAAGACTTATGACAAACCCACATGTAGCCAAATGAAGTGCATATCTGAAGGGCTTGTCACATGTTGCAACCCTGAACATGAAGGGAGCAAGAGCCCCCCCCCAGCCCCGATCCCCAAACCTTGTTATGTATAACCCTGCAGGACTACTCACACACCCCCAAGCTCTGATCCCCGATGCCAGCTGCCCGCAAATGGCACATCCTGTAAAAATAGACATAAAAATATAAAACCCAACCCATGATCCCTGGTAGTCTAGTGGCCCCCCACCCGGCAGTGTCAGACCACCCCCACACACCCCCACCTCTACCCAGCTTGCTCCTCTCTCCTATCAGTGTTTATTCTGATAAGTATCTCAGTCCTAGTCAAATAAAATTTAAATGAATGTGATTTAGAAGTATATGAATAGCTTATTATTATACACTCTCTGTTATTTTTCTCCTCACTGAATGTCCAGTTTTTCTATGTTCACTACGTTCTCTCTGTAACAATAACTTCTCATGCTTAAGTTCAGGAAAGAGGATGCCTTCCTGTTGTATCTCCCTATTGAATCACTTCATATGCTATTACATTTTTTTGTATATATGCCTTGATCAGACTAAAGCATTCAAATCCCAGATATGTGACCTGTTCACTTATAAGTTCAATGTTGGCTACAGTTTTTCACCACTTATTTCCTGAGTTGACTTTATTCGGACAATGCAATTCTACTCTATTTTAGCACATGACCAAATCAGCCTTATGGTAGCTAGGGGGATGGGTTCTGATGCCTCACAATAACATCATATATTTTCCCAATGAAACCTTAAATATCACAGTGCTCCCTGGCTATAATAAATCCACGATACTGAAAATGCAGATAGAACGAATGAGCCATGTGGCTCCGGATGTGAATCAGCTGTCCCTCTGAGCACTAAACAGAAGGCTCAAATCGCAAGTTTTTCATTCCAGTTGAATAAGACTACTCAAATTAGATGCCAAATAATTTACAGTTTTGGTAATCTGAACAGTACTGTCCTGCTCGAAACACCAACCTGACCAGCACTCGACTTCCTGGATCTGGTCAGTAACATTGCGGATGAAATATTGTGGAAACAACAAATCAGAAGGAACATCATGAGACATAATATCATGGCAGTCAACACAACACCAGAAAACAATGCCACTAAGGGGAGCGCCACAAGCCACAGCAGTGCAGCAGCAGACAAATGCATGGACGCATGAAACGGAGTGGTAAGTAGGAGTCACCAGGGTGGGCAACTGGGAGCCCACCAGTAGTGCCAGCGATGGGACGTAACAGCAACAGTCCACCCAGTTCTAAACTAGTGATAAGTGATAAAAAAACTCAGGTTATGTATTTCAATAAAAAAACAATAAAGGTTAATAAAAAACAGATGAGAGATAGGGAAATATCAATGAGGAATGGGAAAAAACTGGTAGCATAAATCAATATAAATACTTAGGTGTAGAGACTGACCATACTTTATCCTTTTCAGCTCATATTAATAACACATTAAAGAAAATTAATAATAAAATAGGGGCACTATGTAGGTCATCTGGGATAGTAAATCAACAAACCCGGAGGTTAATTGCAAATCAATTAATAATGCCTGTATTAGAATATGGAAATATGGTGTATAATTTTGCGGGTCAAAAACATTTAAATAGATTAGTCATATCATATAATCGATTGGCAAGATTTGTCTTGAACTGTAGTTACAATATCCATCATTGCACTTTGTATAAAGACTTAAACTGGGACAGTTTTATCAGTACGATTAAAAAAACAATATTCAGTATTCATTTACAAAATAATAAATGGAATGATAGATGGAAATATGGATTTGTCTTCTGCTAGTAAATGTTATTCCTATGTTTTAAGGGATGTAAAATACAGGGATCATACTTTTCCAAAAATTAACATAACATATAGTACTATGACATTTGAGGCACAGGCTGCGAATATTTGAAATACAGTCCCCCCTCAATTAAGGAAAGCAACTAAGCTATCACAGTTTAAATTAGGTTTATAAAACTTTTTGATCACAATTATTGCCGGTTCTCCACCGGTTGTACTGTCACATTCTTTCTGGTGCAAAAATAGATGCACATTTGTTTGAAGCCCTGATTGTTCTTCTTCCTAAACCCGATAAAGATCCGGAATTAGTGCAAAGCTATAGACCAATCTCCTTATTAAATCAAGATGTTTAAATTCTCTCTAAGATATTGGCCAATAGAATAACACAAGTTCTTCCTGACCTGATTAATATGTCTCAGGTAGGGTTTATGAGGGAACATTCATCAGTTGACCATCTACGTACCCTGTCACATGTTGTCTCGGTGTCCAGGGATGCTGCCTTTCCCACGGGATTTTTCTCCTTGGACACCGAGAAGGTGTTTGATCGCGTCAATTGGAATTTCCTGTTTCAGGCCCTTAAAGTAATTGGTTTCCCGACTAAGTTTATAGATTGGATTTGGGCCTTATATCAAACTCCATCTGCCAGAGTCTCTTGCAACGGAGCATTCTCCAAACCCTTTCTTTTGTCTTCTGGTACCCGGCAGAGTTGCCCTCTTTCCCCCCTTTTATTTAATTTATACTTAGACCCCCTTATCCGAAACATTCTCAATAATCTGGAGATAAGCGGTATCCCGATAGGTAATCAGGTGATGAAGATTACGGCTTACGCTGATGATCTCCTCCTTCATTTATCTCATCCAAAAACTTCAATTCCCATCATGTTGAGGGAAATCACCAAGTTCAGTGCTTTCTCACATTATAAGCTGAGTATAAATAAATCCTCCATTTTCCCTCTTAATCATAAGGTTTTTAAAAATGATTTGTCTTCTTTTGGTCTCGGTTGGTCTCCCCGTGTTCTCAGATACCTTGGTATTAATTTGACGCATAACCCCTCCTCCTGGTTTAAAGAAAATTTGGAGCCTCTCTCCCAAGTGATAGTTCGGGATCTCAATAGATGGTTTAAACTCCCTCTCTTTCTCTGGGGTCTCATTAATATCATTAAAATGAATGTTTTTCCTCATTTATTTTATCCCCTCTCGCTTCTTAACTCCTTTACACCGTTATCATGGTTCCAGAAGATGCACAGAATTTTCACAGATTTCATCTGGTCTAATAAACAAGCCAGGTTAGCATATTATAAGCTAGCCGCTCAGAAACTAGATGGAGGACTGCGGATCCCCCATCTGGCAATTTATTACTGGGATAGTCATATTGCAAAATATTTGTGATGGGTGAACCCGGGTCCAGAATACTTAAGACAGGTCTGGCTCAAAATTGAGTTAGATTTTATTCAGTTCGAGAACATTGACCCCCAGACAATGTTCTATCTTAAAATAGCCTCCCTTCCTGACACTATTAGTTGTCCCACTATCCGAACGTCCCTCAGTGTTCACACGCAGCTTTGTTCATTTCTGCGGTATTGCCCAGACCTGGACCTGTCTCGGTCCATTTGGAATTCCCCGTCTTTCACAATAAACAAAAAGATGATATCTCGTAAATGGTTGCCTCAGATTGGGGATGGGATAATCTCTACTTTTCTGGATGACGCAGAGAAGTGGCTCTCAGTTTCTAATATAATTCGCAAGTTTGACATCCCGTTAACTCTTCACTTCAGGGTGGCCCAATTGAAACATCTCCTCTCTTCTGTATTTGGTAATATCCCTCCTCGTCCACCTGCTTTTCTGTTTGTATCAGATCTCTCCCCCTTATTGGGGCCACCAGGCGCTATTTCCAAAATATATCATGTCCTATATTATTGGAAATATGGGAGACCTGAAGGCCCCACTAGGCTCTGGGTTTCTTTTTTTCCTCATTATACTCCTAACTGGTCAGCTTTATGGAAGTTCTGCCATAAATACGTCTCTCAGGATAGACTCCACCTTATGTAATACCACATAATACATAACATGTATTATACCCCTGTGAAGCTGAGGAAATGGGGTCTCATAAGTTCGGGGGCCTGTACCAGAGGATGTCAAGAGGAGGGTACGCTTCTTCATGTCTTTTGGTCATGCCCCAAGATAAAGCCATTATGGGTAGCCATACAGAATAACCTAGACCCTGTACTGGGTTTGCAGGAGTACTTCACCCCAGACATATGTTTGTTGGGGGATTTATCCTCTATCAAGGTGAGAATCAGAAGATTTCATATTTCCATGATTGCACTATCTGTTAAAAAAATTGTGCTTCGGCATTGGAGGGCTACAGTAAGCCCAACATATCAGGAATGGGTTAATGAAATTTTGGCTAACCTACGTACTGAGAAAGCGATAGTGAGCCTCCATAATAAGTTGCAGTGGTACAAAAATACTTGGGATCCCCTTCACATGCTAATTATGGCCAGAGCTGCTAAATGAGTCACTATATCCAGTGTTCCTTGATTCGTGATACTATATAGCATCTTTCTATCTTTGCATGTACTCTGCTGCTGTATGGGGTGGGGAAGGGGGGATGGGGACAGCTCATGTATCATTTTGAGTATAGGCATTGTACGTGGTAACTCTCTGTCTCCTGTAATAGTAAAAACTTACTAATAAAATATGAATTAAAAAAATTAGGTTTGAGTACTGTATTTTATAATGAATGAACTTGTTTTTAAGATGCGGATAAATGTGTTAACAATTTGTTGGATGAAGACTTTTATTCTGGTTTGTACAATGTTAAGTATTGTCTATTAGCTATTTCTGTAGTTTGAGTATTTGTATGTTTATATTGTATGCAGCTTGATCACCTGACACAGGACAACTTTGAAAATAGGTCATTGACCTAAAGTTTTGCTATCTTGTATAAAAATAAACATTTTTACTACTACTACTACTACCCCAGACAAGCCCTACCAACATGCAGTGCTCACAGGGACACACACAGTTGGGCACACAATGGCACCCACACGCTAACACAGATGCTGCACTGGAGGTGGAACCCTACCAAACAGAGCCCGTGGGACAGAGAAGGCGCAAGGAGAAGTGACAGCAGCACAAGGCAATGGCCACAGCAGGTGCCTGAAGGACAGGACATAGAGGTACAGTCAGGGTTGGGGAGGCAGACAACCAGCAAACAGAATGGAGATGGGTGTGTCAGTGCCCAGGGAGCAGACAAGACATGTGCCCACTGCAGGGAGGCATAGAGAGTGGCCACTGGCAGCCAAGGGGGGTGCTGCCATGGTAACACACAGGATGACAGCAGGATGTAGGAAGGCACAAGAAGTGGCCACCAGCAGCCAGGTGGAGGGGCCTTGCAGGGCTGAAGACAGGCAGGGGCATTCCGCTGCCACTCATGGACAATGGTATGGTGGTATCCCCCACCCCCGCTGGGTTGTCTACTGCCATTGGGGGCACTCCTGCTCCATGGTTGTCTGCCTCCACACTTGGGTGCAGGGAGGGGGTTGGCCATCGTTCTGGGTGCTGGGGTACATTGACAGGGGTCTAGGCATGTCTACCTGTGTTCTGATCCTCAGTGTCCCTCCATTCCCCAGGCCACTGACTGTGCCCTGCACACCTTCATCCTAGCACCCATCCTCTGTCCTGTGGGGGAGCTGGGAGCATGCAGCGGTACAGTTGCCGTCCCCTTGGGGCCACTGCCGGGTTGGTCAGCATTCCCATTGCTGTCCCTGGTCTGCCCATCCTAACACCCCTCCGGTGCACCATGGCCACCTCATGGCATTCCCTCAAGGTGGTGCTCCCTGTGTCGGCAGGTATGCCTGTTGGCTCATATGGTGGGTGTCCTGTGTCCACACTCACCCCAGTGGTGGGTGCCCCCTGCAGTCTTCCATCACAATGCCCCCTGTTGCATTCTTGGGCACTGGTGCCTTCAGCTGTGCTGTGCCAGTTGGGGTGTTTACCCTAGGGGCAGTGTCTGCTGCCTGCATGTTGCCTATCCTGCAGTATTCTGTCCTGTACTGCCGACATTGTGGACGGCAATGTTTTTGCCACTTTTTCTGTCTGGCAATATTTTCTCCCACGATATTACTGGCCCGAAGGATTCTGAGTGACATACAACTGCTATGATGCCCTAATTTTTAAACTGCTATTTAAACTGCAGATCATCTTTTGTATCAGTAGCACTTGTTCCTCTCTCCATGAGCAAATCAGCCTTAAGGTAACTGTGGGGATGGGTTCTGACACCTCACAATAAAATAATATATTTTCCCCTCGGACCTTGTATATTACCTTCTTGAATGTTTGGGAACTAAATTTGGTCTTAAAACACACTAAATTTCTGTCACAGCTGCAAACATTTCACTGTAACATTGGTTTCCTCCTTCAGGAAACCTGTTTTTCCAAAGTAGAACACCAAAAGTTGTGTAGAGCATGGGTTAGCATGTGGGTTAGCAAGGCAGCAACATATATATTCATTGCAAAAAACTTGTTAATGCGTCAGTTGGGGCTGAAGTGACAAAAGTAGGGAAATGAGGCATTAGGGTTGACACCCTAACACCTGCCACGCCCTACCACCCCACCCTCGAGACTAACAGGTGACGGGTGTGCCTTGGGATGGTCAATCATAACTCTCTTCCATTCCCTCTTATTTTGTATCATGTAAGCTTTTTTACACATGGAATGGGGTGATAGTTAGGCCTGATGACCCCAAGGCACACCCCATCACCTGTTGGTCTGTGGGGGGGTGGGGGGTGCTAGGGTGTGGAGGGGTGTTAGGGTGTCAACCTTAATTCCTCATTTCTCTACTTTTGTCGCTTCAACCCTAAGTAATGCAGTAACAAAGTTTTTCTGCAATGAATATATATAAATATATATGGGATATGCAGCGGTTCAGTGTGTGATAATGCATTTATCTTGTACAGTTTCCAGTGACCTCAAGTAAACCTCATGAGTGCCGAAGGCACAAGTGAGAGTTACGAGAGGTCACTGGAAACTATACAAAATAAATGCATTATCACATACTGAACCGCTGCATATTCCATTTATGCAACAGGTTTAGATGTTGTGTGAACATTTTGATTTTGGTAGGTGTAAATAATTTGTCAAAAAAGGGAAAATAAAATTGAATTTTATGCTGTTTTTTGCTAATTATAAAAAAAACAAAATGGTATCTATAAATGAAACACCACTCATTTTGTAGATATTTTTGAGCTGAACATTTTTCGTGCTCACAGTACCATGCTATCATTTTTTGTTTTAAAGTTATTTATATTTGTTTGTCAAAAAAGTGAACAAAAAATTACATTTTCTTCTGTTTTCTTGCTAATCATATACAATATACAGGGTTTATATAAATGAAACATTATTCATTTTGTAGATAATTTTGTGCTGAACAATTTTCGTGCTCACAGTACCATGTTATCTTTTTTCGTTTTTAAGTTATTGACATTTAAATATGGTTAGTACTGCTTCTGAGGCCGAACATTCTAAATGAATTCTGAAGAGAACTGTGTAGATAAATGAGCTAGTGATATAGTTACTGTGTGGATAAATGGGTGATGATGTAGTTACTATGTGGATAAATAAGGGATATGCAGCGGTTCAGTGTGTGATAATGCATTTATCTTGTACAGTTTCCAGTAACCTCAAGTAACCTCACGAGTGCTGAAGGCACGAGTGAGAGTTATGAGAGGTCACTGGAAACTGTACAAAATAAATGCATTATCACACAGTGAACCGCTGCATATTCCATTTATGCAACAGGTTTAGATGTTGTGTGAACATTTTGATTTTGGTAGGTGTAAATAATTTGTCAAAAAAGGGAAAAGAAAATTGAATTTTATACTGTTTTTTGCTAATTATAAAAAAACAAAATTGTATGTATAAATGAAACACCACTCATTTTGTAGATATTTTTGAGCTGAACATTTTTTGTGCTCACAGTACCATGCTATCATTTTTTGTTTTAAAGTTATTTATATTTGTTTGTCAAAAAAGTGAACAAAAAATACATTTTCTTCTGTTTTCTTGCTAACCATATACAATATACAGGGTTTATATAAATGAAACATTATTTATTTTGTAGATAATTTTGTGCTGAACAATTTTCGTGCTCACAGTACCATGTTATCTTTTTTCGTTTTTAAGTTATTGACATTTAAATATGGTTAGTACTGCTTCTGAGGCCGAACATTCTAAATGAATTCTGAAGAGAACTGTGTAGATAAATGAGCTAGTGATGTAGTTACTGTGTGAATAAATGGGTGATGATGTAGTTACTATGTGGATAAATAAATTTATTACCATAGTAGCGAAGATAAATGTTTTTATTCTACAGTTTTTATCCAGACCCCTGTTGCATAAATAAATTTGTAATATATGGATAGTGAAAATAATACCCCCAAAATACATACAAAAAATTCCTTGTAATACAGTAGTTAGTCCCGTAATAGTATACTTCCGGTCCTCGTAATAGTATACTCCCGGCCCAATAATACTATACTTCCGGTCCTCGTAATAGTATAGTTGGGATTACCGATGTGACTACTGTGTGAACGAGTTTTGTTTCTTTTTTTGTGTGAGAGAAACATCGGAATGGGACTGGAAGTGGGAGCAGGAGTGGGGTGGTGTGAGCGAGGAGCGAGAGAACGAGGAACGGCACTCGGGAGTCTTACTAACTCTGCAGACTGGCGCCTGAGGCACAAGTAAGAAATTAAAAATTCCTTGCATCCATATATTACAAAAAATAACAAATAGGTTCTGGTGTTTCAAGGCAGAATTCATCTCGGGTTCTGGGATACAAGAAACCTCAGCTCGCCTCGAGGTTTCTTTGTATCCCCAGAACCTCGATGGAATTACTGCCTTGTAATACACCAGAACCTATCTATTATTCTATTTATTACCATAGTAGCGAAGATAAATGGTTTTATTCTACAGTTTTTATCCTGACCCCTGTTGCATATATATATATATATATATATATATATATATATACATATCATACTATATGTATGGGATATGTCATGGGCTGCATGAAAATAAATTCATTATTCTGAATGGGTGCTATTAAGAAATAAGGTACAGCCAGGGGTTATGTTAGTGCTCTAGTTAATCACCCTCTGGGGGTGTAATGTGGCACGAGGAGCAGTCGAGTGCCATATTGCTACCAGGGGGTGATTAACTTGAACATTAACATAACCATAACCCCTGGGAGTACCTTATTGCTAGTACTATAATTGGATTATGAATTACTGTGGCTTGAATAGTTTTTTAAATATTTTTTGCTTTTTGTTTGTGAAAGTAGCATAAAATAGTCCCTCCGGCATTCTCAATTGCATAGTATTTTGGTTTGTTTGCTACGATCCATAGATTTGTAAACAGCATGTGGCACATGTATGTATTTAACAGTGTTGAAATGATTTTTACCTTTTTTAAATAACTGTTTTTGACCCTCTGCTTCAATGTCCTGTTGATTATTGTTGTCCTCCTGCCTGAAACAGATTTTCTTGACCACCAACATTCTGCGCACAACTCAAAAGAAAGCTGGCACAGTGACACTAAGGTTGTAGTTCTGTCTTTATTATTCTCACTTCCTTTACTGCTCAGCTGCTAGTGTACCTACGGTCCATTACTAAGTCTGCTGTCCTTCACCCTCTTAGTACAGACCTCACACCGACAGGAGCACCTTTCCTCCGCACTAGACACCTCATCCCTAGACTACTCCACAGTGACTCAGTCCTCCCCCACCCTCGGCACACCCGTGACCCCCCCAACAACCCCACCCTGCCAACACCCTCACTCCTTCTGCCCTGCAAGGCCTGACCTGAACCCAGCTCTCCCCTGCCATTCCCACCCATCGCACTTTATCTATCCACATGCACCCTGATTGTAAAGTCCTCAGCTGGGTGTCAACCCAAGGGTCTCCATCGCCACCGGCTACTAACCAGAATAATTACACTGCTATTATTATTATCTGGTAATGTACTCCCAAACCCAGGACCTGTGGCTTCCAGCCCTTCTAAATCCTGTCCTGCAACTGGCCTCTGCTTTGTATCCTTAAACATTTGCAGTCTCCTAAAGAAATCTGCTGCCCTCCAGTGCTGGGTCTTTCAACATCAACCTGACATAATTGCACTGGTAGAGACTTGGCTCTCCAAATCCCCCCCTGACTCTGCTATCACCCTCCCTGGATATACCATCTACAGGGAAGACCGAGCAGGCAAACGCAGTGGTGGTTGCACACTACTCATAAGGGACTTCCTTATAGGTCAGGCACTCCCATCTCCTAAACTTGATTATGGAGCCCACGCCCTCACCTTAAAAATCACACCTGACCCCACCTTAGGCCCTCTCTTCCTCAGGTCTGCTAGGTACCCCCGAGGAATCAAAACCAAGCAGTCCAGTCCCTCATTGGCTACCTCACATCTCTCCTTCACAAAGTGGAACAAGTCATCCTAGGTGATCTCAATGTTAACTAGCATGCTTCCACCTCACATCTCTCCCTCACAAAGTGGAGCAAGTCATCCTAGGTGATCTCAATGTTAACTGGCTTGCCTCCACTGCCTCCCATATAAGGGACACCTTTTCTGCCCAGGACATACCCCAGTTAGCCACCCAGCCCACCAGATTCAACCACTCTACTGGCACCAGCACTCTCTTAGATGTTGTTATATCTAACCACCCGTACAAAATCCGGGATGTCACTGTCCTCACCGACTCTTTTAGCTATCACTCCCCCATCCTCTGTCTCTGGTCATCCTCCACTCTGAAGCCAGTATCCCAGACCACTCAATGTCACCGTTTACACCCCGGTGGACTCAGAAAATTTAAACAATACCTAGCCCAGCTAGACTGGTCACCTATTCAGCATGCCCCTGACATTGACTCAGCTCTTGACCACTTCACAAATCCTTCTTTAAGGCTTGTGACCTTTTCACGCCCTCACCAGGATTCGCTCCAAAAAATGCAATGCCCCTTGGATCACCCCACCCCTCCTCCAGAGACTCAAAAACAGGGATAATCTCTGGCACATTGCTGTAGAATCTGGAAAGGCATCTGATAAACAGGCCTACAATGCAGAACGCAATAAATGCACTTGGGCCATTAGGCGGGCCAAGGCAGAGCACTACCAGACCACCCTCACTTCCACTTGGGGTTCAGCCCGGACCTTCTGGGCTAATATGAAAGAGCTAAATGGGAAGTCCCACTCCCCCCACCATCTCAGCTCTTCATCAATGGCACCCCACCACAGATGCACTCCTTATAGCAGATTGCCTTAACACTGCCTTCTCTGACCTAAGCTCGGTCCTCCCCAGCAGCTTTTTTGACCCAATCCCCACCTCTCTCCCTCCAGTCCTGCATCATCCACCATTCTACCTGCACACCCTATCCCCCCAAGAAGCAAGGCCTCACCTGCTAAAAGCCTTAGGCAGAAATAACCCCAGCAGTGACCTCCTCGACTCCAGGATCCTCTGTATGGTCTTGGATGAAGTCCTAGTCCCCCGACTGACCTTCTAAACCAGTCTCTATCCATGGGTCAGTTCCCAAGTGCTTGGAAAACTGCTGAAATCACACCCTTATATAAGAGTGGGGACTGGTCCACCCCCAACAATTACTGACCGATCTCCATCCTCCCCCCACTCGCTAAAGCCCTTGAAAAAGTGGTGTTGATCCAGCTCTCTGAATACCTAACCAAGTATGACATTATGTGCCCAGAGCAGCATGGTTTCCACCCAGGATACAGTATAACCACAGCTCTCTTGGAATTCTCCCAACACCTGCATGCTGCTCTCGACTCTGGCAGCCTTGCAGGAGCAGTGTTCATTGACATCTCCAAGGCCTTTGACACTGTCTGTCATCCCCTTCTACTTGACTCTCTCCACCAACTTGGCTTCTCTGGTGGTCCCATTTCCTGTTTCTCTAGCTACCTCTCTGCTAGATCCCAGTGTGTCAAGATCAGCGGCTCCCTCTCCAGCGCTCTTCCCGTTCACTCAGGGGTCCCTCAGGGCTCCATCCTGGGTCCAATACTTTTTAGTCTCTACCTCAGCACCCTCCCCAGCCCATGTACAGGTAAAATGCTCCTCTACACCAATGATGCAGTCCTTGTTGCCTCACATCCCAATCCCACCTCCTTCCAATTATCCCTCCAGCAAGCTTACAACCAAGCCGAAAGGTGGTTCGGCGACCGCAGACTGGTCATTAACCTAAAGAAAATCAAATCAATGCTCTTCTCCTACCACCAAAATAAAGCTAAAAATACCCCCCCCTTGATTATCCCCAGCACTCTGCACCCGCTAGAACAAGTGATCACATACAAGTACCTAGGCATCATGTTCGATACTGCCCTCTCCTTCCACACCCACATTAATGCCCTATCAGCCACCATTAACGCTCACATTGTCCTGCTATACCAGCACAGGGACTGCCTGCCTCAGGTTGCCCTCAGGCTGGCCATCACCTCCTCCATCTTGTCCCATGTGGACTATGGCTTGCCCATCTACGTCGCAGCTGACAACACTGCCCTCTCCAAAATCCAACTCTCCATCAATAAGGCCTGTAGGCTCCTGACGGTGCCCCCAGCTGAACTCACACCTGCCTTCTCTATACTACCACCAATCTGCTCAACTTTGAGGAGTGACTGCCCTGCCAGACCCACCTTCTCGCTAAGAAATCACTGCTAGGACTCTCCCCCCTGGGGGTCTCCACCTCCCTACAGCAGTCATCATCATCCATCACCACCCATAGCTCTGTTAAGGCCACTTTCAAGGTGCCCAGAACCAAGACCTCCCTTGCCCAGAGATCCTTCCTCTACCGAGCCCCCACCTGGTTCAACTCCCTCCCTAGCTGCATCTCCAACTTGCCAAAAATTGGCTCCTTCAAAACAGCCCTTCGGAACCATATCTTTAATACCCGCTGTTGTAGGTGCAACTAACCTCTTGTTGTAACATGTGGTACCTGCTCACCTTGCCCCTGGCTCGACAATGTCCACTGGACAACCTCTTCCTCCCCCAGACCCACTCCTTCCCTACTAGGTCCAAACAGGGATGTAACCTGCTGTCTTCTCTGAGGACCTACTATATCCACGAGTGTAACCCACAATTTTGTAACATTATGTACCTAAGTAACATACAAACTACTACATTATGTAACCTAAGTGTGTCTATGTTAAATGTTCCTTTTACTGCACCTGTAATGTTACCCTCTGTTTTAATCTGCACTGTAATAACTGTCTTGATGTCTCCCCCCAATGAAGTGCCTTTGTAAATGAGCCTCTGACTCAAAGATTGTAAACCCAATTTGTAATGAATAAATAAAATAAAAATAGGGTTTGGAAAACATGAATACATGTATCTACTTTTCAGTAACGCCCATCACAAAAATACACGGACCCTTGCCTGGCCTCCAGTTAGCAGGAAAGTATTTTAATCAACTTTTCTCTCTACTTAGTGGAACAATGGATCATATGTGTTTCTGGAGCTGGCATGGAAAACGCTGCCACTTCCTGAATCAGCTGACATGCTGCTGTACGTTTTCTGAGGTCATCAGATGAGGAGCATAGGGGTGCGTTCCATACATTTGAATGAAGACGTTTTTACTTACATTTTATTGCCATTTAGAGTTCTGATTATAACAAATCAAAGACATCCCTGGACTAACAAGGTCCTCATTACAGGAGCAATGACCTTGATTTATTATACTCAGATGTCAATAAAATATATGTTACATTGTCCCCGTTCATCGTTTTGCAGCAGGTCCCCGCACTCTTCATTTACTGTCACACAAGACTGGTGAGCTTGGGGGCATGTCAGATGTTTCAGGAAGTGGTAGAGCTACAGGAGTTAATTCCATGGACCCAAATACATTTAATTTTTTTTTAGCAAATGAAGATGTCAGTTTATTTAAAGTTACCATCCTGACAACTTGGCCCAGGTAAGGGTTCTGCTATCTTTCAGTAAGGCATTACTTTGCTTTACTGGCGTGCCAGCCCAGTTTTTTTCAGTGAAAGGTTGTCACCCCTTGGTGCTTATGCTGGTATTAAAAAGCAGATGAGAAAGTGGCTTGGGGGTGGGGTGGTGGTGAATTAACCTGGTGCTTCATGGGGTTTCCAGTAAATGTGAAGTTAACATTGGGAGCCACAGGAGAACAACAAAGTTAATGGTCACTACTTCTACTGGTCTGTCGGTAGTTTTAATGGCGACTCTGAGTTCTGTGTTTAGAACACAAACATACTAACTAAAAGTACTGCCAGCAAAAACATTACACTAGTAAGCAGGCTCTACAAGCATATTAATTGAAGATTAATGTAGGGCTGATAGAACATCACCAGCCAATCACATTTCTGCTTTTGAAATACCCTCATAATAATGAGTTTTATTGACATCAGGAGTGGCGGAGTGCGAACCAGTGTTGGTGTTACCCTAATTTCCACAATGTCTTGTCAGACAAAATAAAATTCTGACACAGTAACTGATGGACAGATTACCAAACTAGGACAACACCAATGCTGCATTGTATGATAGTTTAAACCCTGATAAACACCACACCAACTGAAAACAATAGTGTTAATCAATCTATTGAGGCTGAAGCACAAAACATGAAAAGTAGGCCAAACGACATTTCAGGCAAAAGGTCCCTTGGAGAACCTGTTAAGTGGTGTACTTGGGGTCTGGGTGATCATGCAATGTGGTGTTGGTGTTACACTAATAGTGGCACTCTCATTGCAAGCATTATAGTGCTGTTTACTTTGTCTGGAAAGACAGCGCTGACATTAGAGTAACACCAACATTGCTTTACAAGATCATTCTAACCCCGAGGAACACCACTCCACCAATATGCAAATGTTCCAGTGATTTTTTTTAATTATTCATTTCACTACTTATATGCTTTTTGATTTAACTCTAATAAATGCAATAAAACTGTATTCTTGCAATTAGTTTCTTACTTTTGGAAAAAGATATGTAACAACTAATTTCTTTTAGCGTATGTCTTTCTTACACCCCATGAGGAACACTGCAGAGTGATGCTCACGGCACCAGACCTGCAGCTTGCTTCATGAATGGCCCTGTGGTTGGCTCACAAAGCAGCTGCATAACCACACACACTGAGCTGGACTTGAAGAATATTTCACTCCCTTCCCCACAGCCTTTACCACCAATGCCACCCTCCTCCCCTTCATGCAGGGAATAAATACCCCTTCTCCCAAGTCTTATATTAAAAAAATGAGTCCAGCATTGTATGACCAGCAAAACCCTCCCTCCATGTCAGCTGGCTTCCATCAATTAAAGAGGGAAATAACTGCAATAAAAATAAGTATCAAAATGCAACAATCATGCATGCATCTGGACTTAGCTTTTTCAAGCTCTTTCTTTAGGTCATAACTTGACCATTTTGTATTACTTTAGGATTATGCCCAAGTGCCCCCCAACCACACAAGTGGCACCTTGTAAATCCCACCTGAAATGTGTTTTGGGGTAAACACAAATTTCAGGACTGTATTTCATGACCTACTGTTTTTGCAGGAGGTTTTTTCTTTAGTTGGCAGTGGCCTACTGAGGGGTTTTATGTGATAAGGGCACCTCCCAATGTGCGAGTCCCCAATGGGTGACTGCATAAGGGAGAGCGCCGTAAGGGTGACCGGACAAAAGTGCAACCAGCGGTGGGAGCACCAGCAGTAGGCCGAGTCATGTGCAGCGCTGCAACATCAGCGTGGTCGAGTGGGCAGAGGTGAACCTGGGTGGCAGGGAATGTGTGATGGGACCCTGGGCAACTGGGCATTGGGAGCAGGCAGTGGTGATTGGGGCGGATGGCCAGTTCACACCTCCACCCCAGCCCCTGTCCAACAGTGACCACGGCGCAAATGCACAGAATCCCAGGTGGGCTGTACCTCCCCAGTGCACTGCCATAGGCTGAGGTTGCCATCGGCCCCCTCCGTGCCACTCCTAGATGGCAGACTGCACACCTGGATGCCTGACATGGTACGGGGGTGCCATGGCGCTTCATGGCACACATCCATCCTCTGGTGCCTCCATGTGGTGCCAAGCCACTGCTCGCCCCCTCCTCATCATGGCCCATCTACCTGGCTGTCGTGGTGCACGCCTCCTGCAACCGTCGCTTGACTGGGCCCCAGTCTCCAGGTGCTCGCCGTAGTGACTGTAGCTGCACTGTCACTCACCAATAGTGGGACTGCAGCTACAGTTGCTTCTTTACTGCCATTCTGTTTTCTTGGGCGGCTGCCCTTTAGGCAGCCGCTCTTCATATCTCTCCCACCATCCCCCACGCCTATGTTGCGGCACTCTACATGGGTGCTACACTACTGAGGTGGCAGGAGGGTTGTGCCAATCTTCCAACCCTGGATTGCTTTTTATAATGTGGATGCTGGGGGGAAGGTGGCTATGTGTGATAAGTGGGCTGGAGGGATATGGGTGTTCTTTTGGTTGCATAGCGGGAAGGTGGGTATGAGCACTAAGTGGTCTGGAGGGATGTGGGTATTTTCTGCTTGTATGGGGCAGGAGGATGGGTATATGTGCTAAGTCAGGCAGGAGGGGGAAACAGGTATTGTTGACTTGTATGGGGAGGAGGGTGGGTTCAGGTTCTAAGTGGGCTGGAGAGCTGCGGTCAGCATTTAATTGTATGGGGAGGAGGGTGGGTTTGGGCCCTAAGTGGGCTGGAGGGATGTGGGTAATTTTTACTTGTATGTAAAAGCAGGGTGGGTATGGGAGCTAAGTGGGCTGGAGAGATGTGGGTAGTTTTAAATTGTATGGATAAGGAGGGTAGGTATGGGAGATACGTAGGCTGAAGGGATGTGGGTATCTTTACTTGTTTGGTAAAGAAAAGTAGGTGTGGATAAGGAGGGTGGGTATGGGAGCTAGGTGGGCTAGAGGGATGTGGGCAGTATTTAATTTTATGGAGAAGATGGTGGGTTTGGGCACTAAGTGGGCTGGAGGGATGTTGGTATTCTTTTACTTGTATGTATAAGGAGGGTGGGTATGGGAGCTAGGTAGGCTGGAGGGATGCGGGTAGTTTTTAATTGTATGGATAAGGAGGTTGGGTATGCAAGATCAGTGGGCTGGAGGGATGTCGGTATCTTTACTTGTTTGGTAGAGAAGAGTAGGTATGGGTACATGACCTGGAGGGATGTGGGTATTTTTTCTTGTATGGGGGAGGAGGGTGGGTATAGGTGCTAAGTGGGGCAGGAGGGAAATAGGTATTTTGAATTGTATGGGGAGGAGGGTGGGAACTGGTACTGTGAGCTGGAGTGATGTAAGTAGTTTTTCCTTGTTTGGGGGAAGAGTGTGGTTATGGGTTCTAAGTGGGCTGGAGAGCTGTGGGTAGTTTTTAATCTCATGGGGAGGAGAGTGGGTTTGGGCACTAAGTGGGCTGAATGGATGTGGGTATTTTTTACTTGTATGGATAAGGAGGGTGGGAATGGGAGAGAAGTGGGCTTGAGGGATTTGTGTATCTTTACTTGTTTGGTAGAGAAGGGTAGGTATTGGTACATAACTGGAGGGATGTGGGTATTTTTTACTTGTATGTACAGGATGGTGGGTATGGGTGGTTAGTGGGCTGGAGTGGTGTGGGTATCTTTTACCTATATGGGCAGGAGGGCGGGTATGGGTGCTAAGTATTCCTCCCGTCCCCACTCTTCCTCAACTGCAGCGACGTACTTTGTTCCCTGTCTCTGCCTGGGAATTGTCTCCTTGCTGACTTACCAACAGCACAGTCATCTTTTGTACATTATTAACTGTAAATTGTGCATTTTTGTCTGTTTTCTTCCTTCCTTCTGTACTGTGTGATATGTACGTCCTCTATGTACTATGTAACTTGCACCTCTATATAACTGTTTGTAATCTCATATTGTACAACACTGTAAATGTATTTGTTTTTTACCTGTTCTTTGATTTGTACTCTCCCGGGTTGTGCCTGAAAACAGGCAGTTCTGTCTAGTGCACTTACCCAGTTACCTAAAGCAAATAAATAAATAAGTGGGCTGGAGTGAAGTGGGTATTTTTTACTTGTATGAGCAGGAGGGCCGGTATTGGTGCTAAGTGGGCTGAAGGGATGTGGGTATTTTTTACTTGTATAGGTAGGAGGGTGGGTATGGGTGCTAAGTGGGCTGGAGGGATGTGGATATTTTTTACTTATATAGGTAGGAGGGTGGGTACGGGTGCTAAGTGGGCTGGAGGGATGTGGATATTTTTTACTTGTATAGGTAGGAGGGTGGGTACGGGTGCTAAGTGGGCTGGAGGGATATGGGTATTTTTTACTTGTATAGGCAGGAGGGTGGGTATGGGTGCTAAGTGGGCTGGAGGGATGTGGGTATTCTTTACCTGTTTGGAAGAGACATCAGTTGCATGAGTTAGATGACAGGATTCACCAAGAAACAGCTGAGCTGGATAGCACAAGACTAGCAGACCCTTCCCCCAGTTTGAGCAAGGAAGCAAAGAGTGTCAGCAATTCCAACTTGAATGTGGGTTATATAAGAATCAGACCCAGTAAAACTGATTATCCAGAGAGTATGCTGTACGTGCAAGTCTAGGACATACAAGTTACCAGAAATAAGTAGTGGAGGAAAAACATCTGGGACACCAAGAAGGGGAATACTGGCTATTACAATTGATAAGTCTGATTGGAAAAGGAGTAGATCACTCTGTTTTCAAGGGAGCGTGTCAATATAAAGACCAAAGAGGATACCAGAGGGACTAGCAGTTCCACCATGTCTGTCTGGTGTTGATGGGGAGGGGGGCAAATAGTCACCCAGGAAGGAACCACAGCACTGCAAATGACTCAGCTCAGCCTATCAGATAAAGTAGTGCAATGTACTTTGTGAATATTAGATTCCACAATAGGAATCAGGAGGCATTATCTAGTATAATACCATAAATATTAGAGAAAATGTTGCCAATAATAACGTTTGGAATTTGCCTTGTAAATTTAAAACTGTTAAACTTTTTTTTCAATGTTGTTATATACACCACCAGAATACCTTGATGTTAGATATGTTTTGATAAATGTCAGGTCTATACCTGTCAGAGCAAATAAATTACAAACATCCACATTTTAAGGAAATTGTCGCAAAATTTCACAATTGATTACATAGTGAAATTTTGCACCATATAAATTAAACTTTTCTAAATGAAACATCACCATATTTTGTCAGTACTTTGACCCCTCTACTAAGGTTATGCATGCTACTTTTTAGATGTCTGGATCCACTGGTGATTGAATTATATAATGCAAGCAAAGATATTTTCACAAAATTTCACCAATAAATACATATATACATACTTATGTAACAAAACGTCAGGATTTGACCTCCTATAGCTTCAAACCTATCCATCCAAATCTCATGATATTTGGAATCGTCTCAGGGTACCTAACATCAAACAAATATGGTAAGTGCCAGGTATTTAGCTTACATTAACAGACAGCAGAATTATGAATACATTTCAGAAATTCAATTAAATTTCCATGACATATTGTGACATGTTAAGGAATTTTGTGACATTTCACCAAAATTAAAATCATAATTTGCTGATTTTGCACAGTCCTAGATTGTAAGCCACTGACCTACTCTATCAGAGTAGTGCTAAGGTTTCAGAGTCTACCCTGTAGCTGACATATATTAGTCAAATGCCTGGTCCAATAAGATGGCCATTCTGAATGTTGCCCATAAAAAGGACACAATGCAACAGCACTGTTTTTTTTTTTATATGTATTATTTTTCTCTCCACCTCTACTGCCCTCCAGCTTCCACTCAATCAGACTTCTAAGGCGCATCGCACCCCCGACCCTGCCCCTAGAGTGCCTCACCCAACTCCCCGAGACCCTTGATGGCCCAAATAACCCCCCAGGTGGGGTGAGAAGAGATGCCCCCTTACCTCCCTCTATTCCTGAGGAGTGAGCTGCACAGCGGGGTCTGCCCTGTTCAGTCAGTGGGTGGTGAGCTGGCACCAGAGGTCATCACCTAGGAGGCATGGAGAGACATTTTTCCTCCATGTTGTGATCCCTGATGCTGACGTGCAATAAGGAACAATAAGTCAGGCGTATGCAGAGATGTACATCAACTCCAGTCCTCTCTCAGCATCAACCCTTGTGTTGCAGCGTCCCACAGCCACACCCGACATCCCCTGAATTCTCCAGCAAGCGGCAGTGTAGTGGCAGGGAATTCATCCAATCCCACCCAGAAGAAGGAGAGCAAGCCGTTGGGTGCTCAGTCCTTCTCCCCCCCCCCCGGGCCGACCCCTGGTGACCCAAGTCCATTCCCGAACCTGGGTAGCCGGTGTGGTGTGAGGTGTGGCATCCTGAGACTCAACCCTCAGCACAACCGGGCTGACTAACAGCACTGTTTTTATTGTCATATTTTATTCAGTTGCAGTTCAATATGGATCACTTGAGGGTAAAATATATAAATATGGATCATGTGATTGTATAAATGTCATTTCAGAAAACAGAATCATCACACATAGCTGCAAATTGACACAGATCTCCTGACCCCTTTAATCCTTACAAATATTGCATATTGCATTTAATGTTGTGTAATGGTGATGCCTTAATAACATGCACTATGTGTTTTGTTGCTGTTTGAATGACCTTTTCTGTAGCTGAGGCTTTGCTTCTTTATATTGTTTTTGTAACTGTTTTTATATTGCACCATTCTTAACCTGTAATACCAGGTCTTGTTATGTTTACCTACTGTATTTAATTTTATGTATTTGTGTTCGGAAGACCTTTGCACTCAAATGCCCCTTTTCAAAGGTGTCCAACTCAATAAATGCATTGCAAAACATTATATACTGTAAAACATTATTCATAGGAAAGACAAATGCATAAAAACAGAGCCACAATACATACTACCAGACATGAGATTGCCATACTTGGGCACAGGAAGAAGAATTGGGTTCCTCAATACAGAATAAGCAAAGGAGCCAACTGGGTAATTACATACCAAAGGTGATGCTATATGAAGGACTGGGTTTCCAGAGTAACCGAAGGCTGGGGATTAATGCTTTGGGCATTTGCATTTGAGATGCTGGGAGAAAAGGATTTCTACCTGTGATTTGAAGGAATGGAAGGCTGAGGGCATGGTCACTGTTGGTGGGAGCGGGTTCCAGGCTTTGCCCACTCTGTAAGCAAAAGAACACTGCCCCATATTGGTTATCCTGTGTGGCACAACTAATTTACCATAACAAATGGACCTCATACTGTAACAGTTGTTGGTCTTGGTTAGCAGGCTTCAGATCCAGGAGGCATTTGACCAGGGAGGGCCCTTCTGACTAGCAGACCACAGCTGCAAGTGATGTGGATGTGAAAGGGGAGCCATTTAGTGGAGGTGTACAGATAACATCGGTGAGAGCCCTACTTCTGATTAAGGCCACACAGATTTTGTCAAGAACAGTGTTGCTAGCAGCCAAGTAGATTACTGACCCATAGTTGATGATGGAAATGATGAGGCTGGAGACTAGTAGTCTTTTTGCCTTAAGGGTGAGGTTTGCCTTGTTTCATTAGAGCAGGTTTGGTTGTTGGTTAAGCAATAATACCCAACAGGGTGGGCGGTATTGGCCAATACCGGACCACCCAGGGGCATAATGAGGCCTGACGCTGAAGGCAGAGGGCCTTATAGCCCTTGGAAGGTCCGGTATTGCCAAATACTGCCCACCCTGTAGGGTATTATTGCACTTAGAAAATTGGCCTTTTAGTTTTAAAAAAAATTAAAATGGCTAATAACATCTTTAAAAATAATGGAAATACTTCATTTTTATTAATAAAGTAAACTATGGGTAAAGTAGTCCATTTGATGCTTTGTTTAATGCTTTAACACTAGCTATCACTAGATGGTGCTGTTTTATTTTGTGAAGGGCTAGTGGGTTGCCCTCTCAACTAGTGTCTAAATTGAGCATCTGCCCATTGAAGTTCTATAGAGACCAAATCCACTTTTTCTCTCCCCCACCCAGTGGACTACCAGTATTTTTTAAATTCTTCAGTGGACGATCATTTTTTTTAAGCCCTATCCTTGCAATAGAGGGATCATGTTGTAGAAGATGTTGGGACCTGCATCGGGAGCAAAACAGAATGGGAGCAGTGAAGTAATGCCAGTGATGAGTGCAGACTTTTCTGGTATCCCTTTCTTTTCTTTTCTTTTTTTTGAGGAACTGGGGGCATTAGAGCGGGGGTGGCTGTCAGGCCAAGATGAGAAAGCCGTTTGGTTGGACTTGGAGAGCAGAGTGGCCGAGATGAGAAAGCTGTTTGCTGGAGTGCTGAAATAGCCCTGCTATTAATAATAAAAATTAAATTAAAAAACACTGCCAAATGGCATGCGTGAGACAAAACAGCAAACTGACTTGCTAGAAAGCATTAGCTACAGCAGCAGTACTGTGTGTGACAAAAGCGGTACTTACTTTGTTTTCTATACCGCAGACGGCTGCCCATCTGTGGTATGGAAAATGAAGAAAGTACCGCTGGTCTCATACACAATAGTGCTACCAGAGATAGCGCTGTCTCACAAGTTAGTTTGCGGTTTTAGAGCTGATCAGACTGACTAATAAGAATAGTAAGAAAATACTGGCAATTCCTTGCATCAGTAGGCTAAACGGGCGGGCAGACAGGTGGAGAATGGTGGTTGAGTGTTGGCTCTCGCTAAGCGAGAGAAAAAAAACATGGTGACTGTTTGAAACTGAACATTCCACTGGCACAATGCTATTGGTAAGCAGGTCAGGTTGGGACTGGCACTTTTAATACCTGGGCTCTATTGCCTGATAGACACCCACCTGGCTAGGTCTATCAGTTAAGGCAGTAGTGGTACTGTACATCTTTCTACAGCCCTGTTGTTCAGAGGGCAGGACATTGTGTGCTGTGACTCGAGGTATTTCACTTGTCGGTTGCTAACAATTTCTCAAGGACCTTTGACAGAGGGGATAGAATAAATATAGGCTGAAAATAAGGGACGGCCATGGGATAACCTGAACTTGAGCACTGGGACAACGTTGGCTTGTTTCCAGACATCAATGAGGGAGCTGTACTGGAAGGAGAGAGACTGAACAATTTCTAAATGGCTGGCACCACTTCATTAGTTGCCAGTCTGAGTAACTTCATATCAGTGAAATTTTGTCCAATTCTTGTTTTGGGACGGCTTTACATATAGCAGGTATTTTCTTATGGTATTAGTTCTCACACTTTTAAAACAGACCTTACATCTTGACTTGGCCAGGGAAGCTGTGGTGCCTAGAGGTGCAGAAGGGGCAGCCAGAGAACTTTTCAGATCCTTTCCAACATTTTAAAAGAAGGTGTTGAAGCACTCTGTGATGAAAGATGGGTCAGTGAAGTTGACTTTGTCAACTTTCACTAGGGTGGGGGTGAAGTTGCCTTTCCTTCCAAGTACACTGTTGATGGTCTCCCAGAGTTAGAGTCATTTCCATCTTCTTGAATTTTGTATTTGCAGTAGCTGCTCTTGGCTTTCCCAATGGCCATCCTGCAGTGGTTCCTCCATTCTTGGAATTCTGGCAGGTGCTGGCTGTAGCCTGTCTCCTTGAATAAGATATAGTCTTCTGTTTAAAGAGGGCCAAGAGGTCAGGGTTAAGTCAACCATTGGTGCAACCTCTGACTCTTTTCCTATGTAGTGGTGCAAAGAGGTCACATGCCTCCTGAAATGTATAGGTGAAGGGCTCAAGCAATAGGATAGCATCTGTGATGCAGTCCAGGTAATTCCAGTCAATATTACTAAGATGAGGTTCGAAACCCTTGCTGAGATTCTGCATGTATACGACTCTCAGTAGGGGGCTTTTCTACTTTGTGGTCCATGAGCAATATATTGGAGAGTGGTCACTAATTAGATGTGGGAGAACTTCTACCTGATGAAGTTTTTCAGGGGGAGAGGCCAATATCCAGTCTATTAGGGATTCAGCTGCTCACCTGTAGTTGATCCACGTTGGTAACTTTACTAACTCGCTGGAAGACAGAAGGGTAAGAGGGGACATGATAGAGACCTTCATGTACTTGAAAGACATAAACAAAGTCAGGAAGGGAGAATTGTTCTGCTTAAAGGGAGGGAGGGTTACTAGGGGGCACAGTCTGAAGTTGGAAGGGGAAAGGTTTAGAAGGGATATGATGAGGCACTACTTCACAGAGAGAGAGTGGTGACAGGTTGGAATACACTACTGGAAGAATTAATCACTCAAAGGACAGTGGAGAGCTTTAAGCAGGGTTGGGATAGAGTCAAGGGCAGGGTTAGTACACACAAAAACACAAAGGGGGGGAAGGACCGGAAAGGAGGAGGAAGAGAGGGGTTTGGGTGGGGGTGGGGCAGCTGAAGTGATATGAAATTAAGAGTTGTACAATCAGGCAGACTTGATAGACCTGTGGGCCTTTTTCTGCCGGCAAGTTTGTATGTTTGTATGTTCGTACCTGACTGAGGTAGAGGCCTGCCAGCTTTAGTTTGTACCTCTTGGAGAGAAGGAGAGACAGTTTATGTTGAAATCACCAAGAATTAGCTTTTTGTGGTTTTGGTTCAACTTGTTCACTTGCACAGAGGAGTAGGCGAAGCATTGATCAACCAAGCTACAGGAGATGTACAGTACGCAACTACTACAATGAGGTTTTTGTTGCCATCGCCTAGGCAAATATTGGCAGCCAGGAGCTCAAACAATAGGTCACAGTCCAAGCCAGGGATCAGGGAGGCTTGTAGTTGGTCCTTGATTTAAAGGAGGCAGCCCTCTCCACGCTTGCCAAGTCCATTCTTCTTAAGGAGGGTATAGGAAGGAAAAGCTACTTTGTTTGTTGCCCAGATTTCAGTGAAGGCAACCACTTCAGGGATTTTGGAATGTATGAGGGATTTGAATTCAGTGAATTTGGGGATGAGGCTCCCCATGTTGATGTGTAGGTAGTCAATGAGGCCTCTCTAACTGCTGTGCTAAGGGGAGGGATGTTAGGAGTGGAAGGGTCAGGGTGGGGATGGATAGAACCAAGGAGTAGAAGTAGGTAAATGATAAAGTCCCTCAGCATTGCATAAGTGAGCACTGCTCTCAGTATACAGGATTCCCTGTTTACAGTGCATGTTCAGGGAGAGGGCTTGTCTGGGCAGGGTAGAGTATTGAGAATAGCAGTTTTAAGCTGTGATGCAACAAAATATAGTCTGTCTGTGGACCTCCATAAGTGAGGCACCACATACACTGGTATGGTGGTCCACCCTGAGCCACTGGGCATAGAATACGTGCCTGCGGCATGTAAAGCACCAGGTATGCAGTTGCGGGCTATAAGACCATGGTAACTTGGTATAGCAGCCATTGACATGCTTACAGCATATTGGTTACTGACTGCTTGCAATGTTGTTAGTCATTATTTCGGAGTGATTATTAGCAATAATTCCAGAAACAGTACACAGTGCAAAACCATTTCTATGGAAATAGTATAACATTTTGTATCAGGTAATACTTGGTTAATAGAATCAAACAAGTTATTAGTTGATGTACAAATCATATATCAGACCATACCTGAGTTCTATTTATTTATTTATTTAGTTTTTGTTGACCGGGTAAGTTGCACTAGACAAATCCTGCCTATTTTCAGGCACGACCCGGGGGAGGGGGATACAGATGAATGCCAACTGACCTTAAACCAGATTAAGCTGTTGGTGGTATTTTTAGTGAAGGAGGGAAATTTAGCCAGGACACCGGGGAAATTCCCCTACTCTTTTCTATAAGAGCCATGGGATCTTTAACACCCACCTGAACTACCACCAATCCAGGAAGATGGGACCTCGGTTTAACATCTCATCCGAAAGACGGCACCTCAGAAGTGCAGCACCCCTCTCATGCTGCACTACAGTGTCAGTACTGGGATATTAACCCAAGTGCCAGGTTTTCTTGTCCCCACTGCTGAACCCATATCTCAGATAGGATATTGAGCTACTACACTTAGAATTGAATAATGAAACTCATTTAAAGATTTGAAGGTTAAGAACTAAAACATATCATGAGTGGTTAATGGAGCCAGGACTGTTCTCTCTGGCAAGTAGAAGACTAGTGACTTGTTACAGCTTTATTAAATCATCAATTACTGTATATGAATGCACAAAACAAGGCTGACATTTAAAATCAGGGAGCAAAGTCTCCAAGAGCTCAAATGTCAACTGGCATGAAATTAATTAATATGTATTGGTGTGTGAGTGGTTCTTCCCCAAAGATATTAATGTTAGACTTTTGTCAAACCCAAGCACCTCCTCCTCGATAACTGATCATTTATTTCTCATTTTAAGGAAAACCTTTCATTTAAAATTTGGTAACCGGGAAAGGCACACTGAGCCGGAGCTCATTTCCAGGTGCAACCTGGGGAAACGGGGATACAATACAAACAATGGGAAGAGACAAAATAATTACACAGTAACAAGACACAGAGTACAAAATAACAATAAATTAGCACAAACTTACAATTATGAGCAGCTTTCAAATATAGACTGTATTAGTCAGGAGTGTGTTTACAGGGCCACTAGGAGGTTAGGCAGGTTGACGTTGAGGCAGGGAGACGTGGGAGGTAGAGGAGCAGGAGCAAGGGGAAACAGAAGTGAGTCAGAGCAGGCACTTGAGGGTATGGAGTGAGGGGGAAAGGTGAATATCACAGTAGAGCTGATTCCAGAGGAGAGGGACGTTATATAAAACAAGCATTTGTCAATGCCGAATGTTTGCTTGCTGGTATTAGCATAGGAAATGCAGGAGGTAGACAGATGCAAAATAGGAATGGCAGTGAAGTATTGAACTTCACACCAACCCCACCTCCATCCTGTAGAGATGGACAGGTATTGGGGTAAGTGTTTGGGTCGTCGCCCATGATGTTCATGCTATGTCACCTCACTCTATTCTGCAGACACCAACACGTGTTGAGGTGTGTCTTGTGATGTTTGGCTTTACAGTCACCCCATTCCATTAGGACATATACTGAAATGGATGCAGCATAGGAGAATGGGATGAACTGTGGGGCCAAAGAGTTCAAGGTACACCTTGATGCCTGTCACTGAGTGGAGGTGGGATGGCATGAGCAGTACAGTCGACAATCCAAAGGCATACCCTGATGCCTGTCAGTCTGTACAGGGTGGGATGTTATGGTTAGAAACCCTAACGCCCCAGGCGTTTGTTAGTATTTGCACCACACATTTTCAACATGGCCTTTTTGTGATCCCACCTCATGAAAGCATTTGGGACCTCTTCTCATGAAAAGTGGTAGCATGATTTTGTCAATGTGTTCCGAACTTTGACTTCCAACAGCAACCATGCCATTCTGCGCCTCATGTACGAAAATGCAGATCGGGCAGGATATGAAGAATGACAGCTGTACCATCCACAGGGAGGTGTGAAGAAATGGCAATGTTGAAAATCTGTGGGAATAGTAAAAATGCTCGCACTTCCAAGCATACATGGAAACTGCGCAATGCATGCACATAACACAGTCATTTTATGCACTTTCATCACCAAATTTTCAACATAGGCATTTTAGGATCTCTGCTCATGAACAGTGTCACTGTGATTTTCTCAATGTATCCTGAACACTGATTTCCCACAGCGAGCACGCTACTGTGCGCCGGAAGTACAAAAACACATTTGGCCAGGATGTGAAAAATGATAGCTGTATTGTTCATAAGGAGGTGTGGAAAAATGCCAATGTTAAAACTCTGGAGTGAAAATATAACAAATTCGCTAAGTTACAAGCGTGCGTGGAACCTGAGCAACGCACGCTCATAACACATTCATTTTATGGACTTTCATTACAAAATTTTCAACATAGGCATTTTAGGACCTCTGCTCATGAACAGTGTCACTGTGATTTTCTTAATGTGTCCTGAGCACTGATTTCCCACAGCGACCGCACTACTCTGAGCGGGAACTGCGAAAACACATTTCGGCCAAGATGTGAAAAATGACAGCTGTACTGTTCATAAGGAGGTGCAGAAAAATGGCAAAGTTGAAAATCTGGAGTGAAAATATTGCAAATTGGCAAGGATACAAGTGTGCACAGCAACTGTGCAACGCATGCTCATAAAACAGTCATTTTGGGGATTTTTCCCACCAAATTTGCAACATAGACTTTTTGAGAGCCCACCTCATGAACACTGGCACTGTCATTTCATTAATCAGGCCTGAAAGGTGATTCTGCACAGTGACTGCAAAATCACCTTTCAGGACCAGTTAATGCAATGACAGTGGCTGAATTCATGAGGAGGGGGCCCAATAACCCCATGTTGAAAATTTGGTGCTAAAATTCCCAAAAATGTCCGAGATATGCACCAAAGTTGAAAAAACCCTATTTATGCCATTATACAGCTTACCGGCATTTCCTCAGTTTGCAATCGGTTTTGAAGAGTGCAGACGTGTCCACTGAAGATCGTCGTGCCAGGCTCTGCAGGTAAATATGGGGTGAAGGGGTGTGGGGAGGTGGGTTGCGCAGAGGGTGGGTGCGGGTTGTGGGATGGTCACCGGACTCGACGAGGAACTGTTTTCTGCTTTGCAGGTTACAAAAAAAACCCATTGCAGGACAGTTTTCCTTTTACAGGGTCATTTGGCACACTGGGGTGGGCTCCCAGTGTGCCACTCCACTTATTTTTTTGGGGGGGTCTGTAGCCGATGGAGGATTGGGTGCCCCATCAGCAAATGACACGGGGATGCGCCGATGGGGATCGGGTCCCCATTGGCAAAGCAATGTTACTGGGGGCATATGATGGCATCCCCAGATAGTAATATTGTTTAGAACATGGTGGTGGCTTGCCACCACGTTCACAAACAATATTACACTAGGCAACATCCCACCCCGCAATGACGGGTCGCTCCCTCATTGCACCGGAAAGGCTGATGCTGCAATGACGAGGCAGCCCCTGATTGCTGCGGCGAAAATGTTTCAACTTGGCGGCACTTTTGGAGACCAGTGTCATCAGCACACTGTGCCTCCATTCGTCCACCAGTGCCAAGCCCCCGAACATAGTGCCTCTGTTGGCTGCTACAGCACTGCGTCTCCACAACCAGCTTCTCTCCTAAGCTGCCACATGTTTCTTGCACATGCATACAAGCAAACATAAAAACAGACTTTCCAGAGGTTGAGTGGGGATGAGGAAGGGGGAAAGAGCGGTTGTCCCTGGAATGCAGAGGGTAGGAGGAGGGGGTTTTAAATTAATGAAAAGCCAGCACTCAGAAGGCCAGTGGATATATTGTTTTACTGCACTTCAAATATTAAAGCTGCATCATGCATAATCAGCAAAAATACCTCAGTGCATGGAAATACAAAGTACAGTCAGATCCAGTTGCAGTGTCTGACCAGCATGGCATTTCAAGGTAACAAGGCCTCTTCATCAGGGACGTGGCTCATAATCTAACCTTGTGAATTTTATAGAACCTCCACACCAGGTGCAAACAATAAACTCATAATGACCTAATTAATCATTTCGATTGTTCAATAACATATTTACCCTAGATTGTCAGGGGAGTTGAAGAGAAAAAACCCTGGAGTAACTCTAAAGCCAGTAACCACTCAAATCAATTAATTTTATGGAAATGTCCTTATTATTAGAGTATCACTGGGTCAGATACTGTAAGGTAAGCTCTGTAAAACTACTCCTTGACAAATCTACAATTTTCTATATTTACATAATTTTTTTCATTCATGATATTACATTTATGAACTTAAAATACATTTCAACATATGCTATATATAAAAGAAAATATGTATACTTCAATTAGTGCATAAACATATACTGTATCAAAATAAATATGCATCCTCAATAAGTACTAATGTAATAAACCTTAGATAAGTCCCAAAAGTGTGAAAGAATATTCTTATAACAAACAGGTGATATTTCTAAAGAAGTTTGTGTATTTCAAATATATGTCTAAATATCTCTTAAATTTTCTGATCATACCAGGTTATACTTCTGTATTAAAAAGTCAGACAACAACTAAAGGTGGCAGGGTTGCGTTCTATGTAAAGGACAACCTAAATAGCATTGAAAATTAAGGATGGCGATAACCTAGCTCCTGAGCCTGAGATTATGTGGGTAAACATTAAAATGGACAACAGAGCACTAACTATGGGTCTTTGTTACCATTCTCTCAACTTAGACACCTTAAGGAATAACATATTCATGGCATCTATCCAAAATATGAAACAATTTGTTGACCTTATACAATTGGGCGACTTTAACCTCCTGAACATATGTTGGAAATCTCTGGAGTGTAAAAGTGCTTTAGATAATAGATTCCTGGATGCTATAATTCAACATGATCTAGAACGACTAGTCTCCAAATCAACTAGGCAGAATGATATCCTAGATTTAATCCTTACAAATACGTGGATTTTATTATTTTACATCATTTGGCAATGGGGTAATTCCTTCCCCTGGAAGCACACCACCCAAATTGATCTGTCCCTGTTCATGTGTGAGCCTTGGGCACATCTAGCCACATCGTATACAACTATTCCAATGTTGCATTTTCAACATTACCACCTGGCATACTACTGTTCAAAAAAGAAATGCAACCGCTCTCTGACTGAACTCCTCCTATGCACCCTAAAACTTGTGCTCCTCCTCCTGCTGCTATCAGGGACTGTTCACCCTAACAGCGGACCAAACACCTCCAACCAAAACAAACCACTAGGCACTCTCTCAATCATGTGCCTGAACATCTGCAGTTTACTTCCTAAGCTTGATGCACTGCAAGCCTTTACCACCCAACACAACCCGGATATTCTGTCAGTAGTTGAAACTTGGCTCACCCCAAAGATTCCCAACCAGGCAATCACCCTTCCTGGCTACAATGTCTTCCGGGTTGATCGTAAGTCCAAAAGAGGTGGATGGTGTGCCTTAAATGTGAAAGACACTTTCCGAGGACACCCCATTTATTCCAATCTTCCAGCAACACCTGCTCAGATTCTTCCCATCAGACTCCTATTAGGCACCCACAATAAGACCCTCACAGTTGTCACTGTTTACATACCTCCTAAGGAATAGGGACCTGGTCTAACAGCTGTCCTTGACTTTGTCAAATCCCACCCATCAGACTCTGAAATCATCTTTCTTGGTGACTTTAACATTAATTGGCTCTCAGCTGAAGGGGGGTCATTTAAGGACTCTGTTATATCAGCTAACCTGACTCAAATGGTTGACTATGCAACCAGAAAGAACTACAGAACTGGGACCTGTACCCTACTCAACTGGATCCTAACCAACCACCCCTCTCAGATCACGAAAACCTCAGTCCTTCCTGACTCACTCAGTGACTACTCTCCCATCAGCTGTACCTGGTCAAACAAATTCTATAAGCCCCCTCCAAAAATCATCACCAGCAGAGTTCTACCCCATGGTCAGCTACCCCACCTCAAATTTCATCTCCGTCTGCAGGACTGGTCCCCCATCTTCAAGGTAACAGATACTAATACTGCACTGGAGCAATTTATTCACATTTTCAATGAAGCCTGTAATACATTTGCCCTTCTCAAAAAGCATAAAGTTAAATCACTCAGTCACCCTTGGCTGTCAGGAGACTTCCTAAAAAATCTTAAATCCAGGGACCACCTCTTGGAACTGGCTGTAAACTCCAGTAAGCAACTCGACATCCAGAATTATAAACGGGTACGGAACGACTGCACCAAATCCATTCGGCAACAGAAATCTGACTACTATAAAAATGCCCTCACTATCTCCTGGGGAAATGGGAGGGGTTTCTGGAAAAATATTAAAGATGTAACTGGGAAGCAGTCAAAATCTTCGTCGAACATGCTCAGCATAAATGGGCACACTACACTCAACCCTAAAACTATTGCAAACACTTTTAACATCACTTTCACTGACCTTAGCAGTGTTCTCCCCTCTGACTTCTTCCAAGATGCGTCAGCTCCCTCCCCAACTCCTCCACCCACGCCTGTCACCCACCTTTCTACTTTAAAGCACTAAAGAAACATCAAGTCTGAAACTATGTTGCCAAAGCCATCAACAAATCTAGAACAAGCAATGACACACTTGACCTCAAGCTACTGGTCCTAACGCTTGACAAGGTACTTGGGCCCCTCACCAAGATCTTTAATCTCTCTCTTTCCCTTAGCCAATTCCCCGACAAATGGAAAATGGCCACTGTTACCCCAATTCACAAAAGTGGTGATAAGACTGACCATGCGAACTTCTGCTCTATCTCCATTCTGCCTCCCCTATTGAAGGCACTGGAACGTATAGTAGCGGACCAACTTACCGAGCATCTGGACAATTAGAATATTCTCTGTAAACAGCAACATGGCTTTAGAAAAGGTCATAGTATATCATCTGCCTTACTCGAATTCACCGGCTCCATTCACAGCTCCCTCAACAATGGACAACTAACTGGTGCTATTTTCATCGACCTGACCAAAGCCTTTGATACTGTCCACCACTCCCTCCTGCTGAGCCAACTAAATAGTGCTGGTCTCTCCAATGATTCAATCTCTTGGTTCAAAAGCTATCTTGAAAACCGCTCCCAGCATGTAAAAATCAGGGATGTGCACTCTGATTCCAAACCTGTCCTCTCTGGAGTTCCCTGGGGTTCAATACTGGGTCCCCTACACTTCAGCCTGTTCCTTAAGACCCTACTGGACTCCTGCACTGAACATATCACCCTGTATGCCAGTGATGCAGTAATCCTGCCACACACCAGGACCCGAAAAAAATTGCAAGAAAATCTCCAACTCGGCTTCTCCTCGGTTGAGAATTGCTTCACAAAGCACAAACTGATCCTTAATCAAAAAAAAAACCACGGCCATGATCTTCAGCAGCTCCCATAATAAACATAAGCACTTCCAACTCTCTGTTATCACCAGACAAGGTGCCGCACTGGAACAGGTCAAAAACTTTAAATACTTTGGGATCTCCCTTGACCCTCACCTCTCCTACACTGCCCACATCGACCATGTCGCCAAAGCCACTAACTCCCGGCTAGCCCTGCTATTCCGTCATAGGAAACACCTGACACCTGAAGCCCTCGCTGTCCAGAGCTCCATCATATCCATCATTGATTATGGCATTATCATTTACGGCTCTGCTACAATTACCGCACTCAAATGTGTATTCACCGCCCTCAATAAGGCCTGTCGACTTGTCACTGGCTCCCAACGCCTAACTCACACCTGTGACCTCTGTTCTCAAACTGGATGGTTGAATCTTGCCAATCGAATAAAACACCAAACTTGTATTACTACTAAGAAAATCTTGCTGGGCCTTGCCCCCCGTGGAGTCTGTGCCCTCATACAACTGAGAATCCACACCCGCCATACCAGGGGATCGAAACCTCAGCTTCTGTAAATCCCGCATTGCCGCACAACACAAGGCCAAAGATCCTTTGCTTACTGGGCCTCCAGTTGGTACAATGGTCTTCCCAGTGACATCTCATCCTCACTGTCGCTCAGCACTTTTAAAACTCGGCTCCGCCTAACACTCACTACCTCCAACCTCTGTGACTGTTGTGACTAAACATGTCTTTTGGTTCCATAGCTGAAGATGCCCTTTTGGATCCACATTTACTCCTGCACTTTGCCAGCACCCTCTCTCCTTCCTACCTTCACCTCCCCTGCTGGCCCATGACAAATGCCACCCAGCTGCACTACCTCCATTCTTACCCGTTATCTCTGTTCCCCCCCACCTACCTCCCCTTTTCTTCCATCCATTTAGTCTCCCTGATTTCACCCTCCTAATTTCCCTTTCCCTTCCCCAACATTTCACCATATTGTTCTTTTTTCCTCTACAAGACTATGTGTGTGTTTTTTTTTTTATTTTATAAACTGTTATCTTTGCTTATGTTTGTCTCAATTGTACCGATGACATGGAAACTTTGTGAAAGAGCCTCTGCTCAAAGGTATTTGTAATCCTAGAACAAATAAATAAAAAAAATAAAAAAAGACACCGGGGAACCCCCAATCCTCAAAGTTATTGAACCTCTTAGTGACAGCAATCACTGAATGGTTTCTTGGACCCTTAAATATTATAATAATACCGTTAAAGGTATTACAAAACCAAAAAAATTTTTTAAAGCCAACTACGTCAGGATTAAGGAATATCTTACTAAGTGGAACTGGGAAAATGAACTGGAAGATTTTGACTCTGAAAGCATGTGGAATATTATACTAACATACTAAAATGCCAGCAGAATAGGCCTAATGGTCTTTCGTGTCTGCTCGTTTGGTCAGCCCCCACCCTGGGAGCTGACCTTGCTTCCCCCCTCGCCTTCTCTGGCTTCTCCCTTCCCAGTTCCAGATATTCTCGCTGCACTGGATTTTGTTTCCAGAACCCTTCTCTTGTACCTGTCCCACCACCTCTTGAACCCCTCCACCATCTCTGCCTCCACCAGCCCCCTGGGCAGTGCATTCCATGGCTCCACCACCCTCTCAGTGAAGTAGCACCTCCTCCTTTCTTCCCTGAATCTTTCCCCCTCCAGCTTCCACCCATGCCCTCTAGTTGCCCCCTCCTCCTTCCTTGGAAGCACCCTGACTGCTCCTCCCCTATTTACCCCCTTCATATATCTGAAGACCTCTATCATGTCCCCCTGGTCCCTTCTCTCTTCCAATGTGTACATATTTAGCTCTTCGAGCCTCTCCCCATAGGTCCTGTCCCCCAAGCTCCAAGTCATTTTGGTTGCCCTCCTCTGGACCCTCTCCAGGAGTTTAATGTCCCTCTTTAAGTGTGGCCTCCAAAACTGCACACAGTATTCGAGGTGTGGCCTCACCAAGTAGTTATACAGAGGGAGTATCACTTCCCTCCTTCTGGAGGTGATCCCTCTAGCAGTACATCCCAGCATCTTGTTGGCCTTGGCTGCTGCCCTCCTACAAGTCTTCAAGTTGTTCATCTTGACACCCACCACCACCCCCAGGTCCCTCTCAGCCATCAAGACTTGTAGCATTCCCCCCCTCCGGGTGTACACTTGGCCTGGGTTTCTGGCCCCCAGGTGCAGTACCTTGCATTTCCCTGCATTGAACCTCAGCTTCCACTTTCTAGACCATCTTCCAGAGCCTCCAGGTCCCCCTGTAGGGCCACCTTCCCCTCCTCCCCATCCACCACCGCCCCCAGTTTTGAGTCATCTGCAAAGAGGTTTGTCTCACTCTTGATACCTGTCCTTATGTCAGAGATATAGGCATTGAACAGGAGGGGCCCAAGGACTGATCCCTGTGGGACCCCACTAATGACCCTCCTTGGGGATGAGACTATCCCGCCAACTATGACCCTCTGGGTCCGGTCCTGTAGCCAATTGTCTATCTGTCTGATCATCTGGTTCCCCACACCCATTTCTCCCAGCTTATCCAACAGGCCCTCATGAGGAACAGAGTCAAATGCCTTGCTGAAGTCTAGAAATAGGACGTCCACTGGTCTACCCAGGTCCAAGGCACTCGTCACCCAGTCATAGAACTCCACAAAGTTTGTCTGATATGATTTCCCTGGGATGAATCCATGCTGTCTATCATCCAGGCACCCTGACTTTTCCAGGTCCCCCCTAGCCTCTCCTTGACAATGCCCTCCATCACCTTGCCCACCACCAATGTCAGGCTGACAGGCCTGTAGTTCCCTGCCACCTTCCTTGATCCCCCCTTGTGGATAGGCACTATATGCACCACCTTCTAGTCCTGGGGCACCCACCCTGTCCTCAGATAGATGGTGAAAAGCTCCATCAGGGGTTTTCGCCAGGACATCCGCAAGTTCCTTCAGCACCCTGGGAAGTAATTTATCGGCCCCAGTGCTTTCTCTCTCTTAAGGGACCTGAGGGCTTCCCTCACTCTCTCTGCTGTGATTTCTACCTCTGCTACCTCTTCACTCTGCTTAGCCTTCCCCCCTTCTGCCAGTGATGCTTCCCCCTCTCCCCAGATCCGCTGATCGGTAAGGGTACCTCCCTCCTCAGTATCATAGTCTTCTCCCATGTATGAAGCAGCACCCCAATTTTCTTTGGTGAAAACTGAGGTGAAGTACTCATTTAGTACTTCAGTCTGCTCCCCCAGGTCTTGTGCCCATCTCTCCCCTGTTTTAAACCTGCTAATCTGCCCCTTCACCCTTTGTTTTTCCCCAATGTATCTAAAGAACCCCTTGTTCCCTCTCCTAATTTCCCTGGCCAGGTTTTTCTCCTTCCTTGCCTTAGCCGCCCTCATCACCCTAGTGGCCCTTCTAGCCATCAGTTCGTACTCCCTCAATCCCTTTCACTCCTTGAGCACTTGAATTGCCTATAGGCTGCCTTCTTTCCCTGCACCACCTCCTGGACCTCCTTGGTCACTAGCAGGATTTTGGTTCTACGCATTTTTGTCTTACTCTGGCAGAGTGCTGGTAGCATCCTGCACCCCTCTCCTGATTATTTCCCATCTACTGTCAGCGTCCATGTCTGACCCAATCGCATCCAAATGCTCCTTAAGGATCCTTCCCATTTCCTTAAAATCTGCCCCCCTTAAGTCAGTTACCTCCATCTTTGTGCAGCTTTCAACCCCTCCTAGGTCCAGGCAGAACCAGACCATGACATGGTCACTCCCCGCCAATAGGTCCCTTACCTCCAGGCCCCCAATCTGGTCACTGTCTGCCAGGACCACATCCAGTACCTGCATCTCCCTGGTCGGTTCCCCCACCTGCTGAGTTAGGAACGCATCTTGAAAGACATCCAACAACCTCTGTTCCCTGGCCACCAAGGATGTCATAGTCTCCCAGTCTGTTTCTGGCATGTTTAAGTCCCACAACACCACCACCCTTCCCCCTGCCCAATCTGCAGTGTTTCCCAGCATCTGCCACCAGACTCTCCTCCAGCTCCTCCACCAGCGCAGGGGGTCTATACACCACTCCTATTTTTACTGTCTTGCCCCCCCCCATTTTCAAGGTGACCCAAATCACCTCCACGGTTCCCTCCACCTCTTCTACTCCCCCTATGCCAATGCAGTTTTTAACTATTATTGCTACCCCTCTTCCCTTATCAGAAACAAAACTGAACATTGTGTAAAGTGTTGGGTCCCAGATCTTAAAAAATATAATAATAAAAAGAGACTACCCTTATGGTATACCACAGATATCAAGAGATTAAGAACAAAAAAATGGTTTCCGACAAATATAAGAAAAATAAAGCAGATCACAACTGGAAAATGTTTAAAACTAAAGCCAACAAGACTAAAAATGCCATTAGAACTGCTAAAAAAAATCTGAATACAACTTGGCCGCAGTAACTAAAGACAACAAAAATTTTTTTTTTTAATTAAATAGAATCTTTAAAAGGCAGTGGGCTGAAAGTTGGACCATTAGTAAATGATAATGATCTTATTTCAGATGAGCAAAAAATGGTTGAAGAGTTTAATTCTCACTTCCTGAGTGTATACAAACCTAAAGGAAAAGCTTACCTAGAAAGCCAATATAATCAGGATACACATCTGTTCTTTACTAAAGAGGATATTATAACTGCAATTAATTTAACCAAAACAAATTCGTCAGCAGGGCCAGATAACATCCCATCTAAATTTATAAAAGAAATAGCTAATGAGCTGTCAGGCATATTAACGTTACTATATAACATATCCTTAATGGAAGGTGTAGCAATATCGGATTGGAAAATGGCCACAATTATTCCCATCCATAAAGGAGGGTCAAAACAAAAGGTGACTAATTATAGACCAATTAGCCTGACCTCATGCATAGGAAAAATTATGGAGAGACTGCTATTGCAAAAAATCAATACACATATTTATGAAAATGGACACATTGATATTTCCCAGTATGGTTTTATTCAGCACAGATCCTGTCAGAATTCCCTGATTAACTTTTTTGAGCCAGTTAATAAGGCACTGGATGATGGATTACCAGTCAATGTCATCTTCCTAGGCTATGAAAAGGCATTCGATTCAGTATTCCACAAAATACTGATTGAACAGCTAGTAAAAATTAATCTACACCCAAACATTATTAAGTGGACTGAATCATGGTTAATGGACAGGAAACAACAAGTTAATATCTACAGGCATAAGTCTGATTGGGGCAGAGTCACTAGTGGGGTGCCTCAGGGTTCTGTTTTGGGCTCCATATTATTCAACATTTTGATTGCTACCATGCAAATCACAAACGGGGTGTGGATCAATAAATATGCTGATGATAGCATGTTAGGTTGCATTGTGAATGACAAACAATCCATTATTTTGCTTCAAACGAATTTGAATAACTTGGCCACTTGGGCATCAGAAAGCAAAATGATATTCAACACATCTAAATGCAAGGTTATGCACTTTGGCAAAAATAACAGGATGGCTGAATACTGTCTGAATAATACCCAGTTACAAATGGTTACCTCAGAAAGAGATTTAGGGATCCACATTACAAATAATTTAAAATGTATTGAGCATATTAATAAAACAGTTAAGAAGTGTCATTGTATGATTACTTGTATCCTAAAAAACATCAAAAGTCTAGAACCTGAGGTGCTAGTACCGTTGTAGTCTAATCTGGTCAGATCCCATCTAGAGTTTTGTGCCCCATTCTGTGCACCCACCTCAGTAGATGGTAAAGCAATAGTTGAGTAAGTTCAAAGGAGATTAATTAGAAATATCACCAACTTAAATAATTTCAATTATGAAAACAGACTTAAAACCTTAGGGCTTTTCTCACTTGAATATAGATCACTGATAGGGGAATCTTTGTTTAATATACAGGGCTACAAGGGATCCTGCCCTGTTTGAAACAATCTGTTTAGGGTGGCACATACCAGAATAATACTAGGTCTCACAAACTGAAATTAAAAATGAATATAAACAATACTGTAAAAAGAAATAGGTTTATAACCCAAGGAATATCACCAATCTGGAACTCCTTGCCACCTGAAGTGGGGTTAAATGAGAATTTATAACAGTTTAATCTTGATCATAATAGGAAAATAGGAGTAGCTATGCTGTACCTGTATATGTATTATTTATCTGTTGGCATTTCTGTATGACTGACCAGGCCCACCTTGGAAATGAGCTTGCTCAACTGTGTTCCACCTGGTAAATCAAAGATTTATTGATTGATTGATTGATTGATTGATTGATCACCACATGGGTGACAAAAAATATCTTATCTGCCATTAATCTAATGGTGGCAAGTTCATATTGGGCCAGTCCCTCGAACTTGTAGTTACCTATGAACCTATGAATGATAAGTTTATAAGTTATTTAAGCTTTAGAAACTAGTAAGTTGGATGCAGCTACCCCTGCAAATGCCCATCAAGGTACAGACAATACATTACAATGATTAGAGTGGTCACTGGTTTTAGAGACCTTCCAGGCTTTTTTTCTCTTCAACTCCCCTGACATCTAGAGTAAATATGTTATTGAATAATTGAAATGATTGATTAGGTCATTATGTGTTTATTGTTTGCACATGGTGTGGAGGTTCTATAAAATTCACAAGGTTAGATTGTGAGCCAAACCCCTGATGAAGAGGTCTTGTTACCTTGAAGCGCCGGGCTGGTCAGACACTGCAATGGGATCTGACTGTATTTTGTATTTCCATGCACTAAAGTATTTTTGCTGATTATGCATGATGTAGCTTTAATATGTGAAGCACAGTAAAAAAATTATATCCCCTGACCTTCTGAGTGGTGGCTTTCCATTAATCTCTGTTTTACCTAGCACCAGGTCAGAACTGAGAGCGCAGCTGATACTTTTGGAATAGGAGGATGGGTTTGCAGGGGATTGTAGGGAGGAGAGATAGTATAGAAGGGTCCCAAACCAATATTCGACAGTAGAGGTCAAACAGTGGGTCAGTCTCCATTGGGGAAGGGGAGTGATAGAAAGAGAGGAATAGAGAGAGCAGTTTTGTGTGCAAAAAGGGGAGTCACTTGCAAAGTGACAGAAAGAGTTTAGAATTGTGTTGAGCCTGGCAAGGGACACTGCAGGGGCGGTACCACATTCAAAATCTGCATAGTCAAATATAGGAAGTATCATTTCAGCTACTAACTCACAACGGACAGGGAGGGAGAGGCTGTCATTGTTTTGATACAGGATTCCTAACTTGGGGCAAAGTTTAGAGTAGATTGCATCAATGTGAGTGGAAAAGGAGAGATGGCAGTCCAGCCATACCCCTAAGTATTTAAATGTAGGACTACCTCGGGGGGGGGGAGCCTTCCAGGGTGGTGAACTCTGGGAGAGCCAGCAGCCTTGCCAGCTTCTGCCTGGCACCAAAAGTCATAGAGAAAGTTTTCTTAGTGTTTACTCTGAGTTGGATGGTGTCAAACCAGCTTAGAACTTTGTTAAAGTTGTGCCGGAGAGGGGCTTGCACGTCTGCGGAAGACAATCCCAAAGTGTATGAGATAGTATCATCCGTATACATGTGGATGTGAGCATTCAAGCAGTCAGAGGGGAGGTCATTAATAAAAAGGAAGAAGTGGATGGGGCCAAGTATGAACCCTTGTGGAACTTCAGCAAGGATAGGGAGTGAGAATGACAGGACATTACCAATCAGGATTGATTGCTTGCAGCCCGAGATGTAAGACTGGAACCAGTTTACTGTCTGAGCCGCCAAGCCAATAGAGAGTATCTTTTTCAGGAGGAGTTGAGGGGAAACTGAGTCAAATGCCTTAGCCAAGTCAATAAAGATTACAGAATAGAGGAGGAGGTGCTGACTGTCACCCTTGTCCATTCCCAACAGGATGGAATCTGTGACCCATAGTAGAAAGGAAATGATTGAGTGATGCTTCCTGAAGATGGCTTGGAAGAGAGAGAGAGAGTGTCAGCACAGGATAGGAACTCAGCAAGTCTGGTACAGACAACTGACTCTTGAAGTTTAGCTAGTGAGGGAAAAAGAAATAAGGGTCAGTAGTTGCCAGGGAAAGATGGGTTACCACCTTAGCAACTTTTGAGGCCAGTGGGAATGTGCTTGAGTGGAATGAGAGTAGTGATGCTTGGATAGTGCCACCATGGATCCTCCAGGGATGCGGTGGATGGTAGCTCTATTGGAGAAGGATCTGGCACAGGATCCAGATGAATATGGATGTCGGATCCTGGATTGGATCCTACATTATCTGGCGCTAGATCCCTGGATCCGGCATCTGATCCCAATGCCAGATCTCTGGATCTGGTGCCAGATAATATGGGATCCAACCTGAGATCCGATGGCTGGATCCAAGGGCAGATAGTGATGGTATCCTGCTGGATCCACTATCTTGCCATGAGGGCAGGTATCTGATGGTTCCGGATTGGTCCAGATACCATCTGAGCAACACTAAATGAGAGGTTTATAAGGTGGGCAAAAGGGGAGACAATTGCTGTGTCAGAGATTCAGAAGATCTTGGGGTGGAGTCCATCAGAGCTGGATTTGGCAGGATTTAAGGAAATTAGTGCATGGTAGACCTCATGAGGGGAAACCAGGGGAAACTGTAGCCTCCAGATGAGGGGGTAAGAGGAGGCAGGTGGAAGGGATCAGGGAGAGCACAAGCTGTAACGAATTTGTCAAAAATCACAGTGACAGAGGAGGGGGTCAGAAGCGGGCAAGTCATCCACAGCAAGGACTTGGTGGATGGACTGGGATGGGGGAGGTCCAGAAGGGAGTGGATGACATGCCAGAATTTTGAGGATGTGTTGAGATTGGTTTTAAGGTGGGTCTTGAAGTATTCAGCCTTGGCTGTGCAGATCGTCTTCATGCAAGCATTTCTTTGAGATCTGCATGATTGCTAGTCTGTCTGGGAAAGGGAGGACTTAAATTTCATCCAAGCATGATCTAGGGCTTTGCACAAGGCAGTAAGGTCAGATGAGATAGAAGGATAAGGAAGGCATTTAACTGGCTTTTCTAAAGAGGGGGCATGGATGTTCCAGATCCAAGTGAGGATTCAAGTGAAGAGGCTGAGAGAACAGTCAATGTCTGGGGCCTAGAGTAAACCAGTCAGCACAAGCTAGGTCATGGAGAAGGGTGTCAGAATCAAAGGCACTTAGAGGCTGGAACTAAATACATTTTGGTGCTGACTGGACAAGATACTTCCTTAGTCTTTCCAGAAGAAAACAGTTGCAATATCCTCCCCCCCCCAAACAATATGTACAAACTACACCCTCCCAGGATTTGTGCCTTGTACCTTTCACAAATGTTAGAAACTATTTGTTTACTTACTTGTACTTTTTACTTGGAACTTATAGTGAGTTGTGATAGCTTGTTTTAATGTGTGTCTTGGGGGAGGGTTACTTGGACCTCTTTTATTAACAGAGGGAATGTTGGTCATGACTGTGGGAAAATTCCCCAATTCTTGCTTGACACTTGGCATGGGATCTTTAACTTCCACTTTGACAGTGACCACAGATGGGCAGAAGGGACCCCAGAACAAAGTTTCATCAGAATGAAGGCACCTCAACAGTGCAGCACTCCCTTGTACTGCCCTACTTTCTAAGTTATGAGCATTGCCACAAGTATCTAATTCGGAGCCAGAACCCACAAACTTCCAATCTTCCCGCACCAGAGGCGATCACGCTACCTGCTGAGCCACTACACCCCTACCATCATGCAGTACGTATCCCACATTACTTCCACAATTGCCAAACACACCTTCCAAAATTGTTGCCCACACTATTTCAATTTTTTTTTCATTTCTCCCCTCCCATAATTAGCACCCTGTACCCCTCCCAACACTGGGTACCTCTGTAAACACTGAAGGGGCTAATGTCTGAGTTTTTCTCTTTTAGAATCCTAGGGTACCATACACAGTCTCAAGTGGTGGCAATGCAAACTTGGGGTGCAAAGAGGCTCCTCTCTGTACCCAGTGGTATGCTCAAACTCAGACATAGCCGCAAAGGGAGGAGTTTTCCCCCTGGCAACTAAGTCACAATGCAAAATAGTGGACCAAATGCAAATATTAATCTGTAAAATTGGGGTTTGCAGTCACTAGCATGCTGACTTTTGACATGCACAGGCTATAACATACTGGCACTATGCCATGCCTCGAATTCCAGCCAAGTCATATTACTATCATAGTTTCAATTTTCACATGTAGGCATGCTTGTGTGCTAACATTTTTCATAGCTTTTGATGATCTTCCCTGATGGTATGGTGACATCCCCCCTCCCGACACACACACACACACACACACACACACACACACTCTCTCCATGGCCGGTATCAAGTCCCTAATGTCAGGTGGAATCCCCATCCTTGTCACCTCTTGTGCTACTTTCCAATATGTGGTACCTTGCTAATCGCTGTCCTCCAACAGAACTTGTGGTCCAGCTCGCAGGCCCTTTCTACTCCCACCCCCAGAACACTGCTTAACACAGTTTTACATGACAGGGAAGTGCTGTGGCTTGTGACTGGGTGTGAGGAAGCCAGTGAGCAACAGGGTAAATAGAATGCTAACCCTTGTATTACCCTTAGATTACCCTAGCAATCAACAGCCATTGCTTAATAGTTGGGCAGGGGAAAGCAGTAAGGCAGGAGGAAGGGAGGATGAGGGCAATAACCCAGACTAGACATTAGGTCCAAGGGCAGGACAGGGTAAAACACAGCAGACTGGACTGACCAATGGTCTTTTTCTATCAACTGAGTCTATGTCACATCTTCCATGGAGGAACAGCGACACTTGTGGCCAAACCTTTGAAATGCAGGACATTTTCCACAATATGTTTCTGCACTTCTTTCAGGCAAAGGTGCAGGCGGGCATACCCACTGTACAGATTTCTGTATAATTTTTTTAAGTATCATTCCATGTATTATACACCTTTTTCTAATCATTACCATTCTAATTTGGTGAAAAGAATATTCCACTGCTGTATTTTAAAGTAACCACTGATTAGAGGTTATGACACTTTAAAGTTCTGTTATTCAGGACATCACCTAAATATTTAAGCAATAAGGCATAACAGGGTGTGTGTTATTTATTTATTTATTTATTACATTTTGGTGACTGGGTGAGCCCGCTGGACCCCAGAGGTCCCTTTTTCAGGGGTGACCCGGGAATTACAAAGGAACAGAGAGAGAATTGGTAAGCATGTTACACATGAGGTAACAGACAGAATACAGTTCAATACAGCATTATCAGGTGGTGAGCATGAGACTCAAGTTGTCCCAGCAACATGAAGTCTTGATGCCTAGAAAGTGACTGGGGGCTAAAAAGTTGATACATAGTACTGGGCCAGCCAGAGTCAAGTGTGGTCCAGGAAAACCTTAACATCTGGGGAGTGATCTCGGGGGTCGAAACAGTGGCAGGTACTGGTAGTGACCATGTGGGCCTTGAGCCTAGTGTGGAAAGTTTTAATGGAGGGTGCTTCCTGCACACCAGGAGGGAGTGTGTTCCACTGGGTGGGAGCCATGTGGGTGAATGATTTGCTTCCCGCAGTGGTTCTTACTTTGGGGACTTGCAGGAGCGTTCATCCTGCAGAGTGGAGGTGCCGGGGATTGGGCTTTACGGTGATGAATTCAGAGAGACTGGGGGGAGGAGCCATGCTGATTAACTTGTATGCTAGGCATAGCAAGGGGTACTGGAGCTGGGCGTCCAGTGAAGGCCAGTTTAGTAGTGATTGGGTATAGCAATGGTGAGTCCTGGGGCTTATCAGGGAAGCAAAGCACACCACCTTGTTGTACAGCACTTGGAGTCTGTTCTTCTCGGTCTTCGCCATCCCATAAATGGCTGGGGCAGCATATGTGAGTGTTGGGATGAGGACACTGGTGGCGATGGCGACCCTGGCTTCCGGGACCAGCTTGTCTTTTAGTCGGTAGAGGGTACCTAGTTTACCATGTATAGTTTTGGTGACTTGGTCCACATGGTTCTTAAAGGAGAGACTCTGGTCCAGGGTGAAGCCTAGGTATTTAAGGGTGGGCACTACTTCTATGCAGGTGCTGGCCACAGAGGTGAGCTATAGGAGTGATTTTCTGATCTGACCGAGGGATCGGGGACCAAACAGCATGGCCTTGGTTTTGTTCGTGTTAAGGACCATTCTGTTCTCACCAAGCCAGTTCTTGAGGGATTGTAGAACATGTTGCATTAAGGATCTGAGGTCCGACAGGTTGGCTGTGGAACGATAGATGACGGCATCATCTGTGTACTGGATGACAGCGCTCCCACCACAGTGGTCACTTAGATCATTAGTATACAGGGAGAAGAAGAGGGGGGCGAGGATCGACCCTTGAGGCACCCCCTCATTTAGTGGAAGTGAGTCGGATATTGCATCCTTCCATTTTACCCTTTGGGAGCGACCGGTTAGGTTGCTTTCAAACCACCTTAAAGCATGGCAGTCTAGGCCTATTTTGCCCATCTTGGCTAGGAGCAGGTTGTGATTAACCAGGTCGAAGGCCTTGGTCAGGTCTATGAAGACCGATCCAGTGGAGGACCCCTTGTCCAGGTCACAGAGTACATCCATGGAGAATTTGGTAAGGGCAGTATTGGTCCCGTGCCTGGTCCTGAAGCCATGCTGGGAGTGTGCCAGAATGTGGTGGACCTCCAAGTAGTCACGGAGTTGTCCATGGATTAGCCTTTCCTGGAGCTTCGATAAGATGCAGAGGAGAGAGATTGGCCTATAATTTCCGATAGTTTCTTGGGGGCCTCCCTTGTGGATGGGGACCATGTGGGCCTGCTTCCACTGTTCAGGGACTGCACCGGACATCAAAGAGTGGTTAAAGAGCCAGGATAGGGGTCTGGCCAGGGCAGAGGCACCATCCTTAAGCAGCCTGGGGTGAATCCCGTCTGGACCCCCGGAGCCTGAGGCTTTTAAGGTCATAAGTAGTGAGAGAACCTCTTTTGGCTAAACCAGCCTAAGATGGAAGGATGGGCGTCCCATGTTAGGAAGTGCCCATGTGTTAGGGTAAGTGTAGGGGGTGGTAGACCAGCCTTGTACGCTTCAAGGTTAGTGAAGTGGTGGTAGAGTGAGAGGGCAATTTGGGACTCATCTTTTAACAGTTGACCATTGACTTCAATGGGGCCAGGTTCGGACTTCCCTTTCCCTTTTAACAACTCATTTAGGTGAGCCCAGAAAAATCTAGGGTTCCCTAGGTTTCTTTTCTGGAGACGCATTACATATTCCCTTTTGGCAGTTTTTATGTCCCGTTTACACATATTTCTGAGGGTTTTGTAATACACAAGGTCAGTTGGTAGGGAGGAGTGCTTGAACTTTTTCCAAGTCTTATCATGGTTAGTCATCAGGGCCTTTAATGGAGGGGTTATCCATTTATAGCAGCTGCCCTTAGCACGGAGCTTTTTCAAGGGTGCAAAGAGATTTGCTGCAGTGACGACTGTTTTCTGAAAGAAGGCAGCTGCCATGTCCAGATTGGGGAGGAGTTTGATCAGACTCCAATCTAGTCTGCTGAGGTGGTCTATGAATAGTTTGGGTGAGAAGTGGGAGAAGTCGTATGCGGACAGGATTCGAGGTGGGACCCTGGATGCCTTATTCTTTCAGATGCAGAATATGGGGACGTGATCGCTCATGGCATCAGCCATGGTGCCTGCAATCAGTATGTTGAGGGGTTGTGGTTCAGTCTTGTGGGCTCAGAGATGACCTGAACGAGGTTTGATTCTTGGAGCAGTCCTTTTAGGGACAGGTTTGCATCCTGGGTCCAATTCAAGTTGAAGTCTCCCAGGATGAGGTGTCCTTGGCTATGACGTTTAAGATTGCCTCCAGGGATTGGAGAGCATTCTTGGGGGGTTGTAGACACTGCCCACAGTGAGGTGCTTGCAGTGCCCAAGGGTGATGCAGAACGAAGATTGCTTTGCAGTCAGAGCAGGCATTGTTCTGAAAGTTGACTTGCACTGAGTTCAGGGTATCTTTTACATAGATTAGGACCCCACCCCCTCTTTTGTTGGTCCTGTCTCTTCGGTAGGAGTGATATCCAAGGGCGTCAACCTTGTGTGAGAGAATGTGTGGTTTGAGCCAGGTCTCTGAAAGAGCCAAAATGTCTGGTTGGTATTGGTCCAACCAAACTTGCACCTCTTGCATCTTGGTCCTCAGGCTGCAAATGTTCATGTGCGCAATCCACATGCCCTTCGAAGACACCCAGTGGGGGTCCTGAGGCGAGGATACCAAGATGTTATCGTAAAGGGGGCCAGGGTTAGGCTGTATGTCACCAGCCAGAAGCAGGAGGGCAGCGAGGAGGCAGAGTGACGAGGGGCTAGGGGTAGGGATTAGGTTTCTTCTGAGAGTCCTTTTTGCATGGAGGATGATGGCATACCAGATGCTTTTCTTGGTAAATTCATGGGCTATCAAGAGAGACTGGAGTCTACTCTAGGAGGGGGGTAGGTTATAGGAGTATGGAATGGTGTCAGGCTTTTGGGATCCTTCAGAGTCTGGATGACTTGTGCTGGTCAGTCCGTCCACCCAGAGGAGGGATACGATGTATACGGAGGCCAGGAGTAATCCACTATTGGGCCGATAATAGCAAGGTAATCCCTGTTTTAGAGTCATGATTCTGTGTGGAGGAACCTATGGTTAGGTGGGGTAATCTTAAGGATACCTAGGTTCACTGGACTTATAGTCACCTGGGTGAGATGGCTGGAGCACCTGTCTTCTGCCTAACATGTCTATACTCTGTGTTTTCAGCAGGACGATACAGATAGGGCAGGGTAGTCAAGTGGCTACCAGGGGTGTACCATCAGTCAGCTAGGGATCTTAGCCATCGTAAGCATCTGAGGTTAAAATGACATGCAGGTGCAAATACAATGTACAGTCAGATTTGTTATATTTCAACTCCATAGCAGTTCTAACCTACACCTTAAATGTAGCAAGAGTGTAGGAGATCTATGCAAGTAAATCCTAGACAGATTGCAAATGGTTTGAGTTCAATGTATCTAAAGAAGTTCACAGTGGCCAGATTCGTATATAGTCAATGATGAAGACAGAAAGGGCTGTTCCAGGTAACTGCTGAACCTTATTGGTACCAGACAGTGAGTGGGTGTGGTTAGCAAGCATTTAATGGGAGGAGGGAACGGGGCGGGTGGGAGGAAAATTTTGTCTTCTGTAATGCTGCCCACAGTTCTGTAATGCTGCCCACAGGAGCGCCGAGTGTTGCTGCTTAAAAATCCTGCGGTGAAATTCTTTGGGGTAGGTCCGCCCGGCTCAGTGAAGGTAGCCAGTGCCTCAACCCCGAGGTGCTCCGCTTCTGTATGTTGTCCGGTTGCAGAGGGAACAAGCAGCAAGAGCCACCCGATCCTCCCCTGTGTTGCAAGTATCTGGAAGCTGTTTGAGGGTGCTCGGTCCCAGCCTTTTGTTTCAGGCTGCCTGATTGTCATGTCTGTGGAGAGCCAATGGGGCGCTAGTGCCTTTTTTGAACTTGGTGCCAGAAATCAGCAAAGATGAGCTGACAGTTCTGTAATGCTGCCCACAGGAGCCCCGAGTGCTGCTGCCAAAAAATCCCACAGTGAAATTCTTCGGGGGAGGTCCATCCAGCTCAGTGAAGGTAGCCGGCGCCTCAACCCCGAGGTACTCCACTTCTATGTGGTGTTTGGTTGCAGAGGGAGCAAGCAGCAAGAGCCACCCAATCCTCCCCTGTGTCACAAGTATCTGGAAGCTGTTTGAGGGTGCTCAGTCCCAGCCTTTTGTTCCAGGCTGACCGATCGTTACGTCTGTGGAGAGCCAATGGGGTGCTAATGCCTTTTTTGAACTTGGCACCAGAAATCAACAAAGACGAGCCGACAGTTCTGTAATGCTGCTCACAGGAGCTGTGAGCGCTGCTGCCGAAAAATCCTGCAGTGAAATTCTTCGGGGGAGGTCCGCCCAGCTCAGTGAAGGTAGCTGGTGCCTCAACCCCCAGGTGCTCCGTTTCTGTGTGTTGTCCGGTTGCAGGGGGAGTGAGCAGCAAGAGCCACCCAATCCTTCCCTGTGTTGCAAGTATCTGGAAGCTGTGTATTGTGTTATTGTTTAATAACGTCACTCCTGGGGTGGGTTGAAGCAGGAGATGCAGCTGAGTACTTCCACCACCCCAGGAGTGACATTATTACACAATAATATACACCCTGAAGTGCCTTATTGCTATTATACAATGGCTCAAGCTTACTCAGGGACAACAGTGAACAGCAGTACAAAATATGAAAGCTATGTCACCATGTGTCCCCGTCATCTGTGTAAGACAGAATGTAAATTTACTGGTCTTGTGAGCATTTTTTTTCTGTTTCGGCAGTGATGTTTAACTGTACGAGAGGACATGGGCATCTGAAGTGAGTGGCTTCAGTGAACGGCACTACCGGCAGCTATAGTCTGCATGGTTCACTGAAGCCACTCGCTTCAGGGGGGAAAAAAAGAAAAAAGAAACACCCATGAAAATGTAATTTGTTTTGCATGCTCTATTGAACAAAATATTTTATGAACTCCATAAGACATGAGCTAAATTTGAGATGTAAGTGTAACAACTAAAGATAGTAACTATATAAGGAAACCTGCACTTTAACAAAATTTATTACATACACCAATTTCTTCTATTGAAATTTTTGCCTGTGGGAACTAAATGTATTTAGTATTTGGATTTTATGTTATTTTTGTAGCAGCTTTTAAATATGAAACAGGACCATCTTGAAAATGGGTCTTTGACCTAATAATGTGTTGTAGGATCTTTCTTGTATAAAAATAAGATTTACTACTACTAGCACTGCTATTGCAATGTCTGGTCTGAGTGCCTCGGTCCTCCATTGAATTTCTGTTTTCGGATGCTGAGATCCTCCGGGGTAAAACCATGAGTTTTTGTGGACATGAAGTGGGCAGTGATTCATCCTATGGTCATGCCTGCCCTACATCTGGGGCTCATTGACAGTCATGTTTCTAGACTATTTCTTGCCATTGTATAATTAAGCAATAAGGTATGACAGGGTGTGGTATATCATGGGATATCGTCACGCCTTGGATGGTTGGGCAACGAGGCCACAGGCCAAGTGCATCCAACGATCCGAGAAGTGACAATATCCCATTATATACCACACCCTGGAGTGACTTACTACTATTTATGAACTGGGTTTAAAGTTTTAAAAATAAAAAGTAAAATAAACAGGTTTTAAAACATTTAAAAATGAGTTTTTGGGTGGTGTAGGGTCACATTTTGATAAAATAGTTCTTAAGACAGTAGGTAGCGCTATTATACTGGTAGTTGATAGAGGTGGGGCTGTTGTGTCCATGTGAACTCATCTCTCACTCTACATCACATTGGATGTGAATTGTGGCTATTTTAAAGAGGTTTCTGTTCCTTTGTGGTAGCGAGAGGCGTGTAAGGGATTTGTGGAGTTTACTGTTTTTTTGTGTTTTTTTAAAATGAAGAGTAAAAAGCCGCGCACTAAAATGGCTTACCAATGCCACGAGTCAGCGTGGAGAAGAGTGTTGTGGCTGGGGTGAGACAACGGACAGTACATTGATAAAGAACCACAAGAAAGAGTTGCAGCCATTGTGTTGGTGGAGCCCCACATTGTTTTTATTTGCTACGGAAAAAAAGACTCACCCGTTACTGTCAGTCACGTGCTGCTGCTATTGAAACCGAGTAAGAAGTTATCGACCACAACTTCTGTGCAGCTGACCTTCCCCTTGCTAACGGATTGATCTTGTTTTTTTTTTTTGTTTTTTTTTGTTTCTTTTACATCTGTGGATGGTTGCAGTATATAGGAGGACATGTTCTGTGTGGGCAGACTTTTGTGAAACTAGTGATGGATCTGGGGAAATGCTGATAACAGAGGACATTTTGTGAGTGAGGAGGCTGGTTGCTGGAGCTTTTCTAAAGCTGTGATGATATAGCCCAATATCATCATGGCTTTAAAGAGCTGTCAGCTAATCAGATTGCTGCATTTACGATCCCCAGTTCATAATTAGGTTTATACAATGGCTAAGAGAGAACCTGCATCCTGACTGGCTAACAGGTGCCAGTAGCCATGTCCTTATCAGCTGATATACATGGCAGCTGATATTTGTTATGCCATGCAAGATGCACTGCAGCCAGAAAAAAATTCCTGTCCCGTTCCTTCCCCCCCCGCCTGCCCTGTCACAACACCAAACTCATTGCCTAAAATGACTGTATCTACCTAGTCATCAAGTAAAATACATTTATGAGAAAAACACCGACCTCTGCTGCACAAAATAGCTTCAGTGCAGACAAGTTTATCGGGAGCCACGCTACTGATTTCTTATCTGTGCAGCAGCTTTCTCTCATCCTTAGCAATGACTGCGATATCGCCTCCCGCCACTAGCACTCACGGATAATCATAAAAAAAGGCATTCCTCAAACGCATGGTCACTTCAGACCAGAACAAATCTTCCAGTCCTTTTCAAACATGCTATGAAAAAGAAAAACCACAGTGTTCCAACGAAAAATGGTCCTCACTACAGTGTCTGAAGAGGGACACGCTCATTCCCTCACAAACCATCCTTCACAGTTTAAAAAACAACACACATTTAGAAACTCAGCATGTATCTGGCTGAGTGATGGCAGGTGGGAGGCATCTGAAGCACTTCACAGTGCCTGTATGTGACTAGGGCAGCAAACGTGGCCACAAGTGCATCTTCATGTGTCAGTGATTGACTGGCATTACCTGAGTAGTATGTTGGTAGAGGGCTCTAGTGGTGACAAAGAGAAATGCACTGTATTATACTTTCAGATAGTACATAAAACCTCAGCTTATCAAAGAAATCACCGCTAATAGATGTTTAGTTTTGTTTTAATTTCTTGTTTAACTAGAAAAGTGGTCAAGATCAAAATGACCTATTTTCAGCCATGCCTGAGGGTGAGAGTAAAACAGTAGGTCATCAATAAAGTGCACAGTACATTATACAAAACATACTATAAAAATACAAAATTAACACAATAAAAACTATACACACATTATTCATTTCAAAATGTCAGTTATCTTACATTTTCACAATTGTAATTAGAAATGGGCCATAGGAATCATAGGAATGTTTACAGATTTTTTATCATTAGCCATTATCAGCCTAGTCCTTGAATTAAATTTGCATCAAATATACCATACACCCCATATGTTTATCCATTTCTGCTTTAAACAGTTTCATAGTTTTGTTTTCTGCTGCTGTGTCAGGGAGCCTGTTCCATACCTTCACTACCCTCTGTGTAAATCAGCTTCCTCTGAATTTTTTTCTATAATTTTCTCCCTTTATCTTTTTACTGTGGCCTCTTGTAGCCACAAGGTTGGGTCTAGTTTGTAGGCCTACACATTCCCAAATGTCAGGATTTGCAAAGGCTCCATATACACAGCACGTCTCCTCTAGTTCGTCCATACTGGAGTGAGTACAGACCCAGGGACTCCAGTCTCTCCTTGTATATGTAATCTTTAATGTCTGCTATCAATTTGGTTGTCCTCCTCTGTTCCCCCTCAATCCTTCTACAATAGGATTTATTGGATGGAGCCCACAGCGGGCTACACTATTCTATGTGTGGATGAACCAGTGCCTTATACAGGGGCATCATCACCTCTCTATCCCTGCTCCTGATGTTTCTTTTTATAGACGCCGTAATCCCGCTTCCTGTCTTTATAATTTGTGAACAATGCTTGTTAAAGTTCATGTTATTTGTTATGAGTACTCCCAAATCTTTCTCCTCATCTGTGACACTGACCTCCTGTCCCTCTAAATAATACTTGTGACATTCATTTTTCTTGCCCAGATGCATAATTTTGCATTTACCTAGGTTAAATCTCATTTTTTTGAACTTTGTTTTGTTTGTTATTATGTTTATATTCTCCTGAAAACTTAGTGCCTCATTAATGTTTGTTACTATGGACTCCATTTTCATATCGTCCACAAATTTAACCATCAAAGAATTATTATCACACATAATGGAAGCAACTACTACATTGAAGAGAGCCGGCCCCAGGACGGATCCCTGCGGCACCCCACTTGTCACCCTAGCCCAACATGAGTGATGCCCCTTTATGCTCACCCTTTGTCTTCTGTTGCATAACCAATTTCTTATCCAACTCAATAGATTAGTGTCAAATCTTAATTCCTTTAATGATTCAATATGTTCCCCATCTGGCACACTGTCAAAGGCCTTTTCAACGTCCATAAACAATACATCCACTGATAGATCATTTTCCAGTGCACTGTTTGTGTTTTCAAAAAAAATACAATAGATTAGTGAGGCATGCTCTCCTCTTTGTGAAACTATGTTGGGTTCGATCCAATGGTCCTTCAGTTGCCAACTAATTTTCTATCTCTCCCTTTATAATTGCTTCCAGTATTTTTCCTGGGATAGAGGATAGACTAATCGGCCTGTAATTTGTTTTATCTGACCTTGTACTCTTTTTGTAAATTGGGATCACAGTGGCCACTGTACAATCCTCCGGGACCTCACCCTGGTCTATAGATTGTTGATATATCTCTTTTAATGGTGCACTTAGATCTGTGGCTAATTCTTTCAACATTTTGGGGTGTAACCTATCCAGACCTGGGGATTTATTCTGATCCAGCTTTAACAGTCTATTGTTATATCCTCTACTGATAATAGTAGTTTACTAGGAGTGTTAGCTTTATGTACTTTTTCTGCCTCGTCTTATTTCAAGAAAACGCTCTCAATGTATTTATTAAATATCTCTGCCATTTCTTTACAAACCATAATCTCCTCATCATCTGTTTTTAGAGGCCCAACTTGCTTATTACTCTTTTTTAATGAGGCCACATAGTTATAAAATGTTTTCTTGTTGTCCCCCACCTTTCTTGCAAGGTTCTTCTCAAAGTTGCTCTTTGCCTGTTAGTGAGTTTTTTAAATGTTTCAACTTAATTTTGTAGTTTCTATTAACCTTATTGGAACCTGTAGTTTTAGTTTTTTGATATACTTTGTTTTTCCTTTGTATTGCTTTATTAATTTTATTTGAAAGCCAGGGATGAATTTTCCCCTTTATATTATATTTATTTTTAACAGGGACATGATCTCTAATAACTGTATAAAGGTGTTGTTTTAGGGCATCCTACATTTCTTGTACCCCCTTTCCATTGATGTCCTCCATCCAATTCCAGTCCTTCAGTATTTCCCTGATAGTGCTATAATCTGCCTTATAAAAGTTTCATACATGGGGGTTCAGGCACACGCTGCAGGTTTCTCCTGGTTTACTGCCCCCCTGGGGCGGCAGGGGAATTCCTGCAGGAGGTAGCCGACTTCGTCGTTGGTGAGACGATGGAGTCCCAAACCAAGTGAACTAGTACCCAGGAGGGCTACACTGCTCACCAGTCCCCTGAGGGTAGTGCTTTGCAATGCCAGATCAATCAGGAACAAGACTGCAATTATAGCAGACTTGGTTTCCTATGTTGATCTGGCTTGCATTACCGAAACATGGGAGGTGATGATGCAGGCCTGGTTCTAGAGGCCACTGTCCCCCCTGGATTATCGGTGGTGCACTACCCCAGAGTGAAATACAGGGGCAGGAGAGTGGCCATCTGTTTTAGATCTGAGCTTGGATTCACTGTGCACCAAGTGGGAAGACTGGGCTCTTTTGAATGTGTGGCCGTACATGGGGGTCTGGGCACAGGTTGCAGGATTCTCCTGGTGTATGGCCCCCTGGGGTGGCAGGGGAATTCCTGCAGGAGGTAGCTGACTTTGTCATCAGTGAGCCATTGGAGTCTCCCCGATGTTTAGTTCTGGGAGATTTCAATGTCTGGGCTGATGTCGAATCTTCTAGGCTAGGTTACAATCTCCTCCAGATGATGTCATCTCTGGGCCTGTTATAAGAAGTTTCTTCCATGACCCACCAGGGCAGCCACATGTTGGACCTGGTCTTCTCACTTGGGCTTGAGATTAGCAAACTCAAGACTGACCGGGTTGCCTGGTCTGATCATTGCACAGTGGAATTCACGCTGGGAGCCCCCTCCTGAGAGCCCTCCCCCTGCAGAGATGTTAAGTTAACACCCAGGGGTTTGACCCCGGGAGCATTTCTGGCTGTGGCAGATCTATCTGCTGTGAGCAGTGTATGTGTAGGGGGTATGGGCAAGGCCGCCAACACCTATAATTAGGTGATGCTGGCTGCACTCAACTCTCTCGCACCAATCTGTGTACAACCCAAATCCTCTCACCTGAGGTCTCCATGGTTTGATGGCAAGCTCAAGGCAATGAAGATTCTGGGTCAGAGGTTTGAGTGCTGCTGTTGGAAGTCTGGGCTGGGGGTGGACAAACTGGCCCTGTGTTCTTATTATGTGGAGTATCAAGGGGTAATCACCCATAAGAAGGCAGAGTTCCTGTCCAGGGAGATTGCTGCTGGGAGGAATCGACCAACAGTGCTCTTTTGTACTGTGGACAGACTGTTAAATCCTGCCTGTTTACAGCAGAGAAAAGCCTTTTCTGACACGCTATGCAAAGAGTTTGCTTGATTCTTCTCAGGCAGGGTGTCCACCATCTGGCAGGGTGTTTCGCCAGTGTGCCATGTTGTGGCATACAGTGATCACCTTGGACATCCGGAGAGCACTCCGCCTAGGTGGGGGTAGTTTAAACCAGTGGAGGTAGCTGAGGTCATTGAGGTTGCCCTCGGGCTAAAGCACACATATTGTGAACTGGACTCAGTGCCAATGTGTTTCTTGATGGGATGTGTCGACACTGTTTGCCCGGTGTTTTCCTTGATTGTCTGGTCAAATCAAATCAAATCAAACTTTATTTGTAAAAGGCGCCTTTCCAAAACCAAGGCGCCTGTACATAACATAATAAAAGTCAATAAATAATTAAAACAATGTTAAAATTAATGCAAGGCAGCAACATTAAAAATCATTATATGCAAGGCTAAAAAAAAATGTTTTTAATTCCCCCTTAAAGCTTTGGACAGTCGGGCAATCTCGCACCTGATGAGGTAGAGAATTCCACAGGGCTGGGGGCATAAAACTAACTGATCTGGCCCCAGATGTCTTTAAACGAATCCTGGAATCTCCAGCAATCCTTCATCAGTGGATCAGAGAGAGCGGGAGGGACAGTAGGGACAAAGGAGATCTTTCAGGTAACCAGGTCCCTGATAGTGTAGGGCCTTATAGGTCAGCAAACTGACCTTGAAGGTGGTTCGCCAGCATATTGGCAGCCAGTGCAGTCCGCGGAACACAGGCGTTATATCACTGGCCTTAAAAGAGCCAGTCAGTAGCCTGGCTGCCGCATTCTGCACTAGCTGCAAGTGGCGAATATCAACCCCAGGTAGCCCAAGATAAAGGGCGTTGCAGTAGTCAAGGTGGGAGGTAACGAAGGCATGTACCAAAGTAGGAAGATCATCAGGAGGAAGCAGGTGCTTCACCCGGACGATGTTCCTCAGACACCTGAGATTTAAGTGTCAAACAGTCATCAAACACAACGCCCAGGTTCCACACCCAGTCTGAGGTAGTTAGCTGAACACCCCCAAGCCATAAACCCGAGGGTGATCTCACCAACAGACCCGCCTCCCGGCAACCTGGGTCCACAGCCAACACCTCAGTTTTCTCTGGATTCAACCACAGCCAACTCACATTCATCCAGTCCTGAATTTCGGTTAGACAGTTGTTAAAGACCGAAATGGCAGCATCCTGGCCGGGCACAAAGGACATGTACAGTTGAGTATCATCTGCATGGCAGTGAAAACTCAAACTGTACTGCCTAATAATCGCTCCCAATGGCATCATATACACCGCAAACAACATGGGCGCCAAAATGGAGCCCTGCGGCACCCCACAGGATAGGAGGAATGGTGCCGAGGAAAAAATCCCAGACACCACCCTCTGAGTCCTACCCTCGAGGAAAGATCGAAACCAACTGAGGACTGTACCAGACAGCCCACAGATAAACCGCAAGTGCTCCAATAGCACACCATGGTCCATGGTGTCAAATGCTGCAGAGAGATCAAGAAGGACCAAGATGGAATGGGTCCTTCGATCTCTCACTATTAGGAGGTCATTTAGTACCCGGACAAGAGCTGTCTCGGTACTATGTCTCTTCCTAAATCCAGACTGGAGAGAATCAAAGACACTGTGGCTGGTCAAATGATCATCCAGCTGCGACGCGACCACCTTCTCAATAACCTTACCCATGAAGGGCAGGTTAGAGACAGGCCTGTAGTTAGCCAGACAATCCAGGTCCAAGGAGGACTTCTTAAAAAGGGGCTGAACCACAGCCTCCTTCAGAGGATTTGGAAAATTCCCCCTCTCCAAAGACCTCCAGATTATCTCAGCAAGGACCGGACCGATTTTATCCACACAGCCCACTAAGAGATGTGTGGGGGCCGGGTCCAAACCACAGTTGGTTGGACGCCATGACTGGATGACCATCACAATGTCACTGATTGTGGGAAGGCTGAAGTCAGACCACACAAATTGGGTGTCCGACATCTCTTGCCAACCATCACAGCTCCCATTAGGGAGGGTCAAGTGGATATCAGACCTGATTGTGGCAACCTTATCTGAAAAGAATTGAGCAAACTCCTCACACCATTCTTGAGAAAAGGCTCTTCTGGGCTGAAGACAGATTGGATTGCACAATCTGTCCACAGTCCAGAAAAGCTGAGCTGGTTGATTCTGTGCAGCAGCAATCTCTCTGGACAGGAATTCTGCCTTCTTATGAGAGATTGCTGATTGGTAGACCACATAATGGTCTATCAAACTAAGTTTGTCACAATCCAGGCCCGATTTCCACCAGCACCTCTCTAACCTTCGTCTGACTCTCCTCAGCTCCCTCAGAGTCTCATCAAACCAAGGAGACCTGGGGTGAAGAGAGAGGGGATGAACACAAATGGGAGCAATGGAATCCAGGGCCCCTACTACTGCCATATTATAGGCAAGTACCAAGTCCCCTGGATCCATGCAATCACCCGGTAAACCCGATAGGTCTAGTACCGCCATCAGGCCATCTGGTGAGACACCCCTCAATGGGTGGTACCGGACCATCTCCATAGGGGCTGGCCTACTAGGGGTGGCCTCAAAACTGAACCCAATGGTGTGATGGTCAGACCACCCAACTGGTTCCACCACCAAATCGGATATCTCCATCCCCCGTAAGAACACCAAGTCCAATGAAATACCACCAATATGGGTCGAGGAGGAAATAACCTGTGTGAAGCCCAGTGAAATCATTAACTGGCGGAAGTCCTGACCAAACTGCGAGAGTTCTTCATCAACCCAGGCACTGAAATCCCCGGGAACAAACCATCTGGGGGATCCCAATGTCAGGTCGACAATGAAGTCTGCGACTTCCCACAGGAAAACATTCCTGTCACTTGGTGGACAGTAAATGAGAAGTATCCTGCACCCCACACCCTCACCCATGATACATTCAAAGGAGTTGGTAGTTCCCACTGGTACCTCCACTAGGCCCAGTTCCGATCTAAAACAGATAGCAGCACCCCCGCCTCTATGATCCATCCTAGGGCGGTGTATCACCAAGTACCCGTCTGGAATTGCTGATGCCAAAACTGGACCAGCATTCTCATCCAGCCAGGTCTCGGTGATGCACGCCAGGTCAGATGATCCAACAAAATCCGCTATAATAGCGGTTTTGTTTTTAATAGACCTGGCATTGCATAACACCACCCGAGTAGGATGAGAATCTGAGGATGACCGTGCTACCTGCCGACTACAAGCAGAACCCTTGGGTATGGGAACCAGACTGGGCAGACCCCTTTCCTGGACCCATTTCAACCCAGGGTGTCTCTTTGTCCCCCCTATCTCTATCTCAGAGGGGATCTTCCCAGATGCCTTGACGGAGGCACTTGTCAGGCCTCTTCTGAAGAAAACATCTTTGGACCCTGACATCAAGTCGAATTACCGTCTAATCTCCAACTTCCCATTTTTAGGAAGGTTGTTGAGAAAGTTGTGTCGAAGCAGCTTGAGGAGCGCCTCATGACCTTTGACTTGTACATGCCCCTCTAGTAGGGGTTTTGGGCAAGGCATAGCATGGAAACTGCATCAGTTCTGGTGCATAATGACCTCCTTAGGGTTCCAGATCGAGAAGAGGGGACAATTCGCGTTCTCCGCAACCTCTCATCAGCATTTGACATGGTAGACCTTTAGGTGTTGCTTAATCATCTGAAGGAATTTTGTGGACTCACTGGCACTGTCACCTGCTGGTTTGAATCCTATCTCACGAACCAGAGGCAACGGGTAGTGATGGGGAATTTCTCCTCCTCTCCTAGCCTCCTGTCGTGTGGAGTACCTCAGGGTTCAGTCTTGTCACCATTGTTGTTTGCTGTGTACATGCTGCCCCTGGGAGAGATCATTAGGAAATACAGTTTGGGTTTTCATTGCTATGCTGATGACACCCAACTATATCTTTTCTTTGCCCCTGGGACATCCAGTGTGGTGGAAGTGCTGAACAGCTGCCTTGCTGAGATCAGTGACTAGATGGTCTCCAGCTGGTTGCGACTTAACCCCAATAAGACAGAGGTATTGGTGGTGGAGTCGAACAAAAGGCATGTTAGGATGGCCACTGACACAGCAACTGGGTTATTCCAGGGTCCTGTGCCATTAAAGACTCCTCTAGGGTGCACAGTCTTGGTGTAACCTTTGATAGAGGATTGACATTTGAAGCTCAGGTGTCATCTGTTGTCCGGACCAGCTTTTAGCATCTTAGGAATATCGCCGGGATCAAGCCCCTAGTTCCACCCATGGACCCCCCCCCACCTTGGTACATGCCTATGTAACGTCCATGCTTGATTACTGTAATGCATTCTACTTCAAGGTCTCAGGAGACATTGCAGAATGCAGTTGCCAGGTTGCTGACGGCACAGTCTAAATAGTGCCACAGCACCCCAGTGCTGCGCAAACTGCACTGGCTGCCAGTCAGGTGGAGGGTCCTCTTCAGGGTGGGCTTGCTCATCTTAAAGGCCCTACATGGGCTGGGCCCTGGATACCAGTCAGACCTTCTGACGCCTGCTGCCTCGGTCTGTTCCCTCTGCTCTTCCTCTAAGGGCCTCCTTGCGATTCCCAGGATGAGGGTTAAAACTACCTGTGACAGAGCATTTAGTGTCACAGTCCCCGTCCTGTGGAATTTGCTGCCTCCATCTGTAATGGAGGTCCCTTTATTTGAAGTGTTTAAGGCCCACCTCAAGACCCTCCTGTTCAGTCAGGCCTTCTCTAACACTGTCTACTAATATATCTCTGCGGGATAGCCTTGTTAATGACTGCTGCTATTTTTAAATTGTGTTTTATACGGTCTGATTATTTATTAGTGCTTTATTTATGTGTGTGTCTTATTTTAATGAACAGTTGTGTTTATGTACAGCTCCCCGAGCCTCCAGGATTGGGTGCCTGAAAAATAAAACTTGCCTTGCCTGCTTCTGTAACTTCTACTTGTCTTCCTTTGTTATTTTCTGTTCCGAAATTCTACAGTTTCATGATCACTGCCCCCAAGCAGTTCTCTAGTGGAACAGTAGAGTATCTTTTCTTCCATATTGGAGAGTACTAGATTCAGAATATTATTCTTTCTGGTGCTACATCTGACAAAATTTTCAAGATTCAAGCTCCCCAATGACTCTAAAAACTCAGCTTCTGCTCTTGATTCTGCCATTCCTATATCCCAATCAATATTCAGGAAATTAAAGTCCTCAACAATTATTAATCTGCTACCGGGATCTTATTTTTTTATACACTTTAGGAACTCTAATGTTTGCTCATACGAATATGATGGCGGTCTATAGCACACATCCATTATAATTTTATCTCTATTTGGTGGTATTACCTTAACCCAGAGCTGTTCTATTTCAGTTCCAATGGCTATTTCTAGTTGATGTACAGTAATATCGTTTCTCACAAATAGGGCAACCCCACCCCCTCCTTTGTGTTCCCTATCTTTGTACATGACCTGATATCCTTTCATCTCTCTACCCCAGGTATCTGTGCTCCACCATGTTTCTGTGACTGCACACACAATGATATTCTCCTGGTTTAATAAATATTTTAACTCTTCTTTTTTGTTTGTGATACTTCTAGCATTTATGACTAGAACTTTCTGGTTGTCATTTTGCATTTTAAGCCCCCCATTATTTTCAAGTTGGTCCTTTCCCCACCCCCCTCCATAACTAATTAAAATTATTCCTAATTGTTTTGTTTGGTCTATCTGCCAGTACCCTTGCCCCTAATTTATCAAGGTGGAGTCCATCTGGGGTATATAGGTGGTTTGCATGTTCAAATGTACTCCAGTTTTCTATGTACTGATGCTTCTCCATAGTGCACCATCTTTTAGGCCATCCATTAAATCTTATGGTTTCTGCTGTTCTAAATGTTCCAGCTCTTGGTACAGGCAGTATTTCTGAAACAATAAGTGTACAGTTCCTGTTTTTTAGTTTCTGACCCACAGTTTCAAAATCCCTCTGTATTGCAGTTATGTTTCTCCTTCCCATGTCATTTGTTCCTACATGTCGGATAACTAATGAATCCACTGTATGTTCCAAGAAGACAGGCAGCAGTTTTTTTAATATCTTGTATTCCTGCTTACAGGGACCCTATCTTTCCTGTTACTACAAATACTTTCATAAAATAAACTGCCCTTCAAGATTTTTTCAGCACAGAGCATTTTACATGTGGGCCTAACCCCTGATGCAGGAACTGATGATAAGTCTAGAACCGTAGTAGGAGAAGGATTGTTCTGCTAATTTAATTTTTGTGAATATCTTGTTATAATGTTTCATAGAAGAGCTATGTATAGACTTAAGGTTTGAGAACGGACAGATTTTTGTACTCACTGTCTTCAGTGTGTTTGATATAAACACCTTCTGCACAAAACTTACAGTTTTTTGATAGAGCCTCTGGATAGGGGACAAGACTTTAGCTTGGGCATATAAAGAACAGTAGTGTTTTTTGCTTAATAATCTGGTAATTAATCTGTATATATTATTGAATGTAACTACATACTTTGACAGAACACTGTTTAGGGTATTGCACAATAAAACTGAATTGTAGTCTAATGCAAGAAAAAAGACCTGTTTAGTAATGTCCTTCCTGACTTCAATGGTTAAATTCAGCTGGTTTCCCTAGAAGAAACCCAGTTTCCCATTTACTTAACTGGTCACTTATGTTATACAATCCTGGAGAGAGAGGGCTTGGCCCATAGTTACACTTAAGTAGTTACAATTTTTAACAGCTCTGAGTGGTACATTGTCAGATCTAATAATATTTAAACCATAAGCATTCAGCTCAAGCCTTTGCTTTGTGCCAAACATCATTGCTTTTGTTTGTGTTTTCTCATTTAGTATGAGTTTTTTTCCTCGGAAACCAATTCTGAAGAGTGTCATAGGTGTTCTGCAGGTTCTTCTAGGTCTGCCCCATTTTACCGACACAGTGGAATACTGTGTTATCTACATACATAATTGTGGGCCTTTCATTGCAGAGAGCTGTCAAATCATTAACCTAAATTATACAATAAGGTCTTAAAATCCAGTGACCTGGCATCTTTACCCGAGGGTAAATCCCACCTTAAACCATGGATAAAGTGCCAGCAGACCTAGTAACATTATTAAGTATTCCACCTCTCCATATGCCAGGAAAAGTTTCATTTTTGCTGCATCTTGGATCTTGCTTTACAAGCCAAAACCAGTTTTTAAAATAAGAAATCACCAATATTGGCAGTATAGCCTGGAGGTTAGAGTAACGAGCTGTGAATCACCTTGGTACAGCCAGCAGACCTACAGTGAAGCCCACCAGGATGAAGCCCAACTCTGCAAAATTCTGCAGTAGAGTTATTGCAGCAAACAATACAGTTTCAATGGGAGTTAATCCTTTTTGTCATGCAGGAAACCTGTGACACTGCGCTTCATCCTGTCAGGCTTCACTGTAGGTTTCATTCCCACATCCTCCATTTCCATACTGTGTGACTCTGAACAAGTCACTTAAGCTTCCCAGTGCTCCTGGGTCACCCCTGAAAACAGGCACTTGTGCTTAATGGGACTTTGATTGATTGATTGATTGATTGATTGATTGATCCAGTTACCAAAGAATAAAAAAAAATATCCATAACTAATATTCTAAACTGTCAATAGACACCCCAATACATTTCTTACCCTGCTTTTTTCAGTAAACATCCAATGTATCTTCAAAACCAAATGACAGCCAAACACACACTGTGGCTCTTTCTCCACTCCCTCCCACCTAGAAACGACTGCTCACTCATAGCCACACCAACCGGACCGGCTCATAACCTGTAGCCTGTTCTTCACTACTGTAATGGGTCAGCAGCAGCAACCCGAGTAATTTCCCCACAATATGAGACCATTTTCCAGCAAATGGCAGGCATGCCGCTCTTTGCACGCAGTATACTCTGCAAATCTTAAATGGCATTGTGCTGCTCTTCACTCACAGCACACTCTCCAAATCTCCACAAGTATGCCAGCCACTCACCTCATCTCTGACAGCAACAGCCTCGTTCCGTTAGGATCACAGGCACATATCAACCTCACTCTATCTCTGCGCTTGAGTTTCAGGGGCAGTGATGGCATGAAGGCATCTCCTTCAACACTATTTTACCTAGCAGCAGAACTATTTAACATTCCAAGGAAAGATATACCAAAAAATAAAGAAAGAAAAATATTTTTTTATTAAAAATAAACACCCCTTTAATATTTTTTTCTTAAACCTTTACTTTCTACCAATTGTATAATCAAATAATCCATTTCTAGTGTGGTTTAGTCACCTGGTTTGTGCCCTCATGACCAAACCACACCAGGCAAGGCTAAATCTGACCATAACCCACACTCTGTCGTGGACTGCTGCTTAATTGAAAACAGGAGCAGACCTAGAATGGAAACCTGAGGCACACCAAGACTATGCCCAAAATGCTTAGATTTGGAAGTAAGGCCATAAAAAATGGAGGGTAATGAGTACCAGTGCCCATAGTCTAGGTAAAAATCTCCCCAAAATGGTGGCCTTGATGGAAGAGGGATGCCTGTATATTGTGACAGTTACAGAAACATAGTACACAGATAACTATGATTGGGATGTCAACATACCAGGGTACACAATCTACAGGAAGGACAGAGAGGGTAGATGAGGAGGAGGAGTAGCTCTCTATGTAAGGGAAGGGATCAAAGCAACAGAACTAAAGGGTAAACAGGGAAGAGAGGAGGCACTGTGGGTCACTCTGGAGACTGGAAATAGCACCACAATCCACACAGGGGTTGAATACAGACCACCGTCTCAGGGGGAGGAAATGGACAAGGAAATGATAGAAGGCATCCTTAGGATGGCAAAGAAAGTGGAGATATTGCTGATGGGGGACCTCAATATGCCAGATGTTAACTGGAGCACCTTTGCTGCAGCCACATCCAAGAGCAGGGCCATTCTCGATGCCCTACAGGGAGCATGCCTCAGACAGCTAGTTTTGGAACCCACTCGGAAGGGAGCAATCTTAGACCTGGTACTCTCAAAAGGGGACAGAGAGAGGATCTCATATCTAGAAGTGGGAAGCCATCTGGGAACAAGTGACCACCAAACATTCCCCCACCTGACCTTCCCTCTCAGCGTCCACCACCCCACCCACCCCCGAAACATAAGAGTGACACTAGGGATGCCCAATCAAAATGTAACAAAATGTGTCTCCTTAAGTGTTGACGAGGATCCTTTATAAATGAGCTCTTAGCTCAAAGGTTTGTAATTCCAAGTTCCCATTAAAAAAAAAAATCCCTAGTGTCATGAGCTGGTCTTCTCGTTGTTTTTTTGTTTTTCTTTTTTTATTCCCGTTCATTGTTTTTCTCTGTTTTTAACATGCAAAAAGAAAACCATCTATTGATATCTTTTGGGTCATTACTATACCCCCTTTCGACCTTCCCACTCAGCACCACCACCACCACCCTGCCACACACCAGAAGCCTTTACTTACCCATTGGGGGTGTAATGCAACAATCCTCTCTGGACCACAGACATGTCTTCACTTTTAAACGCTAGACTGCGGACTGAGGAAACAGTTATGTGAGTCAATGTATTTCAATGGGGTTGAACTTAATGGCATAAGTTAGGCATTTTTGCATATTTTTGGCCTACATTTTCAACATGCCTTCTTTGGGACCCTACCTTATGAACAATTGAACTGTCATTAGGCAGATCTGTCCCAAAAAGTGATTTTTTGGTCCCTGCACAAAATCATATTTCAGTCAGGAGTCAGAAATTTTCTCTGCCATTGTTCATGAGATGGGGTCATAAGAAGGCTATGTTGAAAATTTGGTGTAAAAATATTAAAAAACAATAAAGTTATTAGCCTACATAGAATTTTGTGAATGCAGGCTTGTAACTTTGGTAATTTTTAATATTTTTACCCTAGCTTTACAACATAGCCATTTCTTTATAACACTTCATGAATGTAACAGCTGTCATTTTTCTAATCCTGGCCAAAATGTTTTTCACATCCCGAAAGGTGATTTTGCAGTCCCTGCGCGAAATCACCTTTTAGGCAGTTGAAAATTTTGTCTGCCCTTGTTCATAAGGTGTGTTCATAAGAAGGCTATGTTTAAAATTTGGTGTAAAAATATTAAAAAAAACAACAATGTTACGAGCCTATGTTACATTTTGCAAATGCAGGCTCGTAACTTTGGTAATTTTCAATATTTTATGCTAAATTCCTCAGCTGCCGCCCTATTGGCTCTGGCCAGAGTTTCTTATATATTGGTGAGACTATAGCCTCCTTCCAGTTTTTAACTGCACAGCCATTATATAGTGAAGTTTGAAATAGAGCCATAATTGATTCTGCTAGTTCTTTTGCCAGTTCTTTAATCAATGTTGGGTGGATACCATCAGGGCCAGGGGCCTTATATGGGTTTATTTTCTCAAGTTTAGATCTAACCTGTGGTTTAATGAGGATAATTGGTGATTTATCCCCCTCTGCTACATCCAGGTCTGAACCAGCTGTCTGGTTTCCAAAACTGATGTAAAACAGGTGTTCATGATCTGCACAGGCCCTTGTTATCCTTAATCAAATCACCCTTGTCATTTATTATGTCCTATATGCTTTTTGATTTTCCTAGCATCCCTCTGGACTGATTATTGATCCAAGATAGTGAATGAGTCCTGGATCGGGGTATCAATTCATCATGGAACAGTCCACCCACCCCTAATAAGTACTACAGCCAATGCAATGTACATTAATTGTCACCAAGCTTGACCTAAGAAGTCAGTTGTACCAGCCGCTACACCACTTGTTGCAGCCAGTCACTCACACTATTTGAGTCACAAAGCACTTCTATTCTTTGCCAAAGAGATTAGTGATGGTGAACCACGAAAAGCTGACTCGTTAAAGACCTCAGGGTTAACCTACTGCCAGTGACCAGGTCACAGACTAAAAGGGCCCTCTTCTGGAAATGTCCTATGTGTGTCTGTTTACAAAACAACTTATTTTCAAATGGTGCTCAGCCCTGCCCCATGGCTGCCAGAATGTCACCGCCTCACATCTGCTCCACCACCTCTGCCTCAGCTCCTCCCTCTCAAAGTAGCAAAGCCTTGGCTGCTTACGTAATGGAATGCATTCCTAGATGGAAATTTGGAAATACAGGACTGCTGCTCCCTTGAATCAAACATGTCAACAATGGAGGCAGGAGGTGGAAAGAGTGATAACATAAGTCTCCAGTCCCTGACTCCTTAATTCTGGCTGCAATTTTTTGATGCTCTCATTAAAGGACTCTTGGAGAAACCTGGAGACATGGGTTTGAATCTCATGGTTACCTTTTGTATACTGTGTGATCCTGAGCAAGTCATTGAACTTCTTAATGCTCCCAGGATGACATGGAAGTGAGTTTCAGCTCAATGTGTCTTTCTTGGGCAAACATTTTAAAATAAAGTTAAAATAAATAAATTAATTAATTAAATAAATAAATAAGGGCTTGGAAACAGACTCCTGCAGCTGAGTCCCTATTTATCTGAGTTCTGGAGTGAAGAATGGATTTGGGGTTTCCTTCAGGAAACCCATCTTCTCACTCAGGAATCTTACTGGCTTCGCAGACAAGGGGTCCACCAGGTGTTCTCTGCTGGTGTATCCACATCTAGTAAAGGAGTAGCAATTCTAACCATGAAAATGTTTCAATTTAAATAAGAACTCTCTGCACAGCTCTACTGTTAAGGGACTCCAGCCTCTCCTCATAGCATTTGTTTTGATAGACTGGCATTGTATTCTCTTGACTGCCTCAAAATCTTTTGCACCAGGGAGCCCAGATCTGCATACATTGTTATTATTCTTGCATGGTAGTGTTATGTATGGCTTCACATCATTTCGTTGTAGCAAATATCATACAGTCGGAACATTACAGATAACACCGTGCAAGTCAACACCACGCCCGGTGAATACAGGCATGAATCAGTGGTGAAGTGCAGATTTGCTATTACAACACCTTGCCACCATGGACCACCACTCCAGTGAAATGTTTTAACTTACTTGTTTTTTTTGTTTTTGGGTGGTGTTCCCTGATGCACTGTTGACTTGCACTGTGTTGTCCACGATGTTTCTGACCGCATGGTATTGGGTGGCACGGACCTGGCGTGCTACCATTAAATATATTTAGGGTTGAGCCAGCTGTTTAATGTTAACTCCAGTTTTTCCTCACATAAATAACTTTGATGCCATTCAACGAAATTGACTGACATTTTGTATGCACAGTCCAGGTGCCAAGTTCCCATGCACACATCAAAAAACAGGTTGCACGTTTCATAAAATCTGGCATGCTGGCTGCCAATAACCAACCGGAGCACAGACCAAACAGAAGCACAATATAGGTAAAAAAGAATTAGGGCACTAGCTTCAAATACTCAGAAACATTTATCTCACATCAAACAGGGTACCAGGGATGAAACCAGGGGCTAGACCCAGCGCTCCCCTTCTTGGCAATGAGGCTTCACCAGAGTGAGCTCCCCCTGATAAAAGCCTCACAGCCAAGAGGTGGTACTGCATTGTCCTACTTTTGTGGCATTAAGCTGAACTCTAACTAGTGCATTAATGCAGATTTTGCAATGCATTGTGTTATTTATTTTATGTATTTATGTCTTTGATAACTGGGTAAGTGCACTGATCCAAGGGACCATTTGCAGGCATGATCCAGGCCAAAAGGCACGGAGAACACAGAGCATACGATTGATCCATACAAATATACAAGAGCTGTTATATATTGAAGCTGGGTCTAGGTTTTAGATCCATTCTAAGGTGTGAGTTCTTTGTAATACAGAAAAATTGTTTTTCACTCTGTTTTGTTCTACCAAAAACACTCTCTTATTAGTCTACTGTGTCCATGTGTTTGTATATGCCTAAGAGACAAGATTTTTTAATTTAAATCTGAGTTATGCTAAGCAGTACTTATAGTATTTTGTAAATAATAAGTAAGAAAAAAAGTGCATTATACCAATTTACCTGGAATATTTAACACCCGACTGCCATCTAATGTCCGAATATGTGTTAAATATTAAAATGTTAAAATATGTTTTTCTACCATGTATTAATTCATACCCTATAAAATACTTGGGCTTCCTTATTGTCTTAGCAGTGTGACTTTGCAACATCTGATAATAATAATTACTTGTGACATGACTGTTAGAGCACATAAAACATGGCTGAACTTCATTTCATAAGCACTACTATTAGCTGCACATCTACAATGACGAATGTGTAAAAATACGATGCATTCACCTTTCTTTTGCCGTAAATTGTAGCCAATGCATTAAACAGTTTAAAAATCTCCCACAAACATTTGAGTGCATTTGCAGTGTTGCAGCTGCGGCAGAACAACTGCCTCATGTCCTGCTTCCAAACTGTCAACAATCTCCACTGGTGTAATGTTTTTTAGATTTACTTTTTCCTTCAAGCTGCTTAGATATTCTGTAATTAAAGTGCTTATGGATAGGGTTAGCAGCTGCTGCTTTAAAAGAGTTTGGAATAGATCACATGATGCTGGCAGCCAAAGAGCAGCAGAAACACGGAGCTCTCGCCTTCCACCTCCTAAATACTTTACATAACTTGGTAAACAGACTACAGAGTTAAGAAATTCCTTCTTCTTCACCTAGCACCCGCCTGCAGCACTGGCTGAAAATAAACTCAGATTGCAATCGGTAAATTAAACTGTGATGGAGGCAGATATGTGGCAGACCCCACTCCGACACACTCCACTGACCACGCCAGAGAAACTCCCTAAGAAACCTAAGGGCCAAGGTGCATCTACCAGCAAATATAGCTCTTCAACAACAGCAGCAGTTCTTCTCACTGAGGATCGCTTTCTTCAGGAGCTTCTTCCCTTCAGGAAGACCCTGGCTGACATATTGGTGGAATTGAAGTTGCTTAGGGGAGACCTGACTGACCTGGCCCATAGGGTAAGCAACTCAGAGGTGTGCTCCACCTCCCTGGAATGCTGGAAGGAAAAGATTGATCCAGAAATTGTTAACCTGAGGCAACAAATACAAAAACTGCAACTAAAAACTGAAGACTTAGAGGGTAGGAGTAGGCAAAACAACTTGTTAATGATTGGGTTGCCGGAAACAGAAGAAGGCCCTAACATCCTTGCTTTCCTACAGAAATTCCTGACCAAGGTGGTGGGCCCATCTTCACTTAATACCTCCTACCAGATCGAGAGAGCTCACCGTTCACTGAGACCATGGCTCCAACCAGGAGCCCCCCCCCCCCAGACTGATTATTCTTAAATTCATAAGTTTCCTGGAAAAGCAGCATGTCTTAACAAAAGTAAGGGAGCTTCAATCGGTGCTCTGGAAAGGGAAACAACTTCAGATCACACAGGACCTACCCTACGAAACTAGGCAGAAATGGGCGGCCTTCCACCCAATTGTTAGTAAGCTGATTGCAACAGGGATCCAGTTTAAAATGGCTTACCCTCCCAACTACAGATATCAATATCGAGTTCTTGGTCCTCCTGTGATTCAACTGCTCAAACAACCTCAGACCTCGCAAGCAAGCTACCCGATTTGTTCAAAACAGGCTGATTGCTTCAGTGCCTACACAGTGTTTTCCATTCATGCAGAGGGGAAGAGTGGCAAATAATGCTTGCTAATGATTTCATTTAACCTGGGGCTTTTCTGTTGACTGATTCTCTGTTGACTGTGTTAAAGTTAATGTTTTGGTTTGCCTTTACAATTGGTCGTTCGAGCCCCGAAATGCTGGAGGAATTGGCAGTTGTGGATCCTGTTCATAGGGGATCCATTCCACGACAGCCTAAATGAAGAGTTTCAGCCTCTGAGCCAGAAGCTGGGTGCTAGACATTGGGACTTAGTTTACATGGGGAACTTCTAGATGGTGCTCAGTCTCTCAAGTTCTGCTTTCCCCCAAGGGCGTTTCGGAGAGCGAGTGAAAACTCTCCCTGCAAAGACATTTCAAGAGTTATCTCCTCCCAGTACTAAAGTTGGCTAAGTAATTACTGTTTAGTTAAGCCTGAGGGTAATGTCTGATTCTGGTTTTTCATTTAATTCTGATTGAGCTCGCTCAAGTTACCATTAGGGCATACAGGGGAGATGACTCCTCCAACATTCCCACTTGTGGATGGGATACATCTCCTGGACAGCAATCTGGGGGAGGAATCTCCTCATTTTTGTACTCCTTTCCAGGATGAGCAGGCACTGGGTGGAGGGAGGAGGGATGGGAGGCAGGAGCTACCCATGTTCAGGAGCTTGCAGGTGAGTCCACACCACTTACTAGTTGTTAGGGGGGTGAGCCTCTTGCTGCCTCTCAATTGCATACTGCTGACCTGTTTTTCTCTTATTCTGAACTTGGCTGGTGTAAAAACACAACAATTCCTAATTTCAGGTCCATGCTACCCACCTGGCCGTCGGGGGGGGGGGGTTTAAGGGAGCCAATTGGGACTGGTTTCTCTTTTACCACCCAATATTAGGGTTTTAGGTGTTACGTACTGGGGAATCTTTGTATGTAGTTATGGGAAGGGGGAGGGGAGAGCGAGGGTGGGGGTGGGGAACTGGCTGACCATTATCTCCTACATAGCTTTTGGTTCACCTCTACAAGCTGTTCAATAGAAAGAGGCTGAGAGAGAAAAAGGAGGTGGAAATGGAGGGGCATGGCATCTCAGGGTTTCGGTTTTAATTCCAAGCTTGTTATTTCATGGCCAAGTTCTTGTCACGAATCATGTTAGGGTCTGGGGAAGGGGGGAGGGACCGGAGTGTGCCAACCCTTAAGTGCTCATTTCTTTTCGTCTACAGTCAAAGATGACCATTGCTAATCAAGTTATTAAAATGGTCACCTGGAATGTTAGTGGAGCTAGAGAGCAACTTAAGAGGTACCAAATTTTCAAACACCTTTCATTAATGCAGGCCAGAATTATTTTCCTTCAGGAAACCCATCTTCTCACTCAGGAATCTAACTGACTTTGCAGACAAGGGGTCCACCAGGTGTTCTCTGCTGGTGTATCCACATCTAGTAAAGGAGTAGCAATTCTAACCATGAAAAGCATTTTCTTCCAACCTGAGATCACCATTTCTGACCCACAAGGTAGGTTTGCATTGGTTAAGGGATCGCTAGATAGGAATACAATTATTTTGGGGAGTGTTTACAGTCCAGTGGGAGAAGACCCCTCCTTTCTTATAGAATTGGCTGATAAGATAGCACCCCTCTTGCTGGCCCCCTTTATTCTGGGAGGAGAGTGGAATCTCCCTCCAACCCAAGACCTAGACAGCTCTGCCCGATCCCTTCGTCCACTGTCCCTGGCACAACGGATGTTTGTAGACCTTATGGAGCTGTTAGGACTGTGTGATCCCTGGAGAGTTTTTAATCCTTCTACCCGGGCTAATTAATTTCATTCCTCAGTACATCTAACTTCTTCCAGAACTGACTACATCCTCATCAGTTCCACCTTACTACATGTGATGCTCGGTGGGGACTAGAACCCGTAGTACTCTCAGATCATGCAACAGTTTGGCTCCAACTTATTCCCTTTCTTGATCTACAGCGAGACACCACCTGGAAGCTCAACACACAGCTTCTTAAGGATGAGTTCATTGTCTCAAAGATCAAGTCCCTCGTTCAACAGTTCATGAATACCAATATAAATTTGATTCCTAAAAAGGATCATGTGTGGTGCGCATTGAAGTGTTTCTTTAGGGGTGAATTTATTGCTTGACATCTAGGCGGAAAAATCTATGAAGCCAAGGCCAGAGGATTTTGAATGGATACATTCCTGGAGCTAACCCTATCTCCTTCTCCCCTGCCAGATTCGCTGACCACTTTACTTTCTCTAAGGAACGAGTATGCGGATATCCTCAGTGAGAGTGCTGAATATGCCATCTAAAAGACTCAATCCACATACATTGAACAGGGGGATAATGCTGGACACCTAACTGCCCTTCATTTGAGACAGGTGAAAAGCTCTAGAGTAATCCAATCTATCTCAGACTAGAACGGATCTATCAAAACTCTCCCCAGAGACATAGCCATGGTTTTTGAGCATTTATATGCTACTCTCTATAGTCAGAGACCCCCCCCCAAGTCCACAAGAGATAGAGAACTACTTAGTGGGGGTGCCTCTCCCTAGTTTGGCAGAACAGCACCAGGCCCTTCTGCCCTCTTCCATCACATCGCCAGAAGTAGAACAAGCCATCCAGAGTTTAGCCTTGGATAAGTCTCCAGGCCCAGATGGGTTCCCATCTAACTTCTATAAATGTTTTTTCAAAGAATTATCTCCCCTTCTACTGCGTCTTTTCCAATATATTCTTTCAGCTGACTTTCTGCATCCCTCTATTCTCGAGGTAACTGTTGTTCTACTCCTCAAACCAGATAAACCCCCAGCCCATCCATTGAGTTACTGTCCCATCTTCCTGTTGAACTGTGATCTCAAAATTCTCACTAAAATCTTAGCCACAAAAATCAGGAAAGTCTGGTCACCACTCCTTAGCCCAGAACAAGTAGGCTTCATCCCTGGAAAGTCATCAGCTGACCACCTATGCAAGCTGGCTCATATCTTTCAATATGCTAAGTCTGCACCCTCTTCCATGGCCCTGGTTTCTCTCGATGCCAAGAAGGCATTTGATAGGGTGGATTGGGATTTTCTCCAGTGTGCCCTCCAGAAAATGGGCTTTCCTCCCTTATTCCTTAGCTGGCTTTGAGTGATCTATTCTACTCCCACAGCAAGGATCAACTGCAACAGGGTACTCTCCTCGCAATTTCCCCTTCGCTTAGGTGCCTGACAGGGCTGCCATTTATCTCCCTTTCTTTTCAACCTCTACCTTGAGCCCTTGATCAGGCAGTTAAAGTCCTCACCCCACATATGTGGTATACCACTGAGAAACATGACTCCAGCCCTTTCAGTCTATGCAAATGACATTCTCATGCATCTTTCACACCCTTTCACTTCTCTCGAGGTGGCACTCAAAACAATTGAAGAGTAGTCTTTTCTCCAACTATAAATTAAACTGTAATAAAACTGAAATTTTCCCCTTAAACTGCCTCACCCATAGTACTGACTTCACCCAGTTTGGCATGCACTGGTCTTCTAAATCCATCAAATACCTGGGCATCTTCTTACCTGCTGACGCCGCTATCACAACAAAGCTTAATTTAGAGGACCTAGTCTCGGTAATCCAACAGGATTTACTAAAATGGAAATCGCTTCCTATCTCACTGAGGGGGTAGGATCAATATCATCAAAATGAACATTTTTCCCAGGCTCTTTTATCCACTCAATATGCTAAATGTATGGCTCCCTCTCACCTCCTTTCAACGTATTCACTCTATCATCACCAACTTCACCTGGTTAGATAAAGCTCCCAGACCCTTGTACATTAAACTAACACTTGCTAAAGGGGACAGTGGTCTTTGACTTCCCAATCTCTTATTCTACCACTGGGCCAGTCATCTCCAAAAATGTGGGAAATGGCACTCACTGCACTTAACCCGTCCCGACTAGGAGTACATCCCACTTTGGCTACAGATCGAAGCTGACTTGTTCCTTTCCTCTGATGTGTTCCCTGTAAATCACTACCGGCTAAGATCCAGGAATCGGTGACTGGTACCTCAGTCAAAGTCTTCTCTCAGCTCTGTGCTTCTCTTCACAAATTCCCCTCCAAAGACTTCACACAACCTGTATTAGCCAACCCCACTCTGAAGAGAGGCAACATCACTCTCTCTGTGGGCTGGCTTCCCCAACTACAAGGGATCAGGGTCTTACATCTCTACTCCTCAGACTCCCTACTCACCACAATCGAGATCCTAACGAAGTTCCATATTTCCTCCCCTCATACTTTCAGGGTCTTTCAGTTGAGACATCTCCTATTGCAACTTTTTGGCCTTACTCTGAGAACATCTAATTTGGAGGGCTTGTTCAGTCAGATACAAGACTTAGCAAATCGGTGTCATGGGGTGGCCCTACTGTACAACTTTCTGCCTTCCACTCATTATCCTACTCCTTCAGAGGATTCCAAGATTTAGGAACGTTTTTTACCAGATTACACATTCAATTGGGTGACAATCTAGAAGGGCTTATGCCTTTACAATACCCAGGATCAGTTGGTGCTCACTCACTATCAAATATTAAACAATATGCATTATACCTCTGCTAACCTAGCCAAGATAGGATGTCTTCCATCCTCAACCAGTTCAAGATGTGGTAAAGAGGAGGGGATGCTGTTACATGTTTTCTGGTCCTGCGAAACAATCTCACATCTACGGGACACAATCAAATCTTGCATTGACCCGTTATTAGGCTTGGAAGTGCTTTCACACCTGAAGTCTGCATCATAGGAGATTATTCCCAAACTGGGGTCAAGGAGAGAGGGTATCACATCTCACTTATCTCCATGGCTGTCAAAAAATTAGTCCTCAAGCATTGGACAGATTCTCTCATATCCCATAAGAAAGGTTATATGAGCTCTTCTTTTGTCTTCGGACTGAGCTCCTGCTTGCCAGTACTCGAAATAAGCTTCCCCTTTTCAACCGCAAATGGGGCAAATTATATGCCTTTCACCTGAGTTAACCACCATGGTGTTCTCTGGCTTCCCTTTGCCCCTTCATGTACACCTTGGTCCCAGGGTCTCGTCGACTCCCTCTACCATCAACTGTACACATTCCGAAGGGAGGGGAGGGGAGGGTGGATTGGGGGTAGATAGAGAAGGGTGGAGGGTGGGGGGTCATGGTTTTGGCCTTGATACTTCCTGCTTTCTGTAACTGAATATGATTGTATTTATAAAAATCAATAAAGTCTTTTAAATTTCAAAAAAAAGAGTTTGGAATGCCATTCAGAATGGTTGCACACTACTTGTCATGCTGCAGCCCTTTTCTATATTGTCCCCAAGGTCCTTATCTCCACCACTGCAGCAAGAGAAGCCCCATGCAGAGTGTATAGGTCCTATCTTTCTATTTCCTTCCAAGGGGTAAACGTAGGAGAAAGAAGGCCTTTTTCTTGTATATAAGGGAGAAAAGGAACATAAGGGATGAGACTGTCAGGTTAAAAAAGGAAGGGAGTTGAGTAGTGGTTAGTGAAGAAAAAGCAGAGAGAGAGAGAGGTACCTAAAAAGTACATCTGGCCAGTCTTCATAAGGGAGATAGATGAAAGCTATGCAGCAAAGAGCAAGGGGGTCAGTGCTGGGAGGGGGGAGTCATGGATGGTGTTAAACATGCTGACAGGATACTTATTGTCCAAAGGGCCCTAAAGATAGACAAATCCCCTGGGCCAGATGGTATGCACCCAAGGGTCCTAACAACAGAACTGGCAGAAGTTCTGGCTGGTCCCACGTCAGATCTGTTTTTTTTGTTGTTGTTGCTTTTGTTCCTTTTTAATAAAGGTTTTTTATGCTCTTAGGATTGACTAGGTGGCTTGTTCAGTCCTATCCCAGTTACCATCAGCCAGCTGGCTACCTCTTCTGCTTCTTCCTCCAGATGTCCGTCAGAGCAGCAGGGTGGGATGCAGTGCCTCAGGCAGGGTTCATGAAGCCCAGTCCCCTGTACATTTTCCATCTATGTTTTCCCACCCACAGGATTAGTGCCTGTGCATGGAGGCATGCATGCACTTTGGAGCCCTCCAGCCCTGTTCCAACCACCCCAGCGCACTGCCAGCCACCTCAGTGTTGGTACTACTACCTGGCTTTTATCCAGTGGTAGCCAAAAGCCTGAATGGCTTACCTTTCCAGTCCAGGAGAGGAGAGCTGCCAGGTGGCTGCTTGTTCCTCTCCCAGCCCTCCCTCCCTGGCCAACCCCTAGCAACCTGAGCCCTTCCCAAACTCAAGTCACTAGCATTGGAGTGGTAAGGTGCATTACAGTGCCTCAGCCTTCTGTAGCACAAGACCGCTGGATCTGTTTCCCACCTCTCTGGAGTGGGGGATCATACCCCAGGACTAGAAAACAGCTCTTGTGGTACCACTCCGTAAAAGAGGGTTGAGCAACAAAGCAGGGACTTACAGGCCAGTCAGACTGACCTCTGTAGTGGACAAGCTGTTGGAGACCACCCTGAAAGAGAGATTGTTGGGCTTTCTGAGGGAAAATGATCTCCAGGACATGAAGCAGCATGGGTTTGCGTAGGAGAGATCCTGCCAAACTAACCTAACTGATTTCTTCGACTGGGTGACTAGGACAGTGGACAAGGGCCAAGCAGTGGATGCTCTGTAGCTGGATTTCAAGAAGGCCTTGGAGTTTCAGAAGACTGGTCAGGAAGCTGGAAAACCTGAAGGTGGAAAATAAACTTGTGAGATGGATCAGGAGCTGGTTGCAGATCGTAGTCAGGGCAGAATTTGCAGAAGCGAGGCCTGTGACCAGTGGGGGTCCCACAGGGGTTGATGCTGGTTCTGGTTTTAACATCTTTAATAAGTGACATCATAGACGGGAACAAGGGTAAAATCTTCCTGTTTGCAGATAACAACAGCTCTGTGGGAGGGTCAATATGAAGAAGGGGAAACAGGAACTCTGGAAGACCGGCTAGTCTAGAGAAGTGGTCTGGCATTTGGCAATCAATGCTAAAAAGTGTGAAGTTATGCACTCTGGGGTGAATAATCAGTGACCAAATATTGGTTGGGTGGTATGAAGCTAACCAGGTCACTGGAAGACAGGAACCTGGAAGTAATCATTATGAGTGACCAGAAACATTTGGTACACTGCAGGAGAGCAGCAGCCAAAGTAAATTAGATGCTAGGCTGCATAGGAAGGGAAATTACCAGCAGGAAGCCAAGGAAGATGTTATTCTGCCACTGTACAGGTCTCTGGTCAGACTGTGCCTTGAGTACAGTGTGCGATATTGGTGCACTTATCTTTAGAGTGATATCCACTTGCTGGAAACAACCCAGAGAAGGGGAGCCAAGATAACCCAGGGCCAGCAAGACAACACCTATGAGGAGTGGCTCAGGAGGCTCAACATGTACTCTCTTGAGGAAAGATGGGGGGGGCATTACAGAGATCTTCAAGTACTTTAAAGATATAAACAGGGTGAGCACTGAGGGACTCTTCAGCCTTACTGGGAACAGACCACTAGGGGGCACAGACTAATGCTGGTGTGGCGAAGGTTCACGAGAGATAGGAAGAGACTTTTGCACAGAAAAGGTGGTGGTCAAGTGAAATGATCTGCAAGAGGAGGAGAAGGTATGCCTAAAACTAGTGGGCAGCTACAAGAGGGGATGGGACAGGGTGAAGGGGAAAATTGCAGATAGAGGGTAAAAAGGGGGGATAGTTGAGGGAGGTCAAGAGGGAAATGAGGAAGGGGCTATTCTCTCTGTAAACACTTTTGGAACTCCACAGTTAAGCAGAATAGATCAGAGCCTAAGGCTTTATGTGCTGGCATGTTTATATGTATCTATGTGTGTAGTGCTGCACCTTCAATTTAGTTACTTTGAATCAGAGACTCTACTAGTCTGACCAATCATCCTGCTTATTCAGGTCCTCCTGACATTTGTCCCTATCCTCAAGGCAGTCCATGACACTAGCTAGTGTAACCCCCCCCCCCCCAATTTGGGGCCTTACCTTGTGCCCATTAGTTCTGCTTCTTAAAAGTGCCTCCTGGAATGCCTGAAGTTTTATGTATGGCCTGAGTCTTGCTGTGCTCTGTGTAGCCCCCAATTCAGCCCCCGTGTGTGAATTTAACCAATTTGTGCTCAAGAAACAGCTACACCTCCCCGCTTCTATTTCAGCATCCCCGGTGCCATGGAGATCATGCTTGCCAAAGCTCATGGGAAACTTCTAAGTGCTTATGGAGAACTGCAGAGACCTAAATTCAGGCATCAAAACAACAACCAACTGGGCATTGAGGGAGGTTAATGAATAATTCATTTTTGTGATTGATAATCCTTCTAGACAATAGGAACCAAAGAAACCATTAGCCTCAGCCAATAGGCAGCCTCGGGAGAGCCCCATAAAGGACAGTGTTTCAGCAGATTTTTCAGATTTGAGTGGGAGTCCCCCATGGTGGTGGAAGCCTGGGCCCCTAGCAAACCAAATGGGTCTGGAGTTCCAGTATAAGCCTCTCCACAGGGGTGAGGGGTTTTGTGCTTCTTTGCTAGTAAATCAGTGTCAGTTTAAAGTAAAACCTGGTAGCCTGGGGGTTGCCAGAAGATGTCCTCCAGGGGCCAACCAAATCCTTTCCACATTTAGGAAAAATGTGGGACCTGAAACTTGATGCCAAGACAGCTGTGAGACAGCTGAACCTGCCTCAGTGGTGAGAGAATTGAAGACTTCAGGAACCTTAGATGAAGGAAAGCCATTCCTTAAGAATGTCTGAGTGAGTAATCTTGCACCTCCTGGTGTAAGTAAAGGGAAAGCTTATTGGGGCTTCCAAGCCCTAGAGACTTATTAACTGTTTGGAACTGTTCATTGGTCTGCACCCTGCATCTGCTTAATCATTGCCCAGTGAGGGTCGACCGTTATGAGTTAAGTGACCCTTGAGTGGTCCAAAGTTATATAAAAGTGTCTGAAAGGTGTTTAAATTGCTAAGTGCGTACAGAACTGGAAGGGGTTACCCTAAAAAACTGTACTGAGAAATTCCCCCCCCCCATAGTTTGGATACTGATTGGGAGTCCCCTATTTATCTAGTTAGTGATACTCCCATTCCTTGAATGAAGGTTAAATGAATTACTAGTGGAATAATAAAACTCTGAGCCTGATTTTCTCCCACATGTACTTTTTGCTAATTTGACCGTCAGACCATCAACTTGACCTTCCATTGATGTAATTTGGAAATCATATAATTTAAATCAGAGCTTCCTTGTTACTATATTTATTGGTGTGATGTTAACCTCTTTTGTATTTGCCACAAAACATGGTCATTTTTTTATGGTTTTATATGCCCTCTGAAGCTCAATAGTGGTATTTCCTAGTCAGTTCCTGATTACTTGACACATAATAGTAAAAAGAAACTTTAAGTCTTGAAAATTTGTGGACTGAATTGATTGTTTGAAGTCACTTAACATGTTTATAACTTTGTTTAATAATATCTTCTATAAGATTACTTTTATAATTTTGTTCACTATTTCACAATTGGTGTATGTCACCTTAAATAATGAATACAAATGTACCAATAGTTTGTTGTACCTTTTATGCGATCCCTTAGGAAGACCCAGAATGGGGTCAAAGCGCATGAGTTCTGGTTTGCTGGTCACCCTGCTTGATTAAACTACAGCACTTTACCACTTAAAATCAAAACTCTTGCGTGCAAGTCTTTTTTCTTTTGGACGTTGTAGCCAGCTGTTTTGAATTTGAACCACACCTCCTGTGTGCACTTCACCTTTCCTTTCCTTTTGTATTGTCTGATGGCTGTTAATAAGTGCTGCCAGAGAGAAAATCATGCAGATGATTTACCGGTGGAGTTTCTGATATTGGAACTTTGTAATTCAAGCAGGACTATATTCTTCTCAATTCCGAATAAGTTACAACTACCTAGATTCGATACCAGCTGCTGTTTCCTTTTTAGAGAGCTGGAAAATAAAAAATTTGAGCACTACTCCCAACTTGAGATTTGGAAGTGGCCTAGATTCACTAGCAAATTCGATAGAGGGGGAAGATTTCGACTGCCTGGCTAACCCGGAGAATATCAACAGACACAGGGAGAAGAATAAGCTAAACATTTTTGGAGAAGGAATACCTGAAGGTGAGCAACACTCATGCCTCAAAGATTTATTTTTTGAACTGGAAAAACTTTGGTCAAAGGAACTTAATCACTATTACAACCGAGCAACTTTTGAGAGATACCTGGAGTTAAACATCACACCACAAGGCCTGCGAATTTATAAAACTCCATTGAACGGATTTGACAATGAAGAACTTAAAGAGGCCTAGGAAATTGCAGCAACCATATGCACAGTACTTTGGATTAGAGCTCTTATCAAAAGTTATATCAAAATTCAAGAGGTGACAATTAATGAAATAAAAATTGTGTAAGCAAAATTAGCAGAACTTAAGGAGAACAAGGAGTTTGATAGCTATAACAAATCATATATTAAGGAAATCAAAAAACATGAGAAGGACTTAATAGCTAGAAAAAGAACCAAAGTAAATCAGGACATTGCAGACTACCATAGGAAGGAGTTTTTTGTCTGGGAGAGACGTGACAGATCTGACAGCAGAGGGCGCACCAAAACTAGACATAGATTCTGAAATGAAAACTTAGAAGAGGGATGATAGCAACAGTCAAATGAGTGTTAGTTTGCAGGAAGCTGAAAACGAAGAACAAAGTAACCAACAAGAACAAGTATCGACACAAGCTAGCCCTTCTTCTAGTATACCTAAGGTTTTTTTAGGATCAGCCCCTGCAAGAGAAGAACAGAAAAGACAGGGGAACAAAACAAATTAAAGGGCTATACCAAACAGATGCAGAGGGAAAGGAGAGGTAAATGAAAATCAAAACACCCACAGGAACCTGAAGAACAAGGACAAAGAGAAAGAAATGAAATTATAAATCTTACAAATATCTTGTTAACTGATCTGCAACTTTCTTTCCTTGAAAAGGGTTTAACTTTTTTCCCTACACCTATACCAGATTTGTTTAAAATTAGAAATGATCTGTTTAAACTTATCAGAAAATTAAAACTTAAATATTTATTTGGGAAAAAAAAGAGAACATGCTCAGACAAACATGGGTGGTATAACTTTAGAAGAGAACCTGGTACCAGTAGAGATCAGTGCAACCCCTGATGCTGACTTGAAGAGTAAACACAGCACTATTGAAGACACCTGGAATCCACTGGATTGGGACTTAAACATTCTGAATAATATGAATGTGGCAGCACTCCAACATGAAGCAGAGAACATTGTTTCTGGTAATGAACCTTCCAGATCTGAATATGTCTTATAAAAATTCAGACCTAAATCTATATTTTTCTCCCAGAGTTTCTGCCCTGCTATTTCTGTGTTTGAGAAATGTGTGCTAAATGAAAGTTTGCCTCTTTTTTTATGATAAATCATTGTTTTTTTAAGAAAAATCTAAAGCAAGAAGAAACACTAGCTGTTAAAGAACTAGAGAATTTAAAAGGCGTTGTTTTCAAAAAGTCAGATAAGGGGGGTAACATAGTTTTGATGGAGGAGGGCAAATACATTGAAAAATGCCTGGACTTTCTTAATGTCAAAAACTATTATATAAGATTGAAAAGTGGCCCTATAACAAAATTTCAGGCAGAACTCCATGATTTTGTGGATTGGAAACAGAATTGAGGATGGCTTACTAAAAATTAAGCTGACTTTATTAAAACTGAACATCCAATCATCCCTACCTTCTATATTTTACCAAAGGTGAACAAGAATGCACAAGACCCACCAGGCAGGCCGATTGTGTCTGGGATTGGGTCTGGATGCATAATCTTTGCACATTTATTAATAGCTTCTTATAGCCTAAAGTGACACTATTAAGTTCCTACTTAAGCGACAGCATGGACCTGTTGAACAAATGGCAGGGCAAGATTTGGGATGCAAATTACTGTTGGATTAGTGTGGATGTTAGCAGTCTGTACACCTCTATTTGTCTTGATGTAGGCCTTAATGCAGTGGACTTCTATCTTGCAGATGATGTTATCATTTCATCACATTTTCTAAAATGGGCAATAGATTTCACCCTGACTCACAACTACTTTCTATTTAGTAAATCATTTTTTCTTCAGCTGTGTGGCACAGCAATGGGGATGGCATTTGTCCCCTCATATGCAAACCTAGTAATGGGGCACTTTGAGGAAAAATTTATCAAAGATCCTGATAAAAATATGTTTCATAAACATACAGAAAGTTGGTTTTGTTTTATTGACGATGTCATCATCATTTGGCAAAAAGAAACTTTAATCCCTGATTTCATTAATTATATGAATAACAACTATCTAAGCCTAAATTTTATACATTTGCATGACAGAAGTATTACTAAGTTCTTAGATCTAGAAATATGTGGCATAACTGGACATTCCATAGAAACAAAGGGGTACAGAAGACAAACTGCAGCTAATACCATACTTCACACCACTAGTGCTCACCCCCAAAAACTGAACTCTTTTATCCCCTATGGGAAATTAATCAGACTAAGAAGGAACTGCAGTAGTGAGCTGACATTTACACAGCAGGCTAAAAAAACCTTATCTAGACTGAGAAAGAGGGGCTATAATGAAGCAATTTTAAAGAGAGATTATGACAAAGCACTTACACTGGACAGACATGACCTTTTGACCCCAAGAATGCAAGATTAAATGAAACTGAAAAAGATAAATCAGTTGAAACTAAAAAAAAAACTGTGACATTTATAACAGAATTGAACCCTTTTTCAGGCAGACATGGAGGTATCATCCACAAATTTTGGCCATTATTGCTCTCTGATCTAGTACTGAACAAGCATTTGCCAATGCCGAATGTTTGCTTGCGGGCATTGGCATTGGTAGTGTAGAAGTTACAGAGCTGCATATTAGGAATGGCAGTGAAGTACTGAACTGAAGCCAACCCCACCACCACCCTGCAGAGAGCGACAGGCATTGGGGTGTGCCTTTGGGTCATCAGGCATAACGGCCGTGCCATTTCACCACACCCTACCCTGCAGACACTGACAAGTGTCAAGGTGTGCCTTGGGGTCTTTGGCCCTTATGTGCACCCCATTCCATTAGGAAATATGGTGAGATGGGTGCGGTATAGGAGAATGGGGTGAACTTTGGGGCCGAAGAGTCCAAGGCATACCTCGATGCCTCTCAATGTCAGACGAATCTAATAGATTTCTTTGACTGGGTGACCAAAGTAGTAGACCAGGGAGGGGCTGTGGACATGGCCTACCTAGACTTTAGCAAGGCATTTGACACAGTCCCACACAAAAGATTGATAGTCAAATTAACCAGCCTGGGAGTGGGTCCCAGGGTGGTAGCCTGGTAAAACATTGGCTGGACAACAGGACACAGAAGGTAATTGTAAATGGAGTCCACTGTAAGAAAGGGCGGTTACTGGGGTACCTCAGGGTTCAGATTGGGTCCAGTCCTTTAATGTCTTCATCAGTGACATTGCAGAGGGACTGAAGGAAAAGTATGCCTTTTGCAGATGACACAAAGATCTGCAACAGGGTTGATACACAAGGAGGCGTGGAAAGGATGAAAAGGGACTTAGCAAGGTTGGAGGAATGGTCAGACGTATGGCAGCTAGGATTCAATGCAAAAAGTGCAAATAATGCACCTGGGAAACAAGAACCCAGGGAAGAATACACAATGGATGGGTAGACAACAACAAAACAGGAAAGGGACCTGGGGTAATCATATCAGATGACCTAAGGTTAGCAAGCAATGGAGAAGGCAGTAGGGAGGGCCGGGGTATACTGGGATGTATAGAGAGGCATCAGCAGCAGAAAACAGGAAGTTGTTATCCCTCTGTACAGACAGTTGGTGAGACCCCATCTGGAATACTGTGTCCAGTTCTGGAGACCCCATCTCCGCAAGGACATAGACAGGATAGAGGCAGTCCAGAGGAGGGCAACTAAAATGGTGCAGGGTCTGCAAGAGAAGCCATATGAGGAGAGACTAAAGGAGCTTAATATGTATACCCTTGAGGAAAGAAGGGAGAGGGGGACATGATAGAAACTTTCAAGGACCTCAAGGGAATCAACAAAGTCCAAGAGGGTAGCATCTTTCAGAAAAAGAGACTTGCAAGAACAAGGGGACACAATTTAAAGATAGAAGGAGGGCGTGTCAGGGCAATGTGAGGAAGTATTATTTCACAGAGAGGGTAGTGGATGCATGGAACAGCCTTCCTGAGGAAGTGTGGGGTCTAAAACTGTGGGAGAATTCAAGAATGCATGGGACAGACATAAGGCAATTCTTGTGGGGGGCAGGAAGATAAAGGCTGTTGATTAACTAGGATCTGCGGCCTATCCTGTAGGTAGGGAAATGGGCAGACTAGATGGGCCTAGCGGTTCTTATCTGCCGACAAAGTCTATGTTTCTATGTTTCTATGTTTCATTACAGGCAAGAATCCCAAGTCACACCCCTGATGCCTGTCATTCTCTACAGGGTGGGGCGTTATGGTTGGAAACCCTAACACCTCAGGCATTCGTTGGTATTTTCACTCCAAATTTTCAACATGTTTTTTTTGTGACCCCCATCTCATGAACAGTGGCAATATCAGTTTGTTAGCTGAAAGCTGCTTATGCACAGCGACTACGGCATTTAGCACCACAGGTGCAAAAACACATTCTGAACAGGATGTGAAAAATGACAGCTGTACTGTTCATGGGGAGGTGTAAAAAATGGCAATGTTGCAAATCTGCAGTAAAAATATTAAAAAATCTGGTGAAGTCATGAGCGTGCATAGAAACTGTGCAACGCACACCCGTAATGTAATTAGTTTGGGATTTTTACAGCAGATTGTCAACACAGGCATTTTGGGACCTCCAATCATGAACAGTGTCACTGTGATTTTCTTTATCTGTCCCGAACAATGATTTCCACAGCGACCACATCTCTGTGCTGAAAGTGTGAAAACACATTTCAGCCATGTTGTGAAAATGGCAGCTGTACTGTTCATAAGGAAGTGTGGAAAATGCCACTGGTGAAAATCTGGACTGAAAATATTACAAAGTCATGAACTTACGAAGGTGCGTGGAACCTGTGCAATGCTCACTCATAACACAGTCATTTTATGAACTTTTGTCACCAAATTTTCAACATAGCCATTTAAAGACCTCTGCTCATGAACAGTGTCACTGTGATTTTCTTAATCTGTCCCAAACATTGCTTTCTTCACACACCGACTGCACCATTGTGCGCTACATGTGCGGAAACACATTTTGGGCGACATGTGAAAAATGTCAGCTGTACTGTTCATAAGGAAGTGCAATAAAATGGCAATGTTGAAAATCTGGAGGAAAATATTGAAAAATTGCAAACTTACGTAGCTCATGTGAGAACCGCGCAACGACACCCTCAGAAAACAGTTATTTTAGGAATTTTTTCACCAAATTTTCAACATAGCCATTTTAAGACCTCTGCTCATGAACAGTGTCACTGTGATTTTCTTAATCTGTCCCAAACATTGCTTTCTTCCACACCGACTGCGCCATTGTGCGCCACATGAGCAGAAACACACATTTGGGCAAGATGAAAATGACAGCTGTACTGCTCACAAGGAGGTGTGGTAAAATGGCAATGTTGAAAATCTGAATGAAAATATTGAAAAATTGTTAGGGGCCTTCCATGAGCCGTGAACTGCGCAACGTGACGCCAGAAATAGTCATTTTAGAGTTTACTAAATTTTCAACATAGGCTGTTTGAGAGCCCACCTTATGAACAGCGGCAGTGTCGTTTCATTACTCGGTCCCAAAAGGTGATTTTGCACAGTGACTGAGAAATCACCCTTCGGGCCTGATTAACACCATGACAGTAAGAGCATTCATAAGAAGGGGTCCCAAAAACCCCATGTTGAAAATTTGGTGCAGAAATTCCCAAAATGGCTGAGATATGCAGCAAAGATGAAAAAACCCTATCTATCCCATTATCAGCCGCCATTCCTCAGTTTGCGGTCGAGCTTTGAAAGAGTCAGACGTGTTCCGGTCACGAAGATACGTCGTGCTGAGTCAGTGGTAGCATGGAGAGAGGTGGGGAAGGCAGGAGTGCAAATGGGTGAGCGCGGTGAGGAAGAGACAGCGAGGGACCGCTTTTGTGTGTTTCAGGGTTGTTTTTTAAAAGGGACGACGACAAGAGGACATTTGCCATGCTGGGGTGGGCCCCAGCGTGGCACAAGGACGGCTGTTTGGAGTGGCATGGAGCCGACAGGGGATTGGGCACCCCCTTCGGTGTTAGCATCTGTTGCCACACTGGGGTGGGCTCCCAGAGTGGCACCCTGTACTCTCTCTGGGGGGACAGTGGAGCCCGGCGAGATTGGGCACCCCGTCAGCTATATCGATGGTAGCCACGCTGGGGTGGGCTCCCAGCGTGGCATGTGGAATCTCTGTTTTGGAGGAGCGCAGCACAGCCGATGGGGATTGGGCACCCCAGCGAGGGCTACAGTGCATGCGTGGGAAGGAAAGCACGCAGGCATGCATGCGGCGCAGGTGTGTGTGTGTAGGGGAGCTCACATGAGCAGGCGATATCTTTTCGCTGCTCACTGAAGCGTAGCTCCCCCTTTCAACTGTACTCCACTGCATTTTCGACTGCTGTCATAGATAGCTACAGCAGCCATTGGAAAACTGTGGCCGCGCCTGCAAGCACACTGACTGAATTGGAAGAGGGCTGCCACACCTCTGAAACCTCGGATGATGGCACTATGTTTCTTGCAGATGCGTGCAAGCAAACATAAAAATGAATTATGTCAAAAACCTAGAGTAACATTCTCAAAGGGTAAAAGCATTGGGGACAGAATCACCAGTAGTCATTGTGTGCAGACTTGCCAGACAAGCAATACGCAGTCTTGGCTTACTAAACCTAAAGGTATCTTCAAATGTAGAAAGTGCAATATTTGTCAATATGTGCACACTGGTGCCTGTTTAACTAAAGGAGACAAGATATTTAAAATAGAACAATTCCTTACATGTACCACGCCATTTGTAATATGTGTATATTGGTGTTCCTGCCCCGTGTACTATGTAGGCCGAACTGCAAGACCGGCAAGACAAAGAATACAAGAACATGTTCGAGCCATCATTAATGAAAATGTACACAATGCCATAGGTGAACATTTTTTTTAAGAATTCACCAAAGTAACCCTAGTGTGTTCAGATTTTCAATGCAGGAACATGTTCAGAGATACCCGAGGGAAGGGAATAGGTTGAACACTTTGTCCCAAAATTAAACTAAATGGATTTTGTCCATGGATACCATGATCCCTTTGGGATTAGACAAAGAAATATATTTTTAATTTTTTATTTATTGAGGATATCGGATTACAACCTTTGAGTCAGGGACACATTTACAAAGGCTCCACGTCAGAGTGCAATACAGATCAATAACAGGCAGTATACGATATTACAATGCGGGTAGGAGAAAAAAACAACAGGGTATGAACAGTACAATCAGTCCTATACAGTTGGATAGCTATACAAGCTCTGAAAGGAGCTTGTGAAAGTTAGTGAGCAGTACAAGCAATAGGATGGTGAGGCCTGTATGCTTGCAAGTGGTGCGAGCCATCGGAATACCAACATTGCCAGTAACACACAGTCAATTACAATAACAACAGTGGAATAAAGAGAACTTTAGCTCAAATTCTCGCTGTGTGTAGGCAGCTTCCCATACTTAGCTGGAGCATTGGCAGTGACAAGTGGAGAGTACGTGGTCTTTGAGGGCTATTTTGAAGGGGCCTAGTCTAGAGATAGAGGCAATGGCCAGAGGGAATTAATTGTACCAATATGGCGCTCTGTAGGAAAAAGACCTTTGGGCTAGAGAGGTTGTGACCCTGGGAACAGCCCACATTAGTTTATCTACCATGCGGGTGTTTGCTGTGGTATGAACAGTGCAGAGGGAGGCAGAGAGTCCAGTGGGGGTAAGGTCTGGTTGTATTTTTTTTGTGAGGAAACATGTTTGGTAACATACTCTTTTGTCTAGGGTGAGGATATTTGTTAGGGCATACAGGGTGCAGCTGTGGGTATGCTTATCCTCTCCAGCGAGGAGTCTACAGGCTTTGTGGATGGCTAGGTGGATTTTACTTAGTCCAGTGTGGTCAGCGGCTGAGTAGACGGTTAGCCCATAGTCTACAAGAGAGAAAACAGAGGAGGTAACAGCAATGTTTAGGGCCTCTGGCGGTAGGCAGGCTTTGTGCCGATACAGTAGTCCTGTGCATATATTTATGGCAGAGGAAAGATTACTGATATGTGGATGGCATGAAAGGTTAGGATCAAAAGTAAGGCCCAGGTATTTATAGGTGTAAACCTGCTCCAACAGGAGGAGGGCATTGGAAAAGATTGTTAGCTGGGCATCGTAGTCCTTGCTCTGGCGGTGGGCAAAGAGCATTGATTTAGTCATTTTTACGCTGACCACTAGTCTGTGGTCAGTGAACCAGTTTTCAATGTGGTTGAAGGCAAGTTGTAGGGAGGACTGAAGGATTATGGGATCTGAGTGGAAGGCATACAGTACCACGTCATCTGCGTAGAGCAGAAGTTACATGGGCAGGATTTAGGCAGGGTGTTCAGGAAGATGCTGAATAATAATGGACCAAGGATGGAGCCCTGGGGAACCCCCCCAGAAGACAGTTAGAGTAGATGAGAGGGTGCTGTTTATCGTCACACATTAGGACCTATCTGTGAGGTAACTTGTGAACCATGCGATGGGTCCAGGGGACAGACTGGTGAGGCATAGAGTATTTAGGAGCAGGGTGTGGGAGACTGTATCGAATGCTTTCGACAGGTCTATGAATACAGCTCCTGCTAGCTGCTTCTTATCTAGGGCATTGTGCAGAGACTTGGAGAACTCTATGAGGGCAGTAGTTGTGCTGTGTCCAGCTCTAAAACCATGCTGTTCCCTACATAGTACGTCATGCACAAGCAGGTAGTCTGTGAGTTGGGTGGCAACGATTTTTTCCAAGGCTTTTGAGAGGGGAGGGAGAATGGAGATGGGCCAGTAATTATTGGGTAAGGTGGGGTCCCACTCTTCAGTATTGGTGTGATAGTGGCCATCTTCCAGTCGGTTGGGAACTGCCCTAGGCATAGGGAGAGGTTAAGGAGATATGTCAGGGGGGAGAGCACCGAGTCAAGTACCAAATTAAGGATTTTCATGTCGAAAGAGTCTTTGCAGTAGTTTGAGCCCCCAAGGGCTTTTGCAAGGTATGATCTTGCTTCATTCATAATAATAACCCTGAGGTAGAAGGGGGTAGGTATTGCTTAGCTCTGGGGGCACAGGGGTGGGTCAAAGAGGTTGTTTGGAAGAACTGTGCTTAGATCAGAGAATGTAGCATTTAGGCCACTGGAGATGGTGTGTGGGTCTGAGGTAATATTATTGTTGACAGTTAGCTGGGAGGGGGTGGCATTCTGAATTTTCCATTCATTTCCTTTAGGTTGTCCATAAACAACCTAGCATTCCTCCAGGAGGAGGTGAGGATGGATTTGTAGTAGCTAGATTTGGCCACCCTAATAGCTCAGGTACACTTGTTGCGAGCCATTTTATAGGCAAGCCTGTCCGCCTGCCCACTGGAGGCAACTGCTTTGTGCCAGAGATCATCATGGTTCTTTAGTTGCTGAAGCAGTGCTGGTGAGACTCAGGGGGCATTACGTTTTTTGGATTGAACTTTTGTGAGGGGGGCAAATCTATCACAAGCATTGTTGAATGTGTGGGTGAAGTAGTCAAGGGCTACATCTATGGAAGGGGCGTGGCTGATGGGGAACCTATCACACTGGGCAAGATGTCTCCTTAGTTTAGTGAGGCTTCCAGGTTGAAGACGGCATCGGGTAAAACTGTTTGGTTGGGGCAGTTGCTGCTGACATGGCCAGGTGAAGAGGATGGGGGAATGATTGCTTAATGAATCAGGGAGTACTGTTAGGTTTGAGATTCTGTTTGGGCAATTGGTGAATAGGAGGTCAATCAGGGTGCTAGAACCACTTCTGGGATTCACCCTGGTTGGCTGGTTAACTAATTGGACTAGATCTAGTGCAGAAAGGGTGTCTTTTATAGGGAAGGCAGAGCTCGATAACCAGTTCACATTAAAATCCCCCAGAATAATGTGCTGTTTTTGGTGGGAAGCTGGAGATACAGTCGACCAGGGATTGAAAAGCTGAGGCTTGGTTTCATGGTGGGATGTAAGCCACAGTAATGGTTACAGGGGCTCTGGTAGGGTCTGGTGTGAGTTTTATTGTCAGGGCTTGTGCCCCGTGATTCAGGGAGGGTGTCGGTAAGTTTTGGCATAGCAGTGAGTCTCAGATGTAAAAAACACCCCCCCTCCCTGTTTGCCAATTCTGTCGGCTCTATAAAGGGTGAGGCCTGGGAGTGCAATAGAGGAGTCCAGGACCTTCTTTGACAGCCAGGTTTTAGTGAGGGCTAGCACATCTGGTTGATACTGCAGCATCCAGCATTGCAGTGGTGCTAACTTTTTGGGTAGGCCGCAGATATTCATTGCAGCTATACTTCGCCCATGGTGTGAGGTGCTAGGACTGAGAGAGATGGGGCCTGGGTTGGGGTGAACATTGTCTGAAATGAGGAGCAATAGAGCAAAGATGCTGAAGAGGGCCAGAACTCTCTGCTTGCTGGTGTTGACTTGATGCTTCTTAGCTGAGGTGCCACCTGAGCAAGGAACTCCCTATTTGTGAAAGATAGAATACTGAGAGATTTGACTAAGAAAATTGTTCAGTGTTTTGATTGTGTTTTCTCTAATTCTCTCTTTTTTTGTAGGATTCCTGACCAGAAAAAATCTCACCCACTTTCTAAAATATGCATTGTGAGTGCTGCAGTCACTACATGCCCACATAGCATGGAGATGTCAAGCTACTTGCTTTGACAGGAGCATTGTATCCTGCACAGGTCGCCTTTTTGAATGGATTTTTTCTTCATTCAATTTTTGTTCTTTTATCCCATTCTATACAGTAACTATATACTTCAAACCACATAAGCACATCCTACTCATCTAGCTATGTCTTGCCATTGATCTATCTGGTTACCCTAAAAACTGTACTGAGAAATCCCCCCTTCCCATAGTTTAGATACTGATTGGGAGTCCCCTATTTACCTAGTTATTGATACTCCCATTCCTTGAATGAAGGTTAAATGAATTACTCATGGAATAACAAAACTCTGGGCCTGATTTTCTCCCACATGTACTTTTTGCTAATTTGACCTTCGGACCATTGACTTGACCTTCCATTAATGTAATCTGAAAATAAATAATTTCAATCAGAGCTTCATTGTTAGTATATTTATTGGTGTGATGTTAACCTCTTTTGTATTTACCATAAAACATGATCAGTTTTTCGTGGTTTTATACTACCTCTGAAGCCCAGTAGTGGTATTTCCTAGTCAATTCCTGATTACTTGACACATAATAGTAAAAAGAAAATTTATGTCTTGAAAATTTGTGGACTGAATTGACTGTTTGAACTCACTTGAAATGTTTATAACTTTGTTTAATAATATCTTCTTTAAGATTACTTTTGTATTTTTGTTCACTATTTCACAATTGGTGTATGTCACTTAAAATAATGAATACAAATGTACCAATAGTCTGTTGCACCTTAGATACGCTCCCTTAGGAAGACCCGGATTGGGGTTGAAGCGCAGGAGCTCTCTTATGCTGGGCACCTGCTTGATTAAACTACAGCACTTTACTGCTTAAAATCAAAACTCTTGAGTGCAAGTCTTTTTTCTTTTGGACTTTGTAGTTGACTGCTTTGAATTCGCACCACACCTCCTGTGCGCACTTCACCTTTCCTTTTATAAGGACTAGAAAGGGAGTACTCAAAGATGGGACTCTTCCTTACTTTGCATGGGAGATCCATTATTTGTTCGTGTATTGTTAAGATGTCCTGTGGAAGCTGTGGACCCCAGCCATTTGCCATGTGGGACTGAGACATTGAGATATGTCTCTGCGAGAACTGCAGTAACTTGTTCAGATTCCCAAATTTGAAATAAATAGTATTGTGAAAAGCATATTGGTAGGATATGATTTGTAAAGAACTGGGTCACCCTAGCCTTACCCACCGAAAGCTTTAAAGTTGGAAAGGACCATGGTGGCCACACTGGCTCATGGTTGAAGAATTAAAGTATTAAATGTGCTGAATGTGTTAGAATTATAAATGTGCTGAATGTATTAGAATTATAAATGGGCTGAATGTGTTACAATTATAAATGCACTGAATGCGTTAGAATTATAAATGGGCTGAATGTTCAACAAACATAAATGCGCTGGATGTTCAGGAAATTAAAACTGTGTTAAATCAAAGGTAACCAGCTCGTTACGCTGCAGGTGCTTCATTCTAGAAGATGTGCATCAATTTCAAAATGCAGGACCTTCCCTGCACAAGCCCAAGAAAGTGTAAATAGTTCAGGGCCTAGATGTTCAAAGGGGATGCGCCCAGCGTAACTGAGTTCCGCTGGCACATCTCCAAAGTGGCCATTGTGCCATATTCAAAAGGTGGGAATGGGCCACATAATTCCAGATGTGCCGCAGTGCAAAGATAATGTATGTGGTGGATCCAGAGGGGACATTCCCCTGCATATGCGACACATCACAATATTCAGCTGAGATGTGCAGTGCAGCTGCCCGCACATCTCGGAGATGTGCCGCACAAAGTTATGTGTGAAAAAACAGGTGTAAGTGTGTAAGTCATAGCCACCCACAGGATGGCTGCTGTACTGCACAGTGCAACACAGCAGCCGCCAGCCCCTGGGTGGCTAGCCCCCCCCCGAATCCCCGAATGTGTCACATAATAAAAGTGTTCCCATATCCCTGATAGTCCAATGGCCCCTTCCCATCCCTGACTGTGTCACATAATAGATGTGTACCCTTAACCCTGGTAGTCCAGTGGTACTGCCCTCCCAGCCCCACTCCTGTAATAAAATACAGTTATTCCCTTATCCCCATTAGTCCAGTGTCCCCCCATACCCGGCCCTGATTGTAGTGACATTCCTTTTCCAAAACTCTCCCTGGTAGTCCATTGGTACCCCCCTCCATACCCGAACACTGACTGTGTTTAAAAACACAATCCTGAACCCGCCCTGGCAGTCTAGCTGGATCCCCACCCACTGAGTGACCCCACCCCACTCCTCCTCAGCAAGTTGACAGCTTTGTGAATGAAAGCTTACAGTACATAGAGCAAGCCCATTGGTTGACAGTGTTGACCAATGGTCCTGTAGTGCTTACTGTAAGCTGTCATTCCATGACAGCTTAGTCGGCAGGCAGCTGTGGTGGTGTGCGGGTGGGTTGTACTGCCTGCCGCTACTTGGCCATGCTGGGGGAAATGGGGTGGGGATCCCCAGTGGTGTGGGATGGGGTCCATAGTCTACCAGGGTGGGTTTGGGATTGTGCTTTTAAATGCGTTTGGTGTTTGGGTATGGGAGGGGGGTACCAATGGATTACAAGGGAGAGCTTTGGAACAGGATCATCACTATAACTGGGGTATGGAAGGGGGGGGCCACTGGACTATCAGGGTATTATGATCACAGAGTACTTTTGGACAGGGTTAGGGACAGGATGAGGGGCACCACTGGACTACCAGGGATTGTCGCACAAGACTTATTTTATGGACAGGGTTCAGGAAGGAAGGGGGTTATCATTAGACTACTCAGATTGTTTGTGGATATATTTACAGATATGGATGGGGTTCAGGAAGGGAGGGGGTACCACTAGACTACCAGGGAGGATAGGGCAGGGGTTTATCTGACACATCGGGGTTCACAATGGTAGGGGGGGGCCACTGGACTGCCAGGGAATATGGGGTAAATTCTTTTACATGTTTCAGGGGTGGGAATGGGAGGCACTAGTCTTACATCCAGGGAGTTGTGGAGTGCTTCATATACCACGCAGGGTGCCCTGTGCATTCTGCTGGATGCGTCCCTGCACAACACATGCAAATGGGGCCATAATGACATGCAAATGGCCTCATTTGAGCCTTGCTTGGCTAATGGCCCCATTTGCATGTTTCAGTCTGAATATCTGGAATTTGCGCTCGGCACATCCAAGGATGTGCCACTCATCTCCATTCCAGGTATTCACACCAAGCAGGGGGATGTGCCAGAGCATCTTGAGTGGCTCCAATTTGTGTCACAGGCATTTTCTGCCATATTCAGATGAGATGCGTGGTAGTGCATCTCATTTGAATATAGCACTTCTGTGCTCCAGTGCAACTCAGTTGTGTGGAGCAGCCACATGCCCTCTTTCTGGGCGCAGTTTGAATATCTAGGCCCAAGTGTTTAATGTTTTCAAGTCCAAGCATAAATATTCTTAATTTAGCTGGCCAGCATACATCTGCAATGTCCATTAGGCCTACACCATTCTGGACTTTGGTTACTGGGTACTCAGATTAAGGTTGGGATTGCGGGGTCTCATACCAATAGGGGAACTGGTACCAGTGTGGGTAAAATAATGTTTCCTGTGTCATTTGATTTCTGCAGCTTAGCTAGATAACCAAGGCTGTGGTTATTATTGAAGATTGGTAGAATGTGTGATTACTATGTGATTTAAAGTTCAACTTACCCACCCAGCTGGAGGGTTTCACCAGCACAAATCAAAAACCTTTACTCTAATGTAAATATTGTAAATGCATAACTTCTATTCCATTCTCCCCCCATCCTAAGCCCTTTTCCCCTGTAAATAAATTGTTCATTGTTTTTGCAGATACCAGTATCATGAGTATATTATTAGGATCCAGTCAATAAATGGTAATCTGTATTGAAATGTGGGGAAATGTTACTGGGTCATGTGTTGGGGTGGCTTATGGTTAAATGTGGGTGGGTACAGCATCCCAGGGGGTTGTACCAGGTTCCATGCCAGCCCACTTAAAACTAAACTCAAGGTGGAGGCACCATGAAAATGTAATATCTAAGATAAGAACACTTTAAATTAGATCTTGGGAACCCAGGCCTCTCAACCTTGTTGTGGCTAGGCAAGGCAGGGGTAGTAGCCCTTGGAGTAGCACCGCCTAGGGCCTGGGATCCCACCTCACCTACCGGATCACACCTCGGGGTGGTTGCCCACCAGCAGTAACTGGGAACCCAGCACCATGTACAGTAATGGGGGAACTGAGAACATCCATGGAATGAGACATTAGCTTGCAGCAAGCTAAATCTTTAAGTCCACTTACATGGCAAGAACACAGTGCACATTTCTCTCTGGACTTAAGCTATGCCACAAGGATGAGGTGCAAGAGCTTTGATGGGGTGCGGGTGCACCTTCGGAATTTGGGTGTGCACCATGTGCTCTTAATGCCAGCCAGTCTAAGAATTGTCTATAGTGGTAAGACTTATCAATTTTCAGAGGTGGCCAAACTCCTTGAAAAGTTCGAAAAGCAATGTGTTGCTCGAGAAGAAACCTCAGTTTCTGAAAGGGACTGAAATGCTGAGCAAGCTAATGTATTAAAATAAGTTATATGGGTCAGACAGGGAGCTTGAGAGGGAAGGTTTATGTTTGGACTTTTTAATGGACAATACCCCAGAAAGTGCATGCTGGTCTAAAAATCCTGTTAGATGTTTAAGGTTAAAATGGGGACTGATAGAAAATGGCACTGTGTGGTGCATAAGTAATAGCCTTCCCCTATAACTTTGTCTCTACCCATGGGGCTTCCTGTCCCCACCATGATTTCAGTGCAGATTTACTGTTGCTCAATAAGGATCTATGTCTCTTCGTATATTTAGTCTAACTCCATGCAGTTAATGTTGTGAAATACTATATCACCAATATAATAAGCATGGTTAAGATTTTCTTTTTAACAATAAGGCTATTTACTAGCATTTGGTCTGAAGATGTGCAGGAGCGTAAAAAGTGGTTAATTGTTCAAATGCTATTATGAGGTGGGATGCTTAACCCTACAAGAAGGTGCACATTGTGTTTTTTGTTTTTAAATGTCGGTTATCCCTACTCATGGCTGCAATGGCTAACGTAGGACTAACCAAATATTTTGGATGATTGCTTCTATGTATTACAGGTTATGTAAACTGTGGCATGATACGCAAACTCCCAGGTGCTGTACCAATGAACAGGGGTGCTTATTTTGTACTACTGTAAAAATGTTGACTTTGCCTTCTGAATGTAGGTATTAATTGCCTTGCCTGCCTGTTGGGATTAATGTATAATGCTTTATTACATAAACCAATAAAAATATAAGTTAAAAAAGTACCTTTCTGAACCTCTTTTTAGCTTACAAGCAGCACATTGTTAGTATTCCTGCTATCAGATTGTCAGATGCCTCCCCTGAGACATCCCCTAGGAGTGATGTTAAATTTGTCTTAGCACACTAGTGGGAAACAGCAGGCTGTCAGTGTGTCTCCCTTGGCACACAGATAGATGGCACTATAAAACATCCCATGTAACTGTGTTGTGCCATTGATTTATTTGACTAGTGCTGATGAACAGTAACAGCAGAGGCACACAGCTTTTCTATGACAGCGAAGCATTTGACCCCTGTGCTTTCTTACTGGAGCCTCTCATTGCTGCTGTACTACAGTAAAACAGGAGACAACATTGTAAGTGTGTTACTCGGGGGGGGGGGGTCCCTATATGTGCTATCAGTGTTTATGCACTCTAAAAAATGAAGTATGTTTTTTACACTGTAAATGTGTAAATTACTGTTGAACACAGTGTATGTAACATTAACTCACAACTGTGTCATATTTATGAACATGGTGAGTTACCAAATTACAGTGTAAAAAAATGACACTTCTCATGTAATTTTTTATACTGTAAGTTTATAAATCACTGTTTAACACAGTGTGTATAATATTAACTCACAAATGTGTCATATTTATGAAAACAGTGATTTACATACGTACAGTGTAACAAAATAGCACTTCATTTTGTTGATCAACTGCACCCAGAAATGGTATAGTGCTATATTGCAGTAATTAATTATAATGGTTTTGCAAGCAGTATAGTGATGTATGTTTTATTTTACAGCTTTACCATTTTTTTCCATACATGCTAATATATATATACTTTTTTTAGAGTTGAGCCAGTGTAAATTCCTTCATGTCAATTTGCATAAACTTCACATGATGCTTTGCTATACTGGCTGTATGTAATTGTGGTTTTCTTTTGAATCTGGTTGCATGGCCAGTACCCTTCCTGGGTAACATTTTCCCCAGAGAATTTGCTCTGGGTTCTCATTTTTCGCAGTTTTTCTCTTCTCTACTATGGATGCCCCATGACATTAAAAAGTAAGATCCTGGTGGGGAAGCTGACTGTCAGGTATTACACCGTGAAGCAAATATAGCATATTGAAAAGCTATAACAGGATGGCATTTCTGTAGGTTTGCTGGGTATTGATTTTGTGGGTTACATTACAAAGCTTATTGACATTAAAGTTAAAAATATTTAATAAGGATTTATGATTGTTTCCGGTTAACAATTATGTTCTTCATGCAATCTATGTGGGATTAATACACTTGAAGTTTCAATACACTTACGTGTTGAAATAGACATTTCCAGGACATTAAGTCCTGGGAATATGCATAGTCATTTATGCATGCCCAGTATCATGCTAGGAGATGCCAACCTCAATGTTTAGCACTTGTAATCCTTGTTTCATATGAACTAGCACTTCACCGAGTTCAGCTTTCCTCATACACTCAGAATATACATTTAGCTGAATCCAGGTATCCTGAGACATGACCCCACCTTCTGAGATGTGACCGTGCATTGAAAGCCAGCGTGGTAAAGCTGGGGGATCGGGGGGTTGCTTATCACTTTGCTGTGCATTTATGTTACATTCTGTACTTTTGGGGGACACAAATCCTTCAGTGCATTTTGCTTATAATCTGGCAGTTCTAGAGACACTGATAGCACATATAGGGGACCCCCACACCGAGTAACACACTTACAATCTTGTCTCCTGTGTTACTGTAGTACAGCAGCAATAAGAGGCTCCAATAAGAAAGCACAGGGGTCAAATGCTTTGCTCTCATAGAAAAGCTGTGTGCCACTGCTGTTACTGTTCATCAGCACTAGTCAAACAAATTCTGGTCAGATCCATCACGGCTGCATAATGAAGTTAGTGAAGTTGTGTGGAATTGCTAAGGAGGTACGGAGAAACAACACAATGATTTGTAAGTAGTAAGATTTGTTTTAGTTTCTGTTCTAAGGAAGGCATACACATTATCAGGAAAATATATGGAGGTATACATTTTAATGGAAGGAATAGGAAGCTTAGAAAAGAACCTCAGAGTAAATGCCACTGATGTATGTGTTATCCCAGATGATATTGGCCAGACAGCCACATTTTAAAGAAAACACAATTGCACATATCCCAATAATGCAAAGAATCAAGGCAAACATATGAAAATCCCCATGATAGTACAGAAGGCGGCAGTACATAAAAAAGTAATGGCTGACATATGTTCAGCCTTTGGATTATTTACACAAGTTTTTTTTTTCTTTTTTTTTTAGAGAAACAGGGGTTTTGTCCATGAGGTGATGTAAGTTATATTTAAGCAATGTGTTGATGTTAGGCAGTCAGGTGTAATGATGATGGACTGTTAGAGAAAATGTGATATTAACTTTCAGATGGGGTCTCTTTTGATAAGGGCAAGGTAGTTATGCTTGTAATAATGGGAATATTAGGAAAGTATGAGGTCTACGCAGAAGTGGAGTATACAGTAAATATGCACCGTTTCAAAAGTATGTGCTCAGAGTGCATGCAAATGTGATATGCAGGTTTGTTTTAGAAATAGGTAAAAAATAGCAATACTTGCAATTAATAGAAAGATAAATAATTACACAGACATATAGATAGAGCAAGAGAGAAAGACACAGACAGACAGGCAGAATAGGAATGGCAGTGAAGTATTGTAATGACGACAACCCCACCCCCACCCCGCAGACATGGACAGGCATTGGGGTATGCCTTTGGGTCATTGCCCATAATGTTCAAGCCATTTCACCTCACCCTACCTTGCAGACACAGACAAGTCTCGAGGTGTGCCTTGGGGTTTTCAAACTTTACACTCACTCTATTCCATAAGAAAATATGCTGAAATGGGTACAGTATAAGAGAATGGAGTGAACTTTGGGGCTGAAGAGTCAAAGGCACACCTCGATTCCTGTCACTGGCTGCAGGGTGAGGATGGGGTGGAATGGCATGAGCATTACTGTTGACAATCCCAAGTCACACCCCTGATGCCTGTCAGTCCCTACAGTGCAGGGTGTTATGGTCAGAAACCCTAATACCCTGGGTGTTTCTTGGTATTTTTACTCCAAGTTTTCAGCATGGGCTTTTTGTGACCCCACCACATAAATGGTGACACTATCAGTTCATTAGCTGAAAGGAAATTTTGCACAGTGACTGTGCCAGTTAGCACCACAGGTGCAAAAACACATTTTGAACAGGATGTAAAAAAATGACAGCTGTACATTTCTTGCTTCAGTAACTGCTCAGCACATCTGTTGCATGGCCTGCTTATTGACATTCTATATCTACTATGCAATGTACTGCTGCTATAGCTGTATGGCTGAGAGAGACCTCAGAGTGGTGGTGGATGTCAAGATAAACAACTTGGAGACTTGTAGGAGGGCAGCAGCCAAGACCAATATGATGCTGGGATGCATCACTAGGGGGATCACTACAGAAGGAGGGAAGTGATACTGCATTTGTGTAACTGCTTGGTGAGGCCGCACCTCGAGTACTGCATGCAGTTTTGGAGGCCACACTTAAAAAGGGACATTGAGCTGCTGGAGAGCGTCCAGAGGAAGGCAACCAAAATGATCTGGGGCTTGGGGTAAAGGACCTATGAGTAGAGGCTCGAAGAGCTAAATATGTACACATTGGAAGAAAGAAGGGATGGGGGGACATGATAGAGGTCTTCAAGTATATGAAGGGGTAAATAGGGGAGGCACAGTCATGGTGCTCTGAAGGAAGGAGGCAGGGCAACTAGAGGGCATGGGTGGAAACTGGAGGGGGTAGACTCAGGGGATAAAAGAGGAGGTGCTACTTCACTGAGAGGGTGGTAGAACCATGGAATGTGCTACCTGGGGGAGCTGGTGGAGGCAGAGACTGTGGAGGGGTTCAAAATGGGGTGGGACAGGTACAGGGGAAGGGTTGTGGAAGCAAAGTCCAATGAAGTGAGAATACCCTGGACTAGGAAGGGAGAATCCTAAGAGGACAGGGGGGCAGAAAGGACAGCTCCCAGGGTGGGGACTGACTAAATGAGCAGACATGAAAGCCCGCTAGGCCTATTCTGATGGCATTTTTGTATGTTGGTATGCTTACTACACTAACATCATGAACCATAAAACAGATGACTGCCATAACTAGGGAGGTAGTATAGCACAGTGGTTTAAGGCTCTTAACTGCAAATCTGGATATCTGGGTTTGAATCTCAGAGCCCCCACTTGCATACTGGATGACCCTGAGCAAGTCACTTAACTTCCATGTGCTCCCAGGTTGCCCCTGTAAACCTGGAGTTCTGTGTGCAGTACTGGCGTCCGTATCTGAAGAGGGACATTAAGTTACTGGAGGGGGTGCAGCACAGAGCGACAAAGATGATCAAGGGGCTGGGGGACTTATCATACAAGAGGAGGTTGAAGGAGTTGAACATGTACTCACTGGAGGAGAGGAGAGACAGGGGTGACATGATTGAAACCTTTCAATACATGAAAGCAATAAACAAGAAGGTTACAGAGGGGCTGTTCAAAGTAAGGAAGGGGAGGGCCACCAGGGGCCATGATATGAGACTGGAGCGAGGAAGGTTCAGGAGGGAGATGAGGAGACACTTTTTTACAGAGGGTGGTGGCTGGGTGGAATGTGTTACCTGCTAAAGTGGTATGCAGTAGAACAGTGGACTGCTTCAAACGAGGATGGGACAGGACAAGGGGGAGGGTTAATGAAGGGGAAAGGTGGAAGGAAGGGGCAGCTGCAGAATAAGGGGTGCTAGCTGCACATTCGAGCAGACTTGATAGACCTCTAGGCCTTTATCTGCTGGAAATTTCGTATGTTCGTATGTTCGTAAGCTTTCAGCTTAGTGTGCCACTCCTGGTTAAACAATTGGAAGAAAAAAACACAATATATTATTTTTCTTGCTTTATTTTGCTACTACTGTACAAGCTCTGACTAATACATCCATCCTTAATGGCCAAGAAACAATTTAGACTTCACTCTTGCATGCCACTGTCATGCCCACTTCTCATGCAAACAACAATCAATTACAGAAACCCTTTCATTTCTATGCTATGCACTCTTACATCAGAGAGGACATAAATCTTACAGAACTGCTAGAAAAACAAATTTATCAAGACTGGATTTGTGAATTAAAACCTGTCATTTACAGTACCAATGTAAATAATAGTTTACTGGTTACAAATGATGCTACAGACATGTCATTAATGGAATTTCTGTTTTACATGGGAAACATCCATATAATGAACTTGTCATACAGGATTTGTGACCTTCTGTCTGCATGTATCTGACAAAGGAAAAGGCACCTGCTTGATCCTTTTTTTTCCATTTTATTTTTATGCCCAACTTGCCCATACTGTAAGAGCCAAATATTGACATGCTTAGAGTTAAAACAAATCATGATGTCTATGTGTGTGCTTGTTTGGGGGGGGGGGTTGCCTAGATGCAGTTTCAGGCACTCCTTAATTACTTCCCCTAGGCAGCTCTGATAGTCAGTTGTTCCAACATGATAGATCCACTTCATGCCCCTTCCACATGAATCAAAAAAAGGTGGGGTGGATATTTAGGAGCTTATGTGTGTGTGTGTGTGTGTTTTGGGGGGGTATGCCTAGATGAAGTTTTAAGAACTCCTTAATTACTTCCCCAGGTAGCTCTGATAGTCAGTTGTTCCAACATGATAGATCCACCTCATGCCTCTCCCATGAAAATGAAAGCATAGTGCATGCAACAGACCTTAGGAACATAACAATTTTAATGTCAGCTCTGATCTGTTCAGTCTTACTTTTTTCCTGGCTCAGTTTATCATATCAGTGAAACAAAAGTAGGGAAAAAAAAACACCTAGCCTTTTGCTTCTACAGGTAGTTGTTAATTGCAACTGGTATATTTTAACATGTGCAAGGCAACTCCACCCACAACTTCCCTAACACAGACAAATGGCATCAGTGCTCACCGATGTGTTGTCATCCTGTTTCTAGTGTCCCTGATAAAATAAAATAAAAAATACAGTTGAGATTTTTGTTAATGTCAGCTTTGATCGGAATAGCTTTTAAAATCACCAATTGTTTTCTTATTCAATGTTTTCTTCTCTCCTTTTACTAATAGTCAAAAATGAGCCATAGCTATTTCTTCCAACAATACATGAAAAAACCCTATGATATATATCACTGTTTTGAAAAATGTATCCCTTACAATCTGTCCTTATTTGCATGACAACATATATTTATCCTAGCAAATCTGTCCTACTGCCACAGTCAAAACACTACCCCCTACCTACTTGCCACATATAAACTCAATTATATTAAAAAAAATATAGGCACTTAGCCATGTTCATTCCCCAGTCTCATTTAAAACACTGCTACACTTACATATGATACATGTTTCTCAAACTTAAAAGAAAAAATACAGTTTATCATCAAAGGACTGTGTTTACCAAGTTCTGTTCCCATGATTAAAATAATTTAAATCAGAGGTTTAGTAAAAGGCAAAACAGAACACCCTTTTATCAGTGTTCCTATTATCTGACAGGCAGGAGGAATGCACTTCATTTTAAAATTTTTAGCACCAGCTGAAACATGTTCAAACCCACAGAACTACTTAAGAAATCAAAAAGAGAGACACTTTTTATACTAAAAATGTGTTTTTTAGACTTGATGGACATCTGAAAATGAAAGCATAGGGCATGCAACAGACCTTAGGAACATCACATTTTTTAATATCAGCTCTGATCTGTTCAGTCTTACTTTTTTCATGGCTCAGTTTATAATATCAGTGAAAAGAAAATAGGAAGAAAACATCCAGCCTTTTGCTTTTACAAGTAGTTGTTAGTTGCAGCTAGTATATTTTGACATGTGCAAGGCAACTCCACCCACAACTTCCCTAACACAGACAAATGGCATCAGTGCTCACCGATGTGTTAACATCCTATTTCTAGTGTCCCTGATAAAATAAAATAAAAAATACAGTTGAGATTTTTTTTAATGTCAGCTCAGATCAGAATAGCTTTTAAAATCATCAATTGCATTATTGTTCAATGCTTTCTTCTCTACTTATACTGACAGTAAAAAATGATTGTTCAATGCTTTCTTCTCTACTTATACTGACAGTAAACAATGAGCCATAGCTATTTCTTCCAACAATACATGAAAGAAAACCTTATGATATATATCATTGTTTTGCAAAATGTATTTCTTACAATTTTTTCTTATTTGCAAGACAGCATATATTTATCCTAACAAATCTGTCCTACTGCCACATTCAAAACACAACCCCCTACCTACTTGCCACATATAAACTCAATTATATTAAAAAATAAATTATAGGCACTTAACCATTATTCATTCCTCAGTCCCATTTAAAACACTGTTACACTTATATAATACATACTTCAGAAACTTAAAAGAAAAAATACACTTTATCATCAAAGGATGATACTATGCAAGTACTGTGCCCATGATTAAAATAATTTGAACCCCCTTACATGAAACTGCATGTTTAACTGTAAAGACAATTAAAAAATGTATTTCTAAATGCATGGGTTTTTATGTCAATTTGAAGGCATTAAGTATCTTCTGTCCTCCTAGTCCTTAATAAAATGCAGGGGCTCCACAACTCGATCACTCCACAGACTTGTTCTGTTGCTTGGTCCAGGTCCCAAACTAGTGTGTCTTGTTCCAACATGATAGCTCCACCTCATGCCCCTCTCACACAAATCAAAAAAGGTGGGGGTGAATCTTTAGGAACTTGCTTGTGTGTGTGTGTGTTTGGTGGGGCATATGCTTAGATGCAGTTTCAGGCACTCCTTATTTAATTCCCCAGGCAGCTCTGATAGTCAGTTGTTCCAACATGATAGATCCACCTCGTGTCCCTCCCACATGAATTAAAAAAAGTTGGTGGTAGATCTTTAGGAGCTTCTCAGATGGAGGAGGGGGTGGATCTTACTCCCCCCAAAAAACAAATGTTGCCTCCCACTACTCGGGTTCCAGTTCTTGTTCTGCCCATTTAAGAAAGTAAATAGTACCCTGCAACCATTGACTAACATGAAAGTGTATTTATGTGAGGGCGGAAAACATTTATTGGAGGAGGGTAAGGTGGAGGAGACTTACACCTTCAGTCAGTAATTGACAGAAAACATGACATCACTCCTTTTGTACATGCAAAATGTCTGCAGGCTCCACCTACTGCAGCCGTAATAAGTCAATGGCACAACACAGTTATATGGGATGTTTTATAGTGCCATCTACCTGTACACCAAGGGAGAAACACTGACAGCCAGCTGTTTCCCATTAGTGTGCTGAGACAAGTTTGACATTACTCCTAGGGGACATCTCGGGGAGGCATCTGAGAATCTGATAGCAGGAATGTAAACAAATTGTGTTGTTTGGCTGCTAAAAAGATGCTCAGAGAGGTACTTAATAAAACTTTGTCTTTGACAAAACAAAGTTACTGCACATCTAGGGAACATACTGTCATAGATACTACTATCAGGTAAAAGATGACGTGGTTCATGTGCATTTGATCTTTAAAGGGTTTGTGTGACTAGGCAGAAGCAAGTATTTTTTGCATCACTGTTTTTGGGGCTATTCTTTAAATTTCAGAAACTCTTATTAGTCAGGAAAGGGACATAGCTAGGAGAATATCTGCAGTCTCTTGTATCTTGAGTGATAAATTACACTCTGCAAAACAGGTGTCTGATAGGAGGAGGAGCTGAAGCAGGCTTTAAGAAGACAGGCATCCCATTGCATGGAGTCCATTTATGTGAGTATCACATCAGCCTAAGGTGTGTCCATAGGACATCAGTAGAAAGACTGCAGGGCCACAGGGGGCTCTGAAAGGCAATACCTCATAATTCAATCAAAACTGACAAGGCAGGTATATAAAGGGATCCTAGAGACCTCCTATCTTGGATAGTCTTAAAGTACTAATTGCAACTGTGCAAGACAGACTGAGCAGAGGATTCTACGGATACCCTATCTGGGGTAGCATAATTTCTGGGAGTTCTGCCACTGTCTCAACTGCAGGAAGTTCGGCGCCATTAGAGCAGAACTGGAAGCTGCAGGGGCTGAAATATGCCACTTGAGAGCTGCAGCTGCTGGACCTCATAGGTCACTACTGCCACAGCCACCCCCAAGGCCAACACAGGTCAGAAAAGAGGTCTGGACAGCAGGAGATGAAGAAAAAAGGGGGAGGAAAGTCCAAGCCTGAGGAACCAGGGCTGTGCACCCACAATGGATTCACTCTATGGTACCCCAATTCCCTTCCCCCACAAGGCAGGAGGAAACCAACACACCTAGCAGTCAGGCAGTGACAGACAGCACACCAGAGGGTGGTCAGATCCCCACAGGGGATACAAGAAAGATACATGTAATGGGGGATTCAACTGTGGGAAACAAAAACAGACTTTATCAGCAGATAAAGCCCACTTGGCCTACCTAGTCTGCCCATTTTGCCCTGCCTATACTATCACTGTAGATCCTACCTGGTCTCTGGCTACCTCTCTCCCCCACTTTCCTACCAAGACTCCCATGTGTCTATCCCATGTATTCTTGATGCCTACCAGTTTTCACACCCGCTACCTCCACAGGAATAATGTTCCTGGCATCCACCACTCTTCCATGAAGTACATCCCTATATCCCTACTAAACTTCCCCCTTCCAGCTTCATTGCCTGCTTCTTTGTTCTTGTGCACCTTTTCCTCTGAAAAATATTCCCCTCCTGTACCTTTTTCACCCCCATGAAGTATTTATAGGTCTCTATCATGTCCCTCCCCTTCCAGGGTGTACATACTGAGATCCCTCAGTCTCTCCTTATGGGGCTCCTGATGCATCCCCTGTACCATTTTAGTTGCCCTGCTGTGGATAGCCTCTACCCTGTCTATGCCCTTCCTGAGATGTGGTCTCCAAAACTGAACACAGTATTCCAAGTGTTGACTCAATGATCGATACAGTCACAATACCATCTCCCACTTTCTGCTGGTAATACCACTCCCTATGCACCTCAGCAGCCACAGACCCTACCTAGTGCCTTGTCATACTGCCTCGCCACCTAAAGGCCATCTGATATGATAACTCCAAGGTTTCTATCCTGTTTTGTGACCATCAGTACCTCTTCTCCCATGTTATACTCTGCCTCTGGATTTTGGTGCCTTAGGGGCATGATTTTGCACATTTTTGCACTGAAACCCAGCTGCCATACCTTTGACCTCTCCTTGTTTTTTCTCAAGTTTCTCCTCACTCTCTCTACCCCTCTGGAGTGTGTACCTTATGGCAGATTTTGGTGTCAGCTACAAAGAGGGAAACTTTCCCTTCCAGCTCTTCTAGTGTCACTTATAAAGACATCAGAGGACTGATCCAAGTACTGAGCCCTGAGGTACCCTGCCAGTCTCTTTCCACTTCCTTGAGTTGGTGCCACTTAGCACTACTCTCTGTCACCTAGCCATCCACCAATTTTGTACCAAGTTTACCACCTTAGGACTCACCCCCAAACTGCCCAGCTTACTTATGAGCCTCCTATGTGGTACAGTGTTGAAGGTCTTGCAAAAATCTAAGTAGGCCATGTCCAGCACCTCATTCTGATCTATTTTTCTGGCCACCCAGTTGGAGAAATAGATCAGGTCACTCCACAAGCTTTCCTTTAAAAGCATCTCCATTAACTTCCCTACCATTGACATCAGACTGACTGGCCTAGGGTTGCCAGTCTCCTCCCTGCTGCCACTTCTATGAAGTAGGACTACATCTGCCCTCCTCCAGTCCTCTGGTACCACTCCTGTTTCTAATGAGTTGTTGAATAGGGCTGACAGAGGTGCAGATAAGCTAGTAACTTCTTGAGCTGTCTCAGCACCCTTGGGTGTACCCCATCTGGCCCCACAGCTTCGTCCACTTTCAAATTCACAAGTCCTTTCAGGACTCTTCCTTTGTGAATTGAATTGTGACTAATCCCCCCACCTGTGTTTCTGCTGCTTTATATTGTCTGACCCCTCACCTTCCACTGAGCAGAAGTATCTGTTCAGGGTATTTGCTTTCTCCTGATCCACCTCTGCACAGCCCTCCCGTTCCCCCCAGCCCTTTTTTACAGTCTCTTCCCTTGTCTTCCTCTTTTCACTTTTGTACCTAAAAAAGGTATTGTCCCCCCCCTTAGTTACCCCTTTGGCTATCCCTTCATCAGTCTGCACATTTGCACCCCTCACCACTTTCCCTGCTACCCCCTGTTTCTCTTGGTATACCTCCCTACTGTCTTCCCTGACTCTCTTTATACCTCCTTTAACCTTAATCTTTGCAGCCACTTCCCTTGAAAACCATAGCAGTCTCTTTTTTCTTTTGTTTGTTTGATCACTTCTTTTGCAGAGAGGTTTTTAGCCTTCACTGTGCTATCACTTAATGATCCCACTGTTTCTCCACCCTGCCAGGCCATTCCCCCATTGGGTCATCTATGAGGCATTCACCAATTTTTTTTTAAAGAGATCCACTGAGATAACATTTTGCAGCCCCTGCACCTGACATATATGTGCCTTACCTCCACGGCATGCTGTTATTTTATTTATTTATTTTATTTAGCTTTTGTTGACCGGGTAAGTGCACTAGGCAAATCCTGCCTATTTTCAGGCACGACCCGGGGGAGGGGGATACAGATGAATGCCAACTGACCTTGAACCAGATTTAGCTGTTAGTGGTATTTTTAGTGAATGAGGGAAATATTTTGGCCAGGACACCGGGGAGATTCCCCTACTCTTTTTGATAAGTGCCATGGGATCTTTAACATCCACCTGAACTACCACCAATCCAGGCAGATGGGACCTCATTTTAATGTCTCATCTGAAAGACGGCACCTCAGAAGTGCAGCACCCCCCCCCATGCTGCACTACAGTGTCAGTCTGGGATATTAACCCAAGTGCCAGATGTGGGAACTGAACCCACAGCCCTCTGATCTCCTGGCCTCAGAGGCGAGTGTGCTACCTACTGAGCCACTGACACTGACAAGTGTTAGTGTGAAAATGGTACCAAATAATCCAGCCAGTAAAAAGCAGCTACACTCATAAAATTAATTAAACCAGGTCCCGAGGACTTCCAGTTTTTTCTACTGCCCACTCTCCACCCCCGCGCACACTAACATGGTGACAAGATGCTAGGGAGATCATGGGGGCATGCCTCATTATAGTCAATGGGCAGCAGCTTTCTGATTAGTTTCTAATATTATAATGGCCACTTGGTAATGAAACGTGGGCACTGGTAAACTAACAAGTGACCCCCATTGCATTACAGCTCTGGTAGCAGCAGTACCCCCAGCCTCTGCCAGAGGTCTACAATATACCAGACACTCTTCCCCCTCCCCCCAAAGAAGGAGAGCAGTCCCTGGGATGCTCAATTCTTCTCCCCCCAGCCGACCCTCTGACTCCTAAGTCCATCTCCAAACCCTGGATGTCAGCTGCACAATCAGACACCTTGCCACTGCCACTGCTGCCTTATTTTCTCACAAAGAAAATTCCTCTAAGTCCTCTCTTGTCCTTGTTGTTCTTGCCACCAGCATCCCAGCCCCCTCCCACAAAAAATGTCTGGTCAGGTGTGTAAAAAGTGTCTGCGTGGAACTGTTTTTTTTTAGTTTTGATCAATCACACAGACACAAGAGTGAGAGTCAGTCAGTATTTATGAACTGACAGAATCAGCGAGGTGCAACACAAGGAAACAACAATTTGGTTCCGTAGCTGCTTCTACTCATGCTGCTGCTGCCCACACTCATCAATCTGCCACCTGCCACACATCCAAACAAGCTCTAGCAGACAGAGCACAAACAAAGACATGAATCACTAATCAGGTCCGATGTCATGTGTTCCGATCTACTGAACAACCTCTGTCCTCCATAAAGAATCTCAGCAGGTTATCCCTTCTTGCCTGTTTGCAGTCTGCTGCATCAAGGGAGACTCGGCACCCCATGGACAAAACAAAATAATTGCTGAACTGCTGTCTGCTGCCACCCCACTGCATGGCTCTGTACAGCAGACAGCGGCAGAGTGACAGAAGTTCTGACTCATTACTTGCTGCATGGGCAGTCACTAGGAATCACTCTGCAGTCTGAAATCTTTAATTTTTGGAACTAGGGGACAGAAAGTTGTACGGCCATGGCCTTACCAGCCTTATTGGTTCCTATGGCCCTACCAAGAGGTGTTCCTAGTTCATCTAGTCCAGGGCCTGACAAGGGAAGGGGCTCTACTGGATCTGATGCTCACCAACAATAAGAGGACCCAAAATGTAGCAGTCCTGGAACCACTCAGTTCCAGTGACCACAGAACAGTGGCTCTTGAGGTCCAGATAGGGACCACCAACAGGTCAAATACAGTAGGGGATAGGACTTTAAAAAAACAGTTTTGGCAAAATGAGGGAACAGTTGACAAAAATCACAAAGAGCATAGAACATGTGGAGGGCACATTGAAAAAAGGGTAGAATTAGAAAAAGCAATGATAGAAGCAGCAGAAAGCTCAATTATGAAGGTATCAAAATGAAAAAGGGCAAGAGATGTGCTGGGGCTCATAGCCAAAGTAAAGACATGGTATGAGCCCAAAGCAGGGCACTTTTAAAGTATATGGAAAGCCAATGGGAGAAGGATAGGAAGAAGTGCCTGGAGGCAACATATGTAGCCAGTAGGAAGGTGAGGGAGGCCAAGGCAGAGATGAAACACTCTAGCAAAGGGAGTGAAGCAAGGGAAAAGGTATTCTTCAGGTACGTCAGGGAGAAGCACAAGGTCAACGAGGACATTGTGAAATTGAAGAGAGTGGAAGGATGGGAGATGGGGCACAAAAGGAAAAAAGAGATACTGAATGAATATTTCTGTTCCATATTTATTAAGGATAAGGATAGGCCACTGCCAGAATATGTGGTTAGAGGGGTAGGGAGGAGAGCAAGCACTTAAGAAGCATTGTCAGAATAACAGAGAAAAGGGTGTTGGAAAAGTTTATAGGGTTGAAAGTACTATAGATAAATCTATGGGACCTGAAAACTTACACCCAGGCTGCTCAAGGAAGCAGTAGAAGTGATAGCAGGACCACTTGCAGACATATTCAAATGTTCACTGTCCACAGGGGTGGTTCCCAGGGACTGGAGGACAGTGAACATGGTCCCTCTACACAAGAGCGGAATGAAGGATAAGCCAGGGAAATACACATCAGTCAGCTTGACATCTTAGTGGAAAGAAATTATGAAATCTCTACTAAGGGAGGAACTGGAGGACTTCCTAGAAGTAAATGGGCTACAGGACCCCAGACAACATGGGTTTGTGAGGGGAAGGTCTTGCCACACAAATCTGGTCAATTTCTTTGACTGGGTAACCAGGGAAGCACATAGAAAACAGGTACAAGATGTGGTATACATAGATTTCAGCAAGGCCTTTAACTCAGTCCCCCACAGGAGGTTGGTCAAAAAGCTAAGAGACTTGTGGAGGATACTGTTGGCAACTAGGGTGGAGACCAGGCTGTGCTGAAGGGCACAAAAGGTAGTAGTTAATGGTGAGTTTGCAGAGGTAATGGAAGTAACAAGTGGAGTACTGCAGGGCTCTGCTGGGCCTGGTCCTTTTCAATGTTTTCATTATTGACATGGGGAAGGCATCAAAGGCAAGAGTTGCCTCATTGCAGCTGACACAAAGGTCTGCACAAGCTTGGAGAAGAAGGTAGGGATAAGGGAACTCAGGGAGAACATGGGCAGGCTGAAGAGCTGGTCAAAGATTTGACATCTGAGCTTTAACTCAAAAAATAAAATATGAGGCACATTGGGAAGAGAAACCCAAGAGTGCAATATGAAATGGGGTGTGTGGTGCTAGACCCATGAAGGAAAAGGACCTGGGGTCATAATATCTGACTGCATAAAACAACAGCACAATGTAATGGAGCTGGGGGCAAGGCAAACAGGATGCTGATTGCATAGGGAGACAGATAAGCAGTAAAAATCGGGAGGTGATCCTCCAATTATACAAGTCACTGGTGCAGCCACACCTGGAATAGTGTGCAAGGTAAAAGAGCCCACACTTGACGTGAGACTGCAACAAGGTGGAAGCAGTACTATGCAGGGCAATCAAGATGGTCCATTGATTGGGGGCAAGAGTTACAAAGAGAGGCTGCAGGATTTGAACGTGTATACCCTTGAGAAAAGGAGTTAGAGGGGCAACATGAGCGAGACACACAAGTACCTGCATGGGATAAATATAGTGGACACCAAGGAACCTTTCTCCTTGAGTTCAACTACAGGGGGGATACTCGGTTAAACTTGCAAGGGAGAGATTCAAAAGGGACTTCTGTAAGCCCTTTTTCACAGAAGGAGTGGTGGTAACAAGCTGCTGTAGGAAGGGGTACAAGCCAGATCAGTGAACAGCTTCAAGCAGTGTTGGAACAGGAATGTGAGATTAGGTGAGGGTGCAGAAACATAAGGAGGGCAGACAATAGGACAAGTGCAGAGTAATTAGGTAGGGTGGGCTGACTGGATGGTCTGACAGGCCTTTTTTCTGCCATCATTGTCTAAGTATCTATTACCCCATTTACGTTCAGGGTTAGAATCGATTGCAAAGCAATCAGTTGCTTTGTAACTGATTCTGACCATGCATGTAAACAGCTCTATCGACGACACTGGGCTCAATCACAGAATCAATCCAAGTGCACAGAACAAGTGCACCGATTACCAGGGCATCAGTTGTGCCATGAATATGTAGATGGGATGGGAGCTGGAACCAATCTCATACACATGCTCAGTTAATGTATACCCTGTTTACGTGCAGGGTAAAATCAATAGTAATCAATTACCTTGTAATCAAATATTACCCAGCACATAAATCTATTCTCTTCTTGGTGCACTGAATGCTGCACTTCATGTAAATGCCAACAGAACTGGTGATCAATTATCTGAAATTAAAGACAAGGTAATCAATCACCAACTCATGTAAACTTACTATATATTTCATATAGTCCCATACAGCATATTTGTATTATATTATAGAATAACTCAGCCATCCAAAATTCCTATACACCTGGTAAAAATGAAAGACATTTACCAGCTTTAGAGGCAGTTGACCATATTTTTTCTGTACTTTCATCTTTATCTTTTTTTTGGAGCATTCCTTTCTTATATGCAAACAAACATTTAAATTTGTATTTATTTTGAAAAGTTTCACCAGGAAAGGCACACTGAGCTACAATAGCTCATTTCCAGATGTGTCCAGGGGGAAGGGGAAGAGGTGTACAATGCGTATTTGAAAACAGGTACAGAATAAAAACAGATATAATAAACATAGAACTAGGTCTGTGCAAATACATTAACAGTAAGGCAACATAAACATTTTGTGGGGAAGTCAGGCAGTACTTACACACATAAATAAAAATTAACAAATATACTTGTTACATATATACAACATATGTTAATATTGATTATGATACATGTTGATTATACATGCATGCATTTGTGCTCAATTACACAATCAAGGACATATGCAGAGATCATTACAACAGGAAAATGTAAATTATAATATTTGGGGAGAAGTGAGGAATTTTGTTAGAGGAGTGCAAGGGGGATGGGGTCTGGTGCAACTGCAGTAGGGGGAGATGAAGTGCTGAAGTAGATGATATAATGAATGAGAGGATGAGGCAGAGTGGATCTTTAGGGCAAGGGGATTCCAGATGCTTGGAAAGTGACAGGAGAAGGCTGCTCTCCCTGCAGTGGAAGACCTGGAAGGAAGGAGACTGTTGAGCCAGAGTCAAGTGCTCTTGGAGTTTATCAAGAATAGGGAGCAGAGATATAGGGCAAAAATTGCCAGGGTTAGAGGAGTCGCCTCCCTTGAAAAGAGAGATGACAGTGGCTAACTTCCAGGCATCAGGAACTGTAGTAAGTGTGAAGGAGAGGGTCAGCAGAGTAGAGAGAGGGAGAGCTATAGCATGAGCCCAAAGGTACAGGAGCTTAGGATCTTGCCCATCAGGGCTTTTGTCCTTGTGAGGGTTTAGGGCAAGAACAGCTTGCAGGGTATCAACAGAGGAAACTGGTTGGAAGGAAAAATGTGGTGTGGAGGAAGTAGTTGCAGAAGAGGTTAACGGTGGAGAAGCTGAAGGGAAGGGGATGCTAGGAGAGGCATAAAAGGTGGTGAAGAAGTTGCTAAATTCAGAGCCTACAATGGGGGGTCTGAGATGGTGATGCCACATACCTTTTGAACTGGGGGAGAGGGTTGGACTAGGGTGGGAGAAAAAGACATGACCACCTTCTAGAATTTAGAGAGGTTGTTAAGGTTATCTTGGAAGGTGGAGGTGAAATATTCCGCTTTAGTGAGAAGAATGACCCTGGTACAAGTGTTCCAGACAGAACGATATCTAAGCAAATCTTCAGGAATGCCTGACATTTTGTAAGTCATCCACACAAGGTCATGAGCATGCTGACAGGCCAGCAGTTTGGCTGAAACTCAGGGGTGGTGAGATCCACAGACCTCGGACTTCCTTAAAGGAGCATGCCAGTCCCAAGAATTAAGGAACTGAGTTTTGAAATAACACATGGCTGAGCCAATGAAGAAGGCATTTGCAATGGGTGACCAGTCATATGCAGCAAATTCCTCATGGAGGGAGGACAAGTCTAAGGATCTAAAGGAGTGGAGATAAATAATATTTGGTGGAGCTGTGGGATGATGGATTTTATGAACGCAGTAGATCATTTGATGATCACTGAATGCATCCAGTAATATACCTCAGGTAACTACCCAGTGTGGGGGGTGTCACCACAACCCAATTTATCAGGGTATGCTTACCCGATTTGTGGTTTAAATGTGTTGGTTCAGAGCTTAGTTGATTTAAGGATGAGATATGGTTACAGATCTTAGATTGGGTGCTAGACAGCCAGGTGATGTTGATATCACCAGTGATGTAGAGTTCCCCAGTTGAGGAGTGGGTGATGCGAGTAGAAAGAAGGTCTGTGATTGAAGATGGAGAGGAGGAAAGGAGGCTAGGACAGTGGTAGACACCACCCTCAAAGATGGGGAGAACAGGGAAAGAATACTTTTAGCAACAGCAGTTCATAGACAGAGGGGGATGCAGTGAACAGACAGATAGTATATTGTATGGATGAAGAGATGTAAATAGCCACTCCCCTTCCCCTGGATGACCAGCCCTGATGAATACAGAAGTATCCAGGGATGGAGATGGCAGTGTCAGCGATTTTAGCGGAGAGCCAAGATTCAGTGAAGATCAAAACAGTAGGTTGCAAGCTAGTCATAAGGGGTTGGAGTAGATCAATCTTAGGGAAAAGGTTCCTAATATTAACGTGAACTATTTTTAGTCCTTTTGGGAGTTCGGTAGGAAGAGAATGTTAGATTCAATGTCCCAGGGTTAGATTCAATGTCCCAAAAAGAAAGGAGGAGTAAGATGATGAGTACTTTAGAAAAGATAGATATCAGCCTCCAAGGGGTAAAGTGCTTATGAGGATAGTAGGAGGGGAGGCTGAACTGTAAGAGTTATGGAAGGAACAAAATAACATTAAGAGTAAACTGGATGAGAGAAGAATTGATGAACACGGGTGCCAGGGTGAATGAAGGAGGCAGCATAGACAAGAAGAAGGAAAAGTGGGGGAGGAGGAGCTAGGGCAGGGGACTGACATAGGTAGGGTAGGTAGGGAAGTGAGAGGGAAGGATATCAGGGTAACTAAGAGAGAGAAGGTGGCGAGGACAAGAAGGAACATAGCATGCAGGAGAATAGGAGGGGAATGAGAAGGGAAGACAGAGATAGTGGAAGATGGAAAGGGGCAATAAAAGTGGATAAAAGGATTATATTGGAGATAGATGAGGGGGTGAAGGAAGAGGACATTTGAAACTTTAACAATAAACAGAGGACAATATAATAAATAATATAGGTTACATTTCGTATCTTTCAAAAATAAATTGCAATTACGTATATAGATATACTTTATTTTTTTATTTTATTTTACAATGTTTTGGCCAGGAAAGAGTTCGTAAACTGAGGCCTATTTCCAGGTGCCTCCTGGTGGCACAGGAAGTTAAGTGATTTGCTCATGGTCACACAGTATGCAAGTGGTGACTGTGGGATTCAAACATAGTTCTTCAGGTTTGCAGCTCAGTGCTCTTAACTGCTATGCTATACTGATTTATGCTGATAAGCATGTTTTGTGAAAAATGTACTCTCTTCCTTTAGCAATGCTGGATGAGAGTCAAAGTTTTACTGTGAGTCTTAAAATCACCACCTTCTGATCTTCTGTAATGCGGCTTATTATGTCACAATAATGTGTTATCTACATAGCAATATTTTTGAGGTATTCATGTCCTAATTAAAATACCTTCATTTTCTTTTTATATCCATTTAACAGCAATACAAACAACAGTGAAAACAACTACACCAAAAATGACAACAATGACTAGAACATCAAAACCAACAACTGCAACAACAATACTAAATACAACAGTAAAAACAACTACACCAAAAATGACAACAGTGACGAGAACATCAAAACCAACAACGGTAACAACAACACAAAATCCAACAGTGAAAACAACTACACCAAAAATGACAACAGTGACAAGAACATCAAAACCAACAACTGTAACAACAACACAAACTCCAACAATAAAAACAACTACACCAAAAATAGCAACAGTGACGAAAACATCAAAACCAACAACTGTAACAACACAAAATCCAACAGTAAAAACAACTACACCAAAAATGACAACAGTGACAAGAACATCAAAACCAACAACTGTAACAACAACACAAACTCCAACAGTAAAAACAACTACACCAAAAATAACAACAGTGACGAAAACATCAAAACCAACAACTGTAACAACACAAAAATCCAGCAAGTAAAACAACTACACACCAAAAGTGACAACAGTAACAGAACATCAAAACCAACAACTGTAACAACAACACAAACTCCAACAGTAAAAACAACTACACTAAAAATAACAACAGTGACAAAAACATCAAAACCAACAACTGTAACAACACAAAATCCAACAGTAAAAACAACTACACCAAAAATGACAACAGTGACAAGAACATCAAAACCAACAACTGTAACAACAACACAAACTCCAACAGTAAAAACAACTACACCAAAAATAACAACAGTGACGAAAACATCAAAACCAACAACTGTAACAACACAAAATCCAACAGTAAAAACAACTACACCAAAAATGACAACAGTGACGAGAACATTAAAACCATCAACTGTAACAACAACACTAAATCCAACAGTGAAAATAACCACACCAAATATGACAACAGTGACGAGAACATCAAAAGCAACAACTGTAACAACAACACAAAATCCAAGAGAGAAAACAACTACACCAAAAATTACAACAGTGATGAGAACATCAAAACCAACAACTGTAACAACACAAATTCCAACAGTGAAAACAACTACACCAAAAATGACAACAGTGACAAGAACATCAAAACCAACAACTGTAACAATAACACAGACTCCAACAGTGAAAACAACTACACCAAAAATTACAACAGTGACGACAACATCAAAACCAAAAACTGTAACAACAACACAAAATACAACAGTGACAACCACAGCACACCCAAAAACAACAACAGTGACAACATCAGAACCAAAGACATTGATAATAACACCAAAACAAGCAACTACAATAGTGGCAACAACACCAGAAACAACAACAGTGATAACAAAAGAACCAACAACAGTGACAACAAGCAAACCAGAACCAACTACTACAACACTGACAGTACCTGAAACAACAACAGTAACAACACCAGAACAAACAATTACAACAACACCAGAGCCACTAAGAACAGTGACAACATCAGAACCAACAACAGTGATGATAACACCAGAACCAGCAACAACTGTAGTAGCAACAGAACCAACAGTGATGTCAACACCGGAACCCACAACTACACTGATAACACCAGAACCAACACCTACACTGACAACACTAGTGATAATACCAAAATCACCAGAACCATCACCAACAGTGCCACCAGAAACAACAGTGACAACACCAGGACCACCAGAAAGTACAACTGTGTTATTACCACCAGAAACAACTTTAATAAAAGGCACAATTGAGACCGCACAACCACAAGACACAACTTCAACTGAAAGTACAACTGACACATCACCCAAATCAATATCTACAAAAAGTGCTACTGAGATAACACAACAATCTGGCATTAATTCTTCAGAAAGTCTAATTGATACCACTCCAACAGAAACAACTTTTACAGAAAGTACAACTGAGACAACACAACCACCAGATATACCTTCTTCAGAAAGTGTAACTGAGACCACACCACAAGAAACAACTTCTACAGAAAGTAAAAAATGAGACAACGCAACCACCAGGTATTACTTCTACAGAAAGTGTAATGGAGACCACATCACCAAAAACAACTTCTACAGAAAGTACAACTGAGATAACACAAAAATCTGGCATTAGTTCTTCAGAAAGTGTAACTGAGACAACACCACCAGAAACAACTTCTACAGAAAGTACAACTGAGCCAACACAACCATCAGACACAACTTCAACAAAAAACTATAAGAACTGAGACTATGCCATTGGAAATAGCTTCTACAGAAAGTGCAACTGAGACAACACAAAAATCAGGCATTAGTTCTTCAGAAAGTGTAACTAAAACCACTCCATCAGAAATAACTTCTACAGAAAGTGCCGCTGAGACAATACGATCACCAGGCATTACTTCTATGGAAAGTGTAACTCAGACAACATTATCAGAAAAAACTTCTACAGAAAGTACAACTGAGACAATGCAAGCACCAGGCATTACTTCTAAGAAAAGTGTAACTGAGACTACACCCCCAGAAACAATTTCTACAGAAAGTACAACTGAGACAAGGCAACCACCAGGCATTACTTCTACAGAAAGTCGAAATGAGACCACACCACCAGAAACAACTTCTACAGAAAGTAAAACTGAGACAATGCAGCCACTAGGTATTACTTCTACGGAGAGAGTAACTGAGACCACAGCAACAGAAACAACTTTTACAGAAAGCAAAAATGAGACAACGCAACCACCAGGCATTACTTCTACAGAAAGTGTAACTGAGACCACACCACCAGAAACAACTCTTACAGAAAGTAAAACTGAGACAATGCAGCCACTAGGTATTACTTCTACGGAGAGAGTAACTGAGACCACAGCAACAGAAACAACTTTTACAGAAAGCAAAAATGAGACAACGCAACCACCAGGCATTACTTCTACAGAAAGTGTAACTGAGACCACACCACCAGAAACAACTCTTACAGAAAGTAAAACTGAGACAACGCAACCACCAGGTATTACTTCTACAGAAAGTGTAACTGAGACCACAACAGCAGAAATAACTTCTACAAAAAGTAAAACTGAGACAACGCAACCACCAGGCATTACTTCTACTGAAAATGTAACTGAGACCACACCACCAGAAACAACTTCTACAGAAAATAAAACTGAGAAAACACAACCACCAGGCATTTCTTCTATGAAGAGTTTCACTGAGACCACACCAACAGAAACAGCTTCTATGGAAAGTAAAACTGAGACAATGCAAACACCAGGTATTACTTCTACAAAAAGTGTAACGGAGACCACACCACCAGAAACAGCTTTTACAGAAAGTAAAGCTGAGACAGCACAACCACCAGGTATTACTTCTACAGAAAGTGTAACTGAGACCACATCACCAAAAACAACTTCTACAGAAAGTGCAATTGAAATAACACAAAAATCTGGCATTAGTTCTGCAGAAAGTGTAACTGAGACAACACCACCAGAAACAACTTTAACAGAAAGTACAACTGAGACAACACAACCACCAGAAATTAATTCTATGGAAAGTCTAACTGAGACCAGACCACCAAAAAACAACTTTTACAGAAAATACAACTGAGACAATGCAACCACAAGGTTTTACTTCTATGGAAAGTGTAACCGAGACCAGACCACCAGAAACAACTTCTACAGAAAGTACAACTGAGCCAACACAACCACCAGACACAACTTTAACAAAAAGTATAACAACTGAGTCCATGCCATTGGAAATAGCTTCTACAGAAAGTGCAACCGAGACAACACAAAAATCAGGTATTAGCTCTTCAGTAAGTGTAACTAAAACCACTCCACCAGAAATAACTTCTACAGAAAGTACAGCTGAGACAATACAATCACCAGGCATTACTTCTATGGAAAGTGTAACTCAGACAACATTATCAGAAGCAACTTCTACAGAAAGTACAACTGAGACAATGCGAGCACCAGGCATTACTTCTAAGAAAAGTGTAACTGAGACCACACCCCAAGAAACAACTTCTACAGAAAGTACAACTGGGACAATGCAACCAACAGGCATTACTTCTACAGAAATTCGAAATGAGACCACACCACCAGAAACAACTTTTACAGAAAGTAAAACTGAGACAACACAACCACCAGGCATTACTTCTATGGAGAGCGTAATTGAGACCACACCAACAGAAACAACTTCTACAGAGCATAAAACTGAGATGACCCAACCACCAGGCAATACTTCTACGAAGAGTGTAACTGAGACCACTCCACCAGAAACAACTTCTACACAGATTAAAACTGAGACAACACAACCACCAGGCATTACTTCTACGGAGAGTGTAACTGAGACCACACCACCAGAAACAACCACGATACTAACAGATTCATCCATAGAAACTACAACTGAGACAACACAAGCAGACAAACCTTCAATTGAAAATACAGCTGCGATGACACCACCATTAGAAACATCAACAGGAAATCCAACTGCGACATCACCACCAAAAACAACATCCTCAGAAACTATAACTGAGACAAAACCTTCAGAATCATCTACAGGAACTACAGCTGAGATAACACCTCTACCAGAAACAACTTCTACAGAAAATAAAACTGAGAAAACACAACCACCAGGCATTACTTCTATGGAAAGTGTAACTGAGACCAGACCACCAGAAACAACTTCTACAGAAAGTACAACTGAGCCAACACAACCAACAGACACACCATCAACAAAAAGTGTAATGACTGAGACCATGCCATTGGAAATAGCATCTACAGAAAGTGCAACTGAGACAATACAAAAATCAGGCATTAGTTCTTCACAAAGTGTAACTAAGACCACTCCACCAGAAATAACTTCTACAGAAACTGCAGCTGAGACAATGCAATCGCCAGGCATTACTTCTATGGAAAGTGTAACTCAGACAATATCATCAGAAACAACTTATACAGAAAGTACAACTGAGACAATGCAACCACCAGGCATTACTTCTAAGAAAAGTGTGGCTGATATCACATCCCCCGAAACAACTTCAACAAAAAGTACAACTGAGACAACGTAACCACCAGGCATTATTTCTACAGAAAGCCGAACTGAGACCACACCACCAGAACCAACTTCAAAAGAAAGTAAAACTGAAACAATGCAGCCACTAGGTATTACTTCTACGGAGAGTGTAACTGAGACCACACCAACAGAAATAACTTCTACAGAAAGTAAAACTGAAACAACGCAACCACCAGGCATTACTTCTATGGAGAGTGTAACTGAGACCACACCACCCGAAACAACTACGATAATATCAGATTCATCCATAGACACTACAACTAAGACAACACAAGCAGACAAACCTTCAATTGAAAATACATCCATGACGACACCACCATTAGAAACATTAACAAGAAATCCAACTGCGACACCACCACCAAAAACAACAGTCTCAGAAACTATAACTGATATAAAACCAACTGAATCATCTACAGGAACTAAAGCTGAGACAACACCTCTAGCAGAAACAACTTCTACAGAAAATAAAACTGAGAAAACACAACCACCAGGCATTACTACTATGGAGAGTGTAACTGAGACCACACCACCAGAAACAACTTCTACAGAAAATAAAACTAAGACAATGCAACCACCAGGCATTACTACTACAAAACATATAACTGAGACCATACCACCAGAAACAGCTTTTACAGAAAGTAAAGCTGAGACAATACAATCACCAGGCATTACTTCTACAGAAAGTCGAACTGAGACCACACCACCAGAAACAACTCCTACAGAAAGTAAAACTGAGGCAATGCAGCCACCAGGTATTACTTCTATGGAGAGTGTGACAGAGACCACACCAACAGAAATAACTTCTACAGAAAGTAAAACTGAGAAAACACAACCACCAGGCATTACTTCTACAGAGAGTGTAACTGAGACCACTCCACCAGAAACAAGTACTACACAGAGTAAAACTGAGAAAACGCAACCACCAGGCATTACTTCTATGGGGAATGTAACTGAGACCACACCAGCAGAAACAACTACGATACTATCAGATTCATCCATAGGAAATACAACTGAGACAACACAAGCAGACAAACCTTCAACTGAAAATACAGCCGTGACGACGCCACCATTAGAAACATCAACAGGAAATCCAACTGCGACACCACCACCAAAAACAACATCCTCAGAAACTATAACTGAGACAAAACCATCAGAATCATCTTCAGGAACTACAGCTGAGACAACACCTCCAGCAGAAGCAACTTCAACAGAAAGTACAACTGAGACAGCACCACCACAAACTACTTCTACAGAAAGTACCAATGAGAAAATACCAGCAACAGAAACTTCAACAGAAGGTTCGACTGAGACAACTATGCCTCCAAAAACTTCAACAGAAAGTACAACTGAGACAGCACCACCAGGAACAATTTCCATAGAAAGTACAAGTGAGACCCCACCACCACATGCAACATCTACAGAAAGTGCAACTGAAGCCCAAACTACAGGTACAGTACAAGTGTCTTAAAGAGCTAGTTACTGAAATTAGTTTAATTCAATTTGCCTCACTCTCCTGTATTTTAAAGGTTTTAGCCTGAGGTTCAATTGGGGGGATATCTCCTCCCACATCCCCTTTTTAAACCTCAGGCTTCTGCTCATTCCGCTTCAAGCATTTTGAAAATGCTGCAGCCTTGCGGCTGGTGTGGCTTGGCTCTTCCGTGTTGCTTCCCTTTCCTCTTTTCATCCATTTTGTATCTTTCACTCTGCCTCCTTGCTGCATACCCCCCATCCTTCCATTTTCTCCCTCTGTTTGTTCCCTCTGCTCCTGTCTCCTTCTGTGTTGTTGTTGTTACCACCTTCCTCGTTCCCCTGGCTTCCTCCTGTCCTGTTCCCTTTCATCTGTTTCGGTTTCCCCCCTCACCAGCCTCGCCCCATCATCCTCCACTGCCGTTGGCGCTCTGCTGTGGTCTCCAGCGGCTCCGTGTGCTCCCATTCCTGGACTTCTTTCCTGCTTGCTGCCGTTCTTCTCCTGGTGGTACCTGCTCTGCACCCATCTGCTCATTCTCTACTGCTGCTTCCTTTGGAGTTTTCTTCTGCGATGTAGGCCAAGACCCACAAGTTCCATGCACTCCGATTCTGTGGCAGCTGCTTGCACTGCAGAAACATTTTGTCCATCTGGCTATGCTCCTGATGTTGTGCCTCTGTGAACAACCATTCAGATTATGAGCACACTGTAGCAACCGCTAATTTTGAACTCTATTTTACTATACTGTTACCAGTCAGTGTGACACTAAATACATCAAGCGTTCATTTGCGATTGCAAGTTTCATTTTACGTACTGCTGTCTGTCACCTTCAGTGTTGCTGGTCAGACCTCTTCTCATAACATACTGGTAACTCACCTATAGCAGTACCTGATAATCAAGGTTTCCACTTCCCCAGCTCTACACCCAGGGCTCGAACCCTTCATCTGCCTTTGGTTCCTGGCTTGTTGGATGGTTGCTCTGCTGAGCAATCCTGCTGCCTTCACCTAGTCTGACCACTGTTCTTCAAGAAACTTGCTTTGGACACCACTTTGACTCTATCGATTTGTCTTGATGGTGCGATGCACAGCACTCAGCATCATCAAACCAGGTGCTATCCATTTCATTGGCATGCTGAGAACCAGGAACTCACTACAGTAATCAGTACTTCGATTGTGGCACAATCAGCAGTACCAGGATTCAAGCTCATAGTCTGGTGAAGGAAAGGCTAATCATACTAGTTTACCACTGTGGTGAGTCCAACTGCAGGCATACTGCTGCACACTGTACCTAGGGACTGTATTGAGCTGCCACAAAAGAAAATCAAGCAACCATCTCCTTCAAGACCCCACATCATAAACTGCATCACTTCTGCATCTATAGCATATTTCAACAGTGCTCAGAGGACCCTTCAGTCTGTTTATATTCAGTCATGTACTGAGGGCCTCTATACTCCAGCCTGGCTTCTGCCAGTCCAGCTAGCCTATGTGGAAGCCTAGCTTGACTCATTCGCTTCTGCTTCTTCCTTGGGTGGACCTACGTGGGGGTCCCACCAGTCCAGTTACACTTCGTGGGGCCTAGCTCCGCTCATTCACTTCTACTCCTTCCTCATCAGACCTACATGGGGTTCCTGCAGGTCCAGCTAGCCTACGTGGGAACCTAGCTCGACTCACTTCTACTCCTTCCTCAGGCAGACCTATGTGGGGGTCCTGCTGGTCCAGCTAGCCTACATGAGGCCTAGCTCAGCTCAGTCACTTCTACTCTGGTTCTATGTCATAACAGCGATAGTGGAATAGCGATCACCATTAGGGTGAGTGTATAGTGCTGAAAATTAATTTTGGTGATGCACACTCATGGCGAACAGGAAAGAGGGGTGCCCAAGATCTACAGGTTTCCTTTCAATGTGGGGACTGTGCTCCAGCACTCCCCCACTAAGAGTTCTCAACTCCAGGGGGGTGCATTTTGGGGGGTGAAATACTTAAAAAGAAACAAGCTGCCTGCCGGCAAAAAAAAAAACAAACTGCACCACACCACACCCGAACCTGCACCTCCCAACCGACCACCCTCCCCACCATGCTAGTGGACCAGCTCAGCAGCTGTCTGCCACACCACCTCCCACATACCTTCCCTCCTCTTCCTCTCCTGTGCATGTACATGCATATACACGTATATTTCCCATCGCCCTACTTCGCCCACCCAGGTATCCAATCGCTACCCTGCAAGGTAGCCCTGAACACAGGTGCTGTAATTGAGTCACCATTTTTGTAAGCGCTTAATTGGGGTTGCCTTGTTCACTGGATACCATCTACTCCTTCCTTGGCTAGACCTCCATGGGGCCTGCCATTCCAAACAAACATGCCCCACAACTCTGCATTACTCTTTGCTCAAACGTATCTCCATAACATCTACAGCCAGACTCATGGACCATGCAATCCTGCAGCCATGGTGGACCCACGTGCGGGTCCCGCCATCCCAGTGTAGACTACACATGTACATTCTACACCTTCCTTGCTACCCCTCATGAGGGTTTCAGTGTCCAGCCTGTCTATATCGATGGCCCCTAGCACTTCCATTCAACTCATCCAGTCATCCTGCATGAGACACTCCTAATTCAGCTTGGCCACTGTGGGAACCTCACAAGCCCACCTTTTGTTCCACACTCACTATGGTGATGGTAGACCAGTGGGGGGGGTCCCACCATCCCAACCAACTGTGCCCTCGAGGGGGCATCTACTCATTGCTCAGAACTCATTTCCATTAACTACAGGTGGACTCACTTGGGGTCTCATCCTCCTTACATTGGACTATGCACTAATAGCACGATGGCAGACCAGTGGGGGGGTTCCCATCATCCATAATTCAGACAGTGCAATACTATGGTGATGGAAGACAATGTTGGGTCCCGGCATCCCAAACATATATGCCCCACGAAGGGGTCCTACTCATTGCTCAAATGTATTTCCAAGTCATTACAGGCAGACTCACGTGGGGGTCTCACCCTCCTTACCTTGGACTATTCCATACTATGGTGATAGAGGACCATGTGGGTTCCCACCATCCTAATCATGCACACCCCATGAAGGGGCCTTACTTGTATTTCCATGTCATTGCAGACAGACTCATATGAGTCTCGTCCTCCTTACCTTGGACTTTCAATACTACAGCTATGGTGGACAATGTGGGGTCCTGCCATCCCAACCATGGGTTTTGCCCTTCTTATCTTGGATCATGTCATTATACAGCAATGGCAGACCTGTGCCAGGGTCCCACCATCCCAACACAAAGATGCCCACAATGGGGCATTACTTATTACTCAAATGCATTTCTCTATCATCTACATGCAGTCTCAGGCAGGGTTTCACCCCTTTCCTCAGATCATAACATACTGTGGCAATGGTGAAGCCATGTGGGGGTCTCACCATCCCAAATCTATTGTGCCCCATGAGGAGGCATTTCTCAATACTCAAATGTGTTTCCATCTTTACTAAGGCAGACCCACGTAACTGTCTCACCTTCCTTAGTCTGATCACCTGAGACCTACTCTATCGCTCAAGAATTCAAATATTGCATACAATGGACCTGAAAGGGAGTCCCATGCTCCAGCTAGCCTGTGTCTGGGCCTGCCTTTCTTCATCAATTAATTTACTTATTCTACTGCACTCCACCTCCCTTTCTGTTGCAGTTCTAGCAATTTTTCAAGATTCTATGGTGGACTTCTCCGTGGAGCTCAACTCAATTCCTTGAACATCATTGGACAATTTTTCATTTCTGTCAAGCTGCCATGGACATAGATTAACCATCGTCTTTCATCCAGACGTCACTCTATGTTGGACCTCTTTCATCTTCCGGAACCTTCTTCTTCAGTGTAGACTTTCCTGCTCATTGTCAATCTCGGAAACAGGACTCTTCGACCAGCAAGTTCAGACATAATTCTTGGACATAACCACAACTAAAACCTCAGCCCACATTTAGCATTATTCTCCTCTTAGTATGCCCAGGTCAGTAGACATGGGTCCTCTGAGGTTCCCCCAAAGGACTTTTTTTCCTCTTCTGCATGCTACTGGTCACACCATCCAGAGTTAGAGGAGATAATCACTATGCTAATTCTCTACTGGGGCTTAAATCTTACACCTACCCAGTATCCCACACAGGGTAGGATACAGAGAAATGCCACAGCTCAAGTTATAAACATCAAGCATATACCATTCAGCTCATAAGTATACCCAAGCACTGAGCTATGTACCACACATTGAATTGGAAGGCTTTATCCTGAGGTTCAATGGAGGGGGTAGCTCCTCCCACATCCCCTTCTTAAACCTCAGGCTTCCATGCACTCAGCTTTGAGCATTTCAAAACACTCTCCAGCCTCCCCTGCTGCCTCCTCCTCCTCCATCTCCTGCACTCAAGTCTCACCCTCTGCGCAGGGGCTTAAATCTTACAACTACCCAGTATCCCACAGAGGGTGGGATATAGAGAAACGCCAAAGCTCAAGTTATAAACATCAAGCATATACCATTCATCTCATAAATATATACAAGCACTGAGCTATGCACCACCCACTGAACATAAGGTAGTCATATGTGACTTTGATTAACAGCAGCAGGCTCATATTTGGGTATTATTCCATTTTAACTAATTTTGTTCCTCCATGGAACTACAGACTATGACCATCACCATAAGGACACTTGAACGGCAGTAATGATGGGGCGAGGAGAGCCACATCAATCATCTGTCAACTGTAGAAATAAACTGTAGCAGTATAAATACACCAGGTGCTTGAAAGGGATTGCAGCACAGGAAAAACAAACAATGAGTGGTTTAAGTACAAGAGGGTTCTTCCAGCATGCCCACAATTCTTATCTCACAGTAAAGACACTTGCATTTAATTTATGTGAATTTACTGCATTTTTTATGTTTGCTTGCATGCGTGTGCAAGAAACATAGTGCCATCTTCTGAGTTTTCGTAGGTGTGGTGGCACCCTGTCTTCCGATGCAGTCAGTGTGTTTGTAGGCATGGCCACAGTTCACTAATGAAAGCTGCAGCAGTCTGTGACAGCAGTTGAAAATGCAGTGCCGTACAGCTGAAAGGGAGAGGTCCGCTTCAGTGAGCAGCGATAAGATGCGTGATCATGCGCTCCACCCACACACACACACACACACATATTGCATGCTCATGCACCCCCCACCATGCACACACTGTATGGCCTACGGGGGTGCACAATCCCCTGTCAGCTCTTCTGCGCTACACCCCCAATAGATTTACAGGTGCCATGCTGGGAGCCCACCCCAGCATGGCAACAGTCCATATGGTTGATAGGGGTGCCCAATCCCCTGTCGGTTGCACTATTTCCTGCCACAACAGACTACCGGGTGCCACGCTCAGAACCTACCCCAGCATGGCGACAGCCCGTATGCCCAACGGGGTGCCCAATCCCCCATTGGCTCCACTGCCCCCCCAAACAGCCTTCCAGCTGCCATGCTGGGAGCCCACCCCAGCAAGGCACAAGTCCCGCATTGTCTAAGGAAAAAAAAACCTGCAAGAAAAAACCTTCCCTCACTGACTGTCCTGACCCCCGTCCCCCGACCCGTGCCCATCCTCTGCACACCCTGCTTCCACACACTCCCAAACCTCCCCTCACCCCATACTTACCTCCGGAGCACGGCACGATGATCTTTGATGGACCGGGAACACGTCTGCACGCTTCAAAGCCGACCGCGAACTAAGGAAATGGCTGTAAACTGTGTAATGGAATAAATAGGGTTCAACTTTGATGCATATCTCAGGCATTTTTGGGAATTTTTTCACCAAATTTTCAACATGGGGGTTTTGGGACCCCACCTCATGAATTATGTCACTGTCATTTTGTTAATTGGCCCCAAAAGGTGATTTCACGGTCACTGCGCAGAACCACTTTTTGGGACCGATTTACAAAATGACAGTTCATGAGGTAGGCCCACAAAAACCCTATGTTGAAAATTTGATGAAAAAATTCCCCAAAATGACTTCTTTGCAAGCATGCTTTGCGTGGTTCCTACGCACACTCGTAAGTTCGCAAATTTTCAATATTTTCACTCCTGATTTCAACATTGCCATTTTACCACACCTCCTTATGAGCAGTACAGCTGTCATTTTTCACATCTTGCCCAAAATGTGTTTCCGCTCATGTAGTGCACAATGGCGCAGTCGGTGTGTGAAATCAATGTTTGGGACAGATTAAGAAAATCACAGTGACACTGTTCATGAGCAGAGGTGTTAAAATGGCTATGTTAAAAATTTGGAAAAAAGTCCATAATATGACTGTGTTGCAAGTGACCATTGCGCAGTTTCCACGCACCCTCGTACGTTCATGGATTTCTAATATTTTCAGTCCAGATATTCACCACTGGCATTTTTCCACACTTCCTTATGAACAGTACAGCTGTCATTTTTCACACCATGGATGAAATGTGTTTTAACACTTCCAGTGCAGAAATGCGTGGTCACTGTGAGAAATCACTGTTTGGGACAGATTAAGAAAATCACAGTGACACGGTTCATGATCGGAGGTTCCAAAATGCCTGTGCTGACAATCTGCTGTAAAAAAATCCACAAACTAATTGCATTATGGGTGTGCATTGCGCAGTTTCTACTGCAGCATTTCAACATTGCCATTTTTGCACCTCCCCATGAACAGTACAGCTGTCATTTTTCACATCCTTTTCGAGATGTGTTTTCTCACCTGTGATACCAAATGGCGTAGTCGCTGTTCAAAATCAGCTTTCGGCTAACAAACTGATATTGCCACTGTTCATAAGGTGGGGGTCACAAAAAACCCATGTTGAAAATTTTGAGTAAAATATAGCGAGCCTGAGGCATTGGGTTTCCGACCATAAGCACCACCCTGGAGATTGACAGGCATCAGGGTGTGACTTGGGATTGTCGCCTGTAATGTTATACCATTCCACACCCACAACCAGAGAGAGGGTATCGAGGTGTGCCTTGGACTCTTCGCCTAGCAAAGTTCACCCCATTCTCCTATACAGCACAAATCTCACTGTATTTCCTGATAGAATGGGGTGAGTATAAGGGCCAAAGACCCCAAGGCACACCGTGATACTTGTAGTTGTCTGCAGGGTAGGGTGTGGTGAAATGGCATGGCCATTATGCCTGATGACCCAAAGGCACACCCCGGTGCCTGTCAGTCTCTGCAGGGTGGTGTCGGGGTTGGCTTCAGTTCAATACATCATTGCCATTCCTATTATGCAGCTCTCTAACTCCTACACTACCAATGCCAATGCCAACAAGCATACTTCAGTAGTAATTTGCCACCTAACTAGTGGATTTCTTATAACCTGAGTAAAAAGTCTAATGTATTGGGTGAAAACTCTGGTCTCCCACCTAGCAGCAATTAAGACTACACCATAAGGATATCATTACATTTTAATAGGCAGTTGCACATCTATGAAAACATCTCTTCATTTTTGTCAGCTGAGGGTTAAATGCTGTAAAACAAGCATTTCCATGAGTTGATGGTAGAAGACTTTCAGTAGTCATTTGTCGCCAGGCATTTCAATTTCATATAACTTGGGTAAAGGTTCAAAACACTGAGAGAAAATCTGGGTTCCCAGAAAATCTACACTATTTGGGCATCACTACATTTTAAATCGCAAATGCATATGTATTGAAATAGTTTGTGACACTTAAAAAACATTACTTGATTATTTAATAATAAACTATCAGTTATACCAATGCTAAAAATATATTACTGCTTTTTAAGTGCTGTTAACATATTAATTACTGTGCGACAGTATTTTGTTGCCTATATGCTTACAAACTATTGTTTTGGTAAATTCATTTAAAATGATACCATTTATTGTTATTCCGTGAATCTTGTGGATAATCACTAGGGAAGTAAGATTTAGCTTTTTTGAGAGAGCTAGATAATAAGTTAGACATCAAATAATACTTCATATCCTCCTAATTATTTAAGAAAGGTGTATTCAGTGACTTGTGCACATGCATGTTTTGTACATAAGAGGTAACAACATTTAGGAACTAAGCAGTTAAAGAAAATGTCCTTGCTCTGTATGAAAATGAGAAAGGAAATCAATTATTCCAATTCCATCCTTGATGTAAAAATATATCTTACGGGGCCTAAACTGCACTGAGAGAGGTTTGTGTTTTTGCTCTGTAGAGAAATCTACTTTCATGGCAGGCAAGCAACTCATGCCAAGGAGTTTGTTGCCATTTATTACATATCTTGTGATATGTATGATCTTGCTTCCCTTTTCCATCCAAGCTGCCAAGGGCTACCACAGGTCCAAAACCAAAAATTTGCATCTTGATAATCTGAGAAAGAAATAGTGTTGGCAGGGCTGCAGTGCTATTATAGGAAAGTCAGTGATAGTGTGAGAATGCCTTCCTTTACATACTGGTATCTGACTTTGCAAGCATTTGTGGGTTTTATGGATTCCATATAATTGCCCCTCCTGGAGGAAAGTGTACTTATCAATGTTTTGAGCCCTTCCTGCTCATCGGTGTAACCATGGCCCAATGCTAAACAGTTGGAGGATATGGATCTACTGAGCCTTTCACACTGATGCCAACCTCATTTGCCATTTTGATTTTGCAAGGCCTAAAAAGCTGAGCTTCACTGGACCCCGCCCCCAACATGGTTTTGCCCATCCTTTTGCTCATATCACATCCTGCTGTCCTGGGCTTTGATCACAAATTATAGATGGAGGAGCACTCTCCATCAATTGGAGCACTCCTTTCCTCTGTGTCTGAGACACTGTCATTCTGTGAAGAGTGTGTCAAGCACAGCTGCCCTGAAAATGGGAACATTTCAGTTTTTAAAAAAAATAATATATCACTGATCAAGCTCAATCAATAATATGTTAATACCACCACTGAGACCAGTTTTACAGCTGTAAGAGTGGTCTCATGTGCATTCTTAGACTATGAGAACTACAAACCGAAGTTTCCAGTGTTCTAGAGCAAGCCAGAGGGTCCCCCACTGCTCAGTATGATGGAGACAGCCTAGAAAACTACCAGTTTTAACAGCTTGATTAACCACTTTGCAGTGAAGGAGAGCGTGCTAGAAATAGTTCTGTAGCCCTTCACTGACAGGGAGAGTGTGTTAGAAATATTTCCTTAAATATAGGTGAATGAGGTAAATAAAGTTTTAACAGTTCTTTATTTCTTCCTATACAGTGCATAAGGAACAAGTTTCCTGTAGTGCCATCTTATGGCAATTCCTTCCCTCCCATTTCAAACAAAATCACATAGAATATAACTGTATACATGTTAACTTATTTATAATTATGTATAACTATTTACAACTAACTATTTGCAAAAAAACTGTGTTAATGCAACATATAGGGTTCAGGCTAAAGGACAAAGGTAGGGAAATGTGGCTTTAGTGTTTCCAGCTCTAAAACCCCCAAGACTACCCCTAGAGCAAATCAGTGGCAGAGCCTTCCTAGGGGTTGTCAGCCCTAAAGCTCACCCCATTAGGTGTGTATGTTTCTGGCGCGCATAGAACTGGGTGAGCTTCAGGGTTGGAAACCACTAGGAAGACTCCACACCTGCCTTGCTTTAGGGGTTGCATTGGGGTTTTAGGGTTGGAAACCCTAAAGCCACATTCCCCTGCTTTTGTCGCTTTAGCCTGAACCCTAAATGTTGCATTAATGCAGTTTTATGCACAGAATTTCCTTACTTTTTGAGCTAGTGTAATGGTATACATATTTTCCTGCTGGGGCCCTGCACTCCCATGCATCTGTACTTAGTTCTTCCCCCCCAATGAACACATATGTTCACACTGAGAGCCCACCCCAGCATGCTCATGCGCTCCTCCTGTACAGCGTATGGACGATGGGGGTGCCCAATCCCTTGTCGGCTCCGCGCCCCCCCAACACACTTCCAGGTGCCATGCTGGGAGCCCACCCCAGTGTGGTAAACATCCATCTGCTGCCCCCCAACACACTTCCAGGTGCCATGCTGGGAGCTCACCCCAGTGTGACAAACCTCTGTATGGCCGACGGGGGTGCCCAATCCCCCATTGGCTCTACTGGCCCCCCCCAAAAAAACTTCCAGCTGCCACGCTGGGAGCCCACCCCAGCGTGGCAAAAGTCCTGTGTCATCTTCCTAAAGAAAAAAAAACCCTAAAACAAAAACAGTCCCTGTTGATTGTCTTGCCCTTCCCCAACCTGTGCCCACCCTCTGCGCATCCACCTCCCCACACCCCCAACCCCATACTTACCTCCGAGGCTTAGCAATGATCCTCAGTGGACTGGGAACACGTCTGCACTCTTTAAAGCTGACCACGGAACTGAAGAAATGCCAGTAAGCTATATAATGGCATAAATTGTTTTTTTTCAACTTTGGTGCATATTTCGTCCATTTTTGGAAATTTTTTCACCAAATTTTCAACATGGAGTTCTTGGGGCCCCACCTCATGAACTCGGACACTGTCATTTGTTATTTGGTTCAGAAAGGTGTTTTCACAGTCACTGCGCAGCACCAACTTTCAGGACCCAGAAATGAAAGGACAGCGCCACAGTTCATGAGTTAGGCCCCCAAAACCCATGTTGAAAATTTGATGAAAAAATTCCCCAAAATGACTGTCTTACGAGTGTGCATTGCGCTGTTCCTACACACGCTCATAACCTCGCAAATTTGTAATATTTTCACTCCAGCTTTTCCAACATTGCCATTTTACCACACCTCCTTATGAGCAGTACAGCTGTTATTTTTCATATCTTGCCCAAAATGTGTTTTCGCATATGTAGCGCACAATGGCGTAGTCAGTGTGCGAAATCAATGTTCAGGGCAGATTAAGAAAATCAGAGTGACACTGTTCATGAGCAGAGGTCTTAAAATGGCTATGTTGAAAATTTGGTGACAAAAGTCCATAAAATGACTGTGATATGAGCGTGCATTGCGCAGTTTCCATGCACCCTCGTAAGTTCAAGAATTTGTCATATTTTCAGTCCAGATTGTCAACACTGGCATTTTTCAACACCTCCTTATGAACAGTACAGCTGTCATTTTTCACACCCTGGACGAAATGTGTTTTCGCACTTCCAGCGCAGAAATGCATGGTCACTGTGGGAAATCAGTGTTCAGGACAGATTAAGAAAATCACAGTGATACTGTTCATGAGCAGAGGTCCCAAAATGCCTGTGTTGACAATCTGCTGTAAAAAAAATTCCCAAACTAATTAAATTACGGGTGTGTGTTGCGCAGTTTCTATGCACACTCGTAACTTCACCGTTTTTTTTATATTTTCACTACAGATTTTCAACATTGCATTTTTTACACCTCCCCATGAACAGTACAGTTGTCATTTTTCACATCCTGTTTTAAATGTGTGCAAAATCAGCTTTCCGCTAACAAACTGATATTGCCACTGTTCATGAGGTGGGGGTCACAAAAAAAACGTGTTTAAAATTTGGAGTAAAAATGCCAATGAACACCTGGGACGTTAGGGTTTCCAACCATAACGCCCCACCCTGTAGAGACTGACAGGCATGGGGGGGGGTGTGACTTGGGATTGTTGCCTGTAATACTCCTGCCATTCCACCCCCACTCACACCCTGCAGCCAGTGACAGGCATCGAGGTGTACCTTGGACTATTTGGCCACAAAGTTCACCCCATTCTCCTATATTGCACCCATCTCACCGTATTTCTTATGGAATAGGGTGAGCATAAAGCCCAACGACTCCAAGGCACACTGTGACACTTGGTGCCTGCAGGATAGGGTGTGGTGAAATGGCATGGCCATTATGCCTGATGACCCAAAGGCACACCCAGTGCCTGTCAGTTTCTGCAGGGTGCTGGTAGGGTCGGCTTCAGTTCAATACTTCACTGCCATTCCTATTATGCATCTCTAACTCCTACACTACCAATGCCAACGCCAGAAAGTAAACATTCGGCATTGACAAATGCTTGTTTTAGCATGTGAATGTTTTAGTGCAGAGTGAGCAGAGAAAGAGAGAGAGAGAGAGAGAGAGAAAGAGAGAGAGGCTGGTGTGTGGGAAACAGTGTGCTTCTATTTCCGTTTCACTGAGAAACAGGCTGTCAGAGAAGAGAAGCCAGTGAGCTTGTTTTAAGTTTAAACTTAAATTTGAACTATGTTTAAACATCTAGTTAGGAGTTAATCTAGTGCCAGTGTTAGGGACATTTTTTCAAGTTAACTAGGATCAAATGGAGATGCAGATTTTCAGCTCAGACATGGTTAGCTCAGTAAAGAAACACTGCTAGGACAGAGCAGACAGAAAGAGAGAGAGAGAGAGAGAGAGAGAGAGAGACTGTGCTTCTTCTGGTGTGGGAGCAAGAAACAGCATGTCAGCTCGTTAAAACACACTGCCAGGGCAGAATGGGCAGAAAGAGAGAGAGAGAGTGCTTCAGCTGGTGTGGAAGAAAGAAACAGCATGTCAGCTTGGTATAACACATTCCTACAGCAGAGTGGGCAAAAAGAAAGAGAAAGAGACTGCTGCTTCAGCTGGTGTGGGAATGAGAAATAGTGTTAGCTACAGAGGTAACAAAGTGCTTTTTTAACTCCGTTTTGGTAGAGTGCTGGTGCCAAATTTGGAATACAACTAGTGTGAACTCAATACCCTAAAAACAGAAAACCTACAGTGGGAGGAGTTTGATCCATATACCACTTTTGAACTAAGCCAAACACTTGTCTAATTAAAAAAAAGAAAACATTATAAATTTTCTGAGATGTTGAGCCAGTGTGGAAAACCTTGGGCAGTTCAGGTCCAGCATGATAGCTATCAACCTGGTTAGATGTGAGCATCAAGTCTGAAATGTCATGGGCTGCTTTACCATTGTCTGACAAGATGTATTTGTCAAACTCAGAGTGGTAAGGAACCTCCAAGCAGTCAATATGCGGTGTAGTCATTTCCTCTTTTTTAGACAGAGAATGGCAACATTTGAAGAAGCTCATCTCAGGTGACTGACTACAGACCATTGCGCACAACAGTCTGGAATCAGTCACGGGAGTGAAGCATCTCCAAATGTTGCTATTCTTCCGGAAAAAAATGAGGAAAGTACTACACTACATATCGAACGAGATTTCATCTAATGGTTACAAAAAAGAACTATGAAATGACTGCTTGAATGTTCCTTACTGTTCCAAGTTTGACAATTAGATCCTGTCAGACAAAGGTAGAGCAGCTTGGGACAGTTCAAACTCCCTCCCCCCTCCCGACCTCGTCACTTCTGATCAGGACCCACTGGTGCATGTGGTACAGAACTGAAGACAGAATCGGACCTAATGTCTCAAATGGCACTCTAAACAAATAATTGGCATGTGATGAAAAAGACATTAAATAAATGTTTTCACTTTAAAGTGATTTATGCAAGTTTACTATGACAAATAGGAGTAGTAACCTGTAGAAGTTGTGAATCAGTCTCCTACCATTCAAACTGCCAAAAAATGCTGTTTGCCAAGAAAAAAATCCTTTTGTTTTTGTGCTGTGCTTCATTTGCATAACCCTGCCCCTTTTTTGTCTCAGTTCTGTAACCCCAAACTGTGACATCATGTAAGGAAAACAACGTTTTTAAAGGGACACTGTCTCTTTTTAATTTTATATAGAACAATCGTCTATTTACTATACCCACAATGGCTCACTATGTAAATTAGTATACAGGCTATTATATGTCTGTGCTCACTACAGAAATAGGAGACTACATCATTCAGTAAAGACATCTTGTCAGCTAGATACTGTATGCACAATCCTTTGTTTTGAAAATAAACATATGAGAGCATATATTGTTGAAGCCAATGCAGAAGTATGAGGCAGCACCTTTCAGTAAGAAAACTGGAAAACAGCTTCTTATTGTACCCACCATACCTTGCTATGTATGTCTATACAGTATATTAAATGCTATACTGCAGTCACCACTACCGAAATAAAAGATTGCTCTTCTGAGTAGGGAACATTTTATTCGGTATTACTCAGTTGCTGAAGATGGAAGAAGACATATGCCCATCGAGATCACCTTCCCCACACCAGCAGGGAGAATACTAATTCCCATTGCTAAACAAATTATTATCTAATGCATTTTTGAATACCTCAAATTAATTAATATCAACCAAATAAGAAGGCAATGCATTCCAAGGTTTACATCCACTGATAATAGACAAATGTCCTCTTTTATTAGTATTGACCTTTGGTACTTTAGGTTGTATGTTATGACATCTTAAGCCCTCTGGTTTCATCACCCATTCCATATTACATTCCTTAGTAAGGAGTGGGTCTTTTAGAATATTAAAGGGACACTGTCAACCCTCCTTAGGGCTCAAAGTGTCCCTAGTTTAAAAAATGCATTTTATGATTGCCAACACTCCGTAAAGATTACTGATGTAGCTGGTAATTTGATTTTGACTCTTTTTTTCTTTAAAAAAGTGAAAAACAAACTGCCCACCATACTGGTGTTATCACACAAACACAGGTTTGTTTACATTCCTTGATCAGCTCCAACGGCATCTTTCCTGGACTTGGGAACACCCACAACACAGTCTAGCCCCTCAGGATGCATGGGTGTTTAGGAGGTTATTGCATCATGAGACCAGCACTGTTTGGGGGTGTTTCTAATGCTCAGGAAGTATGCAGATCCAGGATTGTAAATAAAACAAGATTGTTCATAAATATACATTGCCACGCATTTCAGTTCTACTAAACAAGGAGACTGACAAAACAAACAGCAACATCAATGAATTTTAGAGAAGGTAAGCAATCATAAAATGTAGGTTTTTAACTAGAAATAATATAATGAAAACAGGTTGACAGTGTCCCTTTAAAAAGCATTAGTCAGTCGCCCCCTTTTCTTCGGGTCTTAAGGTCATAAAGGTTGAGATTGTTTAACCTGTCAGGATATGATAAGATGCTCAAATATGATACTAATTTGATGGCCTGTCTTTGAACTGATTCAATGATTCAAATATCCCTTTTGAGATAAGGAGCCCAAAATGAAGCGGCATAGTCGATGTAGTAAGATGCAAGCCCTGCTCCTGTTGGCAAATGCTTTTCTAATAGATGTTAGGATACCATTAGCTCTGTGGGCAACCCGTCTACATTGATCTGCATGAGTGAAATCTCTGTTTATAATAATGCCCAGATTGCTCTCTGATTCCACTGTTTTAATGGGGCACAGGCAAATTATATAGGAGGTGTTTTGATTTTTTTCCAAAATGAATGACTGAACACTTCTCTGTGTTGAAATCCATTTTACTGTCCTTAGCCCACGTATCTATTTTCATCAGATCTTGTTTAGAAGTGTGTATTTTAGTGGCCTATCGACCTCTGAGCTAAGCTTAGTATTGTCTGCAAATTTTACCATGTTGCATTCCAGCCCTTCATTTATATCACTTATAAAGATCCCAAATAAAACAGGGCCAAGAATGGATCCCTGAGGAACTCCACTTGTAACACTTATTTCCTTGGAAATTGTTCATGAGATGCGAACTTGTTGTGTTCCAATTGACAGCCACGTGGACACCCATCCAACAATAAAAGGGTTTAGACCAATTTTGGTCATTTTAATTAGAAGTTGTTTATGTGGGACCTTGTCAAAGGCCTTCTTAAAGTCAAGCAGAACCATATCGACTGGTATTCCTTTATCCAGACTGCTACTGATGTTCTCATAAAAGGAAATCAAATTGGTAGTACAAGATCTTCCCCTTACAAAACCATGTTGTGTTTCATCTTCCAAGTTTCTATCCCATAGTTCCTTCTCTGGTCTGTGTTTCAAGAGTGTTTCTAAGCTCTTACACACTATTGAGGTAAGGCTAATAGGCCTGTAGTTACTTGCCTTATTCCTGCTACCTTTTTTAGATATAGGGACTACTATAGCACTCCTCCACTCGATTGGTATCTCTCCTGATCTAAATGACTTATGAAACAGAATGGAGAGAGGTAGTGATATTTTGTTAGATGTTTCTTTCCAGAATTTGCTATTAATAAGATCAGGTCCTGGAGATGATTTATCTTTTAATTCCTTTAGAACTTTTTTTACTTCCTCTTCGGTGATTGCATTATATCTTATATTATCTGTTACAGTTTGTACAGTTATATCATCTCCATCAGAGTATACTGAACCAAAAAAGTTGTTAAAAGCTTTTGATATGTTGCAAGGAGAAGTTAGTTCATTATTTTCCATTAGTGGCCCTATTTTATTATCTTGATGCAAATTATTTCTAATGTAGGCATAAAATGATTTGGAGTCTTTATTTATGCTCAGTTTAAATTAAAGTTTGTTTATCTCTGCCTTGATCACCTCTTTTGATTTTTTTAACTCATTATTATACAGGATTCTTTTTTGTTCATTGGTATTTTTTTAATATTTTGCAAATACCCTTTTTTTTTAACTCTATCTTTATGCTCTTATCTTCCCACAGTTGCCTCTCTTTTCAGGGACTCCATGCCTCCCCTGGATTGGGGCTCCTCCAAGGATTGGCTGCCCATATGGGTGCCCCGCTCCTGAACCTGAGCACACCGGATAACCTGGCTGGGGTAGAGGAACTCCCCTAACTCCCCCAGACTGGTAGCAGAACATGCACCTGCATTGTCTTTTTCCCTGGGTTCCTCCGATCACCAGTGCTGGGACCCATCTACCAGCGCAATTGTGGGGTGTTTTTCCTGGTTTTCTCCCACCTCCTGCAGGCATCAGCACACTGGGAGGGCCAATGAGACAAAGGCACAGTGAGACGTGCCCGTTGCTCTGGCCCTTAGCTGACGTCCGCCCCTCCCAACATGTCTGGCTGCCTCCTTCTACATCTTTCTCCAGGGTCCCCCAGGTGGTAGTATTGCAGTGAGGTCTGCCATCCTCCCCACCCCGGAGAAGAAGAGCAGCCATTGGGCGCTCAATCCTTCTCCTCCCCTGCAGACACCTGGCGGTCCATGCTCGTTCCTGATGTAACGTGAGGTAAGGCATCCAGTGCCTCAGCCCTCAGCACCACCGGGCCAGCTCAAATGCCCTTTCTTTAGCTCATATTTGTTTTTTTACTTTTTTTTGTCATGCATAAAGGAAATTTTCCCTTACTTTACTTAGGGGGATAAAAATGTCTTCCATACTATATATTATGTTTTTAATAATCGCCCAGCAGTCTTCAGTTAAACTGTCTTCTAATACATAATTCCAGTCTATAGAATGCAGCACATGCCAAATATTTCTATACCTCCCTTTGTTATATTGATATTGATACCGAGCACAGTCTGGGGCTTGATGTCATTGATTTATACTAAAGATTATACTGTTGTGGTCACTATTTGATAAGGGCACTGAGATGATCGCATTAGATATTTTCGTTGGAATGTTGGTTAAAATGATATCCAAAATGTTATTTCCTCTTGTTGGTTCAGATATTAGCTGTTCAAGTCCTACTTAAACTGTGGCATCTAGAATGATAGTTTCATTTAATGATGATGCTTTTAGTGAGTCCCACTTAATTCCTGGGAGATTTAAGTCCCCTAATATAACCAGGTTGTCATTTTCTGATAATTCAGAAATAATGGAACACAATTCCTGGTCATATATGCTATCTACTGATGGTAGTCTGTATAATGTTACTATGACTATATTTTTGCCATTTGTAGATTTAATTTGAGTGCAAACCCCCTCCCTATGTCAGATTTAAATGCATATTCAAGTGACTCCAATGAGTGTTTTATAAACATACACATTCCCCCTCCCTTTTTGTTAATCATGTTTCTTTTATGAAGTGTGAAACCTGGGATGGTATTATACCTATTTGATGTATTATCCCACCAGGTTTCACATATGGCAGTTATGTCTATGTCATGTTGCTGAGCATAGGCACCGGTTTGTATGGGCCTGTGGGGCACGTGCCCCCAGCAATATTATGTGATGTGAGCCCAGCCCCAGCAATAATTTACAGTATTTTGTCTTTTTTTTTGGTTTGTACTTGTGACCCGCGGGCAGCACCCTCCCCTTGTTCTCCTTTCATTGGCAGGCTGGTGGCATAGCATTATTTCAAATTGCACGCCACTGGGCGACTGTGACTTGTACCACCCCCCATGGACCTGTTGCTTTCTTTTTTTGAAATTCCAGCAAAATCCTTTTCTGCACATGTGCCCAGAGAAGAGAGTGGGCAGTCTCTTTGGGTAGCAGGAGGATGGGCAATGACTGGGGCTGGTGAGGAGACGTGAGAGGAGTGAGCTGTTAGTTGGGTTGAGACCGTCAGTGAGAGGAGGCAGTACCAGGCAGAAGAAAAAGGTGACTTGGTGTGGAGCATTGCAGGCAGGCAGAAAGAGGGCCACAAGGGAGAGACCACCAGTCCCAGAATGGGCCCACATGGACAGCGCAAGTTGAAGGAGCCAGTTGCCAGGGAAGTGTGCGTGGCAAACCATGCAGGCAGCTAACGCTTAACATGCCCAGTCAGTGAGTGGCCATGTATTGCGTGTAGCCCAAGGGAATTGGCAGCTCCATGAAGTCATGAGTGGCTGGCAGCGGGTCATGTCAGTTGATGGGCTGGGCAGCCTGCTGAAGAAGAGGATGGTCCGGAGGAGCCGGAGGGAGAGGACTTGTGCAGCTCAGCAAAAGCAGCCAGTTCTCCCAGAGAGGAGCCAGACAGAAGAGAGAGAGCAGCAGCACTGTGGGTGATCCAGAAGAGCCAGCCCAGGCAGCAGTAGCCACCCAGGTAAGGTGGGGATGCTAGTGGAAGCCTATCCCTGGCAGCAGGAGAATGGAGAGGAGACAGTTAACTCTTGTTCCCAGGCCAGTGGAGACTGAGACAGGCCACTAGGCCACTGTGCTGGTAGGGGAATCATGTACGGGAACCTCAGAGCCTGAATGTGTGGTACTAGGGATAGGATCTGATATGTAGCCTTTGAGCTGAACAGTATGGGTGGTATTTAGTACTGTCAAATTTCCCCCAGATCGTTTTGTAAGAAATCTGCAACAGTTCTTATTTTGCATGCACTCCCCTTGTTTCAGACTGTAATTTCAGAGAAGTTGCTCCAGGTTTATTTGGGAGCAATGAGCACTAAACCACCCAGTGGTCACCATGCTAAACCCACATTTGAGCTTCAGTTATGTTTGCTATTATCAATGGTAACATTGGAAATGTTTGGGTGGGTGAGCTCTTCTGGTTTCGTGATGAGGCTTTCATTTGGAGAAAGCTGACAGAGGTGCAAGAACCCTACCTGACTGGGCTTCAAAATTCAGAGCAAATGATCATATTGTGTAGCAGCAGGGGTTAAATTGGGGAGAAACCCAGAGAATCACCTCTGTCATCTTTCTCCTCCATTAACTACTTACTATATGAGAGTTCCACCACCTAGAAATTTAGATGAGAGAGTTTCCCAGCACCTAAAGATTTCCAATTTAACCACTGTGTAGCAGTTTCTTATTTTAAAGAGTAATGTGTCTATAAATAGTGGGAGTCATACATTTGTTTTTTTTTTTATCCTTTTATTTCTTCATTCTGCAGGCTGGGCATCCTTCCAGAGTACCCACTCGGCTTAAGTCTCTACTCCCAGCCTGAACCCCCTCATGCCAGTGTCCTCCCCCAACTAACCAGGCAGGTCCAGCCCCCCCCGGATCACCCCCTCCCTCGGTGGTCTTTCTGAGGTTAGAGGGGCCTACCTGGCGTTGGGTCGGGACATGGAATCCACTGGTGTGTTGGGTCGGTGGTGGGATGTGGACTTAGCCCCTGGAGTATCCTTCATCTCCCAGCTCCACAGAGGGCTTTTTCTCTTTTTTTTTCCCCCGAGGGCTCAGATGTGCAAATGTGGCTACACATGACATGCCAAAACCCACCAAGCTCCTCTCCTTACAGCGTGCACCACTGAACTGTGCTGCACCCGACCACCGCCAGGTGGCGCTACAGAGTGGCGCATCCCCCAGACCCTCCCAAGGGAAGGGAGAGCTGTCCACCGGATGCTCAATCCCTTCCCTCCTTTGTTGACCCCCGGTGGTCCCAGCTTGTTCCCGAACCCAGGTCACTGGCATGGCATGAGGCGTGGCATCCAGCGCCTCAACCCTCAGTGCCACCGGGCCAGCCATACATTTGGTGTTGATGAATATTTCTGTCAAGTTAGTCCAATGATTTAATAGTTTGTGTGTCCAAGCTCTAACATTATTAAGAACATCAGTGAACCTTGGCAGAGCAAGAGAAAATTTGAGTGTAACAAGTATTTGTCAATGCCAAATGTTGTCTTGCTGACATTGGCATCGGTAGCACAGGAGTGGAACAGATGCATAACAGGAATGGCAGTGAAGTATGAAAGTGACGCCAAACCCCACATTACCCTACAGAGACTGACAGGTACTGAGGTGTGCCTTTGGGCATCGGCCATAATGTTCATGGCATTTCAGCTCACCCTACCTTGCAGTGCAACAAATATCATGTTGTGCCTTGGGGTCCTCAGGTGTTACGCTCACCCCATTCAGCCATAATGCTCATGGCATTTTATCTCTCCCTATCCTGCAGACACCAACACATGCTGAGGTGTGCCTTGGGGTGTTCAGATTTACAGTCACCCCATTTCATAAGGACATACACTGAAATGGGTGCAGCATAGGAGAATGGGGTGAACTGTGGGGCAGAAGAGTCCAAGGCACACCTCGATGCCTGTCACTGGCTGCAGGGTGGGGGGGGGGGTGGTATGGCGTGAGCATGAGCATGAGAGCCGGCAATGTAAAGACACACCCCTGATGCTTGTCAGTCTGTACAGGGTGGGACGTTATGGTTAGAAACCCTAATGCCCCGGCTGTTTGTTAGCACTTGCACTTCAAATTTGCAACATGGCATTTTTGTGACCTCCACCTCATGAAAGTGTTTGGGACCTCTGCTCAAGAATAGTGGCACTGTGATTTTGTTAATCTTTCCTGAACATTGATTTCTCACAGTGACCACGCCATTCTGCACCAGATGTGGAAAAACACCATTCGGGCAGGATGCGAAAAAATATCAGTTGTACCAATCATAGGTAGGTGTGAAGAGATTGCAGTGCTGAAAATCTTGAGTGAAAATATTAAAAATGCTAGAATAGCATATGTAGAAACTGCACAATGCACACTTGTAACACAGTCATTTAGTGGAATTATTTCACCAAATTTTCAGCATAGGCATTTTGGGACCTCTGCTTATGAACACTGTCACTATGATTTTCTTCATCTGTCCTGATCGTTGATTTCCCACAGTGACTGCGCCATAGTGCGCCACTTGTGCAAAAACGCCTTTTTGGTCAGGATCTGAAAAATGACAGCTGTACTGTTGATAAGGATGTGTGCAAAATTGATAATGTTGAAAATGTTGAGTGAAAATATTACAAATTGTCGAAGTTATGAGTGTGCATGGAAACTGCACGACACACACTTGTAACAAATCATTTTATGGACTTTTGTCACCAAATTTTCAAAATAAGGTTTTTGGGGGCCTACCTCATGAATTTTGATACTGTGATTTTTGTAAACTGTCCCAAACACTGATTTCCTACAGCAACTGTGCTATTCTGCACTGGTAGTGCAAAAACATTTTGGCCAGGATGTGAAAAATGACAGCTGCGCTGTTCAAAAGGAGGTGTGAAAAAATGCCAATGTTGAAAAGCTGGAGTGGAAATATTACAAATTGGCGAAGTTACGAGTGTGCGTGGAAACTGCACAATGAACGCTCTTATTACAGTCATTTTGGGGAATTTTTTCACCAGATTTGCAGCATAGGCCTTTTGTGAGTCCACCTCATGAACAGAGGCACTGTCATTTCATTACTTGGTCCTGAAAGGTGATTCCGCGCAGTGGCCACAAAATCACCTTTCAGGACCGAATAATGCCATGACAGTGACTGAATTCCTGAGGAGGTGTCCTAAAACCTCCATGTTGAAAATTTGATGCCAAAAGTTAAAAAAAATGGCCGAGATAGCCACATAAGTTGAAAAAAACCCATTTATGCCATTGTACAGCTTACCGGCATTTCTTAAGTTTGCAGTCAGCTTTGAAGAGTGCAGACGTGTTCCCAGTCCACCGAAAGATCATCACGCTGGGCTCTGGAGGTAAGTATGGGGTGAGGGGGGTGTGGAGAGGCAGGGTGCACAGATGGTGGGAGTGGGTTGGGGAGGGGCCACGGGACTCAACAAGGGACCATTTTCTGTTTACAGGGTAAAAAATTGCAGGACTTTTTTTTTTACAGGGACATTTGGCACGCTAGGGTGGGCTCCCAGAGTGCCACCTGAGTGGTTTTTTATAGGGGGGCCATAGCCAATGGGGATTGGGCACCCCCACCAGCCACAGAGAGTTGGAGGGGTCGCATGAGCCGAGGGGGATAGGGCACTCCCTCGGCACACAAGAAATGGGGGGTACATTATGCCGACGAAAACTGGGCACCCCTGTCAGCAAATTAACTTAGGAGGAGGCATGCCGACAGGGGGATTGGGCACCCCCATCAGCTTCCAGAGGGACTATTGCTTGATGGGAACACCAGACGAGGCAAGCAGTAATTGGCTGCTGCAATCAATGACCGCCTCGTGGTGCTCCCTAATTGCAGAGGCTAATTTCTTTCAAGGTGGTGGCACGTTTCTCAACTGTTGTCATAGACAGTGTGCTATGTAATTGGTGCCACAGAGCCCGGCCACAAAAAGTAGTGGCGCCATTGGCTGCAGCAGGACTGCACCTCCAAAACCCACTTCTCCACTGAAGCAACACCAATATGGTATCTGCGCTGCGCACGCAAGACAACATAAAAATCATAACACTATGCCAGATTCCTAGAAATTGAGAAGTATGACAAGAAGGCTCATACAGTTTTGTGAGAAGTGTTGGAACTGAGTTCCTGAGGGCTCCTACCCAAATTAATCCATCTTTTATGTACTGTACCAGGCTTGTAAGGAGCTTTAGCTGCTGCTGACCAAAGAGCTAACTCAAATTTTGTAATATCTGCTGACTGTACACCGCTTGAGCTGAATCTTGCTTGGACTGCCTGCCTTGACACTAATATTCCAAGAGACAGTCACAGAAATGCTAAATTCTCTACCCTGAGGACTATGATTGTGAAGCTAGCACCCTTGTGTGGTGTCAACTGTGCTAGGTTTAAGAACTAATGCAGTGGCTCTTACTCTTTATTAAGAAGTTTTCTGAGATGTTTACTGTCACTAAGGGATGTCACCACTGTCCCCAGTTTCCTTATTTGCAGCAGCACTGTTTGTACTGCGTTGTGTGGGTAGAAAGCAAAACATCCTCCATGCTACACCATGGCACAGTGGTTTGTATTTTTCAGTAAATACATGATATACCCAGGTGAATGAATAATGGTAAGCACATGCAGGGGATATGAATTTATGTCCCAAACCTGAGATCCAAGACAGGACAATGAGGCTGAGTGCAACCTTTGGTGGGGAGGAGAATGATGCCTCGAGGGAGGATGGTATCTGCTTCTGATTGGCTACCAAGGGGATGGCAGTAAACAAAATCAGATCTGTTCCATAGCCCTTCTGTAGTGTTCAGTGAGGTTTGCTACCTGTCCAGACCAGAACATGCAGATATCACACATAACTTCTTGACAACCAGCTTGATTGGGGGTCTCTTTTCTAGTACTGTTGCAGCATGCTGTGCATGTGAGGGTAGGGAGTCATACATTCATAGCCAAAGACGTGGTCAGATATTTCCTGAAATTTCAGTGCTATTTCTAGAGAAATCTCCTGCTTTCAGCATTTCCACAGAAGGAGCAGCAGAGAGAAACTTTTAGAAATTTTACAAAATGTCTGGAAATATCTGACCATGTCTGTGGCTACTCCTGTAAGAGTAAGGTCTTGAGCCGAGGTGGTCAATGAGGAGGGTTCTTCAACAGCAGACACGATGAAGAGCAAGGCAGGAAGTGTCTTTGAGGGTAGATGGTGGGCTCTTATGATATAAGAGGATAAAAATGAAAAAGAGAATTTTATCAAACGAGTGCCTGACTGAAACTGCAGTCCATAGAAACATAGAAACATAGACTTTGACGGCAGATAAGGACCGCTAGGCCCATCTAGTCTGCCCATTTCCCTACCTACAGGATAGGCCGCAGATCCTAGTTAACCAACAGCCTATTTCTTCCTACCCCCCACAAGAATTGCCTTATGTCTGTCCCATGCATTCTTGAATTCTCCCAGAGTTTTAGACCCATTAACTCCTCAGGAAGGCTGTTCCATGCATCCACTACCCTCTGTGAAATAATACTTCCTCACATTGCCCCTGGAACTGCCCTCCTTCTATCTTTAAATTGTGTCCCTTGTTCTTGCAAGTCTTTTCTTTAAGATGCTACCTCTTGGACTTTGTTGATTCCACTGAGGTACTTAAAAGTTTCTATCATGTCCCACCTCTCCTTTCTTTCCTCTAGGGTATACATATTAAGCTCCTTTAGTCTCTCCTCATATGGCTTCTCTTGCAGACTCTGCACCATTTTAGTTGCCTCCTCTGGACTACCTCTATCCTGTCTATGTCCTTGCAGAGATGGGGTCTCCAGAACTGGACACAGTACTCAGAAGGGGTCTCACCAACTGTCTGTACAGAGGGATAACAACTTCCTGTTTTCTGCTGCTGATGCCTCTCCTACATCCCAGTATGCCCCAGCCCTCCCTACTGCCTTCTCACATTGCTTGCTAACCTTAAGGTCATCTGATATGATTACCCCAGGTCCCTTTCCTTTTTGTTGTTGTTACTACCTCCCACCCATTGTGTATTCTTCCCCTGGGTTCTTGTTTCCCAGGTGCATTATTTTGCACTTCTTTGCATTGAATCCTAGCTGCCATACTTCTGACCATTCCTCCAACCTTGCCAAGTCCCTTTTCATCCTTTCCATGCCTCCTTGTGTATCAACCCTGTTGCAGATCTTTGTGTCATCTGCAAAAGGCATACTTTTCCTTCCAGTCCCTCTGCAATGTCACTGATGAAGACATTAAAAAGGACTGGATCCAATACTGAACCCTGCGGTACCCACTAAGTAACCCCTCTTTTCTTCAGAGTGGACTCCATTTACACCACTGCCTGTGTCCTGTTGTGCAGCCAATGTTTTACCCTGGCTACCACCCTGGGACCCACTCCCAGGCTGGTTAATTTGACTATTAATCTTTGTGTGGGACTGTGTCAAATGCCTTGCTAAAGTCTGGGTAGGCCATGTCCACAGCCCTCCCTGGTCTACTACTTTGGTCATCCAGTCAAAGAAATCTATTAGATTCATCTGACATGACCTTCCCGCTGTGAACCCATGCTGCCTTGGGTCCTGTGCTCCACTGGCCTCTGGTACTCAACTATTCTTTCCTTCAGAAGTGACTCCATCACTTTCCCTACAGAGGTCAGACTGACAGGTCTGTAGTTTCCTGCCTCTGTCTTGGTCCCACTTTGTGAAGGGAATCACATCCGCCTTCCTCCAGTCCTCGGGTACCACACCATCCTCCCATGATTTATTAAAAAGAGTAGCCAGTGGTTTCACTAGTTCCTCCCTTAATTCTTTTAGAATTCTGGGTGAATTCCATCAGGACCCATTGCTTTGTCCACCTTCAGTTTTAGGAGTTCTTGCAGAACCCTTTCTTCTGTGAAAGGACTGGGATCGACCTCCCTATCAAGAGTGCTTCTGTTAATTGGATTAGGCACTTCCCCCTCCTCTTTTGTGAATACTGAGCAGAAATATTCATTCAGTATCCCTGCTTTTTCACTGTCCCCCTCTGCCCACCCACCGTTCATTCTATTCAGCCTCACTATCCCTCCCTTTGTCTTTCTATGCTCACTGATGTACCTATAAAAGGTTTTATCCCCCTTCTTAACTGAGTTGGCTATCTTTCCTCAGTTTGGGCCTTTGCTATTCTGACTTCCTCCTGCTTCCTTCTGCCTTAACTGGTACAGCTCTCTGTCCTGCTCCTTCTGTGTTTCCTTATACTTCCGGAATGCTATCTTTTTCTTCCTGACTTTCACAGCCACCTCTTTTGAGAACCATAGTGGCTTTTTCTTTCATTTTGATTTGTTTATTTGCTTCACACAAAGGCTTGTTGCCTCTGTGATGGCAGTTTTGATGATTCCCATTGTTGCTCCACACCTCCTTCTAGCCTGTTTGCTAGTGCTTTTCTGAGGCACTCTCCCATCTTGCCAAAGTCAGCCCTCCTAAAGTCCAGTACCCTCACTTTTGTATGGCTTGACTCTGTAGCTGAGTTTAACGTGAACCACACTGTTTGATGGTCACTTGTCCCAGATGGCAACCCACTTCTAGATCTGAGATCCTATCACTGCCCCGCTTGAGAGTCACGAGGTCTAAGATTGCTCCCTCACGAGTGGGTTCTCAAATTAGCTGTCTAATGCCTGCCACCTGTAGGGCATCAAGAATGGCCCTGCTCTTGGATGTGGCTGCAGCAAATGTGCTCCAGTTAACATCTGGCATATTCAGGTCTCCCATCAACAGTATCTCCTTTCTATGCCATTCTAAGAATGCCTTCATCATATCCTTGTCCATTCCCTCCCTGACATGGTCTGTACACAACTCCAGCGGATTGTGGTGCCCCTTTCCAGTCTCCAAGGTGACCCACAGTGCCTCCTCTCCTCCCCTGTTTACTCTTTGTTCAGTTGTTTTATCCCTTCCTTTACATAGAGAGCTACTCCTCCCCCTCTTCTCCCCTGCTTGTCTCTCCTGTAGGTTATGTACCCTGGTATGTTAGCATCCCAGTCATGGTTCTCTGTGTACCATGTTTCTGTGACTGCTACGATATCCAGGCATCCCTCTTCCATCAAGGTCACCTGTTCAGGGAGCTTGTTGCCCAGACTACGGGCATTGGTACTCATTACCCTCCATTTCCTGATGGCCTTACTCCCTTTTTGCCCCATCCCTGTCCTTCATGCCTTTGTCACTTTCTCCATTTACCCCTGCCCTTCTCCATATCGACACCTCTTTGTTGGTGTTTGCGGCACTTACTACCGTGATTATTTGGGGGGGGGCTAGGATTTCCCTGCTCCTTTCCAGTGCCTCCCCCCTTGGCTAGTTTAAAAGCCCACTCTTACTTTAGAACTGCTTGCATGGGGAGCATGGCCTTCATGCCATTTAGAAATTGGGCATGAAGGAGTATGTGCAGTTTACCTTTTCTGTGATATGTCTGATCCGAGGCAAATTTCAGGATAGTTTTAGGCCTATATAGAATTTAGCATCCTGGTATGTAAGTTTGCTTGTGTCAGACATATAGGCCACAAATATGCTAAATATTGAGTAGCAGGTAGTTGCATTATGTGATAAAGCACCAACGTAGTACCTGAAGCCACACAAGTTATTTATTTTATGGATTATCATGTGAATTTGCACAATTGTGAGGACACAGGCATGGGCCAGCAAGCAGGTGGTTGTACAACAAGCATAGTGCCACTAGAATGTTACTTGTCCATGTTATTTTGGGGGGATGGACGAAATAACCTAGAAGGAGGAGTCAAGTTCACATGGAAGATGGGGAGTGTTTGTTGAGCAAAGTTGTAGTGGTGCCTAGTGGTAGTGGTCACAGGCGTCAGTGATTTGTAAGACAGTGAACAGCAATGCTCGATGTGCTGCCTTTAATGCTTTCTTTAGAAATGAATGCAACCTGAATGGGCAACCATGGGGATCACTCCGATTGTATAGTGAAAAGTGTATGGTCATGATGTCTCTGATTTGTGGCCCAGGGGGGCTGAGGTCTGATCCAGTGACCATACTTTCAGAGTCTCCTTATTAGGAGTCTCCCTGATTTTGTCCATGCATGTTTCTTATTGCATCATTGCTGTCCTGCAAAATCATTACAGAGCAGACACTGCTGGGTCCAGTACTACATTTCTTATATTCAGGTAGGGAGGGCATGATGTTAGCCACAAATCGGGGACATCACTCCCCATCTTCCATGTAAACCTGACTCCTCCTCCTTCTAGGCTACTTCATCTAACCCCCAAAAACAACATGGACAAATAACATTCTAGTGGTACTATGACTAAGACATCACATTGTAAGTACAATGTTTATTAACTCACACACAGCGGCAAATGAAAAATCAGGTTTCTTAAGGAAATCACCCCCACCAAAATGCCTCCCTTGCAACAAAAACGTGGGTTCCTCTATGGAGTTTAAAAATAAGGCTTTAAAGGGTATTTTAAATTTTTTTTCTCAGACCTTGGGCCAGGGGTTTAACCCCCAGAACCTCACAGTGGTGGGGCTTTGACCCCTGACCCCACCAAAAGTTTTATAAACCTGGCTCCTATGTTGACGAGTGATTATTTGGAGTTCACTGCTCTTGGCTAAATGTAAACTTCTAGCATTTGTGGTGTAAACCTTAATACTTTTCTTGATACTCATAGATCTAGAAGCAAATGATTTGATACCTTTTATTGGACCAACATAGATGTAACAAAAAGAACAAAGTGCTTTAGGTTTCAGACCAACAAGTCCTTCATCAGAAGCGTAATGACAGTTATTTAGAAAAGCCAATACTTTTAACACCCAGATCATGCAGAAGAAAAGCAGAAAAAATCCCCATTGGTTCAAAAAACTCATGAAAAAAACAGAAGAAGATGTCAGAGAAGCTTACTAGTACAATTTCACCTTCAGCTGAGAGGGTCTAAAGGTCAAAGGTGCTTAGTGCAGAAGACATAGAAAGGATTCCACTACATATAAATTAAATTGATTTAGAGATACTTTCAGAATAAGATAACAACTACTTGAGCAGAGGGCTCTTAAAACAAATTATGAGTGTCACAATGTGTACAAGAATGTAGTTACTGAAAAGCAACCCCCACATAGATTAAAAACATACTAAAATTGTAAGTTAAAAACAAGCACCACAAGATAGGACTACAAGAAGCATCTATATATAGCATACAAAGAGTAACCTTTAACGTTTTTCTAAAAAGAGCAATAGTTGCACACTGTATGGAATGTAAAACTTAGCTGGATCCATTACCCAACTATACTCTCCAGTTAGATATTATGCCCCATAAACTTCAAAAGCCTATAGAGTAGTAACAGAAGTTTATAAATGATAATATAACTATAAATTAGCAGTATAAGAGTGGGATATTCAGACTGCACCAGGCTGTGGCACAAGCCTGGGTGCAGCGCAACTGGGATGTGCCAGGGTGCTGACAGATGATATTCAACGGTGCTACGCCATGGCTCAGCACCATTGAATATCGTGCTGTGGTCACCTGCATTGTGCATAGCACAGTGGCACTGCATCAGCACAAGTGTCCAGGGAGGGGCAGGGTGATGCGCTAGCGCAAGTGCCATTGCGCTAGGTGCATCAACCTCGCTATTCAAAAGTGCACATGCAAATGGAGCCATAATGCATGCAAGGCACAAATGGGGACATTTGCATGTCATTATGGCCCCATTTGCATGCAGGTGCACTGATCCCCAGAGACTTGCGCCTTGCGCCCTGCCAGACTGCAGCTGCCGGGGACCAACGCCCCCTGCACAAACAGCAAAGTGCCCCACTGCCCGATCGTGGGCATTAGTATCATAATGAATTGTCCTATATCCCTGGTGGTCCAGTGGACCACACCAGCCCGATTGCGGGCTTTAGTAATAAAATAACTTGTCCAATATCCCTGGTGGTCCAGTGGACTGCGTCCAGCCTGATCGAGGGCTTTAGTAACAAAATAACTTGTCCAATATCCTGGGTGGTATAGTGGTACCCCTTCCCCACCAGCCCACTGAGCCCCACCACCCCGCGCTTCCCGGGCAGCGGTGGGCAGCTCCCCATCCATGAAGCCACCCGGCTGCCCGTCAACTGACTCGTACGGTAGGGGCTGTCGCGGCCATTGGTCTGGCATTGGGCCAGTGAGGCTTAAGCGCTATGCTGTACTACACAAGCTCTGAAATGTGAATGGATCCATTCACATTTCTGGACTGTAATCTGACATAGGCTGCATGCCCATTGGCCCATGCTGTGGACCAATGGGCTTCACAGCCTCACTGGTATGAGTCAGTCGGCCGGTGGAGGGGCAGCTTGCTGGTGGGAGCTGCCACCACCGACCAGGGAGGAGTGGGGTGGTGGGGCTCAGTGGGCAGGGTGGGAGGGGGTACTAAGGACCACTAGGGATATTGGACAAGTTATTTTATTATTAAAGCCCACTAATTAGTCTGGGGGCGGTCCACTGGACCACCAGGGATATTTTTATTTATTTACTTTTTTTTTTTTTTTTTTTTTAGTTATTTAACCAGGAGTAGCACACTAAGCTGAATGCTTTTTTACAGGTACGACCTGGGAGAACAGGGAAGTTAAGTGACTTGCTCAGGGTCACACAGTATGCAAGTGGAAGCTGTGGGATTCAAACCCCGGTCTGGTCTGCTGGATGTCACCAGATTTGCAGCTCAGAGCCTTAAACCACTGCACTATACTGCCTATATTGGACATATTATTGTAACACATATGCCTGCTATCAGGCATGGGGGAAGGGGGGGCACTACCATGAAGGTGCCACCACAGCGCGTGTGGCCACCCACAGCTGGCAGCTGCCGTGTTGCACCCTGCAATATGGCAGCTCACCTGTAGGTGGCCAGCTGCTGCTCCTTTTTTTCTTGCTCAACTGTGTGCAGCACAAGTAGGGGTTGCACCTGCATGGGCTCAGCACATCCTGGGCTGAATATCGGGATGTGCGGAGCACGCATGGGCACACCCCCCCCACTTGCGCAGCATACATTACTGATGCCCTTGGAATTTGTGCCAGGCACTTTCCCCTTTTGAATATCACACCGGGGCGCATCAGTGGGTTGCGCATGGTGCAACTGTGTTGCATCATGCACAACCCTTCTGAATATCCCACCCTAAGTGTCAAACAAAAAAATACTTGCCAAGGACCACCAAGAAATTAAGACCATGCAGCCTGGTATGTACAGTTTTCAATAAACTCTCAGTGTATAATATAACAACTTGATGTACTGAAAATGTCTAAGGAATCTGAATAAGCACTCATAGGAATTAAATCCCCCCCCCCCACAACACACGCCACTCCACACCCCCATATTTGAGGGAGTGGAGATAACTAGTTTTAAGGAGATATATACATACACACACACACACACACACACACGCACACGCACACACACATATGCAAATACACACACACTCTCCTAATGCACCATCATTCACATCAATCACTGCAATTGTTACCCAAAGGAATTCAACTTGTCATAAAATTCCAAGAAAAAAGGGATCATGTATCCTAATATGTACAGAGTAAAAATCTGACATTATGTAGCCATACTACTGTCTGTGCAGTAACAGTCCAAGGATACCGAACAGAACTACAATGAAACAGAACTTCCACCCTCCTCAGGTTAAGGTAACTAGAAGTAAATGTACAGTATGTATGTAAGACAATAGTCCTAACATACCTACATTTCCATAAATCACTACAATATTAGCCCAATGTAATTAGATCTGTCAAGGACCCCCATGCAAATTAGATCTCACACCCCAATATGTTCAGAGTTCAAAAATGTGACAGTATATAATAAAACTACTGTATGCCCAGTAACAGGCTAGGGAATCTGAATAAGACCCAATGGAATCAACCCCACCCCCAGGGATGGTAAATAGTAAGAAGGAATTAATATTCATTATGTGTGTGAATTAAGAGTAATAGCACACTGTAACTCCATGTATCTGAATAGAAGCCTACCTCAAAGTAACAGCAAACCCCACACCTGTCATATTCGCATACCCCAAAACACACACACACACACACACACACACACACATAGACACACACACTTGCTGAAGTCCTATAATATGTCTATCCAAAGAAGAAAAGGTCTGTGGATGTTGTCCTATAATGTACCATGAACCCCAAATTTGTGTTCCTCCCATCTGCTACCATATTGAGATGTAAAATAAGTTTGATCTCAAGAGCTTGTCTCTGTTGTATACTTTTGAGATTTCCTTTTAAGACCATTACTGACATATCTGAAATTGAGTGGTCAGGCCTAGAGAAGTGTTGCCCCACTGGTTTTTCAGTCATCTTCCATTTAGTATGATGTCTGTACTAGTTCATCCTAGTGCAGAGCAGTTGGCTTGTCTCTCCAGCATAACCTGTTTGTGGACATCCCTTACATTGAATGAAATAAACAACATGTTGTAATGTACACATATAACTCCCATGTACCTTGAATTGTCTGTAACCACAGAGTCTGAAGTGGAAGTGTGCTCACACGTCTTAAAGTTGCGTTGATTGCAGGGTTGTGTACCATTTAGTGTCATGGTATTCTGTTCTGGTAAAAGCTTACTCCTAATAATTAGGCAGATTAAGTTTGGTGGTTGTTTAAAAGATAGTAGTGGTAGTTCTTTAAAAATACAATTAAGGGTCCCCTCCTCAATAAATATTGGATGGAGGTCCTTAATAATCTTACACAGAAGTTCAAGGTTTGGATGATATGTGACTACCATGGGTATTCTGTCAGTAGCTGTCTTTTCTTCATACTGAAGTAGTTGTTGTCTTGGCACTTGTGTTGCACATTCTATTGTCCTGTCAATTTCTCTGGAAGAGTGTTCCTGCTCAGTAAAGGTGTTTTTCAACCCAGCCAAATGTGTATCTCTGTCCTCATTTGAGCAGATACGGTGACATCGAAGTGCTTGACTGTACATGACAGATTTTTTTTGTGTGTCTTGGGTGATTACTTTTCTTGTGTAAATATCTTTGTCTTTCTGTTGGCTTCCTGTAAATACATGTATGTAAGGTTCCATGCTTAATGATGACTGCGGTGTCCAGAAAATTAACACTGGTATTAGAATAATCCAGGGTAAGCTTTATGGTAGGGTGAAGGTTATTAAGTCCCTGATGAAAATCTTTAAGTGCATCTGTACCCTCCATCCAAATGATAAACAAATCATCATTGTAATGGAAATAAGCGAGTGGTTTATGGGGACAATGCCTTAAGAAGTCCTCCTCCAAGTCTGCCATAAAGAGTTTAGCATACTGTGGAGCCATCCTGGTGCCCACTGCTGTTCTCATAGTTTGAACATAAATGTTTACATTTGAAGCTGAAGTTGTTATGTGTCATAATGAATTCCATACGTTTCCCCACCACTTCAGGGTTGGTGTTCTGGTTCAGTCCTTTCTCCTGTATGTATTTAAAGCAACAGTGCAACGAATAATGATTTTCCAAAAAGCTAGTTTCAGCTATAGTTAAGAAAAATATTAGCATACCAGTCAAATGCACTTGTCTAGCTACTTCCAATGCTGTGCACCAAGAATCTTTTTTTATTTTCTCAATCCTAACCCTTGCCAGGTCTGCAATGTTACTTCTATGGAAAATGTGGTGGCCATCTTTTTTCTTGAGAAAAAAACTCTATTAAAACATTTATAAAATACTCAGATTTTGGTGGGATTAGAAAACTGTACCACCAAATCAAACTGAAAGATGCCTATAATCTCTTTTAGTGAAAAAAGGTAGGGTCAAATTTGTGCCCCATTTCGTTGCACTGCTGCTTTAAGGCAGGCTAAAATGCCATCCGTGTGTGAAATATTAGTGTAGAGAGATGTTACATCCATCGTCATTAAAATGGTATCAGGTGGAAAGTCCTTATAACCAGAAAGTACATGCAGGAAGTGTGTAATGCCCTGGATATAACTGTCTCTTTTTATAACCAATGGTTTCAAAATGGTTAATACAAACCCTGAGATCCCCTCATTCAGGGTACCATTACCAGAGACTAGGGGTCTTCCCAGATTGCCAGGTTTATGTATTTTAGGCAGCATGTAGAATGTCCCTGGCTTGGGTTCAGCAGGGATGAGGTCAGTTAGTCTAAAGCTAACTCACTGAGCTAAAGCACTTTGTTCTTTTTACATTCGCTTGCGCGCATGCGCAAGGAACATTTTGGGAGAGTAGCACACTTTGGAGGTGTGCCTCTCCCGTTAAATCCACTGCTCAGTTGAGCAGGCGTGGTGGTCCTGCACCAATGGGTGCGGGAGCTGTGTATGACAGCAGTGGTCTTCGCTTCAAAGAAAACCACCGCTGTCATACAGAGCACCGTCACACCGCCCCCCCGCATCACGCCCCCCCCAAATCCTTGCTGCCACACTGGGAGCCCACCCCAACGTGGCAAACATCCAGCATTGTTTGCTGGCAGGGTGCCCAATCCCCATTGGCTCCACGCCCACCCCAAGCCATCCTTCTGCCATGCTGGGAGCCCACCCCAGCGTGGCAAATGTCCGTTGTTTGCCCTACGGGGTGCACAATCCCGTCGGCTCCTCGGCCCCCAGCCATCCTTGTGCCATGCTGGGGCCCACCCCAGCATGGCAAACGTCACCATCATCAATTAAAAAAACTGTAAAGTAAAACGTCCCACACAGTTCACCGCCTCCACAACCCGCACCCACTCACTGCGCACCCTGCCTCCCCACACCCGCCTCACCCCATACTTACCGGAGCTCGGCGTGATGATCTTGGTGGACCGGAACACATCTGCACTCTTCAAAGTCGACCGCGAACTGAGGAAATGCCAGTAAGCTGTATAATGGGCTAGATAGGGAGGTTTCAACTTTATTGCATATCTGAGGCATTTTTTGGAATTTTTGCACCAAATTTTCAACATGGGGTTTTTGGGACCCCTTCTCATGAATGATGTCACTGTCATGGCGTTATTCAGGCCCGAAGGGTGATTTCGCAGTCACTGGGCACACAGGGCATTAGGGTAAAGCACCATACGTGCCAAACACCACTGCAAATACCTGCAAGCGAACGTTCGGCATTGACAAATGCTTATTGCTACATCTATGTTGGTCCAATAACAGGTATCAAATCATTTGCTTCTGCATCTGTTCTTACAAGGACAAATACAGCAAATACTAAATCTTGATATTCATAGGAACTTGTTCAGAAAAGGAATGACTCAATTGCCCCTAACTTGTAGCTTAAATGTTTGTTTATGAACCTACTGATAGATTTGCCCAATACATTTCCCTTCTACTGAGATGGAGTCTGTCCCAGCAGTAAAGACTGTGATTGTTGGTAAATTGCTCCCAATTGCTCCCAATGGGTAAAACAGGCCATAGATTCCTTCAAAGTCCATTTGTTTACAAATTTTATTTTGGCAGCTTTTGGTCCATTTACTGTAGCAACAGGGAGAATTTCTGATATACATATCTGAGCCCCAAACTATTTAATAGTATTTGCCAAAGAGAGATAATCATTTTTCATACCCTCTATACTGGAGGAATTTATGTTATTCGTTCCCATGTGTACCACTACAAGTGGATTGGGTCCTGAATTCTTTAGAATATTTTTGGCAATATTTTCTATATCATTTATTTTAGCACCCCCCCTCCAAAATTTGAACAGGTCTGATTTGCCTTGTCCTCGTTACATATTATTCCATCAGTGCATTTCAGGATAGAGTCACCGAGGACTACCACCTGTCTAGAAGCGACCAAAGGCAAGCACCTGGAATTCTGCAATTCTGTGGTTACAGAATTTTCTGCAGGATTTGCATCAGTGCTGCAGAATATATATAGTGCTGCAGAATTCATTGGTTTTGGTGAATTTTCATTCAAATATATTGTTTTTCCATAGTGTGAGACTTTCATTCAAATCACGTTTATCCTGAAGCCACTCCTCTATGCTCGGCATATGATGCCATCAATGACATCACAACATATTTAGCCAATGGCAGGATTGCGTTCTGACAGAGACATTAATAAATCATGCCGCAGAAATCAGAAAATGCTTCTACAGAAGCCAAGGAACCCTGTCGCAGAAATTAGAAAATTCTGCTGCAGAGCACTAGGGGCCCTGACCATGGGGCATTTGTGGCTGCAAGGGGTGGGGCTAGAGACTCATTTTCCGTATGTTCTATAATCTGTTGTTCATTGCCAGGTATTATGCAATTTACTGGAGCTTGGGCCTGAATCGTCTTACTTAAGCTGGCACTCTGGGGTTCATTGCTGGGGTTCACATGTTTAACCTTAACCTGTGCTTGGTGGGAAATGCTTTGCTCACTACTCAAAGGTACTACTATTATGTTGATATTATTACTTGGGATTTGGGCCAGATTTAATCAACTTTATAACTTACCCAGAATTCATTGTTACTGTATGTAAAACATTGACAGCTCCCTTGCATGACATCATTCTGGGGATGAGGCCGTACAGAGAAAACTGGAGGGCAGGAGGAAACAAAGCACTGACCAAACGTTAAAAAAAAATGACTGAAAGATTTTTTTACATAACACATTGCAGCTTCAACATTTGAAACATGGCTGGCAATGGCATACTATGTGAAAAAGGCATTTGGGAAACCTGCATAAATCACTTTAATGAACAGAACATCACAGTCCAATGGCCACAGATCATTAAAACAGACCAGTGTCCCTAGCACCTTAAACTAGCCAAGGGGGGGATGCAGTAAAACCAAGGGAGGAAAAATTGCCTCCTCCCAGATGATGGAGCAGCAAGGAGGGAGGGCTGAGGGGAGAACACTCCCTAGGGCAGGGGCACACAAAGACAGGTTGGGGTCAAAACAGAACTAGCTTTTGTCAATGAATGAATATTCACTTGCAGATATTTCAGTGGTGTTTGGTACTGGTACTGGCTTCAGAGGAGTGAAAAGGCAGCAGTGAGAGCGGCAGGTGCTGCTTGGTGGAAGCTGTACCATAAATGCAGGAAGGAGAAGAATAGGATTGGTCCCAGGATTGATCCTAGAGGTACCTCGCTGGTCACTCCCTTCTCCCCAGATTTGATCCCATTTACCACAACCATCTGCCTTGTTTGCTCCCGCAGCCTCTTATGGCACACTATTCTATGTGACCACCACCCTCTCTGTGAAGGAAACTGTTCTCACATTTCCTCTTAATCTACCTTCATCCAATTTAATATCATGCCCCCTCATTCTTGTACTCCTTCTACATTGAAAGGTGTCTGCCCCTGCACCTTGTTTATGCCCTTAAGGTACATGAACATGTCTATCATGTTCCCCCACTCCCTCCTTTCCTTCAGTGAATACATATTAAGGTCCTTTAATCTCTCCTGTTATGTTCTGTGTTGCAAGCCATGTACCATTTTGGTTGCCCTTCTGTGGACCGATTCCACCCTGTCAGTATCCTTGTGGAGTTGCGGCCTCCTCCAGAATTGTACACAGTACTGTAGGTGAGGCTTCACCAGTGCATTATACAATGGCATTCCACCTCATGTCTTCTGCTAGTGATACATCTGTCGATGCACGCCAGCATGCCACTGGCCATCCTTGCAACATTTGTGCTCTGTTTTGACACATTTAGATCATCAGAACTGATAACTCCTAGGTCCCTTTCTTCCTTGTTGATTGTCAGCACCTTCATCCTGTAGCTCTCCCAAGGGTTCCCTCTTCCCAGGTGCATTATTTTGTGCTTCTTTGTATTGAACCTCAGTTGCCACTCCTCGGATCATTTTTCAAACCTCTCCACGTCCCTGCTCATTTAATTCACCCTTTCTGGAGTATTTACTCTGTTACAGTTGTTGGTGTCATCTGCAAACAGGCAGACCTTTCCTTCTAGCCCTGCTGCAATGTCTGTAATGAAGACATTGAACAGGACTGGTCCCAGGACTGATCCCTGAGGTACCCCATTGTTCACCCCCCCCGGGATTGGATCCCATTACCACCACCCTCTGCCTTCTGTCCATCAGCCAGTTTCTAACCCAGTTTATCAGCTTGTGCCCTGTGGCCAGACTACCCATCTTGTTAATCTATGCTGGACGGTGTCAAAGGCTTTGCTGAAATCAAGGTAGGTGATGTCCACTGCCCCTCCCTGATTTACTTTCTTAATGAGGCATTAGGGTTTTCATCCCTAACGTCCAACCCCCAAACCCACCCTGCAATGACTGACAGGCACTGGGGGTGTGCCTTTGGGTTGTCAGCCATAATCCTCATGCCATTCCACTCCCAACCCCACTCTGCAGACACTGACAGGCATCACAGTGTGCCTTGGGGTCGTCGGTCCTAACGCTCACCCTATTCCATAACAAAATAAGTTGAGATGGGTGCAGTATAGGAGAATGAATTGAACGTTAGGGCGGAAGACCCAAAGGCACACCCCGACACCTGTCACTGTCTGCAGGGTGAGGGTGGGAGCTGTATGGCATGAGCATTAAGGCCAATGAACCCAAGGCACACTCTCGATGCCTGTCAATCTCTGCAGGAAGGGGGATGAGGTGTTAAGGTTGGAAACCCTAATGCCCTTCGCGTTTGTTGGTATTTTCACACCAAATTTTCAACATGGGCTTTTTGGGACCCTACCTTTTGAACAGTGGCACTATCATTTCAACACTCAGTCCTGAAATGTGATTTCACACAGTGACTGCGCCATTCCATGCCACAGGTGGGAAAACATATTTCAGTCAGCGTGTGAAAAATGACAGCTGTACTGTTCACAAGGTGGTGTAGAAAAATGGCTAAAGTATATTGAAAATTTGGAGTGAAACTATTAGAAATTACCAAAGTTACACATGTGTGAAGGAAAATTCAATGAACCTGTGTAACGTGGCCATTTTTTGGACTTTATTCACCAAATTTTCAACATGGGCTTTGTAGTACTCCACCTTATGAACAATGACACTGTCACTGCCTTAATCAGCCCTGAAAGGTGATTTTGCACAGTCACTGCACAATCCTGTGGCAGAAGTGTGAAAACACATTTTGGGAAGGATGTGAAAAATGACAGCTGTACTCTTCATGAGGAGGTGTGATAAAATGTGTATGTTGAAAATTTGGAGTGAAAATATTAAAAACTGGGAAAGTTATGTGCCTGCGTATAAACTGCGCAACACACGTGTACCTCGGCCATTTTTTTTTTATTTTTAAACCAAATTTTAAACATGGCTTTTTTGGGACCCCACCTCATAAACAGTGGTGCAGTGATTTCATTAATCCATCCCAAAAGTTGATTTCGCACAGCGACCATGCCATTCTGCGCCACAGGTATGAAAACATGTTTTGGGCAGGATGTGAAAAATGGCAGCAGTACTGTTCATGAGGAGGTGTGAAAAAATGGCAATGTTGAAACTCTGGAGTGAAAATATAAAAAATAGTCAAAGTTATGAGTGTGCATAGAAACTATACAATGCACGCTCATAATGTCGTCATTTTCGGGATTTTTTGCACCAAAGTTTCAACCTGGGCTTTTTAGGACCTCCTGTCATGAACACTGGCACTGTTATTTTTTTAATCAGTCTGGAAAGGTGATTCCATGCAGCAACCACAAAATCACCTTTTGGGACTGAGTAACGAAATGTCAGTGCCAGTGTTCGTGAGGTGGAGTCCAAAAATGACTAAGATATCAACATAAGTTGAAAACCACATTGACAGCCATTATATGGTGCTTATCTTGATTCCTCAGTTCCCCATTTGGCTCTGAAGAGTGTAGACGTGTCCCTGTCCAGAGAAGATTGCAGCTTCTGACCTTCGGAGGTGAGTATGGGCTAAGGGGGGTAAGGGGAGATGGGTGCGCAGAGGGAGGTTTGGGATGGGGAAGTGGACAGGGATATGATGAGGGAGCATTTTCTTTGTTTCAGGTAAAAAAAAGACATTGGGGGACCATTTTATTTTTACAGCAGGTACATTTTAAATAATTTTTTGGGGCACTGGGAGTGGGCTCCCCAGTGTCCTGGACTATTGGGGGTATAGATACGGGGACACTGTGAGTGGGCTCCCCAGTGTCCCTCAGTGGTGGTGCGAGGGGGGGTTGTATTGCTGACACAGGGAATGGACACCACAGTGTTAGCTTTAAGAGAAAGCTGCACCATGGCCAATGGTGAAGTGGGGGGGCTGAGGAGTGATGGCCAAGAGAGAAAGCCACACTGTGGCTAATGTTGAAAGGGGGGCAGAGAAGTGAGGAGTGAGGGATGTGAGAGAAAGCTGCACCATGGCTAATTTTGAAGCAGGAGGGCAGAGGAGCGAGGGCAGGGAGAGAAAGCCACACTTCAGCTAATGTTCAAAACTTTTGAGTGGGTCAGAGAAGCGAGTACGGGGAGAGAGAGTACAGCAGCCATAACTCCAGCCATGTGCATTAGTGTGAACTGTAATGTACATGGCCAGAGCTACATCTACAGAAAGAAATGAAGTGCTCCCATTGGAGCAGTTAATTTCATTTAACTAGAGAACACACCACGTCAGCAAAGCTGACCTTGTGTCATAACCAGAGTGCCTGGTCATTGGTGTAGACTGCCAAGCCCATTGCAGTTTCAGCTGCAATTGGCTCAGCAGTGACACACTTCTCAAATGTCATATTGTCCCAAGACATTCCTTGTGCAAGTGCAAGTGAATGTAAAAAAGGAGTTTATAACTCAGGTAAGTGATGGTAGAGAATTGACAGAGGCAAGTAATTAGGAAGGTAAAAAGGGAAGAGGAGAGTCAGGGGAGCATTAGGAAAAAAGGTCAGGACTGGGAGGGACAGAGAGGGCAGCAGGCAGAGGGGAAGGTAGGTGTGGAGATAACCATGTGCGCCAGTGCAAAGAGTCTTGAAAACAAAATCCAGTACTGGAAGCCATCATGGCAAAGGCTGACCTGGATTTAGTTGGCAATAATGGAGTCATGGTGTACTGAGCACCACAACTGAAACATGGCCATACATTGCTTCTCTATGTTGAGGAAAAACAGGGCAGGGAGGAGGGGATGGTTTATATGTGAGGGACGGAATTAAGGCCATGGAGGTACAGGCACACCAGGAAGAAAAGGAGGGGCTGGGGGCACTGTGATTTACCATAGAGACAGATTCTGGGGCTGCTATCTATACCAGAATTGTGTACAGACCTCCAGCACAGGTACAGATGTTGGAAAAGTCACATGGAGAAGCAATGTTCAGAATGGCGAACAAGGGGTGGTTGTTGCTAGTTGGTGACTTCAATCTGCCTGATGTGGAGTGGAGACTTCCAACTGCAGCTTCAGCAAGGTGTAGGGGCATGCTTGACTCCCTATGATGAGGCTTTTCTCAGGCAGCTAGGCAATGAACCCATTAGGGATGGAGCAGTGCTGGACCTGGTGCTTACAAACAGTGACAGCATTACAGATGTAACAGTGGGCAGTCTGCTGGGTACCAGTGATCACCGTATAGTGTGGTGTAACATAAAGTCAGGAACAGAGGTTAACCACATGAGGACAAGGGTCCTGGACTTTGAGAGGGCAGAGTTTAAAGAAACTGGAGACACCCTCAGACACTGCCTCAAAGGGAGAGATTGCCGGGTAGGGAAAGAGTCACAGTGAAGAAAAATAAGGGAGGGTATAATTAAACCAACAAAATTCTGCATGAAGGAAGGAAGGAAGTAAAAGCAGTGGAAAAAGAGATTGTTATGGTTCTCTAAGGAAGCTGTAAAGGTGGTGAAGGAAAAAAGGATGGCTTTCAAGTGGTATAAAGAAACACAGAGGGAGGAGAACAGGGGGGTATACTTAGCAAATCAGAGGGAAGCAGGTAAAGCACTAAGGAGAGCAAAGGCAAAGAGAAAGAAAAGGATCATCAAAGGGGTCGCTAAGGGGGATAAGACTTTCTTCAGATACATGAGTAAGAAGAGGAAAGCAAAGGGAGGGATGGTGAGGATTAAAAAGCAAATGGGGGGAACTATGCAAAAGAGGACAAAGAAAAAGTTGACATTGTGAACAGGTACATTGGCTCAGTCTTCACAGGGGTGGGGGGGGACAGACCAATAGGGAGAAGCAAGGTTAGGGGAGAGGGGGAGGTGGACACAAGTCCAAGAAAGAGTTCCAAATGGACCTGCAACTCTTAAGGTGCACAAAGCTATGGGACCGGGCAGGATACCCCAAGAGTTCTAAAATAACTCAGGGAGGTGCTAGCTGCCCCACTGGCATCATTATTAAACAGCTCACTGGAAACAGGCATGGTTCTGATGGACTGGAAAAGAACTGATGTGGTTCTTCCACATAAGAGTGGCAGCAGGGAGGAAGCTAGCAACACCTCAGTGGTGGGGAAATTAATGGAAACCTAACTGAAAGACTGTTCGAGTATCTTGAATTCAGTGGGCTGTAAAACTACAGGCAGCATGGATTCATGAGGGGAGGTTATATCAAACAAATTTGATGGATCTTTTTGACTGGGTGCCAGGGTAATAGATCAGAGGAGTGCAGTAGATGTGACTTATCTGGACTTTAGCAAGGCCTTTGACACAGGATGCTGACAGAGACTGAGCAGCCTAGGGGTAGGGTCCAAAGACTTGAATGGGGTTAGAAATGGATTAAGGGATAGAAAACAGAGGGTGGTGGTAAATGGCAATCACACTAACAATGCCCGCATGACCAGCATGGTGCCACAGGGCTCAGTGCTTGGACCGGTCAGCTTCATAATCTGCATAAATGAAAGGCTTGCCTATAGTTCGGTGGCCAAACAGCCAACCACTCCCACTTCCTGAGCTATATAAGCAATTCCTCTAAGCCTCACTGTGAAGCATTTTTTCTCTGTAGCCGGAGGCTATGTTGGTTTGTCCTCTGAGCTGGGTGGGCCTACCCCCCCCACCCCAGCCTGCTGTTTCTGCGTGTGTCTCTGCAGGACTTCGGTGTTTGTTTTCCTGCTTCTGGTTTGTATCTTTCCTCTAGCTGTGTGCTTCCCTATGTTTTTTGTTTCTTGTTTTTGGCTTTCCCTGTTTTGCTGTGTTTTGGTTTTGTCTCTTTGGGGGGCTTTGTTCTAAACTCCTAGCATACTGCTACTAGAGCTCATACTGCTTGCTTTCAGTTACAACTCTCAAATTACTTGCATTGCAACTGCAAACCTATTCAGAGCTCATGCTACTGCTTTCAGTTACCTACAATTGCAGCCACTGCTGTTTACTTTACTTACTATTGTACCCAGTGCTTGTGTTTTTTACACTATGCTCACCACGGTCAAACTACTGCAATGCAACTGCTATTATTATCTGTGTGTTTCAGCTTAACCATAGCTGCTCCATGTTGCATACTTAATTCTTTTCACCTGAGCTTCATTGCACTGCCTGGCTACACCTGCTGCAAAGCATTTGTCTCCATGTTTCATTGCAGTTACAACTCTGAGATCAGTCAACTAAGCTCCTGCTAAGGCTGTTAATATAGCTTGTTTTTCAATCTTGCCTCACTGCCGAAAATCCTCAGTGTTTGTCACCTTGATTTGGCTATTCATGTCTGGCTGGCTTGCCACCAAATCAGTGCTGTTTAATTGTTATACAGTATGTTATGCACGTCCACCTACCACTACTACTGCTTACTGACCTATCAGGTCCACACTTGCTTATGCAACCATTACTCCTTGCTTACGCAAACCATTGCTTCGTGCCTACTGCCATCCCTTTGGCTTCAGCCTGGGATTCTGCTGCACTCAATCTGCATTCGACCTTGCAAGGTCTCAGCACTCATGCTCATTACGATCTCAGCACACCGTGCTTATTCAGCTCACCAACTTTTCAGCTCTCAATCAATTTCTGGGGCATGCCAGCCATTCTATTTTGGCACAGGGTTCCTGCAGCCGACGGTCTACTCTGCTTTAAGTCTGCATCATCTTGCGTGTCCAACCTGTGGTGGGATCCTTCTCACCTGGCCCATAGCTGGGAATGTCCTCGCCCCGGGTTTGGCTTTAGCTGCCTGCTACGTGACAGCAGCTCCTGATGTAGAATTTAAGACTAGCAGTGAAGGGTGGTTGTGACGATCTCCTCTGGCTCTAGTGTCTCACTATATAGTATTTCCCTAGTGAGGCACCTTCACCGTATCCTCCCTACAACTGCCTCTGGTTCACCTGGTTTGATTTAGGGCGGGAAGGCCAGGCGAGTGCCTCAGCAGTTGTCGCTCTCCTCCTGCATCTTGGATGCACTTATTGTTGCAGAGTTTTCTTGCAACCTTCCACTGCGTTCCCACTAGAGGGTTTGAGTGAGAGCCTTCCTCCAAATTGAAATATTTTCCACCTCCCTTTAATTGGGTTTTCCAAATTGCAGCTGCAGAGCTTTCACTAAATAAATTATCCCAAGCCTGGAGGGAAGGCGACCTAGGCCTTGGATCCCCAGAGATTTCCTCCTCATAAGGTTTTTTTTCTCTCCTCCGTTGCCTCAGGTCATAACACTTAGTTAGCTAAGTTGTTTCCCTTAGTTTCTTTAGGTAGATTCTGTTGCTGGATGGAGGTGGAGGATGTCCTGCTGTTCCCTCTGTACTTAGGGGATCCCCTACTCTCTAAGCAAACCATCAGTATCCTGCTGCACAGCCTGGGTGGTCATTATGACTACTGAGCATCTCATTGCATTATCAAACTGCCTATACTTACCTACTACTACATTACAGTTACTACTCCTATGTCACAGTTACTGCTTGCTCATATGCTCATGTTGCCTCCTTTTGGGGATGATACTACATTTTTTGGGGGGATTCCTAAGGTACCTTTAGCCACGGGAGCCATCCCATTTGCACCTCTAGGGGTGGAACCCTCTTCGAGGGTTCCTTGCCTTCGTACCCCTACAGGGTGGTAATTCCTCTGGAATAGAGAGTGCGAATGGCCAAAACCAAACTAACACAGTTGCACAAGCATAAAACTATACTGGCTGCATGGGCCAGTGAAATGAAAGGCTTGCCTATAGTTCAGTGGCCAAGCAGCCAGCCACTCCCACTTCCTGAGCTATATAATCAGTTCCTCTAAGCCTCACTGTGAAGCATTTTTTCTTTGCCCCACCATCCTCCCCTCCTCCTCCAGTGGCAGCACTCTCTCCTTAGGGGGATTCCTAAGGTACCTTCAGCCACAGGAACCATTCCGTTGCACCTCTAGGGGTGGAACCCTGTCCGAGGGTTCCTTGCCTTCATACCCCTACAGGGTGGTAATTCCTCTGGAATAGAGAGTACGAATGGCCAAAACCAAACTAACACAGTTGCACATGCATAACACTATACTGGCTGCGTAGGCCAGTGAAGTGACACTGCACAAGAACTGGAAAGGAAGGTGTGCCTTTTTGCATCTGATACCAAAATCTGAAATAGGTTAGACACTTGGGAGGGGAGGGGGGTTACAGGGGTCTTGAGAAATTCAAGCATTATTCAAGAGCATGGCAGTTGGGGGTTCAATGACACAAAATGCAAAATCTTACAGCTAGGGCATAGGAACCTAGAAGTAAAGTATAGGATGGGTGGGTGGTATTGACAGTCTCTAAACAGAAAAAGGATCTTGGGCTTGTCAAATCTAATGATCTCAAAGTGGCAGGGCAGTGTAACAAAGCAGTGGGTAGGGCTAGTGGGATTCAGGTGTGCATTGAGAGAGGGATCTCCAGCAGGAAGAAGGAAGTAATGTTGACACTATTTTGCTCACTGGTGAGACTCCACCTGGAGTACTGTGTTCGGTATAGAGGGCACACCTCAGAAAGGACATGGACAGGGTGGAGGTAGTCCAGAAGAAGGTACCTATAATGGTTCAGGGGCTGTATGAGAAGCCCTACAAGGAGAGCCTGAGGGATCTCAACATGTATATCCCAAAGAGAGGAGGGCGAGATGTGACATGATAGAGGCCTACAAGTACCTCACAGGGGTAAACAGGGTGCCAGAGCGGTGTGACTTGCAAATGAAAAAAAAAGCACCAGGACTATGGGGCATGCAATGAAGCTAGGGGGCAGCTTAAGAGAGATGTGAGGAATGTATCAGCTTGTAACATTGTTTAAAAAACATGGGCTCAATAATATCATGGTTGAGAATGCTGGGAGCCTTTACAGCAACAGGTGTATTGCATTATTACGGAGTCATGCCTCCCCTGTCACTGAATGTGTAGGTGGGGAAGGGAAATCAGTAGTTGGGAGGGGATGAAAGAGCAGGAGGTGTGGTACCTGACTGAGCCATTCCCATGGTGGAGTGGCTAAGGCACTTGCTCCTGCAGCAGAGTAGACCTGGGGACCAGCGTTTGATTCCCTGTCTCTTGGAACTGAAGTTTTATTTATTTATTTATTTTTAGGTAAAGACATTTTCCCTCTCCTGAGTTTCTCCCTTTCCCCGAGGTCCACACCCACTCAAAGGTGATTATATTAATTCCAGGGTTGTGGGTGGCGAAGTCCCTCACATAGGGTTGTGTGGGTGCAGAGCCCCCCACAAAACAAAGAATTCCTGCTGTTTTTTCTTTGTTTTTGTGGTGTGTTGGGATTTGTATCAGTCAGTGTTTCCACCTACACTGTAATTTGTTTTAGATATTTTGGATGCTGCATTGTGTGCTGCAATGTTATTGCCGATGTTATCACCTAGAACTGTGAGGAAATAGTTCTTCATTTAAAAGGAGGTATATGCCTGGAACAGAATGCCAGCAGACGGGGGAGGGGGGAGAACAGTGGGGAGGGGTCTTTAAACATGCATGGGGTAGACATAGGGATATATTGGAAGATAGACAGGGAGGAGGGAGGATCACCAGAAACCAGTTAGGGTCTGCAGAGACAGATTAGCCAGTGAACATCTGGACAAGCTGCATGGGTCAAGTGATTCTTTTCTGCCGGCAAATTCCATGTTTCTATTTCTATCTTTATAAACTGACTAACTGAACCATTCTCCAAAGACCTTACTATTTTGTCCTCCTTTGATTTGTAAAGCCTCTAAATATGGGGATGGTAGTGCAACCTAGCAGTTGTAAAATACTGGTTACTAGCTTCAAATCCACTACAGCCAATAGCTCACTGCATGATTCTGGGGAACTCAACTAACCTCTCACACCCACCAAATGCATAACAGGGTGGATGAAAGATTCCAACTGAAAATATGACAGTATATGGTTACCCCTTGTTTTGCATGGATTTCCATGCTCACTAAAAAGCTTTTGTACCACAGTTCAAAGGTCACAGAATACCACTGTACCATTTTGTGGTACAGCGGCTTTTCTAGTTAAAATGGAAACTTATGCCACCTTGCTGTTTTACTTTCAGTTTCCTCCCTCACACAGAACCCAGACTTTTCTCAAACACAAAATCTTCAGTTGTTTTATCATTTCATAAAACACAGACCCTACCTCTCACCTGGGTGGGGGTTTTAGCAGCTAGTTATGTTCCTGTTTAAATCAATCAATCAATACATAAATACATATTTTGGGGGAATAAAAAAGCAGTATTTAATTTTTTTGATTTGATATGTCAAATCATACACTATACATAACACCAAATGAACAACCATGCACAACCTGGCAGTGTCACCATCTCATGGTCCCTGTGATATCATCAGAACTCTTAAGGGAAAAACAGCCTTGTTGTGCATGGCTGCCCATGCATTATTCACTATATTGCACCTCAGCTGGGATTTTCTAGGAGATAAAATAGAATGCCTAGGTTTACCACAATCTGCTGAATTAAAGCATCCCATTGTTTTTTATTAGCTTTAAATATATCAGTGGGGACTTAAAGGAACTTGGGCAGGTTGAAATGGGCTTTTCTCACATTTGCCTAAGTCTGTATAATCTGGGAATAAAATACGCCAATTAGAGATGTTATGCAATAAGGTGGAGAAAAATCCACAAAGATGAAAACCTGTGCCTTAAGAAACAGAAATTTGAAGGTAGTCACTATGGCTCTTGCAAATGTTTTTCTTATGAATCAAGAAACATTTCTGGAATAAAACATTTTGTACTGAAAGCAAAAATATCAGTGCAGTTACATTTTCCATTTTTACCAAAAGCAAAAAATATTAGCGCAATTAAATTTTCTGTAAGTAGTTTCTGCAATTTTCCCCAAATCCCACAAACACGAAAGGTAAAACTGTGGCGGACAAGAATTAAGTTTCCCCAGTACTAAATGGAACACTGCAATGCCTCATATTACTCCTAGTCTCAACATTTTATGATTGCACACCTGCTGTTGAATTAGGTACAGTACCTGCTTATTGTCTGCTTGCTTCCTTTTTTCTTAAGGAAAATGAAATACCAGTTACAGAGCTGAGTGGAATTTTTCAAATTCTGCTTCCACCAGAATTCTGTAGAATTTCAAAAAGTCCACTGAATCCCATGGAATTCTATCAGAAGCAATTTCTGAAATTCTGAATGCAGAACCAATGTGGGGTTTTGCCATGTCAGCACAGAAAAAAGCAGGAGAGAAACAACAAGAGAAATCTTTTTCAAGGATATCTCTTTCATCAGGCCACACCTTTGGAGCTACACCAACATCAGCACTAGGATGACACAGAAACATTTATAAGCCAGGAGCCATCCATCCATCCATGACGCCAGTGTCTACATAAGCATGGGTGGCCTAATCTCTCCTCGGTTCTTTTTCCATCATCAGTCACACTCATTGAACCTGCCACGGAAGCATCGACCACTACCCATCATTTATTCTGTTCTACCTTCAAAGAATCACTAATTTAGTGATTTTTTGGCACTTCTGTATGCCGTCAAAAGAACCATAAAAGTCATTTTGGTATTGTGAGTGTTGAGAAAAGATTTACAAGGACAACTCACACAAACTGTGTGTCTGCAGTTTAGGTCTCACTCACAATGTTAAAGTTTGTGAGATGTGTAGTGGCCTCAGTTATGCTTCTAGGTGACATTGGAAAGGAGTGCTGGAAAGGTTCCTTTAGAAGAAAACTTTGGTATAGAAATAAGGGAAGGAAAAATACGCATTGCCTGCTCTGTTGACTGAATCGTGGTGTCTAAGTTAACAAAAAGTCATAAGCATAAGCACAGAGACAAAGAAAAGTCCTCCCTAATGAGATCTAGGTCACTGCTGCAGCCATCAGGTAACCCTTCTACCTCATCACTGTCTGCTTCGGGAGCCATGACAGCAGTCCCCCCCCAGTCGTTGACCAGACACCAAGGTCAAGTCTTTGCTTAGGTGCTGCCTATCCAAGGCAGTATGTCACCGGGTCTTCACCCACTGTTGACTATTGTAGCCACAACCTCTAACACAGGCATCATCAATGTACAAGCAGTGCTGGTGGTGTTTTGAGAAATGATATGATGCTTACTCCCAGTCTTACCTGAGCAGTCTGTTCTGACATATACAGGACATATACATTCCAGACACTGTTGAAACCTCAAATCAGAACAGTGCAAAAGAGATCTCCTCAGCTGTCACCAGCATGACCAGTGCAGTCATCCATTCCCATTATTGAGGGAGATGATGATGAGGTTAATATAATCCAAACCTTTAGAGGAGGATTAAGAGAAATTGGAAAGATACGCTGAAAAATACTATTTACCTGGCACCAGCTGCACCTTATGTTCCTGTAATGAAGATTCTGGGGTGAGCACCCCAAGGTTTCACCCAGAGGATCCCACTTTATAGTCCGTGATGCAGAAAATGCAGACTACTATGAGCTTTATTTTGGAGAAACAAGATTCCATAAAGAAAAATTTAATGGAGTTCTTGGAGGTGCCAGAAACTCCCTCCATTGTCATTCCTACATTATACCCAGGTCTGGAGGAGGCTATGTATGCAGACTGGTATAGATCAAATGCCATTGCAGCTGTACCTAGAAAGGCAGAAAAGATGTACCCTGAACCATCTTATAAGCCTTGCTATGCCAACCAACTAGAAACAGATTCTGTGGTGATCACTGCTGCCCATGACAGAGTCAGGACACCTAAACACATGAGCTCCCTCCCTCCTGATAAGGAATCCAGGAGTTTCGATGTCATGGGAAAATGCACTTATGTGGCTGCCTCATTGGGCCTACGTATTGTAAACTACCAGGCCCATATAATTACTTTTTATTTTATTTATTTATTTTTATTTCAGATATGGTGACCGGGAAAAGCACACTGAGCCGTGGCTTGTTTCCAGGCGTGATCTGGGTACAAAGTATATACAGGAGTAAACAATGTCACAATACAGTCAAATAAAAAAATAAGAATTGTCAACAATACAAAATACAAGTGTTTCTATACAATCAAAAGAAATTAGTTTACAGGAGGTATAATGTTTTCAGTACAATGGAAAAAGGAAAGACACTAAAATATTACAGTGGATCCAAGGTAAGACACTGTGAATTAGACCAGGATACAATGCATGATTAGCAGAGATATATTCTGGCATGTTAGGGCCCCTCACAGGGGACTTGGAGCAGGCAGTGGAAGAGCTTGAGATTCGAAGGGTAGACAACTCTGGCTGGGAAGATGTGAGAACTCAAAGAGGGGCTTGTAGTGGAGAGAAGAAGAGGAGGGGTAGAGAGTGAGTTTAGGAGCATTGGGAGCATGAATGGGGGAGAAGTTGGAGAAGTCTTTTGAGAGACGAGAGAGGGGAGGTAAGGTGAAGGTTGGAAGGCTGGTTATTCCAGAGTAGAGGGAGCCAGTACAAGAAGGCAGACTAGCCAGCAGTGAAGTGAGGGTGGGTAATGGAGAAAGTGCGTTGAGTCCCTATGGTGTAGAGAGTAGGTGGTGGACTTGGCAGGAGTGAGGCAGGAAGACAGGTAAGGGGTAGGAAACAAAACCAAAATTTAGCAATGAGAGAGGTGCAGTGGATCAACCTCCTGTGGGAAAGAGAAGCAAGGGAGAGAGGGGCATAGAGGAGACAGTGATGGGTAAGAGGAGGAGAGGTGGTTGCAAAACAGCAGAAGGAATTGAGTAGGGTGTCCTGTTTGGAGAGGGATGAGGCTGGGGCAGTGCCATAGACTATGTTGCCATAGTCCAGGACTAGCAAATTTGTTTTGAGTACTAGTTCACATTGAGTTGTGAGAGGGAGGCTGGCTTTGTGGCGATAGAGGACAGCAAGTTTAGGCCGGAGTTTGGTGCAGATGGCATTGATATGAGTAAAGAAATCAAAGTTAAATACCAAAATACCCTGTGGAGAAGTAGTAAGGCTGAAGCACAGGCCTTACTGGTAATACCAAAAATGAGTTATGTGAAACCCTGACTGCAGGGGATGAAGTGGGTAAACATTTAATCTGCACAGCCTGTGATGTTTCAGATATTTTAAATGCATCTGCTAGGGTAGCTGCATCAGGCATTTGCCTAAGGCACCATTCTTTGTTTAGAGTAGCAGGTTTTGCAAATTAAGTCCAGCAAGCAGTGTTAAATGCACCTTTTTGTGGCAGTAAACTGTTTGGATACAATGTTGGAGAGGATTTAAGAGGCATTCAGTCATCCAGGATGACCTTGAGATCAGTAAAATCCCTGTACCCACACAAGGCAGAGGTAGAGGCAGAGGTCAGATTCATCAGCCCATTACCAGAAAGGGCCAACAGCTCAATAGATGACAAGGTAGATATAAGGGTGCTGGATAATTGCCAGCCCCCTTCCCCCAGGTGCTTATTCAAAACCACCTAAAAGAAATGGGTCTGGTGAGGTTGCCCCCAGAGATTCAGCCTGACTTGCTCCAATATACCCTACAACCACCATTGCCCCCAGGGGTGGTCGTTGGGTGTTGTCTCTCCCTTGCTCTGAGTCAATGGAGGGAGAATATACACAGACAAATGAGTTCTGGACATTATTGTGAAAGGTCATACTCTGAAGCTTCTCTATCACCCTCCAGAACATCCACCACCTGTTTCAAGTTATCTCCCAAGGCACATGTTCCTGTTGAGAGAGGAGGTATAGACCTTACTACAAAAACATACCATAGAACTGGTTCCTTTCTGTCAGAGGAACAGAGATTTCAACTCCAGATACTTCCTAGTTCCCAAGTAAACAGGTGAAATGAGGCCTGTCCTAGACCTTAGAAATCTCAACTTCCACATAGAGTACAAGAAGTTCTGTATGGTGTCTCTGCAAATGCTGATTCCCCTGTTGCAAACAGGGGACTGAATATGTTCCCTAGATATGAAAGATGCTTACCTTCATATATGAATCAGGAAGCATCACAAATATCTGAGATTTATGCTGGAAGGGGTGCATTGCCAGTTCAGAGTATTGCCTTTTGGTTTATCTTCTACACCATGGGTCTTTACCAAATGCTTGACAGTGGTTGCAGTAGCACTCCATCGGGAAGATCTGTTTGTTTTTCCATATATAGACAATTAGCTCTTAAAGCCACACTCCAGGGATCACCTGGCGTGACATTTCCTTTATAGCCAAAGTTCTGACATCACTTCCTCAACAGGTCTTGGGGCAGAACTGTCATATTCTTAATAACCCAGCACAGTGCATAAAGGGTAAGTACACACCACAAAAAAAAAAAACAAAAAAAAAATTTATATATATATTACATATTGTATATTATAAGGGAGAGGGGTATGTGGGGCGTGGTGCAATGCACTGACTGTGGAGCAGCAGTTTTCCGGGAGACATTCTGGAAACTGCATTGCTATCCTATTTGCAGGCAGATGTCAGCTCTGAGGGAGGAAGTTGCCCACCTCCAGTCTGAACTGGCAAGGACTAAGGAGGCCTCTCCCACCCAAAGAGAACCACTGCCTCAGAGGTTGCCAAGTATGAAGAGCAGTTGGACCACAGTGGGTTCTGGGAGGGTGCGGGTGGTGGAACAGAGGTGAAGCCCCCTAGTTGTACCTCTACACAAATCGTACGCCAGTCTGGCAGAGCAAGGTTTCTTTATGATGGCACCCTCAGTGAAGACCAAGAAGAATGCTGAGGACATCCACAATGGAGACCCACAAAAGGGTGGCAAGGGACACCACAGGGGAAGGAAACAGCTTCTGAAATGGGACTCAATTGTTAGGGGAGTAGAACTGGGGAAGGGAGAGGAGAGGGAAGTAAGGTGCCTGCCTGGTGCCATGGCTTGGAGGGACAAGAAGTGAATCCTCAGGATTGCAGAAGCAGCATCACAGGAGAGGGAACTAGATATCATTGTCCACCTTGGGACAAATGACCTAGCTAGGCATGGAATCAGTGTGGTGCAGGATGAATTTGTGGAGTTGGGGAGGGGATTCAGACAGGTAGCAAGCACTGTTACCTTCTCAGAGGTGCTGCCAGTCCATGGCAGGGGTCAGGCTAGGGTAATGCACACCATGCAGTTTAATGAATGGTTACAAAACTGGTGCAGAGCACAGGGCTTTGGCTTCATTGGGGACTGGGGGTACACCTGGAGAGATGAAGGTCTATACTAGCATGATGGTCTGCATCTGTCCACGAAGGGAACCAAGCTCCTAAGTGACAGGTTTAAATGCTTCCTTGGCAAGCTTTTAAACTAGCCAAGGGGGGAGGTGCTGATAAGAGGCAGGAAATTTCAAGCTTCCCCCCACAAAACATGGCAGGTAGTAAGGTAAACACTGAGGTACAGAGCTCAACAGAGGGCAGGACAGAGGTAAACGGAAAAATAGACAAGGGCAATAAAAGCAGGGATGGGGGAAAAAAGGATAAAGCCAACATTAAATGGAGGGCAATGAGTACCAATGCCCATAGTCTGGGAGACAAGCTTCCTGAGCTAGTAGCCCTGATGGAAGATGAACAATTGGATATTGTGGCAGTCACGGAAACATGGTACATGGAGAACCATGACTGGGATGTCAACATACTGGGGTACACAGTCTATAGAAGGGACAGGAAGGGTAAAAGAGGAGGTGGAGTAACTCTATACATAAGGTAAGGGATCAAGGCTACAGAACTAAAAAGTAAAGGGGGAGGACAAGAGGCACTCTGGGTCACCTTGGAGACAGTGAATGGCATCACAATCCACACAGGGGTTGTATACAGAGCCCCGTCTCAAAGGGAGGAAATGGATAAGAAAATGATAGAGGACATTCTCAAAATGGCTGAAAAAGGGGAGATACTGTTGATGGGGGACCTGAATATGCCACATGTTAACTGGATTACATGTACTGCAGCCACGTCCCAGAGCAGGGTCATTCTCAATGCCCTGCAGGGGGCAGGCCTTAGACAGCTAGTGGTAGAACCCACTCAGGAGGGAGCAATACTAGACCTCGTACTCTCAAATGGGGAGATGATCACAAATGTAGAAGTCAGTAGACGTCTGGGAACAAGTGACCACTGCACAGTGTGCTTCATGATAAGCACAACCATGGAGACAAGCCATACAAAAACAAGGATACTGGACTTTAGGAGGGCTGACTTTGGCACAATGGGTGAATTCCTGAGGAATGCACTAGCAAATGGCCAAAAAGAAGGGGTGGAAGAACAATGGAGAAAAATCAAAACTGCCATCATAGAGGCAACAAGCCTTTGTGTGAAACAAATAAAGAAAACAAAGCGGAGAAAAAAAACACCATGGTTCTCAAAAGAGGTGGCAGGGAAGGTTAAGGAGAAAAAGGCTGCATTCAAAAAGTATAAGGGATCACAGAAGAAGCACGACAGGGAACTGTATCAATTAAAACAGAAAGAAGCGGGGAAGGCATTCAGAATAGCAAAGGCCCAAACCGAGGTAAAAATAGCCAACTCAGTTAAGAAGGGGGATAAAACCTTTTATAGGTACATTAGGGAGCATAGAAAGGTTAAGGGAGGAATAGTGAAGATTAATAAAGGAGAGGGGAGGTGGGCAGAGGGAGACAGTGAAAAGGCAGAGATACTGAATGAATACTTTTGCTCAGTATTCACAAAGAAGATGAGGAGAAGTTACCTAAACCAGACAATAGAAGCACTCTGGGTAGGGTGGTTGACACCAGTCCATTTACAGAAGAAAGAGTCTTGAAAGAACTCCTAAAACTCAAGGTGGACAAACCAATGGAGCCTGACAGGATTCACCCCAGAATCCTAAAAGAACTAAGGGAGGACCTACTGACACCACTGACTACACTTTTTAACAAATCATGGGAGGATGGGGTGGTACCTGAGGACTGGAGGATGGCAGATGTGATTCTCTTCACAAAACTGGGAGCAAGGCAGAAGAAGGAAACTACAGACCTGTAAGTTTGACCTCAGTGGTGGGGAAATGATGGAATCACTTCTGAAAGAAAGAATTGTTGAGTACCTAGAGGCCAACGGGGCACAGGACCCAAAGCATCATGGATTTACAGCAGGAAGGTCATGTCATATGAGTCTAATTGATTTCTTTGACTGGGTGACCAAAGTAATAGACCTGGGAGGGGCTGTGGATATGGCCTACCTAGACTTATCGAGGCATTTGACACAGTCCCGCACAAAAGACTAATAATCAAGTTAGTTAGCCTGGGAGTGGGTTCCAGGGTGGTAGCCTGGGTAGCAAACTAGCTGCACAACAGGACACAGAATGTAATAGTCAATGGAACACATTCTGAAGAAAGGGGGGTTACTATTGCAGTACCTCAGGGCTCAGTACTGGGTCCAGTCCTCTTTAACATCTTTATAGATGACATTGCAGAGGGTCTGGAGGGAAAGGTATGCCTCTTTGCAGATTACACAAAGATCTGTAACAGAGTTGATACACAAGTGGGGGGTAGAAAGGATGAGAAGGGACGTGGCAAGGTTGGAGGAATGGTCAGACATATGGCAACTTAGATTCAATGCAAAGAAGTGCAAAGTAATGCACCTGGGAAACAAAAACCCAGGAGAAGAGTACACAATAGCAGGGGAGGTACTAACAACAACAAAAATGGAAAGGGACTTGGGGGTAGTCATATCAGGTGACCTAAAGGTGGGTAAGCAATATGAAAAGTCAGTAAGGAGAGCCAGGGGGATACTGGGATGCATAGGAAGGGGCATCACAAGTAGAAAAAGGGAAGTGGTTATCCCTCTGTACAGTTGGTGAGACCCATCTGGAATACTGTGTGCAGTTTTGGAGACTTCATCTATGCAAGGACATCGACAGGATGGAAGCAGTCCAGAGGAGGGCAACTAAAATGGTGCAGGGTCTGCATCAGAAACCATATGAAGAGAGATGGAGAGAGCTTAATATGTATACCCTTGTTGAAAGGAGGGACAGGGGGGACATGATAGAAACTTTCAAGTACCTCAAGGGAATCAACAAAGTCCAGGAGGGTAGCATCTTTCAGAAAAAGAGATGTGTAAGAACAAGGGGGTACAATTTAAAGATAGAGGGCAGACGGCTCAGGGGTAATGTGAGGAATTTATTTTTCACGGAGAGAGTGGTGGATGCATGGAACCACCTTCCTGGGGAGGTTGCTGGGTCTAAAATAGTGGGAGAATTCAAACCTGCATAGGACAGACATAAAGCAATTGTAGTGGGGCGTTGCAGGAAGTAGGCTGTTGGTTAACTAGAATCTGCAGCTTATCCAATAGGTAGGGAAATGGGCAGACTGGGTGGGCCAAGTGGTCCTTAACTGCCATCAAAGTCTATTTTTCTATGTTACTGCACACCCTCGCTTGAGCCAGGAAACTGTTCGACAACCTAAGGGTAACAGTGTGCAAAATTCAGTACTGATCCCCTGTCAAAGACTACACTATATAGGGGCAGTCTTGGACACAGCTCTGGACAGGGCCGGACACCTCATGGCTCAAGTACAAATGGTGTAGAACAGTCAGTATGTCCCAGTCAGGACATTCCTATGTCTTCTGGGACTGATGGTAGCAGCCATTGTCACCATGCCACTGGCCCAGTTGCATATGCAGATGCCACAATGAACTTTAAGAGTTCAGTGGGACCAGCTGAATGATGAACTAGACCAACAGATGCTTGTTACATCTCGCTTGAGTAAAGCACTGATGAGGCAGATAGACTGCAACAACTTACTACAGGGCACTTCATTCCTGATTCCAACCCCAGTGCAAATTCTGATCTTGGATGCCTGGGGATCTAGATGTATAGTGCAACTGGGCCCACATCTGACACAATGTACCTGGATCCAGATGTAGACAAGATTGCATGTAAATGTCCTGGAGATGAGAGCTATCTTTTACAGTCTCCATACATTTCAGGAGCACCTGACTCTGGGTCCTCTGTTAATATAGACTGACAACATCAGTGTGATGCATTACATCAACAAACGGAGGGTGGGAACTCATTCCTATCCGCTATGCAGGGAAGCAATGAAAGTATGGTATTGAGCTCTGAAACAGTATGCTAACCAATCAGGAACAACTTTACGGTGAGCAACATTACAGCAGCAATTTGATGTTGCCACTGTAATGTACTTGCCAGACCCCAGCACTGCTTTCTCCCAGTATAGCACCCTTCCACGAATCAACTCCAACTCTGGGTTGATAATCCTAAAGTTGCCCTCCTAATGGGGTGTTCATGGGGCAGAACCCACAATAAAGAACAGACAGTTTACCTGACGGATTTATGCCAACCGCAATTTGTGATCGACATAAATCCATCGCTGTAACGTCAGTCGACAAAATTCTTGTCGAACTGGCATTGTAGATCCCTCTAGAACACAGCCTAGAACTATCAGCTGTGCATCTTCCAAGTGTCCAAAATGTCTTAGCAAACAAATTAAGCAGGTCGCAGTCTAGAGTGCATGAATGGTCACTGCTGACCTCAGTAGTGGAAGACCTCTTTGCGAGGTACACAGGGTCTGTAAGTATAGCTTAGAGGTTAGAGTAATGAGTTGTGAATGAGCTTGGTACATCCAGGAGACCTGGGTTCGATTCCCACAACCTCCACTCGCATACTCTGTGACTCTGAGCAAGGCACGTAACCTCCCCAGGGCTCCCAGGTCACCCCTGAAAACAGGCACTTGTATCTAGTGGGCTTTGCCCCATTACCAAAGATTAAACTAAATAAAAGCGGGGTCACCCAGAGTTGGACCTTTTTGCATCACCACGCAACACAAAAATTCCATGTTTTTGCTCGCTCACTCTGGGGCCTGGAGTTTTTTAGTGAGATGCATTGCCCTCCCTTTTCTCTAATACAGAGAGTACTACTAAAATTGAAGATGGAGTGAGCAAGCCTCATCCTCATTGCTCCACTATGGCCCTGGCAAATAGGATATCCATTACTACAACAGTTGGCAGTGGAAACTCCAATACCTCTACCACTTTAATGAGCCTTTTGTCACAGGACAAGGGGTCTCGGGTCCATCTGCATGAAGGGTTCTTGAAGGCGTAACCATGGCATGCTTTGGAGTACTGTATCACATAAGGTGGCTAATGTTTTTGAGGCTTCCAGAAAATCCACCACTGGACCTACCTATTTTTTTGAAGTGAAAGTGGTTTACATTGTGGACCACTTCCAAGCAGTTGGATCCATTTACCCATCAGTCAATGCAGTGTTGGAATACTTGCTGTCCTAATCAGATTCCGGTCTTCAGTATTTCTCACTCAAGATGCATTTGGCCACTATTTCAGATTTTCATGCCCCTGTGGATGGATGTACGGTTGGCCAGTTAGAGGTATCCCATACTTTTTAGAGAGGTATGCTACATATGAAACCTCCCATTAGAAATCCAGTCCTGGCTTGGAACCTGAATTTTGTTTTAGAGAAGCTTACTTTAGCCCTTTGAGCCAGCTGTGAGCTGTGCCTTATGCTTTCTTTCATGGAAAGTGTTATTTTCAGTTGCAATCACTTCTGCTCAAAGGATTTCAGAGACACAGACTCTAAAGTGTGAGCTTCCCTATTTAATTTTCCATAAAGACAGAGTGTCTTTACATATGAATCCTAAGTTGTTACCGGTTTCTGAATTTACTCTGAATCAAACCAATCACCTCTCAGTTATTACCTGGAGTATACCAATCCAGGGGAAGCATTACTCCATACTTTGAATGTACATAGAATTCTCAGATATTATGTGAATGCACCAAGGACTGCAGAAAGTTTTCTCAGCTTTTTGTTGCATTCACCCTTGGGAAAGTGGGGGCCACTCTGTCTAAACAGCGCATGTCCAAATGGCTGTCACATTGTATTACGCTCTGTTTTAGGAAGTACTGTAAGGGACTTACTGGAGTGATTTGTGGTCATTCCACAAAAGGCATGGACACTTCCGTTGCTTGTTTTTGCAGTGCTTCTGCTGCTGAGATCTGTGCACTTGCCACATGCAGTACTGTCCACACCTTCACTAAGCATCACAGTCTGGGCATTAAGTCTCGTAGACAAGCAGGATTTGGCCTGGTTGTATTATAGGGCCTGCTCTCATGAGCACATATTTTCCATCTACCCAGACTGTCATTGCTTGGGACTCATTCCAAAGGTGTGGCCTGATGAAAGAGATATCCTCGAAGAAGATAGAACAGTTACATACTTTCAGTAACAGTATATCTTTGAGAGAATCTCTTTCATCCGGCCATGCCATCCCATCCTCCTTCCTCCTTTGTGGTATGACAATGGATTTCCTGCATTGCTTCGATCCATAGCTGCCTTTTCATAGTCATCTGGTACAGTATGCTGGGAGCTGACCTGCTCTCTTGGTTCTCCACAGAGAGGTCTTCTGAGTATAATCTCCAACGGAGATCTGAGGAGAGATGGGGCTACCCATATGTATGTATGTATGTAACCCCTATGCGGTGCTATTCCTATGGTTACTACCCCTGCCTTTACTTCTAAACACAGATTGAGGGGTCTGGATTCAACATTAAGGTGCCTCCAGCCAGAGTAACTATAATTGGGGTAGCTATCTAGCCTGTTATAGCCCTCTGGGAAGCTATTACCACCCACAAACCCACCCAGTGACCTTGTACCTCTATTTCAATTTCAGTTTATTCTTCAGTCATGACAGATTATGTCTTGACTATTACAAGAGGCATGTAAATAAGTTAAAAACACTAAAAGACAACTATCATGTTGCCATGACATTATACAATAATTAATGGTCTCCCTTTTTTCCCATAGGGAAACCGTGGTGTAATTTGTCATAGTAAAGGAGTGTTTATGATGCAAACACACACATGGTATCCCTCAATCTGCGCAGAAACCACCGCACTTCCCCCTGTTCCCAATCACTGGAGTTCTTTGGCTCTGACTCTTCACTTGTCATCTCCCAAAACAGTCAGGAAATACTGAGCTGCCACTTGGACTCAGCAGTAAGTTTCTTTAAAAAAAAATTACCACAAGGTGTTTTTTTTTCAGATACTAATTAAAAAAAAAGAAGAAGAAACACCAAACGTGACCTTTGAATGTGCACTTTGACTGGATCAGACCACGACCACACGGCGACTTCATTTTATTTTATATAATTGCTGAGGTGAAAAAAGGAAAATCCAGCAATTATATAAAATAAAATATAGGGTGGTGTGTGAAAACTCGAAGTTTACACACACCCTCAGGATTAGATGCTTTCATAAACCCCTCAAGCTTCGCTCTCGAGGTTTATGTAGCATCTAACCCGAGGGGGTATGTGTAAACTTCTGGTTAAACACACCACCCCATACTTTATTCTATTTTTAATACACAGCATCAAATAATTATCTCACTTGTCCCCTCGTTCTCTATTACGCATTCTTTTTATATTTTATTACTGACTTAAGAAAATTAACAATTTTCTCCACATCATCATACGTTCTTGGATGTAACAAAATAAAAACAACACCAAATAAATGATTTGCATATTTAAGAAGTGTCTGTGTAAGATGTAGGTTCCTGGGTTTGTTATATAATGGGCAGTTAATTATTATACCCTAAATTCTCTTGCAATCCCCTTTTGCAAGGGCATTCTGTTTTTTTCCTGTGTCTCTATCTCATCACTTTTATTAAATATATTTTGATGTGATTAGACCAAATCTTGCCCATATAATGCTTTTGTATTGTTCCCTCATGATTGGTAATACCAAATATTCCTCTATGTCATGACCCATTTTGTTCTCTATAAACTATTGCGTACGCTTTTAATTTTTTATTTTCGCCATGTCCTGTTCTTTAGCAGCTATCGTGACTTTTTTCTTTACTAGATCTTTATATTGTGTGGAAATTGTAATGATTCTGTTTACATCTGTCCATAAATGCTGGAAACTGTATTTTTCCAGTATCCTAACTAAATAATTTAGCCAATTAGATTTGATCCCTTTCACTTTCCATATGTTTTTCTCCAATATGCACAGTTTAGGCAAAATGTGTCCCCATTATTTAATATTTTGATCCAATAGTTTATCAAGTGTATTTCTTTAATACAATTAACTTTTACCTTTCCTACTTCTGCTCTAACCATGGCATTTGCTGTTGAGCATGGAACACACAGAAGCACTTTATAATAGTATGATAAAGGAGTTTCCAATATATTCTCAGTATTGTCTTCACAACCCCATACTTCTGAATGAGGGGTCACCTCATCATTGCAGCATCAGCCATTCCACTGCAATGGAGGAGTGACCCATCATTACAGGGCGGTACCTTGCCTAGTGTAATATTTTTTGTAAACATGGTGGCGGCAGCGTGCCACTGCCTCACAGCCCCATGAAAGCCAATGGGGATGGCCAATCCTCCTATCAGCATGCCCCCAACCCAGTTCATTTGCTAATGGGGGAGCCCACTCCCCATTGGCATAATGTAACCCCTTTCCCCATTTGTTGTGTGCCAAGGGGGTGCCCAATCCCCCTCGGCATCATGCCCCCCAAACAGTCATTCTTTGCCGACAGGGGGCCCAATCCCTGTTGGCTTAAGTCCCCCACCCCATAAAAGGCAGGTGGCACACTGGGAACCCACCAAGTGGTGTGCTGAAAGCAAGCTGAAAAAAAACTTTCCTGCAACATCTTTTTCTCCCTGAAAGAAAAGAAATGATCCCACACTGGTTGCCATCCCTTCCCCCAACCAGCACCAACCTACTGTGCACCCTACCTCCCCACATCCCCCTCACCCCATACTTACCTGTGAAGCCTGGTGCGACGATATTCGTTGGATCGGGAACACGTCTTCACTCTTCAAAGCTGACTGCGAACTGAAGAAATGCCGGTAAGCTGTATAATGGCATAAATAGGGTTTTTTCAGCTTTGGTGCATATCTCAGGCATTTTGGGGAATTTTGGCATCAAAGTTTCAACATGGGGTTATTGGGACTCCTCCTCATGAATTCAACCACTGTCATGGGGTTGTTCAGTCCCAAAAGGTGATTCCATGGTCACTGCACAGAATCATGTTTCAGCATCAGTTAACAAAATGACAATGCCAGTGTTCATGAGGTGGGCTCTCAAAAAGCCTATGTTGCAAATCTGGTGAAAAAAAATCCAAAAAATGACTGTTTTATGAGTGTGCATTGTGCAGTTTCCACGCACCCTCGCAACTTCACAAATTTGTAATATTTTCACTCCAGATGTTCAACATTGGAATTTTTCCACAGCTCCTTATGAACAGGATAGCTGTAATTTTTCACATCATGACCGAAATGTGTTTTCACACTTCCAGCGCAGAATAACGCAGTCGCTGTGAGAAATTAGTGTTTGGGACACATTGAGAAAATTACAGTGACACTGTTCATAAGCAGAGGTCCTAAAATGCCTATGTTAAAAATTTGGCAATGAAAGTCCATAAAATGACTTTGTGTTATGAGCATGTGTTCGCAGCGGTTTCCACGCTGTCGCATAACCCATAAATTGTTATATTTTCACTTCAGATTTTTCAACATTGGCATTTTCACCTCCTTATGAACAATACAGTTTCATTTTTTTCACATTCTGGCCAACATGTGTTTTTGCACTTCCTGCGCAGAATAGCACAGTCACTGTTGGAAGTCAGTGTTCAAGACAGATTAAAAAAATCACAGTGAGACTGTTCATGAACAGAGGTACTAAAATGCCTATGTTGAAAATTTAGTGTCAAAGACCATGAAATAACTGTGTTATGAGCGTACGTTGCACAGTTTCCACGCACCTTCATAATTTTGCACATTTGTAATATTTTCACTCCGGATTTTCAATGTTGGCATTTTTTTCACACCTCCTTATGAATAGTACAGCTGTCATTTTTCATATCCTGCCTGAAATATGCATTTACATCTGGCACAGAATAGCATGGTTGCTGTGGGAAATCAATCTTCAGGACAGATTAGGAAAATCATAGTGACCCTGTTCATGAGCAGAGATCACAAAATGCCTAATTTGAAAATTTGGTGAAACAATTCCACTAGATGACTGTGTTATGCACATGCATTGTGCAGTTCCCACGTAAGGCCAGAAGTTTGAGTAGTTTTAATATTTTCACTACAGATTTTCAACATTGCCATCTCTTCATACCTTCCAATGAATGGTACAGCTGTTATACTTCACATTCTGCCCGATCTGTGTTTTTGTACATCTGGCGCAGAATGGCATGGTTGCTGTGGGAACTCAAAGTTCGGGACACATTAAAACAAAATCACAGTGCCACTGTTCATGAGAAGAGGTCCCAAATGCTTTCATGAGGTGGGGGTCACAAAAAGGCCATGTTGAAAATTTGTAGTGCAAATACCAACAAACGCCCGGGGCATTAGGGTTTCTAACCATAATGTCCCACCCTGTACAGACTGACAGGCATCAGGGGTGTGTGCCTTTGGACTGCTGACTGTAATGCTCATGCCATTCCACCCCAACCCCACCACCCTGCAGCCAGTGACAGGTATTGAGGTTTACCTTGGACTCTTTGGCCCCAGAGTTCACCCTCTTCTCCTATACTGCACCAATTTCAGCGTATGTCCTTATGGAATGGGGTGACTGTAAAGCTGAACACCCCAAGACACACCTCAACACGTGCCAGTGTCTGCAGGATAGGGTGAAGTGAAGTGAAATGAAATGGCATGAACATTATGGGCGACGACCCAAACGCATACCCCAATGCTTGTCCATCTCTGCAGGGTAGAGGTGGGGTTGGCGTGAAGTTCAACACTTCACTGCCATTCCTATTCTGCATCTCTATAACTCCTGCATTTTCAATGCTAATACTAGCAAACAAACATTCTTCATTGACAAATGCTTGTTTCCCATATCTAACCGCTGTATATAATCCATAGAAAGGGAACAGAAGTGGAGTGGGTAGGTGTTTTTCCATCAGAATCTTCCACAAAATATTTCTATTAATAGAATCAAAAGCATGGGAATAATCGCTATATACAGCAAATATTCTCATCTTACATATCTATCTATCTATCTATCTATCTATCTATCTATCTATCTATCTATCTATCTATCTATCTATCCATCAAATGCAGCAAACAAAAAACATTATCAACTGTGGAGAAATTTTCCCTAAAGCCTGCTTGAAGAGGTGAAAGAATATTATTTATTTTTATCCATTCTGTTCATTCGTTCAGTATAATTCTTTCAAAAACCTTGGAATATATATTCAACAAACAAATTGGTCTAAAGTTATTGGGATCATATACAAAGCCTTTTTTGTGTTTTGGAACAATAATATTAGATGTACATTCCACTGGAGTATAATTAAACCTAAAACACAAATTGAAAAACATTGTTAATATGGGGGTCCAGTAGCCGCTACATTTTTTATAGATTTCATAGGGAATTAAATCATGTCCTGGGGCTTTATTTTATTTCAAATCATTCAGTGCTAATTCTACATCTTGCTCAGAAACAATCAGTGGTTCATAATATGCATCCATTAGCTCCATAATCATCGTTACTTGCGTCATTACTTATTATTAAATATTGTTTACAAATGTATCACCAAGACATCTTTGGGCACATGTACTGTGGGAAACAGATGATATACATTAGTGCCAGTTGCAATCATATTCCAAAACTTTTTATTGTCTTTCATTAATATAACTGTCAGCATGTCTTCCCACTGGTTCTTTAATGCTTGTAGTTTTTTAGCTTGAAGTAATTTAGAATATGATTTTTGGGCCTTATTCAAATTTTGCCAATTTACTCTTGCCGGGTGCTTTTTTGTCCATCTTATTAAATTGTTAAGGTTCCTTTTAGCTGCATAATAAGATTTATCAAACCATGTATTTTTTGTACTTTCCTCTCTATAATATATATATCATATTTTCTCAATTATGTTACCATTTAGTTGATTTAATAGTTGTTCCATTCTGACGGCATTATTAGGATACTCCTTAATTAGTTGCTCAAACTCCTTTTCCCAAATCTGGAATATCTCTTATAAAAATTTACCTTTAATCTTTGAGTGGAAAAGAACCTTCTTCTCTGTTACAGTCAAATGAACTTGAAGAATATCTACTTTATTTAATCTTACTTCTCCATTTAATTTAACTGTCAATTCCATGGAAGCATGATCACTCTTAGGTCTAATTGTAATTTTTAGATCCTGAAAGATGTCATGATGTTTCAGTGTACACAAAATATAGTCTATTAGACTCTGTCCGTTATGAGAGAAATAGGTAATTTTCCCCTCGAAATCCCCCTTTAGCCTTCCGTTAAGAACCATCAGTGGGATATTGTCAATCAAGTTCTGTTACTTCTGCTCATTTGCATTTACAACCTTATCCATACTGTTCCTGATATTACATTCAGCCATATTTATTGCTGATTCGAAAATACTTAGATTATAATGTTTGGCTAGCCATGTGATAAACTCACCTGCTTTTATTATTATTCGTTCCGGGTATTTCTCTGTTATTATTTCCAATTCTTTAAACATGTTGCTTCATAACTTTTTATTATCCTCCTTTGGATTTGCAGGGTGTGTGTATATACATATATATATATATATATATATATGTGTGTGTGTGTATATATATATATATATATATATATATATATATATATATATATTAAATAGAATAAACAAATCATTTCCCCATTTCAATGTTACTATTATATAATTTATTTCTATTTTAAGTTGGTCAGTGGATGTTATATTCTTTCTTATCTTTATATAGGATATTAGACCACTGGAATACCTCCCAAAAGCTTTATCCCTTGCAGCGGGTGAATGAAATGCCATGTAGCCATTCAGATCATTTTTTTCTTTAGTCCAAGTTTCTTGTAATAGTATAATATCAAAACTACTTATAAACTGAAGCCATTCACTATCAGCCAGTTTTCTAGTTAAACCCGCTATATTCCATGATAAGAAATTTGCACTAGAGTTCTGTAAACTGCCCCTTTCATTGGCATTTACAGAGCCAGAGGTATCATCATCTAGTCAGATCCTAGCCATATTCTGATTTTCTATAGAACTCGCTCTACTTGTGTTATCTAGATCAATCAACAGGAATCCTGCATTATCCAATTTCTCCGCATTTAGTAATAATTTTTTAACCAGCTGTTCCGAACAACATTTTATGTTTATTTGAGTATCTCCCCCTTTTTGGAAATGCCCTTTCTACCCTCTCAATTTGTCTAATTCCTATCTCAGTATTCATCAAGCTGGATAATGGGGCAACTACAAATGACTTCAGGATTTCATAATTTTCGTCATGTATTTTGCTTAAAACAAACAGCGATACAGTATGATTGTCTTCTCTCAAACTTTTCCTTTTCTTCTTTCTTTTCAAGAAATCCCACTTTAAATTTTCCAAGATTGTATCAAATAAGTCTTGCTTAATTTCCTTCATTGCAATTTCCTCTGTACTATTCTGAGACACAATAGTTTGCCATTGTACTGGCATAGCTGTTTCTAAGGTAATTATAATCCTAGACTCTAATAAATAAATAAATGAATAAAAAATAAACCCAATGAGACTAAGTCTTGTTGTTTAAACCATATTATTTTTGCTATCACCATTTCTCTTATGAGTATATTAATTGGGAGCTCCTTGTCAAGTGTATCCCTCATTATCATCATTATGTTCTGCACTTCCATTTTCACCTCCAGTTCTACTTTAAGTAAATATTCCGTCAACTTCTTTAATGTTTCTGGTGATGCATAATTGTTCTTATTTATTCCTGTTATTCTAATTACTGTTTCATTTCCTTCACATGCCATCACTGTCATCACCGTTTTTTGGTTCCATATTTTTTCCCTTTTTACCTTCGTGTTTCCCATCATTTTTTGTTTTAGGCTTGCGCTCACCTCCATCTTCTTTAATCTTGTTTCCCAAACTCTCTGATACCTTTATAGTTGTTTTTTTCTTGAATAACTATGGGTTCCAGAGGAACTGTTCTATTCTCTGAATTGGGTACTTTTTCCACCTTTTTAGCTTTTTCTACTTGTTCAATAATTTAAGTTCTCTTTTAATTTCCTTTTCTCTTTCCTTGTCCTCCTTTCCCCTTTCTTTTTACCCGTTTTCTCCCCACTACAGTTTTAGTGTTGTCTGGTATCTGTAGTGTTGAGAAAAAGACTCTCCTATTATTTAATTTAGTTTTTAGATTACTTATCTTGTTCTCCATCTTTTCCAGTTTTTCAACAATCGGGTTAGTAAATCCAGCAAATTTCTCTGTAATACCATTCAAAGCTTCCAGGAGAACTATGTTCACCATAACTGGATGACCTAATGCTTTAATTGTATATTTTGCCAATGTATCCGGACATTGTGCCAAACGTTCTGGATCCAGGTTAATATTTTCTACCTCTTTATCTAGATTTTGAAAAATTGTATTTGGAGAACCTGCTAATACTGAAATATTCGAATTCTCCAATAAATCCTGAGTGGTAATGTCCCCTGGGATGTCTAAAGGGCTAAATGGATCTAGCCTTGTGAATTCTTTATTTATTGTTTCTTCTTTATCTAGCTCCTCCTCATGAAGTGCACTTAAATATTATTTTTCCTTTTGCTCCTTTTCTACTTTCCTCATTTCTGTTCTAATGCCCATTTTTCCTGTTTTCAGCTGTCACATTGTTAAAAAATAATCTGAGGTTTTTTTTAGGTATTTTAACTTTAAATGTTCTTAGCCTTATCTTTTCTTCTTTATATGTTCCTTAACCTTCTATGTTCCCTATAACTTTGAGTATGTGATTGTCTATTTAGCAAACCATATCCTGTCATAATGTTGACAGTTCAGTTTTTTTACTAGTTTCTTCCATTGTATCTTTCTCCCCATATTCTTCTTACAGTTTTTATTTTCTCTTAGATCTACATTCATATCTGTCTTTTCCCCCTGCTTTTCATCCTCCAATCTTATACCTATCCCCATCCCAAAACCTACAGGGGACATACATTCAGAACCTGCTTCTTTATCTATATTTACTCCTTTTATAAACTGTTTTTTCTCAATGGGTGTCGATGTGGTAATTTCAAGTTCTCCTTTGAATACACATCCTTTTTTTGATGTAACCTCCTTATCCTTGATTGTTTGCACTGTTGTGACAATTTTGCCACTTCTGATATTCATTTCCAGAAGAAATAATGACAGAAAAGAAGAGAAAATTCAAGGCCTAAGCGTAAATACAAGAATATGTTCTTCAGCTAGCTGAAGAAACATGCCACTACCCCAAAGCCTAAAAACTGTTTGAGTTTTTCAATAACAGTTTCTGTGAGCATTTTCTTTCTCCCCTCCTTTTCCTTAGTCCAGTTCTGCTTTTTACTCCTTTTTTCTATAGATCTTATGCTCTACAAAGCATTTCCACATCCAGATCCATCACCTCTGATCTTTCAATACTCTTACTCTTAGTTCACCTTCACCACACTTCAGTCTCAATGTTTCTCTCGACCAATAAGAAATTCACTCAACAGCAAGCATTTGTCAATGCCAAATGTTTGCTTGCTGGCATTGGCATTGGTAGTGTAGGAGTAAAGGAGCTGCATAATAGGAATGGCAGTGATGTATTGAACTGAAGCCAACCCCACCACCGCCCTACAGAGAGTGATAGGCATTGGGGTATGCCTTTGGGTTGTCAGGCTTAATGGCCACACCATTTCACCACATCCTACTCTGCAGACACCGAGAAGTGTCACGGTGTGCCTTGGGGTCTTTTGCCCTTATGCTCACCCCATTCCATTAGGAAATATGGTGAGATGGGTGCAGTATAGGAGAATGGGGTGAACTTTGGGGCTGAAGAGTCCAAGGCACACCTCGATGCCTCTCACTGGCTGCAGGATGTGAATGGGGGTGGAATGGTATGAGCGTTACAGGCGACAATCCCAAGTCACACCCCTGATGCCTGTCAGTCTCGACAGGGTGGGGCGTTATGGTTGCAAACCCTATCGTCTCAGGCGTTTGTTGGTATTTTCACTCCAAATTTTTAACATGGCTTTTTTGTGACCCCCACATTATGAACAGTGGTAATATCAGTTTGTTAGCTGAAAGCTGATTTTGCAGAGTGACTATGGCATTTGGCACCACAGGCACAAAAACACATTTCAAACAGGATGTGAAAACTGACAGTGGTACTGTTCATGGGGAGGTGTAACAAATGGCAATGTTGAAAATCTGCAGTGAAAATAGTAAAAAAAATGGTGAAGTCACGAGCGTGCATAGAAAGTGCGCAACACACACCCGTAATGTAATTAGTTTGGGGATTTTTTACAGTAGATTGTCAACACAGGAATTTTGGGACCTCCGCTCATGAACAGTGTCACTGTGATTTTCTTAATCTGTCCCGAACAATGATTTCCCACAGCGACCACGCATTTCTGCACTGAAAGTGTGAAAACACATTTCTGCCATGTTGTGAAAAATGACAGCTGTACTGTTCATAAGGAAGTGTGGAAAAATGCCAGTGGTGAAAATCTGTACTGAAAATATTACAATTTCATGAACTTACGAGGGTGCATGGAAACTGCGCAATGCTCGCTCATAACAGTCATTTTATGGACTTTTGTCACCAAATTGCCAACATAGCCATTTTAAGACCTCTGCTCATGAACAGTGTCACTGTGATTTTCTTAATCTGTCCCAAACATTAATTTCACACACTGCCTGCACCATTGTGCGCTACATGCACGGAAACACATTTTGGGTGAGATGTGAAAAATGGCAGCTGTACTGCTCATAAGGAGGTGTAGTAAAATGGCAATGTTGAAAATCTGGAGTAAACATATTAAAAAATTACTTAACCGCACGAAAGGCAAGTGAAACTGCGCAATGCAGCTTGTAAACAGTCATTTTTAGGAATTTGTTCACCAAATTTGCAACATTGGCTTTTTGAGAGCCTGCTTTATGAACACTGGCACTGTCATTTTGTTAATCAGTCACAAAAGGTGATTTCGTGTAGTGACCGCAAAATCACCCTTCGGGCCCAAATAATGCCATGACAGTTCCAGAATTCTTGGGGAGGGGTCCCAAAAACCTCATGTTGCAAATTTGGTGCCAAAATTCCAAAAAATGCCTGAGATATGCATCAAAGTTGAAAAAAAACTATTTATTGCATTATACAGCTTACCGGCATTTCCTCAGTTCGCAGTCGGCTTTGAAGAGTGCAGACGTGTTCCCAGTCCACCGAAGATCGTCACGCTGGACTCCGGAGGTAAGTATGGGGTGAGGGGGTGTGGGGAGGCAGGGTTCACAGAGGGTGAGCACGGGTTGTGGGCGGGGGCCAGGGAGACCACCAAGGGACCATTGTTTTGTTTACAGGTTTTTTTTCTGGAAGACGACGCAGGACTTTTGTCACGCTGAGGTTGGCATCCAGCATGGCATCTGGAAGGTTGTTGTGGGGGCCATGGAGCCAACGGGGGATTGGGCACCCCCGTCAGCCATAGGAATTTTTGTGTGGCAACTGGAAGGCTGTGGGGGGTGGGGAGAGAGCCTTTCAGTTATATGATCGTGCTCACTGAAGCGGCTCTCTCCCTTTCAACCGTACGGCACTGCATTTTCAACTGCTGTCATAGACAGCTGCAGCAGTCATTGGTGAACTGTGGCCGTGCCTGCAAACACAGTGAGGGATTTGGAAGACAGGGTGCCACACCTCCAGAAACTCAGATGATGGCACTATGTTTCTTGCACATGCGTGCAAGCAAACATAAAAATGAACAACAGTCCCAATCCGTAATTTACTACACTCTGATATATTTGGGATGTAGAAGGTGGTAGATTCAGAATCAGTCTTAGTCTCACTTGATTTCTGAGGCCAAACTTTCTTCTACTTGTAGCAAGAAGGGTCCTTCTAGCAGCCTCAAAGGCATCATAAGCATAAGCTGAGGCTTTCACAGCTAGATATCCGAAAAGAAGGAAAAAATAACAATATCTTAATATGCTTTGTATACAGCTGGTATATTTTAACTACAATTAACTACAATTAGCAAAGGGGCTGATTCTAAAAGACTGAATTCTTTATCGAGTTCAATAACTTAGGGGACTACTTGTTGATCTTATCTATTCTAACTCAATTATTACATTTTCATAAAGCAGCTGAATAATCTAAAACAGTGACTAAATACCATTATAACCACCCAATTTACTCCCTTGCAGCATCACACCATCATACCATCAGCAATTTGATTAGAGGAAAAAAAAAACTACAGGGTTTTAAATAACTCTAAAAATTGATTAGCGTTTTGCTCATAAAAGTTCTAAAACATTGTGAAAATGCATATCACTTGCCTCACTGTGTTTAACAAACATGACACTTCTGAAAAACCTACATAAATGCTTTCTGTACAGTTAGTATTGTCCCAAGAAAAAAACTGCTAATCAATTATTTAAAACCCTGAACTATTAGAATTTACAACTATTGTTGTGCTTTCTAGCTTAATACTTTGTAGTAGGTTTAGCAATTTTAAGAGAAAGATCTTTTCTACAATCTTGGCTACTAAAAAGAAGAAAGAAAATCCTCAACGGAAGCTCATAAAAACCAGCTTAAACTCTATTTCACAAATAAAGGGAAAATTTCAAGTACACTTACACATATCAAAAATGTGGTTAATATGGAGCTAAAAAAGTAGATCAAGGAACTTTTCCACCACGTTCCAGCTACTGGCTATGCCGACTGCTAGCAAGCGGCAGTCCTGGCAAATGCCAATCCAACAAACCAGCTGGTCACTCAGAAAGAAATATAACCAGAGCAAGCAAAGCGAATTCAAAGAAAATAATCTGTTTGAGAAGCTATTAAAAAACCTTAGTGGAAAATTTTCAAAAAATGCTTCTCAAAGGCTTCTTGAGCTCTTAGTTCATAACTTGTAGCAGCGCCTATCCTTTAGCTACAATCATGAATCACTCAGTCCTGAGCAAATAGCATCTGTGATGCCAAAGATGCCAACACATGCACTTTTAGAACAGCACATCAGACCATGTGATTCCTCTTTGAGCCAAGCCCGCCAAACCCAAATTTGGAGATGCGGAAGGGCAATAACAAAATGACATAGGAGGACTAAAAGAAGCTGGATTTTCTAAAAAAAAAAACACTAATACAACAAAATCTAACTTAAAACACTTAAACAATGGCACAACAAACACAACGAATAATTAATAAAACATGTATATTATAATAAACAAGAAAATTAAAACCAAAATCAACTTTGCATTGCTTTGTGCAAATCGAAGAAAGTTTAAAAGCAATAATGCTTCATGCAGTTCTTAACTTCCCTCTAGAATCCTTTGACTTTCTTCTTCAAAATTAGCCTATGACCAGTTAGGACTCAAAGCCAGAGATGGGTTAAAATATATAACTTCTGCCATGGCAATATAGTTAGACACCAGGGCTGGCTCCCTCCTCCTGCTGAACCCCCCTCTGGCTCTCCACCTTCTGCTCCTTGCTGAAGCTTTGCTAGTGCCCAAACTCCATTTAGCTGAAAAGGAGAAGAAGAGAGCAAGAGCCAGGGAAACCAAATATACAGCCACACAAGATGGCCTAGAAAGTCTGCTCAACTAGTCAAGTATGAACCCAGAACTATTATTCTAGGCAATGCTAGCATACCTTTATTAAATCAAATCTTAACGATGAGCAGCTCCTGCTTCCTGCACTCCTCCACAGTGCAACAGCATGTGGCAGCTCCACCTCCCCACCTTGTACCTCTTGCAACAGTTAACACACAGTCAGCTATTATCATTAATAATATGTACATACCCTTTACACTTTCCACCAGGGTCTGGTCTTCAGCAATTCCCTGGAACCCCCTATAAAGGCAAGGTTAGCAAAGCTGTTATACACTTTTAATATAGCATCCCAACTAATAATATGCTCATAAGTCAGGTTAAACATGAAACAACAGTCAGATTTATTAAGGGGGTTGTGAACAATGACAGGGCGTGACTTTGGAAGAATGATTACTACACTGATTAAATTCAGGTTACTTTGCATGCACCTTCAGTCCCAAAAGGTTAGTCTTACAACACTGGGTACCCAGGATGTTATTCTGGCTAGCTGGAGGCATTGCCAGGGGGCAGCCAGCATTGCAGCTGTTGTTGGGGCCCTTGGTGGAAAGAAAAGGCAGTTAGCATGCACAACAGGGCTTTTATTATTTGCAGTCCTGGCCGGTTTGCCCAGTCTCTTGTAACCCAGAAAATTTCTGAAGCAATTAGATGGTACCACAGATAATTAAATGATTTATTGTAGGGAGCTACCCTGGATTTACTCATGCTATCAGTTGACTGTGATGGATATGGCAATATGAAGACCTCATGTACATCCAGCTCGGTGGTGCTGAGGGTTGAGGCACTGGACACCATACCTCGTGCCATGCCAGCAACCCAGGTTTGGGAGCAAGCATGGGTCATCGGGGTCAGAAGGGGATGGAGAGGATTGAGCATCCAGAGGACAACTCTCCTCTCCCAGGGAGGGTGGGTGGATGATTCCCAGGTGTGAGTGGATCCTAGCAGAGGCTGGGAGTGCTGCAGTCTTGGGATTATGCTAGGTGCAGGGGAGGAGCCTCAGTAGCCATCTGTGAGCTGGGTGAGGGAGCACACCCAGCAGCACTGGATGGCATTGCACATCCGGGCTCCTAGGGGGAGCTCTACAACAAGGAAAACTACCCACTAACTGGGGGTAGACATCACCTACCCCTGCCTCCACTGCTGGATTCTGCCCACTGTGTACTGGTTCTGACATCGCCTCCACCTATGGAGCACCAGACAAAAGTGCCATGAAGCAGAATGTGGCTCCACCCCGGGGGGTGTATTCCAGGGAGATTGGCTCCATCAGGTGTGTCATGGGCAAGTTGGGAATCCAGGCACAGATGGGTGGATCTCAGGCTGGAGGGGATAAAGTAGGTCAACCGAAGAAGACCCAGTTGGTGGTGATCAGAGGGGAAAATACTTGAAAAAAAAGACCTCATGTAGATCACTGAAGAGTGTGGGGAAGCAGGGCCAACACAACACACCTCCACTTCATGGCCTTTGCCTCCAGGTGGCTGCAACCTGTGAGTTGTCTCTGTGCAGGGGCTGGATACCCAAAGCCAGTCTGTTACTGAGGACAGTCTCTGGTGCAACACAATCGGTCTGGGCCAGGTTGGCATGGGCTCAGGCTTGATGAACATATTGACAGAGTTCAGTTTGTTTTGCTGGTAAAGCCCTCTGCTGGCATAACAATCTGATCTCTGGCAAAACAGGCCTTGACCCACGAATACCATTCAGGACATTTAACAAGAACAGGATCAACATTTCTTCCAACTGTTTCAATTTAAAGCCTGTTGCTATTGCAGTCAATTCACTGAGAATCCTCTCGAACATTAAATTAGTCTCTCATAACCTCTGGGCCGAATGCTTCACAAGTGCTTCCACTCAGTCCAAATCTCAGGCTGTTCCTTCAAATATCTTGGAGCTTTCTAACACAGTTCAAAGTCACAATTCAGATTATTTCAATTACTGCTATATGGCAGTCCAACGCAGGAGAACAATAACAAAGAGGCAAGTTGGGCCTTTCTCTGCTGATTCTCCTAGGCTCCTTCCTGGAGTAGCTTCTCGACAGCTCGAGCTGCTCATTCTTCAAGCTCTAACTCCAACTGAACCACTGTCTCGTAACAGTTCTGGACTTTCCCATGGATTCCTGAGTTCTGGTTGGCTGGGGGAGCTGTCAGTCACAGTTGGAATACCCCTTCAGTTCAGTTTAGGTGCAACCTAAAAACTACAAAAACTACAGTTTTTTCATCCCACGAGGCACTGAAGCTAAGGACCCTTTGAGGTCCCCTTAGTTCTATTAGTCCAAATATTGGAAGTCCTCGACCAAACATGGTGACTCCCATTCAGATAAACATAACTGCAAAAAGGCAGGTTAAACAAAGTACTCTAATTCAAATGTAACATCAAATTAGAAGTAAATATTTACAGCACTAGTTCAAGCTCCCTCTGCTCTGTTATCAACAGCAGAGTGGAGCAAATTAAAGCAGTGTCTGGCAGATCACAAGCTTTTATGCACTCAGACCCAGCCCAGACCATTTAATATACACATACAGACTAGAGTCTTAAAGGGACAGGCACGGAGACACAACATGGCACTGTCTCGTAAATCAACAGGACCAAACAAATACCCTCAGATTTAGGGTCTATAAAGGACATCTACCTGGCAGCCAACATGGATGGAGCCCAGGAAGACATTAAGGTAAAACCCTAACTGGTCAGGGGTTTACACTCTCCCCTACCTAGGAAAACTTGTTGCCTGTGTCAAGTCTATATTTCACAAACAATTTTACTTAAGAAAATACTGTTTGTGAATATGTACAGGTTACAACCATAGACTAACATATACATATCATGCAATTTCATATTCTGATACATCAACATAATGAGTATGCTTTGTTCATAACCAATATTGGTTCATAGGCAATAATATTGTTTACAAATTTTACATTATTATTTTAAACATTCTATCTTTTCATTAGTATACTAATTTGAGTAGTTAAACATGTTTTCCTTGTCTGTACCACTTCCTGCACACTAATCCACAGGAATGAGGGCCTGAACCTGTCATCTAACTTTGTGCCTTTTATAGAGTGATCCCTAGTGTGCCGACTGGCTGGCTTTATTATTAACTGCGAGGTTGCAGTGCAACCTATTTTAGGAAGTGATTTAGTGGTAATGTAAACCCCTTCATGGACTACATTCATGGGGATGTCTACAGTCCTTCCTGGGGAATCATAACTAAGATGTACTGCAGGCTTAGCAGATCATCCAGATTTTCTGGGAGGGGCAGGCAAAGGCTCAGTCCTTTCAACACTGGCACCTGGGTTTTTAAACCCCAGCTGGTTGTTCAGCAACACTGCAGCTTCTGCAGGAAGGGGTGCCTCTGCACTTACTGTTTGTTCAAAGGTTGCTTCTACAGTAGTATTGGCATTCACTTGCTCTGTAGACTTGGGTTCATCATTAAGAGGAAACTCCATAGCATTTAAATCACATAACACATTGCTAATACTTTCAGAATCAACATTTGAGCTAGAATTATTGTCCAACATGGGATCAGAGTTATCAATTTCATACATTCCAGCTTCATCTTTGATATTTCATTATTCTGACTCTCACTTCCTCATTCAAGGCTTGCCTCTTGTGGTTCAGACAGCTACACAAGACATAAAGAATCTGATATTTCAGAAATTACACTTTGCACCTCACCAGCAGGTGGTGCAAGGATAGTTGAGAGGGCTGAATGACCAAACAGTCCTGAAGACAGAGCAGGATTGCCTTGGAACAACTGGGCAAATTTGAAAGAGGGATAATAGGTAGCCCCATATTAACTATCATCCGACTCAGAATAGTTCTCAGAATTGACTGCAGAAGGATGCACTGGAGGTCCGGGTTGAGGTTTAGCAGGGGGCTGAACTGATTGTTTCTTCTTGGCAGCAGACTGAGTCACAGGTCCTGTAGGAACAGCATCTTTAGGTGCAGAGTCCATGATAATCTGTCCAATAGACAAAGGTGATTTCTGTGCATTGTCTTTACAGCTCATGGATCATTTTCTGGATATACTTTGTAGACTGGTAACTCCTCCAGCTTGCTGATAACAATGTATGTGGTGTGACTCCACTGGTCAGCTATCTTGTGTTTCCCTTGCAAACCCACATTTCTCAATAATATTCGATCACCGGGCTGTACCTCCTGCGCTTTGACATGTTTGTCATATCTCTCTTTATTGGCAAAGTTTCTCTTTGCAGCCATTCTGTGAGCTAGCTGATATTGCATGACTGAGCTGAGCTTTGAGTTTTTGCACATACTGATGATAGTTTTCTGCTTGGATTCCATCTGGTGATATGCCAACAAATGTCAATAGGTAACCATGCTTCTCAACCAAACATCAGCTTATATGGGGAAAAATGAGTTGCATCATTATAAGTACAATTATAAGCATGTACCAGGCTGCTTATTTGCTGGCTCCACCTCTGCTTGTCATTGGGATGAAGTGTGCCCAACATGTCCAACAGTGTTCCATTGAATCTTTTGGGTTGCGGATCTCCTTGGGGGTGATAGGGGGTGGTTCTTGACCTTCTTACACCCCAGAATGACAGCATCTTCTTGATTAGACAGCTTTTGAAGTCTCTCCCCTGGTCAGAATGGAGCCGCTGTGAGGCACCACAGTGATTGAAGAATTTCTCGACAAGCACTTTGGCTACAGTGGCTGATTTCTGCTTCTTCGATGGATAGGTCTGGGCGTAACAAGTGAAATGGTCTGTCACAACAAGCACATTGCCAATATTTTTTGCAGCAGCTTCCAAGCACAAAAAGTCAATACATACAAGCTCCATGGGTGCACTAGTGGAGATATTAACTAAGGGAGCTGCTCTCTATAGCTGAGCTTTTCTTTGACAGCAGCAGCTACATGTTTTGATCCAGGTGTCAATGTCAGCACCCATTTTGGGCCAATGGAAGCGGGCACGGGCTAAGTCCAAAGTTCTGTCGTGGCCCAACTGTCCCATCTAAACATGGAATGCTCATAGAATTACATGTTTAAATGTAGAAGGCAGCACCAGTTGTTGTTTAATGACTTGGCACTGTCCATTCATGGTCTCTCAGTAAAGTAGCTTGTTGCTCAACTTGAGCCTAGGCCCTTTTTGAAAGAGCAAAGCAGTTCTCTGGTCTTTGGATTGACATTTGGAAACACTCTTTCCAGCATTTATGGCATCCAACACAAGCTTAATCATGGGATCATGATACTGCTCACTCTGAATATTGGCTACAGTAAGCTGAGGCAAGGTACTCAGGTCTATTGCTGCAAAGTTGAAAGTTTGAAGATCAAAGGAAACATGCAGACAAAAGGATTTCACACATTGCATATGCCCAGGCCACAGTATATCACCTTTCAGGAATTTTAACATATTATGTGACCCTGGATCTCAACAGTTCATTTCCTGTGGATGTAATTAACCATCAGCATTTTTCCTTTGCTATCTCTTCCTGGTGTGCTTGTTAGACCACCCAAGTGTCACCACCTCTGCTCTACCATGGATTACTCCATACCCCTAGTTCTTCTATTCGCTGTGGGTGCTACAGGCCCAAGATGCTAAGCTGGACCACTACCTGCGAGAACCTGCTCTTGGCAAAAATGGACTCTATGGCACACCAATGCCAACTGTGTCGAGGGAACTCCAGCTTTCGACCTCCTGCATCCCACCTGCTAGGCCGGGGCCCCTGACACCTGCCACGGTTATCAACATTACCATTTTCATGCCCATAAAGATCACCCTGGTGAATGCTTGCCTCCCCCATTGCAAGAGCAGGAGGCACAAGATACGCTCCACCATTTGCATAAACCTCTCAGCTAGGAAAATAATATTCATGCTTCTTCTTCTATCAGGTAACATCCATGACAATCCTGGCCCCCCACCAGTATCAAACATAGGGGGAAACATGAGTAAAGGCCTGAAAGTAGCTGCACTGAACATCTGCAGCCTCACAGCAAAGTTCGACCTACTCCAAGCGTGGATGTCCCACCATGTACCTGACATTCTCTGTCTGACAGAGACCTGGCTGTTCAAGCAAGATAAAAGACAATGAAGTGATGCTCCCAGGATATCAAACATTCAGGAAAGACAGGTGTGGCAAGAGAGGCAGAGGAGTCCTTATCTATGCCAGGGATTACCTATGCTGCTTGGTCCTCCCTGTTACCAGGGTCGAGGATGCTCATGAACTATTAACAATAAAAGCACAGGTTGGACGGCATGGCAAATCTCTAATCTTAGCCTCGGTTTATCTTCCACCCACTAAAGCCAGGGATGGCCCCTCAAAAATACTGGATACAATTGCTACCCTTCCTAAGGGCACAGAGCTTCTTATAATAGGTGACTTTAACATCAACTGGGAGGGCAGGAAATCCACGCCTTTCAAGGACATGGTTGCTACTTCCAATCTGACCCAACTTGTAGACAGCCCAACAAGGTGGAACCACAAAACAGGAAAAGACACCCTCCTCGATTGGCTCCTTTCAAGTTCCCCTTCTCGGATCTCTGAACTTAAGATCCTGCCTGACACCTTAAGTGATCACTCCCCAGTCACTTTCACATGGTCAAACAAATTGAGCAAGCCCTCACCTATCATAATTAATAGTAGGGTCTTGGAGAAGGGCAAGCTTGGGGCCTTCTCCTCTGCCCTCTCCCAGCATGACTGGTACCCCATCGATCATGCACCTAATATTGACCAGGCCCTAAGTTTCTTTATAGAGGGTTTCAACAAGATTTGCAATATCTTTGCACCACTGAGAAAAATAAAAAATTTGGGGTCAAGATAATGGTTGGATCACAGGGGATCTCCTAGCCCAGATGAAGGAAAGGGACAACCTCTGGGAAAAAGCCAGGTCCTCTCGCAGCAAGCACAACTTCAAATGCTATTGAGCTGCAAGAAACCACTGCACCAACCTTATCCACCAAGCAAAGGCCAACTTCCACAAGGAGCAGCTTAATAAAACTTGGGGCAACGGGAAGAGTTTTTGGGAGAACATCAGAAACCTTCTTGGGAAGGATGAGAAGAAGATCCCCCACTCACTCAACATCAACAACGCCATGATTACTGACCCTCAGCACATCGTGGATTCTCTCAACACAGCATTTACTGACCTGAATGGAGTGCTACCCCTGACTACCTGCACCCTGCTGGGGAACAAACCAACTGCATGCATCAAGGGGGCTCAATCCCTGTCTTCTACTTCAAAAAAGTGTCAGTGAAGGAGGCTTACAAGCACATAAAAAAATACTAGGCAAGACTAGAATGGGGAGTGATGTAGTCGATATGAAACTCCTATCCTTAACACTGGATATCATCATTGTGCCAGTTACAAAACTATTTAACAAATCGCTGGCTCTTGCACAGTTCCTCAGAATCTGGAAACAGGCTCTCGTGACGCCAGTGCACAAGAACAGTGATATGACATGCACCGCCAATTATAGACCAATATCCATCCTCACTCCCTAATCTAAAGCCCTGAAAAAGATTGTGGCTGCCCAACTCACAGATTACCTTGACAAATACAACCTGTTATGTCTCAACTAACATGGCTTCAGGCAGAATCATAGTACGTCCACTGCTTTGCTGGACTGCACTGACTACTCGCACAGGGCACTAGACAAAGGAAAGCTGTTGGGGTCAGTCTTCATAGACCTCACCAAAGCCTTCGACACTGTCAATCACTCTCTCCTCCTGACTCAACTACAGAACCTAGGGGTTGCAACCACTGCTGTCTGCTGGTTCAAGGACTACCTAACACACAGAAGCCAACGTGTAAAAATTGATCACTCAGTATCTAGCTCCAATGAGGTATCTTTAGGGGTCCCACAGGGGGTCAATACTGGGGCCCTTACTATTCATCCTCTTCCTAAATAATCTTCCTGAAGCCTGTGACACTAAACTGATACTTTACGCAGACGACGCTGTGCTTCTCACTAGCAGTTCATCAATAGTCACCCTCCACTCCGAGCTGCAGTCATCCTTCTACAAGCTGGAAGACTGGTTCTGTAGCCATAAACTTCTATTAAACTACAAAAACACCCAAGATGATGCTCACAGCCAGCCCACAGCACAAAAAGAAACTTCCTCCCCTCACCATCTCCAAAAAAGTCAGTGAGCCACTGGAACAAGTTCACTCCTTCAAGTACCTGGGGGTCACCATTGATGACTGCCTCACCTTCACCTAACACATCAACACGGTAAAGGCAGTGAACACCAAGATGGGTATACTATATAGACATAAAAAGTATTTCACTCCAGAGGCCCTAGGTCTCTCAGTCTCCAGCTCCATCCTTTCTACCATCAACTATGGATTGGTGGTCTACTGTGCAGCAACAGACACTGCACTAAAAAGGATTCACATTGCCCTCAGCAAGACATGTAGGCTCACAATGGCTGCAGATCAAAATACCCACACCTGCTCCTTATACGAGGAGACCAATTGGCTGCCACTAAAGAACAGGATTATATTCCAAACATGTCTCCTTGGAAAAAAGGCGCTAATAGGTAAAAACGCCCCATGCATTTCTAGTATCCTAACACCAAGTTCTACCAGCTATACCACCAGAAGCAGGATGAGGGGTGCCCTGTCAACACCTTTCTTTCAAACTGTGCAAGGACAGCATGCTTTCAGCTATAGGGCCCCCCAATGGCTCAATGAAATCCCAGTGCACATTCTAAACTCCCAATGCATCTTGTAATTCAAAAATGGCCTAAGGCAACATCTTCTTACTAGGACAGTTTGTGACTGCCACTAGGACTGTAACACCCATAATGCCCACTCATCCACATTCTCCTTCCTCTTCCTTTTACTCCCACTCTTCCCTCTTTCCCTCTCCCTCTGTCTTCCTCTCCCCCCTGTGCCTTTTCTCCCACTGGATCAATCTTAAAACCAACCTACTACCACTACCTCCCAACCTCCTAGACAAAGTCACTTCTTTTGGCCGCCCACTCTCCCACCCCAGTCTCCCCTCCACCTCACCTTGACTCCTCCTCAGACTCTCACACTAGGTGTCACACCTCTTTATCTCCTTTGTTACATATAAACACTGTCCTTTACCCTAGTTCAATGCTCTTGATGCTGTACTATCACCATTGGTACTATGAATGACGTTGTAACCTTATTGTATACTAGCTACCTACTATTCGAGTATTGTATGTAAACTGTTTGTTATTGTTATCATTGTCACTGTTTGATGTGGAACCATTGTAAAAGAGCTCTGAGCTCAAAGGTATGATCCAAATCCCTAAATAAATATATAAAAAATAAATAAAAGTTGCAATAGGCTACAGGAACACAGGTTTCTGGGGGCCCCAGGCAATCAACCAAACAGTCTACAGTCTCAGAAGATGGATGTTTATCTTTATCAAACTTGTGGCATAGGGTTCTAACAGATTGCTCGGACATCCTCACCCACTCAGAATTTGATGCAGGCCTTCTGGATAAGGCATCATCATCATCTATCTGATTCAGACCTGGATGGTACTCCACTGAATAATCATATGTTGAAATTACTGATAACCAGAAACAGTGTCCAGTTGCATCTAATTTAGCTGAAGTTTGAACATACGTGAGGGAGTTACTGTCTGTCTTTACCAGAATTTTAGCACCATAGAGGTATTTGTGAAATTGTTCTACTATTGCACACTTTAATGCAAGAAATTTGAGTTTATGCACAGGTTAATTTTTCTCAGAAGGTGTCAGGCACCTACTAGCAAATGCCACAGGGCACAATCCTTCCTCATACTCCTGCCCAAGTCCTTTCAAGCTAGCATCTGTATGTAACACATATGGCTTAGTTGGATCTGCATCAGTGAGTACAGGAGCATATGTAAGCTGACGAATAATGTGGTAAAAAGCTGTATCACATTCCTTGGTCCACCTGGCTCCAAATGGTTCATTGATCTTGAAATAGGCATTATCTTCTTATTTTACAGCACTCCTTTTATATTTCTGGTTTGTAGGTGGGTACCCTTGAGTCAGATTTAGTAGAGGGTGAAAGACTTTAGTGTAATCTTTTACAAAGCAGCAATAGTATCCGTAGAAACCCAGGAATCTTTGCAGCTCTTTGAGATTGTTAGGCTGTGGCCAAGTAGTTAAGGCTTCCACTTTGCTTGGATCAGTTTGAATGCCCTCAGAAGACAAATTTGGCCTACATATTTTACAGATTGATGGAAAATTGACATTTTACAATGGATAATTTTAATCTGAAGTCTTCGAACTGGTCCAGGACCTTGAACAAGCGAGTCTCGTGCTCTTCCATTGTTTTGCCAAACACAATGATATTGTCCAGATAAACTAACCATTCAAGTAGATTTATGTCTCCTACAGCTCGCTCCATTAATCTTTGGAAGGTGGTGGGTGCTCCGGAGATGCCCTGAGGTATTCACAAGAACTCATAAAAACCCAGGGGGTAGATGAATGTAGTTTTTTCTCTGTTCTCAGGCACCATCAGGATTTGGCAATACCCGCTCCTGAGATCTAATACAGAAAACCTCTGGCTCCCGTTAAGACAATTGAGGGCATCCTGGATGCCAGGCATTGTATACTGGTCGGGTATGGTTCTTTGGTTAATGGTTCTGTAGTCCGCGCACATCCTCACTGACCCATTTTTCATTCAGACTACCACAATGGGGGACGCATAAGGGCTATGTGATTCCTGGATAATTCCAGCTGCTAACATCTCCAGGAGGTGGCATCGATCATCATCAATGCTAGCAATCTACGGGGCCTCTCTCAAAATGGCCTCTCATTGTGGAGCCTGATATGGTTTTCAGCACCAGTCACGCATTCAACATCCCATTCTTTCAAAGAAAACACTCTACTCCACTGGGCCAGCTTGTGACTAACTCTATCCTTCCACTCTTCAGGAATGGGGGACTCGCCAAAATCAAACAAGTCAGGGGTTACTTTAATATTGTCATCGGTATGGCACTTGCTGGGTAGCACAGCAGCATCTGCACAATAGACAGTAGCCAGGGTGCACCCTCAGTGGACTTTAATGACCCAGTCAGACACATTTTGAATTTGGACCACCACTCTCCAGGCATATACGTGAGCAAGGGCAAGCAGGATACTAGGTTTAACTAGGAGCCCATCAGGCAGCTTTCCCTCCTCTGGGGAGTCTAGCATAGGGATCTTGTTGGTGACATCCTTTTCCATTTTTACTTCCCCACTGATGGTGCACTGAGCATTGGGTGGCAATATCAGAGGCGTTGGGTGTTTCTTCCATACAATTCCCACTGGCTTATCCTTGTCAGCTTCCTTAGTCTGCATCTATAGATCATACTGTATGCTTTTTGCACCATGGCATGGATGTGCAGTGCCTGTCCAGTTTTTTGAGCTTGTTTCTCCTGGCATAGTTGGGCTAGTTGGCTGAACATGTGGGCATCGGTACTGATTAGCAAAGGGATACCATCATTCAAGCTGGTTGGCAGGCAGACCAAGGCCAGAGTCTCCACAGATTCACACAGATTCATCCACACCAGCAACAGCAGAGGAGAAAGACAACTACAGTCATAAATAACCAAGGTACAGGTATGTTTTATCACTTAAACCCACATCCCATACATGTAGTCCTTTGAAAGGTTGGAGTGGGAGGTCTGACAAGTGCTGGTCATACCAGTCTTTAAATACAATAGTAACCTGCGATCTGCAGTCAGATATGGCATGGATTGGGATACCATTAATGTGCACCGTAGTTTCCATACTAGAGCCCACCATTTCAGACCAGTCTGGAGGAGTAGAATTAGCAGTTTGTTTCACTGCAGCTGTAGAGGAGAACGATTTGCATGATGACCCATACTGTGGCTTTATGTTGCTTTGCTGAACCTGATTGAGCAATTTGGCCATGACTCGGTGCAGGTCCTCAGGAGCATTACAAGATTTTTTGGTGTGTCCATCTTCCCCACACTGGTAACAAAACACTTTAGTTCTGGGCTCAGCAGGATGAGCCGAATGTTCACGAGGCTTAGGGTTGTCAGGAGGTGGGGGCGTATACTCTTCCTTGGACCTAGATTCAGACTCAGCTCCCTCACAGTTTTTCCAGGGTGCAGGCTGTCGGGACACGTGAATGAAGTCTTGCACCATAGCTCACAACTCCCTCATCTTTTCCACTGCACTACTGTTGGATTTGGGTTCAACAACATGAGCATGGGCTCCCTTCATGGTGGGGGGAGTCTCACAAGCATTCTCAGCACTTGAAGGCTAGGGGCCATGGGTTTTTGCAAGGTCTATAGTGGTTTGATTGTTGGTCCAGAGCTCCTTGAGTTCCTTTAACAGTTCACTGATTTGCTGCAACTCTAGGGTAGCCTCCTTCTCATGGGGTCTCTCCGAGGTAGGGACAGTTCGTGCAGCAGCAGCATGCAGGGCCCAACAATCATCTTCAGCTTCAGCTTCCCTAATTTCCTCCATTAGCCAACAATATTCAGGGGGATTATTTTTGTGATCCTGAAATTTTAACACCAACATGAGCACAGTTGAATAGCTAGCAGACTTAGTGATGTGTTCTAATCTCACTCGATTTAACTCACTAGCTGGGATGCCCCCTTTTCAGAGCACCCTTTGCAAGGCCCGATCTACTCGAGTCACATAAGCTGATAATCGTTCATTCTTCCATTGTTTGGTGGACTTGAACTTCCACATTTAATCCTCCCCTAATTTAGTACTACCAAACACTCCCTCTAAGGCAGACAAGGATTCAGCAGCAGAGGCCTCCGGGCTAGTGGACCAGAAAAAATGGATACCTTCACATGCTGGGCCCCTTAGACTCTGAATGAATGAATGAAATCTTTATTTATAAAAGCGCCATTCTAAAACCAAGGCTTTGTACATAGACCAAACAAAATAACAATTTTTTTTATTGTTAAAAGTTTTATTGTTTTGTTAAATCATAACAAGAAACCAAAACTCACAAAAACAGCATTAACATTGAATCTCAGCTATAAACAGAACAACAGCATGTTATTGATGTATGAGGGATTGTTTGAATTACATCACAGTTCTTAAAGGAAGAAGTGTAAGGAACCTGTTCTGTCAAAAGGCACCTACCTTAACTCTTGCTAGAGAATCCGAAACCATGAGGAGGTACTACTGCAGAGTAAGTCAAGGCTTCATACATTACGGTAGCTGTACCTTCCTATGGCCGAATCTGAGGGAACATCTGAAAAATAGATAAGTATGGTGCCACAAAGTAACTAAGGTTAATTAAAATAATTCCTGAAGTGGCAGGGTGCAATGTAATTTTCCCAACCATACCTTCTATATATAAAACACAAAACATAAAGAGAGTGTACAAATAGCCTAACTATAACAGCATATGATAACAATAATAACTATTTACAATGTCCTTCTTCATTGGATAAAAGATAAAGAGCACATGCTTGATAATGATAGAAAACAAAAAATAAAATCTAAGTTCAATGGTCTGATTTCGCTGTACATCTTGTTAGGAAATAGAGCTGAATAAGACAACAGTATACCAAGTCAACTGACACCTGCTCTGGAGGCCAGATATGCCATGTATGGAGCCCAGCAACAATGGTAAAGAGGCATTCGCCCTGTCATCAGGTGAGAGCGTCTACCTAATTCTGATATGTATGTAAGGGCGGATAAGATCTCCGTTATATTAGGTATAATGGAAGATCTCCAGTTTTTAAGGATAGAACACTTCACCTGCATCCTTAGGAGCATCAGCCATCTAAATGCATGAGGGTTAAGATTTGGGACTTCAGATTTAAGACCCAGCAGCATAAGGGAGGGACTAAGAGGGATATTACATTGCAGGATTAGGTTTGCTGCACTATGGGCAGACTTCCAAATGTCTGTGATCAGGGGGCAGAGCCATAGAATGTGATAAAGATCTCCTTCATGTGCAAGGCATCTCCAACATTTATCATGAGAGAGCACTTTCATTTTTTTTAGCATTACAGGAGTTCTATACCAAAAGTGCATTATTTTATTATGAATCAGTCTGTTCCTAGCGTCATTAAACACTTTATGTCCTACCCTCCAGCATTGATTCCACTGAGTTTGGGTCAATGGCATTCTTAAGGCTTTTTCCCACTTATGCCTTGAGGATTGATTTGAGTTAGGCAAGGTATCTCTAATTAGGGCATACACTGCACCTGCAGTCCCCTTCTGTAGGGCAAGCCACGAGTGCACTGGGGGGTGAAAGGTCCTTGGAAGCATCTGACTGTTGCAATTTTTGTTTCAGGGCATCTCTGATCTGTAAATACCTCCAAAATTCAGAGCTCTGTAGTTTCCATTTGTTTTGTAGTTGTTGAAATGTATCTACCACTATGGAGCCCTTGACCAGTAGGTCCTTTACGAATATGATACCTTTCCCCTGCCAAGTAGGCCAAAACACAGGCTTGCTCCCTATGGTGACATTGGGGTTAGTCCATAAGGGAGTGTATAGTAGAGGAAGGGCTGACACATTTAATTTTTTGTGAAGGATTCGCCAATATTGAATAGAGGGGCCTATGGTCCGGTGTAACAGAAGTTCCTTAGGGGCTTCAGGCCACAGTAGTGTAGCTGCAACCGGGGATCCACTAAGGCCTTGTTCTATTGTTAGCCATTGGGGTGGCTCTTCAGACTGTGGGTTGAACCATCTCAAGGTCTGTGTACATTGGTATGCAATTTTGTAGCCCTCTATCCATGGGAGACCCCATCCTCCATGTTTCCAGTGTGCTCTTAGTAAATTTTTGCCAAAACGGGGTTTAGCTTTACCCCATGAGAAGTGACCAATATTTTTTTCAATTCTTTTAATCCATACTGCAGACAGAAATAAGGGGATGTGAGATATTAAATAGAAGATTTTAGGTGCAATTGACATTTTATAAGCCGATATTGTTCCAGCTAGTGTAAGGTTAAGACGAGACCAGTGGTCCAGGTCAGACCTACAGCTAGATAGTAAAGGGCCTAGGTTATTGTCCCACCATTTCCCAATATCAGCACCCACTTTGATTCCCAGATATGTAATGGTGTGCTGTGCCCATTTAAGGCCAAAGTGGGACATGGTATGGGGGAGACATTTAGAGTTAAGTGGAAGGATCTCTGTTTTTCCCTGATTCATTCTGAGTCCAGAAATATGTGAGAAGTGTTCTAATAGGCTAAGAAGAGGTTGAATGGCCTTAGGGGCATCTCCCAATATAACCAGCAAGTCGTCAGCATACCTAAGGGTGGTGGGTTGCGGGTGGTCCGCAGTGATACCAGCAATAAGAGGGTGTTGCCGGATTGCAGCAGCCATAGGTTCCACCACTAGAAGAAACAACAGCAGAGACAGGGGGCAGCCCTGTCTGGTACCTCTGTGAAGTTGAAATGAGTTAGGTAATACGGAGTTGGTGAGTACCCTGTTGAGGAGGGCTGTATAAAGAGCTGTTATAGCAGCACGGAAATGAGGGCTGAATCCGATATGCTAAAGGACAGTGTGAAGGTAGTTCCATTCCACAGAGTCGAACGCCTTCTCAAAGTCAAGGGCCAATGCAGCCACAGGAGTCAAAGCGGATTTGGCTCTGTAAATGAGATTGAGAAGAGTCCGCAAGTGGTCTGAACTTTATCTACCTTTCACAAATCCTGCTTGGGATGGGTGTATCAAAGAAGGAAGTATAGGGTTAAGTCTGTTTGCTAGCACCCTAGCATATACCTTGCTGTCAGCGTTAATCTGGGAAATAGGGTGGTAACTAGCGGGGTCTTCAGGAGCTTTCCGCTTTTTAGGAAGGACAATTATAGTGGCCTCTCTTAGGGTTTGAGGTAAGATGCCCTTATCTTCTGCCTCCTTAAAGACCTGACATAACAGAGGGGAGATCATGGGAGATATTAGCTGAAGGAACTCTACAGGGTACCCATCGCCACCTGGTACCTTTCCTGATTTGAGAGCCATCAAAGCCGAATTGACTTCTTGTGGTGTGAAAGGGGCTTCAAGGACATCTATGTGGGATGGGGATAGTTTCTGTAGCTTAACAGATTGAAGGAATGCTTGGGTTGCAGAATTATTTTTAGGTCTGGAGGAAGTGTAAAGTTGTGAGTAAAACGATGCCATAATTTCGTTTACCCTTTGAGAGCTAGTTTGAACCTTGCCAGTATTAGGGTTTCTCAAACCCACTATGTAACATTGAGATTGTTGTTTTTGGAGTTGGTATGCTAAAACTTTCCCATTTTTGTCTCCCCCTTCCCAGTATGTATGATGAATCCTAAGGAGGGCTAGATCAGCCTTCCTAGATAGTAGTTCGTTAAGTTTAATACGCAGTTGTAAAACTTTCCTTCCAGATTCTGAATGGGGTGACGGGTGGGATAAGGCCTTGTGCTTCCGTTCAGCTTTAGCGAGTTCACTTTCGAGGTAGGTAAGTTCCTTTTCTTTGAACCTCCTTCTATGGGAGACATATCCAATAATTTTACCTCGCATAGTAGCTTTATATGTTTCCCATGTGTTGGAGGCAGAAGTCTCCGACACAGGATTTTCCAAAGCTGAGTTTGTGATTTGGTCCATTCAATAAATTTTTGGTCATACATAAGGAGGGGGTCCAGTCTCCAGGCTGTAGATCGTGGTGTAGATGTTCCCCATATTAGTGTCAGCTGCAACGGCGCATGGTCTGAGATAACTGTGGACAAGATATTAGTACTTAAAACAAATTTCATCATAGACTGGGAAATTAACCAAAAATCAAGTCTGCTGGAGGAGCCATGCACTTCAGATTGAAAAGTATAGTCCCTATCTGAGGGATTGACTAAGCGCCAAATGTCCACAAGTTGAAATTCGGAACTAAGACTAAGTACGGCCTGTGCTCCTCGAGTATGATACTCTCTCCCATGACCACTTCTATCTAATGCAGGGACAAGTGTTACATTGAAATCCCCCCCCCACTAGGATTGGTATATCTGGTTTCAGCATCGTCCCTAATTTAGAGCTAAGCTCTAGGAAAAAGGATGGTCTGTCTTCATTTGGTGCATATATATTAGCAATTATTAGCTGACCTTGTGGGTTATCCACTAAGGCGATCACCCACCTTCCCTGAGGGTCGGCTTTACTCTGCAGGATAGACCAAGGAAGTGATTTGTGCAAGAAGATGACTACACCTCTTTTTTTGTGGCAGCACTGGCATGAATTTCTGAACCTACCCAGTCCTTCACCAAATATCTGTGATCCTGCTTGGTTAATTTGGTCTCTTGCAAAAGAGCAACCTGGGCTTTAATCCTCTTTAGATGGGTTAGAACTTGTTTTCGTTTTGAGGGAGAATTCAAACCCCTGACATTCCATGTCATAAAGGTTGTTTCATCCATGGTCAGACCAAAGGTGAGACATGGTAGCTGAGTTGACCTTATATAAAAGGGTGTTGTCAGGGGAGTGATAATGTGTTGAGTCAGCCATTGTTCTTAGGCTCGTACTCCGAGAGGTGACTGTTGGCCAGTCAGACATAAATATACATACATTGTGCAGCATGCGTTCCAAGGATAATATCTGCAAAAACAGGAGAGACAGCAGTATTGTACAGAGGCATAGTTTGCCTGAACTATATACAAATATTATGCAACTTTGCATGGCGATATGAGAGGGCATTAGGGGCCAAAGGTCTGAGGCCTTAATAGCCCACCCACCTGCCAGACTATGGGGGAGAAGACTATAGTCCCATTCACACAGCTAGCCCAGAGCAGTGAAGGAAAATAAGAAAACAAAACGCATTCCCCCGGGAGTGATATGAACACAGAGTCACTTACTTGATAGGCTTCCATGACCTTATGCCATAAAACCTGGAAAGTATACTAGAAACAAAGTTAGCCAAGGGGTTACTGAATATTTCAGGTGAAATATAAGAAAATTAAATTATTGCTCAGTAGGAGTCACAGCCTTTACTGGGTAACCAACCTGGCCCATTAAATTCTTGAAATGTCCCTTCTAACCTCAAGAGGGACAGTAAGATATATACACACGGAAAAAGAAAAAGCCCAGGGGTCCCTTCAAGCTTACTGTATCATGCAACAGGACAATGAGACATTATATCAATACCCCCTAATTTAAATCTGAGTACAGCAACTATGCATTAGAGCCCTTGTCACTTTCCCTTTAGACCATTTTTACTTCTTTATTATTTCCAGCCTAGGCAGGGAATGAGATGCATGGTCTGCGATGCTAAAAGAGAGAAAAAACACCATAAGTCCAGCATCAAGTCCAAGCGTTGCTTTCAGTCGCAGACCACCCTCTGAAAGTCATTGCCAGGTTGGATGATAGAGTATAGTATAGGAAAAAAGAACAAGAACACTTATCTAAGTCCATGCACTTTGATCATCCATCTGCAGGAGCTCTAAATCTGAGGGGGCTTGCAGAGACCATTCTTCGGCAGGGGTTACAGCTGACAGAGATGGAAGGGGCAATGTCACGTCCGTCGCAGCTGGGGAGTACTTGGGTGAAGAAGCTGTGACCGGAGCCTGAATTGGGACCTCAGATTTAGCATTTTCTTGAGCCATTTCCTCCTCTGGATGAGTAAGGGAGTCAGCTGCAGTCTCACCCAAATCCACAGGAGTTAAGACCGCAAAACGGTTTGGCATGGAAAACCGCATTACAAAATCCTCTGGGTGGTTTAATGGAGATTGGGGTGCACCTTCATTTCTGTCATGCGGGTGTTCTCATCTCGGATGGCTTCCAGATTGCTGCCGCTTGCGAGTTCTGACTGGAAGAGCTGGTTGGCAACCATGAAACTGGAAGCTGGGGGGGGGGTGTGGTGGTTCTGCGAGTAGTAGCCATCATGTTCTGCCAGCCTTGTTCTGTTTCTGTCTGGTGATTATTGTTTCGTTCTGAGGTTGGTTGGGGAGGCCAATTAGACTGAAGGTACTGCATTAGGCTGTCTGATGTAGCAAAAGTTATATGCGAGCCATTTACCTCTAAGCGCATAATTGCTGGGTAACGCCAGTGAAAACTTAATTTTAAGTGAATGCATCAATTTCCTAGCCTCTGTATATTCTTTCCACCTGGCAGCCAACTCCCGAGAGTAGTCCTGAAATATTAAGATTTTATGGCCTTGCCAGGACAGACCCCCAAGCTCTCGCGCCCTTACAGTGATCCACTCCTTATCTGCGAAATTCAAGATGCGAGCCATGATAGCCCTCGGTCTTTCCCCGTTCTTCGGAGCCGGGCTGAGCATTCTATGGGCTCTTTCTATTGTGAACCCAGGTGGGACCTCGCATTTTAACAGATCAGGCATAACATCGTATAAGAAGTCTAAAGAATTACCGTGTTCCACACCCTCAGGAAAAGCCGAGGAATCGGAGGTTATTCCGACTGCTCCTGTTCTCCATGTCATCCGATTTACTTTGTAGTTGTTGAATCATTCTGCTTTGATCCCTAATTATGGCTGTAAGCTTCTCTATTTCCATTGAGTTTTGAACTGCTTTTTGTTCAGTGCGATTGATGCGTGCTTCAAGCTGTTGGATAGCTAAAGTAGTTTCATTAGAGGCAAGAGTCACTTCAGCCATCTGATTAAGTAACGCTGTAAATATTTCAGTAGTCTGTAACGATACTGACTCTGTCGAGGCCTCTGATTTTTTTATGGTGCGCCATAGCACTATGCAAATGCACAAAACTGTAGAGGAGCTGGCGACAATCAAGACATCTTTCGGTTCCCGGTATGTTTGGCAGTGTTTTTCCGGTTGTCTCTATTCGATCGGCAGGTTTTTGGCTATGTAAAACTCAGAGGGTGCCCGGGGTTATAGTGAGCATTCGTTTTAGGCAGCCATTGCGTCCGGAGCTAAGCCACGCCCCCACAAAATAACAATTTAAAAACACACGTAAGTCAGAATACTAAAATCCATAAAACTACAGTACCATAAATATCAACTTCAATAAAATCTGAGTATGCCAGGCTAAATATTCAGTTCAAGAACTATCTGGATATGCTAGGTTGAATAAGTATGTTTTTAGTGCTGTCTTAAAACTCTGGATGGTCAGGCAATCTGTTACTCAACGAGGCAGAGAATTTCACTGGGTCGGGCCGCAAAAGTGAAAGATTGGGCCCAGATGTCTTTAAGCGAATCCTGGGAATCTCTAGCAATCCCTCTATGTAAAGATAAGCCCTTTATTAGCCTGGTTAAAGATAGAAACTTTTGAGGCCCACAAGCCCCTTCTGCAGGTACCTACCTGAACAAGGGGCTTGCAGGCCTCAAAAGCTTCTATCATTAACTTTCATTAGCCTAATAAAAGCATGGGGCTAGATTTTCAGAGCCTCTGAAATTCCCACAACTGCAGAAAAAAAACTGGTGCAAGTGGCTCTCCACTTGCAGAGCTGCAGTTTTTGCTGCAGCTCTGGTATTCTCAAAGGTGGAGTCAGTTTATGATAGGCTTCACAAATGATGGCAGCATGTGGCCATTTTTTGGCACAGTGGCACAGAAATGGTATGCCTGATGGGACCAGGTGTAACAACTCCCACAGCCGCACCTGCTGATAATTTGAATATCCACAAGTGTGAGGATTTTGTCTGCAGAGGTGGCTACAGCATGGGACTGAGTCCTGGAACATTTTCAAGTCTAGCCCATTATCTTTACCTAACAAAATGATTCTCTTCTTGCTGCTCTCCTGAAAGCAGAATGAATTTTTTCAAAACTGCAGATTATTAATTCGCTTAATAGTATTCAGTGATTTACTGTATGTAAGTGTGGATTCATGTTCCACAAACTGAGGAATAATATTCTACAGATTCTGTGATCCGTGGAATGTTATCCCATGGTTTACATAGAAATGCTGGTTAGAATTCCTTGGAAAGAAAAAATAAAGAAACTCTAAGAAGCATTTCAGAAGCACAATTGCCATTCTGCAAGAGCATCTGCCATGCTACATGAATTCTGTTAATGGAGTCCCACTTTCTGCACAGCTCTTGTAATAAAATAAAATGTTTTTATATCAAATCCTTGATCTCATCTCACTGCACCTGTCCCAAACTTTAGGAATACCCACTCACAGTGCAGCCACTTAAAATGCAGTAGGCTCCTCCCATTACATTATGAGTGGCTAAATAATGTGAAGAGGGGATCCCAAACTTCAGGAAATATGCAGCTGGAGAAGATCAAGGACTATAAACAAATAGGGTTTTGTGTCAGTTAACCTTCCTGTGCTTAACCTTTATATTGTTTCTCTCAAAACTATCTCTGCACTGCTCGAATCTTTCTGTTTGACTAATGGCACCAATATGTTAACCTCTCCTGCTTCTGGACTGTAAAGGGCCTTAAGAAACTGCCTGATGCTTTATTAAAACTATATTCATGTCCTTCCATAATGTGGTAAACTGTTTTCAATCTGGTTCGAAAAAAAGATGTATGTACAGTACCGAACGACTATGTAAGTCAACCAATTGTACAGCACGGTAGCACTCATATGCTGTTTTGATTGTGGCCAGACTTAAGACCTAAGGGGTGATGACAAATTCTCAGTGTTCTTTGAAGGGTCTTTCTCAAAAGAATAATTTCTTGATATTTTGTGGTATCCTTAAAGTAAAGCGATAATCTTGTATATAAAAATGTTGCCCCACCACCACTAACAACAAGAACCTAATCATCCAACAGCCCTAACAGGCATTCTGCTGGGTTTCTCCTTGGGACCATGCCCTGAGAAGGGATAAAGGAGGGCTTAGTGTGAAAAATATACCCCAACAGTCTCAGACAGATGAAGCTGGCCTACTCTCCCCAAGCCACAGTAGGTCCATACAAATTCCTCATACTCCTTGCTTGCCACTCCTCTTAGACCTTGATAATCAAGTGAAATATCTTCCTCCCAGCTTTGGGAACTGGGGGTACCACCATAGGAGACTAGCTGTGGGCCATGGTCAGGATTCCAGAGAGCTTGTTGACCAGAGGCTGGTGGTGGTTTGAACCACTACGGCAGGCAAAAGAACTTTGGGAGGTAGAGGGACCTGATAGCTGGTGAGTAGTAATGCTGGAAAAGCTAGAGAGTCAAAAAACTAAATTTTTTTAATGCTTTTTTTTTTCAGGATATTTGATGTCATCTCCCCCTCTTCCTTCATCTTTACCTGCAACTGAACCTACAAGCACAAATCCACCCACAACTATAAATGATTTGCTAACTACTGCTCCTCCAATGACTATAACTGAACCAACTACCACAACTCCAAATCCAGCTCCAACCACAACTCCACTTATAACTGAACCAACAACTTCAACTCCTCCTACAACTCTGTCTCCGACTACAACTCCACCAGCAACTACAACTTTACCAACTACACCTACTACAACTACACCTACTACTACAACTATACCTACTACTACAACTAGAACTACAACTCCATCAATTACACTTACTACAACTACACCTACTACTACAAGAACTACACCTACTACTACAACAACAACTACACCTACTACTACAACTACAACAACAACTAAAGTACCACCCTCTGGTGTTGGTGGATGGGGTTGTTTTTTTGGCAACTCCACAGTACAGCTTGAAGATGGCACAGTTAAGCTTATTAAAAATGTAAGAATCAAGGACAGAGTGCTGGCGGCTGACACATATGGAAAGTCAATGTTTAGTGAAGTCATTCTGTTAATGGATGTACTTCCAAATTATGTTGGAGAATTTGTTGTCATTGAAGCAGCTGGAAGTCGCTTGCATCTCACACCTGCTCATCTACTATTTGTGTCAGACACTGGCAATCCACAGTCATTTGACCCACTGCCAGTTTTTGCTGGACAGGTTAAGGAAGGTCAGTTTGTGTACATGGCTGAGCCTGGCAATGGAGGAGTAGAGCCAGTCAGAGTTGAGAAGGTGTACACAGTTTTGAGCCATGGAGCCTATGCTCCTCTTACTGAAGAAGGGACAATTGTTGTGGACCACATCCTGGCATCATGCTACGCAGTTTTCAGTAATCCCAAGGTAGCACATTGGACTCTTGCTCCTTTCCGATGGCTAAATTATGTCAACAATGTATTAGAGAAATTAACTTCCTTCTCACTGAATCTGGGTCAGGATCCTGAGAATGGAATGGCCTGGTATCCCAATATTCTCTATCAAGTTGCTTCACACCTTCATATTCTGTAAAACAAATCAATCTGTCTCAAAATGAATAATGCTTTGTTTTGTCTTATGTGTTTCTCCACATCCTCTGCCACCATTATCCCTCTCCTTTTGCTTCTAATGCATCCTTCTGCCTGCCAGACTCATCCCTCACTGCTATGAACAGCCCTTTCAGACCTCCAACCTAGTCACCCCAGGGAGGAACATGTCCCTGCAGGGAGCCTTTTCTGGCCTCTGTGGAGGTTGGCTTCCTGCTCCTGACTTCCTCCTTGTTGTTGCAGGCTTGTCCCCACTGGGGGTCTCCCACAGCTTGAATGAGGGATAATGTTGCTGGGATACTGGTGGGAGGGGCTCTTTGGTGGTAAACTGGGGGGGGGGTCTGTTGGTATGGGAGGTACCATAACACTATTTCTGACTTTTTAACCAATCCTCCCTCTGAGTTGTCCATACAGCCACAGGCCTGGGATGTGTCCAGTGGTGCATGGTAACCCACACCATCAGGGGACATCCCCACCAAGTCACCACCAGGAGCTGTCACATAATGATGAAATGGTTACTAACAAATACTGCTCCTTTAATCTTCTAGTGCTGTTTGATCTCTTGCTGAAGTCACAATCTACTATTTGTGACATCGTAATAATTTCCACAGCAACAAACTGTGATGTCACAAACAGATGATTATGGCTTTAACAAAGAATGAAGCAGCAGAGGCAGATGAGCGCTAGATAACAACGATCCAGTTCCAGACAACTAAACTAGCAATGAAGAGCCAAAGGAAGAGAAATGCTGAAGAAATATATCATAAGATGAATTGTGTATAAACTCCTGCATTATACTTGTCAGTGTTCTCAAAAATGACTTACTTTATGGAACAGATCCAGAAGCAAAGGGGTGGCTCAGAGAAACATAATCTAGATATCCGTTGAAGGATAAATGAGGCTGTATGTTAAATCATTATCCATGAAAGAGGGCTTTGCAATGGAATGAAGAATTTGTAAACGGGTTTTAATGAGTAAAGTGAGAACATAAATGCTGTATAAATCTATAGAATTTGAATTGCACCCTTTTGAGTAATAAAAGGCATCTCCTGATGAAGCCTACTACCACAGGTGAAACATCGTGATTTTATGCCATTTTGGAATTTGAATAAACTATTATGAATATTTTCTATGCTAGAGCTATCTACAGTATTTTTATTTGTGCCCCCCTACATCACTTCTTTATTGAAGAATCTCTTGCTTTGATACTCACATCAGAGTGGCAGCAGCTGACAATTTCTGAAAGGCTCATTTCCCGTGGGATCACCTGGGGCTTCTCAGAGACTGGAAATTTGGAATGACAAGAGCTGTCAAAAAAAAAAATGTAATGAATGAGAGCGAGAGTTGTTACATGGCATTTTAGTAAGCTGATGTTCAGGAAAGCAGGAGGAAGAAACAGCCACCAAGTAGCATTTTGACACTGCAATACTGGGAGCAAAGAAAGAGAGGGAGGAGGGGCTGTCAAGCAGCATTTAGGCACTGCTGGTTTGGGGGTTGAATGGGAAGGAGGGAGTTAGTGAGTGGCATTTTAGCACTGCTGATATTGGGAGACAGAAGGGGGGGAGAGAGAGAGAGAGAGAGCGAGAGAGAGAGAGAGAATAACCAATCAGCATGTTGGCAGTAGTGGTATTGGGGGGGAAGGGAGACAGAGCCACCAAGCAGCATTTTTGCACTTCCAGTGTTTTGGGGAAGTGAAAGGGAGACAGACATCAAGTGGCATTTCAGCATTTCCAGTGTTACATGTGTAACCCCCAGGTGGTGCTATCCCAAGGGCTACTACCCCCGCCTGCTTGAGGTCAGGGTTTGTAGTGGTTAGACTAGCTTGATCACAGCCCTCTGGGACACTGAGACCCCATTTTATTCTTTCTAATAGCTCACACAATGCACAGGAGTTACAGTACCAATCCCCCACATATACACACTGTTTAATCATGAAGTACCATTTACCCTCTAGACTGATTCTGAGGTTCGTCTCTGAGGACCCCCTGTAAAATAATGTTAAACAGCATACACAAACCAATACAGTGCTTGACATGAAGGTACTGACACTTCAGACAGTTTAAAGTTTAACAACATCCAATCTGGTGTATTCAGGGGAATGAAACACGGGAGGGGGAAACCAAGTTAATTATCCAAAATAAATCACAGTACTGTGTACACATACAGGGTCTGAAAAGTCACACTCTGGGTACCCTGGTTGGGGGGGGGGCTAGCCAGGTCCGTTGCCTGGGGTTGGCCAGCAGGTGTAGATGGATGGGGCCCTGTAGAAGAAAATATATGCGCAACAGCCAGTTGTAATCCGGAGCCGGATGGCTCAGTCCTTGAAGAATGAAACAAAGAAAATTAGACAACACACTTGTGATTAATAACAGGCTGCAGGGGATTGCCCTGATTTGTACTCATACTACCCAAGCTGAGGACCTGATGGAGATGGTTGTTCTGGATTGCCAGAAAAGTAAGGCATGGAGATGAGACTCTACCGGCAGGGCCCAACTGCTTTGACTAGCAGACAGATTTAGTCCGAATAATTTAAGTTCCACTTCCAGCTTACAACGCACGATGAAAAGGGAAATTGGAATCGCTATCCCCCACAGCACTAAACACATTTATATACATAGATACATAGATACATAGACAGTGTCGGCAGATAAGGGCCTATGGCCCACCTAGTCTGCCCATTTGAGCTTGTAAGTTCAGTTTGTTTTCCTAGAAGTCTATTTCCCCTTACCCCTGACCTCTAGAATTCCTTTATGTCTATCCCATGCATTCTTAAATCCCGTGATTGTTTCAGCCCCCACCACTTCCTCTGGCAGGGTGTTCCACTTGTCCACCACCCATTCTGTGAAGAAATTCTTTCTCATGTTTCCTCTGAATCGTCCTCCTCCAACTTCATCCCATGCCCTCTAGTCCTGAAACATTTTTGCTTAAAATAGTGTTTTCCTGCACCCTGTTCCTCCTTGTAAGATACTTGTATGTCTCTATCATATCCCCTCTCCCTCCTCTCCTCCAGGGAGTACATGTTCAGTTCCTTCAACCTGTCTTCATAGGACTTGTGATGCAACCCATGCACCATCTTTGTTGCCTCCTCTGAACCTTCTCTACCCTGTCTATGTCCTTACGTAGGTATGGTCTCCAGAACTGTACACTGTACTCCAGGTGGGGCCTCACTAGTGTCTTGTATAGCGGAATTATGACCTCCCTTTCCTGCTGGTGATGCCCTGCCTATACATCCCAGCATCCTATTTGCTTTACCTGATGCCTTGTCACACTGTTTCCCTACCTTGAAGTCATCAGAGATGACAACCCCAGATCCCTTTCCTAGCGGTGCATGCTATATCCTCACCCCAACTGATATATTGTGCCAGGGTTTTTGTGCCCATATGCATTATCTTGCACTTCTTTGCATTGAATTTCAACTGCCAAACCCTTGACCATTCTTCAAGTTTCTGCAGGTCCCTTCTCATTCTGTCTACACCCTCTGGTGTGTCTACTCTGTTACAGAGCTTTGTGTCATCAGCGAACAGTGAAATTCTGCCTTCTATATCCTGTGCAATGTCACTGATGAAGATGTTGGAAATTACTATACCAGGCAGCTACTCACAGATTCTGATCGCAATTACTGCAGATACCTGGGAGTACACACAGCAGCTTGAGTTCCTGACAGACCTAGTGCGATTCAGCAATTTCTCCAGTCTTCTACAGGGTGAGCCTGGTTACCACTTTTCAGCCTTCCTTGCTTTTAGCCACCTCGGATTCAGTCTGATTTAAGCTTGCAATGGCAACAGGCCAACTTCAGGGCCTCTCACGTGCTTCCTGTGCGAAACTATACACCGCAGAAGCACAGAGCTCCTTCTCTCCTCACGGTCACGACTGATCTGACCTCCCAGTCTCAGGGCAGAGCATTTCCTTCGGGTGCCAACCGGTCCAGTTGGTGGATTCAGCTGTCAATCACTCCAAAGCTCTCTCAGTTGGTGCAAAAAAGGCGCCAAGATCCAAAACTACACTTCCCAGAATTACTAGCTATACATTCCCCTTGTAAGCCGGCTCCAGGGAGAGTCCAAATTCTGGCTGGTCCAAGCAGTCTCCATTTTAGAGCTCCCCTAATCCCATTGGCGCAGCACAGCAGTTTAGGTCCAAAATGGAGGGGCAACACACACAAAGTCCTATGTGCAATAAAGGCAGGTTAGACAAACTACAATATTACTAATAGATACATAGATACATAGACAGTGTCAGCAGATAAGGGCCTATGGCCCACCCAGTCTGCCCATTTGAGCTTTCAAGTTCAGTTTATGTTTTCCAAGAAGTCTGTTGCCCCTTACCCCTGACCTCCAGAATTCCTTTATGTCTATCCCATGCATTCTTAAATCCCGTGATTGTTTCAGCCCCCACCACTTCCTCTGGCAGGGTGTTCCACTTGTCCACCACCCATTCTGTGAAGAAATTCTTCCTCACGTTTCCTCTGAATCGTCCTCCCTCCAACTTCATCCCATGCCCTCTAGTCCTGGAACATCTTTTTCACTTAAAAATAGTGTATTCCTGCACCCTGTTCCTCCCTGTAAGATACTTGTATGTCTCTATCATATCCCTCTCTCTCCTCTCCTCCAGGGAGTACATGTTCAGTTCCTTCAACCTGTCCTCATAGGACTTGTGATGCAATCCATGCACCATCTTTGTTGCCCTCCTCTGAACCTTCTCTACCTTGTCTATGTCCTTACGTAGGTAAGGTCTTCAGAACTGTACAGTGTACTCCAGGTGGGGCCTCACTAGTGTCTTGTATAGTGGAATTATGACCTCCCTTTTCCTGCTGGTGATGCCCCTACCTATGCATCCCAGCATCCTATTTGCTTTACCTGCTGCCTTGTCACACTGTTTCCCTACCTTGAAGTCATCAGAGATGACAACCCCAAGATCCCTTTTCTGCTTGGTGCATGCTATATCCTCACCCCCTAACTGATATATTGTGCCGGGGTTTTTGTGCCCCATATGCATTATCTTGCACTTCCTTGCATTGAATTTCAACTGCCAAACCCCTGACCATTCTTCAAGTTTCTGCAGGTCCCTTCTCATTCTGTCTACACCCTCTGGTGTGTCTACTCTGTTACAGAGGTTTGTGTCATCAGCGAACAGTGAAATTCTGTCTTCTAGGTCCTGTGCAATGTCACTGATGAAGATATTGAATAGGACCGGTCCCAGCACTGATCCCTGTGGTACCCCACTGGTCACTCTTCCCTCTGTGGAGTGACAGCCATTTACCACCACCCTCTGTGTCCTGCCGCCCAGCCAGTTACCTACCCACCACACTACTGTCCTGCCCACACCCATATTCCCCAGTTTATGCAATAGTCTTCTATGTGGCACAGTGTCAAAGGCCTTGCTGAAGTCCAGATAGACCATGTCCACTGCCCTCCCCTGATCCACCTCCCTAGTCACCCAGTCAAAAAATTCAGTGAGGTTGGTCTGACATGACCTGCCCCTGGTGAAACCATGCTGCCTTGGGTCCTGTAGTCCATTGACAACCAGATGTTCCACCAATCTCTCCTTCAGTAGTGCTTCCATGATCTTCCCTACTACCAAGGTGAGGCTGATGGGTCTGTAGTTCCCCGCTTCCTCTTTGTTCCCACTTTTGTATAAGGGGACTACATCTGCTATCCTCCAGTCTTTGGGTACCTCCCCTGTTTCAAGTGATCGACTAAACAGGATAGCCAGAGGTTCAGCCACCTCCTCTCTTGGTTCTTTAAGGACCTGGGTTGCACCCTCTCTGGCCGCATTGCTTTTATCAATTCTTATTACTTCCAGTTGCTTCAGGACCCTTTCTCGTGTAAAGGGACTTGTGTCCATTTCTGCACCATTCTCACCCCTTGTACTCCGTTCAGATCCATTACCGTCCTCTTTCTCAGTAAAGACTGAGCAGAAATACCTGTTCAATATGTCAGCTTTAGTGTTGTCATCCTCCACACAGCCCCCATCCTCCCCTTCAGTCTCACTATCCCTCCCTTTGCCTTTCTTTTTTCACTTATGTACCTGTAAAAGGTTTTGTCCCTCTACCCACTGATTTTGCAATGTGTTCTTCTGTCTGAGCTTTGGTTCCTTACTGACCTCCCTGACTCCCTTTGCTTCTCCTGGTACTTCTATCCCCTTCTGCCTGTGTCTTTTTGTATTGCCTGAATGCAATCTTTTGGCTTTCACTTTCTTTGCTACCTCTTTAGAAAACCATAATGGTCTCCTCTTCCTTTTCCTCTTGCTAACCTGCTTAATACATAATTCTGTTGCTCTTGTAATCCCATTTTAAATACTGCCCACTGTTCCTCAACCCCTGACTCCTGCCCCATTCCCCTTAATGCCTCTTTCAAGTATCTCCCCATTTTCCCTAATGCTTTAAATGATTACAGGCAGTTATATATTTCAGATGGGCTCCCTTTTCGTTTCCAGCGACCGCAAACTGGAGCGATTCCTCCGCAGCTCAGGCAGAATTCGAGCAGGGAAACACCAGCCCCCCCAGAAAAGCATCAATTATGTCTTCAAGCAGACAGCTCTTAAAGAGACAGTATGAGTAGGCTGTACCAGCACTCACAGTGCCATTCTAGTGGCATAAATGTCGAACGCCAGAAGGCAAGGGGAACACTTAGGCAAGCTCCTAGGAGGCTTTTAGGAACCCCCATTTGTAGGGGAGTTACACATGGAATTGGGAGGGGAGAGAGCTGCCAAACAGCATTTTGGGGATGCCAGTGTTACTTGTGGAGGCAGGGGGCTGAGGCCTTTGAGTAGTATTACAGCATTGCTGGTGTAGGGAGGAGCAGACTGGAGAGACAGCCTGTGCCCTACATCTGAGGAAACAATCAGCATTTCTGGTGTTTGGGAAGCAAGGGGGGGCAGGCAAGAGCCACAAAAGTGCTGCCGAGTGGCTAAGTGGAACTGCTGCAGCAGGTAACATCCCCCCCCATGGATGGGAGAGCTATACAAGACAAGACTAAATTTTGGTCTGCATTTTGCAGTTGTGTGACTGTGCATAGTCAACTGAAGAGTGTAGACAAATCTTGCGGAGTCTGGAGATTGTAGGTTTATGATTGGTTAGTGCCTGTTAAGCCTCTAAAAGCCCCAAACTGTGAAACCAGTATGTTTGCTATGTCCTCAGCACGCAAACAAAAAATTAAGTGAATACCTTGTTTAAAATGGCATACAGTGCATATAAGATACAGTATATGAGAGTGGCAATCTGGCCCTGTTAATGTTAATGTGAATGTGACTACTCCATCCAAACTCTGACAATAGTGATTGACAGATCCAAGATGGATCCCTGTGAAAATCCCCTCAACCCTGTATATTTTGCATTGCTTGTTGGAGTACTATTTTAATACAATAACACAAAACATTGAGAAATATCACATAGATGCTAAAGGCCTAAGTGCATAAGACTGACTAGATGTTTCAGCTTACCGATGTAGTACAGAGGTAGCTGTTGACATCAGTAATGATATCTATAGTTATTAGTTATAGCTGGCCATGGGTCAGAGCAAAGGACATGGCTGGATATGGCTAAATGTTGTCACGGGTGGCCACCATGAAAAGTGTCTATTTGTATTGATTCAGAAAGCTGCTTTAAAATTTATCAGAGATGAGTGCAATAACCCCGTATTACATGAAGATAAATGGAACAGCCAGTGTGTTATTGTGGAACTGTATTATCATATTAATGGAAGTGAGAGAGGGTATCGGCTTTAAATGTTAGCACTTTGATTTTGTTTGCACTGTTTTATTTTAGAAATAAAGATAATCTGAACCGGTTTACCAAATATACCTTTCTATATCTCATTGTTTGTACTAGATGTGGAACCTTTGTAAATGAGCTACTAGCTCAAAGGTTGTTGTAATCAGAGGCAAATAAATAAATAAATAAATTCCTTCTTCATGTGTGCTCTTCTTTTGTAAATAAAGTTGTTAGTGTGGCTCATTAATTGATCTTTTTTTCTTCATCAGTCATTCTTGGGTTGCAGTGCCACATCCTGCTTCTCTGAAAGATTGAATATGTCATAATTATAGAAAATTACAAAAATGCACATAGAGTGTGCATAATAAGTTACAGTGGAATGACACGTTTAACACTAGCCTTCATAATCTAGTGCATGGAGTGATATTAGCCCATTGTGACCCATTATGTGTTTTATAAATACAATTCTGTTTTTTTATCATGTTTGAACAGCTCTGTGGTGCCGAGCAGTGGGGTGACTTGACCATTCTGGTGAATCAGCTTTATGCTAAGTGCATTCTTCACTTTCTACTTCCCTACTACAGGCTATTCAGCTGGATATCTGAAGGAGCTTTATCTTAAGCATTGCACCCCTTCCCCTCGGTAGCAAAGCAACTCTGTTCAGCTATACCCCCTTGTTGTAGTCTACTACCTACCAAAGTCCGCCCCCCACTGCTCCTTGACTCTAAGTATGTTTCCTCTACATTCAAATCCTTCTCCTTTCTACCTCCTCCCCAACCTTATTTCTTACCTTCTCCGTACATGGCCCTCCTGCGTTTGCCAGCCCAGGGCCCTATAACTCCAAATACATCCAAACCCTCTGTCTCCAGGCCTCAACTTATATTCATGCTACTACTCCTGCCCCCTCTAACATATTCTAGTGCCATTCCCTCATCATTCCACATGCATCCTTACTAACTTTACTAAATTTATTTGCTGTTCTCCACCTCCTGCTTCCTCACTATACCACTCCCTTATGCCTCACTCACTCGGCCTCCAAGCCCCATCACTCCAAATCCACAAAGCTATACTTCCTCATCCCAGCTCTACTATTACTCACCTCAGTGGACATCCACCCCAATCCCAGTCCTGCTATTTTCTTCGTTCCTGCCATCTCCCCCACTGCTGCTGCTGCCCATACTCCTACCCCAACAGCCCTCATAAAGGGTTTCAGGATATTATACTTAAACATTTGTAGCCTACTTCAAAAAATAGACCTCCTGCAAGCCATGGTTGCTGCCCTGAAACCAAACATTCTAATTATAACAGAAGCATGGCTAAAGAGCATGATTCCTGACCACTTGATCTCCATCCCCGGTTACTCCATCCTAAGGCTAGACAGAGCAGGCAGGGGTGGTGAAGTGGCCATGTATATCCACACCTCCCTCCAATACTTCCCAGTCTTCTCCTCCTCCAACGCAGCAACCCATAACTCCTTAGCCATCAATGTGTCCTTCCCTTTCTCACTCCCTATCATTGTAGCCGGTATCTATTGCTGTCCAAATGTCCAGCCCGCTGTCTTCCTTGACCTCCTAACTTCCATTACTCCCTCTCTTAATCTGGCGAACTTTAAATCCTTGGCAACCTCAATTTTAAATAGCTGTCCCCAACAGCATCTACCACAAGAAATGCTATCAGTGCCCTCATCCTCACACAACTAATTACAGAACCCACCCGCCCTAATCACAAGACCCAAAACCACTCCTTAATTGACTGGGCCCTAACTTCCCACCCCCATAGAATCATCACCTCCGGCATCCTTCTGGATGCTGTCAGCAACCACAACCCGGTTTTCTTAGTCAGAAAAGTTCACAACCATAAATCCCCACATAAAACCCTACAAATACAGACTTATAAATCCCTAGAATTGGAACCTTTCCTGCATAACCTTGCCCTCTCAGACTGGTCCCCTCTAGCAAGCACCTCCTCAGTTGATAAAGTCCTAATCTATTTTAAAGACATCTTCCTAGCAAATTGAATGCCTTGGCACCCTTAAAACAAACAAGGGTTAGAGGTTATCACCTTGAATTGCTAGCCTGCCATAGAACCATAGAGCAGGCCTGGAAATGGCACAAAGTCTCCCAGCTTCCAAATGACCTTCTTATTTACCTAAAACTCCATATAATGCCTGCACCTGGGCTACCAGGCTAGCCAAAACAGAGTACTTCAAATTTACCTTCGCAACTGACATCAACTCCCCCTCCAAGTTCCGGAGAGTGGTCCTTGCCCTCTTTACCCCCCATCCTGTCCACCCACCCCTATACTTAAGATAAACACCACCCTCATTGCCAATCCAGTTGCAATAGCTATTGAATTAAACTCTTATTACACCATTTGTGCTGATGAGCTACTCCAATCCCTCCCAAACTATGCCCCCCATTTCTCCCTTTGCCTACTAACGACCCCTCAAGTCCCCCTTCTCCTTGGCTACTGTCGTGCCAAATGACACCCTAAATGCCCTGCTAGAGATCTGCCCTTCAAAAGGCACCTCCCCAGATGGTCTTGACCCTAAACTACTATCCCTTTCAGCCCCAGCCATCACCTACCCACTCTCTGTCATCCTAAACCTCTCTTTCTCAACCGCCTCAATACCTTCCCCATGGAAACATGCAGTGGTCCTTCCCCTCCCCAAAGGCAGAGACCCCACCTCCCCTAGCAACTAAACCCCCATCTCTCTTCTCCCTACCCTAGCCAAACTTTAGGAACACCTAGTCCTCTCCCAGCTCACCGCTTACCTCAGTGACTCCTCCTTCTTCACCCCTTATCAATCTGGCTTCAGGAAAAATCATTCCACCACCACCTCCTCCCTTCTTCAGCTCACTGATTCTATCCTCACGAGAATAGACAATGACAAAATAACCTCAGCTATTATTGTCAATCTGGCCAAAGCCTTTGACACAGTCTCCCACTCCCTTCTCCTTGGCACCCTATCAACAGCTGGGCTATCCCCATTACCCACAGACTGGTTCAAGGCATACCTCACTGGCAGAACCTAATCAGTCAAGATCTCTGATGCAATTTCCCCACCCCTCCCGATAAAAACTGGCATCCCCCAGGGATCAGTGTTAGGCCCCATACTATTCTCTATTTTTCTAAATGATCTCCTGTTCACCTACTCTTCCTTCTCCTCCATTCACACGTACGCTGATGATACAGTCTTGTATGCATCTGGTTCCTGCCCCACCAAAGTTGCATCCAACTTGCAGC